>OX457006.1:5866871-10666871 GCA_949752705.1 Callimorpha dominula
AATACAACCGACCTTATCTGTTTATGACTTGAAACTCTGTCAAGTGTAAGTTATATCATATGTAAAAAAATTAAAATATCTTCATTATATAGTTCAACTCAAAACTCTTCACTCATACAGACCCAAGACAAATCGGTTTAACTTATCGTCATTTCAATAACTTTATTTTCATTTAGCATTAAAAGCTCATAAAGCTCATAACATTTAATTGTATAATTTCAAGTAGTTCGAATGTATTTACGTCAAAGCTAAATAGTCATAATTTTTAAGAAAATATAGAATTTAAAACTCAAATGCAAATAAATGCAAACTTTGAAAGTATATCGCTTTCCATACTTAAGGCAGGCCTATGCCACTCGATGTACTTACGAGCGCTAAACAACTACGCATGGTAAACCATTCGAATTATACAATTTATTTAATTAATCAAGTGTTTATTTCGAATACAAATAGTTAATTCTGTAATAAAAGTATTACCATTCTTATTAAATATTTATAATAGTAAAGAAAATACGTAATTTTGAAATGGTTTTAAGATTATATTTATGGAAAAAATATATACTTAGGTAAGTACTAAATACCTTATCTTTATAATTTTTAAGTAAATGATACTTTATTAGTTTATATTTATAAGAATGCCACAACTACAAGAAATAAAATCTTTAGTACCTAGGTACCTTATTTTTTTATCCAAAAGCAAAACGCCACCACGCTAGTGGTGCGTCCAGCCGACCAAAACTTTTCGTTTTTAGATTTTGTCGGCACTGTAAGTCGTCAAGGACAACGACGCATCTACTCGTGTAGTGAATGCCACGCGTTTGATTGGGAAAAGATTTGGATGTAGGTAATCAACTTTAATTGAGGAGCATCAACAGTATACATATTCAACATTGTTCTTTAGATTTATAACTACATCACATCTATACTAATACCATAAAGCTGAAGAGTTCGTTTGTTTGGTTGAAGCGCTAATCTCAGGAACTGCTGGTTCGAATTGAAAAATTCTTAAAATTTTGTGTTGGATGGACTATCCATTTATAGAGGAAAGCTATAGGCTATATAACATCACGCTACGACAAATTCTTTAAGTTTCTTTTCTCGAATAGTTTATTGATGTTTCTCGTTAGAGGTTTGGTTAAGCAAGGTCGCGTGACTTCGGCGATAAGTTTTTCGGAGAAGCGATTTGTTGTTAAGTGTTTCGTATTAGTAAGCTTACGGGGACGGGGTATTAAGTGTTACACTTTTGTAAGTCAGGTAACACACCCGTTTTTTTGTGTAATAAAACTTTACTTAAATAACATATCCTTTTTTTTATAAAAATATAGATATTTAAAATTACATAAAAAGATGTAACCCTAAACTCACTTACGACAACGCAACCATGCGCTATTGCGAGGCAATAATAATCGTGTTTTAAGAACATTAAAGATCATTTTCGCATGCAGAGGTCGGCGCTCGGAAAGAGTAGGTAATTAAAACGGTAGGTATGGACGTTTTTGTAGGGAGTGATTTATCTGTTACGTAGTAACTACTTAGTAATCTGTGCTTAAGGTGTATGTGTCGAATTTGACCTAACCATTTAGTATTTGATCGCTTTGCAATGTTCATAGTGAACTATTTGTGTGGCCAAAATGTTTTTTTTCATTATTTTTTTTACAGTCCTGGAACTCAGGAATTATTTCATAGTCCAGCGCGTGTTTGATATTAATTAAGGAACAATAGCATAAGATGGAATATAATAATACTAAAACACCCCTTCTCCGTTTCTATAAAACCTTAGTTCACATATAAATCAAGGATATTTGTAATTGGCGATCTACGTACTGAAAAGGTCACAGGTGACAAAAGAGAAAGCCCGTGACAGTGTCGGCAATTGGGAGTTTTTCCTAATTTTAGGGGATAATAGCTCAAAAATTTTATAGGGATTTAAAAACCAAAGGGATTTAGTTATCTTTGGGGATAAACAGTTCTGACTTCTTTGTTGGAAAGTTTTTACAAGTTGTTGTGTTTTTTCTGAAGTTTTTTGATGACGGAAGCGAGATGTAGCAAATTTCATAATTAACTAAAAAAGAGGTCATTGGTTTTTTCTATGCAAAATAAATGTTCTCTCCGGTCGATATTTGTCTTAGGTTATTATGAACGTTTTTGAAGTAGTTCAGGTTGACGACGACAAAATCTCGTAACATTGGCTAGTGAAAAAACAAGTGTTATAAAGTTCAACAAAGCTTCATGAGAGTTGCCTTAACTTAGAACATTAGGGTGTTCTAACTTTATTTTAAAGGACTTTCCTAGGTGTTTATTTTCAAGTTTCGCTCTTAAACGGTCTGAGAAAAATCTAGGTTTACAAGCTTACGTGGTAACCTAGTTATTTATATCCGCGATAGTATCATTTTAGGACCCATTACAAGGGACTATAAATTTGTCCAAGCTGGAAATATCAAAAGCGTTATGAACGTTTTATAGATTTATAAACCGATATTGAAGATGTTCTAGGTGAGGTTAGAACAATATGGCATTTTAGTGTGTTACTTTTTAAAGGCAGTAAAAGGTTAAAAAGCAATAATTTCAGCTAATCATTATGTTCACTGACCTGATGCAGTCTGGCGTCGCCACTAACAATGTACACTCCGTGGCATTCAACAACGTCTTCTGGCTTCTCTGTCGACGGTGACCTTCGCCAGCAGGTTGCGCACACCGCCACTATAACACCGCATAGTGTTGCACTATGACAAATAAAATTTATGTTAAAAGAGCAATAATTCCACAGATGTATATTTTTGGTATATTTGGTATAAGCATCTATTTTATTTGTATATTTTTTAAGCAACATGTCGTTGGTGTACAATAAAGATTATTCTATTATATTTCATAGTAATGAGTCAATCTTTTTAAATAGGTTGCTTTTATAAGGAGTGAAGTGGATTTTTAATATTTAAATTTTTTTTATATTTCTTATGTATTAATATGTTTCTGATAAAATTCGTTCGTTAGGACTCACTGAGTGTAAAGGAGTTAGTACCAATATCCTACTAATGTTATAAAGCGTAAGGTAGGATGGATGTTTGTTACTTTTTTATTTTCTTTTTTCTTTTTGATCTGGATGAAATTAGCCATTGAGATTATTCCGGAAAAAATGTATGGCAACAGCTAGTCAAACATAAAGCACGTCGAGACTGTACAATCATGTGTGTAAAGTCGCAGTGTCGAAACATTCACATAAACCATACGCCATTATATTACATAATTATATTGTATTTAAAAATAGTTTTTCTGTGATACGCTCGCACGTTTTCCGATTAGTTTTAACAAGAGCCATTTCAGTTAAAGCTCCATACATTGCCGTATTAAATTTTAGTAGCAATATGTTGTATTATACGTAGCCTAGATTACGATCCTGCTTCATAGCTCAAATTACCAATAAACTCGGTGCAGATGTCAAGTTGAAATAGAACCAACTAGGTCATATTTCAACACAACTTATGCCTGCTTAAAATTGTAATGCTGGTAGCTTACACGTTTTGTGGATAGTAAAGGATAAATATTTTGCCCATTTATAAAAGAAAAGAGCAATAATAGATAAATCAACATCCCTATTACGATATATACGTTTAAGAATTGAAATAATAATGTTTTAACTTGTAAAACTATTGTCACTATCAACCCCGAAATGCCCCTTACTTTATCCTGCAGTGTAAGCAGGATAGCTGTAATCTGTTCAATACTCAGTTTACGTTGGAGCTAGAGGTAGTTACAAAAATATTTTTTTTAACCGGCTTCAAAAATTTCAAAGTAAAAGTATAAGATAAATATATAGAATGCATTTGAAGGCTGTCGGGCTTCGGAATAGGCTCAATAATAAATATTTTAAAGGGTGTATTTATTAACCCTCTAAAAAAATAATGTAAATAATACGTATAAAAATGTAAATGTAAATCATAATAAATTGGACGGTGATAAGCTCCCACACCATTGGACCGATCAATGAGAAGATTTTGATGGCTAATATTTTTTCGTGAAGTAAAATAAAACAGAAAGTTAATTAAAATAGAGGAATAAAGATATTAAATAGTAAAAAATTATAGATGATTAAAGAAAAAATGCTATTTACACCTAATTCTCGTCATCGCTTAAAACGAAGAACGCGAATCTATCAACACACTTAACTGAGAACCTCTTTCATTTTTAAGTCAGTAAAAAACAGTAGAAAGCAAGCACTCCTTCTAATTTTATATTATGCCATTGTGTGAAGTTAGTCACAGATTAAACATTTTGTAGGTTGTCACCGTCTCTCCATTCCAGGTTTACGAGGTATAAACTTATATAGTTAAACCGCAGAAAGTACTGATAACACGACACATTTAAATATTAGCTCTCATAATTTGTGTATCAAGTAGTAAAATAATCAAGAAATTTCTATAGTGCACGTCACTATTAGGTGTTCAGTTAAAGGAATTATAGGAATTCAATTTCAGGCATATAGTTTTCACTGTTAGGGGTGTAACAGTAAAACCAATATGCATAATGTTACAGTTCCTATACTGCCGCAAAAAGAAGGTTTCGATTTAGGTTGTAGGTTAATCAAATGTCAAGTTTTGATATTGATCTGTTTTAACCACCGACGCAATAAGAGGGGTGTTATAAGTTTGACTTGTCTGTGTATCTGTGTGTCTGTCTGTAGAGCATCGTAGCTCCAAAACGAATGGACCGATTTAAGTGTTTTTTTTTTGTTTGAAAGGTCACTTTATCGAGAGTATTTTTAGATATATTAAAAAAAAAACTGTTCAGCCGTTCGAATATTATCAGCTCTTTTCTAACCGTTGAAGAGATTTTCGAGTCTTGGGTGTTTTGAATTTTAAATTTATGATTATAAAATATATATTCAACTTTTCAGGAAATTTAAACAATAATAATAGTTAGTGTCGTGACAGCACTAGAATAAAAGTCTGCTTTTCTTTTATCACTGAGTACTATACCTACATATCTTATACAACAAAGGTTGGATGTCAATATTCATTACACAATAAATTGAATTGATTGATTGATTTCACACACATAATTAAGGAAATCAAGTAAATGTTTTTCAGAATATTTGAGGCCATAATTAACGCTGACGTTTGCAAAGATTACAGCAGCGATAAATTCGCTCATCGCGATCAGACCCGATAACTTAATTAAAACCACTATCTAACATATTCAGCCCCTGTAGCGTGTATATTCCACAGATAAGGCAAAATTCCAAATATTTGTGACTTTTTGACATTATATGTGTACGATATGATTAGATATGAGACGATATTTGGTTAATATTACTTTTTGTATGTTTGAACCTGTAACAGCACTTAATTGTGTGTACTATCATTGTGTGATGTATCAGATATTCAATAAAATTAAAAAATCATCAAACCAACGAAAGCGCTAAATATACAGATAAATTTTATTTTATATAAAAAGGAGGTTAGGCAGATTTTTGCCCTAATTAGAGCTACTCGACTAGAGAAATACCTTCAGGCTGTAGAAGATCGTGGTTCACTAGCACTTCTGGTGCAGTGCCTTTTTAACCGACTTCAAAATAAGGAGGTTATCAATTTGACACATATGTATAATATTATTGTAATTACAAAATATTCACATATGATGATCTTTTAGGGCTTCTAAACCAATATACAAAATTTTAAATGTGTATGTATATTTTTATGTATGTAGTTTGTATGTAAGTTTTTCCACGTTTTTTTCCGAAACTAGTGGTCGGATTGTGATCGTTAGTTAATTAATTGCTTACTTTTACTTCAACTTAGCGAACATGCCCCTCTCCTCTCCTCAACTACGGATTTGTTTATACTGCCCCACCCCACCAACGCAATCGTTATAAAAGTAGGGTCAGTATACCTGCATCCCGTTCCCCAAACCAAGCTCCCGAGATGCTGGGACCTTTGTACGGCAAGTCGTACCTCCAACGCCATGGCGTCGGTACTAATTTTACCCGTATGCCTATCGGTCACAGGGAATCGCCACTAGTGAAACCACACTCGCAGCGAACCCCGTTCGTAATCGGCTCACTCCCTATTGTCCAGATAGGTACCGGAGCTGTAAGGCCCGCTCACTTCCCGCATATTTCCATATGCTCGCGGTAACACCGCTAGGTTCGTCAGAGAAACCAACTACCAGTCTCCAGCTGGTACCGGAGCTGTGGGCACGCTCTCTTCCCGATCTAAAATCATGTGCAGATCTACCCAGGCCTACAGACGGGTGTCCGGATCAGTGTCTAGTCACCTTTCTACTTGCTGAGCAGGCAAGTGCCCGAGCTGCAACGGTCCAACGGGACCTCTGCTAAGGGACGCTCCAAGCGCCGCATCGGAAAACTAAGGGGCCCTTCGCCTTACACCGGTTAATTCCGCTGCTCTATGATGGAGCAGACGACATGCCCTTTCTCTGCAGCTAACCACAAACCACCGCGAATCCAACTCCAAAACCGGGATCTGACGGCTTGCGCCGTCAGAGGGCTCAGGAACCGGTTCCCGTGGTACCCTCTGATGTAACAGCCGGACCCGTAGTTCCGGCTTCGAACCTATCTACTCCGGATGCCTAGTAGATAGGGAACAGTAATGATTTCATCAAAATGGGTTCAGCAATTTTTGTGATATTTACCAATACGTTTAGGAGTAAGGCCTGGCTTACCGATACGAGCTACGGGTGTGTTGTTGAAGAGGAAACATCTCAAATCCCTAATCAAATTCTAGTGCGCATCTTAGAAAATCAGCATGACCTTAAACCATAAAACTTAAATGCAAAATGGAATGCAGAACAAACTAATTCTTAATGCACATGTAGGACACCGTTTTAGTTAAATTCGTTTAGAGAAATCTCTACCTGACTTCGTTTTATAGGGACCTACCGAAATGCAGACATCGACCTGAAAAAAAAATGTAAGCCCCTTATTCGTTTGGCACTTGTAGTTTCGTTTTGTTGCTTAATTTAATCTATATATAAAAATATTAAATCTTAATTTCAAGTTATTTTATTTAGGTTTTTTTTTTTTAAATTAGGTACTTTTTATTCTGTTAGTAAGTAGGTTCGTCATGGATTCATTGAGTGGGATAGCTTTGGCAACTATGAGTGTTGCGAGTGTTTATAGGCACTAATAACCGCTAAGGCATAAGACAAACAAGCTCCCGTAGTTTAGTCAATTAGTTTAATTCAATTGTTTTTATTTTTTTGCTATTTGTAAACCGCATCGACTTCAAAAAGTAGGAGGGCTTACTATATGGTCGTCGCTTTCGTAGGACTGTGTTTTTTGCCACACAAGTTCCAATTCGAACAGAATCTGCTGTCCCCTTCCCTCTTAACCTCATCAAACTCAGACACCGAAGGATTCATGACCAAAACATAATGTCTAAATAAGAGAAAATGTTTACTGCTGCTTTGCTGCTATAAAGTAGCTGCTATGCGGCTTCTTAGTACGTTAGTATTCATAGTAATATTCTACTAGCTTATTCGCGTTATAACGATAGAATATAGTTTTACGTAGCTTAGACCTAGTTACACTTTAATGTAATACACTGCATTAACGTGAGCACTCTTGTATTCAGAATAGCCTAATAAATATTTATTCATACATAAGTGAGTGTATACAAGCTTATTACTCCTCCACATAAATATTTTACATGTTGTTCAGAGATAACGTTGATGTTCTACCAAGGAAATAACATTCTCGGTCGCACCGGGTGACGGGACCCGTCTAGGGTGAGACGGGTCAATGCCTATCGGGGGTTGCGGAAGAATGCAATGGCGATTCTCGCTCCCCCGATCATAGGCAATTAGCGGAACACTGGGGTGGTTTTTAGTCGGTAAGGGTCCGACAGACCCCTTCGCCTCCCCAAAGGCGGAGGACATCCATGAGGATCTTCCACCCCGACACCAAAAAAAAAAAAAAGGAAATAACATTCTTATTAGTGTGAAGCATTAAAATAAAAAAAATTACCAACCTCTTTGTTCTTTATATCTAACACCCTCTCTATTTTTCTATCTACCCTTCTCTATTTCTAAAAATAGAATGATGTTTTACTCGCACTCTTTCTGTCAACTAAATATCTTTCTCGTATACATCTCAATAAAGTTAATTTGCAGAATGAAGTAGCAGTCAATATATTATATCTACATTATTATGTACTTGTGCTTTGAGATAATTATACTAAGCGTGTAATTACGTAAATATGTCAACACTAGTTACCAGCCAAACCTTCATAGGATCGTTTGAGATAGTTTTCACTAGGGTTGGCACAATTTCTGTTCATATGATCGAAACATTGATAATTTTTTTATACGTTTTTGTGCTATAAGGCCACGCCCACACCTCACTTTAGGTCAGGTATGAAGCTACAAGTACGTGGCGAGATCGGGGGTCGGAGCAAGAGTCGCTATTTATTCAATGATTTTGCGGAGTAGGTCTTCTGTACTGGTACTATTATGTATTCAGTGGTACTTCTAAAGTATAGCTCACTCACTACATAAAAGGGTGTCTAAATTTTCAATATATTAGTCCGTAACCGTAACATCTTCCAAAAACCAATACTTGCTTTACTTATTATTTAGTTTCTCCCGAATGTTAACTACTCGCTACAAAGCGTCTAAGCGTCCTCATTAAAACTATTTTTTTTAAGTTGGACTTTTCATTTCTAGGACTAATATAACTATAATACAGTTTTTCTTCTATACCTATAAGTAAGCTTATCTATATATATAAAAATTTCTTGTCCCGTTGTTTGTTCGCGATGAACTCCTGAACTAATGAACTGATTTTAATGAAATTTTACACACTATTTGCAATTTGGTCCAACTTGAGAGATAGGATAGTTTTATCTCAATTTATTATCATAATATATCTTATTGCACAGCAACGCGTGGCCGGGTAGCGTAGGTAGTGGTCGTATATATTTATTCCTTCTTTATTAAAAGCACTTATGTATTTTGAAGCGTTTAATTAAGCGCTGTGTCAACCCTAGCTCCAGTCTTGATATTTACCGAAATGCAACTTACTTGAGCTTTCCTAACTTAATTACCCATCAACTGCCTTTACTAGCTTCACTGATCTGGCTTTCGATACCGAATTAGGAGAGACAACATGTGTACGTATTTATTTGCAAAAGAAACCTCATTGAATAAAAATTACTTTATTTAGCAAAGGAAGTTTCACTCGCTTCATTTAGTGTAAAATATTTCACTATTTGATTTTATTTTATTTATAATTTAAAGTAATTTTTTTGTGCGTTGCCTCAATCAATAAAACCTTTGGAACCGTAGAGAACTATACAGGGTGTAAGTGACACCGTACCGAATCCTGAGATAGTGTATTCAGACCATCATTCTGAGTGGAAAATCATTGGAAATTTCTGCCGAAATTTTTTTTTCTATTTTTTTCGCTTGAAAATGATATCTCAATGAGAAACAGAACAGTTTATCGAAAAAAATCAGTAAATACCCCATACGACCAAAAACAATAAAATCAATTAAACAACACTTATGCAATCAGCTGATTCGCCGGTGACGACCGCTGATGGTCATTCACCGTACCGCAAAGTACGCGTGTTGCGTTACATTGCGTAGCGGCAAATCAAACTATTGACTGTAAATTCTTAATCTCGCATTTTTATGATGAACTAACTTTTGCATTGTGATGACTATCCATAACAAGACGTTTTTGTAAGTTATTTGCGACGGTGATACTTACACGCTGTACAGAATTTAACCGTCCATTCGTTTTCCGGAATTTAGGCGTCAGACTTGCGATCAAGTGTTTGCGGGTTTGAACCCAATGCACTACCGACGTGAACCCACTCCTCACACAGGCATTTAGCTTAGCAAGAATACTAGTAATATGTGACCCACGTGGTGAGTGTTCTTTAAAAAAAAAGTTTGGTTATTTATTTGTCAAAATTCAAAATAGTCAACCAAACGTGCCTTACCGATAAAACCAGATTACTTAAAGGATATTCCCCAAATTGACGTTCCTCGTGTTCACACCTCCAAAATACCCTCCGTATTTTGGAGGTTTAAAGGATTCTATTTTAATAACCAGTTGTGAGTAAAACGATGGAAGTAACCATTTATAGCTTTCCCTACTCGTACAACAAACAACACATAACATAGAATTATCTTCTTAAAGTCGTCTCACATTAATAAATTCTTGCATTCCCCTCCCGAAACTGCAAATGGAGCCTTTAAGCATACAACACACATAGATTCTTATCGCCTTTATGAACGTTAACACCGAAATAAAGTTATCTTAAAGCCACGTATTAACAGCCCAAGCATTCAAAGCCATTTTAAATTTCTAAGCTTTTTTTAGGAGTATTTTCTAGGGACGAGGATATTTAAGGATATTTTTAGGGTTCTGTTCCTCAAAAGTAAAAAAGGAACCCTTATAGGGACACTTCATTGCCCCCTTGTCTGTCTGTCAAAAAATCCGAAAGTCGTCAAGTTATATCACATTAAAAAAAAAATTTTTGCCTTGTACAAACTTATATTTTGCACTTGAAAAATCGACTGTGTCATCGATGTATGGGAGACTGTTTAGAACCACAAAGTTAAATTTATCTTTCGGAAAAACGGGAAACATTCTTCGAGAACCGATTCCCGACATGGACGAACTATTCACATACAAGTATGTATGGCACCCTCGGAGCGCGAGTCAGACTCGCACTTATCCGTTTTCTTGCTGTATATATGTTGCTCCTGTTATGAGATGCCAGATGCTAAATATATTTTTTTTTTTATTTGTTTAACACAGTAGTGTTACAGAGTATTTACATATTAATTTCATAATTACCCCAAAATAGCGGCATTCGATTCTCCCTTGCAGTGGGGTTTTTAAGAGGACTCTATAAAATAACGGGTTCGTGAGTTGCTTGAGGAGCGTAACGAATTTCGGCAATCCCCGTCGGCAATCGTGTCACAATTTTTGTGATACTGGTCAGTGTTCATCAAAAAAGGTCATACAGCTTGCCTGGTGTAGACTACAACTACTTCGCTAAAACACCCGCACGTTCACTCTAAGATCTATGTTCGGAAACCTACAATATATTTAATTTGACGTTCACTCATATCATACGTAACATCCATCTGGGAATACAAGTTAAATATTAGGCCTCGGCAATATATTCTTGAACGAATATTTAATAGTTAATCCCTTTTACAACAGACGCTTTAGTTGTTACGATTAACATAAATTATTTATGTACGTTTGTATCTATGAAACTGCTTTTGGACGTTCTGGGTTCTAAATTTTCGAGACTTGTGATGCTTAGATTACAGTATCGTGGTCTCTAATCGATTTAGACAAGTCGCGACCGTTTGAGCAAATGTCAAATTTCAATATTTCACTAAAACTACGGAATTGGATAGAACTGTAGTTTGATGAAAGGCTTAAGGCCACTAAAACCAGAATCCTCTTCACGCCGTTAACTCGTTATTTAGGTTTGTCCATTGAAGTTTTATACAACAGAAGGGAGACCTACCACTCCTTGTAGTTTATTTCGAAATACAATACTGCTAAACCACATTTATTTATTTATTTTATTGGCTCACCAACAATTGTTAACACTGGTTAACCCAAAGTTCGTTGAGTGCCAAACTTGCACCAAACAAAAGATTCATCGATTCATCATTCATCGATGAACGTTACTGCGAAAAAATTCCAAAAGAAGAAAGGTTTTTATTACTTATCTACCTAGTTAAGTTATAACAGCATTAATCGATCAATCAAAATTCATTCCTAGAAAAGAGACATCTGTGAAATTAATTTACCACAGAATTAACATATTCACGTCTGTCATTTTATTAAGGTTTGTAACAAGATTTCGGACCGCTAAGAATCAAATCAAACTGTCTCACGTGTCCATATTAGGAATCACGCGTCGAGTTAGTGGTTACTGTCCAAAACTAAATTGGAACTAACTTGGGACACAGAAGGGATGTTGTGCCTATAGTAATAATCTGATTTAGGACGTACGTAACATAATATATGTAAAGTATTTCTGTTCTTAAACGACTTTTAGCGATGAATAATCATTGTCTTGAACAACAATGAGCTTTATGAAAATATGTTTCTTATATTGAGTAAGCATTACCAAAACCTGGGCGACCGAACTTCGCTCAGCACTTGTATTATTTCAGGAAAAACACCAATATAGATAAACTTTAAAAACATAACCTTATCTAAATACAAAATCTTAACCGTTAGAGCCATATCCGAAATATACAAAATAAATTTGTATGCATAATATATGTACGAGTATATATACAAGAATTGTTCGTTTAAAGTTATTACATCTACATGAAACCCAAACAATAAATTATTGTAGAATGTGTTTAGTAGGTATATCCCTTAATGAATCACTTACAAAGGTCCGATAATCCAAAAAAATCCAACGAACTCTTTCATTTAGTATAATAAGGTCGCAGAGTACACCTGGTGTATAACATCAAAATGATACAGAATTATCCTAACTTATCCTTACGCTTAAGCCTCCTCGTAAATCAGAAATACATTTCGCTACTTTTTGAAAATTTAAATACAAAAATTCATTTGATACCTAAAGACTAGATAACAAACATCACGGCTCTACTTGCTGATGATCAACGTAAGGTTGCAATTTTGTCTTAAGTGCGTCGATATATAAATTCCTTTACGAAAAAAATTCTAAAAATCAATCTTAATAGTCTTATGACTCATATACACTCGAAAGCAATGAATACGGATTACTTACAAATAACTGAAAATCTTCTTAAACTTAGAATGATAGCTTTGTGAAATAATTTGTATTTAATAGACAATTAAATACTCTGCTGTTGTATAAACATACACTTTGATTCGTCTGAACACATAACTCTTGACCAACCTTCAACACTCCAATTCAAGTGGATCCGGGCACATCTTAGTCTAGAAATACGGTGCCCACGCTCATGTGACGCGAATTCATTGCTCTCGAGTGTATTTTAGGGCAACTTCTAGTCTAACAAACTTATATTTCAAGTCTTGAGACAAGATAAGAATTACTTGATAGATTTTACATTTACATTATGTTATAAAACGAACAGTATCATCGTCAATTTGCTTGAAATAATGAATCTTTAAAAAAAAATTATTCTGCTTTTTTTAACGACATTTTAAGCAATGCTATTGGCTACAATACGGTGATGTAGACTGAGGACCTTATCATAAAATCGTCCTGCGGCATAGACCGGAATGCCCGGCTAACTAGCCATAAAACGTTTAAGGGTGACCAGTCGTTATTCGAAATTGAATTATGGTAGAACAGTCTTCGTATCATCATAAATAAGTTATGACGTACTTGTAACGCTGGCTTTAGTCACTCATATACCCGTTATAGTTTTAAATTCTATCATGGAAGATCATCTATTATTTATTTTTATGAGTTTACTTTTTATTTTCCTAAAGCCTGTTTTGTATTTACCCGATACGAGGCTTTAAAAAACAGGCATGATTGATTGGGTTTATTTTTACACACTTCAAAGAAGGAGAAATTTCTCAATTTGACTGTATTTCTTTGCGTACCTAGTCGCGATATCTTCGTAAATTGAAAGCAGATTTTAATATACTCATCTATAATTTTATGAGGTGAACTTGTTATGTGCTAGATCACCTAAAGCCAAATACCTGCTTGACTAAAACCAACCCTACAGTGTACCTAATTGATATGAGACCTTAAAATATTGAACATTTTTTTTTTTTTTTTACCTACAGAACTAAAGATCTCCTTTGGAAAAAGTTCTGTAGATTTGTCAAATAAAAATTTTAAAAATTACTTAATCCAATCTTAAGGGTTTAAGTTTCAAACATAGAAGTACTTTTAAAAGATAATTCTACATATTATAATTGATGAAATATACATGCCTTGTAGTTTTTAATTTACCTAATGGAATCAATATGATGTATCAATTGGATCGTTCTACATAAAACCCACCTGACGAAGAATATATTGACGTTGAAATTCGACGACGGCTCGGTCTGTGTGACGTGGGGTTGTGTGTGATTATAGAGTCTCGCGTGTGAGACGGCTGCAACTGCAGCTAGCCGGGGTGCGCCGCCCATCGCCCAACCGAGCGGGCTGCGCTGACCAGCAACAGCACCGACGCCCGCCACCAGCCACAAGCGGTGCCAGTGAGCCACAGCCGCACCAAGCGGCGCCGCCTGCGCGACTGCCGCCACGAATGAATATCCTCTCTTTTCAAACTTCTCTTAAAACTTATCCTTTTAAGTTATGGCTTTCAGTCCGTTCTTTTTCAACAAGTGCCCATTGAATTCTCAGAGAGTATTAGTTCGGCATCATTTTAAGGGATGTAAGGTGGCACATCTAAAACAATATTTACAAGGATTATACTCGTAGACTTTAATAAGAACCTTTTATCTAGTATTTTTTTAAGTGTTTTGTTGTTGGCATTTCACTTTAGACTTATAAATTTTACGTTTCATGTGCGTGTTCATGACTTGTATTTTAATTAATATACAGGGTGTATTTGAAAAAGAAACATTTACTTAAATCACTGAAAGGGCATGACCGCTTTAGCATGCAACTGCAATAAGATTTTGTTTTTAAACTATCGATTTAAAAGTTATGACCGTTTGCACTTCCAGGTATTTTTACCTCATTTTCTCATAAAAGCAGGTGGAACGTGTAAAGTTGAAGATTTTAATTCGTACTTATTTTTATTTTGTAACTATTCACTTAAGAAAATCATAAAAACGTAACTAAAAAAAATTTGAAGTTAGTTTTATGAATTTTCTTAGTAACAGAATGCAAAATTCCAGTGAAGTGATTTAAGTAAGTGTTTTGTCTTTCAAATACACCCTGTATATTTTTGATGTTGTACCATTAAAAACAATTTAAAACTGTCTTGAATCATGGAGTGCCTGCTTAGGAAAGTTATTCACGGATGGCTGTGTCCTCGCCACCGGTAACTATATTAATATTGAATTGATATTTACTCCATAGTTACTGAAACGGACCCAAAACATTTTTAATAAGAAACTTAGAGATATATTTTTATTTTAGGATAACTTCAAAGCTTCATACGTTTTCCAAAACAAAAAAAAAATAACTATTATTATTTTATCTAAAACAGTTTATTTCGAACATTAAATTATTAAAGAGCACTTATTTTTCTTATAATAAAATATTTTCTCCATGATGTCTTTAAAATTTTGGTAAAGGTATTTGGTTTCTTAAAGGTGGCAAGTAATTTTTAATCTAACCTAAGACATCAACCCCGTAACAACTGTCCAACACCTAAATTGTTATTTATTTATTTTATACATGTATTTCTTTATGCAACAAAACACTACACTACACTTGAAAATTAAAAACATTTAACATTCGGATCTGCAGTAAACTGTACTGCCTCTACGAAGCCGAAGTGAGCCGGCATTCGTAACAGACGGGCTTAATAATTAATGTACTTAACTGGGCCCTATATTGCATTGTTTAGAGAACTAGAATCAGTTACTGTTTCTTATAAATTTCTAGAAACACTGTACATGTTTGGCTAACGCTATGGCCCTACCGGTCGTACGTAATTTTAGGTGCATTGTAAAAACTGCATGTAATAACAACCATACAAGCATTGGCGAACATAGGAACATAGTCCACAAAAGTCACAAAAAACGACTTTGTGATTTAGTCGTTTTGCACTTAAAGTCACAACATTAAGCAAGTGTACGAATTTATACAATCTTTTTTTTCATAAAAAGAAATAGTAATTTTCGGAAATTATAATTTTCTTATTTATAAGTTTAAAAATAAATATTTTGTCTCATACAAATACACATGAAATTAAAAATATGGAATAAACTTATGTTTAAGTTCTTTAAATTACATACAGTATGTTTGTCTGTGAAATCTTTATTACATTATAACATTGTTTTATATATATGTATTTGTATAATAGGGTATAAAGTTTTAAAACTAATAAAAAGCTTTTTGTGTGTCATTTCTATGTATGTATGTATTATTATATTGAAATTATAGTTTCAAAAACATTACATTGGGACAGTCGTTTAATAAAATCGTGTGTTTTTGCATTTATTAACATACCTCGAAGTTCGTTAAACTTGTTTACTGATAAAATTTTAATTATAAGAACCAGTAATTTTCAATTTCACTGCAGTTAATTGCACAATAATTGAATTTAAAACACGGTTCACATTAAATCGATCACGAGAGAAGTTTCGCCCTTTAGAGCGGACACGACGCGCACCCCCGACACGAAAACGTAGAATGAAGGGAGGTTGTACCGCCCGCCCTAGTTTGACGCCAACGCCAACAATGGATGTGCTATCACCAATATTCATTTGTGCTTAAAGTTCCCCAACCGCTGATTTTCTCGAAGTACAGTTGTGTTTTAACTTTAATTGAGGAAGGACATGTTGTATCTGTGCACCTACTTTTGTAATATATTAGTTATTATTTGTAAACGTTGGTCAAACCTAGTTATTTGTGTAAATAGTGTTTATTGAATTTTTATCAATGGTAAACCTTTTCGTCAAGATTATTATGATTGGAACGAAATTTTTGCTTTCTTGACAGTTACAAATAAAAATGACTTAAGAAACTCAGCAATTAAAAAAACTAATTGATCCGTGTATAAAGTGACGATAATTGCTAAAACAATCCTTCTGGTAAACGCAGCCAACGTTGGGGCCAACGGTAATGTCATTAGCCACCCAATATTGGATCTTTCCAGTCACTCCCTCGACCGTGTTCGTCCCGTCACGCCGCCAACAGGTTCGTACTTTTTGATTTACTGTACGACACACTAGTTTACAATTTACGTCACACATGTATGTAGATTTAGAAGGTCAAATGCTGAAATTTTTAAGTTATTCTGGGCTGATTTAATAAACTGTTCCCACGCTATATATTATTATTATGAAATTTCGATTTGATCCTCTCGTTGTCTTGGTTTGCCATTTAGATCAGATATCTTAAGTGTTTGAAAGGTTAACTCCACTCGAAAGAAAAATAGGTATTAAGAATAAAATACCGTATATTTAAATTACTATTATAGAAGTTAACTGGTCGCTTAGGAGAATTAAATATAGAGGATCCGGCCAGAAAAACTTTTGTATCCTGAAAGCGACCGGGTGCAAGACGACTGTCTTCCTCACCCCGAAAGAACCACCGTTCCTGTCCTTTAACAGACAGGGTAACTGGTCTGGAACAGAATATGGAATTTTTAAATAGCTTGTCTTCCTTGTAGCCTTAAGAGCTGCCATTAATATCCCTTCCGTGTTGGCCAATCGTAGTTCTGTTTTCTTACTCACTGCCATCGCTCTTATTGGCGGTAAATATTGAACCACCTACGTAGGCCTGTTCCAAAACATGTCCATAACTCGAATGGCAGAACAATAGCCAGATGCAGAAACGTCTTGTCCAACAAAAAAAGAAAACGTCGTTGGTGCTTCCATCCGTACGTTCTGGAAGTGAACGATACTTTTCACTTCTACTACTGTCAATTCTCTCAATTTTCAAATGCAAAGCCATTAATCAATTTCCATGTCACCAACATTATAATTATCTGCAGCCCGACTTCACCCATTTATGTTTGTAGTCCTCTTTTATACCATGTCGTTTCTTCCTAACTAATATTATAAATGCCATAGAGAGTTTTTCGTTTGTTTATTACACTTTACCTACTCAACCGATCATTATAATTTGCATACACGTTGTCAAGGATACAGAATAGGACACACAGGATACCATTCATCCAGTAAAAAAGTACCAGCAAAATAATTGTCACGTAGGCAAAGCTGGTAGGTATACTAGGTACAGTGTTGGGCAAATTTTAATTGTAATGACAAATAAAGATTACCAATTGATTAATTGTTAATTGGCACCATAACTACTAACAATTGATCAACTGTAATTGTGGAAAATTAAAACTAACAGTTTATTAATTGTTAATTGTAGTGATAGCAATTAACAATTAATCAATTGTTAATCGTAATTTGGTACAGTTAACAATTAATTAATATTCAATTGTTTTCTTAATTTAACTAAAAACTAACAATTAAAATATAAATAAAGGGTATAGTGGAGGATAGATACTGTTCGTTTTTTATCAATAAGTAGATAGTATTGATTTTTATAATAGTCCACTTAATGAGCCGGAAACTCTGGAAAATTAGTGGCACCGATTTCAAAAATGTTTGTTTGCACTTGTTCCTTAGATGTTCAGGAACATTCATCACCACTAACCTCTGCCTTGGTATGAAAAGTTAGAAAATTTGGGTAGTTTTCCCACCACTAAAGCACCCCCAATAGTAAAAAAAAAATTCTAAATTTCACCTCGGAAATCGGCTCTCGGGGGTTTTTGGGGTCGCTGAATACGAATCCGAGGTCTAATTACAACAATTCAAACGCTTAATATGATATGCTTGCGAATTTTGGGTTTAATGTAGTTAAAAAGTTGTAAAAATAAATTAAGAGTGTAATAAAAATTTATCACTTTCACTCTTGGGGGTGCTTTGAGGATGGGAAAACTACTTTTATATTTCATACCAAAGTAGAGGTTAGTGGTGATGAATTCTCCTGAAGGTCTAAGGAACACGTACAAACATGTTTATTTTAAATCGGTATTTTTTTTAAATCTTGTAATACTTTTAATTGATTTCGGTAAAGCCAAGTAAGTTAATTGTTAGTTTTAATTGTTTCATAGAACAATTAAAAAAGGTAATTGCAATTATTTTAATTTCTAGTTACGATTAACATTCGTTAATTCAAATAATTTAATTTTATTAATGTGCAAATAAAGTTTAATTGCGTTTATTTAATTGCAATTAATTCAATGGCAATTAATTTTTTACTCAATTAACGAGTTGATTGAAATATTAGTTGATTAACACGCAACACTGACTAGGTATTTATTATTGAAAATGTTCTAGATTTATCACATATAATGTTTGGTTACAAAGGTTTGGATATAAATACAGTTCAAATAACTCTCTCCTTTCAGCTTTTTTTACTTTGAGATTAGGATAAGGTTACGTGCTGGCAGAACTGTTTATACATATATAACTAAGAGTGGATGAAACTGGTTTCTTGTTGGTGCTTCAAGCGTTCATAGATTAAGAACTCTGCATATCTCTTAACACTATAACAATGAACTGGGTTTCTTTTTCCACATTTTTTTGTTGCAATTATATGATGTTTTCAAATATTACATAAAGGTACATATGACGTAGTGTGTGATAAATTACCGTACAAATGGCAAGTGGTCGAAATGGTCACCCTGCCAGTGCGTAGTGTTGTTGGGTCAATCCCCATATGTCTGTGTGTATGTGTATTTAGTTTTTAGTTGTACCTAGGGATTATTCCCTTGTACGGGAGCTGTTCTATGGAAGAACTAATCTGTTTAAATATTTTAATTTAAAAGGCTAGTTATATTGTATACTTGAGTGGGTTGGACGTGACATTTTGGAAAGGAGCATAAAAATGGATTCCAGATAATACTTTTGCAAATTTATATACTGTAAGAACGTACTGTATTCAAATATATTATTTTCGTATAACTCTTATTAAAGGATGTTGCAGTACAAATCCGTCGAGATGTAACGAAATGTGAGATCCCTGAGGGTAGATATTATACTCAGATGCTAGATAATATTTCAATATTGCATTACATACGTGATAACGAAATAGTAGTCTTACTTAACGGTATAGCATATCTTTTTGTAGCCTATGAACATAACATAACTAGTAAAACTGAAAAATAAACTTATTATTGCAGTCTAGGAAAACTATAGCCTCGAAATCTAGCATTTGTGAAATAAATTAATATATAAATTTAATAAATTATTTAACAGATTAAGTTTCGTTATCACAAGCTACTATAATCTAAACAAATACAAAATTACCAACTACTTTATGAATGACTAACTAATAAATAATGACTAACGAATATCCAAATCTGAACTAGTACAGCATACCTACCTGGAGTAAATTAGAAAAAATACCGAGGTCCACTGGTGATGGCGAACTTAGCCTTGCTCATCTCAACATATTTGCGCCTTGCAACTGATTAATTTCAAAGAATAACAACTTATGTTGCTTGTCACCACGTGAGATATCATTATTAATATTATTTTGTTTTTTTTAGAAGTTTAGGTTAGATTAGACAGCACTTTCAGCCTAATTCGTAGCGTAGGTTAATCACCAGAGGCCTAAGCAAGGGGAGGATAGGGTTTATGACGTATAAGATGGTGTTGCAGGTCATTATAGGCATCGGTAATCGCTAACCATCAGACTCTCCGTGTACTTGTTATTCAACTGCGTTTTGAGCACAACAGTATAGCCGCAATATCCCTAATCTATTATTATCTATTATATTTTGCCTTTGCAGCGTCGACTTCTAAAAGAACGAGAATCATCACGGCTGACATGAACAGTTTCTTATCTCTATACAATAACATACAATCCCCTATTTAGCCAGTACTCTCTACGTCATTAATGTTGGTCAGTCTATGTTAATTGTAAGTTGAAACTCAACACTCATTAAGCACAAAATATTACTGCGACCGAACAGTCTAAAGTCCGCACCCTTCGGTTATATTGACGTATTTCTACGTTACATTTTGACCTATTATGACATAATAACGAAGTAAAACCGTATACTATCTTATCTTATCTGATAAAATGCCTTTTTTATGTGATTAATAAAGAAAACAAGCGTATTATCTGCTTGTTGGAAAATGGGTAATGCCCTAATGCATTGCATACCTATAAATAAGTTCCTTAACGGTTAGGAAAAAGGAGCAACTTAACTCAAGAAATTTATAGAAGAAAAATACAAGAAATATAAAAGTAGATAGGGCACAGCAAATTTTTTGTCGAATTAGAGCCGCAGAAGACTGCGGTTTACTAGCCTTACCTGCGTAAAATGATGAATAGGATCACCGGAGTTGCATAAGAGGGAGATCGATTATCAACGCACAACTGACCCCTGTGTTTAATTGACAAGATAGATGAACACAAAAGAGAGAGATGCTGTAAGAATAAATGAGCACCCGCGAAAATGCGCCTACCGGGTAGTAGCTGGGTAGCTAGCAGGAGCTAAGTATGTGGTTCAAATTTGTAGAAATGACTCTGCCTTTGGCTTACGTAACTGAAAGTCTAAACACGCTATTGTCATTACTTCTTAAGGGAACCGGGTATAACCTAAGAATGCCTCACAAAATGTAAAAAATTACCTTGATTTTCATAAAATTTCAAGCTGCCCTTACAAAGTTTGTAATATTCGTTATCACGTTATCAATATAAATTCTCACAATGTATTAATTTACTTAAGTCGTACGTGCTTCTTTAGAACGTACAGAAATTTTAATTTATAAATAGGTACTAAAACGAATACTATGAATTTATTTTATCTTCTAAAATTTAAGAGCTATTCACTTATCAGTGGAACAATTAATTGCTATGTCATGTTAGTCGGTCTGCTTATTAGTGCTTATAGAAATGTACATATATATTCAGAAAACCGAGATATTTTCTGTGTTTATTTTATTTATTTTTTATTGTTCACTAAAAGTAGATTACAAATCTTAAAATCAAGGAAATTGTATGTAGGTACAAAGGCGAGCTTAACCCAAACCTAAGTTTTCTTCAAGCAAACCTTGCAGTGAATAGAGGATAGTAGAGAACGTTAGAGACAAAGTCATGTGTATGTTAAACTAATTAGATAAGCAATTTAGCAGTTTGTTTTTACGTAATACTTTTTTATACTTTTCTTATAGCAACGTTAGTTTTCCTAAAAGGACTAATAGATATTATTAACCCACTTAATTAGATAATAATAATAATGCGAGGTATGCAACCTTAGAGATTACTTCCTCTCCGTTGACCTGGATGTTTATCGGGATGTGATGGCAGTTGACAACGGACTCACTACGCTTGCTCTAGGAAAAGAGAACTGGCGCAAACCAGTACTTACTATTACAGACCGCAAGGAGATATGGAAGAGCAAGGCGTTGCATGGACGTTCTTATCGGGCCTTAAATGGGTCCGATATAGATTTATTAGCATCAGTATCCTGGCTACGGTTCGGTGACCTCTTCGCAGAAACTGAAGGTTTTGTCTGTCCAATTACCGATGAAGTTGTTTTGACGAATAACTATCGGAGATATATCCTGGACGGCACAATTGACATTTGTCGGGCGTGTCATCGTCCCGGAGAAACCGTAATTTCTGGTTGTTCTCGTCTTGCCAACGGCGAGTACTTGCATAGACATAAACAAGTGGCCAGAATAGTCCATCAGCAACTTGCTCTTAAATATAATCTTGTGACTGTCGAGTTACCGTACTACAGGTAGGTATGTGCCCGACCCAGTTCTCGAAAATGGTCTTGCAACATTGTACTGGGATCGATCTATCATCAGTTAATCACTGACAGGACTATTGTTGCCAATAAGCCTGATATAGTGGTGATAGACCGATTAGAGCGCCGAGCAATGATTATTGACATCACCATTCCCCATGACGACAATCTATTAAAAGCCGAAAAAGATAAAGAAATAAAATATTTGGACCTAGCCCACGAGATTGTCGACATGTGGGATGTGGATTCAGCAATAATTGTGCCGATAGTCATTTCGGCCAATGGGTTAATTGCTAAGAGCCTCGACATAGAACTTCAGAGGCTCACGTTTGGCAGCTGGATTAAGAGCCTGATGCAGAAGGCAGTCCTCCTTGATACGGCACGCATAGTGAGAAGGTTTCTGTCTCTGGAACCCTAACCACCGGTAGCTTGGTCCCTGTACCCGATACCGGTGGGACACTATTTTTTTTCTTTTTAAATATATTTTGTTTTTTTTATTAAAAGTGTATTTAAAAATGTAATTTATATGTATATGAAATAAATGAAAAGAATAATAATAATAACTGGACACATCTCACACACGGCAAATATAAGCATCAAAATGCAGCTTATTTATTGAAGTGTTTACCTACTTTAATTGGGTAATTGAAAAAAAAAAAGCTATTGATTTTTTTTACGTATTTTAAAACTTTGTCACAAATTATATTAATAGTCGAAGCCGAAAACTTAATTTATATTGTTGTTTAATTAATTATATACAATTCAAAATTGATAAAATTTTAAAAAGAATCATATTGCTACGAACAAGCCACGATTAATCACGACGTCATAATGTTGTTAAATGTCAACGTCTTCTATACTGTCAAATGTATCAGCCAATCAGCTGTGTGCTACCATGAGTAGAATTTAACAATATGACGTCATAGGCGCTCGGGTTTGTTCGGTAGCTGTCGCCATGTTTTCGTACTCGGTTCAACCATTCATTTTTAATTAGATATAACTTTAAAAAAAAATAATAGCGAAAAAATATACTTATCTAAATATATTCTTTCCATAAAACATATATATCTTTCCATTTATAAAAAAAATTAATTTCTTTTTAAAAACCCAATTCTAGGGGAAACAAATTCCATTAAGTAATTCAACAACGTTTTGTTGGTTCATCAATAAATGGCGGCCTTATCACACCTAAAGATTTTGATCTGAAATTGAGCTAAGTTTACTTTCTTCGGCAAGTTTATCTTATCAAAAAAAACATGATCATAGTCTTAGTCCCATCAAAACTATCCAATACTTATCCTCACTATAATTTAGTTACAAAATAGCTGAACATTTAAAACAAATTAATAAAAAATACACAATATTATACTTTACAAAATCAATAAATTGCGTATTCGGTCATTGATCTCTTAATAACTCGAGAACAACAAGTTTTATTGAAATGTCATTTTTATATAGACATGGCTTAGTTACAATTTGGCAAGATATGTAAATATTTTGGCACGTTATAACGCCATACAGTAGATTAGCATACATGCACGCTTTTGATTAAAAGCAATAGTAGCCTAGTACATGAGTCTAGTTTTACGTTTGCCTGTAGTCAAGGTGTATTTACGTGATTTCTGTTTGGTAAACGGTTATTTAAAATGACAAAATTTCATCAAAATTTATAAGACGTTATCAAGTCAAAATTAAGTTATTAATTATAAAAATAGGTAGGTAATTAATTTGTTTGTAACAAAGCGTGGGGTGCTGTACATATAATTTTACAAATATTTTAATCTAACCATCACAAAAGTAGAGAGTTATTATAAAAATATAGTAAAAGCATACAAAGCTTTTTTACAATCAAATTAATTATTTTTAGTTTATTTTGCTTTGAATTAAATATTAAACCTGTTTTATTAGTTTTTTAACTTATTTTAACTAGCAACCCGCCCCGGCTTCGCATGGGTGGCAGTGACATCTTCAACAATCATCAATATATTTCATCAATAAATTAGACAGACAGACGTGGCGGGAGACTTTGTTTTATAAAATGTAGTGATTTGTTTTCTTATTTTATAGTGTTGTAAAGTCAACGGTCCTTGATACGTGTGCAAATTTTCAAATAAATCGGGCGCCTTGAAGTTGTTGAAAATAACGTTGACAGATTCCGTTACATAGATAGATACATACAGGTCAAACACAAATATAAAGCGTGTAAAACACAATATTCATCAACTTAACAGATGCAGTAATCGCAATGTGAATAAAAAAATATTAGGCACGCAATTGCGTTTAGTCCAATTCACATCTGAAGATATTGACGATTTCTCAACACGCAGCTAGTTACTCTCATATTTGCAAACAGTATCTACTCCAACGGAGTGATCTGTTCTTAGACGACGTGAATAATAAACTATTTACACCTAAAAAAAAAATAGATACATAAAATAAAACCTTTGCGTATAACTTTACTCACTTGCAAACAAAAAGAACCTGGTACCTATTCATCACCACTTTCCCTTTTCACGATGGCATTGTGAGAGAAACTCCAACTTAACTCATCTATATGACGTCATCAGTCACGTCTAGCCTCACCTTTATGTTTGACGTAACGACTTGCGAACAATAGACGCACCTTTACTTTCATTGATATTGTGATGTGACCACATAAATCTCTTATTACACTTCAACTCACAGATAACGTTATAACAACTTTAAATATGACGGTATACACTATACCCTTGTTTTGTTAATTTTTTAAAGCGTTTATCTAGTCTAATGTGAAATTAGCCGAGATAAAACCTCCTGTTTAGGCCTCCATCGATTTGAACCCCAAATGTCTACCTCTTTCAATATAATATGTAGTTCTCAGGCAAAGAGTGCTTGTTCTCAAATGTTCATTTATAATAATAAGGAAATAAGTTATTTATTCAAACGTATGCAAATATGAAATACAGGTTACAATAATAGCCATAAAAAAGATGCATACAATAAATCTAGGTAGTGTGGCGTCAACGACTCGGGCCAACGACTGCCGTTCGTCAAGCGATCAATTTACTGAAGCTCTAAACAGGGTGGATAACATGGTTACACCTACCACATACTGAAAACAAACACATAAATATTTAGAATAAAACAGCCACCTTTCGCGCCAATAGCACCAATTTTATTTAAAAAAACAACTGAAATGCTTGAGTTCTGAAACAAATTTCGAATTGGTTTCAGAACTCAAGCATTTCAGTTGTTTCAAGTTGTTGTTTCAACTCAAGAATTCTTTGTATGCAGTTTTCAAAAACTGCATACAAAGAATTCTCATGTATTCATATATAGGTATGAACGAATATTTATAGTAATTAAATATGAAAGTAAGTATAAAACACTAACAATGACACGTTGTTAGTAAGTTAAAGTTGTGGGAAGTCATTGACTGATATTTAGTTTGAATCCCAGTTCTGATCATCCTTTTCTTTTTTTTATGGTCTAGGGGGCAAACGAGCAGACTGGTCACCTGATGGTAAATGACTACCGCCGCCCATAAGCACCTGCAACTCAAGAGTCACAAGTGCGTTACCGCCCTTTAAGGTGGGAGTAGGGGAAGAGGGGGCGAGAGGGGAAGGGTGCTAATAGGGGAAGGGCGGGAATAGGGGAGAGGGAAGGGTTAGGGCCTCCGGTAACCTCACTCACGCGGCGATGCAATCATTGCTTCACTGCCGGTTTTCTGTGAGGCCGTGGTATCATTCCGGTCGAGCCGGCCCATACGTGCCGAAGCATGGCTCTCCCACGAAACGATTTATCATTCTGTTTAATATTAATCACATTGTTTTTACCGTATAACGATCGAACATTATGCTTAACCCGTAAACCTTCAATAATATATTGACCGTAAATGAGTAAAGATAGCTAAAGCATTTGCTGAAAATGCAAGCAAGCGTCTGTGTTAGGATAATAATAATGTTCCTAACTTAAGTCAGACATTCTCTAAGAAATTCTTTAACCCTCTGTAATGTATTTACGAACTGTAGTGCCGTACACTACAGTCCGTATCGTGGTGCGATGCTACGCTACTATAAAATATTTAAAAGTGGTAGCCATGGTAACGTGGGATCGTCGTTATCTCGCTTTGTTATATATATTCATTAGCAATCATCTATCACACAGTTAGTCAATCAATATATAGGATCTAACAGGTTCACAGGGTTTGGAGTACTTATTGTTAATGCAATTAATCACATTAGTTTGTGGCACATCTACACAGAATCTCCATCTTGTGGAGACGCTCTATCGAGTATGAAATATATTGAACTAGCAGCGCCCCGCAGTTTCACCCGCGTAAGTCCCGATTCCGTGGGAATATCGGGATAAAAAGCCTATATGTTAATCCAGATCTCCAGCTATCTCCCTACCAAGTTTCATCGCAATCAGCAGTTTTTGCGTGAAAGAGTAACAAACATCCATACATCCATACATCCACACATCCATACATCCTCACAAACTTTCACGTTTATAATATTAGTAGGATGGTAATTACAGTAACATTAAGTCTTCTGCAGATTTAGATAAGATTTTTTTCTGATTTCCTTGGTTTAAGGTATTCAGTAGATAAAAATGTAATTTTATTAATCATGTACCTGCACCGGGACATATAGTTGACAGTTTGAAATCGACTTACATAATCATACTGATTAATTAGTAAAATTATGTATTTAAACCGGAAATCGCTTTCATTCCCGTTTAAATACATAATTACTACATGTAATTATTCGTTAAAAGAAAAACCGACTTCAAGTAAAAGACATATGGTTTTCTCATGGATGATATTGTCAGAACTATACCAAAATTGAAATTGAAATGGGACCACACAGGAAGCACCAGCTTTTAAACAAAAAAAATACGTAAAGTCGAATTGAGAACCTCCTTCTTTTTTGAAGTCGGTTAAAAATGCGGTAACATCTTATTTCTTATTTTAAATAAACATTCAACGATGCCTTATTGCCTTCCATCTCTGAATTATGTTTATATTCATAATTAAATCTGCCCTGACAAAAAAAAACATTATCACAACAGCCAATCTGAGAAGCAAGTCTGAATGTGAATTCCTCCTAAGCTATGAATAACTCAATATCCTCACATAAAGCATTCCAACTCACGTTCATATCAACGTTTATCTACACGACATTTAGCTGCAGACATTCCATTTTCCAATCTAACGAATAATAATGATGTCGCAAAAAGCTTTTGCTAAACCTCAAACGAAAGACGTCGTATTTAAGATTAAATAAATTAAGAGAGAAAAAAAAACATTCAAGTAGATAGAAATAACTGTTTTTTTTATGGTATAGGGGGTTAACTAGCAGACGGGTCACCTGATAGTAAATGACTACCACCGCCCATGGGCACCTGCAACACAAGAGTCACAAGTACGTTGCCGGCCTTTAAGATGGAAGAGGGGGGAGGAGGGGGAAGGGTTAGGGCCTCCGATAACCTCGCTTACTCGGCGAAAACAAGCATTGCTTCACTGCCGGTTTTCTGTGAGGCCGCGGTATCACTCTCACGATTATAAATAAGTCGACAAAGGAAGAAAAAATAAAGAAGTAAGGAGTTAAAACACTTTACTATCAATATGTAGTGATTGAATACCTACCTCGCGCCTCGGGACGGAAACAATAAACGTAAAACGTTATCAGTGTCTCTAAGATCATCAAAAAATGTTTCCATTTTTTTATAGATCAAATTTAAGCTTGTCAATCCTACTAATATTATAAACGTGAAAGTTCGTGAGGATGTATGGATGTATTGATGTTTGTTACTCTTTCACGCTAAAACTACTTAACCGATTGCGATGAAACTTGGTATGTAGATAGCTGGAGACCTAGATTAACACATAGGCTACATTTTATCCCGATGTTCTAACGGCATCGGGACTTACGCGGGTGAAACCGCAGGGTGCAGCTACCTAATACCTAATAAACACAAAAAAAACGAAAATTAGACAAACAAACGAGAAAAACTCATTCTATTTTTTTTTTAGTTATATAAATATTGTAAAAAAAAAATGAGAGAGCTTATGAACGGCCTCGTAACAAATATGATGGGGGAAATTAAGTGATCGATTTCATTGAATTATAAAAGGAGCGGCGGCGACGCCCGTTGGGCCACGTCTTACTGGTTATACTGTTGGACAGCCATGTTGCACCACGGTCATATATTTCTAAATACATACATATTATAGATAAATTACACCCAGACACAGAACAAATGATCATGCTCATCACACAATTATTTGTCCTGGGTGGGAATCGAACCCACGACTTCTGGCTCAGCAGTCAGGATCACTAAACACTAGACCAACAGGCCAGTCAATAAGAATACAATATTAAAAGTAAAGAATATTATAATTACTTATAAAAATTAAACATAAATTAAGAGGGCCCCGCGGTTTCTCCCGCGTAAGAACCTCGTTCCGTTTTCTAATTTTCCTAATTTTTTTTTTCATAAGAACCTTCTCCTGACAATTATATACAAAAAAAAAAGAATTGGCGAAATCGGTCCAGCCGTTCACGCGATGCCGTGACGAAGGGAAATAGGGATCATTATTATACAATAATATATAGATTACCTATATAAAACTGAACACCTATAAATTTGATTATCAAATATAATAAACAATTGTTTTTAAACTTTCGCGACTTTGATACATATTAGATGTGTAAATATTTAATTATTGTAAGCAAAACGAATCGTTTTTTTATTATTAGGAACCAGGCATAAATTTGTATTCCATAATTGACGAGACGTTTATAACAAGTGTTGTAACTAGTTGTGTATGAAATGATCATAACAAGAGCACGCAACGAAACCTTCGTCCAGCTTATGTCGCCCTGGTAAAATAAAATTGAAGATTATAAATCGGCACTTTCTTTGTCATCTTACTGGCAGTGCATATTTCTCTCAACTTTTGTGACTGGCATTTTACATGAAGTATTATTATTACCTACCTGAAACTACATCCCTGCTGCCGCTGCATATTTCATGAGAGCCTGGTAACTTTCTTACACAACCTCTGAATACCCCGTTATAGTAGAGATGAAAAGGGGTTGATGTATTCATGGGATATTTAAGTTACAGAAACCGTCCTTCGTCTTCCAAAAACGTAAAAGTACCTACGAGTCTTGAACGACATAACGGAAACAATATTCTGTAGGTAAAAATATAACTTTCAATTGTACTGAATACATATTACATTGAATATTGATTAACTGGCAATCTAAAGCTGTTTACAACTTAGTTTTATATTGATTAAAAACCGGACAAGTGCGAGTCTGATTCGCTCACCGAGGGTTCCGTAAGCAAACAAAATTGTATGTAGAATTGTAGATGGTACATCCTAACGACTAGTTAACGCCTTTCGGATTGTTTTCTTTACTTGTGCTGTAGTTCTAGGTCAATGGGAAGTATCGTACAGGTATTGATTTACCTGCGAAATGTTAAAATTTCGGTAACTTAAGGCCGTATTTGCCGTGTCTTTTGACTGCGTTGACTTAGAAGCTTGATTTTTTACAGCTTCAAGGGACCGCAGACAAGTATTTGATGTTAACTTCAACTGGATGCCTCTATGGTTTCCTTATAAAAAGTATTTTTAACAGACAGACAGACTGAAACAAAATGTGATCCTTTAGGGGTTCCTTTTTTTTGGGAAGGAACCTTAATTATTAACAAACGATAGAAATAAACATCTGTGAAGATTATAGAGGCACTTCTAATACTTTGGTAACATTCGGCAAGTAAGTAAAAAGTTAACATCTATAATTGTATCCTTATAATAAAATTAAATATAATAGTATTATATTTCAAAAGGTTGCGGGTTCAATCCCAATCAATACACTAGACCCGCATTTAAATTAGTGAGATTAGTAAGTGTGATCCAAGTTAGACCTAGCCTGGTCTTTATTCTAAATATACTATTTTATATTTTACTGTGATGTAATTTGCAGAATTGATACATCATAGCATAATGACCGATAAGTAATCTGTCTTTACCTTAAACCGCAGTTTTTCAATGAAAATATTTTTTTTTATAATTGACATTTTGTTTGTGTTGTTTAGGAATCTCGCGCTGTATGTCGTGAAACTGACCTCACTTGTCTTAGTTAAAACTCTTTATTACAAAAGCGGAACTAACAAGATAACTAGGTATCGTCATTTCGTCGTTTTAGAATGGTTCGAAACGTATCGTAAAAATTGTATTACAAAACGTTTGTAATAACGCGGAATAGTTCACCTTTTGTCTTCTCATCAAGTCGGCATCGTGTGTATAGAGCTGTATATCCTAGACATTTAGACATGTGTCAGACATAACTGCAAACAACACTATATACACAGTCTGGAAATACAATACCCACAGGTGCTCGCCGATCCGATGAAGTAGCTATGTCGGAATGGATTCGAACAGACTCCGACGAATTGTGGTTGTGAATTTGTGATTATAATAATTATTATTAATAGTGCGTATATTAATAAATTAATTGATTTTGATTTGCAATGTTCAATCATGTATTTTTTCGACTAAGAATATTTTTTTAATGCTTCAGGATTTTTTTTCTGATTACTTTTAGTAAATCTGTACAAATAAATAAAATTTAAGTGTGTTTGTGACGTCCAAATAATAGATTTTTTTAAGCTCGTACATTTATTTTGCACGATACCTATGCCTAAAAATTAGTTTTTGAAATTTTTGTCTGTCTGTCTGTGCCGGCTAAGTTCCGGAACGGGTGAACCGATTTCCTGGCAGATAGCTGGTGTTATTAGGAGTAACTTAGGCTACTTTTATTTTGGAAAAAGAATTAGAGTTCCGCGCAAAATATGTAAATATGTACACGCGAGCGAAGCCGCGCGGGAACTGTTAGTAACTAATAAAATTACTTATTACCTTATGAAACTACAACAAAGGTTTGAGGTTTAAATAAAAAAGGTTGAATAAATTGTGTATTCTACTCTTATAAGTATAGTTATCTACTCTTATAAGTATAGTTATGCCTTTTCAAACAACCACATCGGAGTTGAAAATATCCTACGAAATTATATCGAAATGATGTAGTGCTCAATTCAAACTTAATTGTCCATTCCATAAATAACTTCCCGCATATTATATGTTGAGTGCGGTTGATTGACTCTTAATTCACTAACATAAGGTTTATATTTACCGACAAGTAGGTAATCTATAAGTAGGCAGGGTAGCAACCGTGAGGGCCGGGGTCATTGAATTCGGACATCAAATATGCAACTTCGCAGACTTTCCCAAACCACTTACACCAATTGCAAATGTCGAAAATATTACTACATTTCACCAAAACTTCTAACAGCCTGTGTAGAATGCACTTCAGCGAGACGAACAATAAAAATAACATTCAATCATCATTGAGGATTGAAAAACGACGTCATTGGAAAAGTTTAATGAAATGGAATAATGAATTATACATTGAGGCAATACATTTAAGTATCTTGACTGCAGTTATTCATGCATGAGGATCTCACCACCCTGAAAATTGGGGTACCTGAGGGTCATGTGGTGGTTCTGAAACAAATCTATATGTACACAAACATTAGAAGGTACTTATAAATAAAAGTAATTTTCTCTATCGATCGTTTACAATAACATGAAATGAATATTAAAATCAGTATTGATTTGAACTTAAAATAGAACATGCTCCTAGTTCTACAGTTTAACCAGTAACAGAGACATTATCAATACACGGTTGATTAATTATGTATAACTCTCAATTTTATATAGAATTGTTTCGAAATCAATTTATTATTATTTATAATGTTGTCCTAAGACTTTGTTTAATAAATCTATACTAAAATAATAAAGCTAAAGAGTTATTGAAGTGAAAACTTCTTTAGGCACGTTGGGCACTTTTTTGATATGAAAAAAAGCACTGAACTCGCGTGACCGTCACGCTCAGATACATAATTAAATGCGTGTGTGTATGAATATATATGTTATGTTTTCACTTCTGACGTGCAGTCCTACGACTGACAGTTTTTTTTTGTTTGTTTGTTTAAACGCGATAATCTCAGGAACTATCAGTCAGATATTAATAATTCTTTTTGTATTGGATAGATATAGATATTATAATAGTTCGAAATTCCTAATCCGCGCTCCAAAAATGAAGCCAAAAATACACGAATATTAACATCCTCGCACGATTCACTCGTTACACGTTCGCCGCTGAAGTACCTAAGTCTCGAGTCGCTGTTTATAATTTTCAAAAATGCCTGGTTGTGCTGTCAAATCTAGAAAAAAATTTACTACAAAAAAGACAAGTGTCACATTTCATATGAAAGTATTCTATTTTCTAATGTATTTATAAACAATATAACAAAATATCAAATTAATAAAATAGCGACGTCATTACTAGTAATATTGCCAGGTACGTGAATTCCATTTACCCATTAACGCATTCTAGCAGTATGTATATTTTTGTTTGCCAAACTTCTTATATATAGGAAGAAGAGAAATATGCTTACTGTTTATGTTCGTGAAACTGGAATCCTTCAAATATTATATCTAGGCTCTAGCGCCCGGAGTTCAATGTGTCCGTCAAACAATACCTAGGTTGGAGGATTGTATTATAAATTATTATTACTACTCCTAACGAATACAACTATAGAGCATTAGGACCTGTAAAATTTTGCTAGTTCTTGATATTTTATAAATACAAAAAGGTAAAATTATCCAAGTATTGTTATATAAATCGAAGGCTCGATCACTAATTGTGGGCTTTCGCAGGAGTAAGGGTGAGAAGTAATATGACACACAGCACAGTTCCTACTTCCTACCTACGGCTTCTACACTCTTTTACAACAAACATTAAAACTATTACAAGGAACCATATCAGTTGCTAGGCTCTGCACACGTCATTCTGACGTTTGTGTGTCGTTTCACAACTGTATTCAGGATCCGGATGCGACACGGCCATCCTGAGATACACACGTCCTCGTGTGGTAACCTGAACTAATGGAGAATAACAAAAAGCATCATTACGTTCGGCCATGCCTGGCACAGTCTAAGTAAAACATCTGACAACTAATAAAAAAAATGGATCTTAATCACAGCATTTAACGTAACTGTTATTGATTGATATGTTGCCAAACAAAGCGCAAGTACCCATCGTCATCATTCAAACAACACTAGTGAATGTAGGTAATCATTTCCATAGTCATAGCTACACATCAACGAAAACACAGTCATCCGAGTGATCATGACAACAGTCATCCCTCGGACTGATCATACAAACACACATTCATCATCCCTGTGATAATGTGCGTACAATATCATAGTCATCCCTGTGACTACCTCTATACAACATCATAGTCATCCCTGTGACTATATCAAAAACATCATAGTCATCCCTGTGACTATCTTCATACATCACCATAGTCATCCCTGTGACTATGGCCTATTGTCATCCCCGTGACAACAGTTATAAATAATTCCTACTAAGTAGTAGCTTTATTTTTATTTTACATTTGTCTTTTCATATCTTATTATCACATTGCCCCATTTTCGTCTCCCCCATATCTGCCTTGTCTTATTTATGACAGTGGCGGAAATGTAACGCATGTTATTTGATCTAATAAATTAATAATATGAATACTTTGTTATCCTATTAAGCTTCAGAAAAATAACGAATACTTGTAACACATTTAAATCTATTTATAATGTCTTTATTTAATATTACAGACAAATTAACAATACATTTTTTTTTAAATAGTCCCTAAATTTTTGGGTGAACTCTATGCGCTGGTAATAAAATAGTCATGCACACAAGCAAAAAGAGTGTGCGTAATACGCTCGCGTGTGACGGGGTTCACTCACACAGCTCCAAATAGTGGCTTTATAATGAACGAATCGTTTTGTATAGGACACGGTATCTGGACCTATATATAATCTAAGGATAGAGTATTTATTGAGGAACGGAGCAGTGACCATAAACGAAGGTAAATCGGGGGAATGGCTAGTTGGTCTAGTGGTTAGTGACCGTAACTGTTGAGTCAGATGTCGTGGGTTCGATTCCCTCCCAGGACAAATAATTGTGTGATGAGAATGATCATTTGTTCTGTGTCTGGGTGTAACTTATCCATAATATGTATGTATTTAGAAATATATAAGTATGTTTATCAGCTGTCTGATTACACATAGTACAGGTTCTGCCTAGTTTGGGATCAGACGACCGTGTGTGAGGTGTGTGAAGTTGTTATTATTATTATAAACATATATTATGTGACCGTAAGATTATGAACATCGTTGGTTTATAAACAATGTCGTGATATTATAAAGTGACGAAATATTATGATCTGCCCGCCCATTTACAATTTAACGTATTATTTCTCGATAGTTTATAATCTATCAATGGCAAATCGTTATATATGTGAAAGGACCTGCAGGGTTCGTAATCTATCCGGCATCCATCCATCCTCACAAACTTTCGCCCTTATAAGATTTGTAAGGGTATGACTAGTTTTTACTCAAAAAGCGGTAGTTTACCCTTGTATTTTACTATCAATCTTATCGGAATACCTAATTTCTTATGTTGACGACACGTACACGTACTTATTAAATTCAACCGATTCATATTTGTAAACGTCGTTATTAAATAATAGCTGTATAAAACATTTTGGAAGACTATGTAGTTTGTTACTTGTTGCAACGTGCATACAAAGTAATAAAACAGACACGTTTACAAAGTTTTGGCATAATTGAAGTACACATTGTAATGCAACTTTGTCCACGTATACTTCTTTTGAGGGTGACTGTACACAGCATCTACATTAAACTTTCCATTTCATAAAACTTTCACATAATGCAAGTGAATTAGCGCAGGAAAGCATTTAATATGGATTCTTCAACGGTTCTGCGGCACAAAGGTTAATTAGTCGCGGCCAAGTGTTGTATAATTACATATCCTAGGTACTTCGGCAACATATCACATTGGATATGTATGGCACTCTGTTACTATACGCTGACATTTACTGTTCATGCGTAGTAAGAACGTATTGATGTCACAGTTATATGTATATAATAATCAATATAATTAACCTGTTATCGACTATAATATAATAGTAGAGAGAATGAAAGCAAACTTTGTCACTCCACGCCTAGACGTGACCAAGCGGACCGTATAGCCCTAGGTTGATGACTTAAAAGCGGCAGTAAAACTTAGTTACCAAGAGTTGTGCCAAAGTCTGGCCTGAACAAGATGGATGTGTCATGAAGCCCGTCATAGTTTAAAAGCCAGTCCGGTCTCGTCGGAACTTTGACAAATATTTGATAATAACCCTCAGGAGCAACTGGACAGATTCTCAGTTGAACATTTGTTCAACTGAGAATCTGTCTGAGTGCAACTGGACAAAGTATAGTAGTGAAAATAAAAGTTAAACTATCAAACATAAAAATTTACTCAAGAAAGTCTATATATTGTAGTAATGAGACCTCTCGCACAGCTTGCATACTCCTTCGATTGGAAGAATAACTCTTTACTACGCGAGAGGCATGGACTGGTGGCCCCAAACTCGAATTTAGAACATGTTCGAAATATTGTATGAAGAATAAGAATTGAAGACAAGTGAGTCGCCCAGCGGACAGAAGACTGTCTGGACGACTGACGTGCAATGTGCACAGAATAATTCAAGAAGTATTATTTATAATTAATTTGTTTGAAGTTATAATTGTTACACGAATAATCTGATCCTGAATATATCACATGGTGCGTTTGCCTGCTCTTTTAATTTTCCTCCTCTAGAGAGAACCTATCGAACCCGGTTACCATAAAGCCCCAAGCTTTATACGTGGTGGAGTACGCCGCAGTTGATTTAGAAGAAGTACTCCACGCGTTACAATATTATGACGGTAAGCTTACCGTCCGTAAGCAAAACGAATCGTTTCTTTAGGACCGCGGCATTAATCATTCCAAAAAAAAAAAAATGTGTTTGATTTAAAATGTTTAACTTTACACATTTCACCTGCTTATATGAGCAATGGAGGTAATAATACCTGGAACTTCAAACGGTCATAACTTTTAAACATGTACTTTTTTTTTTTAGATAATATTTTTTAACTGCATGCTAGAGTCATGGGCTTTGCAGTCATCATCATCATCCTCTGCGCCTTTTCCCAACTAAGTTTAAGTTTCAGTGATTTAAGTAAATGTTCGATTATCAGATAGGTATACTCTAGACAGATAGACAAAACTTAAAAAAATGTTCTTCCGGATCCGGTGTTATATATAGTTAGTATAGAGCTGTTATTTTTATGTCTAGGCGAAATCTCGCAAAAGAGTTAAAAAATAACCGGGCCCGTAGCAGGCCCGCAGAGGTAGATTTCGTGTCTTTTAATTTTTTTTGAAAATCTGCCCCCCAGTCCCTCCCTTTGGGGGAATATTCCCCATTCACGAACTTAACCTTCATTTTTGACCTGTTGATTTATCGTGCCGGTAAAATTGAGGTACATACAATATATATAAACATTTTAAGAGGCGGTTGTTTTGGGGTCTAGGGATCATAACTCCTCCTCTATATATAGACCTCCTCGTGACCTCCTAGTGAAGAAATTTTTGGAAAACTCGACAACTGGTACAAAACCAATAAGTAGACTTTTCTTCGAAATCTACCTCAAACAGAGGACAACAACATTAAGAAAATGTCAAAATATATGTAATAATAGTATTTATTTTCATCATGAAAAAGAAGTTTTTTTAAAATGATAATAATATTGTGTACGCTGATATTCTAGTACCAAAGATCATTAATAATAAGACCGCTACTGGTGGCAAGTCGGGTCAAATCGGTTGAGATTTGATATAAATTTAACCAATTTTAAATTAATTTGTCTCAATTTAATAATGAAGTGTTAAAATGACGAGTATTTGAAAAAAATAAAAATACGTCTTTTCCTAGAATGTACGCAAACCATCACCAAATTCGGGTAAACACATTAATGAAATAGCATTTACCACTGCAGAAAATATGTAGAAACAGAACTGAACTTCTTAACCAGTAAATAAATCTTAGTAATAGACGTGCTATATAAAGGAAGCTGAGTGAAGTGACCTAAAAGCTGGCACGTCTGGAGCCTTTTAACTCGTCTCACTTTAGAAATAGACACCTTGCTGTCGGGTAAAACGAATGCCGATGCCGAGAAAGGTTTGTTTTTACTGTATTTGCAGGTATTACATAGCAGACTTACAATAAAAACATGTAGCTAAAAACCTACTAATATTATAAACGTGAAAGTTTGTGAGGATGTATGGATGTTTGTTGCTCTTTCACGCAAAAACTACTAAACCGATTGCGATTAAACTGGGTATGTAGTTAAGTTGGAGACCTGGATTAACACATAGGCTACTTTTTATCCCGATATTCCCACGGCATCAGGACTTACGCGGGTTAAACCGCGGGGCGCAGCTAGTAACTTATAATCGTAATCCTAGCTACTAATATTATAAAGGCTAAAGTATGTTTGTTTGTTACGCTTTCACGCCTTAACTACTCGACCGATCATTATGAAATTTTGTCATGTTGTCAGGGGTACAGAAGAGCACATAGGGTTACCTTTCATCCTGAAAAGAGTATTCGCGAGCTAGAAGCTTGTCATTTGTATTTAAACGTCACAAAATTGTTCTTTTCACATTTTCCTAAGAAAGTGATTCCAGCCAAATGCCAAACTCTTTCGGGTCACAAGCTTCCATTAAATTCGTAAGAAGAAGTTAAACCTATTATAACACCTCTTATATTAAGCACTTCACTCTGGAGAATTAACCCTGTATGAGGAATACTACATTAGTTTTATAAGAGGGCTCTCTGACTAGCCCAATTATTTTGGGCCCTGTATACTCGGTTATAACGACCCGTTAATGTTGAGACCCTTTCAACTAAGACTTCGGAGCTGACTAATATAAACGTCTGGTCCAACAGTTAGAAAATATGTGTATATTAAAACGCTCTGATTGTGTATTAACCAAGCCATATTATTATCAAAAAAAAAAGTGTTTTAGACGATGGTTCCTATCAGTAAATGGCACATTTAAACGGAAGGGATGCCATTACATCCTTAGCCGGTTTTGGTAGCTATTAAAAAGATTTTTAGGCTAAGATAGACAGTAGAAATCTCGACGCAGGTAAAGTTTATACATTTAAAAAACACCTGCTTTTTTAACAGTATTGCGGTGTGATAACCCAACGTCTACTGCGCAGACTGGCTGATCAGATTTAGACTCGTTATTTGCTGTTGCTTTAACTTCGCCATCTAAAGTAATTCGTAGGTATAGCTTAGACTCAACCCTTACGCCTACCAACCTATCAGTTGTGTCCAGTTTATCTATGGATTTTACATTCGCTTTTCCAATATTGTTGTTTTTCTTAAGAAAAGGACCAATGAATGTATGAGTATGACCCAAATTATTATTGGTCTTTTCTAGTATGTCCTTCTTGTTATGCCCAACAACTTAGCTAAATGCTTGTAGTAGCTTATAGTAAATGATTAAACTTGTACCCCGTAATCGTATCTTAACTTCGTAACAGTAAATGTTAGCATAATAAGCATAAACCAGCGCTGCTTCTTACGAAGTACCACAATTTATGAGCTGACGACCGTATTTGGCTCGTGAGCTCTGCATGAGCTACCTTTTTAGTTATATTTGTTAATTGTTATTTGTTAAAGAGATGAAAGGAAAAGCGTTATGCTTTTCCTTGAATCTCTGGTGGCTTTGTGTAAGTGCAAAATAAATATATTTCTTAAGAGATATACAGGCAGCAAGTAATCAAGTGGCTAATGACAATTACGCAAGTTATGGGTCTTAAAATAGCGTTTCTTAACTGATTACCCTATTGTTAACAGGTGCACGGATAGTGGTTAATATGAAGTGGGGGAGCGAAGCGCTGGTCCGCGGCGCGACGGCACAATTTGCGGGAGTGGGACGCCTTCGCCGTGCCTTGGTGCTGCTGGCAGCTGCAGCCTGCACAGCTGCTGCGCTCCTGTATTGGAGGCAACAGAGCAACGACCGCGCGCACAGACCTCTACATGCACTTTATACGTAAGTGATAGATACTGGTTATGTCGTTTCTTACATTACAAGTCGTAAAACATTACCTGGGCAGGTGTTCAAACAAGAGCTGGGTAATGCGAGACTACTGCAGTAGCTATAAAACGTAGCTTTCTGTTTTTATCTTAACCCCGGATTTCCCCATCGTATTTGCTATTTAGAGGTGGCGGGTTCGAACCCCCAAAACCCCTATGGACATAAACCCACTCTTAAAGCATCTCGCTTAATTACAGAGATTAACAAGAATACTTGTAACGTCAAGTAGGCTTTTTAATAAAATAGGAAATGAGAAAATCGGTTTCGTCACGGTAATATTTTTAAAGTACGATACCTTTTCGTCATGATCACGGGTTTACTGGGCTGGGCGACGCCTCGTTGAAGTACATGGGAACTTTTGGCAACAATCCTCCCTTCGCCTACTAAGATGTAGACCTTAAAAAAAATATTATTCATCACAAAATATATTACGATTGAGACTCTATTTATATCTGTAATATATAAAATACTAGCAACCCGCCCCGGCTTCCCACAGTAGTAGAGACATCTTCAACAATCATCATCATATTTCAACCAATTTACACAAAACGTTAACAAATTATACACCCCAAACCTTCCTAATGAATCACTCTGTCTATTGGTGAAAACCGCATGAAAATCCGTTCAGTAGTTTTTCAGTTTATCGCAAATAGACAGACAGAGAGACGCGGCGGGGGACTTTGTTTTATAATATGTAGTGATAATTGAAAAAACCTATAACTTAAATTTACTTCTATATAATTACAGAGAGGTCGAGCCACAATGGTCATGGGTCTGCCGAAATTACCGCTGCGAACGGCTGCTAGCATCCGAAATGACTACATTGCAATCGTTGCAAACGTGCAACATGTTATGCGACTCGACGCAGTTGTGGCCCCAACCCACGGGCCCCGTCAGTCTCGCCACCGCCGTCGTACCCGTGGTTATAGACGACTTCAGTTTACAAATAGTCTCATCACCGTCGAAAGAAGTTAGCGATCTACTATCCGAGGCCTTTGAAATGATGAAAGATGATATAAAAATACAGGAAGAAAACGACGACATTCGACAAATCAGCTACGGTTCACCACGGCCCGTTGTCGTACGTGTCTCTATCAACGGAAGCGCAGATCCGCGCATGAGGCTCGACACCGATGAGGGCTACAAACTGTTTTTGAGACCCGTGAAGAAATCGCTAGTCGTAGATATTACGGCGCAGTCGTTCTGTGGTGCAAGACATGGCTTCGAGACTCTATCGCAAATAGTATGGCGAGACCCGTACGCTGGCTCATTACTCATATTAGAAGCCGCGACCGTCGTTGACTCACCGCACTACTCGTACCGCGGTCTACTACTAGATACGGCAAGGAACTTTTTTCCTACGAAAGCTATAATACGTACAATAGACGCCATGGCAGCCTGCAAGATGAACACGTTTCACTGGCACGTTAGTGACTCTCAAGCGTTCCCTTTGCGACTTGACAGTGCCCCGCAACTGGCACAGCACGGTGCGTACGGCCCCGATGCCGTGTACACAACCCGAGACGTGAAAACGATTGTGCGTCACGCGAAACTGCGCGGCATTCGCGTTCTTCTGGAGGTGGATGCGCCTGCGCACGTAGGACGCGCCTGGGGCTGGGGTCCCACCGAAGGACTAGGCCATCTGGCACATTGCATCGAAGCCGAACCGTGGAGTGCGTACTGTGGGGAGCCTCCTTGCGGTCAACTGAACCCGCGTAATCCTCACGTATATGAGCTACTGGAGCGTATCTACAAGGAGATCATAGAGTTAACGGAAGTCGATGACCTGTTCCACCTCGGCGGAGATGAAGTGTCGGAAAGATGTTGGGTGCAGCACTTTAACGACACGGACCCGATGGACCTATGGTTGGAGTTCACTCGTGGTGCCATGAGGTCACTTGAGCGCGCCAACGGCGGTAAACTGCCCGCACTATCGCTGCTGTGGTCGTCGAGGCTCACGCGTTCGCCCTATTTGGAGCGATTAGATCTAAACAGGATCGGCGTGCAAATTTGGGGCTCCTCACGCTGGACTGAATCACGAGCAGTACTAGACTCAGGCTTCCGGGCTGTTCTCTCGCACGTGGATGCGTGGTACCTCGACTGCGGTTTCGGGTCGTGGCGCGACAGCTCCGACGGCCACTGCGGACCTTACCGGTCGTGGCAGCAAATGTATGAGCACCGGCCTTGGACGGAGGAAAGCGCGGCTCAAGTAGCGGGGATCGGGAACACTGCGGCGTGGCACGTGCAGGGCGGCGCGGTGTGCCAGTGGACGGAGCAGCTGGGCCCCGGCGGCCTGGACGCGCGCGTGTGGCCGCGCTCGGCGGCGGTGGCGGAGCGCCTGTGGTCGGACCGCGTGGAGGGCGCCACGGCGGACGTGTACCTGCGCCTCGACACGCAGCGCGCGCGCCTCGTGCGGCGCGGCGTGCACGCGGCGCCGCTGTGGCCGCGCTGGTGCGAGCACAACCCCAACGCCTGTCTTTAGCGCGAGCCGTTTTAACACTGAGGGAAAAGCATATAGAGTTAAACGTGCCCGAGGCACAGATAAATATGTCACACTTCACACAATGCTAAGCGTGCGCGATGGCCAGATGTGCAGTGCACAGCAGCACACAGCGCTAGAGAGCAACCGCTGGTAACTTAGCGAGTAGTCATAAGTAGTAAACGAATGAGATTTAATCGTACGCTTTATTTACCAGCTTGTAAGCGTGATCATGGAGGTACTTTTGATGTACATAGTAGAACGTAACTGTTAGTGTAGGCGACTAGGTAGTAATTGTACAGTGCTTTTTTGTTATTAGCTCGCAAGCTTCTCCTAGTACAAGTTTTCACACTAAGAAACGACTAAAATTTTCAAGAACTCAACTCTGTCAAAAACTTTAGTCTAGGTCTGCATACGGCGTATATGTACCTAGCGCCATCTAGCCAAGATATACTGAACTAATGCGCAACAGATCTTGCATCGCGCTAAAAATAAATGCGCTCTGATTACCACATTCATAATAATAGCCAACTGTAATTTATGACTTAGTCGACTGTAGGATCTTCAGACTTGACCTCAACGGTGATGTTGAAAGCAAGTCTATCGGGTACACTAGAGTAAAAGATTATTGTAAGTATGAACTCACAATTTTTTTTGTTGTTTGGACAATTTGCAAACTTGTGCTAGGGGAATTTAACTCCAAAGACGAGTTCCGACGAAAATACTGCCATTCAATAACAAGTACTCAATCATATTAATACATATTTGTTATTTATTAGATGTAAGCAGATACATAATAATGTGTTATAGCTAGGCTGATATTGTATAATGTAATAAAACTGTATCGTATTAATAGAACTGTTCCGTTAAAAGTCGGTTAATTGACAAAATGTGCTATTTTTTAGATAGTGTTACAGAACATTCTTGATACCCTTACCTCTTAATAAACAGAATTATTATCGGACAAGAGTAAAAATAAATAGAACAGAAAGGAATGATTAAGAAGATAGGGGAGGAGGTAAGGTATTGTAAACTGAACTACTTGCAACGTAATGGGGTTGGCAAACGCGCGAGTGATACTATTGGTGTTGAGTGTTCATAAGCAACGGTAACAGCATACCCTTAGCAGGATAAAACAGATACTTGATAGATACTTATAATAACAGCTTTTCTACAACGGTTATGCATATGACTACACAATTCTGAATCAAAAATGGGTTAGTGTTACCAAGCAGGACCAGAAGTCAGAATACATATTTTTTGTAAAGTCCTATACTCCCATAAAGGGGAGTATAGGACATCATTTTAGGTGCGGTACGCCCTTTGAAACCAAAATTACAAAACATTTAATGATTTAAGAATTAATTAACATTATTAGTTTTAAAAGGTTTTATTTCTGTAATCTTGCTGTAATAGGGCTTCAAAGATCATATAAAATACTATAATTGAAACTGTATTAGTAGTACTGTACAATTATATATCTTTTTTTTGGGTTTTCGCCGTTTATTCTGGTCATCATTCGTCATCTATCATCTCGAAATATATAAATACTATATTTGATAGACAAAAGTTGGCAACCCTACTGGGGAGCTGGTGGAATCTTGCAGGTGAACGCTCAACCGTTTATTCGCAATAACTCTTTTGTTATATCATAACATCACTTATGAAATAAAATCACAATTATCATAAGGAACTGAGCTTTCTAATTACATGGCAACAAATCGTTAAAAGTTGCTTTTTTGTGATCTATCGTATTATTAATATTAGAGGAGTAGCTAGTTCAATCATGTTTATTATTAAAGAGGGGCTGCTCAATTTACGAGATGAAAGTTAACCCTTTATGTATTGTTATTTGTTATTTTTTAGTAAAACTTTTATTTCTGTGTTGACTTGACATTTGAGGCCTGGGACATCAACTTGTACTCGGGATACATCATATTTATCGTTAAAAATATTGACAAGCTGTGAAAATTATACTTTTATTCCTTAGTTTTGATTTATCTGTTATTTGATATATCAACCCCTGTTTAAATGGTTTCAATCCAATGTTAAAAAACTTATTGCTTTCCATATTTTGTTATTTTGATAATTTTTTTAGCTACAGATTTTATAATTCTTAGCTTAAATTACAATCCCAAAATAATGAGCTTTTTTAGAATAATTGGATCGATCAGTATAATAAACTTATTTTAAATAATATGTAAACTTCATGAAAAAGTCCTTATCTAAAAAAAAAAACTCTCCGACCTCACTTGTCAATACATATGTAAACTCTGTAATAAATCTATTAATAATAATTATTTAAGAATAAATATGTAGATTTATTTAATCTGGCTTACCAACTTTGTGATTAAAATCATCAAATAGTGAGAGTCATTCGCACGAAGTTTTTTACATTTTACGCTTACAGTAATTAAAATATTTATTTTACTGAGACAACACTTCCGCCAGGGGCGCTGTTGGGTTATTTGGACAACCTTTTTTTGACACTTGGAATTACTGTAGGTTTTTGTCTAAGAACAATAATACTATTCCTCTGAGGTTTTTGTAGTTCTAGTTGAGACTAGAAATATAATGAGATCGGAAGTGACGCATGTAGTAACTGACTGTCAGTATTTGGCCCCACTAGCATAAGATATCGCTCTCAAAATCGGAGTTAATTTTAAGAGTTACTCAGGGTATCGATATCATTGCTACACGTGTGTTTTCATTGCTACTGGCTGTGAGCTTGCCAGAGTGGAGCGAATCCTACAAGACAAACACATTACGTTTTTTAGGTTCGCAAAATTAGAAGAGAATCAGAATATCTTGTTGATTTTCTTGTCTGCACATAATAAAAAGGTATATTATAGCTTTCATCAATTTTAATTGTAAACATTGTTATTGAGTTATGTTTTTAAATCAAATAATAATTATGTGATTGGTACACAATATGTATTCATCTTACTACTAAATACTAATTAGGTACTAATAATATTTCCATATGTACAACTAATAAGCCATTTTTTGTTTTGATATTACTTTAGATCCCTCTTAAATAAATTAATTCGTTACCTGTTAATTCATTGTTCATGTGTCAAAATTTCCTTCACGGGTAAATATTAAGATATAAGTCAAACTGGAATAAATGAAAGCAGGGCCGTATAAATCGTATAGAATCGTATATTTGTTAAAAATGATCGTTCTTTTTTCCTACTAAAATTTTACTTATTTCCACAATTTTCTAACATGATATAATTATAGGGTATTGTTTGTTTAATAAAAATTGTTTATTTTTAAACAGCATATTAAATGAGATTTTTGTAAATAATGCAAATGTTTTGTATATTACGACTTTATTAATTTATAATATAATTTATTTTTATAGCTTAAAGTTCAGTGTTTTATAGGAATCTATGTAACGTGTTTTTTGTTATTGTACAAAACCAATATAGGTGCTTTGTGTTGCACTATAGAAATATAAATACGACCTTTAATTATGTATACATACGGGAATTAACGCGATCACATAATAGGTATTACATACCTCTGAATTGCCCGACGTTTCGACCAGGTTGCACTGACCGTGTTTACAGGATGACTCGTTAATTCCCGTATATATACATAATCATATCATGAAACGCGAAAGTTTAAAAGTTGGTATAAATACGACCTTTTTGTCAAACGGTAAGGCTCCTTCCACAGAAGATAAACAAAGAGAAATTGTGTCTGTTAAAGAATGTTGTATCTAATAAAACGTGAATCTCTGATGACGTGAGCCATTCGACATTTTTATTGAATAAGTCAATTGGAACTACATCTCTTGGTCTATGATCTGTGTGTTATTCCACCACACAAATACATGAGGTTAAATGTGTTTGCTAAAATATTTACGTTATGCTAGTTTAGTTCCTAAGTTAATCTGATGAACCAATACAGTGAGAAAGTTGCGGTCTATGTTTGTTATAAAGTGTAAGTTAGGAGATCGCTGGCAGTAGAGAATATTCTTCCAATTATAAGAATAAAACCATTCGTATACCTGCCCGATGAGGATACATTCCTCCCGATATTAATTTTATTCAGGTTTTCTTGTAATATAAAAAATACATTGACAGCAAACTGTTAATTAGTTACATTGGATTACGGATTATAAATTATTATAACTACAACTGACAAGATACAAATAAACATAATATAAACATAAAAAAATACATGTATACTCAAATATGTAGCTGGAAACCACCAAGCACAACTATGACGGTGCTTTATATAAGGAATAAACTAGCATGACTAACAACACAGATGTAATAAAGCCAATTGAATGTTTGTTTTTAATTTAAGTCACTAACTTGTAAAGAGAAAAATTGCTACACATTTTACGCATACTGAAAATAATTGTGATGTAAATGCATACAATATAATAATAATTTTAAAGCATTATGTTAATGAGCTAGATTTTTCATTCCCCCAATAAATGTGATGAGTAAACAGAAACAAACAGGCTTTTAATTAATAATAATAATACTTATTGACTGGCCTGTTGGTCTAGTGGTTAGTGATCCTGACTGCTAAGCCAGAGGTCGTGGGTTCGATTTCCACTCATTACAAATAATTGTGTGATGAACGTGATGATTTGTTCTGTGTCTGGGTGTAATTTATCTATAATATGTATGTATTTAGAAATATATAAGAATGTTTATCAGCAGTCTGCTTACCATAGTACAGGCGCTGCCTAGTTTGGGATCAGACGGCCGTGAGAGATGTGTGGAGTGGAGTTGTTATTATTATTAAACACTCAATATTTTGTTAGTAAATCATTTATTATTATATTGTTATACCAATATTATCCCTGATGAATTTCGTTCCAATGTCTTACTATTGGACAATCCATTTTTCCTAAAATAGTGTTAAGAGACCGTTAATGTCGACGCATCAGGGAGTGTTTACCCTATTATTTCTTTGAAGCAGTCCGTGCTAGTCTGAGCAAACATTTTTGATGCGCTGCAAAATTAAATATGGCTAATGGTATTTAATTTTACGAAATCGATCATGTGTTAGAACAGATTATTTGATTCTTTTTCATCCTCTTTCATGTAGTGTCCGTAGCCAAACCCACCAGATTAGTACACATAAATAATCTTTAATGTATTAAATGAAAGACCCCAAAACAAACAACAAACGAAAAATTCCTTTCATATAACTTATACTATACTATAAATTTGGTTTTAGTTTTTACTTTTAGCCATTTTTAAATTAAACAGCGGATAATAATGAAACACGCATCTTTGTAAAATTAAAGTTGTTATGTTGCAGACTTAGATTATATATAGGTCCAGATACCGTGACCAGTACAAAAGTCACCGTTTACTTTGGAGCTGTGTGAATCAATCCCGCCCCACGCGAGTGTCAACGTACAATATCTGTGCTTGTGTGCGTGACGGTTTTACTACCAGTGCATAGAGGTGACCCCAAAATTTAGGGACTTTTTTATGAAACATAATATTTTTTTTTTGATGTAAGTAATATTAAATAAAGACATTTTAAATGTATTTAAATGTGTTACAAGTATTCGTTTATTTAATTTTTTTTATTTAATCGTTTAGTTAAAAAGACAAATGTAAAATAAAAATAAAGCTACTTAGTAGGAACTATTTATATACTCAATGTATCAGGAAACCGCGGCATTGTATCCCAATATTATTACATTTTATTTCAGCCACTCAAACCATGTAAATTTAAAGACATATTTACAACAATACTTGTGTATAAATATATATTTTTTTTTTTTTTTTTGGTTTGAAATTTTATCACGTTCCAATGAATTGACAACTTGTAAAAATCAATACATATTCTTGTAGGAAATTAAACGATCTACGAAAAACTTGTTCCTAGAATAAGAAATTACTTGCTCAACAGCTTACCGGAAGCTATTAGGTAGGAGGAAAACAATGCCACGTTTAAAAGAAAGCTAAGGGAGTATTACTTCAGTATTTGTGAATGACACGCTGCCAGCAGTCATTCCTGAGTGCTGGAAGGATACCAATTTGACTGTAAATAAGTGTCTATAACACCTAAGTAACAATAGCACAGATAATAATTATATGGTAATAAGTAATACATAGATTTATAGAGGCTCGTTACCCACAGTCAAACGGATTACACGGTTTTGTGAGAAATTGTAAAATCTACTTACTAAACACAGACCTATTAAATAAATAAATAAAAAAAAAAGGTCGGATATGATTTTTCGCTAAATCAGATCGTTTAAAAGTTATTCAAGGTTAAATTTCAGTAAAGCTAGTTGGAGATATTGACGTAACTTTAAGTATTATTTACATCTGAATAATTCCATAAAGGTGGCGCTCAGATCGATAACTACAGTGATTTTAGCGGTGAAATATGAAAATAGTAACAAAAATTAACAATTAGGTTCAACATAGTAGAATTTATTGTTTTTGGAATTTACTCCTTTAGAATCGATTTGCATATAAGGCGCCCGGTATGAAAAAATATGAAGAATAAAATTTAGTGATCGGAGGGCAGCGTAACGCTTTATTGTGCTTTTTATGCTTTATTGGAGTTTACTCCTTATTCTCGACGCAGGTAAGTAGCTATGTGTATACCTTTATGTTATATATGTGTAAATATATACAGAATATATAGAGGGAGGGAGGGAGGGAGGGAGTTAGGGAAGGAGTTATTGAGGGAGGGAGGGAGGGAGGGAGTTAGGGAAGGAGTTATTGAGGGAGTTAGGGAGGTAGTTAGGGAGGGAGTAAAGGAGGGAGTTAGGGCGGGAGTTAGGGAAGGGGTTAGGGAGGGAGTTAGGCAGAGAGAGAGAGAGAGAGAGTAAACTCCAGTCGTGCGCGATAAAATTTTAATAAAAAAAAAATATCACGTTATTTAAATGGGAAATCAAAAATCACAACAGCAGCTCTTAATAGTAATATGAGGAGCTGCTGTTTTCACAGGCTTATTTTTACGTCATCTTGAAAAATACTTTCATCGTAACTAATGAAAAAAATCAAATATATATACATACATATATATATATATATATATATATATATATATATATATATATATATTTTATGAACTATCAAGTAACTTGCAAAATTTTACAAGTCCTAAGTGCTCTATAGCTGTGTTCGTTAGGAGTAGTAATAATACGAGTACAATCCTATAGCCAAAGTATCGTTTGACGGACACATTGAACTCCGGGCGCAAGAGCTTAAAAATTAAGAATATTTGAAGGTATCCAGTTTGGCGACATTAACAGTAAGCATATTTCTCGTCTTTCTATATATACCAAGTTTGGCAAAGAAAATTATACATACTGCTGAATGCGTTATGGGTAAATGAATTCACGTCCCTGACAACATCTCTAATAATGGCGTCCGCAATTTTATTAATTTTAAATTTTGTTCTATTGTTTATAAATACATTAGGAAATAGAATAATTACAAGTGAAATGTGATGTTCCGACACTTATGATTATTTTTTTTTCACATTTTTAAAAACACACCACCTCGACATCATTAATAAATCTTGCAAAGATTGTATTTACGGATATCTGTTTCAACTTCTAATCGCATCCATTTGCGAACAATGCGGAACTGGAGCCTACATAAGAGTTAATAAAGAGTTAGTAAAGTATTATACATAAGGTAGAATATTAGGTATATCAACACACCGGAGTCAGAACTCAGATGTCGTGTGAGAACAACACAGCACTGCCTGTCGCACCCAGACCGATTGACGTCGAAGCAGTGGCGTAGTTTGCCCTAGATCAGTTTTTTTTGGGCCTGCGGTACCTGCGGCTTAGTATATGTAAATGGAGGGTAAAAAATTATCACAAAAGAAATACAAACATCACAGCTGAAGACGGTTTCAGTTTTTTTAATCTGCCTCTACAGAACCGTGACAAGTCTGATCATAAACTTAATATGATATAACGTAAGTACATACTAAGTTTATGAGTCTGATAGCCATTCTTGTCCCATAGAGCTCCTATGAGAATTTTTTATTAGTTTCAATTTCGAAAAACTTTCAGTTGCTAAACTTCCAACCGAAAGGATCAAAAATAAAAAGCATGCTGTTATTATGTCCGGAAAACTGGATACAAAGCTATTAAATTTTATCAGTAATGATTCCGTGAGACAGTGGCGTAACAATACGGTGGCAGAGCGGGCAAAATGCTATGGGCCCACGACCCGAGGGGCTCCCGGGCACCAAAGGCCCTGAACACAGGAGGCAGGAATTACAACATGTATTTAAAAAAACAAGAGTTGTATAAATGAATAATTACGATTCTAACACATTCGTAAGAAAATAACGGTCAAGTGCGAGTTAGACTCCGATGAATTAGCCACGGGCCTCAGATGGTATAGTTACGCCCCTGCCGTCAGAGCCTTACTCGTACATATTAATCATGTATGTGAATTAATCCATATACGATCGTGTATCATGTTTATTTTTTCCCGTGAGAGGAAAGAGTGAGATTGTGGATAACATTTTACGAATTTTTGTATCTTTGATACGGCGGTATCTACGTCCCTGCGTCGAACGGTTGACGCTGGAAACTGTTTAGTAATATTGGGTAGGTTCTCCAGCTCGGTAGAAACAATTTCGAGAAATCAAAGAAAAGAAATCACCACCTATCAGAAAGAAATCACCTGAAGGATCCAGTGAGATTGGACATTTGGAAAACTACGTCAAGTTTTCTCACGGCCCTTGCCGCAATGCCTTAACACGACCCTTGAAACGATCAAATTACTTTAATAATAACTGTGGCCGCGCGGACCAACTCGAGTCGGATAAAACAAACTTGGCCGGTTTTTGGACCACATGTATAAATAGAATACAGAGCCACATATTTATTTAATAGTAAATATACTTTTATTAGACCATATCTTTAAAGAGCCCACTTGTTTTTCGAAAAACTTGATAGTAACCCAACCTTCGGCTGGCTTGAAATGAAAATGGCTTGACTCGAAATAAATGGTAAGGTAGAATAAAATGATATTATTAAAAGTAAATAAATTAATTTATTTATTAACAATTTCGTTTCACAATTTAATTTAATCAACTCTCAAAAAATAAAACTACTTCTTTCTAAAAATATTGCTTAATCTTCTGCTCCTAGGCGTACCCTGTAAAAATATGAATAAAATATTAAAAACGAGACTCCTAAAGGACCAAGTATAGTACCATAGCAGAAATATAACTAGATACATTGGAATAGAAACTATAAAAAAAAGAAACAAGCGTGAAGGATGACCCTACACGTTATCAAATTGAGACTTTTATTACTATTTTTTTATTTTTTACTTTTTTATTACTTGTACACGGAACACACGAAATCATTCATGTTACTCTGGCCCGGCCGGCCATGGGTCATCGCACTTTCAAACAACTATACTGCTACACATTCGAACAACTAGTTAGTTGTCATTTAGAAGCCTTTTAGCTGGAGGAGGGCAGTATAGCATGCTTTGGTATGAACTAATAAGGCCACCTTACATCTGGCCGGGCCCCACACGTGGCACGGTCAGACCCTGGAGAATATGAATAATTCCTTAAGCGGTGAGGCCAAATCACTTCCAACCCATGTAGCCTATGCAAAGCACTCAACACAACTATACACGTTGTATGATGTTCAATGGTCTAAGAATTACTTTACATGTACTGACAAGTCATAAGTTTAACACGATAGTGTGTCACTTTCATGCGGAGATCCGCAGCATTTATTCTGAGCACGATCAGCTACTCGCTATATCAAGAACTTAAACCAATCACGTTATTCTGTTTTTGTATATTTGAATATACCGATTCAATTCGATTTGCAAATCTGAGAGTTTAACTTCTCTTTCTTTTCTTTGAAAAATCTATTTATTAAGCATATTCGGATGATGGTGATGGATCTCTATAAACTGCACAATAGCTGGCAATAACTTAAAAAATACTAAAAAAAATTGTAGACTATGATTAACGGTAGTATTTCAAGGCAACGATGACGGAAATCACTTTAATTAAGAAACAGATGGGGTAATGGTGAGGTACAAGAGAAACAGTTAAGCAAATACTTACATCAATGGTTTCCGCTTTTGAGGAGCGAAAGAGTGAGCGAATTCTAGACGGCGTACTTGTTTTACGGGATGGATGTGGCTCGGTCTCAACGCGCAACGAATCGCGTATTTCCGAGTCCTGGAACAACCACAACACATATTATCTTACACATAAACTAAGATTTTGTTGATGTCAATTTCAGGTACATGTCAGGTATCCCTCGGTAACCCACTTTTTTCTGAATGAAAACCTGACAGCGTCTAGGAAAATTTCATGATAATGGATATCGAGTTATTTTTTATGGTAAAGAGGGCAAACGAGCAGACGGGTCACATGGTAAGTGACTACCGCCGCCCATGGGCACCTGCAAAAGTCACAAGTGCGTTGCTGGCCTTTAAGGTGGAGTAGGTGAAAGGGGAAAAGGGGGAAGGGGAGGAGAGCCTCCGGTAACCTCACTCACTCGGCGAAAAGCAATACAATCATTGCTTCATTGCCGGTTGTCTGTGAGACCGTGTTATCACTCGGGTCAAGCCCGCCCATACGTGCCGAAGCATGGCTCTCCCACCGTTAAAGTAGTTTCGTTTTGTTCTATTTTAGAAGTGAAAACTTTTTTAGGTTCGTTGGGTACTTTGGTACAGGGAAAAAGCACTGAACTAACGTGACCATTAGCATCACGCTCAGATATCAATACAATAAAAATTAAAGTGTCTGTTTGTAATGTCAAAATAATAGTATTTTTAAGCTCATTCAGCTATTTGCACGATACCTATGTCTGTTTGTTCCGGCTTATCTCCGGTAAGGGTGGACCGACTTTCACGGGCAGATAGCTGTTGTTATAAGAAGTAACGTAGGCTACTTTTATTTTGGAAAAAGAATTAGGATTCCGCGCAAAAAATATAAAAATATTCACGCAAGCGAAGCTGCGCGTACATATTTATATATATAGCTAGTACTATAATATACAGGGTGTATTTGGAAAGGAACACTTACTTGAATCACTGAAAGGGCATGACTCTAGCTTGCAGTTACAATAAGAAATAGAAACAAAACTATCCGTTTACAAGTTATGAATGAAACGGTCATAACTTGTAAGCAGATAGTTTTTTTTTATTTTTGAAGTTATACTTCTTTAGGTGCGTTATGAAAAAATGATGAGAGTGAAATTTTAAGATGCGCGCGCATCACCGTCACACAAAAGTAACAGGTTGAAGTTACCCGCTAAACCGCTCATTAATGAGAGTGAAGTTGCCCACTAGCCTCGAAAAAAAGCTACGAACAAAATAGAAATAGAACCTCTATCGATATGTGCTAATAAATTATATACAGTAGTGATTTAAATTGATTATTTTGAATAATATTATTTACTATTCATAAATGTTAGTGAAAAAAATTGTGCTTATATGTCAAAGATTTATGTCAAAGAAGTATAACTTCTGACGCGCGTACATAAGAAACTACTTACTAGCATTCTCGTTAATCCCTCCACCAAACGTAAATATTTTATATCGTTAGGAATGGGTTCACGTTGGTAGTGCACCGGGTGGGGTTCGAACCCGCCACCACTTGATCGCAAGTCTGACGCCTCACCAATTACGCTACCGCCGCGCCGCTTAGAAGTTAAGGCATATAAATGGAATTTATTGTTGTACATGACAATTGATTTCCCAGTGAGTAAGCACACTTACAACACTAGCAGATATTACACCCTCTTTGCTTCCTCTATCCACCAGGCAGACCTTCGGCGAGTCTACCCGCAAGTTCCTAATATGGCCTTATTTGAATAATGATGATTGCGATTATAATAAACAGCATTAGTTGATCAACTTTCATAACTGAGATATAAAACTTACAGTAGCCGACAGTCTCCCAGCTTGTTTGCTAGGAGTGGGTGGTCCCGGCTTCTTGTACGCGATGATGCCCACCTCCTTGCGCTGCGGCCGGCCCGGCGCCTGCAACAGACCATGTAGTCATTAGTTAGTCAGTCACTGTCAATCTGTATCTCCATTGCCAAGATCTATGGTGTTTACTGTGAAATTTATTTTTCCCTGTCGATTCATTCTCCAGATTTGTGATATCAGTGAGATATTTTTACGATTTTAAAACAACTTTTTTTTAAGGTTTTTTTTCATTATGATGTACTCGTAATTAAACGGTTACTCATAACAATTACAATAAAAAAAAAAGTATTTGTTTTGATAGATGTACTGGCCTGCGATCCGGACAATTCAAATAATTTTCGAATAAGAAGAGACAAGCCCACACCTTTATTTCTTCTTCGTCCAGCGCATGAACGAACTGTGTCTCGGCGGGATAGGAGCTCTTGAGGTGTGGCGGGCACAGCGAGTTGCGCCAGCGCAGCTCCGACAGGCGCTCGGGCGGGCCGGTGTCGCGCCCCTCCGCGCGCTCGGCCCGCGCCGGCCCGACGGCCCGCGAAGGCCCGCCAGCCCGCCGCGGCGTGGCCAGCTCCTGCAGGTAGCGATTGTCGAACACCTCGCCCTCCTCGTCCGACATGTGCAGCCCGCGACCTTCTGCGCAACAATCCAAAAGATCCTTCGATCATAATTATGTTTAATCTGCACTCAAAAAATGCCACCAACTAAAATGTGTTTTTAATCAGTCATTAGCACAGTTTTGCTTTTATGCGCTTCGCGCCCACGCCTAGCGATGTGACAGTTCAAGTGTAGTAAAAAAAATGCGAAAACAATGAAATCGATTAGTATAACAATTTTATAATAACTCTAATGTTTTAAAGCATAATAATGGCACTGTAACAATCGATAGTTTTAAAAGTTAGATATTTTGAAATGCAGCTGTCCTTTTCACTATCTGCGAGCGTGCGTGTGGGAACACGAACCACGAGTCTAATACGCTCCGTTGTTATAATAGACTGCAGATGCTATACGTTGAAGTTTTTGTATTAAACTATTACAACATACATTTACGGGAACATTTATCGTATGTTCTGGTTTATTATTAGAATGGCTTTAAATTGAGGCACGTTAAGTATGTGGCGTGGATGTGCCACTATTTGACACATTTTTGCTAGGAAATGTGTATCTATGGTACAAATATATTCTTCTTTGATCTTCGATCAAATGATCGAAGAACAGATCGTTGAAATGATGATATCTTAAATAACATTTCCATCCATTCATTTCCGTGATATTATTTTAGTTCCGATGCTCTGTGCGAACAGGGCACTTAAATGAAGCATATCCGATTATTTTTAATATATTTAAAGATACTAAAGCCATTTTTAATCTTATGTGTATTACAAGTTTAGTATTGTTATACTTTGCTATGAGCAATGAGCAATGTGTGACACAAAACAACACTTTTGTTAAACTTTTGATCTTCTACTTCTAGTATCAGTTCCATATTTTATAATCTAATATATTTCTTGATAATGATCGCTTCAGAAAATTCAATTCTACTCTCTTTGTAAAATAAAAAATAATGGGGAAAATAGATAAACGCTCTAGTTTACGCTAAAGTATTTAAGTAGTGTATTACCTCGCTTCGTGCCCCCATTATTAGCAGCAGGTAATGATCGCAAGGATTGCGTGTCCGAAGATCGACCAGGCTCTTCTTGAGTAGGAACAAGACCCGACTGAAATATAGGGAGAGTTCAATTAGACTTACAGCACGAATCAACTATGCAATTACCACTGCCAAAAAAGCTTATACAGGGATGTCACAGAAATGTTTTGGAGTTCTCAATTTTTTCGTTTCAAAATGAGATTTCTGTTCAAAAAATCTGGATTTTTCGTAAAAATTCATAGCAGTTTACGTTATGGACGGGTTTTACTATACGACCCTAACATATGACCACACCTTTCTGTTACACTGAATATACACAGACATTTTTACCTCATTGTCCGCATTAAAAATGACAATGTGCAACTTCGACATTTCGACACAAGGTAGCGTCAACGTCATTGCACAATCAGACTTCAAAATCAGAATCCATATCTTAGCAAGCTCCCGTACCGAATTGGACATCCGAATGAAATTGAATGATCATGAATGATGCAGATCTATGTAATGGAACACGTGACAAGAAAGAAAGTGTGAGGGGCCGGCGACTGGCGTGTGCCGTAAACACGTGCTGATTGACTAATAGGAGCGAAATTCTGCATCCGCAACATCCTTAATTTGAACCTCTCGGATATTAAATCACAAAAACTAAACACTATATACAAATGGCGTTGATAAGAATTTCGAGTCCCATCCCGCGGTCACTACTTTCCTTTGCCCTTTTTTAAAATCAGATTTATGATATCTACATAGTATAGTAGTCCAATAGTACAGTAGCTACATAAATTCATTGTTTCAGAATACTTCGATTACAAGTCTCCGTCACAAGTATATCGATAACACAAATATTTAAGCCATCTGATAAGTAAAAGCCATACCGAATGTACATGTTGAAGCGACATTAAAGAGCCGGATTGTTGCTTGCGCCGAAGGTATTTAGTTTCGTCCTTCTGCATGAGGAATTTCTCTCCGACTGACCACAGTTCGGTGGTCAGACCACGGATGTGGTCCTCGTACGCTCGACTGGACTGGGAGAGCGTGTCCCGGGCGCGTGCCAACTCACGCTCCAACATGGCGATCTCTTTTTTCTGCTTCTCTTTGAACACCGCAATTTGCTCCGTATATAGTTGTTTCTGGAAACATACCATAAAAAATTATGAACGACAAGTCGACCACAGAGGTTCAGGCATGCACAGTTATTACACGTGCGATCTAACCATGCAAATAATAAAGAATCAAATTACCTGTCATGTCTGCTTGTATGTACTACATGTGCTAATCTACTATAAATGTTTTAATGAACACTCGTAAGCAAATCAACAAACTATAAATAAAACAAAAGCATCCATTAAAACAATTTATTAACTAACAATATAATAAATAAATGACTAAGTCATAACTGTCAACAAGCACACCGGTCAATCCAAGAGCAGGTAGAACCACCACACGATCTGATAGAGCAATATCAATAACAGGATGGGTGCTATACTGACCATTTTAGCCTTCATTCTGTTGAGTTTGTCCTCGTACTCGGCGCGCACCTCCATCAGCGTGACGGCCTGAGCGTCCCTGGCACCTTCCCCCTTAGCTGCTCGCGACACTTCCTCTAAGAGCCTCTGGAACGAATTTTCCAGCTCATCCAACTGCACCTCCAGCCCGGCATTCTGGATAGTTGAAGGAGCGAGGGAAGGTCGCTCGTCGTCGTTCAAGTAAGCTTGTTTTATTTTTTCTGTGGATATAGTTCTCCCGATGCATCTCTCCACCCATCTTTCAAGATTCATGGTGCACTCGGCCAGATCCTGCATGACCGCCGCGTACCCACGCTCCAGTTTCAGCATACACTCGTCTGTGACGTGACCATCTAAACTCAATATCTCTCGTCTCACAGTCCTTTGCACTGATATCACTCTACTCAACTTCTGTGCATACAAGTCTTTGACAGAACTAAATGTTTGGAAACGCACAGACAACTCAGTCAAGAACTTTTTCAAATTAATAACCTCGGATTCGTTGATCCTATTGACTTCAATCAATCTGTCTCTTTCTTTTTGTAAGGTCAGCTGCTTTTCTGAACATTTCTTGAGATGTCTTTCAGTGGTCTCTAAGAAATTCTCGAGATCCTCCATAGTGATGGTCCCTGCGTTTAGACTTCGTCGAAGTTCATTATCACCATTAGTATTAGAATTGCCGAAATTTGTCAATTCTTTGAGAACTGTATTTGATTTTATTTCCGCGATTCTCTTGAGTATAATCGCCTGGTATTTAGCAGACACCTTAATTATTTGTGTTGCCCTGTTTTCTGTGATGCTCATCTTGGTGACTTGCTTTTTGAGGTCGGCAATCTCTTCATTTTTCTGGTGGACAATTTTCTTGAGCTGGGTGGATAGTTGATGGCAATTCTCCTTGCTAACCTCAAGTTCTTTAGTCACATCTAACAACTTGTTTTCTGACTCACCCATTAGGGTTTTGAGGTAAGTGATGTCACTTTGCAGAGTGGTAATGGTCCTGTTCTTATCGTGAATGATCTTTTCTAAATCAGTGATGGTCTTTAAGCTCTCGATAGAGGAGTGTGTGATGTCTGAAGTGTTATCTACCTGGTGGTGAATGTCGCGAAGCTCCTTCTCCGCTAATTGTCCTGAAAGCTTTCGGCTCGATGCATTTTCTTGACTTCGAACCGCAACTGTGAATAACATATTTCATATATAAAAATCTAAGTATACATGTACTAACTAAACAGGTACGTCATCCACTACTCCACCCATAAATTAATGAGAGAGACACCGTTAAAAGTGAGCAATCTCATTACTATAAATGAAATTCGAAAACCCTTTAGAAACAAATAGGTGTTATACAAGTAACAACAATTAATTCTCGTGTGCAAGTTATTATAAGACTGTGGGAGCGGTGGGAGAGCCATGCTTGGGCCCGTATGGGCCGGCTCGACCGGAGTGAAACCACGGCCTCACAGAAAACCAGCAGTGAAGCAATGATTGCATTGGTTTTCGCCGAGTGTGTGAGGTTACTGGAGGCCCTAACCCTTCCCTCTCCTCCCCTTCTCTCTCCTCCCCTTCTCCCTCTTCCACTTTTACCTACTCCCATCTTAAAGGCGTTGCGTGCAAGAGAAATTACTGTTCATTTTTCAGGGCTTGTGAGGCGAATACAAGATGTAGCCTCAGAAGCAAAATGTATGAATTCATCGAGAGGCATTTGCTTGTAAGACGGCCAGCAGCCAGCTTAGACATTACTGTTAAAAATCCTGTAAAAATTGTCAACTTCATCAACCGTGCCACAAAGAATTTTTACAGATATTTGTAAAGAGCTTGGTAGTGAGCATTACACCCTAATGTTATATACTGAATTGCGTTCCGAAGAAGAGTTGTTCGAGAATATTTAAGTTAAGACATGACGAGTACAAACAGATGCTGATTGATTCATCGTGGCTGCAAAGCTTGTCTGACATTTTCACAAAATTGAATGACTTGAATTTGGAACTTCAAGGCCTAGATACATCTATATTCACTATGCAGGAAAAAGTTGAGTCAACTATAAAAAAATATCATCTTTGCTCGACAAATGTAATTGTGACCAGTTTCCGAATCGAAAATACAAACTACTTCTTCATTGGTGAATCGAGATGTAAAATCAGCCACAAAACGTCACTTGCAAAATCTGTCAGCAGTGCAAACCGCCGAAGCCGCGAATGGAACTGAGTAAACAATCATTTTGCAAACTATTCCACCGACCACCTACCCATCTACGATTAAGGGGAATTCTTTCTTTCTTTTCTTTTTAAAAAGACAACACCCAGGCTCGGGACAACTATTTGTGGATCACAAAATTTTTTGTCGCGTGTGAGATTTGAAACCACAACACTCGACGCGGCATAATGGCGAGGTGAGTACTTAAACCATTGCGCCATCCGTGCAGTCAAAAAGCAATTAATACACATTTAATGCAACAGCAGACTCAAGAGTTGTTTTGCCCAGCAATCACCGAGTAAGTATGGGGCTGATTTAAAAGATGTTTTCGTGTCAGCGAAGCAGAAATAAAATATTTACTGCCATTTTGCACTAAGAACGAAAACGAGCGAAAGGAAAAAGTAATTGGGAACCACTGATCTAGGAGTTTAAAAGATCACTGACAATTAGAAAGGAACCAATAAAAAAGCGAAATTATGTATGAGTTTATACATACATGTCTCTCTTTGTCCGATAGCTTTAAGAAGATCTTCATTTTCTTTTTTCATAATTTTTAAATCTTCCCTTTCATCATTCATATAATTTAAATTCCTTTTCAATTCGCCAATAGTGGTTATTTTCTCTTCTAGGTCCTTCTCATATTTTGCTCTCAGTACTTTCTCTTCTAGAAGCTCCTTGTTGATGTTATTTATTACTACATCTTTTTCTTTACTCATTTTGGAAATGAGTCCGTCTTTAGCCACCGATTCTGTTACACACAAGTCCAAAGATGCTTGTAATGTTTTTACTTCTTTTTGTAAAGATAGTATTTCTTGTCGCCTTTCCTCCAACTCTTTTTCTGCTTTTGTGTGATAATCTTGAAGAATGTCGCACTTGTTGACCAGAGTCAATTTTTCAATAACTAAGTCATCCTGAAGTTTTGCATTTCGTTCTTGTTCATGTTGTTTATTCCGTTCCAAATTTGTTATGTCTGAAACGTATTGTATGAGTAAGAAATGTATTGTTATAGAACTAAGATGTTAATTTACATTATAATTCAAATGAAAACCACAAAGCACAGAAATAAAACTAAAATAATATAAATTGCTTTTAACATACCAGCTTTCTTTTCCTCAATGGTATCAACCATTTTCATGTTAATATTTGTCAATTTTGTCACTTCCTCTGCCAATTTTTCATTCTCGGTTCTTAATTTAATAATTTCCTCTGATTGTAGAGCATTATCTTCTTGCAATTTAGCAATTTTCTCGTTTATTTCCGTAATAAATTGCGTCGATTTATGTATGCTCTCTTCCAATTCGTTATTATTATTTTTTAATTGATTGTTTTCTTCTAACACTTCTGTTTTATCTTTTATCAGTTGAGTAATTTCCTCAGCAGCTTTCAATTTGTTTGTTTCAAATATACTTTGTATTTCCTTAACTTTAGTCAGATTACCATTATTCTCTGTAATCAAATCAGTTTTCTCTTGTTCTAAGACGTTTATTTTAGATTCAAGATGTTTGATTTTGTCTTGTAATTCCAATACCCTGCTCGTTTTTTCGTTAAGTTCAGTATTCAAATCCTTTTTATTATCTATTTGCTCTTGAAGAGATTCAGTTAATTTTTCAACCTTATCGCGGAACTCGACTTCAATTGCATCCTGCCTAATCTTTAACTCACTATTTTGATTCGCTAAAGAGACTGTACCTGAAAATTTAGTATTTGTTTAGAAGCTAACGGTTCACCTACCAATAAAAATACAACACATACTTTAGCGTTTACTTACTATCTTTATAGTTTTTATTTATAATTTCTAATTGATGAATGTCTTCTTTCAAAGACATAACTTCATCCTCCTTCCTCTGAATTTCGCCTTCTAGAAATATAATTTCCTTGTCCGATTTTTCCTTCAGTAATGTTATTTCTTTCTCTAAATTAACTTTTACAAGTCTCAGTTCTACCAGCTCATTCTCTGTAAGTGACAAAGTTGTTTCTTTCTCTTGCAGTTTCAGTTCAAGCTCATTACTTAGAGTTAACTTCTCTTCTTCTAACAGTTCTATAGCTTTTTCTTTTTCTAAGATGGTGTTTTTAAATATTAATTTCTGGTCCTCCATTACAGACTCTGTGACAGCAACCATATTCTTTATAACTTGCCTCTCTGATTCAAAATCATTCATTAGTTTCTCTTGGCTCAGTTTCTCAGTTTTTACTTCTTCTTCCAAAGATTTTATTGCTGTAAATATACATAAAATATTCTCAAACAGTTAATGCTTAGTGCTATTTATATGTACCTTAGATGTATAAAATATTGTAACGGTAGTGAAACTAATATAACTCCATTATAATTTAGTACATCTGCGGATTTCCCCAAAATGTTTTATGGACTTATCCAAATAAATTGTGAAAGAGTCATATCCACCAATGAACTGCTACTTTCTGAATAAAAAAAGGGAACTATTACTATCAACCAAAACCGGTTTTTAATTAACTTCAGTGCAATATGGCGTCCAAGCCGAGATAAATGATCAAAGTACCCTCTATCTATTATGACAGCCCGATCACCAATAAAGGCTTAACCTTGATCTGCAAGACGTTTAGTGACTATGCGCGTTTCGCCTCGATTCGTCAACGCATGACAAAGATGCATAGATACGGCGAGAGCCGGCGCATATAGTCATATTCTAACCCACACCCCGGCAAGCGATATCTAAATATTATACCCGTAAACTGCCGTACCTGACCCACCATGTCTTTGAGTAAGACTACATTTACACCTGTATTGTTGACAAGCAGTGATCGGAGTAGAAGCTATTTTGGTGCAATGAGCGCAAACGTTGATGTTTATATAAAAAACTAGCTGCCCCGAAAGACTTCGTTGTGTCAAAAGTTAACGACGTCAAATGTTTGACAGCTGGGGACCTGTGTTTTAATTATTAATGGTTATATAGTGGTTTGTATAAGAAAAGAAAAGTGTTGTTTTTACTATTTTCCTCGCAATTTTTACGTTTTTTCTCTCCACAAGAACCTTCCCTGTGCCTTAACGAAAATATGAAAAAAGAAAATAGCCGAATTGGTCGAGCCTTTCCCGAGTTTTGCGCTTAGCAACAGATTTGGCGATTCATTTTTATTTATACAGATAGATAGATAAATTGATTTTTTACTAACAAGGATAAAAGAAAGTTTGTCTTATGTATTGGCAGTGAGCGCATGACGTTGTCAAACTAACATCAGCGACGCGTACACGCGCGATGTTACCGCTCAAGTGTAATCGACATGACTAGTGGAAACACGTCGCTTGAGGAACGCACCTATTTTGTCTCTTTCTACAGCACTTAAATTGTTTTACTACAATAACTTGTTGACTCATTCCATAACTTCGGTTCTTGAGAGTGCGCTTGGTTGCCTCCTGTTGTCTTGTGAGGAGACTTATTTTTGACCCTGACTTGCTTACTGGATTCTGGTACCTCCTTGATACCACGACTTTGGTTTGCATTTACGTATTCTGATTTGGCCTTATTGGATTAGGCGATTGGATATTTGGAGTTATTTTTCTTGGAGATTAATCTGGTAAGTTTATTGATTTTTATTTCCAAACAAATATATTGACTAAAACTAGGTTTTCACCTTTATCATTGCTCTATTTTATCAAGACAAACATTAAAATAATAGAAAAGTGAAACGTCTGAGCTTAGTCAGGAGCTTACGATTCCTAAGGTTTTCTCAGTATGTTTTAACCACTTACTACTTAATTCAGATGTATGCAAATTCTATCAAGAGGCAGAAGAAACTGTAATCCATATTTTATGCTCTTGGCCCACTAATGCGGCACCGAAGTAATAACCTAGCGTTATACTCATGCATCCGTACCATGTAACCGTAAGAAATACAAACAATCACTGCTGATAGGATCTGGAGGTTTCTCGAAGTCATAAGTCTGAGCAGTGAACTGTAAAGCAAAAGTGCGCTGCAAAAGTCCAGAAATAGTCAAGGTGGCACTAGGCACTTAAAACAAGAATAATAATAATGCAGATGTACTAACTCAGCATTTCTAAATTGATAAAACATTGATTCACGTGGATTTCTCCGACATGGCTTTAAGCTCTATCAACCCTGAAACAGTACACAAATGGATATGTGACTATCCGGCGGATTTTCGGCCGTGCTAGTTGTACAATATACTGCAGCAAGTATAAAAGCCATTTGTCAGCCAAAAAATTAAATGTCAAACGACATATTGAAGGTGCAGTACATCAAGGAAAGTATAAACGGCCTCAAGAAGATTGTTATTTTGATCTCATTAAGTTTTTAATTCTTTGCAACATCTCCTGGTCGCAAATGAAAAATAAAAAATAATTAATTGTCATTTATTTTAATTACTCGGGCCATAGTCAATCTTCCCGTTAAGCCGAAGCCGAAGACGAAACCATAGAGGTTGACGAATGATGAAATGAAAAGAACGCTACCAACCTAGTTTGTTCATTTGTTTTTAAATACTAATTAAAATACACGTTGAAATATTAAATAAATTACTTGTGGTTATTTTATGTCTGCGGCTTGACAGACAGGTCTGAAGGATATTTTATTTATTTATTCGTGTTAATACCGATTTTATTCTAAATTTTACAAATAGTTTTTTTCCTTTCTAACGTATCTTAAATATCGAAGGAACAATTCGCGAGGTAACATGATCTTGTATATACAAAATTGTTACAGAAAATTAAAAATATATATTATTTAAAAAATAAAGTATTTAATTTCAATAACCTGAAACGTGTCCGTCTTATACTTACCCGTCGGAGGGATGGAGAAATGTGTGTTCCTTCATAACTTCTTAAGGCGTGAATAGCTTTTAACATTTCAAATCCCGGGATTCCGGGAGTGTCCATATTAAGACAACGTATCGCAACTACAAAAATTAGCTATACCTACTCCGATCATTGTTGACAATAGTCGCTAAACAGGTCAAAAGCAATGCAATGGGGAACAACAATAACTGACTTTACTACAATTAAGTAAATGTTACATTTTCAGTCTTTTTTTAAAGGCGTTTTTTTAACATATGTGTGTCGATTACTTTTTCAATTCACGGAGGATTTGATCCCGTTCGTATTCCAGTCCCGAAGCTTTTGGGATTTAATTTGATTAATCTCTAAGCTAATAATCCAAACACCGCTTAGCAATTGTGTTCTTTACAAAAAAAAATGTTACCTTTATTATTTACTTCTAAAAGTTGCTGTAACCGGTCTTTTTCTTTCCTAGCAACCTCCAACTCCATCGATTTGTCTTTTAAATAGTTGGTCAGCTTAGTAATCATAATGTTCAAATTATCTATCTGACACTCATAGGTCTTCTTCAATTTATCTGTTAAATTCTCGTTGTCAATAAGTTTTTCTTTTAGAGAGTGAACTTTGACCTCTAACTGTATCTTCACATCATTCAAATTGTTTGTCAGAGACGCGTTATCTTTCTGAAGTAATTGCATTTCTCTTAACTTATTGTTTAACTCTTTAGTGTGCATGTCGTTTTGTTTTGATAGTTCTAAAAAAACTGGGATTATAATTCCTTATAACAAAAAAAAGTGTTTTCTACCAAGGCGCCGAAGAGCCTTAAGGCACAGATAACTAAGTAGTTACTACGTAACAGATAAATCACTCCCTACAAAAATATAGATACCTACCGTTTTAATTGCCTTCTCTTTCCGGGTTTTAAAATGTGTGTAGGGTTACCTCGCTAATAAATGTTATTATAAAAACATTTACAATTCGCTCGTTTGCGACAATAGCGACATAACTAAAAAATATTGATTTTATAGAATCGCAATGTTTTGTGATGTTCGCTAGAGTATTTTGCTCTAAATATATAATGATCATTAGAAAGCGACAAGTCGCTTTTTAACGAACGTTATCACGAAATCGGAGTTGCATCTTTGTTCACCATAAAATATCAAAGATTTATGATCGTTTGGCATACTTAGTTCAATTCGACTGAATTTTGAGTTATGTCGATATTCTCGCAAACAAGCGAATTGTTATGTAAATTAAGTACTAAACGCCTATTTTTCATTTCCAATTTTTTAGTATACAAAAATCTTGTGTTTTATTTTTATGTAAAGATTAATAATCTTTTCCCTTTTCTAAAATCTGGATTATTAAACTGTATGGTAGAAAATATTCTAAATCTTACAAATATGTACACGCGAGCGAAGCCGCGCGGGAACTGCTAGTCTTAAATAAAACTAACTAAGCAATATTCCTTTTTTTAAATAAATTCAACGCAATCAAGCACAGATCCCTTATTTACACAAAAAATATGCAGTTTAAAAAAATCTCACTTGAGATTAGTGCCCCCCCCCCCCACACACACAGAGGAGGAAGTCGAGTTAAATCTACACATTCGACATCTCATGAAAGGAAAGGAGATCGAAAAATTATATATCGCCTCACGTTTATTTACGATGTTTGAAAAGTGAGTTTCGCGACGTAGTGTTTTAAGTTTATTATGGGCAGCTTCAAAAGTTGCAACGAGTGCATTTTACAGAAATTTGAACAATTTTGGCCATTTTGTTTCGTTTTCTACAAGGTGTTCAGTACGAAGCGTTCGTCACGTTCGCTCGGTAACTGGTGGTCTGGCAAATTTGTCCGCGGCACTCCCATGGTCCGCACGGGTGGCGGGAGACGTTACTACCCGATGACGTGTTCTACACTGCTACACACGATACCAATTACGTTACGAATTGGTCTGAAGATTACAGATTGGTATAGTGCTATTGCCTGGTGGCAAAGAACAGAACTAAGCACTGTCAGAAACAAATTGCAGCAATGCCAGATGGTTCGCATGTACTGCTGTCACTAGCTGCATGCGCACAACTCCCACAGCTGCCCTTGAAGTGGCTTTAAATCTAGCACCACTAGACCTGTATATACAACAGGAAGCAGTAGTGGCAGCCATCAATTAGCCACCTGGGTTTGTGGTACAACCGAGAGGGTCCCCATTTCAAATTATGGAATCAATTAGTGGAATATCAACCACTAATAGCTGGCCCATGCGACAGGATCCCGAAACAACACATCTTCGGAAGGAAGTACCAAATACAACTATATGAAAACAACCGAGACTAATCTGGTATAAATAAAGTCCGGATTAATGGTCAGTTCCAAGATGGGGTCAGGGACTGGAGCCAAACTCCGGCTCTCACAGGACTTTAACATAAAAATATCACTAGCGCTAGGCCAAAACAGCTCCATATTTCAATGCGAGTATCGATAACCTACATACGTCTCAACTGCGGTCATGTCAAAAGGTATAAAGGAGTACAACATCCGTATACTGTCAGACAGTATGGCCGTCCTAAAGGCCATGGAGGGCAACGCCATGAAGTCCAGTTTCATTTATTAATGCCTCCAGACGTGAAAAAGATGTGATGTAGATTTAAAATATCACAAGAAATCCCATTCAGCCCTTTACACAAACCAGCACTGCAGTTGGCAAGGATGAAAAATAAACTTTTTGCAAAAATCATGCGCTTCTGTATGAAGCAAACTTGGCACTTAAAAGAAACATTTAAACAAAAATTTGTATATTGCTTACCAATTTTATTCTCATTGACAATTTGTTGCAGTCGTTTAATCTCAGTCTGTAGTTCAATTTTTAAATCATCCCTTTCACTATTCATATAATTTAAATTATTTTTCAATTCGCCAATAGTTGTTATTTTCTCTTCTAGCTCCTTCTGATGCTTTGCTTTCTCTTCTAGAAGTTCCTTGTTGATGTTATTTATTACTACATCTTTTTCTTTACTCATTTTGGAAATGAATCCGTCTTTAGCTACCGATTCTGTTACACACAAATCCAAAGATGCTTGTAATGTTTGTACTTCTTTTTGTAAAGATAGTATTTCTTGTTGCCTTTCCTCTAACTCTTTTTCTGCTTTTGTGTGATAATCTTGAAGAATGTCGCACTTGTTAACCAGAGTCAATTTTTCAATAACTAAGTCATCCTGATGTTTTGTATTTAGTTCTTGTTCATTTTGTATTTTCCGTTCCAAACTTGTTATGTCTGAAACATATTGTATGAGTAACTAAGATGTTTTATAGGCCTAGATGCGTTGCCCGCATTCTATATTGGCAACATAAAAGTAAGGTAATAGCCCGGCTTTCACTTAGTCGCGTTATCCCCATAGACGAAATTTATGCCCTCGGTAGTATACAGGGGATGCACGACTTAAATAGCTACTTTAAACACAAAGAATGTTTCATTTCAAGCGTAAGTAAATACTTTATTGTATTTATTAAAACTGATAATCTTTTCATTCAATGGTGGCTCGCGCCATGTTAGAGGAAGATGGGGTAATAGGCAACCGGACAAATATTCGTGAAGTATTAGTGGAACATCGTGCAGACGGTTTACCTGATCGTAAATGACTTCCACCGCCCATGAGCACCTGCAACTCAAGAGTCACAAGTGCGCTGCCGGCCTTTAAGTTGGGAGTAGGGGAAGGGGAGAATAGGGGACGAGGAGGGGAGAGGGGGAGAGAGGGAGAGGGAAGGGTTAAAACAAATATTGTTTGTTTATTTATCATTCATTTACCTAGCTTAACCAAATGAAGCGTTCTATTTGCCCCACACTCCTCTGATTGATAGCGTCATAAGTGCTTTGACCAATGAGTGTACAATACCGTAGCTTAAGCTCTGTTTATCTATGTCTAACCGGTAAGTCGTACGCACTGAAAGAGCTGCATAATTATATGTATTGCTGTTCACCTTTAGTAAAGTTTTGCCAGCGTGTGATTCAGTTATGTTCGTGTATGGCGTGTCTATAGTTAATATGTCGTTGATGAGTAAGGAATGTATAGTTATTAAGCTAACATGATCATTTACATTAATACTTAAATTTAACGAGATGTTTATTCAAATGAAAACCACAAAGCACAGAAATAAAACTAAAATAATAAAAAATTGCTTTTAACATACCAGCTTTCCTTTCTTCAATGGTATCAACCATTTTCATGTTAATATTTGTCAATTTTGCCACTTCCCCTGTCAATTTTTCGCTATTGGTTCTCAATTTAGTAATTTCCTCAGATTGTAGAGCATTATCTTCTTGCAATTTAGAAATTTGCTCTTTTATTTCCGTAATAAATTGCGTCGATTTATGTATGCCCTCTTCTAATTCGTTATTATAATTTTTTAAATTATTGTTTTCTTCTAACAGTTCTGTTTTATCTTTAATCAGTTGACTAATTTCCTCAGCAGCTTTCAATTTGTTTATTTCAAATATGCTTTGTATTTTGTTAACTTTAGTCAGATTACTATTATTCTCTGTAATCAAATCAGTTTTCGCTTGTTCTAAGACATTTATTTTAGATTCAAGATGTTGGATTTTGTCTTCTAATTCCAATACCCTGCTCGTTTTTCCGTTAAGCTCAGTATTCAAATCCTTTTTATTATCTATTTGCTCTTGAAGGGATTCTGTTAACTTTTCAACCTTATAGTGGAACTCGACTTCAATAGCATCCTTCCTAATCTTTAACTCACTATTTTGATTTACTAAAGACACTGCACCTGAAAGTTTAGTCTTTGGTTTAGAACCTAACAGTTTACTTACCAATAAAAATAGAACACATACGAATTTAGCATTTACTTACTATCTTTATAAGTTTTATTTATAATTTCCAATTGATTATTTTCTTCTTTCAAAGACATAACTTCATCCTCCTTCCTCTGAATTTCGCCTTCTAGAAACATAATTTCCTTATCCGATGTTTCCTTCAGTAATTCTATTTCTTTCTGTACTCTAACTTTTACAAGTCTCAGTTCTACCAGCTCATTCTGTGTAAGTGCCAAAGTTGTTTCTGTCTCTTGCAGTTTCAGTTCTAGCTCATTTCGTTCATTACTTAGAGTTATCTTCTCTTCTTCTAACATTTCTATGGCTTTTTCTTTTTCTAAAATGGTGTTTTTAAATATTAATTTCTGGTCCTCCTTCACAGACTCTGTGACAGCAACCATATTCTTTATAACTTGCCTCTCTGATTCAAAATCATTTATTAGTTTCTCTTGGCTCAGTTTCTCAGTTTTTACTTCCTCTTCCAAAGATTTTATTGCTGTAAATATACATAAAATATTCTCAAACAGTTAGAGCTTAGTGCTAATTTAGTACATCTGCGGATTAACCCAAAATGTTTTATGGACTTATCCAAATACATTGTTAAAGAGTCAAATCCACCAATGAATTGCTACTTCCTGAATAACAAGAGTTTTTTTTAAAGACAACTCCCGCATTAGGAATTATTCCTGTGTCACGGGGGACTTTACAAACATACAAATAACGGACACAAAGAACACCCAGACTAGGGTGGGAATCGAACCCACGACCTATGGCATAGCAGTCAGGGTCACTAAACACTAGGCCAACAGGCCAGTCAAAGTACTAGTACCAGGGCTACATCACTCGCTCGAGGTCGCGTTTTATATACCTACCAATTTAGCATGCCGTGGACGGCAATAGTGTCAGTAGGGGCGACAACGCGTAGCTGAGAGCACGCACGCACGAACGATGAACGTAAATAAAAACAAAATGCCAAATCGAACTTATTGTACAGTGGACGTGTTATGTTATTGGTAAATGTATTTATTATGGCAAATTGCGTTATTGCTAGATGTTATTGATCTGTTAAATGCTTTAAAAATGTCTGAATAATTATTTTAGTTATTACTTATTTTGTCTATATAATTTAAGAAATACTTTAGGTGTTTGTTCTTTACTCGCCATTGCCGCATGGCTGTGCTAATAATAAATAATTATATATTCTTTATTATTAGCACAATAATTATATATTTATATATTCTATACAATGTATTATACAAACTGTACTAAATCAGGTTTAGAGTGTTTGGCCAGGGTGAATGTTATTGTAGTAAATGTAGTTATTAAACTGTAAATAATAAACCCATAACATCTAGGAAAGGCGATGAACTTTGTAGGTGTGGACTGCCCGCGTATTCATTTGTTTTAGGCAAGGCGAACTGTCGGCTGCTTCTCTCACACAACATGTTTGACATGGTACCTACCTAGAGGATTTTCTTAAAATACGAATTAAATTAGGACTAGGTGACTGAAATGTAAAACATATTGAGAGCGGCACGGATATAGGTATTTATTCGAGTAGGTAGTTATTTGTTAATTTATACTTTTTTATAACATAATATGTTATACAAAAGTATTCAATTGAAGCACATATCATAAAACGGGTTGCCGATTTAAGGACTCTCATAAGATACAAACAATTAAAGGTAGCAGGCAGATACCTATTGTCTTTAATGCTCCGGTAATTGTAGACTTTCGTTGTAATAGTAAAAATGTTCATAATGATAATATCTATGATATATTTCTGAAGATTCTGAACATCGTTGGTTTATTATAAATCATACTCGCGCTATTATAAACTGATGAAAAAATGTGAACTTTTTGTATGAGAAATAAAGTATATTAAAGTTGAAGAGTAAAAAAAACAGTATTTTAGAAAAATAAACAGTATTGTTTTTTTCAATTGAGAAACATATTTTTGGAGCTTCTCGCACAAATCAATATCTTACTGTCATTTTTTACATATTAAACCTCTCCACATATTAAATCTTAATTAAAATACATGAGCAAATTTTTTTTATCAAATGGATAGAAGCCCTTGTACTGTAAGTGATCCCGCCACTTGGCATACATTATAGAAAAGCAAGCATTGAATCGTAATCAGAGTATCTTTCTCCCGTCTACTCAGAATCAGAATACAGAATCCACATTTTACATTACTATCGAAAGGTTTAAGAATAATATAATAACTTGACACATCTCAGACACGGCCGTCTGATCCCAAACTAGGCAGAGCCTGCGCTATGGCGACCAGACCGCTGATAAACATACTAATATATTTCTAAATACATACATATTATAGATAAATTACACCCAGACAGCAAAAATAATCATGCTCATCACACAATTATTTGTCCTGGGTAGGAATCGAACCCAATATTAAAAGTGAAGAATATTTTAATTACTTATAAAAATTAAACTTAGGTTAGAGAAATAATTTTATTTATCATTACCTATATAAAACTCAACACCCATAAATTTGATTATCAAATAAATAATCTATTTCATTATTTGTGTATTTTGTACAACCTTAAAGTGTCTGGCAAAGCGGTTACACACACAGACAAAGGTCGCGCGATGGGTAAGGCGTTCTCAACTTTCGAAATGCGTAAATAAGATATATTTCTGGTCGCAGCTAACGCCGGGTATTATTAATTAAATTTTGTAGGCTAATATAGCGTAGGTATTTTCACTTTTGTATGGCAGTGATGTATCTGTTACGAAGTAACTATTATCTTATGTGTGCTATTACTATCAACCAAAACCTATCTAATAACTTCAGTGCAATATGGCGTCCAAGCCGAGATTAATTGTTCAAAGTACCATATAAGCGATTAGCCACGCTTCGACAACGCAGGACAAAGATGCCAAGCATAGGGTGAGAGGCGGCGAGAGCCGGCCCAAGCCAACGCCTCCATGTCACTTATAGTCACATTCTAACAACACACTCTCCAGCAAGTCGTATTGTACGGGCACGTAAGAACAAAGTACTGCATAACATTTACATTAAACTGCCGTACTTGACCCGCCATTTTTTTTTTTAGTTTGACTACATTCGTACCTGTATTGGTGACAAGAGGTCGCTAAAGACGTCTAATGCCGCATTCCAATAAACAAGAAACGATTCGTTTTACTTACGGACGGTAAAAATTTTCAACGAATCGTTTTTTGTTTATTGGAACGAAGCATTAAGCAATGAAATGAGAAACAATAATCACTTTGACGTGCCTATTCCTTTAAGACTAAATGTTACATTTTAAGGCTTTTTTAAAGGTTTTTTTTTAACAATTGTGTCATGACTTCTTAATGTTTACAGTGGATTTGATCCCGATCGTATTCCAGTCCCGAAGTCTTCGGGATTAAATTTGATTCATCTCTAGAAGCTAATAATCCAAAAACCGCTTAGTTTAAAAAAATGTATTCTGTACAAAAAAAGACATGTTACCTTTATTATTTACTTCTAAAAGTTGCTGTAACCGGTCGTTTTCTTTACTAGCAACCTCCAACTCCATCGATTTGTCTTTTAAATAGTTGGTCAGCTTATTAATCATAATGTTCAAATTATCTATCTGACACTCATAGGTCGTCTTCATGTTCTCTGTCAAAATCTCGTTATCAACAAGTTTTTCTTTTAGAGAGTGAACTTTAACCTCTAATTGTATCTTCACATCATTCAAATTGTTTGTCAGAGATGCATTATCTTGCTGAAGTAATTGGATTTCTCTTAACTTATTGTCTAATTCTGTAGTGTGCATGTCGTTTTGTTTTAATAGTTCTAAAAAATGGGATCAGAATTAAAAACATTTTTTTTTTACTAAGGCACCAAAGAGCCCTAAGGTCCGTCATTTACAGCCTGGATACCAGGTTTGTTAATAGAGGTCAACTCTTTTTTGTTATTTATATAAATAGTCTCGTGGATGACAGATAAATGAGGGTCAAACTGAGTCTCAAATCTGTATGTGGAGAAACATACATTGTACAAAAACTTCTTACTTAGGCTTCGAGAGGTTTTTTAATTAAGATTTAGTTTTGCTTGGCACAAACTTTATACGATGACAATACGATAAAGGTACGCCCATTATAAATACCGGTATACCCATTTAAAAAACAAGTGGTCTGGGTCAAAAAACCCTAGAAAAAGCAACCAGTGCTTGCCTGCCTTCTGTTAAACGGGCGTCCATTAATTACGTGCGATTTGGTTCGATGACGTGAGATTTGTCTCAAACACTCCTCCCCTCCCCCTAATCTCACTGGATTCCTTAAAAAAATAATCTAATTTGCTTAATTATTTATTTTTTATTTAAGACAATTTTTTATGTGTACGAGAACGTAGTCTAGAACCGCAGTAAGAGAATCGAACAGTAAAATAGTACACTTCAATAAAAACTACTATCATTCATTAAAAGAATGTTCATTATATAAATTTACGGGGATTCATGTGTGGATCTTAAGAGTAGTAAACGCCTCACGTATTTAATGGATGCCCCCTAAGTGTGTAGCTGTGTGAATGACCGTAGGCAGGGGATAAAAAGTAATGCATCAATATGATTATATTAATGCATCTGCTACACAAAAAATGCTATCAAACAAAAAATAAAGTCCATCAAGCATATTAGATGTAATTACCTACGCGATTACACAATTTACATCTGATATATTATGCCTATTAGATGTAAATCGTGGAATCGGTAATCGATAAACGACCCGATCGAAGACCTTAGTGTATAATAGTACAGGTCCAGAAGCCCCACTCCGCCAAATCATTTAAATAAATAGCGATTCTTGTTCCCACATAATAAAGTCGCAATTTAAGTCACACAGCGGCTTAGTATGTACATCATATTCACCTAGAAGTTGCATATCCTTCTATTACGAAACTGTATCTGTTCTGACAATGCCGTGACGTTAGGGTTTTCTTTTTTAAACAATAAATTATCTGAATATTTAATTACCAATAAGCTATGTACCTATTACTCTAGTTTTGTGAACAAATAAACCTAGGCTAGGACTACAAACTCGATAACGCAACGCAGTGCGTGAGTGAGTATTGAACTAACGTGAGGCCATGTCAGCGCGCGAATGCCCATTGAATTTTGGCACGTTTAGTCGACCTCGCCGTATACTTGTAGCTTTATACCTACACTGTGGAGTGGACCTGGCCTGGTAATGGTTGAAGGTTGTCCGTGAGAGAGTTTCTGAAGATCAACATCAGTCATCCTAAAACGTAGTTCAATGGGTCTGCTTTATCGCCCTTTTCTTAATAGTTTATATTGGAAAAATTGCTATAGCTATGGAAGTGTTGGTAATTGATAAAGAATTCTTAGCCATTGAAAAAAGGGCATTAAAACAGGAAGCGCTGGGCAGAAAGCTGTTCAAGAAGTGGTTCTTAATGATAAACAGCTTCTTATGGTGGAAAAAGAGACTCGTGTTGAATTTCTATAAGTTGAGAATTGTTAAGTTTTGTGCCTCTCTCTGCTTTAAAAAGTACTGCATTTTGTTTTTATGTGTAAGTGTTAGCAAGCAGATAATAACAATAAAAAGTCATACCACATATTAGTATTTTTTTTTTACATTTTTAAAGTTGTATACCACAACATTTTCTATAAAACGAAATTTGAAATTACTCGGAAACGGTTAAAATTTGCATAGGGGGCACTTTCTCTATATCCCCTTATTATTACCGACATACCAGCCATCCTGTATATACTTACAACAAATTAATATCATGCTTAATTTAGGACTTAGATTCCAATATAATAAAAAAATATTCATTTACTTACCATTGTTAATTTCACTGATCATTTCTTGTAATTGTTTATTGTCATTATGCAGTTCAAATATTTCCTGTTCTCTTTGTTTAATTACTTCCCTCAAAGACTTCAAAGCTGCGTTACTATGGTGTAGAGCTTTCTTTTTCGTAATAACTGTGTTGTTTAGTTTTTTTGCAATATTTATGAGCAGATCGCATTTGTCGACAGAGGAAATTTGATCGCTATCAAAATTTATTACGTTTTGTAGAATTTTCTTAATGAAATGATCCTTTTTGAGATCTTCTACAAGCCTATCTAGACCAACATTCAGTATAACTGACATCTGCTTGTAGAGTTCTCTTTGATCTACAATTATAGTATAAGTGATGCTTAAAAATATATTAAAATACACAAAAATGAGACATAAAAACAATAATCTTGGTTTGTAGTAGCTAAAACACAATAAAAAAGGCAAGTGTATATTAATAATATTTTGATACAGCATTCATCTCTGCAGCACAATATTGTATTTAAAAAAAGTTTTGTCATCAATAGTCAAATAAGGGTGTTTGAATAAAGAACTGACTTACCTTCAAATTTTATTTGTAATCTCTGCATGTCTCCAGCAATATTTTCAAGCTCCATTTGCTTACTATTCATTTCAGATATATACTGTTCATTAAATTCCTTCAACTTTAAACATAACCCCTTCTTTTCATTCTCCATTTCATCGCGTGCAGACTTCTCTACCTCCAGAGATTCAACAAGAGTCTCTTTCTCCACCATAAGCAGCTGTTTATCATTAAGAAGCACTTCTTGGACAGTTTTCTGCTCAAGCACTGCCTGTTTTATTATGTTATTTTCCATTGCTAAGGATTCTTTATTATTTAACAACGCTTCCATAGCCAAATTGCCTTCTAATATTTTATCTTTGTATTCTTTCTCTAAATCAGCAGATTCTTTGATCATCATATCAATTTTTGCAGTTAATTCTTGATTAACATTTTCAATATCTGCAAATTCTTGTTTTAATGAACCTAAATGCTCACTTAGCTTTCGGATTCGCTCATCCTTAACTTCTATAATTTCTCTAGTTTTTAATTTGTGCTTCTCCCAAGACAATGTAACATCTTCGTGATCTTTTTGAAGCGATTCTAGCAAAGTATTTTGTGCTTTAAGTTGTTGTTCCAGATTGTCAATAACACAATCCTTTTCTTTTAATATCACTTCATGGTTACTGTTGTCTTCTTCTATGACAAAATGTAATTGTTCATTTTCCTTCTGTAAATGTAAACAATGTATTACCTATTAAGTATGTCCATATCTATTATTTATTCTTAAAATCTACAAAAAATAGTATATGAAGTAATGTAACTCAAGCTGAAGAATACGCGTTGCTATTACTACCAAGAGTGAATACAGTGCATGTGCACTTTGGACTTTACCTGCAAAGTTTGAATCTGCTGTTTCAGGGCATCGACTTTGGCTCTTTCTTCGCTTAGTTGTACTTCGATAACGTTAGCACAAGCTTCACTACAGAGGGCTGCGGAAATTATTTTCGAATGAAATAATACAAAACTTAACGTTAGTTAAACCCATTTTACACTTATACTCATTAGAGTATTATGTAGTATAAAGGGGTATTCTATACTCAGTACAGAAAAGTCGCAAGGCAAAGGTGCGACTGATTTAAAGTATAATTTACTTAATGTTAAGAGTCCCGGTTTATTACTATTAAGTAATTTAATAATAAAAGTCCTTGGCAACGCCAAAGTTTTATTCGCGTTCCTATCAATATCAAAATAGCACAGAATATTTTCTGGAAAGGCACGTAGTAATAGGCAGGTATATAAACTCGACTCGGCCTTAAATTGATATAAATTATTGTAGTCCTATGTTAATGATTTCGAGATGCGTAACCTTGACTCACCAGAAGTATTTAATACTGACTACTCTAAAGTCGGATTAGGTTAAATTAGATTTATACATCGGGACGTTATCGTGAAAATGCATATATTTATAAGGCATATATTTGTTTAATTGACCCGACGCGCGACGTTTCGATCAAATTACACTGATCATGCCTCCTAAAAAGGTAGCGTACCTTACATATATTACCGCGATTAAGTTCGTCAAGTGCGTCCATCGTAACAACCAATAAAACCTTTCATTACACAATTGAAAATAATAAATAATTATATAACTACTAGCTGACCCGGCGAACTTCGTACCGCCATATTTTATTTCTCTAATCGCAACTAAGGAAATAAAACCCTTCCGGTAAAATCTAATTAGCTAAATTGAAAATAAAACTAAAGTACTCAATTGAAAAATTCATATTGTTGTACAAAATGACTCGTCCATCAGATGTTAAATCTCAAATAACAGACAAATAATTAGCTGAATTATACGGTATTTCGTTCACTACAAAATAAATTTAATTAATTTTATAGCGTCAACAACACGTGGTAATTATGCTGTTAAAATGTAGCTTATAGACACGTTCGTAGATTTACCATAGCAGCGCCATCTATTGATTACTTACTCAACCCAGTCGAAAGGTATCGACATCTGTTAGAATCATTTGGAGTTAACAGATAATTGTGACTGTCAAATAATAACAGAAATAATTAGCAATAAATTAAAATTGCGACTATAATTTGAGATTTAAACTATCCTATCTCTCAAGTTGGATCGAACTGCACATGGTGTGCGAATTTTATTATAATCGGTTAAGTGGTTTAGGAGTCCATTGAGGACAAACATTGTGACACGAGATTTATATATATTATAAGATAAGATAAGATATGCGAACAATGGGGGTGTCAACCCTAACCTTTAAATTATATGTAACATTATGATGCAGAGAGATGGATTCTGATCGTTTTGGTCTGTTATTGCGGCTTGTATGTACATTAGATTTACGGTGGTCGGACTTAATCGCGGTCTTATATTTACTAGTGTCACGGTGACAAATGCCTTGGGAAAAACTGAAAAAAAAACACAAACACTTTCAAGGACACGACCTTCAGAAACTCCGAAAAGAACAGACGGATAAAAGCAATATTCGTCTAATATGCATATCAGTAGGGAAAGTTAAAAAATGAGAGCAAAAAAAATATTTACTTCAAATTTATACTTCTTTAACATTGATTCTTTAAATTACAGAAATCAACCACCTTCGATCACATTTTGGATTACGTTCTTCCTTATTTCACACGAGGGAAATACCCGACGAAAGAAAACACCGCGTCTGGCCTACCTGAACTACGCTGCATACTACAGTTACTTACACTACTACAGTTTAAATGCCCTACAGATACAACATCAACTCTTGGGCTTGCGACCTAGGCTGGTCAAAGGGAGGTATTTTCCTCTGTGCAAAATCCCTTCACATTCCTCCACAATCGCAAAAAAATGTTGAATGGCTTGGAAGTCAAGAAAATAAATCTGGATCAACTTACACAAATTATGCCCCAAAGACTGTATGCTAGCGTCAGGGTCGTCACACTCTAGCTGACTGGAATCCAGCCTATTGAGCCGGTTGTGCTGACGTAGTTCAGTTACAAGCTCTTTTAAAGACAGCACATGTCGTCGTTCCGTCTCCAACTCTTCGGACAGCTGAACCGCGCGGGCACTCTCTTGTTGACTTAAGGTCAGCCATTTGTCGCGATCTTGTTTTAACCCTTCAATCTAATTATGAGAAATAATTATTTACATTTAATTCATATTTATGATTCGAGTTTAATGTAGTAGTAGTAATATATATTTATGATTCGAGTTTAATGTAATTGTAGTATTATTAATTATGTGACTGTAAAGATAAAAAGCTAATAAGCAAGCATTATAACTGACAATTTTCAATGATCAACACAATCAAATGCCTCCAAGAAGTCATAACCACTGTAGTTATTAGTAAAAACAATATGCATGGAGAATACTTTTTGTAGGCGCTCCCTCCTGCTACGCTTTTAAGTTCTTTCAAAGAGAACACCTTTCTTAGTAAAAAATGAAGAAAGACGAAGACTCTTCTCATACTTATTAGTTATGTTGCGAGCCCTTACCTTCGCTTTAAGATTATCTTTTTCATAAACAGCTTCCTCTAGCTGTTCCTGAGTCTTTATGAGACGCTCCTCCATATCTTGCAATTGACGCGCTAACTTTGAGGCATGTTTCTCACCACTTTCCATTTGCAAAGCATCATGGTTCCCCCCGCAACATTGAGATATCTTTGCCTTCAGATCCATTATGTCCAACTTGTATTGTTCTTTATCTTTAGCTGTAAATGGCTGTATGCATCAAACTCCACAAGTCAGGTTTACTCGCAAAGATGAACAATTGACATAGAAAACATAATGGGGTGCTATTATATTGAATTGATTATTTTAATATAACAATTTTTAATTATTACATCATGGAACTTCAATAATACCTCTTAAAAGTAAGACATTTAACTAGCAGTTTACACTCATAGGAATGGGGTTGATGAATGATACTAAAAACTTTTTCGATTTATAAGTAGAGTATTGATATAGAGTACTTAATATTCAATAAGAATTTACTTACTTAATTTCTGAAGCCTCAAGTTAGTTCTGGCAAGTTCCTCTTGCAAGAAATTCCGGTCAAAACGCTCTGCATCCAGAGCAGCCTGCAGGCGCCGCACCTCACCATGTAATGACCTCAATGCTGGAGGAGTTTCTGCCACTGCTACCCTCAGATGGCTTGCTTCTATGGTGGCCACATCCCCACATGCCTCTAAAATTGTGTCTTTCGGTATTAAAAAGTTCAAAACATAATAAAAAATAGTAGATTAACGTCTGCATAATACGTAATACCTCATAATAATAATATCCTATAACTAGATTTTTAGATTTTAAATCTATACATATTTTAACTTAATCTAATAATTCAACACTATGTTTCTGTATGCCCTTTGGCAAAGGCCTCTCAAAACTGTTTCGAGAGTCCTATTTCCAGTTGCTTTAGTCCACAAACTGCCTGCCATTGCCATGATCTCATCAATCACAATCTCTCAACTGACCTGACCTTCTTGTGTATTTTACAAACATCAGCTTAAATGGGTCGTAAGTTTGTTTTCCAAGAGAAGAAACATCTAAGGCAAAGGCACATGTGCAGAAGAAGTTGGGTGTAATCCTAAATCAGTGTGGCAGATTTGTGCACCGGATCATTATGCAATAGCTGGGTGCTATTCGGCATGTGTTAATAACGTAAACACGTGCAGAGATGCATGCCTCGATACATCTCCGATACCTGCAGCTTTGCGCGAACTATGGTGTGGTATGGTGGCTCGACGGTCATGACGGTGACCGAACACCGAGCCTTATGGAACACCGCACGATGTCTCTCGCCGACCATATCCTGCCCAACTCTGGTAGATTACGGCTCTCTCCGATAAGTATGCTCCGACAATACGGTGAAGATAAAGAGGCACATGGTGAAGATAAAGAGGCACATGATGAAGATAAAGAGGCACATGGTGAAGGTAAAGAGGCAGATGGTGAAGGTTTACCTTCTGGCACTCTGTGATAAACGAGCTCCTCTATAATGCATCTCCAGGGCACGGTGTTGAATGCGTTGGTGATGTCCAAAGACACAGCCAACATCACCTCACCTGGGATACTGATTCCTCCACCAACACCCTTACGCGCATGATTGCATCCACAGTGGAGCGGCCCCGGCGGAAACCAGATTGGTTATTCGCCAGATCCGGCTCATCTCCCGGAAGGTGCCCGAAGAATACAGCTTATTACAATTTATCATGATTTAGGCGCATTGAAATCATTAATAATTGCTACACTATTTGCAACCCTTTCTATATCTGTAAATTCACATCAATACTTTTCCAGTTCGTCAAAACAAACTTGCAAACACTTCAAAAGCAAAAGGAAGCATTTTATTTTTTATTTATTTAAAATAACAGGTTTTGATGGACTGAAGTTCTTAGAGGTTGCGTCTATGTTCTACAGTATTTTGCAATGGAAACCAATAACTCAAAAAAGTTGTAGTTTTCAACCGTGTTCTTCAGTGATCTAATATGCCGTGCCGAAGATGAAGTGGGTGGAGGTGTAATTCATGATTACCCATTCACTCACCAGTGGGTTTTTTTTTCAAAATCATGCACATCAACACCAACCCAGTAAAATATTTGAGGTCTGTATCATATTTGCAGATCAATACTCTAACAATCCATCAATCTAACGATCCATATCTGCAGATTAAATTTTTTATGATTTGGCATGTCACTAGTTGATCTTCTACAACAACCAGTACTGTAGTTACATAAAAGATAATTGGTTAAGCTTGCATCCATAAAGCTTGATGTGTTCAATTGACTGAGTATATAATATAGAAAAACTCGGATCTTCATGCGGTTTTCACTAATAGACAGTGATTCATACCCGTGCGAAGCCGGGGCGGGTTGCTAGTTTTTGTATAAAACAATCTATACCATCTACTGCGGTAAAAGGAATATAGTCTAGAGTTGTGTAGCTCCTGAATGAGTGATCTAACAGATCTATATCACTCACATCAGCATAATAGCTAAAAGTATTTCACTAGCTCAGTTCTTTAGCTCACTAATTCACTGGCTCAGTAAGCTCACTGAGCTGGGAGCATTGGTTTAGCTAAACCAATGCTCCGGCTCTGTGTTTCATGGACGAGCAAGTAATAGATATCTACTAACCAACGAGTGACAGTGTGATAGCCGGCTGATGAGAATGAAAGTACAGTACACGATAATTTCGTATTGATGTAAGTAGGTTGTCAGGGAAAAATATACATTTCATTTGTAGCAAAGATTAAGTTTTAGTTAATTTTAATTTCTTTTTTGTGTTTATTTAATCTGCAATCAGTCGCCAGGCTATAATCAGATGTGTTGACAGATTTAGGTTGTTAATGAGCAGGCAGGCCAGTGCCTCACTGTCCTCTCAAAGTATCTGGTTTCTTTTTAATCTTTTGACCACATTGGCATTATCAAGCAAACCCGAGGCGAGTGGATTGGGGTGATGGATGAGACGTTCAGTATATTGTTTTTTAAGGCGTTCTATTTCTGTAGCCACTATTGCGATACCCAAATACTCATGTATTTCGTGATTTCTCACAAACCACGGTGAGTCAACAATAGTTCTCAGTATGCTGTTTTGCACCCTTTGCAGGCACTGAATATTGCTCTTGCTGGCAACTCCCCATATCTGAATCCCATATGTCCATATGGGTTTCAGAATGGAATTGTATATCAGTAGTTTATTGTCCAGGGGGAGTGCTGAGTTTCTGCCCATCAACCAGTATAGGCGTTTAAACTTGTAGTTGACGTGGTCTCTTTTTACTTTCACGTGATTCTTCCATGTTAGGCGTCACACAGTCTGTTTGAGGCAGGATGGTCTTTCTTAAGCGCAACGGAGGATAGTTTTCTTTTCTTATAGTGAAAGTTGTGGTTAGATTTCTGTGCGCTGGTTTGAATGCGCCATTTCTGAAGCCAGTCTGAAGTGGCGTCGAGAAGTAGTTGTAGCTTTTTACTTGCTAACGCAGGGTCACTGTCCACAGCCAAAAAAGCAATATCATCAGCATATGTGGCAATGGTGACATCACCTGATGATGATGTGATCTACACATCAGATCTGCCGATCTGATGTGTAGATATTGTTTAAGACCGGACCAAGCACAGAACCCTGGGGTACACCGGCTTTTATAGGGTACAGGAAGGATCTGTCTTACCTCTCTGATAGACTTGAAAAAGTCTATGAGAGAGGTAAGACTCTAGGATGTGAAACATCGAGTGTGGCAGTTTTTCCTTGATTTTGCAAAGCAGACCCTTGTGCCAGACTCGATCAAAGGCTTGCTGTATATCTGGAAAGGCAGCAGAGCAATATTTTTTGTTCTCACACATAACATTTTCTAACTGAATGGTATTCGCGAATGTACCTGTTCGATGGTTGAGTGTGCTTTACGGAATGCGAACTGGTGCTCTAGTACGATGTCGTGCTCGGCTGTAACCTCACCGAGTCTTTTGAGGAAAATTCGTTCCCATAGCTTTGAGAGGACTGGGGTAAGGCTTATTGGTCTATATGAGGCACATTTGTGCGGTCGTTTGCCTTCTTTAAAGATCATAACAATTTCTGAGACTTTCCAGAGTTCTGGGAAATAAGAGAGTCTAAAGATAGCATTGAATAGGCATGCCAGGAAAATAAACCATTTGTTCGGAAGTTTTTTAAGGACACGTGGGGTAATGAGGTCGAAGCCGGGCGCCTTTTTTGGATTGAGTAATTTTATTTCTCTCGCTTTCTCCCTGGGCGATGATGGCTTAATGGGTAGACACAATTGGATATCTTGCTTAAGTATATCATCCAGGTTTGTCTCATCCTCATTGCTTTCGTTTGACTTAAATAGTTCAGTCAAATGCGTGGCAAATGCCTCGGATTTATCCTTATCTGTTCACCCAGGATGATTGGCATCTTAAAGGATGGGATGGAGGAATTATCATTTAGGAACAAATTTTTATTTGTTTTATTATGCTTTATAGACTTGCTTTGTTTATAACTATAATAGTCTTATAAAAATAGTTACGAAATTGATTTTTTAACTTATGATATTCCAAAATTAATGTCCATAAAAATAGATTTTTAAATAAGGTGCATTTTTTCTAAGTTTTTGTACAACCAGTTAGAGTAGGTACACCTAGTTTCGTTTTTATTTTACCCTTAAATAATAATGTCTAGGTTGAAAGTCTGCAAAGTGTGAAAGAAAATCAATTTATTAAGCTATTGCATAGCTTCTATCGCGGGTCTTGAGCGCGGGGACCGAATCCAGAAATTCCGTAACGAAAAAAAACCTCACGCTCCCACTCCGACCGGCACAACGGTGATACTTGTTAGTTTTGCCATCTATCCATGAATAGCAGAACTTTTAATGACTTGAAATATCACGCTTGTCTCTTTAGTTCAGCAACTCGCATCTAGGTGGCATTGGTTGTATCGGCGTGACTGCGCATGCGTAATCCCCCTCTTCGCCCCGCAATCTGGTGACTCATGCCCATGGAGCAGATACAAAGAGGAGAGGGCCTAAGCAACTGTGCACTGTGATTATAACTAGGTCCTGAAGTCATCACAGTGAGTGTGGCTTATAGTCTTTTATTTTATTTATTAAAATAGTTCTAGAAAAATCTCGGGAGTGTTTTTTTAAATATAATTAAATCTATTCGTCACTAGATGGCAAAACTTTGTGTAATGGGAACTAAAAAAACAAAGGTACGTAGAGCCTAAGTATTAGTAAAATAAATCATACGAAGATACTAAAATGTGTTCTACATCCAGTCCTAAAGAATTTTTAGCCGTCAAAGTATTATTTTTATATTTTTTGTAATCATTTTTTGTAATCATGTTTTGAATAGACTGTCATCTATCTTCAACTAGAAGAACATTTATAAACAGAACAAAAAGTCAGGGCCATAATTAGAACCCAATTATTTTACCTAGCAACCTACGACTATACAAGTATTTATCTTGAATTGAAAGTCTTTTAAATATTAAAATGAAATAAATTGTACTTAGGCTGATGATTTAAAAGGTATTTTAAGCTCATTAAGTTAGATTTACAAAATAAACTGCAGCTGCGGTACAGATACGAATAAAGAAAGATAAGATAAGAATAAATAAGTGAACAAATTTGAATCATCATTCGTGATTTACCACAAACTTTTTTATTCTCACACTAGCAATGCCCAATGCCCAAATGTTAAGCCAGGTCGCAATCTATCTGTATACCAAATTTTATCCAAATCCGTCCAGCTGTGGAATAAGGTGAAGGCTAGGAGAAAGAAAGAACTCACAAACTTTCGCTTTTGTATCAAGATGGTTTAAAAATTAATCTTGAAAAAGCTACTACCTGGTAAGTAAATTCTGAGTATGGTCCCTTACATCCTATAACTAGCGTGAGATAGCTAAACTACATAGCAACATCGACATAGAACGATGCGAGTAGTTTTACTATTGTTTGGTAGAAAGAAAAAAGTTAAATGGGCAGAGCTTAACACCCCCTCACCCCGCAAATTGTCACGCGTTGTTTCATAGGGAAATCTAATTACAACACCTCTTTGTATCTGCTCCGTGCTCATACCTGTCATCAATAGTGTAACTAACACGACTTTCTTATATATATATAGCTAATAAAAATATTTTGAACAATATTAACTTCTCATTTATTTAATAAAAGAAAAACAATTGTTTTCTTATCGGTCACCGAAGTCTTTGCCAAAAAGTGTAACTTGAATTAATATCAAAGAAAAAAAAACAAAGGAAAAAAAATACTGCATAAATAAAATAAATAAATAATTATAATTGCATAAGTTGATAAAAAATGCTATGTAATAGCTTTACCGCGGCAGTCTCCGAGTGCCACACGTCTTTTTATGTATTAAGATAAGAAAATTAATAGACACCGTAAAGATACGAAAACTTAATTTAAAAGTTGGAAGCTTTGTTTGAGCGAGAGAGGTGCAGTTGAGTGATATTTATGACTGAGCTAAACGAGTGCCAATGAGGATTTGAATCAACTGAGCTAAACGAGCGCCAATGAGGAATTGAATCAATTGAGCTGAATGAGCTTAGTGAGCTAAATGAGTGATATATAAAATGATATGTATCTATCTTTTCATCCCAGTGACACATTTTGCGCAACACTAATTATAGTCTATAACTTTAGAACTTGTATTATGGAAATTTAATTTAATTCGATTTTCAAAGTAAACTTAACATGAATGTCTATTACATTAATCATTTAATAGAAATAATATTAAATTACCTGTAATAGCTGTCTGAATATCTTCACATGCAATAAAAGAGCACTCCATCAAGAGCTTACTGAACTTCATAATAATCTCCTGATCATCCACACTTAGCTTGCTACACATAGCACTCTTTATGTCTATATTTTTTGAGTTTACACAGACAAAGAATAGAAGCAACGACGCCACTAAGTAGATATCGTCCTCATTACTCGCCTTCACAGTTCCATCGTTAAATTTAAAACCAGGGTACTTCTCCAAAATAAACTCCTCAACTGTATGTGCTTCTAACACAGACGATTTTGACTCGTCTAAATTCAAATTTTCACGTAAATGTGATATTATGGTGAGAAGAGAATCTATGTTCACTTGGCGTACGTTTTCGTTGGGTTCTTCAAAATAACAGTTTATCTACAATACAGACATTTGTTAGCGCGCTGAACTAATAAATAATATATCATTCAAATCACAATAACATCAACTGCTTACCCAGTTGTTGATGATAAACTTCCATTTCTGCAACATGGTTTACAAATTATGTTCACCGCTAACCTTTAAAGCTGTCGAATAGTTTATTACATGTGAATACTGAATCTAACGAAAATATTAATAAACAAACAATTTCATAACAGTCGCTTCAATGAAATGTTGTTAGTTGCCGTTACGGTTTGAATTCCGTGTTTTTTTTTTCATTCTACAGTTTTGAACTAAATGTCATAAATGTCAATGAAGACTAAAGAGATTATATTCTCTATGGCTACATTACAAACTTTTTAGAGTATCTCAACTTATAGAAGTTGCGTGGCCCTAATATTATTATTTCATTAGACGAAGTAATTTATTTATTTTTCCTCTTCCTCAAGTCGTGGACGAGCTATCAATAAAAAACTCCAAGGAAACAAAGAAGCACTGTACTGTACTACCTGTATGGATATTTCCATTCATAAATAATCATTAAAATAAAAAGGCATATTAAGAGCCATTTCACGTTTTCACGCAATTTTTTAAGATTTCGGTCGCTTAATTTATGATCTTAGTTAATACTTTAAAATTCTAAAATACATGTAAGCTATAGAATACTCTTTGATCTTGTTTATTAATGTATTACATTTTAGAAAACCAACTTCGTTGCTCTGTGGTGATCAATCTCCCACAACTCGTTTAGTGAAAAATCATCGCAGAGACAATTTCCGATTCCAAAATCTATCAATAATATTTATAAATTTGGGTGAAAAAAATACGGTAAGCATAGGACATATCTTTTAATCTTTAGATAATGTACTATTTTCTCAATTATTGATTACATTAATTAGCAAAAAAATAAAGACTTAGTCCAATTTATACAGCTTATATCGCAAATTTATCGCGATTGTTTGGTTACAATAAAGCGTAATTTCAAAAAAAATTACATATTTAAGTAAACTATGTTCTTTGAAGAATCTAATTCTAAAGTTTTTTTGACAATTGCTTATTTGAATTAGAAATAAGATCATTTTTAAAACTACTCTAAATTGCAATAAATTACGATGCGCAAGTGGATACCAATCAGTACGGCGTTATCGCCCGTCGAAGTAGGACCTGTGTCACTTTTCCCGCTTCCCGATTTTCGAGCGCTTGTATTGTAAACGCATTATTATACTACGACAACAAAGTTTTGATTCTCAGTATATTTTTATCAGATAAGGTAACAAAACTCTTAAGTTTTGTTTATTTTGCAGTAAAGTATTATTTGAGTATATTGTAGAATAAAGATGCTATTTTTTTATCAGTTTAAGAAATGGGGCGCAAAAGTTCTGTATACCATTGTGTCAAAAAAAGAAAACGTAATAATTCTGCTGCCATAGAAAAAGCAACAGAAGCAAGGTAGATCTTTTTTATTTTTTCAAATTATTATTCATTCAAGTTATTTGTAGGCATTGACCTTAATAGCTATGTTTTATTTTAGAATGAGAAATCGCGCAAATCGAGTAGTGGAGGGTAGTATCATTAGAAGGAAGGAAGGACGCTGTGCCGGGTACAAGTGAAAATTTAGACCCAGTAACAGAAATTGATTCTTTTAGAAACAATTCTAGGTTTAAAGCATACCTCTAATTAGCAGTAAATAATATAATTTATTAAATTTTATAGGAGAAAAAACCCGTTGCATTAGACTCCGGACTGGTCGAATCAGTGGAATTTTTGGAATCAATCGTAAATATTTCAGTAGTACATTTTTTTCTTTACTTTTCATTTGGGCATTCTACCGAATTGACATAGTCAGCCATCACTATTTCTATTTAATTAGATAAATATGCGTTAAAGGGACTTTAACAAACTTTTATTATCTTAGTTTATACAAACAATATAATTTCTTAAAATTTGTAGGTGAAAGATGCTGTTGTATTTGACCACGACCTTGAGGAATCAGTGGAACTTTCAGACTCAATCGTAAATATTTTTTGTATATACTATGTTTATTTTGTTTTGAATTTGAACCACTTAGATGCAGATTGTCACTTTTATTTTAGAATTACATAGGATGGCAGGCGAATAATAGATTTTCAATACTTTTGGAGTCAAATAATGTATATAAGGAAACATAACGAGAAGTTCGGCTGCCATAGCCATTGATAATGTTCACCCCCCCTCCCCCCATCCCTACCTTTCATACCAGCCAGAGTCTTCCCAGCTCTTAGTAACTCATTCAAGAAGACATTTACGCTGTGTTAATTGTGGTTTAAATGGCGCCAACATACGGAGACATTTTGTTGGAAATAGCAGAAGTTCGAAATCTTATAAAACAATGAGTTCGACCACAGCAGGTAAATAGTTGATCACGTCACCATACCTGGCAGATCTAATCAAAATTTGATAATGTAATTTATAATGTGATTGATAATGTGTTACAGAAAATTAATGTTTAAAACTATATTTGTAAAAATAAAAATCATTTTATCTCAAAACTCCGGACTTTTTTTTAAACCAATTTCTTAACCATTTAATTCTGTAACTTGTAAATTTCATATGCTTTTATATATGTGCACTCAGGGCCGAAGTGTCTATAGTAGGTGCGCATTCCTCTTTACCAATATAAAATAGTTAAAATATTTAACTGTTAAAGAAGATATTTGTTTTCAAAAGTATCACTTTTTCTCTTGTTACTTGTAATTTTTTTTTTAAAGAATACCAGTAACGTGGGTCACACATTACTAGTATTCTGGTTAACCCCTCCAGCTAAGCTAAGTGCTTGTGTTAGGAGTGGGTTAACACCGGTAGTGCACTGGGTGGGGTTCGAGTCGACAAGCACTTGATTTACCGATCGACGCCTTAGCCATTACGCTAACGCCGCTTTAAAAATTATACATTTACACAATATTATATACAATTATACATAATCATGTCATTATACAATCATTCTTCAAACATAAAAATATCTAATCATTTTCTCACTTCAAAAATGTTTTCGGGGTACCAAGATTTATAATTTTTGAAGTGAAAACTTCTTTAGGCACGTTGTGCACTTTTACTATAGGGAAAAAGCACTGAACTCTTGACCGTCACGCTAATAATACATATATAGATCCACTAGAGGGCGCTAATCTAAACATTGAGTTCTGTCAGCTCCTTATTAATCAATCTTTAAAAATATAATTAGCTTAATAAAGTACTTATTGTGTACGTGATTTATATGGTAAAATAAAAAAAAAACATAATTGTAATTAAGGTGAAAATTTATAACGCCTATAGAGCTCAATAGCGAAAACCTTTATTAAAAATTTCGTTGACTCGATATGTCGTTTTAAGGCTCTTTTTATAATACGTTTTATTTACACAAATATTTGTGATTTATTATTAGTCTAAAAACCTTCATTCTACTGCATAATGAAATATTTCTTTAATAAATCTCTAATAAGTGCATTACTATTATAACAGCTCAAGATTCTTTAGTCTGCCTCGTCACTCGCGCTACACTGCTTGCAGTGTGTTCGTGTTAGTAACTACGCACACATACAAAATGCTGCCGTCATTTACCTAAACTCGAGCGTTCAAATTTTGTGAAATGGCTCTTAAATTTTTAGTAAGATAATACCTACTACCAAAAAACTAGTCACATTGTCATAGAAAGTTTGCACGTGTAAGCCAGGAGAAGACGGATAATCCCACTAATATTATAAATGTGTGTGTTTGGAGGAAGAATGTTTGTTACTCTTTCACGCAAAAACTACTGAACTGATTGCGATGAAACTTGGTATGTAGATAGCTGGAGATCTGGATTAGCATATAGGCTTTTTATTCCGATACTCCCACGGGATCGGGACTTACGCGAGTGAAACCGCAGGGCGCTGCTAGTGTTCCCTGAAATCCCTGAACTTCTCTCGAACTAGAACTATCAACAGACTGTTTAGTTTATAAAGTGCACGCACACGCGTACGCGTATTTTTTTACTTATTACGTATTTGGTGGTTAGATTAAGTCCCAGCAAACGCAATGATCGTAAAAATAACATCCTCAGCAAAATCGTAATGTATAATTAATAAGTAATATAATAACTAGTAAAAATAGAGATATTATAATTACAACATTTTCAGCATTATAATTTATGACAACCCTAAACATTATGACTTAAAGTTTGTTTTAAAAAAAGCAGAGTTATTTAGAAATATATTTATTATTATTTATTATCCTTATTGAAAAAAGACTTGATTTAAAGGTCCTAGTAACCAGCCCGCAACCAGGTTCCACCCGCAAACAATCTTTTTTTGGAAATGTATAAATTTCCAAAAAAAGATTGTTTGTATACAAAGATCCTTAAGTGTCCATAACCAATTTGGCTCAACTTCTAGTGGCTATCTGTTCCATTGACATTATTCTAACCATATAATTTAATTAGTTGGTTTGTGGCTTAAACTAATGTTTTACCAGTATTATCTGATAGTACAATAAATTGTTATAAGTACCTATTTTACAGTTTAAAACTACAATCATGAATCAAACCCGCGCCGCGGGACTTGTTATCTTTCGGTACATAAATCAAACTGTAGAGTTTTTAATGTTACAAACTTCTTACGGACAACACCACTGGACTCCGCCAAAGGGTACATGTTTTTTTTATAGTTTCATGCAATTATCCGGCAGCATTATCACAATTGTTTTATTTTTACTTAGTCCTTATTGACCATAACAGTAAACAAGCAACGTATATTTCTCAGGCCATGTTGATCCTGGAGAATCAGATTGGATAACGGCATTGAGAGAAACAAGTGAAGAGGCTGGCTTATCTGAAGAACATTTAGATGTGAGTACTTATATAGAAATGTTCTCATTGTCAGCTGTCAAATGAAGGTAAGGCAGATGCGATACTGATCTTCATGAAATTAATATTGCAAATTTGTTTGTTCCAGGTTTACAAAAACATTTCCAAAGAGCTACATTATGAAGTAAATGGGAAACCAAAGGTGGTTGTTTATTGGCTCGCAAAGTTGATCATCCCAGACACAAATGTTAAATTATCTAATGAACATCAAGATTTTAAGTGGCTTGGTTTGAAAGAGGCACAGGCAATATCTGGATTTGAAGACATGAATAAACTTTTAGCCGAGTTTTATGAGAAAGCCATGGCCAAGTCACATTAGGTGTAAGAATATTAATAAATTGTATAGAGAAAGTGTTATAAGTTTAATGTTTGAATGACTGAAAGACTCTATTTTAAAATGTCATAGGAAACTTGTTTCAAGAAAAATAATCAGTGCAGTCACAATCCTATAAGTCTCTGTAAGCATGCGGTGGGATCATTTAATATGCCTGAAACAAAACAATAAATTATTTTTATTTGTGACAAATATTCATTGCATCACAAAATATATATATATTATATTATTATATATTTCTTGCATGCTTTTGATATTTTGGAATGTATATTAAAAGAACTTCAGATGACTGGAACAGAGTGAACTATACATGTTATTGAGAAAAAAGAGGTACATAAAATTACAAAAGCAATATGAGATGAAGTAATCATTGTTTTTTTTGACTGTTTTTTGTATATAAAAATATATTGAAGTCATTTAGTCTAGTGTTTTACTGATGTTTAATGATTTATCATACCCTCCATACCCCACTCAACACATGGGTGTACTCAGCGCTTAATACCCACATTCTACTTACATGGTTCAACTAGGTGTTCCAATGTCGGGGCCAGACGGGATCCCTGCCCGAGTGTTGGCCCTGGCCCCCGACCACATGTCCGACCGCCTCTGGGAGGTGTTCGACGCTAGCTTGGCGTCCGGACGCTTCCCTGACTGCTGGAAGAGTGACGGGAAGCTGGTACTTTTAAGGAATCCGGGACGGCCTACCGAATCGGTCGCAGCCTACAGGCCCATCGTGTTGCTGGACGAGGCGGGTAAATTGTTTGAGAGGGTCCTCTCTGCCCGCATCGTCCTCCATCCTCGTCCTCCATCGTCCCGCACCTTCGTGAGGTCGGCCCCGATTTGTCGGACGCCCAATTCAGTTTTCGGGCGGGGCGTTCGACGTTCGGTGCTGTGTTGCGCCTGAGGGCCGTGACCGAAGAGGTAGGGAGCTGTGGCGGCGTGCTGTTGGCGGTGTCGTTGGACATCGCCAACGCGTTCAATAGTCTGCCATTCAGCTGCATCAGGGAAGCATTCCACTATCACGGAGTGCCTCGGTACCTGAGGCGGCTAGTGGCAGACTATTTAGAGGAGCGTACCGTCATGCACGAGGACCGAGACGGAGTTTTGAGTCGTCGGCCCATGTCGTGCAGTGTTCCGCAGAGGTGTGTCCTTGGACCACTCCTGTGGAACGTGGGTTACGACTGGGCCCTTCGAGGCGACTTCTCCCCCGGGCTCGGCGTAATCTGTTACGCCGATGACACGTTGATCACAGCCCGGGAGGGGGAACTTTCAGGAGGCGGCGTGCCTGGCCACCAGGGGAGTCTCTCTGGTGATCGGGCGCATCGAGGCGCTGAGTTTGCGAGTGGCCCTGGATAAGACGGAGGCCCTTTTATTCCATGGGCCCCGTCGTGGTCCACCCCCTGGCTCCTCTATCTATCTGGGAATGATCCTCGACGGTAGGTGGCGCTTCGAAGAGCACTTCCAACAGCTTGCACCCAGGCTGGTCGGCGCTGCGTCCGCCCTTGGGCGACTCTTGCCCAATTTGGGCGGACCCAGCGTCGCTACGAGGCGGCTGTACACGGGGGTTGTCCGGTCAATGGCACTTTACGGTGCACCGGTGTGGGCGGAGGCTCTGACCGCCCAGAGTAGGGCACGCCTCTGGCGCCCTCAGAGGGTTATGGCGGTTAGAGCCATACGCGGATACCGCACGGTGTCGACGGAGGCGGCGTGCGCGTTGGCCGGGATTCCCCCGTAGGATTTGGAGGCGGAAGTGCTCGCCGAAGTATATCGGCGAACGGCTGAGTTCCGGGCGGGAAACGGCAGTCGGCCCCCGCCCGAAGAGGTAGGCGAATGGCGTGAGGCCGCTCGCCGAGCCACCAAGGCTCGTTGGTCGTCCCGGCTGGAGGCTCCACGTGCTGGCTTTGCCGCCGTGGAGGCGCTCCAGCCGGTCACGTCGAGTGGGCAGGGCGGCAGCACGGAACCCTTTCCTTCCAACTGACGCAGGTTCTTTCCGGGCACGGCTGCTTCGGGAAGTACCTGCACTCGGTCGCTAGGAGGGAATTGAGTCCCACCTGTCACCACTGCGATTGCAGTGAGGACTCGGCTCAGCACACGCTGGCTGTTTGCCCCAGTTGGGCGGCGCAGCGTCGGGCCCTCACTGCAGTCATCGGAGTGTCGATATCGGCTGTCATACGCTCCATGGCCGGTAGCGACAGGAATTTTACCGCGGTCGCAACCTTCTGTGAGGAAGTCATCTCGCAGAAGGAGGCGGCGGAAAGGGTCCGGGAGGACGACCTCCACTCGGACCTAATTCGCCGCCGGCGAACCAGCGCCTCATGCCGCCCTGAGTGTGGCCGCGGGTGGACGGGACGGGTTTTCTCCTCCACCCGCTATAGTGGCCTCCCGCGAGGTGGCGGCGTCCGCGTGTGCCTGGACGTCGCCTAATTGAGAGGTTTTTTACCCGAAGGTGGTGCCCGCGCTTTTGCGGGCAGGCGCTAGGGGGGGTCCGGATGTCTTAATGAAAGCTGTTCCCGGATCCCTCCTACTTAAGGCGCAGTGCGGCACACCGTGTGTTTTTAGTCGGTTCGATTCCGACACACCACCCCATCGAAAAAAAAATAAAAAAGGTGTTCCAATGTTATCATTAACCAATGAAAAAAAAAACGAGGTTCTTAATTCGACGTTATATGTATACATATATATATTTTTATGTTTGTTCAGCCCTCTCTCCATTATTTATGAACCGATTTTGATTTTTCTTTTCTTGTTAGGTATACCTCAAGGGTGGTCATGGGACCACCAAAAGTACTACTCGTGACTGTCACGCTAATAATACATATATAGATCCACTAGAGGGTGCTAATCTAAACATTGAGTTCTGTCAGCTCCTTATTAATACTAATGTCACCAACCTGCTAATGTGACATTTTAAGTCCGTCGTTTCGTTTTTAAGTTTTCACTTCTGTCGGCAGTCCCATGACTGAATACCAAAGCTTACTTTAATTTTCAACTTTTTTCGAAATTTTCCCTTTACTAAAATTATATAATCTAAGCATTTAACTAAATTACATATCATCATTTTTTGCTATTTCAATTGTTCGTTAACTGTTTGTCTTTTATTATAATCTAAGTGTTCGTCATTGTTCGATCAAAATTTTTATTTGTTTGATCTTGGTTTTTTTTTTATAAATAAAATAAAAAATTTGCTTTGTTGGCGGCCTGAAGTCGTTTTTTAATAATTTTTTTTTGCTATTTCAACTGTTCGTTAACTGTTCGTCATTGTTCGATCAAATTTTTTTTTGTTCGATGTTGGTTTTTTTTTTTAAATAATCAACAAATTACCCTCAAATTTGCGGGGAGAAGTCGTTTTATATATTTGATTTTAGCTATTTCAACTGTTCGTCATTGTTCGATCAAATGCTTTTTTTCGATCTTAGTTTTTTTTTTATAAAATATAAAATTACCCTTAAGTTGGCGGGGAGAAGTAGTTTTTTTTACGATTTCAATTGTTCGTTAACTGTTCATCATTGTTCGAACAAAATTTTTATTTGTTCGATCTTAGTTTTTATTTTATAAAAAGAGCCCCGTTTTATGATGGTCACAGCATATTAATATACTAGGTCACAGAACACTAAACCCTAGTCGATGGTGGTATTAGTATTCTGTGGATTCAGGATTGTGTGACTCTGTTATGTTTATCATTGACATAACAATACTTCAATGAAGTTTATTGCTGTTTTCATTAATTTGAACTGTATTACGTAGATTCGGAATGTAAGAAATTATTTAATCATTACAAATGGATAAAAGTAAAAAACCCAACAAACCTGACATTTATGAAATGGAATCACTTAAAGAAAGCAGTATCAAGTTCAAAAACAAAAATCGTGGGAAAAAACGAAAACGGTAAATTTGTAAACAAACTATATTACTACATATTTCGAAGCAAATCTTGATGCTTGGCGTTATATTTCAAACATGTTTTAATTCTTTTAGAAGACCTAGTGACGGCAGTAGTGAATATGAAGAAGTTTTCCCAGAAAATGCATTAGAAATGGAGAAGAATCTTCATGCATCAGCTGTTAAAAATAACTTAGATGAAATTAGTGTTAGGAAAATTTTAAAGGTATGCAAAATTTACAACCATATCCAAACAGAATCCAACAGAGATTAAACTTACTACAAATGATCGTTCTATTGCATCTTACAGTACCGTAGTACAATAGTTCAGTAGTACTATAGTAAAATTATTTACTAGCTGCAGACTCGGTGATAAAATAATCATCGAGGCAGGACAACAACGGCTCTTTTGTGTAAGCGGTAGGTTCATCAGTGCCGAGTGGAGCATCAGTGTTTAAGACCGAGTGATTAATGACTGAGTTTGCAAGTAAATAATTTTACTAGTTTTTTGCCCTCCTCGGATTATAACCACTCAATTGAGAAAGTACCTGGAGGTGTTCGAGTGGTCCTACCGTTATCAATTGATAGAATAGAATTTTATAAAAGACTGCCACATCTCTATTTGATGCTAATGTTAGTGTAATTCATAAAAGACATTTTCAATGCAAATGTATTGTTCCAAGTTAGGGGCCATCCATAAATTACGTCACACGTTAAGGGACGGAAAGGGTCAACAAAGTCACATTTTTACAGTTTTTCTACAAAAAAAATGTTATAACTGCTCTTTTCAGTTCTGGGTATAAAATTTCTGAATATGGGACGTCACACCAGGTGGTTCCACATATGTGACCACTTGTGCCAAGGGGGGGTCCAAAAATCATGAAATTCATGTGACGTTATTTATGGATGGCTTTTAGAGGGCTCAGACTTTTCGGCAATAGCTAGTTCAAGTTACAGGTATGTGTCCCTGACCTCTAGCTATTGCTTAAACTCCCCAATACATAAATATAACATCCTTTTCCTTCTGCCTTACCTATCCAATGTACTCCCAATTTGCCTAGTTGACTTCAATAGACTTAGCCCCAATTATATGAGTCCCTACCTTTTTTTTTTTTATTATAATTTTTTTTTTTTTTATCGTGTGGAAACCACCACTAGTCATCACCTCACCGAGGGGGAAGTGGTATGTCGGACTCGAACCGACTAAAACCACACGGTGTTCCGTCACAAGTGAGTCTATTGCAGGGGACCCGGGATACCCTAGGAAGGAAGCTTCCGGGAACCCCTGCAGACTATGGCCTCCTGATCAGCAGGCGACCACACCGTGCGATTGGGGATCCCTACCCATATGAGTCCCTACCTAATTATACTTGGTAGAACAGATTTGGCTTTTTAACAAAAAAATTAACTGACGAAAAGAACTAAAAGGAAAAAATAAATAAACCTTTTAAGTTTTAAGTATTGAGCTTATTTACATAAATTATAAAATTTTATATAACCTAATTTTGATTTGACGCCAAACAACAAACTGATTAATTCATTTATTATCATTATCATCATTTTGATTATTCTTATTTAAAAAAAAGAATAATCAAAATCGGTTCATAAATAAAGGAGAGAGGATTGAACATACATAAAAAATATAGATATATACGGTTGAAATGAGAACCTCCTTTTTTTTTTCGTCGGTTATAAATAATATGTCACTTTCTGAAATAAACACATATTTGAGCCGTATAACTAATGTAGATGATGAACAAAGTTAATTAAGCATATGTAGTTTTAATAAGAACCTGTGTCCTTTTATCATACTATGTCAATTATGTACAGTATTCAATATTGTTTTTTTTTTTCATTAAATTGTATAAAATAGTTTTTATTGAATTGTATAAAATAGATTTTATTTAATTGTATAAAATAGTTTTTATTCTATGATGGTACTGTAAAATTTTGTAGTTACATTGCATTACATTTACTTACAATTTTATTGTTTTCCTATTGTACGGGCCAACGACCGTACATTTTGCCGCGCTCAGCATTTTACGCCGACGGCGATGATTTTGTAACAAGTGCAGTTCAGTTCACCTTCAGCAAGCGTATTGTGTACTCATTAGCATATATCATATCATTTTAGTGCGTGAATCAATAAAATAGTATACAAATAAAATATCTATCATTTATCAAGCAGTGTATGTGACCCGTACACCTATTGATGTGGGTTCTAATGACAATAATTATGGTCTCTTGATCAGGATTGAATGTAGGTGCTTTTTATATCTTCGAAGTCCTTCTGCAAATTAATTGTCTTGTTGTCACACGGAGAATATGCATTCATAATTATAATATATCAACCAATAAAATTATTCTGATTTCTGAAATCTTTACAGAAAGTGGTAACCAATGACCATGTACTAGCTCTGGTAAAACTACGTGAGGAAGAAGAGAACTCTGGCCCAGAGGAGAAGACTTTACGGCCAAAACTTACTAGGGCTAAGGTTAAGTAAGTTAATTAGCAGTTTCTACAAAATGTATAATACTCACACACTACACACTCTCACAGGACACGCATACCCACACACACATACATGCATCCACACACACAGAGACACACGCACACAATTTTTTGAGTTTTTTAAATTTTAGAACTTGTTTTTTTATATATTGGTATTTTTTAAGTTTGCGTTTTCTATATATTTATTTTATTCACCCACTGGTAAAACTAATTTCCAAATCTGAGAGGGGTGGGCCAGGAGTCCATAGCACAGGGTATCCTAGTTTGGACTCCTGATTCCCACAAATTTTTTGGACCTTCAAACAACAGCATGTAAACATTTTTGAACTTAAACCTTTTGTAAAATATTTTTGTAAATTTTTATATTGTGGGATTGAAATATACATTATTATTATTATTATATTATTATTATTACTAGAAACTTCTTCTTTAGAATTGTTTTGATTTGAAAATTCGATGAAATGAAAAAGTCACACTAAAAAGAGACAAATAATTCATAATTAGGATTTAGCCTGCGACAGAATGAGATAGAATACAAGTATACAGTGTTTCCTATAATCTTTGTTTTTACTCCTGCGTACTACGAAGCCTTCAGAAAATGCGTCATAGTCAATTCACGTGTATTATTTTCGTACATTTGCGTATTAAAATTCGTTGGTTAATTATTTTATGTTAATTATATTTGTATTTATGTTTCGTTTCAAAAATTAAGTAATTCTGTCGGGTTGAATATTATCTTCTTATTTTATTAATTTCATGAAATGGACAATCATGATGTCAAAATGTGACACCACAAATCAGCATACATATTTAATGCCTGATTCGCAATGCAAACTTGTGAGCAAAAAGCCAGGCTTGAAAAACTCATCTCCACTTTTTTCAATTGCTGAGTTACAAGATTTAATTTTAAATTTTTACAACAAGATATGATTAAAAGTGTAGCTGTTTTGGGTCAGTCAAACTAAATATAGACTTAGTATTAATATAATAATTCTTAAAAAACTGTAAATTTTCGTCTGTCATCATATTTCACGTCATTAAGAGCCAGACATCAAAATATTCTTTGCTTATTTAATCTTGTTTGGAAAATAAGAGAGGAGTTCAGCAAACTTCTCTTGCAGAACTAGGGATCCACTTCACATTTTCTTCGTTTCTGAAATGATTTTATAATTTCTTTATTTACTTGCGTCGCGTCGCGTCTATTTATATTTTAGAATAATGGGTATGTTACATTGTCCTCACATTTCATTTACGCTTAAGCAATGTCATCAGAAATTTGTAAAAACATTTTGAAAAAGAGTGTCCTTGGAGTTTCTTGCCTGTTCTTCTCCATAGGATCTACGTATTGGAACAGGCAACTAGCTTCACGACTGACTAAGTCTGACTGACTCCTACTGACACTTCAAAAATATTATTGGTTTAATTGAAATAAATGGTTTGATTTTGATATGTTGGCTTTCTTTCGGAATATGTTGCTTTCACATTTAATGTTCTGCTGAGGCGGCAGTTTATGTATAGGTACCTCTGAGTCTCTGCATGTTCTTTTGAGAAAACACAATTCAGTAATGAACACTTACTAGATTTCTTTAAACTTGTAGACATGAATGACCCTTAACACATGACGTTTCACATAAAACATGTAATGTAAGTTTAATCTTTTGCAGGGAGCTAATGAAAGTTTCTCCAAAGGGAGCCCCATGGAACTTGGAGAACTTGGAACTGACACCTATAAAGCACATTCCGGTGAAAACCAGGCCAGAAGTCAAGGCTTTGATAGCTCAGGAATTGCCGGAAGATGAAGATGATGAGGAATATGAACCAACTCATGATGATGTACCGGTAAATATACCTCCAAGAAATATTTCTATATCTTTCGGCTGTAGCCGCACACACACGGCCGTATGTTCGTCACCCCAGAAAAAGAAATAGACTCTGCTTATCTTGGAGACTCGGCTTATAATAGAATTTTGTTTTTCACCAGAGTGATGACGATCAAGGATTGGAGTCGTGTAGTGATCTTGACTCCCAGCCTCGGACACCGGCTACACCCAAGAGTTTACATACAGCCAGCCCTAAAGTCGTAAAAGATGGGCCTTTCAAAGTGCCACAGGTAACAACAAATAAGAGTGGGATGTGGAATTAAGTTCATACTCATTATGTATACATATAGTTATTGTCACCCTTTGTAGTCCCTCTGAGATCTATGTAAAATGCCAATAACAGATTATTTAGCAGACTTAACAGATTTCTTAGTATGGGTTAAAAAAATTGGTCACATATCCTATTGCTCATATAGTATAGTACAATAGTGTCTTGTTGAGGAACAAAGTATTTTTTTTTTTTGTGGTATAGAGGCAAAAGAGCAGACGGGTCACCTGATTATACGTGACTACCGCCGTCCATGGGCACCTGCTACTCAATGGTCACAAGTGCGTTGCCGGCTTTTAAGGTGGGAGTAGAAGGAAGGGTGGAACAAAGGGAGAGGGAAGGATTAGGGCCTCCCGGTAACCTTACTTACTCGGCGAAACACAATGCAAGCATTGCTTCACTGCCGGTTTTCTGTGGCCGTGGTGTCACTCCGATCGAACCAGTCCATACGTGCCGAAACCTGGCTCTACTACTTGAAAAGGAAATATACTCGTTTCATGCGATAGATATAAGCTATATATCACCAAGTTAGGGAGATACAACTGTGAGAAGGTGCTTGGGTCCATATGAAGTGCCAACAACCTTTTCTCAAGCCGCCTCTATATATGGCATAGTTACGGGGTTTGTTAGTTTTGACACACCACCCCACTGAAAACCCCGGTAGTGGCGACGGTCCGTGCGGGTGTCACACGCTCAAAAAAATTTAAACTAACAAGTCAACTTGCGAGAACGGTATAATGTTATGGTTGAAATTAGAAACCTTTTTATCACACAGGATGTTTCTACGCCAACCCGCCGAAAGCTAGATCTTGAAGAAGAGGCGACAATAGCGCTCCGAACTCGATCTAAGCTTAGTTTATCAGCGACATCTATTGAACATATAGAGAGTACGTTCGTACCTCCCGATGATCTCCCCATGCCTGCGGTCGACGACCTTTGGAACCAATTTCTGAACGAATGCCTGAACCCAGCTTCGACTTCTAAGCATGAGGACGATGATGAAACAGATCCGGAGTACAATGTTGCTGCTGATCAAGATGCGCGTAAGTTTTGGTTATTGTTATTCTAAATTGTACACCATGTGACTTACACTTGATTTGCAATAATTTCTTTAAGATATTAGCTCTGTTCGTCTTCTTTTCAACCGATGAAAAAAAAGGAGGTTCTCAATTCGACCATATTATATTATTTTTTATTTTTAAGGTTGAAGTTTAAATATGAAATCTTTCAGATGACGAAGACGAAGAAGCGCTAGGAAATAGCATAATAAAAATTTCTAAGAAAGAATTAAACGATTTAGTAACTGAACTATTCAATATAATTCCTGAGACGACCGCAGACGACGAGCTCCTGGCGGATAATATGACCAGCAGTGTACTAACGGAACATAGTCAGACGGAGGTAGGTTATTGACTGCAAGCCTTTAAAAGTGACTAAGACTGCTGAAGTCTGCTAAATCTATAGAAAAGCAAGGGATGTGAGCGAAGTTAAGTCTGTGTTTGATTTTGCCGAGTATGATAAAATTATGTACCTACTAGTATCTGATGGAAACTTTTTGGTTGATGAAATAATCCGGTTCTCTCTCTGTTATCTTTTATGAATATTAAAAGCTTAGAATATTAAGTTAACAAGACACCGTAAAAAATATTCATATTGAAAGCAGATTGATTTACCACACATAATTTTTTTACCAGTTACCTCTAACCTCATAGCCCGGTGCATATCATATATGTTCTGTACTTTTTTTCTAAATTTCTAATGTAGATTGTCCCCAGTGGGTATACCAACCCAATTTTTTTATTATAGTTCTCTTATTAAGTATATGGGTTTAGCATGCATAAGTTGAAAGTAAACTCCTTAATGACTGACAACAATTACTGTAAACGTAAACAGGTAAACAAGGTAAAATATATCTATACTAATATTATAAAGCTGAACAGTTTGTTTGGTTGAACGCGCTTATCTCAGGAACTACTGGTTCGAATTGAAAAATCCTTTTAGTTTTGGATAGCCTATTTGTCGAGGAAGGCAATAGGTTATATAACTTCACGCTACGACCAATACGGGCAGAGTTGTGGCCATAAACGTAGGTGAAACTGCGGGGACTGCTAGTACTAAATAAAGTGTGAATACTTTTAAAGACTTTTGATATTTCGTCACTACCTAATTATTATTTTTTTCTTAAATTGATATTATTTTTATATTATTTATTTAATAAAAACTAACATGTTAGGTAGGTATGTATATTTGAAAGGCTAAATATGATTTTTATAAGCAATTGAATCAAGCTTCTGTAGTCGAACTATGCAGAGCCTGTATTTCGTCTATCAACAATATGCAATATAGACTATACTTAGTCTTCTAGAAGTAGTTATGGTACTTATACTAGATTATACATATTACCTAATTAAAAATCACACAATTAGTATACAATATTAAACAAGAATTTGGTGCGCGTTCTAGTATGTGCACGTGCGCTGTGAAAGTGTGAGCGTGCGTGTTGTGTTTGTTTGGAAGTGTCTGTGTGTAACTATTTTATTGAATAATATATAGGAGTTAATTATATTTTTTAGTTATTGAAACCTCAATAAATATAATAAGTTAACAAGTTTGTAAAAAAATTACAGACATCAACCCGGTGGGAAGGTAAACAGGAACCAGTATCCGATGAAGAACGAAGACAAAACTTTTCGGACAGAATAACATTTGAAAAGAGAGGTTACACACGACCTTCTACGGGCAAAAGTGAACCACCAGACACGCCAGAAAAAGAAGTAGAAGTAAGAACTAGGATTGTGGGGAGAGAAGAAGGAAATAAGACGTCACGGGTCCGGTAAGCCATTCATTTAGTGTCATTTGGCGCTCTAGCTTGTAGGGATAAACCACAGTCAAAACCTTCACTTTGCTTATTATAATATAACTAGCTGTTGCTACATTTCACCAAAATTTTGGTGAAATCTGAGGATTATGAGGGTAATGAGGGCTAGGGCCCCCGGTAACCTCACTCACTCGGCGAAACACAATGCAAGTATTGCTTCACTGCCGGTTTTCTGTGAGCCGTGGTATCACTCCGGTCGAGCCGGCCCATACGTACCGAAGCATGTCTCTCACACTTGAAAATAACGTAGATAAATTAACTTAACCTTGCAATGTGCTAACCTACTCGGTTACCACTTAGCTACGAGCCCCCAATGCAATGAAATGCCTATAATGCCTTTTGTTTTTAGTAAGACGCTTCGAGTAGTGGACGTGGCCATAGAAGAGCGAGAGGAGAGAGACTCTGGTGGATCACAGAGGGCGCCGCCCCTTCTACTGCAGCGACATCTGAGGCAACACAGAACTCAATGCGTTACTATACAAGTTGATAAAGGAGTGAACGCAAGTATAATTCTTAATTCTAACAAATATTATCAATGCTCGTACGAGAGCTGTTAGTCCAATCAATCTACGGAAATGCTCCAGACAAGTGAAGGCAGAAAAAAAAAATGAGCGTGTAGAACAATTAATTCTAAGGAAGACAGCGTTTTTTTCCGGAATTTAAATGGCAAACCTAACCTAAAAATCGCGACAGTGAAAAAAAACGGTTTTTTGCTAATAAAACAAAAAGTCGAGCTAAAATTCTAAAAAGGTAAATAAAATTTTGTAGGCATTAAAATTATCTTTCGATTGATACGTTATGAAATATTGATTAGTTTTAGCCTTATACATACAAAAAAATGCAAAAACCGTAAAAAACGCGTTTTTTTTTCATTTATATTTAACGTTTTATTAAGCAACCTAGAAACTTTTTACTTTGTAAAAATATTGCTTTTGGCATTTTTACATTTTTTTAGCGCAAAATTTCTAAATAAAACTGTAAAATTTCGATTGTTATAAAAAAAAGCGTTTTCGTAAAATCGTTTGTGTACAGCTCTCCGATATCGTAGAGCATTTTTTCGAAGTTCTATTTATTCGTTAAGAGTTATACTATTATGCACTATGATTTTAAATTTGAATTTTAAATACAATAAATGCCACCGCAAAAAGAGACAAAATTTTGTTTTTCTCAAGGTTTTTTTCGCTGTAATTTTTTTATTTCGTTATTTTTCGACACTAAACTACTATTCAATAAAAGTTTATATTTTTTTGCTAATTTAAAAGTTTTTATTTCTGCTTGTACTATTATATGTACTAAAATACATAGAAATGATTAAAACACACTGTATTGAGTTCATATGACAGAAAATAAGTTTATGAATTGTTTTGTTGTGAAGGTTCTGCCAGAGCAGGTTACAATATTACAACAGCAGTTGCGGCAGCATATCCAGTTGGCGACCTCTAACTACTTGCAGTTATACGTACACCCCGTACATTGGAGCATGGCGCCTCCATTTAAAGAATATTTAGTAAGTAAAGTACGTTTCACACCGAACGGGCCGCGCCGGACCGCGTTTTTAGTACGGTGATGGAAATTGAAGGTTATATTTATTACTTAAAATTCATTTTTGCATGGAACTTCTTGCCGCGCGGGCGGTTGACTCCGCGCACTTGTGCTCGGCTACCGAGGCGCGACTCGAGACGCTCCGGCGCGGCCCGTTCCGTGTGAATCGTACTTAATAGTGACTCCATCTTAGCTTTAGGTTCAATATTAATACCCGGTACCCGAATCCGGCTTATATGAAGGCAGTAGAAGAAACTGAGAAATATATAAGGATAGAAGATTTTTTTTAAAAGAATGCTAGCACCGTAGGTCACATATTACTAGTATTCTCGTTAACCCCTCCAGCTAAGCTAAATGCTTGTGTTAGGAGTGGGTTCACGTCGGTAGTGCACTGGCTGGGGTTCGAATCCGTAACCAATTGATCGCAAGTCTGACACCTTAGCCACTACGCTACCGCCGCTTTTAATTTAAGGGCTATTATCTCCGCTTACATCTGGCTACGGAGAAAGGCGTAAGTTTTCTTTTTCGATAATCGCAATAGGTGTGTCTTCCATCTCACCTGAGAGAGTGAGGATGACGAGTTTATGTTATTAATCTTTTTAGGTTTCATGTTAATCTAGTTTAAAGTCAAACCAGCCCTCCAAAAGCCTTTTTTATCGTGTGGAAACACTCACGGGTTATCACCTCACCAGACCTCACGGTGAAGTGGTATGTTGGAATCGAACTGTCTAAAATCACACGGTGTTACGTTACAAGTGGGTCTATTGCAGGGAAACTCTCAAACGCATGCCCATTGTCTCCAATACTAGAATTTCGAATCAACCGCAATCGCCACCACTACAATAATTTCATTTCCTAAAATTTTACGTTTCCTTCATTTACAATGGTATCTAAATATATCATATCTTCTTTTAAGCAATAGTTTGTAATTTTAAGAAAACATTACCCTGATCCCACCTAAACATCTATTACTAGTTTATATAAATAATGCTATTGTCGTATTTTTTATTCTTTATGCAATCCATAACAATGACTAATAATAATATATAAGTATTGATTTGATAAAAAAATCAACAGGAAACTTTAGGAAAACTTGGTCAATCGAATCCGAAGTCTGTAGTAAATGTTTGTAATCTGAAGCCGGCGCTTGAACTGGTGCATACCTGGGAGAAAACCGTCTCAGTTAACACACCTCAGAACAAAGAAATGGTCGAGTAAGTACATTCATTCTAACTGCCTTATCGAACATTTATTGTTTTTGATTTTGAGTTCTAATAATCTTCTATATATATAAAAATGATTCCCTATTTCCCTTGGTTACGGCATCACGCGTGAACGGCTAGACCGATTTCGCTAATAATTTTTTTCTTGTGTTTGTTATTGTCAGAAGGTTCTTATGGAAAAAATAATTAAGAAAGTTGCGCGGTAAATTAGAAAATTTTTGAAAACTTAACGAGGGACTTACGCGGGTGAAATCGCGGGGCGCAGCTAGTAATTTATATATTCAAAATGATGATTTTAATATGGTTGAATATGTAAGTTCTTTATTTAAGTTATTTTATTGTGTCTTATGTTTTTTTTACAGATTCATTTTGAAGGAATCGGAGCGATGGTAAGTTTAAATAATAATATACCTAGAATTTGTAGTATTTAACTAAACGAATTTGTATACTTCATTTCAGAAAGTGAAAATATTATAATATGCACGTATATTATTATGTAAAATTTTGAAAATATCTGACTTAGATTTCAGTGAAAACGATGTATGATATATATAGCGTTATTTTGTAGGGTCACTGCTTTACAGGACAGTAAAAAAAATCTTGATTTGGAGCTTCCGCTCAAAAAATACATTTTCCCACACTTATTGTAATGGAAACTCTAACTCTACATGTAGCAAATGTCATCCTTTATTTTAGTATGTAGTTCTGTTGGAGTTGGGCTCACATTGGTAAGGAGTAGGTGTAGAACGTGATACCTTCTCCATTGTGAGGCTGATTGCAATTTCTTTCGTTTGTAGGTTATCTTGATGATGAAGTATATTGACTTCTACGATTTTGTTTTATATAGTCGTCGCCGATTCTCCAACAAGAGTCTCTACGCGGGGGACTTCCACGACACCTTCAAGGAGGTAGTAGCAAATAGCTCGGTGTTTCTGTACCCATACTTGTTGCCACCCATGCCGTTCCGCACGGACCACTGTAAGCGATACGCCTACACTAGATCTGAAGACGAGTAAGTATTTACCGCCACTCAAGTATTTTGTTGTATATACCTACTAATACATTATATATATTTAAATATAGGTACATATCTGTAAATGTTTCTAATGCAGAGATTGCATAAATTTCTATAAAGTTCTTGTGTCAAAAGACCGTAGAAATATTACCACCCTTCGTTAAATAACGCAACACACGTTAAGTCATTACAATCCTGTCCAACGGTTGTTTTCATGTATAAAGTATCTGTTTCTTTATTTTTGTGTGTTTTTATATATATAATGGATACTTATTTACTTATATTTAAACTAATTAGTTTCCGAATGTATAAACCGATGAAACTAACGATGTAAACCTTTGGGGGTAAGAAATAATTAAATATTTATTAAAGAAATATACGGTTTCGCTCACATTGTGTGACGTCGCTTCAACCTTTGATAAAGAGCCCCGTCGGGCCGAAGACTAGTCGGCCATTCAAGAAATGTACACGTCACGTGTGTGTACATCTTTACTAAATATTGTTACGGAAGCCTAAATTGATGCGCGGGCGCCATCTAGTCTCCAGTAGTGGGAACTAGATTAAGACGCACGTTGCCATCTATTAGAAAATAACGGAACTAATAGTTTTTACTGGCTCGTAATAATATGAAAACAAATTTTTTTATAGGTACTAAAATTATATACCGGGTGGGTGTTATGTAAACGCTAGCGAAAAAGAAGACACGATAGTACTAATGATATCTTTGATGATGGGCCAGAAAAAATATCGATCCTGATGAAAAATACTTTTTTTTAAGAATATTATATTAGCATTATTCACGCTCCATCATGCTCCAACAGCTAAATGAAACGATAATTTCATAAAAAATAAAACAGAAACAGCTGAAGCTAGAGTCAATGGATGCGCGAGTTCGGCGCCCGCGCGTCATTTGACCCTAGCGTCAGCTGTTTTGGTTTATTTTTATACCTAACATGATGGAGCGTGAATAATGCTAGTATAACATTGAAAAAAAAAAGTTTTTTTTATCTTGATCGGTATTTTCCGACCTATCATCGAAGGTATCGTCTGTCTTCGTTTTCGGGAGCGTTTACCTTACACCATTATTCATTGCACAAAACAAATTTTTGTATATATATTATGTAAAGGACAAATAACAAGTCTTAGATCATAAATATATAATAATATATAATTTATTATTAATAATTACATATTTTTATTATTATTGTTAGATTTATTTATGACTTCAAAATCATTTACTTATGGTGTGGTATCTCTGCCACACCATTGACAATTGACAAAACAACGTTACATACAGTAACCTCCAAAGCCCTTTAGTCCTGTACATTCAACGGAGTACAAAATTTGTGTCCTGCTGCAAGTGTTGTCAACTTGTTGTTTTCTTTAAAGTAGGAGAAAAATAAGTGTTACCGGGTATCGGTATTGGTATAGGGCTCTGTTTCCGCATTTAGACTCATAGGCGGTCCATTATGCGTTCATATAAGCTGACAGCCTAGCTCCTTCCAGAGGCACAGAAGCCTCCTGGGGTGTTCACAGGCTTCCTCGCTATGTCGCCCCCTGAGTTGTGTGGCAACTCCTTCGCACTTTAGGATGACACACAGATGGTGACGGTGAATACGTTATTCTGATGTTAAGTCGGTTAAGCGTCGCGGCGCTCTACCTCCGTCGCGGCACCAATTCACCGTCTCCGGGCACCCCGTCCGCCACGCTGCCTTATCTCCGTCGCGATGCGCCTCGGCCCTCGCGGCGCACTATCGCCGCCGCGGCACCTTATCTCCGTCGCGGCGCCCTATCTCCGTCGCGGCGCCTGTTCTCCGTCGCGGCGCCTGTTCTCCGTCGCGGCGCCTGTTCTCCGTCGCGTCGCCGTATCTCCGTCGCGGCGCCTGATCTCTGTCGTGGCGCCCTATCTCCGTCGCGTCGCCCTATCTCCGTCGCCGCGCTGGTTCTCCGTTGCGACGCCCTATCTCCGTCGCGGCGCCTGTTCTCCGTCGCGATGCCCTACCTCCGTCGCCGCGCCGGTTCACCGTCGCGACGCCCTATCTCCGTCGCGGCGCCTGTTCTCCGTCGCGGTGCCCTACCTCCGTCGCGGCGCCTGTTCCCGTCGCGGCAACTTTTCTCCGTCGCGGCGTCTGTTCTCCGTCGCGGCTCTCTATCTCCGTCGCGGCGCATAATCTCCGTCGCGGCGCCCTATTTCCGTCGCGGCACCTGTTCTCCGTCGTGGCTCCTTTTCTCCGTCGCAACGCCTGTTCTTCGTTGCGGCGCCCTATCTCCGTCGCGGTGCCCTATCCGTCGCGGCGCCTGTTCTCAGTCGCGGCGCCCTATCTCCGTCCTGGCGCACCATCTCCGTCGCGGCGCCCTATCAGCGTCGCGGCGCCCTGTCTCCGTCGCGGCGCCTGTTCTCTGTCGCGGCGCCCTATCTCCGTCGCGGCGCCTGTTCTCCGTCGCGCCGCCCTATCGTATACGTTTTTTTTATATGTATATATATTTAGACGACTACGTAATGTCTATGGTGTGCTGATGCCTGCCTGACAGCAGAATAATCTAATAATATATATAATAGCCTGCCCCTATCGTCAATGCCCAAATGATCGTAACTAGGTTAATAATGATTATACATAGTAAAGAAACGGTAACCTGGTGGTAATGTTTCGGATGATTTCGGCGCCCCCGTCGCACCGCGCGCACCGCCCTAGGGCGCCCCTGACCTTAGCCATCCATACCATTATTTATTTTTAAAAATTTTCTTACTACAATTTTAGGCTAATAGCGCTGGGGCTTGACCAGTTTTGGGATTACGTTAACAGCAACCCCTCAATTTTCAAGCTCCCTCCCGCAGTAAACCCCCGACACCGCCGGGGCTTATCCTGCACTCTGCAGCTGGTTGTGAAACACATGTTTCCCTGGATACCCTACAAAGTAATGCTCGCGCATGTACAGTTTGTTAGGAAACTGGGGAGTGCCGTGGACAATCCTATTCATGTAAGTGGTCAGTCACTATTACTTATTGGCATACTAGCAGCGCCCCGCGGTTTCACCCGCGTAAGTCCCGATCCCGGGGGAATATCGGGATAAAAAGCCTATATGTTAATTCCAGGTCTCCAGCTATCTACATACTAAGTTTCATCGCAATCGATTCAGTAGTTTTGGCGTGAAAGAGTAACAAACATCCATACATCCACACATCCATACATCCATACATCCTCACAAACTTTCACGTTTATAATATTAGTAGGATACGAGTATGTTGTATGTCCCAGTTAATTTCGAAGTGAAATGGTATAATAAAAACAAGTGTTATCTTAAAAATAAACTTTAAAAAATAAATTTCGTTATTGAAGCTATAAGACTGAGATCACTAATAGGACCTTCGACCAAATTTGAATATACTATCCACCATATAATTCTCATACTTTACGTGCATGCGTTTATAACCATTCTAATAACAAACCAGACCATACAATGAATGTCTCTGTAAATACTAACTTTTAAACTATCGCGTTCCATTCCTGTGTAAATACATAATTATGTCCCTTATGTTGTAATAATTTGATACAAAACCTTGAATGTATAGCGTCTGTAGTTTATTACTTACCACAACGGGGCGTATTTGACTCGTGGTACGTGTGACCACAACGCGAGAGTGAAAATGACAGGTGCGCAGTTACGCATTTCAAAATAACTAACTTTTCGAATTACCGTTTGTTACAGTAGCATTATTACACTTTAAAACATTAAAGTTGCCATCAAACATTATATTTATCGATTTCATTGTACTTCTATATTAAAGTTTTCCCATTTTTCTAATACACTTGTAACGTCACATACTTAGCGCAAAGCGTCTGATAACAAAACTGTAATTACTTTAAAGTTTATCGATGGTATATATCTTATTACTTTAAACGAGCTATTCTTGTATGTATTTATATTTCGGGTATCTCGGAAACGGCTCTAACGATTTTGATGAAATTTTGTATACAGATACAGTCTTGCATTTTAAGTCTTACTGCATAGTTGTATTTCCTGTAAAAAACACAATTTTACAAAAAAAATGTCCATTTACAAAAAGCTACCGAGCGAAACTCGATCTACTTGTCTTTCGTACCTGCATTCTACGGGAATCTAAAATAAACGAAATAAACCAACTAATCTAAAATAAACGAAATAAACCAACAACTTATTTGTTGATTGATTTGTTCGATTCATTTTACGGAGGATGACTTCAATATTTCAACAAAACGACGTACTCTGTTAAATTTGCAGTACCTATAAATAACATAATGAACTTGTTCAATGTAGTAAGTTGAGGTTTATATTGTTTTAACCGATTTAGTAAAAAAGTTAATAAATACTTTGCAATGCGAGAATAACGTGAAGTTTGTTTTTAAGCTATTGCATAGCTTCTATCGCGGGCCTTGAGCGCGGGGACCGAATCCATAAATTCCGTAACGAAAAAACCTCACGCTCCCCACTCCGACGGGCAAGGAGGTGTGGCTTGAAGGCCGTGCATCGTCTAACGGCGTTTCAGTTCGTCAGTCTTCGACACGGCGTTGTGTGCGATTAGACGTAAAAAATAACAATATTAAGAAGTGATTATCGAATTTCGCGCGATGTACATTTATATAGATATAATATCATATATACTTTCTCTGCGCGGCATTCATGTGCATTATCTATACACCAAAAACAAAGGTACTGAATAGTACACGTGCTTGGTTTGATGGTTTCTGTTATATACATAATGAAGAATGAATTTATTTATATATAGGGCTACTTTTAATATCGCTCATTTTAATATCAAAAATTTAGGTAATAAAAATATTTTAAATAAACAATCTTAACATTTTTATTTATTTAATAATAGAAAAATTTGTTTTCTTATCGGTCACCACGCTCAAAAAGTGTAACTTGAATTAATATCAAAGAAAAAGCAATACTGCATGAATAAAATAAATAAATAAAAAAAAAATTATAATTGCATAAGTTGATACAAAATGCTATGCAATAGCTTTACCGCGGCAGCCCCCGAGTGCCACATTATTTTTTAATATTTGATGAAATACATTTTCACCAATATGATCAGTCCACGACTGATAAACACGTGATTCATTTAATTAAATGTGATATCCGCCTTAATTGTTGCACTACCACAAATGCAGAATCTATTATCCTTGTGTGAAGTGAGCGGACCAATTAGAAGTAATATCAATCTTAGTGAATATTCATAAGGCTTAGTTCAGTTTGGATAACATTCTCTGTGCATATGTACGCGTGATTGTGTAGTTATTATTTGTGTATGTAGATGTAGCCCCGCCCTGGCGACATGCGTTCTCGATAGATGCCAGCGCTACATACCATTTCTATTACCGTATTTAGATTTCTGTGAGTGGCCCTTAGAGCGAATTTGTAGCACTTGGTTTTCAAATCATTATAACAACAAAATTCTTATTGATTATGATAGTACCGCTTAACAAATTTTATTTATTTACTTTTTTACAGATTTTTTTCGAAAATCGCACAATAACTCCTGTCAAACACAAACTACTGCCGTTTAACCCTAAAATTACGCTGTACGAGCAGCCTGAACACGAAGTACCTAGGATATGGGTTCGATATCTTAGTAAAACCAGTAAGAGATTTAGAGTAAGTTATCCTCTAGAATAAAACCACATGAAGACCGAACATTTTTAGTTGTATCTTAACTTAATTTAACTATTTCAGTATCATCTACTTCGCCGCACTAACGTCACGGGCTTGGCCCCTGTAGGAGTAGATATACGAATGGGGGAAGCGGTTGCCCAACCTGAAAAACAACCTTTACCCATTGACTTTACCAAAGAGATTGTCAGCAATCGAATAAATTTACTGCCTAAACCATCTAAACCGGCATTGGCAGACAAATTTGATGTTCAAATTGCTAACCCAGTAGTTGGTAGTAATCCTCAAGCACATACAAATTTGTTTAAATTAGTCGAGACAAGTACTGCGGCGTATCTAGTGCCTCTGACAAACGTAACAGTGACGGTAAATAGCAACATTGGCCCTATTAGCACTCCTGCTGAAGTTACCACAGAAGTACCTGCTACCACGTCTCCAGAAAGTTCTGAATCTAATGAAGCAACTGAACATATAGGAAATAAAGAACATTGTTCTTGTTGTGTTTTGTTAAGAAAGATATGTAAAGTTAAACAGACTGTTATAACAGATTATTTTAGACTGAACAAGTCTAGTAAAACGTGTTATTGCAAGGATATAAAATATCCAAAAGTATCTAACAGATTAAAAATATTAGTTAGCTATTATAAAAATAATTCTACGTGCGCATTACAATCTTTGGAGGCAAAATTGCATAGATTGAAAAAGAAAAAAAATGTGAATGATTCAGAAGTGACCAACATGGATAATAAATTCAATTTATTTGATATAGATGATTTTAGTGAGTATCTACTATGAGTTTGATCGCACATGTTCATTTTCGGACATGATTTTTTGACTATGCATACATATGCATACTTGTTTTTCTCTTCGCACGTTAATTGTTTCAATTTTCAATTTCTTATTTCAATTGTTTAACATGAATTTTAAATATATTGTACGAAAAAACTTATGTTTGAAGTAGAACTATTCGTGTCAGTATCGGATGGTCAGGGTATCCGATTTCGATAATTCTTTTTTATTGCACCTAAACCTTCCTCATGAATCGCTCTCTCTATTGGTAAAAACTGCATGAAAATCCGTTCAGTAGTATTTGAGTTTATCGCGAACAGACAGGCCTTTGTTTTTTAATACGTAGTGATGTTTCCACCCTAAGGGTGGACAAATGGGGGACGACTGATTGTTTACCCATTGACTTTTCACCTGTGAACCGATTTTGTTGAAACTTAGCATAAATATGTCCTTATGATACTGCAACTTGACAGAGACTGAAAAGTGAAAAATAAACTTGTTAGCCTAACTAAACTCCTACACTAATGTAAATACCTGAATATGGGTCGGCGCCAAACATACAAACAAGCAAATGAATGATTACGTAATTAGTAAACATGCTTAATAAATAATATAGATTGTTAGGCCGCGTCCTCGACTGAAGCGGGCAGGCGGGGCGATCTTCATGGAAATGATGCGTTATTTGTTTGGAGCAATCACCCCACTGTCGCTCCTGCTCATCATCTGCTCTAGTCGACAACGCGGGGCCTAACGGAACTGATAATTTTCTCCACTTACTATTAATATATTGCAGCTTTCGTTACATCATTCCATTTAAAACTGCTCACACGAATGACCGCAGCCAGGGACACTCTTATCAAAAAGCGAGTCTTTACTATTATATCAAAATTCAACCCCGACTTGCATGACCCCGTAGAACTGACAAAGAAACTGTGTGATGCATTTCGGGTGGAATTGGTAGACATGAATAAAGAATTTCTTTGTTTCCTTACCCCGGAGCAAGCGGATATGATTGAGGCTTTTCGGGATTATTTTGTGAGAAATTGTGTACAAGATTTGATCGAGAGAGTGGAAGTAAGTATACTCTTTACTAGATAACGGTAGATGAGAGGAGGGAATTTCTTGACGTCACTGTTAAGGGATTGTTCATTAATCACGTGAGGCTCGAAAGGGGGGGAGGGGGATTCGGAAAAAATCACGAAATATCACAAGCGGGAAGGGGGAGGGGTGTAGTGAGATATCACGTGTATTTATTTTTTGTATTTAAAGATAATATTTTGAAAATTTAAAATATATTTAGAACCAAAAAAAATACACGTGATTTTGGCTAGGAGAATGGGGTTAGTCTAAAACCTCACCACGTATCACCAGGGGGTAGGGGGGTTTAAATGTTCCTAAAAAAACATCACGTGATTAATGGACGACCCCTAAACACATCTGGCCACTTACGGTGAAACTCGGGAGTTTTAATGTGACACCTGCTTTTGACTGTCTGCTATAATCTCTCGCTTTGCCGGGGAATTACATACATTGCTGTCGATTCTTTGTACATGAATCACAGTCTTAATAAAAAAGTGATTAAATTTTGACAGTTCCAATATCTTATGGTGACATAATACATTGTCCGTCCTTCAGAGGCCGCGTCTAGTAAATATACGTTTGGCATACTGAAAGTTTCTGAAATTATCCACTTCAGTCAATCAGCCTATCATAGCCCTCTGCTCTACATAGGACTCTCTCAATGTGCTCCACAACCATCCAGTCCATCCCTGCTAACTTCGTCAGATCATCGGTCCATCTGGCTGGGAGGCACCTACTTACAATAACAAAAATAAAAAGCAATTGTGTTTATTTTATTAAAAAATTTGTGTACCTTTCTAGTATCGAACCTCAGCTCGTAACAATATGTTTAACTTTTCAGACACAAGTTCCAAGTGAGAACGTGCGATTAATACTGTTAAAAAAATTACACCACCTTTTTTACAACAATCTCTTGACGGCTTGTCAAATTTGCACCGATTTACTATCGACCCTGGACGGGTATCCCGAACTTGCGCAATATGTGTTCTCATTGTTTCCACATCGAAAGGAAACTAGGTAAGTTGTAAATTACTTAACGCGTTACGCTTCAGGTGGGCATATAATTTGGCAATCAATCAAAGAAAAAATCTTCATATCGAGGGGTCTGAAGCGAATTGATTCAAGCGCCACATTGGACGATATTGAGTTATATACATCGTTGCAATCGGCGATTTTTTCTGCGTCTTTTGGTCCGGGTTTCATTAAAATCTGACGACTTTTTTGGCGCAAAAATCTATTTTCCTTGATCTGTTACTGAATTTCCTTGTACTTGAATCGCTTTACCTTGAACAGAAAATAGGACGTTTTGACTTAACCGACATCTAAATCGCTACAAAATACCTTTAAACTAATGGAATTTACTTAAATTTAAAGCCCTTTAGACATAGTTTCATTGACTGCCAGTTATAATGCAATGAAAGCAATACTTTGCAGACAGTGATTTTTTTTCCAAAGTATTTTACTTAAAGTACTTATATAATATATATATATATATATATATATATATATATATATATATTCTTCTCACACAAGGCTCAACCATTTGGAAACGGGCGGTTATAGATCGAAACAGGCAGATGTGATATTATGTTATCCATTTTGTTCTCTTTAATCATTTTACATTTGACGAAGCAAACTATTGTTGCGGTGACTCTGTGTGTGTTGATCTATAATTTTTAATTATAATAATTATTTATTAAATCGACGATTTCGAATAATTGATGGTCAATTTTATGAAATAAAGATTTTTTTTTGAATTTGAATTAAATAAAATTGCTCTCCTGTAATCTTTGAAAAATGGCGCTTGAGTCAATTCTCCTTAGACCCGTCGATATGGTAATGTTTCTACATAATACTTTCGATTCAAAAATACAGCAATCACCCCTTGCCTTAATATGAAAGAAAAAATCGGGAGGAAACTTGCATTCATAACGCTTATCATAAATGTCCTGGAAGTATATAAGAGCACAACTTATTAACAGACTCGAATAACTCTAGGCAAATTTGTATTGCAAAAAAACTAGTGTGTTATACTAAATAAGATTGCCAGACATTCATCAATGGTCATGACAATCCACACTGTAAAACTAAGGTACACCAATATTTTTATTACTGTAATGATTTATATAGGACTGACCCAAAAGACCCTTCAACGGACAAAAGCGGTGATGAACGAACACAGGCATCACAGGACCCCGGTCCAGGTGACACAATTGGCAATCAGTCTCATGGGACGATGGATTACGAAGCTGATCATTCCTCAAGGTAGTATTCACATGTAGTTAAGGGTAAGGTATGCTTTACAAATGTATTTTTATTCCCAACAGAAGTTGTCTTAATTTGTATTAGTTTCATGGAAAAAAAAACTCACTTCCAAGTTCTTCCCGAATTTCCTGATATTTTGGGTAAATTTTCAAATTTTAATTTTCGTAAAAAGAAACAGTCTAAATCGCTCGGCGATTCTTTAGTTATACGCCATTATCAATAATCAGCATTTCATTTTATTTATATAGACGAACACTGCATCTTTAAAAACGCTGTACCCAGTAACGTAGGTCACGGATTTTTTTTTTATGGTATAGGGGGCAAACGAGCAGACGGGTCACCTGATGGTAAATGACTACCGCCGCCCATGAACACCTGTAACTCAAAAGTCACAAGTGCGTTGCCGCTCTTTAAGGTGGGAATAGGGGAAGAGCGGGAAGACGGGAGAGGGAAGGGTTAGGGCCTCCGGTAACCTCACTCACGCGGCGAAAAGCAATGCAAGCATTGGATGACTTTTATGGTGGTTATTCGTGCTTATTATCATCTCGGCCATAGAACGTCCACTAGTAGTACACTTCTGAATATAGGCCTCTCTTAAATACGTCTTTATAGAGCGGACTTGCGTCACTATCTTCCAACCGTCTCTCTGTCACTTGAAAACCCTTTATTCTCAGCGATTGTCGGTTCTCCAGACCGTATAACTTGTCCATTACTACTCCATCTTGATAATAATATCAACTTTGTAATATATTTAGTTCTCAATACACAACTATGTATGTCACCTCAATAACAGCGACCCTAATACCATATAGTTTCCGTAATAAGTTATTTACTTAATATTTTGAATAGTCAGCTAAAATCTCTGTTTCCATGTGTGTATAGATGTTAACTCACACACGGTTAATATTAGACTCTAAATATTAACACAATTTACTAACAAGAAGAGTAATAAAGGAGTATCTGAACACGCTACAGTAGTTTCAGTACACATACATGATACATACACTCACGCTAGTATTCTCGAACGGGTAGACAAAGGTGATTAAGCAAAATATTATATAGAAAAATAATATAGAAATTAACGCGATCACGAAAAGGTATTACATACCTCTGAATTGCCTGACGTTTCGACCAGGTTGCACTGGCCGTGGTCACAGGCTGACTGGCTTAGCGGTGCACGCCCTCCGTCGACATCGTGAGGTAGAAGGTTCTTCATCCACCTCCACTTTTTTGATATTTTCGTTTCGCCATGTACCGTCACATACTATACTAACAGTGTCCCTATTCTGTAAGCAAACCGATGTGGCCCTATTCTGGTGTTCACCCGACTGCGCATAAAAGCGAGGTGGCATGTTTTTTAATCACTGGATTCCACGCTGTAGATAATTTGAAACCATCTTCCCGATTGAAAGTTTTGTGTTTTTTAAGTTCAATCGCTTCACGTACAACTCTTGAGTAAAAGTGACGTTCCGTGGAGAGGACTTGCGTACGGTGAAATTCAATCCAGTGATTGGTGTCCGGTTCGAGTGCATGTTCTGCAATCGCTGATTTGCTAATCTGTCGGTTCTTCACAGCAGCGATGTGTTCTTTGACCCTTTCAGCAATAGTCCGCTTTGTTTGGCCTATGTAGGAACTACCACAGCTGCAGTTTATTTTGAAAACACCTGGAGTTTGTAACGGCAAGACATCCTTCGGTGTACCCACGATGTTTTGAACCTTTATGCCTGGTGTGTATACTGTCGGAATGGAGTATTTCTTTAATACGGAGCCGATCTTATCCGTTACTCCTTTGACATATGGCATGTAGGCTGGTTGTCTGTTCACCTCCGGATGCTTGCGTCTCATTGTCGGTTGCTTCCGTGTTCCATTCACCTGATATCCGTTACTTTTAAGTACCTCCTGAACATGATCCAGCTCTCGCTCCAAATGTTGAGGGTCACAAAGATCGTATGCATCGTATAAGTCATAACAGATTGCAGGTGTCGGGGATGATGATGAGACGTGGCGTGTAGGTACCTATCCGTATGAGTAGGCTTGCGGTACACACAGTGCGACAAGGACCCATCTGATCTCGCGGTTACTTTGACATCTAAAAATGACAATGACCTATCCGCTACATTGAATGATTTGGCAGAGTAGGACTTCTGTACCTGTACTATTATGTATTCTGTGCTTTTGGTAAGAAAAGAGTATTGCTTATATGGATGGATTGAGGAGGGTAAACAATAGCTCAGGAAGGTCAGACTCGCATATCACGAACTCGAACCGGCTATTGGAAGGAAGTCCGAGCCTTCTATCTTAATAAATAAACATGCATTTTTATTACAGTGAAGAAGAAGATAACCAACGAACCACATTATCGGCTGAAGATGATACCAATCAGCCAAGGACCATAAAGAGCGTAAGTGTTTTTGGTCCTAACAACAAGGCTCTAGGACTTTGATCGTTCGTTTATCTTGGTTTCTAAAGAATTGTCTTCAATTAAATATGACTAACATATTTGAGACTAGCTAGACTAGGGATTAGAATAGCGAGAAAGCCCCACTAGATGGACCGACGACGTCAATTGATGATTGAGGCGGTGGGAGAGCGATTATTTTGGTGGTAAAATTTCGCCTTTATGTGTGTATTTAACCTGAATCGAAAGGAGATAACTGAAATAATCGGAGAAGCTAAGGATTCATAAAATTCCAGACCCACGTAAGTTGGTCCATAGTCGGATAGAATTAGCATATTCGCAACTTCAATTGAGATAGCCGGTCCTGGCCCTGAAATTTATTGAATGTGAGTTTCATAACCCCCAATATGCCTCAATCGTAAACACATTCTATTAAAAAAATATTTATTAAAAAAACATTTTAACACAAGATGAAGTTCATTATTATTAAAATCTGGAATTTTATATTTTTATTTATATTTTAGGAAATTACGACTTCTGACAATGAAATACAATCGGAAAACATGAACCATCAGGATTTTATAAAGAATATGCATCAAGATTCCTGCGATTCTTCAAACGCTTCAATGACAATTGTCTTCGAAGAAGATTCGGTCAAGGCCGAAGGTACTGAATGGAAGAGAGAAGAAGACAAACTAATTTTAGAAGTACTCAAAGAACACCTTACTCCAGAAGAAAGGAAAGATAAAACTATAACAGAAATAATTGAGGAAAAAAATATAATTGATATGCTTGCAGACAGCTTGACAGATAAATCAAAACCTGAAGTTACCAATCGAGTATTGTATTTATTAGAAATGTTAGTTTTAAGTGAAAAATGATAATTTTTTGTTTGTAAATAAACTTTTAGAAGTGACATTGTTCAACAGTTTTATTTGAGAAAAACGAGAATGGCAGGAATATCTAAAAGTAACTTGAGTCACACCGACCAAACTAATGTAATCGCATCGGTGTCAACACGCGCTTCGGTCGTTCCAAGCTCACTCACAAAAAATGTGCTTTGCTTCACGTGTACTGCTACTAACCTGCGCTGCAGATTAGTTACGGGCTCATGGGTTATATTGTTGGTGGCTATAGAAAAATATAAAATACATACCAGTTATATGATGAAATTTTTAGTTTGAGTCATGGGGCATACCAATTTGCCCATGGACCGACAAATTTCTTTTTGTCTCCTACGTTAAACGCTGGGTACAACCATGGTGTGAGTGGTGGTGAAATACATAAATAGATCTCTTTTCTAGTAGAAGCTACCATGTCCATACTGAATAATGCTATAAAGTCAAATCAGTTTCTCGTTATTAAAAGTCTAAACGGTATGTTCTATAGAAAATTGTATGAAATAACAACTTTGACGTCATACTTTACTGTTAAATAATTTATTTTAGGCATGGCAACCTTTTCGAAAAAATCAGAGCCAAAATATTGATAACCGCTGCCGCGCTGGCAATTATCTAGAAGCCCTATATAAAGTACTGTTGGTACGATGAAAAAACAAAGGGGAAGATCGCTGATGGCTACCTCGGATACCTCGTGTAACACAATGATTCGGAGCTCCACAACTTCTACTGACGTGACAATCTCATTGATCAAAACTGCCTATGGAACTCCATTGAATATGGATTGGACCACCTAACTTACAATACCCACTACCTAATATTTAATGGGGAGGGTACTCGGCAACCTAATGTGTATTTACTACATATACTAATGGCCGTGGTCACCGAATTTGACCCATAAGTAGTCTTGCCAAATAACGAGTGAGATAAGTAGTGTCATAGTTGACTTTAATACTGTAGTTTTTGCCAGTTTGTGGATTGGATTATTTCTATACCGTAGTAGAAAAATGATATAAGATACCTATCCGTTTGTAGCCATACAGTCATAGGTAGAGCAGCACGGGCGGCGTCAGTTGGTGCATTAATCCTTTTCCTAAAAAAAAACAACTCCATAATGCAAAATGACATTGACTCCTTATCCTCGTTAATATTATCTATCCAGTATTGTGATTTAGCGCTGTCCTTGAAATAATAACAGCTACAGTGAGTAGGTACCTACTTGTACTTATTTCAATCAAATACGCAAATCGCAAGCTTACTGTTTACAAAAGCATCACAGCATCCGTTCGTCACTACGGCGCATTCGCGATTGGTAAACTGGTTGTGTACAGAGTGTATACCGAACTTCAGACGCGAAGGTATGACTCACTTTCCGACGGTTTGTGTTAAGATGGAATACTGTATAGATAATATTACCGTACCTTAGCCTTCTTTTATTCGGGGTGTGTGTTTCTGATTTGGACTACGGTCTATGAATTATCAAGGCTAAACTTTGCGGGGAGGGCGATATAATTGCGCAAAAGGTTATACATGCTTTTGACTTCATACACACCACCATAACGGACCATATATATTTAATTCGAATCAATTCCGAATTTCGAATAATGGATTCCGACACAAGGTAATTATTACCTTGTGATGAAGTTAATTGTTAATATAGTAATAATAATAATATATTATATTAATTAATTATTACATTACTTTAATTAATGTTTAAAAAATTGTATTGTACAGAAAACAAGTTTCTGAACTGAAGGAAAACTGTTACTTTATGATTAACGTTCCAGACCATAGAATCACTACATATTTTTTTACTTTAAGCATTATTATCTTCTGCTTCTTTTACACCAACGAATTTTAAGTCTTAAAATTAAAAAAAAAATCATTGGCAATGTAATAACAAACGGTTAGGCTAAATATGTTTAAAAACGCGTTATGAAACCTGGATCAGTGCTTAAGGCGGGCCAATTCCGGAAACGCTGGTTGGGTTTATTTATTTACAAATAAATTGTTAAGTTGTTTGTTTATTAAATTATCTCAGCAATGGCACGTAATAGTAACGAGAATGATGAAGATAATATTGATCCTGCATCAGTAGCTTCAAATGTGAAAAGCTCTATAAAACAAGTACGTTTTGCACAATTAAATCTAACAAGTTTATACCTCTAGCACTATCAATCTAATCTAATACCACTATATTAGCAATGATCTTATAAAAAAATCTCTAACTAGTTATATTCTAAGAGGTTGATAGGGAATAAATAGTATAGGCATTACAATATCATTAAATAGAACTCAAATAAAAGCAACTTTTCTTACCTACTATTAATAAAGGATTTGTGAATAGATGAAACAAAATTAACGGGTTGTCTAGCTCTTATCTTGTCTTTATCTATAACTATATTTTCAGGAAGTAATAAAGGAGCTGCTCAATGGTTCATTCCAAGACAATAAAACAAAGCTGGGTAATGATGCTTTGTCTTTGGTTGTGGAAGTGGCTAAGTGTTTAGTCACAGAAACTTGTCTACGTGCTTCTAGTCATGCTCTACGTGAAAGCTGCGACAGAGTTGACATTGAACACATTGAGAAGTGTCTACCACAGCTGGTAACTATGTTATTAATATACATGACTATTGTATTTAGATTCCATTTGTCTTTAAGCTTGAGGTTAGTTGTATATAAAATAAGGATTTATTTGACTACCTTTAGGCTACAGTATATTTCCAAACATTTCTATCAAACTATACTGATATCATTCTATCGGAGCACATTTATGTGACTCAGATTACTATCTAGTTCCTAAAAATGAACTTTCATTATAGACCTGAACCAAAAAGAGGTGTTCGAAACAGAGAGAGGGAGAGAGAAATAACAAGAGTTTCTTGTTTTTGTCACAATTTTTTTTTTTACAGATGCTGGATTTCCCTTAAAGGTTTAGGAACTTCCTGATTTTGTTTATGAAGATGTACCCAGGATGACACTTTTAGTACAAGCATTACTTTGGCCGTTGCTCACTTTGATAAGATAAGCTTAGCACATTCTTACCTCTAAACTTAGCCAGTCTAGAGTGTATAAAATATTTGAGACAATATTTTAAAAGTGTGATTCAGTAAACCAAAATTGCTAATGAGAAATATTAGGAACTACAAAATAAATATTGTACTAATGTTCCTTGTCCTTTGGTTGTTGTGAAATTTTAAGAGCAATAAAGCTATATATGTACATTTTGGTGTTATTAATTTGTTAAGTAGGTTACCTAATGACCTTGCCAAGGAAGTTTCTGCTTCCTACAAAAGGTTGCTAGCTTAAACATATTGCGGTATATAAACCAGATGAACATATCTACATTCTCTTAATTTTACAGGAGAGCAAAAATACTCTGAGAATTTACCTAGTTCCTTGTGGTTTCTTAGCTGTTTTATTATTTTGGAATTTGTGAAATATTGCATATACAATTACGTCGTTTTGGCAATTGCTAAAATAGCTAACCCATATTATGAAAAAAAATGGTTTTTGACTTTTTTGTGATATATAGAACTATAGAAGAGTAATTAGTTATGCGAAAAAAATGGCAGTGCAGGCTGTTTTAGCTAAATCAGTTAACAAAAGGTGTATCTCAAAATATTGTTATAAAATCGGTTAAAATCGATATTTCTTAAAAATTCCAAAAATCATTTAAGTTTATGAGCTAAACTGAAATGATTATTTTTATTTTCTAAGCTGGTCCGACTAGTTTTTGTAATTTAGAAAAAAAATGTCGCATTTTGCAATTAAGGCTAAGAATAAAAACGATCCTTAATAATTAAAAAAGTTTGAAACCGATCTCGCTGCAATTTATAGCACCATTTAATATTATAACAAGCTACAATTTCAGCAAGTTTCACACTTCTACGTATGTTCCTTTCAAAGTTATTAAATGTAAACAAAAACGCTCTTTTTTAACTTTGACCTTCATTTGCTGTTGCGACTTTGAATAGGTCTCATTTTGCAGGTAATTTAATGGAGAACAAAAAAGCTTTGGGCACATATGACGAAAAACGTACTCGAAACGAGATATCACACGAAATGTAAAAAAAGTATTTTTTTCGTTAAATTGTTAAAAAAAAAATTACGCCCACTTGTCCAGACTGCGGGTATCGAAATTCTTAATCAGCATAAATTTTTTCACTATTTGTCCAAAAATAAAAATGCTTGGTAATCCGAAATTTTGGTATTTTAGTTCCTTGACTGGGCTAAATGTGGGACATTCTATAAATAGACTATCAGTTCGGTTCATTGTCAAAAGATGGCGTGCATCTTAATTTAGGTAATCGTAACCCTTTATGACTGCCTCTAATCGTCAATAGACGGCACCGTGCGTCTCAATTTAGTTCTGTAACCATATCATTATTTAGGGGACTTATATATATTACGAATAGGTAACTAATAATGAGTTATAGAGTACTATGCAATATTGCTTGGGTAGTTTATTCAATTTTATTTTGAAAAGTTAAATCGAAAAGTATTTAACACATAATTTTAGGTACTGATTATGAAATGCGACTAGTCTGCCGCAGCGGGTGATCAAAATGAGGATTTAAAACAACAAATTTCTTTACAAATTTTATTATACAAATTATTTTTGAGAGTCCGTATCTATAACATCCAGATAACTATACAAATTCCAACTTCACAACACTTCAAAAGCATCTCATTGTAAAAAAGACATTCGGTACACTTTGCAGTACATCAACTGCACAGACCTACTCGATATTTGGCGATACATATTGATAGGTATTTAAAATACAATCCTTATACATATACACATTCTTATACAAGTTTGTGTTGAACATTTAGAAAACCAAATTCAACATCTCTGATTTCTTTGTAACAAGCTGTCAATATTACCAACTTTGTGGAAAAACATAAAAAGGTTTAAAAAAAAAGGTTATGACAAATTTTGTGGCCATAGATTTAGTATTATACTCCCTAGATCGGCAATGTTATGTGCCAAACAAACCCACCTTTTTGTGACTACCTTTCAATGTGTTTGTCATTAGTACTGATTTAAATACGATAATTTCCGAATATGACCATACTCGATAAACTGAACTTATATATATAAAACCAAAATAAACAGCTAACGACAATTTATTGAATTCAATATAATTCATTAACGACTTGTGGTCACGTTTAGAGTGTCGCCATCTTAACTATTAGGTACTACAACACATTGGTGTATCACTAAATCAGTGTCACTCTATGGTTCTAGTAACCATTACTTTTTAGTCAATCTATTTAGTATATACTATATCTATGGTCGCTCAGATCTCAGATTTTAACGTTCTGAAGTAAGCTATTATTGTCTACTACACCTACAGCTATTATACAGCTTATATTACTGAACCATAGACAATGGGTTTACTTTAGTAACAAAAATAATTTTATAGGCGGACATGAACACCATAATGCCCAGTTTTTGTTTTACTTGTTAGTTGTTATCATCAATCGATATACAAAATACACTACAATGATTTTTTATACTATATATATAATGATACATGCAACAAGCAATTAGCTTTTGAGATCTAAAATGATTCGACCAATTCAATATACATATTTGTATAAATAGTATCCTATACATGTTTTTATTTGCTATAGCTAAGGTGTAACTACGTTTGGTAGCGGTTGTGATGCTTTTTTTAACATTAAAAAAAGAACATACGGCACAGTCCCCTGGCACCCCTGGTCAGTAAAGTCCCCTGGAAATAAGGACTTAGATCTGTTTACGCTTTAATTACTAAATTGAAAAGCAGAAGTACATTGTTATAATAAAAATACTTGACATGATATCCATATTCCAAGAAAAGTGAGTGTACTTCTGCCTCACACTTGCATTTATTTAATCAAAGTATATACGCCTTCAATCAAAGTATATGACTTGACTTTGATCTCATTATACTACATTTGCTTAGGACAGTGGGATGATTCTCCACCTCTCTCTATGATACATGCCTAGTTTATTTCTTTACTTCCTTCTCAAATTTCCTTCATAACCTCGGTTATTGCCTTCTAGAGGCTGCTTACATGACTTTAGAATAGATGGCTCAAGTTTTCGAAAACAGTAGGTACCTAACCGTTTCGCAGTGAGAGGGAATGGAACTAGTATTGGTACAGATCATTAAAATGGATTCCAGATTGTGACGCAGCGCGAATGATTCTTACAACGCAACAAGAATAAAAGTTCGCTATATTTTACTTACATATTCCTAACTGCTAGCGAGTAGGTACTTAAGGGACTATACCACCATCTTCCTAATATACACGATGGGATCATGTTGCAAATATATTATACAGGTGCGGCCAAAATAATTCAATATACTAGCGTTATTGAGCCTAACCTATAATTGTGAAGTATTGAAAATGCACCAATATACATATTTATATCTACTTTATAGCTATTTTGCGAAGAGCAACATATTTTTAAAATACATTGGATTAAAACGATATAAAAAGTTACAATTATGGAGAGGAAAGAATAATATTACATTTAGATTCCGAAAATCAAGTGACATAGGATAATATCTAGGCTGACTCAAAAAACTATTCTAAACCAACGAATTGAAATAATAAATGTTTAAAAAGTAACAATAATTTTATTAAAAATGTTAGTAAAATTAAATGACACACTAGGTTTTGGGTTATAACTATATTAATTGTAGCTGCACTATGAATGGACAGTCTGAATCTGAAGTTGAATCTCGCAGCAAGTTTAATATTATTATTTCCTTTGGCATACTTCTCTTCATCTGATATTGTCAACAGCACAAATAATTAAAAAAACATTACTACTTGTGTTAATTCATTAAACCCTTATTTTATGTTTTTTGTTAAATACCTTTTACATTCAAGTTCTCTCCATAATTACAACTGAAGACAACTATCTATTTAGGCGTATTTGACAAAATGCATGCATTTTAATATCACATAAGAAATTAAAGTAGCCTCGATAGTGAGTAGCATTGAACTTTTTGCGTTAATTTAACGTAAATAGTACATTACAATTTAGTCATAATATGCTACATTATTCTATGAGAAGTTAATAGGATAGCGCATACTTGTTAAAATGAAAGAGTTTGTAGTTTTACATTATATGGGTCACAATGTGATCCTTAACTGCCTGATCACAGTGTAGTAAGAGATCTTGGGAGAAAAGACAAAGCAATAAAAACTTACAGCCACTCTTCGAACAACAAAATTACAATGTTTCCTTTTAGAAGTAGGAACTCCACAGTTAACAACCAATCCTGGTCACCAACCGTGTAGACAATGAATTTCACAAAAAATGGACATAGCCTTTTAGACGGGCGAAAGTTGTTTTTGGAGTGATCAGAAACGAACTTAATATGTAAAAAAAATGTCGTTAATATGTAAAGGAAATCTGTTATCTTGCTTTTTCGGTGAAACAAAATTCCCGACTTAGTTTTTGTACGACTCAAATACCGTTATCTAGATTTAAACGAAACCTAAAATGTAAGGAGTGTACACTGGTCTGATCTAAAAACCATAAACATTAAAGGTTATACAAATATGCTCTATAGTATCGAAATATTAATTACCAACTAGATCTTTACTGGTGAAAAATTTATAAAATATATGCTTTCACACAAATATTATTTATTTAGGAATATTAAATAGCAATTTTACACACGACCTGAACTATATTGAAGTTCTTACATAAGTTCAGGTATATTCACCCTAAATTCTCTTTGATATCTATACTTGAGACTATTTAGGTTGTATTGTAATATCATATCTAATAAAGAAACTTTGCCTACTGTGAAACAATAATTTAAATTTAGAATTTATGAACTTTTCTTTTTTTTAAGCATGATCTGTGAGTTGTTTTATAATGAAAAAAAAAAAACAAAAGCCTGTAAGATACCCAATAAGAATTTCCTCAGGATTACTCTCTATCCCTCGTCCTTGTTGTAAGACGTTGAATCAGAGAAATATTTATTTAGTAACCAGAAAACACCTTAAATATAAGTTGGCAAATTGGAGGCAAGTGACAACATGTACTACAACATAAAAGGTTTAATGAAAGTAAATATAATATATATACGACAGATACCAGATCCGCGCACTCGGCGCTGAAAACGAGGGACTTCCTGGAAAGCACATCGGCTAAACTTCTGTGCCATCTTTCTTACAGCCCTGATTTGACAGCGTGTGACTTCCCTAACATAAAAAATCGACTCAAAGGGATACAATTTTCATTGTCGGAGGATGCGATAGTTGCGTACGTGCAGGTTATGGAGGAAGTGTCTGGAGCGCATTGGAAAAAGTGTATGGAAAATTGGTTTAGTTGCATGAAACTTCGCATAAATAATGGTGGAGAGTTATTTCAAAAAGTTAAATAAAAAAAAGTTGTCTCCGTTTTTAGATTTCACAACATTTACTGAGTGTCCCACGTACTTACTACAATTCCATTGCACGATCTTGTTGAAAACGTGCTTGCACGACGGGGGCACAGAGTGAGAGGGATAAAATGATACTAAAAAAAACGATTTTTACGCTAAACCGATTACGGCGCAGTTGTGGTTACTCAAGGCGTTGCCCGCAGTTTCAATCGCGTACATATATATATCATATATATCGCGTACATACGTATATTTTTTTGTACGATTGTTTGTTTGTTTAAACGCGCTAAAATCTAGAACACCACTCAAATTCGGAAAAATTTCGGATTTTAGCGCGTTTAAACAAACAAACAATCGTACAAAAAAACTCTTTAGCTTTACTATATTAGTATAGATGTACGGTCGGCAATAAAAGTCATACATAACACACCTAAATTAACGCCCTCACTTAGTACTTATACTTAATACTTTCATCAATATGTAGTATTCGTAATGACATAGTGTATGTATTTACTTAAGACTTATTGAGAATATATAATTTACATAACCATAATATGACAAGTGTTTCGTAATGCTCGGTTCGTCTATCGTCACATCACCCCTCAACCCAAGAAAAAAAGAGGTTGATAGGTTACACATTCTTTGCGGACCAAAACTGAGACAATTAGCCTAGTTCAGCTCAACCAATAACATTGATCAATGCTACGTGTCAATGGCCGTACATATAGGGCCGTTTGTAATTTTTAACTGTCATTCATTCAACCTATCTACTCTACTGCTTAACACATATCTGCTTCGTTCTTTTCAAAACTGTCAGTACTTCTAAAAACTGTCACGTCACAGTACGTCGTTGCCCCGTTCCATCTCTACTTTAATACCATTTGGCGAGTCTGTGGCTACAGCATGACAATTATACATATATGTTCTAAGGTAGAATCTATATTTCACACTTTATAATCTAGTATAAAGTTATATCATAGTAACGCTTCGCGTACTACATCCCATATACAATTAGGTGAGGACGATCTTAGTTTGAAGGAGCAAAATATTCAGTTTCAAAAGGCGCTTTACTCTACTTATTACATAAGATATTAATTCGACTTAAAATTTTGTTGGAAGGCATCAAATACTAGATGACACTAGGATGCATAGAACAATCAGTATAGCATTGAGTAAATTTGAGGTTTTGCAAGCATTAGGTACTGTAGGTTGGGTTAATTAACAACAATGTGACTTAGACCGCTGAGATATCTATGCTATATGCTTGTGTACCCTTGAATATGAGAATAATTGGTAAAACTAAATTGCTTTACCTTAATAGATCTTTTAAATGGAAATGAAGCTTCTTATATTTGGGCCATATTCAGATGTGCTGGACTATTTTAAATCAAATAAGGAATCATGTATAGAAGTTGATGAGTGAAAGTCAAAGCTGGTCTTTGACTTTCACTTCTTACATCCCCGAGAAATAAGGCTCTTTCACATTGAATTTTATCTAATATGTAATGTTGTGTACTCAAAGCTCAAATTTAAACATGCTCCAAAACTACTACACAATTTCGATATTGTTAAAATTGGCAGTTTTCAGACTTACAAGCTAATACAAAGAAAATATAATAAAAACTGCCATACGCACTTGTGAAAGATTTTCAGTTCGTTACATTGGTTAAAAAATGTAAGTCTTCTTTACATATAATTTATTTTGTTTCTGTACTCTTATGTGACATGAACTAGGTAGGTACATACAAATATCTGTAACATTCATAAAATTGCCTCGACTTGAATGTTGACATTTTAAAATCAAGTGTAATTAATTATTACAATCATATTCCCTGTGTCCACGAGTATATGTCTTACCAAAACGACAAATTTATTACTTTTACAGTTCTATTAACCCTACAATGACTTCCATAATTGAAATCACCCTTGCCCTTGCGAGTAAAATGTAAAACAATTAAATGGGGCAAGGAGAGGCCGAGCACCAGGGAACGTCCCATCCGGGCGCGGACGAAAACGCCCACTTGAGGCCGGGATAACCCGAAATCGGGGTAAGTTACCTTCTAAAGAAGCACATTCGCAGAGCGGGCGCATACGGAAGGTAGATTTAAAACATGTCCATGTCATCGTTGCACATGACTTCGAGGAAGTCGTCGTCCTCGTAGTCCTGCAGAGGGCGCGGGTCGGGCCGGTCGGGCAGCGCCGGCGACACGCCCGCGCCGCCCGGCGACGGCGCGTCCGTGTCGCTCGAGCACTCGCGCGCGTCTGTCGCCGGCGACGGCGGCGGGTTGGAGCCGTGCTCCGATTGGACCGTCGCCTCTCCGCGGGATAGCAGCGAGGGTAATTCGGAATCTGAAAATCGTTACTAATCTAAAAACGTATCTCAAAAACAGCAACATATTTAACAAAATCTACACTAATATAACTAAGCATTTCATGGCCCAATTTTCGAGGAAAGTTATACGTGATGTTAGCATCACGCTACGACGTTTAGGAGAAGATGAGTGACCATACAGGCTAAAACTGCGGAAACACCTAGTGTTCAATATACAACCTTGATTTAGTGATTCATACTCAAATCAATGATGAATATGTAACAAATAAATATTAAATGATTAATTATTTAAGATTAACAGATAAACTAACCTGTTAGACTCTGTTTTAGCTGCTCCATGACTTTTTGACGACTTTTGGCACGGGCTCTCTTCACCTTACGTGTTGTCTCTTTCTTATCTTCATTAAATATCTGACCGATCATTTCCTGTGACACATCTCCATCCCGCTTTAGCAGGAAGAAGTATATACCACCTGGTGTCCGACGTCGGGTACCATTCTAGTTAGAAGACAGATATGGTAATTAAATAGGGGTTTTATAGGAATTAAATTTATTTTGCTTATTATAAATGTTGCGTGGACAAAGCGCACAATGCATATGGGTAATTCTCTGTAAAAACGTTTTCGGCCCTATTAATATACTTCGTATTAAAATCGAATTTACAGCTACTTTTCGAGATAACATAATTTTTCTAGAATATGATTGCAGGGGACAGTTGCAAACACATGATAACCACATAATACATAATAATAAACATTTATTTTTGTATGCCACATAGGTTCGACATTCCTATAATTTTACTGCTTCAGTTTTGAACAAAATCTTTGGATACCAAACGCCTATACTTTTGAATCATGTGTCTGCCTGGTGTGCAGTGATTAGAATAAGCGGATGGTGTATTTCCACGTGCAAAGTTGTTGATAACATTGTTTAGTTGTCTTTGTTCTGTGTGTGAGTAGCAAACTATTTTTTAACTTTACAAAGCAGGGAACTGTGTTATTTTATTAAATTGTGAAATATCAAGCAAGCTATTGTGATGCATTTATTTTTGTGAAATCTAGATTAATTACATAAAATACCTACAGGAACATGAAAACACAGTGGAAAAAATGTTTTTGGTTATAAATTTAAAGTTTATTTGCTTTAAAAGGCCAGACAGGATTAATTCAAATAAATTAAATTAAATAAATCAATTTTAGGTATTATTCATTTCGAAAAAAAGTTATTTGAATTCTATATATAAATAAATATCTTAAAATAAAATCTGTGTTAATTCTGGAAATGGGACAGCACAAGGGACTGTTTTTATGCTGGTTTGATAACTTTTTGATAAGAAACTATAACTTGTACTGTTACTACTAAATACAACCGCACCAAAAATTATGATTTCTGATATTTTTTAAAATTTGAAACAGTAGTACTTTTGGGAAAGGTGGTTCGGACAGCCGTTTATATGCTTACAACGAATAACCTATATCGCAATGACATGCTTGCATATTTTATGAAGCATCTTTGTGATTGATATTGTAACTGATTCCCATTTGTAAGTTGAATAGAATATTACTATTATATAGGGCTGTTTTGAGATGGTAGGGGATAGTAGATATCTGCTACAACGAATTTAATGTCCAACTATTGTAGACTATATTGTGGACTGGGGTAAATCAGCAGTGGTTTTTTTTTGCTAATGAGTAAAGTCACCATGAAGCTTAGCACCAATGCAAAGAGAAATAGGGTTGGCATTTCACAAGTAACACCATGGAGTTGCCAGTGTTTACAGGAGTATAGTAATTCAAATTGAGTAGTGAAAGATCAACTCACTTTTTAACACCATGTAATATTATTTATTACTCACTAGCTGTTGCCCGCGACTTTGTTCGCGTGGAAATATCTCACGGGAACCGTAATTTTTTCCGGGATAAAAGTAGCCTATGTACTATTCCAGATTATAATCTATCAGATCCGTTCAGCTGTTTTTGCGTGAAAGAGTAACCATCATCCATACATCCTCACAAACTTTCACGTTTATAATATTAGTAGGATTATAAAACGGTGGTTTTAATAGGGTATTTTACTCCATGCATGTAATGATTAAAATACATAACAGTAAGATAGTTTAGGCACTTTAGGCAATAGGCAATCGGAAAATAACATTTTTTCAGTTTCAGTTAATAAATTTAGAAATTATATGTTATAATATAATATATTTTAAAGTTTTCAGTTTTTTTATCTGTTCTACAAATATGGAAATACCGCAAGCGCCATGAGCTTACGTTATTGTTTCAGTAAAAAACTAAGTAAATTATGAAATTTTGTTGTAAATTTTCGTATATTTTATTCCTCCCGTGTATTTTATTTAAATATTATCATGGGCAGCCCTTTTTATAAAGGCAGAAATATGAATCAACCTAGACTAAGATGTTTCATGATAGAATTGATCTGGCAAATTACGGAATGGGCCAAATTGCAATAATTTACGCTTTTACTGTCCACATTATGTCAAGTCATGACGAGTGAGCAACATGGTGGTGTAGATTTTCATCAATTTACGCGCGTTAATTTAAAATGTAAAATTGAAATGCATTTTAAAGCCACTTATTGATTTAATAAAATTAAGGTACATTTTCTGATTGTTTACCAGGACTACTATTTGGTTAGTTGTTAACAGTTTAATTGCTTTAGGATCAAATTCAAATATTTAAATAAAGGGTGTGATATCCTATTATCAATTCATTCCTTCTTGACTTCACTTTACTATTTTGTATTAACTTCTACTCAAGCATAGTTTTGTTTGAAGCTTATTTACTCGAACAGTGTTTATGTAAGAATTCAGTAAGGTTCTGTAATAGAACATGACATCTGTAATAATATCTGATCTTTAATTTAATAATAAAGTATGTAACTGAAATCAAATAAAGAACCAAAGTTACAGCCATAACTCGAAAAATAAGCATGCTGAAGTGGCAATGGGCTGGCCACATCTGCGCAAGGACTGATGACCGTTGGAGCAAAGGGTCCTAGAATGGAGACCGCGAATCGGTAAACGAAAGGTAGGATGCTCTCCAGCCAAATGGACTGATGACCTGAGGAAGGTAGCTGGGATAGATTGTATGCACAAAGCGGAGGACCGGTTGCTATGGCGCACGTTGGGAGATGCGAATGTTCAGTAGTGCAGCAATTGGTTAATTGAATTGAAATGTAATTTTAAAATAATAAATTAATAAAAATGAACTAACCATAACAAGCATGCCTCCATCAGCTTCAATTTCTTGAGTTTCTTTGTATATTTCTATAGCCTTATGTGCACCTAGCACCTGTACAATTCGACCTGAAAATGAATATCGTAAATATTAAAATTTTATTGTCCTTAAAATGTTCTTTGTTTCTCACTTTTTTAAAAGTGTAAAAATTCGCAAGGGCTGTCTTTACAAGAGGAATTTTGGTGGGTGTTTTCACAAGGGGGTTTTTTTTAAGATGGCGTGTTAGAATCGAACTGACGAAAAACACATGATGTACCTGCCGCACTATAAAGAGGAATTGACACATTTACAAGACAATTGTATAGCTGTAACATAGAAATTAATGTGTCCACTCGAATGGACAAAAAATTGCCCAATTGAGGATGCAGAAGATATTTATTTTCCACCTAACCTACGATATCTAGAACTGGGTTTAAACGAATGTTTGTAATAATTAAGAAGTTATGTGATAAGAGAATATAATTTAATTGAATTTAATATTATTGACGTAATCACGATCATCTACCTATACTCAATAATAAAAATGCAAGATGACCACTTTTACTACTAAGCTGTATGCATTTTTCTAGTCCTATATACTGTTGTGATGAGATCTCTCGCGCCGCTTGTATCATCCTTCGATTGGAATGACTCTTTGAAAAGGCACGGAGGTCTTGGCTGGTGGCACCAAACTCGAATTTAGAACATGTTCGAAATATTTTAGAAGATTAAAAATAGAAGAGAAGACAATTGATCTAGAAGACGAGAACTCTTGTGGCAGACTCGGTGCGACGTGTTCGAGAAGCAGTAATTTATTGAAAAAGTGTTGGAATATATAATTATTGTATTAACACTGATTCCCATTGATTAAAGCAATCAGTTGCGATTGCTTGTGCTTTTAATTCTTCTCCCTCAATAGCGACCCAGAGATCTTGGCTACCGCAGTCCCCGATTATAGCAACCTAGTATATCTATATCTAATACCTTTAAACAAGCAATTCTTGAATCACTACATATTATAAAACAAAGTCGGCTTCAATGCTTTTCATGAAATTTTGTATACAGATACAGTTTTGCATTTTAACTTCAACTCCATAGTTGTAATTCCTTTACTTTTTATTATATTTTAAAATATTAGGTTATGATTTTACAAAAACCTAACGAGCGGAGCTCGGTCTCCCAGGTACTAATTTTAATATGAGTAAACTCAGAAGTTAGTTACCTGGCTGATTTGTTTGTTATCTACTGAGAACTCTGGCCACTCTAATATTAAGTAGACATTGCACAGTTATGCAGTGCACCTCTGTTAAAAGTAACTGATATACTCTTACCTACTAGGTCCTTTTTCTCTTCTGAAAGTTTCTCTGCTATCTCTATAGCTATGTTTTCTATTGAGTCATCAGCAGTCACAGTCAGGTCTGACAATATTCTTGGTTCCTGCTTCACACAACGATGATGACTGTTTACTCTCTTACCCATTTTCAACTTTTTATTTGATCTATCAGCATGCCTTCTTTTATTTGATATACGTTCACTATCCTTATAATCATCAGTACTGGTAAAAATCTTTTTAGATATATAGTTATCATCTAGTCTATACTTAATAGTATAATCATAAGATTCAACGCCATATCTACTCTTGCTTGTTACATCACAGCTAACCATGTCCTCAGTTAATAAATCCTCCTAAAAAATAAAATTAAGATAGATTTTATAATACCTTACCTCACTTAACAGATGCAGGATGACACAAGTTCCAAACTTGATGAATTACATTGAGGCATTGCATACCTGTAAGGCTTTACACCAAATATTATATTTTTCTTTTTTTTCTGGCTGAGAGGGAGTTGGTCGTTTGGGCCTCAGTTTAGTCCGTTTTGCACGCCTGCGAGGCTCTTCATCTGACTCGGAAGCTGACGATTCTTGTGGCGACGCCTCATCACTCTGTTCGTCTTGAATTTGCATATGCACTAATGACGGTGGATTAAAAGCTTCCGGCCGCTCCAAAGGTATGTACGTCCCCTCTTCCACATCTGAATCTTCTAGCTGAAACGCAGAAACTCTATTGTAGGTCCTCGTAAACTAAATACGCCCATTAATGTTTGAGTACTTATGCAAAGTGAATTAGAATTGCAGCTGAATTTACATGTGTTGCTATCTATATGTGATATAATTTTTTATCAAAATCATTGAGCATCCTTAAAAAATATTAGATTTTTCGAAAAATTTACAAAGCAAAAGTTCATACTAACCTCTCCATCTTCACGTTCATTTGGTACTTCTAAGTCGAGTTCTCCTTCTGTTGTTGACATCATAATCAAGATTGCTCGAGAATATAAAATAAAGGATCATATAAATATTATAACGAAATACACCAATTCCGCTTTCAATATTCACAGCAAGCTGTCATTTAATTTTTTTTTGAATATAGACTATGTAGAGGAGCATCTGTCAACTTATTAACAGTAGGTAGGTGGGTAGGTATGTAGAAAACGAAGAAAGTAAAGTACCTATAATGATCGCGCATGTTCGGACGAGGCGCTCGGGCGAGCCACTCGGCGAGTGATGCCGAGTGCGAGGCTGCTATCCACGCGCTTGTCACCCCCGCACTTCACGCTCGCCGAGTGCAGGCGAGTGGCGGCGAGTGCACGAGGCGAGCCGAGCGGACCCTCTTCACATGCGCACTCGCCGCCACTCGCTTACACTCGGTGAGCGTGAAGTGCGGCGGTAATACAGGAGGTCTAATAATACGAGTTGCCATTTCTCGTTTTTTTTTTAGTGCTTGTATTTCGTTTTACATTAGTAAGTGAGAGATTGGGGCAAGGGTAGGCAGATAATGATTAGTAGGTGAGCGATACGACAAGTGACAAAATGATATGAGAGATACGAGATGAATAAAAGTTAATACGCTGAACTTAACTTTATTTTCAATCACCCTGTAGACCCCGGCGTCCCAGGCACCCTCCCAGGCCGCCCCTCTCTAAAGCCGGCCCTGGATATAGTTTATAAGGCTTCCATCTAATATCTTTTAAAATCCAGTGTTTTGATATAACTATTTGACCATAAAAATTGGTTGTCTGTAAAGTTGGTTTACGGACGATAATTTTACGTGATAACGTCATAAAATAAGTGGAAGAGAGATAGATGCGTCACAAGCCGAACGCTTAGGCCGATTTAAGGTGTACTAATAGTCGTCGTAGTCTCGTAGTACACTTTAAAGTACCCAAGTATTCAAGTGTTAGTTATTATTCTTTGTTTGTCCTTCAATCTATAAATGATTGAACTCGCGTGGAGAGGGTTCCGTTTTATCTTTAGAACAAATTTAACATTGTAGTTGAAGAGCATGTTCTTCCATATATTCCAACTGCAAATGTAAGTTTGTACGAACACCATTGAGAGATTTACCATGTTTTTACCACCATTTAAAGAAGTATGCTTCTTATAAGTTCTCCTGTAATCTATAAGTAAAAAAACTATTTTCTGTATTTTATTTTAGGCTCAGTAGTTTTGAGGATACGGAGCGGTCAATTTGCATTGTTTTTCTTAAATAACTTTAAAACATTTAATTTAAAAAAAATATGCATTGAAAACCCTCACAACAAAGCCTTTCATTGGATATGTCACACGGTATATATTTTTGCACACGGTTTGCAATTTTTTTTTTTTTTATTTGACTCCCATATTCAAAATTCATTGATTTACGTTTCACACCTGCGTTTGGTAGTTAGCCATTCCCCATTCCGTGATGTTGTCTAAGCAGCTTTGGAGTAAGTAACTTACTTGTGCCGGTACATCATGGGTCGTTGAGGCTGCAGTGTCATCAGCAAAAGTGCCGAACACGTCGTCGTCTGTCATGGGCAGATCTGAGGTAAAAATCAGATAGAAGATCGGGCCAAGCACGTTTCCCTGTGGCACTCTTACATGAGCCCTGTGAAATTTGGTTATATCTTCTCCCTGCTTAACGTTGAAACACCTGTCGGCAAGGTATGATTTTAATAATATGTGGAGTGGTTTTTTATTTTGCATAACATGCCTTCGTGCCAAACACTGTCAAACGCCTATGAAATATCTAGGATAGCGGCGCAACAATATTTTTTATTTTCATAGGCTGTATGAATTTCTTCTACAATCTACCAGTCTATGCACTTGTTCTATCGTGCTTTGATTTTTTCTGAAGCCAAATTAGTGGTCAGGTATGATTTTATTTTCTGCTATTACTGAATTTAGTCGCTTTATAGCATTTCCATAACCTTCGACAAAATGGGTAGTAAACTGATCGGTCTGTAAGAAGATACGTCTTCATTCCCAGGTTTGAAGATAATTTTAATTTGAGGTACCTTCCATTGAGATGGGGCATATACCTCTGATCAGTATGCAGTTAAACAGCTTCATCAAAAAATGTATTACTATTTCAGGTAGTTCTCAGAGTATTTTTGCATTCTCGACAGGGTTTGGCACGAAGGTCACAGGAGTTGGTATGTGCACAAAATTTGAATTTAATTGGCCCAGATTATAGATGTAATGCCGGTTTAAAACCAATTAAACCTGTTTTATATAATAACCTGTTCAATTAAATATTTCGTGATCGCGTTAATTCCCGTTGATGAGTAGATAGTATTATATTGTTACGAGCTGAGGTTCGGGATTAGAGAATTATACCAGATTGTTACAGAGATAGACACACTTTATTTAAATAGATCACAAAATACACAGGGAAACTAGCAACAACACAATTACAAAAATTTATTATCACTAACTTCTTAATTCACTTACACTTAAATCGCTGTTAATTCACTTGACACTCACTTGAAACTAAACTCACTTGACACTCACTTGAAAACTAACTCACTGGACACTCACTTGAAACTAACTAACAACTCCGCAATGCCACGCTTTATATAGCAAAACGGATTTGCGTTTTCTGCGAACCGGGTTATGCAGCCAGACCAGTGATCCTTCCTCAAAGCTTCTGTCATTTATCTTTCGGTCGTACCGGGTTTTCATTCTCTCCGACGTCTGCTGTCCTGATTGTCTGACGTGCTCATAAACGTCATTCATCTTCCTCCGTAAATCGTTGGCGTAATCCGTAATACTGCGCGGAGTGTCAGGGGGAGTGCCCGTGATTAAATCCGCAGGCAACCGCAGTTCTCGACCGAAGTTCGCAAAGGCTGGTGTTACTGACGTGCTCTCGTGGACCGCACTTCGGTACGAGAGGAGGAACGGCTGGATGTGTTTATCCCAGTCTCTTTGTCTGCCTTCCACAACTTTTGCCAAGTACCTCTCTAATTTCTGATTAAACCGTTCCACCATTCCATCAGACTGAGGGTGGTAAGAGGTGGTTTGTGTTTTAAAAGCACCCATCACGCGGCACGTTTCCTGGAACAACTGGGACTCAAAATTCCTCCCCTGATCACTGTGAATCTCCAAAGGTATCCCAAATCGACAGAAGATTTCATTGACCAGCTTATCGGCTACCGTGGTCGCCTCTTGGTTCGGTATTGCAAATACGGCCACTTCGTAAAATAATCCATGACAACCATGAAATATTTGTTGCCATCTTCACTCTCCGGAAATGGACCTGCTACATCCACTGCAATACGTTCCCACGGAGCTCCCACATTATACAGCTGCAATGCACCCCTGCTGCGTGTGTGAGGTCCCTTCACTGCTGCACAACTGATGCATTTTAAACACCAGTCTTCCACATCGTCGCGGCAGTGGATCCAATAAAACCGCTCTCGAATCTTCAATAAAGTCCTTTTCACACCCAAATGGCCTCCTGAACATCTATCGTGGTAAAGCTGTAAAATCTCCGGTACCTTGGCCTTCGGAACAACCATTTGGAGGTGACAGGTGTCCACTCGAGCATTCTCCCATTTACGGCACAATACTCCGTCCTGGACGATCAAGCTATTCCACTGCGCCCGATACCCCTTCGTTATTGTGCTCATAGCTGCAACGTCGCTCCACTTTGGCCTCGGAGCATTGGCTTTGACCCACTCGAGGATTAACTTGACATCTGTGTCCTGTTCTTGAGCCTTCCGTAAGATTTCCTTCCACTCGTCACTCAGGTGCGTTCTTAACATGCGGACGGGCACAGCTTCCCTGGTCTCTTGCCTAACACAGTGTTTACAGTCCTCTGTGCAAGGCCGCCTTGACAATGCGTCAGCGTTGCCATGGGATTTGCCGCTACGATGCTGAATCTCGAAATTGTACTCCTGCAGCAGTTCTATCCACCTCGCTACTTGTCCTTCCGGGTTCATGAATTGTAACAACCACTTCAATGCAGCATGGTCAGTACGCAGGTGGAACATTCGACCTAGCAAATACTTATTGAAGTGCTGCAATGTTGTAACCACGGCGAGCAGCTCCCTTCTCGTGACACAGTAATTACTTTCCGGTCTAGATAGAGACTTGCTGAAGTACGCTATCACAATTTCTTGATCGCCTTTCCGTTGCGACAACACACCGCCAATACCCGTGTTACTCGCGGCTGTGTCGACTATAAATTCATTTTTCGTGTCAGGATAACCCAATATAGGCGTACAACACAGACGCGTCTTTAGCTCCCGGAATGCAATGTCACAGCTCTCATCCCAACAGAAAGTTCGTTTTTCTTCAGTGAGCCGGTGTAACGGTTTTGCAATGTCCGCAAAGCTTTTGACAAACCGCCGGTAGTATGAGCATAAACCCAGGAATGCCCTTACTTGCGTCTTGTCCCTTGGAACAGGCCAGTCCTTGACAGCAGCTACCTTCTCCGGGTCCGTTCGCACATCTTCTTCCGACACAACATGTCCTAAAAAGTGTACTTGCCGTCTAAAGAACGAGCACTTCTTAGGACTCAGCTTCAGGTTAGCCCCCCGGATTTTTGAAAGCACACGCTCGAGGTTCTGCAGGTGTTCCTTAAGGGTACGTCCTACTATAATGATGTTATCTAAATATACCAGGCAGGCGTCCCCGATTAGGCCGGCGAGCACTAACTCCATCAATCTCTCAAAAGTCGCTAGGGCATTGCACAGACCAAACAGCATAACTGTAAATTGCCACAGACCCTTTCCTGCAGAGAAAGCGGTTTTCCCCTTATCCCTTGAATCGATTTCTACTTGCCAGTAACCACTTTTCAGGTCTAACGTCGTGAACCACTTAATTCCCGATAGCGTGTCCAGTGTATCGTCGATACGTGGCAGAGGATAGCTGTCCTTCGTCGTGATATCATTTAACCGACGGTAGTCAACACAAAACCGAATACTACCATCCTTCTTCTTCACAAGGACCACAGGAGAACACCACGGACTGGATGAAGGCTCTATAACTCCATCCTTTGCCATTCCTTCAATCACGGCGTCTACCTTTCTTTCTCGTGCCACCTTTAATCTTCTTGGACGCTGACAGATCGGAAGTTCGTTGCCCGTGTTAATCTTGTGCTGAATTAGTCCGGTCTTTCCTATGTCCGTATCACTTGAAGAGAAAACATCGCCGTATAGAAGCAGCACCTTCTTAGCCATGTCGAACTCTTCCTTCGTGAGTTCACTACGACATTCCTCTAATAGCGTTGAGACATCAAAGCTCGTTACGCTAGTAGAACCGTTCTGGCATCTACGCAACCAAGTAACTTCCTCACAGGTGCCTAACAGAATGCCCTTCCCGATCACCTGCTCCTTGTCACAAGGATTCATCACACGAACCACTGTATCACCAGTCGTCCTCACCAGAGTCCTTGCCACCCTCCACGGAAAGTCATCATTCGTGCTTTCTATTAGTATACACCGATTCTATCTGGGTGACGACCGCGGCAGAGCAACCGGTACGACTGCTTCTGATCTAGGAGGAAGCACAGTCTTCTCCAGGCAGTACACTTTTCCAGGTGACGCTCCTTCCACGAAGAGTTCCTCTAAACCACACCTCAATAATCCCTGATTCACATCTATCTCACAACGATGTTTACGCAAAAAGTCCAAGCCCAGAATGCAATCATCAAGAATATCTGCCACGATGATGTTGTGCTTGTAAATTTCGTTACCCAGCTTTAACTCCACCGTTTTCTCTCCTCGGACGGCTATCCGCTGACCGGTAGCTGTTACCAGCTGTATTTGCTCGCGGTCACTGATGTTGTCCCCAAGAAACCGATTCGCGAGCTGGGAACTAACTACCGTCCGAGAGGCTCCCGTATCTAGAGTCATACTACACGGCATCTCGTTGACCTCGCCTCTGATGATCAGGCTATTCCCGTCATGAGCTTGCGAGATCGAAATTCTTGGGGCTCTTTGACCAGCAGCCAGCACCTGCCCCGCAGTCCTGGCTTCTATTCGTTTCCCTGCAGTTGGGCGGCAGCATCAATCACCCTTCTCTCCTGTGGTCGTCCATCTCTTTGCCTTGGGCAATTCGCTCGAAGGTGTCCCTTCTCTCCGCAGGTGTAGCTTCGGGGGCTGTATTGGGGACGGTCTCGGGCGGTGGGTGTAGTTACTTTCCTAAGGCGGTGGGCTCGGTGGTCTTGCCTCACCGCTTCCACCTCCAATGCGTGGGCAAGGGCAGCCTTAAGCATGTCGTGGTGCCCCAGCCGTGACTCCAGGTCACGGATGCCGTCGACGAAGGCTTGCACCAGATTGCCCTCGATCAATGTAGGCGCTGACTGATATGCCTTCCGTACGATCTTCTCAATTTCCAAGGCCCACTGCTGTAAATTCTCACCTCCACGCTGCATGCGCTCCTTTAACTGGGCATGGAATACGTGCTCCAACGCCTCAACGAGCTGGTCGTAGGTAAGGTTCTTGCCGAGAGCCTCAAGCACAATCAAGGCCTGATCGCGGAGACCCAGGGTGAGCGCTGTCATGGCCTGCGCCTCAGTCCACCCGTTCGCCTTCATAACGGCCTCAAACTGGATCTTATAAGCAGACCATGAGGACGTTCCATCGAATGGAGGCACCTTAAATCCGCGCGCCGCAGGAGCAATTCCCACAGGAGCAGTTCCAAGCTTCAGGTCTCCTAGGGCCTTCTGCATATCCACAATCTTATGCTCAGCGTCCGTGATGCGGGCCTCGTGCTGGTGGACCGTCTCCTTCATCACCTTGAGGTCCTTACCTAGTGCAACCTGGAGATCCTTCATAAGGAACATCTGCTCCTCCTTGTCCCGCCGCAACTGGTCCTGCAGCTGACGAGCCTGCTCCTCCTGGCGACGGGTCTGCTCTTCCTTGTCCCGCCGCAACCGGTCCTGCAGCTGACGAGCCTGCTCCTCCTGGCGACGGCTCTGCTCCTCTTGGCGACGGCTCTGCTCCTGCAGCATCATCATTAATGCGGCGAGGTCCGGAGCCGCCGAGGTCGAGGGAGCCGCTAATGAACCATCAGCAGGTTCTGCCGTCGGCTGAAGACCGTCCGCTGGTTGTTGCGGAGCATCCCTAAACCGTCTCTGGTCCATCTCCTGTTGTCGCTGTCCCCTAGCACGAACGCCTTCCGTGTCCTCCTTCGGTAAAACCAGCATCATCTAATCACACTTCTGACACCAATTTGTTACGAGCTGAGGTTCGGGATTAGAGAATTATACCAGATTGTTACCGAAATAGACACACTTTATTTTAATAGATCACAAAATACACAGGGAAACTAGCAACAACACAATTACAATAATTTATTATCACTAACTTCTTAATTCACTTACACTTAAGTCGCTGTTAATTCACTTGACACTCACTTGAAACTAAACTCACTTGACACTCACTTGAAAACTAACTCACTGGACACTCACTTGAAACTAACTAACAACTCCGCAATGCCACGCTTTATATAGCAAAACGGTATTTCTAGAAACATCGCGACACCTCTTGTAAAGTCTACACAACAAATAGAAGCCTCTAAAAAAAAAATTGTATTTTCTATTAATGGGTTACTAACTACTTAGTTTCGTGTTGCCTCAACAGATGGCGTCTATCTTTATTTTGTAGCTCTATACGACTTCCCCAGTCGCCAATAGATGGCGGGTTATTCGTAACAATATCATGGAACGCGAAAGTTTAAAAGTTAGTACAATTAAATCAATCCGTTTAAAACGAAAAAAATAAGTTTGAAACCGAAACAAACCATATTTTTTCGATTTATAACGGTTATTGTTGATGACTATGTTCTTTTTTAATTATAACTACAGTTTCTTGATTTTACCGAGATAGGGATATGACGAGACCCATAAATTGTGTAAAGATTTTTTATATGTGCCGTATACTGATATTGATGTACTTAGCGGGTTTAGATCTAGTTGGTCCGTCCGTCCAAGCGTAGGTATTACCTACCTAAGTTATAAAAAACTCTATTGAAAAGTTAAAAACTCTGTGTTGGTAAATAAACATTTTTTTCATTGTTTTCAAACGATATAAATAATCAATTTGATTCGGTTCAAAACCAAACTCACACTCTTGTGGACGTCGTCACTCGTGAATTGACGCAACGTTGCTAGCTTGCGTACCCTACCCTACACACACATGTACATACATAAACTGCCGCGCCGCGCACGCACGCTCCTCACTCCAGGCGAGGATACTAGTGGGGGAGGGGTATAGGAGCCTGGGGTCTGCTGACAATGTCAATAACTACAGTCGGGTTAATTTTAAAAACCCATTTTGACAGTTGACATCTCTTCTAGTATGAATTTTACAGATGTCAAAATGGGCGTTTAAAGTGGCCCCCTGACTGTAGGTACTTTCGCATGTAGTTATTGTATCTTTATCATAGGGGTTTGCTATGATGGCTGTAAATAAAGAACTAGTACAATTAAATTTTAACGTCTACTTATTTAATAATCATCATTACAACATTAAGAAATTTGATTTTTTAAACATCACAGGTATTTTGGTACTGAGTCCTTAATTAAGTACCGTATATTAAGAACAACTAAGTAACGTTTAGGTATTTATTAAAAATCAAAATCAAAACCATTTATTTCAACTAAACCATTATGGGTATTTTTGAATTGTCAGGAGTAGTAGTCAGTCAGACTAAGTCAGTTGTGCAGCTAGTTGCCTGTTCAAATTCGTAGATCCAGTGGAGAAGAACAGGCAAGAAACTCCAAGGACACTCTTTTTCAACATGTTTTTTACATATCTCTGGTTACATAGCTTATATGCGCAAGTTAAATGTGCGGACAATGTAACGTATTGTTCTAAACTATAAACAAACTATAATAGCAGTTCAGAAATGACCAGTCCCAACCAACGGCACTCGTTCACGAGCATGATGCACGTGCCAGCCATCGTCCACTTCAACCATATGATATCAATTGATATCAAAGGGAGTCGAACGACCTGACACGCACGCCACCATCGGCAGGGCGTCTAAGCGGACACGGCATACTCAGAACTGCCAGGTAACATAGCAAATTAACTTAATATGTTATTGACTATACAGTTCTCACATGTACAATTCAAAATTTACTAAACGTAATATATAAATTGGTGTCAAAATATAAGATTATGTCAATGTTTTGCAAAGTTAACAATGTCAATGATAATGATTAAATTATTAATAAATAACATGTCAGATAAAAACTACTAAACAAGTGAATATTCATATTTCTTAAGACCACCACTCATTTACAGTGTGGCTGTGGAGAAGGACCAGCATTTAGCCAAGCATTTTTATCAGCCAAATAATCGTCTAGTTTATAATATGCTTGTTTACATAGTGTGCGTTTAATGCAAGTTTTAAATTTCTTCTCATTTAGTTGAAGAATATTAGGAGGTATTTTATTATAGAATCTGCAGAATGAATATAGATTCTACATCTGCAGCACGCCCCCACAACAATAAAACAACCATAAATATTCAAAAACCACTTAATGTTGTCTCTTTCATGCGCAAGTAAAACGGACGGCATTGTGTTATGGCCGCACTTCATGCTCGGACGAGGTGCTTGGGTGAGCCACTCGGTGAGTGATGGCGCGTGCGAGCTACCGTCCACACGCTCGTCACCGCTCGTGTAGTTCAGTCGCCAGTGTTGCCACGAAACCTTGAAGAACACAGTAAAAAATCTCCGCTTCAATAGTGGAGGGCGATTGTAAAACATACTAATGGAATAATACGATTATAACCGTTAGTTTTATGTGTAATAACTAAATAATTCGTTCGTGTCTATCGCGCGGGGATGCGATGAAATGTGAACAAACACGTGTCCCATACAGTAGTAGTACACGCCCTTGATAAATAAAGTTTTCTATCAAATCTTTTCAATAATATTTTTAAAACATAAATTGTTTTATATCTAATACTTTAATGTAACGTAATAATCTTTTTATTTATATAACGGGTTTAGTTAAATATTGGAATGTTAAGGAAAATAAAATCTTTAATAAATACGACAAATCCTCATTATTTCAGTTACCACCGAACTGTCTGTATTAGATGTCCCACCCCCAGTATTAATAAATCTTGTGTACTTAATTGAATTCCTTCTACTTTAATAAAATGATCCCTCGGCTTTGACTTTCCCTTTGGCATACTAAAATTAAATGTGAATTACTATACTATTATATATTTAGTTAAAATATTAATTTATTTACAGAATTTAGATTAGTTGGACAATATTACCTAAAGCCCGAAAAAACTATATTTTAATATTTCATTACTGCGTGCCTTGTATGGTATCTACGTTAAAGCTGTTCTTAAACATATAACATCTAGTTAAATAATGCCTAGCTCGCTACCGGCAAGCTAGACATCTCTTATTTTTTTATTTTCCTAACGTTTGAAGAAGGAAGACTATAAACGTTTAATACTACTCTTTTTAACGTCGGGGATTCAAAAGTTTATTTTAACATAACAAATAGACACTTTTGTATAGCTTTATTAGTCAATTACATTTTCAATAAACAGTAATAATTAAAATATATTTTTAGCCGGCGTTTTGTTTGTTGAAAGATTTGGTACAGTATTTAGTCATTGAACATAGACTAGTCCTACATTAACCAAAAAGTTTTTACTAAAAAGTAGTAGTAGTTAAAGTAGTAGTAGTAGTGTTTGTATACTCTTTGACAAAGATTATCTAATCACAAATTACACAACATTAATGTCATCTTAAATGTCACTTTTAGGACCAAAAGGAGGGAATTTTATAAATATAGCTACTAATGTAATATAGCTGAATAAAATATATCATTTCATGGGATACGAACTACACAAATTGAGAGTGATGTGGTTAACGATCAAAATTCCACCAAGAATTACCCTAATTTTTATTTGTTTCTTAGTATATAGAGTATCCAACATTTGCCAGTGTATTAGTATATCGCAATCCACGTAAGCCTATTACGATTCATATATTTTACCGATGACGAGAACGAACTAAATAATGTTTACAATTTTGTAATAATTTATGTAACGTTACTACAGATTCACAAAAGACTGTTTTTTTTTTTCACCAGGCCCACTTTACCACTTTGGACTTGGGAATGTATTAATGAAAAATGTTTACCACAAAAAGCAGTACAAATAACGAAATTACAGTCTCTGGAAACATGCAACATGTTATGCTCATCTATGCAGATTTGGCCTCAACCCACAGGGCCAGTCAGTCTTTCCACTACAGCGGTTCCAGTCAGAGGCGATTCATTCCAGTTACAACTAGTAAGCGCTCTGTCTAAAGCAGTACATGAACATATACAAAATGCATTTCAAATTTTCCGCGAAGACTTGAGTACTATGGAAAGTAAAGCACGAGGATTCGAAGAGTGGCGCAGTGTCACTATCCGAATAGCCGTCAACTTAAGTGGAGATCCACGTATGCGTCTTGACACCGATGAAAGTTACAGTTTATCACTACGACCGTCACCGGAGAATGCCTTACTTCTGATAGCGGATATTGTAGCACGTTCATTTTGTGGAGCTCGACATGCATTGGAAACACTTCTGCAGCTAGTGTGGCTAGACACTTATATGGGATCACTATTGATGCTTGAAGCAGCGAAAGTTAATGATGCTCCGAGATTTCGATATCGTGGAATATTAATAGATACGGCGCGCAATTATTTCCCTATAAAAGAGCTTATACAAAATATTGATGCCATGGCGGCTTCTAAACTCAATACTTTCCATTGGCATATGAGTGATTCCCAAGCATTTCCTTTGCATATTAATAGTTTACCACAGCTTGTTGAACATGGAGCACATTCTTCTAGCCATATATATAATCTTGATGAAGTAAGAGAATTGGTGCGAAGAGCAAGATTACGAGGAATTCGAGTTTTAATAGAAATAGATGCACCAGCACATGTTGGCCACGCGTGGAACTTTGGGCCTTCAAAAGGTCTAGGTGACTTAATATACTGTCTGAATGATGAGCCATGGAAAAGATATTGTAGCGAACCTCCCTGCGGCCAGTTAAATCCACGTAACCCTCATGTTTATGACATACTGACACATCTTTACAAGGAAATCATGCAAATAACCGGGGTAGACGATATACTACATTTAGGCGGTGATGATATCTCCGAACGATGTTGGAAAGAACATTTTTACGATACCGACCCATCTAATTTGTGGCTCGAATACACTCATTCAATTTTAGATAATTTAGAAGCTGAGACGGATAAGGGTAATCTGCCTAATCTTACAATATTTTGGCTATCACCACTTACTGAACGATTTAAATCACATTTAAAAAAGTACATTCAAAACGTAGGTGTCCAAATTCGCTGTGTTTTGTGGTCTTACAAACATCTAAGTGGCATTCGTACAATAATGTCTCACGAAGACGCTTGGGATTTGAATACGGGTCATGGCAAGTGGTACGAAGAAAGCAATGGTGCTCCCTATAACTCGTGGCAACGCGTGTACGAACATCGGCCGTGGCTAAAGCACTCTGTGGGTGTTGTGGAAGGTGGCGAAGCTACGGTTTGGTCTTCAGTACTGGGTGAAGGAAACCTAATGACGAGCATATGGCCTAGGGCTGCTGCAGTAGCAGAACGCCTGTGGACGGATCGACCGGAAGGTGCCACCCGCCCTGTACACGCAAGGCTGGATGTTCATCGCTCTCGACTTGTTGCACGTGGTTTTAAAGTTTCACCGTTATGGTCAATGTGGTGTACACATAACACGTATACATGTGTTTAAATTTTATTATTATTTGATATAAAATATTTCAAACTAACAGTCCTATAAAAGAACATTGACTCTTAACTCATGATATACAATTATGCATATGATGTATTTTTTATTTATATGTGGACTGACGTGCTAAATTGCTATTGGTGGACTAATAGCAATTTAGCACATCAGCCCATGCGGTCTGTTGTTCAGTGTTATATATATTGAACGTTAGTGCAGGCCACATAAAACCTTCACACTGTGCTATTTAGGCACTATGCCAGATTTCATGGAGGTCTCAAGACATGAGATATGTTTATAACGAAAATTAAAAATAACACAGCATAGAAATCTAAGCTCACTTAGCCGACCTTGACACACTCATGATCGGTTCATAAAAAAGCTACAGTTAAATCACTTAAGACCATAAAAAGTATATTAAACTAGACAGTAGGTTAGCGCGTTAAGTTTTATAAAAAATAAACCACCACACGCTACATTTATGTACCGACTTTGATTTTACAAGACCAATTATTTAGTGTTAAGACATCCACAAACCACGCTTAGACGATAAAAAACATCGTTCTTTAGCACTCCGCTGACTTATTATCTCATCTCGTGCTTAATCTTACGAAAGGTTGTCTAACTATACAATACTTGTAACGTACGTAGGTTACGTTTGTAAGTTTGACATAAATATGTTTTGTAATAGTTCGAACAACACATGTTTTATAATAGTGTAGTCGACAAGTTGAAAATGGTCTAAAATACTGCTCTTAAAATTATGTGCGATAGCTCATTGGATCCGGAATGACACCTAGAAAAATGTGCCAAAAGCGTGTATTAGTAGCACATTAAAAATTGCAAAAGTTATAAACAATTAAAGATGAAAAAAAATGGCATTTCGTTTTTTGCTAATATTTCATAAGCTATTTATATATATATTATATATATATTTAAGAAATTTTAAAACAAGATTCTGAAAGAGGAGGAAATAGTCGAACGATTCGTTTTTCGATTCGTTCCTAAAACTGTGAAGACCATGCGGGGTATCAGTAGTATTATATATTTTAGTTGATGGCGCGGGCTACGTACCACGTTCGCCCCTCGCATGCTCCTTGCCAGTACTAAATACGCGTTTATAAAACAATAAACTTTTTAATAAAAATAAACACTAAATCGCATCGCATTACACTGCCATATTTATTAATTACAAGCTAAATACTTGTTTTGGGCAAAGGTTTATGGTCTCTTCATATGATAGGGAGGTTTAAAGTGAGTTGGATTTAAACTAGCGTACCTATTAAGGGATTAGGTACATAGCTTTGAATTGCCTTACGTTTCAACCGGTTGCACTGGCTATAGTCACAGGCTGACACAGCCTGTGACCACGGTCAATACATTATGTATATATCGTAATTATATAACATGGAATACAAAAGTTTAAAAATAGCAAATCACTTATTGAGTGGATTGATGTTATTTTTTATAAGGATAAAAGTTCTCGTTAGAAGGCAACAAGCAGTTCGAGTTAAAGGTATGCAACGTGCTGCTGACCTGTTCGAGCTATTGCTTGTGCTCCCCAATCCATCGGTATTCGCAATATCCTTTTCCTTCCATTGCCTTCCCTTCTTACCAATCTTACCTACCTTCCTCTTTTAATGTACTTCCAATTCCCCCATCTTTAATACCTAAAGTGCCCGGTTGACGGCAATAGGTTTACAAATATTTAATAAGTTTAAAATTGTATTGAACAAAACATAAGTAATCATATACAACCGATAATATTCGGAATAAAAATGAGTGAGTATATATTAAACATAATTAGAATATTTTGATAAAGACGTCTTACAGAAATGGATTGAAGATTATTTATGGTATATAATATTTTAATCTGAAATAAACACATTAGAAACAATTAGTAATAGATAGGTGGTAAGCACAGTGGGCAATATTATCAAAAAAGCGACGGTTTCCAGACATTTATCGAAATGCTTTAGATACCAAGAAGAATGCTATTTTTTTAAATTTCGATAGTCATATAATTATGCAATAAAATGGTATATGGGCTAATATGGGGCAGTGGCGTAGCTAGGTAATAAAAGGCCCTGGGGCAAATAATAAACTAGGGCCCCAATAAACTATTTAAAATCGTTTATTCCGTACTCTTCGTGTTTCCTCGCAATGCAATCATTGCTTCACTACCGGTTTTCTGTGAGGCCGTGGTATCGAGCGGAGTCGAGCCAAAGCATAGCTCTCTCACCATTAAGTGGAAGAAATGTTCACTAGTTAAATTTATAGTAAATAAGTCAGAGTCCGAGGGGCCCCCTGAGCTTGGGGGCCCTGGGGCACTGCCCCGTCTAGCCCTCCGGTAGCTAAGCCACTGATATGAGGTCTAATAGGTTAGCGTAATGGCTAAGGTGTCGGACTTGCAATGAAGTGGTTGCGCGTTTGAACCCCACCCAATGCACTACCAACGTGAACCCATTCCTAACACAAGCATTTAGCTTAGCTGGATGGGTTAACAAGAACACCAGTCTAGTAATGACCCACGTGCGTTGTTAGTATTCTTTTAAAATAATAATAATAATAGCTCTTCTTTATTCTTGCCCGTTTTTGTGTGAGAGCTGCACTATTTAGATCACACATTACTTTGTTCTGTAAAGTCAAGTTCTGTAATACGACTCACAGCCACAGGCTACAGCGAAAGCTATTTGTAAATTGCATCCCAAATCCATAATATATACATTAACTTGTTCAATACTAAAAAATCTCTCGAATTGAACCTTATTAACTAGGTATATAAATATATATACATATGTGTATATATTTATATATAAAATATAAAGTACATATATAGTTATGTAAGTTATACATAAACATAACAAAAATGTTTTCGCAGCAATACAAATTAGGAAAAGGAAGTTATGTTTCTACTTGTTAATGGTTCTGACTAGTCTGCCCTACGCTTTATATTGGATTTACAACTTAGCAGTAAGAAAACTAATATAAAAATTAATTAAACAATGAAAAATCTTTTGTTATTACATTTGTGATCTTAGCCAAAGCTAGAATTGTTTTATTTAAAACGCAGAAAAATCTTAAAAATTAAGGAATTCTACGGGACTTTTATAAAGCGCCGTATACACGAGAGTAGTAGTATTTTTAGTCTATGGCCAACGTGGCGACTGTGTAGCAAGCGTCAAGTTATGGCGTTTAGTGAAAAATACACGTAAATAATTTTAAATTGTAATTAAATGTCAGTGTAACTTTTTTAAATTAGATTTAATATGAGTAGATATTACGATTACGGTAACGCTATATCATGGTGAGTAAACTTTGATTTCTGATAGTGACAACCATATTGTTTAAAAATTTGTGTACGTTTTCTTTTAGAACATATTAATGTAGTTACTCAACTAAACACTTGGGTGATATATAAATTAGCTAGATTAATGGGTCATATATTGATCTACCATTTACACAGTCTTTTTGTGATTGCCGGGATTTTTAAATTTAACTGTGTTTTACAACCTGCGTTTCGAACGTGGTTTTTCTCGTAGAAAATATAGCCAAACTGAACAACACTTTGCATTTTAACAGTAATATGTTATTTTTATTATTGCTTTTCGTAAAATTATCATCCATTAATGACTTACCTTCGTTAATCATAATAACGATTATCGATTTTTTGTTTGTACATACCGGGATTCCCATTAATTTGCTATAGTACTAAAAATCATTTCTTTTTCCCTATTTAAGTCATAAGCTCAAGTCATGCGTACCCTGATTCATTGAATTACACGATTGTAAACCTAAACATTAACAGAAAATGATTTTTTTTCAATTTGAAAAATTTTAAATTTTTATAAACACAACAAGTTCCTATCAGTCTTACATTTTTTCATGAATGAAAAACGTGTAAGATTAGGGCTTGCAAAGTTAACTTAATTTAGACATTTGCTTATTTACGAATATTTCTAAAATAAAACAAATTGGAGTGTACCTGTTTCCTCCATTCTGTATTAAAAAAATTTATACTTTAACAATATTCTGGAAAATTTTACAAACAGGACACCCCTTATTTCTCTTACTGATCAGGTTCTGACCCAATAAATTGGGTTTCTCATGTTAAGAAATGTTAATGTACTTTTCTCTCCTTAGCATTGCTCCTTCACAGCTGCAGTGGAATAATTTCTCAAATTTTAAACTAAAGGATCACCAACAATTGTTTTCAAACAATATCTTAGCTTAAGTGTTTTATGGTTTGTCTAGATGTTAAAATAAAGCTGTAAGACATGTTTTAACCATTGATGACTAAAATGGATAATTATTCAATTGCAGATGTTCAGTAGGTCTTTCCCCTTTCCCTACCAGTTTCAGTAATGTAAGAGAAATAAGGAGTCTACATGGTGCTGTATCATTTGCAACATTGAAGAAATTTTCCAGAAATCTCTTCAGTTTTGTATAGATTTTTATGATAGTGTGTCCATTTTTGGACTAATGAATTTCAGTTGACATGAGATGGTCGTTCGTCAACAATGGTTAAAACACGATCTTCAGCGAGAGTAGGAAGCGCAGCTACCAGTGCGCCCCCTGAAAATGGAACCTCTTCCGAACTTAGAACGCGACTCAAAGCCACCGAAAATGGTCACCGCTCACAAAAGGCCTACAATCAGTCTAGGCAAGTGTCTGTTCCTGTCGCGTTTGCACCAGTAGCTGCCAAAATGACATTCCCAATTTCTGATGTTGGTTCTATCTGTCAGTTGTTAGATGATGGCATGTGGGAGACTGAAGAAGCATGATAATGGGCTTTGGGTGACGGTTCCATGGGCGTACTCTGTGCGGGACAGGGGAGAGCAACTGCTCTGCATTTACTACTTAATAAGTTTATTAAAATAATTTCTAAGCAACAGTTTTGATTAGGCCCTTTCATTACATCCCCCTGGACCAAAAGCTCGGTACGTCCATGATTGGTCCTAACTATGAAAGAAGTTGTATTGTGATGAGCAGTTGTGCAGTTTAAAGTTGCATGAAAGTTCTTTGTTCTTTGTCGACTATTATTATTTTAAGCAGCATTAATAATTATGTACAGCAGAGGCATTAAGTATAGTTTTATTTTGTAGGAACAATCAGGCCTTGCAGTCGAGCGGCGTGGGGCCAGGCAGCGGGTCGCAAGGGAAAGATCCCCTTGCGCCTGCGCTGCCGGGCTCGCGTACAATGTACCAGCATCCGGCAGTTAGTGGCTATAATCCACAGGACTCACGCGCTCAGGCTCTCCCTGTCACGGTAAATACCTATTACATATAGATTTCACAGGCTGTGTGTACTTTTGTGTTCTTTTATGTTTATTCATTATATTTTTGGTTTGCCTTTTATTTGTAAGGGGAATTTCTAATAAGAGAATTCTTTCTTTCCTTTTTGTTTTAAACTAAATTAACTAACAATCACAATGTTTTAATTATGAAGTCCTCAAATTATCATATCCTTAACCTGAACCCAATGCAATCCATAACTAGGATAGAGTAATGATATGTAAAATTGTCTATATGACAGGTCTAGGGACCTTAACTAGACCTCCTGTAATGAAATTTTTGGAAAACTCGACAACTGGTACAAAACCAATAGGTAGACTTTTCTTCGAAATCTATCTAATAACCCAGCTGACTTCTCATATTACACTTCAGAGAAAAGCAGAACCACCACCTTGCGCTTTTTTTTTATTACTCACAGTTAGTATCATGTGTTATATTTTTGCTTGTAGCTTGAATTATGATAGTAGTTCCAAAGTAGCAAATGTATGTAATTTGAAACACATTCTACCACATTGGGTATATGTAAAGTCATTTCAAAGCACTGCTCTAGTCAACATGACTGACAATATAAACTGATGCGATGGTAGTACTGTGGTTTAACAATTTAACTGTCAATGTTATTATAACTATGCTGTATAAGTCTTTATGTTGGCCATGATCTCTGACTATTCACTCTCTTCCACTATTTACTCGCTAGTGAGACTCTACCCGCATAGATAATTGCCACAATGTCACTACTTAGTCACTACCCAAGTGTGGAGTGCAATGTCCTCGTGACAGCCCAGTCAGTGGTGACCCGCGGTCGTTGGCTCTTAGCCTATAATACATTGGTACTTCCCGATTCCGACTCCCGATAGAGACAGCTAGTCGCTTTCCAGTGAATACCTTGTGGCAGGTCTTAGTGCCACATTTGCATACCCTAATAGTCAAGAGCGGTGGCAATGGCAAGCCAAGCAATGCGAAAATTAATCAACTAAATCATTTAGTTGTTGCCTTCAAATTTGTATTGCTAATGAAGAATAAATGGTAAAACAACGGTAACATAAATATAATTGAACACAGTTCAAAACAGGTGAATTTTCAAAGATTTCAAACCATTCATGAAGTGCAATAATTATTTAAATGTACAGAAAATAAAAGAATATATTATGTTACACTATAGGCCAGCATGCATGTACCCATGGCTAAATACAAAGTTGATGGCAAGCGAAACGGTACAGAAAGACACTTACAGGCCCGACAGAACCAGATGTACGCGAGCAGCATGTACCACGGATACGGCGGAGGCGCGGGCGGAGCAACATTAGCGCCAATGCCCTCGCCTTCGCCCACTGCGCCGCTACCACCCTTTCCAGTTCACCCTGATGTTAAGTTTAAGAAGTAAGTATTACAAACCCTAGTTACTACAGCAACAGACAAAATATTGTATTCTATGTTTCATCATTAATACAAATAAATAAAATTGAAGTGTCTGTTTGTAATGTCAAAATAAGTTTTTTTATTAATCTCATACAGTTATTTTCCTGTACCTATGCCTATGCTGTCTGTTTGTTCTTGCTAATCTCTTAACGGGTGGACCGATTTCTATGGGACTTTCACTGGCAAATAGCTGGTGTTATAAGGAGTAACTTGGGCTACCTTTATTTTGGAAAAAGAATTAGGGATGCCGCTGGGTTCTGATCGCATGTTATATATTTTATATAACATGTGATCAGAAAGCAACAATTTCTCGTTTTGTGCCGATCGTGTCCGGCTTTGCTTCTATTACGTATCGAAACCTGATCTACTAATAAAACGATTTTCGTGTCGACAGGAAATATTATATTTAAGTTTTAGAGTCAGTCATATTCCCTATTTCAATCAAGTTTACGCCACACTTGGTAAGAGTCTAGATAGGACAAGAATCATTGTCATAAAGTTATAACTCACAGGTGCTTCCCGTGGTATACCAATATCGTGCCGGCAATTATAATTTCTTAGCGAGAAGTTTGAAAACAGAGGCGGCTAGTGACATTTCCTTATGGGTTGTTCATAAAAAAAATATAACAACAGAATCAGTTGGTATAGAAAATCCATTGCCGATTTTATTGCCAGCGACGACATCCATCACTTTCTTGTGAAAATTTTATATTGATTTAATTAAGCGTTTTTCTATGCTTATCATGCATAGGGCATTGAGATGATCCTGCGCCATTTGCACGGCAACAACATTTGTTTACATAAGATCGTCATTAACGCACAGTCCTAGGGCCAAATGTCAATTTGTGACCACAGATTAGGCCAAATTCTCGTACAAATAAATGGTCGATCTTTCTCTTTCGCACTCATTGAGTTCAGTGGTAGGCATTGTACTGAACTTGTTCCATAGGAGCGCATTCGATGGCGCTCCACTCGATACAACTGGACACCAAATCTTATGTCCCTAGATTTTCAAAAGTTGGGCGTGGCAGTGTGCTCTAGAATCATGTACAGTATTTTTAAACTCTTCTGCGAATTTCTATTCCAATACCCAAAAAGAGATCTAATCGGTCCAATTATAAAGGTAATCGATGTTATCTCTCGTTAGCTCGCATTTAGATGTAACTTGAAAGATTATTTACTGATTACAAGATGAGGCACTAACAGTTAGTTTAGATATAGTGAAACAATCACCCGGTTTTTGCAGTTCGTCTATCAAGCTGTCATCGTGCTGATTGCCCTCAAGGTTATGCAGAGGGGTTGCAAGCATTTTGTCGAAGAGAAAGAAGAGTATAGGGGGCAAACGAGCAGACGGATCACCTGATGGTAAATGACTGCCGCCGCCCATGGGCACCTCTAACTCAAGAGGCACAAGTGCGTTGCCGCCCTTTAAGGTGGGAGTAGGAGAAGAGGGGGAAACAGGGGAGAGGGGAAGGACGGGAATAGGGGAGAGGGAAGTGTAAGGGTTATAGCCTCCGGTAACCTCACTCACGCGGCGAAATGCATGGCTTCACGGCCGGTTTTCTGTGAAGCCGTGGTATCGAGCGAAGTCGAGGCGGCCCATACGTGCCGAAGCATGGCTCTCCCACGGATAACCTACGTGGAAAAACATAAATATCAAGTAGACAGTAAATTTAATTAACAGACGACCGAGCTTGTTACAGTCCAACAATCACATTTAAACAATGTTAATTAATCATCAGGTTGCCATTCTACGACGTGTTAGCGGAATTAATGAAACCCTCGACGATGATGCCTATGCAAGCAGGCCGCATGCAAGAGGGCACTTATATTTTCCACCTCACGCCGCAGCAGGCAACTGAAATCGCTTCCGGGAAGGACATTGTCGGCGCAAGTAATAAGTTAGATTATGTCATACAGGTAATTCATTTGTATTAGTAGTACATATATAGATAATATATATATATATATATATACAGCGTGTAAATTTGAGCTACGCGATAAACTTACAAAAACCTCTTTCTGTTTATACTTATCACAACACAAAAGTCAGATTTATAGTCATTAGTTTCATTGGGCGCTATGCAATGTACACCTTACAAACGTAGGTATTCTTTTTGTGCGGTACGGTGAATGGCCTTAAACGTTCGGCGCCTTCAATACCAGCTGATTGCATAAAATGTTTAAATGTTGTTTTATTGAATACATTGCAGTTTTTGGCCGCTTATAACATTTTTTTGGGTGAAATGTTCTGTTTACTCATTGTGATATCACTTTTAACCAAAAAAATGTAAATTAAAAAAATATATATGATTTTTTCGGCAGAAAATTCCAATGATTTAAAACTCAGAATGATGGCTGAATACACTAATTCAGGAATAGCTTCGGTTTCTTACACCCTGTATATATCCAAATATGGAGTTTTCGTTTCGTTTTCGTCTTATCCTTCCCTTCTCCCCTCTTCCCCCCTCCCCCTCTTCTCCTACTCCCCCCTTAAAGGGCGGAAACGCACTTGTGACTCTTTGAGTTACAGGTGCCTATGGGCGGCGGTAGTCATTTACCATCAGGTGACCCGTCTGCTCGTTTGCCCCCTATACCATAAAAAAAAAAATGAAGGGTTTCGACTTAGGCGGATTTTGTAAGGTAACATTCAACTTGTAGAGGTTTAGATTCATTTTAACAAATTTGAGTTATATAAAAATTCCAGTTACAGTGGTAATAAACATATTAATTCTCAAGTTAAAAGTTACGTAGCAAATGTACTTCACATAAAAAATCATATCATAATCAACTTTATTTCAGAACATTTAACATTTTTTATTTTACCAAATATAAAAAAAAATGCTTGACTTAAATCGGATGTTCTCTATCTCTTGCATTATCGAATTCTAAAGGACATAAGATATAAGAAGCAGAAAACCATTTTCTTCCGAGCTTACTGGTCTTATTCCATGAGATTCCGTAAAGTATTAAACTATATTCTCTGTGTTCAATTGAAATCAACAACAAGAATAATTATCCCAAAATGAAACATGACACCTTGTAAACCAACATGTGTTAACGTCAGCTATAAATTCCTTCATCATTTCATAGAATTATTTTGTAGGTAAGAAACAATGACGTACATTGTCGGCAAATTGTTAAAGCCGGTAACTTACTTTATTTCTCATCGAGCGATAAAGGTAATTTGTCTCAAATTATAAAGTTGTAAAGGTTGTATAATCAAACATGGTACCAAGTACCATGGTAAACGGGTAATATTATTTTCGGATTTTTCTTTGAGCCTGGGATTGAAGTAATATTGCAACTAATTTCCGTTGTTTTTTGTCCACAGGCACAACTAAGGTTTTGTCTTCTAGAAACTTCTTGTGAACAAGAGGACCACTTCCCACCTAGTGTTAATGTAAAAGTTAACAACAAAATGTGTCCACTGCCAGTAAGTAAATATGTTTATAAGTATGTTTTTTCTTGCCTCGCATGTTGTAACTAAGAAAAAAAAAGCATAGATTCATATGAAATGCAAAATTAAAACAAATTTTATCATTCAAATCGGTTGTCAGTCATCGTAGAATAAACAAGTGCACAGATGCTAGGGTATTTGCTTACTATTAGCACACGCCAGGTCCACTCCGCACTTTAGGTATAAAGCAAGTAATAATTTTAACCAAAAATTGTACTGGAATTTTCTATAAGCACCTCAGGCTGTCCGAACCTCAGGTTTAGGGGGACTGTGATGCTGCGTCATGGCAATCAGCAGTGTGTCTTAATAATGCTTAAATGTATACTTAGATACATGGTATATATGTATACCTTTATATTAATTTAAATGCACCATTGCTTCCCTGTGTTTCCTTATTGTATCAATAAAACTATATTTGTTTTTTTACTTCTTTGCACAGAATCCAATCCCAACAAACAAACCGACGCCAGAACCAAAACGGCCACCGCGTCCAGTCAATATTTCGTCACTAGTGAAATTGTCTCCCACTGTTGCAAATACAATTCATGTCACGTGGGCGGCCGATTTCACAAGAGCATATGTACTCAGTGTGTTCATGGTGCGAAAACTCACGTCAGCGGAATTGCTCCAAAGGCTGAAAAATAAAGGCACTAAGAACCCAGATTATACAAGATCACTCAGTAAGTATTGTTGAACAATGAAACTAAATATAATTTAGAACTAAATCATTTGCAACTTAAAATTCATAAAAAAAAAGCTCAGAAATAAAATACTAATTTTTACGCTTTCAACTTGTAATTTTTTATACGACGGAGGGGTATGATCATCAACCTCAATAGGACCCATAATTCTTCACTTTCCAACTAGGTCATTACAAACAGACACACGACTATAGCGAGCTACGTATATTGCTAGGAACGCGTGACGGTTTCAATATTCGACCGCTCCGTCCGACTATATATATAAGATCCGTATCCGTATCCGTATAAGAGATTTTTGTATGTCTTCGGATTGGTACGTATTAAGGCCTACTCACCATGTCACATACTAACACTCCTAGTCGTAGAATCTTATTATCCAGGGTCTTGAATCTCAATATTAAAACACGACATTAATTCAATGATTATCTGAAGAAAACACAGCCAGATGTTGTGTCATACCAAATTCTACGTAGATTGTGTGTATGTCTTATGTCTAACAGTTATGTTGTTAGTAAAATAATTTTAAATACATAAATGTTTTCCTTTACAGTTAAAGAGAAATTGTCAGAGGATTACGATAGTGAGATAGCTACAACCTCATTGCGAGTGTCTCTTATGTGTCCTCTTGGCAAGATGCGCATGTCGTGTCCGTGTCGACCCGCCAACTGTCCTCACCTGCAGTGTTTCGACGCGTCCTTGTTCCTGCAAATGAACGAAAGGAAACCTACCTGGCTCTGTCCTGTCTGTGATCGACCGGCTCCATATGATTCACTTGTTGTAGATGGGTAAGGAATATACTAAAAATACAGAACAGTTAAAGCAATCTCGAATTAAATATTATGTTTATTAGTGTAATTTTTACTGTGCTATAAAGTTATAAAATATTTCCATTTGACTGGCCTGTTGGCCTAGTGGTTAGTGACCCTGACTGCTATGTATTAGGTCGTGGGTTCGATTCCCACCCGAGTCTGGGTCTTCTTTGTGTCTGTTGTTTGTATGTTTGTAAAGGCGACACAGGAGTCTTAATGCGGGAGTTATCTTGGTAAAAAAAAAATGAAAAATGATTTTCTACATATGCACTTTCAGTATCAAATGTATCCTGAATTTATAAGTCTACTAAAATATCAATATACCACATCCAAGAAATGCTGGTTGGGTCGCTTAAATATTTTAATTATTTAGGTCATGTTGCCCAAGATGATTGCACACCAGACAGAACTTCATATAAAAGAACTGTTTTTAGTAGTGTAATTTAAACTAATCCCATCGAACCGCATTAAGACAAGACTGTTACTTATTCAGTTTTGTTTTTAAACTCCAGTACTATTTTATACAGCAGTTAAGCGTACGGCATACCTGATTGTAAGCGGTGACGCGGTCTATGTTCTTGTACTTTAAAGGGTACTAGTTGCGTTTTGCTGATCTTTAAGGTATACGTTTTTGCCTTTACATGTAACCGCGTACTACGTTACTGGCTTTGTTTCATTAGTAAAACCCCCACCAGTAGCGAGCGTCGCTTCTACAACGTTTGATTTTTTATGACAATGTTTCCTAAAAGGTCATAAATAATCTCAATTAATTTCAGTAACATAAAAGTAATACGTAAGGTTTGTGTAGATATTTCCAAGAGGTGCTGACGTCGGCGCGGCTGTCGAGCGACTGCAACGAGATCCAGCTGCACGCCGACGGCAACTGGTCGGCGCACGCGCCGCCGCCGCGCGCGCCTCTGCAGCAGCAGCCCGCCGCCGAGCCCGTCACGCTCATCTCCGACGACCTCGGTCAGTCTATACTTCATATCCTTATTTGCTCATTTTTTTAATCGATAGGAGATACTCCTAAAATTGAAATTCTGTAGCTACGATGGTATACCTGTTTTGTGTTAAAGGCTATACAAAAAAACTGTCCATCCGAATAAGGTATATTTTAACATTACAATGACAGTCTTTGATATGTTAAAATATACCTTATTCAGAGTACATAGGTCACAAAAACTCAAAATTATCGAGGTTGTGGATTGGATATTTTTGGTTAAATCGGTCTATTTTACTTTCGCATTAGTGTAAATTAACAATATTCAAATAAATTTGCCAAGAGTTGAGTATAGAAGGAACATGGGTTTACTGTACTCATTTGTGTACTTACTTTAGCATTTTTTCTGCGAGTCATTTCATACAAGAATGTATTCTATGTTTTTTTACCACACCAAAAAAAAACCTTAAATAATGTGTGGTACAGATGATTAAAATAAAAAAAAATAATATCTAACACTGTGTTATACAGAAGTGATCCCAGTCGAAGGGGGAGGCGGTGGTGGAGGCAAGCGTGCTGCTGTGGGTGAAGCGCGAGCTCCCAAGGCGGCAGAAGTATTAGTGGATCTGACGTCAGACTCGGATGACGAGCTGCCCCTCAAACGCAAAGTGCCACAACCTAAACCCACCCCACCAGCCTCCGAATCTAGCGTTAAAAGTGATGATAACTACTCGTCTTCCAGTGGTAAGCGTTCTAAGTATTAAATGTCGAAGTCATCTGCCTAGGGTACACCTAAACGGTTGATCACGTAGTAGAGATGTGTCGCGGGGATTAAACAATTATTCCACACTGCGAGCTCTATTTATTTTTTAGGCTGCTGGCCCTGTGATGGGTTGTCTTTTGCAACACCTGATGAAATATGTTGACAGTGAAAACTTTTGCCACGCCTGGGGTATTTTTAAAGAAGTTTTGTTATTTAGCTTGGTTGCTAGATGATGTCTACCCCTTCCAAGAATTCAAACTAGAGAGTCATGTATGTATGTCATGATCGAAACTGTAAGGGGTTAAATAATACTCAATAATAATAATGAACACACTGAGGGATAGTACATAAGATTTTATTACCTAAATAATTCTCCATTAACTTACTTGGCTAGAATTTTCCTTATAGGGTTACAAAGAAGAAATTAGTGTGGTACTCAAACTGCCACTCAACTCGGGACAGTTTCGCACCTTCTTTCCTTTACTTACAGAGTAGGTACAATACATAAATAAAATAAACTATAAGCAATACATAATTTATTTTTGTTTTTCCTCAGTCAGATAGACCATGTTACCGCTAGTTCTATTAATTATAGTATTCTAAATTCTCTTACATATAACATATCAACTTGTTTTAACAAAATCCTTGTTACCGACCATAGAAAATCCATTGACAAAAACAGTTAGTTACCATACCTAAATTTCATCCAAACACTTAATGACTATAAACTTAATTTTTTTATAACTTTTTAATACTGAAATGTTTCTCCTAAAAATAGTGCTCTTTCTTACATTATTCAAGGTGCAGCATGAGGTTTTCCAGCCAAAGGTCCTTTGTATGTCTCGTATGTCTTTGCTCATACTTTATTTAATCGGATTAAACCTTTGTATAGTTACTCTTCGTTAAATGTGTAAGTTCCCTAGATATAGAAATAATTCCTTAGAGTTAGAGTATGGAGGTGTTCAATGCGAGAGGTCGACGCGAGCGATACCCCTGTAGCCGATGTAGACTAATGATTGAAATGTGGCCAGCTGCGGAGGCGGTGTCGTCGAGCGGGTACCGCTCCCCGCACGGCGCGGGCGCGGGCGGCGCGGTGATCTCGCTGGACAGCCCGTCGCCGCCCGCCGCGTCGCCGCCGCGCGCGCCCGCCGCGCCGCCGCACGCCTCGCCCGACGCGCTGCCCGACCGCCCGCACCTCTCCATCACGCCCGTCGCACACGCCGCCCACGCTGTCGGTCAGTACTTGCCGCTCTTTATTGCGTTCATCTCTCGGTTAAATGTCAAAAAAAAACAAAGAAGATTGTTCTGGGTAATGCGGGGACAAGATAATAGCGAAAACGCTATTGCCTCTTTCCAATGTTTTTGACCGAGTATCGAATACGTTGGATACTAAATTTAAAGTAACACGCTCTCGAATCACTTGGGAAAAATAATATGGCTTTTTCAATCAGTCAAAGAAACCACCAGTATCCCATGTGGATATTTTTGAAGCCGATGCTTGAATCATATTTACAACTACTTTCTTCCCCATCAACAATCTTAACACTAATCACAAAATTATGTTATATTGTAACTAAATAATAACCTGTGATGTTTAATTCCTTAAACCACATTTTTTTTGTTTTAAAAACTACAATAAATATATTAGAAGGCTGAAATAGTAACTATTATCACATAACTGCAAATGCCAACCAGATCCAATACTTCATTAACCTATGAACAAGCTCTCCATTGTAACTCATACTTGTAACTACAGTTTTACTTATACTACTCTGTAAAGAACTGATAGTTAATCGGTTAGTGACGTAATCAAATGCAATGCGAATGTTGTAAAGAGAAATTTTAAAAGAATGTTTATTTAATTTTTTTCTGTTTTATTTTCAATTAAATTTTTCTTCAAAATAATAGTATTTTTTAAGTCGATAACATTCTTATGCTAACTAGGCAAGAAGGGTCGGTAGAGCCTTCTTGCCTAGTTGAGGTTAAAAATAAATGTTAGTTTTGTGCCGTAAAACGTTTTTTTCTACAATATAAATGAAATCGTTTTGATTGTTATATTTATATTTTTAGTTGAATTTTATTATCACTACGTCTTTAGTAACTTCAAATACCAAATGTCACTGAACTCATGCTGTGTTAAAAGAGGTATAGTAATTGGTTAACATGAGTGTGTAAGAATAAAATTGCATAGTAAAAAAAACACCATTTGGTATTAATTATAAAAAAAAATAGATTTAAAGTCAACCTTAGTCTCTTAGATATTTCAAAAGGAAGGAAGAGGTTACGCAGTAGTGCAAATAAATTTTCATGTACTATTTATACTTCTAAAATAAATAGCCATGCACCGACGACAGAACTGTTCACTGCCTAGGATTATAGTTTATAGTTCCATTGGTATATTATGTTATTGTCATTGTTGTAATACTATTTCCTAATATTGATATGTATTATCTCTGTAAATGATTACTCATATTATTACTTATATATGTATGTATTTGTTGAGTTATACGTATTATTATAATCATGTAGTCTGCTATCTGCTACCATTCGTTCCAGTTACTAAATCCACAGGTTGTCGCTTTTAGCGATAAGACCGCCCATTGTATCTATCTTTAGTAAAAAATTCAAGATCCGTCGTTATTTTTATAAAGTATATTCTATTCTATTCATATAATTATTTTATTTTTACTATCCTTCAGGTACGAGTAACAACATAGACCGGGAGGAGACCGGTGAAGCGACACCCGGACACTGGGCACCTTATGCAGACTCCGAAAGAGATGATAATTTTAGAAAGTAAGTGTACAAATATCCAATCTTCTCCTTCTAATTGCAATGATGATCACTCTGTAGTATTTTTTTTTCAACTATAATCTCTTAGTGGTCTGATTTTTCATCTAGTAGCAGAATTTAATCCTTTCGGCAATTTATTCCCAATTAATATTGGATGCAATCTATGGTTCACTAAGTAACCCAAATGAAAAAACTAACCGATTAAAGAAATAAGTCACTATCGATTTTTGATTTCGATTCGAGTATAAAGGAATCACAAACTACTTAAACAAACGACATCTGATGAAAATTGAGATAAAAATTACCTGTCCTCACATTTATTTTGTAATTCTTAATTTCCTACACAGCAAATAGAACAACTTGTATTAGTTGTATTGTGCCAAACAATCAAGGAATTACATATTATTGATAAAACAATTATATCTTAAATTATAAAGTATGTGTTTATTAATACATTCCATAACAGGCCATTGTTTTTTGAGCCCATGCTCAAATTCACCAAACACAAAACAACTATTACAAAGTAGTGATGGGTTTGTTCATATATCTAGGAAAAAAAGAGTTCTTTATTTAACTTGTAATCAGACAGCATTGCGCTTTGTACATTTAAAAATGACGTCAGTGCACCGGTGACTTCAAAGATAATTCATCACAAATAACTAGCGAAAAACTGGTCACGGTGCACGGAATGTCTCCCGGCAGTTTCATGTCAATCCTCCTTAATGAGCGAGCAGGGAACAGCTTGGCCACTCCCGTAACATGACAGCGCAGAGAGAGGAGTTTACTCGCAGACACTTGCTAAAAACTTTTTAACCAAAAATAAACCAACGAAAGAAGAAAGGAACTAAAAAGCGAAACAGGAGACAAACTTGTGGAAAATGTTGGATTTTAATAAACTGCTTCATACTATAAAGTAATGAAATATATTTTTGGGTTCACCAAAGATCTAAAGGCTATGTACGCATTTCTAAAATATTATTCTGAAACCCGTTTAATTGTTTTGCTATAATTAAACTACTCGACCAACATACCATGTTACACCAAACAAATTCTAAATTATCACCAAGATATAACACTTTTTTATTCTAGTGCGCTGCAAATATTCTATTGTAACAATAATTATTTTATTCTTCCACGATAAATACTGATCGTGCACCAAATATTCCTGATTATTACACAAAATATTTAGTATGCATCCTAGTACCGTATAGTTGCTCAAATAATTATAATTGAAGAACAAATAATGCATTTCGTAAAACATTACTTCTAGGAAATACATTTATTTTACTGAAAATGTTTTTGGCGTGTGAGATAAAGATATTGCAGGATCGTAGGCGAAAGTGAGACGTTAGATACATGGCGCTTTATTAGCTTTTTTGAACAAATATGAAAGTCAAAGGGCTTTTATTACTTACTTCAAGGAAGAATGGGTAATACAAAACCCGAATTGGTACCTAGGTGCTCCAGAAGGATCTCCATCTACAAATATTGCACTCGAGGCTTTCAGTAGGACCATAAGAGATAGTCACACCCTTAGAGAACGAATTCCACTCTCCCGATTTCGTGCTGTTACTCTTGACATGGTCAAGCAGTGGTCCGAAACTTATAAAGTGGAATCGTTTTCAAGCACACCTTTGACAGAACTATCCGATTGGACATTATCTTACCAATGGGCAAAATTTAACAAAAAAGTGAAAATCATAGCAACAACAGCGGAACAAAAATCTTATCTAGTTGAAAGTTCAGCAGCCAATAATGTTCCAAACGGGCAAAATTTTGAGACATTTGATGAATTCAAGAAAATTGGGTGTGCCTTTACTTACTGGACAGTTGTCTTGCCTTCCCAAAATAGTGACTGGGTAAATGGTAAATGTAACTGCCCCGAGTTTTTTAAGAATTATAAATGCAAACACCTCCAGTGGAAGCCAAAAACATAAACATCGGGCAAAAACGAAAACGTGGGCGTCCTACAAAGGCAAAGTGCGCCTTATTGGTGCAATAATTAAAGAAAGTACTGAAGAGATTGAGTGGCCTGACAATGTGAACATTGTAGGAGTAAAGACTTTGTTTAATATTTCGAATTATTTTGGTTTCACACTGGATTAGTACAAAAAAACATTTTTAGGTAAGCATTAACTTTTGTGTTTATTTTTTATTAATAAAGCTACATTGGGTATTAATTGGTGTTTGATTAAAATATATTTTGCAGTGCATTATCTGAAGTAAAACTAAAAAAATAAATGCTTGTTTTTAAAACTAGGTGTATTACTATTTTTACAAATTTACAACAATTCTTAAATAGATGCTCATTATGAAATATGTTAGTGAATATATTTTGGTGCACATTCAGTATATTTGGCGGAACAAAGGCACAATTGTTTAAATTAAATGGGAATAAATTGAAGTACTTTTGAATACCATCCTAAAGTAATGCCTTTAATAATCATACCTATGATGAAATAATGCTCAGTATTTTTTCAACACACACCCGCAGCGCAGTCATCTTTACAACATTTTGTTCTAATTTCAAATTTTTATTACCTCTGCGCGGTTAAAGGCCACAGTCAAAAAAAAAATTATACATTATTCAACAAAATACGAAACAGTACGCAAAAGTTAGTAGTAATCAACGAAACGTCTACCAAAATCTAAATTATTGTCGCATAATGGACATGTGTAGTTCCGAATCGTAATAGTTCCTGGAACTATGTTAGTTCTTTCCGACTTGTTCTACCTAATAGTTCCACAGGCCCTAGGAACGATCACGCGGATTGGAGGAGCGGTCAGAGCGGTATTGAATGGTGGAACGAATAACGAACTGTCCGAGTGACGTATGGCCGTATGCCGCGTGTGTTGCGCCCCGGGCCGTCTACCGCTACTTCAGTTCCGTTCCGTTCCGTGTATTTTGAAAAGCAGGACTTACTTTAACCGACAGAAGGCAACGATTGAAGGCCTCAAAGGTGCCTGAGCTGCTTTTATGATAGCAATTATAAGTAAATACCTACAAAATAGTATATTATGTATTATGTTGTACAATTAATGTAAATATTACTTAACTATGTCAATTGATTTTTAATGACCCAGCCAATACATTAATTTAAATTATTTTAAGTCTAGTTACGCTATATTGTTATTTGTACATTATTGGTTGACAGTCCTACCGTCCTATCTGAGTATGAAGAAAATCAATTGATATGGTTTACAACTACCATGTAAGTCCGAGGAGCTGTCTGACCCGAAATAAACCTGTTAGCTACAACGTCCGGATAAAACTAAGGAACTAGATAGTTCCTCGGACATGTTTCCTGGAACTAGTTCCGACAAGGAAAGGAACCTAGCGCCAATTCATTTTACATTCTAATTTCAAATGTTTTTACATTTTTTTTCTTTAACCACGACGAGGTAATAAATTTTTTAAATTGGACCATAATATTGTATAATTTAATTAATCAAAGTATGCACCATTATTATCTATGCACTTTCGCCATTTTATAAGAAGTTAATTAATTCCGTTGCTGAAAACATTGTGTGAGACAGAATCAATGAAATCTTCGAAGGCGGTCTGGACCGCTTCATCGGAATTGATTTTTTTTCCTCGCAAGAAATTTGTCTAAGTTCATATATGTTAAAACCTAATACTTGACAGCGTAAAATAAAGGGTTTTTCATTAAGCGCTTCCTATATTTAAAAAAAAAGCTAAGTACGTGTAAGAAATCATCGAATTTTTTTATTCGTTTGAAATATCTATCGATGCCATTATATGTATGGAATATAACATCGTGCAAGTTTCCGCCGCTACTTCCCTGGGTGGCGAGCAACCGTAATGTCCATTTCTCCATGACTCTGGCGCATAAATCAGGCTGAATTTGACCGATGTCATGGGTTATGTTGGCTTTGAAGGCCCCTGTGGTTTGTGGCTTATTCGCATAGACCTGCGACTTCAGAAAACCCCACAAGAAATATCTCGGTGGCCAGTTAACATCACCTCCACGTGATTATGCCCTGAATTCGTTTGTACCCTAATGCCGTTCTGTTGCACTCACATGTCGTTGGTGCCCATATCGTCCAATTCAGGCCAAAAGAAGTTGGTAATCATCAACTTATAGCGCTTGCAGTTGACAGTGACGGCCTGGCCAACGTCGTTCTCAAAGAAATATGGACCGATGACGCCGCCAATTGAAAATCCACACCAAACAGTGACTTTTTCGGGATGCATTGGATGCTATTGGATCTCATGTGGATTGGTATCGTCCCAAATTCGATAATTTTGTTTGTTGACGTACCCATTAGTCCAGAAGTGGGCCTCATCGCCGAAGATGATTTTTTTATGAAAATAAGTCAGTTTCTAACTGCTCCAGGGCCCATTCAGCGAACACATATCGTTGTTTATGGTTGTTTCCCAGCTTCTGGGTCAGTTGAATTTTGTATGGGTGCTGGTCCAAGTCACGACGCAAAATTCGCCAAGTTGCGAAAGGCCGAGTTTTTGTGAGCAGCGCGAAATCGACTGCCTCAAATTCTTCTAGACGCTCTCACGGACAGCGGCCAGGTTTTGCGGCAGTTTTTTTTTTTTTTTATTTAATAAATGACAACTCCCGCCTTAGGAATTACTCCTGTGTCGCGGGGGACTTTACAAACATACAAACAACGGACACAAAGAACACCCAGACTCAGGTGCGAATCAAACCCACGACCTCTGGCTCAGCAGTCAGGGTCACTAACCACTAGACCAACAGGCCAGTCAAGGCTTCCGGTTCGTCATCTTACGGTTGTTGGTTCATTGTTTACTCAACCAGTGGGCTCAGATTTATCCACCACACTGCGCATAGTCCTCTCGGTACTACGATTATGTCGACCGTAAAATGGGAGAAGCGTGGGGAGCGTTGTCCGAACAGAACACCCATTTTGATAAATCATTTGCACGTGTTGTTGAACGCTAAATCCGTCCATGGTCCAAACAGACTATGTAGCTTCATCAATATGACTGCTATCAACTCTCAAACTTCTGCAGTCCCTTTTGGAAGACCCTTTAACTGCCGACCGCTGGTACGCCAGCGGATCTTACCGCAGTAACGCGCAGTGGGTTGCCGATAGGTGCATCGCCGCATTAATTTTTAACCGAGGAAAAAACGCAGGAGGTTATAAAGTCAACCCGTATATTATTTATTAATTTTGGAACGAAGTTCATTATCGCACGTTACACTTCAGACGGTCGGCGGATGGGGGCTAGACGGGAAAAAAGTATTAAAGCAACGAAAAATGCTGACCGCAGGTTAATTTTTTTTATTTACGCCATCGGTGGATTCTGGTCGATACTACTGTACTTTGTTGTTGGTTGTATATATATATACCTATATATAATTATATATACCTATATTTGTTTGGGCAACTTTCACAGATTTCGCAATTTAATTTAGATTTTTTACAATATTTTGATACAATTTGTTTGTTTATATAGAATGAAACTTTGTGCTACAACTATTTACATAAATAAAAATCTATACAAGAGAGCAACATAAACCGGTTGTTGTTGTTGTTTTATTTCATACTGCCATACTCGTTACCATTTGATGAAAAGTTCCACCTCATGGTCATAGCACAAGCTGAAATTATAGAAAAGTTGTTTACGTTTGACAGTAACAGACTTACTCCTTGTAATAATAATGTTGTCTGCAAGCAATTCAATAGGCACAGCGAGATTACCAACTTTGCTTTGGACAGCTAGTAAAGCAGCTTTTTTTCTTGCTTCTTGGCCAACTTTTGGTGAACCACAAAACTTAAACCAAACTCGGCAAAGTACCTTGTCTTCATTCAAGTCTAGATTAATTAACTTACCAACTGCGCCGTTAACTAAACCACCAGTTTGCTGTGATAAGGTAATATTTTCCTTTTACCAAAGTTATTTCATAAGGTAATCCACCTACCAATAACTGACTTTTTGTATAGTTGTAATCAAATGGAAGCTTCTTGTTCTACACTTTTAGATCCAGTTACTACATCGTATGCTATTGACATTACTTTATCTGGAGCTTCTTGCAAAATGTCATTGTCATAACGATCAACAGCGATATTTGTTTAAAATAAACGTACAGCGCATGAGGACATAATCGTTGAACATCTTTTTTCTTTAAATCTTGACTCGATAAGTTCTAATTCAAGCTAAAGTAAAACGTCACCTGCCTTGCCTATCTTTGTTAATATTGATGAAAATATAGCATTAGCTTGTCTCATGACTTGCGTTAGTGGGCAAAACTTAAGACTTCGCCGTAAATGTGAACCAACCATTCGTGACCTAATTGGTTTATAAATCAATGTTGCTCTTACATGTTGCGCCTGACGTAAATCACCAACAAAATTAAAATGACTAAATTCTCTTTCCATATATTTCTACAATAATCATCTAAATCATTTAATTCTTTTCTTATCCTCTGGCTTTCGGTTGGGTATATCGTTGGGATGTAAACTATTACTACAGATGCTTTAGCCATTGGTTCGCGTAATGAATACCAAGCAGCTTCTTGTGCATGCCTTTCTACAGCATGAAGTACATCAATACGTAATTTTTTGTGATATTTACGATATCAAACTCTGAATTCTTATCTATAGTTTGAATTATCATATGCCTTAAAATACTGATGTCTCCATTATGTTTGTTAACATACTCAACGACAAAAGCAGCGCAAGCATGCACTCGTCTTGTTTTTTTTTTGAAAAGCAATGAAATACAAAAGGATTCAAAGTATTATTCAGATGGTGTTCTCCGATAAAGCTACTTTGGTCGAACGATACCTGCACGCATAATGTTGTAATAATGATTATCAGAAATAATATTATCAAGTATATAAATGATCAAAATCGTCATCAGAGTCAGTGTCCTTCATTGTGTTACGGGATGGTAAAAAAGGCGCACCGAGTCTTCATTCGGATTCTTTTTTATTCGGATCTATTTTTATAGCATGTAAATATGTGCTTATGTGTTTGTAGTTTGATATTTTCAGATGCCTCTGATTCAGACACTAAAACTAATTTGTCAACCATTTAAATAAAACCTTTGCAGTTACTTAATAAATCTTCTGCAGCATTATCTAACCATAAATGTACGTGCGCATGAGGACTTCCACGGTGCTGAAATGGATTTCATTTAACAGTATACAATTAAAGTATATGGCACAGCTAACTGCATTTTCGTTGACTAATTAAGCTTTGTGTATATATGACATCTCTGATAAGTACTCACCAGAAACGTCTGCTCCATTATATTTTAGTTTGTGCAGCAATTGAAGCAAATCATTCCATCCTGTTTCATTTGCATTAACTGTCATAAAAGCAGTTGGAGCCAAATACTGTCGTATCATTGCGAAGAGATCTTTCTTTCGATACAACTGTTAATCTAGTCATCAGACTGTATATCTTCTTTGGTGATTTTAGTATCATGTCCAACATGTTTAAACACAACGTTAAAAGAATTGCTGAATCGTTGCCTCATGATTTTACCAGCCACGTACAAAAGATGTTGCGAGTCCGTAGCACGACGGTTCGCCGAAGTTCACTGGTAGCTTGCATTAATGAAGTAACGTTACATCCACCTTTATAAGTTCTAAATTGTCCACCGTAGATAGTTGGAAATGAGAACTCTACGGCATATTGATCAAACAAAATATTACTTGGAACGCTCTTCTCGTCCGGTGCCATGTGCAACATTTTATCTTCATTCCACATAAGAGTTTGTTCAACATTGTCTTCCATAGGAACATGCTCACGAACACCATAAATTGAGTTTTTCATTATCTTGAATTATATATTTATTACATACTTATTTAGAAGTGCATCATTGATTGGGATATTTTCATGAACATAAAGTAGAGTTTTCACTTAATAGGTTAACCATTGCATTGGTTTTTATGTGTACATAAGAGCAGTCATAATCTTCAATATTTCTTGGTAATTAGTTAACAATTGCATTTACTTGGACAGGAGCATTAATAATTTGTCCGTAAGTGTCATACTGACCGTTTACATGTCTAAGTCTTTGCATAAAAGGAATTCTTGAAGAAACAAGGCGCTCATCAATAAGATTCAATTTTGGCAAAATAGATGGAATTGTTGGAAATGAAAAACCATTGTACGTTCATAATAGTGGTATTTTGCCTTTATCTTTAGCCTTCTTACACGTTGAAGATACTTTAACATTAGTCCCGCATACGTAATTCTGTAAATTATTAAAAATTTAATTAATTGAAAAAACTATGTATAACATTATACTTCTGTTAATGTTTTGTTGTTTTTTGTACAAAATTCTTTTTTTTATATCTTTGTTTTACATATTATGTTACACATTTCTTTCAATACATATTCTATAAATGCGTTTTACGATTTTTGTGTTCTGCTTGCGCCCCCCATGCTTCATAGTTAGTACTTACTTGCTTCCTGCTATTTCATTAATTCACCATTTGACCCTTAACTCACATAAGTGGCGCGAACAGAACAGAACAATTGTTTTTTGGAACGAAATTCTGTTCATACTACGTACGAGATTACACACGCTGCTCTACTATACAGTAGTATAGTAAAGCAGCGTGTGTAATCTCTTGGGCGTCATTTCCAAGCGCAGGCGTGAAAAACATGTTCGTTGGCGTTGTTTGTATGTGCGTCAAAACACATCGTGTATGTACGCGGCATAACTTAACCTATTAAGTGTGAATATTGTTTTACTATTATTTGTCACGTCGTTATTAAATAATAATTACAATGGAAAGTGCATCAAAGGATTAAAAGAAGACAATAATAATGAGTGTCAAATTATCAAGTGAACAATCATCTACGAAAGTATACGTTGGTGTAATAATGTACATAAACGCAACAAGTGTACTAACGTTTTTATTTAAATAATTTTTAGAATCTCGAATGTAACGAAAACAGAAGAACACCGTAAAAGGAAACGCAAGAACCAAAGAGATTATTATCAACGTAAAAAAGTGAAAAAAAATAAAAAAATACCAAAATCAAATGCACAACGTTCAAAAGAATTTCGAGAACGGCAAAAAAATAAAAAAGCTACATCACAAGTATCAGACTCTGACAATTTGAAAAGGTACGTTATTCACACACTAATGACGATATGTATATATATATAAATATAGGTATATATGAAAATTTAGTTTAATAATTTTTCGTTTAATAGTCGATCAAGTCGTGCGGAATATATGAAAGAATATATGAAAGAGTATCGTCAGAAAGTTAACTTGAAAAATCAAGTTGTTCAACTAAATACCTTACAAACACTAGATACAGCAAACGAACGACAACAACATGGAAACGAATCTGAGAAGACAGATTCTGAAAGTGAGAGTGAAGCATCAAAAGTTAACTGTAAGCTAAGGTACGGCATTATTTATTAAATGTACTTATTCCATATTTTTTTTATACTACATTTATTAACTTAATTTTAGGAGACAAGAAGAAAACAACGAAGTGCAGCAAGATGTCGAAGTCGAATTTGAAGTGTCACATTCTCAAGAGATTGAAGCGTCAAAATCTGAAAGTTTCAGGAGACAAGTAAAAAATAACGATGTGCAGCAACATTTCCTAGTCGAATTTGAAGCGTCACATACTCGAGAGATTCACGCATTAAAACCTGACAGTTTTAGGAGACAAGAAAAAAACAACGATGTGCAGCAACATATCAAAATCGAATTTGAAGTGTCACATTCTCGAGAGATTCAATCGTCAAAATCTGAAAGTTTTAGGAGATACGAAGAAAACAACGATGTGCAGCAATATTTCAAAGTCGAATTTGAAGCGTCCCATTCTCGAGAGATTCAAGCGTCAAAATCTGAAAGGTAAGATAAAAAGTACTTAAACTTATTTGCTATGTTATTATTATATGACTTATTTTTGTTTATGCTTTATTTATAGATCTCATTAGAATGCCAATTTACAAGTGCAAATATGTGAACACCAAGAAAAAGTAATGCAACAAAATAATTAATTCCAAGCTACTTATCAGCAGTTTAACAAATGTGCACAGCCACAAGCTATTTATTATAATGATACTGAAATTCCTGTTGACTGAAATTGATTATTTTTTCTATGATAAAAATTATGAATCTCTCAATTTCACCTTTAGAAATTCGACTACAGCTACTTCGCCCTTCGTGAACGCGTGCATTAATCCAGATAATGTAAGGTCAATTCTCAGCAGTGAAACGGACGGAATTATTTGCAAAAGTGTATAATGCGAATGTTTGTGTACATAATCACTATACGTAAACACTGTAACTAAAAAAGAAGAAATGCAATTCCTTCATTACAAAGTCAATTAACCACAAATTTCTAAAATTTCAAATCTTACTTTTACATCTTTGAGACCTACATTACACACCATTAGTCGAAGTTGAAAAAATGAACATCAACAACAGAACAGATAATCAACATATTGAAAAAAAAAATGTCTTGAAATATCTTCTGCTGTTGATGATGCAGGCGATAATATGAAGGTGATGCTGATAATTACCCTTCCAACATAGATATAAACGACACTAATATTACAATTCCACTCTACACAAACTATTATGAACACGTGAATGGTTATTATACAATTCCATAGTACATTAAAAAAATCTTTTGGGTATTCTTGTGCTGTTGACATTGTTGAAGAGGACTTGAAAAATATTACTCATGTACATGATGATATTCTGAAAGTTCTATTGCCGGTAATTTGAATTGTTATTTACATGTTCTACTTATATTATACTTTATATTATGTTTTTTTTTCGATTAAAACTTAAAATTATTATATTTTTTTCCAGACCTACATATGCGGGATTAATATTAAAGTATGCTCAACGTGTAAGAAGGCTATAGATAAAGGCAAAATATCACTATTATCAACGTACAATGGTTTTTCATTTCCAACAATTCCATCTAATTTGCCAAAATTGAATCTTATTGTGGAGCGTCTTGTTTCTCCAAGAATTCCTTTCTTGCAAATTAGAAGACTTAGACATGTAAACGGTCAGTATGACATTTACGGACAAATTATAAATGCTCCTGTCGAAGTAAATGTAAACCAATTACCAAGAAATATTAAAGATGATCACTGCTTTTATAATAAACAAATGAAAAATTCATTAATAAAACGAGTTATGTTCATGGACGTAATAATAAAGGATGTATTATTTTAAAGCAACGGTAAACCTATTAAGTGAAAATTCCGCTTTATGGTCATGAAAATATCCCAAACAATGATGCACTTCTAAATACTTTTCAAGATGGTGAAAAACGTACAATTTATGATGTTATTGAGCATGATCCTATCGAAGATAACTTTACAGGGCAGCAACTAACTCTTATGTGGAATGAAGACAAAACTTTGCACATGGCACTGGGCCAATAGAGCGTTCCAAGTAGTATTTTGTTTGATCAATATGCCAAAGACCTTTCATTTCCAACTATCTACGGTGGACAATTTAGAACTTATAAAGATGGATGTAACGTTACTTCATTTATGCAAGCTACCAGTGAACTTCGGCGAACAGATCGTCGTGTTTCTGACCCGCAACATCCTTTGTACGTGGCTGCTAAACGTTGTGTTTAAACATGTTGGACATGATACTAATATCACTAAAGAAGATATACAGTCTGATAACTAGATTAACAGTTGTATCGAAAGAAAGATCTCTTCGCAATGATACGACAGTATGGAGCTCCAACTGCTTTTATGACAGCTAATGCAAATGAAACAGGATGGAATGATTTGCTTCAATTGCTGGACAAACTAAAATATAATGGAGCAGACGTTTCTGATGAGTACTTATCAGAGATGTCATATATACACAAAGCTTAATTAGTCAATGAAAATGCAGTTGTACCTGTGTCATAGTTATTGAATTGTTTTATATTAAGTATAAACCAAACATGTTGGTATACGACTAGGTGTGATACTAAAACTCCAACAAAACATAACTTCCATATTATTTGTTAGTACACAGTATCTGGCTTGTTTTTTTTTTAACGTGTGGAAACCCCCTCGGGTGTGGCACTGAGCTGATACTCGGCGAATTGGGTATGTCGGAATCGAACCGACTAAAAGCACACGGTGTTCCGTCACGGGTGTCTATGGGCCGAGGGCTCAGGTATAACCTAGGAAGGAACTCCCTGGACCCCCGACAGACTAGACTACCTTCCCATAAAGCAAGATAGTCTCGCAGACACACAGTATCTGGCTAAAAACTCTACATTTAATACGACAAATCGAACCTGAAATAAAATTTTACTGCAGAGAATTATGACATGCTTTATCAATATTATTACTAATTTACTTTCTAAGGGTAAATGTTTCCTTAATAGAGAAATTCTATTTTATTTGGATAAGTTGCTTTTTATTTGTACCGTCAATTATTTGACAATGGTTTTTTTGTGCAATAAAACAACCATTTGTATTCACCGAACGTTTATTTACGTAATCGTTTATATTTGACGGACATGAGTATGTTACTTTAACCAGTCATCTGGAACAAACCGCCATCAGTACAAGTTACACACTACAAATTGAATCGTGTATATCTTGCATAAACTCCATTCCGGAACATTGTTTTAAAAATAAATTGCCATCGAAGTTGAAGAAGAAGCTGCAAAGTTATTTTTTGGAATCTGATCTTGTTATTATATTCAACATACTGCACAAGATGTATGAGTCACGGAAATAAATGGATCATGTTTACGAATAAGAGGTTATCAACCTGTGACACACAAACATGAGATAATTAAAGGTTTCATATTTAATTATCTTAGGTCCACCACACACACACAAAATTGTATACGACCGGGCAATTAAGCGCTTTTGGAAATGCAGCGACTGATCGCTGTAATATGTCTTTTTAGTATAGTAATCAAACGCAGACAGTCTGAAATCTCTAAAATGCAATATGCTTGTAAGTATCAATACGATACGATCGCCAATAAAATATTGTATTTGCTCTTATTTGGCATTTCGGGAAAGCCTACGAAGTCGTTATCTTCTATTCATTTCTTTTATCATATTCCACTTATTTTTACCAAGTTCTCGATTTGGATTATGAATATAGTTTATTGATACGCATTAGACAAGGAATAAAGATAACCTATTTAATTTTAAGGCGGTTTTCTTACAGGTTCAATTAAATTATATAAAGTGGGATTTTACGACGTGAATTGGACTGATCTTACTAATATTAAAAAGGCGATAGAAAGTTTGTGAGGACGGATGGATGTTTCACTCAAAAACCTACAAACGGACCTGGATGAGGCACAGAGATAGATTTTAGTCTGGAATAGCACATAGACTTTTGTCCCGGCAAAATGTACGGTTCCCGTGGAATAGATTTCACCAAAATTTCCACGTGCACGAAGTCGCGCGCAACAGCTAGTATCTACATAATATAAAAATAAACAAAGACAAAACAGCTCAGTACTATTTCTCATCGGTTGTTTACACTTTTTTAACTTTGTAAAAAAAATTAAATAGGCGCACCACAGATAATAGTAAAAATAATAATTAAGGTCGAATTTTGACCAGTGGGCGAACACTAGGACTTAATGAATTGTACTATAAAATAACATCGCCACCCGGCAAAAAAAGTGTCACAATACAAAAACAGCTCTTTCGAGAAAACATGACTTAATGCCGGTGAATTGAACAAAACAGCTCAGGGAAAAGGGGAACTTTGTTCTCTTTTTCACTGAGCTAATAACGATGTTTTTAAAGCCTGACCAAATGCAACGGTGCAATAGCAAACGTTGCATTTGGTCATCTATAAAAATGTGACGCTTTTTTTTGCCGGGTGGCGACATGGTCTAAATATTGAAATCAAGACAACTAATTAAAGGCTCAAATTCGCGTCGAGCACAAATCGATCGAAATGATTGCAAGAAAGTTTAAAAACTTAATAATGTATATTAAATATCGTCAACATGTACGAATACGCTACCCTTATCACGGTAGGTGCGGCAACCGTTAGGTCACAAAACTAATTAGTGTAGTACCCACAATCCAATGAAAGCGAATTGTTATTCAACCGAGGCACGACTCACCAAACTTCCAGATGAAATGGGGTGTCCGCACCCTTACCGATTAGTGCCCTAGGGAAATTCTACGTATTTGTATCATGCGTATCGTGATGATAAAAGAGATCTCTTCCTATCATGCGTAAGAATTTCTTCAATTAGGGTTGCGTCTATTTTCTTTTGAATTTTCAATGTTCGTTTTATTGTTCCTGCTCTATTTCTTTTTGGACTGTATATTAATAAATAAGTAACTGTTTTTGAACTGTAGAATAAATTATAATCAGGAATTTAGGTATAGTAAAGTAATTGTTAATTTTTGTAATTTAACATTAAAGTTAACATTTTGATTTAAAAAAAAGCTAAAATCTATGCGGGTTTCCTCTAGAACCCTCTAGATTGGAGATAATCCAGCAAAATCCTAAGAGAAAAACAGTGCTGGATTATGTTCCCTAGTGGCAAATGAGAATAGGCCCTTCGTTTTTGTGTTTTAATGTTGTTATTGTGTAAAGATCATTTTGCCAATTTATATAACAGAATCAGTAACAACGTGCTAATGACAAGCAAATAAAATTACACTTTTAAAACTCAAAAATAAATACAATTCATAAAATGACTGAAGCGTGTGGAAATGCATTCAGTTCAATATAGTCGAATGTACGAACAGTAAGGCATAAGTGTTAGGCATTGTTTTATATGGAAATAACTTGCTTTTTAGCGGAGACATTTCTGCTACTATCTGATGTCCTGCCGAGGTGGGAGTAGCTAACTAACATTTTGGGTCACCGAGTCCCTTTGATTCGAAGAGCATACATTAGAGAAACGACGACGTGGTGAACGGGGTCAACGTTTTTTGGATACTTTGGGGGCGAAGGGCAAGTTCTTGCACAGTCCTCAATGCGTCCGAATTTTTGTGTGAACCTGATTCGGATTCCTTAGAGTTCATCCCCAGGCAATAGAAACGGTCTGGCTCACTCTTCCGCCCTACCCTATGTAATCTAGGCCGCCAGTGGATAGGAGCGGTTCCTTTTTGAGCCTATAAGCCATTTTAACCTACAACCTACAATACAAGAAATCTATATAAAATTAGGCAAGGCAAAACAGTTAAGAACCATTTTCTCCTCTCCTATATTTGTCAACCGATTTCCTTTATTTTTTTTTATTTAGTTTGAGTAATATCAGATAGTTTTTTCTTTTTAAATTATGTGTCCAGTATATATATGTTGAGAGTTATGGTACGGAAGTCTATAAAGTGTCAATTCAAGCACAGAATACATATAGTACAGGTACAGAAGTCCCACTTCGCCAAATCATTTAAATAAATAGCCACTCTTGTTTCTACACAATAAAGTCGCAATTTAGGCCGCACAGCGCAAATTACCTACAGCTATATTGACCTAGAAGTTACCTCTCTTTCTATCACGTATCTGTTCTGACGACGCCGCAACGTTAGGGTTGTCTTTTTTTAAATAATTAATTAATACGAATGTTTAATTTCCAGTCAGTTATGTGCCTATTACTTTATTTCTGTGAACATATAAATAAACCTACGTTAGGTACTAATGACTCGATACAAACGAAATAGTCTAGATACGAACAGATGACGCGACGCAGCGGTTGAATGAGCATCGAATTAACGTGCAGCACTGTCGGCGCGTGCCAACCCCCACTGAATTTCGACACGTTTAGTCGACCTCGCCGTGTACTTGTAGGTTTATACATACCCTGCTAAGTGGGCCTGGCCTGGTTCAGGTTAGACTGGTCATAGAAATAAAACATTCAAAACTTAAGGAATTGTGGTCGACATTAGACCACCAGGGGATCATTAGTATTTACAAACATACTATTAAATAATAAATAAACTCCGGTTATAAATTAATGTATATATAATTTGTTCTAGATACTGACTGAGGGAGAAGAGTGGCTGCACCACATATGCCAGCGGCCATTCTTCTGAAGAGGACCATGAGCAGGAGCCTTCGTACCCCGAAGTGCCGCTGCTGCCGCCCTAGACGCGCACGCACACACACACACGAGCCTGCCGAGAGCCCACATGTGTACATAATGTGACTGACATGAGTGATCAGTGATTATGACTTCTTAATGTTTTTCTGCTCAAACTGTAAAGACCGATAGCGCTGAGTGACGTTCCTCATATTGTTTAGTGCCATGCGATTCTACTTAAATTACGTGTCTTCGTTGTTTACAGCAGAAATTAATCAACTGTCTTATCCAAAATTATATGTTTATGGCATCACTTAATGATTGATAGTTGATACCAGCTTTTAAAACAAAGAGTATTATTTATAATGTTACACATTATAAGTTTAAGATTTCAAATTAGAATGTTCATTAATTTCTGCCGTTAGCGAGTCGACAGGGCATAAAATGGCGTTTCTATTAGGACATCAACTGAACAATACTTTGTCGTTTCTCTCATTCGCTGTGTCGCAGTTAAATTAAACTACCATGTTAAAAGATGACGTTCTAAACCAAAATGTTGTTAGTAGTTTAACAAATAGAGGTTGGTCTAACGTCGAAATTTAAATGTATTCCAGTATAAGCTAGATATCAAAGTAATGTTAGTCATAAGCCTTTTCGTAAACCAAAATTGTTTTTTATATTTTCCGATAACATTACTTGTATAGATATTTTGTTGTAGTTTAGGACGTTAGTGTCACGGTATGTATTGTATACCTCCCGGAGAAAGCGCCAGTTTGTTTAATGTGATGTATAGTTCTGACATAAAGAAAAAGCCTGTAACCTCTTAAAGCAAAACAAATATCATAAAGGATTTTTCATGACGCAAAACGATCCCACTTTTTCATTACTAATAAATAAAAATGTTCTTGAAGAGGAAAATTACACACATAATATTTGAGAAGTAATAACAGAATCATACATTCGAAACTCATTTGAGAAATACAAATTTTGCCGAGGCGAAGAATTCATTTAGCATTCTCTCTCTCTAATCATTAGCTAAGACCACTTTACATGATAAATTTGTAATTAAAGGCACGTTAAATGAATATTTTCTTTTCCTCCTATAGCCAACTATTCCATGTAAAATCTTATCAATAAGATTAGCGTCAGTTACAAAGTATGCGTGTAAAATACCTGATAAATACAATAAATATTTAACTTAAACTAGAACAATGCTTCTCTAAGACATCCTCGACCCATGGACAAATACTTAAGTGAAACAAACCAAATGTTATCCATGTTTAACGAGGATTCAGACTTACGAAGGTTTGAGTGCGATTTGTACATACTGTATGGCGTGCCCCTCTAGCATTTATTATCTAACTTAAATGTTGGTTCATGAATGTTATTGCATGGAGCGAGATAACCTACAATTGTAATTGATGTTGTCATTAAAATGTTTTGAATTTAAACACAACTGTAGTTCCTTACAAAAAACATTCATTTGTGCTTATAATTAGACTCTACACTAAAATAAATTGAAATTAAATAATAACGTTACGAAGCAACATGAATTTAAATTATAATGGTTATTAACATTACCCAATCTCAAGTTTTGCATTTTGCATTTTATTTCTTGCAATTAAATAATCCTATCTATGTCGTCATAAAAATATAACGTTAAATATGACATTTTATTATTAAAATACTAAAATTGTTAGTAAAAATAAACATAAAACTGACTGTTATAGTCTATGTGAAATATTACGTAAGTGAACTGTTTAATGGTCGCCTTGGCAATGGAGATATGTTTGTTAGCTTGTAATATTTTTAAAACACTCGTAACCTTGTGTTCAAAATAAAACTATCCATCATTTGATGCTATATGTATTGGATCTCTTTGATGATAACAAAATGTCAATCGCCTTGCTGAGACGACCGCTATTACCGAATAATATTAATTTTCTTACTCTTGAAAGAATGTTTTAATTTATTTATTAGTAAGGTATAGTTTAATGTAATGTGTAACTGTATTATATTGAATTGAATGTCTGCATTGCATTGTTAACATCAATGCGAAACAAAGATGTTAGCATAAGTGACTGTCTTTCAACAATAAATGTAAATATTGTCTGACTGCATTTTACTATTCACTCCAATCACCTCATCTCTATCACCATAACGATTTAATTATCATTGTATGTCTGGCCTGCTTGTCTGAGATTGGATTATATTCTAACAATCTTCAAACGTAATCAAAAGTCATAAAATAAATTGTAATACAGGAAACAGGTAATAAAACAATAGAAAAACGTATCAAGTTATGGCAGCAGTTTATATTAGTGAGGCCGCACTGATGCGAGGCACGGCAACAGCCGACCAAACGGCAACGACCTCCGTTGCAACGTTTAATTGTCGTATAATTATTGTAATGAATGGGCGACTGTGGCGATGCCGGCACAAACGCTACAACAATCATTATCTATTCACTCGGTGGATCAATCCAAGATAGCAGTAGTCCGTAGCGACGCCGATCGTACCCATGCTATGGCAACTTGGAACATAAAAGAATTGCACTTTTTTTATTGAGTCCAGTGCCATCCCAAGGATAGATACCGGAACTAAAATTACTGTGTTACAATATTTAAATTTATAATTTGTATGAGGGGAAATTTATTACCCACAAATGTATTACGATTTAAAATTCGCATTTGTAAATACCAAAATATTGCATATTAAATATCTAAAACCACTTAAAATTCTTTACAAAAAACAATTTGTTCTCCAACACACAATAATATTAATTAAAAATACAATCGTAACAATCAACAATTTTTTTTAATATTTGGAACTTATTAATATTAGGTTGGCAACACTTCACTTATATTGCAAATGGCTGCGTATGAGTACCGATTGCCGGTTTCTTGTGCTTTTCTTTTTGCAATAAAAGTTTTGGTTTGAATATAAAATTTGGAGATTAGTCATAAACATACATTAATTAGCTAAAGTATAAAATTCTCATGTTAGAACCAATAAAACAAGAAACAGGTAACAACAAAACACATTCATACACCGTATAAGTAGGTACCTATATATTGTTCAATTGTATATATATATATATATACCTATAGATATGTATATTATATTAGTTTTCGGTATCTGACCACTAGGCAGAGTTTTGTGTTGTCAATAAAAAGAAGCAGAGTTGCCTGTCTATATCCTATATACTATTGTAGTCTTTGATCGTACCTCTGTCCTGTCCTGTATAACGCGCCCTTCTCGCATTTTTACGCCACCCGCCTCGAAAATCAAGCGGCTCTCTGTCGTACGCGTGATCCAACGCGTCTTGCATCTCGCTTGCACGCATTCCTCGCTGCCAGGGGGGACACGTAGCGTTGCTCGCCGAAACCGAGTTCCGCGGTCGTCCGCCGACTCAATGCGGCGCTGACGTGCGTTACGCTGTTACAATAATTTTGTGTTTCTACTGTGAAATCGCCAGTGTTATTTGTTTATATTTTATAACATTACCCATGGATTGCTTCGCATCGTTCACTGGATTTACCATTAGCCGTGGAGTGTACTGTACGTGTTTGTGTAAGAGCCGAAGCGAATACTATTGTGAAACGGGTCGGCCGTGTTCGTTTATGTGCTGAATGGTGATTAAAAGTAATTTACTTTGCTTTTACGGTGTTGAGAGTCGGTGCGTATCGATCGTATATTGAAAGACAAAGCGCTGGATTGTTGTGGCGTAGAGGAGGTCGGTGCAGTGTGAGGTGAGTACTCGATGTTGTAGTTAAGTCAAGCTTGTGGCGAGGGCTCCGCGGGCCATGAAGTAAACGACGGCCGGCGCGCATTGATGAGACGGCACGCCGAGAACCGCGCTACAATACGGCGTACAGCTAACAACGATCTGTAGACCGAACGGCTATGAGGTTATTGTCATCTTAATGGTAGTAGTACATACTCCATTATCTGAAATGATAACAATACTTACAAGAATAAAAAGTGAAGAACACGTGCTTATGAAACACGTAATGGTAATTAAGTTTGTCTGATATTCGTCTGATATCACAGTAGTAAAGTGTTTAATATCTTGTAACGATGCACTATCACGTTCTTAAACAAAACTCTGTTTATCTATAATAATGAGCTAATAACACACACTCGTTTAATTAGGTAGTCAATTAATCATATTAGTACAACAAAATTTTCAACAGCTTTCTGTAGATAAACAGGCAATACTTGGGGCAATAAGATACTCGTGACCTTAGCGATTAATCAGACTCTTGTAAAGGCAGGTATATCTGCCGTACGACCTGAACAGGGGCTAATAGCTTTGTTCACATTCTGATTGAGATTATTGAGACCTAATGCGATAATGGCAGGCCGCCACTCGTTGGCTCAAAAATATTTATAAAGCCGCCGAATCAACGAGCACCTGACTGTTTGCTTTCCCATTTAGTAGGAAATGGTCGGCTGGGCTACCGATAAGGCAAAGAATAATACAATCACAAGTGTCATTGCACCGTTCAAGATGGACCATGCATTTACTATTTACTTCTAAAATTATTTGTAAAAATTTATATAAGTAGTTGAAGTCAAAAAGATTCTTCTTTAGAAGAAACATATCCTAGTCCTATTATTATAAACGTGAAAGTTTGTGTGGATGTTTGTTATTCTTTCACGCCAAAACTACTGAACCGATTGCGATTAAACTTGGTATGTAGATCTCTGGAGACCTAGATTACCATATAGGCTACTTTTTAGCCCGATATTCCCACGGGATCGGGATTTACGCGGGTGAAACCGTGGGACGCTGCTGGTCCTACTAATATTATAAACGTGAAAGATTGTGAGGATGTATGGATGTTTGTTACTCTTTCACGCCAAAACTACTGAACCCATTACGATGAAACTTGCTATGTAGATCTCTGGAGACCTAGATTACCATATAGGCTACTTTTTATCCCGATATTCCCACGGGATCGGGACTTACGAGGGTGAAACCGCGGGGTGCTGCTAGTAACATTATAAACGTGAAAGTTTGTGAGGATTTATGGATGTTTGTTACTCTTTCACGCAAAAACTACTGAACCGATTGCGATGAGATTTGGTATGTAGATAGCTGGAGACCTGGATTAACACATAGGCTACGTTTTATCCCGATATTCCAACGGCATCGGGTCTTACGTGGGTAAAAACGCGGGGCACTGCTAGTTGTTTAGAAGGTACAGAAAAACACCTATTACACTTGTCCTAATCTTCGTTAAATAAGGCCTACAAAAAAACCTTTTATGTATTATACAAATACTTAAAGGTAACCAAACAGTCACAAATATTATGACATCTTCAAAGGTGAAATACGACCTTACATAATTAAGAAAACTACATTACAATATTTATGTAATACCCCTTTGAATTATTGAAGTAAGTAAGGTAAAACTGGAAATAATGTACATATATTATGTAGCTCTAGATCTTCAGTAAGTTCAGGCAACAAACTGATATATTTATGCGGCAACGCATAAAATCTTTATAAAACATTAAAGCGACAATTCACAAAGGGACACTGAAGTGGTTCGAGGGCTCTAAACACGGATGTCGAGCACAATGGTACTTAAGAATGATAAGTAAACACCACGCCACCTACCTTCTCGAAAGATATAACAAAATATATCTATGTAAATAGACATTTATGGTTTTCATTTTCACCCTTCTCGCTAGGGTTACAAATATAAGGGTGTGATATCTGTCGACAGACTGACCGGACACACGGCATATTTTATATGTGGCTGGCATACTTAACTATAGTTTTCTCATTTCCTTTTACATTAAACAGGCTTCAACGGAGCACTAATGTCAACGTAGATTTTTTATCGCCTTGTCCGGATACTTATTTTAATTTAAACAGTGGTTTTGAGGAAATTGCTACAAAATTTATAACCGAAGACACGCGTGACATTGCACAACAAAGGATTTCTGTAAAGATTAGTCATTTTAGTATCAATTTGTGATAAAACCAACGAAACATATCAGTATCATTAACGATCAAACAAAACTGTAATGACAAATTGCTTTCCAAAAGCATGTTTTACAAATTCACGCTTGCGCGTGCTTGGTAATGTTAATAGAAAACCGGATTTATTATGTTATGACCATAACGCCACTATCTGTGTTTGCTGACTCTACGAAGGGCAATAGCATATCGTTGGGTAGGTAGGTAACAAAATACGTTTATAGAACAATTTCTCTATACGTTTGCTTATGATTGTGACTCAAAATGAACATCAAAATATTTATAATAGCAGCAAATTTCTATAATTACTTAGCTATATTATAATACAAGTTATTATAAAAATTTTAAATACTTTGTACAGTTTGAACTGCACGAGAGTAACAAATGATCTAGAACAGAACAATGCACGATTCCACACCCGTCGGAATGGCAAGTTTAGCGAATGATTTAAACATTGACGCTCGTTAGTAGTGCGCTCGGTGCTCATAGAATAAGAACTACGCTCTCAGAGTCCAATTTGTAAGTTTTTTGGACGCTCAGAGCGCTGCGGGAGGCGCAATGGGCGGTCCGCGAAATACTGCTCGCTTTGTGCACGAAATACGCTGTTCCCTTTTATATCATCGCATCGGTTATTGTACACATTGTGAATAGAACTCCGATAGCTGTGAGGTCAGTCAGACTTTTATATTATTTGAATGTTTCATGGATTTTTAAACAACCTGTAATTATTAGTAGTAACTTAGCTTTAGTAACCGACACAGTATTTTGTCTCCCTAATTTACTTTATATGTGGAACATGTATCTTAAACTTAAAAAAATAATACGTTTATAAAGTGATATTTAATTGAACCGGTTATTATTATTATTTCCTTTCTGATAATAATACATCACATTCTCACCTAACTATATTCTTGAAGTGCTCTGACTAACAATATCTTACCTACCAGTCGTAACGGTTTAGACAAGATACGATAATAATATCGAGTGGACTGTGTAGGTTAGGTATTAATTTAATAAATTGTTAACTAAACCGTTATCTGTTCTGTTGTCAATTCTGGCGGTCCCACGTGAGCTGTTTGCTCGATCAGCCCGCACTCTATTAATAAAATCACACTTGATTAGATCTGAGCGCGGTTTAATTGAACACTCCGTTCGCGGTATGCGAGCCTGGTACTCGGAGCACAATATACAAACCGGCGGCGAACACTCTGAGTTGTCTTATTTCTTTTTTATACTTCTTTCATCTTTCGTCTGAATCTTTTTCGTATTTTTTCCTTTTTTTGTTCATTTTGTTTGGATTTTTCATATCCTTCTGTTTTCCAGATGGATTAATTTTAATTTAAAGACTTCTAATATTTCTTTTATTTACTTTGCATAGACGAAATAATTGTTGTTTTGTAAAGTTTATACTTACCATGGTCAAACGAATATGATCTTACATGATAGAATTTATCGTAAGGGTCGCGGGATCACGGCGCGCCGCCCACGGGCAATTTGTTGTCTGCTCGCGGCGCGCTGCACTCACTGCCCGCTGTAAGAATTGTTCTCATACTAAATGCTATGCTAATGTAATGGGGCTCCATTTGATCGCAGCCCACGGCTAATTTCAAATTTTCAATGAGTCGTCTGTGGCAGCAACTTTATTAGGTGATTAGTTTTATTACTAAAGCAATTTAATAGAATTAAAGCAAATGGATCATCTTAATCGTTTCGTATTTTTTATATCTCTCTATTTGAGATATCCATCAGATTCTCTTGCTTTATTTAAGCTAATATTCGACGATCTTTTCTGTGGTGAATCACTTGTATCGTGTTTGATTTCGGGTAACTTTACCTGCGGAAACTGCCTACATTATAATGGAGGTTCCTGGAAGGGCCGCACCCGCCTCTACTAGTCATACCTTCTATGTCATTCACAAAGTCACAGTGAGCCTGAGCTTCCATTAGGTTCAATTTGTTCCTCTTATAATTATAATAGGTCAATGTTCCTGTTTATTTCACTTCAATTCAAATGTATAACGAATATATTTGTACGTTAAAGTTCAGCAAATTGATTAAAATGTTGATTTCAGATGTGGATAAATGATTTCTAACATATTACTATCCATCTCAGAGACGGTACTTAATCTGTGTTTATTACAATTGCTGTGGTGCGTCATCCCGCATGACAGCCGATCACCGACGATCTTGTTTATGTAATGCAACGTCTCAACTGGCATGTTTAACACTCAATTCACGTCTGTTTCTCAACCAGGTTATGTCTTTTCGCTGTGCGAAACCGGTATAATGTAAGGCGGAGCGACCCTCGCATGTGTGGAGTTGGTAGCCGGATCGTAAATCACTGTACGCGGCGGTAATGCGTAGATAAGAGCTCTCTCATTTGTTTTCCCATTTCCCCAGAGAAATTTCTTAGCGACATTACCGCGCGCTGTATGACGCAACGAGCAATTACCCCGGCTTCGCGAGAATTCTTATATTTTCGTAAAGATACATAACCATGACAGTTTGTACTTTAAAACAAAAAGACACAATGCAAAGATTTGGCGTATTACTATTTGTCGCTATAAACTTTAAGAATGTAATTCTTTCAAATCCTTCTTTTTATATCCTTTTCAGGATAAGTAGTTGTGGTTAACGTCAGAAACCTTAATACATACATATATAAATATTATTATTAACTTTAAAATGACACATTTTGGCAATACTATCTAAATTACAATTAAAAGATCGGGTTTCGTATTACTTAATAAGAAATTGTTCCGTTGGGAAGGCCAAATAGAATAGAATTAACCATAATAATCCTTGTCATTAGCCCAGCAATTGGCTTAACATAGGACTAATACCTGAGCAGCGGAACACGCCATATCGCTTGATTAACGCAGATTATAGTGTTCACGCGATTATACTGTCGCGATTTACGGATAACCCGGCCAGCCGGAGAGGGACGCCTCTTTCATTAGCATGCCATGAATTGCCATGCCATTTCCATGTTCGAAGCTTAATGATCACCGGCGTAGATTAATTTAACCATAGGGTCGTGTGATTAATACTCACAAATTATCAATTTACATTTAAAGGAAAATATATTGCTTACCTTTTAGTTACAAATACTTGTAATGACTTTTATGACCACGCTACAACGTGTATAATAAGATTTAAAATGTATCAGCATCATTTTATCAATAAGTCAATTGTAGTCCACTGCTGGACATAGCCTTCCGCATCTAGTCTTTCAAAGCTACCTTCTTCAGGTCGTCGGTCCATCTGGCTGTGGGACATCCTACCTTCCGTTTACCTCTTCCGTTGCCTCTTCTGCGTGCTTATTCTGCGAGCTATATTGGTAACTTAAGTTCTTTTTCAGATGACTTCATTACCAATCATATCCTTCAAAAAAACTCCTAACATATCTCGTTCCATAGCCCGCTATATAAATGAACATATATCTAAATTTAATTTACCAGCAGCGCCCCGCGGTTTCACCCGCGTAAGTCCCGATCCGTGGGAATATCGGGATAAAGTAGCCTATATGTTAATCCAGGTCTTCAGCTATCTACATACCAAGTTTCATCTCAATCGGTTCAGTAGTTTTGGCGTAAAAGAGTAAGAAACATCCATACACACAAACTTTCTAGTTTATAATATTAGTAGGATTCTGATAGGTTTAATTGGTTACAAGGCGGCAGTCGTAGAATACGTGTTTATTATCCAGCAGTACGGTTCAGAGACTATCGCAAACTCACGATAACCCCGTATGCTTATCGCGTCCGCAAATTGATTGTCATTTCAGTTCGATTTAACTCTCCCCGAACTATCCTTCACTCGATCGAAGTACAAAATAAGTCAGTGCTTCACACCCAAACTGAACTAAATAAACTTTAGATTTCTTGAGGATATAATGCTTAAAAACTAAATACAGACGGAGGAAAATACTATACGTTTTATCGTATTGTGAGAAAGTTGTAGCTTGACAGTTTTCGATAGTTCCATTTCTACAGAAAAGATGAATTCTATTTTTATTACTTAAAATTAACTACGCTGAAAAGTGAACTTAAATAAAACGTATTGTATGTTTTTGAAGCAACATGAAAAAACTAAACTTAATATAACATTACAGTAATGTTAAAACACAAGTATAATTTATAGATTATGACTTACTCATATTTATGTTTTTGGTAATCAGGTACAAGTTTATTTTACAACAAAATAATTTTAAAGTATTATTATTCAGTTAAGTTTCAATTGACATGAATCATGTTAATGTTCTTCGTGTTTCTCTTCTACATTATATTATTATTAATAGCCGGTTCATAAATAGGTTTCCAATCGAATTGTAATAAAATCGAATCAAAATCAATCGAACATAGCGATCGGATCGACCAGGGCAGCATAGACGCGCAGAGCGAGACGACATGAAGGTCGACGATGGAACCAGTTTGTTGGACGCCGCAATGTGCCGCAGGCCAGGTTAAGTGCACTGTATTACCATCATCGCCCGGCCCTTTAATGTTCGCTTATCTCCTAGTCTAGGAGATCTAAATGAGCGTCTTTAATGGTATTGTGAAACATCCAACAGCGTAGCTTACGATGTATAAAATATGATAGACCTGTTCATATACCATGAATTTGGTAAAACATAATTTTACTTACCTAACCAGTTTTATAAATTTCATTGATCTTCAGACTTCAATAAAAAAATCAATCATTTCGAACTCTTTCACAATTGGGTAGATTCCTATGATCATTTTAAATTATTTCGCCAAGCGGGCAATAAAATAACTTAAAATATTAATTTTCTTATTGAATATCAGTTGTTTACTAAAATTACCAATTATAAGTCGTTCTTTTTTTGCTATATAAAGTAAAAGAATGATAGTATTTTTATCGTTTACATAACACAAGTTAAAATAAAGGTATGCCCTAAAATATTGTTTTTAATAGAGGTTTTATTATAATTTTATTAGTATGAGACAGTGGTTCGCAATTAGTTTTTCCTACGAACCACTTCAAGAAAGATCTGAAACTCGCGTACCCCTTATAAAATAAAAAAATATGTTTGTTTTTAATAATTTTTTCTCCATCTTCAAATTTAAGAGCCATTTCTTGTCACTATCCGTACCTATTTCTAGAATTTTCCCTGTGGCCCACTCAATAAAAATGTTTAAAATCAAAGGCGACAGAGGGCACCCCTGTCTGACTCCCTGCACACTGAGCGATTAAAAATATATTTTGGCAATTGGTATTTGCCTAATTTTTTTACTGATTTTCTTAGTCAAGTGATTGCTCCGCGTACCCCTTGATGCAACCTCGCGTACCCCTCGGGGTACGCGTACCACTAATTGGGAAACACTGGTATAAGAACAATAGCTCAAATTCATGGACAATGGTGTCAGACGGACAGACGTGCTTGTGATAAAACTGCCCTGTTGAACTCCATGTAATAATAGAGAAAGCGCTTAATCGCGCTTTAATTACAAGAGAATTACAGTGTTACGTCTATTAAACATCTTATTGTTTTAAAACAATTGCGACCTGCTTTCTTTCGCATTTATAGTAAACTATTTGTCATTAACATGATCCATGTGATATTAACTTATACAAACATCTATTATTTTTAACTCTAATAGAAAATACTTTAGTCATTCGAATAGACGAACACTAGCTATTATGTTTACAAAGTAACCGTACATATATGTCAGCGGTTTAGATATTTATTTGCAGTTGCGTAACGCGTAGCACAAAAGAACGTCACGCTTCAAGCGCTCATATTACTTGCCTATTTACATGTTTAACATAAATATCTACTTTAACCACGCACTCGGACTTATTAGGAGCTGCTTGCATTAAAAAAGTACTAATGTCCATTACGAGTTTTTAATGAGACCACGCGCCGTACGTAGAAGTTCGTACTAAATTCCTATCTAAAATACTGTACTGCAATATAATATAAAAAAAAACTTATAATTTAATTTTATATCAGATTACAAAACAATTTTATATCATATTATACACAAATCTGATTCTTTGTAATACTAGGAGTGTCTAAAAATAATATCAGTGATCTCCTTTGTTTAATTTACCGGTACACCGACGAAATCTGGAGGCGCGAGGGTAGCTACGGTTTCCATAACAACACGCGCCTGGTGGTTACCCCCCTGGCGGTGCCGTGTCGCCCCCCGGCTCGTCCCCCGCGCGGTATCGATCCTGTCGTCCCTCCGCCCCGCACCACTCCAAATCAAATTACAGGAGCACGAGCATCGAGCAAGCGAGCGGCGCGCAGCAGCGGCGAAGCGCGATCGGCCGAGCCTTGCCTCGCTTGCCTCTGAATCAACTTTGTATTGGCGGGCGTAATAGTATTTTAATTCTATTGGCGCGCTTTTGACTGTGGCCCCTTTAATAGCTTGTTTGCAAATTGGTACCTACTCATAACGTGCGAGCGAGCGTGATTTGATGGAAGAATAGGTTACAGATATTTAAACACATTATACATAATGTATGTGAAACTTGCGAATCATCTTCATCTCAGGATCTAAACATCATACTAAATAACATGAATAATAACGATTTGATTTAAGTACACGACTAATTTTTTATTATTATATATTAATTTTGCTTCTGGACCGTTCAAAGTAAAGGTAGATTCTTACATAGCAGAATGAGAGCGGATCCGCGGGCATTGTTAGATAAAATATGTTAGTTGAAGTTTTTATACACAAATTATGATGACAAGCACACACTTAATAGCATGTTGAATGGTGACACAAAAGGTTGATCAATACCACGCCTATTAGTATACATTAACCTGTCTAAAACTAGTACTGTACTACACAAACAATAGTACGAATCCATTACATAAAATAAAACTATTTAACTAATGATTTTATTAAACGTTATGATCTCTTTTGTCCTGGTCAGAATTCTGTAGTTAAAACGTTAGTTTTTTATGAATTAGCCGTTACATTCACATCATAAACGTGCATAAAGACATGTATATTATTATTAACAATTGACTAAAGTAGATGGGTTTGAATAGTCAAAAGCGAACAAAAAGGTAATGTAGCAATGGTAGTATGAATTCAAAAAAAAAAAGATCAACAACCTTTTGAACATAAACAAAATTCTATTTCAATCGAATGGCAGCAATACATTCAAAGTCGATTGGTTCCGCTTTACACAACAATTGTACCTATATTGATTCTAGAAGTTTTCGCTCGTACTGCTAACAAATTAGAGCTGTTATTCACTTCACCGCGAGTAATGAATAACTCACTGTTTAAATAGTGCAGTGATTGATTCGCGATGTGGAATGTGTGACAGAACTAAAACAAATACGATGAGATTTTATAGCGATCGGCAATAAAATCGAGTATCGTATCGAATCGTTCACAACCGAGGGGACCGCAGCCGCTCGGGGACATTTTAATGAGGGAATGCCGTGATGCCGACTCGAGTAAACCGAACAGGACATTTGTCTCCCCGAATAATGGAAAAGCGCTGAAAGGATATTTATCAAAACCGACGAAGCTCTTTCGACAATTTGTTTTATAAGGGTTATATCGTCAATCGTTGAAATTGATTATAAACTTGTCGCATCACAGACCCGTACGAGTAGGTATTGTAATCAAAAGGTTTAATAGCGTAAAGATGCCTTCCATAAACGACCTATCAGTCGTCAACTTTTGATTATTAATACGACATTATTGCCGATATTCTTCTCGTGTCCCCTACACGAAGCAACTCTTTCCTGGTCTTTGGGTTGCCTGTCTCGTCATGTTACTTTGGTATATTAATATTAATCATAACACAATGAAATGTATATGCAAATAGCAATTGTAGATTTTTTACTGTTATACAGTTCAATAGCATTAATGTGAAATGTGTGAAGTTTTGAAAAAAGGAACATGTGTATTTAACATCGAGAATCGAGATACGCTAGTAATAATAACTCAGTGGTATTAAGTGCTTTTTTCAAACTGAAACTCTGACTTGAGCTTTGACGAAGATTTTACTCATTTAAAGATTTTGGATACATAGATTTGACAAAATATGCTACGATGTATACAAGATCTCCAATAGAATATGTATAAAAGCGATGGGATTAACGCAATTTGTTCTTTTTTGCTAATATTTTTCACATTATAAATATAACATATTTATAGCTCTGAATAAATAACAAACTGATTACCATTACAATATCGAACTTGTTTTACATGTAAAGGGTTTTTGCAGGAGGTAGCAACAATTAGTATAGGATTTTTTTTTGTCGTGCAAGAAACGATAATTTGTTAATGAACAAAAAAAAGAGTCTGAGGACATTCAAATACTACCTCTCTGGCAAATAAATAAATTGTAACAATTTTATCCATTTGTAGTTATAACAATGTACGAAAATTCTAAAACAATCATACATTATGCGTATAACTTTACATACCTATACATTATATTTGCATTCTAATTATTACATAGGCTGCACTAAAAGTATCGGGAATGGAATATTTCCACTGTTTCTGTCATATTAAAATCTTTTTAATTGAAAACACCTTGGTTTTAAAAATCGAATACCATTTATTTATTTAAAAAAAGATTCTCGGTCTTATCACAAGGTTTTGTCAATCTTGTTAAGTCGTTGAGAAAATGGAATTGACTCGAGAAAATTCAAGAGCGATGATTTATTATGACTTTCGAAGTGGTTTAACGCAAAAACAGTGTGTTGACCGGATGATTTCTGCATTTGGTGATGAAGCCCCATCTAAAACCACAATTTATCGCTGGTTTGCTGAATTTCAACGTGGACGTGTCAAGCTCAGTGATGATGATGAAAAGTTGTTTACCCGATGGATACCGCATTCGCTCTGTGAAGAGCAAAAAGCTGCTCGCGTTACTTGGTGCGTCAGAACTCTCGAAAGATTCCACGCAGGACCCTCAAATGCTGTATACAACATCGTATCAGGTGACGAATCCTGGATATACGCGTACGAACCCGAAACAAAAAACCAGTCACGAGTTTGGGTGTTCGAAAATGAGTTAAAGCCAACAAAAATTGTTCGTTCACGGAGTGTTGCAAAAAAAATGGTGACCACGTTTGTCTCCAAAACCGGCCATGTTGCGACTATTTCTCTTGAAGGACAAAGAACGGTTAATGCAGAATGGTATGCTAGCATTTGTTTGCTACAGGTCGTTTCTGAACTCCGTAAAGAGAACTGCAACCGCCGCATCATCCTCCATCACGACAATGCGAGTTCTCACACCGCGCACAGAACAAAAAGAGTTTTTAAAGCAAGAAAACATAGAAATATTAGACCATCCGCCGTACAGCCCCGACCTAAGCCCTAATGATTTCTATAATTTCCCTAAAATAAAGAATAAATTGCGTGGTCAGAGATTTTCATCACCTGAAGAAGCTGTGGACGCCTACAAAACGGTCATTTTGGAGACCCAACTTCCGAATGGAATGGTTGCTTCAATGATTGGTTCCATCGTATGGAAAAATGTGTCAAATTTCGCGGAGAATACTTCGAAAAGCAATAAATACATTTTTAAATAATAATGTTGTGTCACTTCCTTGATTCCCGAAATGTTCAGTGCCGCCCTCGTAGTAAGTAACATTCAACTTGTTTGACATTTTTCATGCCTTTCATGTTAGGACATAATATGTACACTGATGTGTTTAAGAATTTATTTGTGCCTTTAGTACGTAATAATTTACCAAAGGAAGTACAACCTCGTACGCTCGTTTAGATAGTAAATAGACATCGTGATAAGTACTTACTGTGACACAGTAAATTTGTCGTTAAATGATGTCGGCGTGTTGCGTGATTCTGATGAGCGTGTTCTTGGATCGTCGCCAGTTGTGTACCAGACACTTCCACAAACGTTCTAACGAAAACATTTATACTCGACCCGAGGTGATTCACTTCTCTTTCATTTATTAACTTGTACCGATGTCAAACAAAACACCATTTATTTCGTTTTTGTTAAATAAAATAGAGCTTACTTCGCCTACAACAAAACTTGGGATAGGTATCGTTTTAAATTGTTCATGCAGTACACTAAATCAGAATTGTAAATGTCTTTGGATTTCCGCCAATGTTACTCTGTTCCCAACTATCCAAGTATTCATAACTGCCTTAATCGAAATACGGTTTTGGTGTTTTCTCTACACGGCTACAACTTGGTTTTACTTTAAATATGAGAAATAATTTACAATGTTTTGTTTCTTTGTTATAAATCTGAATGTTTCTACGTATCATGCGTATGTACTTATAATAAAAAAATATCAAAGTATGTATATCCATGTTCTAATATAGTACATACAACCTTTGCTTAATTTAGGTCTAGAATCTATACCTGTAGATAGCACTGTGTACACCGTAATCTCCTAAAATATATTATTTTTCGATGGCTTGGAAAAACGTGGATTAGTAGTGGTAGTTAACCTCAAATCACTTCCGGTTTTATAAGATTAATTAAAGGCATATAAAAATGTAATGTAAAATTGTGATAACATTCGGTTTAGTTATTTTAAATGTATGAAGATGTATTAGAACTTTGAAATAAAAATGATGTCAATTCTCATCACCGCTTCATCCTTAGATTTAAATGTGTAGAAAAAAGGAAAATATGGAAATCGTAATATTGTTTCACGCTCTAAAGTGAAACTTGGATAAGTATTAGAAAGTTTAAATGCTTTTAGGAGCTAAATAATTGCTGTATGATTGCACTAGAAATATACAAGCGGTCGTGGGAGCACGTGTCGGCGTCGGGTTTTCGTGATCATTGAAACGATATCGAGTGACCTCGGAGGCAAGAGGGTCGCGGGGTGAAACGGCAGCGACTCGACCGCGTACAAGATTGCCAAGTACACATACATATTAACATAGCTAGAGGGCGCTAATAAACACCTACGAGGCTACGCACGTACAAGCCCACTTCGTGCGGACACAAATTGCTTTTGTTCGCCGAGGAACGTGCTGTGATGGAACCAGCTGGAATTATAGCCCTCTTATTGCGGCTGACTGCTGATGGACTTACAATGAGCAACTTCTCTCGGTTAATTACTTGTAACTTTTACCTTTTCTAATACTATTTACCTATTTGTTGCTAAGTCTCTAACGTATATAACAAGTAGTTGCAAGTAACCAGTTTGTGGTTAGTGTAACTGAGAATGTTTTTTGTTAATTAGAAACATACGTTTTCATATTCAAGTTTCATCAGTTATATAAATAGCTTTTACGTGTTTGCATTCAATATTCTTTAGAATTCGGAATATTGTCGTTCTTTCGGTCCTTTCAACGAATGCGTAGTTAAAAAAGTCTCTCCCACCGTATCGAATAAATAAGCAAGATCTATCGAAAAAAAAAACCTAAGTCGTACCAAAGATATTTTTTTTTTTGCATTGACTATACCAACAACAATAGTTTGATATCGATGACAGCTGATGTCATAGAGATATTATGACTCTATCGTCGGATGTAGGTTACTTATGATTTTCTTTGATTGTAGTAAATATAATACAATTATAACGAATGTTAAAGGTTTTATTAACATAAAGACAATCTAAAATCCTGTCATCACATTTGGAATAGATTATATTCGGAGCAATGACATAATTAGTGATTACCTCATAAAAAAATGAAACTAAGTGTTCTCGCTTCTTGAATTTTTTGTTTTAAATCTTTTACGTTTGTCAAGTTTATTCTTATTTTTTTAAATATAAAAAATAAAACACAATGAAACAGTCAGTCCTTCTTAGTCGCATTATAATATAAATGTAGATATTACACCTTGTTAAAAAAAAAAAAATTGTGTGTGTGTACCAGAGTACACAGGTAAGAAGTGAAACTTCTTTACGACATATCATTTTTCTACTATTTGCAACTTCACGAAAATGGGGTAGATAAGGCTTAAGCCTTAAGAAATTATAAAACGAAATATATAATCACTCTCACTTTTCTTGTAAATTCACTTAAATTTGAATAAGTCTTTTTATTTTATCACTTTCAAATTAATATATTGTTATTCTTATTTCAAACCAAACTTCAAAACTAATATATTGTTGTTATTATTATAATATATTACATTATATTCTTTACGTCACTATACTAAATTTTGATAAAAAAAGCAACATGGCGCGTAACCGAAAAACGTGACGATTGCTACAAAAATTTCTCCCATACGTCGATAAAGAAGTTTCACTTCAAAACGATTTATTTTATAAACAAATATTTACTTATTGCTTTGGTTATAATGACGGTAGGGACATTTTAGGCTACCGGGAATAAAATATGATGTTATTTTGCGTCTATTTTACTACCAAAAAATAGAAAACGTAATAGGCGTGATTTTGATAATATCTCTCAATCTACTGTGGCAAAAATTAATCTAATTTCAATTAACAGGGAGGAAATCGGAAGAAGGATACAAGATAATGGTTCCCTCTTGGATCTGAGTTCCAGATATTAATATCTTGATACATATTTATAAATAGTTTGTATATCTTTGACTTTGACCATAGAGTACAGTCAGCCCCAAAATAATAATAATAATAATACTTTATTGTAAGCCTTTGTTACATTTTACAATAATTAAACGATAATGGCTACAGTAGTATCAACTGTGTCGTAGCCATTAACGCTCACATCCGAATCTTGCGGTATATATATAACTAAGGTTAGTCGTTTTACAATATTTACCATAAGTAAATGAATATGTTTTACCCATATTGTGTAGATGGTGTTTAGGTGTATATGTTAAGTGTAGGCGAGTGTATGTCTGTGTACGTGTAGTGTATTCATTTCATACTATGATGTCTTCACATTGATTATAAGTTGAGGAAAGAAGCCACACTATTAGTTTGTACTTACATTTTTTATAGGTCAGGAGATATATCATATTAAGCAACCTGTTAACAAAATGTTATGATTAACAGCCACTGGTAGAAAAAGGAATGAGTAGAGTCACATTTGTTTTTATAGTTGTTTAAATTGATTTTCTTTTTTAAATGTGTCTATTGTCTATGAACAATTGTTTATTTTTTAGAATTAGAAATATAATAAAAATTAACAAAAATAAAAACAAGTAAGTAGGTAACTAAATGTAATCATCATATTATATTTTAAGCAGGTATACGACTAGCCTTTCGATTATAAGTAAAATCTAAATACCTACACAGTCACCTATAACATCTAAAAAAAAACTTGGTTCAGTTTTAAATAATTCATAAACAACTAGGTGTTACTATTGAAATAAATTGAGCTTGTCAAAAAATTGCATACTTTTTGTTTTTTGTCCGATACTTGAACATTTTATTATAATTTGTAGAACGAAATGCCATAAGACATACACGCTTCACAAAAGCATAATGAAGTGTAAATTCATTCTATCAATCAATCATTCAAAACAGGCAAGACCCAAGTTCTTGGTTTGAAGATCGAGTCGATCAGCTAGGATTGCTCTTTGAGTACAATTTATAAAACAAATATACACCCTACTACCAGCACCCCTTAGATGTACTATAATCAAAACTAAATCAATAAAATTGTACAATTCGTTAAACGATATTATTTACTGTAAATAACTCTGTATAAAAATAACGAGATTTTTATACAGAGAAACATTGGGTTCAAAACTTTGTAAACGTGTTTCTTTCATAACTTTGTGTGCACCTTATAATCCAACAACAACTACAGTCTTCCAAAATGATGTATACAGCTATTGTTTAGTAAAGACGTAAACAAATGCGATAAATGGTGTTGATGTGCATCGAACTAGACACCTTTATCAGGATAGGATCAATCGATACTTCGATACCAAAGATAACGCGTCTGCCGGTTTATTTAATATGTATATGATAATATTGTATGCAATTCCATCAATATTTTCTCATCAAACTGCCAAAATGATGTATACAGCTATTATAGCATTTATTTCATCATCATCAGCCTATACGTGACACATGGTACTGGAACTTTGTTCACGTATACTTTTTTATGCTGACTGTACATAATAAAGTTTTTACTTTGATTTTTTTTTATTTAAAAAGGTTATTGTCTACCTACTTATTTACACGATAACATCAAAAGATAAATAAAAAATACAAATAAAATTATTAATTAATCATCAGTAATCGTTTTAAAAATAGAAGTACCTACTAAAATTAAATAGTAGTATCTAATGAAAAGCGTCATAATAAAGTCATAAATTAACCAGCCGTTGTCAATACAAAATTTAATTATCGTTGAACTTAACATTATAAATTGATACAAAGTTAAGCTCAGTAAAGATTATATTTATGATTCTTGTATTTTTATGAGCTGCTGTAAAACATGCAATCCCAGATAAAATGTATCCTTTATAAAGCTCTATATCTAATCTCATTCAAATAGAAAAAGAAACAAGGTTACAGTATGTCAAACATTCGAGCTCGTTTTTTTTTATTTTATCTGTGTCAAGATAGACAATATTTATGTGTGTTATCTGTGTGCCGCTGTCTCATCTATTAGTTGTCTGTTGGGTACCAGGCGAGCATAAAAGTAAAGAGAACGATTTGGCTTAATAATATCGTTAGTGACTCGGTTGACAGAGTCATATAAATTATACCGGTCAACACTAAAATAAAATAAAAATCCTATGGTTGTAAAACCCATATATAATTATATTTTTACTTTATTTTAATTGGCTGAAAAAAAAATCATCAAAAAGATGCAATTACATACCTCCAAAAACTTTAAATCTTAATGCTACACATTAAGGCATAATGTACCTCGCATGTAGCTAAAGCTCTTTTCACATTTAATTTAATCGAAAACAAATTACTTTCATAAATAGGTACGTATAAAAATTGATGTGAAGTAAAGGCGGAAGCAGCGAAGAAAAATCTAACTCGGTATGCGATTCAATGGCAATAGGAATTCCCTTTGGCGAATCTCCAACGACAAAAGCTGAGCTGTTTGTAATAAAATATTATTACGTAAATAATATCTTTCATATTCATGACAGACATTCTGAAGATTAAAATAATAGTCACCAATTCACCATACGCTTTTTGTGTACGCTTATTACTGTTAGTATCTACTCAATAAGTTGTTAATAGCCGTCCCCCACGGTTTCACCATTTATAGTCACAGCTCCACTCCTGAGGGTCATAGCGTGGTGTTACATAGCCTTCCTCAATGAGTTCTCTATGCAATACAAAAGAATTATTCAAATCTGACTGATAGTGCCGCAGATTGGCGCGTTTAAACAAACAAAATAAACTTTTCAGCTTTATTATTGACTAGCAACCCGCTCCGGCTTCGCACGTAGAGACATCTTTAACAATCATCATCATATTTCAACCAATTTACACAAAACCATAACAAATTATACACCTAAACTTTCCTCATGAATCACTCTGTCTATAGGAGAAAACCGCATGAAAATCCGTTCAGTAGTTTTTCAGTTTATCGCGAACAGACAGACGCGGCGGGGGACTTTGTTTTATAATATGTAGTGATATTTGGCATCTAACACGTTTTATCTTCGGCATGTGATCTCTATCTAGGACTGTGTTGTGTAGGGATGCGGTACTCAAAGTACTAAAGTTTCATCATGTACCTAATGCACTGCCCATCAAAACTTAAACGTCCATATGACAAAAATCGTCGAATGTCGCCTTCGCTATGCTCTAATGCAGTTTGCATTACCGAAGGATGTCATTTGTGATAAGTGGTGCATTCCTTGGGTGTCGTCGTACGTCACAATTTGTTTAAAAAAAACACAAATTGGGACGTAGTGACGATGTTTCTTCCACGAGACTATTACGAAACTAGATAGCTTTTGAAGTATACGTTACTAGTATTCTTTAATAAAAAAAAATGTCTTTACCAGTAGGTAAAGACATGTTTTTTTATTAAAGAATACTAGTAACGTGGGTCACACATTACTAGTATTCTTGTTAACCCCTCCAGCTAAGCTAAGTGCTTGTGTTAGGATTGGTGCTTGGTGGATACACGTCGGTAGTGCACTGGATTGGGTTCAAACCCGCAACCACTTGATCGCAAGTCCTTAGCCATTACGCTACCGCCGCTTTTAAACTCACACTAGGTTTTTCCTGCAGTTTTGTCTGCGTGTGCCTAATTTACCAGGTTACAGAATAATCCTATGTAATAATCTAGGTCACGAACTATCTGTGTGCCAAATTTCATCCAAATCCCTTCAGCCGTTTTTGCTTGAAAACATCCATAAATTCACCCACACAAGCTTTCGGGTTTATAATATTAGCAAGATTAATTTAACAACCTTGGTAGGCTTATAATGTGTAGTGTACAGGTTTACCTGAAAATGTACAAGGAATAAGAGGTTTAACTTAATTCATATTAATGTATAATTTAATTTTCTAGACACTGTTTCCTATTTTTACAACTACATAATAATATATATTCAGTTCTTGTTTTTAAAAATAACGAAATACCCTGCCGCCCACTCGCCTTACATTGACAAGTAAAATCATCACCTTCATTAATCAATATTTTAACTAGAATTAGACAAACGATTCTGTTGGAAATAACAAAAAAATATATTCATGTGTATTTTTGTTATTACAAACAAATTCGTTTCAGAAGAATCATTTGTAGACGAGCCAAAAGATATAAAACATAAATGTCTGCTTTAATGATCAGGATGATCACACAAGTAGTATAGTCATTTTTGTAATAAGACGAACGTAGTATCAATAAATGTTAATAGCTTGGCAGAGTATGAATCTAATGTAGGAATTATTATACCGCGGACTGAAGTTTCTCACGCATCGGATAACCATCAACTATGAATATAAGTATCGTATGAAATATGTGCTATAAAAAGTAAAGAGCCACTCACATAAATAAAGTGAGAACTTGAGGCGAATACGTGATTATTCAAGTTCGGTTGCAGAGGGACCACCGGCTGGCTCAGATAAAGGGCCTTCTAACTCGCTCTCGTATTTCATTTCACTCAAAATGGATTCAGCCTCAGACGCAAAAATATTTATATTATATCAAAAGAAAGATCAAAAGTGTTCGCGAATATGAGAGCGAACGACCGCGAATAACATGGAATGGGGAGGGGGAACAAGGACCGGTGAGGGATTTTTATCGACTCCCCACATTGATGTTATGAGTTGACTTCATACGATATAGCGTCTCGGCGGAAATATTGTAATCTTAACACGAATACAAAATTCAGATATAGGTAATACGCTTATTGACGTATCACGAACTCATGGCGTGGTAGCATCCACATCTCCGCAGTCACATCTGTATGGAATTGTTTAATTTTTATATCAAACCTATCGTTAGTGTAAGGTTCGTGTTAACCGTGAATGAGAATAAAACGATGCCTAGATTTATATCTGTAGTTTATTAGATAAATAATCAAATGTTAATTAAGAACGTTTTAAGCTTCGGTTACCATACCCTAGTATCATCGTGAACATAATTCAACTTTAATTACTATCGTTAACAATAATAATTATTACAGTCTTCTTTATAGTACAGTAATAATATTTTTCTTAATAAATGAAAGAGCGGTATGAAAAAACGACACCCACAATTACATACGAACGTTACAGAATTATTTTCATAAAATAATTTCGCTTTATCTTTTCGACACGAGCGTAAATGATTACGAATGTGAAAAACAGAAGCGTAGGTTGAATGTACGTCGTAGTCATTTCAAATAATCAAAAGAGGGGAATATGTGTACCAAACGTCGTTATTTTTTACGCGGTTTATAAATGAGCGACTTACATGCAATGTGCAGCGTGCACTCACTACCACAACCACTTTAACAGTACCAGGGTAACATTAACGTGATGCAGGTGTCATCTTGTACTTTATAATTTCTTTTTGCTGATATATGTTTGCGGGTTTATTTTTATAGCGCTCTAAACCAAAGGGTTACCGTCGTCGTCGGCTCTTAATATTTTATAGAAGGGTTTTGTTATCGCTTGTTTTATGGCCGCAGTGTTCTCGAGAGAAAAACGTTCGTTTTACGAACTTCCACATAATCAAATCCTTAACAAAACGTCTTGAACAATTGAGTAACAGAACCTATGAAGTTGCAAAATTTTTATTTATTTTATTTTTAAAAAGAAAACTCCCGCATTAGGAATTTTTCTGTGTGGCGGGGGACTTCACAAACATTCAAACAACGGACACAAAAAACACCTAGACTCGGGACAAGTATTTGTGAATCACACAAATTTTTGTCCCGTCTAGGATTTGAACCCACAACACTCGGCGCGGCGTAGTGGCGAGGTGACCACTTAAAAAACCAACAATTTATTTTGTAAAATTTTCTTTAGCGTTTATCTTGGTGTAATAACGTAATTCATTTTAGACTTCATATATTTCTGTTTACTCAACGTTTATACGAACAATCCTTGTTTCCACTTGTTTCAAAAATACATATGTTTTTACTAATAAGTTTCTCCGAAACGGCTGTATATATTAGATAGAAAAATGTATTTTAATTAGATAATGTTTAACTTTGTAAGTTCTATACGAGTAGTCGGGAATTATCCTCAGTTGGCAAAAAAATATTTTCAATTTTCAAAGACTGTTGTTGATGTTATAATTCATAACATCATCAACAGTCTTAAAGGTATTAAAATATAGTCTTAAAGTGTCTTTGCCGGCTTGTATTTTCGTGTTTTTTTCTAACGTTGAATTGATGTATGCCAGGGATAATTGGCATTAAGGAGAAAATGTTTACACTCTGTATTCTTTAGAATGATGTAAAGTCCATGTTTACTAGTTTACTTTAGCTAAGTGCCTCCGGATATTTTGAAAACGATTTATTCTTCTTAAGCTTTGTTACGTAACAATGGCGACCCACGGGCGGACGAAGGAAGGAATCTTCAGTGCAGTTTATACGACCACATTCTACCTTTATTCTAATTATTTTGCAACCACAATTAGCAAGTCACGAACAGGTACACAGGTATTATTTCGAACAGAAGTATGTGCACTTAAGCTTTAATTGAGGAAGTTGAAAACAACCCTGCAAAATTAATCAAATTACTGAACTGCTACAGAAACAGACATGCGTCTACTGGGACAGAGCCACACCACACCCGTATGCATATAATCTTCATATTTGAATTCGGCTCGGTTGGATAACGCTCACTTCTCCGACCCAAACTGTTTGGCTAAATTTCATTTAAAATTATCTAACAACAAAATTTTTAATTTTAGAATCAACTTCATTTTGCTGATAATATAACTAGGAAATATACGTGCTTGCAGCTAGTAGCCTAGGTATACTATTGGCGGCGAGAACAGGATTATTAAAAACAAAACGAATATAACTACTTCATAGCGAAGTCTAAATAGACTGAAGTGCAATAACTCATTTTCACAAAACCAGTCTTTGTGTAATTATTGTAAAATTGACTTTACTCCACTTACTTTGAGTATTTATTTTCTGTGAGACTATAAAGCATAGTACGACTTGAGATCTTCAAATTCTAGGCCAGATGTGTGTTTGATATTTACCTTTTATTGTATACACACCGTGTTGGATGTCTAAGATTATTGAACAATGAACAGAACGGTTTCCTTTTGTTATTTTTGCTGGCACGTCGCGTCGGTAGATGACTTCACAATTTGTAGCATTGCTGACAAAATAACAGACAAAGGTGACACTTTGTCCGTAGAACATAATGTTTTTACCTAATTGGATATGCAGCGTCTACAGTTTTTGACAGTAGTAAATGCTTCATAATATTTATCATTCATATATCCTATTACAGTCTGACCAGGAATATAAAAAACCTCGTCATTTGCGGAAAACAAATGGAACTAATTTATTTTAATGGCAAGAGTAACTTTAAGAGGTCATTAACATGTCACCATTGTTGATTGTTGTCAAAGTATAAGCGTAGTCTATTTTTTAGTTTGTGACATTTTTATCTTAATAAAGATATAGATATATAGAATAAAGAAAACTATTCATAATCGTGAGAGAAAAGTGGTTAGAAATGTATTTGTCGGAAAGAAACTCTGAAGGATTGGACTATATTTCTCTGAATAACATTACAGATTTAGTTGTGAACATAACTGGTAGGAATTTCACATAATATGCACAATGAAAATGGGCTATTGGCACAGAATACATAATAGTACTAGTACAGAAGGACCTCTTCGCAATACCATTTAAATAAATAGCGACTCTTGCCCCGACACAATAAGGTGCAATTCAGATCGCACACCGCTAATTCCAAACTTGTTATATTAACCTAAAACTTGCCTCTCTTTCTATCGCATAACTCTTATCTGTTCTGATGCCGTTAAGGTTGTCTTCTGTAAGAAGAATTAATCTAAATATTTAATAATCAGTTATGTGCCTATTACTTTACTTCTGTGAACAAATGAAGTTTTAAATAAACCTTGGGTAGGTATTTACTTAGTAGTACCTACGTAGATGTAACTTATATTAAAGAAAACTATTTTAAATGAGCGACTTACATGCAATGTGCAGCGTGCACTCACTACCACTACTATTTTATTTCACAATCTCTGCATATATACTTTAATCTCTAAGAAGATAGGCATTTGCCATACGTTAGTGTGTACCTTGGAATGAAACTATCTCTTTTAAGTGTTTAGCAAGGTAGGTATATGCAAATCAAATCGCGGAACCCTACTCCTTATAACACCAACTATTTGCCAGTGAAAGTCCCATGGAAATCGGTCCACCCGTTGCGGAGATTAGCCGAACAAACAGACATACAGACAAAATTGTAAAACATGTTGTTTTGGTATATGTACCGTATATACATCCAAATGCACTAAGTAAAAAGCGGTTATTTTAATATTACAAATAGACACTCCAATTTTATTTATTTCTATAGAGTATAGATGTATAGATAGAAGATGTGTATCAGTTTTTGTAGTCCTAATAAATAAATATACTTACCACAGCTAAACCTGACCTTGTAAATATCTAACTATACTGATTATGACTAATAATATAATCTAACTACGTAAATACGGGAAACGTAATTCGTAAGGTACGAACGGACGAAGCGACGTAGCGCGTGAGTGAGTATCGAAGTGAGTACCTGGCCGGCCCGTGGCAGCCCACTGAATTTCGACCGACTCGTCGCCGCTGCTAGGTACCTGCAGCTTCATACCTACTGACCGGAGTGGGCCTAGCCTGCTATTGGCCCCAATATTATTGTAACTAAAACGCAGTCTTTAGTAGGCTATAGTAGTATGCTATAGTATAGTAGGCTATAGTAAAAGGAAAACAGCCTTCAGTGAATGTTGGTGTTGATAGTATGACCTTCGTAAAAGTAGTACAAGATTTTTAAGGCAAATGTAAAAGACATTCTATTAAAAAAAAACATAAACGTTTACCAATTCACATGGGTATGAATATACTTAGTGTTACAATAAAAAAACGCAATTGGCTATGCCAAGGACACAAAAAATAAGGGAACGAGTCAAGTAATTCTCCGAAATACACACAAAATAGTAATACATCTGTAAAAATCTGTACATATTTTTAAATACATACTGCATATATTTTCTTCACTAATGTAATACACTTATCTAATTAAATGTAAATACATAGAATATTGTATCGTTTTAATACTTCACAAAGCGTTGATTCTCGTAACAAGTAATGCAGTGTTACCAAAAAAATAAATTGTTTTATTTATAATATTCTTTATGTGCTTCTTTTTATTCTGTTTCGTTGAACTTCACTTTTAAATTATGGTACGTATCTAATATATTGTTACAATATTTTCAAGAATATATTGAAGTTATTATAGAATCATATTTAGTTTTATAGATCTTCAACTTATTCAACACTGGTATTTGATCATAATACAAATATGTGTAGAAAAAACATGTATATGGAAATTTCAGATAGAAAATATACAAGGCTGTATCTAAAATCAATGGAACGCTTAAACACAGTGATTTAAGTAAGTGTTCCATTGTCAGATACAGCCTGTATATGGTATTTTATGATCTGCACTTCGTCTTAAAATAAGAACAGTTGTCTTGAGAATTGGTAACATGGTTGCAAGATGCAAACACATCGCGTTTACTCGTCGTAACTCAAGCATGTTACATTTACAAACTATCTACAGGATCGATTACTAATAATTAGTAGTACAACAGAAATTATCGATTTGTAGACAATAAGATATTGAAACTCGATATTTTAGAAAAATAAACTATCAGGCTGCGATTCCATCTGGTTTCTGTTCCCCGTGTCATTGATCCGTACTTTTCACTTACAGTTCTATATATTTATAGGTACATATAAAGTAAGATTCATATAAAATATAATGTCAAATTTTGTTGTAAATAACAAACATCGTGTTTAATATACATGATCAGCTGTTGCGAAATTTTGTTGAAATCTATCCAACGGGAACTGTACATTTTTTCGGGATATACGCCTATATGCTATTCCAGACTAAAAGCTATCTCTGTGCCAGATTTCATCCAGATCCGTTCAGCCGTTTTTGCAGAAAGAGTACCAAACATCCATTCATCTATCCATCCATCCTCACAAACTTTGGTCTTTATAATATTAGTCAGATAAACATCGCAGATATAAGAAGCACACAAACAACATGTTTTATTATCCGCATTTACTCAAACTAATAGCTTTAAGCCAAGATATGCAATGTTATAAATTAAAATAAGACACAAACACGATTGTAATCAGACCTGTAGCTTTTGTTCATTGAATCGATTATCCCACGCGTTCCAATTATTTCTTGTATCCTTATCTTAACGATCTTATCGATTATGAATATCGATTCATGGACACTAATGGTTTGTACATAAATAAATATGTAACGAGATAAAACAAATAAGTGAACATAATTTACACGATATAAAAAATAAATATCCTAGTGACATAGGTACGCCTTAGTAACAGATTAAAAGAAGTGTGTTATTTTTACTTTAGGCATGAGCATAGACAGGTAGCCTTCGTACTGATAGTAGACGGTTACCATAGATCATAGGTTTTTGCAACACTAATCCTAAAACCCAGTGTTTTTAGCATAGTCAAAATATATTCAAGCATAGCTAGCCTTAGCTTATCACTACATATTATAAAACAAAGTCCCCCGCTGTGTCTGTCTGTCTGTCCGTCTGTTCGCGATAAACTGAAAAACTACTGAACAGATTTACTTGCGGTTTTCACTAATAGACAGAGTGATTTATGAGGAAGGTTTAGGTGTATAATTTGTACCCGTGCTAAGCCGGGGCGGGCTGTATAATCTAGTTTATATGTAGGTAAATACAACTTGGACTTTTTTCTATAACTTTTAGCAGGAGGGAATTTCTATATAACCGCATGACACGCGACCATTTTAAATGTCACGCTGAATTCCTCGCCAGTGGAATCTCAAGCAATCCCCCAGAATACTAAATACACAAATCGTAAACACACAAATTAACAAATTCACTGCTCATGGTCTCCCAGCTTCTTTTTTGTCGCACCAGGTTTTAGCAAATATAGAAAAAATACAAGAATTTAACTTAAACATAACTTTGATGCAGTTATTTCTACGTAAGCATACAAAAGTCAGGGAGGGAGCAGCTGCTTTCGATCGTCGATAATCCTCAATTTGTTTTATGTATTTGTCGTTCTTTTAAATAGGTGTCTTACTAAAAATATAGTTGTCAGATATGTCATCCGTTCTCAACAAAAACCAAATGAATAAGTTTTAAGTATTGACTACAGCGCCGTGTATTTTAATGCTGATTGAGTCTGTCCTCTCATGGTCCTATCAGCTTCCATTATTATTATTATTTCATCTGTTTTAAAGAATCTAACTACTTTGAATTGACTTATAAACAAGTACCTAGGTGGTTTTGAAAGTTTTGCTTTGCCTTTTCTCATATTTTAGACCTAGCTTAGTACAAAAATTTAACAGTTTACCTTTACGAGAGTTATTGATTACACTTGATGTGATTAGAATATACTTATTAATTTATGAATGTGCGAGTTTGCCGACATACATTCCCGAACAAAATAAGCATAGAGCAATTTTCCAATTGAACTACGTGTAAATCTTCATAAACAAATAAAACCTTACACCTTTTGGTATCTATCGCACAATAGTCACAATGTTACCGATAACATGAAAATGATACAACGCCATCAATCACATCGGAGTGAGTTTGGTGTGTACGTGGCCGTAGGTATCTCGTTACAATTGTGGTTTTCAGTTACAAATCACTGTCACACCACTGACCAATGCATATAATCTGTTCATTTTTGGTGGTAATACTTGGTACAATGCTCCTGTACCATGTGATTAGATGGGCCTGAGTATGCTTGCGACATGAAGAGTGTTACACACGTTGCATATCATTTAGATACCTATAAAGGTTTTATACCACATAAGGGGTAAACAAGGTCTTGAAAGAGGACGTGGGTGGTAACTGGAGGTGGTTCAGGCACGAAAAAAGAATAACTGCAGAACAAATTTATGACAAAACAAGTATATAAAGCCTACATGGCCTATTGGTTTAGTGGTTAGTGACACTGACTGCTAAGCCAGAGGTCGTGGGTTCGATTCCCACCCAGAACAAATCATTGTGTGATGAGCATGATCATTTGTTCTGTGTCTGGGTGAAATTTATCTATAATAATATGTATGTATTTAGTAATCTATAAGTATGTTTATCAGCAGTCTGGTCACCATGCTACAGGCTCTGCCTAGTTTGGGATCAGACGGCCGTGTGTGAGGTGTCTGAAGTTACTATTATTAAAAAAAAGCAAACGATAATAAACAGGCAGCTCAGAAATACCCGAGACAAGCTTTTTTGAAAGGTTTAAAGACAGTAGAGAGCAAGCTCGTAAGGAATGTAAGGCCAGAAGCAAGTGGCAAGTCAAGTCACACGAATGTGTTGTCTCTGCTTACCCTGAAAGGAGAAAGCCATTAGTTTATCCCTGTATGGGTAAACAAGCACACGGCCTAATGGTAAATTGGTTACAGGTGCATAATGTAACACCAACAAATAAAATGTAACACCAACCGTGTTAGTCACGCGTTGGCAACTCCATCTCCCCATATAACACTACACATGCAGCGGTCGATAACTGCGTTCTTCTGTTGAATGTAAGTTGGCTCTTTGTTGCACTTTTTCCGACAACGTTTACTGTATCCTCTTGTAACTACTCGTTCTAATAGAAAATTTTGTCTTGTGAGTCCACTCCTTGTATTCTTCCATTGTCTTACACATAGTTTTACATACAGAAAATGCAAACAAACTATTTTTACGGATTTTTTGACTTACTAACACACAACTATCTACAATATTACTACATCACTACATATTAAAAAACAAAGTCCCCTGCCGCGTCTGTCTGTCTGTCTGTTCGCGATAAACTGAAAAACTACTGAACGGGTTTTCATGCGGTTTTCACTAATAGACAGATGAATTCATGAGGAAGGTTTAGGTGTATAATTTGTACGCGTGCGAAGCAGGGGCGGCTTGCTAGTTCAATCCAAAATCAGTAGATGAAAGTTATCACATTTTTTTAAATGATATTCCTTGGTTGGTGAACAACATGGACGCAACATAAAAAGCGATCAATATCAAAAGTCAGTATTAAAATCTTTAGATGGTAGATTACATTATTTATACATATTAGCGCCAATCGCTATGTCTTTATCTTTAAATTCCTTACTAATATTACAGAGCACAGATAAAATAATAGTTACTTCGTAAAGATTAGGATTTATAATCTATTTGCAACTAATTCATGTAACTTGTGTTTGGTAAGGAACTGATTCCCAACATATACTTAGCTCACGGTTGAATAGACCAGTCGAACAAAACTAACTAGAGAAATACAATTGAACTATCATACCATACAACGGCATGAATAATGTAACGCTTATGGAGCGGCAACTGAACGCCCTCTGTAACAATAAAACATAAAGTATTTATCGTCTTATAAAACCCAATAGTGTTATCGCGTACCCAATTGGAATCTAGATCGAGAATAAAAGACTAAAGCACCTATAGATATACTGGTATTATTACTTACATATGAAATGATGGATTGGTATGATTGGAAAAATATCACAACGTTTATATAAAACAGAAACAGACATATTTGAGTATCGTATGAATGATAGACAGATATACTGATAACATTTTTGGTATTCTAGCTAAAAACAGAAAGTTTAAACGTGACCTGAAGAAGTGGAATACCATTAAAACGCGGCGGACAAACAACGTTTATAATGTATTATACTTTACGTATGATTTACACAAGATTTAATTTATGCTAGTGTTAAAAGTGCTTTGCAAATTATATATAATTTATTTATCACTAATGGTTCAATAAAGTTGGAACAACGGACTGCAACAATAATGTTAAATTTTAATTTATCAAAAAGTAAACCAGGCATTCAATCCATTATTAAAACAAATTTGTTATTGTTTTATGCATAGCGTATAAAATGTGGATAAAATGGAAGTTCACAAGTACAAGAGAAGAGGACGACCAAAGACAAGATGGATATACTGTGTGAAAGAAGATATGGCTAGAAAGGGAGTAAGCATGAAAATTATGAAGGATAGAGTAGAATGGAAGAATAAAACATACTGCACTGACCCCAAACAAAATTGGAACAAGGATATGTAGATGATAAAACGCGGATAAAAAAATTGATAAATTGTAAAAATTATCTAGATGTACATAACACAAAAACAATATAACATCAAGCTAAATTGTGCATTTAAATAACACGAAGGTTTGTATCCCAAACGTTTTTACCTTATCTTCAATGTTTACCAACGCCAGAAGTTCACGTAATACCTATTAAATTGAAAGAAGTCTTACAAATATTGAGCAAGGTTTGTGGGAAACCCAACCCACAAACCAACTATAAAAAAACAAGCAGTCAGGGAGCAAAATAGCATGATTGAAATACCAACGTAAAGTAACATGGTTATATAGTTTCAATTTGAGAAACAAAATAAAATAAAAACCTAATATTTATTTATTTTTTCATAAGTGTAAGTAAATTGATATTATCATAAATTCTGTGGAGATTACAAACAAAATGCCTTATAAAAAGAACTTGAGAAACTTCTTCGGTTCTTTGTCTCAACAGAGACGCATGTTATAATCTTAAAACGCATGAGTAAATACAGCCAGCTTTACGTAACTTTTATTTTTCTTGAATATTACATAATACTTACCTATTAAAGAAAGTAAGTTCAAGTAAATTAGTTAAATAGTTGAAATAATATTTAAAAGTAATGCTTACGAAATATTTTGGAGGAAGGTAATAAAAGCAATATTTATACGATACAATATATATCTGTGTATTGTGCTATATATATTATATATATATCATAATCTTTGTACCTAAATTGTGTGACGTCTGCCATAAAACTAACCCATGCGTTTTAAGTGGATATAAGTACGTGGTTAGTTTTACAAGTGAAGTAAAGTAAATGACAATCCAACGTTTAAAAGTAAACCCTCATCGATTATAGTTTCCGGTGTCTCTTACCTTTCATTGTGTATATTGTACTCGGCCGTATCTGTGAATGCTCGGCATCCTCCGCCGATTATAAGGTTGGTTCTCGGAAAGCCAGCTGGCGTGTTCTCGTTCCCAGCGAGCGTTCCCCGTCTCGACGGGTTAAGATTACAATGTCAATAGACGTTTGGGCTATTGAATTGCTCGCCCTGTTGGTACTACGGTCTTTTAAAAACATTCTTTAGATTAAATGTAGTTAGCAAATCGGTTTAACGAAAAGTTCTACGAGTTCTTGTATGCTTTTTAGTACACATTAAGATTTCTCTTTTTTAAAGATGCGATTTAAATATACAACCAAAGAATGGATTCGGTGAAGGTCGTCATTTCAAATTGATCGACCTCCACGCAACAGCCGCCTTATTTGTCATATTTGCAAAAAAATCCTCGTGGTCGTATTGGTTTTGAGTGAACGATTGGATTATTTAAGAAGTTTATGGATGTTTATTATTTAGGAAACATACTGGGGAAATAAGAAAGAAGGGGCTCGTCGCTTAGTGGTAACCGAGTAGGTTAGCACCTTGAATGGTTAAGTAATACTACCAGGTCAGTCTTAGGATGGGTGACCATTCTTAACACATCGAGACCCCTCCGTGCCTTGGAAAGTACGCCGAACGAACATCTGTGGCATTCGTTACGGGTAGTAGAAGCCCTAAAAGAGTCCGACATCCTGGTCTAACTACAGAGTTTCGATATCGCCTAGTACTTGGGTTGTGGAGGTGTGATGGCAGTCGCTTTACTAAAAATCAAAGTTCGGCCTTATCGTAGTTAGACTGAAAGCCGTCCCCAACTTAGTTAGGAAAAGGCGCAGAGGATGATGATGGCTGGGGAATTTAGGAATATTAGTAATTACTAGCCGTCCCCGCAGTTTCACCTGCATTTATGATCACTGCACCGCTCCTATTGGTGATGTTATATAGCCTTTCTCGATAAATGGGCTATCTAACACTGAAAGAATTTTTCAAATCAGACCAGTAGTTCCTGAGATTAGCGCGTTCAAGCAAACAAACAAACTCATCAGCTTCATATATTAGTATAGATATGTAGAAATAATCACTAAATTAACTTAAAAGGAAACATAAAGGAATTTCAAAATATATATGTATAAATTAAAATAATTGACATAAAGTTCCAACTTTCTCAGAAGACTGTCAGCTTAGCAGCAAAACAGAATATCAAAGCTTACTTAAAACCACATTGTTACATTATAACTTATAAGTTTCATTGCAATTTGAAATGAATGAAAGTGTCTTAGCAATATAAAGTCTAAGTACTATTTTACATAAGATCAAAGTTACATAGTTAGTGATCTCAAAGTATTCCGACTTCGAAAGCGACTTTCAAATAATGCTTCAGTTTTTCCTATTCAGTCTTTCTATAACTCAAACAACAAAGAGCCGGCTGGAGCGATCCTAACAAAAGAATATGAGAAATATCTGCGCCTCTACAATCCAAACCGCATCGCTACTTCAGTTATATTTGAAAATATTTGTTGAGTCTCACCAGTACGCATATATAGTTAAATCCGTATTTTATCTACTAAATATTGATACGCGTATCGTGCTCAAATAGCTCCACAGTGCTGTAGTTGACAAATTCACAGTAATCTAACACGATGCGACTGCTTTTACCATGTCGTATCATAAAAGTGTCATTGGAGTACCTGTAATAAATCCCACTAATATTATAAATGTGAAAGTTTAGATCTTTCACGCAAAAACCACTGAACCGATTACGATGACCGAAACTTGGTATGTAGGTAGATAGCTGGAGACTTGGATTAACACATAGGCTACTTTTTATCCCGATATTCCCATGGGATCGGGACTTACGCGGGTGAAACCGCGGGGTGCTGCTAGTGAAAATATATAAATCTTACGGTAAGTTTTATCTAATGTACAATTTTCGTGTGTTTAGTTATAAGATAGATGGCAGCTATTCATAATTTAAGTCTCAGATGCTCTGATTAAATTTCTTCCGCTCCAAAGAGCCCTTTGTTGTCAGTAACTTCTATAGCGACACAAAAGCACTCGTCTACGGCAGGATAATTTATTTTAAACAGTCCTCTGTCTTACAGGGACTCTTTCGACTTATTACGCTGAATTGTACTTTAAATATTGTTTTTGTCTTGAAATATGCTTCTTTATATTTTCTTTAGGAAGTTTTTATGCTTTTGTAAGCTTTAAGTAATATAACATTGCAAGAACAAACAACAAATTAAATAATAATATTTGTATGTCTTGGTGGCAAAACATAGCGGAATAAGATTTATTTATAAGACCACATTGATTGTTAATACCTGTTTTACAAATAAATTATTTGATTGATTGATTGCTTGAAGAATGTTTATGATTGTCAACGAAATAGAAATAAAAACTATATACATTATTTTTTCGTTTATCACTGATCTTCTGCAGGACGAATGTGTGTTCCCCATGTCGAGCGTTATTCTTTATTTCTATCTGTTTTTCTTCTTCTATTTTGTTCTTTCATATTCACTGTCACAGACATTATGTAGGTACTTAACTACTTATATTTGGATAATTCCCAAACAAATATAGTTCTTAAACGCATTTCATCTTGTATAATATGGTATAACACAACGCTAAGCCCGTGGTATTATTATACCTTATACCTCAATTTGATTACTTAAGTTTCTGCTCCATCTGTACAGTCAATTAAAGCAAACAATGGTTTTAAAAATGTATAAAAAAAGTTGGTTTTCTAACAGTTGTACACTAAAACTCAAGAAATTGACTGACTTTTGAGTCATCAGTCATCAGCATTGTGACTTTCTTATATTCAATATCAGTAAATAAGATTATTGACATTTTATTGACGATTCGGGGAATATCTAATCAATTCATTACTAGATGGCGCTGATATCATCTATTTTTTTTTCACCCATAGACACATTGGCAAATAAAACTGACGAAAACTAAACACACTTTGACTAGGATTCTGCTAATTAATCTTTACGTACTGGGTACATTGTGAATATAAACAACGATTAAGTACCTAATAGTTTGTGTAACATCCTGTTGTGACTCATGATATCAAAACCTTTCACAGCGAACTATAAGGTGTAAAGTTTCAAAATTACAGTCTATAACAGGTAACTATGATACGTGGTCGGTGTGATTTGCAATGTAAGCGTAACTCGGGTCTCAAGGAATCATAAAACATGGTAGTGGTGTTTTCGTTTCTATAAAATTATATTATTATGTCGTTGTTGACTTCAAAGAATATGCTCAGCTTATGAGCTTATATATAGAATATTTGAAATATTGACAGTTATATTATTATTATTATTGACAGTATTTAAGTACCTACTAAGAACTATTGAGGTTACAAACGGTAAAAATATCAGTTACTAAACTAACACTACCAGTTTACTACTAATTTTCTGATTAATTCAGCAACAATAATGAAAATGAGATGTGTTAAAGTTTCGTGGTGTCAGTCGTACCTGAAAAGGTATGTAAATAAAAAATAATCTTTATAAAACGATAAACCTACAATGTTAATGGAATTTAAACGATCAAATTGTGTATTGTAATGTAATGGTATTTGTTTTAACTTGAAATGGGACCATTAATTAAAAACAAAAATTTATTCACATTAAGCAAACTTCTTGCTTACCATACAGTAAAAAAGCACCCGAATATATAAAAAAGCTGTTAAAAATATTATGACAAAAAAATCAAACGGCCATAGTTTTAGGTTACGTGCATAGCCGCCTTTCAGTGTAGATTGTAGAACGACGTTTTTCGTATAAAATTAAGCGCTTGTAACTCCGTTAAGAACATGTCACATACCAGAATACACTAATGTCACTGTAGGAGTTTTTATCAATGAGCTGAATTCTCGAATGCCCAGTTTGTTAACCTGTGGGTAATGAAAACTCTGATATAACTGCCAACAGGCCAAGCTGTTTGTTTGCAACTTTGGGTATAAACAAAATATTCGTAGATACATTTCTGCATCTCATAACCACCGTATTTTTGTTGAACACTAGCTGCGCCCCGCGGTTTCACCCGCGTAAATCCCGATGCCGGGGTAATATCGGGATAAAAGTAGCCTGTTAATCCAGGTCTCCAGATATCTACATACTAAGTTTCATAACAATCGGTTGTGCAGTTTTTCGTGAAAGTTAACAAACATCCATACATCCTCACAAACTTTCACGTTTATAATATTAGTAGGATCTACTGTGAAGCGGGCGATTTGTGAACTAAACCCCTTTAAAAGATTTTCACTCGGTTTCATTTGTGTAGTAAGTAAATGAATTCATCTAAATCTTTTGGTTATTTAGAATTTCATTCAAATGAGTTATTTGTTCCCAACGCGACGGGCGCGCCGGTAAAACTCGCCATAAAACTTTGTAATTATCCGTTTGTTTAAAGAATGTATTACACAAATAAACTTTACGATTCCGGCATTTGAACATAATTTTTTTATTATCTCACATGTTTCTTCAGTGTACACAGTGAAAAAATGTTGTATCACATCAGCTATCGCGCGGTGAACGCGCACGCGGTCTCGTTACACGGTGTTCAATAATTTGTCCATTAAGGCCACCAGTGGACGACGTAATCCATCATTTTAATACAGTATGTATAAATCAGAGCGGCATAACAGCGCCAGTATTTTGTTATCCCTTCATGCATAAATGTTTTTGTAATATTTTGGAAGCGAAGCGGTGTTCTAACAAACCCCTCTCTCCCTTCACCTCCAGCGCGACGTTGCATTGCACGGTTTCATATTTCTCTTTCTAACTTTAGTTTTGTGAATACGGCGCGCTGCGAGTGACGCCCGGTTCATCACATTCTTTATAAGGAAACTTTACGAGCTTGTTCCTGCCACATTTTCAATTCGTTTTATTGCATTGCCGGGTATGTGACGTGAAATATATTAAACCAGAATTTTTAGTCATTAAAGTCGCAGATAGGAGTAATACGATAACTATTGTTGTGTTCCATTTTACACTTATTGAAGTGTGAAATTACTTACCAGAACACGATTGAAATTCTGCACTCAGTTGCATGGAGTGCATGGTTAGTCGCTGATGGCCGGCTCGGCGCGTTTGAGTTGAGCGCTCATTTGACTCGTGCGTGTACCCGTCCAACTCGCTCAAGTCAGTATTCGCGTAGCGTGCGCTCCTGTCGCCTGTCTGTGAGCCACTCGGTACGCGATCGTGTCGCATTTACTTACTGCTGCCGTATACCGGCGACTACAAAATTCATATTGGTGTGCAGTGCTGATGGCATCCTTTGTCTCTTCGTAGGTGTGAGGAGTGGAACGTCAGGCCAGTCAACAAGAGGATCACTACCGGGATGCCAGTGTGTCTAGTGATGGTGCTTTGAGATCGTGCCGGTACCTAGCATTGTGTTAGTGTTAACTATAGTGCATCAAAGTTGTGAATGGATTGTGTCTTTTTTGGATTGCCATCGAGAGTCATCGCTAGACCAACTTGGGAACGGTGAGATATGACCACACCTCTATTTATTCTGTTAATTGCTTAATTATGCTAATTTGTACTTATGTTTAAATAATTTATTTGTTTTTACACTTGTGTTTTATTTGCATAATTTATTTATTTTAGTACAGTAATGCATCATGTAGAAATTAAGATGACCAAGTCTTCTAACCAGTGTTGCCAACTCTTGAAATCGTTTTAGTACTAGATTCCTTCCAGACTAAGTATAGGATTATTGATTGAGGGTATTGTACTACAATGAAACAGTATGAGTTCAATGTTACGAACCTAGTCCCCTAAAAATTTCCTTCTTAATAAAAACCTTGCGCCATTTGAGTCCTCCCAAATAAGGGTCCTTATGTTCTCCCAGGTGGCAACGTTGTTGATAATTTTTACGTGAGGATCAAATGGCGGGATTTCGTTGTTAAAAAAAATCAATCAATCTACGTTCAACTTGCGGTAACAATATTACAGACATATTGTTAATAGTCTATTACAGTCAGTTTAACATTAAAGTTGGCCTGTTTATTTACTTATCAAAGTAAATGTACCGATAGAGATTAGCTGTCAACTTGTATAAATAATGTCCTGCTTCTATCGTAAATTATGTTATTTCGACGTTGATGAAACAAACTTATAACTTATTATATCCTGGTTTGTATCTACCAAATCATTAAGTTAAATATCCGCTATCATTATCGGTGTTATTGTAAAATCACTATCAGCGTTATTAATAAATCTTAAGTATTATGCATAACATAAATAAATACATATATATATAATTATCTATGGTTATCACATATCTTGCTACAAACCTTCGATACTTGATCGGCGGAACTACACAAGTACACACCCTAAATAACAAAAAAAACATTATCTTGTAACTTGTTATATGAAACCGTGCAATGTAACGGTTTTGAGGTACTAAGTTAAACATTATTTTAGTTTTCAATTGAGATTCAACGGCAAAAGAACATTTACCTCCTTAAAATCACTAACGACTTTGATATACGATTAAAAATAAACTAATTGAGGTATAATATAGCAGGTATAAAACAAAAGAATTAATAACACACACATACACAACTTCGATGGCAGTCGTAAAATCTGGTTGAGCGGTTATAAAAAAGTAAGCAGGGACCACGAGCTCATAAAAACTGAGCCATACGGTACAGGTTACAAACATATTTTTTATATTGAAGAAAAACAGTTACCAAAACTTGTGCATATATTATACTCATATTTATTGAAACTCCTGTACAGGATCAATTCTTATTAAAGTAATTTTAGTCTTATGTTAGCATATTTTTCTTTATTAAACTAGAAAAAAACCAACTGTTTATCTGTCCATAAATGAACTTCTCATTAGCACATAGAAATACGACAACGATAAAGTAAACCACAATGCAATGTTAATTTTTAAGATGTATAAAAAGGGGCCTCAACATTTATTTCCAAAAAGATGTCCTTCATAAATTATTAATGATGAAATTCTATAATAATGTAAGTGAAATTGTCTATTAACCGCATAGATACACTTATTTAAAAAATAGCTAATACATACCTATTCTTTTTTTTCCTTAACCTCGTAAGGAAAACTACTTAGGTAGAGCCTGATAAAATGATGATAAATGCCATTAAAGTCTATTCTTATCAAGTTAAAGCAAACATTTAGCCATTAATGAGTCACAATCAACACACACATCATATTACAAATATTTAACATGGCTCCAATAGGTGTTCTAAATCCGGGAGCTAATAAAACTTCCTCAAAAAGCTTACTTAAAAACTGTTTTGTCGCCGGAACGTCAACAACGTCGGACCCTTTTGTTTATTTTGAGACATCAAGGAGGGTCGGAACCCATTACGGTTTAGTGTATGTGCTCGTGAAAGGCCAGTATAGCTTATTAAAAAGGAAAAATACCACGAAATTCAAACACCCAAATTGATCTTAACAAGATTTTCGCCGGTACAAATAACTTTTTTAATCTGCTTGGTAGAATATTATATCAATTTGTTCTGATAAGGGCCTATTTCATTAAGCTGGGAAGTTTAATAATATAATAGAAGGTTATTGCTTTCGCTTTGGTAAAGGCATTCTATTGAAATTGATAGAGATTGAAAAGATACGCAACTGTGGTTCTATAGAAATATTTATACACTCATTAAGGCGTTATTAATAAAGGTTTTACATTCTTTTATGACGACTGTGCGTTCATTCGTGGAATTATGGAGTGTTTGGTCTATATATGAGGAGGTAGATAATCTTGGCATAATTACTTCGCAAGGCAGTTGTTTCTATGAGTATCACGATTAATAATACACTAGTTTTGAAAATATATTAAAAAGAAACCGTTTTGTTGGTGAACCAACGTGATGTGCGTGAAACACGCATTCGGTCGATTTTTTATGAAATTTATTTATGTTGGCCAACACGCGTTCGACATTCCGGTAGCTATATAATTTTGCCTTTCATACGCAATTGTGTGTATTGTTAAGTACTATTTACCCACATAAATAGCAGTCAATAGAAAACTATATTAGGTAATAAATGTAGTAGGTAGGTACATCTAGTGCAGTACCGGTTTGTATAACAATTAATTTGATGATGCTGGTTTATATTTCACTAGCTGCGCCTCGCGGTTTCACCCGCGTAAGCCCTGGTGCCGTGGGAATATCGTGATAAAAAGTATCCAGCTGTCTAATTACCAAGTTTCATCGCAATTAGTTAAGTAGTTTTTGCGTGAAAGAGTAACAAACATCCTCACACAATACATCCATACATCCTCACAAACTTTCACGTTTATAATATTAGTAGGACTAGCAATCCGCCCCGGCTTGGCACGGGTAGCAAAGAATATATTGATGTTTCTAACATCTTCAACAATCATCGTCCTATTTCAGCCATTATACACAAAACCTTAATGAATTGTGCACTTAAACCTTCCTTATGAATCACTCCGTCTATTGGTGAAAACCATATGAAAATCCGTTCAGTAGTTATTGAGTTTATCGAGAACAGGCAGACAGATAGACAGACGCGGCAGGGGACTTCGTTTTATATGTAGCGATTACGTTGATTTCGGTGTTATTTCTATTTTTAATCATTTGCATTTTACTTATATTTTAGTATTGCCAGCATGATAACTATCTTTGGTAGGTATCAATGACTTCGTTAATGAAGATGTTGATTTTTTTAACACCAAATCAATTCGGTAGTGTACAACATGTTTTTTTATCTCAATCAGTTTTATGAGAAAGCGATAACGTGTATATTTATAGCCAGACAAATACTTTACGTAATTATAAACTACTCGGTAACTAGTTAATTGTCAGTGATAACTAGTGATAAGCTTTTACTGATAGTTAAACATTGTACATACTTTTAGTTAGAGAAAATTGTATTTTTTTGCCCACGAATGCCTTCAGGTGGTAAACTTGTCCGTTAAGAAATATTTCTGGTGAGTCATTGACCGTAATATCGTTACCTATTTTCGGCGTTGTGGAAAGCTTCATGTACAGTACTTAAGTGTGGCTTGGTACGACAAAAGTCTCGGGTTTCTTTACAAAATAAAATATACTGAATATGAGTGCCAAGTATTAAGATTAGGGTGCGTATCATGAGGGTTCGTCTTGGCAGCTTTTGTCTGAGCTTGCCAGTCAAACGACCGTTGTTTCTTTGTGTGATGGGCGGTTTTAAAAAAATAGGTAAGACATAACCTACATAAACATAGTATGTTTACAATCTAACTTCAAAAAAATAATAAAACCAGAAAGTATAATAGTAATAATAACTTGACACATCTCAGACACGGCCGTCTGATCCCAACCCTGGCAGACCTGTACTATGGTAACCAGACTGCTGATAAATATACTCTTTATTTCTGAATACATAATATTATAGATAAACTAGCGAACCCGACAGACGTTGTCCTGCCGGAACGAAAAAATATTATTCCTGTAACCCTGCCGGCGCGATCTACCGGGTCCAATTGTAAATCTAAACTATTCTCGAATCCACCTGAGGACACACAAACAATTGCATTAAAATCGGTTCAGCCGTTTAGGAGGAGTTCAGTGACATACACACGTACAGTAGAATTATATATATAACAAAGAACAAATGACAATGCTCATCACACAATTATTTATCCTGGGTGGTAATAGAACCCACGACCTCTGACTCAGCAGTCAGGATCACTAACCACTAGACCTAATGTTTCAAAAGGTTCTTAATTTTTTTTTCATTTACTAGGTACTTCGTTTTACGACATACTGCATAAGTCCTACACGATGTTTCGCTCAAGTTTTATGCTCTCTATACGTTAAGAAACACAAGTGTCCATAAAACAGAATTAGCATTTTTATGCCTTTATGACACTGATGTTCGTTCTGATTATGTCTATTGCGAATTAGCAATTAAGCACACGATTTTCAATTCGTTACTACTACACTCATTACACTATGGTCCCACTGGAACCTAGCACCCTATTATACCTTTTTTGTATCTATAATAATAACTTGACACATCTCACACACGGCTGTCTGATTCCGAATTAAGCAGAGCCTGTACTATCTCAAAGGACCAACACACCACTAATCAGGATTCTCAAATAATTATCTTCACTGGTAGCATTTCTAGCATGTCACACAACATTTATAATTATGGTTATGCCGTGCTTTGATACACGCACTATTTAGTGATGTAAAACAAAATCAGCACGGCGATTCAACGTATGTTATGCGTATTCGATGTGCTTTTCATGTGCACATGTATCTTGAAAGTAAGAACTTATAGAAATATTAGAAGTTCCATCATGACGTTCAGAAGTTAGTCTTAAAGTAATCTTTGTTTGCAATTTATAACCATAAAAACTGATTCATTATTCAAATAGACTGTCCTCCGACACTTGATTGAAAGCATTCATGACCAATCACTTGTACGCTTCAATTGGTCAGCAAAAAAAAGTCTCGTGATTAATGTTCTTTTGCTACGGCTACGAGGCTTTTGAGAAATTAAAACACTTAACAATCAAGCGAAAATTGTTTACAAAGACGACGTATCAAGTTTTATGTATGTTTAAATCAATTAGAACATTAATCGATTCGTTATTCAAATGGGTATGTCAGTAGTTTTACTAACGATAAACCAATAATTTAATCGTTCAAAAGTGTATGATAATCTGTATTTTTTTCATTAAACAAATAGTATAGGATCCCGATATAAAACGACCTTCACCGAGATGTTTATTTGATGAAACGTATTTTATATTTAATTTAATATGTCAATAAATATATTGCATATGGGTTGTGTAACAAATTTCAGACTCTTCGGATCGGATCTTAGACTAAAAGCTTGACTAGTCTAGCTATTTTGTTTTTAGAATTTTTAACAGATATTACGTGTAAGTATTAGTTTTCTAATAAACGGCAAATGTATAATTATGAAGGAGTCAAGGCACAGTATTTTTTTTTGTTCTTGAGGTTCGGTTATCATACTCTACTAATGTAGTGTCTTTGTTTGGTAGTGTAAGTTTGCCAAAGCGTCATGGTAGGATCGGTAGGGCGCTAGGGCTGTCCACCTGCAAATGATATTACTGGTGTAAGTGCGTGTTTAGTAGTTTAGAAGGTTTAGTTAACTTGTGACTTTTGAGTTGCAGGTGTCCATTGGCGACAGTAGTCACTTGCCATCAGGTGACCCGTCTGCTCGTTTGCATAAAATAAAAATGCATATGTACGAATTAGTTAAATAACCGGAGGCCCTAACCCTTCCCTCTCCCCTATTCCCGTCCTTCCTTTCTCCCCTCTTCTCCCCTCCCCCTCTTTTCTCCTACTCACACCTTCAAGGGCGGCAACGCACTTGTGACTCTTTGAGTTACAGGTGCCCATGGGCGGCGGTAGTCATTTACCATCAGGTGACCCGTCTGCTCGTTTGCCCCCTATACCATAAAAAAAAAATGTTTTTTTTTTAATCATGGAATAATATCTAATCTCGTTCATCGAGGTAAGTTCTAACTTTATAAGACAACTTATAGATTTCATTCCTCAGTCTGCTATACTAACTAGCTTATGAGATTGATGAACAGATCGTTCAAAAACACAGTTGTTTAATACAGTCTGTTATTCCTACGTCTTTGTATACCTATAATTAATTTTCCTGCATCCGCAATACCACATTGGGTGTAAATTAATATACTCACCTATAAATATGTCAATAGCGATTATCAGTTTAAAAATCTTGTTATAAACAAAAATATTAAATTGCTATCGCTAATCTGATGGTAAGTCGATAAAATAAATCATTCGTTATCAACAGCTTAAAGGCCAATTCTTCTAAATCAATTGATGTTCACAGTAAAGAAAATATATTTTTGGCGATCTTCGATTAACAATCACAATATAAAACAGGCTTACAGACATAATCACATAGGTAATTGCGGAATACAGTAGAAAAGAGTGCTGGAAAGAGACAAATAATAAATTCTTATGAAAAATATTCCTTTTACATTAGCTGGCATATCTCGATATTTTCAAAGCAAATATTTCTGTAACTCGTATTCTTCCTTGTAAAATCTCTACGAATAGAATACCTCATCCAGCATTCAAATAATATTGCTTTCTCTTTTATTCCTGTGACAAGTAAGTGAGACGAGAAAAATTTATTGCATCTTTTAGATTCGAATGGGTGGAACGCGTATAAGATATTCTACATATTATAAATGTATGTAGAAATTTCAAAACAAATATGGGCGGTAATCCTCATGCTTATGTTTGTATTGTGTGTTAATCATTCATTCTGTAACCTGATTCCTACCATCGGTTGTTTGCTGAATTCAACGAATAATTCTGCTATAATATGCGGGCCTGATCATGGAAATAATAAAAATTTCTATTGCATTACTATGACAAATTGTCGATCTAACTTTTGCGTTCGGTTGTGCCCGTTTGCATCTTGGTTCTTGTCGGTGTTATTACCTAGTCCAAGATATAGTCCTAGATAAATTACTTTAGCGGTGAGGGTGTGATTGTTTAACAATCATCTTCAGTAATTTTCACATGTAACGACTTCGCTCGACTTAAATATATCATAGTATCGATTAAAATTAGGGGATAAGAATCACTGTTCTTTTGAACTTCATACTATTGACTACTGAGGTAGGTATTCTACCATTACTGAACTGTAATTATATGATTGCAAATGAATTGAAAAGGCATAATAAGAATGCTTTAACAATAGTGAATTTCTTTATGACTTTTGTATGAAATACGGAACAAAGAATAACTTTGTGCCTAACAGTAACTATAAAATAAACAATTTATACTTTATTTTATTATTATACTAGCAATCCGGCTTCGCACGGGTAGCAGAGACATCGTCAACAATCGTCAACATATTTCAATCAATTTTCACAAAATCTTAACACTATGAAAACCGCATGAAAATCCGTTCAGTAGTTCTTCAGTTTATCGCAAACAGACAGACGCAGCGGGGGACTTTGTTTTATAATATGTAGTGATTTGGTTAACTATTTGTAAATCATAAAACAAATTTATAAAACATGAAATATACGAACTCTCATGGTTTATAAAACACGGTGTTTGTTTGGCTAACTAATAAACATATTAACAGTTAGCCAGACTAAAACGAATACTGCTTCCCACTTTGTTTGCCATTACATATTTCAATTTAATAGTTCTATGACGTGTCATGGCCACCTTTATAGGTTGTTCTCTCTAAGGCTGCATCGCATGCGGGGTGTTACCTAGTATTAGAGCATGTTATTATACTTTAAGTTCGTACTATACTAAACTCCAAAAGTCTACACAGTGTCTAAAAGTTTGACGGGTTTATTACGTACCAATACTCTGTATCATATTATTTATTAGTGTGTAAGTACACTGCGCAGATTTACAAAGGGAAATAGCGAACAACGGCTATTAATTTCTCAGCTATTGCCGAATCAATTAATGGAACCATCAGAACCATATAACTTGTCTGCGATATTACAAAACAGTGATAATAAATACATTGAAGTATCAATAACTACTTATTTATAGCCGTTTTTTATTGAAACGTAAGGCCACATGTAAGGATTATTTGCCATAAAATGTAATATGTGATCTTTACACATTAAAAATAAAGACAACGGGCGACTTGGCTCGTTAACGTTTAATACTTGGGGTAAAAACTGGTTTCTTGACACTTCCATTGACTCAAATTGATCAAAGTATCGTGTCACAATCATTGTAATTAGTTGGGGTTACACTAGACTATCAAAATTTATTAATGAGGAACTATCAAAGAATAATGGAATTAATATATTTGAAAATACAATATATATCTTATCTTAATATATATAAATCTCGTGTCACAATGTTTGTCCTCAATGGACTCCTAAACCACTTAACCGATTATAATAAAATTCGCACACCATGTGCAGTTCGATCCAACTTGAGAGATAGGATAGTTTAAATCTCAAATTATAGTCGCAATTTTAATTTATTGCTGATTATTTGTCTGTTATTATTTGACAGTCACAATTATCTGTTAACTCCAAATGATTCTGACAGATGTCGATACCTTTCGACTGGGTTGAGTAAGTAATCAATAGATGGCGCTGCTATGGTAAATCTACGAACGTGTCATATAAGCTACATTTTAACAGCATAATTACCACGTGTTGTTGACGCTATAAAATTAATTAAATTTATTTTGTAGTGAACGAAATACCGTATAATTCAGCTAATTATTTGTCTGTTATTTGCGATTTAACATCTGATGGACGAGTCATTTTGTACAACAATATGAATTTTTCAATTGAGTACTTTAGTTTTATTTTCAATTTAGCTAATTAGATTTTACCGGAAGGGTTTTATTTCCTTAGTTGCGATTAGAGAAATAAAATATGGCGGTACGAAGTTCGCCGGGTCAGCTAGTGGTCTAAGAGCCCGTGAACCCCAGACCTTCGTTATTTTATAAAAGCTGAAAGTTTGTCAGCGCATGCTCCCAACACAGGTAAGAACGATGGACCATTATGATGTTTGGGTTGCCCTGGCTTGGGCAGGTAAACGGTACTAAAGGTGTGTAAAATACCGATCTAACTTCATCAAATAATAAAGTGCGATTTTTTGGTATTATCTTCAAAATATTTTTAATAATCACATTATTCATTACCAGACACTTAACATCCTGGCAACCCCTTGCCAGACATCCTTAATGTTCATGAAATTATAATTTTACTTACGTTATAGTATAAAAGCTGATTTTTATATATAATACTTGAGTAATAACTTTGTTTTTTTTTTGTTTTGTTTTTTTTTTTTGTTTAAAAAAGACAACTCCCGCATTAGGAATATTCCTGTGTCGCGGGGGGCTTCACAAACATTTAAACAACGGACACAAAGAACACCCAGACTCGGGACAACTATTTGTGGATCACACAAATTTTTGTCCCGTGTGGAATTCGAACCCACAACACTCGGCGCGGCGTAGTGGCGAGGTGACCACTTAAACCATGCGCCATCCGTGCAGTAAATGATGTTTCCTCATTAGCCAGACGTTTTTTTTTTTTTATAGGGGGCAAACGAGCACACGGGTCACCTGATGGTAAATGACTACCACCGCCCATGGGCACCTGTAACTCAAGAGTCACAAGTGCGTTGCCGCCCTTTAAGGTGGAAGTAGGGGAAGAGGGGGAGCGGGCGGAGAGTGGGAATAGGAGAGAGGGGGATTACAGGGGAGGAAAGGACGGGAATAGGGGAGAGGGAAGGGTTAGGGCCCCCGGTAACCTCACTCACGCAGCGAAAAGCAATGCAAGCATTGTTTCACTGCCGGTTTTGAGTCGAGCCGGAAGAATGATGTCATTATATTTTAGGTTATGTGTTTTTCGCAATTTTAAAATTAATTCACATTTAAATAACAACTGCGCAGTGAGGAATCGCGGTAGACTTAACTCGCCATCTCACTCGCACCTACCCATATATATACTGCCTCGCGCCTACAGCTATCCTACATGCTTGTCTGGCAAGGGGTTGGAAGTTTCAAAAATGTCTGGCTAATGAGGAAACATCATTGACTTATTACTCAAGTATTATATATAAAAATCAGCTTTTATACTATAACGTAAGTAAAATTATAATTTCATGAACATTAAGGGTGTCTGGCTAGGGGTTGCCAGGATGTTAAGTGTCTGGCAATGAATAATGTGATTTTTAATAATATTCTAAAGATAATACCAAAATTTCGCACTTTATTATTTAATGAAGTTAGATCGGTATTTTACACACCTTTAGTACCGTTTAAGTGCCAAAGCCAGGGCAACCCAAACTTCATAATGGTCCATCGTTCTTACCTGTGTTGGGAGCATGCGCTGACAAACTTTCAGCTTTTATAAAATAACGAAGGTCTGGGGTTCACGGGCTCTTACTCTATAGTATATTATATGTTTCACCAATCCCACTAATATTATAAATGTAATGTTTGGATGGATGGATGGATGAATTTTAGTTACTCTTTCACGCCAAAACTACTGAACCTATTGCAATGAAACTTGGTATGTAGATAACTGGAGACCTGGATTAACATATAGGCTACTTTTTATCCCGAAATTCCCTTGGGGTCGGGACTTACGCGGGTGAAACCGCGGGGCGCTGCTAGTAGTTAATGAAGTTGGCTAATCACCATTTGAAGTATCAGAATAGAAACACTTCTATATCTATTGTGATAAACATCATGCTATCGAAAGAACCAATTGTACAAAGATAAAGTATATAATAATATAAGTAGCAGATAATACAGTACATTACGTTTTACAAACGATTTTATATGAAAGGTCCCCCCCTGTCTTATTGCTAAATGCAATCTATCAAGCAATTTTAGTATTAATTTAAAATTTTACCGTAAATTTATAGTTATTTTTCATTTTGAATTTATTACAATTTTAAAATGACTACACACGTGAATGATCAACAAGTTTGTTTAGTAACGGCAAAACTAAATTAGCACAAAATGCGTACGGAGTCTATTGATATGTTTTAACTGTCACAAAATGCGTACAGAGCCATTTGCATCATGATATTATAATTGTTCCGTTGTGATCGAGGCGAATGATATCTTTTCCTTAAATGAAGTACGTAATTAGTCTAAAGACCGAAGCACACTATTAATGTTTATGCAATGAATTTGTTTCAATTATGGAATTGAAACAATTTTCATGCATTTCTTTGACGTTTCTTTGAACTCTTCACAGTTTTTCGGTTATCGAATTAATCTTTTTCAAATTGTGTAATTAAGGCTATTAAATAATTTTCTAGTTATGCTTATTTACACAATCTTTTGATTCATTATGAAATTAGTAATAAGGGTTTTTTTTTTTTTTGTATTGTCGCCGACTCAAAATAAATTTATATAAAATTTGATAGTTTATGTAAATAAGGTCAATACTTAAGCCTTTAAGTTTATTTATTTTTTGCTTTTTAGTTCTTTTCGTCGTTTTAATTTTTTGTTAAAAAGATTTTTATTTCATAATTTTTTTTCATCATCAGCTCAGCTACATGAAGTGATGATTTCTAAACGCAAATACCTGATAAAGTAATGAAAAGTAAACAGAAACACTATTCGTTCCTACAATTTTCGAGGGTTTCTCTCAATTTGATCAGCATTCCATCATCAGATCCTGACTTCCTTGACATGGGACCACCCTTGAGGTATACCCTATCCAACAAAAAAAGAATAATCAAAATCGGTTCATAAATAACGGAGAGAGGGCTGAACATACATAAAAAAAATATACATATATATACGGTCGAATTGAGAACATCCTTTTTTTTCGTCGGTTAAAAATTTAGGGAAATAGCTGTGTCCGTTCTATAAAATACTAAAAGCATTCTTCAGACACTTATATAGTTTCTTTGGGTTCGGTGGAGACCTGTACCTACTGTAATAGGGATTATATGTAATAGGGAAATAAATTATAGCAGTATTGGTTGTATGAATAAACTATGTACCTACTAAAATCTAGTTATTCGTATATATAACATGAAAATAACAACATAAAGCATTATAAATGTAGCTACGACATAAAACGGACCGATCTTCTGAAGCACGTCATGTCAAGTGTCCCGCTGTTATAAGAGCATTGCTTTCAATGAAACACTAATTAGAAATTACTTCCCAAACTAGCCAGACTTGAATATCGTTCTGAATGAAATACATTTATTGGTAATTAATTTTATGTTCTCGAGACAATTAACATGTAAAGTGACATCGTAAAAACTAATTTCTATGCATCGTAAATTACTTTTAATGTTATTAGATTCTTTGTTCTTCATGTAGGTAATTATAGCGTAATGTAATAAGTTTTTACTTGACTGATGCAACTAAGTGTTCGTAAAGTTAGCAGTATCAGTCAAGGACAAATTACGGAACACGGTGTGGTTTTAGTGTAGACATACATACTTTACTTTTAGTCCTGTTGATGTGATGACACTTGGGCGTTTATAAAAAATATAGTGAGCTTTTTCATTAACGGCATCATCATTATTATCTTAGCCAAAAGACGACCACTGATTATAATTATATTTATATTTAAAAAACTTTCACCATGAATTGTTATGCACCGGTTCCTAAACTCCGATTTTATTATAACACATAATGTTTTTAATTTTCGTTACATTTATTTCCATGACCTTTTTTATTTTTTTTAAAACATACATTGCTTTTACAGATTTACTCCAATACAACAATGTAGTAGTACACAATATTGATACAATAAAAAAAACTCCGTTCAAGACAAACACTGTAGTGTCACCCTTTGAAATTTCGCCAATGTACATATAAAAATATGTCTGCTGTGAGACCTTGTTTAAAATATTAGATTTTTTTTCTAACCCACAGAAGAACAAATTACTTACAGATATAAAAAATTAAGTGAATCTGGCTAGACAATTTACGACGCAATGATTTTATAATTAAAATGAACACGAACGAGATTCAGTCACGACGCTTGATCCTACTAATATTATAAACGTGAAAGTTTGTGAGTATGGATGTATGGCCGCCGCGCCCCGCGGTTTTACCCGCGTAAGTCTCGATCCCGTGGGAATATCGGGATAAAAAGTAGGCTACATACCAAGTTTCATCGCAATCGGTTCATTGGTTTTTGTGTGAAAGAGTAACAAACATCCATCCACCCATCCATCCAAACTTTCACATTATAATATTAGTGGGATTAACATGCAACAAAATAATTGTTATAGGAATCGGTCAGTACAGGTTACAGAAGCCCCACTCCGCAAAATCATTTAAATAAATAGCGGCTCTTATTCTGCCAACTTTGATTGTCTTTTTTTATAGAATTAATTAATTTGAATATTTAATTACCAGTAAGTTATATGCCTATTACTCTATTTCTGTGAAGAAATAAACCTAAGCTAGGTGCTAATAAATCGATAGTCTAGATACGAACAGATAACGCACCGCAGCGCGTGAGTGAGCATTGAACTATTATGTGCGGCCAAGCCGGCGTGTGGCAGCCCACTGAATTTTGGCACGTTTAGTCGACCCCGCCGTGTACTTGTAGCTTTATACCTACCTACGCTGTCGAGTGGCCCTGGCGCTTAAAGTCAGATTTTGTGGTACGAATAACCAAATTGGGCAGACAGGTTTATATTATAGGTGAGATTGGCCCCATCAAACGCCAACGATATTTCAATTAAAATAGCATTATTTGAACTTAATGTTAAGTACTTGGAATCGTTGAAGAATTTACTTAATAAGATTACGGTGGGCTTCGCATTTCAGAATTGTGTTACGAATACAGTCTTTAAAGGTTAAGTAAATCTGTTTTACCTCTCCACCCTTAAAATATTATTTTCGTTTTAATAAAAACACTTTTTTTTTTAATAATACTAGTAACGTGGGTCACACATTACTAGTCTTCTTGTTAACCCCTACAGCTAAGCTTAACGTTTGTTTTAGGAGTGGGTTATTGTCGGTAGTGCATTGGGTGGGGTTCGGAACCCGCAACCACTTGATCGCAAGTCCGACGCCTTTACCATTACGCTACCGCCTCTTATTAAGTATTAATATTAGTTCAAAAATTACTAAACGATCGCCTAATACAAACAAAAAATAATGCTGAATTAGAAACCTCTTCCTTTTTGAAGTTAATACACAGTAACACTATTTATCCAATTCCGTAAAAAGTAGGTAAGTGATTTAAAAAACGGCAAAGCCTTACATGCCTACTTGCTTATCAAAACGCATTTTAAAAATCGATTCAATCAGTCATAGAAATAACCAAAGTTACACCTATTAATAGAGTCTGTGCGGAAAGAGAACCGTTATAGGATTTGAGGTAGCAGCAGTGCTAAATTACCTTTTTTGTTGTGATGACAACACTGTTACGTCATTATAGTTCGACAGTAAACAATACTGGTCAATGCAGTAAACAATAATGGCGTAACAGTGTAAAAAGGTAATTTAGCACTGCTGCGACCTCAAATCCTACGACGGTTCTCTTTCCGCACAGACTCTATGTAGTTTTATCATGAAATAGCAATAGAATAGTATGTGTGTATACACAAAGTTACCTTTGTAGTTCAAACAACAACAAAAAAATGTGATTCCGAGAATATATGTATGTATATCCGGAAAATCCTTTGCTGCCTCACAGGTATCATTACATTAGCATGTGAAGTGCCTTTTATAAAAATTAGAAAGTGGCCATGAAGGCTGCTTTCAAGTTAGTACATTTAATAGAAGTTTAATGATGTACTACTTAGGCACTGAAAATGTTTAACACGATGATGTACAGGGGACCATTACGTGTGCTCATTATAGCTATAAACCACCGTAATTTAGTCGCGCAACAATTTACTTGTGTTAAAATAGTTATGTCATTAGGCCGCCTGGGAGATTATCTCTCACCGATAGAACAGGGCTGCCAGAGCGCTCGATTACGATGCTATTATAGCTTGTGAAATAAAAAATATTTCTACTCTATACTTTTTTATAAAAAGCCATGTAACTATCAGTGCCATGAACTTACTAAACAAGTGATGTTGATCCCTTACTCCGTCAAACTAGGACAAACTTCCTTCTTTATAATATTAGGAGGGATAAAAAAATATTTCAATAAGTGTTAGTAAAAGATATGGTCATAATGAGGCCATTACTGAGGCTTTAGAACTGATCAATAAGGGAACATGTCAATGAAGAATGCAGTTTACTGCAATAGGATGATTGATTGATTTGCTCGAGTCATTTAAAACCTTTATTTTTTTCATTTTTTTTAACTAAACTAGCCGTGTCGTGGAATGGTAATATTATAAGGATAGAAAATTTTACATTTTATGATTTATTCTGCTTTCGTTTAATTGCAAGTTTCGCCCGCAATTCCCTCATCTATTGTATTCATTGAATTAATTAGTAAGTAAACTGCTTTGTGAAAGATGACTAATAAAGCATAAACTACCTAATATTGTAAAAGAGTAAAGAACTTAGAAGAACGCTAACGTTTGCTCTAAAATCACCTGTATATGTAAAGTAATAACCATACATTGAATTACCTATGTATAACACATAGTGTATTAATGATATATTATGAATATTAGAGCTTGAATGAAAAGCAGATATGCAATAATTGACGGTTGACGCCTTCAATTTTGTATTTTAGGTTTAAATAGTTTCCACACCACAAATCAGGACATCGAAAAAAAGCAAAAAGATAAATTCCAATATGAAGCGCACATTCAAAACTATGTTTTTAAATATAACTTCCTTCTAAAAGATAAACTTAACTAACACAAAAGTGTATTTTATATCTTTCTTTGACAAACACAAAGTAGTTTTGGACCAAAGCTACGTTTATAGAAAAATACATTAAATCAAGAATAAATTGCAATAAAGTCCTGCTGTTAGCACATAATTTTCTTTTTTTATCTGAAGCTCAGTAAAAACGGAACTAATTTCACGGACTATTTAGCTGGGTAATCAATTTTTTCTCGATGTCCATGTAATAGTTTCAATTTTATTAAATGTATAAGAAATAATCTACCTAATCTACTTATTAATCAAAAGAATTGAATAACAAATTATTTATTGAAGGTCTGGAAGTCAAACTCTTTTATGGCATCTTTTTTTAAGTGTTGTTAAATACTTAAGGGGATCAGTAATTCAGTCGAAAATCTATTAAGTATTTATTATCAGATTGCCTAAGGCGTATATTCTGAGAAGACCTATACTTCTCTGGAAAAAAACCCTCAAATAAGTTACGATTCCCAGTGGAAATAAACTTCTATTCTGTAAATCCTCTAGGTAGGTATGTATATGTATGTAACAAGTAGATTTACTTTCGGGCTATTTTTTTTTACATCTGGATCTGGTATAACGGGTTATGTCGCTGAGGGTAGGTACATGAGCACATGACATTGCATTATGTAATGCTTGATTTACGTGGAAATAACTGCAATCAAAATAAAAAAATAAACAATACAATTTTTAATCGCTTGACTACATTGATAGCTCCGTTATGTTAACTTATGAAGACTTGGTTGCTGAACTGGACACAGTGGACACTCCTTTTGTCTAGGAATAAAAAAAACGAGAGCCTGTTGGTATCCAATTTGGTATAATCTACTTATAGTAAGTGGATTTTACCTACTTTGATTTCTATATTCACATAACTCTATTGTAGTATAATTTGGTCGGCAAACATATCTATTATTATTTTTCTTGAAATAACCTATTGTAACGAACACTTTAAATTATTTTACTGTGATGTAACCTTTCGTATGAAAATTCTATGTATAAAATGCCCTTTTTTGTAGAAATAAACAGAATAAGTGTAAATATTTTTTAATTAATCCCTTATCTTTTATAGGATTAAGGAAAACCTTATTATTTTAAAGCGACGCACTTTATTTTAATCATTTGAGTAAATATTTGAAAGCAGCTTGATCTCCCAATTGAAAGTTGTTTCGGAAAATCCAGGGATATCGAGGACGACATGAATGGGTGTTAAAAACCTTGTCTTCGCGCTTTAGAGTAATAAATCCGATATGCTATTGCTTTTCCATCGTTAAAACGGTAAAAACATCTATTGAGTAGTTTCTAAAGAGCATACCATCGTCATGATTCCAATCAATAACAACTAATATCTTATAGTATGTTCTAAAAATAGATTTCTTTGCTAAATGTTCTGTTCTTTAAATAAATGAACAATACATTTTAAACTGAAGCTATCCTTACCATTATTAATGATGTTACTTAAGCAAGGTTTAAATTACTTATTGTGTCGTGACGCGTCAGAACTAGTCAGTAGCATATAGGTTTCATAGATTTTGTATGGTTAGAAATTACAGTGTGTCATGTTGTCACAACACAAGGTAGTAATGTGTATTTTTCCTATTATCGTTACGTATTATCTTATTAAATGACCAGTTCGGTCCACAAGTTTAAAGTCGCTCAGCGTGCTATGGAGCGTCCGATGCTCGGTGTTTCTATAGTCGATAAAATTCGAAATGAAGTTATTCTGCAGAGCTGGAGTAACCGACATCGCACAGAGAATCAGTATGCTAAAGTGGAAGTGGGCCGACTTGTGCTAGAATGGAGCCTGTGATTATGCAAACGTAGTGTAGAGCGTCCTACGGCACGATGGACCGACGACTTAAAGAAGGTGGCTGGCAGCGGATGGATGCGGACCGCCCAAGACCGGGATAGTTGGCGCTTCTTGAGGGAGGTCTTCGTCCAGCAGTGGACGGTGATAGGCTGATGATAGAAATGTATGAAACCGAAATATTTCTGTCGCGACACGACACAATAATTATGAACCTAGCTTTGCAACGATCGCTATAACAGGTAGTCTTTCCGTGATATCGATGCAATCGAGCGAAACATCTACTGCCAAGGACAATATGGTATTAATAACTTCAGGTAGGTAATAAAAGCGATTAAGACAAAATTTTCTTCAATTGCAAATCAGATTACCAATATAAATATATGTAGGATTTCACATCGTAGAACAACTGCTTGACCTGATTTGGTTAACCAAGAACGTTCAGGAGTAGAGTGAATAGGTTTCTGTTGTATAGGCGTGTACCATCGTCGTCTCCATAATCACTTTCCATCAGATCAATGGAAGACAAACGCATATTTAAAATATACATAGTTAAAATATAAATAAAATATGGCTTTGTGAAGTGCGTCGACATTATGTAATGAAGGGTTTGTAATATACTTATGTGTAACTTTTATACTTAATAGGTAGATTAATTTTTCAAATAAATATCTGCCCCCAAATATCCTTTGAAAATTCATCTTCCATAAATATAACGAACGTCAGAGTATGTCATATTGTGTACAGATTGCGGTCTATTAAAATTTAGTGCTGTCGAATACTAATAATGGGTCTGTGATATACTATACTTTAGTATAAGTGCATAGCTCTTTTATTTAAAAAAAAATATATACTGATTATAATAAAAGAGCTATAAATAAAATTAAAACTCTAATGCCTACCAAATAAAATCCAAATTATCTTGTTTTTCATGTAACGTACAGACTGACCTTGATTTGACTACAACTTGACTTTTCTAATGAGCAATTAAACTTGTGTATATTTTGAAGTACTGAAACTGATACATTGACAGTTGTTTTTCTGTTACAAATATGGTTTTCAATTATAATTATTCTTATCACTATACTATATGTGTTAAGGTTAATTATTTCCTTCTAAGCTGTAATATGTACCTACATAATATGAGAACAAAATATTAACTCAAAAGGAATATATACCGAAAATGTGGTTAGTTAATAATTTGGTTGAATTGTTGACCGCATAAAATGGCGAATTTATATATCCTTATTTAATGACATTGGAAGGAGGAGAGAAATAAAGAAATGTGTTGCGGCGTTGTTAGTAAACAAAATCCTCTAAAATTATTTAGTTTTTCTATTATATAATATATCAAAATAAAAGAGGTAGGCGTTTAAAGTAGGCACTCTAAAGAGACATACTTCGATCGTATCGTCGTTATAATAATAGATCGAAGTTTATACGGCGATACGATATTTAATATTACATAGGGTATGTGTACACACACACACACACACATAGCATAGACATTTTTTTAAATCTTTTTTCTACTATGCTTTTAAATATTACATTCCTACTGCCATTGCCATAACTGACTAAAATAATCGATAATAAATCAATGTGTATATATAAATATAATAATTTAGATATTTTTCAAAAAATATGAATATTACGAATACTAAAAATACCTACATTACAAGGAAAATAATATGAGTTTAAAACGAAACACTATGAGTATAATTATTAATTATTTTATTATGCATAAATTGTGTAGTTATTATTAAAATTAAGTAAATTTCATATAACTTTTGATGACTTATCAATTGTTTAAAATATGTACATTTAAATTACTACTTAAAATTGCGTCCATTCAATTCTATTTACATAATTGCCTTTCTTACATTATGAACTGAATAAACAATTATGTAGGTATTTATTATAGTCAAAGTCAATGTGTCTGTTTGTAATGTCCAAAATAATAGTTAGTTTTTAAGACAGTTATTTGCAGGAGGATACCTGTGCCTAAAAATCAGCTTTTTATATTTTTAGATTTCACTGGCCCATAGCTTTTTTTTTTATTTTGGAAAAAGAATTAGGGTTCCGCGCAAAATATATAAATATGTACACGCGAGTGAGGCCGCGCGGGAACTGCTAGTATAATATATATATATATATATATATATCTGTTTTATCTTTCCTTGATTGTAAGCTACTCAAGTACGAACATGGTGTGGATAAGACAACAAGACTGTTATTGTATGTAGGTATAGATAGATATTGAAAGTTAAAATATAGTACCAAAGTATACATATTAGATTTATGTACATATTTTACATGCATCAAACTTTGTCATATCCGTCATTTTTTGATTAATTCGATTCACTCGGTTACGCTATACTACGTCAACGTAAAAACCGATAACACTGCCACAGGCCAAAAAACAGTACTATTTCTATTAAGTAGGATTCGCTGCAAGGGTTTCCTACAAACTTAATTATATAAGTATTTGATAGGTCTGTATATATGCATCCATACATTATGAAATTAATATTGAGCGCAACACAGCAAAGTCCATAATCGTCTGACCATAGATAATAAAGTAATATTTCATGGGCACATTTACACCATTTATGTTATACTGGCGAATAAACATCTTTAATCTTGAAGCTAAAAGGTAACTATGATCAAATGGACAGTTATTATTCATGAATGTAAATTAGATTCAAACTACAAATTACTTATTTGCATGTTAGATTAATGTTACGAGTAAATAGGTCCTATTATATGTTAATTAATAAATGGGTATTAATTGTATATCCATATATAATTTAATAGTTTCATACTATCTTTGGGATAGTATTATCGCTAAATCTTTTTTTTTAATCGCGTGGTTATGAAACATAAAAACTTTTTCTTTACACTCCCTGGCTCACAGTTCTTAAGAAGCTCTAAGGACCGTACCGCAAAAAAAAGTTATTCAGTATTCTGTAGACTGAAAGTACTTGCGTAGGTACAATTTGTGAATAGGGGATTATATATTTCATCATAATTGGTCCGTTGTATAGCGCCTTGACCGGCCTATTCTATGCGGACCGGTATAAAAATTATGCTATGATTGATTAGTTTAGATACGAGTTACTCTAAAGAGATATTAATTAGCGATTAGCTACTGCGATGTGATTACTGTTAAATTATCTGAACATATTACAAAAGATTACTGCTGACCGAACTCGAGTAAAGCTAACGATAAACATACAAGTTTAAATCTAAAGAATGACACAAAAGCGCCAAAACAAGTTTTACATTAAAGAAATACCCGTAGGTATTTCAAAGAAACCTTTGTGATAAAAGCATTTGCAAATTGTTTGAACGATTTAAATGTCTCGTGGGTAAATACAAATACCGAATATGAACTTGGTATTTTGACAGAGACATATTGTTGCTTCTCACGATTCTTAATTAAAGGGCTTTTAGAGCTGAAAACGAAACACTTTCTTACTTTTTAATACCTACTGAAGCCGTAAAAAGGCCGCTATGTATTTGAGGGTATAATAAAACATTAAAAGTACTACAACTGTGGTATATATTATTCAGCTAGTTTGGGTTTTTTAGGCAACCCCGTTTCCTTTATGAAATTTGAGTTTAAGATCCTTCACCATGGAATAATTCTCAAACCACCCAGATGATGGAGTGAAATAGTCACACTCTTTGGGTGCTGGTTGCCAATTAGTTAAAAAAAATAACCTTCAGATTATTAGGTAACTACTTATTAGTTTTTGTTAGTTAAAATATAGTTATTGTGTTTTTATTACCTCTATTTCAATATTAACAGACCAAATTGAAATTCAGTAATGAAGTTGTTAACTAATATATTTGGACAATAATGGCATTATATATTCGTTTAGACTCATTTTAGCGCGTAATTTTATTTGTCATTAATAGTAATAATAATAGTAACTGTTTTGGAATTCAACAAACAAAAGAATCGAACAGCGAACAGTAAAACAGTAACAAATTTTTATTTCAACGGAAATAAAGTAATGTCGGGTATATTGCAATCGTATTTCCGCCCAACAAGCAATTTTTCTCTGGGTAAAGTGCGCCTTGGCCCGGGTTCGATGCTCGGGCAACTCGCCAAGTAGCGCGGCGGGTCGGTAAATCACTCGCACGTACCAGGCGCGCAGTGCGACGAGGAGCTTCCAATCAGCCGCCCTATTGACAAACATACGGCTGGAGTATAATGGAATCCGTCGCGATTTATCTACCACTAGGCAATTCATCTCACTCGTTTTGAAACATTCTTGGATTTTAGTAGTTGAACATAATTATACTGAAATAGTTCAATTTATTTACGACTTTGTAATCTGATATAGAGATTGATTGATTATTGTGTTTAGAGATTCTTTCAAACGTTCTTTTAACAGTAGTTTATCTGTTAGGTTTATTTATCTAATCTTTTTTGTTTATTTTACTAAATTTTGTTCGTTAAAGCGGTGGCTAAAAATCATAAAATAACAACGATGTTGCTGTTTTCGATTGATTTGTGGGAATTTGTTGGTCTATCACCGACTAATGTCTGCCTCGTTTCTAAGTATTGACAAATGTACTATTTATAAATATATACTGTCAATTAGTCGGAGTTTAGAGTAACAACGAATGTTGCGCGAACAACAGACTTGGGTAGATTTCGACTGCTGCTATACGATAGCAATGTATTAGCTGATGCTATTAACTTCACTAAACACGGAGTGGTACATTTTAGAGCTCTTCTGCTCTTATTAACCTATGATGCCATGTAGACCCGTCCATACTTATAAATATTATTGACTAAAAATACTTATATCCGAAAAATCCGACTGCGTTAAAAATGTTTATTATTAAACATATAGAAAGTAGTATCCTATATGATAATCCAGGCTGTAAACTATCTGTCTGCCAAATTTCATCCAAATCTGTTGAATAGTTTTTGCGTGAAAGACTAACAAACATCCCTCCATCCACCACAAGTATTATGTAGCCGTACCAATGTATTTGTTTGGCGCTTAGTTGCATAAAAAATGACTATCGTTAAATGATTATGCATTTTCTAGACCGCTATTGCAAAGTTAGAGATCACGCCTCAACTCACGTAATAGCCTGCATTGTTTAATACATATCTATTCTAATAATAAATGAATGAATGTCATATAATACACACATATGCAACTTAACAATGCAATGTTTCACCTGTGTTGCTCATTCCAACACTAATGAATAACATCTCAATGTTTTTACATGTCGATTTCGCAATAACTAGAGATGGTATGACTATCCGGTTTATTATCCGGATATTTTTTATTAATATGTCCGATTTATGAACTATACAAGGAGAGTTTTCTCGTGATACGACTGATTTTAATGCATTCTGGCATGTAAACAAATAATCGTTGAGATTATTTAAAAGTTCTATTACTTCCGATTATCTGACACATTTACATGTAATAATTATGTACCGGTACTTCAACCATTGGACCTTCAGAAAAATGTTCCAGATAAGTTTTTTGTAGTGAAAACTTCTTTAGGAACGTTTGTGCAGTTTTGCTATGGGGAAAAAAGCTCTGAATTCATTACCATCACGCTAATAATACATATATAGATCCACTAGAGGGCGCTGATCTAAACATTAGTTTAATAAAAGTTAAAACAATACACTAATTTGTCTGTGGAAGTTTTATCTTTACTTTAACAAACTTGTGAACTAAATATGTAGTGACAAAATTAACGACACGAAATATCCAGGGATACCGGAATCTGCATGTACTTATGATGATGTCACTAGTAGAAATTTCTTTAGGCACGTTGGGCACTTTTGGTATGGGGAACAAGCACTGAACTCGCGTGACCGTCACGCTCAGATGACATATAGATGTGTCTGTGTATATGTATATATATGTGTTTTCACTTCTGACGTACAGTCCTACGACTGACAGTTTTTTTTTGTTTTGTTTTGTGTCTCTAACCGCTAATTAAGTGCCAACAAAGTAATTGGTTACAAGGGTATTAAATAAATTACTGGTACTTTTGTAACTAATTTACTACTAAATGCAGACCTGTTTATCGTGATAGTAGCACAGCCCTCCCTACGTTTACTAGTTTCCTGGTACTGGCATTCCTAATAGGTCAAGTTTTATATGCCAGAAAAGGAATTTTTGAACAAATAATTCCCAGCTGTTTGGCATTCTGTTAAGTTTCGTAGACTCCACTTTAAAATTATTTAAAAAAAATACTACCTTCAAGACTTTATGAACTGCCTCATCAGTAAGTACACTACTGCCTACCGAATGGGAATATACATGCGTGAATATGTGTAAAAAATAGGCAGTCATGGGACCGACAGAAGCGAAAACTTAAACGAAAAGACGAACTTAAAACGTCACATTGGCAGGTTGGTGACATTAATTAATAAGGAGCTGACAGAACTCAATGTTTAGATTAGCGCCCTCTAATGGATCTATATACCTATGTATTATTAGCGTGATTTCGAGATTCGAGAAGTTTTCACTTCTTTAGGCACGTTTAATAATTCCTAGTATCACTTGAACATTACCTTTGTGAATATTAAAAACCATGCTTGCTTCTCGTCATTGCTAAAGTGAATCAATGAGTCCGTATAATATGTTTTTTATACTTAAACTATTACTACTATTTACTACCTAAAACTTGTCAGCTTTTTTTTCTTATCATGCTCAAAACCCAATAGTAATACTTACATAAAGAAATAATTAATTATATAATTAATCAACAAGATTTAAGACTTAATTTAATATCAATATATTTATTAATTATCAAAGAACGGTTACTTATTGTTTATTCATTGGTACTGACATCAATAATGCTTATAACAACCTAATCATAAATTAATAAATTATTTAATCTGGTATTTCCAAAATCGATCATGTTATTCGATTAGTGTATTAGGTGTTGGGATCTTTAATACAATTTTTCAATTGATGTTATTGATTACATAGAAAATCTAGATCTAATAGAAAATCAAGATTCTATATATGCGTGCGAAAACTAAAAAAGAAAATTCTTTTCAAAAACCTCTCCACCAACTTTCATGCGTTTTAACCCATTTAACAACAAACAAATTTATAACACTTTTTCCAATCCGCGTCAAACACTTCCTCCACAACCTTAATTACGGACTTATCGTGTGATAAGTCCGTAATTGTAATTATCCTATACATTACATTACATAAAAATTCTACTAATATTATAAACGTGGAAGTTTGTGAGGATGTTTGGATGTTTGTTATTCTTTCACGCAAAAACTACTGTATGAATTTTAATGAAACTTGGTATGTAGATAGCTGGAAACCTGGATTAACACATAGGCTACTTTTAACTCAAAATTCCCACGGCATCGGGACTTACTCGGGTAATACTGCGGGGCGCAGTTAGTATTTTATAAATCTGATCTTAATGTTTTTGGTGGCAGTTTATATTATTTTAAGAGTTCCATTTTTAATAACATGTGTACATATTTTCCTGCTTATGGCTAAACTAATGTACATTTGAACTTAACAACGTAAATCACTCAATAGCGTTGCTGTGTAACCTGTAAATGCATGCAAGTTCAAAAATTTAAAATGTGTTTAGTATGTAAGCCTATAGATAAATGAATGAAATAAAGTATAACCTGTCAGTGGCCCCATACATAAAAAACCTTTTTCGCAAAACTTTCTAAGTGGCTTGATATTAATTCGTTCGTGAAGATAATTCTTTGTGTTCTTTTTCATGCCGCGTACGTTGGAATGTGAAATTTGGAATATTTAAAGTTTATATGTAGAAGAAGTCAGAATGCTAACATTTTTAACACTATTATACACAAATGTATATGAACCTGGCTACAAAAAGCTGCACAGGTCGAGTATATACACATATATTATGTTGATCTATCATAGTACAAATAGTTCAATGGAAACAAAACATTAAAAATTTAATTAATCGTCAATTTCGGCCAACAGGCGATATCGAAATCTTGTAAAGGAAGAGGTCAAATATATTGGGTTGGTATGTACAGATTTAACTACCACTACTAACCTCTCTACATAATATACAATCATTGGAACCATTATATGAATTATAATTTATTGTTTAATAAACATACACGTGTATACGTGAAAAGGCAGAAAAAGTATAAAATATTATTGTTTTTATTTTCGTAAAATGCTTTTAATACAGAGAGAGCGATATTAAAATATTTGTACGGTACTAAACGGAACAGATTAAGCGTGAAAATCCAAGCGCTGTTGGTCACACTAGTTTTTCACGGTGACGACAAAAATACTAATATTAGTTACACATACATACCATATAGTACCCATATTTGTTTGAATTTTGATATAAAAATCATTGCGCGGCATTATTATTGAAAATTATAATAATATAATAATAATATTAATTGCGGTATTCTGGAAAGTTGTTTCTATTTTTACAAAACACAATATTTTCTTTATTCTATGAAGGCTTTTATTCTTAATAGTCGAGAAGAAAATTAAATAATATCATATTGGCGGCATTACTGTAAGGAACATTTTTACAGAAGTACTGTGCCTCGCGGTTTCACCCGCGTATAATTTAAAAGAAATAACTGATTGATAATTTTTAGCCGTCTTCAAAAAAGCGATTTGTAAAAAAGGTTCTGTATTCAATCCGTATCATCCGTATGTATGTTTGTATGTCCGCCATTTTCTTAAAAAGTAATATATAGTTTTTCATGATTGTTTCTCTAACTAACGTATTCTAGGTACATATTTTGAGGAGGATTTTAGTATATTATATGTATTTATTAGTTCGGAGGGGGGCAAGGCCCCCCGTACAATACGGTATGGCCGCCTGTTCATTTACCCATTTACCCTTGGCCGCCAAGAGACGGCCAGGGTCTGCAGGGGTTCCCGGAGGCTTCCTTCTTAGGGTATCCCGGGTCCCTTGCAATGGACCCACTTGTGACGGAACACCGTGTGGTTTTAGTCGGTTTGATTCCGACATCGGGTCGGGTTTCCACACAAAAAAAAAAGGTATTAGTTATTTTTTTTTTCACAACCAATTTCGATGAAGTGGGTTTGTTTTTTATTAAAATTTTCATGTCATAAAATTCAGTAGATATAGATAATATTTTTAGCGTTATTTTTTGGCATTAGAATATATTGGTTTTCAGCGCACCCTGTTCTAGTTGAGCTAATATATGATTGCCCATGATTTCTCATTATTCAGGCGTTATTGGCGTGACACGCCAATGAGGTTTCGAAGTTGATGAGCGTGTTAAAAACTAACTACCATTTTCTTTAAAAGTAAATGAAAAACCTCTCTAAATACCTGGATACATGAGACAACTAAAAAAAAACTACAACATGAAAGATTTTCCTAATTTTCTCAAAATTTGTGACGTGTCACCCTTTCACACTAGGCCAGCGTGATGGTCTAACCCTCCCTACAACCCGAGAGGTGACCTAGAGCGCTTGATACATGACTGACATGTAATCCTCTAGTAAAATCGAAATACCTATCTTGGACGTCAGTATTTATTAACTTATTTATAACGACAATATATACAAAGGGCTTCTAAGACACGAATATTGTAATTATAGTGCAAAAGATATTGTGTAGATGTTGTAAAGTAATAATAATACCTTTTGTATGTTCCTATGGAAATGTAGGATTATCAGTAGAGCAGTTTATGGATGGAAGATACATTTAATGACATGTTTGCTAAACAAGTTCTAAACAAAGTTAGTAAGTAGTAGTACATAGTAGTATATTTTCGAAACAGGTTTTTCACATACATTCGCGGCACTCTCGAATAAATGCCGAAGCGTTTGTACCAGGCTCGCATAAGCACGCGCGTCATACAAAAAGTTACGAGGAGTTATCAAAGGGCGCAGTAAAGCTGGCTACGGCGACGCTATAAACTGCCCGCTCTATGTAGGGTTGCTGCCATATACAAAGTTTTTAACACTACTTAGAAGTTTAGAAAAGTGCTAGGGGACATAGTGATATTGTCGAGAAAAGAAATGTTTGGTATGAAAACACATATAACACTTGATATCTATGTAAGTTTGGTACTTTCATTGAAAAGGAAAAAGCCGGCAAACAAAATGTCGTCTTAGGAATAACGTTTCTTTGGATCTTCGTTAGTTTTGGAATCAATGAAGTTAGTTTCCATCCAATTCCAAATTATGATTCTAACATGTATTGATATGTGATTCGAGATATTAATGTATGCATCACCCTGATAACTTGAACAACCTTGATAAACGTTATTTTAACGCTTTTAGAGACTGACCTACCTATAAAACGCTTGTACGTTTATGAAATTGATGTTTACGTAGAAATTATCATTAATAGTTATAGTGACATAGATAATCAATTTCTTCATGGAACAACTTACATCTTTCAAGAGGCGTCTTCCTGACTCATTGCTATCTCGAATACCACGGCAGTTCGGGTGATACCACACTGGGGCTACAGGAGTTAAACCGACTAAAAACGCGCTTATAATGAGTGAAACGTCCGTCGCCGTCGGTGCCTCAACGGGCCACCCAGCTAGTCCGGTGGCAAGCGGGCTCCGTCTCTTAACTGGCCGATGCGATGTTCAGACACGTAGAATTAGTCAACCCTGAAGTGACCCCGCTATGCTGTTTTCTTATTAAATTAGAAACTACTCCATCGAAGCATAAACGCGGGCCATGTTCAAAGCGATTAAATTATTTGTGAAACTTCAATGAGCCATATGGTTCATGAAGATGTCGTTTTGTACGTTACATCTTGTTTAAGGGTTTGACACATTCAGTAGCTGAACATTTAATCATATTTTGTGTTTCGAGTCTTTAAATAAAGTTTAATGTTGACAAATAAAACCCCCCCTTTCCCCCCCAGAAATCCTTACCCAAAGACCATAAACGTTCATCCCAATAGCACAAATAGTGTAAGGATGTCAATGACAATGATGTTCTGAATTGTGGAACGTCTCTGAGGTGGTTTAATTTCTACCAATGCACCATGTGAGTAGAGAAGCGTTAGAGGCGCACTGACTAAGGAATCGCCATTTGCAGTCTTGAGGCTGCGGTTTAGAACCACCCAATACACCAACAATGTGAACCAATTTCAAAAACGGTTGGTAAGGGCGTTTAACGACAATCATAGCAATATTTACATAGCAACGCGTGGCTGGGTAGCTAGTCGCCACATATTATAAAACAATGAGGAAACATGAGGAAGGTTTAGGTATATAATTTGTTAAGGTTTTGTGTAAATTGGTTGATATATGTTGAAGATATCTATGCTACCCGTGCGAAGCCGGGGCGGGTTACTAGTAATAATATAAAATGGTACAGTCACATACCTGGTTTTGGTCCCAGTCGACTGATTCACCAATGACATTGGACGACTAAGACCCTGGACTCAGTACTCTGCGGTCCCAGCTGATTGTAACTATCAGACCAATTCAAGCATGACCATAAAAAACATTTAGTATTAGTAACCTTTGGAAGACCAAAGGTTGTCTGTAAAGTGGTCCATAGACGATCATGCGGCATGACATGCTGAATCATCATGCTGCATGAGGTACCTATTGAGAGTCTATCATGCAGCATGATAATTCGCCTGGTATAATAATTTTTTTCAGTCGATTTAGATAGTACAGTGAAGAAGTCTTCTGCACTGGTATGGAAATGTCTTTGTCAAAGTATATATGTATAAATAAATAAATTTATAAATATAAAAATAAAAGGAATTGTCAATCAACTGCCAGCACGTAGTTTGCATGTCATTCGCATCAATCAACACAATTAAACGGTTATGCATGTATGACAGCACATAAGGCATGTCATGCCGCATGATCGTCTATGGACCGCTTAAGAGATCGCTGCCTGCTAAAAAGGCGGCCCATTGTAACACTAATGGTTTATGTATCCTACTGATTGTAACACTAATAGTTTATGTATCCTACTGATTGTAACACTAATTATTTATGTATCCTACTGATTGCGATGTAATATTTGGTGTGCAATAAAGTGTATCTATCACTACTAACCTGTTTTAAAGGAACTGAAAGCTTTTATCATTTTGTTAAGAGTACAAAATTAAATATGGAGTAAATATTTTTATTACGACTCGTTTGCCTAGATTATTCTTCATGGCAAACCATAAAATGTAGAATTCGGGTGTTACAAGGGTGTGTGATAAAATAAAACAGTCCCAGTTCTATAGATAACACGATAATGGATTTCTAAATGGCACACTGGCACGAAATGTACATTTCGTTTTGGTTTTAAAATTTTCAACGTTAAGTATAGAATATAAGTATGTAGGTAGGTATTGGGTATTCAAATAAACTTCCTATTGTTTGTACTTTTGTTGCGCAGTATGTAAAACGTGTTATTTACTATGGCAGCTTTTAAATTTCGAATACAAACCATTTTGATGTTAATTGTGACGTGTTGTTTGTCGCCAACGTAATGTTTGTAGAGATGTGAAGTTTGTAGTTTTGCTTAGACCTTTCTGCTAATATAGTGATCGCATTGTAAATCGCAATAAATACGCTTTGCTTCAGCACTAAGTACGCACCTAGCCCGGGTTTATGTTACGCTTTGTGAGAGTAACCGGGCTTATCTACGGTGTTTTATGACTATTTTACGATTATTGCTCCTTTGAATTGGTTATAACTTCGTACGATATGAAATTTCTATAAAGGAATAATTTTAAATGGACATGTTCATTTAAGTGGTTTTTACAGCGGCGTATTAATTTTTATTACTTGAGAGCCGGTGCGCTTTTGCTGAGCTTTTATTTTAATGCATCTTTAATCAGACGGCTCAGCTATGCGACGATGTATAATTTTAACTAGCTATTCGTAATTATTCGAAGTTATTCGCGATTGTTATTCGAGGCTATTGTAATGTGATGTCACTCCCTCGGAATCGTTTTCTTTTTGTAATTAAATACTAATGTCGTGGGTAGGTGTGCCTTGTTTATTAAATATGTACTTATAAACAAAAAGTAAGCTAATTGCAGCAAGAAACAAAATTTTAAACATCATCCTGACATAGTATAAAAAGAAGCCACACAGGATTTTACTTCGGATAAATCTTAAGAACCACTGAACGGATTCATAATTATGCTGTTTTTCATCTAAAGTCATTCTAAAAACCGTTAACCCACCCACCGTAAAAAACAAAGGCAAAGCAGACTATTCTTTCGTCGAAGCCATTCAGGACGATTTTGATCCCTCTTTAACTTTGTTATGGATAAAGCTATAAGCCTGAATTTTCAGTGACCAAAAATATAACAAGGTAAATTCTTAAATTTCATTCAATTGGATCTTGTAGTTTGAAAACTATAGCAAGTCAAATTTCCTTCATTTTGTCACTGACTTACGCACTCACCGATCATCAAAATTCTATTCTACTTCTAGTAGACACACAAGCTTCAAATTTTAAACATAATGGCAAGGCAAATCTCAACTACAGCAATTTGATTCCAGTTTTCTGGATATACAAACTGCAAACTAATTTTGTAATCATATACAACTGATATAATAATACAAAGTTACTTTTGCAGTTTATACAATTTTTCGTCCCTCACACTACCAAAATAGACAGATAGGTAACAACAAGGTATAGGTATGTACAGTAAGTCGATGTTTCCTATAATGTACCTGCCTACCTACAAAAAGAAATGAGATCCATTCAAAAATATACGTTTAAAAAAAACGCAAGTCCCGCCACGCGGTTTTTTTACCCTAAAAAGTTTTTGAGATGTATCTTATTGTTACCTAATTTTTTAACTAACATTTTATAGTGACCGTATTAATTTAGAACATCTTTATTTCCTAAATAAATAAAATGATTTGGCAATCGCACGCGGCAATAAAATCTATATGTACTTATCTTATTATTTTAGTATAATTATCTTAAGTTCATAGAATACCCATAATTATATGTCTTATTCTTTTATTGTGGTATATTATACCAGGTGTATGATGAGGTTGTTGTAATTGTTGCAGGGCTACAATGGTGTGTGCGTGTGCGGGGCAGCGGGGGGCGGGCGCGGCGAGCCGGCGCGCATGGCGGCGCCAATGAGGGAGGGCGCGCCGGCCGGCGGAGCTCGCCCCGCGCCCCACGCGCATCCCGCCAATTTCGAGTACGATGACAACGAGTGGGACATCGGCATCGGCGACCTCATCATAGACCTCGATGCCGACATAGAGAAGACGGACGAGGCGGGCGGCATGGCGGCGCGCGCCGAACCTGACGCGCAGCGCACCGCGCTCAAGATGAAGATCAAGCGCACCAAGCCCGGCACCAAGAGCTCCGAGGCCAAGCACGAGATCGTCAAGTCGAACGAGATGAACGGAGAGCCGAAGCCGTCGGTGCCCGCGGTGACCGCGCCGCCGGCCGCAGTCAAGCGGGGATCGGGAGGACACCGGCGAGACAAAGCGCGGGATAAGCACCACCATCCGCACCCGCCTCACGATGTGAATGGCGTGGCCCGGGTGCCACCGCCGCCTAACGCGCCAGGACCGCCCGCGCCGCAGCCGCCTGTATCGATGCCCATCGCATTGGCAGCACCGCCTGCACCTCCTAAACCTGAACAGAGACCGGCGACCGCGCCGCGTCTTGACCCTAAACCCCCTACAACGGCGGCGCCTGCGCCCGCGACACCCGCGCCCGCGCCATCGCCCGCGCCCACGCCCCCGCAGCACACGCAACATACGCAACACACCCCAAGTACACCTACCAAACCGGAGCCTGACGACTCGCGGCAAGAGACGCACTCGTCGCAGCCTCCTGCCAAGAAAGTAAAAACAGATCCCAAGGTAATTCAATCATTTATATAAACATTTTACTGAACGAAAATTAGAAGTACCATTCAGAATTAAAACAATCGTTTATGCATCATATTTACAAATACTAAAACACACGACGCAGTTTTGATTGGCTAGGTAAACATTTAAAGCACTCCGGCATGGGTGCAGTCTAATAGCATAAAGGGAACTTCAGCTCTTGCTGGACTCAATATAGTCAAAAGATTGTTTTTAGCCAGAAATAAGGACAAAAACTAGTTTTGTAGAACAGAAAATGTTTCACATTTTAGGTGTCAAACACTACAACTTGTCATTTGAAATTAATAAATGAAGAAAGGTTTCTCCACAAAGATTTTTTTTTGAAGTGAAAACTTCTTTCGGCACGTTGTGCACTTTTGCTATGGGGAAAAAGCACCAAACTCGCACCGTCACGCTAATAGTACATATATACTTAGATTGAGTTCTGTCAGCTCCTTATTAATTACTCTTTAAAAATATAATTATTTCAATAAAGTACTTATTGTGTGCGCAATTCATATGGTAAAATAAACCAAAACAATTGTAATAAAGGTGAAAACTTATAACGGAAATCTTGAAAGCTATTGAGCACTATAGGTGCTCAATAGCGAAAACCTTTCAAAATTGTCACTAGTAGATGGCATCACTTTCTTCAAAAATGAACACTTCTGATCGGCAACCCACAATTACTTAATTAACAATTTTTAAACTGAAAGCTTCTTTAGGCACGTTGGGCACTTTTGGTATAGGGAAAAAGCACTGAACTCGCATGACCGTCACGCTCAAATGACAGATGTGTCAGTTGAAACATAACTGACACATCTGTCATTTTCGTTTCGACACTTCTGACGTGCAGTCCTACGACTGACTTTTTTTTTTTAAACCAATCAGTAATAAAGTCTTCTGAATCAGTATACAAAAATATCATATCGCTAGAACAAGGAGAATGACATAAGCAATCTAAATTGCGTAACTAGTGAAGTGACTCGATGTAATTTATCGATCAGCCAATCGCCGCTGATAACAGTAATCGCACACTAATCGCCCGATTGCTCTTATCGCGTGTGTATCCGCTTGTTTCTGAACAGTATATTTAATTGTCCGGGCTTAGGGCTGTTTGCGAGCTTGATTGAGTGCAAACGTTTGTGGGGTGTAATCCTCGCCTGTCGCCTGCCGCATCGGTTCATTAAATCACCCCAGCGGCTCCCTCCCTTCACCCTCGTCCCCCAGCCACGACACAATGCTTGATGCACTCCGCAAATTAATGCGATTGTGGCCGCCGCACTATAGGGAAGAGCCTACGAGATGTCATAAATTCTTTTTCTAAAAGTATGTAGAGGTGAATGTAATATAAGTACCTCAAATTAAAGCTGATAGCTTAATTTACATGCTTAATTTACATTGGTAGACATAATTCAAACATTTATCGAAGGCTATTTCCTAGAGCGAATACAGAAAACATCAAACAATATTGTGAAAGGGTATTTATGTCGTGGCCAGATCTTAGAATTAACCACTCCATGATGTATCCGCCCATTTCATACAATGGTATTATTTCATGTTATAGCCAACTAAAACTGACTGTATCATTGAAAAGTCAACGTTTGATGATATTTTAATCCATGTTTGGCAATATCATTAACGGTAGGGTCTCCATGATAAAAAAGGTTTAATAAAAATTCTAATTAAAGAAGGAATTTATATTATACTCTTTGACGTTGTCGAACGATATTTTATTTCACTTTTTTCTTCTATTTACACACTATTATTCGCATTTAAAACAAAGTAATTGTCCAGCGCCATGATGCATTACAAGATCAAAACAATATTAGCGCATCTAACTGATAATGTAACTATTTTATGAAATGATCAATGTTGCACCATGTCGTGAGTTTAGCTGTTCTTATTGTCAAACACTGAGTATTCACTATTCATTGATCTGCCCTGACCGTATTTGACCTGAAATAATATGTCATGTAATGGTCGAACAGATAATGAAGTGATCAGTTTTAAGATCTGACCACGCATTTATACCATCACAGAAATATAAATAATGCCTTATCGAATGTTGCCCAATAATTTTACCCATATGAACTGGGTAGCGCTGCAATTTTGCGAATAGTGATTACCGGACATCGGAACGCTTAGGGATATCTATCAAAGAATATACAAAAACAACGTCTAGACTATCTAACAAATCTTCTAAGGTTAAAAATAAAATATAAACTAATATAAAATTTACCTGAATATTAAAATGAGCTGAATTTGAGCTTACATTAAATACATGTTGTTCTTGTTTTTCCATTGTATAAAAAGAGCCTCTGAAAAATATACAAATTATACATATGAGGCACGAACTTTAAAACCTCTAAAATACATACTTATATTTAGTTGATGTAAGTTCAAGCAAAGAAAAAACAGGGTAGAATCAAATTGTTTTTTTTTTTTTTTTGCTTTTTTTAAATTGGTTTTATGTATCTGAATGTAAAGCGAGATACATTACCTAATTGCTAAAAGAAAGTCCGTGACATTTACATAAAATTGCTATAACAAATCTTTAGTATGCCAAGTCATATTTCTGCAAAAATGCTTTTATTTTTAATAGCATTATGGTGACAATAACATGCCACATTGAAATGCTAAGTTGTATTGCAACATTGAGTATTTATTGTCCCCACAAGTTATTTCGTACTGCATGCAAAAGACAGTAATACTAGTGGTTTATTTCGACATTAATTCTCCGTAATTACCGCCCATTTTCCTATTCTTCCATATATAAATTACTTCATGAATAAAATAACTTTCGAGAAGAATCCTGTCTGTGCACCTGCATCCGATGAATTTCTTTCACAATGGTTAAACGAAGCATCATTATTCATTCAGACGTGACTCGGAGCTATTGCCAAAGGTTTATGCAAACCGCGACATCTCGTATGAAGTCATCACGATCAACCACATTAATGAAGGTTAGTTTGTTACATTAAACCGTCCCGGCAGCTGCTTGAGCAATACTGCGCATGAAATATTGTATTGCACGAACGCAAATTATAGTAGTGTATGGAGGGTGAATGTAAGGTTGTCAACTAATTTTTGTTTCCCGTATTATACTTAATCGTATGTAAAAACTTTTTTAGAAACGTTTAAAGACTTGATTATGTTAGCACATTACAAAAGGCGAATGCTGATGTATGAATGCTCGATTTTCACGAGATTCTATAACCCGCGTTAAAGAACAGACACATTGAGTCTGGGATTGAGTACGTGTCTGACTTAAAGTTGAGTGAAAACGTGAACTAATGGTTAGCGAACTGTGATATTCAATGCAAGGATGACTAATTAAAGTAAACGACTATTTTATATAGATAGTATTGACAAAGAAAAGGTTTACTTCAAACTGTCAAATAGCTCGAGGGAAAGTAAATAAAAGTTTTTGAGTATTTTTTGTGTTACTGCGCCGGGTTTTTCAGTAATTTATTGCTTATTACAATAGTTCCAAGCAGTAGCAAGATATTTGGTTAATTTAAAAAAATAGAATAGAATAGAAATAAACTTTATTGTACATCAACAAAAATGTTTTTGCAAGAAATACATGGTGAATATGCACAAAATGGGGCCTTATCTCTGAAAGCAATTTCTTCCAGGCATCCTTTGGAAGTACAAATCGACAATAATAAAGCAAAAATACCACATTTTTCTTTTGTAAAACTTTTCTATTTTAGTTTCTAGCACTAAAAATGCTAAACCATACCGTAATAATCCAGATAATAAAAGTGGAAAAAAGTCTTTTCTCAACGCCTAAGTATAAAATATCTATTTAAACTAAGAAGAAAATGATGTTTTGTTATAAGTACAGTTGACAACCCTACACAATCTTAGAAGAGAATCTCCCTTTTGCTTTTCTTGTTATTCGTTCGAGGGTTGCGAACACATCGCAGTCTTCCAAATTCCATTCATTAATCACTGTCGAGAGCTCTAAAAATTTCTGAAGTGCCTGTGGGATCAATTTAACGCTCGCCCCTAACTGGAAAAGTTTTGAAGCGATAATTAAAGACGAGATATCAATTTTGAAGTCTTAGTAACACTGTTCAAAGATTTAATCCACTTAATGTCATTAAAATATAATAGCACAGAACGTAAGAGTAAAATTAAAAATAAAGAGACTTAAGATCTTTTGTACTTTGAGTGTTTGAAGTGTTTACAAAGCTGTATTTATTTTAAATTCTCAGCGGTCTTTGTTGTACATTCACTGTACAAACTTCTTTTGAACAGACTACAGTTATTCGTTTACGACTTTTGTAGTAGGTACATAGTATAAGGATATTTATTATTTACTAGTTGTAGTCATGTTCGTTTATTTCGTCCATGAAAGCAAAAAGAAATATGTACATACTATATATTTGTGATGGTTTATAATATTAACTCTGAAATGTAAATATGTCATAAATAGATTAGGTAGTTGGAGCAAGACGGTTTGTTAACATCAATTCATATATCGACACTAAGACGTTATCGATTTCGATATTCGTTTTAGGCTAGTCTCAGTTTTTTTTAATTCGTGAAACTTTTTGCTGGCTTCCGGAAAGTAAAAAACTGTTTTACGTTTGCTTTTTTTTTATGGTATAGGGGGCAAACGAGCAGACGGGTCACCTGATAGTAAATAACTACCGCCGCCCATGGGCACCTGTAACTCAAGAGTCACAAGTGCGTTGCCGCCCTTTAAGGTCTGAATAGGGGAAGAGCAGGAAGATGGGAGAGGGGGATTAGAGGGGAGGAGGGGGGAAGGACGGGGAGAGGGCAGGGTTAGGGCCTCCGGTAACCTCACTCACGCAAAGAAAAGCAATGCAATCATTGTTTCACTGCCGGTTCTTTGTGAGGCCGTGGTATCGAGCTGAGTCGAGCCGGCCCATACGTGGAGAAGCATGGCTCTCCCACGTATAAAAATTGCTCTTAAAATCAGCGATTTTGTTAACATGGACATTTTTATATATTAATCATAATGTAATCATCACTTCTATATGTATTAGCAGTTCAAACACAGCTCCGAAAGAAAAAAGGATACAGAAACATTTATTACTCTGTAATCCGATCGGCGCTCTATGGTCGCATTCGTCTAATAGAAAGATGGAAAGAAATCTCATCCATTTTCTGCTTCACTCGCTTGTTTTTAAGCGGCTTATCTCATCTAGTTAATAATAAATCTATGTGCTTGGCCGGGTACGTTAGTCCCCTAAATTTGTTTATAGAGACAGTTATCCATACCCTACTAACCATTGTCTGCTCTCCTGCTACTTAAACAGAACTGTGCACTGTTATCACGGGCGAGTTTCAAATAAGGGCGTCAGAACCCCTTCAATAATTTTAAATACTTAACTGTTGTATAGCTTCAGAATAACAATTATTTGTATACGTAATGGTGAAGCACGGGTCCGCACCCAATATTTTGTTTACTATGTGCGTATGTTTTATTTTTCATTTTAATAAATTTAAATTTGACTTTGGAGGCACAACTTTGGTGAGAATTTTTTTCTTTCAGTCACCTGTTAAGGTTTTATGCCAATGAAGTAAAAATATAACAATTTACAAAAAATACGACAGGCCTTGTCATTCTACGACAGGAAAGTCAAAATTGATAAATGTGATATTTACAACTCACATAAATCGTGATGCAAACAAGTTTATATTTACAACTTGATGTTTATGATCAATTTTATATTTAAATATACATGTCAAGATAGTACTTCCTTTAATATTGAAATAAAGATATGCTAATCAACCAAAGGAATATGGTTATAAAAATAAGTAAAATTATAAAACCCTACTGGGCAGTACGGTTGGTTATTTTTTTTAAATATATCAAACTTTTTTCCTGAATTCCCCGCGTTACTACCGGTGTAGTGTCACGGGTAATTTGTTTTAGTGCAGTAGTACTATGGACATGGACATATTTTTATGTCTGTGTTTCTGCAGAAAATTAATGAGCATGGAACCCAATAGGATCATAGTGTTACGAGTATCTTTTTTATTATTTCGTAATTTAAACGCGTTTTCTTTTGAATAACCCTTGTTCCTTGACCTTTTTTTTATACCTAATACGATAAAACATTCACCCCATGGTGGACCTCTAAACATCTAATTTGACACTTACAGACCGGTTTTCAAGATAACATTTTGGAACTACATACATATTATACACAAATGTAAATATCTTCTTATGTTTTCAAAATTTTTGGTAGAATTCGAAATCTGGGTATACATGTCATCATCATCATCATCAGCATCAGCCTATCGCCGTCCACATCTAAATGTAAAATAATATACATATCACTGCATATTATAAAACAAAGTACCCCGCCCGCGCCGCGTCTGACCCTGTCTGTTTGCGATAAACTAAAATACTAAGAACATTTACAAGCGGGTTTTCACCAATAGACAGAGTGATTTATGAGGAGTGATTTAGATGTATAATTTGTTAAGGTTTAGTGTATAATGGCTGAAATAGGACTATGATTGTTGAAGATGTCGGAAAAATCAATAAATTCTCTGCTGTGCAAAGGTTGTTTGTAAATGTATAAATTTTGACATCGAAACTTGACAACCTAACTAAATGCGAATGTGTGTTTGTTATTTGTTACGCTTTCACGCCTAACTACTTAAATGATCATCACGAAGTTTTACATACACGTTGTCAGGAATACAGCAGACATAGGATACTAGGATACTAAATAAAGACAAAGTACCGTTCCCAAGGGATAACATGAGCGAAGCCGCGTGCATAATCTAGGCTCTTACAATGGTCATGATTTCTTCCTTCCGTATACACATGTCTTAATCTTAATACCTTAAGTCTTGAATATGTAACATTTTATCTGAAATCCTCAAGAGAGCTCAGTGATGTCTAATAAAAAACCATGGGATAGATATGACTAATATAGAGCCTATGGCTGTCAAGATAAATAATATAATTTCGATCAAAGTGACCAGGAGAGCATGATATTTAACAGGTCTAATGTATATGTCCTCACAAATGAGGTTAATAGCACCGCAGCGCTCGATTATACCGATCGCTCTGAATAAATTTACATGTTGATTGCCGGCTGATCAGTGTTCTCACTAAACTAACTGCTAACTGGCTGTCAAGCTCACCGCTGACATTAAATAAATATGTAAGAGCTTGTGCCGTGAATCATGTCGATTATAAAATCAATTTCTATTTTATAACTGACTTTTAAGATATGCTTCTTCGTAACTATCAGTAGCACTATCAAAAATATAGTTGTGTTGTTTTGTGAATTAGAATAAAACACAAGTGAGTATAATCGAACGATAACAATTTTTTTTTGGGTTCCTTAAATTTATATGTATATGTAGTTGGAGAATTTACTGTGACATAAAACCTTTTCACAATATAAAGTTATTTCTTTAGATTCTATCAGCGACTAAGGGCAAGGGGAAGTATCAACTATAAATTTTTCAAATAATTAAGTTTGTACAAAACCTTAAGGGGCCAATTTCTACTTGTACTTGTCGGGTTTTATTATCGAATCAATAAAATTCATGTAAAACACAACATAACACTCCAATCCGGATAAACCTTCATAAGAGATTTGGAACCATTAATACGGCTTTAGTGTCGAAGCGGTGAACGTATGTCTATGGTTATTTAAAAAGGAACGACAAAATGTAGTAGGTACTTGGAGTTGGCAGTAAGATCCATTACTGCCGCGTTCCAATAAAGACAAAACTATTCGTTTAGCTTACGGACGGTAAAATTTTCGTTGAAATTTCAACGAAATTTTACAGTCCGTAAGCAAAACGAATCGTTTTTTGTTTATTGGAACGCGGCATAAGATCACAACCAATTAGACATAAGTTTTCTGAACCCCGGTTTTTATGTCCTTAACAGTCAAAAAGTACTAGTATTACTTTTTTTTTAATTTATGTCAAAATAAGCGCAAGCACTTGTACTAAGTTGTTTACGTCTAACTTTAAAATTAGAAAAGATACGGTCTTTCATTTACGGTTTATCGTTAATAACTTTTTTATTTGTTCAATTAAAAAATCTAATTTTTGAGGTATCAAATATATTGTTATTCCCCATCGATTCCAAAAACTTAGATATCAATACCAAGCCCGTGACACATTCTACACACAATCGAAATTTTAAATTAACAATTTTACAATAGGCTGTCGTTTTAAAATTTCGCGATCTGACTTGGCGTACAATGAAAAACATACTAATGTCTGTAACATACTCGATTTTCATTCAATTTTGAATATTGCAACGTGCATTTTCACGCGTTTTAATTTCTTTGCATTTTTCATGTTTCTCGCTTATTTAAACAATGGAAACAATTTTCTGTTTTTTTTTAACGCCTAATCCTTATGTAAAATCGTCGGCTTAACAGCTTTTGCATTAAACATTTTGCTCTAAAAGCAATACTTTTGTAGATTTTTAATGAAAACCGAAAAAAAAGCTGATTTTCAAGTTATTTTGCAATAATAAACAATGACGCGTATCTTCGTCGAAGTAGACACTTTAGTATGTTATTCTACGTATTTTTCTTTAAATTTTAAGCCAAGTATCGTATTGTTATAAAAGACCGCCACCCTCAAACGCTCTGGTGCCCGGACTATAATAGAAGTAATACAAATAGTATATTTTATCAAATAAAATAAATATTATTCAAAAAACAAAGAATCTGTTGCTACCACATCAAACGTGAGTTATCATGACACAACTATGACATGAGTGAATACACAGTAGTAAAGCAATGCTATTGGTCGGTTGATAAATATTGATGAATAGTATGGTTATAAAAGGCTATGCTAACATTATAAGTTGTTAACAATCACTTTAGTGCTGATGGAGGTTCGAACAATATAGCAGATACTGTTATTTAGTGATTTTGACAGTTTATACTAATAGTTGTGAGATTGTTTTTAACAAACCCGTCTGTGTGAAAAATTATAAACTTAAAATTTTCAAACTTACTTAATAAATTAACTGAAAAGATTAATTTTGATAATTTTGATATACCCAGTGTCACTTTCACAATAAAATTGAGACGACTAACGACGTCTCTCAAGCTAAAATCCATCAAGTCGTTTACGTTGCAGAGCGTGCCAAAGAAATATACATATACATGCATACACTCGAAAACATAACCCTCCTTCATGTGCAGTCGGGTAATAAACATTCTAGAATAATACCACGTCTGTCATGTCATGAGTAATAAACTCGCAAATTTTGGCCATCAACATCTTTATGTTATTCTCTCAATCCACGTCAGCCCGAGGCGTATCATCATTCTTTTTAAAACATTATTGCTCGAACCAAAATTCATGACTACAGCCGTAAATTAAAATTTTAATAACCTATACACGTAATTGATTGATGCGGTTTAATAAATGGGATATCGAACCCGCCAACTTCGTACAGATATAAAAGATAGCGCAGGGGAGTCAGATCGTCTGACTACTACATGCGTTGTTCGGACAAAGAAGGTGTAGGCGTAACTTGAATATAAATGTCATATTATTTTACCATATTTTTATTGGAGCTAGTAGTATAAACATTTATATCCTACTAATAATATAAACGTGAAGGTTTGTGAGGATGTATGGATGTTTGTTACTCTTTCACGCCAAAACTACTGAACCGATTGCGATGAAACTTGGTATGGAAATAGTTGGAGACCTGGATTAACATATAAGCTACTTTTTAGTCCCTTAGGCGGGGATCGGGACTTACGCGGATGAAAAGCGAGGCGCAGCTAGTAATTATTAAAAATAAACCCTACCTCGTTCTGCTTGGAAGTTAGAAAAATAGTTTAATATAATTAATTGACCAAAGCCATAATTTACTAAATATTATTATGCTATTATTCTTGCCTATGTACAAAATAATTCTAAGCTCTCAGAACTTATTTCAATTAGTTTAAGCAGTTTAAAGCATGTCCTGTTTGTACTCTACTCAATTTTTAATCCCATGCGTTGTTCAATTTAATGAATTCTTTTTGCTATTTATTTCTGTCTAACGATAACTCCCTCGCACCATAACTGTTGAGTCTATAAATAATACCTTTATAGGGCCGCGGAACGTATCACAATAATTACAATTAAATGCACCACGATAACTATTCTTTGACGATGAATGCGTTGCCACGAAATGACATGTGAAAATACTCGCCAGAAATAACTGCTCATTGTTCTCTCAAATTAACTTCATATTCCATTTCGAGCCTTATATAATCAATCTTAATTACTAGTGTAGTATTTACTGTCCTCATAAAGATAGAATATCTTGTTTATTTATTAGATTATGCATGAATTATATCTACATAATAGCTGAGACGCGGGCAAGATAACAGGCAAATTAGACAGTCACAGAAAAAAAAGAAAAGGAATTTATGCTACTTACAGATGATTGAAGGTGGTAACGGATTTGAAGGCGGACTTGGTCCTTTTCGTACCTACTATATCTGGTAGTTTCGTCTGCCGACCATGAAAACATTATTATTTCGTGATTGACAGACAGTCCGATGATAGTACCATCCCACTGAGTAGGTACACAAGACGACAAAGTAATTGTTAGCAGTTTAATGTTTCGTGTAGTTCGTGGATGCTATGTTCGAAAGTCGTTTAGCATTGTAATTACCACGTAAGTCACTTTTACAATTTATGAAAAATATGTCTTGTGAAAATTACCAATCCTTTTCTTATAAACTTGCAATAGATATACTGACATTATTAGATTTTGTTAATTTCCGAAAATTAATTCACAATTACTCTACAGATTGTAAGTTATAAGTCTATTGATCAAGACAGCAGAAGGCGCGAGGAGGTAGTTCGCAGCTGCCGCCGGCTACTGTGTAATTATTATTGGCTAATTAGGATGTGAGGTCGGGCAAAGCCCGCGGCGCCGACAGCCCGCTCTACTCTAACAAATGCCATTATTATTTCCGCTTCACATTATACTCTGAAGCGGTTTGTTACGTTCTCGTTTATTATGTCATGAACAATTGAAATGATAATAAATATTCGCTCCCGCAAAGCAAATTGATTCAACATTAATTGCTGTGATCTGTAAGTTATCACGTTTCGACTTCGAGTGCTCGAACGTTTGCCGCACCGTGTGTTTACCGTTACTGATTTAACGGTTGTGCAATTTGGCTGAGTAACTGAATAATATTCCACTCGAATGAAATGTTTGCTGGCCAATTGACAGCTGCCCATTTGTTATATAGAGAAAAAAATCAATAGAATACCTAATGTTAAATCGAGAATGAACTGACAAAGAATGTATAAATGCTGTATAAAATAAATTGTAATGATTATATTTATATCTATTGAAGAATAGTTTGCAATAACTGTAATTGAATACAATTTGAAAAGATATGATTCGGAAAGGTGATGAAAGCAGACCCTCACCATGAGATAATTATATTCTCACAAATCATAATTGAGTTAAAAGAAATATTTTATAAAACGATCAGTCACATTTCGAAATATTCACATTTCTATACCGTGCATACGCATGTAATGACCTCGTAACTGTAATTTGATTATTTTACACATTTGAATTGTGGTTGTTGGGTAAAACACACCTAGTAACATGTACAATGTGCAAAATATGCCGATTGTACATTTTACTGTTTGCACATTCTGCGTTTTATACATCTTGCACTTTTTAATTAATAATGCAATAGAAATGAAATGACACAATCGTAAATGATTTACAATGTATATAAATCGGCTAAAATGTTATAATGTGCCGTCAAATAAGCATTGTAAGTACTAAATAGTATTTTACACGCTAAAATGCGTGTGCGTATCCTGACGATAAGGTTTAAAATATGATAAGTTACAAATAATGTTAATATAATAGACATATTATTATTTTTTGATGTCACGTTATTATAAAATAAAAACTCATTAATTAATACATTTTTATAGCCAAATCTCTGATAACATCTACAAACACCTACACTATATATAAATTGACTCATGATCAAAATTGTAGTGCCGCGCGCGCTGCTTCAAAATATGGCCGTTACGTTATCAAATGTATTTACGTAACAATATCAGATAAGTTGGATTTCTTGAAATACTTATTTGAACACTTCCTGAAGCTCGAGAGGGCCATTATAATAGCTAGCTGGTCGTGGTGAATTAAGCCAAATGTACAAAAATATTCAATTATCTTACTACTTATTATCGTACTATCGTACTAATATTATAAACGTGAAAGTTTGTGAGGATGTATGGATGTTTGTTACTCTTTCACGCAAACTACTGAACGGATTGCGATGAAACTTTGTATGTAGACTGCTGGAGACCTGGATTAACACATAGGCTTAACTTAACTTTTTATCCCGATATTCCCATGGCATCGGGACATACGCTGGTGAAAACGCGGAAGCGTAGCTAGTATATGTATAAATGCGAAAGTTTAGATGGATGGATGTTTGTTACTCAATCACACCAGAACGGCTGAACGGATCTGGATGAAATTTGTCACGAAAATATGTTTTAGTCTGGAATAGCACATAGGCTAAACTTTTTATTCTGGAAAATATACAGTTTCCGTCTGATAGATTTGAATTTCCACGCGAACGAAATCTCGCTCAACAACTAGTAATATTATAAGCCTTGTATTATATTCCATGGTTGCCTTACTGATCTAACTGAAGTCATCGCATGAGTTTGGACACTGGCAATCCAAGTATAGTGATGCGTATCTAACGGTTTAAATCTTTGTCTGATACACAATACAATGCAAGTACTCATAGTACCTACTATAAAATCTCAGATTATAGATACGGTTTTTATTGTACATCAATGCAGCTGCCGTACCGAAAAGCTTACAGCGTCCCCTATTATTCCTTCTATTAACGCCAAACTCAATCTGTCGTCGTAGAATACAAATAACATTCGCTCTGTAATAAATTTCCCCCGTCTTAGTTGTCATAAACCCATTTAAGTTAGTTCTTGTACGAGCTTGTTGGGTCGTCTGTGGAGCCGTTTGATATTTAGTCAACCGGATCTCGGACTGAGTTGGTCGATATGTTGGTTAAACAGTAATCCGTAGCAGGCGTTTACCTGGGTCTCTTTGTTCAATGAAACTTTTGCTTTAAATTGAACTGCTAAAGAATTTAACAAATACATCAGATTTTAACATGAAATGTATAAATATGTACATACAATGTTTTGATATCTTAGGTATTTCGAGACTTATTACTTATTACACACCGTTTCGTTTTATTAGTTTTATTTCGGTGTTCTCATAGTACGGGGTCAGTACGTGTTTCTGTCAGCTGCTACATAAATATACCTTAACGTAAGAATGTGCCCGGGAAAATCAAAGATTTTGCCATCTAGTACGCAAACTTAGCCACTAGACCAACATAGCAGACTGAGAGAATACGTATTGTATTACGTGCAAATTGCAACTGTACCCTAGTAACTATTGCTGGGAAGCTGAAGAGGTGCAGGGGAGAACTTTCATTAACAAAATGCTTAGAAAACTTCAGGCAATCCACACCCACTTACACTGCGCTGTAGCATATTGTAATATTGTATACTCGTATGATACAATCACTTAATATTATAGAAGTATGTAATGAAATAGGGTTTAATTATTTTATCTGTTACCATTTAAAAAACAGACAAAATAGTATAAAGTTAAAACGCTGCTAAACTTTAAAAAGTCTACCGAAATTACGTAAGTTTTTCCAATGTAGTGTGGTGTACAGATTAGCAACGCAAAAGTTGATCTAATTTTTAATTAAAAACGTTTCACGTTCACTATGTTTTCCACATGGCTTTTTATTGAAAAAAATTTAGCTCAAAAAACAACAAATAGAGGATGCAGTTGGCTACAAATCGGATCGCTCGACTAGTTCGTTGACTAATAAAACCTTCACAAACAAAATATAGGGGAGCTCGGGATCAAAAGCCGATTTTTTGTTGCTTTTTCATAAGCCGCTATTTTGCCCTCTTTTGTGCCCGTGTTGTTTACTAATGGTTTCTGTTGGGTTCGACTTAAGATAATAACTCGGTTTTTTTCTCGCCCATGTGTCGTTATGAGCGAGTTTTTGCCGCCGGAAATGCGAGAATGCTGTTCAGTCGGATTAAAATGTACATATTTGTTGATCTTTCCGTGGCTGGCATGTGAGGGTGCACTTTATTTTGGTTCAAAGACGATTACGTGTATTCCATTTACTTTTATCGATGACAGCTATTGTTTTTTAACAGCTTACTTTATTTAATCACAGTGAAGGCGACCCTTCTCACCCTTTATTTTTCATTCCCCGCAATATCCGTAATCGTTATCGCCCGATAATCAATCACCGCTCTCGTTTAATTCCCCAATATCCTGCGGTATCCAACTAACAATTACATGTGAGGGTGTCCCGAGTCCCGTATCACCGGCGGGCAGCGCGATGCCAATAACATAAATTGTCACGGGTGGTCGGAAGTGGCCCTCGTTCCTCTCGCCCTCGCGCCCTTCGCCTCACCTCCCTGGAGTCCGTGCGCTCCTCGCATCTCAGCGCGTCTGTTCTCCGACGAGAACTCGAGATTGCTGTCGACTCGACAATCGATATTCAATCTCTTTTGACGTTTTATACGCTCCCTACTTTCTTACTTTGTGTCGGCGTTTAGGGCAGATGATTGGGATTGAAGCGAGCATTTTCCTTTTCTTTAATCGATGTCTGCTATTTCCTTTCAATTGTACCTTCATATTTATACGTTATATTATTTCTGATTTAAGATTTTTTTTGTTTGAAGCGTGGAATTGTGGAACGTGGACTTTATTGTTCAAAGGAAGAATATACTCTAGATTAATCAATAAAAAGGTGGAGTACATTCACAGATTGAGTACAATTTTAGAGTTTAGTTAGTACCTATCTTCATTTTATTATACGATAAAAGTGATTTATCATTTATGAATGTTATTTTGAGTAGCTTGGCAAACGTTAAAATTCGTTATTCTTTATCATCACAATAATATAATTAAACTTCGTATCAATTAGATATCCTCGAACTTACAATGCAGTGCAGGCAGTGTTCAGTCAAACATTGGCAACTAAAGCTTCGCTAATAAATTAGCTGACACTAATTAAGAAAATTCAACAATATATATGGCGTGTGTCGGTGTTGAGTGAGCTAAAAGCTTTTAATATCGTTTACGATTTCACAGAGCTGGTAATTACGACATAGTTGAACTAATTAGTGAATTCCGAGCGCGGCTCGCAGCCATCGGTCGGAGGTAATTACAAATCCAACCCGCGTCGCTTATCCTACCAAGTTATAATTGAAAGCTCGGTGGCCCAGAAGCCGAGCGCCTAGTGTATCGCGTTATTAGGTGCGCATACGTAATTTGTTTGTTAAAGATGGCACGCTGTTATACTCGCTCTGAATAATTTAAATTCATCCCCTCTATGGTACGAGGGGTGGCGACCTTCCGTATCGATTCTGTGCTTTGTTCTTACCGTATATGTGTGCGCGTCCGTGTTTGTGATGTGCATTCTCTACTTTCGGCTGTTCTCTGTTCCCCTAGTATTAGTGAGCACAGATTCTCAGCTCGTTCGGTCGGTGTACCGCAAAGCCGGGCTCTATCAGTTGACATTGGCTAGGGTTGTCGACAGCAATTTGTCCCTCACATACGCAACTTTATGGCCAATGAGAGAACCTTGAATATACATTGACTTGAAGGCCCCTCCGTCACGTAAACGCTATAAAAATTAAAACTTTTTTATGTTTCATTATATAAATTATTCATGAGCTCTTACTTGTGATGCTAATTTCATTCCAATTTTCATAATTGTATTCACAACATGTAACATCATCTAATGAAAAAGGTTAGCTTTTATAATTTTATTAATAGGCAGCACTACTGTCTGTCTATGTACCACTATTATTTTATGTCTACGTGCCACTGTTGTGGTCTATAAATTCCTGAGTAAATATTTGACAGTATCAATTTATTTTGTACTGAACATTTCAATTGAAATGTTGTTTGATTTAAAATACGAACGGTGTGTTTACATAATTATCGTAAACAAAACGACATGTTGACAGCTCGGATATTAACGGAAAATATATATTATTACAGTATACATTCCACTTAATCTCCGGAGCTAATTTGGAATGTTTGTATCCATAATATTTAGATGCGTTGTCGCCCACGCAACCACGGACGTCTATATCTACACTCGCGCTGTATTAAAACTAATGAGAAACGAAATTGGCTCCTAACAACAAAGTAATAAGTGTGAATTTGTTGTCACCCTATAACTACAGAGCATTTTGTTGACAAGCAGGACTGTAGGTCACTGTTGAAATATACGATCCATTTAGATTTTTCAGCGATCATTAGCGGCCACTACGTCGGCGCGTATCTAAAACTGTACTATATCTGACGTCTTTTACTAACGGTAAATACATTGAATTTACATTTAAGAAGCTACTAATATTATGATGATATTGATAATTATATGAATAGATTAATTTTAGTGCGTGAGTTTTTAAACATCAAAAATTAGGTAGATGATTGTAGCATATTAGTAGGTATAATTTTCTACTCGAATTAGAAGTAAACTTGGGAATCAGAGATTATAAACTATCGATAGATAACATGGTTATTCATACCGTTGTCTTATGCCGCGTTCCAATAAACAAAAAACGATTCGTTTAGCTTACGGACGGTAAATTTTTCGTTGAAAATTCAACGAAATTGTCCGTAAGCAAAACGAATCGTTTCTTGTTTATTGGAACGCGGCATTACTGAGTTATCTAATTTACTAAAATTAACTAAGGATATAACTGTCAGATATAATACAGTTTATCTCCACTTATTTGTTAGATAAGTTTTCGTTATCAAAAACTTCGTTCGTTTATTTATCAACGGTTAAATTGCGTTTTATTCAGGTTTTTTGTAATTTTGAATTTATTTATATGTAGCAGTTTTTGTTGGACTTTTGCTCTCTTGACATCTCTAACAAGATAGGACATCAATTTAACTGCTGATAAAATGTTTATAATAAAGGTTCTTTGTCTTCATATTAAAAAAGTATTCGAAGTAAATTGTAGCTTAGCAAAAATAAGCTCAGCTAAGATCAAAACAAGGAAAGGAAGAAGAAAAATACTTTTTAATTATTAAACTGGGTTAAATGTTTTTTTAGCTATATAAAAATACGTATTTTTGTTTAGTTTTAAATGTGGACCATCAACTTATCTACAAAAAAAAATTAAGACCTAAAGAATTGATACTAAATTTTCAGATAAAATTCTAAATTCGTTTGGTCCATTCTAGTTTCTTATATAATGGGTGCGTATGTGCAAAATGAACTCATATTAGGTTACCAAGGTTGACTCTGATCATGATGACATTTTATATACATACATGTTATAGACAGTTATAGACATTGACATAAATTTTTGACGGCCGTCCGGGTCGACAAAATCTATATTACGCGGCAAGTGCTCTCTGATCAAAATTATTACAGGTAATTAGCACACATACAGTTTACAACTAAGCTGACCACACAATATGTATTAAATCAATGTTGGAGGGATTTTTTGATGTTGGATGCATTTAGTAACAACTAGAAATAGTATAACTTAAGCTGTCATTTTATAGACTTACCATGACAGGACAACGCATATACTGGACGCGTGTAATTTGATTAAGTCGTTTTAAAGTTAATTTTTAAAGTTGTAGAACTTATTGTTTAATAATTTTAACTTTCTGCACTTCTTCTATATAATTATAAACTGTAAATATTCTAAAATTCACGTTACTACGTTCGCGAAATTTTCTTAAAAAGAGGTAAGTACAAAGAATTCTCTTCACGTATTAATATAATGACAGATCATTATATATATGTATATATATAAACACATTATGATTTTACAAACAGACACTCCAATTTTATTTATTTGTATAGATTGATGTAGACAACTGCGTCTGTACTGTATAACACGTACATGTGTTAATCAAAATGAGTATGTATTGTCAAGTATGTAAGTATTTAATGGGTAATTGCCTTGGGTGTCCAGCCTGACACTTTCTTGGCTATGTTACCGAATAATTGGCATTTGTCACTAAATTTGTAGATCGTTCAGTACAAGTGTGATATATTTTATCTGAAGGATTCATGTTATCAAAAGAAATATTATTATACCATAGATATTCACCAGTGGGAGAGCCATGCTTCGGCACGTATGGGCCTGCTCGACAGGAGTGATACCACGGTCTCACAGAAAACCGGCAGTGAAGCAAAGCATTGCTTTTCGCCGAGTGAGTGAGGTTACCGAAGGCCCTAACCCTTCCCTCCCCCCTCCCCCTCTTCCACCTTTCCCCTACTCCCACTACACTACTACTTGTGACTCTTGAGTTGCAGGTGCCCATGGGCGCCGTCATCGGCATCATTTATCATCAAGTGACCCGTCTCCTCGTTTGCCCCCTATACCATAAAAAAAAAAAATATATATAAACTTACCTACTACTTTGTCTGCCAAAATACTAAATCCCAATGGTAGGGTTTTTTTTCTCTATGGCTCACGGTTCGGTATCATACCTGACAAATAGCAATGGTAGACTTAAATAGTATCAAATGACTGTACCAGGAGCACAGATACAAAAATATTAACTTAACAAAACTTGTTTTTGAAAATTTTCCATTTCTGAATCTTTTCTTAGTCTAAAACTAGATTGGTATTTAGAAAAATAGATCGTCTCCGCTAGAACGTATTACTTCCTGGCAGTTTAATTACCACGTAAAAATTACACCAGAAATCCTTAAAAAAGATTTATTTTGTTATTTAGCGTATACTTTTCTTTATTATCGTCCATTTTAAGACTCGTTACATGTCATGTTACCGCTAATAATATGACATGAACAAAACTATGAATGGTTCTTGACTTTATAAGCGCAAGTGATCTAAAGATACATTACGCATACAACTCTTAAAAGCAGTTATTCAAAACTGTGTATCTACACTTATATACTAATATAATAAAACTGAACAGTTTTTTGTTTGACTGTTTGTTTCTTTGTTTATAAACTCTAATCCATTGAACTACCAGTCGATTCGAAAAGTTCGCTTTGTACATGATAGCCAGATTCATGAGGAATAGTTTAGGCTATGTAACATCACGCTACTACCCTCAGGACTGGAGCACTGGCCACAAACGCGCAGAAATAAATACTTATTGGCAGCGTTGTCTGTTATAGTACGTGTGTAACTGTTCATATTACGTACGTCGACGGATGAAAATAAACCCAGCATTTTATTTTTATCGACCGTGCAACGAGAAATGTGACGGCCTATCTGATAAATACATGAAATATAACAGCGCTGCCGCGCGCCCGTGCAAATTGACTTAATTACTTATTTATATACTTTGTTATTGAGACATGCCTCGCATTTAGATCACTACTAATTATATACAATTATTTACACTCAGTCGAAAATTGAGGTTTGAGTTATGAATAGTTAGTTTTATTTTTAAATATTAATTTACCATAATGTTATTTCATCTTCCGTACTACAACGATGGCAAACTAAAATTTACCTCAACTGATGAAATTGCGGTGACTGATGGTGGTAGTCTTATAAATTGTTACTAGCAGCACGTCCTATTTATTAGGAATATCTACAGTATCAAGCATTCATTACTCTACGCGATTAGTGCGATTACTTGTTAGAAATGGTTTTGGATATTATTTATTACTTAATCAAAGGCGTTTTTAGTAAGTGGAACATCCCGATAACTTTTCTTCCTGACCGTCCTGTATTCTCCCTGAAACCTGATTAAAGATGTTTATTTTTGATTACCTGCCAAGATATCCTAATAGCAAGGGACGGCTTGCATTGTCACTATTATCTTATATGTGGCATTGTGAACGATCCATAGCCAGCACGTGGCAGGTGAGTTTCTCAAACAGTGCGATAAAGGGCGTTAACTAGTTAATGTTCCTGTTTAACCATTTTAATGAACTCATTTCATAAAAGGAATATTTAATTTCCCAACATCCCAAGGGATATCATAACCACACGATAGTCTGTAATCTATGTTGTATTGATAAAAGGCAAAAGGCTAAGTAAGCATTATAAAGAACACTATAGAAGGCTTATATAAACAGAAATAAGTACCAGGAGTACAGCGCGCGGCAGGATGTTAGTCAAATGGCACGCAATACGCGATTTGGCTGAGAATAATTTCCTCAACCATCGCAGCTCGCGGTGCGGGGTGGCTGGCGGTGGAGCGACAACTGAATAAAGTTTTGTACCGCGTTAATTGCCACCAGGGGCTCAGACCGAACGGCACGTCTTTAATGAGACGGCTTCTTTAATGAAAATACCAACGGAACAGGGTTGTCAGCTCACTATTTACGAGAATCTAGCTTTGTAAACGCGCAAATTAGAATATCTCAAATTCAGTCATGGTTAAAATGAAAACTTTGTGCTTTTCACAGGCATATGTGAATTCATCATCATTCTACATATTAATTACCTTAAGATGAATAACAGTAGCTTGTGACTTGTGATTGAATATTCGTTTCTTTTATCTGTTTCTTTTATTCTGACTTTTAAAAAGAGTGGCCATGAGTTTCTTTGCCAGTATTCTTCTCATAAGGCTCTACGCATTTTGGAAACTAGAAGTTATAGATCGACACAAGCAGGCAGTAGATTTTGGTGTTTTCACCTAATTTACCTCGACAATCCAGTACATGCTGTGGCGTCTGTTTGCGCCGATCTATGATTTTAACTCTAGCTTCAATTTAACGTTCATAAATGTTACTTAGTGTCTTAATTGAATAATTGATTTTGAATGTGAATTATTATTTCTTTAAGATGTTACAGAAAATAAACTGCGAAAGTCTGTTATAAAAGCCAGTTAAAATATGATTAACTAGTTGGAGATACCAAATATGATTAGAACCGTCTTATTGTACTCAGAAAAATTACAACAAATACAAATTCGTAGGTCTATTTGTCCAAAAAGCATCGTTACAAACGCGCGATTTTAAAGCCTTGAATACAAAAAGGCTCTTTGCTTTTGATTTACTTTTATTAATGAAATAAAAACGAAAGTTTTGTTCATGTTATTGTATCTTGCGATGATAGGATTTTCATTTATTGCTTCCTTGGCTAACAACAACCTTTTAACTCAGCTTTCTGCCGTTTATTGTACAAATTGTAAGACTACAAATATTCTGTTAGGATGATCGAGTACAACAATATTGTTGGTCCTTCTTTAAGAAAGTCATTGTAATATCCGTCTGTTTTTGTAACAATATTAATATTCTTCATGGTTGATATTATTATTGTTTTGAGTGCCTGGTGCTACCTCGACCATTTCTGGTATTTTGTAGTGTTTCATGGTTGATATACTGTGACAATAAATAATACAACAATAAAGTAATAAAGTGGTTTGTTTATGAAATACAATAGCGTAACTGAAATATTTTTTTTTTCTTTCTGTCTTCAAATAAGATGAACAATATTTAAACGTTGCCATACATTTGATGGACTCATTAACATTGCGAGCGTCTAGACTTTATTTTACTTTAAACGAAGTAAAACTTAATTACAAAAGTAAATAATTTAAATATAACTTTGAAAATTTCGCGTTTCATGTATTACATTGACGGGATTTAACGCGATAGTTTGGATATGTATGATTATGATACCTTGGAAGTGCCTGACAATTCGATTAAGTTACACTGCCCTTGGTAATTTTATACATAGCATGTATCTGTTATTTCTGCATACTTCAAGGTTATGTTTCAGTACAAAACTTGTGATATGAATAATCATACAGATTGGCATATAGAATATTAATATCGCGGGGATAATCGCCTAAGATACCGCGACTGCCCGCAGTCATGGCATATCGCGTGCGACCAATACCGTCAACAAAAAGAAATAAGAAATCGAAATATGTCATGTACTTTTCGGAACGAATCGATTACCTAATACGTTTAAAAAAAATTAAATTATATGACATCACAATTAGTTTGTCTAAGGGAAATAATCTGAAATACATTTATTTTTCTATTAAAGTAGCTTGCAAATCGTATTTATGACTGCTTTTACTAAATCAATCTCTGTTTTAATCGAGTAATGTACATGTGTTGTTGTGTATCGTATTTCTAATATACACAGGATGATATATGTATAGGTGAACTGATTGGCAATAACGATCGTGAAATTAAAATAAACGTACAAAAACTATTTCATCTTCAAAAAAATAAATTGAATCGAAAATAGATTAAGACAAATGTTTATGGCTGTTTTTATAACGTGTTACAAAAAATACATCTTTATAAAAGAACATCAAATAATATTATTTAATTGATACTTTGTAGTCAATTTTTATTGAAGGATGATTAGTTTGAGAACGGACCTTGTTTTGATTATAACTCAGATTTTGATCGAATCGCATAAAGGCGAGCTAATTTTTAAACAGTTTTTTTTATTTCGCCGACTTCGTCCACGTGGAAATTCAAATCTATCCCACGAAACCGTCCATTTTTTTCGAGATAAAAAGTCCCACACCATAATCTATCTGTGCCAAATTTCATCCAGATCCATTCTAACGTTCATCCATATAAACTTTCGCATTTAGAATATTAGTAAGATTGTAATTTCTATAATATATAATATATTATGTTATTCAAACACAGGTGGTAGTATATAGTGTTCGTAACATTGTCAAGATTCATCTTAAAAATAATATTGTCTCACATACGAGTATAACACGAATATGTAAATGTAAGAAAATATCTAACTAATTATAATGCAAATTATGGTAAAGTTTTTAATGAATTCCCACATTTACATGCAAATGATCGTTTAGAATTTAATTAAGTATAGCGTATTGTGGCGCTATTCAGAGTTTTAAATGTTTTACGTTACATCATATGCCATTTTAAGTTAGATATGAGTAGTCGGTTAAGAAATAAATTGAGTGGTTCTTTATCATCTCGTAGTTGCCACATGATAACAATATCTAACGCGATAAAATAAATAAATCATTAATTGGCGGGAATTCCATTTAGAGATTCATTTGTTTTTTTTGTTGAAATCAAAGGTATGGAGATTGTTGATGAGGTTGGCTGGTTTTTAAAACTAGGTTAAAAAAAATTGCGATGACGTCACACTTCCGTGCTCCGCTCGGAGAATGGAAAACGAAACGAAAAAGCAAAATTACTGTTGATGTTAGTTGTCACCAAATGTGACAGTCGATGGGGGAAGGACTACGTTTAACATCAAAATGCGTTAGTAGATTATTTGCTGTATTCACCCTATTCCATTCAAACCTGGGACATCTAGCATTGCTATTCAACTACGATGTTCTGTTGAGTAAAACACCGTGGAAACAAATTCTGTTTACTTACATAACACAAATAATACAGCCCTGCAATCCAACAATTTCCATAGTCCATATATATATGTATCCATATTAATCACCTTGTTTTGTTCTCTTCAAAACATTCAAAGCTTTCTCGAATATAATGTTAAATTTTGTTAGATGAGCATTTGCAGCTGGATTTGGGATTCGATCCAGGCCCGTTATTCAGCAATGAAATAGAAAAGAAAATCCAAGTCTTTACTTATTTAAAATCAACCGCAAGTTACAAGAGTACTATTACCTATCTTTTGTGTGGCCCAGCCGCACATAGCATATCGTGGGAGAGCCATGCTTCGGCACGTATGGGCCGGCTCGACCGGAGTGATACCACGGCCTCACAGAAGGTCGACAGTGAAGCGTTGCATTGCTTTTCGCGGAGTGAGTGAGGTCCCCCTCTTCCACCCTTCCTTTCCCCTCCCCCTCTTCCACCCTTCCCCTACTCCATCCTTAAAGGCCAGCACTTGTGACTCTTGAGTTGCAGGTGCCCACGGCCGGCATTAGTCATTTACCATCAGGTGACCCGTCTAAAAAAAAAACACAGCCTCGTTGACAGTGACTTCACTGCACATCAAGCAAACTAGCTTTTACTAGATATTTCGTATAAAAACCTGTGTAGCTCCGTTAATTTATAAATTGAACACTTGGTAATTTACACCCCATGGATAAACATAATAGAAGGATACTATCAATATAGTTATACATAATTTAGTTTAAATTACTGAATAAAACTGTGAATCCATTGTATTCCATTGATCAAACTTACGTAACAAAATGATACTCCAGATAATGACAGATATAATCATTAAGATGGCAAAATGATGTTTGTATCCGTCAATCTAGACAAGATTGACGGATACAAACATCATTAAATCGTGTGAAATATTAAGTAAGTTAAGTTAGGTTTATTATTGTATTATATTATCTGTAATCTTTTAATTTATATATTTTTTGAAGTGAAAACTTCTGTAGGCACGTTTGTGCACTTTTGCTATGGGGAACAAGCACTGAATATGAATTATGCCTCGACTGTAACTCCTAAAATACAAAATTTTAATTTTTTTTTACTTTATTGAAAACTCTTTCTAATTACTTACCTACGTAAATTGGCTTCTATACACGTACTTAACAGTGTAAACTTGTACTAATAAAATTATCTAGATAAAATTTATATGTGTAATCTTGTTCTTTTTTTGTCAATGAGTTAGACATATTTATTTGCGTGGGGGAGAATCTTTTAATATAACGCTCATTACTCACGGCCATCAGCCGTTCCGGAGTATTTAAACAATGTAGGCGTCGAGTCCGCGATTGGCCATTATATCGTAAATCACTGTTGACGCGCCGCAGTAATTGGCTCGGTGACCGCGACCCGCCGCTGCGTCCGACTAGATTGCCTCTCCATTTGATGGACCCCTGGTTCAGCACCGTTTCGACACTAATGGTTATCCTGTGCTACCCGACTTTGGTTGATTGATTTAAATTCCACATTTCTATAGATAGATTATACTGAAATCATACGCTACGGTTTCAATAGATTCAAGTATGATTAATTATATCTACATATTGGTTTGATTGCCTAGAGTAGAGCTTCTTCGAACATTTCTTTCTCCTTTTGTTGCTCACTCTCAGTTCACTGTTCAGGCTTAGCATGATAATTGTATACCTACTTTGTTAAAATTAAAGGCCGTGACAGCTAAGAAACTAAGAAAACTTTAAAATGCTTATTTTAAATTATTTATAAGATTGGTAAATAAAATTATAAAATATGTTTGACGTGACAAAAGACATACATACTTAATTAATACACATTTTAAATGTCTGGTCAAATATCACAAAAGTGAAATTTCGCACAGAATGATAAGCATGATGAGATGACATGTGGATAGTGATAATTTGATAAATGGTAAATGAATTTGTTTTGCAAAAACATATTTTCAGACACATTTACACGTCGATTAGTTCTGTTAAAGTAGATGGTTCCGGCATTTTTTATGACTAGTCTTGAGAAGAAACGCAGCAAGAATCTTAATGATCCAAGTCTACATAAACTCAAAATGTGCAAGTACCATGCAGGCGTCCAGTGTGGTCTTTATATGAAGGAACCATTTCAGTTTTAAGCTGACCAGTCACGGAACTCAACCACATCTATAGGAGGTCTGTGGACCTCCCTTAGATTGTTGGATTGTGGTTGGAGTCTTGAGTGGCTGGAGTCGTGACTCCTACTGGTCCGCCAACGCAGTCAGACATTTCGGTAGGCCAATAAAATACTCAAAACTGCCAGACTGTTGACTAGAAACAGAATACTTTATTATAGATACATATAAAAAAAACAAGATTACAAAGACAAATTAAAAAATAAACCTATCAAAAGAAATTAGAGCAACTTAAACCCAAGCACTTTCATCATACATAATACATATAGTCAACAACAACAGTTTAGTATGCTTTACAAGAAAGTTTTGTTTAACTATAGTTTTAAATTTGTTCACGCTCAGGTTTTGTATATGGCTTGGGATTTGGTTGTAGAAGCGTCTATTTTGGCCTCTAAAAACTCTTACGTCATCCATCACTTAAAAATTTCCATAATAATTCGTTTCTTAACCTCAAACAATTTACAAAATAGCTATGCCACAGAAACGCTTGCCTGTCCTGTCATTAACATGCTTTCGCACAATGAACTTTGACAACTTGACCAATCACCATAAACACATGCCAACTTTCTTTCCAACTATTTTACAATCTCGCAACACTGCCATCTTGCCAAACAATAGAACATCGAATAATTTTTAAATGTAAGCTGAATTTTTTTTTGTAGTTGTTTCCACAATATTGCTCACTTAAAAATAAATGAGCTGTTGTTTTTACGGAAATTATTATCATGAATGAGATAATAATAAATTACACTCATCAAAAGTGTCTAGGGATCAAGTACATTTTTACTACAAAAAATTATCTAATTATAAATATTAATTAGATAATTTTTTGTAGTTAAAATCTAGTTTTCCAGACTGGCTTCTTACTTTAATTCCCAATATGTTTATTTGTTAACAACTTATCCCTATATTTGGTAAAAATTTTATATTTTGCAAATTGTGGGCAATTAACCTAAGTTAATGTCGTCAATTAAATGGCAAAAAAGTAAAAAATGAGGATTTTTTTAATTTTTATTGTAAAGATAAAAAAATTAATAAATCTGTGTTTCCACCATTGACACGAATCAAATCAAAAATAACAGCGATTTGGCATGCTTAAAATCCGAAGGAATGACCGCCCACGTTCTTTCTAACAAGTCTAAAAGTTATTGTGCGGTATGAACATACTCGGCAGTGCTTTTCTTTGGACCAGACCATATCCCATGCGTGCTCAATTGAGTTGAGGTCTGAGGCGATTGAGTAGGCCACGTTGATGAGAGCATCGGCAAGAGTGCGTGTTACAATTCTAGTCGTGTGTGGACGTGCATTGTCGAAACGAATTACCCAACCGGCTTCGCAAAGGGACCGTCACGTCTGAAATAATCCTCTCTACATAAATCTGAGCATTGACATTGCCCCTGATCCAAATGAGATCGGTTCTTCCACCAATCCTAAAACCGGCCCAAACCATTATTGTTCCCCCTCGTTATGAATGAACTTCCTGTCAAACTTTCAAACGTTCTTGACATCTAGAGGTCCTCCAAACTCGAGTACGTCTTGTATCCAGCCTGATACAGAAACGAGATTCATCGAAAAAGCATACATAACGCCAATCTTCTTTTTCCCAATTTTTGTGTTCGCGAGCCCTTGTAAATGGGCCCTAGATTGCGGGGTGCTATAGGTGGAACTCTCAGCGGCCTTCGGGTACGCAGACCCACTTCACGTAAACGATTTCGGATGGTTTGGTCGCTTATCAGCAAGCCTGAAGAGCTGTGTAGCCTCATAACCAACATCGTTGCGGTCATGGTACGATTCCGTCGAGCAGTATTTTGGATGTACCGGTCCTGTCTGCGAGTGGCGATGCGAGATTGTCCTCCATGTCGCTCGGTCACGCTGTCCGTGACACGATACGAGGCGAGGAGCGACAGCCACAGTACGTTGCCTGGAACCATACTGCAACATTCCGACGGCTCTCATCATCTCTTCTCGTGTCAAATGATGTCGTCATATCGATGCATTTGTTTTCAGTTCCGATGCAAAAATTGTGATATTTTAGTAAAACCACTATTACACACTTTTATAGGAATCGTGATTGACAGATGAATTTCTATTTTTAATCAAAATTTAAGTAAAATTCTTTATTCACATAGTAAAATTGACTAAAATGAATCAATAACGATCCAAGAAAGTAAAATAATAATCCTCAATTGCCGCAAAACTCTATAACGTACTTAATCCCTAGACACTTTTGATATGTGTAAACTTCACTACATAGTAACAAAGTCGCTTTCTCTGTCCCTATATCCCTATGTATGCTTAAATCTTTGAAAATACGCAACGGATTTTGATGCGGTTTTTTTTAATAGATAGAGTGATTGAAGAGGAAGGTTTATATGTATGTTTTATATTCATAGTGGAGAAATACTGTTATTTTTGAGGTTTCTAATGTGATGTCGTAAATAATTACATAACTACTGAATCGATTTTAATATTTTTTTCAGTGAATGACATAGGCTATATATTTTATACCCGTGCGAAGCCGGAGCGGGCCGCTAGTAATTATAATAAATATATGTAGTGAACATTTAATTGATTGTTTAGTAATCTCAAAACATCTAGATATTTTCTTTTCTTGAAATAATTAAATAATTGTCAAAATTTATTTCAATGAATGTTATTACATAAGTTACTTTATAAATATGCTGCTCCGCCAGGTTCCAAAATTAAGACTACATAATATTATTCTGTTTTTAAGTTAGTTAGACCTATGTAAACATTTTAGAATTCATTATTATTATTTATCATTAATTGCGTCAAAGATATTTTACAAGAAAAAAATTTAATATGGTTTCTACATATAGATAAGATACATATAATAACATTTCTATGCTCATTATAGCTTATAGGCTCCTTTGTAAGACCTTAATTTTTTTTTTATTGAAGAAAAAACTACTACAGATATCCTATGTTATTAGCCTTTGTTGCTATGCGATGTTTCATTTATGGCAAGTTTCGCTCGTAAACCTCACAAAGACTAATGTACTGAACCCCTACGTAAAACACACACAATACGCCTAACACGAGCATCTATGAATCAACTATTTTCACACTGACAGCTGTTAACTTTGCTCTTCAATGCGTATTCACGTAGTAATAAAGACTGTAATGTATTCGCAGTGATAGGTATCCATTTTACGATTACGAAAGCAACCATTACAATGAAACGAGATAAGCATTGTATTTTGATTAAGTATTACATTTGTTTAGATCAATACAAAAAACAAATTGAAGTGTCTGTTTGTAATGTCAAAATAATATATTTTTTTAGCTCACACAGTTACTGGCAGATAGCTGGTGTTATAAGGAGTAACTTATTCTACTTTTCTTTTGAAAAAACAATTACGGCCACGTAAAATATATGAATATGTACGAAGCCGTGCTACTTCTACAAACAAATAACAAATCTTAAAACAGGTAAACTCTATTTTTGTTCTTCAGAATCGCTCTAACGATCTTTACCGCCATGTCAATGACAAAACGCTATGCATGGAAACATTATTCCATTTTTTTCTCAGAGCTCAAGACCATAGACCTGGTTAGTCGTTTGAGCCGGTTTGGTAGCAATTTCCCCGAATGACGTTAGTGAATAGTGGCAAGGGCAGTGACAAAAGCTTGGCAGTGTTGTCGGTTAATTTGTCAGTCGCGTCGCGACGAAGGCGTCGCGCGTTCCCCTTATTTTCGGTACTTTGAACGCTCGATCGCAATATCCTGGAGACCATGCAAATGGCGGCCCAACTACCGCGTACTGTTTATATTTTTATGCTTGCCTGGTAAAAACGAATCTCATTTCAAAGAGCTAAATTGGAGACCATATAAGTTTTTAATACCTCAATGATACGACACAATGGCCCCAATTCTGTTACTTCCTTGTAAGTAAACCTTGCACACTTAGAAACAAGGTCTTATTTCAAATTGAAACAAGTAGGTAACATATGTCGCTATCGAAATAAGCAATTTATTTGTCGACTAAAGTCTGATACGCTTAAATAAACTTTAATACCACGTAGCGAGAGCCGCTATCCGTTGAATGCCATCTCTTTTGCTCTGTGTTTTTAGTAAGCGTCTTCGTAGGTGTACATTAAAAACACGTCATCCTTGTTCGTTTTGAACAAGTTTTTATACGGCAATTATACAGCGTTTGAATAAATGAAGACTCTCGCTGCGTGGAAATAAAGTTGAGTATACGTTGACAGGTTTTATTGAAATTTAGCGGCGCTGAGAAATAGATGCTAGTAACAAATAGACCTTATTACAAAGAACACTAGGTTGATTTCATATGAAGAAATTAAGTCAGGTTTTAGTTTAGTCGAGTGTACAATAGAATCGGCACCAATGGCGTTTTTTTCTCTTTAACATTTTTTTTCTTAAAACATTTTTTCTGTTGCTAAATAATAAACAAACAATATTAACGATTCAATCGAGTCTTTGCCACCTTCGTCGTTGTTTCAATTCGCATCCTCTAGATCTAGATTGCTAGATCGAGAACAATTCTAGTAACACTACTACTTGCTTCAAAAAACCAATTAAAATTAAAAACATTTTTCATAAATAATAAAAAAGTTAAAGCTAACATGTTAAAAGACGTATTTCACGGTTACATTGCAAGACTAACTATATATTTTTATCTTTTGCAGGTAAGGACAGAACTGGCTTTGCAGGTGAGAGTTTTATTTTCTTTGCGGTTCGGGCGACATGTGTGAACTTTATTATGGCCGCTTTTATTGTGAGCGCAGAAACGCGCCTGGACGACCACATTCCGCCACCCTCTTTTCCGACACGTCACTGAAATCTTTACATCCCGTACAGAAGTAGACACGCCTGTTTGATAAGCTGAAAACACTCCCAAAACATTTATCAACACGACAAAAATGTAGCTTATAAGATTGTGTGACATGCGACATGCCTATTTATTTAGGCACATAAACTTATCGCAAAACAAATTTACTATGGTTGAGCAACGGTTCTGCAGCTGTAAATTTGCTACAAATTACAAGGTGTGATGTAAAAAAGAACGTTATATCTTCTCATTGTTTGTTGAGCAGACGATGCGTGTGAACTTTAATGTCAGCGGCATTGTGACGGGCCTCTAAACGACTTACATCAGCGATCATTGAGCTGAACAGAGACGCGCATTAGACCGACATTAAAGCTGACTTACCACATTAGCACTCATAACAATAACGGTCGACTGAGGCGAATTACTATTTATTGCTTCTATTTTGAAACGACATTAAATTACAGACGGTATAAGGCGACGTGAGATACATTCTTATCACCATCGTTATTGCCGCTTTGACCTTTTCGAGGCGGTTAATGGCCTCCACGTATTGTTTGTTACGGTACGGTAAGGTACAGATATTTACCGACTGATGCCCGTGCTCGATGCGTAACGAACGCATATCAGGATCAGTGATTTTTCATCTCATGAGGCGATAGAGCGAGAGTAACGCGTTGTTCGCTCGTTGATTCAGTTTAGTGAAGATAAAGTAATGTGCTTTGGCGACAGCTTTTACAACCGGAGATTTTATTGTCTCCTCGAGAATATAAAGAGGTCGATCTCTGCTATGCTTTGAGAGCCGCGTGTCGACGTACGCTTGACTTAATAGCTTTTGCAATATTTATAGCTCTTATTTTAAACAAAAATGTATCGCTTTATTTACGAATAATAAAATTTTAATTTATTATACCTACAACTTTGTTTGATAGTAAACAAAATGTTTAAAATGTATGCTAAATTGACTCATCCATACTAATATTATAAAGCCTAAGAGTTTGTTTGTTTGGTTGAAAGCGCTAATCTCAGGAACCAGTAAGGTTCGCATTGAAAAATTCTTTTAGTGTTGGATAGCTCATTTATCCAGGAAGGCTATAGGTTATATAACATCACGCTACAACCAATAGGAGCGGAGCATCAATGAAAAATGTTGTTGGGGAAAATTTACAAACGCGGACAAAGTTGCGCGGGTCAGCTAGTAGGTTATAAAACGAGATACTACAATAAAAACAACGGAGGTATCTTGGTCGGAGAAGTCGGCCATTTGCATTGCTACACACAGCTCGTCCAGGAAATTGCTATTGGAGCCGCGTACCTACGCAGACTGTGAATTAAGTGTACTTTGATTATCAGACACCATGACGCTAACTGCCGACTTCCACCCGTCGGGCACGTTCATTAATGTCGTACTCCTTGAAATTTATAACAGAAATATGACAGCTTAAATAAAAAGTAATAAACGACATGCAAATATTACTAAATAGTGTCTAACCGTCAACAGCTGCAATAATGGTAAGTATAATAAAACTGTTAAAAGATAACAAGATAATAACCTTCTCTATACATTGCGTATTAGCTAATGATAATTTTTATCTTTATTGGAGGGGTGATCCTAATCTCTTTCAATTATTATTTTGTGGTTCACTCACTACTCAGTTAGTAGGAGTGTCGTAATATCTTGTGTATGTCACCGTAAGATTGTGAACATCCCACTAATATTATAAATGTGAAAGTTTGGATGGATGGATCTTTGTTACTCTTTTATTTATTTATTACTAGCTGCGCCCCGCGGTTTCACGCGCGTAAGTCCCGATCGAGTGGGAATATCGAGATAAAAAGTAGCCTATGTGTTAATCTAGGTCTCCAACTATCTACATACCAAGTTTCATCGCAATCGGATCAGTAGTTTTTGCGTGAAAGAGTAACAAACATCCATACATCCATACATCCTCAATCTACAACCTCACGCCAACATGTCCTCCACAATTAAGATACACGAACTCACCGTGGCTGGTTATAAATTACCGGTGTATCTTGAGATATAGTTTCGGTTCGGATAAATATAGTCATATACAGAATATCCTACTAATATTATAAACGTGAAAGTTTGTGAATATGTATGTATGTATGGATGTTTGTTACTCTTTCACGCCAAAACTACTGAACCGCTTGCGATGAAACTTGGTATGTACATAGCTGATTAACATATAGGCTACTTTTTATCCCGATATTCCCACGAGATTGGGACTTACGCGGGTGAAACCGTGGGGCCCAACTAGTATAGTATATAGGGAAATCACTTTAATTTGTAAATTGGTAGGTTACCAGTTTAACAGATTCCTGAGATAGATATTCGTAGTAAAGCAAGTTTCTTTCAAAATTATACATAGACAACATCTCGAGCTCAGACCAACGTCCCTAATAAAGTTACGCAAACGGAATCAGTTTCATACGGTCGCATAAAAACAAAACCCTATGACAAATCCAATAAAAACAATTTTTTAACCCCCGCAAAAGGGGGGTATAAGTTTAACTATCTGTCTGTCTGTGGCATCATGGCTCTTAAACGGATCTATATATTGAGTTTCATTTCGTTTTTTTTTTGTTTGGCAGGTGACTTGATCTAGAGTGTGCTAAGCTATAATTCAAGAAAAACTGTTCAGCCATTCGAAGATCATCAGCTTTTTACTAATCGTTGACGGGACTTTGTAAAGACTTGATATCAAGTATTTACCTCCTTGTATTTATTATCTGTCAGTATCACAGAATCCAGTATCTAATATAACTACAATAGCGCTAATTCATTTAATCTCACGCCAACTTGTCCTCCACAATTATGATACACGAACTCACCGTTGGCTGGTTATAAAATAAATGTTGATTTTTTTATGTATTCTTTTAAATAGATACTTACGAAAACTGTGAAGTTAGAACTGTAGGTTTCACAAAATATAATTTCTTGCAGGTACATATCGTAACTAAAATACTTGGCGCTGCGCCATGCGCTGTTTGTGAAGATATCGAAAAACTATCATATCGATTTCGACGGGACGTGTACACCTTGATAGCAAACACTATATTTTATTAAAATTTCAAATATCGAAAAGCAGTTGAACCCTAATCGTAATGACTATTGTCGTCAGTAATCACAATAAGCCTTTTATACATAAACTATCCGTCCCCGCAGTTCCACCTGCGTTTATGGACACTGCTCCGCTCCTATTGGTCGTAGTGTGATGTTATATAGTCTATAGCCTTCCTCGATAAATGGGCTATCCAACACTAAAATAACTTTTCAATTCGAACCAGTAGTTCCTAAGATTGGCGTGTTCAACCAAACAAACTCAACTTTATAATATTAGTATAGAAATAAATTGAGCACTACAGTGACATACACATAACCCTAATTACGAGTCATATTATAGAATAGAAATCTGAGTGAGTTTGTTTGTTTCGCTTTTATGCCGTAACTACTCAAATCATCATCATGAAATTTTGCCATAGATACAAGTTGCGTTGCGTCAGGAGTACCAATAAAACCTCTATTATTGTATTATACACGTATGAATATGTAATATCGTTATATCCAAAACTCTTTCCAAACCATATTTAACGTCGACACATAAATGTCACATTTTTAACCCAACGTTGAGTTAACATACATTATTAGACGAGACCGCTATAATGGACTGAATTTTGCCGAACATAAATACATGCAGCAAGTGTATAAATTCTTGTATTACTAAGAGTAGCTTGAGCTGATAATGACAGAACTAATTGAGATTAAATTAAATCTGATATACAATGAAGTCTAATAAGTATGCTCCGTTTTAATGGCCACTCTAGAATGATAAATTATAGCTTTATTTAAATGAATTCGTGACCTCTTGACGACCATCGGGTTGACCTGTTGCATGAGGCCATGTTTGTATACTGGTCCAGAACGAGAGTGCGAGGGATTCAGTCGACTCGTATAGCAAGGACCTGATGCACGCGAAGGAGCCTGCAGAAAGCGAACGGGAGAGGACTAGTGGTCTCCAACCCGTTAGAAGGTGCTCCAGACACCGAAGTGCTATACGATATCCAGCGACCATGAGCATGGGCCTGAAGATGTCAGGTTAGCTGAAGGTATCACGTGAACCACATTCCACAGCGAGGCAGCCTGCTGTTGAACAGTGATGCCTTGGTTTTTTTGGGATTTTTTTTTTTTTTTTGTGCGTGTGGAAACCCCCTCGGGCCGTCACCCCACCGGGGTTTTCGGTGGGGCGGTGTGTCGGAATCGAACCGACTAAAACCACACAGTGTGCCGTACTGCGCCTTAAGTAGGAGGGATCCGGGAACAGCTTTTATTAAGACATCCGGACCCCCCCTAGCGCCTGCCCGCAAAAGCGCGGGCACCACCTTCGGGGCACAGGCACACGCGGACGCCGCCTCCTCGCGGGGGGCCACTATAGCGGGTGGAGGGGAAAAACCCGTCCCGTCCACCCGCGGCCACACTCAGGGCGGCATGAGGCGCTGGTAAGCGCGCCTCCGCCGCCCGGTTCGCCGGCGGCGAATTAGGTCCGAGTGTAGATCGTCCTCCCGGACCCTTTCCGCCGCCTCCTTCTGCGAGATGACGTCCTCACAGAAGGTGGCGACCGCGGTAAAATTCCTGTCGCTACCGGCCATGGAGCGTATGACGGCCGGTAGCGAGAGATCCCCTCCGATGACTGCAGTGAGGGCCCGACGCTGCGTCGCCCAGGCGGAGCAAACCGCCAGCGTGTGCTGAGCCGAGTCCTCACTACAGTCGCAGTGGTGACAGGCGGGACTCAGTTCCCTCCTAGCGACCGAGTGCAGGTACTTCCCGAAGCAGCCGTGCCCGGAAAGAACCTGCGTCAATCGGAAGGAAAGGGTCCCGTGCTGCCGCCCTGCCCACTCGACGATGACCGGCTGGAGCGCCTCCACGGCGGCAAAGCCAGCACGTGGTGCCTCCAGCCGGGACGACCAACGAGCCATGGTGGCTCGGCGAGCGGCCTCACGCCATTCGCGTACCTCTTCGGGCGGGGGCCGACTTCCGCTTCCCGCCCGGAACTCAGCCGTTTGCCGATATACTTCGGCGAGCACTTCCGCCTCCAAATCCCACGGGGGAGTCCCGGCCAACGCGCACGCCGCCTCCGTCGACACGGTGCGGTATCCACGTATGGCTCTAACCGCCATAACCCTCTGAGGGCGCCAGAGGCGCGCCCTATTCTGGGCGGTCAGAGCTCCCGCCCACACCGGTGCACCGTACAGTGCCATTGACCGGACAACCCCCGTGTACAACCGTCTTGTAGCGACGCTGGGTCCGCCCAAATTGGGCAAGAGTCGCCCAAGGGCGGACGCAGCGCCGACCAGCTTCGGAGCAAGCTGTCGGAAGTGCTCGTCGAAGAGCCACCTACCGTCGAGGATCAGGCCCAGATACCTTATGTGGGCCCGAACCGGTACGAGAACCGAGTTGACTACGATGGAGGCGCCAGGGGGTGGACCACGATGAGGCCCATGAAATAACAGGGCCTCCGTCTTATCCAGGGCCACCCGCAGACCCAGCGCCTCGATGCGACCGACCACCAGAGAGACACCTCTGGTGGCCGAACGCGCCGCCTCTTGGAAGTTCGCCCCCCGGGCTGTGACCAGTGTGTCGTCGGCGTAACAGATTACGCCCAGCCCGGGGGGGAAGTCGCCTCGAAGGGCCCAGTCGTACCCCATATTCCACAGGAGTGGTCCAAGGACAGACCCCTGCGGAACACCGCACGACATGGGCCGACGACTCAAAACTCCGTCTCGGTCCTCGTACATGACGGTACGCTCCTCGAGATAGCCTGCCACTAGCCGCCTCAGGTACTGTGGCACTGGGAATTTCTTCCTAGGTAAAGGATAGGTTTTAGTAGTTTGAATTTCTAGGTAATAGTGTGGTGGTTTTCATATTATGTTAAGAAGAATGGGAGAAAAACACTAGCTGTTAATAGATGCATCGTTTATTTACATCATTGGGACTGACTATTATAGACTGGTAATATAAAATTATGCTTAATTTGTTTTCTTTGTTAAGTGTATGAATGATTATGTAATGTATTGTTTATTTATTGGCAAGACCGTCATTATTACGGTGCCTATTGTTTTGTTACACAAAGTAAATATCAACTCTTCATAATGTAAGGCACATGTATTTGTTTTTTGTTGCATGGGTTGTATATTCTGGTTAGTTACAGTTCATAGAATCAGGCAAAAATAAGAAAAAGTAAGGTAGGTACAAATATTTGTTTTGTTGTAATATAATATGCAATGGGTCTTACAATAAATTAGTGTTGATGGTGGTAAAAATTATGAAATCGACAACGTCAAGGGTGTTTTATTCATTATGAACTAGCTTCTCGTGACTTTCGATTCCCGTGAATATAAGTTAATCCAGGATGCTATCTACCTGTTTGTTATTGACATCATCGTGGATTTCTTTATTTTATTTATTTGTGAAAGGTACGCTTACAGATTACTGCCATTACATGACAGAAAACATTAGGATATAGGTACATATTAAGTCAAGACAGTGATCCAAATATAGCATACACAACATGAAAAAAGGCAAAATACAAGCCACGTGGCCAAATACAAATACTTGCCACGCTTAATTATTATTATATATTTTTTTAACCAAGAAGCTACTCAAATACATGCATCTACAGCATATATAAGATTAAAACTATATTTATTAATGGGATTGACGTGAGATGTCGTCGCTGAAGTTTACAATATGTATGATAACAGTTAGCTATTTGTCAAGTCTCAGTCAGCCACAGCAATGAGCACATATTTTTTTTCACATAAAAACATATTACGTTCATTCTGAAAGTGAAATATCTTAACTGACAGGAATAACAACCTTTTCCTATTTTGCTGCAATTCTGTTCCCTCAATGATCAAGTAATGTTATTTGGTATTATATAATCAATTGTTAGACATTTTATCACCCTTGTAATGAAAGATATAATTAAATGTACCCACTGCGTATGGCATATACCACTTTTACAATAAGGGACTGAGAGAAGAGAGAGACGGGAGAGAATATTCAAGAGTTTTATGTGCTCTGATCGCACCGAAGAGCGCAACACACGTTCTTGATTAGTGAAAGTCACCCCTCTCCGCACCGCTTATAGAACAAATTTCTACACAATGCAAAGCTTACAATCTAAAAGAATGTTTCCTGAGGTGATGATATGTCTTAGGTTCGATTTATAATTCAAAAAGTTTTCAATCTTAGAGATGTGTAATTTGGGACTTAATCGCGGTAATAATTACCATGCCTTTTTGAAGTGATAACACATAGTAACCACAGGTACTAGTTTTGGATTCCTCTTTGTATGTCTTAGGCTGTCGCGGTATCCGTTGCGTCTTAGTACCTCCTGCACATGAGCTAACTCACTCTCTAAATGTTCCGGGTCGCACAAGTCGTAGGTTGGGTTCGTTAAGGAATAGACAACGGATTGCAGATGACTTGAGTGATAGTGTGAGTGGGCGTTTTCAATCTTGTCGTAATAATCTCATCATAGACTACCACAAAGTTTGCTTACAGTATAGATAGAACTTGGCTGAATAGTAAATATTTTATGATCCGCTAGGCCGCACTAAAACAACAATGTAATACGGCTAAAGCATTTATAATAGTGGTTTTAAATTTTTAATGCCGTAATTTGCGAGCTGCGAAATGTTCATGCCGTCCTAGTAAGTCGCCATTGTAACACGGACGTTTGTTATGAAGTGATGGAATTCAGTTTACCACAGTTACCCTGTGCCAGGTGTTTGTTTTCTATGACTTTTTCCACGGTAAAACAGCTATTAGCGTAAGTGCACATGAGTACTACGGTTTAATTATTTAATGAAGGCGGTGCGGGCGGCGGGCGTGTCGAGTCGACGGACACATGGCCGGCTCGCCCGCGGCCTCCCCGCCAAATGTGCTTCTAATTACCAAGCCCTACTTTTAACTAATAACTTGCGAGTGAGTACAAATCGTTCGCTCTATTTTCAGTTATACTTACAACATACATTACATTCAGCGTACATTTGATATACCGCTATCGAATAAATTTTATAATTTAAACATAAATTACTTACTCCACGCCGTTATTCTCTCTTTAATAAGTAGTTTAAAAATTAGGCTTTTTATTTTTAGGTATTAGTATTTACATCTCGACACATCAAATCAGGTTTTGGGCCGACTTGGAAATTTTATCTTTGTATAAATTGTATTAGTTAAATTTTCTTAACTTTGGCAACGTAACCGTTTCCATAAATTGAAGTTTCTTCGAAGATTCTTTGTGAAATTAATAAAGTTTTAATTGAATTCAGTTGAAAGCAATTTTCGGTTGATGTCAACTGGTATCCTTCTAGTCTTTTTCAATTTAAAGAAAGCATTATCAATATATCAGTACTGTAGATCAATAACAAGTATAACAACTGTTGTTTTTTGGTCACGTGTAAACAACTCCTTTGTCCGTGATTCGTCCGATCTGTCGCGATAGCTATCCCAACCGAGACATCCCAAAGAGAATTTCTTGCTAAATCACCATCGTTGCTTTCTGTCATTTCCGTGGAAGTACCAAACTGTACTTCACGTGAACTTCCTTACAGTAGTCAGAATATATTCTTACGTAGTATCATTATTTGTTTATCGCGCTTGTAGGTAATAAAGCAAGTTAGCAGCGCGTTCAATCCCGTCACGACTGACGCGAACGTCGGTAAATCAGTGTTAACGCTTTCTTTGCTCCACTGGATTTATGGTGGAAGGCCCGACATTTGCTCGTGTATCTTCCGTGGCTTTATTTTCCCCTGGTACTGTAAGCATCTGCGTACTATTGCGCATCTCACTCGCAACCGATGCGGTATATTTTACCTTGCATTTTATTTCAATGAACTTGTATTTGACTCGAGAAATAAAATAAACAGCACTGATGTTTATAATACTTCACGTCCGCTTATAATAACATGCGTATCTTTTTATCGCACGATTTCCTCGAGCAAAATAAAAAACCGCTTTGAATATGACAGGAATAAATGAGACGTCTGGTGGTTGAAATAGTGCGACGATAGGGGGAGCAATCGATCACAGGAACTCGCACGAATTGCAACATTTATATAGATCCGTCCCAAGCTTTCCCACTTTTATCCAGCCGGAAGATTTATATTCACGCGCGACACCTCTACGCCCTTTGAAGTTGTTAGATGGGGGAAATAAATTCTTACTGCGCTCCGTCCTTGTTTTTAATTAAAACGCCATAAACTTTAATACTTTGTGATACTTAGACCAAATATGGTAATGAATTGGAAAATGAGTTTAACGAACAAACACGTTGTCATAAATCAGAAGGGTAAACACGTAAAAGATGGTGCGAATGTTAAAAGCCATTACCGGAAGCCATTGTCCGAGTGGTGACTCAGGGCTCGAGTGTGATCTCCACTTAATCCGGTGTACGCGGATAACAACGCTAACAATGTGATAAAGCGGCTCCGGACACGTCGCACTCGCTCGCAATAACTATAAACTATCAACCGCAAACGTCTGCTGCCATCTTGTAGCCAGAGCCGATGAAATATCCACCTCTCCCTTACTCCTCTATGGGCGGCGGGCGCGTTATCTCCCTCACCCTCCCCAAGAGGCTAGTGCACACGAGCGTCATAAACGCAGCGTCATCGTGCCACTTGGAAATTCACATCTCGTACACAGATTTGATTGGGATAGTAAAAATAAATGAAACGGATATGTTTTTGTCCACAAATTTTTACTTTTATCTTGTTTTGCACATTTTCGTTTCTAGAATTTTGTTTCTCATTTATCGAATTTAACTGTTTCTTTTATAGTCACTCGTCTATACTGATTTACGTCGTTTTGGCCGGCGCGGCGAATACCTACTCAGTTACATACTCTCCTGGTATTGGAGTTTAAATTACACGAATTAATCCAGTCGGATGGATTACTTTGCTCTCTCCCCTACCTGGGATGAATGTGAGAATGTGCTTATATGCTTACGGACCCCATCCTTCATATGGTATTTTGCCTACAAATTGCAGCTGAAGCTTAACTTAATAAAACCACATTAAAAATATGTTATTATTTATATGTTAAGGTTTTCATATAAACACATTCCGATATAATTATATGCAATGGTATTTTCTAAACAATGAAAATTGTTTCTACTGTTGGCTTTCAACATATGTTTCGTTTTTACTATTTCAGGTGACTGACTTTAACGTTTCATAAACTAAAATATTGTGGGTTTATATGGCGGTGCTTTATAGTTTTGTTGGCTATGACTAAAGATAAATTGCTTTTTAATAATACAGGCAGTGAATGTTTTTTTCGTAGATATGTGCGTATATTTATTGAAACGAGTATCACAAAGAAATGGTTTAGTGATTCAATGGGTAAATTAGTATGGCGATCACAGAGCACTTTCTCAATGGCGCGATGTCGCATGAATTATTGATGTAGGTAGGGTGGAACAGGCAGCGAAGCAGCCAAACGTGGCTCGACGCGACATCTCCGCACACCATTTTATTGTTATAAATTATTCCTTTTCTTCCGACCACTTTTATTACAACATCACACAATTCGCTGACTTTATTACCCCTCAACAGTTTTAAAACGATGAACTGTTGTATATTTGTACAAATTTACACATCATTGTAGCTTTCTTCAGCACTTTCATCATAGCAATAAAATACTTAATTGTAATCTTGCCAAGGGCCGTAAAAACCTGTATTGAAACATTGACGTTAGGGCCATTTTGATAAAACGATAAAAACAAACAAAACATTCAACAAATGTATAATTAAACCCCATTATGAAAATAACTGTTATTTTAGTGTCAGTGAAGTTTAATTTAATCCTTGCATCGCATTGCTTATTATAAGTTTACAAGTGGAAGTGAAATGACACGCATTTATTAAGTTTTTGATGAACAAGCCTTTCCGGCGAGGGGTTTGTTGGAGCCGATGCCGGCCGTCACTTCTCGTCAACAGGTTCTCAAACTGTTAATCAATTACACACACCGTTGGTTCGCGCGCTTTTTCCTCGGCGTAATGGATACCGCAGGGCGCAACACACGTACCGGTAATAAGTACGTAGCCACGTATGTACACAGCGAGTCGGTTGGATTCACGCACGAATGCCTTCACGAGTGCGAGCGAGGGTAAGCTGAGCGCTAGCGCTACATGCTGTTTTATGTCGGTGTGCGGCTGTTTTTTACCCTCACATGTGCGCCAGTGCCAGGTTTATATTCGTCGTGGGGCGCGGATGGCATCACGGTGCGTCGCGTGTGTGCCGCTGCTATTTTTCGAGAGCTCGCTTGCGTGTACGTTTTTGCGCTCTCTTTGTTATATTGTTTTCGTTTGCCTCTACAAAAATGAGCGTTGCCGTCGTCGTTATTGTTCACTCGGCTCTTGTCTTGTGCACTGCCATGCTGTTCCGAACGATTTCTTGGAGCCGGTTCCGTTGCATTATAATGGCATTATTAAATACTGTAATAGAGTACGGTTTTTGCCTTGTTAACGCTCTATTCAAATACACTTTTTGTCGAATATCCCACTTATAAGAGGTAATTGTTTAGTGAGCAGCGGTTTATTGAAAAAAAATGGGCATGGTAACTGATTTATAGGCCTTTTGGAAATAATAGAATTAAGATATGACGATCACGAAAGCTTCGAAGCTTCGAATTTACATAAGGACGTGGAGTTAACGTCCGCGGCCCAAATAAAGACGGAACGTAATTTGCATATGCAAATATCTTGTCGTTTTCATGCAAATACTTACTTGGTGTATTACAGACGGCTTAATGGTACTTACACAGGCTCTAAGATCTCTTGGGAGCTAGAATATCAACATCTATTTGTTATTTTGAGGCGGGCTCGGTTAAACATAATAATTTTTTGAATGTTATCCATCAAAGTATTTATAACAAAACGAAAACACTCTCAAAGTAGATATTATTAAGGGGTAAGGCGGATATAAGTAGTAAATAATGAGTAACTGAACTTTCTTGTCTACTTGTTAGAAATATAGATAATATGTACTTTTGTTTCTTTTTTCAAATGAGCAATGATTAATGAAGCGTCCTAAGAACAGCCAGGGATTTTCTAAAAATCGGTAACGTCGGTTCTGCAATTCACATGAAATAAAGTGTGACTCACAGGATATGTGTTTTTCTATAATTTATAAAAGACTTTCTGTAATTTCGCATTGAATGGGTCCCACTTTCCAAATACAACAACAAAGTTGAGTTGATTGGTTGACCAATTATTTATCTTTGGACATATTAATTGACTTACTTAATATGCATGACTATTAATAATTATATAATAAACTTTTTTAAAAGTATTACTTATAGACTTTAATGCGTAGACGCATTAAAGTCAGTGATACTTTAAAAAAAAGTTCAAATCATGATAAATTGTAAAGCTGTTTTCTTAAACCCTTAGAGGTGGTCAAACCTTGAGTACAGCCAATTCAATTTCTTCTATCTTTCTTTATTTCTCCTCCTTTCGAAGTCGGTTAAAAATGACACGCATATTATTACAGCAACTCCAGTACTCGTCTAAACAAGATGTACAATATAAACACACATCGCATGTGTATGGGTTAATAAATATGTATGTGTATATAACAATCAAAATGCTTTTGAAGCTAACAGGTTTTGCCCTGGGGCTACAGAAATGTCAATCATGCTATTGAATCGAGAGTCGAGATATTTTTTATTGCATGTTCATCTCGGTTGAGCGATGATAATAACACTTTGTAAGGACCTAATTGTGGTGTCATTACCTTATAAGCAACTTGTATTAGCATAAATACTTCTGCGTTTTTATAACAACGTATTTTATATAATTATTATATGACTAAGGTAAAGGTAAAGTGATGGTTATTGCTTTTAACGAGAATTTAATTAATGATGTATTAAAAATGTATGTATATTAAAACTATAGCCGATCATTTTGAGGAGCTTACTCATTTGGTAGATATTACAGGATCGTCTTTGAGTCCGATAAAATGTATTAAAAATGTGTATTGCTGTACAGTAATTTTATAATTTTAGTACAAATAAATAGTTAACTTATCTTGACTACATTTGTATAATTGTATAAAGGTCGAGACCGTTATTTCGTGTATTTTTATAAATAACTTTTCTTTTTAAAAAGTTGTTAGTACTAACAATTTTTTTTTTCAAACTAGTATGTGAAAATATATACATATTATTATGACTAGAGGCAAAAAAAAAACAGTATTTTATTAAATATTAGATTAGATTCTGCGTAATGATTATTTTAATTTATACTAATTCAGGGACGGATATTTGATAGCAGCCTGTTTGGATTTCATAGAAGCCTGTTTGGATTTCTAATAATAGTTCTGTTTGGTAATGTCTTGAATTTGCTGTAATAAATCATGGTACGTAAAAGTTGGAAAACTAGTGTCACATTCTTTATTAAGAATGTGACACTAGTTTTCCAACTTTTACGTTTAAGCTCGAAGTTTGAGTTAGTTGAATACAACTAACTCAAACTCTTAGTACCTAGTACCTACCTACTTCGACTCCTTCGAGCTTAAACGTATGTCACCATCGCATAGGTATAGGGCACAGTAGTTTACACAAGAGACTCATAATATATAGGTTAATTAGAAAAACACAGACTAAAAATATGACAAAATTAGTTAAGATTTCTTTACGGTACCGACCGTGACTGATTGGCCTACAAATAAAATATCCTAAATCGAAGAACCTCGTGATGTATTTGAAGGAAATATTTTTCTTTTAAAATATTTTACTTCTAAAGGGTTGGATTAACCATTTTATTAATGACCTTTTTGTTTTGTCCCACTTAATCAAGCGTTAAGTTGAACAAAACGATAATTCTTAAACGAAGCTTATTTGGGTGTAAAACAGTCATCGTGATTTTAAGAGAACCTTCTGACGAATCTCTCTTTGCTGTTAAGCAGGGAAATAAAAAGGATAGCATAATTTTATTTTTCATTGCAAAGGAAAACATAAATATTACTGCTTAAAAATGAGTCTCGAAGAAGTGAAATAAAAAGTATATAACGAGTGCTGCAAATGCCCACAGGGAACCGGAACCGCGACAGCTTTCCATCAGGCATGCCATAATATGTTTAAATTGAATTGGTCTTTCTTTTCAATTAGTTTTCGCTTTGTATTAAAAAAAAGGTTAGGATATCATAAGCAATTATAAAATGCTTTATGGGGAGTTGACCTCCCTCTTAATCCTAACAAACACGTATAAATATCTTTTGTGCTTTTTAACTGAAAAGTGAAATAACTGAAAAAAGCCATTTTGAATGTTAACGTCTTCCAAATTGAACGATAGTATTAACACCGTTATTGCTTTAAAAACAATTGTTCGTATAAATCGACCAGAGACACGGCTCTTTATTTTCTTGGGTGCTCATGTCCCTTTAAGATATCCATCCATTCTTTTAGGTCCCCTGAGCGGAGTACTGGTCAGTTTTTAGGTCATAGGTGAGGTTCTAGACAGTTCCAAACACCCACTGAGTTTACTTGGTCGGAGTCGTAAAAACAATCTTAATATTTTTTACTTTAAAAGCTTTTATGTAACTTGCAATGTTTGTTGTTTTAGGTCAAATCTTGGGAGCTAAATTAAAACTAATTGCTCTCCTCCTATGGGGTTGAAATTTTATGTGACGGTTCAGTTCCGAAGAACTGATTCTGCAACCAGGATTGGCTCCAGACGATGGTAATCCTCAACAGTCAATAGTAGACACGAAACTTTATATACGCATAGAATTATAATAGTCAGTTCTAAAGTTCACCATGGTCTTTTGGCGACGTTAATTTTTAATTAATTATATTATCCATATTTTCTGTGAATGCCCGTTGAGGGTTTCTAACGACGACTTCCGTATAATCCTACTAATATTATAAACGTGAAAGTTTGTGAGTATGGATGTATGGATGTTTGTTACTCTTTCACGCCAAAACTACTGAACCGATTGCGATGAAACTTGGTATGTAGATAGCTGGAGACCTAGATTAACATATAGGCTACTTTTATCCCGATATTCCCACGGGATCGGGACTTACGCTGCTAGTTATGTATATTCCTGAGAACGTATATACATATTATACGGAAGTTTTAACAAACCACCTCTGTCATTTTCTCCCCAATCAGGCAGTGGGCAAATAAAAAAAAAGTTATGTAACAAATATTGGATATCTCACATTCGCAAAAGCGAATGCGAACATTTGTCTCCCGTATTTGCAAATACGAATGCAAATGCAAATATTGACTTTTCAAGTAAAGGGTGCAGTACGTTTAATAGGTTTAACATTTCGCGTCGGCTTTAATGATCCGAAATACGAATTCAAATTAAAAAAAAAATAAGATCTTGTAAAAAATTTTATACAGCCTTGGCCAAAAGTATTGAACACCCCAAGAATTCCGCACGTGCGCGATATCTATAGCCTTGGACTAAAGTATTGAGCACCCATGACATCTTTTAGTTTTTTGAGGATTATCTAAACTTAAGCGGTCCCTAGACGATCATGCGGCATGACATGCTGAATCATCATGCTGCATGAAGGACCTATTGAGAGTCTATCATGCAGCATGATAATTCGCTTGGTATAATCATTTTATTTAGTCGATATAGATAGTACAGTGAAGAGGTATTCTGCGCTGGTAGGGAAATGTCTTTTTCAAAGGCAGATTAAAAATAAATAAATTGATAAATATAAAAATAAAAGGAATTGTCAATCAACTGCCAGCACTTAGTTTGCATGTCATGCACGTAGCTTGCATGTCATGTACGTAATTTGCATGTCATTCGCATCAATCAATACAATTAAACAGTCATGCATGTTTGACAGCACGTAATGCATGTCATGCCGCATGATCGTCTACGGACCGCTTTAGAGAATAAAACGATGTATATAGGTTTAAATTACTATTTATTAATTAAACGTCAATATTGCCTTAATTATTAGATAGTATGTTCATCTCGGGAATCAAATCCCGAACATTTTTGCTCGTCTCTTCCGAAAGATAAACTTAACGTTGTGGTTCTCAACATACTCTCTCATACATCTATGTTCGACAAAGTCAAGTTAACAGCCGCAAAATAAAGGTTTGTAATCACAAAAACATTTTTTTTAACAACAAAATAACGTCTTTCAGATTTTTCCCTTTACTTTTGCTATCAGACCTTGCTTCTTAACAAATTTCAAGCGCTCTCTTGATTGCGTTGACTTAGAAGCTTGATTTTTTCACAGCTTTAGGGGACCGCAGCTATGTATTTGGTATTAATTTCGACTTGATGCGTCCACGGGTTCCTGAGAAAAAGGGTGTTCACAGACACATAGACAGACAGACGGACAACAAAGTTATCCTATAAGGGTTCCTTTTGAGGAACGGAACCCGAAAAATAAGTAAAATATAATAGAAAGCACTCGAAGGAATGGATTTGGCCTACTAACTATATAAATTAATTAAGCTTACCGGAGGACCCTAACCCTTCAATCTCCCGCGCCCCACCTTCCCCCCCCCCTCTTCCGCCTTCCCCTACTCCCACCTTAAATGCCGGCAACGGATATTTTGTGATTCTGGAGTTGCAGGTGTCCATGGGCGGAGGTGGACACTTACCATCAGGTTTGTGGTTTAAAATCTGAGCGTTTGCTCCGTATCTCACAAAAAAAATTAAAACTGATCCTAAACACAGTTTTATATTTATATGACTTTGCCTAAGTCAGATGACCATCTAACGATAAAAAAAAATGGTCAGGAGCAATGGCTTTAAAAAACAATTAAATAGATCTTTTTCAACAGAAATAACAGTTAATAGTGGTATAGTGTGGTACGCTTAAGTACCCAATTCATTACTGCTGTGTACCCGATAGTGGTTGCAGTAAACGTTTTTATTTATAAACTTATGTTTACGTTGTAAACTTGATGTATATTGGTTAGATCTCGCTTGATGTAAACAAGTTTTAATGCTTGTTTCACTTACACAAACATATTTTATGAGCGCTGTTTATTTACTCACGTAAATACTAAAGGTTTATATACAGTTATTTGATGTTCTTATCTTTTTATAGACTTTTTAGGGATTAACATTTTCTTTGAATATTTAATTAAAGTTATTTACAGCTTATCCATTTAGCAAAATATCGAAACGTCGTCATCATGGGAGAAAAACACGTATATTAAACCAAAGTATTACCATTAGGTTCTTCATTATTTATAGTTAAACAAAAATGAAAATGTGTTTTATAATTAAGAGGAATCTCTGGAACCACTGCAACTATTCGAAAAAATCTTTGAAAGGAAAGGAATGAATAATGTCCTTATTCCAAATGGACGATTATATTATAGATAAGTAGCAGCGCCCCGCGGTTTCACCCGCGTAAGTCCCGATCCCGTGGGAATATCGAGATAAAAAGTAGCCTATATGTTAATCCAGGTCTCCAGCTATCTACATACCAAGTTTCATTTCGTTCACATTCATCGCAATCGGTTCTGTAGTTTTGGCGTGAAAGAGTAACAAACATCCATACATTCATACATCCATACATCCTCACAAACTTTCACGTTTATAATATTAGTAGGATCGTATAACTCGGTTGCAGCCACCGCCACTTGTATCAAATAAAGGAACAATACAATGATCTATGGAAATGATTGAGTGGTACTAAGGTACAGAACTCTTATTCTCACTTTGTTATTCACAATTACCTGCTAGTCTAAATGAATTGCATCCAAAGCTCTAGTTTTTTTGATATTTATTTATATCTTTGCATTACAAGATAAAAATAAGGCAGTTATTTCTACTGAGAGCAAGCCGCCGTTCTAAAGAGTTTACTTTAAATTGAACACGAATAAGATTTATCTGCTTTTGTTTTACATATTGATGATATTACGGTACCCTGTAGACCTGATTAAAACGAAGCCCCATTAGCAATAAACCACATTTATTTATCATCTAAAATAATAGTTGAAGGTTGACTAGCAGATAATGCATGCAGCATTAATTATACCTCTGTACTTTATGTGCTTAAAGTTTAAATAAATACATAAATAGTAAATATGATCTATGGACTTAAAAGGTACGGTACTCTCAGTGATAAATTTCTCTCGTTGCTTCCAACTGCAAGTGGGTTTCCACAGGATTGCAGTGTAAAAAAAACAGCCGCAAGGTACGATGACCGTCTACCATCACACTTGTTTTACACCTTGCAAACTCGTATTACACAGGTGCATCGTAGTAATTAGGTCTCTAAAACTTCCTGTCGATCGCGCAAATCGTTCTGGAGTTATTAGCGCAATAATCCACAGACAGACAAGCCACAGCAGCTGTTTTTTAGTACGTGAGTATAAATAATAAACGAGCTTACGGGCAACTCATGTGACACAGCTTATGCATGGTGACCATAAACTAAATTTAAGATTAAATTGTTTATTGTCATGTGAAGGTTTTAACAAATTATTTTTTGGACATCGTTTCATTATTATTCCAATATTTTTGCATTTTATTCGGTCCTAAAGTATTTATGTTTGAAAACGCAAAACATAAGATATTTAAAAGGTATAAAAAAGATTAAGTTTACCTACTTACTTACATAGTTAAAACCGCTTAATTTTTTTTTATATCCCTAATAAAACTTTTTTTAAATGAAAATAATGGGAAGGATGGATGATAGGATTACTAATTACAAATATTTAGGAAATATTTTTTTTAGTAAATTATCATTCTTGCATGCCACTAGTTCAGATAGGACATCTAATAAATTTATAACACATAGTATCCAATGTCGTTATAACATTCCTCAACTGGAAACGTACTTATCATGGAATTATAAAATCATAGGCGTAGTTCAACAGATAGGCGCAGTAAAAGCTGAAACATTGTTGTTGAAACCCTTAAGCATATTCAAATCGTATAGCTGCTTCGAGGCATTATCCCATGTCGATGTACACAATAAAATGTTCGTGTCGGTCTCGCCGCAGCCTCCACCCGATAACATCTCCACTGCTATACAAATAGCGCCATTAACCTTAACACCGCTAAACGCGACATGTGGAGGAACATTGGCGTATTCCCTCTCGCTCATACTTGTTACAATAATCCCACATCTCTTTCCCGCATGAGCGTTAGGAGTATCGCGTGTTTTAAAATAAAGGGTAGATGAATTAAACTGATACAGCGAGTGTTCGAGTACGTAGTGACATAATGTGTGGCAATTGATCAATTAAACATTAGTTGCGTCGCTTTAAGGGATTAGTCGATTGGATTTTTTATTGACAAGTCCATTTAAAAAAATATTGTTTTTTAGGGTTCCGTACCTCGAAAGGAAAAAACGGAACCGGTATAGGATCACTTTGTTGTAACTCTGTCTGTCTAGACAATTTTTCTCAGAAACGCGTGGAAGTATCAAGCTGGAGTTTGTATCTAATACTCAAGTCTACTGTCCCTTGGAGCTGTCAAAAAATCAAAACTTCTAAGCCAACGCAATCAAAAGATACAGCCGTTTATGCCGCAAATTTTTGACAATATATATATATATATACAGAAGAATGCAAAACGCAATTATTTAATAAAGAAATCCTGCTACGTCGCTTAGGATATTAAATAATTTTTTGTCATACTTTGAACTAGGTTGTTATTACTTTAAGAATGATATCGACGCTGATATAAAATAACACACTATACATATAATATTAATACCCTTTCTCATTTTTTTTCTTCTTACGGACTCATAAAAACTGTGTCAACTAGTAAGATGTTGTTAACAACATCCGATACTTAAAAAAGTCCATCCTCCTATGTTATACGAGGGGTGATCCAAAAGTAATGAGAATGGGTACATTAAAATAACTATATACTTAAAAATAAAATTTATTTTTCTACATAGTCTCCTAATAGGTCAATACATTTAGTCCATCTCTTTTCTAAACCAACGATACCCTTAAAAAAAAAATCTTTATCTTGACTCTCCCAAAATGCCTCTACAGCGGCCATCACTTCGCCGTTATCCTCAAATTTCTGGCCCCGGAGGTGTTCCTTGAGCCGAGGAAACAAATAAAAGTCGCTGGGGGCTAGATCTGGAGAATAGGGTGGGTGTTCAAGCAGCTGGAAGCCAGCTTCTTGAATGGCAGCCATCGCAACTTCAGCTTTGTGTGCAGGTGCATTGTCTTGATTGAACAGAACTTTTGCGCGCAGTTTACCCCGTCTTTTTTCCTTGATGGCCTCTCGCAATCTTTTGATTTGGTCAGCATAGTAGGAGCCTGTTATGGTAGCGCCCTTATCAAGGTATTCAACCATAATTATTCCCTCAGCATCCCAGAAAACAGACGCCATAACCTTGCCGGCAGAGCTTGAAACTTTGAATTTCTTGGGAGTCGGTGAAGATGGCCTTTTCCATGTCATTGACTGTTGTTTGGTTTCGGGATCAAAATGATGAATCCACGTTTCGTCCATAGTCACAAATCGAGCCAAAAAAATATCTTGATCCGCCTGGAACATTTCAAGATTGGTCCTTGAAATGTCGAATCGTTTCTTCTTTTGTTCGTCGGTTAACATTCTCGGGACCCAACGTGCAGAGACCTTTCTCATGTTCATCTCGGTAGTTAAGATCCTTTGAATGCTACCAAATGAAATGCCTCAGCATTCTCAGCTAAATGACGAATGGTCACTCTTCGGTCTGCCAAAACCAGATCTTGAACTTTTTTGACGTTTTCTTCAGTGAGGGAGGAGGACGGACGGCCTTCGCGGTGTTCGTCTTCCGTGGATGTTCTTCCCATCTTAAACTCCTTGCACCAGCGTGCAGTTGTAGAATATGGAGGAGCAGAGTCTCCCAATGTTTCCACCAAGTCAGTATGAATGTCTTTGGTGGACATTTTTTTCAAGCACAGGTATTTGATGACGCTTCGCACTTCATGTTTCTCCATTTTGATGTTATCACTCCGACTGCTAGTATTCAAATGAATGTATATTTTAAAAATGACGTCCTATTTATACCATTTTTTGTCAGGGAAGTTGTGAAGGATTAGGGAGTTGAAAAAATATTTTTTTAGAATTTTATTATTACTAGAAATATCCGTTTATCATTACTTTTTGATCACCCCTCGTATATATATATATTACATTCTAAATTTATACTTTACTGAAAATTGGTTAGAGTTTCTTTCAAATCATGTCATAGACATTATTAATTAGTTAATTACACAACGACTTATTTTAAGGTTAAGCGCCAAAGGTTTTTGTTGTACTTATTGAAAACAAAAGGAACCTACACTTTGGTCAATTTATACAACTTTTACACTTTAAAGTTATGCCGATTATAATGTAACAATTAATATTAAATAATATTATTTCTAAAAAGGCATTGCTTTTTGTGTTTGACAAATATTGTAACGTCATTCAGCATACTAATAAAAAATATGACATCTATAATGTTAATGAGTAAACTATAATTGAGACATATTGTTATCAGTGCGCACTAGGCCCTGTGATGAGCGTGCTCGATAGATATGTAACTTCATTTAAACATAATAAGTGTAAGAAACAGTCTCAAAACCACTGATATAAACTATGAAAATCACTAACTAACAGCAACTGCCAAGTTGTTCGTACCTCTGTTTGCACTCAAGTCAATCGTTCTAAACATATTCCTACCCTTTTATAATCCCACAATTTGTTAATATTTATCCATCGACCAATAGTATTGCGTTACCGGTATATATAAAAAATAATATCTATTAACTTATTTTTATTAAATAGTGAACTGGGTTATCATCTATTATAGTTTGTCCCTATTTTTAATATAATAAATAAGAGTTTGTAATGTGGCGACAACATAAGTATATGCAGTCGTACAGTTATAATCCTGGAACGTCTAAGAGAAGAGTGAACAGGTTTCTCTTGGAGTTGGATCCGATCTTCATCATCACTTTCCATCAGGTGAGTTGGAACACAAACGCCTATTTCATTACCCAATAAAAAAAAAGAGTCTTGAAAGCATATCAATTACATATTTATGATGTTAAATTAAATAAAAGATCTAATAATTATGATCTCGTAACAAGTTGCATATTCACATTATTAATGTATTTATACACGACTGTCCAAAAAAGGAGTGTAATGTTTTTAAGGCTCATGTATGTTTGTATGTGAATTTCTTTATTCCACCATAACTTCTAAATACCTAAACATTTGGATATTGGATTTGTTACATCATCCCGAGTGACGATGGCTATAATTAAAAAAAAAAGTAATGTGGCGACTGTATCGCGCGTAGCGTAGGTTCGTTTTTTGTGAGGGCAGTTGTGTTTTTCAATTGTTTAAATTAGTTAGTTGTTATTATTTATAAACACATAAGTATTGTTTGCATCTGCAAGTTTTACACAAGTTGACGTTAGTTTAATCTTTTGTTTTTTTTTTAACAAGACAACTCCCGCATTAGGAATTACTCCTGTGTCGCGGGGGACTTTACAAACAAACAAACAAACAACGGACACAAAGTACACCCAGACTCAGGTGGGCATCAAACCCACGACCTATGGCATAGCAGTCAGGGTCACTAACTACTAGACCAACTGGCCAGTCATTGTTTATGTTGTTATGAATGTCCGAAGCGTTCTCGACCTGCAGATACACGAAGCTAGCTGGTGCATGTCCGTTCTTTCTTGTTTTCATAACGATATCAATCATAATAATAGACCTTATCTACTTAGTTACTTTATACTCTAAGTATTACGAGGACTAAGCACGTAAGCTAGTAGAACATAAACATAATACATCAAGACCATGCTTTATTTTTTTAATGCTTTAAAAGAATACGAATTCGTAATCTATGTATATAATAGCATAGAAATAAACTTTATTGTACACCAACTACAATTAAATTACACAGAAAATTACAGAAACTATGTGAGGCCTTTAATACCAAGAGCAATTTCTTACAGACAACCTTTGGATGGACATAGACGACGACAATAAATAAATGAAATAATGGTGCCGATTCTACTGTACACTCGACTAAACTAAAACCTGACTTAATTTCTTCATATGAAATCAACTTTGTGTTCTTCGTAATAAGATCTATTTGTTACTGGTATCTATTTCACAGCGCCACTAAATTACACTAAAACCTGTTCCACGCAGCGAGAGTCTCCTTTTATTCAAATGCTGTATAATTGCCGTATAAAAACTTGTTCAAAACGAACTAAGATGACATTATTTTAATCGACACCTGGGAAGATGCTTACTACAAACACAGAGCAAAAGAGATGGCATTCAACGGATAGCGGCTCTCGCTACGTGGAATTAAAGTTTATTTAAGCGTATCAGCTTATTTCGATAGCGACATATGTTACCTACTTGTTTCAATTTGAAATAAGACCTTGTTTTGAAGTGTACAAGGTTTACATCTTATATGAAGAAAATTTTGTGAATTTTAATTTAGCGAGTGAAGTAACAGAATTGGGACCAATGTGTAGTTTTTGGTGTAAGAGTTTCAGTAGAATAAACACATAAACATATACATACACGCATCACACATACATTATGTACGCACTTAGTACGTAAACGAGGGCAAAGAATATAATTAAAAACCTAAGTGAGATCTTTGACCATGTTTTTAAATGATGAGTGTTTGGGCACAATTTTGAATTAGATAGCCAGGTAGGATAGGGTCTTATGATAGCCATTTATTTCACTTACAATCTTCGTTCATATACTAAGTTCATAAACTTTCTATTATTGTTCAACATTAAATCAATGCCTTTTAGAAGGACAATCAATTGCAAACTCAGATTTTCGACGCCAGTAACACGATATCGCTTTTATTAACACACCGTCCATGTAATACGGTGAAATAGCAGAGTACTTACTTAAATTAAAAATAGGTAAGTATCTCATAGTGTATAATGCTGTACCAATACAAAAATACATTGCGGTATCTAAATAAAGTAAATTTATAAATATACCTACGTCTAAAAGATAACATCGATATCAATAAACAAACTAACTCCTAATACCCCACTGTGAGCTATTATTTCCTACGTTTAATACTACAAACAAGTTTCTAATTGGCTGTTTGAATAATTGATTCTAAGTCTGTGAACGCCGGGACAGGTTCTAAATTACCTGTGAATGAATCAATAATAACAATTCACACGGTAGGTATGTCATGCCAATGTCGAATGTTAAATCATATTGGAGCCTGTGTTGTATTTCACGAGTTTTAGAGTATACGTATCTTTTTTCAAAGATTGTATAACAACGACAACACTGCATAACAGCCTATACCTAGTCTTTAGTCTGTGGTATAACATAAGAGTTCGAATATTAATTACAACTCATTGTTCCATTTTTTTGATCCATTACATTGTCAGTATTCTGTAACTTGTCAATGTCCCTTCCAAAGGCGGCACACATTATTTTAGTACAGGTAAACAAAATAAATGATGATGTACATTAGGAAGTCCGCCTAGGTTATTTGGCACATTGTACCTGCTCGATTGCTCAAAAAGAAAACAGTTGTTTAACTGCTTTTTTAATAATCATTTAAGTTTTACTACCTATAACTATTAGTATTCTAAAAATAGATAGCTAAGTAGCTTAATTTCTATATTTATGTTTTAAGAAAGTAAAGACAGTAAAAAATTAAATAGCTCTAACTAATCATGATATCCCAGTACTTTATCATCTACTAGCTGTACCCCGCAGTTTCATTCGCGTAAGTCCCGATGCCGCATGCCGTGGGAATATTGGGATAGAAAAGCCTATGTGTTAATCCAGGTCTCCAGCTATCTACCTACCAAGTTTAATCGCAATCATTTCAGTAGTTTTTGCGTGAAAGAGTTACAAACATCCTTACATCCTCACAACCTTTACGTTTATAATATTAGTAGGCTTTGGCAAAAGTCATTCAAATATTAGTCCTAAATAAACAGACGAGTCCTTACAATAATATTCTTACAATTTAATTATAAAGCATTCATAAAAGGGTAAGCTATATATATACATGATAAACATCAGTACATTAACAACGCTCGCTCGCATGATTACATCAAAGGGATCTCCCAATTTAATCATAGTTTGATTAGATTGCAATTGATGTCTAATGAGCTTTGTGAGCTCGTAACCAATTTATATTATCTTATGTCTGAGTTTATAATAGTAATACTAATTTCGCAATCAAATGCGAGAGCTCTTAGCGTTAATCTAGTATCATTAGCCGTTGTTGGTTTGTTACAATGCTATTTTAGAAAAAAAATATTTTGCAATGTTACCTCAACATTTCGTTCTAAATCTCGTTCGCCAGTATAACTGTACGAGAAAAATTAGAGATGTCATGCCAGCTTTCTTTGTGGGGCTACGGTCATAATTTCATTTTCTTCTTCGGGTAACATAGGCAACGGAGCTCATTTCATAACCCATAACGCGTCCGCCCCGTCTCGTTCGCACACCGTGCGGGAAAGCAAGACAGATGCAGTTATAAAATGGTTCTACGTCGAAGTTTGAGCTCTACGACGTCCTGTGTAGACACAGTTTTCAGTTACATAAGTCGACCGGTGATGTCTTCCGCCCTCGACAAACAGCGCACTACATAAGTAGAAGTTTTCTGCTTCATTTATTAGCAGGCGAATGTCGACGTCGAGCCAATAAAGCGGCGTACTCGCCACCCTCTCCAGACGATTTATGAGTGAAAGTCGTACTAATTCCACTAACAGCGTTCCCCTCAATTTGAATGTTAATTTTTAACAATTTAAGACTGTTTAGTGACTTTGTTATGAGTTGAGGCGCGTCTGGTGAATACGTAATATCGTCTGTCGCTCATTAATTTCAGATTTACGCTCCGAATGGCAGATGTAAAGGTTGACGTTGTAATGCGATTTTACGACTATTATACTGTAAGCATTCGTGAACTGCGAATTAAACCGATGCTTAATCATTTAGCTAGTCACTGCCGCAGCTTTTTTACTTTAACTATCGTGAGCCCAAACCAAAACCTTAAACTTCGAAATTAATTGAAACTTAACGCAATAATGTTCTATTTTGTGTGTTCAATGACATGGCCCAATTACTATTGGTTTTAATTTGATTCTTTATTCTTTCCAGGTAAGACTTCGTTCCTGTTCAACACAATTTTGAGGTATGAATTACGGATAATTTGCTACACCCACGCTCAAAGGTAACTTGCAAATAAGGTGAAAAAAGACAAGAACATCTTGTATTTGGTAACACAGATTTTAATATTCATGAAGTCATTAATATCGTAGGTGGATTCGTCATTGATATGTTCTGTGTATGGCAAAAGATAATAAATCTTATGATTATACTGTACTTACTAAATGATGGATTATTCCATTACATATTTACATACTATCAAGTATAATTTTGTGAACTAACGGAATTCTTGAAGGTGTTATTTGTATGATAGATTGTCTCTTGACGTTATATAGAATTTTATTTGTATAGTTTATTTATTTAAACGATGTGTTCTTTTATGACGTGATTTCCTGTCGTATTCAAATAAACAAATTCAAAAACATATCTCATGTGTCATGTTCATGTTACATTTTATTCGAATTAGAATATAAATATTCGTTTAGTCTCTCTCTGTTATGTGTAAATAAACAATGAATAAATTAAGGTACATTTTACAGTCAACAATTCGACCGATAGTTGTTCCCCAAGGCTTACGTTCGAAGTTATTACCCCATAATTGTCGCTACAACCTGTGTTCCCTTGCTAGTTCCGTTCATTTAATAATTAATTTGGATTGAGGTAAACCATGTCAATAACGCTACCCAACAGGTATATTGTAACCTTAGCAAATACACAAATCCGACGCGAGACTGCTATATTATTTACCTGGGGGTAAATTCCGCGCTTTGATCTCTCCTCCTTCCGACATTTTCTTATACCCTCCGCTTTAATTATTTCGCCTTTGAGCCTCCCTCGGAGCGCGTGGAGTGAATTTTAAGAGGCTGTCACAAAATGGACTCTTAATTACGTGCGGGCTCAGTTTTATTTGTAATAATTAATAAGTTTCCTTTAATGTATCGTTAGCCATAATATTATTGCGTTAACAATAGCATCGATGAAGTATCAGTGAATAAATTTTTATTGTAATAAATTGTGATAATGTGATAGTAAAATTTTTTTTTTTCAAAAATGCATTTTATATTGATAAATAAACTAGGTTGGATGGTATAGTAATTCCAAATCTTTATTTATGTACACACACAGTATGCATTAGCGAATCAATGTATTACAGTTTTGTTACTGTTTATCTTTCAAATACTTATTAGTTCAATTTATGTAACCTAACATTTTTTAAATCTTATTTGACCTTCCCTCAATACGGATATTTTTTCACAAATACTTTGTCAACATCCCGTTGTTCCAATCTTCCGAAAATATAATATAGTTTATCCCCAAAACCTTTGAGATTTTCACACACGAGAAAGAAAATGAAACAATCCCATTTCGTTGTCTTTGATCCTATTTCATATAATATCTACAAGTAATGTTGGATGATGTTTGTTTTAGTTTAGTTTTGAATTACATATATCATTTTATACACACATTTTGACCGCCATATCACATATGTACATGCTTTTAAATAGTACAGTGTTGTTTCTTTTGAATATTTCAAATACAGACAGACTACGAACCTCAAAATCGATAATAATGAGATCTTCGGAAGTTGAACCAAATGCCAGACGTTGAATTTTATAATTTATGTTTGTAATAAGTTTTAATTTTACACCGCTTTTTGTATCTCAAATATAGGAGATGACAGACAATAATTTTATTGAGGAAGTTACCCCAGGTCGATCGTTAAACGTCGTCTGTGTCGATCAAGTTAATCCATTATCATTTTATACTCCCATAAACGTTTCATGAGTTCCCTCAACTGTTAAAAGTTTATTTGCCATAATTATGAAATGAAAATTCTCAATTGACTTGGGAAGTTTCGAAATAAAATAAGACGAGATTTGAATTTGTAAGGTTGAAATAAATTAAGCTCTGATTGAAAATAATAAACGGAAGCCATTGGGTTACTCCGATGGCATACGAATACAAATAATTTCAATCTAACCAAAACTCAATCAATATTATTTTAAATTGGTACAGGCAGAACGAAATCGGGCCGAAAGACACATCGAGGTCAAATATTTATGTACATTAAGTAAAAAAATTAAAAATTTGTAATCATTATGTATAAACATTTTATAAATTATTATGCTCTATTACAGTTAAAATTTTTAAAGGTTTTATTAGAATACAACAACTCCTAAAATGTAATTATAATATCTTAAGAAGCCAAAGGAGGGATTTCAGAAGCTATTAAAAAATTTAATTTATACAATTCGCTCGCGCAAAGGTATTTTTTTCCATCCCTCGAGGACGGTACGACAGCCCATATAATACGAACAAACAAACATTGATTTTTATATATTAGATAACGTACACTAAACTAACACACGTACGTTAGCATTTTGGAGGTGAAAATAATAAGTCAATATAAAGTGAAGTACTAGGAGAGCAGTATCGTGTCGAAAGTGTAGCGTGTGGGAAGTTTGCGTGCGAATTAGCCGGTAACAACACGGGAGGGCGCGATAATCCTGTTATCGGCTGGGTATCCGTAATTTGGACAGAGTCCGTGGGCGGAACTACAACTTTACCAGCTATAGCTTCTTATCCCCCAGTATTCTACACTTGATTGTTCTTCCTTGTCAAAACAGGCAAAACAATAATATATCAATAGTTTTTGTTAATAAATATGAATTTAAAGTCTTAGAAACAACTAGTGTTTTTCAGAAATTCTCAATCTTGTCTGCTCATTGCGTATAAGATATTTGGGTTAAATCAAATATTTCACTGTACTCTAGTGGAAGCAATTTGTTTTTGTACAGTAAGCAGCGGAACAAAGGAAAGCTCGGAAAACCTTGTTAACTTTTTAAAGCATTCGTTGGCTTCTCATGAATTATTCAGAACAGCCGGTGAGTACACACCGACACACGCATCCGTATGATGTTGTGTGTTTGTCACGGCGCGCGGCGCGTACATGTGTCCGCTAGTACCAGGATAACATCGGTGGGCACGCTCGCTACCCTCTTCACAATTGACATTTTGCAAAGAGCCCTACCCTTTTGTTGCTCGGATGAAATGTGAATTTCAATGAAAACGAGGTTAAAATTGCTCGGCCCCGACATAGCCATGAGCCGTAAAAAAGAGATTTCATTACGGTCCATTGTTGGGTTATGATTTTCACGTTCCATTTTATTTTTAAGAATTGCTACAGCACAAACACTTTTTCATGCAGTTTAACGTTTGTATTACACTGGAGCATCTCGAAAAGCTTTTAGAACGCTTTGTTGGGAGGGCAATTAACTCGGAGGGTTGTTATTGTGTTTTTCGCTTGCCTTTACTCAATTAAAAATAATTTGAAATAATAGCAACGGTACAAAGACAAGAGAGCGACGCGGCTGGAATAATTTAAGCTTCAGGCGAGCCTGTCGGCGTTAGCATCTTGTTTCATTAACGTGCTCACTCTCTTGAATAATATTTTATATGAGACGCGGATCATGAATATTTACAGTGGGTTTTAAAACAGCAAATTCTGACTGTGGTTCCCTCGCCATTAATATAATATGAAGATTACTCACAGAAGCTCGTGCGTAACGTTATTTTATTTAATAGTTTTATTGGATATGTACATAATATATACGTAGGCAAAGGCGCGTGACGCTAAGCTTCTTTATCTCTGCCCAAGGCGGGATCAAAATCGCACGGCGCACGATGGGGCGAAAAGGTCTTTTCAGATGTTTTTGTTACCAAAACTTTGTTCTTAGTTTAACATTCTCAGATAAAATGACCACCCGTACAATGTACAATTTAATTTTCGTTTTATAATACTCGAACACATTGAACTTTTCATGCCATCTAAGTAGCCTGTTATTAAAGTTATTAGATTGTTTAGAATATCTAGGTTACAAGTACGTGGCGTATTTATAAAAAATATGTTCTTTTTTTTATATTTAAGTTTTTTGTTGCGTTAACTGGGTTTCGCTTTCGCGAATGTGACAAATCGACATTCATCACACACATCACTAATGGGTATATTGTGAGATGATTATTTAAGCTACAGGTTTGATAAAAAGTGTTCATATTATGTACTTTTATCTGTTGTGGTATTATTATCAGTTTTGGCTACACTATTTCCATGAGAATTGATTTAATTGTCACAACATTTTTTACAAGTTACTACAACTTGGGCCACATAATATAATCGTGGTTTCAGCATTTTCGATAATGTTCGGATACTTCCAATCAGATACAATTAAAAAAAATACATATAAAATGAGTAAATTTGCTTGTGTTCGACGCAAACCATGCTATCAAATAAAAAGCAGGAAAAGTACTTCAGATATTAAAAAAATATTTGTTATATAACTTTTATTTATTTATTTATCAGCATTAAATGTAAATATTGTTGTGAAGAGTATTAAAAAAAATTGACATCGAGTTGTAACAAGAAATGGACGAAAGCTCAAAGAACACGAAACCGTTTCGTGAGTCAAAACGCAGACTTGTTAAATGGTGAATTTAAAGTGCCATTGAACTCTTCCAGTGCTTCAACATCTGAAAGTACCAACTTAAAAACATCTGGTAAACGAGTTAGACTAACAAAATCATATGGAACTAGTCCGGGAGTATGGAATGGGACATGTGCTTAACGATTATGTGCAAGGATTACGATCCATGGCTGAAAATGACGATGCTTCGATTGTGAGTATTATTAGAAATACAGAACAATTGAAACAGAAACGGCCTTTACGAGCATACTGGTGGCTCCGAACCTTGTATACGTTTTAGTACAAGCCAACTTGTTTTGTAATTACTTTGTCTGTTCTTCATAAAATACCGTTTTATGTTATGCTTTTGCTTTTGTTAGGAGTCTCGAAACAGTTATGATCGTCTTGGGGCCGGGTGAAACTATCATATCGTCCAAAAGTGTAAATGTTTTGTCATTCAACTATTATTCATTCCCTAGGGGAGAAGGGTGAAAAACAAATATTTTATCTAAACAAAACTTGTTATAGTACTCATTTACATACTTTCTTTGTGCTTACATGTTAAATCAACATTTTTTTACCATGTAGATAAATTGAAAGTGTGTGACAAAGTGCCATCCATAAACTCAAAGATTTTTTTGTTTATGTATTTGTCTACTTTTTAACAATAATATAAAGAACATTTTACAGATAGATAATTTAATTTACTTGAAGGTGTTTTTTACTGTTAAAGCAAATCACAATGATGAAAACCGTATAGCGTACATTTTATTATTTAAAATAAACTCGTCTTTCAGTAATATATTGAATACTAAAATTCCAATGTAAATGCCCCGCAAAATAACCATTCCAGCGCAGTAAAGTTTATATAAAATACGTTGCGTCTATAAAACACGTAAATCGTAAAATAGAAAGAAGCACTTAACTGAATTTGCGTGTTTTTCAACAAATTACAGCGGGTAGTGTGAAAGAGCGAATAAAGAAGATATACGGCCTAGAGATATAAATCAGATTATTCTCTCGCAGTCCACTGTGCTTAAATTAAATGGCTTTGAACGAAAATTACGATGTTTTCCAAACACTTTTATTTTGTTGTTCATTTGACTGCGGAATTTCGAGAAAAATTGGTGTGAGTGACTATTACCCAGTGTGTATGAGCCAATATTTTATTTCATCTTACGGCTCTGGTAAGTTATGACGGGGAAAATTTAGCTGAATATTTGTCTGCAGTTTGTATGACACGTTTTATTTATGTTTAATATCTGAAGATCCTGTTTTTCTTCTTGATCTTGTTTTATTGCCGAAACGCTGAGAATAATCATTTATATTCATGACACACACGCTGTAGTACTTTACAGTATTTAATGTTTTAGTGTTGTATTAATAAATTAGTCCAAATATTTCTGTATGTAGATCGAAATAAATAAGGGAGTTGATTATGTATGTGTCTTTATTTTTTTATCCTATATTTTACATTCTTAAGTGATCTCTCAGTACAAAGCAACCCACTAATATTATAAATGTTAAAGTTTGAATGGATGGATGGATGTTTGTTACTTTTTCACGCCAAAACTACTAAACCGATTGAGATGAAACTTGGTATGTAGATACCTGGAAACCTGGATTAACATATAGGCTACTTTTTATCCCGATATTCCCACGGGATCGGGTCGTCTGTCCACCGCGATAATGGACGTCCTACGCTGCGCTTTCCGGAATTGCTTAGCTTCACATATATTAATTAGTAAACGATTCAGGGAACTCGCCGGATAAAATGTTAATCCGCATGGCGCTTCGGTTAATGAATTTAATTGATTTCATATAACAATTAGTTGCACACACAAATCTTTGTGGTAGTCATTCGCAGTAACACATTATTTTATAAACCATTAACCTCCAAATTTAAATGGCGACCAAATCACGATCCCCTTCGTTTTTATTGCTTTATTTCTCGTAATATTTTATTTGATTGCTTTTTGAGAACCGGTCGTATTATTCACTGAGCGCTTATTTAATATTGAATTAAACATTTGATGTATGTCTATGTATAAATGTTAATTTCTATCGTATTAAATAATTAAGAATGCTCCGTCGCTATAATATATTGACATTAGTATTTTATGAACTCATTACGTGCTTCCGTTACATGTTAAATTATTCAAGATTCCTAAGCAAATAAGTTAACACTATGTTTTATTCAACGTCATAACTCAATGGCTTTAAACTTTGTCGATAAAATGTATAGAGTCACGCTATCGTATGTCAGAAAAAAAACGTAAAAGTATCGCGTATCATTTGCAGACATAAGAAGAATCCGTACAAGCTCTACGCCACAGGGTAGAAATAAAAGGCCCTTTGGCAACTATAAAGGCGTTCCAGATTCAATGCAATTTCGTCGTGTGTCAGTGTAGCTATTCCGTGTCACATCTCACGGGTCCGCTACTCTGCCGTCACTGGCTAAGGCAAGGCGAGGCGGGCTTTATGCGTTACGCTTCTCATTTACAAAGGCCGCTTTGGAACAAAGTTGCATTCTTTTAGTCGTGGCAGTTTCCGACGAGAATCGCTGCACAACCCTACTTAGGTTTTTACTGGCTCTTTTGTAATGAATAAACTCTTTGTTTTAAAAGGAGCGAGCTGGGCTGCTTCGATTAGCATTTCATTTTCATTGCTTCTAAATTTATCGTATAAAACGTAATTTATGTTTAACCTTTTTACTACCAACATTTTCAAATGGTTATTTATGAGATCAAGATTACAATGTGGTTCATCTTCATCTCTTGTTTTGAAAGTCATAGATATACCTAATAGTATTTTAGATAAAGGATTGTTTTCTTATTCTACAGTACTGCGTTTCCTTGTTAATACTACCGTAAGGTATATATTATGTGTTTATACGGAATAAACTAGATTGAAATTCATAACTACTTATACTTATATTCCCTATTTCGAGGTGAAGTCCGTTTTGAAAACCTTTTCCAATAAAGTACCTAGCATTCATATAAAAAGTTATATTTATATAATACTTATATGACTATCAATGTATTCAAGATATGCTATGCAGCACGGTCGACCGGTTTTGCAAATGCTCTATTTACGATCAGAGCGGCTGCCTCCCTATTTTATAAAATCTATGGCTCTTTTTATATTCCTATTTAGGTAGGAATTTTCCCCCTTGAATAAAAGAGACCGTTTCAAAGCACCGCCTGGTATATTAAAAAATATTTTCTTTGCATTTTTCTTTGCTCAAAGTTTATTTATTTACGAGCAGTATAGGTGCTCGTTTGTACTGTACTTTTTCTCTGAGGTACGCCTTTTAATAATTGAATATCTTGGGGTTAGTCCGATTTTCTTAATAACAATCAAGTTATTTATCACGGTTATGTGACACATGATTAATCATTGCTATTTTTATATGCAAGTATGACATAAAAGAGCGCAGTGAAGTTCAACCTTTAGATAAATAATTAAAAACAAACGCATTACGCGTTCGGAAAGATAAGACTATAACTGTTTTTTTTGTGATACCTATGAATAAAACAGAGATACAATTCAACTTTTACAGTCATCTTGAATTGTATCTCCATTTTATTTTGAGAATGAGATCAGAATAGAAAAAATTACACAAAAAAATCTAAAATGTAGTGCTTACTCTCAGATGTATAATGTAGATAATGGTTTACCCTTCTTTATTTAGTAATTAAGGGAACTACTCAAAGGGTGACGTTACTCCAGCTAAATAAGTTGTATTAACTAAAAGACGGATATTAAAGAACATTAAAATCCATCTTTCAGAGTTAATTTTATTGTAATTAAAACTTGAATTTCGTTTTCATTTATTCCTGTTTTAATTACCGCGCCCGGGGTGATGCGGAGATTTTATTTTTAATTAATCTCGTTCGAATTTCCGAACGAGAGCACGGGCACCGGTATGAAAGGCTGTTTGATTGTTTTGCTATGCGAATTACTTTTTTAAATATGTTTTAGAGCTCTTGGAATTTGGTATTTAACCTAGAATTCTTTTAAAACAATGTTTTCTTGTTTGATTTTACTTATATGGCCTTTATAGTAGGTATATCTAGTATTACTATTTTTTTTGTCCAGCTAACACAATTGTTTAAAAATGGAATCATATTGTAACGCGTGGAGTACTTCTTCTAAATCAACTGCGGCGTACTCCACCACGTATAAAGCTTGGGTTTTGGTGTTTCGTTTCTATAATTTAAATTCTGATTAGCACCCTCTGTCCGCGGTCTTAAATTGTACCGTGGTGTATGAAACGCGTCGCGATCACTTCTATAACCCTCATTATCGCTTGGAGACCCCGGCAAACGACCATCATAAGACCTATTGATTCTTTGGTTCGGTCTGTTCATGATGACATCCTCTTTTCTTTTGAATTGAACAGAATGGTTCTAACCCTTGCGGTGGGTTTATTGGGAGATTAATATTTTTATTTTCAAATCTAGGGGTCTCAGTTACTTCTGCTAATTGAATGACTATGTCTCTCAATTCTTCTCTCGTCTGATACAGGCGTGAGGATAGTAATTGTTTCTGATAAAATCCCATAGATTTTAAATATGCATTAATAAACTTCTTGTCGTCAGTAATATTTACTTTATTTGCTAATGACGACAATCTATAAAAAAATTCTGTGTTGCTTTCATGTCTAAATTGTTTTGCATTATAAAATTCCGCAATATCGTCGACAAACGACGGGAACTCTTTCTCCAATTTAAGTATAATTTCCTCAAACATGATATCATCATAGAATATTGTTTTATAGAAAATCAGAGCTGCACCCGATAAATACGCCCCCAAAATTAGTGATCTGTTTTTCTCATCCCATTTATTTATTGCACAAATTACTTTAAACTGTCTTAGGAAATCTTGGAAGGATTCTCCTCTGGCCCCCGCAAACGACTTATAATCCGCCATAATGCATAAATAAAATTATACAGAGAGAACACCGATAAAATAATTCAAATGGTTATCTGTGATATGTAGGAGAGTCGCTCCACTCGACGACTGGAAAACCCTTCGACGTTTTTCCTTTTCTTCTCGAACCTTCAACACGTAGGGTGATGTATCTTCACACCACGCCCGTAGCGATCATCAATTGCTTGGTAATACTTTTCCTCTTAGACACCTTAGGCGCTTTCACCACGTGAAACGCGTGCAGTACTTCTTCTAAATCAACTGCGGCGTACTCCACCACGTATAAAGCTTGGGGCTTTACGGTAACAAGTCACGATAGGTTCTATCTAGAGGAGGAAAATTAAAAGAGCAGGCAAGGCAGTGCGTACTATGCAATATAATCAGGATCAGATTATTCATGGAACAATTATAACTTTAAACAAATTAATTATAAATAACACTTCTTGAACTATTCCGTGCACCTTTGGCACGACAGTCGTCACGACCGTCTTCTGTCCTCTCGGCGACTGTCCTTTCTTCTATCCTTATTCTTCATAAAATATTACGAACATGTTCTAAATTCGAGTTTGGGGCCACCAGTCCAGGCCTCTCGCGTTTCAAAGAGTTATTATTTCAATCGAAGGAGTATGCAGGCTGTGCGAGAGGGGCTTGAGTTTTCTCATCATAACATGAGTTATTATATAGTTGCCTAAATTACATTATAATGCCCTTGCTACCATCTGAATCGTCCAAATAATTTTTATCTGATACAAGCTCGATCCGCGTGAAGTTTAAAGTTTTTATTCAAACGTCTAGTTAGTTGATGAGTGGAAATACCGATTGCATAAAGAACTTCAAGGGTATTTGGGATTCAAGCAACTCAAACCAGTTTAACTAGACGTTAATCCGAAAAGAAAAGGTTTGTCTGACTTGATTTATTATGTACTTTCCATTACAATGCGCTAGGAGTTATATTTTGTATGAATAATATGTTCGTGAATGGATTTCTACGACTACATCTATCGAATTAGGTAATTTTTCAGGCAGAAACATATTTTGCTTTCAATAAATATCTCTATCGTGTTCGTTAATTTATACAGTACATAAAATGCCTGTAACAATTTTTTTTTTGCCAACCTTATTATACCGAGCTATGTGCAGTTTTGATGATTTAACAATAATAAATAAATTAAAAAGTCATCGGAATTAACAGAGGGTTGAATGTCTGAAATACGAACATTGATACAGTAGCGCGGTATCAAATCGAATTGTACAAAGTTAATTACGTCGCGTCAGCCCTGAGCAGGGTACCCACGACCCTTTGCTAGACGAGACCCTGCGCCCGACCCTGTACCCGATTGTGCTCCTTAATTATTATTTATACCTCGTTACCGCTCCGAATATGCCATCTAACTCGAGTCTACTTTTATTTTACGGTTTGATGGAGCCATATTTTTAAATCGTAATTTCTTTCGTGTCATGGACACTACAAATATCGACGTGTACAATTCACATGCCTTGGTTATGACAATTATTTTAAATGCTGACAGACCACAAATAGTTTACTGAAATCATAAGTCTTATCTTATTTAGATTTCACATCGAAAAATTCTCGTCGACATAGCTTCTAGTGTGTTTAAAGGCATAAGTAACGATTTATGATCAGGCGAACCGGGTGCTCGTTTGCTGACTTAGTTGTATGAAAAAAAAAAAACACACCTTGACGGATTATCTTCTTATTATTTCACAATATAATTAGCCTAATCTACAAATATTGTTTTGGCTTTTTCTTGGCAAAGTCTTTATAAGTCGTATCGCTAATGTGTTCTAGCCCATTAGTTGACACGATAACTCTTTGTCGTCACTTATTCCGCATAGCAGAAAATTAATGTTCTGTCTCGGGTAGGTGGTGTATAAACAAGATGGTGGGTGGCTCCGCCCTGGTATTTATTGCTTCTGGCACGCCGCGAGCGTGGCCCATCCACCAGGCTGCCATAAACGCGAGTACTAAAACGTGCCATTTCCCTAAATTATTTTAATGACGTATGTTCCCTCGGTTTAGTGGATTGTAATTCGGTTACACTGTTGGGAATCGCTTCCCGTTCTATAATGGACGAGTCTGTTGCCAAATATTCACGAGTTTGCTAGATTTAGTCTCGATTTGTCACGGTCGACCGCGCGGGAACTAAATTGTTACAAGTTTTGGTAACGATAGTGCTGTGAGTACAGTGTACGGCATAGGGGACGCTTCACGCCATTAAACGTATAGGATGATGTGGCTCTTCGAAACGCTTTTCTTTTGCGGCAAGTGTTAGTGGTGCGACTACAAATTAGTTTCTGGTACGCCGTAATTCTTCAAACGACTCCGGTGTCTTAATCGTTCCGGCGCATGTCGAAGTGCTCATTACACTCTCACGCGGTACGCTCTTTTGTTCCCGTGGGTTGTGAATTGATTTACTCGCTATTGTGTTGTGGACACACTGATGTTCGCCACGGCTTACTACAGTCGGCACGATATACCTTGGAGCATTTTAAACTCTGAACTTGATCTCGCTTTATTGAAATGTTTATTTGACTCGGGGTAATAAAGTTTTTTCGAAATTTCCGCTGTGAGGCGAGTTCGTTTGTCAAGATAAAACGGCAGCTGCCCTCGCCGACCCCTCCGTTTGCCAGTCAACTAGCGGGAGAACATTGAGCGCGCGCTCGTAACTTCGGCTAGACAGACCCCTCTGAGTTGCGCACATTGCTTCCCTCTAGCGTGGTTCGACTTGTAACGTTCATGCCGTCGTCGCCCATAAAGGATTTAATGACGATATGCGTGTCGAAATATTAATATGTTTGTGTCGTTATCATTCAATGCGAGTATTGTCTGTGGCATGTATAAGTGGCGGGCGTTGCCGTCGACTGTCGATTGCTCTTAGTGGGCGTAAGACTATCGCGCATTTGTCATTCGACTAACAATAAAGCGTTTAATTTTATTTATAGACGTCGTGTGGGTATAATTTAATCGATTATCTGCTTTTATCTCGATGGAGATATTCTGACATATGACTTCATCATTCAAGATAGGATTGAATAGGGACGAATTTTGCTACGAAAATTATAATTGAGTATTTATTGTGTACAAATAATTACCTAACTCTAACTTTGTGCTTGATTCTCTACGGCGCAAATTAATAGAGATAATGTCTATCGAACTGATTTTGTACAATATTGAAATAACCTTCTTCGTCATTGTTAGAAATTGAAACGGGAAAAGATTATTACTTAACTATAATATCTGTCGATTCACATAAATTTTTGTTATTTTTCCAAAAGTGCCCTTTGGAACGACATCTCTCGGATTCAAAGGCAGAGTGCTTTAGTTCGCAATTCGTGATGCCATTATCCGTACGTTGGAGTGAGATGGGTGATACTGTCGCACCGTTCTCATATCGGGTGCTGAATATAAATGGCTTCATTTGATTATGTTTTACGTCGTAAATGCTCTTTGAATTTATGCAATCCCAGCTACTCGGTACCGTGGTCGAGACGACAAATTTAACGATTTTCCGGTTAGATCTGTTTGAAAATTATAATATCCGGGCCCACATTTATATTTGAGAACAAAATATTTAAAAAAGGAACTGTTTAGCGTAACAAAGGACTATCGAGATGCGCCTACTGCGACTTTTTTTTTTAAATCCCCATTTAAAATATAAAGTATGCCATCCTTTATTATGATTGTTCTTTATTTATTTTTGTTTTGTCGAGCTTTAATCATATTATAAAACATTTAGGAAACAGTTTATTCTTTATATTTATAGATAAGAAAGACCCGAAGTCGATTAAAAACAGACCGTACGCTAGTAACACTTAAATATTATTACTGCATGTTTTAGCAACACGTATGTATATAAAACAACTTGATATAAAAATGCATAAAGGAAAGAACATTACTTATTATTATACTTATATTATTACTAGCCGTTGCCCGCGACTGTGTTACTGCAATAGTGCGATGATTTCACTACATAATCAATATTCAATACTCGCCACCAACCACCGACCATCATGTCGAACATATATTCACTTACATAATATTTCAACACGCCTGCACTAAATGAAATATCAAATTATTTGCGGTAACAATAACTTTTAATTAGGTACTAGCGTGCGGTCGGTACACGTACGCTGTGGCCGGTGCTAAATACACGATATTATTATCAAACTGATTAATGAATCAAGCGGATAACTTATGCCTTACAGCTACTGACGATACAACTACGCTTAGCAGACGATATAATTATGTTATGTATAAACTTCAATATAATATGTGCTTTGATTCCGGGGCGGGTTGCTCATATTTATATATTTTGCACGGAACCCTAAATATATTTCCAAAATAAAAGTAACCTAAGTAACTCCTTATAACACCAGCCATCTGCCAGTGAAAGACCCGTGGAAATCGGTCCACCCGTTCCGGAGATTAGCCGGAACAAACAGACAAAAAAAATTAAAAAACTGATTTTTTAGGCATAGGTATCGTGCAAATAACTTTATAAGCTTAAAAAACTATTATTTTTAACAAAAACATTATTAACAACTCTATTGGCGGTCTTATCAGTTATCACTAGAGATCGGATATTCGGATGCTTATTTACGTAAAGTTGAGAAGTTGGCTATTATGGAAAGCACTTTTTTATCGAAAGAATCCCGCGATTCCGGGAAATTCAAATTTAAGTGTACCTATACTCCGTGAGATGTAATAAACCCCAGTTTGACACAAATGACACTTGCTCTGTTACAACGTATAATGGTTGCTTTTCCCTACTTTTATTGTCAGTGATTTTTGACGAAGCAAAAACAAGTGTCAAATCGGGCCTATTAAACCCCAGGAAATGTAAGCATTTTGTAAGAGTGCGAGTGAGACGGCAAATTATACTTGCTTGTGCGCAAGTAGCGACGCGACAATACAACTGCATTCGTAAATAAAAATATACTTAGAAGCCGCTTCCATAATTTGTTATCCAAAAAATTACTTTAGGTAAATATGCATCCGATTATCCGATCTCTAGTTAGCACATATCACACATGGCGATTTCTTCCAGACAACCTTTGTACGGATATTATTAAATATGATTTATATATTAAATTTAAAGACCTGTTTTATAACTGATATGTTTATATTTTGTTTTGTAATTTTATGACCTGGGAATAAAATTACGTCGTATATTAATTCCGTCCATAATTTATTTGCTTTATGAACAGTTTTAGAAATGATTAACGTTATTGTTTTTGTTTAACAGTTTTATTTTATGATTGTAGCAGCAGAAACAAGTTGGAGACCGTGACACGTAGAGTCAAACAATCATGTGTACATCGCATCGACATAATTTTCTATTAGTTTTAATTTATTAAAAAACAATTTTTTTTAAGTTTTTCTACCCAAAATTAACAATAATTATAATTCGACAAACCATTTTATCTTTATTCGACTGAGATCATAACCAGAACAAAGTCATAGCTTGAAGTCCGTTATTTGTTATTGTAGACATGCGTTTAAATTGGCAGACAAACCAGCTTGTAATTTATTGAGATAATTTGTCATAAGGAGTAAAAAATCTGGCAACTGAAAAAAATAACAAGTAAGAACATTCATTCCAACTCAAATAAAAAAAAAAACTACAGATCGGGTGTTTGTAGACATTTACAAGAGTGATTAGCATGTAAGTATGAGCTACGCGAAAAACTTACAAAAAACTTATTTCTGTTTATACTTACCACAATATAAAAGTCAGTTCATCATAAAAATGCGAGATTAATTATTTATAGTCATTAGTTTCAGTATTCTTTTTGTGCGTGTGAATGACCTTCAACGTTCGGCGCCGTCGAAGCAGCTGATTGTATAAATGTTTAATCGTTACTAATATTATAAATGCGAAAGTAATTCTGTCTGTCTGTCGCTCTTTCACGCCAAAACTACTGAACCGATTTAAATGAAATTTGGTACACATATAGTCTAAAGCCTGAGAAAGGACATAGGCTACTTTTTAATGCGAAAAAAGGGGTGTAAGGGGTTGAAAGGTGGGGATGAAAAGTTGTATGGAAGTATCATCAATTAGCCTAAATAATTAAAAATTCTACCCTAAGACACTATTCCACGCGGACGAAGTCGCGGGCACAGCTAGTTGATTATATTGTAGTTTTTTCCGTATGGGGTATTTATTATTTTTTTTTCGTTAAATTGTTCTGTTTAATCATTGTGATATCACTTTTAACAAAAAAAAAAAAAATTATAAAATTTCCGCAGAAAATTCTAATGATTTTGGACTCAGAATGATGGTCTGAATACACTATTTCAATATTCGGTTCGTTGTTTTTTACAGCCTGTATAGTAGTAATACAATATTTCAATCTATAAATAACAATCAAATATATCAAATATCTTTCTACCAATTGTCAACAGTAAACTTCTTTTATCCGGGAGAAAGTTCCAATAAATGGAAAAATCTACCGTCGTGTCAATTGAAGTTAGCATAAAATTATCGTATAATATGTCATCGTCAATCATAGAGTAGGAAAGGAGCAATAAAAACTAAATATAAATAATATCCGGTTTATCCTATTAAGTCTCAATCGCCCGGCTATTTTATTTATTATTCTACTATCAAAGTCTTATTTGTCGGTATAAATCAATATGTTATGATCAAATAAAAAATTAAACAAGCATTTTCGATATAATACATACATATAAAAGTATATATTTTCTTTTTTAGGAAGATTTTTATTAGGCAATATCGCCACAGTAAAAATTTTCGTTTTCGGTACTGAACTTTTATTATAGTCGATGGTTACTAAGTTAGTAATTAGGTTACTACTACGTCGCAATTAGTTGAAACTAAACAAATAATTTTCAAACCTCTACTAATCAGCCAAAACAACCTAATTACATTCGAGCCGTACAGCATTGCTCGTATTAGCAAGCATTATTAAAACGTAAAAGATAACCTCCATGACTATATATGCGTTGCCTGCCTTTAAAGTGGGTGTAGGAGAAGGGGAGGGAAGGGGGGAATAGGGGGAGAGGAGAGGGAAGGGTTAGGGCCTCCGATAACCTCACTCACTCGGCGAAACTCAAAGTAATCATTGCTTCACTGCCGGATTTCTGTGAGGCCGTGGTATTACTCCGGTCGAGCCGGCCCATACGTGCCGAAGCATGGCTCTCCCACAGTAATTTACCCAAAATACCGTGGGTAAATTTTAATTGCGATTATGCCTATTTAAATATAATCAATTGTAATTAAATTTACCTCATACATAAACCACGAATTGAATGTGCTGCCCGTTAGGATTAAATTTATTTGGCTTTCATACTTATTCAACACTGAATTTACATTAATGTTATCAATCAACTAGACGTTTGGCCCCAAATCGCACTAGTTTAACAATCCTACTAATATTATAAACGTGAAATTTTGTGAGGATGTATATATATATGGATGTTTGTTACTCTTTCACGCCAAAACTTCTGAACCGAAACAAAACTTGGTATGTAGATAGCCGGAGACCTGGATTAACATATAGGCTACTTTTTATCCCGATATTCCCACGGGATTGGGACTTACGCGGGTGAAACCGCTAGGCGCTGCTAGTTAAATATAATGAATAGATTACTGGAATAACGTACCATTCAAAAGTGATAGATTTTTTGAAATATCGAATGGTGAAGAACATTGCACACTTACATCTGCATAGGTACATACATACGCATTCTTTTAACATGACATAACAACATACATGGATTAAGATTACACTGTTATTTAAATATGGTAAAACTAACTGCCCCAGCAATACTTGGTCATATTTTAAAAACTTCAAAATACAATTATATTTATAATGACGACCGTAGCGTTTTATAACTGGCACTGTGTTTCATTCCATATTCAATGATCACGCAGACGAATAATACATTTATATCTACTATTTAATTGAAACGCGGTCGGCCAACAACAGGGGATTTTTGATTTAAACCCTATTTTGTTACACAAATTTGATCCTTATATCTGTAATTCATACTACATACGTGTGCATCCAATAGATTGGGGTTTTTAACATGTTAACATGTCTGCGGTTGCAAACTTGCAATATTTATTAATTACAATGTAACTGAATGAAATGTTTTAATATTTTGTGCCGTGTGTGTATGTTTCCTGATAAATTATTTCTCTTTAATTTAAACATTTTGTAATAAAATCTCTTATATTACGGCATGCGGCAGTGCAATTTAGTTTTATTAACGGGCTGTTGAAAAGTTTATCATCATAAAACACAACATGTGAGAGATCACAGGTATCTTTAGGAAAATAGAAATTCATAGATGCGTGTTTATTTTCAGGAAACTGCAGAAGTGTGCGTGGGGACGTCGGTTGGCACGATCACAGAGCCAGATTGCCTCGGTCCCTGCGAGCCTGGTACTTCGGTCACGCTGGAGGGCATCGTGTGGCACGAGACGGAAGGTGGTGAGTTGTTACTAGCGCACGAACGCCATGCACCGTAGCGCTCGCCTTCATCTGCACGCTTCTGCACGCCTAGTATACGTTCAAGCTTTTGCGATTCATCCATAACCCATTTTCATTTTGGGACCATTCTAAGGATATTATTATAAAATTGCGTCGTGATATTAAACATAATATGTAGGTAACTATAACGTAACTATTTTTATAACGTTATTAATAAGATCGTTAGGCGTGACTCTCTAACTCTGGTGGTTTTTGGCTCATCAAGCGTTGTTTTAATTACTAAATGACTGATTGTAATTGTGATGAGTTATTAGATAATTCATCAAAATGCGACAGTTACAAAATGTGTTTGACTAAACTACGCGTACGGGTCTGTGCACACTTTTACCTCAATTACTTGTGCTTAATAGCTTGTTCTGCACTGACTATTCACCAACTACTTAACATTGGCTAATCAAACTATAAACGTTTCGTAATGTCAACGTAAAACACTAGTTTAGTTTTACTTGCTTTATTAGAAAAATAAACATTTACAGTCATAAAAGAATAAAGATTAGTCGCTAAATAATTAATTTCGACTTTAGAAATTATACCGTAATTCATGACCAGAAATACGTATAGCCACCCAGTTTAATGTGTATGTTATTAAGTGCCCTATTGCGAGAATGAGGCACTGTCCTTAGTGTAGTCCCATCATCAAAGAAGCTTTTTATTACCATTCAGGGCTTCCCAGAACAATATAGCTATTATTCTGAGCAGAGCTTGCACTAAGTTTGAATTTAATATGAGTCTCTTATTACATTATCGACATATATTTTTAGATGCCTATGCTTTCCCGTATATTCATATCGTATCAACAGTAGTCGCTGTAATTCGTCTTATATTGTATAAAAATAATATATATAAAATCGTTTTTTATGAGTTAGCGTGGTTATGTAAATAGATATAAGGTGTAACACTGTATCAGCTCTAATACAGCTACTTAATATACAAAAGAGAAGCTAGTGTCACTAACTAATAGTACCTTCTTGATTCCTAATTAACATACACTGAGCAAACCCGTACACTGTGTTTTTGTATGTTGTGCTTTACCTCTGTAAAGCACAACATGCAAAATATCTCAGTTGTAATATTAGCGTAGGTATTCAGAGTTATACGCTAACATTACAACTGAAATAAAACTATGCAAGCAGCTAAAATTAACATCTCTATTTTGTAGTCCGTTAAAAATAGATCAATGTTGAATATGGAAAGCGTAATTTTTTCAATACCCATATTAATCTGCCGTTATAAAGGATGCAAGTGTAACGATACAAAAATAACGGTACGTAAAAAGGAATAATTCACTCTATTTTTGTACGCCATGCACCCTTCATAACAAATTGAATTACGAATAAGAATTTACGATTCCTAACTTAATTTTTGAGGATTTTAAGACCTCAAAAGGACGCTTGTATATCCTTCGGGCTTTTAACCTTTCTCATTTACCCACAGGGAAGTAAGTATCCTCGGTACTGTTAGGTTACATGTTCAAGTATTAAAGCTTTTATTTAAAAATACTTTTTTGAAATTGAGCATAACCCGCTTTTCTGACTTGGTTTACTAAAAAATACTGAGACTATATTATTATGCAGAGCTAGTGATTCATATTTCTACTTTAAATATAAAATAAAAAATATTAATACCGCCATTATTTTTGTTTACAAGTTTCTAAGAATTTAATCAGGACAAGGTTACGACAAGTCGTTTTGTACCCAAATACCGAGAAAATTGGTTTTGAGTGTCGGTAATAAATTAAGTTCGATATTCAGAAGGGTCTTAAATGTATTTATAGCTTCTTATCAAAAATTGAGCTTTATGACAAATAGGGTTTAATTTATTTTATGTTTAGTACCATTTTTGCTAAATTTAGTATGGATACACCTTTTCAACAGGTATTAAATCTGACTAATAACCGTTTTAGTAACAAAGGAACAAAGAAAAGGAAGATAAAAAAAAATGCAAACTGTAATTAGCTTAACTCGCAGAGAATGCCACCCTTGGCACATCCATCGTGCATGAAGTTTAAAAATAAAATAATTGAATAAACATGGTCACTTAACTATAGTTAATGTAGAAAATATTCAAAACCGTCATATAATTAAGAAGCTCTTTTACAGGAGCCATATAATAATTTATTCACGACACCTGGCCTCGGTTAAGGAATATAATGAACAACTTTTTTTTGTCCCTCGTCATTCGTATTTCATGAATACTATTATTAACTTATCCTTTCTTAGTTTCACGACTGCCCAAGAAAGAGTGTAACGTTTTTAGGGTTTATGTATGTATGCGAGTTTCTTTTTCCACTAAAACTTCTAAATATTCTAAAATCCTGAATTATTCATCCCGAGTGACATTGGCTGTAATTAAAAAAAATATCAATATGGCTGTACTCAATGGCGCCATTTTGGTTCGTTTTTGGGTAGGTTATGTGTTTAAATTATTACTTGTTTAGTTCTATATTCGTTAGGTTTAATTAAGCAATGTTTTTCAAGACTGTAATTTTAAGGAAGCGGGGACGGGGAAGCATAATATTGACTAGGTATCTTGAACTCTCACATATGTGAGTAACAAGATACCTACGGTCTTGCGAATATGTTGGCACTAGCACACAGCCTAGTTACCAATTTAATCGTAAAAGAAACGTTCCGTCTTCAATTCCATTACAATTGAAATCTAACAAATAAACATACTTACCGACCGAAGAGTATATCTATTTTGACGACACGCTCTCCCTCTCTGGGCCATGAACAAAACCATGGTCTCTGCGAGATGCTATTGTTATCGTTTATAACCGTAACCACTCTAAATAAATATTTATTTTATTCATTGGAACACCAGGGCAAATAACACAGAAAATGTAATCACAATGTTGCAGCGCTAGCAATTCTATATCAAGAATAACAATCAGAAGAATAGGAGTACCTTCATACATACATAAGCTGAGGCCTTTCTCCCTTCAGGCTTTGCAGAGACAACAGCCAGCCATGATCATACAAGTTTCGGGAATTTCTGACCTGCCCTTTTGCCAGAACATCACCAATTTGATCACTGCATGTTCTGCGTGGTCGACCTGTACCCACCATCCGAATAACGTTCGCCATACTTGTTTTCTCATTCGTTCCGCACTCTTATTATATTATTAAATAGGAGTACTTACTAGCATTTAATTTATTATATTAACATGCTCATGAAACCAAGACTTAAAGTCATACTCCATAAAAAAAACAAAGTGACAAAAGGTTTAGTGGGCGGGAAATTGTGCCTGTAAGAGACTTACAGGCACATTGGTAAATCAATAAATTGAACAGACAACTTACTAAATTCTGACATTAAATTTAGCCTGTAAGTATGGTAGCAATGTCCGTTCATCTTTTTACATATATGTACTAAGATATAATGCTCCTAATAAGCTATTGATCCGAAATTTATGTACAGTACTATGTTGATTTTTACTTTAGCAACAAAGTCCTTAATATACTTGTAAGGATTCAGTAATCGGATTTAATATTGGTGCCGTAAGTATGTAAACGATACATAGGTTACATAATCTTGTTACCAGACCTGTGTTGTCATACTCGTATTTAAAACTTTATTGAATTTTCTTTATAGTCTTTAGTCGATGTTTAACAAGATTAAAAAAAGTATTAAAGATATAAATAAACAATGTCATTTCTCACTTAACTCACTTGGCAGTTTGTAGTTGCTTTCCCTGTCATTGCCGGCAAAAACCTAAAGAGAAACCGTTATCGTCGGTTGACATTTTGTTTCTTATTCATCAAATTCATTATCTCTTTATAACGGTTTCTTCGCTTTATGAGACATAATTACGAGGATAGATAATTTACATTACCACCCTCATATTTTTTGCTAAGCATAAGATCGTCTCTTTGATCTGAACGCCGAATGAGACGAAGACACAAACAAGTACATGAGAAACGAACAGAGGAAAAAAATAGTAAAATGTACAAAGTAATGACACGTTTTCAATCTTTTCAAAAACAATTTTTACAACAGTCATATTATGTCCTTAGTTAGCACTTCTGCTGTTCTTGCTCGCCATTGACTAACTTTTTATAGCTAACAATCCTGTACTTGCTATGGATATTAAAATGTTCACAACGCTCATAAAACCGAGCAGTCAATGAGTCTCCAAATAATTACTGAGATTAGTTGGAGATACCATCGCAGAATATTTAATACGCATGCGCCGAACTGATATGAGAACCTTTACCTACACCTTTGATACTCTCCTAGTAATAAAATACTTAGCAAGCATGAGTAAATAAACTCTAAAATGGTTCATAATCTCATTATTATTTGCGATAAGGCCGATTAGGAGTATTTTATTTAATATTCTATTGACTTTGTTCAGACTTTCTAATTTAAACTCAGCGCGATTCTAATTGCGCCAAGTCTTCAAATAATTATGGTAATAGCAGACATCTTATGAATAGTTGTTTGATTAGTTCGCGAGACTTTATTTATGTAGTCATAATGGGAAGGGCTGTGTAAGCTGATCATGAGCATGCCGTCGTCCATCATTATGTTAAAAATAAAAACAGATAGAAGTACGAAAGCATACGGTTCGGACGCCATTAGAGGCAGCGCTCGAAACACAATGCCGCTCCCCCGTAGCTGCTCATAATTATTATAAAACACGATAATAAATCACCATCTGCCGGCTTCTGTTGCCACTTTCCAAATTTATCCGATGGACGCGAAGCAACGAGGGGAGGTAGAACGGGACCGGGGGAAGGCAATTCACGCCCTTCCTCTTCAGGCTTATTTATTTTCGGCTAATGGCGCCGAGGAGCTTACGGAAATTAAATACTGTTTACTGAGTGACTCCGACCGCGTTATAATTTTATCACGGGTTGTATTGTTCGAGTTTCATAACATCCACCATTTCTTTACACCACATATTCCATGCTCCTACGATGTAGAACAGATAAAATAATATAACGATATGATACCAAATCTCAATCGGCTGAGTAGCTGAAGCCTAGGGCGGCAGATTTAAGGGTCGGCAAATTTGGGGCCTACATTATTTTTTATGTCTTGTCCTGGAGTACCTATCGAATTAGATAGACCGACCGGTAGGGGGGTAAAATTTTAATAGCCTACTGGCGGTAATGTGTAATTCCGCCGCTGATCTACACCTAAGTTATCTGATACCGATCTACCCCTATGTATTTTGTGAATGCAGAATAACCATCATTATAATATTAGCATTTTACTTCTATATTGAGCTAGATATTCTTCATTTACTTTTTATTCTACGTTCAAATTACCCTTTAGCGTAGCGGAAGTACTTGTTTACTTGTTATATCTGTAAAATAAGTATGCAGGCTCCACACTAAAAAATGAATTTACTAAATGAAAACATCCAGCCATAAATTTTGTTCAGCATCAGTTCCCGCTCAAAAAATGTCCTCACAAACAAGTTTACGAGGATGAATTGTACCACACGTACGCGATAACAATTAGACGGAGGATACACTGCACCGCATTCCACTACACTCATTAGTGAACATGTTTTAATATTTATAATGCATTTCCGTACGTCGTTTATGTCTCTATTATGAATAATTTTTAAGCACATTTTATGTGTTAGTCATCGCCTTATCGCAAACTTTTATGGCCCTTGATATTCGACCCTTAATCCGAATTGTCTTTACTTATCTGTTTGTAAAAACAAATGTTTCAGTCGTTAGTGTCCGGCTAATTAATAGTCGGTGTAGGTCATTCGAGTTCATGTTCTAATCGAGTCATATATCATACGATTTTTTTTTCAACTTATAAAATACTAGCAACCTACCCGGGTAGCACAGCATATATTAATTTTTTCCGACATCTTCAACAATCATCGTAATTTTTTAGCTATTTTACACAAAACCTTAATGAATTATACATCTAAATCTTCCTCATGAATCACTCCGTCTACTGGTGAAAACCGTATAAAAATCCGTTCGGCAGTTATTGAGTTTATCACGAACAGACAGACAGACACGGCGGGGGACTTTGTTTTGTAATATGTAGCGATAAAACACAAATACTAGACACTTGTACAATCCAAACGATTCAATTTTGAGCCAATTTCAACAATGGATGTAAAGAAATTGATATCCGTTCCGTATTCCATGTTGTGTGTATGAAAGTGTAGGTACACCTTTTTCACATTTCGAATGTTTGTTAAGTATTTTTTTAATATCTTACATCAAGGCCATGGGCGTAGGCAAGGAAGAGGGGCAGTTGCACCCCGACCGCGGCTTTGGTACGTACATAATTATTAAATTTATTAAGGTAACATGTAGTCTAATTTTGAATTTGCCCTCTTTGATTTGATTTTATTTGTCGTTTTGCCCCCAGAATAACAAAAATATAATGCTGTGATTATTTGCCATGAATGATAAACTAAACATCCCGAGCATATTGGTTTTACAAGCCTAGAACCAGACTTCTACACTGGTATAACACCTATTGAAGCACTACCAGGTTGGTAGCATTGAATGGAGGTAAATGAAATCACCGGAACTTTGTTTGTCTCTTTGTAAGAAACAATGAGCTAGCACTCTGATTAGTACCTCTCGGGCCAGCGTACCCTTTCGAACGCCCACACGACTATTTTGTGTTATTAACTAAATCGATTTAGTCAACAAAGAAACAAGTTTGGCTCTTTGGTGTCTTTGATCTCCGCGTACATGGCCATAAAAGGCATACAAAACGGGTCGTCTAAACTCTACGACGACGCGACGTATATTGTTTTGAAATTAAGTTCTTTCTCGGGAGTGTTTTATAGACTTGAGCCATATTTGGCTTAAAATATTTGTAACATCGTTTTAGAAAGTTTCTGATCAAATTAATTGATCATCATTGATATTAAACCAGCATCTCTCAACACTAGCAGTGCACTCCGTTGAAGAGATTAAAGGAAATACTAGTCTTGGTCTTGTTGCAAAAAAAGATCCCCAGCAAAAGGATCAAATTGTAAAATTTGATTGAATTGATTTGAATAGCATAAGGTTACATTTTATTCACATTTTAAAAGTGCTCTAGCATTATACCGCTAAGTCTGGGTTGACGCTAAGGCGACGAGAACAAAGCAGGGGTGAGGTAGGAGCGAGGGCACGACAACTATTAGGCCGTTGATTACCGCGGTCGAGCTGTAATTAGCACTACCTAATGAACCTATTTCACTCCGCTGCTTTCCTCGTAACACGGACGGCGAGTTAATCAAATATAGACCGCTGATCTCGTTGGTTGATTAAAATTTAGATTTTTCCTTTACTTGTGCTACCAGAATTTGCTTCTTACCAAATTTCATGATTTTAGGTAGTACAATCAAAAGACACTGCCATTAAGCTTTACATTTTAACAAATTTGAACATTTCTAAGGTATACTAAAACCTATAGGGTACCTCCCTTTGAACTAAAATCATAAAATTTGGTAAGAAGCAAGTTCTGAAAGTTCTCACATAAAAAAAAATGTGATTTTTTGTGATTACAAACGTATATCTTAAATCGATGCATAATTAGGTTTGTCTTTTGGAAACGGGTAAAAATCGAAAGAGATGGACGTACTTTCTACATACAAGTTTGTTTACGGAACGTTTGGTTATTTGAAGTCTGTTAAATTTTCTTGTACAAACTTTTGTTTTTTGTTTCATTTAATGATTTCTTGTTAACTTCTATTTACAAAATTTTCTGTATATTGACAAAATTTTGACACTGATTATAGTTTAAAAGCTGACTTAAAAGATTTTTCGTAGTAAGTACGCCTGTCTATTATACGGTGTTTACATCACGTTACTTTTGTACAAATATGACACGATTATAAATAAACGAGCTATTTTATTTAAGTGTTGGCTTCCCCTGTCGTTAGCAAGGAGTAGGCAGGCACATTAGTAGCATTCGGCCATTAGTGACATACGAACAAATCGAAGCGATTACATGCAACCAAACAAAGGCGGGCTATCTCTAATTTAACTTTTCCGTGTCCAAACGGCCGTATTAACAATTTACAAGGGGACCTCGTGGAGTGTACACCATCTGCTCGTGTTAAATATTTCTTTCAATCTGGAATCTGTTAAATTCTTTTAGAACGCTTTACTGCATGACAGATTAATGAATATTATAACAGATGGATTACTTTAACAAGACAAGATGAAGAAATAATATAGTTTAATATTGATCGCGCTCCAACACGCTACGGCTAGACAAACTTACTTAGAGGTCGCCCGCGGAAATATCTATTCTAATCTGCATAATGTATTATATTATCTCACTTGAAAAGTTTGAATAGATGGATGGATGGATGGATGTTTGTTACTCAATCACGCCAGAACGGCTGAACGGATCTGGATGAAAGTTACAACAAAAGGTAGATTATAGTCTGGATTAGCACACAGACTACTCTCTACTCTCTCTTCTTTCCCGGCAAAATGTACGGTTCCCGATCCCGATCCCAAAAAATCTGAAGAGTTGTTTTTATTTAACTAGCTAATCTCTATTACTACCAGTCTAAAAGGATTTGAGTTTTTTTTTTCTACATTTGATAATCGGAAATGGAACATAATCATAAACATCATCTACTTGCCCTTTCCCAAATTTATTTGTGTGTTTTTCTGTTACCATTCTCCTCTATCATTCGTCAGTTCACTGCTTACTCCTTTTCTAGCCATATCCTCTTTTACGGACACACAGCCCTCTATACTGGGGATGTCTCAACGCAGAGGAAACGACCACCCACGTTATTCTTGAGTGCGAGGGAGAGGATACACAACGGGCAAGAATCCTCGCGGAAGCGAGGTCGCTCTTAGAAGCCTGTGAAAGCCCCAGGAGGCGTCTGTGCTTCTGGAAGGAGCTTGGCTGGATCAACTAGCCAGCCTTATTTTCACGCATAATATAACGTTTTTGAGTCTAAATGTGGAAACAGAGCCCTTAACCAATACCAATACGGCGGAAACGGCACACAATCATCATCATCATTTTATTGCCCTTTTCCCAAATTTATTTGGGGTGGGCGCAATACGTTTTCATCTTCCATTCTCCTCTATCATTCGGCAGTTCACTGCTTACTCCCTTTCTAGCCATATCCTTTTTCACGCAGTCCATGCATCTTTTGTTTGGTTGTCCCCTACTCTTTTATTCGTCAATTTCCATGCATAAAACTATCTTAAACACATTTTGCTCCTCAACTTATCATCAACTGACACTACTTTCAGGCTCCCTCTATTCATTCCTTATCTTGTCCAGCCTATTCACACTATACTTCCATCTTAACATTCGCTAGTACATAATAATAAGCACTTAACTTTTTAGACTCAAGTAAAGTTTTAGTCTAAATAGTATATATATATCTCAATCACGAATACTTTCCATTGCATGCTTCATAAATTCTACTTTCTGTAGTCATATTTATTACTGTTGCCCAACACGCAATGGAAACTAAACAGAAGTTTTGTAAAATAAACAAGTATTGCGTTGAAGGCAGCGGTTAGTCTAAATACTAACTATAAAATGTAATCATCGCCCCTATTGTTTCATTTGTCAAAGACGGAATACACAGATCACTGCAGCGGGCTCTCTTTATGCTAATAGCTTATTTGAAATGCTTTATGTGTTCATTGTTTCATGGAATGATAAACAATAATTATAACCATACATTTTACAGCTCACTGTCAGTTATTTACAACATATAACGTTTATTTTTTCATGGATAACGGTTATTGATATTCTCGCATGCCGTGAATTCACTTTATATTGAGAGAGATTTGTCCAGTGCCAAACGTTATTAATAGCATGTTTGAAGTGCTAAAATTTTATTAATTTACATCATGTATATAGTTGTTTAAAGAAACATAAACAGGCTGAGTCAAACACTCAATCGCCACTCTAATATAAGAACTCGTTTAATCTCGTACTCACAAAATGCTATTACGAGTAAATGAGCATCATGATAATTATAATAAATAAAAATAAAATAATGTCAGATTTTTTAGTTGTTAGTTTTAATACGAATTTTGTCGTATTTGTTTCGTACACTTCTTTATTTGCTTGCAAAAATAAAAATATGCTTGGTCGAATAATGAGGCACTAATGCTAGTTGCAAACAATTAAAATGTATCAAAATAATGTTATACAAATATCCATTATTTTGATATATATCTAAAGAGTTTTCTGTTTGGTTGTTTGTTTATTTAAAAGCACTAATCTCTGGAAGTCGGATTTGAAAAATTATATTTGTATATGATAGAGTATTGATTGAGGAAGGTTATAAGCTTTTGACGATACTGCACGCTTATTGAACAGTTCGGTAATAGATATTAAATATAATTTTAACGTTAAATTTTAAAACCTGGATGCCATTGTTACATAGTACTCGTAGTTACGTAGTTGAGAGCACGCACGCACGGCAGAACGGTATTAAATCCGTAAATAAAGAAAAATGTCAAATCGAACTTATTATGAAGTGGAGATGTTTTGTTATTGATAAATGTATTTATTATGTTAAATTGCGTTATTGCTAGACGTTAGTGATCTCTGAAATCCTTTAAAAATGAGTTGCAAAAATGATTTTAGCTATTACTTTTTTGTCAATATAATATAAAAATACTTTAGGTATTTATTCGCCATTGCCGCGTGGCTGTACTAATAATAAATAATAATAATCTTTTCAACGAAAAAATAAATGTTGCTTATATATATTCTATACAATGTTGTACTAAATCAGGTTTTGAGTGATTGGCCAGAGTGATGTTGTAATAAATGTAGTCTATTAAACCGTCAATAATAAACCCATAATTTCTACGAAAGGTGATGAACTTAGTAGGTCTGGACTGCCAGCGTATTCATTTGTTGTAGGCAAGGCGAACTGACAGCTGCTACACAATATGTAATATAGTTAGAAATATAGTGAAAATAATAGAAAGAGCTACTGAAATGTAAAACATATTGAGAGCGGCACGGATTGGGGTTTTTATTTGAGTAGGTAGTCATTTGTTATTTAATACTTTTGTGTAACATAATCTAATATATAAAATTCTCGTGTCGCGGTGTTTGTAATTAAACTCCTCCAAAACGGCTTGACCGATTTTAATGAAATTTTCATGAGAAATCAACACCTGTTTTTTTAATAGCGATATTAGTATTTTTACTTTCATTGGTACAATTTTTTTCAAGTATTTAACACATTGAAAATAGAAAGTGCGATTGTTATAATCGATTGTAATAATCGTCCAGTCGATGTCAAACTTTTTTTTTATGGAATAGGGGGTTAACGAGCAGACGGGTCACCTGATGGTAAGTGACTACCGCCGCCCATGGGCACCTGCAACTCGAGAGTCACAAGTACCTTGCAGGCCTTTAAGGTGGGAGTAGGAGAGGAGGGGAGATGGAGAGATAGGGGGGAAGATAGAGAGAGGGAAGGGTTAGGGCCACCGGTAACCTCACTCGCTTGGCGAAGTACAACGAAGCATTGCTTCACTGCCGGTTTTCTGTGAGGCCATGATATCACTCCTTTCGAGCCGGCCCATACGTGCCGAAGCATGGCTCTCCTACTGTTAAACTTTAAATATGTCAGTTAATAATAAGTTAAGAAAATGAATGGTTGGTGTTTTGTTATTTTTATAGGCCGTCAATAGACCACAGCGCTCCATTCTTCTTTCAGTCATAGACAACATTCCCACAATAAGTTAGTTATTTTTTATTTGACTACCAAAATATTCATTAGAAATAATTAATATGACAAAACAACGTGTGCCGGGTCAGCTAGTATGTTATATAAAAGTGTTAAATTATCAGAGTATCTTTCTCTAGTTTACGCAACAGCCGTTACTAGGAACCCGCCCAGCTTCGCACAGGTAACAGAGACATCTTCAACAATCATGATCATATTTCAACCAATTTACACAAAACCTTAACAAATTACATATTTTAAACTTTCCTCATAAATAGCTCTATCTATTGATGAACACCGCATGAAAATCCGTTGAGTAGTTTTTGAGTTTATCGTGGACAGACAGACAAACGCGGCGGGGGACTTTGTTTTATAATATGTAGTGATAGTGATGTATATGTCTACAGCATCAACATTTTATGTTACTATCGATGGTTTATGGATATTTTAATTACCCATAAAGGTTAAAGATATACATTTCATAGGTGAAATAATTTTATTTATCATTATATAAAACTCAACACCCATAAATTTGATTATCAAGTGTGTGTTCCGATATGCACTGCAAGCACTATAAGGAGTGACGTCAATTTAATATACTGTGAAGCTGTTCCTTTATAATTAGCTATACTGGTTACTGATTAAAACGGAACGCAGTCCAGTATACTGTCATCTATGTTTTTTGGCGCTGTTTTGACGTGAAAATAATTATCCTATATATGTACAAGTTATCTGTCCAACAAGAAAAATTATTGTTTGAATGTAGTCATATTCAAAAATTTAATATTCAGGTCAATTGTTAATTGAATTACTCGCATAATAAAAGTAAGTTTACTTTTTATTAAAAGAAAATAGTGTTTTTCAAGTAATCGTATGCATAAAATAACCTTATAACCGATTTATTTAAATAGGGCTATGTACGGTAAAAGCGATGAACATATTTCGACAAATAATTGTTTATTATTTAACTGAAAAAAAAAGGAAAGGTGCTCTCAGTGCGATGATCACGTGATCAAAGCACTGAGAGCACCTTTCCTCGAAAACGCCAGTGCTCACAGTACAAAAATGGCGACGATTAATGACGGCATATATTTCCCTAGGATACTGCGGCAGTATACTGTCAGTCCATAACGGAACGAATTTCTCTCCAGTAAGAGCACTGAACAGTGCTTGCAGTGTATATCGGCACACACCCCAAATAAATAATTTATTTCATTATTTGTGTACTTTGTACAACCCTAGAGTGTCCGGCAGTGCTGCTACAAACACAGACGAAGGTCGCGCGGTGAGCAAGGCGTTCTCAACTTTCGAGTAGCGTAAATAAGATATATTTCTGGTCGCAGCTAACGCCAGGTTTTATTATTTAAATTTTGTAGGCTATTATAACGTAGGTATTTCCAGTTTTGTATGGGAGTGATGTATCTGTTACGAAGTAACTATTATCTTATCTGTGCTACAACAACATTTAAGTAACCAAAGAATATTTTAAAACCGTAATGACTAATGAGTAACGGATAATTAAAGCTTTGAAATGAAGCATCAAGATCTTAATTAAGTTAATATTCATTAAGATTTCACATTAGCTAATGGTGATAAAGATATTTTGCATTTTATTAATTAAAATGCACACCTTGATGCTCCACACGTTTTTATTGTTCGAGAAATGCATTGAAATGTGTTTTTAACCGACGAAAAAAAGGAGGTTCTCAATTCGACCGTATGATATTTTTTTTATTTTTATGGATGTTCAGCCTTCATTCCCTTATTTATGAACCGATTTTGATTATTCTTTTTTTTTTAGATAGGGTATATCTCAAGGGTGGTCCCATGTCAAGGAAGTCAGGATCTGATGATGGGATTCTAATAAAATTGAGAGAAACCCTCGAAAATTTTAGGAACGAATAGTGTTTCTGTTTACTTTTCATTACTTTATAAGCTATTTGCGTTTAGAAATAATCACATCATGTAAGCTGAGCCGATTATGAAAAAAAATCATAAAATAAAAATCTTTTTAACAAAAAATTTAACTGACGAAAAGAACTAAAAAGCAAAAAATTAATAAACCTTAGTCTTAATCGTATTGAGCTTATTTACATAAACTATCAAATTTGAAATAAACTTATTCTGAGTCGGCGCCAAAGAATAAAATGATTACTTACCTACGTAGATAAAATTTTGATAATTACTTACAATTGACAAGATACTTACATCAATAGTGATTACATTATCAACTCCATTCATATATACTCGTGACCACGATCGGTGCAATTCGATCGAAACGTCGGGTAACCAAGAGGTATTGTACCTTTTAAATATTATCGCGATTAAGTCCCGAATTACACAGTAGTAAGAAATTTTATTATTATTTTATTATTTTTAAGAAATTACATGTAGTAAGAAAACATACTTTGTACATACATAATTTAGGTTCCATAGGCTCGTTTTTTCTGTGTACGTCATTTGGAAATTCTGATTGAATTTGCGATGAGTATATTGCAGCTCTTGTCTGTGTGCTTAATCCCACTAGGCTTCATAAAAGGATTTCTCTCAGGAAAGTGTTCACGGGAGATTGAAAATTCAACTCAAAGTGAGAGAATCGGCAAACAAACTCATGGATTGCGTCGCTAACAGTATGATTTATTATGTAAGCCGTACTAGGCTAGCAATGGTTTTTGTTTTAATTATATGGCGAATTTAATATTTCATTATCATAAATATCAGTGTACCATATTTCTTATTGATTATTATGGAAAAATATAGTTTAATTCTTGTAGTTACGTATGAAATAAGATGTCATCTTTCATATAATTCACTTTAAAGCTGTTATTTCCGCAAACAACCATTGAACAACGCGGCCTTTTATAGTATTGACAAAATGTTAAAGAAGTGACGCGGTCGCTGGTTGACGTTTTTAAAATTGATACGGGCGCACGCGCCACGCCTACTTAACAAATCTCCTTTGTTTCTATGATCTGAGCGTTATCACGTGTGAACGGCTGAACCGATTTCGCCAATTCTATTTTTTTTTGTTTTTTTTATTATCAGAAGGTTCTACAATTTAAGAAAATTTAACGAGGGATTTACGCGGATGAAACCGCGGGGCGCAGCTAGTTTTTATACAATGCAAAATAAGGCTTAAAGAAAATCAATTATCTTTTTACATACCTGAGCGTCATTACATCGAAGAATCGCGATAATGGTTATTTCGTAACTTTCACTTTTATTAAGAGTTTACTTTTGGATGTATTTCGTGTGAATATGTGTGAAGAGATCAGCTACACTCATGATATATGTAAACCTTAAAATATCACAATAAGGCTACTGATCGCAAAAACCACCGGTGCCAAGTGTCACGAATACATGACACAGCTGCTATAGAGATTTTGTCCAATTGAATAGCCTGAAAGCTAGTCTAACGATAATCCGCTTGTTGCCACGTTCAGCTGCCTTTGAGTTTACTAATTATGCAAACGACGTAGTACAAAAGCTCAGCTCAAATGAAAAACATCCTTTAGTTTATACGTAAAAAGGGCATTTTTGAGGAACGAAACAAGGAACCCTTATACGACCACTTTGTAGTCTGTCTGTCAAGAACAAGAATTTTTATGATCATATGACGATCATTGTTTACCACATAAGTATCTTTATTACATTCGTGCGAAGCTGGGTCGGGTCGTTATTAATATTATATAATGTAAGTACATAGATAAATATATCGTTATGTTATGATTGTCTAAATTCTGAGCGACTAGGGCGCAACCGATTAAGGGCAGTAACTGTTTTTTTCTAGCGCGTTGGCAATTAGCCCCCTCTGCCCCGCCATTCCACCATGGATTTCTGAAGACACCACTCACCAATACGACTAAAATATGCCAGTAATGCTATATAATCTTAACGAGCTTAAACCACGGCGCAGCTGTATTAGTAAAGATTTACTGACATTATAATTATGAAACAGAGGAGACTTTAAACATGGACTAATGTAGTTAATTATGTAGTAGACTGAGTTGTTTATAATCTATAGTTATTTTATCGTTAAATAGTTGTGCATGGTCTTTATGTTGTCTTTGTAATCTGTAGGTGAACTTCCGTATTGTATGCCGTAAATTCCGGCCGGGAGGCCATAAAAAAATATTTATATGTTGCAAACAATGTACTTTGTGTGATCATAACTTAGGAGAGGCACAATCGCGGTTCCTTCCAATGTTACTGGCTGTTCAGAATAATACACTACTCTATAGATTATATTGTAAATAGGCACTTGTAGAATATGGAAGAAAAACATTCGATTTTAAATTAGTTTTTTTTCAAACCAACGTCTATCAGCGATTACCATAGATAATCTTGTTTTTTCAGTTGTTGTTTTCCTATCTACGTAATCAATTTAAATGATTCGAATACTGATATTACAGTAAAAGAAACCTGTGTTGTTTCTATCGAGTCAGTGATATAAAAGCTAAAACTAAATATACAGCCTCCCAGTGCCATCACAGTTTTCAGTGAATTGTAAACTTATTTTAGGGGTAGGTGTCTGGTTGACGTCATACGGTAGTTGTAGATAGATTCAGACAGATTTTCCGTTTAAGAATGACTTGCTATGACAGTGTAATGTTACAACCTCATAAACCATTTTGTAGATGAATTGATATTACTGATTTATTATAATTATCATATATTTAAGCTAAACTTCGTTTATGGACATTTAAAATCTTATTCATCTTAGGCAAATTACGTTGTGTTTAGAAGTAAGATAAGTTATTACAGCAACTGATCATTAGTATGACAATCTAATAGCTTATTATATTGTATAAGTGGCAATGTATCAACAAAAAAGTGTCGTCTTACTTTTTTTAAAGATACGCTTATTTATAATTCAACGAGACCGCTACATAAAATCGAGTCTAAATAGAAGCTCGCAAGGGATTAAAAAGGGATTGTCCGAGGCCCTCTTTTTTATCTCAATTTGTTACTCTCGTTTACGAAAAACATTTTGAGAACAAAGACGAGGTTAAATCGCTTTGAATTACAATAAGGTTCGAGATGCTAGGTGACATAATGAATTCACGACGAAGTCTTTCTAATACAATAAAAATAGCGAAGGCTGCGAAAAAGTGTCTCGAATACAGGGGTGAAATTGATTAATTAAATTTGCATAAGTTAGCACGGCATTGCGATAACGGGCGCGGCGCGACGCGGGGAGCGCTCGACTTTCGTAAATATGCAGCCGGAGTCACGTCCGCGCTCATCCCGCGGCTCTTGCATCCCCAGTATGCAAATGAGTGCTCCCGCGTGACAAATTGGATCCCACCCACCCTGCGATTACTTCACTGCACCAATTTCGTTAAGTCCCTATCTTCTTACATAGTTTAAACTAATCCCATTACACGATCGACGGAACATTCATGCAAGGGAAGCCATAAATTCAACGTCTTGTGCTATTGTTACAGGTGTACTAGTAGTCAACGTGACGTGGCGGGGGAAGACCTACGTAGGAACACTACTGGACTGCACGCGACACGACTGGGCGCCACCACGGTCAGTATTTATGCGACAGATCCAAATCTAATGTACGACATCATGGAATACTAATGTCGGTGAGAATGAGGCACTGGCCTCGCAAGGAGTACCTCAATTTGTTACAACGCCACGTACCTAATGATTGTTCCGTCACGTCTCTTTAAAATGAGTCCAACAAAAACGTGAACAGAAATTCCTGAGAACAGGAATGTGTTTTCATAAATTATTATTCAATTGGTATTCATACGTTCGCTGAGTAAGTGTTTCTATGTAGCTTTGTTATTATACCTATTCAATATTGTTTTGTAGGTTTTGCGACTCACCGACTGAAGAATTGGATGCTCGGACACCTAAAGGTCGAGGGGCAAAACGTGGACGCAACGCCGCACCTACAGACATGACAAATTTCACTGAGACGCGATCCTCAGTACACAGCAAACTGCGAAATGGAGGTGCTAAAGGTCGCAGAGCTCTTCCTTCTCCTACTCCCTTCACTCCCCCGAGACCCGACTCAAAAAGGAAACGCACATCTGAAGCAGAAGAGCGTCCACCTACGCCGAAAGCGAAACGACCGCCGCCGACGCCGTCATCACCTCCCCCTGACCCTGTGCTTCTGGAGTGTCCAGAGCCGAACTGCTCTAAGAAATACAAACATGCAAACGGGCTAAAATATCATCGATCACACGCACATGGGTCTCCAGACGATGACGACAAGGATGGCTCAAGTTCGGAGCTGGAGGAGCCTGCTGCGGAACCGGCATCGCCAGTGCGGCCGCCTTCTGAACCAGCAACTCCAGCCACCCCAGTTATATCTCCGCCTACACCGGCAAAATCTCCAGATGCAAAAGTGGATAAGTCTCCAGAAAAGTCGCCGGAGAAGCCAGAGGCCGAGGCAGAATCCCCGCAACAGCCACGGTTTGCTGAAGATTTCAGCGCCATGGCAGAGCCGCCGGCGCCAGTGGAGCGTCCGCAGACGCCGCCCCAGGCTCCGGCCACTCCGCCTGATGCACTCCCTACGCTACAACCTACACAGTTTAAGGTAAACTATACATGCTATAAAACATCTCTAGTAAGTACTGTAATCAGATTTTAGGATACGAGGGACTCCCAATGTCGAGTGTCACTGGTATTAATTCATAACAGCACTATCTAATAACTTACACTTAGTTAGTTTTGAATACTGATGCGTTTGTAGGCCGGGTCTATTGCTGCGCCAGAAGTCTATAAAGAAGAAGATAAAGAGAACAGAAAGGAACTTCCTTATGCCCATTAAACCGGTTGAAACATTAATGCATTGCATGGCGGAAATCACAAAAATCTTCTTAAGTTGGTATAACGGAACAACAATCATTCATTCATTCATCATTTCAATTTCTAGGTGAAGCCTCGTTCAGCGTTAATGGCGGAAGAGCGCAAATCAACAGAATCCCCGGCTGAAGAGTCCCCTGGGAAACGCAGAGCGCGGCGCTCACCCACCCCGGGCGTTAGATCACCAGCTTACTCCGACATTTCTGACGACACTGCTCCGCCTGACGTCCCGGCCGAATCCGACCCAGCGCATAGACCTTTCCCTGTCTATCATCAGGTTAGTTTCATTTTTTAAAAACAAGCCCGCGGCCTTCTTGATGTTTAGTGGTTATTTGTGCCTTTAAAGACGATTTACTTTACTAACTACCCTGGCCATTGAGCTATGGCAACCCTATTCACCAGAAAAAATTCGACACCAGTAGTAACAGTTTATCCCGACCGTTTGTATGTCCCTCTGTCTCTGTGGTATGACAATAAACGCTAATGATTTACTATGTATATTTTTCAGTACTATGGGCAGCCGTCATACATGCCTCCTTCACACCCACCAACGGCGCCTCCGCCCTCGGCAGATAAGAACAAGGAAGACCTATCTAAAGGCGATCCTAAAACTGATTTAAAAGTAAGTTATCATTGTATAGAAGGGTCTTACTAAAACCACTATAATGAGTGAATCATAAATATTATCATACTAGACCGTAACGTCAACGTCAATTTATAAAAACCTATGATTTAAACAGTAAGCTGTGACGTCACTGTCCATATGGGACACAAATAGTGTTTCCGTGTTATCCGGAACAAACAGACAGACAACATTTTTAAAAACTGATTTTTAGGTATCGTGCAAATAACTGTACGAGCTTAAAAAAACTATTATTTTGACATTACAAGAAGACACTTAAATTTTATTTATTTGTATTGATTTTACCTACTGTCAAAATACTAAATAAATGGTCAGTTGTCTTGTTGTGAGTGCCACCAACTAACACTAAAACGCTAGGTATCAAACAGTAAGATAAAAAAATAAATGAAATGACTAATTTTTGAATGAATGATTGAATTATTTGCATTTTATTTACATATTTACATGAATGTAAACTGTGCCGTGTACAGTGTGTACACCGTTTATGACAAAGAACGTTTAATTATGAGCTGTTTTAATTCCTTTTGCTTAACAATGTACAACATTAATTGTATCGTGTGATAAACTGTAAAAAAAAGTGCTGCGCTAACAAACAATAATATTCGAACAAAGCAAAAATGCAATTCGGTTTTCTATTTAGCACTTTATGTGAAAATTTAATTAGTCGTGAAGCTATTTTTATTGTACTTTTTATATTACTATACTAACAGTACACACAGTAGGTACCATATTATGTAATAGTAAATTTGTAAAAAAGTAGCGGTAAAAAACGGAAGAGCGTAGGTATATTATAACAATTTAGGTATGTATTTAAAAAAACAGATCTTTAATAATATAATTCAATTGTTTAAAAGCGATATTTCATCACCAATTGTTATCCTTTATTAAGTTTAGCCCCTTAATATTAATAAGGCGGTACATTTTTTAAATTTTATTACTTGTACGATTTTTTTTAAATTTCGTTAACAGTGGACAGACTCCAAAAGACCAAACCAAATCATAAAGGATATAGATACTATTTAAAACATCCAAAGCATTCATTTAGTTCATTCTTATTCATATACAGAGGCCACCAATATTTATTTACCACTATTAATATACTGATCTAGAGACGACTTATTTTAATCTATTCTAAACCAATACTAATTTCCCTAGGATGGAAAACCAGATAATGGCCCACAAAAGGTACTACCGCAGCACTTCTATCCTTATAACTACGTGCCGAACTTCCCTTATAACGTGGAGGCCGGGGGACCTCCTCCAGGGGCGCCCCTGGACGACAAGAGCAAAGACAATGACCGGTCCAAGACTACCCCGAGTCCTCTAGACAAAAGCAAACCACGGCCTCCAGACGGGAAAGAGAACCCAGCCAGGCCAAATGACAACCACCAAATACTTAAAGAAAGTATTGAAATGAAGGCGCAGATGGGACCCTACAACTTCCAAAGACCACCACATGTAAGAGAAGAAGAGCTGAGAAGGTGAGAAATATTTTTTTTTAATTGTAACACTAGAAGCACGGAGTTTTAGAAGTCGGGTAACATAAGTCTATTTTAATAATAAAATTGTGTTTAATGATTTCAAAAGTCAGTTTTATATGTGTTTTCTGTCTTTATATATTTAAAATACAAGTGAAGAAAGCAAAACATTTTAAGTAACTAAAAATTATGCATTCTATGATATACGATTACAATATTAATGGTAATTAACGCTGTGGTTATGTACATGTATAAAATTTTTAAGAGTCAGCCTGTGACCACGGCCAGTGCAACCTGGTCGAAACGTCAGGCAATTCAGAGGTATGCAATACCTTTTCGTGATCGTGTTAATTCCCCTTAATACGTAGATAATATGTATTAAATTGTACTGCCTGACGTTTTGACCAGGTTACGCAGGTCGTGGTCAGTGGCAGACGTGGCAGTTCAAAGGTGTACATACTCTAATTATAGCATTAATTCCCGTTAACGTAAAAACAATTCTATGACACAAGTATTAAATTTCAAATTTACATAAATATACATATTCTATAAATAAATATCATGTAAATAAGAAATCGGAAATTCGTTAATATGTATTTAAAATGTATTAAAGGTTTATATACATATAATATCCATAAAATAATAAGTATCCGATAAATATCGGATCCGTTTCTATTTTAAGACATGACAACTGTTATTATTAAATGTCACAGATGTTAGTATTGAATGTAACAGAAAATCATAGTTTTTAAATGTTGGGATACCCGCGATTCTAGTGTTAAGATTCTCTTAGATATTTTTGGTTGGATAATTTAACGGTGAAACTTGAAGATATGATTTTTTCCCTTCCAGATATTATATGAGTTTGGATCAGAGAAGGAAAGAGGGGGGTGAGTCGAAGCCCCCCGGGAGCGCGGCGGGGGCGAGCGGGGGGCAGGGGTGCCGGCCTCCGCCGCAGCCCGCACACAAGCAGCCCCCCAAAGATAAGGACGATAAGCCCAAGGAGGAGGTCAAGGTGAGTACAAGATTGTCGTTATCGGTTATTACCGTTTTAATTCAGAGTTTTTAAAATAATGAATACTTTACTTTTATAAAACTTGTTACGTTAGAATCCCGAGGAATAAAATTATACGTTTCATTTCTGACTTAATATACTCGTTAAAGACTGAATGTGGGCGGTTTATTTTTCGTCACTCACGTTCTAAAGTTGATATAACAACTATTAAGGTCAATAGAATTACTTTGTCCATTATATTTATACATTAATATAGCTATGAGCGTTACCGTGGCTATTTAATTCTTATTTTATATAAAATGACGATAGTAAATAAAATAATAATTGAAGTTTTTGTCAGGTTGCAGGAAAAAACTCTTTTAATTTTATAAATAAAATGTGACCAAGATGGTCCATTGTGGACTAGTATATAAAGTTATCATGAAAGTTCGAATTTATAGCTAGATTTATTGCGGTATACCGAATATAGCCGTCTTGGTGTTTATATTAGGTACATTTGTAATGTTTTCCTGTTTAATTGAAGATTGGAATTACGAGTGGTATTACTTTTTAGGTGAAGCAAGAGGGCCAGAAGCCTACGACGGAGACCCAGGGCCCGCCCCCGCCCCCCACCTCGCAGTACTACCTGCCGCCCTACATGCAGCCGCCGCACTACGGCGCGCTACCCTTCGACCCGGTGTACCGCGCGCCGCTCAGCCCCATGCTGGTGGGCGGCTTCGGCGGCGGCTGGACCGTGCCGCGCTACCACGCGCCCGAGGACCTGTCGCGGCCGCCGGCCGGCAAGCTGGAGCTGCTGCCCGGCGCCGGGGTGGGGCCGGCGCCGCACTCGCAGTTCGCGTACGGCCAAGCGCCGCACAAGATCCACGAGCTGCAGGAGCACGCCAAGTCGCCGCAGGGCAAGCCGCGCGCCGACGCGCCCAAGGACGCGCCGCCGGGCGCGCGCTCGCCGCCGCCGCAGCGCCACGTGCACACGCACCACCACACGCACGTCGGCCTCGGCTACCCGCTCTACCCGCCGCCTTACCCGGGTACACACTTACACATACCTAAACGTGTTCTAACCGTCCATCAAAATCAATAAAATCAAAAGTCTATGCAATTTTGAAAGGAACTTCAAAATATGAACTTGAAAATATGTTTGCAATTTATCTTTGTAATTTAAGATTTTAATTTCTGCGCTTCTTCTAATATTCAAATCTATTAAAAACTTTTTTATAATAATAATTTTAAAATTCATTAAGAGAGACCTCTCGTAGTGAATTTTAAAATTATGCATGCAAATATTAATGAAATGAAACAAAATATTCGAATAAGTGAAACTCTCATAACATTATTATTATATTTTCTATCTCGCTCTATTCTCTCCCTCTTCTATTTGACCTTGCTTATCTGAAGTAGCGAGTACGCCCCTCTACACCCCTGAGGCACGTTGGCGGCTGCGCCGCTCCTAATGTGTTGGCTTGTTGCAGGGGCGCGATAGCACTCGTCGAGCGATCGGGCGAGCCCCGCGCGACCCGTGTAGCTATCCGCTGTAGAGGGACGGTACTCCACAAGCGAACAGACACAGTAACCCAGATTGTGATTACAGCGGCGGCCGTGCTGGCTAGCACTCAGGCCGTAGTCAACTCGTTCCCGACGCCGCCCAAATGAGACAAGCCGCGTGACGTGTAGTCCACGCTGACTTATGAGTGACGCTGACGTGTGACGTCCCGCCGTGTGACGTGTGATGCGATCCCGAAGTGACCGTAGTGCGAGACAATGGACGCCGTGACTATATCGATTCGAAAGTTAATCTCTATGCCAGTAGCCATAATTTAAACACTGTGATCTCGCGTAACCCACGAAATGTGTATGTGATGTGCGCTTTGAATGTTATAGAATGTGTCCGGACCGATAGTTACCTTTTATAGTTGAGGAGTGTTGTTTTTTGAAGACTTTGGGTGGATGTTTGGACGTTGAGCGTAGCGCTTGGCGCTCGGGCTGCGGGCGCCGGACTCGTCTACCCTGTTTATATGTTTACTAGTGGAAGCACAAATTAGCTCTGTACATATTAGTGTTATGTGTAAATTACCCTACGATTGTTAGAGTTCCATAAGGGTTATGTAATATTAACATCGAATTTTCCGATTTTCCCTCAGGGCATTGTACTGATGTTTGAAGCCCCTTATCTAAAATTTATATCATTGCGAATTCAGCCTAGTAAGATCTTTATTTATGATATCAGCATTCCACAAAAAGATGAAAGCTAGCGTATTTAAATTTAAATATAATATTAATGATATATTTAAGTAATATAGTGTAAGTTTAAAGGCGTCAATGTGATCATTACAATATGAATCGTAGCGTGCACAAATCGTACTGTCTCGATAATAGTGAAGAATGACTTATTATATAATGTAGAGAGCATCCTATAGATTTGTGGAGTGTTTGGACATTGCTGTGCATGTATGTATGTCTGGCTTTTAATCATAAATAAAAAAATCTCATAGTTCGATATTCTCAGATACAAGGTTTCTGGATTAGGGTTTCTGTACTGCACCATAGGTAAGAGTGGCATACTTTGTTCTTACTATATTTCTGTGCATTTAAAGTGACGTCGATCAGCCATCAGAAAGCTGTAATGGGAATGTTAATCTATTGTTTCATACAAAAGTAGTCTTCCAATTGGTTAATGTGGGAAATCTTGTGTTGATGCGTCTATTTTGTATTTTATATTAACTGACGATATGATTGTTATTTAATTTGTAACTGATATGTGCGTGTTATCGAGTGATGTCGAGTGCGAAAGCGAGCGCGACCATGTCGATTGCATTTCAATTTTAGTAGACAAACATTTATAACACATTTTAGAGAATTACAAAAAAAAATGTAGTAGTATGGTATTATTTTCATGACATTTTAGTCGAGCGTACCTGTTTCATAATAAACTAACAAAAGTAAATAATATTTTGTAGAAATGCGGGGCCTAAATATCAAGTTTATTGATATAAGTTATCAAGTCTGCGACAAGGAATTTTGATTACCCAGTGACTTTTTAATATCTTCCTGTCAAATACTATTGATGCTTCAACAGAAATATCTACTTAATTACTTGAACACAGCGTAAATTAAGCATATTTTGAACACGATTGATTTGTGTTTATAACTGTTATGATGGTTTATTTTTTTGCAGTTATATTTTTAAAATCGTCAAAAGATTTCAAATACACAACTGCAAAAAATTGCTTTTGTGACAAATTGTTTAAAATTATTATTTAAAGTATCCCCACATTTCTTCGCAATTCCTATAAGTACTTTTGGAATAGGTGAAAAATTGTATTGTAAAGCATTGTAAACCTGTTCTACTGTAAATTCTATAATTTGCTGTAATTTTACGTATTAAACCATTGTTCTTTGCAGTACAAATAAGGTCGAACATATGCGTGATAATTAGGGTTTCTCTTTATGATATCTTGATCCCTAGTACTTTTTATTTTATAATGCTCGACATTTTAGTACCATAACACACGATATCACAAAGTTTCTTGTCTTCTAAGCGTCTTGATTACTCTTAAAGGCCTTATTTATCGCGCAGTGAACGCCTGTAAATGTTTATGAGCTGATTAATTTGTTAAAAATATAAATTAAATTATGCCAATGGAATGTGAGGATGTAGCAGGGCCGAGCCGCCCACAGGCGCCAGGGCAATAGGGGCGCCGGATGAATGAATCCATCAGTTATATCCATATTAGTATTTTATTTAAACTGAATCAAAGTATGTATGTGAATAATTAAACTCACGTTTTATCTTTTAACCTATTAACTCAAATAATATAAAACGAGAACACATTTCCGACGAAAATTTAAAATTTTTTTTTATGGAGAAACACGATGACAAAAAAAAGAGGCGCTTCATAGGATTCGCACACAGGCGCGGCCGAGAGTCGGCTCGGTCCTGGGATGTAGTGCCAGCTGTACTCGATTGTATTTAACCGTACAAGTGCATTTCCAAAAGCAATAACAAGTGATTAATCTACTGTAATTAGCTATATTGAAATGTCAGTGATAACGATGCGTCACTGCGTCTATAAACGCACTTGTACAAAAACTCGTGTAACTAGAGTCAGCTATTCAGTTACGGCTTCGTAGCAGTATCTACATAATATTTAAGATTTTAAACGAGATTCGATTATGTAGCTCATTAATGCGACACACCGCATATGGATTTGATTTAATTGTTAAACTGCATATTAATAGCGGGCGGGACGGTTCTGCCACGCCCCACTAGTGTGTGGTTTGTTCGTACCCAACCGAACCCTTTGTTAATCATTCTACGCAAACAGAATAATCCATGAAAATGATTTAAAAGCTCAGACAAAAAAAAAGTATAGAAAACGGAATAGACTGTTTTTTAAATAAAGTATTTTAGATTCGTCAGCCACACAACAGTAGTTGAATAACTAAACCAATGTTACCTGACTACCCGCTTTGGCGAATTAAATTACATCAGTGTTGTCAGATGAGAGCTGCTAAACGCAATATAGATAACGTTCAGAAACCGAGATAATTTTTTTGCTTATTATACTTAATGAGGCAAGTCTATACTTTCTTTTTGGTCGTACTTAAAACATGTAACTCTGATAAGTATGTGAAATCTCTTAAATATATTGTTTCTAGACCAAAATAGCAAAGGCCTGGAAAGAGAATTGTATTACTATCTCTCTGAAGCTATTTAGAAAAAAATAGACGCCATTCTAAAGTTATAAAGCAGTAATTACAATTGTCAGGAACGAAATAAACGTAAATTTTAATTCATTTAATATCAAATCATCCATCTGATGTAGTCTAAAATGGCTGCTACGAAGGATATATACGGACAGACAGTCTGACATGGGATAGTTGCTGTCTCAGACTATTTGAGCGATGTCACAGAACTGCGCCTTCCCACTGTCTACAGACATTATAATTTGCGAGGTTTTTGCTTTACGCTACACCTCACATCATACTATACAATCTGTAAAAGGCGGTTAAAGCCGAAAATAGACGGAAACACGATCATATCGGACAGTGCTGCGATAGTACATCCTGTGACTTGTTTGTGTGACGTAAAAAGAAATAAATTTAACTGTATTGCTGGCAATAAATCTGACAGGCAGATTTCACTGTGTATGGTAAAAAGACTAAATAAATTGTTTCTTCAAAGATTGTTATTGATATTACCATGGATGAAGCCAAGTATAAAATTAATAAGCAGACAAAGTTATAAAGTGACAAAAGACTGCCCGAGCGTTCAGCCTAGTGGTAACAAACTGCTAGTACTTAGTTTTTTTTTTAGTGTGTTGAGCGCCTACTAGGCCCTTTCAGATTGTGTAGTGTAGTGAGTGCATAGCGCATCGGACGGACCTAGCATGATCTCATATGCGCTCTTTGCATTGTCGACGGATGCATAGACTGATGGATCTTACTTTTCTACCCGTTCTAACACGGACAATTACGCTTTCATGCATTTTATACCAGTGGCGACGTGGTATGAAACATGATCACTGTATTTATAATGTATCAGTATATATGTATATGAAACATTTGTGTATTTTTTTGATGTAACTAAAGCCAAGTTTGATTTTACTTAGAAAAGAATTCGAGACGTTGAAAAAAGGAATAATAAAGATAAATTATTTCTTAAAATGATGTGTTTTATTATGATTTGATTTATTGAGTACGCCAAGTGTGGTGACATAATCTAATGCCCGACTATCCACTTCTTTTAAAGCTATTAGCTTGATCTGTATCTATCTAAGTAACGGAATTTTTCAACTTAGTTTTCACCAACTTCAAGATGTAATCAGTTCTTCCTGATTCTATTGCATAGTAGTGCGCCGCAGTGTGCGTCTAGCAGCAGATTGCTACTGATAATTTGTCCTCATCCGTTTATCCGTTTAACCCTATGAAAATTTACGTAATTTCTGCAACGACCAAAAGAATCAAAACCTATTAAAACATCTCTTATTGTGTCGTTAAAACAAGTAGAAAATGAATTTACATTTCTGTATCAGGTATAACTAACGTAACTTACCTTATTAATCATGTTCTAATGATCTACCACAACTTGTTGAAATGCTAAAAAACCTTCAAGAAAGCTGTCAGTGATAAATAAGAATAGCATTCTTCAAGCCTATGGAAATTATCATATGACCTACAAGATGCGCAAACCTGCTAATGAAATCGCACTTTCAAGGTTACTAGAAAAAGTAACTAATAAAATCATCATTATGGAAATTTTTATATTATCACTTCGCAATCAAACCCTGAACTGTGGTCTACACAGAGCAGGGGTTCCCAAAGTGGTCGATATCGACCCCTTGGGGTCGAAATCGGTTTTCCAGCTGTCGACATAAGCTAAAACTCACGTGAATGATTTTGGGGGTCAGGACGAGGTCATCGACCCCCAAAATCAGTTTTCGTTTATGTTAATTAATAGGGCTCGATTTTTAGAGGTCTAAAAATCGAGCCCTATTAATTAACACAAGTTCTTTTTTGAAACTATGACACTGTATACGTTGAGTTACGTGTACCAACTTTTTATAAGAATGACTAATATTTTAGTAGGAAGTATCATTGTTGTACTTTTAAAAAACTCAACAAGTCGATAAGCGTGCACAAGTTCGTACTAGATAAAAAACTCGGCAAATCAATAAGCGTGGACAAATTCGTGCAAGATAATGTGTTCGATCGTATAAAACTTTTAGGCACGTTTTGACTTGCTCTGTATTTGACATATATTCGCGATTTAACACGAACGAAATTATGATCAAGTTCAAGTCCAAACATACTTCTGATATTTTACTATACTTATAACAAGTTTGCACTTAGGTTGAAAGTTCATTTGAAATTTGTTGGAGCTTGAATGATAATACACTCATCTACAGTCTACTAATTGAAACATTGCTGAAAAATAATAATTAATTTTTCTATGGGGGTCTGAGCTATCAGCTCATTTTGGAAAAAGGGTCTCTTGCCCAAAATAGTTGGGAATCCCTGACAGAGTGTATTTAAATAAGTCTGGCAAGCCGTATACTGGTTTGCCATCTTTGTAGTATAAAAAAGTACTACTTGTCAGCTTTGTTGGATCTCAGCCAGATCTCAGAATCAGGCCTGCTTTATATGATTACGTTGAATGTTTCCAAACAGCTATTAAGCTATCTCTTAACAGTAATAATACAATAAATAAATAGGTAATAAGTTATTACCTATTTATTTATTTATGTTTACCTTGTTTAGTGTAATGATAGGCAATGCCACAGTATCATTCAATGAAATCAAGGCAGGTGTGCTTCTAGGATTTGTCGCCGACTCAAATTCATTAGAGTCTAGCTATATAGTTTATTTTTCGCGTTTCAGTACCTTTCTTCTTTCGTCGGTTAAATTTTTATTAAAAAGTTTTTATTGAAAGTATTGAAGAAATCGAAGCTACTTTATTAATAATGTAGTACCTAAGTCTGATTTTACAATATACTACGCGATAAATGGCAGGAAGCAGCCAATTAAAACGATTAGTGTATATAAAGTACTCCTTGGTAAAAATATATGATTTTGCTAAATACCTACCTTCGATCGCTAAATACTAATGGCACGTTTACACGCTGGCGTTCAAACCGACATTCAACGAGCACATTCAACGACGCAAGCGTGTGAACAGGCTGTTTGTGCATGCCTGCGTGAATGTGATCGCGCTTGGCGCCGATTGGGACGACTAATGGCGCGTTTACACGCTGGCGTTCAAACCGACATTCAACGAGCACATTCAACGACGCAAGCGTGTGAACAGGCTGTTTGTGCATGCCTGCGTGAATGTGATCGCGCTTGGCGCCGATCGGGACGACTAACGCCTGCGTTCACACGCTCGCGTTCAAACCGACATTCAACGACGCAAGCATGTGAACAGGCTGTTTGTGCATGCTTGCGTGAATGTGCACGCGCTTGGCGCCGATCGGGACGACTGTCGGTTTTTTGACACACTTCAAAGGGTGAATGTGCTTGTGTGCCTGTTTACACACACACACACACACACTCTCGGCCGCGTTAGTATAGTTTTCATCTTCGTGGCATACAGATGACGTAACGATCGAAATTAATTTTTGACGACACCAAATATATCGGAGTGGTCTGAACCTTTATCATGCATGAATCGAAAGCAAAAGAAGACTTCAGAAAGATGTTTCTGAACTATTCTTTTAGTAAAAATAAATATTGTTTATCAGGGCAGAAAAAAATATGAAACAAAATAGTGCCAATTCTTAGGATTAAAGTTAGTATTGATTGATTGACGATTAGAGAATTGTAACTAATCGCATATCAATGATGTGCAGTAAATAAAATAGATTTATGTATGCCTTAAAACAGTTACGAAACACATTTAATGAAGAAGCCGCCCCCAATGCTTATCATGGTTAATTATGTTCATGTTTATTAGAAATAATAAAAAATTATATTCAAAAGTTAGCGAGGATAGTAAATTCATTCAAAGAGATCCCACTAAAGTAAGAAACGAATTATGTAAAAGCACTCTTCGATGTAAAAATAGTTATAACGCATGTCAAATAAAAAAATCAAATTTAAAGTTTTGGCTACTTGAAAAGTGTTTTTACACCATAAATGATTTTTTAATTGTAAAACCTAATAGTTTTAAGTAAAATTTCGCATGCATAACTATGTCGGGCTGTTTTTTTTTTTCAATAAAAATAGATCAAGGCCAAAGCAGTAGCTCCCACGAGATCTACGTCTACATCGTCTCCCATGTTTGCACTGACTACCACACAGAACACTTATACTAAAGGACTACCATGTCCACAGAACACTAATACCCTACGGACCATGCCTGCAAGTGTGTGCAACAGGGCTGCCAGAGTGTAAATTGTATACAAAATTGGTATAATATCGGTTATCTTTTGTATCCTGTTTGTATAGTATATTGCATTGCATAATTGGATACAATGTCATTGCTGATGTTATAGCGTAAAAAGTACGTACATACACATAGAGATACTTAAAACAAATCATGTCTGTGATAAACTGTTAAATCCTTATACGTTAAAGTTAAAACACCTTTTACTAAAATCCCCAAAGAGTGACGTTCTATAGTTGTACAACACTGATTTTGTATAATAGTACATGATTTTGTATAATTTCCGAGTCTTAGCGGTATAAAATAAGTTGTCTTTACTGGCAGCCCTGGTGTGAAAAGCTTGCGTGGCAGGCTGCCCGCCGAGCTGCGTGCCATGCTGCTTGCCAGGCTGCACGTATAAACGTACCATATAGATCGTGCGTGTAAACGTACCATATAGATCATGACTGCAGTTCTTTTCTTTCAGCATAGCGCCATCTAGCGCAAACGCTACTAAATACATTGTCCGTTACTACAGAAACAAAATAATGTCTTTAAATTTTGCTTAAAATTAAGTTCTAAAATGTAAAACCATTCTCTATTCTAGGATTTAGGAACATTTTAATCACTTACAGTAATTTAACAATTTGTATAATACTTTCAAACCTAATACCATTTGAATTTCAGTTGAGAGGTGAGGAGGAGGTGAGTGAGAGCACCATTTTAGTTTATGGGATTGGTAAACCTTAGCTCGAACGAACAATAGAAAAACTCACATTCATTCGTGGAACGGAATGTCAGCCAAACGTAAACAAAATATCCGCAAGAACTTGACGTTAATTTAAATTTTAAGAATAACAAAAAATGTGATAAACAAAAAGTTAGTTGTGGCTATCAGTGTTAAATTATAGAGATAATAATTATCTAGGGCATTAGATAAAAAATTCAATGCCAGTGTTATTTGTAACTCGTTTCAAAGGCAGGCAGGAAACACCTCAGGAAATGATTACAAGTTTGGACGTGATGACTAATTCGTTATAACTCTCTAAAACCATGGGTTCTTTGTACAAAGACCTATTTAAATTATACGATGTAATCCAAAATGGGAATGAAAGGTATGTAAAGTATTAAATTATAACTTCACCAAAACTTTTGACTTTGTGGCTTCTTTCAAATCAAGTTTCGAACACCTGCCGTTTTGTAATACGGCTAACACCTGCCGCTTTATGCATAGTTTTTTTTTATGTTTTTAAACTTTTTAAAAAACTTAAATAATTGAAATATTATTATTTATATATATATATTTGTAAGGTACTATATGCGCAAATGTTTATCTTGTGTATTTTTTCGTTTTCTTCCAAAAAAGGAAATATTAAACCTTTAAATTGGGTTTCTTTTGCAACAACAGATAACTCTTAGTAAAAATAAATTATAAAATAAGTAAGTAGGCAATGCTAAGTGAATTAAAATTTTAGAACTATGAGAATTAAGAAAATCCAGGTACTTACGAGGTGTTCTTTTTTAAGGACTTTGGAGAGTCTGCTTAAAGAAACTCCTATACAAATAAATCAAATATTACCATCAAAAGGTATTGGTGTTTTGCACTTGGCAGTGGGCATAGAACCTGTGGAAAAGTCAAAAAAATGTACTGAGTTACTGCTGAAGCATGGAGGAGATCCTAACTTATGGTATGTATGAGTTCATCATAAAGTGTGTGCCAATAAAAAAACTGTCAGTTGTAAGAGAAGAAGTACAAGATATTGTATACATACATACACACACACATCTGTATATATGTATGTATCTGAGCATGATGGTTATGCAAGTTCAGTGCTTTTCCCCATACCGAAAGTGCCCAACACACAGAAAGAAGAATTTTGTTTTTCACACACTGCGGTATATATCGGAATGTGATGGTCACACAAGTTCAGTGCTTTTTCCCCATACCAAAAGTGCCCAACGTGCATAAAGAAGTTCACTACAAAACGGTAATTACTTTTTAATAAGACCACTTTAGCTATTTCAACATCCTTAGGATTGTATTCCTTATTAATGGGATCAAACTTAAAACAATTAAAATCTTTTCATAATTAGCAAAGATACTGCGTAACACACAAATAAAATACGACCATATTAAGAGCCTTCTCCTTTTTAAGGTCAGTTAAAAAATTTTTCGTGGTTAGAGATAGGTACATACTTTTTTATGCACACAAAACAAAAAGATAGGTGTAAATACTCTCTATAGCGGCACTATTATAAAACAGTTCGGTCTGGGAGACATTATCCCAATTCTTTTACCAGGGGCTGCCTTAGGCACTGCGAGGTAGCAGGCGATAAATATTTGCAAGGGTCTTCTCCTTTGAGGAATTCATGTGAATTGACCTGTATTTAATGATGATGCTTGACGAGAAATGCAAAAAAAAAATTGTTTTCAATACAACATTTTTGAAAACTGATTTTTAGGCATAGGTATCGTGCAAATACCTGTATGAGCTTAAAAAAACTATTATTTTGACATTACAAACAGATACTTCAGTTTTATTTATTTGTTTTGATGTATTGATTGTCGAAATTCGATCAATTCAATCTCTAGTTATTATTATTGCTCAGTTTTCTATAGTGAGTTTGTGAAGGTATAAATTTATTACAGGACATTTCCTTATTACACTCATATGCTGCTATTTTATAAAATACTAGCAATCCGCCCCGGCTACGTACGGGTACAAATTACACACCTAAACCTTCCTCATTAATCACTCTGTCTATTAGTGAAAACCGCATGAAAATCCGTTCAGTAGTTTTTCAGTTTATCGCGAACAGACAGACAGTCGCAGCGGGGGACTTTATCTTATAATATGTACTGATTCAAATATGCATAATCATTTTGCATTTCAATGCTTCTGAGGCATTTTTATCATAGAACTACTAATTCCTCTTCTATTTTTTTCTTTTACAATTTTAACAACTGCAATTAATTTATATTACCTACATTGCTTATAAGAATAAAAAAAGTAGGTTAACCCCACTGAAAGCTTTAATTTCTTAAAAGATTTTTATTATTGCTTCACAATTCTCATCAACACACTCACAGGTTTTTCCATATCCCTAGAAGCATAATGAGAAAGTGGTTTTAAAAATTTGTTATAAAAACTGCCATATGAATAATTTTTTGTTTTATAAAACTGATTGACTGACAGACTGAGTGTTTAGAAGCATTATGTTTAGAATATAATAATAATTAAGCCCTTTGTTCTGAATTGCATGTTTAAATTTACATGGCCTGTTGGCCTAGTGATTAGTGACCCTGACAGCTATGCCATAGTTTGTGGGTTTGATTCCCACCCGAGTCTTGGTGTTCTTTGTGTCCATTGTTTGTATGTTTGTAAAGTCCCCCGCGACACAGGAGTGATTCCTAATGCGGGAGTTGTCTTTTTTTAAATAAAATAAAAATAAATTAAAAATAAACATGAATATATGTGTTGTTTTCATTATAGAAAATGTTAGAGGTAATTTTCATAGACGTAATCTAATTTAATAACGTAAAAGATCTTTTACGTTATTATATTACGTTTCCAAAAAGCAACTGATACGGATACGGATACAGATCTTTTTTCTCCCTCGGATATCCGCGGATACGGATATCCGGCACATCACTATGCAGTACATATGTTCGGTAAACTACTTGCCAATATGTGATGATCAACATATAAATATTTTGCCATATTTATTTTATTTTACTATGGGAGCTTACAGCAACATACAAATAGTTAAACGAATTAAATGAATAAATTCAAGCTTCCACAATTATCCAAAGAATTAAAAAGTTAATTGCAATTATTTTAATCGCGAGTTACGATAAACATACGTTAATCCAAATAATTTAATTGCAATGTGCATTTTTTTTTTTATTGCGATTAATTTAATTGCAATTAATTTTTTTGTCAATTAACGAGTTGATTGAAAAATTTATTGATCACGCCCATCACTGCTCTCAAAACGGTATAAATGCGCAGTCCCTTAAGTGTCGCTAGATAGAGTTTACCCTGTAGATAGAAGCACAGATGAGATAAATAGAAGATAGATTATGTGAGCGTTAAGAAAGTTCTTTTGAACATACATTGATCCTCAGCAACATCACTTTTATCACACTTTCCACCTTCACACCACACAAATCTGATATTTAACAGATCTGATAAATTCGTAATTTTTACCACGACTTATAAAGAAAATTTACATTTAAAAATTTCTTATGATGCGTTTGTATTCCAAAAATCGTCAAATATAAAATAATAAAAATGTTATATTTTATTGTTACATCAGCAATGACGATGGCGTGACACCAGTGCATATAGCGGCGATATGGGGCAGGTTAGACAATCTGAAGTTGTTGATAGGTTGTGGAGGAGACCCTTCAAGAAGAGACTTCGACGGGCACTCAGCCTTCGACTACGCGACCAGGGAAGAACAATGGGAGGTGTTTGACTACCTACATAATGTTGTAGACGAAACAGATGTTTCACAAGGATCCAAATGTGCTTACACTTTAGGATTAGGTGAGTAGCCATAATCGATAACATTTGTTTTATATGATTAGAGCCACCGCGCACTGGAGAACTTCTCCGATTTGTAAGTAAAGAATCGCACGTGTAGGCTAGGAGCAGACAGAAAATCTATATAAATAAAAAACAATGTTTGTATGTTTGTCCTCTATGCGTTCTGAAACCATTGATTAAAAAAAAAGAAAAAAATGGCATTGCAACGCAGATAGGTTTTTATAAAATTGTCGACCGACTGTTTATGAAATGCGCGCGCGAATTGCTTGCTCTTGTACTTCACCCACGTTATGTAATAGCCGATGGTTGTTGAATAGTTTGATCAAATAGGAATCGGGCAGTCATTTTATATATATGGTCGGTCGATTTTAAATCGTCAAATGCGCGCACTGCCGTACAGCTTCATACTACCAGAAAGATCAAACTGTCAGCTGAGTAAAACTTACCAGTGTGTTGTGGCCCTTAGAAAGATTCCGCGAACCGGTCTTTCGTTTAATTTAGCTCACAAATTAAGAGACATCCTTAAGAATTTAGCTTAGTCGGATCGATTCAGACATAATCAAGGATAAAGATAGATAAAGGAGGAAAGTTTGCAAAAGGAAAACCGAAAATAATCGTATTAATTATAAACACTCTTTACTGAATGATTATTACTTTAAGTTTTTTGTAAACAAAAAGTCAATGATCATACATAGAAATAAAACACGAGGACCTGAAACAATGACAGGAAGGCGTTATTCATACTATTAGAGAATTTAAACGAATCTCCTACATTTTATATACAGTGCTTGCAATTGACATTAACGTTACGAAAACGCTACGCACCATATCAGAAATATCCGCCGGAAATTCCTGGTACAAATAGGTATTAAACTAATTGACCTATTACGCATGAAAGCCAGGGCACCAGGAAGCGCGATATGCAATTCTGAGCTTGCCAATTAAGTTTAAATTTATGAACTCGAAACGATAATTTAAACTATTGTCCCAAATTTTGAGAGTAATATTATAAATGGGAAGCAGAGTTCGTTTGTAACTCTTTTACGCCGTAACTACTCAACCAATCATTGTCAAATTGTAAAGGAGTACTGTTTCTAAGGAATAGAAAAATCATACTAATACCAGTGATACTATAAAGGCGAAAGTTTCTGAAGGTGGATAGATAGATAAATTAATGTTGATGTTGATCTTTCACGCAACAACGGTTGAACGAATCTGGATGAAAATGAAATTCTGGAATAGCACAAAAACCTATATCCCAGAAAAATTTACGGTTCCCGTGGGAAGATTTCACCAAAATTTCCAAGCGAACGAAGTCGCGGGCAACAGTTAGTATGTTATAAAGTAATCTTCTGTCTACAACGTTGTGTAAGTAATTGACTGATCCGACGCCACCACGTTGTTCTATCTACGTTTGTGTTGATATTACAATAATAAGCTATCATCAATAGTTCATGAGAAATACAAGTTAAAACATGTTCTTTTTTTATAATTAGTAATGGAATAATTAAAACGTCGATAAAACAGTACAAATATAAAAAAAAATAACGTACATTGTTTTTGTAGTTCATTCGGGTGAAGGACAAATTCACTGCTATCTAAATTACCTAAACATGAACTTTACGTAGATGGCAACAAATTGGGTTATTATATTTATTATTCATAGTGCAATACGTAGTTATGATGGATTTATTCTGGATTGCAAAAGTCCATCCATGATGCCGGATGAACAAAGCCGTGTGCGACAACGAATGCGATGTAGCCGTGACATCCTACTAATATTATAAACGTGAAAGTTTGTGAGGATGTATGGATGTATGGATGGATGTTTGTTACTCTTTCACGCAAAAACCACTGAACCGATGAAACTTGGTATGTAGGTAGCTGGAGACCTGGATTAACATATAGGCTACTTTTTATAACGATATTTCCCCGGCAAAAAGAAACCGCGGGGCGCTGCTAGTCTTTAATAATAAAATAACTGCAGATGCAACGAATAAGTTAATCTAGCGACCTCCCGCGTTGTTTAAAAATGTTTCGGCATGAGAGCGTTTCTCTTGCTGAAACATATTTATGCACAGCTTTTGCAATTTGACGGAGTTAGATACATTAAGTAGTCAATTTAAAGTCCTGCACAATATATAAGCAATAATATATTTACAATCTTGTGTACCAAAAGAAGCGACAACATTTAATATCCATCGCTTATAACTTCCTAACATTGCTATTCCCAATTGCGTTTTAAATAAATAATAATAATAATTTAACAGGGTGTATTTGAAAAAGGAACACTTACTTGAATCACTGAAAGCTGAAATGACTTTTAGTCGTAGGACATTGACATTAATAACATGAAGATAGATGATATCTCTCCTCCGGATGTCCCAAAATAAAAATGGGTCAAAAAGAACGTATTCTCAGTGCATTTGTGTCTCGTGTTCCTTCGCAGTTTATACCTAATGTATTTAAAGTCTATTTAGATCACACTCTGTACAATCTTGTCTCCGAATAAGTCTGTCACAATTAGAAAATACTGCACACTTTGTTTACGTGCACCGAGATAAAAAGTAAAATAACTTTCCAGTTATCTGCGTTCCAATTGAATGTCTGTCGATGTTTGATATAAAAAAAAATGTATATTGTCATTTTTTATACAAGCTTTTATTTAACTTGCGATGTTTGTATGTACATAGTTTATTTATTTATTTATAATATGTATTATTTTAGGATTACTAATGTAGGAGCAAAAATCTTTTTCACATCGCAAACAATTTTTCGCAAATTTTCATTTGGCAAAAAAATATTTGTTAATTTATTAATTAGCAAATTCTTTTTTTTTTCAAGTAATTGATTAACAAATATTTACTTGATGATGTCACAGTATTAAAAAAAAACTGAGTATAAAATCTCGAAGCAGTTCCTTTTTGCTTAATAAACATTTCATTTAATAAAACTTGACAAAGTAAAATGATGCCAAATGATAATTGAATTTGAGTGAATGAAATGCGAAATGAAAATTTGCTAAATATTCATTTAGTTAATGAAACTAGGGCGATAAGTTTTTTGGGAAGAAAAATTTGACCAAAAATATTTTTCCCAAAGGGCAGTACACCATTATTTTATGTGTTGCATGATATAACTTAAAATATACTATACTTATTACAGAAAGAGTTTTATTGACAACAGACCAGATTGTCGCAGAATATGAGCCGATCGTCGATGATAACGCACAAGAACCTCCGACAGTCAGAAAGTCCGAATTAATTAACGACTGGTGCGAAAAGAACAGTCTGACTATTAACAAATTGTACCCGACGATATTAGGCGATACATACCTCATTGATAACGAATCAGCACCATGGAAGAGTACTTGTATTGATTTCAGTGATAATATCACACTCGATCTCACTAAAGATAGAATTTCAAGTGACACAAACATTAGTTTTAAGTCATGTATCTCTAAAAAGCTGGCTGACGTAGAAATAAGTGGTATTCAACCTTTGAACTTCACCTTGGACCAAATTAAATCAGACAACTCTAACGTGTTGAATAAAAGGATTAGTGTTTATGAGAACTTCTCCCTGCCAGGCTCTCCGCACACAATAACTCATATCAATTATAATTCAAAGAGCAGTTTGAAGAAGAAGAAACAGGGTACTACTAGTTGTAGCAACATGATCTCAAGTGACTGTTCCCAGGAGTTAGATAAAGTGTTGGCCGTTGTACAGAACAAAACGAATGAGTATTTGTGTACGAGTAAAGGAGAGGTAAATAATACTCGGAGGTCGTCTGCGAGTAGTGGAGTGAGTAGTCACTTGTCTGGAGGCAGTATTGTGATAGCGAATGTTCAAGAAGAATATAAATATGAAGACAAAGATGAGGATGTTGTACTCATTGAGAAGAGGCTTCTCGTGTCGCCTGTTGTGTAAGTATTGATCAGTCGTACGTAAATTTTATCATAAATTACTAATATACTTCAAGGCGAAAAATATTGTCTAAACAAACCCTTCCGTCAATCTGGGCAATTCGATAGAAGCCCGTAATTTGACCAACAACAAAAAATAAACTTTTGAATACAAATTTATAAACCCGAGTAGTATAATCAGCGTAATATGAACGGATTTCTTCAGACCTTGGTGACCTTCTTTAGACGTGGTCACACGTGAATGCCCATAATATATGAAATTATAACTTTACTTACCTACTCATTAAAGTCTTATTTTTTAAACGTGCATATAGCCTCGTGATTTATCTTTCATCATTCATCATCATCATCCTCCGCGCTTTTTTCCAACTAAGTTGGGGTCGGCTTTCAATCTAACTACGATACGGCCGAACTTTGATATTTTACGTGAAGCGACTTCCATCAGACCTCCACAACCCAAGTACTAGGCGATATCGAAGTTCTGTAGTTAGACCAGGTTGTCGGACTTTTTTTTCTTTTAGGGCTCTAACTACCCGTAACGAATGCCACATATGTTTGTATGGCACCCGGGACCGACGGTTTAACGTGTTCTCCGAGGCACGGAGGGGTCTCAATTTGTTAAGAATAGTCACCCATCCTAGACTGACCTGGCTAGTATTACTTAACTTTGTAATGTGTGAACCTACTCGGTTACCACTTAGCCACGAGCCCCTCTTTTTTCTTTCATCATTATATTAGCATTTAATTATTTTATTATTTTGAACAAAATCAGCGGGGTATTGATGCGATATTTGGAGCCTTGTATTAGCGACGTGAAATAATTCTAAATTGCCTAATCTATTGCAGGCTTCCAGTTGACGATAGTATGGAATCAGTGTCGCCAGATCACACAATGATTTCGGTCGCCTCATCTCTACCAGCATCAGTACAGTACGATGACAATACTCTCAGAGCAGAACTGGTGCGTCTGGGATTCACTCCCGGGCCGATACAGGATACCACGAGGAGTTTGTACCTGAAGAAGCTACAAGCATTGACAAAGGAGTCTAGATATGAAAATGTGGATGAATTAAGTGGCAAGTTGAAGGCGTTGAATGTGAATAATAAACCGCCTAAAAAAAGTTAGTATTTTTTTGTCTTAATGAATACAATTATTTTTCTTTAAAACCATGCAGTGTTTAATTGAGTATTGAAGTACTTGTTGAAAGGCAATAATGTTCATAACCATTTTAGATTTTCTAAATTCTTCAGTTTTATAATTTCATTTTATATTTAGTTTTACACCACGAAGAAGAAAAATTACGTGCCTCAAGATAAGCGGTTACATCTGTAACCAAAACCACCTTGTGAGTGGCAAAGGCATTGGCTTATAAAAGCTCCCATCATCATCATCATCATCATTATTTTAGCCATAGGACGTCCACTGTTAGACATAGGCCTCCCTTAATGACTTCCAAGAAGATCGGTTGGAAGCGGCCTGCATCCACGGACGTCCTGCGATCTTTACCAGCTTTTATCTTTTTCTTTAAAAGCTCCCATAAACACTTATATCCGAGTAGTGTTGCTTCTGTGTCATATATTATCTGCACCATTTCGTGCAGATATATGCTATCACCTGCGGATTCGTCCCAATCCTTCAAAACGAATTACTTAAATTAAAAAAATCTGGGAGCGTGTTTGTAGACACGTAATGTCAAGGTTAATGTTCATTAACTTTCTTGTTATTTAGTAAGTGCTTTTTTAAGGTACTTTCCTCAGGCGGGTTTCTACTAAATTAATGACCTCTTGAATGAAACAAATTAAAGTACCTAGTCGCAGTATTACTTTTCTATTAATTTAAATTTCTCAAGCAAACTTTTTGTTTAAAACTTTATCGTGAAGGATTCTGCAAAAAAAACCATAGGATTGAAGTATGTCATTTACATTGACGTTTTAATGATTTTTTAAGTAGTTTATTATTATAATCTTTTTAGTTTTATTTTACATTTAGAATGGTTTTAAAACTTAAATTTCCAAGTATTGTTACTCCTAAAACATTGTTCAAGAAAGGTAATATCCTCATTCTTATAGCGGCACACTCGGATATACGTTACCGTTACATATACATACGCTCTTTTGGTAGTATGCGTGTATTAGTGGCCCTCCAGTTTGCTATGTTAATGACACTTAAATTAAGTATAGGTTATATGCGTTCTAAAATTATGTGGGCCAATTGGCCTAGCATTTTTTAAATCTGTAGCGATCTTCTGCTGCCTGGAAGTACTTAGACAGACGAACTATGGTGCCACTTCCATGTAACCAATACAATAGAGGGCGTACCCAGGAGATTTCGGCTCAGGGGGAACACAGGGCGAACTTTTTTGTCAGTCCTGGATCAAATAAAAAATATGACTCAAAATAACTTTAAACTTAACACTACGTAAGCTTACAAAAGCCAGAGGGAAGAGCAGCTGTCCTCCCCTGCCCCGTCCACGGTACGCGCATTAATACAATTCTTCTATATGCTATTAAAGTTATTGTTAATTGACTTTACTTCCAGCTTACAGTATCGAAATTGAAAAGTCTTTGCGCAATCCTGATTGGATGCTCAATCTAACACCTTATGGGGAGTTAGAAAACAAAGCGCGGTTGGAATTCACCGACAATAAGAAGAAATGGCGCGAGGGAACCGCTAAGACTTCATTCACATACCTGCTGTTAGACCCCAGACTCACTGACAACCTTCCGGCTAAGGACGGAAAGCAGAATAAACATTTTTCTTGGACAACTTTTGTTAATTCTATATTTTACGTCGGCAAAGGTAAGCAATCAACTGTCTGTTATTAGTGGTTTGCAATAAAGATATGTACATATTATATATATATCTATCTATCTATGTGACCTTTTCGGTCCGTGAGTTTGACAGTGAGTGTCCATAAGCAACTCAGCTTTAGCTGCAAATTGATCGAACCTTTTAAATAGAATTGAAATCGTTTGCCACTGTCAGCTGCACTAGATGCATTTGCATACGATTTTTAGCTCTTATTTTAATCATTTAAGATTAATATTTTATTTACATTTTAAAAGTACTCAAGCATTTTGTCGCTTCATCTGAATTGGCCCTAACGTGTTGATGTCAATGGAGATTTGCAACTCTGGTAGTACTGATTAAGAGCAGTCTCCGTAATTAGTAGCTATAGAACCTAACTATTTTCTTACATTATTAATAGTTAGTTCCCATTAAAACGAATATATGCAATTAAGGCTTTATTGTAATTAGATGGATGTACTTAGAGGTAGTCGGTTCGATTCCCACCCAGGACATAATTGTGTGATGAGCATGGCCATTTGTTATGTGTCTGGGTGTAATTTATCTGTAATACTTATATATGTATGCATTTAGTAATATATGTTTATCAGCAGTCTTGTTACCATAGTATATATCCATAAGTGAGCCCTAAGCTTTATAGTCATCAAAGCCAACATAGTAATCATTAATGTTGGATTGTTATATTAAAAAAAAAACCGGACAAATGCGAGTCTGACTCGCGGGTTTGCGCGAGTCTAGTTCTACTTCTAATAGCCTAGTTTGGGATCATACGGCGGCCGTGTGTAAGGTGTCTCAAGTTATTATTATTGTCCTATTTACCAATGTATATAATTTCATCAGTAAATAATAACCAATCTGTGGAACTAATTATCGCCCCTTCGACTTTCAAGAAAAGAGCACTCCCACTTTAATGACCGGCAACGCACTTGTGACTCTTGAGTTGTAGAGCCTATGGGCGGCGGTACTCTCTTACAATCAGATGACCCGTCTGCTCGTTTGCCGCCTATCCCATAAAGAAAAATGTATCAATAAATCTTTCTTTTTTATGTTTAGGAAAACGGTCCAGACCATATTCACATCTATATCAAGCTCTAACCTTGTGGAAGAAAGACTTCAAGACATCCAAAGACAAGAAGGTCCAACATATATTAGATATTTGGATGGACAAGGTGGGGGTGGTTTGCTTGCACGTGTTCCAGAACGTGATCCCGGCAGAAGCCTACACATACGAGGCCGCTATGATCGATGCCCTTGGCTTGACGACCTTGAAGAACTTAAAGGTAGGCAATTATTATGGCGCTGTAGCTTCATGGCCACTGAAGGAACGACGAATGCTTGGAGTCTATCTCCTGTATAAGGCTATGCTGATTTTCCTCAGTGAAGGTGAAAGACAGTTGCGACCTGAAGATTTAGACTGATAGGCTATTATTTATATTTTTTAAAGTTAGAACTTAAAATTGGTTGTGAATATCGTGTACAAAATTAAATGAATTTGGATCATATTTATTTGGCAATACGTCTAACTTATGTAAATTATTGTGTTTAGTGTGTATTGTGATTAAGCTTTAATGTATTTGCAGTTTTATTGCCTTTAAATGAGTGTACCTTTTGTAAAATAGAACCAAAGATTTTACATGACTAGAGTGAAATGATCGGTGTTAGTTTTACATTTCATGTGATCATGTAATACTATCTAAACTACTATATATATATTGAGTATATATATATATATTGAGGTTACACGATTGACTAAAATTTTAAGTTTTACATAGATATATATATCCAACCAATAATAACCAATAATAAAAAAAAGTTTTCTTCCTATACAGCAAACCGATTGTTTCACCCTACAACTATTTAACCATTTTAACTTAAAATACAAGTTGCAAACTATGGATACGACCGAAGTTTTCGGACATCCACTATTATATATATATAAGTACCTAATACTTGACAAATTCGTAATAATTGCCGTAAGGTAAGATTTAACGCGCTCAACAACAGTTGATAATAATATAACGCAACAGGACTCATTTCCCATTTATTAAATGGCTTCCAAAAATTCTATTGCTCAAGCAAAAAGTATTAAACAACAAAAAAAAAACCGAGAAAGACAGGTATAAATGTACATGAGTGTACATACTAAGTGTTTAAGAAGTTGAATATAAAGAATGTAACAGGGTAATTTGACTAGCCAGTTCACTAAATAAAGGCATTTTAAGCCGTTGGTTATAACTAGACCTCATATTGGAAAAAAATCTGATGTTTGGGAAATGGCTTGGTTTAGTGACATGTCTCGTGCCCTTATAAATAGGGCATAAGATAATCTGATTTCAATCTTGCCTCAACCAAACTGCGATGTCGTCCCGCAGCTGTAATATAAATGTCGACATGAACGCAATTCCTTTTAAATGCGTGTTATTCAATTTCGCATAATTTTATACTACATTTACATCAGTTATAATCAGTATTTTGTATAATTTATTCTTAGTTGTAAGTGTAATTTTGTAATATTTAAGTTACCACAAGCGCACAATGTACAAAAAGCACTTTTTGCACGAAATTACCTGATAAGTACCTATAAAATAACATAATTTGTAAGCTTTTTATTATTACAATGTGTTGGTTAAATAACGCAATATACTATCATAATAGATTTAAAGGAATCTTGCTTGTAATGGTATTGCTCATAGGTTGAAGCGACATCTGCTGTCATCTCCTCTGTCAAAAAACGAATAATCTTACTTACTGGAGTCCCGCCGAACTAATCAAATGCTATAGTTACCACTTAATATACAAAATAGCTTGTACTTTTACAAAATAATAATATCACGACTGATCAGATCGCGGACATCCGGAGTCCAGTGTTGTGGGTTCAATCCTCTCGTAGAACAATTTGTTTTTGTGATTATACTCATTCTTATTCTAGACACGTTACACACATTCTGTATAACTCTTGTCCGTTACATGCATATTCGTAAATTCCTTTTTATAAATTAGGAACGAACGAAATTTATACTCATATAAAATTAATATTTATTGATAAACAATAATATACTCTATTACGCTAACGCTTGATTATAACTTCGGATATTTCGTTATTTCATCAACACAACACATGTTCCTAGTCACTAATACAGTAGTATTAATGCATAATGTATCATGACAATAAAATTTTACACTATCTCACTGCACTAGAACATTAGGAAATAAACAGTTTTTTTAAGAATGTTGTATTTTATTTGTTATTCCCTTGATTTAAAATTTCGGGCTGTACATAAAAATCCTCAATGTTTACAACATTCTCTTCTCCAAATTATTGTATGTTTAAAAAGTATTTCGTAAATATACTGTACATTTTTTTATGAATTTATAAAGCAAATGTAAAGCAATCCATAGCAATAGCAATTAGTAGCAAAACAAGACTAAAATTGTTATGAGTTCGACACCAGAAACAATTTAATAAACAGCCTTTTGTAACTTTGAAATTGTAATTTAAGAAATATTAAAAGGCTAAAAAAATATTTATAAAGGCAATTACCGAATCTAATTTAAATACTTAATAAATATGTAATCAATTAAATTCTGCATAAAATTATATTTGGAACGTCCCATAAAATGTTTGGCAGTTTCGTAAAACAAAAATCTTGTAACAAACTTACTTTAAATCAAATAAAATATTATTTACGAGAATAACGGATATGTTGGAAATTGTTTCAGGGTAAAATTTATAAAATCTTACACCTGTTTTATTTATACTAACAGTAAAATTTTCCTTCGTTTTTAAAGATCTATCGTTTTCCCTCGTAAACAGATCTTCTATCAGATAGTCCAGCTGAGGTAGTTTTATTTCTTCGTGTGTGAATGTCGCGATGGTGTCTTCTTCGCCACGGTTTACAAATGCTATAGCATAACAATCTCCAGAGAGTTTGCGGTTCCACACCTCCAGGTTACGGCGCTACAAACAAAATCATCACATCACGTAATATCTTAGTTTAGTGAATAAAATCTTTGAAAAGACCGACTTATGAAATCTGACCTAAATTGACATAGATCCACTGCAAAGTAGGTAACAAATTGAAAGCTCTACATATAATTTAAAAGGCGGCCTTGCTTATTTATTAATAAGCTTTTGAATTTTTACTTTTGCATAAGCTTGATTTTTATTCCATGAATCCCATCAGATCTTGGCCAAAGTATTCGACCATTCCTTACCAACGACAAAAAATTACTATGTTAGAAAGATGAACGCAAAAAAAGATTTGGTTTCGATTGAAAAGCATTTTTCTAGGTTTTGGTGCGTCAGGCAAGAAAAGATTTTCATGATCAAGTCCCTGAGGGTTTTGAGGAGCGGTAGCCTTCCGCGCACAAAAACAATTATTTTGTTTTTTCCTTTTGCAAGAAAAAAAAAACAAGTCAGCTGACTAAAGTGGTGGTAAAATATGTCAGTTGGTCACTAGAAAAGAATTAAAATATTTACGTTCGATGATTTCTTGTCAATTTGAAATGATTGACGAAAAATTTGTATCTGGCTCATGGACTATTTCTAGTTTAACCATGAGCTTGATTTCAAATATCAAACAAGTAGTACATAGCTCAAGCTTACCTTACTGAATGTTGAACTCTTCCAAACCCGTAGTCCTTGCTGACCAAGTTTATCTTGACTTATAGCGATGACATCCCGGTTTAATAAGATCGCCTTAAACTCTGGTTTAATGCTGGCCAGGTCTACGCTCATCATGAGAGGCCCGGCCAAGATCACCCAGACCGCCATCTGAACTTGTGCTTGATCTACTGTTAGCCCAGAATTACCTACCACCAACTGGAACGGATTTTTTATATTATATCTACTACAAAAGACATCGCACAACAAATATATGCAGGATGTATACCTGTTGCAAAATTTATTTCCTATTCTATGAATCGGCTATTAGAACAATACAACTTTAAGCGAATGAAGTTCAGTTTTGGAAGTGAAAACTTCTTTAGGCACGTTTGTGCACTTTTGCTATGGGGAAAAAGCACTGAACTCGTGACCGTCACGCTAATAATACATATATAGATCCACTAGAGGGCGCTAATCTAAACATTGAGTACTGTCAGCTCCTTATTAATGAATGTCACCTACCTGCTAATGTGACGTTTCAGTTCGTCGTTTTGTTTAAGTTTTCACTTCTCGTCGTCACGTCGGCAGTCCCATGACTGCCTATTTATTATTTTTTGATGGAACGGGTTACGCTAAGCTGTCACTATTAGATGCAATAATTCGGTGGTCGAATTTCGACCATAATGTTACGTTTTGAATGTTTTGTTTTATTTCACCAGTATAACTTGGAACTGTCATTGTAGAGTTTTCGTACTATGACAGGTCAACATATATAGGTTCTATATCCCTATAGCTTTTTATGCTTAGCCGTTTTCATATAAATTTAAAAGAAAAAACTGTCTAATCCAATTTATTTAAATAAATGATATCACTAAAACTCTTTAATAGCTACAGCTACAAACCATATTTAAAGTAAAAAAGTATTCGGTAAAATTTACGTAACTTTATCATAAGAACCTCCTTATTATGAAAAGTCTTAAGTCAAAATTAAAATACCATGTCTGGATCACTGAAATGTCCTGGTCCTATGTACGGTGTTATCCGGTCTTGGTTGTTCCCAAACCAGGTCATTGTTTTGAGCACAGATTCCCAAGAATTTCTGATGTCGTAATAATTTCTCCATATGTTGCAGTGTTTTGCAACTTCGCTGTAGTTTGCCTGTAAATACAAATTGCTTAATATATTCACGTTAGTGATCTTATTTAACAACGTCCTTCCGCGCTAACCGTTAATACCCAAAAACTATCGTTTATGTTGTGACATTTATTTGGGTAAAAGTTTACAGTTCCCATCAAACAGCAAACAGTTCTTAGAACACCATATCATTCTATCTACATATTTTAGACACTGTACCGACTTAGCGCTAGCTTAGCGCCTACCTAAAAAATCTGCGACGCAAGAATAAGATAATCTTAATTTTTTTAAGAAATTCTTCCGTTCGTAATAGGTCCGTTGGAGTTGCTATAGATTTAACTAACTTTTCGCCATACCGTCAGTACCTAATCCAAAAAATGATTTCAATAAATTACGCTATAACACTGAGAGAATTCATCGGCTTGCTTATCCGATCCGTTTCTTGGGCTGAATTGGAATCTAGCCTAGTAAATTAGCTCAAAGTCTCGATTGATCAAATTAAAAAAGAAGTAGCAAATTGGTTCGGGTATAACAGCACATGTGGAGGAAGACTAACCTGAATGTTGTTAACTTCCTGGAAAAACGGCCAGCTGCACGCATAGATAATAGGGCGGCCAGTTTCGTTTAACAGTCTCCCGAATTCTGAATATGCTGTAAGATATAAAGGATATTGAGGCATCTTACGAGGTTAGGCTTTCAACTGGTTATGTTGTTGATATCGGACGAACGCAAGATTTTCAATTTTAGCAGCAGAAAGAGCGTTAAAGGAGATCTTTCAAAAAGTTTGGAGACTGCGTCTCGCCATCTCGTCCATACATACATACTTGTCATGGCCTTTTCTTCAGTGACACCGCGCTATGGCCATATAGCATGATATGCCACGACACGAATTTCGCTATTTATACGAGCCATAAAACGAATTTCGTAGATATTTAACTGTGGCCACAACGCGTTGTGAATTTTCGCTTATTGAGCATAAATTTATATAAATTATAATTAACTCTATTGACTATTGTTATACCTACCTGCCGTGAGCAATGCTTTATTACTAAAATTATATTAATGTATACACTGCCTACTGCCAGAAACCGTAGCGACATACGCCTTGCTTCATCAGGAGCCTTTTATAGAGAAACTACCCTTGTATGATCCGTCCCAAACAAGCTGCGCTTCTGTGAAGTACTTACAATAAGATATACTTAAGTAGGTAAATAATGTAAAATGTAATAAATAATTTTAGTAATATAATATCACCAATCCGTACCGTACGTACCTTAAGTACGTACATAATGATGATAGAATGATATAACGCATCCAGTTCTATAATTGTATTTCATGAAAAAACCAGACATTTTTAAATGGATTTTAAATATCATCAATTCCTGGTAAATAGTCTGCGGCAATTTATTATCCCTTTTCTCAAAACATGACGGAATACCTTCACTCATTTTGTGAATATCAGTGTTACAGCCATCCAGTTTAAGGTAGTCGATGTTCCATGAGGCTAGGGTGTCAGCGTCTATTTTCTCGTGGCCCTCCACACCAGGATAGCCTTCGCAAGTAGACGAACCGTAGTCCTCATACATACCGAATTTCAGGCCTTTTTTGTGTACCTTTGGGTAAAAAAAAATTGTGAGTTCTACAGGAAAGTTTCAATTGGACCTACGACCTGGTACATCGACCAGTAGTCGCTGACAAATAAACAACTAGCAGCACCTCGCGGTTTCACCCGCGTAAGTTCCGATTCCGTGAAAATGTCGGGATAAAAGTAGCCTATGCGTTAATCCAGGTCTCCAGCTATCTACATACCAAGTTTCATCGCAATCGGTCCAGTAGTTTTTGTGTGAAAACATTACAAACATACATACAAAAACACAAATGTTTTCTCTGTATAATATTAGTTTAGATAAACCGCTGTGTTCCTTGGTTAGATAAATTACTTAACAGTTATCATAACCTCCTCCTCAGGAAAGGTTTCAAAATAACCATTAAAAATAAATGATTTCACAAAAGCAAAGTATGACATCACAGTTTAGTTATTTCATACAAAACAAAACATGTCGTTTTGGCGGTTGATATTTTATGCCTTATGGTAATACTGTAATAGGTATTAGCTACAGAACTTAGGTACATAATATAACGCTGGTATGCGTGTGGCTTACTATTTTCGTACCGCCATAAATTAATTAATAACACAATAGATGGCTCACTATAACAATAGGTTACGTCTCTGACATTTAAATAATAAGGACGTTATATTACTAAAAGAATATAATCTATACTTAGCCTCACATATTCAGCTAGAGCTTTAATCCCGTTGGGAAATCGTTTGCGATCAGCTACCAGACGACCGTCAGGCCCCCTATTCTTCTCCAGCCAGCAATCGTCTATGGTGATGTACTCGTATCCCGCTGCTAAGTAACCCTCGCTAACCATCAGATCTGCTGTTCTCATGATTAAATTTTCACTAAAAAGGTGGCAAGAAGTGCATACACATCATACATATCTAAATAAAATGCTCAAAGCACTATCACTACACACACCGATTGCGATTGTCAAGATATTCTATTTATATAAGAAATGGAGATGTTTAAAATTAATACGGTCACTATATAATGTTCTTTCTAACTAATTAGGTAAAAGTTAGATCTCACCACATTTTGTGGTAGAAAAACTTGCATTTTTTATATTGGTAAGTATTACCTTTTTGATGGGATTTTACGCTGTACTTTGACTTTTGTGTGATGTAATTGTTAATGCGTCCTATATTATTGAATGCATAATGTCGGCATAATTGGTAGGTCTTTAATATTATAACCTTGTAATAATATAAATCCATCAAGGGAGTTGTTTGTCTACTCATTTAAACGTGAACATTTAACATAACATAACACCACACCCAAACACATGATGTGATAGGGTGTGTCGGCCTCACCATCTTTGTTGGACAGTAACCAACCCCAACAATATCTACTAAAATGGGAATTAGAGGTGAGAGGAGTTCACTTCAGTTACACTGAGCGGTGTAAGTAGGCCTGCCATCACTAAAATTGCCGAAGCCAAGCCGACAATCTCTTAAAAAATCCCGGACACATGTGTGAAATCGAGATTCTCTCCCGGACACCTTAAAAAAATGCCGATTCCATTTTTTTTATTAAATTAAACAGCTTGTTCATCTAATAATTATAAGTTGCCTTTGGCACAGAGTGTCCGGGTTTTACCCGGACGCTTTTTTAAAACCCCGCCCGGACGCTCCCTCTAAACTAGGACAAATCCTAGGAAACCTGGACAGATGGTAGCCCTAGGTGTAAGCAATATCTATTTCCTTAAATCGCCTTTCCTTCTTACATACCATTCTCTTTTAATATACTCCAAATTTACCCATCTTTATTTTTTTATTGGGACCTATTTAGTTGGCAAAATGTGGGTGTTTAAAACGTCTGCCTCTGCCTATCTTTTCGGGAATACAGGCGTGAGTGTATATCTGTATGTATGTAAAATTGGAATCTCGTCTTATTACCTTATGCATTCCGTAGGGTGAGTGTCACAGTCAATAGTACATCCAAATCTAAGCCACGTGAGCCATCCCATCGGAGGAGTCAATGACAGGCCATTGTCCAACGCTTCAACCGAGGATAATACACCAAACAAAAACAGATATGTCGCTGGCACGGACATCTTTAAAGACAAAAAGTAAAAAGAGAAATCTCGCACAGACCATACAATCAATGTTCTAAGATGTTTCACTAATCGAAGGTAAAATTATTTAACATCTAAATACGAGTAATATTACTCGCATAATCTTGCTAGAACGATGTGGAAAACTGAAACTAGCATACATAATTTATATAAACTCAGACTGTGACGGTTCCATATATTATACTAATTGGTTTAGAGCCTTCCATACAAGGATTTATTTCATTCACGCATAATTACAAATAAATATTACATGCATAAGTTGGTAAGTACTCAGTTTTGTTTTTTTCTAGATTTGATTTTGTTGTTCATAATATCTCTTACTTATACTACTGGTACTATTATGTATTCTGTGCTTATACTTAACTTACCCTGTGAACGTTTCTTTATGTTCTATCTGCTGCCTCTTTCACACAATCCACGCTTTTATAGGCCAACACAAAAAAATAAACAAAAAACAAACGAGCTACCCTTTCTTGGTAAATATTAAAATAGTAGTGTTCCTGTTCGGATAACAATATTATAAAACTATAAGTAATGTGTGTGTTAGTTACTTTAGTGTGGTGATAAAATTACATTGTTATTAATAAACATTTGCGATAATATTGATAATTTTATTGTACATGTACGGCGAGGCAATAGAGCATTAACTACAACAACTCAAATACTGGCACAGAGCGGGAATCGAACCTGCATGTCGCTGGTTTGATTCTGTGGAAATATTTACGTGGGAGAGCCATGTTTCAGCACGTATGGACCGGCTCGACTCCGCTCGATACCACGGCGTCACATAAAACCGGCAGTGAAACAATGATTGCATTGCTTTTTGCCGCGTGAGTGAGGTTACCGGAGGCCCTAACCCTTCTCTCTCCCCTATTCCCGTCCTTCTCCTCTCCCCCTCTCCTCCCCTCTAATCTCCCTCTCCCGTCTTCCCGCTCTTCCCCCCTCTCCCCCTCTTCCCCTATTCCCACCTCAAAGGGCGGTAACGCACTTGTTACTCTTGAGTTACAGGTGCCCATGGACGGCGGTAGTCATTTACCATCAGGTGACCCCTCTGCTCGTTTACCCCCTATACCATAAAAAAAAAAAGGTGTAACCTAAATCTTTTGAATCGGTCTAGGTGTTCCTGTTTGTATAATGTTTATCTATATATATAAAAAAATCGTGTCACATTGTTTGCTCGCGATGAACTAATAAACTAATGAACCGATTTTGTCGATATTTGTTTTGACCGTAAAATTTGTGTGTGTAAATTGTAAACACAACATTTCAAGGGCTCTATAAATAAACCATATGTGTGACTTCATAGTGTTTCCCTTGAATAACTTCCATGGTGTGTTCGGACGCACGTCGCGCAGCCTAGCAAACAGCCCGGCATGCAGTCTGGCACGCAGCCTGCGCACCTACACGTGTCAAGCAAGCTATTCACACGCTCGCAGGCGTGATAGTCAGTGCAAACATGGGAGACGACACAGACCAGTGGCGTAACAATAGGGTGGCAGAGCGGGCAAAATGCCACGGGCCCCCGGCTCTAAGGGCCCCGGGCAACAAAGGCCCTGGACACAGCAGGCACTAATTAAAAAATGTATTAATGAATTAGCCATAGGTTTTACAAGTAAAAAATCATTTATGGTGTAAAAGCACCGTACCGTACGTAGTAGTATGTTTTGTAACTGTTTTAAGGCATATATAAATCTATTTCATTCATATCGTATTGATATGTGCTTAGTTACAATTCTCTAATCATCAATCAATGATTTTATAAGTAAAAAGTCTTTTTACTTGTAATATCATTGTCATCAATCAATCAATTAACACTAACTCTAGTCCTAAGAATTGACACTATTTTGTTTTGTGTCCCTGATAAACAATATAATTTTTTACTAAAAGAATAGCTCAGAAATATCTTTCTGTAATCAAAACAACTCTTCTTTTGCTTTCGATTCGTGGATGATAAAGGTACACAGACCATTCCAACATATTTGTTATTTTAGCCGAGCCCGTGTTTGTGAACAGGCACACAAGCACAAGCACATGAATTTACTCTTTGATGTATGTCAAAAAACCGACAGTCGTCCCGATCGGCGGCAAGCGCGAGCACATTCACGCAAGCATGCACAAACAGCCTATTCACATGCTTGTGCCCGTGCTTTTGCTTGTTGAATGTCGGTGTGAACGCGCGGGGCGCTGCTATTTTATAATATGTCGAGCCAAGATGGAAGGCACATTAATGCTCTTATGGTTTTGTTTCCTAGTCTGTTCCTTTCTTTGGTAATTAAGTTGCCAGCTTTTGCTTGCAACCTAATCGCCAAAAGCTAGGAATAGTAGCGCCCGAAATAGGTAAAACATCAAAGGTCATCAGTGATAAAAGTGGCAAATCTTTTCTTCGGTTACACCAGCAAGGTATCCTCAGTCTCAATCGGCATGTGGGCTTGTGGGTATGTTCTGTTTTTATAAAATTACCGATATTCACACCGAACGCGTCCTAACGTACGTTGGGCGCGCGGCCATCATCTGAACGCTCTCTCAAGATTATACCTTGAAACGTTAGTTGAATACTCTTAAAAGGGTTAGGGTTGAGGGTTTAAGGACTCGGTTGAGTTGCAAACCGTCATAACCAAGTCGAGTTCTTTATAAAGACTTAAAAACCTCGGAGTCCTTTCATCACTAGTCTCAGATGTACAATGCACGAATGTATAAGAGTATGTGACAACAAATTTTAGAAACGTGTTTTTCTCACATTTTTAATAATGATTTCGACCACTGGGCGAGCACTAGAAAATGAAAAACAACTTAAAAGTCATTATTTACATTACAAAAAAGTCAGGAAAAGAGTAAATATTAACTTAATTTGTAAACTGCCCGTTAAAGCCAACGCCTACATTATATTATCTGTATAAAAAGGTTTGCCCTATAACCAGTAACAGGCACTTGTATTTTATCCACAGTAGGTATTGAGTTTGTCAACTCCATCCATAGGTAATGTATAATCAGTTAAAATATCAATAACTCCATGTATGGATTCTTGAAGAAAAAAAATTATTTATTTATTGGACATAAACATAGTTACAAACAAGTAGATTTCCCTGACTCCTGTACTAGTAGGAACTGTGTTACAGAGACCAGTGTCCTTTATTCGTCATTACATTTTGTTATGCCATTAGAAATTTAATTTTAAATAAACAATATTTCGCTACCACGTAGCTTATTCCTATATATATCTACTCCCATTTATTTAACTAAATGAAGCCAAAGAAAGTTCTTACTCATTATTTTCATATGATACGTACGGTCTTTCATAATACTGTAAATTTTTCTATTTCCATTTGTTGTTTTTGTATACAAACGGAACTCGTAAGTGTGCGTTAGGACCACGGGTGTACATCACAGAATTGAGCTGCTTTTCTACCTTACCTTTAAGAAAATCCAGTGTACCTCTTTTGATAAAAAGATATAAAATAAAATATGTACACCCGCCATTCTAACGTTAGGACTGCGGGTGTATATATTTTTTTCGTTTAGAAGATGCTTATTTCACTATTTTGTATTTTTTATTATGCGTACCTGCTGTGTACCTCAGTATGCCTTTAATGAAATTCAGTATACTTCTTTTGATACAAAGATATAAAGTAAAATATGTACACCCGCAGTCCTAACGTTAGGACTGCGGGTGTATATTTTTTTTCGTTTAGGAGATGCTTATTTCACTTTTTTTTCTTTCTTATTATGTGTACCTGCTGTGTACCTTAGAAAGCTTTTAATGAAATCCAGTGTACTTCTTTTGATAAAAAGCTATATAATACAATATGTACACCAGCTATTCTAACGTTAGTACTGCGGGTGTACAATTTTTTTTCGGTTAGGAGATGATTATATCATTATCATTTCGTTTGTTATTATGTGTACCTGCTGTGTACCTGTTAAAAATATAAAATAGGTAAAATGTTGATAAACACGACTATAAAACGTCAAGACAACGGCGTATCTCAGATACAAGCTGACGCAATTTGTCTCACCGCCTCCCTCTCACGCTCGGCTGCATTGTGTTTCCTCCCTCCCAGGGTAAAATAAATTCATGACATGGCTACTACGCCCAGGGTTGACTCCCGGCGAGTAAACTCCTCAATACTGTACAGACACGAAATTTTATATGTTATACGTATACATAATATATATATATACAAAGAGTATATCTCTCTACAAATATCTATATATGTAGCGCACCGCGCGGCATGTTTTGTTTGAAAGGTGAATTAGTCGGGAGTGTTCTTAGCTATGTTTGATGAAAATTGGTCCAGGATGGCCGCCGCCACAAAATGGCGGATTACATATTTTTTCACAACTACCTCAATATGGGTATCAAATGAAAGGGCTTGATTAGTAGAATACCATACCATAGTGTATACACTATGGTGAATTTCAAATCCAAGATGGCCACCACCACAAAGTGGCGAATTACATTTTTGAAGTGAAAACTTCTTTAGGCGGCGCGTTGAACACTTTTTGGGTGAACAAAAATCATGGAACTCACGTCATCGTCACCGAACGCTTTTCATGAGCTATATGTATACTGTGTATATACGTGTATTTTTTGGTGAACAAAAAGCGTGAAACCCGCGTCATAGTCACCGCACGCTTCCCATGAGCTATATGTATACTGTGTATATATGTACATAGATATACATTGTTTTTTGATAGAGATCTATAAGATAGGCATTAATGTGTGAAGTGAGTATCTAGTACAAATAAAAATGGTCCTAGGACTTCTACGCTAGAAGTGATCTATGTTACTAGAAGACAACTGTTGTATCTGTCTATGTAGGTATGTTTAGTCCCACTTTTTTGTTTTTATGTGTTGGGGGGGAGGAAACATAATGCGGCCGAGCGTGAGAGGGAGGCGGTGAGACAAATTGCGTCAGCTTGTATCTGAGATACGCCGTTGTCTTGACGTTTTATAGTCGTGTTTATCAACATTTTACCTATTTTATATTTTTAACAGGTACACAGCAGGTACACATAATAACAAACGAAATAATAGTGATAAAATCATCTCCTAACCGAAAAAAAATTGTACACCCGCAGTACTAACGTTAGAATGGTGGGTGTACATATTGTATTATATATCTTTTTATCAAAAGAAGTACACTGGATTTCATTACAAGCATTCTGAGGTACACAGCAGGTACACATAATAAGAAAGAAAAAAAAAGTATTATCGCCACATTAAAAACTCTTATTTATTTTATTAAAAATAGGGACAAACTATAATAGATGATAACACAGTTCACTATTTAATAAAAACAAGTTAATAGACATTATTTTGACTGGTTATGCCGGTAACGCAATACTATTGGTCGATTCATAAATAGTAACGAATAGTGGGTTTATAAAAGGAGAAATAAGATGAGAACTTGACTTGAGTGCAAACAGAGGAACGAACGGGTGTACATATTTTATTTTATATCTTTTTATCAAAAGAGGTACACTGGATTTCCTTAAAGGTACACTGAGGTACACTACAGGTACCACCTTCCTGTAGAAAAGCAGCTCAATTCTGTGATGTACATTCGTGGTCCTAACGCACACACTCGTAAGCCTACTTGTAATTTATTCGCATATAAAGTTAGTAGCGTCAATATATAGGACTATATATGCATATAGTATACCATATATATATATAGACTAATATATGCATATAGTATAGCATATATATATAGACTACTAGCAGCGCATCGCGGTTTCACCCGCGTAAGTCCCGATCCCGTGGGAATATCGGGATAAAAAGTAGCCTATGCGTTAATCCAGGTCTCCAGCTATCAACATACCAAGTTTCATGACAATCAGTTCAGTGGTTTTTGCGTGAAGGAGTAACAAACATCCATCCATCCATCCATTCAAACTTTCACATTTATAATATTAGTAGTAGTGCAGGTAAGTCGCCGTCTTCTATTGGGTGGTGGATTTAATTCCAGCAGAATTGTGTTATGTCCTACTTCGTTCAGATGACACTACTCAACACAAGTGGTATTGGGAGAAGGCCAAGTTCTCGCACTTAGACTCACAAACGGTCCATTATGCGTTTAGATAAGGCTGGCTAGTACAGCCAGCCTAGCCCCCCTTCCAGAAGCACAGAAGTCTCCTAGGGCGTTCATCTCCTAGGAGCGACGTTGCATCCGCGAGGTTTTTGCCCGTTGTGTGGCGACTCCCTCGCACTTTAGTTCAGACATTCTTTGCATAGAGGGGTGTCTGTCGCACTAATAGTGAATAGACGTCGATTCAGCCAAATGAACCGTCATGGTTCCTACAACTATACGGATGTCCAGTCGGTTGAGACTGATCAGTTTACAGGTTAAACGTGGTGAGACTCCTGTCAGCACTAGTTTGGACTGCCTGCAGCCAGGTCTGTCGGTCCAACGGCTGTTGTGAGCTCGAGTCCGTTGCTTTTCCCAAGAACTAAGTTGGTTGAATGGTAGTGGCAGCAGTGTAGTTGTACATTAATTGTTAGCTCATTAGCGTTGTTCCCGTGTGAATTGCTATGCCCTTTGATCCAACACAAGTAGGATAAACCTTCGCAAAAAAATAACCACAGAAATACAAGCACTGACGAATATGAGAAATGTTTGAATATTAACGCATTCATATGGGTACATTTACTATTTAAGTAATGAAAAGTAGGTTAGAATATTTTGAATATTAGACACAAGTATGTAGATTATGAATACTAGCTGTGTTTTGTTAGGTTTTATCGTAACTATGTCACAACAAGTATGTTTACTAGCGATTTGTATGTCACAATACATAATTATGTCGATTATGTTGACGATATTCACATTGTAGGTACACATGCATAATTTCGAACAGCTCACAACTGCCAAGTCGAGCAAAAAAAAAAACAAAGGTTAAATTTATTATTAAACTTTCGCGACTTGTAAACATATAAGATGGGAGTTTTAGTAGGTATCGGGCATTGATTAAATGTTGATATGTGGAATATACATAATTAATACACAAAATACTGTTTTCAGTTTAATTGTTTGATTTCCTGTGTTCATTGGCACTGTAAACAGCAAACGCTTCTAGACGATAACATTTTTTTAAGGTTATCTGGGCAAAGCAAACTCGTCACTTGGTGGTAAGTGATTACCGCTTTCCATGGACGCCGTTGAGGTGGGAGTACGCTCTTTTCTTAAAGGTTTGAAGGTCGTATTGGTCCGGAAATACCGCAGGCAACAATTGGTTGACACAGATTAGATTGCTTTTGCGATATTATACTACACTACAACAGATTGAAATCCACTCATCCACCGAGTACCTACACATCGATTAGGTAGGTAGGTTATCTTGAGAACATAATACATAATGAGTCCATCTAATCATCTTGCACGCTGAAAAATACTATCGGTATTTAATAGTTTTTTAATGGGACTCATGCGTTTAGACCTGGTGGTCGAAGCAGTACTTAACTACGTAGTACCTAATCTATGGTTAAAGTTCGACCATAATTAATTATTTCATTCTTTATAAGTTATAATGTCACAAAAGTCAAAACAAGACAATCGTAATCGTAACACATCATTGATGTGTTACGATTACGATTGTCTTGTTAGTTACTATTATCTAGCCTGGGACTGGTGGCAATGTGAAAAAAACGTCGTTTTAAAACTAAAATTTCAAAAATTATAGTTCAACATAATGTCACCACATGTTATCTATTCTGGGAGTGGTGTCAAAGTAAAAAAAAACCGTCTATTTAAAACTAAAATTTAAATATTATAGATCAACATAATGTCACCACAACAGTAGGTGGCTTTGTGAAAAGTAAAACAAATAAAATATAAAAATAAATAATACCGCGTTGCAAATAGGTTAGATCACTATCTGCCAATGTCGATCTATAACCGCCCGTTTTGAAGTGATTAAGATTGGTTATGATTATGAGCTACACACGGAGGCCCTTTAGCCATACGAGTAATGTTGGTACTGATCTGGTCGGAGGATCATCTTAACATCTTTTTAATTTTAGGCATTATCTTTATTATTTTTTTAGATACCATTTCAGGTTTTATTATTTAAAAAAGTTTCACTGTCACTTTTATGACAATTCTAAGATTTCATCCGTATCAATAGATAGGTACTGAAAGTAGGTAACTGTTATTTTCTTGTTATGGGAGATAACTAAATAGTTTATGATAAAGAAACCTCTTTACATTTAACCAGGTTAAGTGGAAACTCTTACTGATAACTCTATAGTTATGGGTTTGTTGTCATCGATTTTTATGTGATACTGTAAAATATGTAAGGCCAAGCGGTGGGCCATATTAAATCTTAGAATTTTTATACTAAATGCACATACGTAGTATTTGTATACTCTTTGATGCACGAGAATAAAAATAAAAAACGGTTAGATATATAGTTAAAAAAAAGGTTAGATTTAAATTTATTTTGTCTCTGAATAATAACAACTTAACAAAAAAGTTTTTGCACTAAGCCTTACATCTGTAGTTTCCAAAGCGTCATGGCGTCAGTTTGATAATCAGAAATAATAATAAACTTAATATGTTAGAAAGAACCGTCCCTAGTAAAAATCTTCTAAGGTCTAGATCACAAGGCATTATAAAAAGGCAAATGATTGTTTGTTATAACCTCAAATAAGGCTTAGGATCTTGCTCCTTTCCCTCCTTCCTATGGCTCGTAAAAATATATACCTAGGCCACAAATGTAGATGTTTATCCCTCTGCCTATCCTTAAGGGATATAAAGGTAATGGTGGGTGGGTATGTTTATAAATGTTACGACTAAAACCCGAAGTTTTCTGAGACGTGGAGAGCGCAAATTTAACTACTTTCGACCTGGTTATTATATGTCAGTTTTTCTTGTCTACCTTTTTTAAATATTTTCTCGTTATTTTTGAATTTTTCTATTGTTATGGCTTTATTTACTTTTTAATCTTAATAACACAATAGCGAACAACAAAACAGTGCATTAATACAATTTATTAAATATTGATATAACTATCTAGTGATTTCAAATAGTGGCCGTGAGTTTGTTTGCCCGATTTCTTCTCAAAACCTTGCTCAACCATTTGGAAACGGGCGGTAATATATTTACACAGACGTTACAGATACGCATACGTTATTATCTGTTATTCATTATTTTATAATTATTTTACATTTGACATAGCTACCTATTGTTGCGGTGACTTTGTGTATGTTGATCTTATTTTTTTTAGTGGACGGTTTCGAAATAATATTTTGCTCATAGCATTCCAAAATTAAAATGATTAGTTGGCCTTATGACTGTACCTTGATAAAAAGCTTATCCTTCCCGTTTGCACAGAACTAGTGCCAACTGCCAGTGGGCATTTGCAAGTCGGAACGAATGGTAGGGTCGCCCGTTTCGGCCAGACGCACCTACGTAGTGTTTAAAAAACAAAGAAATACCTACTTAACCAAAGAGGAAGACTGTTAATTTTTTTAAATATGGTAAGTCACTGTAATAAATTTATATTATTATTTTGTACCTAGTTCCAAAAAAATACTTTCTTAAATACAGAAATTGGTTCCTTATTAATTAGGTTATGTTTTAATAATGGTGTTTACTTATTTACAAGTAAATTATATATGTTTGTGTACCGGAATGCGCGCCTTACATTAATGATATTATTGTTAACCTAATTAACCTAGATGTTTATGTTAAAAAAAGTGAATTTACGTGTCGATAATAGAAGTCTATAAATAATTATAGTCCCGGTAAAATTAATCGGTCCAACCACAGGAAAAAACGTGGGAGAGCCATGCTTCGGCACGTATGGGCCGGCTCGACTCCGCTCGATACCACGGCCTCACAGAAAACCGGCAGGGAAACAATGCTTGCATTGCTTATCGCCGAGTACACTATTGATACTAATCTACCAAGTTTTAGTTTGATCGCGTCCATTAGAATTTAATGCAATACTTACTTATATAGTAGGTATTAATCATTTTTCGCTGGCGCCTTAGCGTTAGAGCAATCTACTACAGCGTCCGAGTTTGGTTTGATTTCTGTTCAGTACAAATATTCGTATGCATCCCTTTATCCGTGTTCTAGAGCCCACAATACAAGCTACGCTAAATTACGTTTAGAGTATGCAAATTCAATGCAGCAATTAAAAAAATAGGCCAATGTTGAAGCATTTGCCCTATAATGCTATGGTTCCGAAATACTTATCTAACAACAGGGAAAACTTATGAAGTTACGAACAAATGTATTCTTGGAATAAAGGTCACAGTAACGTCGGGTACGTTTGAAGGATTTGTAAGAAGGATCTAGGATGAATCTTTTTTACGAATTTTTAGTATTTACGTCTCTGATGTGTCCAATTACCCGTTTATTTGATGACAGCGCGCAGCGCCCCAGTGGACAGTGGAAACGGGGCGCGTGAATCCGTGAAAAAAATCTTTGTACCTATCCCTTTTTAAGAAAAGTACCTGGGAGACCGAGCTTCGCTCGTTAGCTTGTCGTAATTTTTTATTTTTTACCAGCAATACAACTATGCAGTTGAACTTAAAATGTAAAACTGTATCTGTATACAAAATTTCATTAAAATCGTTGGAGTCGTTTCCGAGATTCAGATATATATATTTATACAAGAATTGCTCGTTTAAAGGTATTAGATAGATTAGATTTCGAGAACGCATTAACGTGAACTTTAAAATACTTACAGTTTATATTTAGAAGAAGTGCAGAAAGCTACAATTTTTAAAGAAGATGTCTTACAAATTTAAAAATTCCATGAAAACGGCTACATCAAGTTACACCCGCCCAGTATATATGTTGACCTGTCAAGGTACGTAATAGAATTACAAAAACCGTTCAAGTTATTAGTTAGCCAGTCGGCTAAGAAATAAATCATAGTCGAAATTGGACCCAAAGGAGATTTTTATAATTTACATGTGTAAAGTGGACGAGTCGCGGCTGGTACTATTATGTATTCTGTTAAGGTACTAGCTGCGCCCCACGGTTTCACCAACGTAAGTCCCGGTGCTCTGGGAATATCTGGATAAAAAGTAGCCTATGTGTTAATTCAGGTCTAAAGCCAACATACCAAGTTTCATCACAATTGGTTCAGTAGTTTTTGCGTGAAAGAGTAACAAACATCCATACAGCCATTCATCTTCACAAACATTCAAGTTTATAATATTAGTAGGATGATACCTTTTGTTTACCCGACCGGCGACCGACATTTCGTTTGAATTGTAAACTGTAGTCATTGGTGGATTGAAAATCCCTCTGTGACCACGATTAAGTCTTGATTTACACATCTAAAGCGGTCCCTAGACGATCATGCGGCATTACATGCTGAATCATCATGCTGTATGAAGGACCTATTGAGAGTCTATCATGCAGCATGATAATTTGCTTGGGATAATCATTTTATTCAATCGATATAGATAGTACAGTGAAGAGGGCTTCTCTGCTGGACTGGAAATGTCTTTGTCAAGGGCAGATTTATAAATAAATAAATTTATAAATTAAAGGAATTGTCAATCAACTGCCAGCACGTAGTTTGCAGGTCATGCACGTAGTTTGCAGGTCATGCACGTAGTTTGCAGGTCATGCACATAGTTTGCATGTCATGTACGTAGTTTGCATGTCATTCGCATCAATCAATACAATTAAACGGTAATGCATGTATGACAGCACATAACGCATGTTATGCTGCATGATCGTCTATGGCCCGTTTAATATGCGTATTAAACGCAAGGCAATTCAAGTCGTGAAAGATTAAAACAATAAACTAATGTATTTAAAAATAATAAACTCTTACTGGAGCATCACTCTCAAGTAACATTTGTAACCTTTACTTAAAGACTTGTATAATTGGTTACTTTCAGTATGGAAACCTAGTTATTATTCTATTATATCAAAGTGGCAATGGCACAGATTTTAAAGTACAATTTCATTTCAATTACGTTTTGCTAATCGAAATGCTCCAATTTTACGTGAGTAGCAGAACAATGTCTTTGATTATAAAAGTAGGTACCCACTGAATGTAATAAGATTATGTGGGATATGTAAAGGAAAATTGAATTGATTAATTCAACATTAGCACTGATATAGCGGAGTCTACTGGAATAATTGATGGATATACTTCCGTAAATTGAATCCGTAAATTGAGCTTTAGTGAAGTCTTGTAAAGTCATCATCCTCCGCGCCTTTTCCTAACTAAGTTGGGGTCGGCTTTCAATCTAACTACGATACTGCCGAACTTTGATATTTTACGTGAAGGGACTGCCATCAGACCCCCACAACCCAAGTACTAGACGATATCGAAGTTTTGTAGTTAGACCAGGTTGTCGGACTTTTTAGGGCTCCAACTACCCGTAACGAATGTCACAGATGTTCGTATGGCACCCGGGACCGACGGTAGCTGTGATGAAGTGGATTCTGAAGGCGGGGAACCGGGTTTTATAGTGTACATTGAGCTGCCTATGTCCAGTAATGGATTTTAATAGGCGTATTGATTAAGGTGATGAAATGATAGTTTTCATTATGAATAATGTTCTTCTGTAAGTACTTGCTGAGTAGCTTGGATCCAGACAAGGACTGGTGGAATTTCGCTCTCCTACACATTGAGATATGAATATAATCCTTGCCTGCTTCACCTCGCACCAGCTCATTGTCATTTGCGGCATCCAGTGACCGACGTTAATTTAAACAACATTTTTTTTCAAAAGGTTGTTTTTTAAGTTTTTTGTATAAGTATACTGTATATTCTTTAACGCATTTATTTATTCATTAAAAAGCTTACAGCCTAACATTACGTGTTATAAAATGCAGTAGGTATGCAGTTTTTGTTGGCTTATTTAACTTAAACGTCAAGCAATTAAAGAGTAGAGAACTATACACGTGTGACTATAATATGCCTTATTTCTTTAGAATGTAAGGCATTTGGTGGTAAATAAACTGCCAAGAATATAGCAAAATAGACCCTACAGCAGTTTTCTTTAGAGACTCCCATTTCCCGGTGTTTTACCTGTCGCTTAGTTACTGCTTCGCTGCAAAGTTTGAGTATGTTAAATAGTAAATATTTTTCGTGCGTGTTGAAATCTCGACGGGCCGTCACCCCACCGAGATTTTCGGTTGATCCGAAACCGACTAAAACCACACGGTAAGCCTAAAATACTGCACCTAAACTAGAAGGGATCTAGGACCAGCTTTTACATTATTATTAGTACCTACTAGAAGTCGCGTGGTGGTCGAATTTCGACCATGGTTTTTTCGTTGACCGGACTTTAATGTTATCATTATATATATTATTATTAGCCTGTAATCTTCCTCAACAATTGGGCGATCAAGAATTCCACGCGTTCATCCAAAAAAGCAAACTATAGATTTAGTATATGGGTATAATTATAATAATAATTATTATATGTAAGTATATTAATTCTCAGTCAATCGTTCACAATTAGACCACCCGTTACGCATAAATTTTATAAATTGATACACAGATATATAAAATTAATGTTTGACTAGCCCGTTCGATGCAAAGCATAGTCGTCAATCCGAGATTGAATACTGGTTCCTGTGATAGGTATAAAGTTATAAACATCTGCGTATCATGGTCAATGACCTCTTGAACGTTCAATGTTCGTATAGTATACAGACATTCATTCCTTTGTCACATTGCATTGGTCGGCAAAGACCAGTTTAGTTACGTCTGCGATTGCACATCAGAATATTCGACAATGACATTGTTAGAGATAAATGAGACAAATATATTTATGCTTCAAACGCTTTGTCAGTACAGAAAACGACTTTCGTATTTTCGGTGCCACTTTTGTTACGCTACTGTCTTCATAAGGTCAAAGACAGACAAACCAAAGAAGTGTTTTACGCATATCGTCCGCAAAGATCCAAACAATATAAATATTAGAATTCGCGTTACCGAAGAGGTTGACGGAAATACACCGTGAATGTGTTGGTCTAATAAAATAGGAGGCTTTATCTTGTCCCGCATACATAGACGAAGATAGGGATGGTGCGATTATCAGAAATCAAATCAATTGATGTGATGATTGAAGAATGGTATTTATAACAAATTTTGGCCGAAATGGTTTAAACGCCAATTGAACCCAAAGGTATCAAAATGGAATTAGGAGTTAGCCATTCTTAGATCTTTCTATACTTACTTCTAAAATGGCAAAGAAGCACACGATGATGTTAAGCGGTAATGGTAACTTTTCGCAGTGCAAAACACTATCATTCTCCCCTGGATAAATTACACAACTTCAATTTGTATAGAATTATTACTTACATTGATTTCCTATTTCAGTTACATACAAATAGGAATTCATAGGAACCCAAATTAATAAATAAGTAAACGCCACCAGGTACTCCAGACTCAAGAGAAATAAAAGAAATCTACTATTCCTTAAATTTTTAGGAGGTACCAGGACCAGGAGTTCAGAAGTATTAGTGGCTTTTATGAAATAGATTTAACTTTGAGAGCCGAGCTACTACTGATGTCAGATACATATACTTTTCTACTGTCGCGATTTTAGTTGAAGACATACCAATTGTGGTGTATCGTGTATGTAGGGTAGAAGTAAATTATAGTTATATACATTATCTCTCAATATGGAGGGCGCACGTCAGTCAGTATTGCGTGTGGCACCTGTAAGTGTAGATGAGTGTGTGTGTGAATATAGTGATAACTACACCAATAAAGTAAGTTTTACATTAAGTTTTACTAATTACAGATCGTGATCACATTGTTCCTGGTCGGGTTGAGCACGACATTGGCACTCGACAACGGACTGGCTCTGACGCCCCCCATGGGATGGCTTACCTGGGAGAGGTTCAGGTGCATCACAGACTGTGAAAAGTATCCTAATGAATGTATCAGGTGAGAACGCTTGACATTTCCATAGAATAATATTTTTGAAGTATTTAAAAAAATACATGTTTTGCCTAATGGCACCTGGGCGCTTAGGAAAAAAACAGTGGTGGTTCATATAATACATTGCTACTTCTATTTGTAGTCGTTTTTGAAGTGCTGTGTGTTAACGGGTGATGAAAAGTGATATTGTGGTACTTAGTTTCATTCACTTGTTTATTCTACACTTATAATAATAAATCCATTCTTAGTTTTTCAACTTTTTAATTTTCCGACGTCGCTCGCGTCGTGACTTACTTTTATACTATCTAAGGACAAAAACAATTAATTAATTTGAATGCGATTTTTGTTTTTATGATTCGCATGTATCAAGAAATAAATTAAAATTGACCTATAAAAATTATAAAACAAGTTTATTACCTGGCGAAGGCACACAAAAGATAATAGAAACGGATTGAGGAAACTGCTAATTTCGATTGAGTCCTAAAAAATATAAGTACTACTGTTTTGTACTATACCTCCTCAGACCTAGTAGTAAGGCAGGTACCTATTTATTTCCACCGCAGTTAGACTTTAGGGTCTTCACACTGGACAAGTCAAGTTCTTCGTGATAATTTCAAAATCTTTTGAATCGGTAACAGTCAACCGACCGAAGTTTAATATTCTTTTATTCGGTAAAATCACTATTCATCGCATCACTACTAATTAAGTTGATGAACAGGTTTCTTCTATATACATAAACGGGAACAGCGAATACAGTTAGTTTCACAAAACTGTTAAATATTTATGGCCTAAGTCATGTTAGCTGTTGGAGGAATTTGTATTCACTGTGTCTACGATGTGCCGAAGCCGAGACAGAATAAAGCATCGGCATGCCAGGCTACGGTCTTAACATCGATTATGTACATGTAGGTACAACATTTTACCACGAGACCCACTTAAGGTCGAATGTCGTACAGCAAACTTGTATCATAAGGGCTACCATTTTATCGCCTTAGTGTAAATTATTTTATGTTGCTAGCTAACTTTTTTTCCGAGACTTCGCTTGCGTGGTTCTTAGGAATAGAGTTTTTGACAATTGAAACCAGGTTTAGGTCCAGTACAGACCTTGTAAGACTAACCCTAAAGTCAAGCTAAGCCTACAGATGTTATAAGTGCTTTCATTTTACGCCTGTCTGAAAGTATCAATATCCTGTACTCAAAGTATCTAAGTAAATAACGATTTAAATTTCTTCTCCGCAAAGGACATAATTACCGTCCGCTCGATTGGTGCGCAATAGTAAAAAATTAAACACAATACGAAAAAATGCTTATTCGCATTTCCCATTTCGTTAACATTGTCCTGGCAGTTGCCACTAACTATATTGTTGTCTAATGCAAATGGTCTCCCCCAGAATCTGAGGTTCTGGTTAGCAGCTTCTTTTCTACAGCGTGAAAGTTACTAAATATTTTTTTTTACAAAATGTCGCCTAATGTCCAAAAGACAGGACACAATTTTATGAAGTTATCATATCACCTCATACAGCTATTCTAATTTATGTCTTAACTTATTACTTACTTGAATTCAGGCTAAGTAACTGGGTTACTCACTGTTAGCCGGGCTAACACCAGGTCCCGGCTTGCGTTATCGTTCCAGACATCCTCAGTGCAGGTATCTCAAACGAATAAAGACAATTTCCCAGTGTTGACAATAGCTTTGTCTGTTTTTCAGTGAGAGCCTAATCAAGCGGACAGCAGATTTTATGGTGAGCGAGGGTTACCTGGAGGCTGGCTACGAGTACTTGGGAATTGATGACTGCTGGCTAGAGAAGACAAGAGGACCAGACGGTCGCTTAGTACCAGATAAAAAGCGTTTTCCGAATGGAATGAAGTCGGTGGCGGATTATGTGAGTAGATTTATTACCTTTTAGTAAATGAAAACTTTTGGGTCTCGTCCCTCCTCTCCTCCCGTCTCCCCTTTTCCTGCTCTCCCCCGTCTTCACCTACTCCCACCGTAAAGGCCGGCATCGCACTTGTAACTCTGAGTTGTATTTGCCTATGGGCGGCAGTAGTCAACTACCATCAGGTAACCCGTCTGCTCGTTCGCCCCCCATACCATAAAAAAAAACCAGACCTAAGACCTTTCTTCACTCTGAATCTGAACTTACCCCAGGTTCAGATTCAGAGTGGAGAAAGCCCTTTAATTGGGGTGCTGTTTAGTTCTATTTATCGTCCATTTGTTTGTCAACGGAATTTTTGCATATTGAGGGATTACACTAATTAAATATAATTTTACTGCACAGATTGCACAGTTTAAATTGTCTATAGCATAGAAGGCACACTAATTGTGTTGATGTCTGTTCGATTTAAAAAACACTATTCACCCGAATAATAAATAAGTTGAAGGGACGTTAGTATTTTTCGGCGTCGTCGTTTAGAACCTCCACTAGACTACTTCTCTACCTAGAAAGGTATAGGCTATCTATTTAAATTGTATGCTTCCTTCAAAAGAATAAGTAGTAGCACGGAATACATAATAGGTAGTAGGAAGGACCTGGTTTCCTCAAACCTCAAAAAGATACAAAGCCTTTCGAAGGTGTTAATAAATCTTATCTGTATGCAATACCGTACCTTTCAAAAATATTAGTAAAACTTTTGATAGAAACTAATTACAAATACCTAGCTATTTAAACAGAATATTGCGCTGAAGTTTATTTTACTGTCAATAGTTGTTCATGAAATTTAAAATTTGTTTAAATTGGTAATTGATTCATATGAAAATGAAGGTTTGTGTTGTTTTACGAAAAATCTATAAGTAATTTATATTTTTATTAAGTACGGATTTAAGTAATGTTTGACAGTTTGGCACTGGTTTGACTATACGTGTCAACTGTAAACAAAGCTGTACACACTATGCAGCCTGCATAAGGTTGCCACTTTAACTTTCAAAAGGGCGCTTAGTTACCTAGTTCGGTATTTAGTTTAACAATGTTCACACGTTGGAAGCCCGAAACATACTATTTTAACCCAATACCACCCGATGACGCGCGACGCGTTCTGGTAAAATCAAATCATGATTTCGCAAGTAATATGTAACCTGCAATGCATCACTATTCGTTTTAGTTTCAAAGATAAACAATACAGTGGTGCCGATTGTATTGTACACTCGACTAAACTAAAACCTGACTTAATTTCTTCATATGAAATCAACCTTGTGTTTTTTGGTTTTAAGGTCTATTTAGCATCTATTTCTCAACGCCTCTAAATTTCACTTAAACCTGTCAACGTATTCTCAACTTTATTTTCACGCTGCGAGAGTCCCCATTTATTCAAATGCCGTATAAAAACTTGTTCAAAACGAACTAAGATGACGTTATTTTAACCGACACCTACGAAGACGCTTACTAATAAAAACACAGAGCAAAAGAGATGGCATTCAACGGATAGCGGCTCTCGCTACGTGGTATTAAAGTTTATTTAAGCGTATCAGACTTTAGTCGACAAATAAATTACTTATTTCGATAGCGACAAATGTAACCTACTTATTTCAATTTGAAATAAGACCTTGTTTCGAAGTGTACAAGGTTTACATTTTATATGAAGAAAATTTAGTGAATTTTAATTTAGCGAGTGAAGTAACAGAATTGGGACCAATACCAAACTACTTAGTAATCTGTGCCAATACTATTTATACTATTAGGTACCTACCTACCTCATTTGTCGCGGTATTATTCAGACTCGCCATATCAGTAGTCAATGTAGTATCAGTGTGCAATGCTCAAGCAATGACATTTAATTACTTATTTTTCTTTATATCCTTAGATTCATAGTAAAGGTTTAAAATTTGGAATGTATGAGGACTATGGAACCTCCACCTGTGCCGGATATCCTGGCGTGCTCGATAACGAGAAGCTGGACATTGAGACCTTCGTGAACTGGGAGATTGATTATCTTAAACTCGACGGGTGTTACGTTAATATCACACAAATGGACGAGGGTAATTATTAGACTTTTATTTTTTTTATTCTTTAATGACTTTTCACACAGGTGTTTAGTGATAGCACCTGTATATAAAGTTAGTGTCATTCCATAGAAATATATTTTATCTAGATCCGGATGTCGTCACGTTAATCGTATCGTTTAAAACAATCTTTTCCACTTTTTGCTTGTGTATAAATCACACACAATACACCTTCCAATAGAAATATAGATAGAATAGATGCTTTCTATATTTATGTTGGCCTAGTGGTTAGTGATCCTGACCGCTGAGCCAGAGGTCGTGGGTTCGATGCCCACCCAAAAAAAAACTATGTGAGAGCCACTATTTGACGAGATTTTTGTGAGATCGTGTAAATTTGATCTAAGTTTTGTACAGGTGATTTTACATATAGGTACATTTATTTATACATGAAAAAAACATTAACTAATAAAATATATATTTTTTCAGGATATCCAGCCTTCGGAAAAATGTTGAACGAAACTGGTCGCTATATCCTGTATTCCTGCAGTTGGCCAGCTTATATGGAACCTGACTTAGTGCTCGTAAGGATTTTTGTAAACAAATAGTATACTTTGAAAATAGGCCTACTTGTTTCTTGGTCATTGATTAAATATTTAGTAGGTACTCGCTTTAAGGCCTTAGATTGTAAGAGAAGCGCAAAAGTACCCAACTGACTGGTAAGGTATTTCTGCGGCTACCTCTTAAAGTAGGTAATTACACAGTAGTCAATTACACGGTAATAATACCGTGTCAATTATATTGAAATTCACGTTTTGTTGTCGTGACTTCTAAAAGCCATAGGTTTTATTTTTTACATTGTAACTACTCATTAAGGTATAACGGGTTTACATGGTACACATAGATATATAAGTATAGATAAACTATCGCTTTTCTGCATTATATTGATCACACATTACTGGTACTAGCAGTAACTACTTAGTAATCTGTGGTACTAGGTACTACTACTATACTTATATACATAATATAAACTTAGTCGGTTAGCATTTTTATATATTAAATTTGAAAAGTGGAGGTGAGTACAAAGTCTTGCCAAATCTTGCGCTCGTTGCCTTAAAAAACATCAACACAGCTCTGGCGATCCTAAGTAAAGCAAAAAAGAAAGCAAAGTAAAGCAGATTAGCCTTTCTGGAGGCCTCTAGCCGAGCAGAACTCGATTTTTCACTACATAATTACCCCCCCCCCCAACAACTAAATTTATAATAAAATTAAATAGCCTTTAAGATAAGCTGAAAATAAATCTTAGACGTCCCATTTTTAATTATGACACACACGACTTCATTTGAATACAGTTTATGTTAAATCATAACAGAAACAATGACACTTTGACTTATAAAAGTTTTCATCTTTTGTAGCCAAATTACGAGTCAATAGCCAAACACTGCAACTTGTGGCGTAACTGGGATGATATTGAGGATTCCTGGTCTTCACTTGCAAAGATTATGGATTGGTTTGGCGACAACCAGGATAGATTTGCGAAATATGCCGGCCCTGGGCACTGGAATGACCCTGATATGGTAAGTATAACGCCATCTATTATCTAGTTAGGGTAAGAGCAACCATTGTTCTTATGAACTGTATTGAGATTGTTGCATGGGCATGGTCTTGATACCCGTCTTACGCAATAGTCAATTCGCGCATAGTCGCAAATTTTTTGTTAATTTGTCATTATAATTTTAAATAAAAAAAGAAGCTTAAATAAATTGAAAATTGGTTAAACAGTGTTCTTGCTATGACTCGTCGTGAATAAATTTCGAGTCCTGACTCGAGCCAAGTTGATTGATCTGAAGTAGTGTGGCATGAATTGTAAACAAATGCTTGTTTTATAGAAAAATTCGAATAATTTACGGAGCACCAACTTCATAATGCAACCGTGTTACCCGTGTTACCCTATGTTCGTACATCATGGGCGATTGTGTGGAGAGGCCATAACGTGAACCCCCACAAGAATCTATTAGTATTGAAACGTTACGTAGTATTCAGACATGAAGCCTATGATCTGTAGTTTCCACTACCGATCATAGGTACTTCCGTAAGGCCTTTACGGCCTACAATGTCAAGAAGAAAGAAATAAGAAAGAAGGCCATCTGTATCTAAATAAATAAATGTCATTTATATTTTTACAGTTGATCATAGGAAATTTCGGACTCTCTTTAGACCAAGCTCGAGTGCAAATGGCTGTGTGGGCGGTGTTAGCAGCCCCACTACTGATCAGCACAGACCTAGCTACTATTAGGCCAGAGTTCAAGGAGATCCTGTTGAATAAAGACATAATTGCTGTTAACCAGGATCCAATGGGAAAACAAGGCTTGAGGGTGTGGAAGAAAGCGGGCCGTGGAACTGTGAGTGATTTTATACACTTGACATTTTTTTTCTAGTCCTTGGCAATCAGAATATTTACATTTTAGTATAGAATCGCAAGAAAAGCATCTTGTCATTTTGGCATAGAATTGGCGCGCCAGTTGGTAAGCGTCCCCGTGGCCTATGGATGCTTGTTACATTATACATTTTTGAGGAAATATTAGACATTAGCAACAGATAACGTAGATTGAATCAAACCATTCATATTAATATTTGAAGCTGTGAAATCAGTGTGAAGTAACAACGTGCAGCTTTGGTGACGTTAATGATCAATTTATTCCGAATTTATTCGTCTCCGCCTCTTGATCTGACCCTCTGTTTTCCAAAACTCCAACGAATTTCGAAAGCATTTGAAGATAAGAATTTGTATTCATACCGTATATTTATTAACTTTCGAAATATATTCCCTTAGAAAGCTCGCCTGGAGATCTGGTCTCGTGAGTTACACGACGGGTCCTTCGCCTTGGCTTTCGTATCACAGCGCGACGACGGTACACCTTATGCTGCCAGCTTCAACTTCGATGATATGAGGCTGACTCCGGCTGATTACGAGATCCATGTGAGTTATAGTTGTCACCTTTGAAACCGTATAAATTGAGTAAAATTGACACGGTGACGACAGCTGTGTGTTTTTTTAAATAGTAGTAGACACCTACATCTTACAGTATTATTAACATCATAGTGATGTTACAACTTTCTACAGTCCAATAATAGGTATATATGAATTTTCGGTTAATTGCGAGATAATTACACAAAAAACAGTGGAAAAAGGTATTTTAACCAAATAAAATTCGTTAAGGTAAAGAACAGTCATTACTGACTAGTCAGTATTACTAATACTACTAATATTTTTAAATATTGAATTAGATCCCATTAAACTTATTGCGCCTACTCTTTTTATGATAGTCTTCTATGTATTGACAGTGATACAGTATGTACGGCTGGGACTTGGATATTAATGCAACAAAAACGTAATTACAAAATATTACGAGTCTACAGTTTGTTTTTTTTAACTGATTTTGTATTTTAATTGTAATTGTAATTTGCCATTCATTTCCTAGACGTTTGGACCGACAACAATAATATAAATAGGTATATTTTCTAACATCAGGTACTATCTACTAGGTGCTTAACTATATCTGATTGTAATATGTATATATCGATAGACCAATGCATTGTCTACATATAATTAAATGTCCGTGGTTATGCATTTCAGTTTTATAATATTACAAATATAATTTCAGGATCTGTACAAAGATGAACAGGTGCGGCTTTTGAAATCAACTGAAGATTTTGAAGTTCGGATAAATCCAACGGGTAGGTTATTTGTACGGCGATCGTAATTACATGTACATTTATTTATTCATAAACGACTCTCCAGAACAGTGGGTACAAAAAGAGTTAGTGTAAAACGAAGAGAGTTGTCAAGTTTTGTAATTGGCCTTATCACAAGCGAACTGCTAATTTTTCAACTTTTTCCACAGGTGTGAAATTCTACAAATTTGTGTCAAAGAGTTCGAATGAAGTAAATGTCAAGACTGATGGTGTTAAAATTAGGCCAGTGACAGGTGATGCTGTTGTTGACTCTGTGTTAAATAAGTTAGATTAAAAGATTTAGTAATGTTAAGTTCTAGAATAATAAAAAGGATAAAATAAAAGAATTAAGACATGTTTACCAACTTTATTTGTCCATACTTAAACTCAGTTGATAAATGAAGATATCATCCTCGCTGTGAACACCGCGCTACTGAAGCGGCAACGCCTGGTCTTTCTTTGCAGACGTTGAAACAGACGACTGTTCGGGCCGAACCGACCCGATTAGGAAATAAATTAAATATTGCCATATTAATCAAAGATTACAGTTTTTCTTACCTGAAGATTGGAGGGACCCTTTGTAAAGTTTTTTTTTTCCTTTTTTTAACCGACGAAAAAAAAGGAGGTTCTCAATTCTACCGTATAATTTTTTTTTTCTTTTTATGTCTGTTCAGCCCTCACTTCGTTATTTATGAACCGATTTTGATTATTCTTTTCAAAATAAGTTTATATAAAATTTGATAGTTTATGTAAATAAGCTCAATACTTAAGACTTAAGGTTTATTTATTTTTTGCTTTTAAGTTTTTTTCGTCGGTTTAATTTTTTATTAAAAAGATTTTTATTTAGAAAGAATACTAGTAACGTGGGTCACACATTACTAGTAATCTTGTTGACCCCTCAGTGGGTTCACGCCGGTAGTGTACTGGGTAGGGTTCGAACCCGCAACCACTTGATCGCAATACGCTACCGCCGCTATAATTTGTAAAGTTGTGTAGGGTCCTATGGCAATGTCCATCCATTGTCTATGTAGAAGTTCGGACGACGGCTTATCTCGATTGCTTCATGTATTATTCGTGGTAGGAAATATTTCTTTAAGAAGAAGTCTTGCCGAATCGTATGTAACCATGTCCGTCATGCAGACGTCTTCAACAACAGCCGACAATATGATAACATGGATTGTAACAGACAATCCATGTTATCACACAGCGTACTGTACGCCTTGATTTTGACGTCGTAATCTTGGGGAGTTTAAAGTTTAAACACATTGATTAATGTAAGTGGTAAATTAAAGAAATCGGTACTGACCATTCACAATAAATTATGGTTATAGACGAACAGAGTAAGAACGTTGCTTTATTACAAATTAGACTGATAGATGAGATCAATTAAATCAAATCTTAAATGTTTAGTTACTAAACAATTTATATTATTGGATCCCTACCAGTTCCCAAATGTAGGAACAACAGTTATCAATTCAAAAAAAAACCTCGAGTTTCTTTTTCCCGTCTTGACTAAAGACAAATTTCTCGAAAATTCTCAAGCAGAAACCCTAGTAATGGGTGACCCTGTTCAATAATGTTATTTTACTTTATAAGTTGAATATTGTCTCCGATAGATGGTGTTGTATTAATTTTTTGTTTAGCAATTCTTACTCGCAGATCAGGAGATTTGAAGAGAGTTGTTGTTTAACGAATTTGATCATGTAAATTTTGTGCCGCTTGTGAGCTTGTGAACCGGCACAATGAGCATTTATGTCAGCCAAAGTACGGCTACAATAAATTAGGTAGGTGGGTACATACTTATAGTTTTTAGGGTTCCGGTCCTCAACAAGAAAAAAAAGAAGCCTTATAAGATCACTTTGTTGTCCGTCTGTCTGTCTGTCAAGACCTTTTTTCTAAGGAACCTGTTGGCCCATCAAGTTAAAATTAATACCAAATACGTCTGTTTGCGGTCCCTTGAAGCTGTAAGAAAATGAAGCTTCGTCAACGCAATCAAAAGATATGGCAAATTAAGCCTAGGATTTGACCTAACTTTAACATATCGCAGCTAAATCAAAACCTAAAGGGTACTTCCCATTGACCTGAGACATGAAATTTGGTAAGCAGCAAGGTCTCGCACCACAATAAATTAAAGGTGTGTGTTAGGACCACGGGTGTACTACAGAATTGAGCTGATTTCCTTATGTGTGTGTACCTTTAATGAAATCCAGTGTACTTTTTTTGATAAAAAGATATCAAAATAATATATGTACACCCGCCATTCTAACGTTAGGACTGCGGGTCTATATTTTTTTGCATCAATACAAATGAAATGCGGACGAAATTGCGCGGGTCAGCTAGTGTATTAAGGACTTAAAGCGTGTGGTCTTGTATTAACGTTGAAAGCAACTATTCCTAGTCCTAAAAAGATTACTGAACTAGGTTGATAGTGAATCTTTGCATTTGTATAATGGAATCTGCTTCACTAACTTTTAAACTTTCGCGTTCCATGATATAATATTATCTACGTATAAACGGGAATTGACGCGATCACGAAAAGGTATTACATACCTCTGAATTGCCTGACGTTTCAACCAGTCAGGCAATTCAGATTCAGGCATTATAGGAATCTGCTTCTCTATAATTTTTGGGACTCGGCGGTTTGAAATGATCGAAACGCGGAAACATTTAATAACATCATCAAATGAATATCAGCGGTAGTTCATTGAACCGTAATGCTATTTACGATTGCCACAACGGTTTTATAATACATATAATTATGAGACTTTTGTCAGCATATCGAATCATGTTCAGTGTGCGTGTGTAGTGGCTACTTTTAGGGTTCCGTACGTCCGAATTAAAACACGGAACCCTTTAGGATGAAATTGTTACACAATATGAATCTCCTGTGACCCAAAAGCAGATGTCTAACGTAAATAAATGAGTTTTGAATATTGGGGTCACTTTTGGAGGCTCAATTAATGTAATGAAAATATATGAAAATTTACCATTTTGTCTTATCTCCGAATCTACTAAGTCGAAATTAAAAAAAATACGGAAAAAAGCTTTTTATTTATAGATTACAGGAAAACTTGTAAAAAGTTATCAGTTATTTTTGCTCCTCAAAGATTTCATTAGTATTTGTGTTCAAAAGATTCGTTTACTACGGAATTAGTAAAATTCGTGTAATAAAAAGGATTTGCCATCAAACTGTGCAGTGCATAAGCCATAATTTAAGTGTTTACTATCAATTATTTATCAATTTCAAACATCAGTGTAAAAACTAACACCGACATTAATTTAATAACTTAGTAACTCGAAGCAACGCGTAAGAGACGCATATTGCACGGCGCTTACGACGTTTTTCTCGCGAACTTGGTAAGCTAAGATAGCATTATATTTTGTTTTGGTATTCTGTGAGTGACGGTTCTTATAATGTCTTCGCCTTCATATTCCTGGGGTTGTTGCACTAATGAAGGTATATGCGAGCATGAAGAATTTGTAAATTGCATTCTCTGCAATGTTTCATACCATTTTCTCTGCCTATCGGTACCGGAAATTTCGAAGGACTCTGAAGCTTATCACCTGTGGAAGTGCCCCCGATGTATAAGCATGATACCAAAGGCTGCAAAAAAAGATAATATCCTATACGTAACGTGTCCACTATACGAGGCAATAAGAGACTGGCTTTGAACTCGCCCCCAGGATCTACAGCTGTTACCGCTGAAGATGTGCGCACTATAGTTCAGGATGTTATTAAGACAGAACTTGCCGCAATGATCCAACAAATTAATACCACGATAGTTAATACTATAAACAAGGAGTTAGAACCAATAAAAAAAGATGTGCAAGAATTAAAAATTTCACTTACTTTCCACACTCAAGAGTTTGATAGGCTGCAGACGGAACAAGCTACAACAAGTTCTACCTTGAAAAATCTAAAGGAAGAGAATGACCATTTAAAAAATACAGTGACAGATCTCACACAGCGGTTAAATTACTTGGAACAGCACGCGCGTTCGAGTAATTTGGAGGTGCAGTGTCTACCGGAAAACAAGAATGAAAACTTATATACCGTTATTAAGCAACTGGGCTCGGTGGTCGGGAGCGAACTAAAGGACTACGATGTTTCATACTCTACTTGCGTAGCTAAACTTAACAGTAACAGCAAGCGCCCCCAAAAATCCGGGATCAGGTACTAGCTGCTGTTCTTACATACAATAAAAAGAATGCCGAGAAGAAACTTAGTACCACAGATTTGGAAATGGCAGGAAATAAAACTCCGGTATATGTTGTGGAACACTTATCACCAGCAAACAAAGAACTCCATGCAATGGCGAGACTAAGGGCAAAGGAGAAGGGGTATAAGTACACTTGGGTGCGTAGTGGTAGGATTTTTGTTAAAAAGCACGATAACTCTGATGTTCTACTGATAAACAATCGCGAGAGTATCAATAAGATTCTATAATGCGGAACTTTACATAGAAAACATAATTATTGTTATATTTTTGCATGGTTTGTAACTTTATTATTCAAAATTCAACACTATACAAATTTATTACCCAAATAGTGGTCGCTTACGAACAAAAACCCATACATTCTATCGCAATATTTGTTGTAGCAATTATGACATCATAATTATAACCGAGACTTGGCTAAATGATTCTGTACTTAGTAGCGAGTTATTTGATGATCGTTATACTGTATACAGAAGGGATAGGGAAATGTCTAGTTTACAGTGTCATAAAAAAGATTGTGGGGGAGTCCTGTTTGCAATAAAAAAAAGTATAAAGTCTAAACGCATTATAAACTGGGAATGTAGCAGCGAAGATATTTGGGTTGCTATCGACATACCTGGTACACGTACAAACACAGTCCATAATATATTTTTTTGTGCAGTGTATTTACCTGTAAGGCGGAACATATTAGAAGATTTTATAGATAATTGTAATGCCGTGTTCGAACAAGTCACTAGTTGTGAAATATGTATTGTAGGAGACTTTAACCGACGTGATATAGACTGGCAATCAACAACACAATCCAGTAACAACTGTAATTTGTATAGCATAAGTGAAACCTTACTGGATTTCATGCACATTAATAAATTAAATCAATTTAACTTAGTTAAAAACTCAGATGGCCGTATACTTGACCTTGTAATAACTTCTAGCCGATCATGTTACGTCGATTGTAGTTTAAATCCTATAAGTAACGCTTATCGTCTGCACCCACCATTAGATATTGTTATTACCTTGCAAACCGAAGCTAGATTATTGTATAATAATGCTCATGAAAGACCAAATTTTCATAAAGGAGATTATATATCGCTAACTAATTATTTAAGTGAACTGGATTGGGACGTATTGTTTTCAGGACACGGTGATGTGAACGGGATGCTTGAGACCTTCTATGACATTCTCAATACTGCTATTAAAAAATATGTACCGTTGCACATACCTAAAACTAATAGATACCCACCGTGGTTTAGTCGTTATTTAATTAAACTATTAAATATTAAAAATAAACTCAGGAAACGGTATAAAAAATATGGAAACCCATTAGATGCACTGGAATTTAGTTATATTGGGAAGCGTTGTGACCGTATGGCACTTGAGTGTTATAATAATTACACTAAGTTCATGGAAGATGAAATAAAAAAAAATCCTTAACTCTTCTGGACTTACGTGAAAGCCAAACGAGGAGGATCTAGTGCATACCCCAAGTCTATGACAGACGGATCGACGACCACAACAAATGGAACGGAGATATGCCAACTATTTGCTAATTACTTTTCTTCAGTATACACCCCAGACCAAAACCCAAATGATGACTGCAAAACAGAGCATATACAGTCACTGCAAAAACACAGCCTGTCTCTATGTAGCCCTTTTATTAACCACGACGATTTACTAAAAATACTGCAAAGCTTAGATGTTACTAAGGGAACTGGACCTGATGGAATTCCACCCATTTTAATTGTAGCCTGTTCCAGTGTGTTGGTTCGTCCACTTATGCTGATTTATAACAACTCTATGTTTAGCGGTATATTCCCCTCAAAATGGAAAATTGCAAAAGTGGTCCCAATACACAAATCAAATGACGTTGAAGTAATATCTAATTACAGACCAATCTCGATTTTATTTTTTAAGTCTTAATATGCCCATATTTGCAGAATCATCTTAAGCTATATTTAAGCATTAGTCAGCATGGATTTGTAGGAAAACGATCCACGAGCACTAATTTGGTACCATTCACTGAAGCCTTGATTGAAGCCATAGATTCAGGTCATCAAGCTGATGTTATTTACACCGATTTCAGCAAAGCTTTCGATAAAGTATCCCATAGAATATTAACTTCCAAACTACAAGCTTACGGCATATGTGGATCTTTGCTCGAATGGCTGACATCGTACTTGTTGGGCAGGGTATTTTTTGTAGTAGTTAATGGCTATCAATCTAATGTAGAACATATTTTATCCGGTGTGCCACAGGGCTCCCATTTGGGGCCAGTCTTGTTTAATTTCTTTATTGACGAATGACGTCCCACACTGTTTTTTGCACTCCAAAGTTTTTTTATATGCAGATGATCTTAAGTTTTCAAGACTAATCAAATCTGAGGAAGATGCTAGGTATCTTCAAAGTGACCTCAATAGACTAGTTGAATGGTGTGAACATAATAAAATGCAGTTAAATACCGATAAATGTAAGCATGTAAAATTTACTAGGAACCGAAACCCCATTAGCTTTGAGTACCACATATATAATATCAATATTAGCGAAGTGGATACTATGAGAGACCTCGGTGTTATATTTGATAGGAAACTTACTTTTAGGCCTCACCTGGATCACATTATAAGAAGGGCTTCCAAAATGCTAGGGTTTGTTGTAAGAACCTGTAAAAGCTTTCGTAGCGACAAAACTAAAATATTGCTTTATAATACTCTTCTTCGGAGCATATTAGAATATTGCAGTGTTGTCTGGCGGCCACACTACGCAACCCACTCCTTGCGTCTGGAGCGTGTGCAAAAGCGTTTTCTCTGGCATCTTGCATTTTGCAATGGCATATCCAAAAAAATTCGCTCCTATCAAGGCAGACTAAAATATTTTAAAATTAAATCCCTTGCCAGTCGGTTGGAATCTAATGACGCAATATTTGCTAGTAAGATTGTCAATAACAAAATTGATTGTTCCCCATTGTTGGCCCTTGTTAAATTTCGAGTGCCTTCAAGGCTTCCGCGCGGACCCATTACACCACTGTGTCCACCACTAAGGAGAACTGTTCTAGGTGAAAATTCACCGTGTGCTAGGTTGTGCAAGGTGGTAAATAGCTGCAGTGATTTAGTTGATATCCACTTTGACTCATTTAACAAGTATAAATTAATGTTTAACTCTTTGCCAGACCATGTTTAACTTACTAGATAAATACTGAAAATAAGCTGTTTAAGCTTAATTCAATTGTGCCACAAATACTGATTACCTGTCAACAGTTACTGTGATGGAAAGTTAGCTTAATCTATTTTTTATTATACTATTGCATGCTGTGTCTGCCTTTAAGTAATTGTTACATTACGTTCGAAATTATTGAATGTGTAATATTTAAGTATAAATGTAAACAATTGTTGGTGGACCTAAATAAATAAATAAAAATAAAAATAAAAAAAGTCTATGGTGCTAAAGTAATATAACAAATTTCTCAATATTGTGCGTACAAACTTACATTTGCAATTCATCATGCGTAACCTTCTCACACACAAGTCAAGTTCACACAAGTCTCAATTTTCCGGTTTTATTAAGTTGATTCAGTCATACTATTAATTTTCGGTCATTATGTTTTATAATCGAAGTTTATTTCTAAACCATGTAAAGATTAAAAATATATTAGGAAATTTAATAGCTCTTTTCATTCGGCCGCTTGTGAACTGAACATAGTAATTTTGTAATCTTACACACGACTCTCGAAAATCTGGATTAGATTTCCGGCTCAGGTAACTGTAATAAAATTCATAGTGTTAAAACGTACCGGATATATTACACCCGTACCTACTTCGTCGGGTAAGTATATGAGTTTAGTAAAACAGGGTTTAAAAAAAAATGCAAACACTTCCTCTTAGTTTGAAGCGGTTGATTTAAGAAATAATAAAATAATATAAAATATAATATAAGAAAATTCCGCAATTACATTGATATAATAGGGTATTATCGTACTTATTTTGCATCACAAATAAACTTCAAGCTACCGCATAATACGTTTGTCGGAAGTGGACACTGGTTAGCTATTCATTTAAAAAATAAGCAGACAGCAGAAGAAAGACTGGAAAATTAACGGATAGTTAATAAAATTAATAATAATTTTATTATCCCTCTTTTTAACTATTATTATTATGGTAAATAAATTTAAATGACATTTGTTTAAAACTTACATAAGACATTCAATATTTTTTCGACAACCAAGTAAAACAATCAAATTACACAAGCGGAATATAAAATTACTAAGTTATGTCTACATACACATGATGCGATTGGTATGCTGTTCATTAAGTTTATCAGGTTTTTATCAAGGCAAGTTCAAAGTCACCGTTAACTGAGTGAAAGTTGATAATTTATGTGAATGTAAAACATTGAGCTCTAGTGTTTAACTACGAAATACGGACGCGGGACGGTGCATATAAATAGTTTGCTTATCATGCTCTAATTTTTAGTGAGTAAATTTTTGTTAGTTCCCGAACGTTCCCTTAACCAAATGATGACTGTCAATGTCAACCGAAGAGATAGTAATGCTGTCAATTTAGATGTATGCTTTATGTCAAATAAATAATGTCAATTTAAATTTTCTTTAATGGAAATTGAAACGGCTGCTTGAGCACTAAAATATAATAATTGTAACCAGTTGTAACTATCACAATTAAATAAACTTGACTCCCAAGTCCAATGTATTGTAAATTATATGAATACGGATCGCGTACGCTCAACGTAAATACTGTTATCACACGTACGCGTAAGAAGGAAAGAAAGCTGGTAACTGGTATTAGGTCAATGGTGTATTCGTGCCGGTAATGTGAAGCTGGCTGCTGACGTCGGCATCGTACGAGACGCGCCGACCGCGGTCGGGTGGTCATCAGTTTGCGCCGGTTACATAGCTCGGTTAACACGTCCCGACAGTTAAATATAGGTACGTAACTTAATCTTTATAGTCTAAAAACATGGGCGGAAGAGTTGAAAATGTGGGCATACTTGCCATGGAAATATATTTCCCTTCGCAATACGTAGAACAAACAGAATTAGAAAAATTCGATGAAGTGTCTGCCGGCAAGTATACGATTGGACTTGGACAGAATAGAATGGGCTTTTGCTCAGACAGAGAAGATATTAACTCGATTTGTATGACGGTGCTACACAGGTTAATAGAAAAAAATAATATCAACCTCCATGATATTGGACGAATGGAAGTTGGAACTGAGACCATTATTGATAAGAGTAAAAGTGTGAAGACCTACCTCATGACCTTATTTGCTAAGGAGGGCGCGACAGACATTGAGGGTATCGACACGACAAACGCGTGCTATGGTGGTACAGCAGCTCTATTTAATGCAGTAAATTGGGTAGAATCTTCATCATGGGATGGTAGGAAGGCTATTGTAGTGGCAGGAGATATTGCTGTGTATGGCAAAGGGCCTGCACGTCCCACGGGTGGGGCAGGAGCAGTCGCTATGCTTATTGGCCCAGATGCTCCTTTAAGTTTAGATTGTGGTGTCCGTGCCTCTTATATGACCCATGCATATGACTTTTATAAACCAGACTTGGCATCGGAGTTTCCTTTTGTTGACGGAAAGCTGACAATCAAATGCTACCTCAGTGCTTTAGATAATTGTTATAATTTATTTTGTAAGAAGATGCGGAAAGTTGACCCTGACTTTAAGGGCCTTCTGAGCTTGGATGGCATGCTGTTTCATAGTCCGTACAGTAAATTAGTACAGAAATCACTAGCAAGACTGTGTTTCAATGACTTTCTTAATGCATCACCTGAACAGAAAGATAAGCAGTTTCCAGGGTTATCAAATTTTAGCTCTTATAAGTTAGAAGATACTTACTTTGATAGAGATGTTGAGAAGGCGTTTATGAAGTATAGTGAAGAGTTATTTGAAGAGAAGACAAAACCATCTCTGTACATAGCTAAGAATGTTGGAAATATGTATACTCCTTCACTGTATGGTGGGCTTGCTTCTTACCTTATTAGTAAATCTCCAGAGCAGCTGATTGGAAAGAAGTTTGCACTGTTCTCGTATGGATCTGGGTTAGCTTCTACCATGTATTCTATAAATATTTGCAACGACATGAGTGTTGGGTCCAAGCTCGGGCAAATGATAAAGTCTCTCCATGAATTTGTGTCCTTATTAGATAAGAGACAGTGTATTGAACCTAGCAAGTTTTCAGAAATTATGGATGTAAGGACAAAGAACTATCACACTGCACCGTATCAGCCATCAGGTTCAATAAACGCATTATTTCCTGGTACATACTATCTCATTGATATTGATGATCAAAGGAGACGTAGTTACAGTCGGAAAGTTTAACAGTTTCATTTGTTACAAACAAGTTGTGTGTTTTGGTGCAAGAAATTGTTTTGATGGTGTTATTGGTTTTAAAATTTTGTTTTTGGTAAATGGTTAGTATGCTATTTTTATGTACATAGCATACTTGTATAGTATTTGTTGTTATTTAATAGCTATTCAATAATATTATTGTAACCTTTTCACCTCATAAGCAGACATAAGTTTCTAATCAAGATGTACTTTGTACAATGCATTTGCACACAAATTAATCTTTGTAATATACATACATATGATATATTGAAGAACCAATCGGTTTATTTGTATTTTAATTAATTGTAATTAGAATCAGAATATAAATTTACCTTAATTGACATTTAGGGTATTTTTAAAGCATTCTGTTATTAACTGTTATATAAATAACTATCATGGTGTTTGCCTTTAGTTAAAGAGCTATAGAGCATGCTTTATGCTATGTTAAATGTTCTTCTGATGTTTTTAAGAAGACCAAAAATTTTTAATTCAAAATTTTACATATGAAATGTGCTAGTTGAAAGTCTATGAATAAGGTTTACAAATTGGTGGCTATTAAAAGTTCCTTATCAGTATGTTCTATTGATGCTCCTAAGTGTCACAAAACATATCAAGCGTTTACTGGGTTTAGGTTTAAAACCTCTACAACTATTTAATTCATTCCATTTTAGGACCTTTATACCTAGTAAAAATGCCATAATTTTAGTAGGAATTACAGTATATACTTACATATATTTTATATCTTATTTTTTTTCTTGTAAAGAATACTAGCACCTGGACATGAATTACTAGTATTCTTGTAACCCCCTACTTTCCGACAAGCCAACCCGCCCTTCGCGAGTCTGATGCTTATGCTATTTTACCATGATATATCTTGTAAAGTATTTAGTGTCGTACTTAGCCGGTTTCACTAGTACACAGAGCTTAAAAAGATAAGAGTTTCCATGTATTTTACTAATTTTTGCCAGAAATGTAGTTTCGCTGGTTTTTACAGTAAACACTCAATATTATTATTATTCTTTGAGTATATTATATCTGTCACATTAATATTTAAGTGAGCTCCTATATAGTATACAATTTTGTAAGACACCAAAGCTATATTCAGTATAATAGAACTTTATTACAATTGTGTTGCTTAAGAACTTTATACACAATCAATGTACATAGTTAAGTTAGTGCAATTTTTTTTTCATAAATATGAAGCTATTCAACTGTGAATTGTTATATTATATATTTTTTAAATTCATGTCAATAAATCAATTTTTGAATTTGCTTTTTTGTTTTAATACAGTGTTTAACTGGTAATTTGTGACCACAAGTCATGGTCCTTTCAACAACCATCTGTTTAAATGTTGACTGGCCTGTTGGTCTAGTGGTTAGTAACCCTGACTGCTAATCCAGAGATTGTGGGTTCGCTTCCCACCCAGGACAAATAATTGTGTGATGAGCACAATGCTGATAAACAGATGTTTATCAGCAGTCTGGTTACCATAGTGCAGGCTCTGCCTAGTTTGGGATCAGACCGCCGTGTGTGAGATGTGTGTAGTTATTATTATTATATATAAGTGAAACCGACAGTCCCCTTTATAACGTCAGTGGCAGGTTCAACTATACTGCTGCCACTTCCCTTCAACCGATTACGATCATGGGTAAGGTAGTGGACTCGTGAAGCGCACAATGGTCGCTGCGCCGACATACCTGGCTGCAGGCAGTCTATGCTGGTGCTGACTGAGGTCTCACCACGTTTAACTTGCAGACTGCTCAGTCTCAACCGACTCGACATCAGGAAAGTTGTAAGAACCATTACGGGCCACCTGGTCCTAAACCGGCACTATTCACCATCAATGCGACAGACAGTCCTCTATGCAGATGATGTCTCAACGCCGAGGAAACGGCTGTCGAGAAAGCCTGTGAACGCCCTAGGAGGCTTCTGTGCTTCTGGAAGGAGCTAGGCTGGCTCAACTAGTCAGCCTTATCTGAACGCATAATGATAGATAGGTAACACTGACGGGTGACGGGCTTGTTGGTCTAGCGGTTAGTGACCCTGACTGCTGAGCCAGAGATCGTGGTTTCGATCCCCATCCAGGACAAATAATTGAGTGATGAGCATATAATAATTTGTTCTGTGTCTGGGTGTAATTTATCTGTAATATGTACGTATTCAGAAATATATAAGCATGTTTATCAGCAGTCTGATTACCATAATACAGGCTCTGCCTAGTTTGGGATCAGACGGCCGTGTGTGAGATGTGTCGAGTTATTATTATTATATTATTTTATTAGCATTGCAGTGGAAGATACATTTTAAATATTTACATTATACAGATAATGTACAAAGGGCGACCTTATTGCTAAATGAATCTTTCCCAGGCAACCTTAGGATGGATCAAAATGATTCGCAGAGACAGTGGCAGTTGGTGTTATATTTAAATTTTAATTAGTGGAATTTCTAATAAATATGAAAACAAATATATACAGATATTCTATATTAACCTACTATAAATACCAATAGGTACTTGTCAATATACATAGATAAATCATATTGTAATATATACAATACATATATAATTAATATACAATATACCTTAAGCGATCAGTAGTAACTACATACAGTAAATCTCGTGTCAATCTCCTCCACTTTAGGTAGTAGGTAGTGTTCATGAACCATTTTTTTTATAAATGGTTGCGTTGGCGTTGCTCAAATCAAGTAAGGTAAGTACTGTAATATTTCCACTATATGGATAGTTCATTTCGTTCACGTTACGGACGATATCAGGTTAGGCATGGGCCTAACCTGATATCGTCCGTAACGTGAACGAGTGCAGAGGTCGTGCTGTATCCAGGACGAAAGCCAGATTGAAAGGGGTTTAGTAAATAGTTCTTAGAAAGTTGCTTAGTTGGGAATGGATGAGGCGTTCAAGGACTTGAGATAGGAAAGGCAAAATAGATATTGGACGATAGTCAGAAAATGAAGAGGGTTTAACTTTTTTAGGTAGTGGAATAATTTGTGCATCTTTCTATACAGATGGAAAGACACCACTGGTCAAGAAGTGATTTAGGATATTGCATAGGATAGGTAGGATTTCGTCTAGGATAGGGACAATCATATTTCGACTGTTACAGTTCCTATTGCATTAGATGAAATTGCTAGTATAGTCTTATTAACATCACAATCGGACAGTTGATCAATGTCAATCAAGAAAGGTGGATAGTCGGGGTGGGGTAAAAGAGATATGTGTAAGAGTATTTGCTTTAATTGTGTAATTAAAGTCAAACGAAGTGGAAATGGACCGCCTATGAGTCTAAATGCGGAAACAGAGCCCTATACCAATACCAAGTCCCCTTTGCAGAGCCGGCATGGAGGCAGAAGAAACGGCCGCGCACTTCCTAATGGAGTGCACGGGTGTGGCCACATACTGGGCCAAACACCTGGGGTCACCGAGGACTTTCCACGAAGTAATCGTTGACATCAGAGGTTTGATAAATTATCATGTCTGTCTGTCCATGTGTTTTTTTAATCGTAGCTCCCAAATAGATGTACCGTTTGGGTTGCGGTATTTATTTTCGAAAACAAGTTTAATCGGATTCGTTCAAAGTTTTTTTGGTGAGAGCAGTTGAAACAGATCTCATATAAAATATTAAAGTACAATAAGCGGTCTTATCGTTAATAACGATCTCTACCAAAACAACCTTTAGATGGAAATAATCACAGAAATATTGAATAAAAACATACTTGTTGTTGTTGATGGCGTACTATTGAATATACAGACAATAATTTACACATATAGATACATATATATCCTAGCTAGTTAGTAGAGGTTACATACTCGTAGTATATTCGAATGTAATTATGATCTTAGTTATGTAATAGAATAAATATTAGGGAGATAGATAGTGGTGATTGACCATATTTTCACTGGTAATGCATTCCACAAACGAACAGCCAGGACCGTAAAAGAAATAATAATAATAATAATAACTATTATGTATGATAGCCACACAGTTCCATGTTCATTTTGTGTTGTTTTTTGCCACTATGCTCTGAATTGCGTCAATTGTAGGTAAGTATAGGTAATTTTTTCATGATTATGTTGTTGTACTTGCTAATAGCATTCGATTATATTACATTACCCTGTGAAAAATCTGAAATGGTATGTTGATAGCGACAGAAAACATGATCTTTTTTAGGTGTGGAAATGAAGATGGAGAATAAAAACAAGAGGCACGTAGTGGTTGATCAAGTGTTACAATTATGCGAATCTCCGCATAATTGTGATAATAGGACGTTGACGTTAGTCCAACGCCATCACCATTGGCTATGTGAAATGTGACAACAAAGACAATGATTGTAAATACAGATAATTTATTTCTAACATCTTTAATAAACTATCATCAGACCTGCCGTCCTACATCAAGTTATCTATATGTATAAAATTTTCGTGTCACGTTGTTTGTTGCGAAGCTCTCCTAAACTATTGAACCGATTTTAATAAAATTTTGCTTGCAGTTGTGTGCAATGTGTGCAGTTTGGTCAAAATTCAAATATAGAATAGTTTCTTTTATTGCAAATTACCTAGCCACTACAGCAACGCGTGGTCGGGTAGCTAGTATAAGATTATCAAAAATTTGAAGAAGTAAAACTGTACAAAATCCAATTAAAAAATTCGTAATTCCAACAGTAACACTTCACCGGTGAGTCTTGTTGGTCGGCCCAGAAAGACTAAGCAATATTTATTCTTAAATATTTTACGTATTAACACAAAATTTTATTATTACTAGACATCGGATTCTATGCACTAACAAAGTGCCATAATATGCATGCAAATATGCACTAAAAAGCTTAAATATGCACTAAAACTCCAAAATATGTGCGTATTCAACTTCTTTTATTTTTAGGTACTTTTACATAAATATTTTAATGATATAAATTACAAATTAAGCGAAAGAACGTTAAAATACGTGTAGTTCTTGTCATAATAGCTATCAAGTATTTCAGATATGTAAATGCACGACTGTACCGCCAATACACTCGTACTGACTTGAAATGTCACACTGTAAAAATAATAAATTACCTAGATGTCTTTGTGTGGAAAATTACATATTTATGAAAACATTAATCATTGGACTGAACATCAATGACGAGAACAATAATGAAAAATAAATCATGTATACTTTGGTAAATTAAACAGTTTTTGTGATGATGCAATTTTTTAAGTGAATACTTCTTTGAGGCACGTTGGGCACTTTTGGGATGGGGAAAAAGCACTGAACTCGTGTGACCGTCACGTTCAGATACATATTAATATGTAGATGTATCTGTGTGTTTTCACTTCTGACGTGCAGTACTACCACTCACAACTTTTTTAGTACATTATGGATCTAAGCATATTACAGCACATTTGATGATAGGTAAGCGATTATCGGTGTATAAACATTTGCAACACCAAATAATCAGAGGTACCTCTCACCATAGGTACCTCTGATTATTTGGTGTTACAAATTCTTGTGGCAAAGAGTGGGATTGACAGACTTTGGGGATAGACAGACTTGGCATTCCAAGTCTGTCCTCCCCCAAAGCATCCAAGCCACTCTTTTCACCAACACTGTACTCACATGACACCAACATGACATATTTTTGTGGTTTGATACAATATTTAATTTTAAATAAGCAATTTTAGTGAAATGTAATCAAATAGAATTACATTTTTGTCCAAAATTTTCTGGTTTTCGGACGTATTATAGGTCGGGTCGATTTCGTCCTACGTTTTATTAAAAACTACATATAACAGTAAAACATAAAAAAAATAAAAAGTAAGTATATTAAAATGACAAATTACCTACTTAAACGAAACTTGAACATTCAAAATATATTAGGAGTATTTTTACAAATCGAAGATGTTTTTTAAGTCAGTCGTTGAAATACCTAGCTCCAAAAGAGAAAGACTATACTGGCCCCTTATACAATAGAACGTTAAAAGTTCTCTTAGTAATAGAATTAAAATAATTTTATCTCAGATACCTCATACCACCAGATATTAACTATCAAATCACTTAATAACAAAATAGTATCTTGTTCGTACTGAGAATCAGCACATTCAGCACTCAAGTGGTTGTTATCAACTTATAATGCTCATTTTTATTAAACAGTGAACTGTTTTATTATCTATTATAGTTTGTCCCTATTTAAAAAAAAATAATAGTTACCAAAAAGTTTTTGATGTGGCGATAACAATTACATCAGCTAAAATCAATATGTAAATCAAAATACACAATGTTATATGTATAGACAAACATAATGTACATTGGATACGGTAATCTAATTAAATCTATCCTTGTCTTATCTCCATTTACAAGACAAGTGTCAAGAGAGAAGAGAGAACAAATAATTTATTTTATAAAATATACGAAGATAAATAATTATCTCATAAGTCAGTAAAGATTACCATCGTTTTAAATTAATGATGAATTAAAACTGGATGTTGTCGCTAGATGGCGTTAGGTGTGTGTTAATTGTATGGCGACAAGCCGTAAAACAGGGTTATGAATTTTAATCTTGAAGATACTTGTTTGATCAGATGGCCTTTAAATAATTTGACGTTTTAGGGTAAAGTTTAAAGAAATGTTTTTTGCTGTGTAACTTAATAATAAGTTATTTATTTCAGGTTCTTAACCCATATTTTTATTTCATTCTAAACTTTATGCCTATTTAGTACATTGGCGGACTTAATGCCTCAGGTATTCTCTACCAGTCAACCATATTGGGTGAGGCAGTGAAAAGAAAAAATAGATGCACTTAAAGATTATGTTACCTATATTTTCTTAAATTACAAAGAAACTTGATTGTTATTCAATAATTTAAATAGTTTAAATCTCCATAAAATTAAATCGTATTCCATTTTGCTTTATTTATTCTGAACCCATTTCATTCATGATTAGACACGCATTTCATACATGAGCAGACATGACGAAGAAATTCACAATCCCAAAAAACAAACCCAAGCTATAAGTTTGAGCTTGTATTATATTATTTTCCTTTATTCCTGAACTACCTAACTTGCGTCATCTCTCTCTACCTAGCAGATCTTATAGAACGATAACAAAACTAGGATAAATATAGAATTCTACTCGACGTAGATAGAGTATATTTCTTTTGTTAACCGGGAATTCTATTGATGTAAAAAGAATAATGTATGTCTTTGTAATAGAGGCTATCAGAATAGCAGCACTGCGATGACCGGGAGCGATTACCGATCTAATCTATGATGCCATTCATAAAAAGCTGTATAAATAGTAATACGTTTTATTTCATAGATAAAGAGGCTAATAAGCATACGACATTTGTGTCATCAATATAATTTTATAAATGTCTTGTAAAGATAATTCTTAATAGTAGAATAAAAATATTACGCAATTACAGGCAACATTCAATAATACAGGCATGAATAGTGGCATGAGATACGGTTTATGAATATATTAACTATTTTGGTAAATCTGTTAGCTAATTTAAGTAGTCGGTTTTACAGGAAATGGTCTTTCTCTGGGTCGCCGTGTATTTTGTTCCGCAGAGAAACCAAGTGTGGTTTTAGAAATACATGTATATTTTGTATATGTATATATTTACGTTGTTTCCATCGTAGTATAATTAAAAGAGAGCTATAACTATCATACAATATCTTTTACATTGACCCAATTCCGTGCGTCATCATTATTCGTAAATGCTACTGATAGATAGCCACAGTATCGAACCGACTAAAACCACATGGTGTCCTGCTGCATTTACTACTCTATGATATACGTGATGGCCTCATTCTAAATTTTTCTAGTCTTAACAAACGAGTGATCGAGTGGAGTTAGCAAATCAAAAACCTTAGGCTTACGTCGTAAACAAGGCTTCTACTGATATTCATAAACCGTATTAGAACAAATATAGGTTACCGATATAGCTGAACGGGTCAGCAAATTGACGTGGCAATGGGCAGGGCACATAGCACTTAGAACGGATGGTCGATGGGTCCGAAAAGTTCTTGAATGGAGACCATGGACAGAAAAGCGCAGCGTCGTATTCCATAAAAAAAAATGCAAGCCGTGTTCCCCACGAAGCCAGATGACCCCACTATGCATCAGAAATACCTTCAAGAAGAAAACAATAGTGTTTCCCTTTTTTTATTAATTATTTTTTAAACTGCGCCTAACAGTCTACATCTTGAACATACAATTTGAGCACAAATCTCGTTTGCGTATCATCCTCGTGTGTCTAATCTATGGACAGATTGCATTTGCGTAAATATGGTTTATTCATTGGTTTATTCAATTAATTTATAAAAACCGATACTAGTTTCTACCTAATACATATTCCTATCCTAAAATACTAGGTACCTAAAATAAATTTACCATCTTTAACCTCGGCGATCAATCAATATAGGCTTTCACCATTCTGTCAAGGCCCATCGATGTATAGATTGGCCAATTGCTTGTATAGTCAGCTACATTTATGTATGGATAAGGTGACTTTGAATATATCTTTCGTAGTCTATTTACACTAGCAAAATTAGTGGTCTCACTTTTGAATTGACAACTAGGACCCCACCCCCCCAATAGAGCTGAGGTGGACTAACTCACTAGAAATATAACAATAACCTAATCTAAACTAACACTGAAATGATGATGATAATTAAGAAAAATAAAGGCCCGGTTCAACATATAAGAATGGGCTGAAGCCGCAGCAACCACTACAATGACAGAATACAGGGGTCTTTTTCTTGACGAGCAAAAAAAAATGCTAAGTATTTAAATTTGGTGCCATCCGATAGGCGCCTTTCCACTTACTTGCGGATGTATTAATGAGGTAGGTACTTACTTATCGGATGGTATGCAAGTTGAATACCTGTCTCACTTAATAATGGGGATACCCTACAGAACGAAAAAAGCGGCGTTATCAGTATGTGATTGAAAAATAAATCAACAATAAAAAAAAATGTACTAAATTAATAATCTCGTTTGTTGATTCGTAAAATGTAAACATTTTTAATACTTTTAGATCTAAATTGTTCATTCAAGATAGTGAACAAAACTTTTTAAAGTCGAAATAAATATATAAACTTTTGCAGCTGTTGACATCATAATATCAAACAAGTAAGAAAATGTTGAAACACAATTACACGAAATAGGCAACATCCTTACGTAAGGACCGGAATTTTATAAGGATAAATAGTTGCTGGGGCAATCGGACTTCGTTGGTGTGTTGCGGTCAACTTGCGCTTCTTACTCGTACGTACGTCGTTGTCAGATTTTGAATTGTAAAGTCTTGTAAAATGATAGGCAAAAAGGCAAAAAGCTAAAAGTTAAAGTTTGTCTACAGGTCGGTGTGGACATCCGGGTTTTGAATGAAGATTTGTTTGTGTACAATATTATTTTACAGTTATCAGAATTTATCTTGATCAGCGTCACCATTCTCCCAAATCCACTTGAAGCCAAGTACACCGAGTGTTCCCAAGTGTACCACAACACATAGACCTTCTTTCGTGATTCAAATTGCTTGCTCAATATTATGCATATAAAATTAGGGCAGGTTTTCAAATTTAATGGTGGTACTACACGATACCAAAGAACTAACCTTACTATTAAGACTAACTGTAAATAAAGCCCTTACCTTAGAGTGACTCTAAATAAAGGTCGAACTTAAAGATTATAAAAGCTAATGAAAATCAGATTAAGAGTCAAAAGAAACAGCCGCATCGTCTGCAATTCTGCATACTACATGCTTTGATCATTTTTACAATAACAGAATATCAAGCGTTGGTCGAAATCACGTTACGATATAGCCTATAACTGAATCACATGAGACTTACGAATATGATGAGAATTCCTCGTAGATATTTACAAATTACGGTCAAGTAACCATCAAAATTAACTTTTAAACTTTTGCGTTCCCTGATGTAATTATTCCATGATCCTATGTCGTGATCGCGAAATAAGTAGGTATATAATCAATCTTCATAAAGCAGACTTATAAGTTATTACATAAACTAACGAAAGTCTTAAACCCAAATGCGGTTCAATAAGTGTGCCAATTCTTTCAAATAAAAGTTACAAGAATTCAAAATAATATATATGTCGCATCTTCGGTCATTAGTACGAATGCTTAGAGCGCCCTCTGTAATAAATTCTGTGTTTCTTTGCGTGTTTGCAATACATCAGTGGTTAAGTATCAAAAGGGAGTTTTCTCATCGCCCGTACCCACTTCGTGCCCACATTGTGCCTAGTCCTGTGCCTGTGGATTCGACATATATTACAATAATTAATAAATAAATTAACTTTTATGAATGTAATAAATCAAAATTTAAATTACATAGGTACATATGTATTTGTGTAACAATTTTATCATGTAGGTATATGTTCATATGTAGATACATAATAAACTATCATGATTCATGAACATAAAAACACATTTTTTTTATTGAGAAATTTATTGCATCCGTAAAATGCATTGAAATATAAATTGTTGATACACAAATTGTGTTTGGAGGAACAGTTGTTGTGTCCCTCCTACACAAAGAGAGGATCCTACAACCAGGTGAGGTGATGATCGTGGCTGGCAGAACGCGGCCCAAAGGTGGTCGTTGTGTGGACGTCGCCATTTCGGATTTGCGTTTATTCAAAAATAAGTCGTATACGATTTATGAACAGCAGATACCGTAAATTCATTAAAACGAATACGTAATATGAAGCTACAGTATAATTTTATGAAAGTAATATAATAATAATAGTACTTTAAGATTATTGTGTTGAAGATAACGAAAGTTTACGCAAAACCGCCTGTTAATCAAATGGAAAGTTGGATTTATCGTCAACATAATATATGTAGTTATCAATGGTTTTATTGCCATTTCATTACGTAGTAGAACCTACTTTAAAAACGTAAGGTTTCAGTAAGGTTAGGTAAAAAAATATTTCCTAAAGAGAGTATATAGGCTGATAGGAATTATTGCTCACATTGCACACACCACACCACCACTCGGACTAGACCCGAGCTGTCAAAAAAAGGAGACAATTTTTGCAAATGTTTAGGAAGACATTTCTTAGAAATAAGCTTAGAAATTTCATCACGAAAATGGGACTGTTGAACAGATTTTATAAGTGCAAGTAACGACTGCTCTAACTCATAAGAAGTGAGAGCACCATGATGGCGTTGGCTAGGCTTTTGCTGCAAGTTTGAAACAAAGCGAAAGATCCAAGCTACTATTCGCTGTAAATGAGTGAACGAAGACGATCGTTCTAACAGCTCTGGCAAGACGTCATCCATTGGCTCTTGGGTTTGGACTACATGAGCACAAGATTTCATTTCAGGCACTTCCCCTAGATGTTCAGAACGAAATGAAGCTGGCCAGGAATTGAGACCTCTGAGCAGCCATTCTGGTCCCGACCACCATTTATCGCATTTCACCAACTCCTCACAAGAGAGGCCTCTGCTGGAGTAGTCAGCTGGGTTATCGTGAGTAGACACATGACGCCAAATGGAGGGTTCAAACGTGTCAGTAATCTGAACCACGCGATGTGCGACAAAAGTATTTAATTTATGAGGTTCTGTGTGGAGCCAAGCTAACACAGTTGAGCTGTCCGTAAATGCCAAAATTTGAGATAATTTAATTTTAGAACGAAGCAATGATTGAATGTGATGAAGAGTGCACGACAACAAGGTAGCACCGCACAACTCTAATCGATTAACCGTAAGAGGTTTAATCGGAGCTACTTTAGATTATGCAATAAGTAAGAAGACTTCAACACGATTACCAATAACTGACCGAAGATAAATACAACATCCGTAACCTTTGGATGATCAATCGCAAAATCCTACAAGTTGATGATCGGCTTCCAAATCACTAACAATTTTGCGAGGAATTTTTACAAGGTTTAAATTAGATAATCCAGAAACGAACTTAGCCCAGTCGAACAAGACAGTTCTTCGGGAATAGGATCATCCCAAGATAAGTGAAGACGCCATAGGGTTTGAAGGAGTAGTTTCGCTTGTAAAATATAAGATGCAAGCCAACCCAAAGGATCATAAATTCGAGCGACATTCGATTAGATAGAACGCTTGGTAAATACAATGTCCACAGATGTAACGGAGTATGTAAAATAATCACCAGTTGGGTCCCACTGGACTCCTAAAACCTTTAGGGTCATCGAACCATCATCGCTGAATGGCTTTGGAATTTGACAATGTTCCACAGGTAGTCCATCCAAGAACGTAGGGCTATTGCTGCTCCATTTGCGTAACTCTAATTTAGCACAACTGAGGAGGTTGATCAGCTCGTCCTTGATCTGCAAAGCTGTCTCGACAGAAGACGCGCCGGTAGTGATATCGTCGATGTACGTATGACGCCGGAGAGCTTCGGCAGCGTGAGGATATAGATGGCCGTGGTCTGCAGCCAGTTGATGCAGAGTGCGGATAGCGAGGTAAGGTGAGCTCTTAATACCGTAAGTTACGGTACGTAATTCAAACTCTTGAACAGGTGAGGACGGTGACTCACGCCAAAGCACGTGTTGCCACGCTCGATCCTCAGGCCTAATCAAGAGTTGCCTATACATCTTCGAGATGTCACACGTGAACACAATGTTATGAACTCGAAAACCAGTAATGATGTCCACAATATCAGATTGCAGTTTCGGTCCAGTGTAAACAATTTCATTTAGAGATAAGCCATTAGTCGTCTTATGACTAGCATTAAAGACAACGCGTAGTTTCGTCGTTGAGCTCTCAGGACGAATCACGCAATGGTGCGGTATAAAGTAGCGACCGCTGGGAATGCTGGTCGCTGTTGCTTGCATATGACCCAGTTGTTCATATTCACGCATAAATTCACAATAATCAGAGTTTAGTAGGTCTTGCCGACTGAGACGTTTCTCAAGGTTAATAAACTGCGACAACGAACTAAAATAAGAATCTCCTACATTAGAGTCAGGAGTTTTTAACAAAATGGGTACCACATAACGGCCGTCGTATTCTCTATAAGTAAGACTGGAATACAGGCGTTCGACTTCATCATCTTCTGGAACGGAAATAGGTTTATGGGGAGGTTCCTCCACTTCTCAGAATCGCTTGACCACCTCATCAAGTTTGCAAGTAGAAGCTATCAAAGAAGTGACAACCGAGGTCGGTGGACTGGTAACACTTGTTGGACCAGAGAGGACCCATCCAAACACACTGTGCAAAGCAGCAGAGTAGCCTGGTTCCGGCTTCAAAACCTGTCCATCATAGATGTGATGGAACCACTCAGCGCCGAGCAACAGGTCGACATCAGCAGGTTTGTCGAAGTCACGATCAGCCAAAATTAAATGTTTATATTTATTACGAACCGCTTTGGGAATAACCGAGGTCGGCATTGCCGATGTGATGCTGTCGATAACAATAGTAGATATATGAAACTGCGGATCACTCGAATCACACGGGCGAATGGAGCATTGATTGTCATACCGCGCACTTGACACACCGTATGTTGTCCTAGTCCAGCTACATTAATATTACAACGACTCAACTGAAAACCTAGCTTCCTTGCACACTTCATAGTCATGAGCAGTCCTGAGCGCCACTATCGATGAGCGCTCGAACCGGTTGCAACGTGCCAAAAGCGTCTAGCACGCGTACCATGCACGTACCGAGCAGTACCACGCACGAGTCCCGAGCTTGTCCCTGGAACGCACTACAATTGGCGTGGGTGCTCGGACCGGTGGCTGCCGCGGTCGCTAACGGAGGCGGGTTGTCAACGTGGACTAACGTGTGATGATTACGACCAAAGAGAAAACAACTCATTTTAGATACACACTTATCGACAGGATGCTTACGTAAACAATTAACACATAAGTTCTTTTGTTGTACAAGGTCCAACCTAGCTTGCGAACCTAGCGATTGAAATGTGGGGCACTTGTAGATACTATGCGCTGCACCACAGTGATAGCATTCTAATGGTATCAAGCTTCTAGAATGCCCGGATTGAGTAGTGAGTGCGGAACGTTTCTGCACTCGCAGTGAAACATTTTTAATCTGCTTCCCGTTTCCTCCATAAGGCGGCGCGGAGCGCGCAGTGACACTAGCAGGCTCAATCACGCTTGTCGTATGGTAAGTAGTTTCTAAAACTCTAACATAGCCTTGAAGAAACTCCATAAGCTCGTGAAAAGTAGGAATCTCGGATTTATTTTGACACTCGAAGCGCTGTTGCGTATTGTTATCAAGCGCGCGAAGCGCGGAGTTAAACAAAATAAAATCACTTAGATCACCTAGCTTTAAGGCCTTGAGGGCATTGACCGACTCACAAAGTACATTAGTATACGACTGCAAGTCACTGAAATTAGGATTTTTTAAACAAGGATATTTATTTAGTTGATCTAAATACGTCACTGCTAAAATTCTTCTATTGTGATAACGCTTCACTAATTCGTTAAAAACTATTTCATAATTGTCCGATGTAACTTTGACCTGTTTAGCTATACCAAGGGCAGATCCCGATAAACAAGAAATTAAATAATGAAATTTAGTAATAGGAACAATCGATGAATTATTATGAATGAAACTTACAAATGTATCATAAAAAGTTTGCCAATTTTCTATTTTACCATCAAACTTCGGGAGGTCAATTCGCGGCAATCTAGCATGTGTCTCGAGGCTCCTGTCGGAAGTAGGTACCGAGCTGGGTGCTCCGCCGGCCGGCGACTCATTCGGCGCTGATTCGGACGCGATAAACTCGGCTGCGGTACTTAGTACTTCGTAGTACATGTCATCGAACACGGTTATCGCTTGCATATTGACGGACTCCGTAGGTTTTAAAGTCAATTTTAAACTATTTATTTTCTCGGTTAATATAATATATTCTTCTCGTATACTCTCTAATTTCGAATATCTAGCACGAAACTCCTTAACTTTAGACGCATCTCGTTTCTCGCGTAATAATTTAGATAAATCTAGCATAATCTGTAACGAGCAAAAAACATATTCGCGCTGTGACGTATAAAGTTTAATTGCATTCTCCTCTTTAACCGACATTGTCAGCAATCAAATAAGATAAACTTCAAGTGAATATCTCTTACTAATCGTGAACTAATAACTTAAATAAGTAGCTGTTCACAAACAGGTAGGTAGCGGGACCAAGTCAGATAAATCAAAACCAATGCAATATCTAGCTAACGTAAGTATTCTTAATTTCAATTTAGTTGAATAACTTCCAGATATTTATATAAAATTAATAGGTTCCTAAGGGAAATAATGTTTAATTTCTACCCTCAAGTAACCAATTTATAAAATAAAATAAGTTCAAACGCTCAATGCACATTCCATACGAAGTATAATCCGAACAAATAAGATAGGTAACACTGTCTGAGCAATATGAACCAATCAACAACTTTATAATTTAGTCGAATTACATTTAAAATAAATGAGTTACTTTGAAATGCAATGAAATAAGTATGATTAACAAATTTTGTCACACTATTTAAGTTGACAATAGTTAATAATCGATAAAAACTAGTAAGCGGACTGTATTTAATAACTTATTTTCACTAATAGCAATGATCCGGCTCGAAGGACCACTTTAATATGTTGGTGCCTAAGGTATTGCTGGTTGGTTCTAATCTAGCGGCCCATCTAGCATTTGTCTAAATCCAGTGATATCAAGCAGGAACAAACGAACAGCTTCAGAAACGGGAAAACGTTGGGAGAACTCACCAGTCGGAAGCACTTTCACGAACCCGGTTCATCAGCGCTAGTTTGGCAGGTCCAGACAAGAGTCCTACACAGCACAGACAGGGGATCACACTCCACACCAAATGTGCACGGTTTTCATTAACGAGATCAGTCTTTTTCCAATGGTTTTTAATATTTTTCACGAGCGACAACGTGAGCGCGCAACGCGGCTCTTAGAGGTTTTTTGAGTGTTCGCGCACTAGATGGCGCTGTTTGGAATTCGCTTCATGTGCATAAGGATAAGGGAAGTGGGGATTGAGGTAATGATATTCGGATAGGAACTTAATAAGGACTGTTCCCAAGCCGCAACAATATTTATACTAATATTATAAAGCTGAAGAGTTTGTTTGTTTGCTTGCTTGAACGCGCTAATCTCGGGAACTAGTGGTTCGAATTGAAAAAATATTTTGGTGTTGGATAGCCCACTTATCGAGGAAGGCTATATAACATCATGCTACAACCAATAGGAGCGGAGCATCACTGAAAAATGTTGCAAAAACGGGAAAAAATTACAAACGCCGACGAAGTTGCGCGGGTCAGCTAGTATAGAATATGAACAATATTTTACTGGTCATCGTTTCATACCTAATATGTTTATAAAATTACAGTAATGTAAACGTTTTATTGTCTATTTATGATTAATATTCCAATGTCGATAATGATTATAAAATTAATAAATATCTGCACACGAAAATACTGAAATATTTACTATATAAGCAGAAGAAAATGTTTTCATGATATCGTTTGATTCTACCAGTCAGTACAGCGGTAAGTTAAGAAACACTAAAAGCCTAAATATGAGTTCTACATCGTAGTCCAGTTAGATAAATACTAAGAAGCTTACAATACTTTATTACTTTCAGAAAACAAAAATGAAATTCTTCATTGCTTTCGCTGCCCTCGTGGTGTTGGCTGCGGCCAACCCAATGACCAAGCCCGTCGCGTCCGCAGACTCTGAGCTCCAGGAAATCCTCGACGCTATTAATCATCCCAGTACCGACCCTGCTACCGCTGCCTTGTTAATGGACATGTTTTACGAACTGCTTGGCTTAGAAAAACCTGATATTAGCCCGGCATTAGTCGAAGAACCTGACGTCCAAACTCCCGATATCAGCCCTGCGTTTGTCGATTTTGACACCCCTAAACCTAGCTCCCCACTTGTTCAGATCATCGTGAACGTTCCGCAGTCAAACTCTCCAGCTCTCGGACCCGTTCCTGTGCCCGTTCCCGTTTCTGGACTCAGCCCTATTCCCCGACCCGTGCATGGGCCCGTTCTTAGTCCCCGATCCGCTCCCGCTGTTTAATGTATACGGTAATCAAAATTTGTTTTCAAAATAAATCCCAGCGTTAATACTTGACTATTATTTTATGAACCTACTTTATAACGTATGGAATTTATATATGTACATAATTTAAACAAAACATTCGTCTCTAGGTGATAACCTGCTACATGGTTCTGTAATATTTGCTTAAACAGGTTCGAACGATAATACACCGTTACGTAATGCCTCGACCACCAGAGAAAATAACAGGCTAGCCATCAACTATCCACCCGTAGGCGATCTCGCAGCTACAATTGTCATCGGAGGATGTTCGCCAGAAAATTCGAGATGTTATGAAGGGAATTTGCAGGGCCCTGAATAGAGAATTGCACCCGATTAAAGGAAATGTGAAACAAATGCATGAATTGTTCATAATTTGTTTCATATTTTCTTCTTTACGAAAAAAAATTAACCAGAAATTTCAAATAAATGACTGGAAAAGGTAATAAGTAAGGACTCTTACCCATGGAAACCTAAACCCTAAAACCTAATCTCTAAGGCCGGCAAAGCACTTGTGACTCTTGAGTTGTGTCCATGGGCTATGGTAGTCACTTACCACCAGGTCACCCGTCTGCTCGTTTGCCCCCTATAATAAAAAAACAAAAAAATATTGCCTCCATGAAAGAAACTGGCCTGTATAAACAAAATATGGTATTCCTAAGACATTGGAGAGGCTTGGCGATAGTTGTTGGATCAAATAAACAAGATTGAGATATAATTAAGGTAAGAAAACAATGTCTTCTAACCTTAATAATATCGGGGTTGTACTGAAAATAAAGCATTATGTACCTACAATAGATTAAAATTTATGTCCAGACACTGCTTTGGAAGTAAAGTATCTCTATTATTTGGTGGGGATAGATGTGCAATCATCTATGTAAAAAGAGGTAGGATTGTGGAATCTAATGGGATGGAACTCTTAGATTCCACACATGTAAATGAACTGTCTATGAAGCAATCGTTACAAGAGTGCTTCTTTGGCCGCCTGAAAAAAGTATTAAAAAGTCTTTTGTCAAGTGGTAATAAAGTGCAAGCCTATAATGATTGGGTCATGCCAGTTCTAACCTACTCCTTTAGCATAGTTAGAATGACTCAAACAGATCTAGATGCCCTGGATAGAAGAGTTCATACACTGTTTACCGCGTACCTCTAACAAGAAAGAACTGGTCCAAACCAGTAGTACTCAGTATTACAGATCGCAAGGAGATATGGAAATGTATGAACGGGTAAATATGGCCTTAAATGGGCCCGATGTAGATTTATTAGCATCAGTATGATACGGTTCGGTGACCTCTTCGGAGAAACTGAAGGTTTTGTCTGTGCAATTACAGAGATATATCCTAAAGGACGGCACAATAGACGTTTGTCAGGCCTGTCATCTGGTTGTTCTTGTCTTGCCAACGGCGATTAGACATAACCAAGTGGCCAGGATAGTTTATCAGCTACTTGTTCTTAAATATAACCTTGTTGCTGTCGGGCTGTCGATTCCCCATGACAACAATCTCGTAAAGACCAAAATAGATAAAGAAATAAAATATTTGGACTTAGTACACGAGATTGTCGACATGTGGGATGTGGATACAACAATCATTGTACCGATAGTGATTTAAAAGCATTAAACGATATTTGGAATTAATTAACAATGATGGTAGGTAACTGTCACCCGAAATGCGTAATAATTCTTTAGAATTTACAGCTTGGGACAGATGAAAACGCCATGACACATTATTACATGGTCCATGACCAACTAAACGTACTACACAGAATATTTCTCTTTCTTGTTGAATATGAGTATATCAACGTGACGTAGGATGGAGATGAGTAATTCAACAACAAAAGTCAAGATTGTAATCAATTTTGTGGTATTAAGTACTTATCGTTACGGATTACTTTTATGTTGCATAGTAAGTATATATGTATCCAATTACATAGTAAATGCATATAAGTGTCAGATTTTTCCAAAAAAATATCAACAATTTTTTGCATTAAATCAAAGTTTATAATATATAGAAAAGCTCCGTGATTATGTGATAAAAAATAATAATCCTTGTTTATATTTAAATATGTCAAAATATTTGACACAAGCTTCGTGACTCATTTCTTTTACGAGATTTTATGACTATTGTTATTGGTATATACCTACAAGTTTTGGCTTTACGGGGATAGATCACGGAGTATAACCATTTGCACCCCTCTCTCGAAATTACTTACTTTAAACATTCATCCAATCTACACCTGTCGTTCTTCAGTGATACATAACATAACATAACATAACATTTATAGGACATAGGTTGGTTGAAAAACTTTTTCGTCCTCCTTCTTAATAGTATAATAATAGGAATAATTTATTTAACAATCCCACTTAACGATACATGCTTTATTTAAATACTAATTAATATTATTTAACACCAGTTTCACGAAGATTGTCTTGCTTTTCAGCATAGGCCTCTCATGAAGCTTGTCACACGTCGCAATCATGTGTCTTTCTTCTCCACGTGCTTCCTGCTACTCGTTTTATGTCGTCTTCCCATCTACGGCGCTGTCCCTTCTCTTTCTTTTATGTAGTCTTGGGAACCACTCTGTTACATCCTTGACCCATTTATCTTTTTTACTCCTCATCATATAACCTGCCCAACTCCATTTTAATTTTTTAATACAGTAGGTCACATCCGTAATTTTGGTTTGTTTGCGTATTACTAGTTTTACTATGTTTTACCAGTTTTATTTTGTTTTGTAGTCTTACATTGAGCATGCTGCGTTTCATACTATGTTGGCAGGTCTCTAGTTTACGTATGTTATGTAATGTTAGGCACGTTTGGCATCCGTACATCATAATGGGTAGAATACATGTACAAAATATTATATTTTTACCTTTCAGTTGCACGTGAGGGTTTTTTACTATTTCCTTTAGAGACCAGTATCTTTTCCAAGCATTCTGTTGTTTATTTATTTGGTTGTTAGGTCTTTTGGCGATATTATTTGGCCAAGATATGTGTATCAGTTAACATAATCTATCGTGGTTCAGTTGACAAGGATAGGGTTTTTTACAACGTTTGACATTACTTTTGTTTTGGTCGTATTTATTGCTGGTCAAATTTTATCACTATGCACAAGTTGTACTAGCATTTCTTGTAGGCTTCTGGGGTCGTTTGAAATAAGTAAACTAAAATACCTAAGATTTGCATACGATCTGAAGATCGTATGCAATTCTTAGGTGGTTTAGTTGCGCTCCGTTAATATGTAGTCCATATTGGTTCCATTCGAGACGTCTAAATATTTATTCCAGAACTACCGAGAAAAGCTTGTTTAACAACGGGTCTCTTCGTCTAACTTCTTTTTTTATAGGAAAATCTTCGCCTACTCTTTCTGTTCGTATTTTAGCTTTCATGTTCTTGTATATATTGTTGATCAAACGTATATATATTTTTGGTCCACTCCTTGTGTTGCTAACGCTTCCCATATTGTTGCGTGCTTTAAAGAATCAAACGCTTTATTATAATCTACGAACGCTAGGTAGTAAGTAATACCGTATTCGTTACATTTCTCAATAACCTGTTTTTCGGTGTGAATATGGTCCAGTGTTGAAAAGTTACTGCGAAATCTTGCTTGTTCTTTTGGTTCTTTGGACGATAATCAGTCCAAAATCTTTGTTAAGCGATCTAATTGTTTTTTAGAAAATATTGTATAAACCTTGGGCATCAGGCTTATGGGTCTGTACTTAGCTATGTCATCTTTCTTACCTTTTTTTATGAAGTAGCACGTATTTGACGTTGTCGGGTATATATTCTATAGTGTATAATATATACCTGAGCAAGTAATATGAGTAAGTCAAAGGTCGATGTTCTGTAAAAATTGTAAACTCGCTTCCTTCAATTAAATGCTTGACTGCCATATATACTCCGAGCAACTCTCTATCGAATGTTGAGTATTTTTGTTGAGATTCACTTATTTTTTTTGAGAAAAATCCTAATGGTTCCTACTGGAACCGCGCCAACACAGGTAGAACTGGCATCCGTCATAAGTGCCAGTGGGGCGGTGCGGGTGAGATGCACTGTCATTACTGCATTCATAATGTTGTCCTTGCATTTATCAAAAGATTTTTCAGCCTCTGTTGACCAAGGAATAGTAGAATTATCGTTCTTTCTAGAGTCCAGCAGGTAGTCGTTTAGAATATTTTAATAGTCAGCAACGTGCGGAAGGTTATTTCTATAAAAAATAATCATGCCTAAAAATCTCCTTAATTCTTTGATTGTCTTCGGTTTAGGAAATTCTATAATTGCCTTGTATTTTTCCTCATTTCGGCGTATTCCTTGGCTCGTTATGTGATAACCTAAGACATCTATTTCGCTCTTGAGAAAGTCACATTTTTCGAGATTAATAGTTATTCCATTCTCGTGTAAGCGTTTGAAAACTGTATCTAAATGCTGATAATGCAAAAGCTCATTTTCTGATGCTATAAGATAATCGTCAACAAAAACGAATATGAAGTGTGTCTCTGAATAGAGAGACCATGAATCGTTGGAACGTTTCCACTACATTGCATAGACCAAAAGGCATTCATCTACATTCCAAAAGTCCAAAAGGAGTGATAATAGCATTTTTTTCCACATCCTCGACAGGAATACAGTGGTGGGCCTTCCGAATATCAATTTTGCTGAAGATTTTTTTCTTCTCTAGTATATAAGTGAAATCGGTTAATCGTGGAAGTGGATATTTATCAGGTACAGTCCCGTTATTAAGCTATCGATAATCTCCAAGTGGTCTCCATTCGCCATTCTTTTCTTAACCGTGTGTAAAGGACTAGTCCATGGGCTCTCCGAAGGGCGACAAATGCCAAGCTCCATCATACTATGAAATTCTTTTTCAGTTATATGATATTTATCAGGGGGTAATGGTCTTGTATGTGCTGATACAGGCGGTTGTATGGGCTGATCCTTTAGTGATAATATGATGCTTAATCTTGTGTTTTGGAGTAGTCCGGAGGGAGGAAGGTTTCGTAATATCCTCGTATTTTTTTAATAGTTGAGTAATGCGTGGATTCGTTCCAACGTTAATGGTACGAATTGTGTGCTGCGTCGATTTAATCAGGATTGCAGGCGTCGTCAGCTCAGTTACCCTCTCAATAAGTTTCCGACCAGTCGACTAATAACTTATAATACTCTAAAAAATCCGATCGAAAATTGGTTGCCTCACATCGGCGAAGTTCCATGTAAAACATCTCCGCAGTCCCAAGTTTAAAATAGGTGTTTTTTCACCATATCGTCGCCTTAGTGCTTATTTGTCCTATCTACCATTGGTTGATTTTTACAGGATGAAGAGTTTTGTGCTCTATTGAAATAATAAGAAATGGTTTCAAGATCTAAAAGTCTTTCTCAATACATGAGTTACCAATGAATTGATTGTTATAATTTTCATCTATGGATGGTAACTAAATATACCTTATTTTACAGATTTTGTATGGAGATAGAACAAAAATGCACAAATAAAATTACGAATGTGGAGTTAGGACACACCTCATTAGAGATAGCACAAAATGACCGTTCAATTTGTGCGTGCTTATTTGTCCTAAGTGCCAAAATGTACATACCGGATGTACATTTTTAAACTAACCCCTTTACTTAAGAAGCTGCTTAATAATACCCCGCCTAATGATAAAAAAAATACTAGCTAGTGAATCCTACTAATATTATAAACGTGAAAGTTTGTGAGGATGTATGGATGTATGGATGTGTGGATGTATGGATGTTTGTTACTCTTTCACGCCAAAACTATTGAACCGATTGCGATGAAACTTGGTATGTAGATATCTGGAGACCATGATTATTTTTTTATCCCGATATCTCACGGGATCGGGCCTTACGCGGGTGAAACCGCGAGGCGCTGCTAGTTATCTATATAATATTAAATTAAAATCAATTGCAACATGTATAACGGAGCCTTGCTTGAGAACGGCTCAAACGATTTGGATAATTATTTTTTTGTTGTGTTCCTTATTCTCAGGACACGATAGTGGTGCATGGCGCTAGTGTACCAGCAAGTAGGCCCTTAAATCATATAACGAAACAGTTAAGTTAGTTGCTAAGCGTTTTAAAACCACACTTTAATTAGTTAATAAATTCTTAAGTACCTACCTTTATTTTACATACATACCAAATAACTTGTCATTTTCTTCTTTCCTGGGGTAATTAGATGTTGGAAAAATGTTATTCAAACAAAATAAAAAAAGTAATCGTGCTTGATAAGAAGATAAAAATAACGAAGACATTACTGAAAAATAGTTAAAGAAATAAAATATTTTAACATGACAAACCGGGAATCAATCTTTTCTTCTGCGTCTAGGCCAACAAATTATGTCACTAATTAATATAAAATAACAAATGAATGCACTCTTAGGCTTAGCATTGACGTTCTTCAAAGTCATTAAAAACAACATTCTGTTTCAAAATCATAACGGACTTGATTGTAAATTAAAAAGTACTGTCTGTTCAGTTTGCGATTGCGTCTGCTTATTTTAACTTTTGAAATATGTTCCAGACATAATTAGGCACTTGTCTAAAGTAATCTAATCACAAAAATACAATAAATTAAATGATTTTAACAATATTTTCGGTATATATTGTGGTGTCGCCAGCCACAGTGACAAATCATACAAAATGGCGGACATGGCGTCGTGACCTGTGATTGGTCGATTGGGTGGACATAGAACACTCAAGCACTCAACTTCTCTTACGATGTAGGATATAAAACAAAAACTGGACATAGAACAAATAAGCACAAAATTTTTCATTACGGTATCGTGTCACACATAAAATTCAAATAGATTTTTTGTTGCTTTAAAAGCATAAAGTTTTAAATATTTCATAACCAACAGGTGTGAAATTTGGGTCTTAACAATACTGCATTTAAAGTTAATTTTCGATAAATGTGGTCGATAGGACAAATAAGCACTAAGGCGACGATATGTCTCTAATTTGGTACCCTTAGCGGCATAAAATTGTTTATTTTGTATAAATGAATATCTCTGTGGCGCGTAGAGCGCATCAGTGCAGAATCCCTTGCGACGAAGATTGCGATGAACTGAGAACCTCCCTCTTTTAGGAAGTCGGTTAATGAAAACGTTTTAAATTTTAAATTCGATAGTAAAATTTCATGATTGATGATTTAAAGTGAGTGCCGACATTAATTGACGAAAATAAGTTCAAATCAAATCAAAACCATTTATTTCAATTAAACCAATAATATGTATTTTTAAAATGTAAGGAGAGGAGTAAGAGTCACCAGAGAGACCAACGGCACCCGTTCACGAGCATGACGCACATGCTAGCCACCGTACAGATCAACCATATTGAAGGAAGCAGAACGATCCGACACATACGTCACCATTCGGTAGGACTTCTAGGCGAGCATGACATACTCCGAATTGCCAAGCAACATATGAAATTTAACTAAATAAGTGACTACACAGTTCTCACATGAACAATTCAAAATTTTCTAAATTAAGCTTAAAAAATCATAATAATAAATAACTAATGTAATAACGAATAACTCCCGGTGTGTAATCCATCAGGCATATTATTTCTGGTTGTTCTCGTCTTGCCAACGGTGTATATTTACACAGACACAATCAAGTGGCCAGGATTGTACATCAACTACTTGCCCTGAAATACAATCTTGTGCATTCAGAGGTGCCATATTACAGGTGTGTGATAGTCGTGCCACATTATATTGGGATCTATCACCACTGACAGAACTATTGTTGCTAAGAAGTCGGATATAGTGCTGATAGACCGATTAGAGCGCCGCGCAATGATTATCGTTGTTCCTCATGACGAGAACCTCGTGAATGTTGAAAAAGAAAAACAAATAAAATATTTGAATTTGGAATGTCGATTCGGCGATCATTGTTCCGATTGTCATATCTGGATTAATAGCCAAGAGCCTCGATCAACACCTTAAGAGGCTCGCGTTAGACGGGTGGATCAAGGGACTGATGCAGAAAGCAGTTCTCCTCGACACGGCCCGTATAGTGAGGAGGTTTCTGTTTTGGAGCCCTAACCACCGGTACTATTTATTATATTTTTAAATATATATTTTGTTTCATATATATTTAAAAATGTAATTTATAAGTTTAATAAAGAGAAATAATAACTATAAAATTTTTATACCTTCAATGTCAACATAGTTAACTTCTATTCTAAATACACTTTGTCAAAGTATGATAATAGAATCTCCTGAAGTTCACGATAGAGAGGTATTATTGAAGCTGCACTGGAGTGCATGCTAGGCGGTTTGTGAAACAAGTTTTTTTTACATATTACGTCATGATTTTAGCGCCCCCTGAAACTGTCGCCCCTGCAGGAGCCCCGGTTAGCCCACCCCCTCATACTTCCATGGTTTCAGAGTCGGTCTTATCTAATTAATGGTTGCTGCGTCGAACCTTACTAGCGATGTGAAGCCACTTAACAAGAATACTAATATGTGATCTAATTTACAGATGTATTTTTTTCGAAAATATTCATCGTCAATCAAAAAATGCGACAGCATTAATTACACCCAGACAGTGAACAAAATGATCATGCTCATCACACAATTATATGTCCACGGTGGGAATCGAACCCACGACCTTTGGCTCAGTGGTCAGGATCACTAACCACTAGACTAACAAGCCAGTTCAATAAATTACTCGAAATATTGAAAACAGGTTTTGTACGATGTGTTGTTTGTGTGAAGTGCGATTCAATAAAATATGTGTTATTATTTTTAATTTTATTTTATTTATATTGGCTCATTATTACATTTGTAAACAAATTTTACAATGGTGACCCTCCATTATGTTATTGACATAATATAAATTAGTTGAGCTGTTCAGGAATTACGACAACGGGAGAAATGATCTCAGGGGCACCGACGACCACGGGTGATACGGGTGCAATCTCGGGGGCACCGACGACCACTGGGGATACAGGTGAGCTTTCGGGGGTACCGACCACCACTGGTGATACGGGTGCGACCTCGGAGGTACCGACGACCACGGGTGATACGGGTGCGATCTCAGGGGCACCGACGACCACGGGTGATACGGGTGCAATCTCGGGGGCACCGACGACCACTGGGGATACAGGTGAGCTTTCGGGGGTACCGACCACCACTGGTGATACGGGTGCGACCTCGGGGGTACCGACGACCACGGGTGATACGGGTGCGACCTCGGGGGTACCGACGACCACGGGTGATACGGGTGCGACCTCGGGGGTACCGACGACTACTGGTGATACAGGTGCAACCTCGGGGGTACCGACGACCACTGGTGATACGGGTGCGACCTCGGGGGTACCAACGATCACGTGTACTAGAGGTGGGGCAGGTAAGTCAGCGACGGCAACATCAGAGACTGGTAAGTCAGCAACCTGAACACCGTCAGCGGGGGCGGGACCAGGAACGGGAACGGGTGCGGGAGCGCTAGATTCAGGGCTAGCCACATTTATGATGATTTGAACGAGAGGAGAAGAGCCTTGGGGGATGTCACCAATAACTACGGGAGAAACGCCCACAGGAGTTTCAATTGGGGTGGGAAAGTCGATGAAAGCAGGGCCAACGATGGGTTTTTCATAGCTGGGCCTGTGTAGAGAATTGGCAGCAACCACGGCCACGAGGGCAGCAAAAGTAATGAAGAATTTCATTTTTTTTTTCTGAAAACAAAACAAGATAAAATGTCTATTTTACAACATGCAATAGTAGAAAAATTGACAATTGGGTACAATAGGCCGTACGTCTGCTACGTACTCTTTATAAGTCACCGGAAAATTGTAAAGAAAGTCATTAAACAATGTTTATTTTACAAAACAGTACTTACTGGTGTTTATGCCATGTAAATATTTAGTTTAGTTACGTTGAAATATAGTTTAAAAGTAAAAAATGAGAAAGAGTACGTAGATAATATTAATATACTGAAATTTAAGATACAAAAATCAATGTTTATACCGTTCATCCGATCATCATGAAATTCATCTTGTATTTTTTTACGCAAGCGAAGCCTCGGGCAAATCATAAGTTTTAAGAAGACAACAAAGTAACGCCAAGGGTTAAACTCGAACCGACCACAGGGCAACACAGAAACAGAAGTAATATAAGGATAATAACGCAATTGTTTACCTTAGTCACAGATAATATAATACTATACTAGTACAGATACCTCATCCCATACAACAAAACGCGACCTTCCTAACTCGGGCGATTTTGCGGGCTCCGCGCCAATTAAGGCGCTAGATGCCGCTAGCAGCGCGATAGCTATGGATAGCTAGAGCCACCTAGCGACGAAATGGATTTATTTACCTACTAATAAACGCGCAACCAATAGATGGCGATAATTATACTTTATCGAATTTAGGATGATAATTTTGACAGCTCACGGTAGGGATGCGGTAGTGTATAATTGTTATTAAACCTATTCAATTATCGATTGTTATTATTTTATATCTTGGAATCGATAGTTGCATGGTTATGCTGTATGGTCGATTATACATTTATAATACAAAATGAAGTTTTTCCTATTCAATTTAATAAAAAATAAAAATATTACTATAAATGATCACAGAAATAAAATGAAACGAGAAATAAGAAGTTTCTCCAGTCATCCGCAGTAACGTTTCCACAGGCATTTTGCAAAATAAAGTCAGTACTTTCTTACTCGTAAATAGTGGAGATATGTTATGTTTGGCTGCATGGCCTAAAAAATAATAATAAAACTTAAGAACCTATTTAATAAACTTAGGTACTTAGTGTAATTACAAAAAAGAGCACAAATCCGTTTGATGGCTTTGTACATTGACCTACGTATGTTGTACTTATATTGTTTTACGAAATTGAATATTTACTAAAAATATTATGATTTTCGATTATTCGGTTGTTCGTTAGGCGTGGCACTTCACTAAGTGGGCGGTACCCATCAATGAATTAAACAAAGTATGGTAATATAGTATGTAATCAGCAGGTAGAAGTGTTCGTTATATTAGATAACCGTGTGTAGGGTTCCGCGATTTAATTTGCATATACCTACCTAGCTAAACACCTAAAGGAGATAGTTTCATTCCAAAGTACACACAAACGCAATGGCATGGCAAATGCCGATCTTCTTAGAGATTAAAGTATCTATGCAGAGGTTGTGAAATAAAATAGTTTTCTTTAATATAAGTTACATTTACGTAGGTACTACTAAGTAAATACCTAGGCTAGGTTTATTTAAAACTTCATTTGTTTACAGAAGTAAAGTAATAGGCACATAACTGGTTATTAAATATTTAGATTAATTTTTCTTACAGAAGACAACCTTAACGGCATCAGAACAGATAAGAGTTATGCGATAGAAAAAGAGGCAAGTTTTAGGTTAATATAGCCCATTTGGAATTAGCGGTGAATTGCACCTTATTGTGTCGGAGCAAGAGTCGCTATTTATTTAACTGGTATTGCGAAGAGGTCCTTCTGTACTAGTACTATTATGTATTCTGTGCTCTTGGAGGATTTCAATAAAAAGCGTTTTAACTTTAAGAGACCTATTACATTTCATCCTGATTTTTTCATTAAAGGGTCTCAACTTTGACGTTCTTATTCTGAGCAACTAAAAATCTTCAAACACTTAAACTTATTGAAAAATGAAGAACAGTTATTAGCATAGATCATAGCGGCCTTACTTTTCTTAATTTTGCCTTATGAGCTATATCACATAATTGCATTTTACAAAATTAGGTATTTACGCACGGCGACGCGACGACTCGTTTGAACTCGCGAGTGCCCGACACTGTGTTACCGCAGTGATTAAGCAATCATGATCCTTTTTCTACTATTAAATTATTTGTTTTACTTCCTTTCATAAAATATTGTTAATAATGCGTAATGTTCTTGCCACTGCTATGCGCCTGCGACTTTGCTGGTGTAAATTATGATAGTATGTAGTTTCTATAAAACTTAATGTTTTTAAAAACATTAAGTAGGTAGGTATTTTAAATAAAAAAAATTCATAATAAAAATGTGATTTAAATGAATAAAAACTATATAAATATTTCAAATTACCCAATTATTATATTTTTGAATTGTCAAGATTATAAGTCAGTCGGAATATGCCAGTCGTGAAGCTAGTTGCATGTATGGAACAGGCAGTAGATCCTACGGAAAAGAACAGGAAAGAAACTCCAAAGACACTCTCTTTCAACATGCTTTTTTACAATTTTCTGGTTCATCATCGTCAATCTTTTCGCCAATCCTCACTGTGCGAATGTTGTGTGTTGTGGAAGGGGTTGTTATCCGGACGTTTACCGGGGATTCTTAGCACCCCTAGCCCTCAGATACAGTGACCGCTACCGTATCCAAGAATAGCAGGGCCGCCTGAGACTCGGGGTATGGCCATTCTGTTTGCTTTCATTGGGGGCAAAGTCGCAGGCACATAGGTAGTGGCAGGAACATTACGCATAATTAACAATATTTCAAGAAAGGAAGTAAAATAAATAACTGAATAGTGGAAAAAGGATCATGATTGCTTAGTCACTACGGTAACACAGTGTCGTCACGGCATTACTATCTATACAGTATTGTATCTTCATACAAACGGTCGGATCGCGAGACATACCTACACGCCTCGAATTCGGTAATAGTCAGTAGGTACCTACGAACTACAAACTAGCAACAAACTCAATAACAAAAGCGTATCAACCTCAACGTAGTACGAGTAATTGCCGCCAGAGGAACGACTACAATTTATTGACTTTTGTCAAAATAAGAAAACTGGCTTTCAGAATCTTTTATTTAATTTCCCCGTGCTTAGGGTATTTTATGAAATTAGAAAATACTTTTATCAGGACCTAATATTGATTTTCCATACATTTCAATAACAAATCTATACCCGTAACGCCATCTATTGATATTTGTTTGAACCATTTTTGCTTTCTTTGAGATGGGACCCCATGCCTTAGTTGATTGCGACGATCAAGATGATGATACTATTGCAATTTTGCAACTAAATTAACTGTTCTAAAAGTAAGTATATCTTACTTTTATACTAATTTGTTATCATAATATCAATATCATAAATGAAATCTTTATTGGAGCTATTTAAAAGTGCGTGGTATTAAAGAAACATTTTATCGAACAGATAGTGTATTGTACTGTCTGCCCCCCGCGGCTCCGCTCACGTGGAATTCCGGAATTTCCCCACAGAGGTGACCATATAATAACATATAACCTTTTAGAACGTTTTAAGAGAAATAATCACAGAACACAATATCTTTGTTTAACTTTCTGTTTATGACAAGATAGCTCTGTGCTGGCATTTATTGTCATCTTCTACCCAAATTACAAAATACTTTTAATATAATAACAGCTATATTGCTGAAAATTTCATCACACATTTTTATATTTTTCTCAAATTGCCTACATAATACAATATCTTTACAATATCTACGTGTTATTCTGATCTATAGGCTAAATTACTGAAATGTTTTATTCACCCATCCTTACATAACTTTGATGTTTAATGTAGTAGGATAGGATGCGATTACCTGATATTTTGTAAAGCGTGGATATGTTGCCATTAAAAATGCGTAAAATTAACAGCTAGATTGCACTGAACCTACAACTAATGGTGTCGACTCCTTGCTCTCGATATTTAATGTTTAGCGTTAAGCACGGTGGCATCTGTATAATATTTATTTGTTTATATGGACAACCAGTAGTTGTTACACTAAATAAATCACAAAAAAATTACTACAATATTTTAATTTAGTAATTAGTACAAGATGCACAAGTTTTTAAGGAGTCACAGCATGCACAACTAAATTAAGAGTAGCACATTATGCGCTTAGACTATTTATAATTATATCTTTTTAAGCAGAAGAGACATAATTAGTCCGGTCAATTTAGACATAAAAATAGTGGTCAAATAACAAAAATTCACGGAAAGCCAAATATTGGTGGAGAGCTGGGGTTTACCATTACAAATAAAGTTTTAAAAATCCCCATCGATCCTATGTGTGCTACAAAAGTTATTCAGGGTCAAAGTTCAAAATTTGAGTTTTTTTGGATTTTTCTGGAAAACAGTAAGTTTCATAAAAAAAATCTCAATCCAAAGTTGTAGATCTTAAAATTCTCTACAAAAATGATCTTCATAATATTTTTCCTAAGAGTTACCATTCCTGAGATATCGCGATTCTAAGAGTCACATTATACATGGTATGCACACATTTCCACGCCATCTGTGAGGTAGTGTACTGGGCGCGTTTTTTTTTACCGTGGTTTCCCCTGTAGGCCTACTCTACTAATTGTCATAACCATTTAAGGATAGTTTAAGGGAACAATGGTCCCAATTCTGTTACTTCACTCGCTAAATTAAAATTCACAAAATTTTCTTCATATAAGATGTTAACCTTGTACACTTCGAAACAAGGTCTTATTTCAAATTGAAATAAGTAGGTAACACATGTCGCTATTGAAATAAGCAATTTATTTGTAGACTTAAGTCTGATACGCTTAAATAAACTTTAAAACCACGTAGCGAGAGCCGCTATCTGTTAAATGCCATCTCTTTTGTAAGCGTCTTCGTAGGTGTCGATTAAAATAACGTCATCTTAGTTCGTTTTGAACAAGTTTTTATACCGCATTTATACGGCATTTGAATAAATGAGGACTCTCGCTGCGTGGAAATAAAATTGAGTATACGTTGACAGGTTTTAGTGAAATTTAGTGGCGCTGAGAAATAGATGCCAGTAACAAATAGACCTTGTTACGAAGAACACAAAGTTGATTTCATATGAAGAAATTAAATCAGGTTTTAGTTTAGTCGAGTGTACAATAGAATCCTTATTATTGATATTGATTATTGATATTGCTATCGATTATTGGGTTAACTATTGTTTTGATTTCTTTAGATATTTTAATAAGATTCATACTCTTGAAAGTCTCACTTCAAACAGTTATGTCTTCTTCGATTTCTTCTTCTTCCTCTTCCTCTTGCTGGATGTTCATAAATTGTTTAAATGTGGTTGAGTCATTGGTCTCTTCATTAAAATCACAGGAATCTTCCTCTATTGTACTTAACTGGACATTTGAGCAAGACTGACCTTGGCAATTGGTACACGCTGGCGAACACAGCAACCCGACTTTTTTACAGCCACATTTGGCACTACAACCTTTTTTGCAATTGCACAAAATAGTGTTGAGGCGTTTTTCTGGAGCAGGTGGGAGTAAAGTTTTAATCGGTTCCAGAGTATTATCTATCAATTTTCAACTCCAGTCTTCTGGGTTCAGTTGATTGCCTAGCCATGTTTGAACTTGATAGTATACTCGATACAAGTTTTGAATAGCAGATGCCGATGTTGGAGGAAGACATGATAGTTGTACTTGTTTCTTGTATCGCGTATTTTTTACAAAAGTTAAGTATCGGTATTTATCAATGCAAGTAATTTTTTTTGGAGCTTCATAAAAGGCACGAAGAAAGCGAATTCCTTCCGTAATTATTGTTTAAGGTGTCAAATCAATTTGTGTAAATACTTTAGCGTAGTCAGTCAAATCTTTTTTTTTTCGAATAATTTAAATACTGACGTTTTGCCCCTTCTGTACATTGCTGACGAAGTATCGCATGTAAAAATAAAATATACTATATTATATACACTACCTCACAGGTGGCGTGGAATTGTGTGCATATCATGTATAATGTGACTCTTAGAATCGCGATATCTCAGAAATGGTAACTCTTAGGAAAAAAATCATAAAGACCATTTTTGTAGAGAGTTTTAAGATCTACAACTTTGGATCGAGATTTTTTGTTATAAAACTTACGGTTTTCCAGAAAAATCCAAAACACCTCAAATTTTGACCTTTGACCCCGAATAACTTTTGTAGCACACATAGGATCGATGGGGATTTTTAAAACGTTGTCTGTAATGGTAAACCCCAGCTCTCCACCAATATTTGGCTTTCCGGGAATTTCTGTTATTTAAAATGTCTATATTGACCGGACTAAATACCTTGACGCAGAGGTGTAAATCATATTTAAGATTTTATTAAATGTTAAGTTATTAAATATGCAATTAAGTTAAGATATTATGAAGTAATTAAATTATCAAAACAACTAACTTCTACGAAACTTCTTTATCAAACACAATTTCTATTTCTCTACAACCTCAACTTACGAAGTAACTATTATCTTATCTGCGCCTCAATACACTTGTTCTAAATTTAAATAAGCTAGTGTTAAAAATATCTAACAAAATCGTGTTCAGAGCCTTTTTGATAAATCGGAAATTAACCCAACGGGACTTTTCGGTTTCGTCCAAGACGTCTGGCCAACCTATAAACAATGTTATGCAAGCAATTAAGAACGGGCTAAACTGTTTAACCGACTTCAAAAAAAGGAGGAGATTCTATGTTCGGCTGTATGGACGTTCACCGATATTTCCGATCTATGCACCGATTTCCTTTTTTGTTTGAAAGGGTAAGCCTTCAAGGTGGTCCCCTTGTCACAAAGTCTGTATTTCAATTCAATTCAATTAAAAAAAGTCTTTATTTCATAAAATTTACCATCAATTATTCGAAATCGTCGATTTAATAAATAATTATTATAATTAAAAATTATAGATCAACACACACAGAGTCACCGCAACAATAGCTTGCTTCGTCAAATGTAAAATGATTAAAGAAAACAAAAATGCATAACATAATATCACATCTGCCTGTTTCGATCTATAACCGCCCGTTTCCAAATGGTTGAGCCTTCTGAGAAGAAATCGGGCAAACAAACTCAGAAAAAGAAAAACCAGACAGTTTCAACAATATTCAGTAAATATCACATCATTTTGTTGTGTGCTATTATGTTTTTAAAATTAAAAGTAAATAAACTAGAAAAAGAATATGACAATATTGAAACTGAAAATTAAGGAAAAAATTAAAACATGAGAAATGGAAAATAAGAAACATATTAGCTCACATTAGATTTCTATTACAATTCCATCCCAAGCGTTTTTATCCTGTATATAATCCCCTACTGATAGCCCTTAAGGCATAGCTGTCGTTTTACTGTAGACTTAAACTTGTTTAGACTTAACATTTGAATATTATCTGGGATTTTATTATAATATCGCACACATTGACCTTGAAACGACTTGCAAATTTTTTGGCGCCTAGAGGCAGGTACAACAAGTTTATTTTTATTACGCGTGTTGAAAGAGAGTATATCACTTTTTTTACAGAAGTGATCTTTATTTTTATGAAGGTAAATTAGATTTTCATAAATAACTAATTAATACTAAAACACGAATTTAATTATGGTATCTGATAGAAAACGAGGAAAACACATGTAGTGTTTGTTGATTTGTATTGAAATTAAGCAACATTGACGTTCAAAGTGATGATTGTTAATGTTATTAACCGACTTACAAAAAGAGGAGGTTCTACGTTCGGCTGTATAGCCTAGTATGTATTTTTTTATTACTTATCAATCAATCAAGTGGTTTTTTTAAGACAAACTAAAAAAAAACATTATCTAAATAAAGTATCGGGCTTAGTAAACTAAAGTTAATATAATCTAACGTACTGACTGCAGTTCGGTAACTTACATTACAGTGAGTAATGTTCTAAATACCGTGTCTACTCTGTACGTACGTTTCTTACACTAAAAATATCTTAATAAAGTATCGGGCTTATTAAACTAAAGTTAATATAATCTGACGTACCTACTGCAGTTCGGTAACTTACATTACAGTGAGTAATGTTCTAAATACCGTGTCTACTATGTACGTACGTTTCTTTCACTAAAAATATCTTAATAAATTATCGAGCTTATTAAACAAAAGTTAATTATATTGATCAATAAATTGCTTCTATTTTTCTAATCCCCGTCATATAAATATGTTAAAAATTTTATTCGCGATAATATTTAAAAGGTACAATACCTCTTGGTTACCTTGGTTACGAGTGGACTCGTGACTCGTGGTCTATGTTTAAGTATTTAGTTCGGAGTAGAAGAGAGCCAGTCTTCAGCTTGTATAAATGATGTGTATGTATGTGTGTGTGCGTGCCTGCATATAAGGTGGGAGCGTTGTAAATCAAAACTAGTAAACGAGCCTCCGATTCAGACGTTGTGCTTTCTCTCTGCGAGTCAAGTACATATCAATAAACCAACATGATCTACGAGTCAGTTTTTGGTAATGCTGCGTTTATTAAAGTATACGACGCCTAAAATCCAAAACAAAAGTCACTTGCGCAGTGTTAAGTGACCAAGGTAGTACAAGCTTAATGACAAGTTAAATTACTTTATTTTTTAGGTACGTTAAAGTGACTTGTTTAAAACAGGAATCACTGGAAAGTACCAAAGTAGTAATCACGGCTTTTTGGTCAGTCTTTGCTGTTACATCTTACCATCAATTACGGAACAGGTTCCAGCCCGACAAATTAATTTGTCAACTGTAGATAATCTATCTGATATTTATCTTACAGATTACCTACCTACCTACCTCGTACCTAAAGTGTTTCACACTTATGTGTGTTCTTCTTTGATATAGATTTTCCGAAAATTCCCATGAATATAAACACAATAATTCCCAATAATAGATTCTAGTCATAATCACGTGCTGAAAACGACAAATAAACACGCGTAGGTACTTTTTCCGTATTGACTATGCAATCTATCGTTAGTTGGACGATAGTTTAGTTGAATGCAGTGCCGCGTTTGTAACGTACTGCACACACGTTATGCAATGGCCGATAGTTGTTTGATAGTTTGATCAAAAAGGAATGTGATTTTCGATATGCGCGCACTGCTAGCTTCATACTCTGCCAGAATTCCTGATTAAAAATCACCAGTGCCTTGGCACTTAGGATCTAATTAATGGTTCCTAAGGCAAACTAGTGGCGTAAAGTCACTTAACATATATACAAATGTGTTATTCAAGTTCCTTTTCTCTTAGTCAACCATAAAATGCGGTAGCAGATGTAGGTAGCTTTATGGTAAATTGCTAGACATATTGTAAATAGGTTTTCTATAAAGTGCGATTTAATGAAATATGTGTTATTTTTTTTTAATACTTTTTATTACCTATATTGTCTCATAATTGCATTTGTAATCAAATTTTTCAATTTTAATCCTCAATTATGTTATTGACATAAATTAGTTCAGCTGTTCAGGAAGAGCGACGACGGGAGAAAGAATCTCAGGGGCACCGACGACCACTGGTGATACAGGTGCGACTTCGGGGGCACCGACGACCACTGCTGATACGGGTGCAACCTCAGGGGTACCTACGATCACGGGTTATACGGGTGCAACCTGAGGGGTACCTACGATCACGGGTGATACGGGTGTAACCTCAGGGGTACCGACGACTACGGGCACTAGAGGTGGGGCAGGTAAGTCAGCGACGGCAACATCGGAGACTGGTAAGTCAGCAACCTGGACACCGTCAGGTTGTGCAGGGGAAGGAACGGGAGCGGGACCAGGAACGGGAACGGGTGCGGGAGCACTAGAATCTCCGACGATCTCAAAGATCGGGAATGAGTGGCGTGTAAGAAGCTAAACCGTTTTTTAAGGTAAATAGGAGTTAGGGGATTAAATAGAATGCTATATAAAAGCGAAAGAATATGTGCATTCCGGCGAAGGCGTATAGGTAACCACTTGAGCTTTTTTCGATAATCAGAAACATGATCATATTTGCGTAGTCCAAATATGAATCTTATACAGAGATTTTGGAGTCTCTCAAGCTTATTCAATTGGTCTTCGGTAAGATCTAATAACTGGCATCGGCATAATCAAGAATAGGAAAAAGAAGGGATTGTGCAAGCGCAATCTTAGTGGTGGTAGGAAGAAAATTGCGAAGTCGGCGCAGGGAACCTGCAGTGGCAAACATTTTGCGACTCAGTACTTGCAGCTGTGGACTCCAGAATAGGGTATGATCGATATAAATCCCCAAATTTCCAAGTCGTAGGAAACACGCTAAAAGTAATAGAATAATTTAAAATATGACAAATTACGGGAAGGATTGTATCGATGATAGGGAGGATCATTTTACTTCTTAGACAGTCAGATCCAACAGCACTTGAAGTAATCGATACTATGCTCTTCCTAACATCACAATCAGAGAATTGACTAAAGAAGAACGGAGAACAATCGGGAGCGGACGCAGATGAAAGATGTTTTAATGTAGTTTCTTTTGTCAATTTATCAAAATTTGACGACGCAGAGAAATGTTGATTTAGTAAGTTTAAGTTTAAATTTTTCGGAATCGACTCATTATCAGATTTGCCTACTCCCAATGATTTTAGAAATTTCCAGACATTTGCTGGATCTCCGTTTTCGACAGAGCTATGGATAAATCGGCGTTGTGCATTCCTACAAACCTTGCTGCAATGATTCCTGATGGACACGTATTTATCCCGGTTAGTCTCAGTTAGATATTTTTTGTATTTGGATTTGGCTACCGCTTTTTTCTGAGTTAAGGCTTTGATGTCATCGGTTAGCCAGGGTGACGGGAGACGTTTCACTTTGAGTTTTTGGATTGGAGCATGTATATTATACAAAGTGGTCAATTTGGTGACAAAACATGTCACCTTCTCATCAATACACTCGGAACTGAAGAGTGGTTTCCAGTCGATGTTGTCTGCATCCCTGCCTAAGGCATCAAGATCCACACCCTTAAAGTTCCGCTGCAGGATCGTCTTAGATTTAGGTTTAGGAGGACGGAGACGATAGGATAGGTATAGCAAATCGTGATAGGAAAAATCAGCAGCTGAACACTGCCCATGCTTAGCTACATGGCTCTGAGAAGAAACAATCATTAGGTCGAGAAGAGAAGGAACAGGGTGTGGGAAGTGTGAGTGTTGTCAGAGTGTGGTGTGAAGTAATGCGTTGCACTTGAAGGAAGAATAGATAAATTGCTAGATTGAATAATGGACTTAAGAGTCAAGGAACAAAAGTCATCCTTAAGAAGACAAGTATTAAAATCACCCATGATTATGGTATGACTGTACGAGGGAGTAAACTTTTCTAGAAGTTGCTCAAACGTGGAGAAGTAGTCGATGCGTAAGGATGGAAAATAAAAAACACCAAGAAGGATTTTAGAGTGAGAGAGCTCAATTAATTAGGTTATTAAGATTTTATGTATGTAAAGGGTCTTTCAAATAGAGCGGTTCGATGTTGATAATCGGTGGCGGCCATTTTGTTTTGGCGGCATCTGTCAAATCTGTTTTTTCTTATGCAGTCACTGATGCCAAATCACCATGGCAAGTTACACGGTTGAGCAGCATGTGCAAATGATAAAACTTTATCATCAAAATGAGTGTTCGTTAGTACAAACGTTGCGCGCATTGCGCCCATTTTACGGCAGACGCGGTGGCCCTTCAAAGTCTACTCTCCAACGATTGGTGGCCAAATTTGAGACGACCGGTTCGGTAAACAACCAACCAACACCTTTACGTGAAAGGAACGCCAGATCAGCCGAGAACATCGCCGCTGTACAAGAGTGTTCAGGAGACTCCGAGGCAGTCGATTTCTTGCCGTGCACAAGAACTCGGCCTTTCGCAGACTTCAACTTGGAGAATTTTGCGTTGGGACTTGGGCCTGCATCCGTACAAGATCCAACTGACCCAAGAGCTCAAAGTTAATGACCATAGACAACGCCGTGTATGCGCTGAATGGGTTTCGGAACGCTTGGAAGAGGACCCCGATTTTGGCCGAAAAATAATCTTTAGCGACGAGGCACATTTTTGGATGAATGGTTTTGTTAATAAGCAAAATTGCCGTATATGGGATGACCACAACCCACATGAGGTTCACCAGGTGACAATGCATCCACAAAAAGTTACTGTTTGGTGCGGATTTTGGTCTGGCGGCGTCATTGGTCCGTACTTCTTCGAAAACGAAGTTGGCGAGGCCATCACCGTCAACGGCGAGCGTTACAGATCAATGATAAACAATTTCTTTTGACTTGAATTGAACAATATGGACGTGAACGACATGTGGTTCCAGCAAGATGGCGCTACTTGCCACACAGCGAACGACACAATGGAAATTCTGCATGAACGGTTTGAGGGTAGGGTTATCTCTCGCAGAGGTGACGTGAATTGCTCACCAAGATCGTGTGATTTGACTCCGCTAGACTTTTTCTTGTGGGGTTTTCTGAAGTCGCAGGTCTATGCCAATAAGCCACAATCGACCGTTGCCCTGAAAGCCAACATAACGCAGGCCATCGCTCAGATTCAGCCGGATCTATGCAGCAGAGTCGTTAAAAATTGGAGCTCTCGGATTCGTGCCACAATACGAAGCCGCGGCGGACATTTGAACGATGTCATATTCCATCCATAATGGCATAAATGGGCCTTTCAAATAAAAAATAAATTTCGTTAATATCTCACACACATCTTGTTTTATTCAATTTTAACATCGACCCGTCCTTGTTGAAAGACCCTTTAGTTAATAATAATGATTAATTATAACATTAACGAACACAACAATATTTAAAACTTCAGTAGGTACTCAGAAATGTTTTCTAAATCTTCATGTCAAGGTAGTGTTAGGTCTTTTATATTTCTTTGCTTCTTTTTCACAAAATACATTTTTTTTAGGTAAAAGAATGGAATTTGGGAAAAAGAAATTGTTTTTTTTTTCAGAAATGCTTTTCCAAGTGGTAGGTGTACATTTCTTAACCGTACACACAACAATGAATTTTCAATGATTTCGTTTTTTTATTTTTTTAGAAAATTTGTATAGTCAATCAACGTAGTTGTTATTAAATACCCATAGTCCCGTCCCATTCGTTCATGTCAGCCCTCTCTCATACGACATGGTAGCGTTATCGGTCAATTTTCAAGATCAATTTGTCCATTACAAAATAAGGTTTCCTAATTAAAAATCACGAATTTTTTAAAACCTTAGCGCTGTACTTTATTTACTAAAATATGGTCACACCTTTTTGTAACGGCATGTATAGTTTTATATTGATTATTAAACCATCAAATTATATTAATCAATAAAATGTTTCTATCTTTCTAATCCAAGTATTTTTATAATAAAATGTTTAAAAATTTATTTACTGTGTTGAGGGTGGACGTTTTCTTAATATAATTGTTTTTAAATTAGATGCGTAATTCAGGACTTACTCGCGATAATATTTAAAAGGTACAATACCTCTTGGTTACGAGTGGACTCGTGACCACGATCGGTGCAATTCGATCGAAACGTCGGGTAACCAAGAGGTATTGTTAAGTCCCGAGTTACCCATCTAATATACTTAATTTAGCCAAAAGTTCTGTTTCATATTAGATTGCATTTATTTTGTACTGAAAGACTGTAATTATCTTAAAACGTATGTGCTCGCAGTCTAAACATGACTTTTACAAATTGTGGTCTATGTTTAAGTATTCAGATCTGTGTACGAGTCAGTTTTTTGGTGATGCTGCGTTTATTAAAGTATACGACGCCTATAATCCAAAACAAAAGTCACTTGCGCAGCTTAATGACAAGTTCAAATACTTTGCTTTTTTGGTACCTTCCAGTGATTTGTTTAAAACGGGAATCACTGAAAAGTAACAAAGTAGTAATCACGGCTTTTTGGTTAGTCTTTGCTGTTACATCTTACCATCAATTACGGAAAAGGTTCAAGGCCGACAAATTAATTTGACTATAGATAATATAATCTATCTGATATTTATCTAACCTACCTACCTACCTCGTACCTAAAGTGTATCAAACTTATGTGTATTCATCTTTGATATTGATTTTTCTAAAATTCCCATTAATATAAACACAATAATTCCCAATAATAGTTTCCGGCCATATTCACGTGCTGAAAACTATGTGTAACTGTGCAATCTATCGATAGTTGGGTGATAGTTTAGTTGAATGCAGTGCCGCGTTTGTAACGTACTGCACACACGTTATGCAATGGCCGATAGTTGTTCGATAGTTTGATCAAATTCCTGCCAGAATTCCTGATTAAAAATCACCAGTGCCTTGGCACTTAGGATCTAATTAATGGTTCCTAAGGCAAACTAGTGGCGTAAAGTCACTTAACATATATACTAATGTGTTATTCAAGTTCCTTTTCTCTTAGTCAACCATAAAATGCGGTAGCAGATGTAGGTAGCTTTATGGTAAATTGCTAGACATATTGTAAATAGGTTTTCTATAAAGTGCGATTTAATAAAATATGTGTTATTTTTTTTAAATATTTTTTATTACCTAAATTGTCTCATAATTGCATTTGTGATAATTTTTTTCAATTTTCACTCTCAATTGTATTATTGACATAAATTAGTTAAGCTGTTCGGGAAGAGCGACGACGGGAGAAAGGATCTCAGGGGCACCAACGACCACTGGTGATACGGGTGCGACTTCAGGGGCACCGACGACCACGGGTGATACGGGTGCAACTTCGGGGGTACCGACGACCACTGGTGATACGGGTGCGACTTCAGGGGCACCGACGACCACGGGTGATACGGGTGCAACTTCGGGGGTACCGACGACCACTGGTGATACGGGTGCGACCTCGGGGGTACCTACGATCACGGGTGATACGGGTGCAACCTCGGGGGTGCCGACGGCAGGTAAGTCAGCGACGGCAACATCGGAGGCTGGTAAGTCGGCAACCTGGACACCGTCAGGTTGTGCAGGGGAAGGCACAGGAACGGGAGCGGGACCAGGAACGGGAACGGGTGCCGGAGCACTAGAATCAGGGCTAGCCACATTTATGATGATTTGAACCAGAGGAGAAGAGCCTTGGGGGATATCACCAATAACTACGGGAGAAACGTCCACGGGAGTTTCAATTGGGCTGGGAAAGTCGACGAAAGCAGGGCCGACGACAGGCGTCTCATAGTCGACCATGGCGGGTCCAAATGCGGGTTGTTGATAATCGACAAAGGCAGGACCGACGATGGGTTTTTCATAGCTGGGTCTGTGTAGAGAATTGGCAGCAACCACGGCCACGAGGGCAGCAAAAGTAATGAAGAATTTCATTTTTTTCTGAAAAAAGAAACAAGACAAAAGGTCTGTTTTTACACGTGCTACAATAGTAGGAAAACTATCAATTGGGTACATGATACATAGATGCTACGTACTCTTTATTAGTCAACGGAAAATTGCAAAGAAAGACATTGAAGAATGTTTACACATTATAGAACTTACTGGTTTATGCCTTGTAAGCATTTAGTTTAGTTACGTTGAAATATGTATCTGTTTATAGTCAGAAAGTTTAACGTTAAAAATTTACAAAGAGTACAGAGATAATTTTAAGGGTTTTAAGGGTAAGAACCAACAACGCAATAAGAAAGACGGCTTTTTCTTATTGAATTACAAAGTAACTTAAGGATATTAACACAATTGTTTACCTTTAGTTGATTGCGATGATCAAAATGAATTTATTGCAATTTTGCTACTATGTCCGCTGTTCTAAAAGTAAGCACTTTTATACTCATTTGTTATCGCAATATCATAAATGAAATACTTTATTGAAGATACAAATAAATGCGTAAGAGTTATAAAAACCTTTATCAAACAGATATTGCTGTAGTAGCTTTCACATACGGATATGCTCGCTCGGTGTTCAGCCATTTCACCCCTATAGAAGTGAGCATACAAAGATTTGAAATCTTTAACTTTACACATTCTACCTACTTTTATGAAAAACGGAGGCAAAAATACCTGGAAATTCAAACGGTCATAACTTGTAAATGAATAGATTTAAAAAAAAATCGTATTGTAACTGCAGTTATGCCCCCTTTCAGTGCTTTAAGTAAGTGTTCCTTTTTCAAATACAGCCTGTATTAATACGCAAAAATATTTCTTGTACAAATTTTTATGAAAATTTTGATAATGAACGAACGTGAATTTGGAATCCTTAATGTTTTTATATATAGAAGAAGTGTAAAAAGCTAAAAATTTTAAACAATATTCATTATTTGCTCATTAAAAATTACACGGCTACGTGATGCTTCAATGTTGACCTGGCAAAATACGAGTTATACATATCAATAAAATGAACCATAAAAAAAATTTAAACGTAATCGAAACGTAAACTAGACATCGCGTGGTGGTTTTTGGTGGAAATTCGATCACCGGGCGATCCCTAGTTCCTATTATTCAGTCTCAGTCTTTCAGTCTTTTCAAAAAGGTGGAATAATAAACTTAGTTGAAAACATGATATTAACTGAAAATTAACCCAACGGGACTATTCTTTTCCCTCCCAGAAGTCTGACCATACTATAAACAAAGCTTTCTTTTTAGATATACATTCTGTCAAAAAAGTATCGAGAAATGATAATTTAATTCTGATTCCAAATTCAATTCAACTAATTCTTTTTTTGTGGTTAAGTTGGCACAACTGTTTTCTATATTGGCGCGAAGTTTGAGCAATATCTGTCATTTAGTTTGGTTTTAGTACTCGATTTTGTAAGCTCATTTAAAGACTGTTTAGCGATTTTATAATGGATAAAAACATCAAACAAAGAGTTTGTCACAAATTTTGAATTGCAAATGAAATTTCATGTTCAGAGAAGCTGAAAATGTTACAGAAAGCATACAGTGAATTGACTTTATCAAAAACTCGTGCATATGAGTGGTACAGTGTATTCAAAAGCGGTTGAGATTTGTTGGAAGATTTGCCTCGCTTTGGTCGGATATCAACGTCTTGAACTGAAGTTAACATCGCTAAAGTGAAGGAAATTGTGACTGAAAATCCTCATTCAAATTTGAGAGAGACTTTCTGTGATAGAAGATATCAAAGAGAATTTGCGGCGAGAACTGAAGTCGATTCCGGAAAATGTATTTGATAATTGTTTTGATAACTGGATTATTCGTCGGCGTAAGTGTATTATTTCTGAAGGAGCCGGCCTTCTTTGAAGGCGATACAATAAATTGTATCGCCTTCAAAGATCATCACAAGTTCGGAGATCAGGTTTACTGTCTATGATTGATGGTGCAGATTTTTACTTTTATTTTTTTTTATTTTCTTCTCACAATCACTCATTAATACAATATTAATTTACACCACAACAACTAAAAAGGCAGAATGGTATCATATCATGCCAACCATGCCGTCCTCTTTAATAAATTACCGATATGTTGTCGCCACAACAAAAACTCTTATTTATTTTATTAAAAATAGGGCCAAACTATAATAGATGGTAACACAGTTCACTATTTAATAAAAATAAGTTAATAGATATTATTTTGACTGGTTATATCGGTAACGCAATACTATTGGTCGATTGATAAATATTAACAAATTTTGGGATTATAAAAGGGTAGGAATATGTTTAGAACGATTGACTTGAGTGCAAACAGAGGTACGAACAAGGTGGCAGTTGCTTTAGTTAGTGATTTTCATAGTTTATATCAGTGGTTTTGAGACTGTTTCTTACAGATAATTATTTATCATTACGACTTTGTCCATTCCTTCTTAGTATGATAAACATCCATCATCCACCATCATCAAGGGCTAAACAGAAACAACTACTGCAGATAGACAGGTGTCCGGAATCTTTTGTCATTAAATCATTTACTAGTAGTATCTTGATGTTACTTACACTAACATATGGACTATTAGTCTGAAATAAATTGTGATTTATTTATTTATTTATAATATCAATCATAAACGAACTTTCAGTGATTTGTTCCGAACGGGAACTGGGAGGTACTTTTCCTACGAAACACTGTGCACTGTGCACTGTGTTCAAAGTCTGGGACTAATTAGTCACAGACTTTGAGCGTACATACGTCCTAATTATCATTATATTTACAATAAACATGAAGGTTAACACAAATCACTGGGAGGTACTTTTCCTACGAAACACTGTGCACTGTGCACTGTGTTCAAAGTCTGGGACTAATTAGTCACAGACTTTGAGCGTACATACGTCTTAATTATCATTATATTTACAATAAACATGAAGGTTAACACAATTCACTGGGAGGTACTTTTCCTACGAAACACTGTGCACTGTGCACTGTGTTCAAAGTCTGGGACTAATTAGTCACAGACTTTGAGCGTACATACGTCTTAATTATCATTATATTTACAATAAACATGAAGGTTAACACAAATCACTGGGAGGTACTTTTCCTACGAAACACTGTGCACTGTGCACTGTGTTCAAAGTCTGGGACTAATTAGTCACAGACTTTGAGCGTACATACGTCTTAATTATCATTATATTTACAATAAACATAAAGGTTAACACAAATCACTGGGAGGTACTTTTCCTACGAAACACTGTGCACTGTGCACTGTGTTCAAAGTCTGGGACTAATTAGTCACAGACTTTGAGCGTACATACGTCTTAATTATCATTATATTTACAATAAACATGAAGGTTAACACAAATCACTGGGAGGTACTTTTCCTACGAAACACTGTGCACTGTGCACTGTGTTCAAAGTCTGGGACTAATTAGTCACAGACTTTGAGCGTACATACGTCTTAATTATCATTATATTTACAATAAACATGAAGGTTAACACAAATCACTGGGAGGTACTTTTCCTACGAAACACTGTGCAAGTGACGCAAGTTCTATTTTAGATTATAGTTGTAGTAATAATATAACTAATAAATGCAGAAGAAGGAAAATTTAACTAGAAAATAATCTTGCTTCACAAGAGTTGAAGACTGACTCTCTTCTAGTCTAGTTTTGAACACCTTGGACCACAATTAGTCACAGGTCTTTGTTGAAGGGACTTTGTGCGTAAATACGTTTTAATTATCATTATATTTACAACTAGCTGCCCCGACAGACTTCGTTCTGTCAAAAGTTATTGATTGACACTGACATCGACACACATTTGGTGATTCATTTTTATTTACCTAGATGTGGTTTGTATAGAAAAATAAGTGTTTTTTTTACTTCCTTGTGCTTTAACGAAAATATGAAAAACAAAATTAGCCGATTTGGTCAAGCCGTTCTCGAGTTTTGCGCTTAGCAAACCATTTGAATTTTTTTAAATTTATTTAATATGAGCAATTGAACAGTAGGTATTTAGGTATAGGGTAACATACCTACATTGTTTAAACAACAGTGAGTGCTTGTAATTCAATATGAACTTTATACGATAGCAATAAAGCTCGTTTTAGTTAGAAAACGTTTGTATGGGAAAAGAAAAGGGCTGTTTTTAGGGTTTTTCCAGCAATTATTCGAATTTTTCTCGCCGTAAAAACCATCTTTGAACTTCAACGAACATTTAAAAAAAAGAATTGGCCAAATTGGTCCAGGCGTTGTTGAGTTATGCGCTTACCAACACATTTGCGATTCATTTTTATATTATAGATATATGTAATAGAAGGTTTAGCTATACTAGATAGGTATATTAACTTGTTATCACATTACAATAAAAAAATTCGAGCAATTTATGTTACAAATAAGGGTTTAGATAAATAGAAACATTTTATTAATCAATATAATTTTATGGTAATATAAAATAATAATTCATTGCCATTTGTGCTCGGTTGTCGCGAATATATACACTCATATAGTATATTTCTAGCGGCAGACAGAGGATATAAAACGCACATTTTGGTAAACTAAAATTTTTTCCCACTCAGGTAACGCCTATTGGCAACCGAGAACTTTGAAAATTGGGAGTATATTGAAAAAGAAACCTAGGTAGAAATGGAAGGCAATGTGGGAAGGTAAAGGTGTTGCTTATAGTGATTGATTGGGAAGTGTAAGCAATTGCTCAAGAAGGTCACGGTGACTCTTGCCTGGAAGTCCTTGCCCGAGCCTATTAGCATTGGATATAAAATATTTGAAATTTGACTTAGAAGCAATAAAACTATGCAGGATGTTAGTGAAAAGCTCCCGAAAACGAAGACAGACCATAGTACTAATGGTACCTTTGATGATGGGTCAGAAAAAAATCGATCCCGATGAAAATTTTATATTTTTAAAATTTTATTTTTAGCATTTTTAACGCTCCATTATGTTAGTACAGGTAAATAAAACGATAATTTCATAAAAAAATAATCAAAAACGACGTCGAGCGTCAGCTGTTTTTACTAACATGATGGAGCATGAAAAATTCTAATAAAAAACTGTAATGAGATTTTTTTCTGTCTTCGTTTTCGAGAGCGTTTCACAAACTCCCTGTATGTAATCTAATAGACTCGGAACGTTCTTTGTACCGGTAAACGATTACACTCCCGCGATTTCCCGCGAACGTTACCCCGGCTGTGGAATGACCTCCTTGCCGAGGTTTTCCCGAGAGACTACCGTATGGGTACATCAAGACAGGAGTGTCAAGGTTTTTAAAGGGTCGGCAACACGCATGCGAGTCCTCTGGAATTGCAAGTGTTCATAGGCTACAGTAACCGCTTTCCATCAAGCCGGCCGTAAACTTGTTTACCACCGACATAGTACAAAAAAAGCTTAAGGGAATTAAGTATCTAAGGCGTTTTATATTGTAATTATTATTCTGTAAAATTTTGAAAGAAAGAAACTAAAGAAAGAAAACTAAAGAAAGAAAGAAAAAAGAAAACTATTTATTTAGTTTCCACACAAGGTATTACATTCGTATAATCATAAATACTTATTACTAAGAAATAAACAGAAAAAACTGTCATATGCAGAAAAAAATGGGTTTCTGTAGGCACTATATCACTATATATTATAAAACAAAGTTTCCCCGCCACGTCTGTCTGTCTTTCTGTTTGTCTATTTGAACGCGACGAACCCAATAACTGCCAAACGGATTTTCATACGGTTTTCACTAGGTTTAGGTTTATAATTCATTAAGGTTTTGTGTAAAATGGCTAATAAAAAATATGACGATAATTGGTTGAAGATGTCGGAAAAAATCAATATATGCTCCGCTACCCATGCGAAGCCCGGTCGGGTTGCTCTAACTAGAAGAGCAACAGGACCGGGCTTAATAAATATAAATCAGGTTAACGCTTTGCATGATGCATTAAAAACATTGCTCAATTATTATATTGAATTTATTTAATCTGGTTTGATCTATAAATATACTCTTCTGATAGTAACTTACATTATCTAAATTGCGATTCTACGTCATTGAATGTTTTTTTTCTTTCTTATTATGGACATATTCCAGTTGGAATAGGCATGCAAGGCACATTTTTGAGTTTTCTGATCTTAATAGGTATGTATTTAAACTACTATAAGAAACTGTTTGAGACTTCTGCATGACTATAATACTAATAGATTTAGTCTCCAAATACATCATATAACTTTCTTTAACATTAGAATATATTTATACAAACAATTTTTTTTTATTTATGGTATAAGGCAAACGAGCAGACGGGTCACCTAATGGTAAGTGACTACCGCCGCCCATGGGCACCTGCAACTCAAGAGGCACAAACGCGTGGCTGGCCTTTATGGTGGGAGTAGGGGAAGTGGAGTAGAAGGGGGGCAGAGGGGGCGTGGGAAGGGTTAGGGCCTCCGGTAACCTCACTCACTCGGCGAAATAAAACGAATCATTGCTTTACTGTCGGTTTTCTGTGAGGTCGTGGTATCACTCCGGTCGAGCCGGCTCATATATGCCGAAGCATGGCTCTCCCACTGTTTTCATAAAGATCAAAATAAATGCACACAACTTTATATCAATAATATAATCAGTAGGATACCATAAACCGTTAGAGTTACAATGGACGATCTTATCGCAAGCTGCAATCGCTTCCAGAAAACCTTTGGATGGATTATACTAGGTAGTCGTTGTCCGCGGTTTCACTTGCGTTGCAGTTGAAAGGTCCTTTTCTTTACCACTGGCAATGTATATGACATGATGATGGGTTTAGTAGTGTAAACTATTCGTTCCGATTATTGTCAAAAGATGGCGTGATTGTCAACGTTGCAGTAACGTTGTTGAGTTGTAACCCTCTATGACACCTTGAACATAGAGGAACTAGAGACTTGTCAATAAATGGCGCCCGCGGGTCAATTTAGGCTTCCGTAACAGTGTTTAAGAATTGAAAGCGTAGAAAACAAAAAAACTCACTCATAATATTCTATGTTAGGTAAGGCCGATTGTAGTGCACAAATACTTAACAGCTAATAGATATTTAAAATAAAAAAATGGGTGCGTGTACTTATGGACGCACGTCAAAAGTTATACTTCTTTGACATCATTAAAAAAGTATATAAGTACAATTTTTTTCACTAATATTTATGAATAGTAAATAATATTATTCAAAATATTCAATTTAAATCACTACTGAATATAATTTATTAGCACATATATAATTCGCACTTGTGTGAAACTAAAACACGATAGAGGTTTTATTTCTATTTTGTTGGTCTTAAAACACAATAGAGGTTCTATCTCTGTTTTGTTGGTAGCTTTTTTTCGAGACTTAATGAGCGTTTAGTGGGCAACTTCACTCTCATTAAATGAGTTAAATTTTTAAGTAATGATTTATTCAGCCAACTACATATTTCCCCTACTAATATAAACCACTTGCCACTTTAGGGGTGTACACACTGTACATAAATAAGATCTTTAACTTTCCCATGTAAGGTATCAAAGTATAATTCTGAATAACTTGTGGCGTCATATATAATAATAATAACTCCACACATCTCACACACGGCCGTCTGATCCTAAACTAGGCAGAGCCTGTACTATGGTAACCAGACTGCTGATAAACATACTTATATATTTCTAAATACATACATATTATAGATAAATTACACCCAGACACAGAACAAATTATCGTGCTCATCACACAATTATTTGTCCTGAGTGGGAATCGAACCCACGACCTCTGGCTTAGCAGTTAGGGTCACTAACCACTAGACCAACAGGCCAGTCAATGCAGGATAAAACAAGTTAAATGAATTAATAAAGACAACTAGTAGTAAATTTTACGTACCCTACTTTGTTGTTAAGAACTTAACAAAAGAAATAACAGTTCGGACTACATTATGGTGTGCAATAAATGTATTGAGTATTGTCGGTATTGTAGAGTACCCGGCAAACAGCTACTTTGAGTTACAGGTATTGACGAGTGTAAACGTAAGAATCATGGAGTGCAGAGGCAAGGAGCACTTGACTGTCTTTGTAAATGAAAAGAGTGCGTCAAAAGTATGTATATAGGTACTACTATACTGTAGCCAGAGAATGTAGTTGCTAGAAAGGAAAACTTCTACTTTTCAAAATAAACATTAAAATTATTTATAAAATATATAATATTATTAGGGACAATCAATTTGTATAAATATACGCCTTTCTTTTTTACTATACGGCTAAAAATATATGTTATAACGTGGGAGAACCATGCTTCGGCACGTATGGGCCAGCTCGACTCCGCTCGATCCTCACAGAAAACCGGCAGTGAAGCAATGCTTGCATTGCATTTCGCCGCGTGAGTGAGGTTACCGGAGGCCCTAACCCTTCCGTCTCCCCTATTCCCATCCTTCCCAGCTTTCAACTCTTCCCACCTTAAAGGGCGGCAAGGCACTTGTGATTCTTGAGTTACAGGTGCTCATGGGTGGCGGTAGTCATTTACCATCAGGTGACCCGTCTGCTCGTTTGCCCCCTATACCATAAAAAAAAAAGAAATATATAAGTTGTTAATGAGTGAACTCAACTCACTAAATTATTTATTCCGGACAACTAGATCCATATCATTGACTGCACGGATGACGCAATGGTTTAAGTGGTCACCTCGCCACTACGCCGCGCCGAGTGTTGTGGGTTCAAATCCCACAAGAGACAAAAATTTGTGTGATCCACAAATATTTGTCCCGAGTCTGGGTGTTCTTTGTGTCCGTTGTTTGAATGTTTGTGAAGCCCCCCGCGACACAGGAATATTCCTAATGCGGGAGTAGTCTTTTTAAAAAAAAAAACAAATTGTTAATAATAGATAGGTATAATAGGGGTTAATGAATTAAATCAATTTAAATCCTTTGTTGTATTCTGTGCGGAGGTGTTTAATACCAGGGACTTTACACGTAAAACTCAGTCCTCAAAAAAAAATTAATTGAAATGTCATGTTTGGTACAACCCGACTACGAAAAAAAATAGGCAGTCATGGGACTGCCGACAGAAGTGAAAATAAATACTTATTGTAAAAAGTCGAAATTAAAATTGCGCCATCTGTTGTTTGCCTTAACTAATATATGGATAATTAGTATATAACAAACTACAGTAGTATCGCGCAGAATCCACAGATGGCGTAAAAATATTTCTTTAAATAATTTTCGATCAGGGTCACGTGTCCTGACGCGGACACATTTTTGATCAAGGTCACGTGTGTGTGTACCCATCCCAAAAAGTGCACAACGCCGCTAAAGAAGTTTTCACTTTAAAAACAAAAGTGATCTTAAAAGTACGAAACAAAAAACAAATTTCAGACAGAAATCATGACGTAGTTACAAAAACGGTCAATGTAGAGCTGTGGTCGCATGCCTGTATACCAAGTGGTTGCAAGGAACAACTACAAAATAATAATGGCATGCGACTACGGCTACACCTTGAGCATTTTTGTACCTATGCCTTGATTTCTGTCTGAAATATTTACTTGTTTCGGACTTGTTTTTTTAGATCACTTTTATTTTTTCGTACTCGGTTAGGTACAGTTTTTTTAACATATTTTTTTTTTTATTGATTTAATTAAAAACCAAAGGTGGATAATATGGATCTGGAAGCTGTGAAAGATAATTTAAAGTGTTATTCTTAGTAGTATCATCGAAACTAGATGAAGAAGTGAAGAGCTTGTTTTAAAGCGTCGAGATATTCCAAATTTTGGATGAATCTTCATTTTTGACAGATGTTTGCATATGATATTGAACTTAATTGAATATTAGTAAGTCTCATTTACTATTAGGTAGATTTCGAAGTCTACCTATTGGTTTTGTACCAGTTGTCGAGTTTTCCAAAAAAATCTTAACAGGAGGTCTAGGTATGATCCCTAGACCCGAAAACAACCGCCAGTTAAAAAGTTTATATTTATATATATATATATACTAGATGTGCCCGCGACTTCGTCGTGGAATAGTGTCTTTGGGTAGAAGTTTCAATTATTTAGGCTAATTGACAATACGTCCATACAACTTTTCATCCCCGCTTTTCAACACCTTTCACCCTATGTCCTTTCTCAGGCTCTAGACTATCTGTGTATCAAATTTCATTTAAATCGGTTCAGTAGTTTTGGCGTGAAAAGGCGACAGACAGACAGACAGACAGGCAGACAGACAGACAGACAGACGGACAGACAGAGTTACTTTCGCATTTATAATATTAGTAATATATATGTGTATATGTATGTACCTCAATTTTACCGGCACGATAGAGGTCACAATTATGCACCGATTGCTTTCAAACTTGGACGACAAATCAACAGGGCAAAAATGAAAGTTAAGTTCGTGAATGGGGGGGATATTTCCTCAAAGGGAGGGACTGGTAGGCAGTTTTAAAAAAGAATAAAAAAACATGAAATCTACCTCTGCGGGCTTGCTGCGGGCCCGGTTTTTTTTCTAATATTAATGTTGTAAGGTAAGTTTGTTTTTATTTAATACAGGGTTTTATTCAGTTATCAAATAATTTTATTTACTTTCATGTACAATAATAATTTATTATTTTTTTGTTAAATATCATTTATCTGTGTATACAAAGGGAGGGTCAAGGTAATTTTAACACTTAGGTCCTTTTTAGCGCATGACAAAAATCATTTACTGGGTGTTCTTTGTGTCTGTTGTTTAAATCTTTGTGAACACCGCGATTTTATATCAAAATTTTAAAGTTTTTTAAGTAGGCGTGAATTTGTCTATTTTTACCTGTACTGAAAAGCTTTCAGTGATAGCTTAGAAAGCTTTACCTGTTTATCAAATGAGGAAAATTTTATCGAAGCGTCATAAACAGCGTTTTATACAAGTGTTAGGTGACTTATTTTAATTTCTAAGATAACTATAAAAACATTTGTCTGTTAAAATCATATGACTTTATGAACAAGTTCTAAACTTAGAGTAAAATCAAATTGTAAGGATATAACGCTCACTGGCAGGTAGTGTGCTTTGGTGTACTTTTATATTTCATGAGGTTGATTTATAAGTGTTAATAAATACACAATACAAGTTGCTGTATTGAAAAAAAAAGTGTATTATTATTTTTAAATTTTTTTATTATTATAATTGGCTCATAATTGCATTTTTGATCAGATCAACTATGTAAGTTGCTTAAATTTAGTTCAACTGTTCGGGAAGGACTACAACGGGAGAAATGATATCGGGGGCACCGACGATCACTGGTGATACGGGTGCAACCTCGGGGGTACCGACGACCACGGGTACTAGGGGTGTTGCAGGTAAGTCAGCGACCAAGACACCGTCACCTTCTACAGGGGAAGGAACAGGCAGAGGAGCGGGAGCAGGAGCAGGAGCAGGAACGGGTGAGGGAGCGGGTGCGGAAGCGGCGGAGTCAACCACGTTTATGATAATTTGAACGAGAGGAGAAGCGCCTTCAGGAATTTCACCAATAACTACGGGAGAAACTTCTACGGGAGTTTCAATTGGGCTGGGGAAGTCGACGAAAGCAGGGCCGACGACAGGCGTCTCATAGTCGACCATGGCAGGTCCAAATGCGGGTTGTTGAAGTCCAGATTCGACCATGGCAGGACCAAATGCAGGTTGTTGATGATCGACAAAGGCAGGGCTCGCGATGGGGTACTGCAGAGTGTTGGCAGCAACAACGGCCACGAGGGCAGCAAAAGTAACGAAGAATTTCATGTTGTTTTCTGAAAAAAAAAAAAAGTTACAAGGATTGTTCAGCACATGTTATAGGATACAATAGTATTAAAATGGACATAATAGGCCGTACGTGTGTACGTAGTCACTGATAAATTGCAAAGAAAGAAAGTTTATAACACAAAATTTACCAGTGTTTATGCCATGTACGTTGTACGTAATTAGTCTAGTTACAAGTGTTAGTGTAGTTAATTATTATGTTAGAGCTATTACGCTACGCTATTAGCGAGAAGACCGCCCATTGTACTCTAATATTTTATATAAAATCTCTTTCAAATGTACGTCATTAATGGTGTACAATTAAGAATATTTTATCTATCTATCTATGTTTATTTATTGAGCAAAGGCATAGATAGAGTTTAACTTAAAAACTAACAAAGAACATAGAGAAAATATTAAGATATAACTTATGGTTTGGAAATAACACCTGCATACCACAAAGGGATAGACTTTAACCGACTGCGCAAAAAAGAAATTAATTTATTTTTCTTTACACCCATAATAGTATTTTATAAAAATATATATAAAATAAAAATATAATGAAAGTAATATAAGGTTAATAACACAGTTATTGTTTACCTTTAGTTGATTGCGACGATCAAAACGATGTTATTGCAATTATGATCACTACTATAAAATTTAGTACTTTTATACTAATTTGTTATCATAATATCACAAATAAAATATTGTTTTAAAGATATAAATAAGTGTATTGGATTAAATAATATATTTATCGAATAGATAATGGCGTTTTATCTAGTTCAAGTAAAGCGCGGAATAAAAAATGCGTAAAATTGACAGCTTGATCACGCTTGCTGTAAACAATACACAAAATCGAGGACAATGTCTCCTAGAAAAGACGGAGTATTAACCTCAGATGACAACATGCTGTCACCTGAAAATTAACGCTGCGGACCATTCGATTTTGTCTCAGAAGTCCTGGCATTAAGTAATAACAACGCTACTCAGAATCTTATTAGACCGTTTATATAAATCGTGGCAATATAAAATTAATCCATACTTTAAACTAGACAATTTGAAAAGTTATTTTAAACGTATAAAACTATTATTTACGAAATATATAAATTCAATCAGAAATACTAAAACAAAGGTGACGTTTTAATGACTTTTGACAGAAGCATCGTGATTATGGTTAGTAGGTACATACAACTCGTGTGTATGCCTGAGCAATTCTCCATTATCCTCAATTACATATTTTCCTACTAATGTACTCTGTGCATGTGTTTAAACAGCCCTTATAATCTATTATATTTCAGAAAACCAGACATGTTCCGTAAGCAAACAAACTTGTATGTAGATCCCATCTCGGGAATCAATTCTTGAAGCCTTGCTGTGAAACCTTGCTTCTTACCAAATTGCATAATTATAGGAATTACACTATGTGTTTTGATTTACCTGCAAAATGTTCAAAGGGTCGTACCAGACAGACCGATAAACAGACAGACGGACATCAAAGTGATTCTGTAAGGGTTCCTTTTTCCTTTTGAAGAACGGAACCCTAAAAAAAATCAAGTTTTCTTTCATTTTACAGCTTTGGTGGCCGTGGTTGCTGCTAATTCTCTGTACTCTCCCATCATTATTATTTGAGTTATTTTTATTATAGTATTTGTGCATTATATGAGGAGAAATAAATAAATCATAATTGAAAAATCGTGGACGTTTCTCCCGTAGTAATTCTACTCTCGTTGAAATCACATCAATCAATCTGTTCCCTTCTAGAACGCTTTTCCTAATCAGAATAGCACCCAGTCAGTTTTAATAAAAAATATCTTATGAAAACTAGATCATGTTTGGGTAGGCCAAATATGAATAGTATAAAAAAATTGAGGTCGCTCAAGTTTATCAAGTTGTGTTTCAGTGAGATTTAGATAGCTGACGTCGGCATAATCGATAATCATTATAATCGGCAGTCGGAAGAACAGTCTTAACTTTACTGCTGATTGGAATAATAGTATTATTAAATTGAACAGGAGTTAATTTGACGAAGTAGTAGTAGTAGACATTATGGGACTCCCAATAACGCAAACCTGAGTATTTGCAGGGTTTACTTTGAGTCCATAGTCTTTACTCTATGCACATATAGGTAAGTTATAAATCCGAGATAAAAACATTCAGTGCGGTCATGCAGTGCGGTCATAACATGACAAGTGCTTGAGTGACAGGTAGTTGCATATATCTGCAGATCATCGGCATAAAGGTGGTAGGATGAAAGTGAACGATTAGAGATGGAGTTAATAATAATTGCGAAGAGTAATGAAAATAGAACCACCCTGAGAGACACCAAAAGCAGCATTGCACCATGAAGAAATGGAGTTTTAAAGATGAAAGCGATGCGTACAGCCAAACAAGTAATTATAAAACCGATTGGAAATATTTTGAGAGAGCGCAAAATGCAACGCAGAATGTGAAAATCAATGGTATAAAATTATCCATGCTTTCTCTGATGTCATCTATAGTATAAACCATAAACTTATGATGAAAATGTACTATGTCCTGCACGGAAGCCAGACTAAAAGAGATTTAGGAGATTGTTCTTTAAAAGAAAGCTTTTGAGTTGAATAAAAGCAAAGTAAGATACACATGGGTAAAGGGGTAAATTCAGCTGCTTTCCACGGCGATGGAAAGATGTGGTAAAATATAGATTGATCAAAGATGTTACATAGGACTGGGAGAATGTTAGCAAAGATGGAGAGACAGTTTCTTCCTAACGTCACAACCGGATAGCAGATTAAAAACGAATGAAGAGTAGTTAGGAGTTTGCACAGATGAAATATATTTTAAGATTTTTGCTTTAGTATCTCATCAAGATCAGACGAAGAAGAGAAATGTTTATTGAGTGAATCTATGTTTAGATCTTTTGGTATAGCGTCTTGGTATGAGTTTACAACTCCTAATGATTTCAAAAAATTCCAGACTTTTACTATGATCTAGTAAAAGTCTGAAATATTTTGAAATCCTGTTTTTAATAGACTTAGGAAAGTGTTGGCGTCGCTCTTCTCTACACACCTTATAGCAGCGATATCTAATTGTTACTAGTTAGTTAGTATTTGTCGAGATTACTGTGTAGTCTGTCGCTTATATTTCCTCATGGCCGCTCCTGTACTTATTTGGGTGTTTCAGACGTATAATTATGAGCAGCTACATTCTACCTCAGGGCATACAAATATGTCAACATTTTGTAAGGTTATATAATATTACAAAAACATCGTCTATTACAATTAGTTATTATAAGTAGGTTGATTATCGTAAATAACAAATAGCAATTAAAAATTACACAACTTAGAATTACACAATATAAACTATCAAAATGACATTGAACACACTTGTCTTCCAGATCCTACAGATGCCGTGCCTTGCCACGGAGATGTTCCAACAAATGCATGCTTCTTTTAGCAAAAGTAGCAACTTTATAAAATGTATACCATTAGGTAAGTTAATATCTGTAAATTAATAAAGTGTAGTTTAGAACTATCTGTGCTTTTTATTTTACATATGGACCTAATACATTCTTATTGAGCTTTAAATATAATTTCCTCATCCGACGAGATTCCCCAAAACACAATTCCATAACGTGAATCTGCGTAGGCATGATATGCAGTTACCTTACCTATCCTATAACTTTGTGATATGATACTTCGTATTTAATCGGTGAGCCACGGAGCAGGTAAAAGTAAAATTTTAATGCCACGATCAGGACCATGAACATCATATATATGTATATCTTTTTCATTTATATACTCCGATGATACAAGAGGCAGCCAGTCAATGCTTCTAACATCCATGCAAAGCTTATCATGATCTATGCTACCAAAATTATGCTGAAAATATTAGATTTTGACTTGGGAGGTCGGAGAGCATCTGATAAAAAGACGCTTTTACGCTTCAAGGTTAGGTATTTGTAAATAAATGTAGGTTAAGATTCCAACTATTTCAGTTCGTAAGGTTCATTGAAATACCTGTTATCACCTTCAAGGGACTTATTTCGGAAAACTTTTAGCGACTTAATTAAAAATAATTTACATTAGATCTGACGACATTCCGCAATTTTTTGAGTTAAAGTTTTAAATTCTTTTGTTAACGGACACTTACTTCATATCAGGAATTTACCTACAAAAGTTAAGTTTGTAGCATTTATTCTTTCTGAAAATTCGTGTGATTGAATAATGTAGATAATGATATCATGTACCATCTACGAATGAGAATTTAAATGGATTTAAAATTAATACCTGTCAATGATAACTGTCAAGTGGTTGAAACAAAAGTTGTTTTATACTACAATTATTTGGTTTTCATAAAAATAAAATTTATTAAAATTCTGTTTGTGTTTTGCATATTTTATGTATATCGTTAACTGGAGTTTGTAAAGATTCACACACGCCACCTCTAAGTACCTGGAGCTGGGATACCCTAGCACTAACACTTAAAAATATTACATTACTTTTTGGTGGGAACAGGCGTCCTTTAGTAGACCCTTTCTCAGATTCCTTGAGTGTCTAATAAACTTGAGTTTAATAGATCATTATTTTTTTTTCTTTTTAAAAAGACAACTCCCGCATTAGACTAGACCCGCGGGGGACTTTACAAATATACAAACAACGGACACAAAGAACACCCAGACTAGGGTGGCAATCGAATCCACGACCTCTGGCTCAGGGTCACTAACCACTAAACCAACAGGCCAGTCAAACATCATCGTGTGAATTAATTTGATAGCGTTCCCTGTTTGTCTAAACCACGTATAAATAACACCGTCTCTGGTCCAATAATTTGAAATGTCATATTTCCTCCACCAGGCTGGAAGACATCATATCGAGGTTAATTCAGGAACTCTTATAATGTAAAACTAGAGAATTTAAGTTTCGTTTTTGGGAACCAACCATGTCTCGTACGAAAACCTACTGCAGCTGGATCAAGATGGGCAATCGCCTATGTGGAATAAGGGTCCTTCCTATGCTATGGCCAGATTTTACACTTGGAACTTGCAGAAAATTCGGAGTCGACAATTTTCAATAGAGTTTTGACACCAACAACTACCACTTGAATTAGATCTTATCTCTACTCCGTAACAACTCAATGAAGCACCAGAATTATCTGAAGTTTTTGCGTATCTAGATGGCCAACAGTAACTGTCAGAGACTCAATTGCTGCTGTAGGCGTTTAAGGACAGCAAATATAAACTGACCAGATAATCCAGTATTATGGGATAGTGGTAAAGGTACTACTTACAAAATAACTTCGATTTGATATATCCTTTTGGAACCTGCTTGTCAAGTATTTTATTAGTATGTTGAAGTGACTTTATGTTATTAAGTTCTTTACTTAGACAAAAAATGAAATTGTAAGGATATAACGCTCACTGGCAGGTAGTGTGCTTTAAAGTGTTAATAGAAATACAAATTGCTGTTTTGAAAAAAAATGTTTATTATTATTTTCAAATTTTTTTATTATTATAATTGGCTCATAATTGCATTTGTGATCAGATCAACTATGTAAGTTGCTTACATTTAGTTCAACTGTTCAGGAAGGACTACAACGGGAGAAATGATATCGGGGGCACCGACGATCACTGGTGATACGGGTGCAACCTCGGGGGTACCGACGACCACGGGTAATAGAGGTGTTGCAGGTAAGTCAGCGACGGCAACATCAGAGGCAGGTAAGTCAGCAACCAAGACACCGTCACCTTCTACAGGGGAAGGAACAGGCAGAGGAGCGGGAGCAGGAGCAGGAGCAGGAACGGGTGAGGGAGCGGGTGCGGAAGCAGCGGAGTCAACCACGTTTATGATAATTTGAACGAGAGGAGAAGCGCCTTCAGGAATTTCACCAATAACTACGGGAGAAACTTCTACGGGAGTTTCAATTGGGCTGGGGAAGTCGACGAAAGCAGGGCCGACGGCAGGCGTCTCATAGTCGACCATGGCAGGTCCAAATGCGGGTTGTTGAAGTCCAGATTCGACCATGGCAGGACCAAATGCAGGTTGTTGATGATCGACAAAGGCAGGGCTCGCGATGGGGTACTGCAGAGTGTTGGCAGCAACAATGGCCACGAGGGCAGCAAAAGTAACGAAGAATTTCATGTTGTTTTCTGAAAAAAAAAACAAGTTACAAGGATTGTTCATCTCATGTTATAGGATACAATAGTAGGAAAATGGGAATAATAGGTAGTACGTGTGCTACGTATTTCTTATTAGTCACTGACAAATTGCAAAGAAAGAAAATTTATAACACAAAACTTACCAGTGTTTATGCCATGTACGTAATTAGTCTAGTTACATATTTAAATACGGTAGAGATAGCCATTAGCGATAAGATCGCCCATTGCACTCTAATATTTTATAAGAAATCTGTTTCAACTGTATGTTATCAACGGTCATTAATTGAGCAAAGGCATCGAGTTTAAATAAAAAACTAACAAAGAACATAGAGAAAATATTAAGAACTTATGGTTTGGAAATAACAAACCTACCACCAAGTAATAAACTTTAACTGACTGCGCAAAAAAGAAAAAAATATATTTTTCTTTGCATGGAATAAAGCAATATAAGGTTAATAACAATAATTGTTTACCTTTAGTTTATTGCGTCGATCAAAATGATGTTATTGCAATTATGATCACTGCTGTAAAACTTAGTACTTTTATACTAATTTGTTATCATAATATCATAAATAAAATATTGTTTTAAAGATATACTCGTAAATAAGTGTATTGGATTAAATAATATATTTATCTAATAGATAATGTCGTTTTATAAAAACTGCGTAAAATTGACAGCCTCATCCCGCTCGCTGTAAACAAAATACAAATTCATAATAATAATAATAATAATATTATTATTGACACGACCATTAACCAACAAGTTCGCCGTAACCGAAAAGATCTGGCGACATGTTGGATAGATTATAAGAAAGCTTATGATTCTGTGCCGCATACGTGGCTCCTGAGGGTGATGGAGTTGTATAAGATTGATACAACTCTATGCACTTTCTTGGAGGCATGTATGCAGCAATGGAAAACGATTCTTTGCTATCCAGGATGTCGACAATCTCAAGGTGACGGCGAGTATATAAAGATCAGGCGGGGTATATTTCAGGGTGACAGTTTGAGTCCCTTGTGGTTCTGCCTAGCTTTGAATCCTCTCAGCACTATGTTGGAGGGTTCAGGACTAGGCTATCGTTTGCGGAGAGGAGGTCAGGTTATATCCCACCTCCTTTTCATGGATGATTTGAAACTTTTTGCCTGCAACAATTTCCAACTGATAAAATTACTAGAGGTAACTGAAACTTTTAGTAAATGTATCAGGATGGAATTTGGTGTGGATAAATGTGCAGTCATGCATGTAAAAAGAGGTAAGATTGTGGAATCTGAAGGTATGGAACTCTCAGATTTTACACACCTTAGATGCCTTTCCGCGAACGAAACTTACAAGTATCTAGGAATGTCACAGGCGTTAGGTTTAAATGAATTGACTATGAAGCAATCGTTACAGGAACGCTGCTTTGGCCGCCTGAAAAAAGTATTGAAAAGTCTTTTGTCAGGTGGTAATAAGGTGCGGGCCTATAACGATTGGGTCATACCAGTCCTAACCTACTCCTTTGGCATACTTAGATGGACTCAGACTGAACTTGATGCCCTGGATAGAAGAGTCCGTACATTGCTAACCGCGTACCGAATGCACCATCCACGTTCATCGGTTATGAGATTGTATATCCCGCGGAAATGTGGGGGTCGTGGTTTTTTAAATGCCAGGACACTACATAACCGCGAGGTATGCAATCTTAGAGATTACTTTCTCTCTGTTGACGTGGAGATGCATCGGGATGTTGTGGTAGTGGACAACGGACTCACCCCGCTTGCTCTAGGTAGAGAGAACTGGCGCAAACCTGCAGTACTCAATATTACAGATCGCAGGGAGATATGGAAGAGCAAAGAGCTGCATGGACGTTTTTATCGGGCCTTAAATGGGCCCGAAGTAGATCTATTATCATCTGTGTCCTGGCTACGTTTCGGTGATCTCTTTGGAGAAACTGAAGGTTTTATCTGTGCAATTACTGATGAAGTTGTTATGACGAACAACTATCGGAGACATATCCTGAAGGACGGCACAGTTGACATTTGTCGGGCATGTCATCGTCCCGGAGAAAGCCTCAGGCATATAATTTCCGGTTGTTCTCGTCTTGCCAACGGCGAGTACTTGCATAGACATAACCAAGTGGCCAGGATAGTCCATCAGCAACTTGCTCTTAAATATAACCTTGTGACTGCGGAATTACCGTACTACAGGTATGTGCCCGACCCAGTTCTTGAAAATGGTCGTGTAACATTGTACTGGGATCGGTCTATTATCACTGACAGGACTATTATTGCCAATAAGCCTGATATAGTGGTAATAGACCGATTAGAGCGCCGAGCAATGATTATTGATATTACCATTCCCCATGACGACAACCTCTTAAGGGCTGAAAAAGAAAAACAAATGAAATATTTGGATTTGGCCCACGAGGTGGTCGACATGTGGGATGTGAATTCAGCAATCATTGTACCGATAGTCATATCAGCCCATGGGTTGATTGCAAAGAGCCTCGACCAACACCTTCAGAGGCTCTCGTTAGGCAGCTGGACTAAGGGCCTGATGCAGAAGGCGGTCCTTCTTGATACGGCACGTATTGTGAGGAGGTTTCTGTCTCTGGAACCCTAACCACCGGTAGCTTGGTCCCTGTACCCGATACCGGTGGGGCACTATTTTTTATATTTTTAAATGTATTTTTGATATTATCTGAATGTATTTAAAAATGTAATATATATGTATATTTAAATGAATAAAGAGAATAATAATAATACCTGGCAACACTACATAGCAGTCGTTAATTTTTTTTCCAATTTCTAATATTTATAATTTTCATTATTTTCGATACAAATATAAATATATATATATAGAAACTTTAAATAATATCAGTGAAAATGCATACCATAAGAAATATATGCAATAAAAGGACGTTTTAATGTAAAAACAACCATAAATATACGGCATGACGTTTCTAACGTCATGTCTAATAGAAAATATGTGGATATTTTGACGATTGCTAAATGATTACTAGATCCAGAGCAAAGATTGCATACTTATCATCCCCGGACTCGTCGCTCAGCTCCGCCTCGCGCCCCCCGGAAGTTACTTCAAGAATTCCAGCCGCTGCTGAGGCGTCGAGCTCGACTTCAAGTGACGAGTTTTTCTCTCCGCCGACGTCGCCAACACCTGTACGTCGGCAGGGGAGAGGCCGGCCACCGACCTGCTTGGGACCCCGAGGCCCACCGGCTTCGATTAGGGCCCCCGCTACCGGTGGTAATGTGCGTCGCATGAGATGGACAAGGTCTATAAATGAGAATGTCATGCGAGCATATATTGTGGCTACAGAGGGAGGAACTAACCTCACTGCGTATCGTGATCGTATGCTGTCTCTGTTCCAGGAACTTGAACCAGCTATAAACGTTTCGGCGCAAAGACTGTCGGATCAAGTGCGGGCCATCCAACGATGTCATTTGTTGGATAATTCCGTACTTGAGAGGCTACGCTTGGACTTGCAGAATAGCATTGTTACTTCTCCTCCTTTACAAACAGTGACACATTTGCATTCTGGACTACCACAACCTTACCCAGTTGAGGGAGGAGAGGACAATGGTGCTTTATCTGTAAGTACTCAGTACAATGATCAAATAAGGCATACTTTGGAAGGTTCTATTCGGGAATATCGGACTATGAGTTTTGAAAGTAGACCACGTTTACCACGTTTGCCAATGCATAATCGAAACAAAGCGCTAGTGTGTGCCCTTGACTCTATGTTAACTATTTATTTAGAAAAAAGTAAAGATCTCAGCGATACACACTCGATTCTGTATTGTGCGGCTGTTGCAGCATGTCGAGTAGCTGGTGTTAAATTCTTAGAAAATGACACCGCTGCTCGGTCAAAGCTTGTTGTCCCAGCGTGGCAGTGCAGAATTGAGCGTCGTATCGCTGAGGCGAGGGCACTCATTGGCAAGCTTATCTGTTTCAGATCGGGTAACACACGCCCGAGAGTAATGCGTTTTGTGAATCGGGCTTTTTCAGGAACTGGTATCAGTTCCTGTGATTATGCAGCACGAGTCACAGAACGCATTGACTTTCTGAAACAGAAAGTTTATGCATGGGCAAACCGTATCCGGAGGTACAAGAAAAGAGTGGACCGATATACTCAGAATCGTTCATTCCAAAGGAATGGGAGGTGGGTTTATAGAAGGTGGGAGCAGCCTGATTTAGTGAGTGACACACATTTCCCACAAGCTGAAATCACAAATACATTTTGGCGTAACATCTGGGCAATGCCTGTCACTCATACCGAGGGTGATTGGATGCGAGATGTCAAACGTTCATGTGAGTCGATTGATAACATGGAGCCAATATCAATATCTGACATTGATATAGCTTGTGCAGTTCGTTCGCTGCCGAACTGGAAAGCAGCGGGACCGGACGGACTGCATAACTTTTGGTTAAAGTGGCTCCGTAGTTCACATGTATGTTTGGCTTCTCAATTTCAATCATGCTTAGAATCAGGTTCGCTGCCGACTTTTATGACCACAGGCATAACTCATCTGCTCTATAAGTCTGGTAGTGCCACAGATCCCAAAAACTACAGACCAATAACGTGTCTACCAACAGTTTATAAATTACTCACGTCCATTCTGAGCGTAAAGATAACATCTCATTTATCCAAAAACACCATTATGGCTTACCCTCAGAATGGATGTCGAAGTGGGGCCCGTGGCACTAAAGAGCTCCTTATACTTGACACGATCATTAACCAACAAGTTCGCCGTAACCGAAAGGATTTTGCGACATGTTGGATAGATTATAAAAAGGCCTATGACTCTGTGCCGCATACGTGGCTCTTGAGGGTGATGGAGTTGTACAAGATTGATACAACTCTATGCACTTTCTTGAAGGCATGTATGCGGCAATGGAGAACCGTCCTTTGCTATCCAGGATGTCGGCGGTCTCAGGGTGACGGCGAATATATAAAGATCAGGCGGGGTATATTCCAGGGTGACAGTTTGAATCCCTTGTGGTTCTGCTTAGCTTTGAATCCTCTTAGCACTTTGCTGGAGGGTTCAGGACTAGGCTATTGTTTGCGGAGAGGAGGTCGGGTAATATCCCATCTCCTTTACATGGACGATTTGAAACTTTTTGCCTGCAGCAAATCCCAATTGATAAGATTACTAGAGGTAACTGAAAACTTTAGTAAATGTATCAGTATGGAATTTGGTGTGGATAAATGTGCAGTCATGCATGTAAAAAGAGGCAGGATTGTGGAATCTGACGGGATGGAACTCTCAGATTCCACACACCTTAGATGTCTTTCCGCCAACGAAACTTACAAGTATCTAGGTATGTCACAGTCGTTAGGGTTAAATGAATTGTCTATGAAGCAATCGTTACAGGAGCGCTTTTTTGGCCGCCTGAAAAAAGTATTTAAAAGTCTTTTGTCAGGTGGTAACAAGGTGCGGGCCTATAATGATTGGGTCATACCAGTTCTAACCTACTCCTTTGGCATACTTAGATGGACTCAAACTGAACTAGATGCCCTAGATAGAAGAGTTCGTACACTGCTTACCGCGTACCGAATGCACCATCCGCGTTCATCGGTCATGAGATTGTATATCCCGCGGAAATGTGGGGGTCGTGGTTTTTTAAATGCCAAGACCCTCCATAACCGCGAGGTATGCAATCTTAGAGATTACTTCCTCTCCGTTGACCTGGATGTGTATCGGGATGCGGTGGCAGTTGACAACGGACTCACTCCGCTTGCTCTAGGAAAAGAGAACTGGCGCAAACCAGCAGTACTTAGTATTACAGATCGCAAGGAGATATGGAAGAGCAAGGAGTTGCATGGACGTTTTTATCGGGCCTTAAATGGGCCCGATGTAGATTTACTAGCATCAGTATCCTGGCTACGGTTCGGTGACCTCTTCGGAGAAACTGAAGGTTTTGTCTGTGCAATTACGGACGAAGTTGTTATGACGAACAACTATCGGAAACATATCCTGAAGGATGGCACGATTGACATTTGTCGGGCATGTCATCGTCCGGGAGAAAGCTTCAGGCATATAATTTCCGGTTGTTCTCGTCTTGCCAACGGCGAGTACTTGCATAGACATAACCAAGTGGCCAGGATAGTCCATCAGCAACTTGCTCTTAAATATAACCTTGTGACTGTCGAATTACCATACAGGTATGTGCCCGACCCAGTTCTCGAAAATGGTCGTGCAACATTGTACTGGGATCGATCTATCATCACTGACAGGACTATTGTTGCCAATAAGCCTGATATAGTGGTTATAGACCGATTAGAGCACCGAGCAATGATTATTGACATCACCATTCCCCATGACGACAATCTCTTAAAAGCAGAAAAAGATAAACAAATAAAATATTTGGACTTATCCCACGAGATTGTCGACATGTGGGATGTGGATTCAGCAATCTTGTACCGATAGTCATTTCAGCCCATGGGTTAATTGCTAAGAGTCTCGACCAACACCTTCAGAGGCTCACGTTAGGCAGCTGGATTAAGAGCCTAATGCAGAAGGCAGTCCTTCTCGATACGGCACGCATAGTGAGGAGGTTTCTGTCTCTGGAACCCTAACCACCGGTAGCTTGGTCCCTGTACCCGATACCGGTGGGACACTATTTTTTATATTTTTAAATATATTTGTATTTATTTTATTGTAAATGTATTTAAAAATGTAATTTATATGTATATTAAATAAATAAAGAGAATAATAATAATAACTTCACACATCTCACACTTGGCCGTTTGATCCCAAACTAGGCAGAGCCTGTATTATGGTAACCAGACTGCTGATAAACAAACTTATATATTTATCACACGACACGATACAGACGCAGAACAAATGATCGTGCTCATCACACAATTATTTGTCCTGGGTGGAAATCGAACCCACGACCTCTGGCTTAGCAGTCAGGGTCACTAACCACTAGACCAACAGGCCAGTCAGATTTTATCGAGTACAATGTCTCCTTGAAAAGACGGAGTAGTAACCTCAGATGACAACATGAAAATTAACGTTACGGACCATTCGGTTTTGTATCAGAAGTCCAGGCATTAAGTAAAAACAACACTATTCAGAATTTTACCAGATCATAGGTAAACAATTAGGAAAGGGCTGGACCGTTTAATGTACTGTATAAATCGTGGCGATAAAAAATTAATCCATACTTTAAAGTAGAACATTTGAAAAGTTATTTTAAACCTATAAAACTATTATTTACGAAATATATAAATTTAATCAGAAATACTAAAACAAAGGTGAATGTCTTGATGACTTTTGACAGAAGCATCGTGATTATGGTTAGTTGGTAGAAGTAAACATACATCTCGTGTGTTTTCCTGAGAAATTCTCCATTATACTCAATTGCATATTTTCCTACTATTGTACTCTGTTGTATGTGTTTGAGCAGCCCTTATAATCTATTATATTTTAAAAAAATCGGCCAAGTTCCGTAAGCAAACTTGTATGTAGATCCCATCTCGGAAATCAATTCTCGAAGATTTTTGCCCGTTTTTTTAGAAAGACGAACTTAACTTTCTTTGTCTAACAATACTCTCCCATACATCGATTTACGACAAAGTCTACTTTCTAAACACAAAATATAAATTTAATAATAATTAAAATAATTCTACGTCAATGGGAAGTAATAAAAATGTTGAAATATGGTACCTTTTCATTGCGTTGACTTAGAAGCTTGATGTTTTACAGCTACAAGGGACTGCAAAAATAAGTATTTGAAGTTAATTTCAACTTTATTGCTCCAAGGGTTCTTGAGGAAAGGGGCTTGACAGACAGGCTGACAGACAGACAGACGGACACCAAAGTGATCTTTTTTTCCTTTTGAGGAAAGGAACCCTAAAAAAAAAAGTCGTTCATTTTACAGCTTTGGTGGCTGTGGTTGATTCACGTTGTGGCTAATTCTCTGTATTGTCCCATTCCAATTGACAAATCGTGGACGCTTCTCTCGTAGTAATTAGTCCCGGCTCTTTTACTCTCGTTCAAATCCTCGTAAAAGTGGCTAACTCAGGCACACCCGCACCTTCTCCCGTTCGAGAATTTGCATAAAACAAACACGACGTGTAATATAAATAACAGGAAATATAAGACGAGCCATTATTTATTATTTAACTAATAATAAAATATATTTTGTAAATAAATAATAGACATTTTATTGATTGCAACTTTGTAGACAGTCTAGCTGGAGGTGTATCGAGCATTGAACATAGAACATATTTTTAAAAACAAATTACTATGACTAACGTGTATCACAACTTAGCTAGTATTCTTGTTAAGGGTGAACTTGTGTAAAAAATGATATTCTTAATCCGCTAGATAAATATCAGACAGAATATCTACTGTTGAAAAATCGGTTTTACTACCTGGAACCTCTTCCGTGATTGATGGTAAAATGGAACAGCAAATACTGGCCAAAAGCCATAGTTCAATGGCTTAATACAAACGCCGAACGCGACTTATTGTACCTTTGGATGACTACAACTTTGGTACCTTCCAGTGATTTGTTTCAGAAAGAGAAGAAGGTAAGGTTACAAAGAATTGCGCATGTGACTTTTGTTTTGGATTAGGTAATGTCGCTTCATAAGAGCTGAAGTCTAGCTCTCTTCTAGTTCAGGTCTGAACACTATGAACAAAAGTGTGTTATCATTAATTATCAGTACATTCTATTAACAAGAAATATGTTGTAAAAAATGGACATTTTAACACATATGTAAGATTTATTACCTTAGATATTATTATGTATTAAAATGCATATTTACACATACGCCTATGTAAGAGAAGTTTTGGCTATGCTAGGTACATTATCACGTAGTAATAAATAAAATATCAAACATTTTATGATACTAGAAGTGCGAGGATTAGATAAACAAAAACATTTTATTGATCAATATAATTTTATGGTAATGTAAACTAGCGAAGGCCGACTCGTGATCAGTAGCAGAAATTAATCATGAAGTAGATTATTGGAAATGCTACTTTTAAAGTAATAAAAATATGGTCAAATAGATTCGGAACACCAGTTGAACGCCCGTTAATAGTGTCAACTGTCACTGCTACACAGAGTTCAAAAGAACTTTGCTAACCTAAGTGTGGCCTTTAGATTCCAGGAATTTAGTTATAATTCAGGAACTGGCAACACTGCGCCACTGCGTAAAAAAGAGAGACATTCCTTTAGTTCCAGCCAATGTTTGGAGTTGATATCTCATTTGTTTTTTGTTTTATGCGTGTTTTTACAAATCTGAATCGAAATGACTAAAATACACTTTGTTTGCAAGAGACCCGGGTACAAGCTAAGAAGAAAGCCTCCGGGAATTGTAAGCTTTTATTGTCATAGTAATAGAAATATGTAAAAGTAAATTATAGATAACGTTATGTTTGAAGTTTTTTTTTCCAGTAAAATTAACATCACTTAATTTGCTATGCAATGTAGCTTAAAAAGTTTACTCTTTTAGTGTGTAATAGTTAAATGCTAAGCTATCTTATAAGTACTCCATTTCTATCTCTCAGATAGGTAAGCAGAGATAGTAATTTTCCTCTTTCCAGGTTTTAGTCATGTTTGTTACTTCCATTTCGATGATACATTTAAAATAATGTCATTGAAATAAGGACAGTCAAATTACTTAGTTGCTAATGGTATTTTTTTTTTATGGAATAGGGGGCAAACGAGCAGACGGGTGATGGTGAGTAACTACCGCCGCCCATGGGCACCTGCAACTCAAGAGTCACAAGTGCGTTGCCGACCTTTAAAGTGGGTCTGGCTCTGGACTGTGGCAGTCTTACAAACTTATCTTTTCTGGTCACGTTTTGTTGATGGCTTATAAATTGTACAATATCGTTAAATAAAGTTCTCATATCTTTAGTTTTTAAATTAGTTTATAAATGGCCTTTAGGATTCATATTTAATCAATCCTCTATGACGAATTGGTGTAGAGTCTGTATGTGTGTAAAATAATAATAATAATGAATAATAATAACTGGACACATCTCACACACGGCCGTCTGATCCCAAACTAGGCAGAGCCTGTATTATGGTAACCAGACTGCTGATAAACATACTTAAATATTTCTAAATACATACATATTATAGATAAATTACACCCAGACATCTGTGTCTGGGTGTAATTTATCTAGAATATGACCATTTGTTCTGACAAATGGTCATGCTCATCACACAATTATTTGTCCTGGGTGGGAATCGAACCCACGACCACTGGCTTAGCAGTCAGGATCACTAACCACTAGACTAAGATTACTGTCTAAGTGTCTGCAACTCGTGACACATAATTTCGAACAGAATACAGTTCGTTTCGTTACTTTGCATATTCAACGACTATTTAGCACTAAGTGTTGTTGCTTTACATTATGGTTTGGTATTCTATTGTTTTATTTAAATAAAACGAAACAGTAAGTAAATCAATTGAAAGTTAATTTTAGCGTGTCTAGATTGATTCACTGGTTCAATGCATTGCTCAAATCGATCGTTAATCGATTTGAGCATTCGATCGCCATCCCTATCTTATTGACAGCTAGGAAAATGAAATATGGCTTTTACGTTTTTAGTGGCATTTTTACTCTTCCTAAGAACTTTTCGAACTTCAAGGAATTTTTGCAAAAAATAATTGATACATTCGTTCTCGAGTTTTGGGCTTAGAAAAATATTTAGCCATTCGTATTTATTTATATACCTAGATTACAGTTAAATGTATTTATCAGACATATTAATCGATAATGATTGTTATTTACTAGTTGTTGTTAGCAATCAAGCCTCGCGTATACGAGGCTACCAAGGTAATCCTCAAAAGGGGGGAAAAGAGCCGTAAGGTATACAGTGACTCGAAGGCAGTGCTCGAGACAATAGTGAACCATGGTGCCTTGCACTTTTTCGCTGTAGAAACACGGAAGAACCTGCGGCAAGCCTTTTCCCAAAGCAAAGATGTTTTTTTGTTTTGTATAGCATATGCAGGGTTTCAGGAAACGACAGAGCTGACGTTTTAGCTAAGGAAGCAGCACTGTATGCCAAGAAAAAAACCCGATTATAACCAGTGTCCGTTATCATTAATCAGGAGACATGCATCTACAATAGAATTATTTTTCCGTAGTGGCATTATCAGAAAAATTCAGTCGGCAGGTCTGCTCCCACAGATCCTCACGGGGCATGTCGGATTCACCCAAAACTTGAACCGTTTCAGATGGAGGGATAGTCTGTCATGCATTTGTGATCCGATAAAGGTGAAGACAGTCCCTCGCTTGTTATTAGAGTGTCCAATGTTCGATAAGAGAACCTTTGAACTACAGCAAAAAAAATGGTATATATAACAGATAATTGGTAATTTAAATAAATGTATTAGTAGAAAAGAAAATCTAAAAAGTAGGCTATAGTTTAAGATAAGAATATTTAGAAATAGTAGTGATTCCATAGTACTGTGTTGTGTGAGAAATGTTGTAACTTAAAGAGTACTAAGTTGATAAAATTAGCTGTATGTAATATAGTATTGCATTGTGTTGGTAATGTAAATGAGATAAGATATGTTGGTACTTCATCGTCATCCTCCGCGCCTTTTCCCAACTAAGTTAGGGTCGGCTTGCAGTCTAACTACGATACGGCCGAACTTCGATATTTTACGCGAAGCAACTGCCGTCAGACCTCAACAATCGAAGTTCAATAGTTAGACCAAGTTGTCGGACTTTTTAGGGCTGGAACTACCCGTAAAGATTGCCACAGATGTTCGTATGGCAACGCTCTCCGATGCACGGAGGAGTCTCAATGTGTTAAAAATGGTCACTCATCCTAAGACTCACCTGGCTAGTATTACTTAACCTTGTAATGTGCTAACCTACTCGGTCCCCACTTAGCCACGAGTCCCTCATACAATTTAGATAGTAAATAAGATAAAAGTTGAGCAACATCAATTTGAGGAAACAATTAACAAGATTTAGAACAGGAAAGGTAGAAAATTAGAATAGAAGTGTATAGTTTTTAGGGATTTAAGATTTTTAAGGATAGAGCAATAAAGTGTAAGTAAGAAATAGGTGGAAAATAGTAAATAAGATTGTTTTAGAGAGATAGGTATAAGGGTAGGACACAAGATCTGCGAAAATGTAAGAGTAGGTAACCTAAACTCTAGATGTAGAATCTGGACACATAGAGTCACGACTCTCCATATAGAGTTTGGTAGAGACAGTAGAGTCATATGAAGATCCGATTATAGGGAACAATGTAAGCCGCACGACAGCCGTAAGAAAAATGTAAACAAAGGGAGGGCCCTAAAAAATTATATTAGGGGAGACCTAGAATGCCCTGTGATGTTGGGTACATATTTAAAATAAAAACTGGCAGTCTTAGGACTGCATGTCAGAAGTGAAAACACATACACCCATATATATAAGAAAAACTCAATGTGTAGATTAGCGCCCTCTAGTGGATCTATATATGTATTATTAGCGTGACGGTAACGAGTTCAGTGCTTTTTCCTAATAGAAAAAGTGTCCAAACGCGCCTAAAGAAGGTTTCACTTAAAAAAAAATACTATCGGACCTTCGGCACATGTGGCCAGCCCATTGCCACTTCACCATGCTTATTCTGCGAGTTTCTTAATTATTTGTCGGATGACCTCATTCCGATTACTGTTGTACTTATTTTTCATTCCGACGAATTTTCGGAAATATTTATTATTTATAACAAATAACACTTTGAGCCATTGGTTTTATTATAACAAACCCTGTCTTGAATAATAAGACACGCTTAAATAATGCTCTATTTTTGGAAAGAAGTTCCGTATCGTGCGTTACACTTCAGACGCAGCGCGAATGGAACGAAAAATGCTGACGGGTTGATTTATTTTATTTACGCCATCTGTGGATTCAGCGAGATACTACTGTTGTATACGTATAATTCATATATTAGTTCGGACAGCCTTCACAGATGGCACAATTTTAATTTCGAGTTATTACAATATTTAATATTATTGGATACAATTTATTCCAACCGGGCGTCCCAAACAATTCACGCATTTTTTTTTTACTCTGTTGTACTTGTCTTTTAATTAACGCATTATGTAAAGTAGTATGATTTTTTCTGGCGTATAAATCAAATAGACATGCAACGCATATAATTGGATTGTCTGATATTTTAATATACAATTATATACGGGCCTGTTAGTCAAGTGATCCCGACTGATGAGAAAGAGGGTTCGATTCCCACCCAGGACAAATAATTGTCTGATGAGCATGATCATTTGTTCTGTGTTTAGGTGTAGTTTAAATATAATACTAGCTGCCAAGACAGATTTCGTTCTGTCAAAAGTTATTGATTGACGCCAAATGTTTGACAGCTGGAGACATGTGTTTTTATTTAGTATGTGGTTTGTACAGGAAAAAAAAGGGTTGTTTTTACTATTTTCCTCCCAATTTTTACGTTTTTTCTCTCCATAAGAACCTTCCTTGTGCTTTAACAAAAATATGAAAAAAAAAAATAGCCGAATTGGTGGAGCCGTTCTCGAGTTTTGCGCTTAGCAACACATTTGGCGATTAATTTTTATTTATATCGATAGATAGATGATTGTATTTAGAAACATATAAGTATATTTATCAGAAGTCTGGTTACCATAGTACCATAGTACAGGCTCTGCCTAGTTTGGGATCAGACGGTTATGTGTGAGGTGTGCGAATCAATAAAATACGTATTATTATCAATATATTTTATTATTTAAATTGGCTCAAAATTGTATTTGTAACTCAGATCAGATGATTTTTACCCTCAAATACGTTATTTGCATTAATTTAGTTCAACTGGTCGGGAAGGACGACGACGGGAGAAAGGATGTCCGGGGCACCGACGACCACTGGTGATACGGGCGCGACCTCGGGGGTACCGACGACCACAGGTACTAGGGGTGGGGCAGATAAGTCAGCGACGGCAACATCAGAGACAGGTAAGTCAGCGACGACAACATCAGAGACAGGTAAGTCAGCGACGGCAACATCTGAGACAGGTGAGTCGGCAACAAGGACATTGTCAGCAACCAGGACACTGTCTGCTTGTTCAGGGGCAGGAGCGGGAACAGGAGAGGGAACAGCAACGGGACCGGGTGCAGGAGCAGCGGAGTTAACCACGTTTACGATAATTTGAACGAGAGGAAAAGCGCCTTCAGGAATTTCACCAATAACTACGGGAGAAACTTCTACGGGAGTTTCAATTGGACTGGGGAAGTCGACGAAAGCAGGGCCGACAACAGGAGTCTCGTAGTTAGATTCAACCATGGCAGGACCAAATGCGGGTTGTTGAAGACCAGATTCGACCAGCGCAGGACCGAATGCAGGTTGTTGATGATCAACAAAGGCGGGGGGGGCTTGCGATGGGTTTGTTCAGAGAATTGGCAGCAACCACGGCCACGAGGGCAGCAAAAGTAACGAAGAATTTCATTTTTGTTTTTCTGAAAATAACAAATTAAAAGGGCCGTTTAAACACGTACAGTCTAGTATTGCTTATTAGTCACTAGAAAATTACAAAAAACACTTAAGAAAGTTAATTACACCAGATAAAAGTTCCCCGTGTTTGCAATCAGTTTAGTTATATTATTAGGTACACCATTACATGTTCAAATTCTAATTTATTTTATTAAACTATGCACATCTAGTTCATAGGTTGACTTAATGCCTAAGGCTTATCTACCAGCCAACCTTTGGGGATGCAGAGAAAAGAAGAAGAAAAATTTCATTAATATATGTTAAATACTTATCATAGGCCAGAGTATTTTTGAGGTCAGAAAGTGAAAAATTGTCAAAAAGCACCGGGAAAATAATAACATTCAGAACTAATGTATGGTATACCACCAAAGAAAAGACACAAACTGACAGTTGAACAAAGAAGGCGATATGTATACTTTTTATTAATAAATACAAAGATAGTTAACATGAGGATAATAAGTATAATAACACAGTTATTTACCTTTAGTTGATTGCTACGATCAAAATAATATTCTTGCGATTTAACAATTATGTCCACTGTTTCAAAACTAAGTATTTTATACTAATATGTTATAGTAATATCATAAATAATATACTTTTTGAGATACAAGTAAGTACGTTGGATTAATTATTATCTTTATCAAATATATATTGATGTACCTACTAGGTGTCGGCCACTGCTCCGCTGACGTGTTTTTAGAGCTTCCGTTTTTTTCACCCTCGTAGTGATGAGCGGAGAACAAGTTCATTTAGCAATTTTTGAGATAAACTATACCTTTGTTTTACTCTTACTGTTTACGCAGTAATGATCTCAGTAATTTTTCCGACTTACTTGCCACTCATTATTATTTATGCAAATTTCACAATGTCCTTTTAATGTTTAGAACTTTTGAGGTAATCGTAAAATGAGAGACGATAAATACCACAATATGAACGCGCTTGTGAAGTCGAAAATATTAGAACGGTTAATTTTTGTACGTTACAGGCCGTTCTTGACATCTCCAGTACTTTATGGGAACTGTTATCTATCTAGGTTTAAATTCAAAACGATGTGGAGTAAGGATATTACTTTTATGGATAAACTAGGAAAGTTGTCTGTGAATACAAACCTTAATTATCGAGTAAAGAAGTCGACACCTTTAATATAAAGTAAACGCAATCTAGCTGTCAATCATTTTACATTTCTTGATGTTCACATAATAACCTATATAAGTGCATCTATTACCGCCAATTGAAGTTACCAGAAGAGGCAAATCCCTATTACCAATACTTATTACCGACCGTTCAAGAATAAAACAATTATAGTCAACTAAAAATGCTTATTTGAGTTTATTTACTTATTAACTGACGAAAACAAAGGAGGTTCTCAATTTGACCGTATTATATTTTTTTTATGTCTGTTCAGCCCTCACTCTGTTATATTTTATGAACTGATTTTGATTATTCTTTTTTTGTGAGACAAACCCTCGAAAATTATAGGAACGAATAGTGTTTCTGTTTACTTTTTAACCGACGAAAAAAAAAAGAAGGTTCTCAATTCGGCCGTATTATTTTTTTTCATTACTTTGTCAGGTATTCGCGTTTAGAAATCATCACATCATGTAGCTGAGCTGATGATGAAAAAAACCATAAAATGAAATCTTTTTAACAAAAAATTAAACCGACGAAAAGAACTAAAAAGCAAAAAATAAATAATCCTCAAAAAGCAAAATAAGCTCAATACTTAAGACTTACTTAAGTATTGAGCTTATTTACATAAACTATCAAATTTTATATAAACTTATTTTGAGTCGGCGCCGCGTAAGCTCAATACTTAAGACTTAAGGTTTATTTATTTTTTGCTCTTTAGTTCTTTTCGTCGGTTTGTTTTTGTTAAAAAGATTTTATTTATAGCAATCAATATGATTTTAATTATTTCGAATGATTCACCATACAAATCTCTCTAACGTACAAAACCTACATAGAAAAGCCATCAACAATAATTATGCTCAACCTCCACACTCAAACTACACACAGTGTATTTTAAAAACTATATGTAGATGTAATTTCAAAACAAAATGTACAGTCTAGAGAGATGAAATTCAAATTCAAAATCATTTATTCAATTAAGACACTAAGTGACATTTATGAACGTTAAATTGAAGCTAGAGTTAAAATCATAGATCGGCGCAAACAGACGCCACAGCATGTACTGGATTGTCGAGGTAAGTTAGGTGAAAACACCAAAATCTACTGCCTGGTTGTGTCGATCTATAACTTCCAGTATCAGATCTTCCAGATCAGTATTTATGGCAATGTTTGTACATTCCATCACATAATACAACGAATTCTCAAAGAGTGCTTTTGGCACTATACAACCGTGAAATGTTTTTCTAAATCTGTATTAAAATAAAACCCCGGTCAAGTGCGAGTCGGACTCGCGCATGAAGGGTTCCGCACCATCGCACAGGATTTAATACCATGTAGTGTAGGGGAGCCGGCTTTTTTCTTAGTTGTTATTATACCGTTGTGGAAGAACAGGTGATATGTCCCTCCAACCTCCAACACAAATTGACGATCCTCCGACCAGGCGAGGTAATCATCCCTGGCGGGCCGCGGCCCAAATTTGGTGTTGGGACGTTGTATATATATACTAATCGGCGCGAGAACTCTCATAGCGCGATGTAGGATTAATTGTAACTCCGTAGTTCAGCTTGTCTTCGCTAGATGCTGTTGGAGTATATTTTTGCTGTATGTGGAAGTCGCCACATCACTGCCCTCCAAGACCGGAGAGGAGCGTAGTGAGCGTAACAAAAGAAATTTAAATTATAGCTTAGCAATATTGTATTATTATTATACTTATTTTTTTATTTATAATATATAACACTTTGAGCAATTGATTTTATTATTACAAACATTTGCTCTGAATAATGAGAAATACTTGAATTTGCTCTTTGATTTTTTTTTACTAAGGTAAACGCAATCCAGTTTTGATAAAATGACTTAAGTTTAATTTAAAGTAAATCATTTAGAGTATTATTTGAAGATTTTGTAAATAAAATCAACGTTGCTTAGTTTTCTGAGCAATACAGCTCAAACGGTATTTTTTTAATAAAATAAGTAAATAAAATTATATGTAGGTCAGAAGTAGGTGAGCAGAGATGCCCTATTACTGCCCCCTTTATGATACATTCATATGTTTTGTAAACCGGCAGTAAAGCAATACTTTTTTTTGCTTTTTGCCGACTGAGTGAGGTTACCGGAGGCCCTAACCCTTCGGGGTGCTGTCTAGAAAACCTCCACGCGGTGCACCCTGGAAACGTTGGCGATGACGTTTCCTTTTCCTCCTCCGTGTTTGGGGAGGGCGTCATCGCCAACGGCTAATATTCTAGTAAGGAGAGGAGGCCATTTTTCTTCGGCCACTCGGTCGAGGCTTGGTCCAACAGAGCGGGCGTTTCTGCCGATTCCTCTGTTGGCTCTTCGCTCTTCGGAGCTATGAGGATAAAAACCTCGGTAAAAAAATCACGAAGGAGGGACCCTTCCATGGGTCGGAGTTTCTCCCCTGTCCTCAGTGGAGAGCGAAGACGGGCTCGGCGTGCACTCACACTGCCACCGAGCAGGCATGGGGAATTTAGTTTCCTGGCCACCGTTGGCATATCGTAATCCCGAAAGGAGTCGTGGTCATGTTTTGCGACTCCAATCGGGGACGAGGGTCTTGGCTTAGCCGCCCGGACTGCGAGGAAGAAAACCTCTCTAAAAATCACCCCGAATCCCGTGTTCTGGTGCGTGACCAGGGGATGCATGGCTGATGGGTAGTTCAGTCGCAAGCGCACTCCCAGCCGGGGCACCTGCGGCCCCCTCGGTTGGGCATAAAATTTCGCTTGCCCGGGTATTGGGGGATCTCTGCCCGGGTCGACCTTTATTTCTCCCCCAATCGTGGGTCTAAAAATGGAAAACTTAAAACAAACAACAAAAAACATAACTGTGGAAAAAAAGAAGGAGATAAAAGAAACAAAAAAAAGCCAGAGAAGTAGGAAGGTAGCGTCTGAAGCTTCGTCAACCGACGATGAAGTTTCATGTCTGACTACTCGTTCGGTGGAGCTCCCAGAAGTCAGTATGACTCCTGGGAGCAGACAGTCGGAGCGATTACGCTCCAAGGCCGGATCTTCCACGGAAGTGGCAAATCCCAATCCTGAGGTTGTGGAGATGGAGCTTGAGCTCCGCGACCTCGACAGCCGAAAGCGAGGTCGCTCAAGGGACGAAGATGATGAACCATCTACAGAAATGCTCCCTCCCAAAATGGCTAGTAGCCAAAGAGGGAGGTCAAGGTCGCGTACACCGATTCCAGCTCCGGCTGGTTCCGCCTTCTCTAAGGCGGGAGTGTACGCGCGAGCTCGTGCGGAGGGCGAAATCGTTGCGGAGGAGGAGATCGCGGATCTCCTGATGAAGATCCGTGCACCGGTGGAAGGGGGTTCCGTCCCTCAGTCACCGGTGACATTAAAGGAGAGGACATACGCAGCGGTGGCCATTATAAACAAAGTGGCCACCAAGTCCACGAACCTGAAGGGTTCGTTCGTCAGGGCCCTGAAGGACTCCTCCTCCACCGTATCTGGGGTCGTTGAGAGCCTCATGGAAGACGTAGCTTGCCTTCGAGAGGCGAATGACCGCCTTACGGCGTCAAACGATCGCCTGACGAAGCAGGTTGCCGAACTGAGCGCTCAGTTTGCCCAGTTTCGGGCGCGTTCGGAGTGCCCTGACTCACTGAGACCTGTTGCGGCGCAGACTGTTCCCTCCGCCCCCTCTCCCTCCGAAGTTCCAGACTCCCACCTGCGTCAAATCATTAACGCGGTGTGGAGGATGATGGACGGGCGCCTCGCGGGCCTGGAGGCAAGGCTTCCTCCGGCCCCCATCATCCGACCGCCTCTAGCCAGTGATAAGCCCAAGGCTGCATCGAGCCCGACGCCACTTCCCGTCTCGGGTGGCCGCGTCGCGGTCTCCTATGCCGCGGCGACATCAGCGCCAGTCCCTACAGCTGCGCCGAAGACCGGAAGACCGGCTAAGGCCGCAGCAAAAGCAGTGGCGTCGAAAGCCGGGCAGCCCACTAAGGCCTCGGCTAAGGTAGCGGCGGCGTTTCCTCCCCTTCCCACTCCGGCACCTAAAGGAACGACAGTTCCTTCTGGTGCCAAAATTGTGTCTGGCCCCTCGGCATCTGGCCCCTCGGCATCTGGCCCCTCCGCATCTGGCCCCTCGACATCTATCCCCTCTAACGACGGGTGGGAAAAAGTCGAGGGAAGCAAGAAGAAGTCCCGAAAGCGGAATAAGAAGGCTGCCAATAAAGCAGCCTCTACACCGCAGTCGCCATCGGTGGCAGTGGCCACTACAAAGAGGTCGCGAAAACTGAAGCCACCAAAAACGGCGGCTGTGGTGATCACCGTCTCACCGGAGGCGGCAGATGGCGGGCTATCCTACGCGGCCGTGTTTAAAAAAGCCCGGGATAGCCTCGCCAGTGAATTCGGGGCTTCAGGTGTAAGGATGCGCCTCGCCCAGACGGGAGCTCGGGTCTTAGAGTTCCCCGGGGCTGAAGGTGTGAGGGCGGCCGACACTTTTGCTGAGAAGCTGCGGGGATTATTCCCAATGACGGATGGTGTGAAGATTGCCAGGCCCACCAAGTGCGCGGAGCTGCGCATTTCGGGCCTGGACGATTCTGTCACGGTCGAGGATGTCCGCGTTGCAGTTCGGGAGAGGACGGGTTGCAGCGCGGACCACATCAGGGTTGGCACCATCCGTCCCGGTCCAGGGGGCCTTGGCGCGGTGTGGGTCAGTTGTCCCGTGGCGTCGGCCAAAACCTTGGGCGACGCCGGCAGGCTCCTCATCGGTTTTGTGAACGCCAGAGTCACAGTCCTGACGGCGAGACCGATGAGGTGTTTCAAATGCCTATCATCGGGGCACACACGCGTCAAGTGCGCAAGTTGCTTTGACTGCAGCGGACTTTGCTTCCGCTGCGGTCGACCGGGGCACATGCTGGGCAGTGAGGGGCGGCGGAATGTTCCGCCGCCCCTCACTGCCCAGCATGTGCGGCGGGTAATCTGCCCGCCAATCACCAGATGGGCCAGGGGGACTGCAAGCCTGCCCGCGCTTCTCAGCAAACATCGGGGGTTAGCCAGTCGACCCAGGCTACCGCCGATGTCAGCCGTGCGTCAACGTCGTCGCCTATGGAGGAGGCTGTAGAGATGGTTTCATAAATGGACCAAGTCTCCAGCTTCCTTGTCCAGACGAATCTCAACCACTCTGCCGGTGCGCAAGATCTGTTCTTGCAAACTATGGCGGAGTGGTCGGTCAGTGTAGCCGTAGCTGCGGAGCCCTATTACGTTCCTCCCCGTTCCAACTGGATGAGTGACCGGGACGGCTCCGTGGCAGTCGTCGGCTCCACGGCAGCTCATTCCCCGCCCTTGTCGCTAAGAGACAAGGGTAATGGATATGTTGCTGCCGAATGGGGGGGGATCACCATATATGGTGTCTACTTCTCCCCCAACAGGAGTTTGAGCGACTTCGAGGTTTTTCTTAACAACCTGGAGACCTCGATGCGGCGACTAGCGTCTGGGCACTTCCTAGTGCTGGGGGACTTCAACGCAAAGTCCGTTGCGTGGGGTTCCCCCAGGACGGACGCACGGGGCGAAGCCGTAGAGGAGTGGGCGGCTTCGGTGGGCCTCTGTCTTCTAAACAGAGGCTCCACCAACACGTGCGTGCGACAGCAGGGGGGGTCGATAGTGGACCTTTCGTTCGCTACCCCTGCTCTCGCCGCACGAATAAGGAACTGGCGTGTCCTGGAAGAGGTTGAGACGCTCTCGGATCACCTCTATATCCGATTCGAGCTCTCCCGGACCCAGGACCCCAGAAGGGGTCACACGGCGCGGCGTTCTTCCCGTTTCCCGCGGTGGGCTGTTACCAAGTTGGACAGGGACTTACTGGAGGAGGCAGCTCTTATTTATTCTTGGCTGTCTCCGCGGCCTCTGACCGAGGAGGCAGACATGGGGGCGGGCCGCTTTCGCGATGCGATCACGCAGATTTGCGATGCGGCCATGCCCCGCGTTCGAGGTCGTCGGCCTCCAAGGAAGGAGGTCTACTGGTGGTCCCAGGAGTTGGCGGACCTCCGCGCGGCCTGTACTCGTGCCCGGAGGTCCTATACCCGCAGCCGGCGGCGTCACCGCGATGATGGGGGAGAGGGCCAGCTTCATGAGCAGTACCGAGATGCGCGGCAAACTCTGAAGCTGGCCATTAGTCGCGCCAAAGAGGAAAAAAGAAAGGAGATGCTGGAGAGTCTCGATCGTGACCCCTGGGGTCGCCCATATCGCGCGGCGCAACTAAAGCTCCGTGCGTCGGGCCCCCCCCTTACGGAGACTCTCCAGCCCAGCTTCCTGCGGGGAGTGGTTGAGGGCCTTTTCCCGCAACGGGTGGAGCACGTACCCCCGTCGATGGCCCCCTTGGCTGGAGACGACGGGGAGAACGAGGAGGATGGTGTTCCGCCCGTCACGGAGGCGGAGGTAGGGGCGGTTGTTCTACGGATCCGTTCCAAGAACACCGCCCCCGGGCCAGACGGGATCCCTGCCCGAGTGTTGGCCCTAGCCCTCGACCACATGTCCGACCGCCTCAGGGAGGTGTTCGACGCTTGCTTGGCGTCCGGGCGCTTCCCTGACTGCTGGAAGAGCGGGAAGCTGGTCCTTTTAAGGAAGCCGGGACGGCCTACCGACTCGGTTGCGGCCTACAGGCCCATCGTGTTGTTGGACGAGGCGGGTAAATTGTTTGAGAGGGTCCTCTCTGCCCGCATCGTCCGGCACCTGTGCGAGGTCGGCCCCGATTTGTCGGACGCACAATTCGGTTTTCGAGCGGGGCGTTCGACGGTCGGTGCTATGTTGCGCCTGAGGGCCGTGACCGAAGAGGTAGTGAGCTGTGGCGGCGTGCTGTTGGCGGTGTCGCTGGACATCGCCAACGCGTTCAACAGTCTGCCATTTAGCTGCATCAGGGAAGCACTCCACTATCACGGAGTGCCAGGGTACCTGAGGCGGCTGGTGGCAGACTATTTAGAGGAGCGTACCGTCATGTACGAGGACCGAGATGGAGTTTTGAGTCGTCAGCCCATGTCGTGCGGTGTTCCGCAGGGGTCTGTCCTTGGACCACTCCTGTGGAACATGGGGTACGACTGGGCCCTTCGAGGCGACTTCCCCCCCGGGCTCGGCGTAATCTGTTACGCCGATGACACTTTGGTCACCGCCCGGGGGGTAAACTTTCAGGAGGCGGCGTGCCTGGCTACCAGGGGAGTCTCTCTGGTGGTCGGGCGCATCGAGGCGCTGGGTTTGCGGGTGGCCCTGGATAAGACGGAGGCCCTGTTATTTCATGGGCCCCGTCGTGGTCCACCCCCTGGCGCCTCTATCGAGGTCAACTCGGTCCTCGTACCGGTTCAGGCCCACATAAAATATCTGGGCCTGATCCTCGACGGTAGGTGGCGCTTCGACGAGCACTTCCTGCAGCTTGCTCCAAGGCTGGTCGGCGCTGCGTCCGCCCTTGGGCGACTCTTGCCCAATTTGGGTGGACCCAGCGTCGCTACAAGACGGCTGTACACGGGGGTTGTCCGGTCAATGGCACTGTACGGTGCACCGGTGTGGGCGGAGGCTCTGACCGCCCAGAATAGGGCGCGCCTCTGGCGCCCTCAGAGGGTGATGGCGGTTAGAGCCATACGCGGATACCGCACCGTGTCAACAGAGGCGGCGTGCGCGTTGGCCGGGACTCCCCCGTGGGATTTGGAGGCGGAAGTGCTCGCCGAAGTATATCGGCGAACGGCTGAGTTCCGGGTGGGAAGCGGCAGTCGGCCCCCGCCCGAAGAGGTACGCGAATGGCGTGAGGCCGCTCGCCGAGCCACCATGGCTCGTTGGTCGTCCCGGCTGGAGGCTCCACGTGCTGGCTTTGCCGCCGTGGAGGCGCTCCAGCCGGTCATCGTCGAGTGGGCAGGGCGGCAGCACGGGACCCTTTCCTTCCGACTGACGCAGGTTCTTTCCGGGCACGGCTGCTTCGGGAAGTACCTGCACTCGGTCGCTAGGAGGGAATTGAGTCCCGCCTGTCACCACTGCGACTGCAGTGAGGACTCGGCTCAGCACACGCTGGCGGTTTGCCCCAGTTGGGCGACGCAGCGTCAGGCCCTCACTGCAGTCATCGGAGTGGATCTGTCGCTACCGGCTGTCATTCGCTCCATGGCCGGTAGCGACAGGAATTTTACCGCGGTCGCAACCTTCTGTGAGGAAGTCATCTCGCAGAAGGAGGCGGCGGAAAGGGTCCGGGAGGACGATCTCCACTCGGACCTAATTCGCCGCCGGCGAACCGGGCGGCGGAGGCGCGCTTACCAGCGCCTCATGCCGCCCTGAGTGTGGCCGCGGGTGGACGGGACGGGTTTTCCCCTTCACCCGCTATAGTGGCCCCCCGCGAGGAGGCGGCGTCCGCGTATGCCTGGACGTCGCCTAAATGAGAGGTTTTTACCCGAAGGTGGTGCCCGCGCTTTTGCGGGCAGGCGCTAGGAGGGTTCCGGATGTCTTAATAAAAGCTGTTCCCGGATCCCTCCTATTTAAGGCGCAGTACGGCACACCGTGTGGTTTTAGTCGGTTCGATTCCGACACACCGCCCCATCGTAAACCCCGATGGGGTGACGGCCCGAGGGGGTTTCCACACGCACAAAAAAAAAAAAAAAAAAGGCCCTAACCCTTCCTCTCCCCCTCTCCCCTCCTGGTCCCCTATTCCCCACTTCCTCTATTCCCACCTTAGAGACTGGCAACGCACTTGTGACTCTTGAGTTGCAGGTGCTCATGGGCGGCATTGTCATTTACCATCAGGTGACCCGTCTGCTCATTTGCCCCCCATTACCACATAAAAAAAAAATGTCGTTCAAATAAAGACAGTTCGATTACTTAGTTGCCGATTGTACTTTTATTTTAGAACAACTTAAATTTAAATTATAGTTTTAGCTATCTCACGCAATAAAAAGAAAGATAAACCGAAACTCTTCACCCGAATTACTAGCATATTTTATCATAAAGGAAGTATTTTCATACTTAATTACAGTTGAATGTACCTGTACTAGACACATTCATCGATAATGATTGTTATCTACTTTGTAATACTTATTTATTTTTTTTGTAAATGTTTATTGTTTACAACAAATAACACTGAGTTATTATAACAAAGACTGCCCTGAATAAGAAGAGAAATCACAGAATAATGCTCTATGATTTTCTTAAACTTAGAAAGATAGACGTTTTTGATGTGCAATAAAGAGTTATTGCACACCAAAAAAGTATTATACAAACTAGAAGTTTAATATAAAGTATCAGTACAGTGGGCGGTCTTATCGCAGTCTGCGATCTCTTACAGACAACCTTAGCATGGACTATACTTAGGTACTTTTCTTTTAGTTAACGTATTATGTAAAGTGGTTGATGCACTTGTGTCGGTGTTAAACGGATTGAGACGTAACATTATAATGATTTAATTAATTAAACGTGGTCTGTTCCAAAGATTATTAGTGAATGAAAAATAGTTGGAATGTTAAAAAAAGTTTATTTATAGCTTTTCAAAATATTCCCTTCCAACGAATGCGTAAGTGCATTAGGCACTTACGCATTCGGGTGAACCAGCTTTCGACACATTTAAAAAATGTGTCTTGCGTGAGGTCGAAAAATAAATGCCGACATTGTTCGATGGCTGTGTTAAACTGCCTATTTTTTTTTTTTGAATAGGAATGACTCATGTGTCGTGGGGACATTACAAACATTGAAACAACGAACACAAAGAACACCCAGACTCGGGACAACTATTTGTGGATCACACAAATTTTCGTCCCATGTGGGAATCTAACCCACAACACTTGGCGCGGAGTAATAGCGAGGTGACCACTGTAAACATTGCACCACCCGGTACGTTCTCCCACGAGGATACCAGACATCGAGGATCATTCACAGCCTCTTCTAGCGATTTACTACTAAATTCGTGCGTTCTAATGGCGTTAAAATCACCGCAGCTGTAAATATTTTTCTGTCTGTGTAGACGACAGAGAATAAAGCTGGACGAAGTCCGCTGATATATAGCTAAATAGATAGATAGATAATAGCAAAACAGAAATACATTACAATTCTCCATCTTAAAATAACACTTAACATAAAAAAACATGTTAATACCACAAAATATATGTAAAACTTAATATTACTCTTATGTTGATTTTACAATAGGTATACAATGTCTTAATCTAACAACATTTTGGTGGTCTTTTTAAACGACATTCCCGCACGGGGCGGGACCGGGTTACGTCCGCCTCGTGACTGCACACATTAGCGATAGGTTTTGAATAAACGGCGGGTTCGGACAGCAACGCGGCGATAGTCTCAGCTCGGTTTAGACTTAAGTCGCTTACTGCCTGATGGTTCCGCGCCGCTACAGTGAACGAGGCCATCTTAGGCACCTAGGGGCGCTTGGCCTCAAGAGAGCTCCATTCCGATGGACAAATCAAACACCTCCGTGATCGCTGTCTAAACTAGGACAACTTGATTCATCCACAACCCATTCTTTCAACTATGTGCCCCGGGCTCCATTTTTCACTTCCCCTATACTGCCTCACCCATATGTAACCCCTAACTGTAAAGAGCGCTTGACGTCTGTCCCCACCTTCTGCTGTCGCTCTTGAGCCCTTTTAACTTTTTGTTCCTTATCTGGCCTTAAACTTTTCTCTTTGTTTTGATTTCATGTCAGTGTCTAATTTATTTACGGAGAAACAAACAAAATAAAAATTAAAAACTAAACCGGCCAAGTGCGAGTTGGACTCGCACACGAAGGGTTCTGTAGCTTCCGTACCATCGTACTAGATTGAACAAAAAAAAGCCAAAACAACATGTTTTTAGTCGGTGCCCCCTTTAATTTATAATTTATTTTTATTTTCTCTATTTGTTGTCATAGCGGCAACGGAAATACACATTCTGTGAAAATTTCAACGGAGGCTTAGTAATCTAGTAACTCGGTCGCTAATAGGGAATCATGTCCCGCCTGTCAACATTGCGACTGCAGTGAGGACTCGGCTCAGCATACGCTGGTAGTTTGCCCCAGTTGGGCGGCGCAGCTTCGGGCCCTCACTGCAGTCACCCGAGAGGATCTGTCGCTACCGGCCATCATACGGTCCATGGCCGGCAGTGACAGGAATTTTACCGCTGTCGCAACCTTCTGTGAGGAAGTCATCTAGCAGAATAAAGCGGTGGAATGGGTCCGGGAGGATGACCTCCATTCGGACATAATTCGCCACTTTCCAGCGCCTCAGGCCGTCTTGATTGTGGCTGCGGGTGGACGGAACGCGTTTTCCCCTCCCGCTTTAGTGGCCGCCGGCAAGGAGGCGGCGTCCGCGTGTGCCTGGACGTTTTACCCGAAGGTGGTGCCCGCGCTTTTGCGGGCAGGCGCCGGATGTCTTAATAAAGCTGTTCCCAGATCCCTCCTATTTCAGGCGCAGTACGGCACACCGTGTGATTTTAGTCGGTTCGATTCCGACACACCACCCCACCGATAACGGGTCACGGCTCGAAGGGGTTTTCACACGCGAAAAAGAAAAGGTTAGGTTAGCAACTTTTTCTTATTCCTTGAGACAAAGTCGCACCTCAAGGAAACTGATCATGGAAGGGCCAAGAAAGCTATAAGCGCGGTGGTGAATGAACGTGGTGTGAGAAACGTGTGAATTGTAGTGTAGAGTTAAACCGCTACTACTGTGTCGGTCGATAATAAAACGCATAATTGCGACCTCTATCGTTCCGGTAAAATTGAGGTACATACAAATATACATATATATATATATAAACCTTCTAACTGGCGGTTGTTTTGGGGTCTAGGGATCATAACTAGACCGCCTGTGCAGAAGTTTTTGGAAAACTCGACAACTGGTACAAAACCAATAGGTAAGGTAACCAGGTAAGATTTGAAGTATCCAAATCCATACATCTTTCTTTAAAATAGGAACATATTTTTATTTAGATAAACTATTCATAAATTTGGTGAAATGTGATTACATATTTAGGTACATAAAATAGATTCTCTACAAGTTCGAATCAATAAAATACGTATTATTATTATCAATATATTTTAGTATTTCAATTGGCTCATAATTGCATTTGTAATCAGATGTTGTGATTTTTACCCTAAATTATTGCATTTGCCTTAATTTAGTTCAATTGGTCGGGAAGGACGACGACAGGAGAAAGGATGTCCGGGGCACCGACGACCACCGGTGATACGGGCGCGACCTCGGGGGTACCGACGACCACAGGTACTGGGGGTGGGGCAGGTAAGTCAGCGACGGCAACTCCAGAGATAGGTAAGTCAGCGACGGCAACTCCAGAGATAGGTAAGTCAGCGACGGCAACATCAGAGACAGGTGAGCCGGCAACCAGGACACTGTCAACAACCAGGACACTGTCAGCAACCAGGACACTGTCTGCTTGTTCAGGGGAAAAAGCAGGAGCAGGCGCGGGAACTGGAGAGGGAACAGCAACGGGACCGGGTGCAGGAGCACCAGAATTGGCCACGTTAACAATGATTTGAACGAGAGGAGTAGCTCCTTCGGGAACTTCACCAATAACTACGGGAGAAACGGCTACGGGAGTTTCAATTGGGACGGGGAAGTCGATGAAAGCAGGGCCGACAACAGGAGTCTCGTAGTTAGATTCGACCATGGCAGGACCAAAAGCGGGTTGTTGAAGACCAGATTCGACTAGGGCAGGACCAAAGGCGGGTTGTTGAAGTCCAGACTCAACCAGCGCAGGACCGAATGCAGGTTGTTGATGTTCAACAAAAGCAGGGCTTGCGATGGGTTTGTTCAGAGAATGGGCAGCAACCACGGCCACGAGGGCAGCAAAGGTAACGAAGAATTTCATTTTTGTTTTTCTGAAAATAACAAATTAATGGGCTGCTTAAACACATACAGTTATTTTGTTGCTTATTAGTCACTAAAAAGTTACAAAAAAAAAACACTTAAGAATGTCAATTATACAAGATACTTAAACTATTAACATCTAATAGGTACATAGGTTGATTCAATGCCAAGTGCATTGTCGACCAGTCAACCATTGGGTAATGCAGAGTTTAGCAGTAAGGTAAGCAGTTAAGTATAAATTGACAAACAATGAAAATATTAACATGCAGTAATAACCCAGGGATAGACTTGAATCGACAGTGCAACAAAGAAAGGGATATACTATTTCTGAATAAATTATGAAGTAAATTAATATAACTTTTTACCTTTAGTTGGTTTTGAAGATCAAAATGAAATTATTGCTTTTTGCAATTATGTCTACTGTTTCAAAATTAAGTCTTTTTATACTAGTATGTTATCATAATACCATAAATAATATACTTTTTTAGAGATACAATTTAGATTGGATTAATAATTATCTTTATCAAATAGATATGTTGTACTAGTTGTCGCCCGCGGCTTCGCTTGCGTGTGTTAGTACTTCCCCTCATTTTGCTCTCTTAGTGAAGTGATGTGATGAACAGAATACTTTTTTCTTGAAAAAGTAACAAACATCCATACGTCGTAGAATAAGATTACCTAAGCTTTTGTGAAGCGCGGATATGTGGCCATAAAAAGGTTGAAATTGACAGCTAGATCAAAGGTGTCGAATGTGTCCATACAATGAAAGATGTTGATGCATTTAGTTATTAATTAAGTAAAGTAAATAATAAACATGCCGAGTTCAGTGTCTTTTGATAAGACGAAATGGTAAACACATCTTAAAACATGCCACTAACTGAAAATTAACCTAATGGGACTATTAAGTTTTGTTCCAGAAGTCCGGTCAAAGTAGAAACAAAGCTTTTGAGGATATATTAACCTAAATAGCAAATATTTAAAAGATAAAAAAAAAAATTGATCCCATTGAGTTACCTTTAACTCCGCAATATTCCCAGCTATACGGTTCGACGCCTCCTCTATAAAATGTTCAGAACCATTATCATCCGAACCATTTCGACCCTTATCTATTCGCCCATTCAAGTCCGATGTATTGAAGGCTTGTGCTCACGGGCTTCATAGTAATATCCTTAGCCCATTTGAGTTTAGATTCCTGATCAGAGCACAGTTCCCATAAACAGTATTGGAGATCTCTTTCTCTGGACTAAAGTCAGTTAAGTAACCTACCTACTTTGACTACGCTCTTCAACGCCTAACAACCTAAAATTACTCCTCTAGAACTACCACAGGGATCTTCTGCTATCAAACAGTCTCTTATTCCTATGCTCTACGCATATTTTTACTCTTGTTCATTATTCATTCACTATCCAGCCCCTGTGCTCCCTCCAGAAATTAGGATGTCCACAAACCGTGAGCTAAAGTTTGCCTGTTTTACAGGTAACAGGTTATCCTCCATTTGGAGACACAAATGACGTCAACGATGAACCCGCGATTTTAAAAGTTTCGATATTTGCGTCCCCATAAAATATTCATTCTCACTTCTTGGCTCAATCTTCTACGCCTATTTCTAATACGTGGGTCACACTGAAAGTTTTTAGAATGGGACAGTAAGAAAAGCAGCTCATGAAAAATTTATTTAAATTTTGAATTAGGAACTCTTTGAGAAACTGTAGATGTTTAATGATTTCATGTGTCATTTGTTTTTCCAAATTGGTGGCAATTTAAAATATCTGTCATGTATTGAAAAATGAATTTGACTAGAGAACATTTTCACTCAATGATTTATTACGACTTTCGTTGCGGTCTTACTCAACAACAATGTTACGATAGATTTCGATTGGCATTTCATTACGAAGCCCCATCTCGTATCACTTTTTACAACTGGTTTAATGAGTTCAAACGTAGTCGAAGCAAACTCACTGATAATGATTCTCGAGAAGGACGTCCTCATCCTAGAGAAGACGAAGACGTTCTACGTCGATTACGGAAGATAACGTAAGAGCTGTGCCGCTAATGATAGAAGGGTATATACCAACAGATTTGGGCAGTTTTAGGCATTGGTATGAGTCAAGCACAAAAAGTCTTACACGGAAAGCTTTGTACTAGAAGGAAACCTCATAATTTGACGGAAGATCAAAAACTTTGTTTGTATTGGTGCCGCTCAATGCTTCGCATCGTTACAGGTGATGAAAGCTGGATATATTGTTACGAACCCGAAACCAAAAGACAATCTGCGCAATAGATGTTTCCACTCCAAGGTTTGCCCACAAAAGTAAAGAAGGACAGAAGTCAAGGGAAAAAGATGATTGCCTAATTCTTTGGACGGATGGATCATTTCGCAACAATCATTCTGGAAGATAAAATGACTGTTACTGCAGATTAGTATTTCAGTCATTGTCTAGCAGTTGTTTTGGAAAATGTAAGACAGCAGCGCCTAAGAAGCAGGATCTGCCTCCACCACGACAACGCTCCAGCTCACTCCGCCACACGGACTATAGAATATCTGTCCATCGAAGGTGTGGAGCTAATGAGCCATCCTCCTTACAGTCCCGACCTGGCACCTTGTGACTTTTATTTATTTCCAAAAATAATAGATAAACTTGGAGGAAATCGTTTTATAAACCCTGAAGGTGCCGTGGCTGCGTTTAAAAAAGGCATGGAAGAGATCCCTAAAGAAGAGTGGGCTCACTGCTTCAGTCAATGGTTCCGTCGCATGCGACGGTGCTTAGAAAGGAACGGAGACTACTTAGAAAAGCAATAAAAATAAGTTTTCTATATCATTCCGTTTTTTGTTTTCTAAAAAACTTTCAATGTGACCAACGTATAGTTTCTACGCTGTGAATGTTTTTGATTGGTATTTGCATTTACATCAGTTTTTACGCGCCACTGAGGTAGCCAATGAAGACGATGAGTACCTATGTAATAGGTGACATAAATTATTACAAAAATAATCTATTGTTATAGTGTTGAATCGTATATTTAAACTAATCAGATAATATATAACATCACAATAAAAATAATGATCATAAATTATTTTTATTGTGGTTTAACTGGGATAGATATTGACCGGAAAAGTAATATTTCAATAAGATTAGAAAGCCAAGCCCTGTAAAAAGTCGACAAATGTCTTTACACGTTGATAAATAAAACAAAACGGACAAGAAGGAAAGGCGTACCTTATTAAAGTGTACGGTCTCCAAATTGCAGGTAACGTCTTGTAATATTTTTTTTTATTTATTACCTTTGTCTTGTCTTACTCATTAATATAGTTATTTCGCTATATATGTGTATGTGTATGTATATGTATGTATGTGTATATATATATGTATGTATGTATAGATACTTCACGTATTCCTATTCACCCCATTTTTACCTCTCAGATAATACTCGTATCATTCGCTTTACCTAGATACTATATTTATTATTTCATTGATCCCGTTCTAAATATTTTTGGTACGCCACCAGCTACCGATTATTTTCCTCTGTTGTTTCCATACAAAAGTTGTCTAGAAGACATCGCTATTAGCGATAAGACCGCCCATTGTACTTGCCGCTTAGTATAAACTAACTAACTATGTTTAATTTCTGTTCAACTGTGGTGTACAATAAAGAATGTTCTATCTATCTATCTATCTTTGTTTTTATTGAGGTTTTTCTTATTAATAAGATACATACACCAATAAAACTAAAAACAGTTGAAAAAAACAAATGATTTCACAAATTATTGAAATTTGTTTCTGATTTGGATTGAATTTGATTTGGTTTTAGAAAAATACTTACAACATAGCCAAATAAGTGACGTTTGATGCTTGCAAAAGCATTTTACCAACATTGAAAAATCTATACCGGTTTTTTGCACCTTGATATTTTAATTGAATATTGTTAAGACTATTTCCAAAAAATCACTTACCTACGGTTTTTTACAGGCCAGAACACCAACAACTTTAAGCCTCGAACTGGTGCAGTTTCTCTCAAGACTCCTAATGTGTCATTATCGGATTTAACATCTATATGTGATCCTAGGAGGATCTTAAAAGAGTCTTAAACACTATTCTGTTTAATAGCATGTTTATATGGTCTAAAAAACATTTAAAAAATTTAATAGTACCAAAAATCAATAGTGTTTTTTTTTTGGATTTGACAAATAACGTAGAGGTCACAAAAGTGTTTAATCGAATGAACATTAAAGAATAACTTACACGGCTTTGCAAAAAATAGTGTTGCGTTGCTACAAGTTTTGCTTTAACGCTAAATTTTAATTCGCCATTGGCTTAAAAGTATGTGTTGAAAAATTTTAAAACTTGTTTACCCATCCTCACACATGATATGAATAGTATCTAAGTATAAATGTCAAAGGACCAGATGGGGTAACGAAACTTTAAATGGACTTGAAGAAAAGGTAAAATCTAATAACAAACCCATTTTGTTTTCTTTAGTTTCTGATGAAATATTAAGGTATGGACAAATAAAAATTATAAGGACTAGTAGCAATGACAGTAGCTTAATAGCCCCCCAAGCTTATGTTTACATGCTAACTGCTATTAATGATTTCTGGAAACTACCATTAACTTATTTTTTATTAATCATTGAGAGTTTTAAGGCAGATATGAAAGCTAGTTTAAAAAAATGCTATAAATTAGGTATAAATACTTTAAGTAACTTTTGATGGTTCCAAAAGCAATGTAGCCATAATAAAGACTGTGTCCTTAACTAACTTTAAAACTAATTTCAAATATCCCAATGCAGATTTTAATATACTTGTTTTTTTAAGGCACTTCACATGGTAAATAATGTGAAATACGTTTGAAGAAGAAAAAAATAATATATAGGTTCAACTGAAGAGAACTCTAGTACACTCCTTACACTTTGCAAATAAACTTTCACATCGACATGTTCATTTGAAAAATCAATAATAATTGAACTTAAAATTGTTAACGCAGTCATAGAGTTGCTAAAGCTATAGATTTACCTTCTTCTAGAGTATCAGAGATCACAGACAATTTTACTCAAACAATTGACGATCTCATTGAAATACTAAATACTAGAAACTTGAAAGATATTGTTTCAAACATCCCTTGAATAAGACTATCATTGTTTCAGTTAGAGAATACTTTCGATCATGAGAAAAATAAGGTAACCCATCATTTACATTTAATGTAAAACTAAAAAAACCTTTTAATATTGGCGCCAACATGAGAATCGTCTTTTCTACGAAAAAGTTTTAGTGCAACTGAAATTGTTTCTTTGCTATTGACATACATATTTAGCCTAGACCACATCAAACTATTTTAAGAAATTTTTTGTCATGTACAACTGAGCTAATAAAAATCTTTTTAACAAAAAATTAAACCGACGAAAAGAACTAAAAAGCAAAAAATAAATAAACCTTAAGTCTTAAGTATTGAGCTTATTTACATAAACTATCAAATTTTTTTAAACTTATTTTGAGTCGGCGCCAAACAACAAACTGATTAATTATCAAAATTTTATATTTACCTACGTAAGTAATTAATCATTTTATTATTTGGCGCCGACTCAAAATATGTTTATATAAAATTTGATAGTTTATGTAAATAAGCTCGATACGAGTACTTAAGACTTAAGGTTTATTTACTTTTTGCTTTTTAGTTATTTTCGTGGGTTTAATTTTTTTTTAAGAGATTTTTATTTAACGTTTTTTTTTTCATCATCAGCTCAGCTACATGATGTGATGATTTCTAAAAGCAATTACCTGATAAAGTAATGAAAAGTAAACAGAAACACTATTCGTTCCTACAATTTTCGAGGGTTTCTCTCAATTTTATCAGGATCCCATCATCAGATCCTGACTTCCTTGACATGGGACTACCCTTGAGGTATACCCTATCTAACAATAAATAAAGAATAATCAAAATCGGTTCATAAATAACGGAGTGAGGGCTGAACAGACATAAAAAAAAAAAAAAATATTATACGGTCGAATTGCGAACCTCCTTTTTTTTCGTCGGTTAAAAATATAGCAGACTCTACAAAAGTGATATATATATATATAACCTGTAAGTATACTATTGAAATATAACATTGTTAAAAAAGTTATATCCAATCACAGGGGTCACAAATCATTCAGTGTAATGAAATCCTTAGTTATAACTAAGGACCGGATTATATGCAACATAAAATGCTTGAAATATGCATGAAAAATGCGTAAAATATGCATGAAAGTTTGTAAAATATGCAACATTAAAGTTTTAGAAAACAGGAAAAAAGGAAAAAAGTGGTAGGTTTTAATTTTTTTATTTCCAAATAGCGTAGAATTACTGAATTAGTCAATCATAAAATATTTATCAATACCAAAATGTAACAACTTTGTAAAGGATAATAATGCACTAAAACGAAAAATTATTTAACATTTATGTAAACATAAAGAAAATAGTTTTCAATTAATCAAAATATTTTTGTAAGTGAAAATTATTTGGCGAAATTTTGGTTATAGAGTTTACACTTAATAGGGAATCTACCGAAAAATATTGTAAATATAGCGAAAATAAGTATCATCCCTATTATTATATATTATATTTAATATATAATAATATATTAGATTTAATATGCAACTTCCGCTGAAAATGGGTTAATTGCATATGCAAATGCATATAATCCGGTCTCTAGTTATAATTTATCCTATTGGCTTGATCAGCAAGCTTAGAATCGCTCAACGAGCTTTGGAGATTGCTTTGCTGGGTGTCTCTTCGGGATCGAATCAGAAATGAGGAGATACGCAGACGAACGAACGTTACCGACATAGCAAATTGAAGTGATAATTGGCAGGGCACATAGCAAGTAGAACGGTTGATGGGCCCGAAAACATCTCGAATGGAGACTACGGACGGGAAACCGCAGCGTGACAAACAGACGACCTAGTAAAGATCACAGGCTGTCGGTGGATATAAGCCACTTCTATCCGGTTTTCTTGGAAGTCATTAAGGGAGGCCTATAGCTAGCAGTAGAAGTCCTGTGGCTTAAATGATTGTGATGCTGTTGATAACTTATACTTAATTAACAAGTTCAAAGCTGATTAACTTGTTTTTACCAAAACGCCTATTTCACAATAAACAAAAGGTAAACCAGTAAGTAGTTGAAGGTTCAAACATCGAAGCACAATATTTTGAAAATTCTTCTAACACTTTTTGGATGTGTTTCGACTTATATGAAAATATTTGTACATAATTTGTCAAATCAGCATTAATTTGAAATTTTTATTATGAGTTTTTAAAATGATTCTGTAAGTGATAGCGATGGCAATATGCGATTGACTAACTAAATAAAAAACTTTGACGCAACACTTGAATAGGCAAACGCGGAAATTAATAACAGTTGCTTGAGATACATATCTCTGCAAAAAACACTAACTAGTTACAAAAAGCTGAGTTACATAGGTGATAGTATAATTGCGTACAGCGGAAAGAGGAAAAAGAAAAAATAGTCAGAAGGATATTAACGGAATTTATTGAAGGCGACTATTGCGACTAACAAAAATCGCATAGCAAACAGTCGTATTTGATAGATATAAAATGTGATCAGGCGTGCTTTAATAACCATTATACAACGTTAGGACGGGACGTAATAAATTATTAACAAAGTCAAAGTTATAAATAACATATAGCAGGCGAACACCAAAGATGAAAGAATAAAACAGAAAAATGCATGTTAGCGATTCTGAGCAACGTGCAACGGCACAAATAATAAGCTTCGCTTAACTGCAGAAGGCATGTTTTGTAATGAATGTCAATTTTGTATCAAAGTTTATTATGTGATTATTTAATGTTCAATAGATATACTGGAATTATATTTATTTAAATAAAGAAACTAAATACCGGAATACAGTGAATAATAATAGCGTTTTTGAATATTAGGAGAATAATCCTAATGGTTTATTGAACATATACGATTCTGTTCACGTGTATATTTTGGGGATGCCGATTTTCTGACTTCACGTAGACCCTTATCAAGAAGTGATCGACCTTTATCGCGTTGGTGCCACGCTGAATTAGCGTAGCAGTGCATCCAGCGTTTTTTTTAAATATTATAAGGGTCTGCGGAGGCAATTTGCTGGTTAGGAAAGCCCCGTAAAAGATTAATATTGGTAAGTTGACATTTACGGATTAATTCAGAAGTTAATAAAGTTATTCTAATTAGATATGAAGATAATTAATTTCATATAATTACGTAATATTCCATACTTATTTATTCAGAGTCCTTGATAACAATTATAGGAAGAATATTTGTGTTTAATTTTTTAAAACAGTCCATGATTAAAGACATCTCAATGAACTGCTGGCCTCATGACTAGCCGGTTACATTTAAACCAATTGCTCTGGAAGAGGGCTCGGACTACGGCAACAGCCAGTTTGAGTTACAGATAATATATAACCCTGACCTGCGCGAGCTATTGCTCACACTCCCTAATCGATCCGTGTAACCAATATGCCTGTCCTTCCATTGCCTTCCTGCCTTATCTATCTTTCCCTTTCACTAAACTCCCAGCCTGTGACCACGGCTAGTCCAACCTGGTCGAAACATCAGGCAAATGAAAGATATGTAATACCTTTCAAATACGTGATCGCGTTGATTCCCGATTGATGGGAATAGGACGACTTGGTCCCGGTTATGTTAGTGGGACCAAAGTAAAGTTAAGTAAGTTCAACACCTATATTTAACATATTATGTTCTAATTATACGAAATAACGTCTTTTAATATCAATTGTTTCATCTGAGTGGGGCAGAATGGATAGGTACTTATGCTGATAAACACGGGAGGAGGTAGCCGTACGAGCGCTGCTGGCATCGTCACTGACGCTCAGTTTTCATTACCCTCAACCGTGATCAAGGTATACCCAGAAACAAACGCAAGTATTGACATAATATTTTGTAGTATATAAATTTCCCAAACCAAAAAATAAACTAGAATAACTTTACCTTCCTTCTCCAAACTAATACGTCTAAACAATTTTTAAATGTATTTGTAAATGATGTAATGTACCTACAAAGATTTATCATCTGAAAATGAATAAATTGCTTTAGCAAACTTTAATTCATTAATATAATATAACTTCGATAGTGGTATGGTGGAGTTGAAATGCTCACCGCTCTTCAAAAGTTTGGCAGACCACTAATCTAGTGACAGTGTCATAGTGGAGTTGAATCGCTCACCGCTCTTCAACAGTTCATTGGACCACTCGCGGTGACAGCCGTTGACAGCGGTGGGTGTGCGAGCCACAACCTAAACTAACACGACGCATCTTGATAATCGTGTAGTAACTGAAAAAATATTTGCGTCAAACTATGATGATCCGTTATTTATCACAAAACCAATAAAACTGCATACTTAGAACACTAAAAAAAATATTTATAGACATAACAGCAGCTGTTATAAAAATAAAACGATTACATAGCATTAATAGCGGAATTTAAAGCTAAAAATATAATACAAAAAATATACAATAAAGATATAGACTATTTAACTTTGTAATATGGATTAATGAACAATAAAAAAACATTTTTTGATGATATCGAGAAAATAAAAGGTTTTTAAGGTATTAACAACTAAAATATTTGGTAATACAGACAATCCGGCGGTGTCAATGGCGAAGTAAGTTCCATGTTCAAAATTTCTGTCATTACATAATCTAGTCTATTGTTTTACTTAAATTAAATGTATCTTGAAATTAATGAAACTCTTTGCTATGTCTTATGTTTTACATGGGTCTTGTAAAGAAATTAGACATTTACAAGAGGTTGGGTAACTCCCGGGTCCAGATGTCTTAATAAAAGCTGTTTCTGGATCCCTCCTATTTCGGGTGCAGTATGACACACCATGTGGTTTTAGTCGCTTTGATTCTGACACACCGCCCCACCGAAAACCCCGGTGGGGTGACGGCCTGAACAGGTTTCCACAGGTACAATAAAAAAATAATCCCGGGAAAAAGTGAGGGCGTCAAAAGAGTTATTACTGGAAAGAAAATAAAAAAATTCTAATCAAGATGAAAACGTGACTTAGTCAGACCACATTTATAAATTACTAGCAGACCCGACAGACGTTGTCCTGTCTTAACTATGAATATTGAATTTGAATTTATACAATTTTTTACAGCGCGAATTCTGTCAATCGTACAAACTGTCAAGCTACTGACAGTTATGTGAGCGCTAAGGTTACATTAGAAAAGTTAATATGGTCGTTAAGTTTTCAACTTTCTTATTTTTTTCTTTCTTAAGAACCTTTGATATAGCGATTTATTTGAATATAATATATATAGGTTAGCGGCAAGACAATTTCTTGACCGATTGCATCGAAAAGTATCGATGATATCCTGAGGCAGCCCCGCTTCGGGACAATATCGATATTTTTCATAACATTACCTTTTAATACTTACTAGGGGTACATAACAATTCAAAAGCCTAGTACTATATTTACCGAAAATCTACCTCTAGGTATCAGAAATGAAAATTACAAAATCTGTGCATTGCTTAAGGGTTCCACATAACAATGAAATGATTAAAAAGTTTTTGTTTCTTACTCTTAAACTTAATACCTAGATTACAACATTGTACATGTGGTAACAACAAAGAGTTAATAATGATGAAAGACAGACATCTAGCGACACGTGTTTTGCGAGACTTTTGTAATAGTAATAATCAAAATGTACATAGAATTCTCCTTTTGGTACATTTTACTATGGAGACATATGTCATTGATGGAGACCGATGTTAAGGGAAATGCAGCAGCTCAAAACAAAGTTAATTGATCAGCGGGGACATTCTTAACCACCGCTTTTACATTAATTTGTAGCCCTCATTTATCTCGACAAGCGGCAGCCAATTTCAAGCAAATAAGAAGAAACTGGTGACGCAGCAGTCGTGTGGTATATTACACGAACCATTTGGAGCCACTTTTGACGCCTTAATAACTCAATATAATTTAAACATAAACGCGTCAAATTTAGTTTATTTATAGATTAGATTAACAAGAAGTGTTACTAGAACCATTACAGTAACAAGAACCCCAAATTTCATAAAACGCTCAAACGGTCATTATGATATTCATGTCAAAAATCGTCATTTTTATCAGTGACTGACTGACATATAGATCAAAAACCTAAGCCACTTCCAGATGACCTAGAAAGTTGAAATTTGGCATCCAGCTGGGTATAGTGTGTATCCATAGGAAAAAAATCAGAAAACAGTGAAGTTTAACAGTTTGAAATATTTTCAAAGCTGTCGATTATTATTATACCTAGTGCCTTTCAATATTATAATAGCAAAACTTTTGCTTTTGCAAGAGAATAGGAACGAAACCACGAATGGTCGCTTTTATCGTTGTGTATACCAGATTATTTCTAAAACTTAGACAACCAATAATAATACAAATTGCAACTGGCAGCGGGATCTGACATCATTGCAAACAATTGTAACAACTGTGTTACGAAAGAAACACATTTTTACACAATCTTGCCACTTACGAGTATATTTGATAATAATAAAAGTCTGTGATTTATAAGAGCCCAAATTCGATTCCTGTTGTCAATAAACTTTTATTAGACACTTTGAAAATGTACAGAATCACTAATAAAAATAATGGTTACGTCAGGAAGGATTCACCAATGAATGCGCAATGCGCTCTTATATTTCTAATGTTCAAGAAATGTATTCATCATCATCATCATTTCAGTCATGAGACATAGGCCTCCCTTAATGACTTCCAAGGAGACCGGTTGGAAGCGGCCTGCATCCACCGTTGGCCTGCGATCTTTACTAGGTAGACGACCTAGGTAAAAACATTGTCATAGTAGAAAAAAAACAAGAATTTATATTTATACATTATTTTTTTAATGTTGTATATTCTTGAGGGACTCAACTAAGGGGGAGGGCTAAGTGGTAACCATCTAGGTTAGCACATTACAAAGTTAAGTAATGCTAGCCAGGTCAGTCTAGGATGGGTGACATTCCCGGATCCCTCCTACGTAAGGCGCAGTACGGCACACCGTGTGGTTTTAGTCGGTTCGATTCCGACACACCACCCCATCGAAAACCCCGTGACGTGTGACGGTCCCAAGGGGGTTTCAACACGTACAAAAAAAAATGGATGGGTGACCATCCTTAACACATTGAGACCCCTCCGTGCCTCAGAGAGCACGTTAAACCGTCGGTGCCGAGTGCCATACAAACTGCTGTGCCATTCGTTAGGGGTAGTTGGAGCCCTAAAAAGTTCGACAACCTGGTCTAACTACAGAACTTCCATATCGTCTAGCACTTGGGTTGTGGAGGTCTGATGGCAGTCGTTTCACGTAAAATATTAAAGTTCGTCCGTATCGTAGTTAGACTGAAAGCCGACCCCAATTTAGTTGGGAAAAGGCGCGGAGCTTTATGTTCTTATAAATAAATTTCAGGATTATCTACAGAACTTGGTACCCATTTAGATCTCAATTTTTCTGTCGGGGAAGTAGATAACTACGTATATTCCTAATATAGAACTTTTCTCCCATTTTTACATTTATGGTTTTGATGGGATACACGTTACTAAATGTTCCGGAATTGATAATGCTACAGTATTGGTAATGCTGCAGTAAACAGTACGCCGTTTGCGGCATTTATTAAAGAATTTTAGGTCAAGGCATGATGCACGTCGCCATATCGCTGGTCTGTCAAACAGTACCTTAATGAGGTCGGTATTAAAAGTTTGGGCATAGCACAGATCTTATTCCATTGAACACATTATGGACAACCACAAAATACCTGTTCGGGCCAGAGTACCGGTGCCTACTACCCTAAGAGAATTCAGGACCGCTTTGGTAGAGGAGTGGTATCCTTCAGTCGAATATTTAAGACATCAAGGATGGTCCTAGAAGCAGGCTGCTAAAGGTCGTTAAAGCCCGAGGTGGTACGAGTTAGTGAAGCTAATGATTTTTCTTTTGAAAAGTCAAAAATAACCTGTCTTAAAATGTCTTTTTGTTTGATAAATTCAAAATTGCAATATTTGCCTTTGATTTCAGTTGAAGAAATACTGCTTTTCGATTTTGCCAAACAGTGAGAAGTACAGAGTGGTCGGTTAATTATGCCTGCGAGTATGTAACATTATCTGATTATATTTGTGTAATAAATTTAATCATGAAGGCAATTGCTGATATTAGAGACTTCCTGTAGTAATATTCACATCGATAACGTATCTTTTAATATGCGCTATCGACGCAAATTTTACTACAGGTAATCGGTAGGTACCTAAATAAATATATGTTTTTGAATGAAGTTAGTTGAAGTTATCAGGAGTTGTAATTTTTATATTCAATGACATTGTTTGCGTTTTCATTCATGAAATTTATTTCACACCTCGGGGAGTGTGAGATAAATAATGACATCGAGTAAGACATTTATTCATTCAGACATTAATAGTGTGTGGGGAGGCCTTCCTCCCCTCCTGCATAGAGAGGCGTGAGTGGAATTAGTCACGCCATCGTCCCAAGCCTGCCTATGCTGCCGAACCTGCGGCTCTTAGATCAGCGCTCATGGAGGCCGGAGATCGTTAAGCGCTCTGCGGCGCCCGGTGCGTCTCCTACAGGATGGGAGAGTACTGATTCTCTCCAGTTTCCTTGCTGATTCTTTCCCGGTGTTGATCACCTCCTTGCAGAATGAGCATGCAGTGCCTTATAAGTACGATTATAGAATTTTTTCAATTGTAGTCATATTATTTCAAAATCTTAAGTTAGTTTGATGTAAGCAGTAATTAATATATAAATATATATTAATTTAAACTTATTTTTTTTTATTTAAGGCCTTCGGGTAACTATTTTCGTGGAGGAAGAGTAACATTTTGGTCTGCTTTGTGTCTTAACTAATTCTTCTATTCAGCCTTCAATGAAATTAAGTAAAATGGAGAAAAAACTTTTTAGAGCTGTGAACTTCTTTCTCTCTTTCTTAGAATTTTATACAACCCAAACCAACACTCACACATTAGAACTTCAATGAAAAAAAACGCTGTAAAAAAATAGACATGATCTACTCTCACGCACAATCGCACATCTGTTAGGTCGATGAACAGGAATAATCGCTCTTCAAAACTCTTCAAAAGACCTCCGTTGAATCCGTTGTCGGTATGACCTCAGGTATGAAAATGCTTCAGCTGCTTTCAGTTACCTAAAGTCTTTGTTATATTTACCTCGTTTGATTGGCCCGTTGTTGATTCTGGGCTCTGAATGGCTCGGGCCGAACGCTGTATTCTGATTACTCCTTTTAATTTTCATTTTTGTAATTATTATCATTTTTTTTTTGTGATGCACTTTGTTAATCCGAACGGGTGACAAAGGTGATGAGCTCATATAGTATGAATAAATACTGCGAGAATCAACAACATATTAATATGATAAAAGTTATCAACATGGTGTGGACGTCATCGTGTTCTAGAATTAAATAGAAGCTATACTTAGTTTATGTCTAGATAGCGCTGTATAACATATCTCTGAATAATCTACACCAATATAAATACAAAACATATTCAATAATGGATGGGCTAACTTTAAGTAATTTATGATAATTAAATAATGCTGTGGGTTGTACTATATCCGTCTTCTACTAATAGTAAATCTACAAGTTAATACTGCTTAATCTACAGTTAAGTTCAAATATAGATAAAAAGCAAATATGTAATACACCATTTTAAGCAGATAATCCTCTTCATATAACACCTGTTCACATTTCATGAAATTTAACTAAATTATAAAAGATGACTTACTGAAAAAGTAGTGCCGTGTCATCTATTAGACATATTTATATGTATGTCGGATAAAGAAATCATTTTGAGTGTGAATCTTCACCGGAAGACATGATTTAAAGAAATCATCTGGGGCAAGTAGTCGATACGAGAAATAAATAACCAATTACAAACCACACTACAGATTTAAAGAGATTATAACACTTAAATTATAACGAGCCGTAGTACAGTTTCTAGACTTTTTGTCCACGTGGTGGCTGGCAGCGAAGTGACTCGCTCGGAGTTTAACACGAAAGCCGACCCGCACGAAGTTCAGTCTAGACTCTGTAGAAGCGCCATCTGTCGAAAGCTTGCGTCTCGTTGTCAAATCAGCTTCAGTACTATTGAAGCAATTTTTCAGTATATGTATTTGTTTATTAGCTATTATTAGATATTTACGAGCTTTTTCCTACATTGGTCGGGGTTATATTGTTATCAATAACTTGAACAAAATTAATTACGTTCGAATTTTGACGTCTGGGTGAACACTTCAAAAGAAAAGTTCCTACGAAACGTAGTTTTAAATTAGATTCCAGACATGGATAAAAACTTTTAAAGATATGGAGGAATTCCTCTACGAATGATCGTATCCCTATTAAGGTTCATATTAGAGATCGTGATCTATTTTGATTGATTCAACAAATGACGTAAAGGCATCGATCTTTTATTAATTGCTAATCCCTTATTTCATAGCTCATTACTAAGATATCTAATCTAATGTATTTAAATAAAACTATCTATAGAGTCCAGCTCTAAACTCTATCTTTTTTATATATATTTTATGCTGTAAACTTATAAGCGATTAATAAAAGATCATGGCCATTACGTCATTCGTTAAATCAATGAGTATATATCAAGTACACGTTAAGGCGTTTTTTTTGTTGTAACGTCGTTTGTAATGCTGGTTAACTACCCGGCATTACAAACGTAAACAAGACGCAATACCTTCAATCAGGTCTGGCACAAAGTGCTTCTCTAGAAGCTTTTTTCCTATGGGCTTCCCGAGAAACTAACCAATTTTCTTGCAGACAGAAGCATCAAGGTCGTTGTCGACGGTGCGTGCTAAGACTCCAAGTCTGTTAATGCTGGTGTCCCACAAGGCTGTGTGCTGTTTCTTCTGCAAATTAGCGGCATTCATTGCTACGCCAATGATAGCACGAGTGATGCCTTTTATACTGGCCGCACCAACGTTTCTCTGGAATACGTCACCGAGAGCCGATCCAAACTTGTGTCTAAAATTGAAGCTACCTCAGTAGGAGTTTCGGATTGGGGTCGACTTAATCTAGTCCAATTTAACCCAACAAAGACACAAGTTTGCGCGTTCACCGCTAAAAAGATACCGTTTGTCGTATCACCACGCTTTAAGAGCACTTCCCTAACTACCACGGCTAGTATCGGAATCCTTAGCGTCGATATATCAAAGAAGTCCAGTTTCGCGGTCACTTAGAGTGTAAGGCCAAATTAGCCTCGAAGAAGCTTGGTATGCTGAACAGATCGAGACAGTATTTCACTCCGGCCCACCTACTACTTTATAAGGCGCAGGTTCGGCCGCATACTGAATACTGTTCTCATCGCTATGCAGGGGCAACCCAGTACCAGCTTCTCCCTCTAGACCGCATTCAACGGAGACCGATTCAAATCGTCGGTTGCCAATTGCTTCACCCCTTGGCGTTGCCTAGTGATATAGCTTCACTCTGCATTTTCTATCGCCTGAATTATGGAGAGTGTTCCCAGCTGCAGCGTTCCGACACCGTTCAACGCGCCTTTTTTGTTTTTTTGGGGGGCCTCTATAATCGATACTGAAGCCAAAACTAACTATTTTTTCATCGTGCATCACGCCAAAACTACTGAATGGATTGAAATGATACGAGGTAGGACACTAGATACTTTTTGTCCGAAATTCAGTACGGTTTCAATAAGAAAGGGAATGAAGGTCAAAATGTGTCAAAATACAACTAAGTAGTTGTATCGTTCCTCACTGCGTTCCAACGTACGTTTATGTGAACGTGTATGTGGGTAGTCGGGCGAGGAGGTAAAACAACCGGATACAATAATCACTAGTTATTCGCTCTAAATCACTCATTACACATCTACAATGTATAATCGTCAATCGCTTTTTCTAGCTCCAATAATTTGAAAAAAAATATGGACGTTCTACAGAACACGTGGTGCTCGGATACGATGCAAAGCGATAATGTCTACCTTTTAAAATGAAATTAACGTTTTTGGCATCTGTCAAAATAGTGAGTGAATGATCGAATGAGATCCATTCAGCTCCTAGTTCACTCTAGTTAAGCGTGATATAAACGGACGTGCCGACGTACTTTAAAATAAAATTATTATCTTGGCATTACAGCCACTATCTACTATCACGTATGTGCACGTTTCTTACGCATTTGCAATATGTTTATGCTGTTATATCAAACTCTGTAAACAACCAACATATCATACGTAATTGGTAATTATCATGTTATTTTCTATGCAGTATTTGGCACTCAATTAGCCTTATAATTGAAGTTTAGGTTATAGTTTTCTAGCTTTTGCCGAGGCTTCGTTTGTTTTTCGAATTTCGTTTCTCTTTCCCTCAGGAGTAATACTTTTTACTGGATGCCTTTTCCCTTGAAAGCGTAACAAACAAACAAACTCACATTCGCATTTATAATATTAGGTTAGGAAAATGGGCGAAAATTAAATACAAATACAAAATGTTTTATTTCTTTACCAAAAAATGTGTATAACAATATTCGTGATTGGAGTTTCCCTATAAACAAATAATGCCTGTATTAGGAGACTCCGCTCTTCCATAGCATACTTGTTACATAGTTGTTACACGATTGTGTTCAATTGTTTTAGTACAATTTTTATTTTATTTAGATGGTTACGTGTTTAGATGAGTAATTAATGTGTGTGTGTGTGTGTGTGTGTGTGTGCGTGCGTGTGTGTGTGTGGGTAAGTGTATGGGTGTGTGTGTGTGTGTGTGTGTGTGTGTGTGTGTGTGTGCGTGTGTGTGTGTGGGTAAGTGTATGGGTGTGTGTGTGTGTGTGTGTGTGTAAGTGTAGGCATGTAGATGTATCGGTGTGTGGGTGTCAGTTGGTGTAGTTAAGAGTTATAATTTGGATTGCAAGAGTGCTTCAGTTTCTTCAAAAGTGAGTGATTTTAACCAACTTACTAGTATTCTTCTACATTCATGAAGTGGTTTAGAATGTATGTATTTCTCCTTATTTACCATGTTATATAGTTTAGGAGATCGCTTACAGTATTGACGAGAGGCGAATACGGTTTTGGTTTGAGGTATTGGTGCAATTTTATCTTTGCGTCTTTTTGATGAAATGTCTCTATCATAGGGAATAGTTTTGTATGTTTTTAGAACTACACTAGTTATATATAGTTTTCTAACAGGTATAAAAAAAATCTGTAAAAATTAGGTAGGAGACACGTTATTAATTTGATTCATGGATATTTGAGCCGAGTCGGAACTACTTTTAATCGATAACTTACAGAACGAACGATACCTTACAAAAAGAAAACTGAAGGGAATGTTGTAATCAAAATGCTTGACGGCCCCTGTTACGCGGCGGTAGTGCATTGAAATATCACGCCGAGAGTTGTGTGTTCAATTCTCACTTTGCAAATATTTATACTAATGAATATTCTATTTGCAATGGTCTTGGTGTTCATGTATGTATGTGTATCCGTGTTCTAGAAGTCTGCTTAGTTGGGCCTAGATAGCGATGTGTGATATGTCCCAGGATGTTAATATTATATCTTTACATTAATACGTGAGGAGAATGTTTGGTAAGCAATTTTTGGGCAAACGCGGACAGACAGGAATGTGAAATTTGGAATACATATATTAACGGTTATATGTAAAAGAAGTGCATAAAGCTAAAATGTTTAAACAATCTGTGCTAAGTTAAAAATTATGTAAAAACGGATACATTAAACTATAGGGGTCCAATATATATTTTGGCTTGTCATGGCACAAAAGTCTATACAATCACAGTTCAAATTATACTTGTCAATGAAATAGAACAAACATTCAAAAGGGTCGATATTCGACAGCTAGTCCATCTCTAGTTATTATGAAAAGGCAAGAAAGTAATGATTACAAAGAATATAATATTACCGCTTTTTGAAGTGAAAACTTCTTTAGGCACGTTTGTTCAATTTAGCTATGGGGAAAGAGCACTGAACTCGTGAACGTCACGCTAATAATACATATATAGATCCACTAGAGGGCGCTAATCTAAACATTGTGTTTTGTCAGTTCATTATTCATTAATCTTTAAAAATATAATTCGTTCAATAAAAGTGAAAACCATATACTAATTTGTCTGTGGAAGTGTTGTTTTCTTTACTTTAATAAACTTGTGAACTAAATACGTAGTGACAAAATTAACGACACGAAATATGGAGAGGTACCGGAATCTGTATGTACTTGTGATGATGTCACTAGTAGATGGCATCACTTTTTGAAGTGAAAATTTCTATAAGTACGTTGGACACTTTTGGTATGGGGAAAAAGCACTGATATTGTTATGATGACATTACATGTTGTCATGATGACATTTAGATGTGTGTGTATATGTGTTTTCACTTCTGACGTGCAGTCCTACGACTGACAGTTTTTTTGTTAACAAAAACGTATTTAAACTTCAAATAGTAAACTGTTTTATCATCTATTATAGTTTGACCCTATTTTTAATAAAATAAATAAGAGTTTTGGTATGTGCATTTAAAAAAGCCTACCTCTGACTTCAGCCTTGGGTTGTTGTACGAGGGCCCGAGGCCCCTGCAAGAACAAGGCTCCGGCCGGTTGCACTACTTGCCACCCCCTAAGGCCGCCACTGAGTTTAATAGACAGATAGATTTGGTTTATTGAGCAGGTATATTTTAATAACAGAGATTTAAAAAAAATATATTATTAAGTTTAAATTTTCAAAAGACGGCTGGTCTACTATTATTGGATAATAATATTCATTTTATTATACAAAGATTAGAGCATTATAAAATTGTTTTATTGCAACTATGTTTATATTTATATGTAGTGCCTACCTACTGCATAATTATTTCGATACAATATCAACCATGATAATAGATTAATAAAACGATACCTAAAAAAGCACTAGACAATTTAGGTTGAAGTATAATTTGATCGCAGCAGTTAACAGAAAAGGTAAGTAAAACACTTATATAATATGTTCTATACTTTATTATTAATGTTTGTTTTTTATTATAACTATTAATAAAAAAAAACCGGCCAAGTGCGAGTCGGACTCGCGCACCGAGGGTTTCGTAAAATATTTTTATTATATGATGTGTTTTTCTGTGCTATAAGACGTTGCTTCGTACCAAATTTCAAGATTCTGAGTTCACGGGAAGTACCCTGTAGGTTTTGATTCCCTTGCGAGTCTCGAAAATTTGCGGCATAAACGGCTGTATCTTTTGATTGCGTTGGCTTAGAAGTTTGATTTTTTCACAGCTCCAAGGGACAGTAGACCTGAGTATTTGATATGAATTCCAGCTTAATAGACAGACCTTCGGACGGACGGACAACATAGTGATCCTATAAGGGTTCCGTTTTTTCCTTTCGAGGTACGGAACCCTAAAAAATTACAAAATGATGAAATAGAGCTAATAGCATTTTTCTAATAATGACATCCTTCTTATGCCGCGTTCCAATAAACAAAAACGTTACGGACGGTAAAATTTTCGTTGAAAACGCAACGAAATTTTACCGTCCGTAAGCAAAACGAATCGTTTCTTGTTTATTGGAACGCGGCATTAATAATGATATCCTCGTGAATCGTTGTTAGAGTATGTTAGAAGGCTCTTACTTCCCGGTAACACTCAGTTCTAGTATGGGACCCTGAACTGCTCGAGCTATTTCTAACACTCCCCAATTTATCCTTAGAAGCATTATCAAACATACACTATATATTATGTTAACAAAAAAAAAAAAGAGTAGGTATATGAATTTGCATAAAGCGTCTTATCAACTCAGAGAACTCAGAACAAAACTTAGACTGTTAATAATTTGATTTTATTAAATAATTATTAAAAATATAGTGTTTTTTTTACAGAATAAAAATGAAATTCTTCGTTGCTTTTGCTGCTCTCGTGGCCGTGGCTGTCGCCGTTCCTCCGTTCAGACCTGTCAACAACTATCAGACTCCAGACATCGCACCTGCTTTCGTCGAGTTTCCCGCCCCAATTTAAACTCCCGTGGACGTTTCTCCCGTTGTTGTTGGTCCCGTCCCTCAAGGCTCATCTCCTCTAGTTCAGATCATCGTGAACGTAGCTAACTCCGCTCCCGGTCCCGCTCCTGGTCCTTCTCCTGCTCCTGGTCCCGCTCCTGCTCCCGGTCCCGCTCCTTTACCTGTTGACGATGTCCTGACTGCTGACTCGCCAGTCTCTGAAGTTGTGGTTGCTGACATACCTCTGCCACCCATTGCAGAAGTTGAAGTTGCTGACTTACCTGCGCTACCCGCACCCGTCAGCCTTCCTGGCCAGCTGAACTGAATGGAGTTTAAGAACGGCATTGTTTGGAAGAAAAAGTAACATAAATGAATTGATACTGATTATTATTGATTTTAAACAATAATATATTTCTAAAAACCACGCTTTATGCGGTCGCAGTTTCTTTTTGACCCATTTTCATACAATGTTTGGTCCTATGTGGCAAGTACCTACCTTTTGACCCATATTATGGAATATATGTGGAAAGTTTTGTAAGCCAACAGTTTAATGCTTCATAGTAATTACACCGCCTAAGATGTGGTATTCTATGACATTGAGTAGTGATGTAACGATCTTAAACGCTTATTGCGTTGTTGTTCTAGATAGTTTAGAAATAAGATAAGATAGATTAAGTGCACGACGTAGGTTTCGGTAGATGAATCATAGAATCAACTACCAACAACCGTACTTTCAAAAATATAAAACTTACTGCATATCTACTTGTACTAACTTACTGTACATAAAGAAGTCATATAATAAAATGCCACTGATTAGAACACTATCGTATGCTATCGTCAACTTAATGGATTTAAAGAAAATACTTTAAGAGCATTGAACTAATAGAGCCTGTAAATAATTTGATACCATAATATATATTCCAGTATCTTGTACCAAGGTACATAGAAAAGTTAAACGTTTTTTCACCATTCCACTGCCAGAGTGTTGCGCATACTAATCTATATTTTAATTAATTTGATTATTGACATATATTTAGATTAAAAAGTAAGAAAGGCCTCATTTAGCGATCTTTTCACCTGCAGTTTAACCTGGTTGAAAATGATTAGCGCACCGGTTCCCCACAGTCAGTTGATGAGTAATGTGCTCTCCCATCGTAGTCTAAGAAACAATTTTGCCACACCAGAGCGTATGTTGTCGAAACTGAATAAAATAATCTCTTTTCTGAACAAGCCAATACTGGAATCTCTTCCAAAGGGGCACTTACAGTTTGAATTTTTTTTGAAACAATTGAATATATATTTAACTGTAATTAATTGAGTCTATCTGTTATTCTACACAACTTACGATATATTATTTTTGATGACAGACTAAATTTATCAGGTTCACTACTTTTGAACTTGTTTAACGTTTGAACGTTAAACAAGTATAAACCACTATACTCATTAATAAAGACGACTTGGAACTAGTGGATACCACAAAATTCTTAGGCATTACTCTTGATTCTAACCTTTAATGGGACCCTCATATTGATAAATTATCGAATAGACTCAGCTCAGCAGCATACGCAGTTAGAAAAATTCTTGTACTGACTGATGTTGAAACAGCCAGTTTTTTTTTTTTATGGTATAATGTTGTATGGTATTCTACTGTGGGGGAATGCCACCGATATTCAATCTGTCTTCGTGCTGCAGAAGAGGGCTATTCGAGCAATTTATAACTTAGGCAATCGTGATTCACTGAGGCAGAAATTTAAAGAAATTAACATAACGACGGTAGCGTGATAAATATAAAGTTGAGAAACTTGTTGTACCTGTCTCTAGGCTCCAAAAAATTTACAAGTCGTTTCGAGGTCAATGTGTGTGATATTACTTATAATAAAATCCCAGATAATATTGAAATGTTATGTCTAAACAAATTTAAGATCACAGTAAAACGACAACTATGCCTTAAGGGCCATCACTAAGTAGTGGATTATTTACGGAATAAAAACGCTTTTAATGGAATTGTATTGGATTCACAGGCTATTTCATGTACCTAATAGAAATGTAATGTGAGATAATAGGTTTCTTATTTTCCATCTCTTATGTTTTTCTTTTCTTCCATTAAATTTTTTCCTTATTTTCACTTTCACCATTGTCATATCCTTCTTTTTTCTTTATTTACTTTTAATTTTAAAAACATAATAGCACACAACAAAATGATGTAATATTTGAATATTGTTGAAACTGTCTGGTTTTTTTTTAAAGAGTGGCCGTGAGTTTGTTTGCCAGATTTCTTCTCACAAGGCTCAACCATTTGGAAACGGGCGGTTATAGATCGATACAGGCAGATATGATATTGTGTTATCCATTTATTTTCTTTAATATAATTTTACATTTGACAAAGCAAACTATTGTTGCGGTGAATTTGTGTGTGTTGATCTATAATTTTTAATTATAATAATTATATCGACGATTTCGAATAATTGATGATCAATTTATGAAATAAAGACAATGAATTGACAGTATTTTACAATAAAATGACTTGATATCAAAAGCACTATGTACTATCAATAGGGAGAAATAAATGGTTATTCCAGGACTATTGTAGCTTGCACGTTTCACACGCACCGTACACGTACGCAGTTAGATATTTCTCACAGATTATCTGATTTTCTTTTTATAACGTTTTAATATTTATAGTCAACCAAATTGGTAAAGCTTAGCTTTATTTTGGTTGGTTGGTTTCATTGAGAGGTGATTGATCGATAACCGGTCAATTCATCAAGATAATGCTATTACTATTGAGTCTTTCTAAACCCGTAAGGAATAGGAACATTTAAGGCAATGAATAGGCTAACAGTATTTTGGTACAATATATTAGACCAGGTCCTAACTCTAAATGGTTGAAAAATCTAGATTTTTCACAGCATGAGTTTTGAATTCTGTTCGGGTCAAACAGTTTCTCTTGATCAACATCAAAACGGCTGACTTTGTAAAAACTTTTGTGAAATAAGAACTGATGTCTTACATCGCTATCGTCAAATCAAATACTTGCAATGTCTGGTTTGAACACTAAAAATAATAACTAATTAAAAAATAGTAACTGATCTAAGTTTTGAAAGGATACATAAAAATGTAAGAGCTTTCTCAGTGGGGACTCCCTATCTTGTGTATTTGACCTTTTGGAAACGCTGACTTGTGATTAGAAATCTGCCATTCTTACTAAACTAAAGAAATTAACTGAAAAGGAACATCTACTTCTGTATGACCCCACTTACATACTCGTAGCTGTGGAAAAGTATAAGGCTGTTGACCATGAAAGTGTAAGGGGTAGAAAGCATTTTGCTTCGGAATACGGATTAAGAATTATTGTCGTTGAGGCCCGCGCTGCACACTTCAGCAAGCAAACAACTAGAGAGTCAAAGTTTCTCTGTTCAATGAGCTGGAGATATGAAATTCTTATTAAACCGATACGATATATCAGTTTATCGTTTAGAACTTAAGCTAGAAGATATCATTATTATAAAAAAACTATTTATGAACAACGGAAGTCTGTCTTATTGTTAGATTAGATAGTCTGGATTAATTTAGTGTTGTTTTGAATAATTGGTGATTAAAATGACGAAATAGACGACAATTCGATTAAAATAAATTTGGAGACATTACCTATACGTTACGAACCTATAAGCAAAAGTTCACAAGTTTAGTCATGAAAATTTTACTCAATCTTATATTCCTGCAAAAAATAAAATTGTAAATTTCTATCCACGTGTTCACTTCTTGAATTATTGCCATATTTTTTTGAGATCACCCACAATGTGAAAATATTAAATTTTTATGCGTTATTATCATCTGTTAGCAATAGTGTAGAGGTTACCTGATTATTAGAGTTATACGTATACTAAACTGTGCTCATATTTGCTTGTGTTAACACAAACATGAGTACAACCAAATAGCCTTTTACACATTAAGCGACAATTATTGTAATTTAAATTACAGGTTTAAAACTATGTGTTGTAGCTTAATTCGTTATACAAAATTTGACCACTGCCACAGTCCAATTCTCGATTATTTAAAAACAAGATCCTAAATGCAATAGACAATTATTTATTTTAACGAATCTCAGTGAAGACTTAAAAAGCTCGGATACTTGACTAATAGTATTTGAGGAAATTTCAATGTTCAATTCTATTTATGAGTTTGGGATCACCGACAATTATTAAGAGTGTAGAGATGACGAGAGACCCAAAATTGCGACTATTGCGAGCATAAAGAAGCAGAACTAGCTCCGCAGTGAAGTACTACTTCGTTCTATTTAACACAATGAGCATGCCAACTTTGGTGGTCAATTACACTTCCTCTACGGAAGACCCCTACTCAAGTACGTACCTTGACAGTCAACATCTCCAGATTGATTGACGAGTACTGTAGACTTGCTAATGAGATTCTCACGTATCTATAATGATGATAGCTTCCTGTATTCAAACCTGTTAAGACGTCGACAGCAAATCACAACAACGAGTGCATGGTGTTGCGAATTTAGTTTGTTTATGTCAATAAAACAGTCAAGTTTTGGTCCTGTAATTTAAGTTCTATGGTTTATATATAATATCGATTTTTGAGTGTAAAATTGTGGATATAGATGGATATCAGTTAATTAGTTATACTCTTACACAATAAATATTACTGATAATAAATTTATTTAGGTAACGCTGACTGCAAGGAAGAGTTCCATCCCCACATGACCCCTTTTTTGTATGATACATGGATATTTTAAGCCGAGTCTGTGTGTAATTTGAGTCAGTAACTTGATTAGTATTGCGACAGCGACTCGTGGATTATTTTCTAGAGCGGGATTTGAGGTTATACAAATAAAAAAATAACATTCATAATTGACTTTTTAGTGAAAAGGCCAGTATAAATTTGCATAATACTAACACTAGTTTGTCTGAATTTGTACTAACATTGTTATGAAAGAAATTCAGAACTAAATTACATTTTTAAATATGTACCTATATAACAAAATATATATTTAAAAATATAAAAATACTAGACAACCGACATCGGGTACAGGGACCAAGACACCGGGGGTTAGGGCTCCAAAGACAGGAACCTCCTCACTATTCGGGCCGTGTCAAGGAAAACTGCCTTCTGCATCAGTCCCTTGATTCAGCCGTCTAACGCGAGCCTCTAAACTTGTTGATCGAGGCCCTTAGCTATTAATCCATGAGCAGATATGACAATTGGAACAATGATTGCCGAATCGACATTCCACATATCGACATTCTCAAGAGACAATAAAAAAATATTTGATTTATTTTTCTTTTTTAACTTTCACGAGGTTCTCACCATGACGAACAGCGATATAGAGATTAGGTTTATTCACTACGTCATAAAGTCGTAGTTATTTAGGGAGGTAAAACACTTCAAAATATTGTGCAACTACTTTTAATTCACATATATTATAGTAATTTTATTATACAAAGATTAGAAGATTATAAAAAGATTGCAACTATATATGTATATATATTCATATATTATTCCATATTGTTTTGATACAATATCAACCATGATAATAGAACAATAAAACAACACCTATAAAAGCACTAGACTGTGTAGCTTGTTTTATAATCTGATCACAGCCGCTAACAGAAAAGGTAAATAAACGCGAAAATGTTTTCTAATTATTAATGTTTTTTTTTTATCATAAATAAAGAAAAAACCACAAAAATTTAAAATTTACACAATATGCTATCACGGATGAAATTAAGTTAATAATAGCTTTTCTCTACCAATGAAGTCCTTAATATTGATAGCTTCATGAATCGAGTTTTTGCAAAAAAATCTGATAATATAATAAATTTGCTTAATTCGGATGAGTCAAAGCAAAGCTTAGAATGTTAATAATTTGATTTTATCAATATTAAAAATATATTGTTTTTTTGCAGAATAAAAATGAAATTCTTCGTTGCTTTTGCTGCCCTCGTGGCCGTGGCTGTCGCCGTTCCTCGGTTCAACCCTATGAACAATTACCAGACTCCAGACATCGCACCTGCTTTCGTCGACTTTCCCGCCCCAATTGAAACTCCCGTGGACGTTTCTCCCGTTGTTGTTGGTCCCGTCCCTCAAGGCTCCTCTCCTCTGGTTCAGATCATCGTGAACGTGGCGGACTCTGCTTCTGCTCCAGCTCCCGGTCCTGCTCCTGGTCCTTCTCCCGCTCCTGCTCCCGCTCCTGCCCCCGGTCCCGCTCCTGTCCCTGTTGACGATATCCTGATTGCTGACACGCCAGTCTCAGAAGTTGTGGTTGCTGACATACCTCTGAAACCCATTGCAGAAGTTGAAGTTGCTGACTTACCTGCGCTACCCGCTCCCGTCAGCCTTCCTGGCCAGCTGAACTGAATGCAGTCAAAGAACGTAATTGTTTGAATAAAAACGTAACATGAATTTATTGATGCTGATTATTATATGTATATAAAAATCAATGTTTGTTTGTTTGTCCTCTATGCATTTCGAAATTATTGATCAGATTGTGATGAAACTTTAATAGGGTATTTTGGGGACGTCTGCGAGAGTTCCTGGTTCAAAAAATCTAAATAAAAAAAATGGCATTGCAACGCATGCCGGGTTCAGCTAGTTGATTATCCTACTAATATTATAAACGTGAAAGTTTGTGAGTATGGATGTATGGATGTTTGTTACTCTCTCACGCCAAAACTACTGAACCTTGGTATGTAAATAGCTGAAGACTTGTATTAACATATAGGCTACTTTTTATCCCGATACTCCCACGGGATCGGGACTTACGCGGGTGAAACTGCGGGGCGCTAGTAAACAATAATATTTTTACAAAAGGTATGCTTTCTGTAGTCGCAGTTTTTTTCGGATCAATGGTATATATTATGTTCATGTTCATTCATTCAGTTCATTGATTTAATGTTTAGTTTCTAATTAGCTTCATTTATATTAAAGTTACTTGTGGAATTAGTTACACTTCTTATGAGTATGATGTAAAGTACACATTCACCCAAACATATTTAACACAAAACTTCCACTGATTGCACAATTCCTCAAAGCAGTTATATATAACGCTTTTAACAAACACATAATAACTAAACACAAAATATACGCTATACACTCTAATATAGAGGGAAAACATTACCATCTGCTACAATATACTGAATACTATAGTCAAACATATAAATCCCATTACGGTACATACATGTTTCCAAATAATGGCTAATCTCACAGATAAGCTTGGTCTAGATTTGGACGCTTTTCAAGAATTGAATTCATATAAATTAAATGGTGGGAGAGTTCTAAAATTAAATTATAAATCAGTCGCAGATAAGATCAATATTGCATCTAAATATTTGCAGTATAAATAAAAACTGAATATTGGATAAAGAAAACTACAATAATAAACAAAGTGAAAGGCTATAATATGCACTATACAAAAAAAACATTAAAATTGAATATGAACTCTTTTCTAATGTGCTCAGCTTCAGAACCTGAAATTACTGAAGCTAACTGCCTACTTTATGAAATTTATGGTAACGCTGCTATCTTGAGCTTGTATAGACCACCCTCATATTTGAGTATATGAATTTGTCAATGTAAGCATTTAAATTTTTTTAGATAGCCTGGACGTTACTACTACGCTACTAGCTACGTCACTGCAATTACTAAAAATGTAAATTGTTGCTTTAATAGGCGATATCAATATTGGTATTAAATTAAATAACAAAGAGAGACACTGCTATGACTATCCTCAATTTACTGCTTCCCACGGACAGTGAAACACAATAGTTTAATACATGAACTCTTGTCTCTTCTATCGTAATCAATAAGTTTATACTTTTATTCCCGGCGTTTTTCACTCAATGCAATAAATTTCAATGTATTTTTGGAGGAACACTGACTTTGGGAGTCACATCTACTCGTACTTACTTGCTTTACATAAATAATTCATGTAATATAATGCCGACTCAACTTAAATTACCCATTTAAATGTATACCTTAAGTAGCCATTTTGAATTATCTAATAGGATAGTTCAAAATTAAGATTAGTATACGCAACACTCTAGCAATAACTAGAGTATTGCGTAGGTATATTAATCTTAATTTGTTTTATAATTGGCACACACATTATAAGAATATAAGAAAAGCGTCATTTAGCAAACTTTTCATCTGCAATTAACCTAGTTGAAAATAATCAGCGCCCCGTTTTTCAACAATGATTTATTTAAAGTCAGTTCCTCCTCTCATCATAGGCTAAAATACAAAATACACGTTCGCAACATCGGAGCGTATGTTCTCGACGTTAAAAGCATCCTCCCTTTTATGAATAACCCACATACTGGAATCTCAGTCTAGAAAAAGGCTCTTAAAGTTTTAAGCATCTTTAAAATAATAGAACATTTGACTATAACTAATTGAGTATATTTGTCAGTCTATACAACTGACGGCAAATTTTCGATGACAGAAAATATGAAAACCAGCAGTTACTGATATTTTTTTTGCATCAAAGTATGCCGTAACGTATAGTATAGTACCTGCCGATTAGTACCTGCCGATCCTGGATCGCGAAATTAAAAGTCACCAGGTTTGATTGGGTGGTGACTGGTGAGACTTGGTCGGAGGTTCCTTCCTTAGTATTGGAGGGACAGAAAAACCAACCTACCACATATTTATGATTATTGTTCAAAATGTTAACTTCATACAAAAAAAAAACATAAATAAATGAGTTCTCCACGAAATCGTTTTGCATTCGAATACTTCGGATATAATCGAGTTCGATATTAGGCGAAAAACTTAAAACTCTCAATACTTGAGTTTGTAAGATTTAAATAGTAAACAAACTGCAGCAATAAAAATATAAAGATTAGAAAATATTGCTTTACCTTAAAACTTTACAATAAATTTTTTATCTTGGAATTAAAGCCACTATCTACTACCTCGTACCTAACATCGTGCACGTTTCGTACGCATTTGTATCTACAGATTATCGCAGTTAGATATTTCTCAAAATACATCAAGGTGCTGCATGATCGTAATTCGGCAAATTCGGCACTGTTTTACAAAATAATTAATTCCATGAAAGTTATATTTGAACTGTTTAGAGTTAGAGTTAGCATGTGAATTAATACACTGTATCGAAATACCGTTAGCATTTCTTGCCTCAAGTCTTTCCGATACAAAAGGTTACGGATTTAGAAAATCTCAAATTTCTATAGTAGTTAATATATTTTGTCAAATACGACGTCAAAGCACTACTTATAAAAGGTGAGCTTTAGAGTACAAAAGCTTATTTTTACGCCTAAAAACATTACTCTCTCCAAAAGACAGTTGATCACATATCTTGTTTCTGGGTTATCAAAGAAAACATTAGGGCCCGATATATAAAATATGAAAATGTTTAAGTCTTTTCCTAAATCATTTAAGATATCTACAGTAAGTCCACGCAATATGTAGTTGGTATAGCAAATTTAATAAGTAGGTAACCTAAGGTATACTATTGCATTTGTTCGGCCTGTTCTGTGCATTACAACCACAGAAATCTAAATGAGGTTTATTTAGATTTCTGTGATAGAACCAAGTATGATTGAGTGTCAAATGATGTAGATAAAAAAAAAGATATAACATGCTTATGAATACATTGCTTGACACCAACAAGATTACCACAGATAAATAATAGTATATGTTGAATCTCGGATATTTCATATTTATTTATTTAGAATATGCAAATGTAACATTAAAAACTAAAATGATCCAGGCCTATAAAAAATATAACAAAAATAACAAAGAGAGACTGAATACCGGAATATTTGATTGGTCTACTACAAAAATGAATATCTACGTCAATGAATCACTGCCCAAAAAAGGAAATCATCTTTTATATCTAGCGCGCGACTTTATAAAGAGCAGCGATTGGAAATTCTGCTGGACAAGCGGAGGAAAAGTTTTCATAAAAAAACAAGAAGGAGAACTCCCCATTGAAATAAAGAGCCCAGAACAAATCGCCCGATTATCCAACGAACATATAGAAGATTGACTAGAACTTTCAACGTACGTATTTGTTCGAAAACACCTTACCTTAAAATTCATAATGGTTTATCCTTATCTATTGCAAACACCATTAGAATGTAAAGTTAGATTGTATATTTTATATTATTTATAAGTTAATAAAACCCTTTTTATACCTGCATGCTCCAAAAAACAATTATATAATATGTTTTTATTATTTAGTTAATATACTGCTAGGCAACTACTTTCCACACATACGAACAAGCATATCCTTTCCATCCATACAAACACCCACAATACTAAGCTCACAACGACACACATTATAACAAACACTTCCTAAGCACTCTTCAAACATATACACACGTTCCACTATTACAAGCCCAAGCAGTTTTAAGAACTACGCCTTTATACCCGTACGTACTGACTGATTGGATACATGAATCTAGTTCTGTTCAAACTTACATAATTCATACCCAAACATACCAACTAAGATGACACATGACATAAACAGAATATCAACAGAAGTAGAAGCAATCTCAGTATCTAAGTCCTTCACTTGCTACCCAGACCAGTACTATAAATATATATCTAGTAAAAATAGACCATTGGTAGCAATACATCTTAATATCCGAAGCATGAGCAAAAACTTTGATGAATTTAAAATACTACTAGAACAACTTAAAGTACAGTGTGACATAATTATATTGAGTGAATGTTGGTTATCGAGATATTACACGGCTCCGTGCTTGGAAGGTTTCAGTTCCCATTATACGACATGTACAAAGAACCGAAATGATGGCCTAGTTATTTATGTGAGACAAGGGCTTTAGTATATCTCTGAACCTAAAACCTTTAAGGATGCCAACTGCTTGAACCTGTGAGATAAACAAAGAATTCCTATTTATTGCCATTTATAGATCGCCATGTAATCACAACATAGATTCCTTTATAACCGACCTTGACAATGTTCTTAATCGAATAAAAACTTTCGTGAGTGGTATTCATATTATTTAAAATATACGGTTTTACTCACGTGTATATTTGCCAGTCTGGCACCTGCAACCAGCGTGGCAGGACGCCTCACCCCTTGATAAAGGGCCCCCGTCGGGTCCGAAACTAGTCGAGCATCCCCGAAATATACACGTGAGTAAAACCGTATATTTTAAATAAAATGTTCTTAATGCCAGTAATGCCGTTATGCCATAAAAACAATACAGAAATGTATGCATAATGGGAGACATTAACATAGATATTAAACATAACAACACCGATACTCGCTCAGAAGACTACCTTAATTTAATGTCTACTCACGGTCTCCTGCTCACACAATACCCACCAGGAACACCAACTGCTTGGATCATGTGATGCTTAAGACTAAATATGAATCTACCAACTTAGTAATAGAGATGCACTACATCTAAAGCTAAGGATGACACAGATAACAACATACTAAGGACCACTTACGTACGGTACAGAAATTTTATCAACAAACTGCTAAAACAACAAAAAAGGGCTTATTTCAAAAACTTACTCAACGACGCCAAAAACTCAAAAACAATTTGGAACGCAATCAAAAATATCTCACACATAAACACTACAAAATCAACTTCCGCTAACTCAATGCTTAAATCTCATGCGAGTCCTAAAAAATCCGTAAATAATGTAAACCGATTTTTTTCCAACATTGGAACGGAACTAGCTAGCAAATCAAAAAGTCATAAATCATATATAGCTCAGACTGACCATCCCAAAATATCCCCCCCTTCTTCAATGGCAGTACTAGATGTTGATACTGAGGAAATAAAAAATATTATCCTCAATTTACACAATGACTGCGCTGTTGGCTGGGACGGCATCTCCACAACAATAGTGAAGGAAGCCTATCCCGTATTAGTACCGCCTATAGCCCACATATGCAACTTATCACTGTCTCAAGGTGTTTTCCCCAACGCCCTCAAAAAGGCCATAGTACACCCAATACATAAAAAATGGAGCGACTGAGGTAGTGAACAATTATCGTCCCTTATCAGTCCTGCCCACCATTAAAAAAATTCATAGAAGGTTCTAAATAACCGCCTAACAAAGTACTTAGAGTCGAAAAACCTATTAGCATCTAATCAGTATGGCTTTCGACTAATGACGCTGTGTCCTCACTCTTAGAACATATAGTAGAACAACTGGACAAAGGCAGTGCTTGTTTGGGAATCTTTCTAGATATTTCTAAGGCATTTGACACCGTATCCATCCCGAAACTTCTTTCAAAATTGCAAGGTCTGGGGGTCAGGAGTGTATCCCTAGAAATATTCTCCGAATACCTGTCAAGACGTACACAAGCGGTTAAGATAGGTAACCTTCTCAGCGATGATGAAGATCTTAATTCAGGGGTGCCCCAGGTAGTGTACTCTCCACAACCCTTTTCTCTATCTACATAAATGACCTGTGTCAAATGCAATTAAAGAACTGTAGGATCTTCACCTACGTTGACGATACCGCACTTATTATACACGGCCACAATTGGGAGAATGCCCGTACAAACGCCGAAAACGCTATAACCCAGGTCATGTCGTGGCTCTCGGAGAACCTATTGACAATTAACCTCGAACCTCCTGTACAGCTACCTATATAATAAAGTAAACAGAGTACTCAGTATTTACCCAATGTCCAAGCATGACGCAAAGAAGAAACTCCGTGAATGGCTTTAAAGTCAAGATTTTGAGACAACAGAAACATTCATTAAATAAAACATTCGCAAAACAAATACCATTCCCCACTCTCCTCCCCTCACTTCACTTATAATCCTACACTCTCCAACCACATAAAACATACAAGCACGCAAGCATACACACACAATCAAACAAATACACATATTTACGACATTCAACATGCCTTGCAAGCAATTCTCATATTTGAATGAATATTGTCAAACAAATTGTCTTCTGTGGGACCGAAACTGTTCGCCCTGATGACTCAAAACACAGGTATCAGCTTAGTTTGAGAGTCAGAGACAGACCGGTTTTGTACTCTTATGGCCGATGACTGTACCCGTATAGAATATTCTACATGTATGATGTACTAGCTATAAGCAAATTACCCCATGTAAATGTAATTATTTCCTTTTGGCTTAATAAACAATTATTATTATTATTGCATGACAACTGTGTTTAATCCTAACTGCATAGATAGGTTGCGCTTCGCCAACAGCGGCTAGTGTGATGGATTCGATCCTCACAGGGACCTTTGAAGCACGCTAGATCCATGAATATTTTTGCCAAGTCTGGGTGTACTTTGACTCCGTACCTTATTTGACCGTGAGCGAAATTTGTCGTTTAAAGAAAGAGAAAAAATCACATAACATAATATTTAAGAGTAATCAATTCAAGGAAGCGAAGATAAAAATGAGACATTTGTATAATATTCATTGTCTTTCTGTTTTGAATTACAATTTACAAAGAGTAGAATAGAATAGTAGGTACTTAATGGACAAGATCCAGTGGCATAACTATACCACCTGAGGCCCGTGGCTAATTCATCGGATGGGGCACAACTTCACTTTTGGAGCCTCGTGTGCTTACGGTCGGGGCCGGGGGCTCCCTGAGGCCCTGGGCCCATGGCATTTTACCCGCTCTGCCACCCTATTGTTACGCCACTGACAAGATCATTCTGTCCTCAGTTTAGTGTTCTTATACCCTAGTGTGTTACAATATATTAGCAAATCTTTGTAATAGTGTTTCACAATATATTAGCTATGCAATGCAGCAAATCTTTGTTATTTATGGTAATTATTAATGAAGAAAAAGTGGGGACTCGTGGCTAAGTGGTAACCGAGTAGGATAGCACATTGCAAGGTTAGGTAAGCGACACTTGGCAGATCAGTCTTAGGATGGGTGACCATTCATTCACCATGGAAAGCACGTGAAGCCAACGGTCCTGGTTGCCATACGAACATCTGTGGCATTCGTTACGTGTAGTTGGAGCCCTCAAATAAAGTCCGAAAACCTGGTCGGACAACTACAGAACTTCGATATCGCCTAGTACTTGGGTTGTTGTATGTTGTGCTTCACGTAAAATATCGAAGTTTGGCCGTTTCGTAGTTCAACTAAAAGCCAATCCCAACATAGTTGGGAAAAGGCTCGGAAGATAAGAATATAATAATAATAATAATTAATAATAATAATAATTGTTGGTATGACACAGGCGTTAGGTGTAAATGAATTGACTATGAAGCAATCGTTACAGGAACGTTTCTTTGGCCGCCTGAAAAAAGTATTGAAAAGTCTTTTGTCAGGTGGTAATAAGGTGCGGGCCTATAATGATGATGTGGTGGCAGTTGACAACGGACTCACTCCGCTTGCTCTAGGAAAAGAGAACTGGCGCAAACCAGCAGTACTTACTATTACAGACCGCAGGGCGATATGAAATAGCAAGGCGTTGCATGGACGTTTTTATCGGGCCTTAAATGGGCCCGATATAGATTTATTAGCATCAGTATCCTGGCTACGGTTCGGTGACCTCTTCGGAGAAACTGAAGGTTTTGTCTGTGCAATTACAGATGAAGTTGTTATGACGAATAACTATCGGAGATATATCCTGAAGGACGGCACAATTAACATTTGTCGGGCGTGTCATCGTCCCGGAGAAACCCTCAGGCATATAATTTCTGGTTGTTCTCGTCTTGCCAACGGCGAGTACTTGCATAGACATAACCAAGTGGCCAGGATAGTCCATCAGCAACTTGCTGTTAAATATAATCTTGTGGCTGTCGAGTTACCGTACTACAGGTATGTGCCCGACCCAGTTCTCGAAAATGGTCGTGCGACATTGTACTGGGATCGATCTATCATCACCGATAGGACTATTGTTGCCAATAAGCCTGATATAGTGGTGATAGACCGATTAGAGCGCCGAGCAATGATTATTGACATCACCATTCCCCATGACGACAATCTCTTAAAAGCCGAAAAAGATAAAGAAATAAAATATTTGGACCTAGCTCACGAGATTGTCGACATGTGGGATGTGGATTCAGCAATCATTGTGCCGATAGTCATTTCGGCACATGGGTTAATTGCTAAGAGCCTCGACCAACACCTTCAGAGGCTCACGTTAGGCAGCTGGATTAAGAGCCTGATGCAGAAGGCAGTCCTCCTTGATACGGCACGCATTGTGAGGAGGTTTCTATCTCTGGAACCCTAACCACCGGTAGCTTGGTCCCTGTACCCGATACCGGTGGGACACTATTTTTTATATTTTTAAATATATTTGTTTTTATTTTTTATAGTGAATGTATTTAAAAATGTAATTTATATGTATATTAAGTAAATAAAGAGAATAATAATAAAAAACTAATAAACTGGCAACACTAAGTAGCAGTCGTGTTTTACCAACAGTATATCTAATATTTATATTTTTTATCATAATTTAAGAATAAAATACCACATTTTATAAATTTATACACAACAATGATTACTCGGAACAAATTTAAAATGAAAATACGGCAGAACTCACATAATTAACCATAAAAAAGGTATATATACTAAGACATGACATTTAATGTCATGTCATGTCATACCAAAATAATGTATAAATTAATTTATTAACCGAAGACGATGCTAACAAGAGCCAGAACAAAGCACTTTTACCATCCCCGGACTCATCGCTCAGCTCCGCCTCGCAGCCCCCGGAACCCACAGCAACAGGTCCGGCCATTGCAGAGGCGTCGAGCTCGACTTCAAGCGACGAGTTTTTCTCTCCGCCGACGTCGCCAACACCTGTACGTCGGCCGGGGAGAGGCCGGCCACCGTCCTGCTTGGGACCCCGAGGCCCATCGGCTTCGAATAGGGCCCCCGCTACCGGTGGTAATGTGCATCGCATGAAATGGACGAATTCGATGAATGAGAACGTCATGCGAGCATATTTTGTGGCTACAGAGGGAGGAGCTAACCTCACTGCGTATCGTAATCGTATGATGCCTCTGTTTCAGGAACTTGAGCCAGCTGTTAACGTTTCGGTGCAAAGATTATCGGATCAAGTGCGGGCATTCCAGCGATGTAAATTGCTGGATAACTCCGTACTTGATAGGCTACGTTCGGACTTGCAGGTTAGCCTTACTACTTCTCCTCCTTCACAAATTGTGACAAATGCAGACTCTTTGTTGTTACAATCTTATCCCGCTGAAGGAGGGGAGGAAAATGATGCTTCATCTGTAAGTACTCAGTACTCTGATATAATAAGGAATACTTTGGAAGGCGCTATTCTGGAATATAGGTCCATGAGTTTTGAAAGTAGACCACGTTTACCGCGTTTGCCAATGCATAAACGAAACAAAGCGCTAGTGTGTACCCTTGATTCGATGTTACCTATTTATTTTGAAGAAAGCATAGATCTCAGCGATACACACTCAATTTTGTATTGTGCTGCTGTTACAGCATGTCGAGTAGCTGGTGTTAAATTCCCAGGCAAGGACACCGCTACTCGGTCAAAGCTTGTTGTTCCGGCGTGGCAATGCAGGATTGAGCGTCGTATCGCTGAGTCGAGGGTACTCATTGGCAAGCTTAACTGTTTCAGGTCGGGTAACACACGCCCGAGAGTAATGCGTTTTGTGAATCGGGCTTTCTCGGGAACTGGTATCAGTTCCTGTGATTATACAGCACGAGTCACAGAACGCTTTGACTTTCTGAAACAGAAGGTTTATGCATGGGTAAATCGCATACAAAGGTCCAAAAAAAGGATGGACCGATATACTCAGAATCGCACATTCCAAAGGGATGAGAGGTGGGTTTATAGAAGATGGGAGCAGCCTGATTTAGTGAGCGACATTCATTTACCAGATGCTGAAATCACGAATTCATTTTGGCGTAACATCTGGTCAATGCCAGTCGCTCACACTGAGGGTGAATGGATGCGAGATGTCGAACGTTCATGTGAGTCAATTAATAGAATGGAGCCAGTATTAATATCAAACATCGATATAGCTTATGCAGTTCGTTCGTTGCCGACTTGGAAATCAGCGGGACCGGACGGACTGCATAACTTTTGGTTAAAGTGGCTCCGTAGCTCACATGTATGTTTGGCATCTCAATTTCAATCATGCTTAGAATCGGGTTCGCTTCCAACTTTTATGACCACAGGCGTGACTCACCTGCTCTATAAATCTGGTTGTGCCACGGATCCCAAGAACTACAGACCCATCACCTCTCTACCAACAGTATATAAATTACTGACGTCCATTCTGAGAGTAAAGATAGCATCTCATGTTACCAACAACTCTGTTATGTCTTACTCTCAGAATGGATGTAGAAGTGGGGCACGTGGCACTAAAGAGCTCCTTATTATTGACACGACCATTAACCAACAAGTTCGCCGTAACCGAAAAGATCTGGCGACATGTTAGATAGATTATAAGAAAGCTTATGATTCTGTGCCGCATACGTGGCTCCTGAGGGTGATGGAGTTGTATCAGATTGATACAACTCTATGCACTTTCTTGGAGGCATGTATGCAGCAATGGAAAACGATTCTTTGCTATCCAGGATGTCGACAATCTCAGAGTGACGGCGAGTATATAAAGATCAGGCGGGGTATATTTCAGGGTGACAGTTTTAGTCCCTTGTGGTTCTGCCTAGCTTTGAATCCTCTCAGCACTATGTTGGAGGGTTCAGGACTAGGCTATCGTTTGCGGAGACGAGGTCAGGTTATATCCCACCTCCTTTTCATGGATGATTTGAATCTTTTTGCCTGCAACAATTTCCAACTGATAAAATTACTAGAGGTAACTGAAACATTTAGTAAATGTATCAGGATGGAATTTGGTGTGGATAAATGTGCAGTCATGCATGTAAAAAGAGGTAAGATTGTGGAATCTGAATGTATGGATCTCTCAGATTTTACACACCTTAGATGCCTTTCCGCGAACGAAACTTACAAGTATCTAGGAATGTCACAGGCGTTAGGTCTAAATGAATTGACTATGAAGCAATCGTTACAGGAACGCTTCTTTGGCCGCCTGAAAAAAGTATTGAAAAGTCTTTTGTCAGGTGGTAATAAGGTGCGGGCCTATAACGATTGGGTCATACCAGTCCTAACCTACTCCTTTGGCATACTTAGATGGACTCAGACTGAACTTGATGCCCTGGATAGAAGAGTCCGTACATTGCTAACCGTGTACCGAATGCACCATCCACGTTCATCGGTTATGAGATTGTATATCCCGCGGAAATGTGGGGGTCGGGGTTTTTTAAATGCCAGGACACTACATAACCGCGAGGTATGCAATCTTAGAGATTACTTTCTCTCTGTTGACGTGGAGATGCATCAGGATGTTGTGGTAGTGGACAACGGACTCACTCCGCTTGCTCTAGGTAGAGAGTGGCGCAAACCAGCAGTACTCAATATTACAGATCGCAGGGAGATATGGAAGAGCAAAGAGCTGCATGGACTTTTTTATCGGGCCTTAAATGGGCACAAAGTAGATCTATTATCATCTGTGTCCTGGCTACGTTTCGGTGATCTCTTTGGAGAAACTGAAGGTTTTATCTGTGCAATTACTGATGAAGTTGTTATGACGAACAACTATCGGAGACATATCCTGAAGGACGGCACAGTTGACATTTGTCGGGCATGTCCCGGAGAAAGCCTCAGGCATATAATTTCCGGTTGTTCTCGTCTTGCCAACGGCGAGTACTTGCATAGACATAACCAAGTGGCCAGGATAGTCCATCAGCAACTTGCTCTTAAATATAACCTTGTGACTGCGGAATTACCGTACTACAGGTATGTGCCCGACCCAGTTCTTGAAAATGGTCGTGTAACATTGTACTGGGATCGGTCTATTATCACTGACAGGGCTATTATTGCCAATAAGCCTGATATAGTGGTAATAGACCGATTAGAGCGCTCTTAAGGGTTGAAAAAGAAAAACAAATGAAATATTTGGATTTGGCCCACGAGGTGGTCGACATGTGGGATGTGAATTCAGCAATCATTGTACCGATAGTCATATCAGCCCATGGGTTGATTGCAAAGAGCCTCGACCAACACCTTCAGAGGCTCTCGTTAGGCAGCTGGACTAAGGGCCTGATGCAGAAGGCGGTCCTTCTTGATACGGCACGTATTGTGAGGAGGTTTCTGTCTCTGGAACCCTAACCACTGGTAGCTTGGTCCCTGTACCCGATACCGGTGGGGCACTATTTTTTTATATTTTTAAGTGTATTTTTGATATTATCTGAATGTATTTAAAAATGTAATTTATATGTATATTTAAATGAATAAGGAGAATAATAATAACTCCATCCATCTCACACACGGCCGTCTGATCCCAAACTAGGCAGAGCCTGTACTATGGTAACCAGACTGCCGATAAACATACTTATATATTTCTAAATACATACGTAAGACAGAACAAATGAATGATATTAATATGACAAAAAATAGTGATTTAAATAATATTCCATAGGATGAAATAAAGCTAATAGCATTCCTCTCGTAATTAAGTCCTTATAATCGTACATTATCTCCTCAGACAATATTTTTTTGCAACAAAAAAAAGCAAATAGTTACGTACAAAAAAAAATTGAAAACAGGAATTGATTTATAAATATATGGTAGCATAGAAATCTAAATAAGGTAATAGAAAAGGTATGTAGCGCTGGGATCTATGGAGAACGCATGCCACCGGCTTGGTACTACACCTACATACACAAATAGGATAGGATCTCCATATGATTTATGGTTTGGAACAGGGAACTAGCTTCACGACCGACTTATACTGACTGACTCCTGACAATTCAAAAATACCTACAATGGGTTTAATTGAAATAAATAATTTTGATTTTGATTTTATACCAATTATAGGTCACAAGTGAATCGCAAAGTAACCCGGTATAATCTAAGAAAGAAGTAGGTAGACCTTGACCGAATCGTATACATGGCGGCCAAGGTCTGACTTGAATTGGAAAATTTGCCTAACTTTTAGTGCATCAGTGTCACACTATATTTCAGAATTTACCTATGGAAATAAAAGTACCTATATTTTACGAACATCGAGAACATAAAATTCTTCATGTACTAAAAATCACTGTTTTTGAACTGATCTCGTCAATACCATCGTATCTTTAGTATTGTTCGACAAGAAAATTTTAGGAATGATCTTATTCGTCTCGCTGATGAAGTGATTGACAAAATGTAGATTTTGTCAATCAATTCTGCTTTCAACAATCAGACCGCTCCCGTGCGTGCCTGCATTGGTAGGTTTGGTAGCCCTCGGTTCCCCGTGCCTGACGCCAACCTCCGTCTCCTCAGCCTGACGTCAATAAGCTAAAGTTCATTTCAAGCAACGTCATTGACTGCAAAACTATTTTAAATGTGTAAAACAGAAGTCGAAATTCGAGTAGAATGTAATGCCCCAAACACAGCACAGCAATAAATAAACAAAACAAAATTAACAATTCTTTATTCCATACTAATTTTGGTACTCTGTGAATTGGAATGTGACTTGCTGACAGTACATGGGTATCAAACATTGTACATGTCTATCAAATTATAAAATGGTGTGCAAATAAAGTGTCATCTGTCAATAAATATTCGCGTAATTTATATGTTTTATTGTTGAATAATAAACATTTTATAGATGAAGAAGATTATTTATATTGTTATATAAATTATCAAAAAATTATCTAAGAAACTTTTATACTTTTATGGGTTATTACCTCAGACGAATTTTATTTGGTGTAATTCTCATAAATCGCGTAATGCGGCTGATTTAGAAACGACCTGATACCTTTTTATGAGATTGGTACTCCTTCTAAATTACTTTGTTTGTTTTTGTTTAAGTTTTGTTGTCACACATTAATGACGTAACACACACAAACTTTTTTTAACATTTGAGTTAAAAAAAGGTAAATGATGAAGGCACCCAATATACTCCAATACACTCACAAACACATGATATTATAACAAGTCTGCTGACTCCATAATCATTACGGCCTTGCAGTTGCAGGGCTACATCACTCACTCCCTGTCGCGTTTTATATACCTATCTACCGTTTGGGCGTTCCGCCGGACCAACAAGTGGCCGGTAGGGGCGTCACGTTAACGCGGATGGTATTTATATTCAAAACAACTAAATAATAATATTAATATAATTCTGCACGGCTGTAAGAGCCAAAGAACCAATAAAAATTTGACTGTTTTTTATTGCTTGCTTAAAGAAGAAAAAAATTACGTTGTTACCAACGTTATTACTAAATTATTTACTATGTTATATTACGTTATAACTAGATATTGTATGGTTTTCATCTATTAATTCCTTTTAAAATACTTGATTTTAGTGATAGCTTTCTTTATTAATAAAACAAAAAAATGCTTTAAGTATTTAATCTTCCTTCGCCATTGCTGGATAATAATAGTTAGATAATAAATATTGTTTACATACTAATAATAATAAATTGAGCTTAAGTAATAGATATCGCTTACCTAATAGTAAAAATGTTTAGAATTATATTTCTAGAAAATAATACAGCACTTTCTTTTCGGGACGCAACTTCTGTTGACCACGCTATGAATGTGAACTTTTTATAATGTTAATTCATCTTTCCACAAGCTACCGTGTCCGTAATTGCGTTAATAATTCTCTGATAAGGAACAATCCATAGTTAAATTTTGATGCTGCGCACATTACTTTCGACATGCGACATAATATTTTAATTACTTATTAAAATTTACAATATAAATTTCAGGGAATAATTATATTTATCATTTTATAAAACTAAACACTCATATTTGATTATCAAATAAATAAACTATTTCATTATTTCTTTAATAATCAATTATCATCTTGTACAACCCTAGAGCGACGGCGACTGCGCGAGACGCGCACACACCATCATCACCACCATCGCGCGGTGGCCAAAGCGTTCTCACCTTTCGATTAGTGTGTATAAGATATATTTGATTTCTATTACAAAAATAAAGTATAAAGTTATCCAAATTCTATGGAACTTATGATGCTTTTTTTTAATGTGAAATTTTTAGTTATTTTTTGTTTGTTGTTTTTTGTTAGTTTAGATGAAATACGATTAAATAAAACGGCACTTTTAGAGTAAAAAATATATGTTTGAGATAAATCAGCGCTATTACCGTTAAGGGAAACCTACTAGTAAGCAAATGACTTTAATGACCACTAAAATGCTAATACTTGTTTAACGTACGCCGTTTGAATATTTTTTTTGATAAATAATGCATCCAATATATTTTTTCATTACCGCAGCAATATTTAGAAGGGTCTTCACTAGACAATTTAGACATTGCTTTTTTGTTCGGAAACCAGTTTGGGCCCTGGCCTGTAGCATTTATCCACTTTCTTTTTTTTGGATCTTTTGGAAATCTAAAATAAAAATAACACAACACTAAAAGTATATCTGCATAATTTGACACGATACATTTATATTAATTTATTTAAAGTTTATTAGAAAAGCATAAAGCTAAAATGTGTACTTGACTCGACTTTCAGGCATAATAAAAAAATCGTAAGAATCAAAAGCGACGTATCAAGTGCACATCCCGTCGTGCTAGTGAGAGAATCGCCAAACAAATTCATACATTGCGTCGCTAACAGTATTATTTATTATGTAAGCCGTACTAGGCCAGCAATAGTTTGTTTTAATTATATGGTGAATTTAATATTTCATCAAGATAAATATCAGTATACCATATTTGCTTATTGATTATTATGGCAAAATATAGTTTAATTAATGTAGTTACGTATAAAACAAGATGTCATCTTTCATATAATTCACTTTATAGCTGTTATTTCCGCAAACAACCATTGAACAACGCGGCATTTCGTAGTATTCTAGAAAAACGCGGTCGCTGGTTGACACTCGATTAAAGTCAGAAATGAATAACAAGCACAATTTACGCCAGATACGGGCGCACGCGCCACGCCTACTTAACATATCTCCCTTGATCTGTGTATCTCACCGAAAGTTTTGTAAACATATTTATAAAATTAATAGGTTTTAATTCTTATAACTCTTATATTCTATATCCTTACCTGTAGGTAACGATCGCACCGCCATTAATATTATTTATAAATATAAAAATACACATATGTGGAGTAATACATATATGTATATAAATATATTTGTGTTTTAAGCTTATGGATAATACATTCAAATTAATATGATGACAGAGAAAGTTATTCTAAGATATATGTCATGATAAAATGCGATATCCATAATTTCACTTATTGATATTGCATTTTACATACCTATGACATAATATATATGTGTAACTAATTACCATATCTTTATAATTTTAAATTTTTTTATAACTATAATTGTCGTGGCCGTTTAGATAAGCATTTAATTGCGGTAGGAACTAATTTCCACTTGATACTTAAAAACATTAAATGAAGAACGAAAAAAACAAATATTACATTCATCTCTTTAAGTACGGAACCGTAGTTATACCAAAAACTAACTGGTATTACGTTAATTTATTGTAGATTAAATTGATATCATTACCTATCGATAACTCAAACGCCAATGATATCTATTGAACTAATACTATTTAAGCACGGTACATTCCTCTCTAAGTATCATTTGTTCAACGTAATCAGCAAAAGGTACGCAATAACAAAGTATTATATACACTTCTTCATTACAACAATTTCAATTCAACAATTCAGGTGACCCGTCTTCTCGTTTGCCCCTTTATCAAATAAAAATAAAAAATTCAATGTTTATATTATTATTTAAATATTATTTTAATGGTAAAATAACCTATTGTTTTCAGAAAAAGAAATGAAAATCTTCGTCGCTTTTGTTGCCTTCGTGGCGGTGGCCGTCGCCAGTCCTCTGCTGAAGCCCATCAACTCTGAAGCCGAGCAGCTAGAACAAATTATTGCGGCTATCCAGAGTCCAAGCACTGATCCTGCTACCGCTGTGTTGTTGGAGGCTATGTTGGCAGATCTCCTTGGTGTCGGTACTCCAGTCGCCGGCCCTGCTATAGTTGATAATACCGAGCATGAAACCCCTGTCGCCGGCCCTGCTATTGTCGACTTCCCAATCAACGATGGTTCTGTTGATGTTTCTCCCGTTGTGATTGGTGCCATCCCCCAGGGCTCTACTCCTCTTGTTCAGATCATCGTGAACGTGCGCAACTCTGCCTCTGGTGTTGCCGTCGATGGTGCCGCTATCAGCCCCCCAGCCCCAATAGCAGTCGATTCAGTGCTGGTTGCTGACTCAATCCCCGAATTAGCCGACAATGTTCTGATTACCGACTTACCCGTATCTGGTGTGGCGGTTGCTGACTTACCTGTATCTGGTGTGGCGGTTGCTGACTTACCCGTATCTGGTGTGGTGGTTGCTGATTTACCCGTATCTGGTGTGGCGGTTGCTGACTTAGAAGCCCCACCCGTAGCACCTGTCGTCGTCGGAAGCCCTGACCTGCCCTCCCAAGTGGTCAACCTGCCTTTGGAGCTTAACTAAATTCAAACACATATATGTATGTACTTACAGTAAAATATTTTTAAGATAATATGCTGTCGTTTTTTTATTTCTTATAATAATAATATATTTATTTGTTAGAATATGTTACATTTAACGTGTTATATTTCAAAATTGTGTTCACATATGCTACCGTTAATCGGCGTAGAAATATTATTATTTTAATGGTAGCTATATTTTAATGGGATAAGGTTATATCTTATTTAAATTCAAAAAGTGCTTAAGCGTTTTGTCAATCTGAGTTTCCCCGGATTTGTCCTAGTTTAGAGGGCATCCGGGGAGCGTCCGGGCGGGGTTTTCAAAAGTGTCCGGGTAAAACCCTCTGGACCCTCTGGACACTCTGTGCCAAGAGACAATTTTAATTATTAGATGAATCGTTAACAAGCCAAAAATTTAGATGGAATCGGCGTTTTTTTTTAAGGTGTCCGGGAAAGAATCTCGATTTCACCCATGTGTCCGGATTCTTTTAAGTTTTTGTCCGGCGTCCGCAATTTAAGTGATGGCAGGCGCCTTCCTATTGCAAAGAAACTTGTATGTAGATAGTTCATCTCGGGAGTTAATTCTCAAAGAATTTTGCCCATTTGTTCTGAAAGACAAACTTTAATTTGCAGTTCTAAAAATACTCTCCCATACATCGATTTACGACAAAGTCAACTTTCCAACAGCAAAATATAGGTTTGTAATAGGGAATATGCATGTATTTTTTTTTTATCTTTTATTGACTTGTTCCATCATTCTACTCTAATAAAAAATATATATAACCTTGGCAATGTTCAAATTAATTTTTAAAATAACATTGAAAACATCGATAAAATTTGATCTGTTTGAACGCCGCCATATTGCGCGGGCCTTGGATGACGTCAGATATCACGCTCAGTGTTTGTTTCATAAACTTAGTATACTTACTTGAAGTGTTACAGTAAATTTATACCGATTTTCAGTTGTAATTACTATGTATTGTAATTAATAGACCATGGATAAAGTTTAAAAAACATTTTATAAGTATTGCCTTGTCCCTAAGTGTAAAAACACTATAAGAAGTACACCCAATACAGTATTTTTTTCCTGTACAAAATAATAATGTAAAATACGAAAACAATGGTGTAAATTAATGAGAAGAGATGAAGTATCTTCAATATCGTGTTTATATTGTTGTAAAGATCACTTTAATGTAAGCATATTACAATTTAATTGCTAGAATAGTGTGAATTAGTCAGCAGTAGGTCATTTATGTTGGTTTTAAATATCAACCAGAAGGCAACTTGCTTGTCTACTTAAACTAGGTAACAAAAGTCCAATAAAACTTCATGAATATAACTAACAATACATATCTTACCTATCCTTTAGATTTGACCTCAGCAGACGTAAAATCTGCATTTGATGCAAAATATGTAGTCATCATGAATGCATCTATTTTCGGTAGATTGTCCGATTGTTCTTTGACAAAACTACATTCAGTCATCGTCCTAGATAATATCTAATATCACTAGAATGCTTAAATTGCACTGGCTAAGGGCAAAAACCACGGAAACACCTATCTTTCTCCGTAACACTACGAATATAGGCGCCGATAAATGACAGGACGGGGAATTTGACGTCATGTTTTGTTTCGACCAATAGTGAAGCGTTTTGCAAAGTTGAATTTCGCTCCCTTATTTTGCATATTTTAATTAATATTTTTTGCAATTAAAGACGAACTAAATAAGAAAATAATTGTTTAGGCATAATATGTGGACAATAAAGATTCAAGGGAAAATTAATCAAGTAAATTTAAACAACATGCATATTCCCTATTACAAAAAGTATTATATTTTTGTGATATAACAACAAATTAACGACTTTCGGATTTTTCCTTTTATTTTTGCTGTGAGACCTTGCTTCTTACCAAATTTCATGATTCTAGGCCAATGGGAAGACCCTTTAGGTTTTGATTTACCTGCAAAATAGGTCCATATTAGTATTTGATGTTAATTACAACTTGATGCCTCTACGGGTTCCTGAGAAAAAGGGTCTTGACCCCATGATGATGATCCTATAAGGGTTCCTTTTTTCCTTTTAAGAAACGGAACCCTAAATAAAATAATAGCAAATGACTCATAGAAGTTACGCAAAACTGTACTCAAAAGGTTGGATACTGTGGTTTGGGTACTTAAATAAAGGTAAACAATAAAACGTACGTGACTCATGGGCGATAAACCTTATTTCATATAATCATGTTTTTTTATATTAAAATAAAATTTTAAAATTATTATTCACTGGACTATAATAATCACAGAATTTAATTCTTAAAAAATTAAGTTTTAACGTTTATTGTAAAGTGTTTAAAATTATAACATACATACTCGTACCACAAGATTATTTCTTTGTTAGATGTGGTGATAAAAAAGAAACCTGACCTCAACTAATACAAAACTCTCAATTCTCATAATAATATCATCTTATATAATTATGTATACCTACGGGAATTAACGCGATTCCTTACTTAATAGGTATTACATACCTTTGAATTGCCTGACATTTAGACCAGATTGCACTGGACGTCGTCACAGACTAAAAAGTTTGTATCATCTTATTTAATAAAATGTTTGAAAATATGTAAAACAAAGTTAAGAGATAAACATTGTACTAATACTAGACGACTTACTTGATGAGTCATTATTGAGTGATGATCGTAATCAGATCATTCAGTGGTGTGACTGAACTTCTACAAAGATTTGCAGCACCTGCCTTATTGGCTTTACGGCAGATCGATCATTACTCGTTTAGTTAATATTGTAATATTTTTTTTATGGTATAGGGGGCAAACGAGCAGACGGGGCACCTGATGGTAAATGACTACCACCGCCAATGGGCACCTGTAACTCAAGATTTACAAGTGCGTTGCCGCCTTTTAAGGTGGGAATAGGGAAAGAGGGGAAGAGCGGGAAGATGGGAGATGGGGGTTAGTGGGGAGGAGAGGGGAGGTAATTGTTTCGCTGCCGGTTTTCTCTAAAGTAAAGAAGTATGGCTCTCCCACGTAAAGCATGGCTCTTCCACGTAACTTATATTATTAATACTGTGCAAGCTGATAAATGAAAGGCACGTATTCAACCCGAACGTATATTGATACTCAACACAACTTATAATTCTAGCGGCGTTTTATACAAAACATTGAGACGGTTTCTTACATCGCTATATAATTCTACCCACTAATATCTAATATGTAACACCCTCACCCTTAATTTGTACTCTCGAACTTATCTATTTGACAATTTATACATAAAGGGAAAATATTAACTAAAACTAAATTACTTACATACTACTTACTATTATTTACAATGCTACTTAGACTAAGTACCGTAATATTATAAATACATGACAATCTATATAAATATAAAATATCTTCATAAGTTATTCATAACAGTCGTCGATGCCATATCGTCTAACCTGTTTACGTACACGTCGAACATCATTTGTTTCATTGTTTACATTACGAGTCGAGCCATGAGCACCTATTTCCCGTAAATTACGCCCGTTGGACATTACTGAAGGTGCCGTCAATGCAATCTCGGTTGGTGTCTGTGGGGTGTTAGATGCTAGTAATTTTGGCGAGGCTGCCACCGGCTCCTCGACCGGTCCGACATTACTTACCGGAAACATTAGCGAAGGGCGGAATCGTTGCACCGGTCGTGCTGTTAATTCTACTTTGTTCGTTATATCTCTTGACACTCTTAGCTTTAATTGGTCAATATGCCTATGTTCCTCGGTTCCACTGATAGATCTGACTTGGTAATCCGTCTTACCCGTCCTCTTCACTACTGTTCCTGCCACCCATTTATCATTACCCCGGTAGTCTCTAAACCAAACATTCTCTCCCGGTCTAAACTGCCTAATCGCCCCCCCAGCTATCGCTTCCATCTGCACCTGACGGGCCTTAACTAATTCTTTCTGGTCCGGTTTTAAGCAGTCTAAACGCATGCGCAAATTGCGCCCTATGCACATTTTTGCTGGACTTTCACCGGTTGTATAGTGTGGTGTATTTCTATAAGCTAGTAGGAATCGACACAAGGAAGCATGTATGTCAGTTTTAGATTTAATTGCTTTTTTTATATTACGTTTACATATTTTAACGGCATTTTCCGCCGCCCCATTTGAGGCCGGATGATACGGGGCTGAAACAATATGTTCGATTCCGTTGGTATTTAAAAAATGTTTGAACTCAGTACTAAAAAATGGTGGGCCATTATCACTTACTACTTGCTTCGGCAACCCAAATCTTGCCCACATTTCCCGTAATTCCTTTATGACGGCTTTCGCCGTAGTACTATTCATTTTAATAGCCTCTATCCATTTGGAATGAGCATCTACTACAATAAGGTAAGTTTGCCCCACTATCGGCCCCAGAAAGTCTACATGTATTCTGGCCCATGGACGGTCGGGCCAAGGCCAAGCGCGCGGCGCGTGTGCAGGTGGGGCGTCGGCCACCGAGGCACAAACGGAGCAGGCCCGGCACGCCACCTCCAGTGCCTCATCCAAACCGGGCCACCATACATAGCTCCGGGCCAGCGACTTAGTTTTAACTATACCCATGTGACCCTCATGAAGCTCCGTAATTACCTTATCCCTACAAGAACCTGGAATTATGACCCGATGTCCCCACATTACACACCCTAATTCAACATATAACTCGTTTTTTCTATTGAAGTATGGCTTTAATTCTTTAATGTCAACATCATGAGGCCAGCCGTCATTAATATATCTAACTACTCTGCTTAAAATATTGTCCGAGGCCGTTTCTTTTTTTAATTTACGCGAGTCTAACAGTAACGCTTCGGAAGCGAAATGTAAGTATGTTTGTTCCGGTGTGTCTAACTCCTCCTTATTAGTTACTTCCTTATGCCTACTAATCAACCTAGATAAAATATCTGCTGTGTTCTTATCTGTGCGAATATACTCTATTTTAAAATCGTAAGCTGATAACTTTATTGCCCATCTCTGTAATCGACTAGCTGCTGTACTAGGAATACCTGCATGAGGTCCAAAAATTGTAACTAATGGTTTATGGTCAGTGCGTAAAGTGAACTTCCTACCAAATAAATACTGGTGGAATTTTTCTACAGCAAATATGATCGCGAGTGCTTCTTTATGGATCTGACTATAGTGTCGCTCGGCGGAGGTGAGTGCGCGTGACGCGTACGCCACTACTCGCTCGACACTCGCGCCGCCGGGTGTGATACTGTCCATTTCCAATGTTTGTCTTTTTTAAGTAGACTATAAAGAGGTGTAATGTGGGTACTTAAATTCTTTATAAACTTCCCGTAGAAATTAACCATTCCCAGAAATGATTTTAATTCTGAAACGTTGGTCGGGTGAGGCATTCCTAAAATTGGTTTCAACTTGTCTGGGTTAACCCGGACACCCATTCTATCTATTATAAACCCTAAATACTCTACTTGTCGTGCCATAAATTCACACTTTTCTTTTTTTATTTTTAAGCCCTTTGTGTCTAAAATGTTAAATACTTGTTCTACACTCTTTAAATGGGACTGCCATGATTTACTCTTAATTAAAATGTCGTCATAAAATACCACTACGTCTTGAATATTTTTAAAGAGATTCGTCATTAATTTCTGAAAAATCCCCGGACTAGAAGAGAGACCATACACTAAGCGGTTATATTTAAACAGTCCTCTATGCGTATTAATGACCGTGTAATTCCTAGAAGTCTCATCCAAAATCAACTGATTGTAAGCTTGTGATAAATCTAGTTTCGTGAAATAATAATTACCACTCAAGCCACTAAATAAATCCTCTACCTTTGGAACCGGGTACCTATCAACCAATAAAACCTTGTTTAGTGTCACCTTATAATCCGCGCACAGACGTATTCCGCCGTCCGCCTTCCTCGCTATAACCAGCGGCGTGGCCCAGTCGGACCGGTCGACGGGCTCGATGACACCGGCGCGCAGCATGGCATCTAACTCGGTATCGACTCGCGAGAGTAGTGCGTACGGTACCGGGCGCGCGCGACAGAAAATCGGCTGCGCCCCGTCCCGCACATACAGCTTGACCTCTTCCCCGGTGTATTTTCCCAATGTGCCGTCAAATAGGTCCTTATGTCTGGAGATAACATCATTAAACAATTTACTTTTGCATGGTATTATATTATGTATTTCCGTATGCTTACTTAGCCTAGGTATTTCTATAGACAATTCGGATAACCACTGTCTACCTAATAAATTCGTGCTACCCTTGTTTATTACATATAAATCTAAGTTTTTAACATTATTTTCGTATATAACCTTTGTCTCTAAGTACCCTATAGGATGAATTGCTGAGCCGTCATAAAATTTCAGCTTCAATTGACAAGTTTTTAACGGTAAATTTTTAAATAATTTTAAGTATGTTGAGTAACTTATACAGGATAACGCCGACCCTGTATCCACTTCCATAATTAATGGTTTATTATTTACCATAATATTCATACACACCGGTCTATATTTCTCTAAAGACATCTGGTACATAGCCTCCTCGTCCTCTTCATGCGCGTTGTGCTCCGAACCGGAGCTGTCGCTTGCGGGCGGCTCACGTAGCCAATGCGCTGCCGTACCGCCTGCGTCTCGCCCGGCGCCGGCGCTGGTACGGCCGCGCGCCCCGCGTACTGCCGCTGAAGCTCCCTTGTGTCGCCTCACGCCCTCATCGCTCGGCCCGAGCGCACGACCTCCGCGTGACCTTGCCCGTGGGCTACCGCCGTTTGTATTCTTCAATGTCATACGGCGATCGGATTCCCTCTTCAAGCAAACTCTTCGCAAGTGGCCCATTTTTCCACAGTAACTGCATTCGAAATCCTTGTACCTGCAGTTCTGTGACCAATGTCTGCTGTCCCCACACGATGAACAATTTTTAAGCACTAATTTGTGCAAGTTTTCGCTAAGGTGCCGGTCTGGCCCTTGTTCCCGTGAACCCTCGACGGCCTCGGCGTCCCGCTCGGCTGCCTCCAGGGTTTTTGATAACAGTAGTGCTTTGTTGTAGTCTATGTTATCTTCTGCGAATAGTCTTTGACGAATAAAGTCGCTCCGCAACCCACACACGAACTGATCTCGAAGGTTTTCATCTAAGTTAGATCTGAACTCACAATACCTAGACATCTTTTTTAAGTCCGCCACGTAGTCCGCTATTGTCTCGGCTGTTACTTGCCGTCTTTGTCGGAATCTATATCTCTCGGCAAGGATTGATGGTTTCGGTTGCAGATGTTTGTGCAGTAGATCCACCGCGACGTCATAGGATAAGCTTGATGGCTTCTTGGGACTCGCTAATGTTGACAACAGCTCATATGCCTGTTCACCGATTAGCGCGATTAAAGTAGGTAGCTTTATTTCGTCCGCTATTTTATTTGCTACAAAATACATTTCTAGTCGATCAACATATGCCGACCAATTCCCGTTTTTTACATCAAACTCTTTGATTTTTCCCACCGACATTTTGCTATACCACGCGATTACAAAAACAATGCGATACGAACAACAATATTTTGTTCCAAACTACTTTTTATCCTCGTCGCCACTGATAAATGAAAGGCACGTATTCAACCCGAACGTATATTGATACTCAACACAACTTATAATTCTAGCGGCGTTTTATACAAAACATTGAGACGGTTTCTTACATCGCTATATAATTCTACCCACTAATATCTAATATGTAACACAAGCAAATATTATTATTACTGTCAGATTTACAGACAGAACTACAGACAAAACTGTATTTTACAATACTTTGAAACGTACGTTGAAGAGAACGTGCAACCTAAAAGAGCTTGTTTTATGATTTGTTTAAAGTACCTTAACCTTTCGAGTATACCTATATAAATTGGCTGTTGTAGGGATGTCCGAGCCCTTTAACATTTTGCTGTAACCTTTAGGCTGAAAACAGACCTAATTTCAAAAAATACTAAAAAATGTCTATGTGTCTGTTAAAACTCCTATAATTATACATCCATCTATGTACTCCGCTTGCGCTTTTTATGGTATTTTACATTATTGATTGTTATGCAAAGGCTTAGTTAATGTTGTAATGTAAATTCATTAACACCTGTCGGTGTAGACTCAACTTTATTGCCACGCAGCGAGAGTCCCCATTTATTCAAACGCCGTATAATTACAGAATCGGCACCATTGTCATTTTTTTACTAAATAAACACACATGCTTAAATGTTTTTATTAAAATAAATTTATTAAACAATACTCCAAATACGTGTGTCTATGAAGCTTCTTTTTTTATGTTTGGAAATCCCCACGGGTCTTCACCTCACCGGGGCCAAACGGCGAAGAAGTATGTCGGACTCGAACCGACTAAAACAACACAGTGTTCCATCACCGGGGCCTCAGGTGTACCCTACAAAGGAAATCCTTGTGGACCCCTGCAGACTTGGCCGCCTGTTAAACCAGGCGACCCCACTATGAGGTGCAGATGGTTCTATCCCCTCTAGTTTAGAGAGGCGCGAGGAACACGTCGCGCTACCGTCTCGGGCCTGCTTCTGCTAAGGCGTAAGATAGCCCCTTCCGTCGCCTTCAGGCTGGCGTTCATGGAGGCCGGAGATCGTGTGCACTCTCCGTCTTCTGCAGGAGGGAAGAGTACTTGTTCTCTCCCGTTCCCTCTCCGCCGCTTCTTTGGCATCCATCACTACCTCACAGAATGAGGTGGCGGAATCCCACGCACTCTCGCTCTGGACCATGGACGTAATCATGGTCTCCAGTGAGAGGCTACCCACACTGATGGCCTGCCGTGAGGTCAGCACGCTGCTGCGCCCACGCAGAGCACTCCAACAAAGTGTGGAGTGCGGCCGCATTGGTTTCACACAGACGTAGGCTCCCGGCCTAAGCGACACAGGTACTTCCCGAAGCAGCCGTGTCTGGTGAGAACCTGCGTCATCCGGTAGAAGAAAGTGCCATGTCGACTCTCCAGCCAATCCTCTATGATGGGCCTTACCGCCACAATCGTGGCGTGCCCCGTATCTATGAAGCTAGCGAAGCCAAGTCATAAGGTCGTAATAAAGCTTACGCTATATTGTTTTTTGCTAATTATTTGCTATTTTTTGGCCAAATAATTGTTTTTTTTTGCCATAGCCATTTCCGAAAAACAAAAGTCCTGCTGACTTAAGACTGAAGCCAGCGTAGCCAACTCTATAATTCCAGATCTCTTACACTTATCAAAACAGACTTTGTCGCATATTCGTGGTTGTGGTCTCTTTCTCTTTCGTGGTCTCCACTCTAAAACCCGTTTCGCAATGGCCATCGGTGGAAATGCTCACCAAAAACTTCTGTGGATGATAGACTTTTGGCCGGGTAATACCCTATCTAGCCGAGACGGGAACTGGGACTTATCCTTAGTTGGCCAAATGCTATCCTTCCCTAACTCCAGCTATGGTTACCTCTAAATCCTTTATATTATTTTAAAAACATTTTACCAATCATTTTTTAATTCATTTGAGTTCCTCGGGCAGGTTGGCGGGAGAAAGGACGCCAGGAGTACCGATGAGCCCCGGTATTACAGCTTATAAGTCAGCAACCACCACACCAGATGGGGGTCCATTGGCAATCAGAACTCTTTCGGCAACCAGGACATTGTCATTCACCTCGGGTTTAACGTAAGCGAAGCTGCGGCCAAATGTGACTTCATATTATATGTTTTTCCCCCTTTCACTACCACGGCGGCAAAGCGATAGTTTTCATAACCATCTCCATTCGAACGTAATTCGTCGAAGGCCTAGTTTGAGAGTCACTCGGTCGTTCTGAGGGTTAACTCAGATTGACAAAACGCTTTAGCACTTTTTGAATATGAATAAAATATTAACCAAAACCTTATTTAATTAAAATTAACTCCTATTAAAATAAAGAAAACGACACCATATTATGTTAACAATATTTTATTGTATTTAAATATATGTCTTTGAATTTAGTTAAGCTCCAAAGGTAGGTTGACGACTTGGGAGGGCAGGTCAGGGCTTCCGACGATGACAGGTGCTACGGGTGGGGCTTCTAAGTCAGCAACCGCCACACCAGATACGGGTAAGTCAGCAACCGCCGCACCAGATACGGGTAAGTCAGCAACCGCCACACCAGATACGGGTAAGTCGGCAATCAGAACATTGTCGGCAACTAGGACATTGTCGGCTACCTCGGGGATTGAGTCAGCAACCAGCACTGAATCGGCTGCTATTGGGGCCGAGGGGCTGATAGAGGCACCATCGACGGCAGCACCAGAGGCAGAGTTGCGTACGTTCACGATGATCTGAACAAGAGGAGTAGAGCCCTGGGGGATGGCACCAATCACAACGGGTGAAACATCAACAGAACCATCGTTGATCGGGAAGTCGACAATAGCAGGGCCGGCGACAGGGGTTTCGACACCAAGTAGATCTGCCAACATAGCCTCCAACAATGCAGCTGTAGCAGGGTCGGTGCTTGGGCTCTGGATAGCCGCGATAATGCTTTCTAGCTGCTCGGCTTCAAAGGTGGTGGGTTTGAATAGAGGACTGGCGACGGCCACGGCCACGAGGACAGCAAAAGCAACGAAGAATTTCATTTTTCTTCTGAAAACATAAGGTAAAATATTTAAAACTTCATCACTAAAAGTAATTATTAATCTATTAGTTTTATTTTTATAATCTATTGAGTTTATCTTTATAGTTGAATGAGCTTTTCTATGGAACATCTTGTTGAATTTTAAAAGTTGATTTTGCATTTGACACAACTCAATAAGGATGTTGACTACATTTTGAAACGGCTTTTATATTGCACAAAAAAAATATAGTTAATATTATGATAATAACTGACAGCTGCCAGCTTCTTTATCGCCTAATGACGTAATTGATCTGGTTAGTCCTTGGAGTCACGTGATAATAGTTACAATTTATTGTAAGCCTTTTTAATGAATTATATTACCTAAATTTATAATAATTTTTGTTTATTTAAATTAAACAAATGTCGTTTTAGGTTTTCACACATCTGAATGAATAATTTAATTCCAACATCATATCAATTTGTGATCAGTGTCAACATCCCTATTTTTGAGAAAGGTTAGGTACAGGTTATTAACCGATCGCAGAGTGATATGATAGAAGTGGAGTAGTAACCGTAAAGGCAGGTAAAACTGCGGGGTACTAGTTGAAAATACAGTAATTACACCAACATATATTATAAGCTAAAGCGAACGAGTGTTTAAAACATTTTGTCATTGCTTACCTTTTGTTGATTGCTGCGATCGAATGATACTTAGAAAGCGATAGCTAGTGCTTTTATAGTATAACTATTATATTATCTGTGAATTTATCACATAGATATAATAATAATTGTAAAAATTAAATCAACAATAAATCAACTGTAACGTTGCTGTGTGTAAATCTTCAGTATTTTCAACTCAGTGTTTGATAATCGTTGTAAATTGTGATAAAATTTAACCAGTAATAATCTTACTAACATTACTTATAAAGCCGAAAGTTCCTGAGCATGGATAGATGAATGGATGTTTGTTATTCTTTCACGCTAAAACGCTGAACGGAACTGAATGAAATTTGGGACAGGAAATATTATAGTCTGAAATAGCACTTAGGCTATTCGAGACATATTTATCCCGAAAAAATTTACGGTTTCTGTAGGACAGATTTTACCAAAATTTCCACGCGAACGAAGTCCCGGGCAATAGCTTTATATTTATATTTTTAACAACGTAGTAATTAGAATAGCCAACGGAGAAACCAAACCTATTTGTCTTTTTGAAGTGAAAACTTCTTTTGGCGCACCGCACACACATTTTCTCGTAGGTAGTAAATTAGGCTGATCCGTCACGCTCTGAGGTGAAAGGCTCGATCGAAGTGTACCCGAGCGGGAAAGATACAGTCAGCTGCTCTTTGCTGTGTCGCTGTGTTTAGTATATTCAATTAATACGTAGTAATGGTCGTTATTAATTTAATAGTTGTTATTGGTATGTAATAATAATTATTTTAACAATTATTTGGTTTACATTGCGAGGTTAGTGTGTGTAGTTAGTGGTTTATCGTGCTAATATTAGAGTTATAGGTTCGCGTCACGGTCATACTAATGTGATACGTCGTTTTAAGTTTTCACTTCTATCGGCAGTCCTATGACTGCCTATTTAAATATTTTTTTTATTACGTGGGTCACAGTACAAGTTTTTAGAATAGGCCAGTAAGAAAAGCAGCCGATGAAAAGTTTATTTAGTTTTATGGTTGCATTTCATGCCGCTCAAATGAATTCATTACCCTTCCCTATCAGCAGTAAATCGCGTGAATTGACGCATTACGAGAACCAAACACAGCACTACCAATTATTCATAAATAATAAATTATCATTACTATTGTCATAAGTCATAACAATAGTAATGAAATTATAGTCATTGTACGAAACTAGATTAATTCTTAAGTAATTACTAGTAATTACTAGTACTAATATAACATTTTAATGGAAAGATAATCAATTTATAATTTTTTTTAGGGTTCCGATCCTCAAAATGGAAAAACTAACCCTAAGATCCTTTTTCTCAGGAACGCAATTAAAATATATGACCATATAAGCAATATATTTTAACATTTCACTAGTAAATCAAAACCTATAGGGTACTTCCCATTGACCTGGAATCATGCAATTTGGCAAAACAATAAGAAACAGTAAAAACCATATCGCATTTCAAGTGTCAAAGATAAAACCCGAAATATAAACGGTTTTAATCCACGTCAAATATAATTTGATATCAGATTATATAAATCCAATGAGATTAGATGTAATACCTAAAAATTTATGGTTGTATTAAGAGTTTTTGACATCAACCCAAAGAGTATACAAACACTACGTCATCAACCTTTTGATGGAAGCCGAATGATGGTGGACAGTTCATAACTGCCTGTAACCAATTAGACATATCAGTATGTACTAAAATATATTAATTTCAAAGTATAAAATTTTAATCAGAAGACAATTTATCGAAAATTTTACTTTTTCTCCAACATTTTAAACCCGTGGACGCATCAAGTTGAAATAAATACCAAATACTTATGTATGCGGTCCTTCGAAGCTGTAAAAAAGTCGAGCTTCTAAGTCAACGCAATCAAGAGTTTACGGCCATTAAGCCTTAGATTTCAACAAATTTGAACATTTCGCAGGTAAATCAAAACCTATATAGGATACCTATTCCCAGTGACATAGAATCATGACATTTGGTAAGAAGCAAGGTCTGACAGCACATGTAAAGGAAACCATCTGAAAATCGTTAATTTATTGTTACTAGAAATCGCGTGGTGGTCGAAAAGACCATGGTTTTTTTATTGGCCAGTATAACTTGAGCTGTTATTGTATAGACTTACTTACCATGACAGGTAATCCCATATACTGGACACGTGTAATTTTATTACGCCGTTTTAACGTAAATTTTAAAGTTGTAAGACATCGTGTGAGCAAAAAAGTCTGTTATCACGATAATATATCTACCCACTGGACCAAGAAAAAAGATGCAACCAGCCTTCTGGGAACGCTACAGTAGACGACGATGAAGATGATTTTTTTGATGCATGTATGTTTAAAACCAAGTATTTTACACGGTTCCGTGCCAGAGTGAACCATGATATACTTGAAGCACGTACGAAAGCCGTACCTCGCATTCATAATAGAGTTGTTCCACCTAAATAAAAAACATTCAAAGTCAGGAGAGGTTCCTACTGCAGCTAATATTGGAGCATTTCACTACCTATTGTGAGTTTTCTTAAGGAACCATTGGACAGTTTTTCCAATTAATAAGTTCTAGTAATATTAACAGTTTGTTACTTAATTTTCGGAATAATAACCTAGAGATGTTTCGATGTAGCAAGTCTTTATAGACAACGTTGTGATTAGAAGAAACCAATACCTAATTAATAGAAGAAATAGTGACTGCGTTAGATGTGTAGGTTTATCGCAGTTCTATTATCTGCTACTACTATTCTTATTCGAACAGAATTCAAAAAATTCAAAAAAAAAATCTTTATTTCATAAAATTGACCATCAATTATTCGAAATCGTCGATTAAATAAATAACTATTATAAGTAAAAATTATAGATTTGCTTCGTCAAATGTAAAATGATTAAAGAAAACAAAAATGGATAACATAATATCACATCTGCCTGTTTCGATCTATAACCGCCCGTTTCCAAATGGTTGAGCCTTGTGAGAAGAAATCGGGCAAACAAACTCACGGCCACTCTTTTAAAAAAGAAAAACCAGACAGTTTCAACAATATTCAGTAAATATCACATCATTTTGTTGTGTGCTATTATGTTTTTAAAATTAAAAGTGAATAAACTACAAAAAGAATATGACACTAGGGAAACTGAAAATTAAGGAAAAAATTAAAAAGAAGAAAAGAAAAACATGAGAGATGGAAAATAAGAAACATATTAGCTCACATTAGATTTCTATTACAATTCCATCCCAAGCGTTTTTATCCTGTATATAATCGCCTACTGAGTAATAGCCCTTAAGGCATAGCTGTCGTTTTACTGTAGACTTAAACTTGTTTATACTTAACATTTGAATATTATCTGGGATTTTATTATAATATCGCACACATTGACCTTGAAACGACTTGTTAATTTTTTGGAGCCTAGAGGCAGGTACAACAAGTTTATGTTTATTATGCGTGTTAAAAGAGTGTATATCACTTTTTTTACAGAAGTGATCTTTATTTTTATGAAGGTAAATTAGATTTTCATAAATATATTGGCTCGCTACCGTCATTATGTTAATTTCTTTAAATTTCTGCCTCAGTGAATCACGATTTCCTAAGTTATAAATTGCTCGAATAGCCCTCTTCTGCAGCACGAAGATAGATTGAATATCGGCGGCATTCCCCCACAGTAGAATACCATACGACATTATACTATGAAAATAACTAAAATAAACTAATCTGGCTGTTTCAACATCAGTCAGTTCACGAATTTTTCTAACTGCGTATGCTGCTGAGCTGAGTCTATTCGATAATTTATCAATATGAGGGCCCCATTGAAGCTTAGAATCAAGAGTAATGCCTAAGAATTTTGTGGTATCAACTAGTTCCAACTCTTCTTCATTAAGTAGTATAGTCGTTTTCACCTGTTTAACGTTTGGAGTAGTGAACCGGATACATTTAGTTTTTTCTCCATTAAGAAGTAAATTGTTAACGTTAAACCAGCGAACCACTTTCGAAATAGCATCGTTTACGTCGTCAAAATTTTGTACACATACGTTTTAGCCTAAATAAGAGTGAAGTATCATCCGCAAACAATACTATTTCGTGGTTGTTCTTAACAATATAAGGTAAGTCATTAATGTAGATTAAGAACAAAAATGGCCCGAGTATAGATCCCTGCGGAACGCCCATTTTTACCACAGACCCTGGAGATAGCTTGCCATTAATATTGACTTTATGAATCCTATTACTTAGATAAGAAGTAAGAAGATCCAGCGCCGTATTTTTGATACCGTAGTGATGTGATTTCCTGATCAGAGTTTCATGAACAACACAATCAAACGCTTTGGATAAATCGCAAAAAATGCCTAGAGAATCGTGGGCATCCTCCCAGGCATCAAATATATGTTCAAGCTCTACACCGGCATCAGTTGTAGAGCGACCCCTTGTAAAACCGAATTGCTTATTATGTAACAAATTATGGCAATTAAAGAAACTTCGCATTTGATCATAAACAATTATTTAAAAAAATTTACTGACTACTGGTAGTACAGAAATTGGTCTAAAGTTAGTTGGGTCTGAAGTACTGCCAGATTTGAACAATGGAATGATTTTGCTAGATTTCATCAGATCAGGAAATACACCACTATATATCTACACACTGATTAAATATAAATGATAAATGACTAGCAATTACAGTAATAACAGATTTAGTAATGATTACAGAATTTCTGTTTTTTTTAGATTTAGCGTGTTGAAAGCTTTGATAGGCATAGAAGGCATAAAATGTTGTAATTTTAGTCAAAGAAACGACCCCATATTACATCCAAAATACTTTAATATTATATCTGTTTAGAGAGATTGGCTGCAGAAGGGAGTTAATATCGAGGACGTTGAGTACGACAGTCTCTCTTTGCAATTACGCGTTTTAAAAAATCATAAAAATCAATCTATTTCATTTCAATTCACTAGACTTACCAAGCCGTAGACTGTTAATGACGTAGACTGTTAAATACTGGTAATTATCATACAGCATAAAATGCTTATGGTCAATTTAGTTTTAAACAGACAAAGGAAAATAACATTAGTACAAAAGTGTTACTACATTCAAGGTTGGCATTGCATACAAGAAGTACAGTTGCAGGGTTCCAAGACTGATACGGTGCCTATTACCCCAAAACAGGTGGGTCAATGTCGTTGTTTGTAGCTGTCAATAGTTATGGTGATAAAAGAGGCCGCGGCTCAAAGGCGGAGAATAGATTTGTGAAGGACTGTCCATAGAGTTGCTATAATTAGTTGGATGAGCAGTTAGTAGTTCTGAACATTACTGTTTTTGTCTTGTTTTTTTATTTGCTTCTTGTTCTAGATAATGAGCGTCTATTTACACACGGTGGAAAAGCTTGAGTCCGAGGTATACCTCAAAAGCAAGTGTTGCAGCATACTTCGAGACAAGTTATCTTTACAAGCAAAACACGGTGCGTGCAGTGAAGTTGTCGAAGATTTCAAGATCTCATGTCATTTTTATTTACAAAGATACATTTTATAGGATTTTATTATCTTTAGTATTAGTTGCCACTGTTAATAAAATGATGAATGATAATATCATGATAATGTCTGTACTAATATTTCAGACATCCAACATGAATTATAGTTACTTATTGATAAATTATTTTTGAGTACAATAAATTGTTTATTGACGGCAATAAATTCCGACATTAATAAACGGCCAAGAAATACAGTCACCATATTAGTCTACAAGTAACTATAAACAATAGGAACTCCTGATTAGAATACCTGTTAAGCTCTGGACAATGAAAACTTTTCTTTTTTAGATATGAGAAAGAAAACCTCTGTAAAAGTACCTATATAGCCTAGTAGTGACGGGAAGGCCAGCCTGTCATCTAATTCAGGTTCCTAGTCCGTGTTTTAGGTGGAGACCTACATATGTCACTGGGGGTCAGAGATGGCGACGCGCACGGTACAGAAATATGAGATCATATTTTAAGATAGTTATTTAATGGCGATAAATATTTGAGATTGCCTAAAAAGAAAATTTTTGAATAAAATATATCGCACACCTAGATCTAAACAGGTAGATCAAAAATAACTTTTTTCAGAAAAGGCGAAAAACTAAACTGTCGTTGTGCACTGCAGGAGTTTTCTGTTTAGATTTATCCTTTTTATATGCAGTTGCATATAAATCTGGAAGAAAGATAGGTTCAATCTCAAAAGATCCATTGGCCAGATCCATGAATGTTTATGGATCCTGTGTTTTAATCATGTTTTGGGGCTTTTTGTGGTTATTTCCCTTTTGCATAACAATGTATGTATATTTGTTTTTTTATTTTGAGTTGAGCCCGTGTTGGTGAATTTTGCGTTTAACATCGAGTAGTGGTGATATTTTTAAATCTGTTTTATAATTATGTATTTCTACGGGAATTAACGCGAACACGAAAAGGTATTACAAATATCTAAATTGCCGGACGTAGCATGTTTACGCTTCACGCACCAGTTGACAACCTGTCAACTGTCAAATGCTACTCTATTCGAGGTAACCCGCTCGCTTTGACATATATAATCAAAGCCCGCTCGCTTACTTTAGTATATTTCTCTAAATTATTACAGAAAAAATAAGTACATATTGAATCAAAACAGATACCAATAACTAAATTACATAATGAATCAAAACGAGTAATTTATAACCAATACAAAACAAATTCTCTAATTAACCCGTACCGTGTTGGCCATCCTGCATTTCACACGTGCTCCACTCGGTCTTCTTCACCAAATTATACTTAGTAATAACTTTTGATTGACATTCTTGTGAGCCTTGTCCGGTCTATTCCAATAATATTATAAATGGGTCATTCTACTGAACGTAAAATTCTTTAAAAAAAAATATTTTTTAAACTTATTTTTATTTAGATTGCTTAAAAATGTAATAATAATGAGATTAAAACAGGAATCAAAGGTCACTAGCGAAGGAATACCTAAAAATTGCCAAAATTTCGAAATTAATTGTTGACAGAAATGATTCAAATGTTCACAGAAATTATGAATATTTATGTATTAAAAAAATATTATCATTCTCTTATTATAATGTGTACATCTTATTTAGCTAATTGTTCACATAACATAATAAAAAAACGTTTTCATACTATTCAACAAACAAACAAAAAAAAAAATTCTATAGTTCACAGAAATGATCCATCATTCCTGTAAATATTTTTCATTATTAAATAGATTAAATACCAATCAAAAAAGTATTGATCTTCTTCTTATGAACTATCATTAGATGAAGAAAAAATATTTTGTCTCACGATATATGTCTTTTTCTTGCGGTTGGTGGGAATATCCAAAAAGGTTTTTAACTTTGCAGTTAATAGACGTTTTGATTTTTTCATAAAAATTCATTCATATTTATTTTTTTCGGCCACTTATTTCTGCATTTAATAAGTTATTTCTTTTCTTTCTTGTTTGCTCTATTCATATTATAAAGCCTAAGTCTTTTTTTCATTTGCATTAAAATAGATTTCAGAAAATCATTCTCCACTTGCAATCTTCTTTTATTTTTAACGAATAACTTTTTTCCCAGATTCTGCTCTTGATCTTCCACTGTTAGTGATAACTACATCCTGGACTCATGGGTGGAGTATTATTTCCAAGAATCGCTTTAGATTTCTTACGTAACTTTTGCCTTTCTCTTCTCTCCTCTAAATTCTCTTCGGCCATATTCCGGCGAATTCGTCTCATAGCGTTTTTTTATCTGAATACGTCATTTGTTTTTATTCATCCCTTGCAGCGTTTTTGTTTCCGGGCCATCATTAATACTTCCTTAAAAAAAACAAGAACCCTATTTTAAATCACACCAACTAAAAGGTGATAATCATTTCTGTGAATTTTCGTCATTTCTGTTATCATAAGTTCATTAAGATACGATAAAATTTTACTATTTAAAAATATTAAAAAAAATATTCGAAGCATGCAAGCAATTTATTTATTAATTTTCAGCAATTTTATTACATAACGAAAGTTCTATACTGTTTGTTTACATTTTACAGTGAACATAGTAATATTTTATATTATAATTTAAAAACATCATATTTCATTAATAAACATAAAAATATGCTAATTCTATCTATAATAAATACACTAAATTATTATAATCAAGTGTTTTTCTTCAAAAGTTTGCTATATAACTCACAAAAACACTAATTTAGCCATTCCTGCTATCAAACACCATTTCTGTAATCGTCATGTTGACAGGAATGATGTTCACATATTTGACGAACAAGTTTTTATGTTTATTACAGGTTAGGTTATGTATTCCAAAAGATATCAATGTTAAGCTCTCAAACCAAATGTTTAACGAATTTTTGTGATGTTAACAGGATGGGGCACGAACTTTTACAAACCTAAAATGATTCCCTCTAAGTTTTTTTTAATACAACAAAACTCAAAGGGACGCGTGACTCATTCCAATCGAAGTGACACCTGAATATTGTGAAAAAAATTATTTCAAGAAAATCGTTTCACGGAGAATTTATTACCAAAATTAACATTGTTCACAGAAATGACGATTTTTTAGATACGCGAGTAGAATCCACAATAACTAGACAAAAAGTTATTATGTATTTTTTTATTCATGAGCCCTTTATATAGACTAATAATTAGTAATGTTCATATTTATAATAGGCAAATTTTATTGATTTATTACTTTTTCTACGAGGTTCAAACTTGACAACCCCCGTTGGATACGTGTTCACAGGATATGACATTGACTGTTTAAATATTTCCTAAATTGTCGAAAATTAAGATATTATATTATTTTTTCAGTAATAAGTAAAACATACTTAATTTTAATTTGGCAAGTTCAGAAATTAATACCTAAAGCACAATTGATATTATGTTTAGGCCAAGTTACAATAAATTTACTGTAGAATAGAATGACCCAAATGTGAAAGTTTGGATGGATGTTTGTTACTCTTTGTCTCTTACACTGAAGAGATTGCGATAAAACATGATATGTAGATAGCTGGGGACCTGGATTAACGCATACGCTACTTTTTATCCCGATATTCGCTGTATAGGCGCTGCTAGTTACTATAATATATCTTTACTAGCTGACCCGCGCAACTTATTCCTCCGCTTTTGCAATATTTTTCATTGATGCTCCGCCTCCTATTCGTCGTAGGGTGATGTTATATAGCCTATAGCTTTCCTCGCTAAACGGACTATCCAACACAAAAATAAATTTTCACTTCGAACAAGTAATTCCTGAGATTAGCGTTCAACCAAACAAACAAATTCTTCAGCATTATAAAATTAGTACATATAGATAGACCGATAATATAGATATATAAAAAATGTCCGACCTTTTTAAAGATTAGGTGATAGTTCTTTGAACAAGTATTCCTTCCTCAAATATTTTCATTAGGTAAAAAATAAAAACAAGTGTTTCAAAGCAAATTCTTTACAAATTTTAATTAAGATTTAAAATAAAAAATGACGAGTCTGATGCAAGACGCAAGACACTAGCTACAGTTACATTCTAGTTAGGTATATAATATTTTCTCATAAGCAAAAAAAAAAATTTGTTGTTGCACTTATTTATTAAACGTTATCGTGGAAAATTCTTACAATAAGGTTATCAGGGTGTTGACACAATCTGGCCGGGTGCTGTAGCGGGCTTAGGTCAGCAACCAATACAGAGGAATGATCAACGATAAGAATAAAGGAGCTTGGTACGGGAGTGATGGGTTTCTCGAGAGCAGAGTCTGCAACTACCACGGAGTCAACAGCATCTTCAACAGAGTCTTTTCGAGGTTTACGATCTAAATACGAAGAGATTAATCTATGTTTATAGGTGCTGCATGTAAACATGCACCAGAGCAGGTTTGGGTGCTGGAACAGGTACTGGTGCGGCTGGAGGAGGTGGGGGTGCTAGAGCTGGTGCCGCTACAGGAGCGGGTGCTGGAGCACGAGCAGCTGCCGGAGGTGAAAGGAGGTGTGGCTCCGAAGGCTGGTGCTGGTGCTGGTGCTTGAACTGCGATTGCGAGAAGTGCGACGCGTGCGGTATTTGTTTGACCAGTGACGGCCATGACAGCAACAATGACAGCAAAAGCTAACAGGAACTTCATTTCTGCAATTTGAAACAATTATTTTCACTTGATTACAATAGCTTACTAGTACTATAAAGGCGAAAATCCTCACAGTATGGATGGATGGATGGTTGTTACTGTTTCACGTAAAAAACGGCTGAACGGCTGAATGAAATTTGGCACATAGATACCTAGATTATAGTCTGGAAGTCATGGGTTGTACTTGCAAAATTGAGTAAGTAAGAAAGTTTTTTCGATACAACGGATTATCTCTTTTCAAATAGGCAATAGCGTGTACTTGTGTGTAATAAGACTTGGGTTAAATACTTGCAATGAATCTTGATCCTTGTCGTTCTACACATAGGGAAAACAATGCAAAGAAAAAACTTCCGAGCTGTTTCAGGTGCAAGTATTACGATTCGACAGTCCAATAGGACTCGCAATACTTTCAAAGTTTTTTTCCTGTACAAAGAAACTTGATTGTTACTTTAATTAAAAAAGGTGCGCAATCGCGTGTACATAAAACCTGCAAAACTGTTAACTAAGTAAATACTTGCATAGAATATTGATCCCTGTCGTTTTAATAATAAGCATAGGGAACATAATTGCATTTTGCAAACAAACACCTCGAAGCGGTTTCAAGTGCGAGAAATACGACCCTTCGGCCCGATTACGTTGTTAAGTAGTACGAAGGCCCAAATACCTTGAACGTCCTGCAAGTTTTTCTAAGCGTACCAGGTCCGCGCACTTCCAAGTAAAAACCAGGTTTTGAACAAATACTTTTTATACCGGTATAACATACGGTTTCCGTGGGATAGATCGCAACACGATTTCCACGCGAACGCAGTCACGGGTAACAGCTAGTAATAAATAAATGCAGGTCTTTAATATTTTTTGATCATTTTTGACACTGACGTATTGAAGAGTTACTGTCACACTATTGAATGTCATGAAACTTAGTAAGTTACCACGTGGAAAGGGAATACTCAACTTTGCTTAACGAAATTTCAAAGTTTAGGACTGCAATGCCATGGCAGGTGCCATGGCATTGCAGTTCTAAACTTTGACTTTGACTTTGCGTTTTTATTAATTAAATGTTTGATGTTTGTCGCGGCTTAAAGTAAAGCCTGACCAAGAAAATAAAAAACGATCCATGCTATTATTATTGAAGGCAATAGTCTGTTAACTTTTCGTTGAAATTAAAGATAGAGATATTTTGAACCCCATTGGCTAATATTTATCGCTAGTACCAAATAAAGACTTAGAATAATTTAATGAAAATCAAGATTTTCTACGTCTGCCAGTTCGCATGGGTATGACTATACTTAGTGTTGCAATAAAAAAACAGTTGAGGCGGCCCTAGATGAAGTTTTTTTATTTTTCTGGTCAGGCTTTTCCCAAGTGGTAAACAAAATAAAATATTACACGTAGGTAAACATAGTGAGACCTACATATATTATTTTAAGCATATTAAATAAATATTAAATAGTATTAAGATTGTGAACACGTGTATAGATTGTGCTGTTATGCTTACTAAGTTTGTTGTTACTTTAAAATCATAAGTAAGTCTAGACTTTACTTTATCGCATGTGCATATCTATTTATAGTTTACTATATGTAGATATACACAATGCAATCTTTTGCAAATACCGAACATCTAAACAATTAACATATTTAGTACACATTTCAGTTTCAGTTAATTTAGTATCGTAATTAACGTTCATTGTGTAATCATCAATTTTACTGTAATTCTGATTAAGTTACAGTAAAATTAGTCAACAAATTTCTCGAAAATAAAAATATTTGAATGTCAGTAAATCAGTCATAGGACTGCACTTCAGAAGTGAATAGACACACACATCTGTACCTATATGTATCTGAGCGTGAGGGTCACACGAGTTCAGTGCTTGTTCCCCATACCAAAAGTGCCCAACGTGCCTAAAGAAGTTTTCACTTCAAAAAACTGGACAAATAAGTGTAAGTTTATTTTGAAGTGGTTTGCTGTAATGTAAATATTGGTTTCGTCTGGACATGCTAAAGAGGATATTCCTAATGACCACGGTGTACGTTAATAAGCTATACCTATTCATTCCCGTAAGTATACATAAAATAGACTTAGGTATATTTAACCACTGGGTCACAAAAAATTACTTCAAATTCACCCAAGCAGCACCATAATTTAACTAGCTTTTTTATCGTGTGGAAACCCCAACGGGTCATCACCTCACCGGGGCTAGTGGTGAAGTGGTAAGTCAGATTCGAACCGACTAAAACCACACGGTGTTCCGTCACAAGTGAGTCTATTGCAAGGGACTCGGGCGTATCCTCGGAAGGAAGTCTCCGAGAACCCCGGCAGACCTTGGCCGCCTCTTAAACACGGCAACCACACCGGTTTAGAGAGCCAGGCCTACTTCTGCTAGGGTAACGGGGAGCCTCACCCATTACACCCAGGCCAGCGCTCATTGAGGCCGGAGATCATAAGTTAGCTATTGCCATCTTTGAAAGTCCGTTAAATCCTAAATTTAATTAAGAATAACCAGTTTATACACCACATCACTTCACAAACGTAAAGAGCTATTAATGTTTATTTTCACAGTTTTTTTATAATGATTTTCTAAATTTTGATAATGAATTTATTATGCAAACAGATAAAAAAAATAACTTACTTAACTAACTTTTTTTCGCTAATAAACAACTATGCTTGTTGATTAAAATGTATGATATTTTATACTAGCTTTTATCAAAAAATGTGCAAAATAAACGATAACAAAACTGACTAATAAGTTTTGGTTTTTTTCCGTCTGGGTACTTAGGTATTACTTTTAAATTCTATTGTTATCAAATTGTAAGTCGCCCCTATTACGTACACAAATACTGCTGATACTAAACATTTTAATATTGTGTTTATTTCCTGCACGGTGCTCTTGGTGCAAATAGCTTAATTACTCATTCGCACATTGCGATGATTTAATAAAAAAGAAATGGGTGCGTCTCGGACGCCCGACAGAAGTGATAACTTAAACGCCAGACATACTGGCGCCGTAACGCGTTACGTAACGAAGCGGTTTACCGTCCCATAAGAAGTTATCACTTCAAAAAATTGATTGTCTGTCTATAAAGTCGGTTTACGGACTTTTTACGTGATAACATCATAAGAAAACAGTGAAAGACAGATAGATGCGTCACAAGCCGAACGCTTAGGCCGATCGTGCCTCTCTATCGCTTGTTCCGCGCTGTCGCTTACACGCTCGGCTCAGGCTTAACGTGACAATGACTTAGCCGGCTTTCATCGATTTACAAGACGTTGTGAACGTTGTCACGTCAAAAATTTAATGAATGTAGTTTTATCGTAAAAAACTTATGTATTTAAGTAGATAGAATTTGAAGAAAGGGATAACTATAGTTTTTTCACGGCGTCTCGATAAAATAATTGTTAATTTAATATTGAAGAAAAACTTTTTTGCACCTAGGTTGGATTAGGAACTGGGACCACAGAATTTACAGTCCGCTTCTCTACAATCCGAGCAGCACGGAACTGTACCGGCAGCAGGTGAATTCATCAACAGCGGCATCGCAAACACTACAGCTATCATATTATACATAGTGCATTTTTGCTTGTCATAATTTACCTAGTTGATAGTAGTCATATACAGTGGCATAACAATAGAGCGGGCGAAATGCCACGGGCCCCCGGCTTGAGGGGGGCCTGGGCATCAAAGGCCCTAAACACAGGAGGCATTAATTACAAAATGTATTTAAAAATATGAATTTTCTATTTAATCAATATAACTTATCTAATTTAATAAACATAAAATACACGAGTTGAAAATAACGGCCAAGTGCGAGTCGGACTCGCACATATCCGATGAATTAGCCACGGGCCACTGAATGATGGTGTAGTTACACCACTGGTCATATAACATTAAAAACCAATCTTAATTACCTACCAATTTTATTATAGACATGAAACATAATTCCTACACAAATTAAATATGAAATACCTACGTAAAAAACAATAACTAACCTGAAAATTGTCTATCCTTCGTCGTGTTTACGGGAGTTTGTATTTCACCATCTAATGCAGTAATTCCCAAAGTGGTTCAGGTGGACCCATAGGGCTCTGCGTTGGCGTGAAAAAAAAATGGGGGTCCACGATAATCTATCTAGTTTCGATAGTAGACAACAAAAATGGTGGCTTAGCTTTGCCTATCGATGTAGACAGATAATAACCCTGATTAAAAACTATGATTGAATCCGAGTCAAAACGTCTAATTGGTTTTAATCTAGTTGGATTAATTATATTATTCAAATGTCTAATTGGATTGATTTTCATTCAGTTTCAATCGGATTTAATCGAAAAAATAAAATTCATACTCTGATTGAATCCGATTAAACCCCAATCGAATTTCTATCGTATACAATCGCAAACAAACAGCAAGCGTTCCAAGTCTCCGATTGAATTTCAATCAGATTCAAAAGGAAAATAATATTTTATTTTGAATATTTTCCGAATGAAACTGATTAAATCCGATAAAAAAAATTAATTTGATTGAATTTTTCTTTTTTTGGATTCATACGGAGTTTTTAGATAGGGAAACTACTTGAAAAAATTAAGGGAGCAGAATTCCAATTCTGTATTTCGTTGAAAAATGGTCGTATTGTCACTTAGAATAAAGCATTTTGAAGCTTTAATATCTATTTAAATTTTCAGATTTTTGTCCAAAACTTTTAAGGAGCTAGCGGTTCTCATGCAATTTTGCAATTTTTTTGGTCCATAAACTTGATAATTTTTTTTTTCTGTTAGGTTGTTTATTTAGTATTCATTTCCTTTTCTTAAAACCTCACTTAAGTTTTTGTATAACTAGGAATTATAATATAATGCTTTATACTTTGATTATAGACAGGTATATATAAAAGGCTTTTTAAAATATTCTGACTTTCATTTCTCTCCCTCTGATATGGCGAAGGAGATGATGGCTGGTCCATGCGTCATACTCGTGAACGGGTGCTGCTTGGGGTGACTGGTCGGCCTAGTCAGCGATGCTTTAGCCTATACTATTATTTTGGTTCGATCAACTGCAACTCTAGCCTCTTAATCCCGTCACGAATTATTTTTAACAGTAGATTTTGCAACTGAATGAAGGTAGATGTGCACCTTGAATGATTTCTATGTTTAATAGGTTCAAACCTTCAACGGTATCACTGAGTGATTTTTATTTTTTAGTACGTTAGCTTTTGGAGCATTTCAATAAAATGAAATTCAGGTGGCATCAGCTTGCATCCTGTTTACCTCTCGTGTAACACTAACACTATTGTACCTGAAGATCTGACTTTAAAAAAGAGTCGCCATGAGTTTCTTTGACAGTATTCTTCTCATAAGGCTCTACGCATTTTGGAAACTGGAAGTTATAGATCGACACAAACAGGCAGCAGATTTTGGTGTTTTTCACCTAATTTACCTTGACAATCCAGTACATGCTGTGGCGTCTGTTTGTGCCGATCTATGATTTTAACTCTAGCTTCAATTTAACGTTCATAAATGTCACTTAGTGTCTTAATTGAATAAATGATTTTGAATTTGAATTTGTATTTAATACACAAAACTATAGCTAGCTCAAGCTAGACTATAGCTATTTCATTTTAAATTTAGTTAAGTAGTTACGTCAAAGCTATGTTTAATATGTCTCATTCAATTTTATTATCTATGGAACGCATTTATAACCTCAATTCATTAATATATTAAATTTTAGAATAAAATAGGTTCTTGATAACTAAATAAAAATAATCATGAGAATTCACCCAAGTTTACTCGGTGGTGCTAATCAGAGAAATGCAAGGAGACCGCAGAAAGAGCCCGTACCGTTTCAGATGTTATTGCCATTGGAGTTAAAGAAAACAGTTTCGGGCAAAGGAGATAAACTCAAAGAAGCAGCTTGTATGCAAGAAATGGCTCTTATGTTTGCATGCTTTAAGAAATTCGACTTTGATCAGCAGGAGTGCCTAAAAGAAGTTACTGCATTCCAGGGTTGTTACAACGAATACAACAAAAGAATGACAACTCAAAGGGAGCAAGGAAGAAAAGGTATTCTTGTGCCAGGAGAGAAAAAATTAACTCATAGACAATTGAATCAGTTATTGAAAAGCTTCCCACCAAAAAAGTAATTGTTATTGTGAATAAAGTATGTATTTATAAATTAATTGCTTAGTAATAAAGTTAGATAATGTTCTTGAAAGTTTAAGTTCTAAAAGTGTTGATTGCATTGCCTCATCAGTATTTAAAAACACTCCAAATAAACAACCTGACTACTGTGATGTATTCTCTGCAGGTTAGTAAATAATTACTATTTTTTATATCAACAAAGTAGTAGTATGCGTTCTTCTTTGACTGTGTTCAAGCATTTAAATCAGTATTATCAATGATTCATATTAAACACTTTTTCCATGCGTTAGGAACCTAGATAATCAAACTTCTAAGAGTACTTCTCAGTTGCATGCAGTCAGCCTGAAGCAATAACCGTACTGTTACTGTGGATGCTTGCAATACCCAGGCTGTTACTGCAACATTGTTGAGTAATCATAACTTATATTACCCTCAAACTCGACTAGTCTGTTAGTCTAGTGGTTAGTAATCATCATCAATAGTGGTTAGTGATCATTTGTTCTGTATCTGGGTGTAATTTATCTATAATATTTATTTAATTTAATCTTCTGAAATATAAAATAAATCAAGAAATACCATATAGGTACGGCAAAAAAACTGCAAGGTAATCAAACTACAATTAAACATTTTATGCAATCAGCTGGTCTTGACCGCACTGAATGTTTAAACAACATTTTCGTTTTTGTAAGTAGCCAAACCTTACACGCTGTCATGGGGTCCCATCTCAAAGAAAGCAAAAATGGTTCAAACAAATATCAATAGATGGCGTTACGGGTATAGATTTGTTATTGAAATGTATGGAAAATCAATATTAGGTCCTGATAAAAGTATTTTCTAATTTCATAAAATACCCTAAGCACGGGGAAATTAAATAAAAGATTCTGAAAGCCAGTTTTCTTATTTTGACAAAATTCAATAAATTGTAGTCGTTCCTCTGGCGGCAATTACTCGTACTACGTTGAGGTTGATACGCTTTTGTTATTGAGTTTGTTGCTTGCTAGTTTGTAGTTCGTAGGTACCTACTGACTATTACCGAATTCGAGGCGTGTAGGTATGTCTCGCGATCCGACCGTTTGTATGAAGATACAATACTGTATAGATAGTAATGCCGTGACGACACTGTGTTACCGTAGTGACTAAGCAATCATGATCCTTTTTCCACTATTCAGTTATTTATTTTACTTCCTTTCTTGAAATATTGTTAATTATGCGTAATGTTCCTGCCACTACCTATGTGCCTGCGACTTTGCCCCCAATGAAAGCAAACAGAATGGCCATACCCCGAGTCTCAGGCGGCCCTGCTATTCTTGGATACGGTAGCGGTCACTGTATCTGAGGGCTAGGGGTGCTAAGAATCCCCGGTAAACGTCCGGATAACAACCCTTCCACAACACACAACATTCGCACAGTGAGGATTGGCGAAAAGATTGACGATGATGAACCAGAAAATTGTAAAAAAGCATGTTGAAAGAGAGTGTCTTTGGAGTTTCTTTCCTGTTCTTTTCCGTAGGATCTACTGCCTGTTCCATACATGCAACTAGCTTCACGACTGGCATATTCCGACTGACTTATAATCTTGACAATTCAAAAATATAATAATTGGGTAATTTGAAATATTTATATAGTTTTTATTCATTTAAATCACATTTTTATTATGAATTTTTTTTATTTAAAATACCTACCTACTTAATGTTTTTAAAAACATTAAGTTTTATAGAAACTACATACTATCATAATTTACACCAGCAAAGTCGCAGGCGCATAGCAGTGGCAAGAACATTACGCATTATTAACAATATTTTATGAAAGGAAGTAAAACAAATAATTTAATAGTAGAAAAAGGATCATGATTGCTTAATCACTGCGGTAACACAGTGTCGGGCACTCGCGAGTCCAAACGAGTCGTCGCGTCGCCGTGCGTAAATACCTAATTTTGTAAAATGCAATTATGTGATATAGCTCATAAGGCAAAATTAAGAAAAGTAAGGCCGCTATGATCTATGCTAATAACTGTTCTTCATTTTTCAATAAGTTTAAGTGTTTGAAGATTTTTAGTTGCTCAGAATAAGAACGTCAAAGTTGAGACCCTTTAATGAAAAAATCAGGATGAAATGTAATAGGTCTCTTAAAGTTAAAACGCTTTTTATTGAAATCCTCCAAGAGCACAGAATATATAATAGTACTAGTACAGAAGGACCTCTTCGCAATACCAGTTAAATAAATAGCGACTCTTGCTCCGACACAATAAGGTGCAATTCACCGCTAATTCCAAATGGGCTATATTAACCTAAAACTTGCCTCTCTTTCTATCGCATAACTCTTATCTGTTCTGATGCCGTTAAGGTTGTCTTCTGTAAGAAAAATTAATCTAAATATTTAATAACCAGTTATGTGCCTATTACTTTACTTCTGTAAACAAATGAAGTTTTAAATAAACCTAGCCTAGGTATTTACTTAGTAGTACCTACGTAAATGTAACTTATATTAAAGAAAACTTTTATTTCACAACCTCTGCATAGATACTTTAATCTCTAAGAAGATCGGCATTTGCCATGCCATTGCGTTTGTGTGTACTTTGGAATGAAACTATCTCCTTTAGGTGTTTAGCTAGGTAGGTATATGCAAATTAAATCGCGGAACCCTACACACGGTTATCTAATATAACGAACACTTCTACCTGCTGATTACATACTATATTACCATACTTTGTTTAATTCATTGATGGGTACCGCCCACTTAGTGAAGTGCCACGCCTAACGAACAACCGAATAATCGAAAATCATAATATTTTTAGTAAATATTCAATTTCGTAAAACAATATAAGTACAACATACGTAGGTCAATGTACAAAGCCATCAAACGGATTTGTGCTCTTTTTTGTAATTACACTAAGTACCTAAGTTTATTAAATAGGTTCTTAAGTTTTATTATTATTTTTTAGGCCATGCAGCCAAACATAACATATCTCCACTATTTACGAGTAAGAAAGTACTGACTTTATTTTGCAAAATGCCTGTGGAAACGTTACTGCGGATGACTGGAGAAACTTCTTATTTCTCGTTTCATTTTATTTCTGTGATCATTTATAGTAATATTTTTATTTTTTATTAAATTGAATAGGAAAAACTTCATTTTGTATTATAAATGTATAATCGACCATACAGCATAACCATGCAACTATCGATTCCAAGATATAAAATAATAACAATCGATAATTGAATAGGTTTAATAACAATTATACACTACCGCATCCCTACCGTGAGCTGTCAAAATTATCATCCTAAATTCGATAAAGTATAATTATCGCCATCTATTGGTTGCGCGTTTATTAGTAGGTAAATAAATCCATTTCGTCGCTAGGTGGCTCTAGCTATCCATAGCTATCGCGCTGCTAGCGGCATCTAGCGCCTTAATTGGCGCGGAGCCCGCAAAATCGCCCGAGTTAGGAAGGTCGCGTTTTGTTGTATGGGATGAGGTATCTGTACTAGTATAGTATTATATTATCTGTGACGCTGTATAACTTCTAGCATTTACCATGGGGATGTAGAACAGTGATAACATTAAAACAAATGTCATTTCATTGCATATATTAACAAAGTATTTCAATTACATCTTATAATAAGAACAATATTTGTAAAGTGTATAATATAGCACAATCACTTTGGGGTAGTGTGAATCCATTGCGGTGAAGACACCTGAAGCTCTATGCGTCTCACTGTGATCAGTTCGTCATCAATTCCATGGATGTTGTAGAATCTCTCCAACTGTTCTATGGCTCTGTCCTCCAACTGAAACAAAAACGTTTTGCCTTTTTTTTTAAACTAAAAGCTAATTATGAAAAGTCTAAATTTGAAGGAGACTTCATAAAACTATTACATAATTCGAGTTTCAGAACATAACGAAGATACAAGTAATTGTACAAGAGAGAACAAATATATTCATAGTACCTGTGTCAAAGTTAGGGGTTTAGTCATAATTCTCGAATGATCTTCCTTTTGCTTTCGCTGATCTGTCAAAATTTTATTGAATTCAATAGCTTTTGAATTGAGACTGCTACTAGCAACAGGTGAGTTGCAAATCTTCCATGGATTTTTTGTTTTTTCAGGAGGACTACCAATGTCTATTTTATGAAAATGTTCTACAACACTTTGTGGTGCAGAATCTAGGCCTTGCAATGCTAACTTTTTCCTCTGTTTCTGAGATAATTTTGGTCCCACATGACTAATAGTCACATTACCCTGTGGACTCCTGGCCATTTCAGCAATAGGCGAGTCTTTTGGCGAAACTGACATACGTGATGCCGTCGATATTTTATCTTGTATTGTCATGGCACTCGAGGAACTACTCTTGGTAAGTTTTGTAAATGATTCCGTTAGCGTTTCATTCATTATATCTTTCGCGTTGCTTATAGCTTTCAATCTTGCTTGGACGACTTTTTGTTGTTTTTGTTGTGACGACGGCACCTCGATCCACTTTTCTTGTTTCTCTCGAGATCCTTTTTCAGCATCTTTAGATATCTTATTTAGAGATAAAGTAATATCACCGGAGACTTCATTGGATAAGTCTAAAGAAGTCACCGAACTTACAGATTCGTACCTCATACGCTCTTTCTCACTCTCAGTATACTCAATCTTCTTCTGTTTACTCTTTTTCTTTGAAATTTCGATAATACTATCATCTTTGTTATATTCTTCGTCAGTTACTTCTAAATTTACAGGATATATTTTAGCGAATTCCTCAATAATCTCATCGGATGGAGCGTTAAAAAAAGGCGTGATTATTCTAGAAGACATTATAGGATTGAATTTGCAGTAATACTTTGTAATATCATCTAACAATTTTTCTTCTAGTAAATCTAAAGATCTGTTCTCGAGCACACTACATAGATTCAATGAAATAAACTCCATACAGCATTGTTTTAGTTGAAAAGCGTTATAAGTGTGGGCGAACTGGCAAAGTTCTGTGCAATTTTTCAAATTTATCATATTAGTTAAAGCGATTTCGCACATTTCTCGCAGACGGCCAATGAAAAGCTGATCAGCTACAATCATCAGGTTGCATATAAAGTCTATACTGTCGCAGTTCTCTATTTCGGGACATAAATCCGTGTAGAGGAAGTTGATGACAGGCAGTAGAATGCCATAGTTGATAGGCAGGGTCACTTTCGATAGTAGTTTACTCTGAAAGTAAGAAAGTGGTACATTACAAGTAGTACACTCAGCTACACAGCTAATAGGTATTTCTAGAATCTGCTATAACTTATGCTATAGCAGAGAGTAACTATCTATAGCAGGTAATAATAGGAAAAGTTTTTGAATCACATTATTTAGACTACTAAGCAAGTCATTTTAAAAGTACCCAGACTTTCAGAATACTGTGATAACCTGAACACCTCCTTTTTTCTTAGTAACAAATATTTTTATGTTTAAAATAATAGGATCGTTTGTTTAGTATAGATCAAATAGTAAATTTTTCGTCCATTGATCATCCTTATGTCTATTTTTTGAGCACTTACCTCACTCCAAGAATGCATGAACATTCCATGGAAGTACTCCAGCCTTGCTGCCAACACGCATTTGTGCGCCGGTATTGACATGTTATCCTTGGATACGACACTTGTGTCCACCAGTTCAGTGAGCGTCTCCCGCTGCCATGGCGACGCAATATTTCGTGTGTATGTTGCACTTTCTTTCAATCGAATATTACCGTCTTTGTAACTGAAAAATATATAAAAAAAAAATTTATTGTTGTCTATGCTACTATTTGCGTGATTCGCACTGAATCACGCAAATAGTAGCATAGACAAGGATCTTTGACCTTTAATCTGAGCTAAGTCTGGCAAATTGTAAGACGTCACTTTGCTAAATGCATTCTGGGATTCCGTTTTTTTCGCGATTGACACCAACACTAGATCCGCCTTCCAGTCCAGAAATTTCGATGCTCGCAAGTATCTTTTCTGGTTTATCTTTTTTCATCCCTTTTTCTCTGAATTCCCAGGTACCACTAAATAAATAGGGTAAGAGTGTGACTATCACACTTCTACTGTATCTGTTTAGTTTTAGTTGATGTAAGTCGTAATGTGATATGTCCAGAAAAAAATCTTAATGCATTTCATTGTATTGAAAAAAAAATCAGAACAGCAGAAGTGACACAAGTAAAGACGAAAAACGTACGACTAGTAAATGATCTGGTACCATACCAAAAGTACTGTTTCAACTACAAATGACAAGCAATGCCTCCTTACTCTCATATTCAGGTCATATTTTAGGGTCGTATACAGCAACCTTATCTCGTCGTATACAGAAATCTTATTTTGAATCAGAAAAATTTAACTTGAAAATTTACCGATAAAGCCAACATTTTGTAAAAGAGAGGGCTGACTGACTGAATCTATGGGTACTTTATACCGAGGATGTTAATGGAAAGTCTGAATTTTCATTTCATTTTCATATTAAAATAAAATCTTTGAAATTGACATGAAAATTCATAAAATGTTGTTAAGAAATGTGCACCATTTTCCGAAGTTAACAAATTTTCAAAAAAGTTAACCTTCCTACAATATCCCAGTTAAAGAAAATACTAATAGTCCACGAGCCAGGTACAAATTTCAACAGTCATTTCCTCTCGGGCGATAATTCGTAAAACGCTTCAAAAAGTTGTATCATAAAGCCTCGTGAACGTCAGCTGCTGTTCCGTCGGGGGGTTGAAGAGCAGCAGCCTCCCGCGCCCGTAGAAAAAAATATTATTTTTAGGTATTTCCTCCTAATTGAGAAGTGTATCAAATTATAGCTAACCCAATATCTTAAAGAAAAAGAAAAGTCAGCTGACTATGAGTGGTGGATTATACGTCAGTCCATGTGACCAGCTGACGTATAATCCACCACCATATAGTCGGCTGACTTTTCTTCTCTCTGAAGCATTTTACGAGTTTTCGCCCGAGAGGAATGGTCATGGAAATCTGTTGCTGGCTCGCGGGCCATAACAGGAAACAACATGTCATTAATGCTGAGGGACACCCAATGACACTTACTAGAACTTATCAAGCAGTTTGTGCAGCGTCATCACTTGTAGTCGTTTAGCAGTGGCTTGGACGAGCTTGACGGGGTCACAGTATAGGTGGGTGCGCGGTGGAGTGTCTGTGTTGCGTCGGTGACGACGCTTGCTCTTTTCGTCTTTTTTGTTGTATACTTTGAACGCTGATATTTCTGAGGGATTATCTGAAAAAAAAAATATATATTCATGATTACATATTTATGTAGTGATGTACCTACATAGAAAATTTTAAGGTGATATTTTAAACGGGTTTATCCATCTAGTTCTACAATAGAATGAAATGGACAAAACAAATCCAGACACTTCTACTGGTTACTGCGATAGAACAAAATTGACAAAAAATATTGCAGTGGGCAGAGTAGAACTGTTCGGATTTTTTTGTCCATTTTGTTCTATCATAGAACTAGATGGATAAACCCTTTTAAACGTGTCTTTGTCGTGCCTCTTATCAGTTTTTTTTCTTGTTGATAAATGGAATAGGCGTTTGTTATCCAACTCATCTGATGGAAAGTGACGATTAAGACAAAGGTGGTACGGTACACACGTGCGTGTGTACCACCTTTGTTTTAATCTTTATAAAATTTAACCTTTCTCGAAGTAGGTACCAATATTGTCATTCATGTTTTCAACCATATACATATATGTATTCTCCATACACTCCACCATGAAGCTCTGGTGACGGTACGTGTATAGGGCTCTGCTTTCGCTTTTAGGCTCATAGACGGTCCAGTATACATTCAGATAAGGCTGATTTGAGCCAGCCTAGCTCCTTCCAGAAGCACAGAAGCCTCCTGAGGCGTTGCCAGGCTTACAGGAGCGACCTCGCACCCGCAGATATATTTGTCTGTTACCGATTGATGGTTTTTGTAATTTGTGTTTTAAATACAAATTATTAAAATATTGTTTGTATTTTGTCCAGCTCTGTTTGTTATAATGCATACTTTACCAGCAATTTCTTCCTCAATGTCAATATTTTCCTTCTCCTTCTTCCCGGTCAACTCTTCCTTTCTAATCTTCAAGCCACAAGGTCCCAGTTCTGCTACATCACAAGTGCCGGTGTACATGTATTTCATGACCCTATCAAACGCTTCTGGGTGGACATTGTCCAGTGTGATCTGGGGCTTCTCGCCAGGGTTGGCGCAGGCATCTTTGTATAATTTGTAGAGGTATTCGCTGCTTGAAGCGATAATGAAAATGTGTGCAGGATACAGTTTTGTGCCGACCTAGGAGTAAAGATGTTAGAAGTTACTCAGATGTTCAGATATTATTTTATTAATGATCGCAATATCTAACTATAATCCTAAATGTAAACAGCATAGTTCATATTTCACTTTTTGATACACCAAAATGTCAAAGAGGAGACAGGCTATTATAATTACTCTTATAATTTTAATGTTTCATTAATATTTTTAAGAAATATTTTTATGGTCGGTAACTACTGTAAATCATCAAACATGAACTTTATCTAGGTGTTTAAAAAGCTAAGTTTATATGCGGATTCCGAAATATACCTTGAACATAACGTCGTGTAGCAAGTCATCATCCGAGGCACTTTCGCGAAGAGATTCCAGGTGCTTTGACAGACTGGAAGGAGACAATTCTGGCAGTGACTTTAAACCACAAGTTGGTTTTATCTGAAAATTGAATTTTAGAGTGTCTAACATATATCATAGATAAAATCCGAGCGAAATAAATGTATTCGAATTATCACGCACAAGTAATAAAGTGTACATACCTGTAGGCAAGCAAAGTTGTTACCTTCGCTATCAACAGTGATAGCAACCGCTCTATAAATATTAGAAATCTTAGAGATCCTTACAGACGTACAGTCATCTTTCTCTAAAAACTTGACGAGAGTGGATCTGTTATCTTTGTCTTTCTCTTTCTTGATTGGCTGCGGTTGGCTTGTAGGCGCGGCTTTACGGGAGATCAAGCCAATGTACGCTTCGCCGTACTTAGTGGTAAAGTATAATGCGTCGTGGGTTAGTGCCACATGAGTAACGATTGTTTGGTGGACGAGACCGAATACACATCTGCAAAGCGAAACTAACAAATTTATAGCATGAAATAAAAAAATAAGAATTTAAGAAATTTAAGTATTTTGCCTATATATTTATGCTCTACAACAAAACTTGGCTCTATGTTTTTCTATTAAACAAACACGCGTCCTCTTCATAAAAAAAAGTAGATGCAAAATTTTGTTTTACCAGTAATTCTTTTGGCAAGCGAAGATTATTATAATCTTACCTAGTAAGTTTGTTGGTAGTGTCCTGCCATATGAAGAGTTGTCCAACATTGGTCAACAATAACACGGTGACTCGCGAGTAAACACCTGTCTCGCTTACTTTAGCCTCCACACACACTTGACGGAGATTTATTTGTCTGTAAATGACATATCATAACGTTATACACAAAATAATAAATGTGTGTCTGTCAGTTCCGACCACGACTGGAGTATACAATCTTACAGTGACATATATATTTTATACTTTCATGAGCGTCCTCCCCCTCCCTCTCTATCTTTTATTGTACGTGTTAGAAATAAATATCTAACATTTAAAATATAACTCATTGTAAGTTAAATATGGTATTTAACTTACAATAATTATAATAATTAATTTGTAACTACTCTGAATTTAAATAAGTGTTAAATAAGGTTGTTAACGCCATCTATCGCAAAGAATGCAAAAGGACACATGAAACAGGTGGCGTGATCAACGCGAGACCAGTGCAATGGTGGGAATACTGATTCAATACTTAATTATGCCACTGGCAATGTTTATAATTTTTTTTATAACTTGGCAGCTCAGTTTCCTGTTCCGTGTCACGCGTCATCCTGCGCCCTCCTACCGAATCCTTGCGCCACGCACTACCCACTAAGGCCTGAGATGCTCCCCGCGCCGCACCACGCCCCTGGGGCCTATATATGCCGCGGCTCGCGAAGACTATGCCTTTTACCACCTCGACACCGCCACGAAGTTAAGTACTCTGTATCTACCAGCACCGGAACCCCTTTACAGTAGAAGAAAAAAAATATTTTTGTATCCTTGACAACGTACCTATGCAAAATTTCATGATGATCGGTTAAGTAGTTATGGCGTGAAATCGAAACAAACAAGCTCACATTCGCATTTATAATATTAGTCTCTACATACGTTTACTAAGTTTACTTACTTGATAGCAATCTTCTTGCAAATGTACTTGTGTAACAAATACACATCTCCGCGACTTGTACTGATGACTGTAGCGGCCTCACTGACGTCCACCAGCTGAATGCTTGCCTCCTCTTTATTATTCACATAAAACGTCACCTGTAAGTAATAAATAATTGAACAAGATTGCGAACAATGTTAGCGAATCAAATATATGTTAATAGTATCGTTCTTAAAAGTAAATAAAGAAAAAGTAAAAAATAGATAAAATAAGTAAAAAGGGGTTAGACTTACCCTTTTAGGCGCAGCAACAACTTTATCTTCATTGGAGTGTCCAAGCTGTCCTATATTATTGCCCCAAGTATAAACCGCGCGGATATTCCACACAACTGCATGATAGCGCGATGCGCGAATGCCCAGCGGCTCGGACAATTTAATCACAGGCTTAATAGAAGGCAATTTTATTGAGGATGGAGCCTTTGTACTGGACTGACTGACATTGTCTGTACTGTTTAGGGTGAATTGCAAAACCTGGAATAAAACACAAACAAATAAGAACTTGTAATTATGAGTGTAAGGCCGATTTCTATGGGTAACATTTTCGGAAAGCACAGGCACTTTAGTAAACTAATAATTTCAGCCAAGGGGCATCCGCTACTGGAACATTGTTCAGACTAAATGGAATTGAAATTTAAACATGATAATGGTGCCGCTTCTATTGTACACTCACTAAACTAAAACCTGACTTAATTTCTTCATATGAAATCAACCTTGTCTTCTTTGTAACAAGGTCTATTTGTTACTGGCATCTATTTCTCAGCGCCACTAAATTACACAAAAACCTGTCAACGTATACTTAACTTTATTTCCACGCAGCGAGTCCCCATTTATTCAAATTCCGTATAATTGCCACGGAGCGATATACCCCAATTATTCAAATGCCGTATAAAAACTTGTCCAAAACAAATAAGATGACGTTATTTTAATCGACACCTACGAAGACGCTTACTAAAAACACAGAGCAAAAGAGATGGCATTCAACGGATAGTGGCTCTCGCTACGTGGTATTTAAGCGTGACAGACTTTAATCGACAAATAAATTGCTTATTTCGATAGCGACATAATATGTTACCTACTTGTTTAAATTTTAAATAAGACCTTGTTTCGAAGTGAACAACGTTTACATCTTATATGAAGAAAAGTTAGTCAATTATTGTTTAGAGAGTGAAGTAACAGAATTGGCACAATGGTAGATTTATCTCTATCAGTTACTTTAACTCTTTTACGTATTTCTTGTACCAAAGTATTTATTCTCTCTCCTTTCGTAAAGAAATTCTCTCTCCTTTGGTAGCTAAATCGGCTTTAATGCTACATTTATAATGCATAACACTAAATTCAAACAAAACAAGAGGAAAAATTATAATTCCTTACAGAGTTTATTAATATTGCTACACAAATGCCAATGAAAAAGATTTTCTTTTGCCAAAGAGCAATAATAATATTTAAAACAATGATAAAAATTATGAAAGTAAAATCATGAAAACCACTTTTATTATGAAAGTTATAAGACAAAATAATAAAAATGACAATTAATAAAAAAAATGTTCTGTTTAAAAAATATAATAGGAGTATCAACTATGATTGAATCACATAACATTATTGGAACGAAGTTCCTTATCGCAAGTTCCACTTGAGACGCTCGGCGGATGAGAACTAGACGGAAAAAGTGTAAACGCAACGAAAAAAGCTGACCGCTGTATAGTGTATACCTCTCAATCTCTGCCTTCTCGCTCTTTCTCATAAACCTACTGTTCTTTTTCATCGAATTGATTTACGTCATCTATGAATATTGCGCAATACTACTGTACTTTGATGTTGGTTGTATACTAATTATCTATATCTTAGTTCGGGCACCTTTCAGATATGGCGCGCTTTCAATTTCGAGTTTTTACAATATTTATTATATTTTGATACAATTGTCTTTATATATAAATAAGTAATGTTTTCTTTAATTTGAAACTTTGATGTACCATTTTTTAAGAATCAAAAGATTAATTTCGCAATTACTCAGTTCATGTTTTTTTTTTAAAAAGAACTCCCGCATTAGGATTTACTCCTGTGTCGCGGGGGACTTTACAAACATACAAACAACGGACACAAAGAACACCCAGACTCAGATGGGACTCGAACCCACGACCTCTGGCTCAGCAGTCAGGGTCACTAACCACTAGACCAACAGGCCAGTCAGGTCATGGTCTTTACGACATTGCATGTTTTTCCCCTGTGCTCTTCATTTGTTAACACAAAACAACATATTTATTACATTACCTAAATGCATTTATAAAATTATTGTGCTATTTAGACGAAATTCCTACGTACCGTTCCGCTCTCCATCAAAAATATAGTGGAATTCAGAGTAATGGCTATAGCAGCACACGGCTCTGCCAGTCTCAATGGAGTGGGGCTTAAGGCAGTCGCATGCGGCCCTCCTGCTCGCGCCAACTGGCCGCAGCACCACGCGTTTCCTCCACCGCATAACCAGACGCTGTGAAACTTCCCTAAGCACACCTGAAAAGTGGTTAACAAATTACTCACATTAGTCTTCTACGCCAAAAAGGTTTTGCAAAACCTATCGTGAGGCTTCCGGACTAGCTATAATATGAAAAATATTCTGTTATAAGTTGTAACCTTGCAAAATATTGGTGTACTTAGTTTTCTGTGTCGCGGATCGCAAATAATTAGTTTATACAGGATCTTCTTTTTCAGATCTACCCCCAGCGTAGAAGTTTTTTACACGACTGCCCAATAAAAGTTTGAATCCTTACATAATCCCCAGTGACAATGCCTATAATTAAAAAAAATGTGAAATCTCAAATGTGATAAAAAAAATCTTCAATTAGTTTTTTGACAGGGCGTGTATTTGTGTCGTGTATTTGTTTGTTTGTGTTGTATGGTTTTTTGCTAGTCAGTGGGGTCATCAGAGCTCTATGGGGAGTGTCAGGGAGCTATTCTGTTGGCAACTGGGATTATCACCAGACGGGCCGTGTGATCGTTTGACAACATAGTTGTATAAAAAAGTGTCACAACATAAAATAGGTAACTCTTCTCTTACATTCAAGTAGTGCTTTTAAAAACTAAAGTGCCTGACCCCCCAAAACCTAAAAAAAACAATAGAGAAGGATATAGGTATAGTCGACTCTCGACAAGTTGAAACTCAACACAGAAACAGTTATAAATAGAGGTAGGGTTGACATTTTTCATAGCCTTATCAATCACAATTACACCGGTATATAATGCGAACTGCAAAGTCACTCATGAATCGACAGATCTGTGTACATGTATGTAAATAAACGATTTAACTGATGACAACAATCGCTTCAAAATATAGAGAGTATGGAAGCCCGGACTTCAAATTATTGCATGTTGGCGGGCAAGATACTTTTTCTTTCACTTTAAATTACCGAGGGGACCAATTAATATTGATTTTATTCAATTTATCAAGTATTTTTCAAGGGAAAGGGAAAAAAATCAAATAATCGAGAGATTCAAATTAACGAGTTTCAACTAATCGAGAGTCGACTGTACCTTGCTGAGGCGCAAAACCTCGCTAACAATAAACCGGCCTTTAAGAAAGCCAAGAGCATATTCTTTTACATTAATTATATCAGCCAATAAAAATACACTTAATGCCTTACATACTTGAGATAAAAATAGCCTTTCTTGAGATTTTGTGTACTTAGGTACATCTGAACCAAACTATAATATTGAAAAGAGTCGACGGCTATTAGGATTCATTATTCTACCCTGCTAGGTAGAGCACGGTAATTGCCTCTCTCTGTATTTCCTGTGTTACCATGTTCATAGAGTCGTCTAAACTTTTCAATAAGCTAATAGCTAATAAGTGTCCTACCTAATAACAATATTTGTTTATATATTTTTAATTTACAAGTTTTCTAAATGGCCTGTTATTTACAACTCACTTTTATAATCACTAATAAAATAAAACCTACTTACAATAAATCATAACATAGATATCAGTTTTTTAAATTATTCAAGATGTGAAATGAATACACGTGCTTAACAGGAAAAAATATATTATTCAGTGTCTGAATGAAGTATGAGATCTTATAGCATCCCCGCCGTACATGTCCGGCGTTAACTTATAACTTTGAAAAGGATTCATGGCAGAAACCACCTTTACAACCCTTTTAGGCTGATCGTCAACATATACCATGTTACCAATATCACCAAACGACCCGCCCGGGGGCACCACCATAACCTTGTCAGCATCTTCCCTAACTTTCGACGGCAATAAATCCGTGAATCGGCCGGCCATTGTTCCCAACAATGGTTCATCCTTGTTTATACAGTATGCGAATAAAGCCACCACTGTATAAAAACATCCTACTAGTATAATATAGAATATTATAATTCCTTTGTTTCTTGATATTGCTGACTGCAATTCAAAGAAACATCCTCTATCTTTGTAGGTCTCTACTTCAGGGTTGGTAGTCAGTGTGCAATCTTTAGATACTGGTGTAAGAGTAGTCACGTTTGCCAGCTTACAGCACTGCACTGGATATAATTTGTCCGGATTAGCCTTCTGCCAATTGGATCCATTGAAGTCCATAAAACCCACCACACCGCAGCATCCGTATTTAATCATAATGTGGTCCCAAACATATGTAATCAAATCATTCTCCTGCCCATAATACTCATGAATAGACTCTTGTAAATATTTCCGTGTTCTTTCATTGTTTGTATAGATGTTGTACATTCCCGTAATAAAAAAAATCCAGAAAGAAACAAAGGATAATACTGTGACGAGGAATATGTACGACTTTATAGCGCATTTCACTTTGCAGCCGGCACCGAGTACTCCACAACATGACGTTAACATTGCTAGTACTGCTATTGGCATCAGAATCATTGACATTGGAGTGAGCCATAGCTTTAAGTTGACGAAATGGGCAATTACATCTACTGAAGAACTTTTCGTGACAGTATAGTTCACTTCACGGAAGAATTCAGTATTCACTGTGCACCAGAGGCAAATAACAAATCCAATGCCGCCTAATATAAAGAACAAAAGATTTGTAAATCCTAAACATGTTCGCGGTAAACCAACCGTATGCATCCTTATTTATGTTCAGAAGCTATTTGAAATACGAAAATTAATTGATATTTTAGTTAAACATATTAATTCTAAAAATAACAGACAATTGATGTTTGTCACTGACATTTCCACAAATTATTACTTTTAAAGTGCATCAAAATGTATCAAGAAAACAAAAAGGAGAATGTTATACATTTAAGTTCTATTAGGCCCATGCAGCAAATAGGCTTTAATAATTATAATGATTTATTTGCGTAAAATGTGGTACAAGGTGTTACATAAAATATGGGCACGATTCCAGACAGCTGTAAGGTAGCTAATTAGGATATGAGTTATAAAACGAAACTAGGTAATCATTTTACTTCAAATTGTAAAGAAAAAAGTTCCGAAAGTGGGTAAAACACGAAACAACATTTGTCCATACAACACACAACAGTCCATCTCAAAAGAACAGAAATTTTGGAAAGTGTTCGCACCCATCATACTCACCAGACATAGACAGGGTTTGTATTTTGATTACTTTATACAGGCTAATAATTCGTAATCCGATTAAGCAAGCAAGCAAAAGTGCCTTCAAAGATTCATAAATTGACATCCTCAAGATTACTATACCAGAGGCCAATGTACTTCCATTAACATGACTTAAGGGGAAATACCACAATTAATAAGATATACTTATTGTATTTTCATTAAAAAACATTACTCGACTCTTTTTTCTATGTAAAACAGCAATTTTACAATAGTTGCCATCAACAAGTAACTCGCGAAGTTCTGTAATTTAAATGATAATTTACCTGTTTCACATATGTATTGGCTCTGTTGAAGCATGTGAGTAGCTCAGGCGTAGCTCGCTCCTGCTGTGAGCCTGTGCCAAGAGTGTAATTGGAGTTATTGCCCCACACATACACCTCACTTGGTTGATTGCCTTCATGCTTGTACATGTATTGACGGTCAAGCATTGCATGTTCTAGAGCTCTATAGTCATCTTTATCAACAATGTCTGTGTTTGCACCTAAAAGTTATATATAATTTTATTAAAATAGGCTCCAAAATACAGTACGAAGAGTACACGCCACTACAAACAGTAATATGTACAGATCGATAGATCTAGCAATATGCTATGGCTGTCAATAGTCGGATTACGTAGATACAGTGTACATTTGAAATGTAGGCTAGTTAGTAGTAAGTAGTAACTTGGTAATCATTCTAAAGTAGGACTGATTGTCAGTTACTATATATGTGTTTAAAGGTGTGCGTGAGGATTGAGGGTCCTAATAGTGAATCGAAAAACGAATGTTATCTAGATTTAGCAGAAGTTGTACACAAATTGTAGAAGGAAACAAAGATAAATATTTCTTTTTATAAATATATATATTACACACCAGCTTTCATAAGATCCACAGCAGTTTGTATCTGTCCATAAAATATACTTCTATGCAATGGTGTATACCCTGATTCACGGTCGCGTGCGTTTTTAAATGCCTCTGAAGAATGTCGTACCAGCCAGTCCATCAAACGAAGCCTGCCACAGGAGGCAGCTGCGTGTAGGGCAGTGCGACCCTACAAAAAAGTTAACTTAGTTATTTTATAACATTTTTAAATGTTTTGTTTAAAAAAATGTGTGTGTCAGCTCCGACGCACGACTGGAGTTTACTCTCTTTCTCTAACTCCCTCTCTATCTCCCTGCCTAACTCTCTCCCTAACTCCCTCTCTCTCTCCCTCCCTAATTCCCTCCCTACCTAACTCCCTCCTTAACTCCCTCTCTCTCTCCCTCCTTAACTCCCTCTCTCTCTCCCTCCCTAACTCCCTCTCTAACTCCCTCTCTAACTCCCTCACTCTCTACCTCCCTCTCTCTCTCCCTCCCTAACTTAATCTCTCTCTCCCTTCCTAACTCCCTCTCTCTCTCCCTCCCTGTCCCTCCCTCTCTCTCTCCCTCCCTAACTCCCTGTCCCTCCCTAACTCTCTCCCTCCCTAACTCCCTCTCTCTCTCCCTCCCTAACCCTCTCTCTCTCTCCCTCCCTAACCCTCTCTCTCTCTCCCTCCCTAACCCTCTCTCTCTCCCTCCCTAACTTACCTTCCCTCCCTCTATATATTCTGTATATATTTACACATATATATATAACATAAAGGTATAGACATAATATCTACTTACATGCGTCGAGAATAAGGAGTAAACTCCAATAAAGCATAAAAAGCACAATAAAGCGTTACGCTGCCCTCCGATCACTAAATTTTACTCTTCATTTTTTTTTATACTGGGCGCCTTATATGCAAATCGATTCTTAAGGAGTAAACTCCAAAAAAAATATTTACTTGATACTTTACAATATATAATAAAACTTTACTTATTATGAATGCCACCTGAACTATATAATAACCTACCAAAACCTCTCTTACAAATTAACAATAAGAACTTATTCAAAAAAGAATTTATGAATCTCTTAAATAATGAGGTATATTATGGAATAGATGAATATTTCAGTGACACAAATTTAAAATGAGTAGATTACTAGTACTATACCAATGTATAACTATAATATGAAGTCCAATATATTTTTTGACAAATGCATAATGCATGTTTTTTCTTGTGTGATATTGAAATTCATTAAACTTATATTTATTTCTTTGACAAAATTGCATCATATGACACCTTTCAAAATTGATGCTCAACAGACATTGAGAATATTGTACCACATAAAGAACAGAGGTTAGAATTGGAGTTTAGGGCTTGAAAGTGAAATATACAAAGTAAATAAGTTGACTTACCTCAAAATCAAAAGCCTTGACAAAATTAACACAAGTCCCTTTAATAAAACTGGCCAAAGCTTCATCACTGATAGCACGCTTAGTAATGGCACTTGTTATAGCCTGTCCATGAATACGTGACTTACACCGTACAGTGCAGTCCACTTCCACTTTGTGCTTACTCATTATGTTTAGTTAGGCACCCTTAATAAATTGTAGACAATATTTTCTAATGTAGAACTTCTGAAGATATTATATTTTCTATATACAATATTTTCTTGATGAACTCTTATGGGTATTATTAGTGAGCAATACACAGGTACAAGTAGAGCGCTGCTCTGGTAGCTCCCGAAGGAGCTACAGTTTTCCCTTCTAGCAGGACATGATTGTTGGAATGACAATCTGTTGAAGAAAATAAACAAAAATATGAAAAATTTAAATTATTACTAGTTTCTTGGTATGGCATTAGAATAGCTTTTTAAATAGGCTATAAATTTTGTCATCCAATTGGACGACTAATTTAAATTTATTCATCCTATTAGCAGACGACTAGACACTACATTCTAAATAGTAAATGAATTTCAACATAAGTATGTACATAGGTTTATGACAATACAGTTTATTTTTGTAAATTTTGTAAAATTTATTTTTAAAAATCGAAAAAAAATTAGAATATTTTTGCAAATCAAATATTTTCAAGGTCATGACACCGGCAATCCTGAAATTCGTGATATCATTTAATATTTTAGATAAAAATACATTATGCCTGTCTTTTATAACTATTGCTGGAGCATTCTCTATACAAATAGCTACATAAACAATACAGATCACCTTTACAAGAAAACAGCTGTTTGATGTCGCTTGGGCAAGTAAGAAATCTCAGACATGATTATTCACGTGAAATAACAAACCAATTTGCACATTTAATGTTGTTAATAAAGAATTACATAAGCTTATAACACTTAAAAGTAAAGGGAAACAGGAAGATACAAGATTTTATAAAATTTCGCAATCGCAAAATTCTATTATGACATTCCTACTGATCACAGACAAAGTAACTATTATCTTATCTGTGTCACAGATAACAGATAACTATATACTGCCAGCATAGATCGGAGCTCTGACTGCCAGACTGCCACTAATCCTTCACGCACACCATAGAGTACATAAAAAATACTGAAACTGTTTCATCTCTCGCTAATTATATTTTTCCAGTCCTCAAATGTCGAGATGACAAATGTCGGGGCCCCTAGGCAATGCAACTCTTAAGGCTAATTTCCTAAAATACATTTTTCCTACCATAATGCAATTTTATTCATAATCATAAGTTATTACGTTATGTTTTACTATATTACGAAGGTATACCATCCTAACTAAAATAATACAAAGTAGGATTTTTTTTTATTAAATAGGTACAAGACAACTATTATTTTAGATGGTTGATGTTCGTAAACTAAAATAATTAGGTATGTAAAGTACAATATGTTTAAATATTAACTGTTCTAATTTTTTAAGATACAAAATCTCCGTACATGGGGCTCGTAGGCCTCTAGACCGTCGCCTACTCTGCCTTATGGACAATATAACGGATGGGTTGGGAAAAAATGCTTACTCTCCGCAATCATAATTCAACTTCCCAAATTATACAGATGGATTGATGAGTGTAATAATTTTGATGAATAATAAATTCACAAAATTAATTTTTTATTAATTATATTATTGGGAGTTTACAGTGTACATTGTTCATTCGGTACGTAAGTCACGACTTTCAGACACACCCGAAAGTTTCATCGCAGCTTTACCGATGCGTCTAGTGTTTGTATACTCTTAGGATGCGTCCTATAATTATCAATATCAAATGTCAAATTAAAATTACAATTGAGGGGTATAATTGCAAAAACTGCAAAGTCCTTTAACGCACAAAATCGGGAAACTGATGCCTAATTTGTTTCTATTTATTATAGTATTTTTGTACTAACTATACTTGCGTGTATTGTTAAAAATTATTGCTTATAAGTACTACATTTTATAACTTATATATGAAGTTATAATGCTTTACAAGCGAGAAATAGAAATAATAATAAAGCTTATAATTTAGTAGCAATTAATAAATTCTGTACCTCAGAGGTACATAACATTAAGTGTCAAAACGTAAATATTGCAGTAGATACAAAAATACGCAGCATAAAACTTTAATGCAACATTACTCAGGAAGTGTTAAAGGTATATGCATGATATAAACTGTGTTCTTTAATATTTTTTAAAGCTATTTACGGGAATTAATACGATTTTTTTGTAATCATGCGTCAACTTATAATGATCTTTTAAGACCCTATAGCCACATTTGAATTAGTGAGTTTAATATCATATATCATTCGATAATTCTTTTCGTTGACATCGTGTGACTTGATGCTTTATAATATAAGATAGAGCTCGCTTTAACGATTTTATTGGTGTAAAAAACCAGATTTGGAAAAAAAAAAAATTAATATTGTATAACTCTAAGGTACAGAATAGAAATGAAAGGACAATAAGAAGGTAGGACATGTAATGGTACGTTTACACGCACGCCGTGCAGCCTGGCAAGCAGCATGGCACGCAGCTCGGCGCGCAGCCTGCCACGCAACCTTTTCACACCAGGGCTGCCAGTAAGGACAACTTATTTTATACCGCTAAGACTCGGAAATCATACAAAATCATGTACTATTATACAAAATCAGTGTTGTACAACTTTAGAACGTCACTCTTTGGGGATTTTAGTAAAAGGTGTTTTAACTTTAACGTATAAGGATTTAACAGTTTATCACAGACATGATTTGTTTTAAGAATCTCTATGTGTATGTACGTACTTTTTACGCTATAACATCAGCAATGATATTGTATCCATATATGCAATGCAATCTACTATACAAACAGGATACAAAAGATAACCGATATTATACCAATTTTGTACCCAATTTACAATCTGGCAGCCCTGTTTCACACACTTGCAGGCATGGTCCGTAGGGTATTAGTGTTCTGTGGACATGGTAGTCAGTGCAAACATGGGAGACGATGTAGACGTAGATCTCGTGGGAGCTACTGCTTTGGCCTTGATCTATTTTTATTGAAAAAAAAAACAGCCCGACATAATTATGCATGCGAAATTTTACTTAAAACTATTAGGTTTTACAATTAAAAAATCATTTATGGTGTAAAAACACTTTTGAAGTAGCCAAAACTTTAAATTTGATTTTTTTATTTGACATGCGTTATAACTATTTTTACATCGAAGAGTGCTTTTACATAATTCGTTTCTTACTTTAGTGGGATCTCTTTGAATGAATTTACTATCCTCGCTAACTTTTGAATATAATTTTTTATTATTTCTAATAAACATGAACATAATTAACCATGATAAGCATTGGGGGCGGCTTCTTCATTAAATGAGTTTCGTAACTGTTTTAAGGCATATATAAATCTATTTTATTTACTGCACATCATTGATATGCGATTAGTTACAATTCTCTAATCGTCAATCAATCAATACTAACTTTAATCCTAAGAATTGGCACTATTTTGTTTCATATTTTTTTGGGCCCTGATAAACAATATTTATTTTTACTAAAAGAATAGTTCAGAAACATCTTTCTGAAGTCTTCTTTTGCTTTCGATTCATGCATGATAAAGGTTCAGACCACTCCGATATATTTGGTGTCGTCAAAAATTAATTTCGATCGTTACGTCGTCTGTATGCCACGAAGATGAAAACTATACTAACGCGGCCGAGAGCGTGTGTGTGTGTGTGTAAACAGGCACACAAGCACATTCACCCTTTGAAGTGTGTCAAAAAACCGACAGTCGTCCCGATCGGCGCCAAGCGCGTGCACATTCACGCAAGCATGCACAAACAGCCTGTTCACATGCTTGCGTCGTTGAATGTCGGTTTGAACGCGAGCGTGTGAACGCAGGCGTTAGTCGTCCCGATCGGCGCCAAGCGCGATCACATTCACGCAGGCATGCACAAACAGCCTGTTCACATGCTTGCGTCGTTGAATGTGCTCGTTGAATGTCGGTTTGAACGCCAGCGTGTAAACGCGCCATAAAAATGGACTTTGCGGTTTTTGAAACTATCCCTCAATTGACAATACTGACACTGACTTGACATTTATTCTGGCACTGTCAAGCTGAGAGCGCAGTATATTTTCAATTTCAATTTGATTACGTAAAAATAACATGTTTCAAGTAATTAGACGCACGGCGAGTTTATCTAAAACTCATCTGCTTAAGTGAGTAAATTTCTTAGATTAGCTATTGTAAGATTAAATAAAAATTGTATTGGAAAATTTGTACTTGGTAAAAGCAAAAGATCGTGTTTGAAGCTAAACTTATCGTTTCAGATCAGTCCCTGCGTTTTCAACAGGTTCTGTGCGCTTCGACGTTTATGATCGCAAAGAGGCTCCCATAATTGACAATGAATCTGTACTCTTACCCGAACAAACTCGACAGAATGCAACTTTGGAATCAACCATAACGGTCCCAGCTAAGGTATTTTTTTAGGCTTTAACTCTTCTGTTTAGTTGGTTTTCATTTCAAGATGTTTTCTGGTAGAAAGTTTAAAGCAATGGTAAAGTAAGCATATTACAATTTCATTGCTAGTATAGTGTGAATTAGTCAGCAGTAATTTATGTTTGTTTTAAATATCGAGCAGAAGGCAACTTCCTTGTATACTTAAACTAGGTATCAAAAGTCCAATAAAACTTCATGAATATAACTAACTATACATATCTTACCTATTCTATAGATTATAATATAACAAGTATTATAATAATTAACTTGCGGCTTTCACTCCTTTAACCTCAGCGGACGTAAAATCTGGATTTGATGCAAAATATATAGTCATCATGAATGCACCTATTTTATATAAAACCAATAGGTAGACTTTGAAATCTACCTAAAATTATTACTGTGTTAACACATTCTAGGTGGATCTGACTCCTATCAACGGTGTTCCAGCAGAGCATATCAAATCACGCCGCGTTCGCATCTACCAGCCTCCTAAGAATGCCATGCAGAGTGGCACCAACAACATTCACCATTGGGAGATGGAATTTGACACTCGCCAACGCTGGGAGAATCCCCTGATGGGATGGACTTCTAGTGGAGATCCTCTTTCTAATATGAAAGTTCAATTTAAGAGCCCCGAAGAAGCTGTTGAACATTGTGAGAAGAATGGATGGTGTTGGTACATTGATACTCCGAAGATAGATAAACCCATGGGACCCAAGAATTATGGCATCAACTTCTCATGGAACCGTCGTACCAGGGTTTCCACTAAATAAATAATGTTAGTATAGTCTAATTCATAGTTAATTTAACATGTTAGAGATTTGTGTAGTAAAATTTGTTTCAAATTGTCTTTTACTCAATACACAAGTGTAGGAAGCAGCAATTTTTTTATTTTATAATAAATTCTGATATAGTGTACCCTGGATTAAATTTGTTGGTATTAAGGAGCGATTTTTTTAAAAAATTTTTTTTTTAAATAAATTATATTACTTATTAAAATATTTTAAAACCAGTTTTAATTTATTTAAGAAGTAAGTATCATTTACAAACGAATGTGTCAAACATATTCTTTTGTATTTGTATAGTATAGTATAGTAGTGAGCTTGAACCTTTGTTATGCTTCATCTAGTGACTCATTTCATGGTAGAACTAGATGCTAACTGATGAAAAGCATTATCTTAATCTTGGTTTATCTTGTTTGATCACTGCACGAAAAACTATTGTGTCGGACGCCCCATGGGACGGAGCCTAGGCCTGAGCCTAGAGTTATATCAATGGAACACCAGTTTCTTTTTACAACACTAGCCCCAAACCCAGACTTTGTCCGTTAAACAATTATCATGCTAAGGCTACTGGCAGATGCAACTATTTTCAGAAAGGTGCAGTGGTTTCAAAGATAATCCTCTACAAACACTAAATTCTGAGTGTAGCCTTGTAACGCTCCTGGAGTTACGGAATATTAGGAAGTGAATGAGAATGGTAGATTTTTATTACCGAGTATAGTAACCTGGCGGCTGCTTAACTATTAATGTTAGACTTTGTATATGTCGTGGCTAGATGGTAAAATCGATCATGTAAAGTATACAACAAAGTCGTTTTTATTTGTATGATAAAATGAAATAGCAAAGCATTATTTACTTGTTAATATGTAGTGCGCTAGATGGCGCTGTAAAAAATTCTATGTATGTGACGTTGCCACATCGCTATGTGACGCCCTCAGAGTAATAATTACCAATTATTGTTCTGTGAAGCCGAATACTTTCAGTAGACATGCAGATTGATAGTCAGCAGTAGATGTTAAAAAATATGTATAATTTCATTTCATTGTAATTCTCACCATGGTTTATTTATATTATGTACCTAAAATTATATGGTCCCAGTAAATGCCCTAAGTTGAGAAACGGGGACGGAAGTGGGTGAGATATTGTGATGAGTAACTGGATTAATAGACACAATAAAAATGCGGCATTTTCTATATTTTCATTTAATCATAGTTTTCAACATGGTTAATTTATATTTTGTACCTCGGAAGAAAATCATATTTCGCAGGTCTCACTTAAAGTTTTTTATTTACATATCATACAATTTAAACATATGTTACACAAATCGAACCATGCTCAACACATGTTTGAAATATTGCAATTTCACTAACTACAATAGTTTTACATGTACATCGTACATTTTATTATAAATTTTAGTTTAAGGGCTTGCACAGTCGATCGTTTAAATCGCTCAGTGTAACTAGTCAATGACACACCAAAAATTGACGTTTCTAGTTCCTTTGATGCATAATCTTGTGCGTTCAATTTTAAAATAACTAGCTGTTCGTCGAAAATCGATCCCTGTGCACGAGCCCTAAAAGTGATCACTAGCAACCTCTTCAAAATTTATTTTTAAGTAGATAAAATATGAAAAATTATTGCGTTCTCTTTATTTACATAGTATTGAATTATATGGAGAAATGTATCTATACTATTAGAACAATATTATCATGCCTTCCCTTTTTAAAATTCAAAATATATAATAGTGTTTTGTTATTGAGATATTATATTTAAAGCAAATGTATAAAGTTTGTCGTAAAGCCATGTGGTACAAATACAATATGCTATAAGGTGTCAGCTTCTAAATTTCTAGCGTAATTCAATACAGGCTTCGAAAACTCTAAGTACAAATTAATGAAAAACATTTTGGTCAAGAGTTAGTAAATTGAGATAAAAAATGTTTTAAATAAAAATGAAGTTATTGGTCCTTGCTAAATGGAACATATATGGGGTTTAAAATGTACCTGCTCAAGTATACTCCTAGAGAATTTTAAAATTTATTTTAATATTTCATTTAGAAAACAGCTAATTCTATTATTTTTATGAACTACGTAAATTAGCGCACCACGTCTGTTATTGAATACTTTAAACATCATTAGATCTCGACAGCGTGTAGATATCGTTTCCATATAAAAGTGATTTATGACAATGAAAATAATAAGTCTGACGAGGTCGTGAAATAGAAGGTGATGAAGGTGCGTAAGGAATATCAAATAGGTGGTAAGACAAGACTAGATTATTCGCTACGCTCACTATTTACTTGACGTGCTAGTTCGTTTGGAATGATAATTGACATTATTCAAGTCGTAACTAGTCTTAAGCATGTAGGCACTGTCCCTCGTGGACTTTGTCTGGGTATAGACGTATACAGTTTTCACCACTACACAGTTGCGATGAATGTAAAAATAAAGGTTCTTCGCAGCTGGTTTTATTTCAGCAAGAGGTTGTTCAAGTATCATGTAAGCTGGTTTAGGGGTTAACATTTTCTAATTTTTGTTTTATGAACTAAAAATAAGGCGTTTTAATATAAAGAAAAACTACGAGAGATAAATATATTAAAAACGTAACTTTAAAAAAAGTGTAACCAACTTCAATGCACCTAAATCATGATAATATTAATAAGCTGTACTTAGATTATATATAGGTCCAGATGCCTAATCCGCGCCCCAAAACTGAAGCCAAAAAATACAAGCAACTAATACAAATACAAGCGACTCACTCGTCATACGCGAGCGAACGTTCGCCGCTGAAGTAAGTCTAGAGCCGCTATTTATATAATATTCAAAAATGCCTGGTTGTGCAGTTACATCCTGTAAAAATTATACAAAAAAAAAGCATAAGTGTCCGAACATCACATTTCACTTCTAAGTATTCTATTTCCTAATGTATTTATAAACAATAGAACAAAATTTCAAATTAATAAAATTGCGGACGCCATTATTGGAAATGTTGCCAGGGACGTGAATTTCATTTACAAATAACGCATTCTAGCAGTATGTATAATTTTCTTTCCCAAACTTGTTATTTATGGAAAGACGAGAATTATGGTTCATGTTCGCGAAATTGGAATCCTTCAAATATTCTTAATTTCTAAGCTCTAGCGCCCGGAGTTCAATGTGTCCGTCAAACAATACTTTGGCTATAGGATTGTACTCGTATTATATATACATATATGTGTATACCTTTATGTTATACATATATATAACATAAAGGTATACACATATCTACTTACATAAGTCGAGAATAAGGAGTAAACTCCAATAAAGCATAAAATGCACAATAAAGCGTTACGCTGCCCTCCGATCACTAAATTTTACTCTTCATATTTTTTTCATACCGGGCGCCTTATATGCAAATCGATTCTTAAGGACTAAACTCCAATATGTATATTAGGGTGGGCCAAAAAAAGTATTTAATTTTTTTTCATTAGTTACCATGAAAGTATTGTTCAAGATGACGTAAAAATAATCCTGTGAAAACAGCAGCTCTTAATATTACTATTAATAGGTGCCGCTTCGTGATTTTTGATTTCCCATTTAAATAACGTGATATTTTATTTTTATTAAAATTTTATCGCGTTTACTTGGAAGTATGATAAAAATAATAAATTCTACTATGTTGAACCTAATTGTTAATTTTTATCACTATTTTCATATTTCACCGCTAAAATCACTGCAGTTATCGATTTGAGCGCCACCTTTATGGCATTATTCAGATGTAAATAATACTTAAAGTTAAGTCAATCTCTCCAACTGGGTTTACTGAAATTTAACCTTGAATAACTTTTAAACGAGCTAAGCGAAAAATCATATCCGACCTTTTTTCGTAGATCGTTTAGTTTTCTAAAAGAATATGTATTGATTTTTACAACTTGTCAATCCGTTGGAACGTGATAAAATTTCAAACAAAAAAAAATATATCTATATATGTATATATCCAAGTATTGCTGTAAATATGTCTTTAAATTTACATGGTTTGAGTGGCTGAATTAAAATACAATAATATTGGGATACAATGCCCCGGTTTCCTGATACATTGAGTATATAAATCGTTCCTACTAAGTAGCTTTATTTTTATTTTACATTTGCCTTTTTAACTAAACGATTAAAAAAAATGAAATAACGAATACTTGTAACACATTTAAATACATTTAAAATGTCTTTATTTAATATTACTTACATCAAAAAAAATATTATTGTTTCATAAAAAAATCCCTACATTTTGGGGTAACGTCTATGCACTGGTAGTGAAACCGTCACGCACACAAGCGCAGATATTGTACGTTGACACTCGCGTTGGGCGGCATTCCCTCACACAGCTCCAAAAAGTGGCTTCAAAGTAAACGGTGACTTTTGTACTGGACACGGTATCTGGACCTATATATAATCTAAGAAGCTGTATTATTCATCCTTTAGTTTACCACCCTTACAGGTGGGATATTTTCTTCAAATTTAAATGGGGCAAACCTACAGTTAAGTTGAGTAGGTACTTTTTTTTTGAAGTCTGTTAAACAATTTTTTCAACAAAAAGTAAGTAGTAGGTACCCATAATTTAATTTATTAATACCACAAATTCAATTCGAAAACGTCTATTTATTTCAGGGGACACTCGCACTAACTTGTAAATATACCTACGTTGAAATTCGTCAGTATTTAGGCTTAACAATGTATTATACGAGTACATTCAAGAGCTACAGTATCTTTTACCCGTCCAGAAAAGCAAAACATCTTTCATCGAAAGGCTCATTTTCATTAGTCGTTATTTCCCGCATTCGAGGTGCGAGAGATTTTTGTTCACGCATGCCATAGGGACTGAATGGGGAACCGTTTTCATTAGTTGATGGGGCCCGCATGCGGGATGTTTGATGTTCTTCACCGCACATTTACGCGGTTGTTATGAAAGAGTGGTGATGAATAGACTTGCCTGCTATGGATCAACATTTGATGTTGTGTGGAGCAATTTTATCTGTTTGGGACTTACTGAAGAAGAAATTATTAGCTTCGTGGAATAAATAGAAAAAAAGATTTTGGTGGGCAGTTTACTGAAAAATAGAAAGGTGCACGGTGCGTCAGAAACATTGTGTATGCAGTTAAATTTAGATTTGGAGTGTGATGTCGAAGAGCATAATAACTTTTTCAGAATCCCAGCACTCTGCATGCTTTACATCAACCGATGAATTTCATTGGTTGTTAGGCCGCGTGCGGGGAATACCCGCGTGTGCTGCATATCGACTGAGATATTGATGGCGTATTTTCAGTAGTCGTTATCCCATATTCGGGGACTCGACGGATGTGGTATAAGGACTGAGTGAACGAACAGTGAAAATGAGCCTTTTTTTATGGTATAGGGGGCAAACGCGCAGACGGATCACCTGATGGTAAATGACTACCATGGCATCATTGCCGGTTTTCTGTGAGGCCGTGGTATCACTCCGGTCGAGCCGGCCCATACGTGCCGAAGCATGACTCTCCCCTTTATCATTGGACCCCTCCGTCCAAGATTTTCTAGGTAAGTTATTTTGTGGGGAAGAAGCTCTAAAGTCACTGAGAGTTTGCTTATATTATTTAATATATATAATTTTATATTATATAATACTTAAACGCCCCATAACATTTAAAATTTTGAGGTAAGGTGTAAATAAAATATTGTCAGTTTTTTAACAAAAAAAAATATGTCAACTCGGATTTGATTCAATTAAATATTAATTTATTATAAAAAAAATATCTACGCTAATAGCAAATTCCCTCGAGGTATGTTGAACTACCATAGTTCTACTTATCAACACATTCTCGGCAATGCATCAATCTCAAATATGTAGCACATAACAAATTGATATACAATCCAAGGAATTCTATTTAGAGTTTGCGAATGACTGCACGAATGGCATAAAGGACAAACATTTGTGTGATCAATTAATAGTAGTTCGTCTGGGTGTTCTTTGTGTCCGTTATTTGAAGGTTGTAAAGTCCCCCGTGGCAAGCTAAATTATTCTAATGCGGGAGTTGTCTTTCAACAAAGACAAAGATATTAATAATATTAACTAACAACGAACATTATAATATAACCTCAGCATAAGGCAAAACTCAAGATTATTTTACGTAGGTAAACACGAGATTCCTTACTTAAGGGTTCATTACGCGGTACAGGTTCATTATTTTTTAGGGTTCCATGCCCGAAAGGTAACCAACGGGACTCTGTTACTAAGCCTCCGATGTCCGTCCGTCCGTCTGTCTGTCAGCGGGACAGCGGATAGGGACAGTTGAAATTTTCACAGAATGTGTATTTCTGTTGCCGCTATAACAACAAATAATAAAAATAAACAGAAATTAAAGGGGGATCCCTACTCTACATAGTATTAAATCGTGTACACTGGTGCGGAACCCTTCATGCGCGAGTCTGACTCGCACTTGGCCGGTTTTTTTAAGGATGCATAGTAATAATATGTCGTGGCCAGAATTTAGAATTGACCACAGACCATATCATGATGTGAATGACCATTTCAAAATGTACCTACAAATATTTAATGAAGTGATCCGGCACATCACGAGGTGGTCAATTTTAAGATCTGCACGACAATTACACAAATTTGGCTAATTTGACTAGAAAATTTGTACCTAATCATTAATTTTGTTGACATAAAAATAATTATTTTAAGTAGGTTGTGATACATCATAGATAATGATGATAATGATCTATAAATTAGTTTAGACAGACTTTCGGAAAATGTACACAATCCAAACCTTTTATTTCGATACTTCTGTACTTTTTGTGATTAATTTGTTAAACTTTGACCATTGTCAATATTTTACCTATATATCAATATAATTATTTTATCTATACGGTTGCACAATAATATAGTATTGAGCTCTCACAACATTAAAATAAATTTACAACTAATTTTGGTACTCAAGTTCCGATTCATTGTAAATACACAAAGATTTAAAATTGAACTGATCATTAAAAACCTGTGCTAAACCTCTTGTAAATAATATTGGTTATGTAGTAAATAATAATTGTTTCGGTTTACAACAGACGTATGTCCGTTTTTAAAAATCCTTCTCTACGTGCAGTGGCGTAGCTACCGGAGGGCTCGACGGGGCAGTTCCCCGGGGCCCCCAAGCTCAGGGGGCCCCTCGGCCTCTGACTTACAAACTATAAATTGAACTAGTGAAAATTTTCCCACATTCGGAATAGAAATAAACCATTTTTCAGAACCAGAAGTTATCAGGTTTGTACTAGAGTTGTGACTTTAGCACTATTTATATTAAATTGCGTATTTGCTTGAATATGGAGTACGACGAATCTGGATTACGTCAAATCTGGAGTACGTCGAATTTGGAACACGACGAATACGGAACAAACGATCTTAAATAGTTTAGTTGGGACCCTAGTTTATTTTTTGCTCCAGGGCCTTTGGTTACCTAGCTACGCCACTGTCTACGTGTCAAGTGCCTTGCTTCCTCGATCATTTCTGATCTTTTGTAGCGCACTCTTGCTTTATAGTTCACTGCTTCGAGAAACCTCCAGATCTTATCATCAGTGATTGTTTGTATTTGCTGCGAGTGCATGACTTGCAAACCGAGGTTAATACTTCGGTACCGTATTAGTGGGCCACACTTTCGCTAAGTTCATTGACAGTTTAGAAGTAAGTATCTTGGCTTTTAGTAGGGATGCCTTAGGTTCTACTAAAATGAGCCTCACCTTATTTTATTAATGTTTTTAGGTAGATCTTGACATTCACAAACTTAAATAAATAGAATTAATATAATAAATAAAAGTATGTAGGTACCAATTTTTCATCATGTTGAAAAGTAATTTTATTTCAGATTCACGTAATAGTGTAGTGAATTTAGTGGTTAATGTATTATACCTATATTTCGTCTCTGTCTAGCTTCTTATACTTACTATAGTATACTGGAGTCCTTTCGCTTCTAATATTATTGTTAAGTAAAGCGGATGTAAATATATTTGTATTGTATGTTTATTAGAATTTCATTTATAACGTTACCCAATCTTCAAGAATATGAAATTACGTGGAAAGCCAATAATAAAATTCATTCAAAGTGGTCTATTTTAAAATAAAAACTTATATAGGTACATACTAAATATCTATTGGAATCAAATCAAGAAATTCGACATTTTGCCGTGCGGGTGACGCATACTATTTACTTACTATGGACATTCATTCATTAGCTATCGGTCGAGAAAAGTAATTAAATTATGGCAACACTACCCGTAATAAAGTTTACCTACCTATAACACAAGTTACATTATTTTTAGTAAATTTATATAAAATGTATATATGTGCAACAAAAAAAAAACTAATATCGCTTGTTTGCGAGAATATCGACATAATTCAAAATTCAGTCGAATTGAACTAAGTATGCCCAACGATCATAAATCTTTGATATTTTATGGTGAACAAAGATGCAATGTCGATTTCGTGCTAACGTTCGTTAGAAAGCGACAAGTTAATTATATATTTAGAACAAAATACTCTAGCGGAAATCACAAAACATTGCCATTCTATAAAAACAATAATTTTTAGTTATGTCGCTATTGGTCCTAATTCTGTTACTTCACTCGCTAAATTAAAATTCACTAAATTTTCATCATATAAGATGTAAACCTTGCATACTTCAAAACAAGGTCTTATTTCAAATTTAAACAAGTAGGTAACATATGTCGCTATCGAAATAAGCAATTTATTTGTCGACTAAAGTCTGATACGCTTTAATAAACTTTAATACCATGTAGCGAGAGCCGCTATCCGTTGAATGCCATCTCTTTTGCTCTGTATTTTTAGTAAGCGTCTTCGTAGGTGTCGATTAAAATCACGTCATCTTAGTTCGTTTGGAACAAGTTTTTATACGGCAATTATACAGAATTTGAATAAATGGAGAGTCTCGCTGCGTAGAAATAAAGTTGAGTATACGTTGACAGGTTTTAGTGAAATTTAGTGGCGCTGAGAAATAGATGCCAGTAACAAATAGACCTTATTACGAAGAACACAAGGTGGATTTCACATGAAGAAATTAAGTCAGGTTTTAGTTTAGTCGAGTGTACAATAGAATCGGCGCTATTGTCCCTAACGAGCGATATAATAAGTTGTAGAGTTTGTTCGTTTTGAATATGCTTATCTGAGAATTGCTTGAACCTATGTTAAAAAATCTTTTGTTAGAAAAGGAAGCGAAGCAAAGATTTTAAGACAGATGAAACCCGGGCGCGAGTTAAGGAGAAATATATAATTTAATTGGTAATTAGATACAGAGATACTAAATCACTTGTTCTCATACTCCTATGGAAACTCTTCTTTTATATTGGTTCTCGGGAGCCTGAATTTTTGAGTTAACAATTATTTTCCTAATTTGATTAATTATTATGATATTATAAATGAGATCTGAAGTAGGTATCATATTCAAATGCGCTTGCGGGCTTTCATTTTTTTTTTCGAAAATTTCATTGAATGTTGTTTGAGTATCTTAGTTTTTTTGTAGGTGGGTACATAAATGTGCTCATTACAATAATTTTATTGACACTGTGACGTGATCAGTCATTCTCATATACAAATACTATTTACATCAACAAATTGATTTTCAACCAACTTGAGACTGGTCTCGAATAGCGTATCTACTTAAATAAATATTTAAATTTCATAAAAAAATGCTGTCCTATCGAGCCTTGGATCGTACAAATAAAAAAAAAAAATACTAACAACGCGACGACTAGGTACTCAAGTAAAACCTTGTTGAAAACAACAACAAATTATGACCGCTAGTTTTATAATGTGAAGTGTAAACAGGGTTTTTACAATACTATTTTTAGGCCTAGAAAAGATACAAAAAGATACCTACTAAATAAATTCTAAAAATGTGCTCGTGAACGGGTGCCGTTGGTCGGGTCTGGTCATTCCTGGACTGCTATTACTTAAATAAGTATAGTAGTAATTAGCGCGTCTATTTATATTTTAGAATAATAGGTATGTTACATTGTCCTCATATTTCATTTAAGCTTATAAGCAATGTAACTAGAAATTTGTATAAAACATTTTTAAAAAGAGTGTCCTTGGAGTTCCTTGCCTGTTCTCCTCCATAGGATCTACGTATTGGGTCAGGCAATTAGCTTCACGACTGACTTAGTCTGACTGACATTAGCATTTAATGTTGAGTTACACAATTTAAAAAATAATAGTAAACTTGAGAATAAAAATGTAAGTTTTCAAAGTCTTGTATTTATAAAAAAAGTTTCAAAGATAAAATTCTCAATAATGTTTTGTCAATAATATCAATTTTGTTTTTTTGTTTTTTTGTTTTTTGTTGTGTAGGTTTTGTTGTTAGTAGTATATTTCGGAGTTTCTAAATACAATTAATTTAGAAATTAAAGTTTTCAATGGGACTTCCTACAAGTATTATTACTTTGTACGATCGAAGGCATCGGATTCAGCAACATTAATCTAAACAAGCGTCTACAAACGAAGTTATCTAACTGCGTGTACTGCAACTTGCGTGTTGAGCGTTTCAATGCTCTCTCACATCGTAAAGCTATTGAGTTTGACGAGATACTAATGAAAATTTATTGCAACATTTCTGGAAGTTCCCGGTTTTACTGTATTATCTATCTATTTTATAGAGTTGAGATAAATGGGAGTTTCAGTTTCGTATATATAACAAAAGTAGTCTCCCTTTACGTTAATGGGTATCCACAATAAAACGACCCATCTATCTCAACGTATACCATCAACGGGGCTAGTTAATTAAAGTTAAAAATCACAAGATGGCGCACTGTCATGAGCTCAATTGACAGCCAGTGCTCGGCGGCATTCAGAACTACTCGGGAGCTCTCGGCGAGAGCTCGGGAGTCGAGGATCAGCTGGGGCGGGAGTCGGGACGTTCGTCGGATTCCCGATGTACAAGAGCACGAACAACGGTGGGTGGAGCTGCAGGTGGAGGCGCTGCGTCCGGCGAGGCTTCAGTCACAAGAATGTTGGGTTGCGTTGCTTGCGCTGGAACAGTTGTTGTTGTGGTCGGTGCTACTGGCGTCTGTTGCTGAGGAGAAGGCGTACGCGCACGTGCGGGCGGGGTGACACGCCGCGTTGAACTACGCCGAGAGCTTAGTCGAAGGGAACCTAAGCAATGAAAGAATGAATGAAAGATACTTTTAGAAAGATCTGTCTTAGCTAGTTGAACTGTTTTAGTGAGAACTGTTATAATTTGAGTCCGATGAGGCCTTTTAGTGCTGTTTTGAAGTGGCTAAGCGCTCTACTTGTTGTTGGTTTTGACTAGTTCTATAGTATTTAGTGATAATTTGGTAATGAGCCTAGGAGCTATTTAAATTGTGACTTCCTTTGGTGTCGTGTCGTGCCTTTGGAATGTGTTAGTACCGCCTTTTTACTTTTTTTTTATTACAAAATAAGTGGACAAGGTTTTATAACGAAAACAGATGTACGTACGAACTCCTGTGATGCATTAAAAGTAAAGGAAAAGGTATAACGAATAACAAGTACTCAGACTTACACACTACATTAAATTCATGCTCTAATTTAGCTATAGAAGCAGGAAACTAGAGGGGATGGGGCTATTGCAGTAAGCATGCATAAGCTTCACACACTGTCCTATGATAAAAAAATTGGGCTCTGTACTTATTGCCAATGGTCAAACACGCCATCTAAAATTTTACTTTAAAAAATTAAACTCATTTGAATATTTTTTTTTGGCAATGAATGGGAATGACATCGAAATTAAGTTCGTTTTAATTAAATTTTGAATCTAATGAATTAAGGTACCTACGAGCTTCAGCACTGAGCGATTAGTGTGTTAGTACTTAGATAATCCAATTTCATGCACGAGGATCAAAATTACGCGTCACACTAACAACACAAGATTCTAAACAAATGCTCTATGGTCCCAAACATAATTTGGGGATAAATCATCAAAGAACAAGACAATAAAGATCTACATTAATTCTCACTAAAATGGCTTCACTAACCGCTAAGTGCCTTTTATTCTAATGGTACTGAGGAAGAGACACGGAAAGCAAAACATTACATATGAACCTGCTCGTTTCGGTCCAGTCTCCTCATCCACGGCGTCCTGATGTCGTAGGAAGATTGGCAGCCCATATGCGGATCGCCTTCGGAGAGGTGCCGTGTCTGAACCGCTTGCCTGTTTCGTCAGACAAGGTTGTACGAAGAAGAAAGGATTTTCGAAAATTTCTAAAATCTTTAATACAGGCAGAGGAAGAACTTAAGAGTCTACGAGTTAAACTGATAAAAAGATACTCTAGAACTCGAGATAAATGAAGTGATACTAATTAAAAACTGTTTCAAAATACCTGTTTTGAATGATTATGAAAAGGCATAAAGGGGTACTGCGAATGAGTACTTATGTGACTGTGTTAATTTGTGTACGTGTACTAAACTCTCGTTTTGAAGCTTTGTTATTAGCCCAGTGAAGGAACTAAAATACCAAAATTTTGGATTACCACGCATTTTTATTTTTGGATAAATAGTAAAAAATGCGATGATTAAGAATTTCGATACCCGCAGTCTGGACAAAGACAAATAAAGACCTTTTTTTACATTTCATGTGATATCTCGTTTCCAGTACGTTTTTTGTCATATGTGCCTCAGGTGTACATAGGTCTCATTTTGTAGTTAATTTAATGGAGAACAAAAGAGATTTAGACAGAGAGAGAGTAAAAAAAGTCTATATTTTTCATTAAATTGTAAAAACAAATGACGCCCCACTTGTACAGGCTGCGGATATCGAAATTCTTAATCAGCGTATTTTTTTACTATTTAAACAAAAATATAAATGTTGTGTAGTAGTTGATTGATCAATTTGATCGGACTGCACAAGACTAATATAGAATTCCTACTTGATGGATTTAACTATTATATAAAAAATTGTATACCTGTTCACCAGGAGTGGCTCCCGGCAACAACAGTAAGGGTAAGTTTAACCAGGCTCCTCCCAAGTCACTGATGTCAGACGCATCAGAAGCTCGCGAAGACTTTCGACTGGACGCATGTGATCCTCTTCGAACGTGCAGTAATGCGCTAAGGCGACCACCCCAGCCTCCACCTGGAGACCACTTCGTGCTCTCTTCTTCATTTGAGGGACTGCGATTCTTTCGCCTGAAAGATAATATTATTCAAATTAAGAATAACGAATGTAATTTCTAGGATTATTACGGAACCTATTACTTATTCTTTAAACCTAGTTGGAATGATTCAATCGGATGACTCCATCGGTAAATCCAAACAAACTCCATTCTATGTACTTGCATAACTCACACTAGATTTTCAAGAGTCAGTGAATTATTGCGTAGTATCTGCCGACCCTATCAAAATGTTCCAACAAGATTTCGGAGTAACTATGACGGTGAAAAGCTCTGGAGTCATATTCATACTCAGGATTGGCTAGTTGTCAATCCCTAAGTGAGAAAAGCAGATGGTCTACGATGTGATGTTCGAGTAGCGCGACACAATATTCTTCTATCAGACTGATAAATTACCTTCTAAGGCAGATAAGTTCAACAACATGATCAGTGCTAGATTGCAGTCTTTAAACAAGGTCTGATCTAGTACTGACTTATATTATATTACTTACTTTACATAATCCCTCCATGTTCGTTGTACAGTTCTGGCTGCCTTATCCTCTCTCTTCCATATTCTAGTTGAGGAAACTATCTCCAGTTCCTTTCTTGTAGGGAACTGCTTCTTAAATTTAATATCCATCTGCTCTTGGAGTTGTCTGAATGTGTCAGTTTCTTCAACATGACCCAAGACATGTTTGACGAGAGCGTGTAGTATGTCTAAACAGTGAATTTTGTTGCCTTTTGCGATTGGCAGGTTGAAACTCACTAAGGCCACTGTGTTGGGCTTTGAAATGCCTAGCGGAGGATCTAACGAAGCTATGAAGTCTGATAATTGAGCGAAACTTATGAATTGAGTTGCGTGTGGATCGTACCTGGAAGGAATTTGTTTATATCATTCCCGAGCATTCATTATTATCAATCATTACTAACTTTTTTTTATACGATATTACCACATTCTATACCACTTATAGTAAAGTGTTGATCTCATACTTCTGAAACTACTTAATTCTATATATTTTATTGTATTTCTTTTTCATGTCTTACGCGATCTAAGGCAGCCTATTGGAACACGGATATATCATACATAATTATGTTCGTCTTCCAATCTTGTTTGTAGCTAATACCAATAATTGACCGGACTATGTATATTGTAATCACGACAGCTTAAAAACAATTATAATGTATATAAATTATAACATACTTTGACCATCGAATGTAGAACATCTCAAGATCATCTTCAACAATACCGATCTCTTCCTCTTGGTGGGCCTGGTTGAAGTTTTCCAGGATGATGGCTATGTACATGTTGATGACGATCATGTAGCTGATGATGATGAAAGAAGTGAAATAGGTGATTGCCAGAAGAGGACTGCCGCAGTTGCCATTGTGGCCGTGTTCACCTAGTTCACATTCTGGAGGTGAAACCATTAAGGATTCTAGTACGTCGTTCCATCCAGCTGATGTCATCAAACTGGAAAAATGAAAACAATATTAGATGATAAATTAAAAAAAGTGAACATAGTTAAATATTCTAATAATTAATGTTTTAGGTCATAATTCAATGTTTCGACACAACTGATACGCTATAGTATAGGTATGTATATCGAAGAGAGTATCGAATAAAGTTGTACAAAGAAAGGATTAATTTTTCATTCTCCCTGAAACAGTTGTGTGAACAGTGCACCATTATTGTGGAAATGACAGGCATTTCATTTCTTAATTAACCTGTTACAAATTATTATTTAAAAATGGGTTGTATTTATACAACACTTTCTTCTTTATATCAAAATATGTTGTTCCTGACAATAATAACGGTATCAACGGTATTATGAAAAACTTACCGAAAAAGTAATTGCATACTCCTTCCAAAGGTCTGAAAGTTAACAATATCGTTGAGGGCACCGTGCTCCTTGACGTGTCCAAAAACAGACATACCAATGATGGCATATATAAAAGTAATGAGTGCTAGCAAAGCTCCGATGTTGAACAGTGCCGGGAGAGATACTACTAGAGCGAACAGCAGTTTTCTAATACCTTTAGCGGCCTGGAATCAGAAATATTATTATTCAAAACAAGACATTTCAGAATGCAGCTCCTGTCATTATGCAATTTATTGTTCTCTGTTCATTAATGACAAATTGATCCACCTTAATAAGTATTTTTAGTAAAACTTTGTAGGTATGCTGACTAAATTATTAAGCTGAGATGAGGTACTAAAATATTTGCGATGTTTAAAAAATATATTGTTCATAAATTAGAAAATCGTTTCAAAAACCATTGAACCAAATTAAATTTTATTATTGGGAATAACTACTTACTTTAATCAGTCTTAAAATTCTCCCTATTCGAAACACTCGAACCACTCGCAGCAATGTGGGTGATATCGGCAGATCTATCATGATGTCTTCCATTAAAATGCCAAGAATTGACGCTAACACCAACAGAAAGTCGAATACGTTCCACGGTACGGTAAAGTAGTGGTACCGAAGACCTATTATTTTCACTATTGCCTCTGAAATTTCCTAGATTTGTTAATAATTATCCCTAAAAGTATTTAATCAATGATGAGCTTTATATAGTAAAGTCCTTACCTAAACCAAATACTGTGGTAAAAAATGCATTACTGACTTCTAAAATAAAGAAAACAGAATGAGGCTGATCATAGTGTTCTATTCCCATAGTGAGCATGTTCAAAAAGATAAGAACAAAAATAGCAATCTCGAATCGTCTCGAGTTCGATAGGTCGTAGAACATTGCTAAGAACTGGTTCCTAGGCCTTTTTATTACTTTTTGGGGCTTTTTTCTACCAAGTTTCTTCATCGCTGTATAGTAATGCTTTTGGCTTTCCGTTAAAAACATTTCTAATACTCCACCTTCGTACTGAAATAAAATCATCATTACAAACTTATACTGCAGAAAGATGGCAATATTTGTAAACGTATTTCTAACTTAATTACCTTTTTCTTGAGCATATTAAAATTGTCTATAATTACTCCTATAAACAGATTTAGAGTGAAGAACGAACCGCAAACAATAAATATTACAAAATAAATATACGCGTAGAGGTTAGCTTCTCTCGCTGGCTGCAAGTCTACTCCTCGAGCATCAACCGCATCAGCCATCACTTCCATCCACCCTTCAAACGTGGCGACTTGAAATAATGCTAAATATGCTATTCCCACGTGATCAAACGAAATTTTCGAATTCACCCAGGTAAAATTATTATAATAGCACTCCCATTTATTAGTTACTATCTGAAACCGAAAAAAGCTTTTGTAATGTTTCATTACTTTGTTAAACAAGAATTGCAGACGAAAACTCACCTCTAAAGGCAACAACTCTCCTTCGTCATTGACGCATTTGTAGAACTTTCCGCCAAAAAACTGGACTCCCATAATAGAAAATATTAACCAAAAAACTAAGCAAACTAACAACACGTTGAAGATACTAGGTATAGCGTACATGAGAGCGTTCACTACGATACGCATGCCCTGCCATCGCGATATCGCGCGCAACGGTCTCAGTGCACGCAAAGTTCTCAACGATCTTAAAACTTTTAGATTTTCATTTTCTTCAATCAACAAACTGAAAACTGAAACCTGAAAGCGGAATCAAAGCGTTAAATAGAGAAGGTACCAAAGCGATGGTTAAGATGATGTAAAGAATTTGAACTTACGAATACGATGGTAAAATCTAATAAGGTCCAGAAACTGGTGAAGTATCTGAAGAAGCCCAATGCTATCCACTTGAGGAACATTTCTATGACGAAGATCATACAGAACCCCAAGTTCGTCCAATACAGTATCTTCTTCAGTGGCTTATTCTTCTCAAGGTGGATGTCTTCAAAGCAAAGCGTGATACTTGACGCGAAGATTAGCACCAAGACAAACCACTCGAAGGCAGGAGTATCTACGTACCGAAGTACGTAGGTACGGATGAACATCCATCGTTGACCCAATTTGGTTCGAATACATGCATCCCAACAAGAACTCCTAAAAGTACAGGGTATTTCCCATCACAACAATCTTTCAGTGAGTTTATTACCTACCTAGGTTTTCGCTTATGTGAGGTATGTTGAGTTGAAATTATTTCCCATCACTGGAACCATTTATTTTGTTACCTAGGTTCCGAAATGTAGGGGTAATCATAGTATTAATATTGGTAAGCAATGGTCATAGCAATAAAGTTAAATGAGTTACGTTACTGGATGCATGAGCATTAGATTGTTGAGAAGTGCAAAAGGTAAAACACATACATCAGCTTACAAGGAAACTAACAACACCATTACCAAAAGAAGAGGAATATAATTGTTAGTAATCGATCATTACAAGATTCTCGCACAAACTACATTAATATGGAAATGGAAGCCAATATGGTATGGAGTACTCAACAACTTTTACTTGCATAATAAATACATACGCATCGTAACATTGGCGGGGGAAACAGTCCTGGGGTACTTTCGGCTCTTTCATTTTCCCAAATCCAGGAAAATTACCCATTGCATCAGCATATTGGCCCTTGGAGTTTTTTCGTCCACCTACGGTTAATTCATCTACATATGAGACTAAAGTTTGCCATGGATGTTTCATGTCCGTATCATCCGGTCGTTTCACCGTTTCCTTACATAAAGTGTTTGGTGGTTCCTCTCTCGGACGTCTTACTTTTTCAGGCGTTGTTTTGCTTGATAGTTGCGCCATTTCGTAGTGCTCGTTTTCATCTAAAACATTTATTACAAAATTGATGTTGAGTTTTAAGATGGTTTACCGTGATTTAGAAAAACTATTTAAAATATAACTTTACCTCTCGAATCAGAGGGTTGAGTGTGATAACCCGAAGACATCTGATTTAATAGTTTTTGAGCAACAATTTGTTCTGGTGGGGACGTGTCCTCAAGATTTTCTTTGGAATCTTCTCTAATGCTAGTTATTTTGTGTTCGGTTGCCAAATCACGCACATCTTTTAAAGTTTCTTGACTACCGTGATTAAAGTTATTTCCCGTTTGGTAAAGATGCGGGTAAGCGAAGTCTGTACCTACTGATATTGGTCTGAAAATTAGTGTTTAATTTAAATAGATTTCTTGATGAATTATAAAATGATTTATGTTTTGGATTTTTTTACACAAACCTATTTAACGCTTCTTGATAACTACGGCTATAGATATTGTCGTGAGGAAACAAAATGGTCTCCTGTACGGACGCTGAATATCTCGATTCACTCGTTATTGACGCCTTTTTCTCTTTTATAGCGCGTTGTTGTGACATAAATTCGTTAACTAGCTCTTCTAACTTAGATTTTTTTTCAGTCTCTTTGCTTCTCGATATAAGGAAACCTTTTTTTCTTACTATAGAACGTATTCTATCGAAACTTTTAGCTAATTTTGAATCCTCACCAACTTCCTGGAATTTGAAGATGACATTAAAATATATTACATTAACATTCAATATGACATTCGAACTACAGCAGTCCACATTACCTCTTTTTTATTTTTAAGTTCCTCACTGTTAAAGCTATTGAGCAGTAAGGCAAGAAAGAGGTTGAGCACCATGAAGTTGCCCATTACGAGTGCTGGCAGGAATATGAAGAAGCAGCTCTCTGCTCCGGTGGCCTGCTCAGCACGCATACAATCCCACAACGGCTCGATCCACTCTCCACACAGAATCCGGAATATCATCATGAACGAGTGGAAGAAATCGTTGAAATTCCACCTTCACCGATTAAAAGATCAACATATGTTTTTGGAGAGAATAAAATAATCATGCAGAGCAAAACCAAAACACATAGCATTTAGATGTCTCATGCAACATGTAGGTATATTATTAAAGTAAATGCTCAGGAGTTTAAAAGTCTTGAAATTTTATGAGGCATAAATCTAAATACACATACAATTATATTAAGAATTTAACCGTTTTGAAACTAAAATATCTTATATATACGGGTATATTATGTATGTTGTATTTATTTTAAGTGATAATCTGATATATTTTATTGTTAATGGTTTAGTCACAATATAAAATTACAAAAAGTTGAAAGAATCGTTGAAAAGAATGTACAAAATTGTTTTTTTACCTGGGTACGGGGTCCGGGTCAAACTTATCTGGCGTGTATGACTTAGAGAAGAGTTGCATGCCGATAACAGCAAATATGTATATAACTATCACTAACACGAACGTCAAATTACCAAGAGCACCGATTGTCGATATTATAATACTCAATAACACTTTCATTGTAGTCCACGATTGAGCTAACTTTAACACTCGCAACTGAAACAATAGTTATCATAATTATGTGTAATGAATGCAAAAATATACTATATAAATATTATTCGAATGCGTTATCTATTCAAACTTTCAAAAAGAGGTTTTTGTAATGAAAGAAAAGTATATGTCTAATTTTTTTTAGGTACATTAATTTATAATATTAGTTCTGAATGTTTTAATTATTAGGTATTTGTTATTGGCTAGGTGGTCCATAAAAAATTGAAAAAATATAATGTATTCAATAAAAATCAAAGCGACAGTATTTATTGGTTATACCTACAGTACAAAAAATTCTGTATGTACCTACATACTTTGCCCTTACCAAGTCTTTGTGAGTCGTCTAAAGAAACTATACAACTTAAATTTGAAAAAAACTCACCAACCGCAGACCTCGCAATACAGATAGACCATCAACGAGCTCAAATATGAGATCCAGCAGACTTGCTGACACTATAATCAGATCGAATATGTTCCAGCCGCAAGCAAAGAAATCCTTGCTCATTGCCATCACCTTCAATATACATTCTAATGTAAATATCGATGTGAACACCTGGAAAATAAAACCACTAATTTTCAATACTTAAATAACTAATTGTAAAGGATTTATGTCGTTAAAAAAGTTAAATATAACTTAGCTTATAAATTTAATTTAGTACATTACATACATTGCGGTACATTTGAGTTCTAATGGACACTCACTGCTAGTGACGCCATTTATAGTGGAAGTTTGTTGTTATATTTTTATGGGTGAACTATTAAATCATTACCTAATCTGTTTTCCATGATTAAAGCCTCGCTCTGCCGCTCAACTATTTAGGTAAAACCGTATCTCACACTGTTCTTAATAGTTTATTTATGTCGGAATAGCTAAGTCGGTGCACATGCTTTTAGTGTTCTTTATAGTAATATTATCTTAATAACATGTTATTTAGTCTATTTTATGGTAGTGGCAAAACAGACGTACGGTCCTCTCAGGGGTAAGAGATTATTGTAAGGCTTACAGACACCTGCAAATCACTGTAATGCAAATGTAAAACATATCGCGCCTTATTATTTGCCGGAGAATGCGGTAGGTTCTGATGAAGTCTGCATTTAGACTTAATAGTATAACTGAATTTGGGATGATCACCATTTTAGACTGCTTGCTTTTGATCCACTGCCAGCGATTTGTGCTAAAGGCTTAAAGTTTCTCCTGCCCTAAATCGAATATTGAAATTGGTTCAATAGCCTTATCTTCAAATATATTTGAAACGTTACACCATGTCTTGAAAACTTGTTTTATGAATATTGTTAAATCTTGAATAACTCAGGAATAACCAAGTTTGGGCTTTAGTATCCCAGGACTAAATTAGCTCTAAACGTGCTCTACTTTAACCCCTTGAAATATTGATATATTTCTTGTCATCCTGCACAGGAAGTGTAATCGTGCATACTATGGAGAACACGACTTTTTCAACTTTTTGAATCATAGCGATTCAAAAAGTTGAAAAAGTCGTCAGTCGTCTCAGAAATGGGAATTCTAAGCAAAAAAGCAAAAGAACAATTCCCTATAGATTATAAAACAAAGTCCCCTGCCGCGTCTGTCTGTTTGTCTGTTGCGACACACTGAAAAACTACTGAACGGATTTTCATGCGGTTTTCAGTAATAGACAGAGTGATTCATGAGGAAGGTTTTGGTGTTTAATGTGTACCCGTGTGAAGCCGGGGTGGGTTGCTCGTTATAGATAATTGCATGACCTACAATTTTTGTCTGATCTATTTTTTGATTAAAGTTACTGTTTGGCTGAAAATGCAAATAACCGATATTTGTGAACTTTGGTCTTTGAGACATAACCCGGCCAAAATCTGCTTACCCTTTCTATAAAAATGCATCAAATTAATTTTTCGAAAAAAACTGCTTATAAAGCAGTTTTTTTCGAAAAATTAAATTTGTATCTGATTGATAATAAACTTTTGTTTGTTATGCCTATTTATTAGTGTTATGCTAAAAATTAAACTCTGCACCGAGTAATTATTGTATGCTACTTAGATGTATAACATGTTATAATGTACAGTACCATGATTACCTTATTTCCTATATCTAAGGCCGACCTGACATTCTCACTCATACCATGATGCTCGAGAGCCAGGAAGAGCGTATTGAGAATAATGCAAGTTGTTATAAACAACTCGAACAACGGATCCTTCACGATCCCATACAAGCAATTCTGGAACTGAAGCCACCCATCGTAATCTATACAGCAATTGACGCAGCACTCACAATTCCTGTCCAGCAGTTCATCTGCAATCAAATTCACACACAGTTATTGAAGTTCCAAAATCATAAAAAAAACATCAACAGTTCAACAACAAGTAAAAAGGATCGAAGAAACAGATCAATTTAGAATAAGCAAAAGCATGGCGAGGCAAATTCATCACTCGATGCAAAGCTTTCGTTTTGCTAATTCAGTCTATCACTTCTGAAATAAATAACTCCTCATGCAATTATAAGCGAAGATTAGGGCTACAAAAATGCAGGAAATATGCATTGTTATGCAAGGAAAACCAGCACGGTGATACAAGAAAATTTTGCTTTACCAATCATGTAAGACGGTGTAAAAAGTATAGTATACAATACATATAATCCGATGAATGGTGACTGAAAATTTGATGCATCCAAATTGGAATCGCATAAAAGTGTTACAGGTATGTTAAAGTAATATGTAATTTAAAAGAACTTGAATGCGATTCTGGAGCAATGACAAGACGACAGCTAGTTAACCAATCGCAGTCACCCTGCAGTCTTCCTGTAGGAAACAGGGGTGGACTGGGGGGTAGAAGCGTTTGCGTCAGTGTTTTACTAACCTGTGAAGTAAGTGCAATTTTGCTCGAAATTGCCCATATGAGTTTTGTGCGTGGCTGCCAATAAACTGAGCTCATTAATTTTCGTCGTCTCCGCTTGCGGGAGGTCGGGCGCGCGCTTGTATGGCCAGTCCGCCCCTGACGATATTAATGAGGTAGAAGCGAGATTGCAACCGTGTAGAATCAAAATGCTCAATGAAGTGTCTCTTCATTGAGAGTGAAGCTACTGGTGAATGTTACTAGACATGGAAACAACTCTTAATCTTTTAATTTATTATGAAGTTTATTATGTTAAGATAGAATTGTTTTTCCATGACAATATTGCAGTACATAAAGTTGTTTTGATTGCGTAATGTAGTTTCAGTATCTACAACCTTGGCAGCTTTTACAACAATTTGTCTTTTTTTATTATTCTGGATGTGTATACAATATAAGAAATGCGGTTATTGCCACATTAAGATTTATAGTTGGTTGGGACACTATGTACATTAGTGTTAACAGTTTATTTCTTTCCAAATAATATAACTGAAAATCATAGCTAAAGCTACCAAAGATTATCCACGATAAACAGTTTGATTTGTTCTTTATTAAATACGACAAAAATCTCAAAATCAAACGGTTTATAGATGGACGATTGTTCAAAAATCAAAAAGGAACCTCAATTAATGCTTCTTAAATCCAAAGAAAATGTCATCTGTTGCAAATGCGAATTGAAACAGAGTGAATAGTTAGATTTTTAGAAGAAAAAGTACTCAAGTCAAACTACCTAATAATTTAGCAATATTTGAATTAAAAATTACCTGTACAAATTTTAAATTTAGAAAAATAGAAAATTGCAAAGAATGCAAGCATCAAAAGTTCCATAGATGTCTTAGGAAATATGTTAGTCCTAAGTGTGGCAATTCTGTGAAAGATTGTCATGCATAATTATAGCCAATTAACTTACGTACGTATCTAAACTAAGGTATTTTGCGTGTCCATTGGTTTGAAGGGTAATTTGGAAACCCTATAGAATGCATTCGTTTTCATTGTATTGTAGGCTTCCGTGGTTGCAAAGCGTTCATTTTGTTACAAAGTGGCAGCATCGTTTAGTTTTAGTGTTATTTGTCTTGTGCTCTTTAGTGTTGAAGCCGTGCCAATGAATTCGATTAGGTTGTGTATTGCCATCAAATGACTGCTTTCTATTTGGGGATTTTTAAATCAGCTACTACACTCGAAATCAACAAATTTGAAATATTTCTACTTAGGTAGTCTTAAGTCTACTTCTTGTTGTTAATGTCAATACACAACTCGAAAAAATTGAGGAAGTGAAAATTTACTAATGAGCAATATATCGAAAAGTAATTTTACCTAAAACCACGATCTGGCTGAGGTAATCTGGGTTCAGTGGATATTTTTCTTGAATTGATTTCTCGGCTTTTTTTTGTTTCTCCACTGGTTTTTCGGGTTTAGGCGGAGTTTTAGTTTTCGGCTCTTGTATTGTTTGCCTTTCTTGCGCAACCTGTAATAAAAAGTAATACATTTGAGCAATCATGACACACAACTACATAGTACTGTCCTTTATTCTACGATTATATTTTAATGCAATTTGTTATATATTTGCGGTTGATTTCCTTTTATATTTAAAAACCTTGTTTCTGAAGAGCTTTTATTTTACATTGCGATATATTGGGGATGAATTCTGATGTATTTTGTATTTAATTAGGAAAAGAAAAATAGTTGTAGTATAACTTCTTTAAAATCTTCTAATGTACTCTTGCCATTGCCTTGGAAGTTTAGTTGAAAGGCTTCTTAGGTTATGACTGAACTGTTCTTCAGAAATCAAGTATCATTTTTACTTTATGGAGATTCTTCTTCAGTATATTATTAAGTTTAGTACCTGTATTTGAGGCGGGTGTGCCGGCGGGTGCGGAGGGTGTATTAGATGCAGATGTCTTCTAGGGTGTGGATGTGGGTGAGGGGCCTGGTCATCCGACGTGTGTTCCCCCTCATCGTGGTCATCCACAACCCCAGAGTCATCTAATGAAGACTCTCGGTTATTACTGTGGTCACTTAGCTGCCGACCAGCGGCGCTGAGCGCACCACGACCTGGTATTGGAAAGTTGAGACATTTGTAAATAAAATTTATTATAAAATTTAAACAAGTCAATACCTTATAATCTTCCAGACAATTACTTTTATTTTTGGTTTTAAAATTAGTATTAAGTAGGTATCGATTTTTTTTGGAATGAAAATAATTCTACGAAACCACATCTCTGTGCACTACGCGAAAAATAAACTCAAATCTGACATTGAAAGAAATCTTTCACAATCTAATACGAGACATTCTCTCTCTCAAAGCTCTTTTATAGCAGATCCCATTAACATGCTGTAAGCTTTCACCCGAGCATATAATTACGTCTCATATGAAGTATAAAGCGATGCTTCACCTAATGCATTGTCTGGGTGCAGGGTGTGAGGGGCAGGTGGTATCGCGGGCGCGGGCTGCTGGGGAGACACACTGGGAGTCTCGGACCGAGACCGCGACCGCGAACGCGACCGCCTGTTTGCATCGCTGTTGGATAAACAATAGTATTAGTAGTAAGTACATGCGGTTAAGTAGACTTTGTAAAGATGATCTACACAATTGTTTGACAGTGGTTTTTGGAAGTTGGTTAGTTTTATGGTTTAAGTAAGGTGAATTAGACAATATCGCTAGTGAAGTTTTTGTTCAAAGTGGGTAGATTATCAAGTTCGAATATGGCTATGAAACCAAAAGGAAACAAAACTGCATTACAACTTAACGAACCGTAAATGTCATCGGCTTATTTTTATCGTTAAGTTGTGCACCCCTAAACTTAACGATAAAAAAGCCATATCCTTATTTTTTTTTTAAATTAAAAACACACAAAGAAAAAAGTACAATTAATAAATGAGATAGTGATACTGGAATAGAAACTCCAGATGTGCACCATTTCATGAAAATACGGGGACCGACTGATTGCGTGCCCAGTAAATCATGGAACCAATCTCTTCATATAGGTAATGGGCACATGGTCACGTAACCCCGTCACGCATTTAGGGGAAACTGGTTCTTTTCGAGCAAGCTCAATACCTATATAATCAACGAACAGGATTCCCATTGTTTATAATTCTATCCCTACGTTGTGATGAGAGTGCCATCGTCTCAAGATGGTAAAAACCCAGCTCGAGAAGAAGAACACCAAGAGGGGTACAGTTGAAACATGTGAACACACATAGGTTTTCAAAGAGATAACCACAAAGCCTTTTGAATCTGACGGTAAACCTGCAGTTGTGGAGAGGCAGCAGTTAACTATGATCATATTAATTATGTAGGTTGTCAGGTTTATAGGCAACTATTAAATCCTAACATAAAATATAGGTAACTATTATAAAAGGCGCCTAGAGGCTGAAAGGGTCAGGCAAGCTGCACTATCGGGCCATCTGAAGGTAACTTGGGTAATTATGCTGCTCGTGTAGTTTATTTTGCTTTTATTTAGATTTTTTTATACAGAAATGAATTACTGAATTAATTTCTGTATACTTCAGAGTAGCTTAAAAAATCAGATAGATTCATTTTTTTTAACCTGCTTAAACATGAAAGGATTGTAGAACAAAAAGAAGATTTTTTTAGGTGGTTTGACGCTTAACTTGAATTACGTTAGTATGGTTTACTAAGTGATATTATATCTTTATGTTCACGATATAAATGTCTGCTTATTCACAATTCTTTATACGTGTTTTTACATAAAACACACAACATTAGCAAACGATTCTCAGATGAATAAATAAAAATCTAAATGTATCCATTTCTGAACTCCCTTTGCAAACATATATAATAATATATTTACCTTTTAAACAACAACGTTACCCAACATACCTTTTGAAACCCTTTAATATTCGAATCCGATAAAATTACGATGCAACATATTCAAAAAGTGTCGCTTCGAGCCCTTTAATGGTGCCTACAATCTTTAATACTGCTTCAGTGAATTGTCCCGTAACAAACAGTATTATCATACACATTCATGTCGGCTTCCAGTTTAGCCAGAATTTGGGTCAAACAGGTGAGCTCCGAAACTAACGTACTTATGTACTGTCGTTCATTTGTCGGCGTCTAGATTCGCAGCTAGAGTTCATTTTAGTGTTTTCATGTCTAGAAGTTCATGGATATTACTAGCAGTTCCCGCGCGGATTCAATCGCGTGTACATATACATATATTTTGTGCGGAACAGTAATTCTTGTTCCAAAATAAAAGTAGCCTAAGTTACTCCTTATAACACCAGCTATCTATCTGCCAGTGAAAGTCCCGTGGAAATCGGTCCACCCGTTTCGGAGATTAGCCGGAACAAAAGACAGACAGACAAAAATTTAAAGAACAGATTTTTAGGCATAGGTATCGTGCAAATAACTGTATGAGCTTAAAAAAAATATATTATTTCACATTACAAACAGACACTTCAATTTCATTTATTTGTATTGATGAATTAAAATGTAGTACATTATTCAGAGAAATCAACATCTTCTAAACAAGCACTAAGGATAAACTAAAATTGGCAATCATTTTGTTTCAATACAATTTAAATGACACAATATTGAGTTGGTTGAAAATATAGCAATATGGCTAATTTTCGACTGTTGGTGTACTTTGCAAAAATGTAATATTTTTATTAGTGTAGTGGTTGCATATTGGTCTCATTCAGTTTAAATTGAGTATTCGAGAAAACTGATGTACGCTTTTTAACAGTTCCTAGTAAATGTGTTATACTAAGAACTATTGATGTATTAATTCTCTAGGAAGCCTTTAAGGTAACCATATAAATCCCACTAATATTATAAATGTGAAAGTTTGGATGTTTGGATATGGATACGGTATGTGGATAGCTGGAGACCTGGATTAACGCTTAAGCTACTTTTTATCGCGATATTCGGACGGGATCGGGACTTACGCGTATGAAACCTCAAGGCGCTGCTAGTATTAAATATTATGTGCTGAGTGAAACCTATTTCTCGTCCGCATAAACTGTCTACTTCATCGATTTACTTTATTGAAATCACATCACAGTATAGTTTCCTACAGTCTATGGGACAAATATCTCAACAGTTTTCTTCCGCGAATACGCTCCTCCCGACAGTTTAACGCTTTGCTTAAATTGCTTTACTGTCGTACGTCTCTTAGGAGTCTTTACTCAATAGAAATTCACAGAAATTAGATTACGATTGAAAAAATTGGATTTGAACTCGACCGCAATGGGATTTGATAATATTAGGTATATCAATGAAAATCATATTTAGAAACATTTACATAATCATAAACTTACAGTTTCAGACATGTTTACATCAATGCTCAACAAAGAAATGATAGATGAATGAGATAATAAACTTCATGCCTTTGAAGAATTTTCTTTTTTTCTATAAATTTTCTTTAAAATTTAGACGCTCTGAAATCCATTGACGTTCGACTGGAGTCAATTGCCAGATATCAGACAAAGGTTGGCCCCGGCAAAATGAGCTTCTTCATTATCGCTTCGGGGCTTACAACATGCTACGAATCAAGAGGATCGTTGGAATTTTATTGAATTACCCGGAATAATTGGACAACTGTGAGCCGATTTCGATAACATTACGAAGTCTTATTGTAAATGTGATATCGATATTTACAACGGTATGTGACTTTATTTGCTTACACATTTCAAGAAAGTTTGATGTTTGTCTAAAAATATAATTGATTAGCAATCATTAACAAGTCTACCATTAGTTCCTAGGCTATAGAACTTAGTAGTAATATAGTGTTTTAATGTGGCTTTACAATTTTCGTCAAGGAGGTAGACGGTATACCTGGACTCACGCGACGTTGGGACTTGCGTAGCAGTGTGGCAAATATCTGCAGGTTATTACGTTTGAGCGATGTTGTGCCAGGCACTTATTGCAGTCATTGGAGTGGATATTGGAATCCCCGAATAATAAAATTTTACTGATAAGAAGTTTGCAGAAATTTTGATGGTAGGAGAGGTGCTAACAGTGCTAACAATCTATTTGTCTGGCCCCCCGTTTAGTAGTACTAGTATAGCATGTACCAAATGTGTTGCAAGTAATTTATCGCCACGGGTACATACGATCAATAAAATCTACTCTAAAAATGGAATAAAAAACCTAAATTTATTCTCTTTCTGCTTCCATTTTCAACCATCAGAGTAAGTTCCAATAAACCACACAAAGATGCCATCCTAACTAACTGTGTCTGGGAATTTTCTCAGAGGATGCGAATAACTCGTTCCACGAGTAAGTTTGTAGAGGGAATGTTGTTTATTCAATTTTCTCAATACCTTTCACTCAGTTTCACAGTAAAGAGTGAGGTTTCTGATTCACCTTTATTGAATGATTGTGAAACAGACCTTATACCGTGTTCTTTGTTTACGTTCGAATCCTACCTTCTAATCCAATCATTGTTTTACAGTTGGGGCAGCCGTGTATGTATAAATACTAAACATTTAAAAGAGTTGCATTAGTTCTACAAACCTTACTCGCCATAACATGCGTAAGACTAAATTATTGCGATATATTACATAAAATTTAACTTACACTCGCAGGTAGCCTTTGGAAGGTAATTACATGATTCTTTTAAAATTTTTCTATTCTCAAAGACAGTTGAACAGTTTACGTTTCAAGTCTAATTGTGATTGAATCAACCAACTATACTGAATTAATTTGGAACTGTATTTGTACTTAAATGTTTCTTTAATTTTTTTTATAAGAGTGAAGTAACTTTCAATGAACCTTGAAAGACTGATATCATATGCATTCCCATCGATCGCGCTATGATCTTCCGTGTAAACGGCACATCAAAGCCTATAACTTAATAAATCTGCACCATTCTTTTAATTTACAATCTAAAAATAAAATATGACTTAGGATTTCGATTTCAATGGATTATTATATCTTTATGCTTCAAATACATTATTTTTCTAAATGAATAAGCTGGTGGAGTTTATAAAACTCTTCTATCAACGGCTATTTCAGCTTTATAAATCTTTGAATGTTATCATTCAAAAACAGATATCTACTTTTCAAGTTTTGCGACAGTGTCCCAGCGGGGCACAGATAATTCAGGCTTCGGCCTAATTTGCAGTTTAACTTCATGATAATCCGCTTGAGGGATCTTGTTTTTCGTTCCCCGCTCTTTGACTGCACTTCTCTGTTTACCACTTTGTTTTCTTTGTGTAATTACCTGTGCTATATTCGTATCACGAGGCACCTTAATTACTTCTAATTTATCTGTGACTCGCTTAACATTTCGAGTTTATTATCAGTTGTTCTTATTCTGTTTTGTGTTAGATCATTTTTAAAAATACAACAACGTGACGTTTAAATAATGTGTCATTAAACGTTTATATTTATGAGCCTTTTTTTAAATGTAATATTTTTTTTATTGTTGTAGCTTATTTTAAAGGATATATTTCACCACTAAGGTTAAAAAACGTTCTTTACTTGATCGCATTTCGTTTGGTATTCAAAAGACGTTCTGTGTTTTAGCTTTAGCCTTTGCCCTTTAACTATTTCACTTTAAGAATTGTTTTTTTTTTTACCAAATGCTCATCTAGCATTTCTAACACAAGTACATATACACCACGATACGTGTATCTATTTGCTTTATTTGAGACATTCGACATCCAAAAAACTGCAAAAAGTTTGTCATTCAAAATCTCCAGTCGCTAATGATCATAGCTCACGGAACAAATTAAAGCAAAATGCTGAATTTCGTTTAAAAACGAGCTCAATATCAAAGCGAATGCATCAAGAGAAATACTTCAGTTGGCAGCTGACGTTCCGAGCTACGCCAGCATAACCATCTCGACATACATGGCCGATGAGTCGTGGCCCCAACAATCAACGATTCGCCAATGTCGCACTTCATTCACTATCAAGCAAAATATGAATATGGAACGACCGAGCGACTTTTTTTGAATTTGGCAATTTAAAGTTTTATAGTAACTTTTTTATGGATTAGTTCGAATGTTTAAAAGCTATGTAGGATAACTTTGTACGAATAACTTTATATTTTCATTTTTGCCTTATTTCGTTATGTAGGCTTTATCCACCTGATCGGGTCAACTTCTTATTTACTTTTAGGGGGCAAACCAGCTTATAAAGCTAAAAGAGAAGTGGGCTTTTCTGTAGAGTTATATACTCAAATGTTGCATACCCTGTAGAAACCTTCAATTTAAACCTGAAAAGGTTTAAATGGAATAGCTGGACTGTCAACCTACGGGAAAAGAACTAGTTTCTTCGTTGAGCTGCGTAGACATAGAAAGTGTAAAATACAAAAAGTGGACTGTTATTCTTAACTAATAATCAGTTCATTCAAGCCTTGCAGATGCTGCACCAAAATGTGTTTGTCTTCAGCATTTTCCTGTAGTCCTTTATCTCCTCAATACAATGAGTGCTTGTCCATATAACCCCATTATGCAACCTCACAATTTGGTATGGCAATTTACCAAATTCTGGAAATATGTGATGATATGACTGTTTGTAGTACGTGCCAGGTGTTAAAGTTAGCACAGCATAGACTCAACGATTTTAAATAGGTACATAATACCCTTTTGTAGTAAGGCGTCAAGGAATTCTATTTGTAAGAGACCGCAGCTATTATCACTTTATTATCTTTGAGGTCACAGCTTTGCTACGATAGCGTTTGGGGAATGGCTCCTGGTCTACGCACTCCAAATAGTTCCCGACAACTGATTTCCCTGGTGTAGGCAGTGAAATAGGCAGCTGCGGGCACGCATACGTGCAAAGGCTGTTCATTTATACATTGGTAGCTTGATAGTTTGGGATAACGGATAACAGAGTAAAGCGCGACATTAATAGATCTTCCAATTGTTAAATGTCAAGTCCATCGTGTTCACCTCTTAAATCTGTGCAGTAGATACATACTGTGTGACTGCGTCATTATTCATAAATAATTTAAGATTTGCATCTATAGAGGTTATTTAGCTCTTCTAGATTATATCAAAGATAAACTTAACAATTAAAAATGTAATTTTCCGCTTACTAGTCCTACGCTTCATCCAAAGCGAAAGATCGATAACACAATGAACTTTGACTACATATTTTCAGTGTTGGTTTCTGTGTACGTCACTATAATGGCCCCACGATCGGTAGTTCCCAGTATGACATCCGCAGGTTTTATCTTTCACAAATCGTTTGACATGACTAGTAAGTCGAAGCTGATAACCTAATAGGTGCAATTCTGCGGTAGGATTTGGACGGAAGAGAGAATCGAGATAAGAATATTTTACTTTGTATTAGGACAGGTAGCAAATATATAATGATTTAGTATTTTTAAGCGCTTGTACTTTGTGTAATTATAATATGAAGTAAGTGGGCTACTTATTGTATGTCTTAATTATTTTGTAATATATGTAAGTACGATTTAAGTTAAAAAAAGAGTATATTTTAGATATCATTTACTATCGGTTAGATCCATCATGGAGGATGGGCTGGAGGGACGACATGGCACTCTATCCTGCCGGATGACGCAGGTACTCACTGAACACGGGTGCTTCGAAAAGTACCTGTTTCGCAAAGGCCGAGAGCCAGGGTTACAGGAAACCCTAATTTGACTAAGCTACAAAAAATACGTGGCGGATGTATGCTTGGTCTGTTTTGTATGATCTATTTATAATTTCCACTGTTGATCATGATCGAACTAGGGTACACAAATTAAACAATCATGCGAAACCGCCGACAATAGAATAAAAATCTTGAATGTTACTGCCATAATTCCTTAAAATAATGAGTTGTTAGTTTGAAGAAGTTACCCGGGATTTTTAAAATACTACTTTATTAGATTGTTAAACTAATTTTTTAGTACTTGTTTTTATACCCACGACATTAATATACCATACCCATAAGCTAGCTTACCAAAACTACAGTTAAGAGTTCAAAAGCTAGTGAGACTATGAACTCAGCCAAATTGAAAGTCGAAACAAAGAACCAATTTTTTTCCGTTCGAACTAGAAAATATGATATGCCAAACGAAATTGTTCAACCGTTTTCAAAACTGCAGTTCTAGTTTTACAATATCTAAGTATTTGAAATAAAAATATAAGTATTCTCTTTTGTGTTTGAAGCTTCAGGTATCTTATAGGGAAGTAATTAAATTTCGATCAGCGTTGTACGTTGGCGGTAAGGTATCATTAGGGATGTGTAATATCAAATGTATGTATAAAAAATGGTTGTATATACAATCATTTTAAAACAATTAAAAAAAAAGGTTTAAAAATTGCTTTTGGTAAATGTTTAAAAAGTTCAAAATAGAAAACGTTTAGGTAACTAGGTTCTTAGGATATTACAATCCGGGCGAATAACTATCGAATTTATGTTTTACAATTCTATTGTTTGACTCTATTCAGCATAATGGAGGAGCGCGAGGAGCAACCCTTTCGGAGCATCAATACGCTTGCGAGAATCCTTCGCAAGCGTTCTTACAGCTAACGACGTTGGATCGAAGCTGAACGTGGAGTCGTCGCGGTGTTCGTTCAGGTTTTTTTTCTTTCCTGTAAGCAGATTGATGATTGATTTTTTTTATCAATGCGGCAATCAAGCACATCTACAAGTATCACAGCAGCGGCTCCTGTTGGTATTGAATTTTTCCATTAGCGGAAAGTAAGGATTCTAATGTTGCCTATTGCCCATGAAATTTAATGTCTCGTAGGTATAGAGCCGCGTCGGTTGATTTTTACTACGGCCAATATTGGAATTTCATCACAGTGTTCATTTGTTGTATCGAATCTCGCACGCCTTTCAACCAAGCTTGAATCAAGCGACAGACCAATTTAAAAGTGACTGCAAAATGTCTTTAAATTAGAACGTGCAGAAAGTATATTATGAGTTACAACAGCAGTCTAGTTCCTCTTTATCTGAAAGACTCAACAGTGCTGTGAAATAACAAAAATAAGCCAGAAAGTTGTTGTGTGATTGAACCACCTGGAATGCGAAGACTAGGGATTTACACTCTATGATTCTACCATAGAAAATCTCGTAAACCATGGCCTGTAATTGATTGTTTTGGTGGGTAACCAAATAACGAGTGTTGCTGGTAGATACAGCTATAGATGTAAACGTCTTTATATTTAGCCACTTTAGACACAAGACACTATGTTGACTATTATTTTTACAGTAAACAATAAATTGATAATAGTCGTTTTTCTTACACAACAGTATCAAGAATAATGTCGCAGAATTCTGAAGGCATTAAATTGGACACGTAAATAATGGTAGGTTATCGTTTGAAAAAAGTATCACCGACTTCAACGCGCCTTAAAAATACCCAAATCGCTTTAAGTGTGCCTTTAAAATTTGAAGAGTTCCCTTGATTTCTCCAGGATCCTATCAACAGATCCTGACCTGATGACCATGGGACCACCTGGGAAGTATACCCTTTCAAGCAAAAGAAGAATTTTCCCAATCGGTCTAGGCGTCTTTGAGTAATCGGTGAACATACATAAAAAAATATACCGTGGAACATAGAACCTTTTTTAAAGTCGGTTAAATAGTAACATCTTTGATACCCAAAATTTTTATAAACTCTTTTATTTGTTATCTTTGAGTCCGATGGCGCACTGGGCATGCGAGATTACAGAAACATTTTTTAAATACATGTTATAAAAAACATAATAAATGTTTAGTATATTTTAAAAATATTAGTGTTGAACCGTCCAACAACATAGCAATGTTAACACATTAGCTACAATTTAATGGGTTTTGCCGTCCAACGAAGCATCCTGTTTTTTACTGAATGCGTTGTAATTACTGCATATGTTTCATTTTATTGGACAGAAGCAATGTTAAGCGCTTTTATCAGCCCCCTCTTTTGTACATGGTATTTCAAATATTAAAACCACCCATTATACCTCACTTTAGTAATTAATTTAAGATCTATTGTTATTTTTATATTGTGCACAATAAAGAATATTCTATTCTAAAATCCTTCCTTAAAGAAAGTAAATATCACTACATATTATAAAACAAAGTCCCACGCCGCGTCTGTCTGTCTGTTCGCGATAAACTAAAAAACTACTAAACGGATTTTCATACAGTTTTCACTAATACAGTGATTTGTGAGTGATTCATGACGAACGTTTAGGTATATAATTTGTTAAGATTTTGTGTAAATTTATTGAAATATGTTGATGATTGTTGAAGATCTCTCTGCTACCCGTGCGAAGCCGGGGCTTGTTGCTTGTTGTAGATAATTACAGGCGCATGATTATGAAAGATACATTTATTTACTTAGAAAGCACGCTTACTTAATCGTAGAACAGAAGTCCAAAGTTAGCCATATAGCTTCTGCTCATAAACAGAGTCACAAACACTGACCTCTCTGCCACTGCAGCAACTGCAGCCGCGTGATGGATAGCACTTTTGCCCCGTTTACGTCTTCTTGTTCTTTTTCGTGAGTACGACGCGAGGAGCAACCCTTTCCGCGCGTCTATACGCTTGCGAGAATCCTTCGCAAGCGTCCTTACGGCTAACGACGTTGGATCGAAGCTGAACGTGGAGTCGTCGCGGTGTTCGTTCAGGTCTTTTTTTCTTTCCTGTAAGCAGATTGATTTTTTTTATCAATGTGGCAATCAAGCACATGTACAAGTCTCACAGCACCGGCTCCCGGAGGTCTTGAATTTGTTAATTAGCGTGCTCTTTAATAACATACTAGATAAAACTACTCTCCCAAAAATAGCAAGAGAAATAACAGAAACCTTATTAGTTGTGGGTGCTTATATTATATAGTAGAACTTGTTATGACTCTTTTATACACAACTTACTTTTACTATATAGTAGAGTTTGTTATGACTATTTTATTCACTCGCGTTAATACATAAAGATTTTGTCAATCAATTTAATATCATTTTGTTGGAACTAGCGATGACGTAGACTGTAGTTGCTCTCTAGGATCTTGCCTGCGTCACCTTGTGATACGTCACTCGCGTGTTGATTATTATATACATAGCGAGCTTTGAGAACCCTATTACCAGCATTGGAAATACAAAAATATTCGAGTAGTGCTGGTTAAGTGCGATCTTTTGTAAAATGAAGCTGCATTTATATGGACAGAAACAAATTTAGAAAAAAAAATCCCCAGTGTGATCAAACATAGATACTCTCTTTGTCTCAATGGAATAAATAATATGATCAAAGTGATTACCCTTTCATCATCTTTTATGTTCAAATAACTTACTTCTTGAGTAATCTGCGACTCCTCCTCATAGCTGAGCGCAACTACGGCGAGCATCAAGTTGATGAGGTAGAACGAACCGAAGAATACCACCACTGTGAAGAACGACACTGACATAGGACCACACGAGGACAGCACCTGGTGACAAATAAAAACGAACCTTCGGTATTTATAATTTATTTGTCGCTCGCGATAGTAGCATAACTGTTAAGTTAGTGTTAGTTTTTTATTAGTTAGTAGTGCTGACCCATTGAATTCTTCATCAGTCATTCATCAATTTCATCAGTTCATTAAAGCTCTATACAGCTATACATATTATACAGTTATAATTTTGAAAACTGGAATGTTTTATTTTTTCGGATTGTTATAAAACAATTTCGTCGTTTTGTTAAACGACGAAATTGTTGTTAACTTACAATATACATATTTGTAATTATAAAACAAAAAACGATAGTAAAGCTTAAAATATATCTACCTATTCAGTACTTTCTTTTTTGACGTGATAACGTCTTATAAATCGATGAACGCCGGCTGCACGCACGAAAAATTGTCACGTTCGTTTTGTCAACTGCTTATAAAGTAAAGTCAAAAGTTAATGTGGTTTCCATTGTTTATTACAACAAAATTAAAAATTAATGTTTTCAACCAGAGTTTTAAAAATATTGTGTTTTTCTTATGTCGTTATCACCTAAAGTTATCGTCCGTAAACCGACTTTCCAGACAACCAATGTGTTTTTATAAATCAACTCCCGCATTAGGAATATATCCTGTGCCGCGAGGGCTTCACTAACATTCAAAAAACGGACACAAAGAACACCCAGACTCGGGACAACTATTTGTGGATCACACATTTTTTTTTCCCGTATGGGATTTGAACCTACAACACTCGGCGTGGCGGTGACCACTTAAACCATTGCGCCGTCGCCTGCTTGGATTTCGAATGTCGTGTGCCTATGTGTTAGTCGAGGGATACAATCTATCCGTGTACTCAAATTTCATCGGTATTCGTTCGCCAGTTAAAATTTGTGGTTAGTAGTAGTATTACCAGTAATAACTTTTGTACATTATTACACATGCTAGCTGTCGTCTACGTCAAATTTCTCACCAAATTCAATACTTTCAAGTTAATCCTGGAAGTTTCAGTAACACGAGCAAGCTACTTAATAAAGAGTTACAGTAAGAAGTAAGTTTGAAAGTCAATTAATATACAACGTTGGGAAGTTGTATTATTACTAACCGCCGCGAGAACGTTTATTGCGCGATGAGGGATCAAAAGTTACTACGTAGTTCAGTTCATCTTCGCTAGATGGTGTTGAAGTATGTTTTTTTGTTGAATGTGGAATTCGCCACAATACCTTTATATTATATACCTATTATTTATATCTTAATAAAACAGTTAGCTTATAATGCAAGGCTATTTTATTAGAGCATCATAATAATATACTAAAAACAGAAGATGTGTGTGATAAAGACCAGCTTACGTAGATGTGTCTTAGGTGTAGAGAAAATACTTTATTTTTTACATTTAAATTCTCACGCGACCTTTTCAGTCAAGGACAGTGATCTCCGTATTATACCCCGATCACAAGAAATAGTTTCTCACCTGAGTAAACATTTTTTCTTCCATCTGGTTTTATTAGGCAAAAGCTTATGAGCCTGTATACCTTAGCTTACTTCTGATAGAATATAATAATATGAATGATATAGCAAGTACCATAATAATAGTGTATAATACATATGTCATGTAAAGTATTTATACTACTTTTACCAGCATACTAATATTATAAAAGCAAAAGTTTGTGATGATGGATGGATGGATGCCTGTTATGCTATGTTAACCTTTCACGCAAAAACAGCTGGATGAAATTTGGCACAGGGATAGAATATAGTCTGGAATGCACATAGGCACTTTTTATCCCGGAAAATGTATGGTTCCCGTTGTATTTAAATCGTCTCTTAATTGACAGAGTCTACTCCATCACAGTAAACTCCGTAAGACTTTGTGAGAGTCTACTTTATCAAATCAATCAAATATATTTTGTTAATGCCTACTTTTATAGCATTCTGTCAAGTCAGCTTCTGTTGACTGGTTGCTGTAATCTGAGTGGTCTCAAGTGGGCATCCGGCATTGAGCACTCTGACAGAGTATACTTGGCAAGCCTCTCCTCCGGCCATAGACGTGTGGTTTAAGTTTTCTAATTTCAACAGAACAGTTTGTCTTTACGACCGTTTGAAGAAAAAAGCAATTGGATTTTAAAGCATCAGGTATTTATTACACTACATAAGTTATCGGATTGCTAATATGTCAATGTAGAAAAAAAAACAAAAATATTTATTTAACAGTAGTCGTGGCCCACCCGGCTTCGCTCACTTCTACACTTTTATATTTTTTCGCAGAACCCAAATTCTTTTTCCAAAATAAAAATAGCCTAGTTACTCCTTACAACACTGGCTATTTTTAACCGACTTCAAAAAGTAGGAGGTTCTCAATTCGATTGGTATTTTTTTTTATGTATGTAAACTGATTATCTAGTGAGAGTACCGTGGAAATGAAACATATAATGCATGCATGCAGTAAAAAGTTGTTATTATGACATTACAAACAGACACTTCAATTTTATTTGTTTGTGTATGATAAATCGAGATGAATAGATAAAGTGTAAGATAAACTAATATAATTATATTATCGCCGAGTACAATACACAATTGTGCCGAAATACTTCAAAGCCGCTAAGAAAATTAACCTAAATTAACTCGGTACACCCATAAAATCTACAGTTCCGAGGTTCCCCTCCATTTCGCATTAAAATCAAAGCGAATCATGTCGGCCTTCTAAATGAGCGTTGTCGCGAAATCACGGTGATGGCGTCACGGTAATCATTATAATATTCATTTTTCGGGCTTGTTGTACAAACGTAGTAACTATATGTAAATATATGAGCATCATCATCTTCCTAATTTTCCCGATTCTCATTAGGGTCGGCGCAATGTGTAACATTATAAAGGGTTTTATCTGGTTTCCTTTATGGCCGGTTGTCTGCCTGACGCCTACCCTCCTATATAAAATTCTAATTGGCGTCCGCGATTTCGTCTGCCTAGAATCTCTCACATACAAACTTTCACCTATTTAACCCCCTTCGAGTTTCATTTGCGTGATAAAAAATAGCATAATATATCTCTATTAAACAATTCATCAAAATTGGTTCAGCGGTTTAGGTGTGAAAACGTAACAGACAGATAGAGTGACTTTCTCATTTATAATGTTAAGATATTTCACAACCTGTTTGGACTGCCGGAATAAAACCGGACAAATGCCGGCCCGGTTTCCTAAGCAAACAAACATGTTTGTACTCGTACATAGTTCGTCAATCTCGGGAATCGATCCTCGAAGATTTTTGTCCGTTTTTTCCGAAAGACAAACTTAACTTTGCAGTTTTAAAAAGACTCTTCCCTACATAGATGTACGTTACAGTCAATTTTCCAATCCTGCTATAGAAGTTTGTAATTGAAAAAAAATTGTTTTGATGTGATATAACGACAAATTAACGACTTTCGGATTTTAACTTTATTTTTGCTGTGAGACGTTGCCACTTTTCATGATTCTTGGTCAAAGGGAGTACCCATTTTGATTTACCCGCGAAATGTTTAAATTGGGATTTGAACATTTCGCAGGTAAATCGAAATGTTCAAATTGGGATTTGAACATTTCGCAGGTAAATCAAAATGGGAGTACCCCTTTGACCAAGAATCATGAAAAGTGGCAACGTAAAGATACGGCCATTTAAACGTAAGATTTTGCCCACAAAATCTTACGTTTATATGGCCGTATCTTTTGATTGCGTTGACTAAGAAGCTTGATTTTCAGCTTCCGGGACGACAGACAAGTATTTTAATATTAATTTTAACTTGATGCCTCCACGAATGTTTTGTTTGCTGTCAGTTTAAACTAGGCCTGCCATCACTTAAATTGCCAACGCCGGACAAAAACTAAAAAAAATCCGGACACATGGGTGAAATCGAGATTCTCTCCCGGACACCTTAAAGAACAACGCCGATTCCATTTAAATTTTTAGCTTGTTAACGATTCATCTAACAATTATAATTGTCCCTTGGCACAGAGTGTCCGGGTTTTACCCACTTTTGGAAACGACACTTTTTGAAAACTCCGCCCGGACGCTCCTCGGACGCCGTCTAAACTAGGACAAATCCGGGGAAACCCGGACGGATGGCAGCCGTAGTTTAAACGTAAGCACTCGTCCACTTTATGGCCGTAAAATTATGTGATTTGGATCTGCAATTAAATTTAATGGGTCGTTGTGTAAAGTTACTGATATATCAATCCGCTTCTAATTTACTTTATTTAGAAGGAACTTGATTTATTGTTCAGGATTATGATACCAAATAAACCATTACTTCTTACTTTTCTCAAAGACACACACAGATTTAACAGGTTCCTCATGGTCTTTCTCAAAGTTTGATTTAACTCACCATCTCTCAACAAAAGGCAATCTAATTATTTTTATAAGAAGCGTAAAAGAAAGTTATATTTTATTTATATATGTTATGGACGAAGTGATTAAACATTACAACATTTATATTGCCCGGGCAATATGAAAAATAAAATGTCAAATCGGACTGTGTGATAAATACATACAAACCTCGTTATTTGTCACATTGTCTGACTCTAATGAATATTGCTACGTAATTGTTCGGTAAGTTGATAATTAGGCGCCCATTGCACGGTAGGGTTTGCCACAATCAAAACGGTGATTGACGAATAACCTATCGTCTAATGCAGTGATTGACGGTTGCATGATGATATTTTACTGTCGATATTATTTCATCAATCACCAACGAACATGCGTCAATCATGACTTTTGGTAATGATTGACGTTTGCATGAGCGTCTGATGGACGCCTTAAGGTACACAAGGTACGTTAGGCAGGGCGCTAGGACCTAGAACATACATGTAAGGACCATCGTCATCAGCAAACACGCGCTGCTACTGAGAATAGTTCTGTGGTTTTCTATTTAGTAAGAAAAAGCCAATAAAGGCGGACAGGATACCTGTATTGTTTTTATCTCGAATTAAAATCTAATACGCAACTACGGTAAAGTGTGCTATATAATTTTAAATCTGATACAAGAAATACTATTCGCAGCAAATACAAATATAATATTAATTTACCCAGGATCAATAATATGTTATTTTACAAAAGTACATATATTACTACCATCCGCGTTTATAATCACTTACCCATAGCTGACTGCTAAAGATAGTTGTTGTGTAGATGTTGTAAATTAAAACAATGAAGGTAAGAAATACAAGAAGTGCTCTGAAATTTACTTTTATTTGTGTGCCCATAAATGTCTTTGCGGTCTCAAGTGAAAAGATGACCTCTATAGTTTCTCGCGGGTGATGTAACAAGGTAAATTATGTCAGGGGATCAGCATTTATCTACAAAGAACAAAATAAAAATACAAGGATCGGTCGTTTGTGTTGAGTTTGGCACGTTTTACGGCTTTGGCTCGCCTTTTTATAACGGATTCGGATAACAAAGGAATAATCATTTATAATGCTCAAACCTCACGCATTGTGGGATGTGGTTATATGGAGTTTAAATACTAAATAAATGCTGAGTGACATGGTTTAGATCTATAAGAAGAATGGTATTGCAGTCGAGCCGCTTCGTTGGCCTATGAAGCCGCAGGTGGTTGAGCTTGCTTAACCTATAAGCACAGTTTTAATAGTTATATTCGTTTCATTAGTAAGTTTATCATTATATCTTCTACAGCGAGTGGATTGTAAAAACTATCTACTTACAAAAAGAATAGAATCATTCGCAAGAGACGCACTCAAAAATTTAAAATTATCGATTTAAGGAGAAAATTACCAGTAACACGTTTTATTTGTGTACTAAAAAAAACCGCAGTGAGTGGAGTGGTGAACAAGTAGTGGCTTGGGCTTGCTTCTTAGTAGACAAAAACTATTATCTAGCAAGAGTGTTCTAATTTTAGTCATAAGCTTTGCTAATGTTATCATTGGACGCTTATAGCGCATAAGGCGAGGTAACTATTTCTAGATCAGAGTCACTGCACATATTGTTGTCTTAATAAAGAGCCTGTCTAAAGCTTTTTCAAATTAATATTGTGAATCTTGCAGTTAGCGCTTTTAATACACATTCTTTAGACGTTCAGTAGCGTCCGTGGTTGCTTTTGGTATCACATCAAGTAAGCCCGACATATATAATAATAATCTTTAAAAAAAGTATCCTGCGTTTTTTAAATTTTTATTAAAATGCTTTTTTAAATATGGTATATTTTATTTTATTTGGGAGGCTTACGGCTTAAACAGTATTAAAATTAAATTCGTAGTAGCAGATGCCAATTACAAGCTTCCACATTTAAATACTATAACCATAGATAAAACATTTATTTTTCATTGTCTGTCTTTTCATGAGCTATAGCTTGCACTACCCGATCCATCCGCAATATTAATTTCTTTCTATGCCTTCTCTTTCATTTTCAATATACTCTTAATTTTCCTGTGTTTAATTCACAAAGTGCCCGGTTGGCGGCAATATAGGCTTGCTCCCTATTACGTAAGTGGGACCAAATATGGTTAGAGAAATGCCTTTTTTTACGGGCAAACGAGCAGACGGTTCACCTGATGGCAAATGACAAACGCCGCCCATGGGCACCTGCAACTCAAGAGTCACAAGTGTGTTATAGGCCTTTAAGGTGGGAGTAGGGGGAGACGGGGGAAGAGCCAGGAAAGGGGGAGAGAGGAAAGGGTTAGGGCCTCTGATAACCTCACTCACGCGCCGAAAAGCAATGCAATCAGTGCTACACTGCCGGTTTTCATTGGGGTATTTAATCTCTGTCTACCCCTTCGGGGGTACAGGCGTGAGTATATGTTTTTGTGTATTTTCAGTTAGTAAGAAGTTACGATAAAAGGTCCTTTACAGATTTCTAATAATAAATACGTATAGCACCTAACATAATGAAAATTTTGTTACACGTGAACGTTAGCTTTCTTGATCATTTCGATCGTAAACGAGCGACATCATGTGTCGTAATAAGATAAGCATGTGTTCCAATGTTTGCTTAAGCACAAGCTACACATGTGAATAACAATGAACCTGAAACGCACATAGATATGAATAGTATAGGTATGAGTATAGGCAGTACCTGTAGCAAGGGGTCGTTTGCATTGTTTGTCTTTACAGTTTAAGGTTGGTGGGGAATTAGGAACCATTTAAGTTTTACGATGTTGTATGTTTACTTGCATTTTGTAAACGTAGTGTACCGATTACTGGTTGACAATGTTCCGTTCATTCGCGTATTAAATCGGAGAGTGTTTTATGAATAGAAGTGATTTCTCAGCGATGATGGCGATTTGAAAGCAATGACAATTAAATGCCCTTCGTAAGGAAGGAGCTGTATTGTGTATATGTCGCAGTCAACAAGCAAACAAAAAATTTGCCAGAAGAATAACCAGAAACAAGTATACGTATCAATAAGCTATGCAAGTTTTAAATATTCATATAGAGACGTCACTTAAATCCTCAGTCAACAGCGTCCTTTGAAAATAAGAAAATGTAGCACTATACCCTTTAGAACATATTTGCTGAAACTGGTCAGTTGGAATAAATATTGAAAATACAGTGACAATTTGGAGCGACTGCCAGTGGCGCAGCTAGGTAACCAAAGGCCCTGGGGCAAAAAATAAACTAGGGCCCCAACTAAACTATTCAAAATAGTTTGTTCCGTATTCGTCGTGTTCCGAATTCGACGAACTCCAGATTTGTCGTAATCCAGATTCGTCGTACTCCATATTCAAGTTATTCAAGTACGCTATTTAATATAAATAGTGGTTAAGTCACAACTCTAGTACAAACCTGATAACTTCTGCTTCTAAAAAAATTGGTTTATTTATATTCCGAATGTGGGAGAAATTTTTACACCTGAGCTTGGTGGCCCCGGGGCGCTGCCCCGTTTAGCCCTCCGGTAGCTACTCTGGCGACTTCTTTATTTGCAAAATGTTTGTACTAACAAATCTTCTTTAGTTCTACTGCAATGTGTGTATATAAGTATATTTAACTAACTGCGGTTTCACCCGCTTAAGGTTTTACAATACGACCGCCTTAGTTCTGATTTTAGCCTCGAGCCAGTTCTTGCCGCATATACACGTAATTAGATGGCGAAGGCTTCAAGAACATTATGTAGAATTATATGCATGCTGTGTTTAAAAATAGCTCTTTGTTAACAGTAAAATAATCTAAAAGGATAAATCAAACCATAACTCAAATATAACGATCACAGTACATTTTCTTCTCATCCCACACACTGGCATCTTGAAATAATACCTGCGAATGAATTAAGGGCAAACGGGTAACCGCCGGTACCCAACATTATAAACTTATGTAACACACCCAACTTATGTAAAGTTCATTTAGCTGGCACACCCTTTGTAATAAAATTCTCAGACCTCAAAATCATTACGACATTTTCAATGGTTCATTTAGGTCACTCCGTTGAGAGGTTATTATGAATAATGGAGGTTCATACCTTTGATGAAAGGTAAATCCAGCTGCTTAGAAACGTATAGACTATGTAATGATAAAGGAAAGGTAATTATGTACAGTTAAGAAAAGTGTAGAAGTTACAAACAATTCCTTACAACTCGCGGCCAATTGCCGTAGTTAAACAAATATTTTTTCATTTCTTTATATATGTATATGTATATAGGTAAGGTAAAAATAGAAACAAGGGAAAGAGACGCGAAGGGAAAGGGGCTATCGCAACAAATCACAATGAAGTTAGTCACACTGTACTTAACATAAAAATAAATCAATAAAAAGTTTTAATGTATGTACGAAAACTTTTTCAAAGTTATTGAAACTTAAATCAAAAGCATTTATTTTATCGGGTGACAGTATTTACAGTACAGTGATTTACTGATTTTAGTTGACTGGTGAAATCGTGCCGATACGAGGTAATAGCTGTCCGGAAAATACGATGAGGATCGGACGAGTTCGATCATCTGTGAACATGATCGCTCTAATTCGATTACAACGTCGATCGGAGATATATAAGACGTAATATTAAAATGTTCCAAAGTATCAATCATGTATTAAATTGAAAAATATTGAATCTGACTAAATTTGTATTCGTTCGAGGTAGCTAATTGTCTCTATGATAATTATTATTTTTGCATGTGTTTGTGCATGTACTAGGCTCCTTAAGTCCACCTGTGGCCACGATCGGTACATTTCGATCGAAACATCAAACAAAAAAGGAACGGACCTTATCAATATTACAGCAATCAAATCTTGATTTGCACATCTTATATATTTATGATAGTAGATTTAAAAAACGAGTATTACCTTAAAATTCCAAAGTATATAAATATTTTAGAAAAATGATATAAATATATAATTATTGGAAAGAGTAATTAAACCGCATAATGCCGGAATTTTTCGGACTAGCAATGAATACCAATTAATAATTAAAGATAACTATTTTTATTAAAACATCGTGAATTCATTGATTGTATTTTAACTTTGGGGTATTAGAAATATTAGATAGATTATGGGGATCACAGGAACGGAAACAATCCAATCTGGATTAGGGTATAGTCACATTATAAGGTGACTATACTCCAATACTCAACAACAGATGGTCCCAATTAAAGGTGGAACGCTTAGTTTAGGTAGTCACCCGGCGAATTACCTTTGCATGGAATGTTATGGATTTTATCGTCACAGGAGACTATTTGTGCGCTCGCAAACAATTGGGTCTGGTTATACTTTCTAACCATGAAAAACATATCTGTTTCTAACTAATGCTAAGACACTTACCATATTATAAACATTCTCCCAATAATCAAGCGTAATAAGCTGGAAGGTGGTCAGCATAGACCAGAGGAAGTTGTCGAAGTTTGTGTAACCATGGTTGGGATTCGGTCCTACACATAGGCACGTGAAGTCTGCGGGACAATGACGGGCTCCTGTCAAGTTCCCGCAGATGATCGGCACCTCCTGTTCAGTCATTATCCAGTTCGATGGCTCCTGAATCCACCTAAATAGAAATAATTTCAAAATTTCAGTAAAATTAGCTATAGGTACATTTTAAGAAGACTTAAATCTTAATGGGAGAGGTCAAGAACTGAACTTCGCGGGGTACAACACGCCTATTTGTCGAGTAATTATATTCTATAAAAAAAATATGGTCTTTGTACAATATACATATGTATATTATACATGTTTAGAACTGTATACCTTAAAAACAGTTCGAATGATTTTGATGGAAATACGTGTTTTAATAATGTCTAGCCTTCCAATTTCACTAAGATAAACTCTGGAGTGCATTCACGTGCTTCTAAACTTTGTAAAAGCCTGATAAAATACTTAACAAATACATTACTAATAATATAACAAGACTTTGTGGGATCCCAAACGCCCTAGCCGTATTGCCGAATTATTTATACTCGTAGCAGATCAATGGTATAGAGTCAAATGGTATTGAGTATACTTACGCTGACCAAACTTCATCAGTGAAATTTTCCCCTGGTGGCATGACTAGGTTCTTCACGCACTTATTTCTCAGTTCCCCCATGTAGACTTGTAGCGCGAAGAGTGCGAACACCATCAGGCAGAAGATGGTTAACGTCATTACTTCTGCCAGTTGCTTGAATGAATGAAGGAGTGCATTGATGATAGTTTTTAGACCTGTTGGAGAAAAAAATTGTTGTAATATCAAATCGGTACACCTAGTGAAAATAAACTGTACTATTTGGAAACAAATAATCCTACATCACGCTATAAACATGACTTAACATTGTATAATCAAGACTTTAGCAAAGGCAAGCCTTGTAAACAGGTTTGATTGAGGTTTTTTTCGGTTGTAAGTCAGCTGTTATCAGAAAACGGCATCTAGTACATTGGTATTCTATTGAATTTTTTTACACATTTTTTTACACAGTACATTTGTATTCTACAGAATTTCTATGTTCATAAGATTAATGAATGAAATGAATAATCAAATAAAATAATAACATAAGTCACAACAATAATAAGAGTCATCAATAAAGTATATTAATATAGAAAAGTTTGTTTTAAATTACTATTAGTATTAGTTAGTAAAACCAAATCCCAAAGTCATACTTTTTAAACTGTTTATGAACTTTCTTTTATTCGGGTACAAATATATACTTGACTTGATTTGACTGGCTTGTTGGTCTAGTGGTTAGTAACCCTGACTGCTGAGCCAGAGGTGGTTGGTTCGATTCCCACCCAGGACAAATAATTGTGTGATGAGCATGATCATTTGTTCTGTGTCTGGGTGTAATTTATCTATAATATGTATGTATGTACAAATATATAAGTATGTTTATCAGCAGTCTGGTTAGCATAGTATAGTGTGGGATCAGACGGCCGTGTGTGAGATGTATGTAAAAAATATAAATAAATATGTATATATACGTATAAAACATATATATACGTCACAAATATACCGTCTATACAAATACATCAAACCTGTTTTATAACCTACTTAAGACCCCTACAAATTCTTCTTAGGACTGACTCTTGTCTATAATTCAACATAAACAGTAATTCTTTTGCAATTTAATTAAATCATACCACGCCAATTATAATTAATTGTCGGAGTATTTTTCTTCAATCTTTCCTATATTTCTTGTTTAAACAGTTCATTATCGTACCCTCTTTCGATCTCAAGTTTTATAAGTTCACAGAAGAGGCACTCCACGATCATGATAAGATTTAACGACCCATCAAATTTATGTTTTAGATATTTGGTTTAGATCTTTCGCAAACAAACATCTACTGCATGCACCCATCAGCTATCATTTATTACAAAATTACCTACTATAGATTTTAGAGTAATGCAATTTCTGGACGACCTCTGTGGCGCTGTGTTAGTGCATTCGACTGCCACGTCGAGGGCCGCGGGTTCCATTCCCCCATAGTGCAAATATTTGTATGCATGAACATTTCCATTGGTCTGGGTCTATATATAACGTTTATGTATTTACAAAAAATTTTGCTGATCTATGTATGTTTACCTATGTTCTAGAAGCCATATTACATGCTCTGCTTAGTTTTGGGTCTAGATAGGCCTGCCATCACTTAAATTGCCGACGCCGGACAAAAACTTAAAAAAATCCGGACACATGGGTGAAGTCAAGATTCTTTCCCGGACAAAGTGTCAGAAAAAAGAACGCTGATACCATTTAAATTTTTAGATTTTTAACGGTTCATCTAACAATTGTAATTATCCCTTGGCATAGAGTGCCAAAAGTCTGTTCAAAAAGTTCAAAATCAATCATGCCAGTTAAAAAAGTGGACACTTTTTGAAAACCCCGCCCGGTCGTTCCCCGGACGCCCTCTAAACTAGGACAAATTCCGGGGAAACCCGGATGGATGGCAGCCCTAGGTCTAGATAACGATGTGTAAATATGTCCCAGGAAAACAAGTGACTTTGTAACAGGGTTTAAATTTTTCGGATACCCAGATTCCAAATTTAGATGATGGAAATGTTCACGATTACCTAATTATAGTAGTGATGATTAGCTATGTAGTATCTATAAGTATGTTAATAAAAAATGTTGTGTTCTCAATAGTTATTACAACGCTATAGCGTGACTGTTGTTGGAGACTGGTATTACCGACTAACTTACTTAATTAACACCTTCCTTGTATAGTCTACAAAAATACATAAATACAATGTATGGTCACGTCTTATACACACATACAAAACAATATTATACTGTTATTTATTACTTAGGCACGGCGCAGCCGTTCTACACAAATACATACATAATTCCATGTGTCCCCTACACAAAATATTGTCAGTAAATAAATGTACTACCTGGAAAATATTTCGGTTTAATTTGTTCCCTTTTCTCGTGGGAGGATACGAATTTTATATTTTTTTGGTGTTATTTACGATAACTGATTCGGATATCATCATAACTCTAAACATATCAAAAAACTGTTCTATACGTTTCTCTCTGCAAAACCGTACACAACCTAGCGAGGAGTTTAATATTAAAATACATTTATGCGAATATAGTGTAATATCCAACTGTAGCTGCTCAAGTATTTAAAAGTGTCTCCGGAAACTTAGGCGTCCATAGTCGTTGACTTTACCGTCTTGGTACGCTAACCTTGAACGAGTTGCGAAGAGAGTGATAAATTAAGCTGGATCTTTAGGACTCTTAGATGTGTGGTTCTCAAAAATATTGACAGTAACACAGCAAGCAGCACTAAACATCTCTTGAAAGAGATATATATATGTCGCATTGGTGTAGTCTGTGCTATCATACTGCATTGTCATTTGGGGTTGGGGTGGTGCAGCAAAAACGAAATTTATAGAGGTAGAGTGATCACAGCGAACAAGCTCTAATCAAGTGTATGTATTTTAAACCAATGAGATATGCAACTAAAGATCCGTACCGAACTAGTAATTTGCTCTCGTAATTGGTTACAAAATTATATATCACTCAAATAATTTTTAAAAAACATAAGTCCCTTTCTTTTAATTCAAAAATATTGTAAATGGAGAAAATACATTTTTGCGGAAATTCTTAAAACAAGGACCAGGTTTGCTTGTTACGTACAAGTAAACCTGGTCCTTGTTTGAGGAATTTCCACAATAATTACGCAATAAAAACGATCTGCACAGTTACATAACAAAGTCAACAAACAAATTCATATATATTCTAAAAACTATTACAATGATAAAAAAAATACTTATTATTAGGATAAGAACGCTATCTTATTGTGATATTGTGACACTTCTTTAACACATTCATTAAACACACACAGATACACAAGCATGCATAAACAAACATACACACAGATATATAGAATGTTTTATAAAATCTTGTTTTTGTAGTACTCGAATTAACTCACAAATGTATGTTTTGTAATGGAAGAGCAGTCTCCTAAACACAAGCATTATTTGCTTAAAAGAAGGCTTCAATCACAAATATTGTAACACCAAATTGTGTAATGCAAATAAAAATTATTATTATTATATCAACGATGCCAAGGTTGGAAATTGTGTAAACTTATTTTATAGTTTTTGTAAAACCATACCTGCAAATTAAAAACGGAACCAGACAAAAATCCTACTTACTGAAGTGTGCTGGTGAGCTCCTTAAAAATAGCGAACGATAGAATTGAATATGTACAAAACAGATTAACTTGATGACAAACAAAAATACAATAAAAATCTTTTTAACAAAAAATTAAAATAATAATAATTTCACACATCTCACACACGGCCGTTTGATCCCAAACTAAGCAGGACCTGTACTATGGTAACCAAACTGCTGATAAACATACTTATATATTTCTAAATACATATATATTATAGATAAATTATACCAACCAAAATATAACAAATAATCATGCTCATCTGGACGCTGGAGCTCATCAATTAAACCAACAAAAAGAACTAAAAAGCAAAAAATAAATAAACCTTTTAAGCTGAGCTTATTAACATAAACTATCAAATTTTATATAAACTTATTTTGAGTCGGAATCATAAAATAAAAAGATTTTTATTTTATGATTTTTTTTCATTATCAGCTCAGCTACATGATGTGATGATTTCTAAACGCAAATACCTGATTAATTATTGAAAAGTGAACAGAAACACTATTCGTTCCTACAATTTTCGAGTGTTTCTCTCAATTTTATCAGGATCCCATCATCAGATCGAGACTTCCTTAACATGGAACCACCCTTGAGGTATACCCTATCTAATAAAGAAAGAATAATCAAAATCGCTTCTTAAATAACGGAGAGAGGGCTGAACATACATAAAAAAATAAAAATATAGATACGGTCAAATTGAGAACCTCCTTTTTTTTCGTCGATTAAAAACAGAGCGTTGATTAGGAGTCCATCTTTCTTGATGGTGCAAATGAAAAAGTACTTTAAACTGAAAACTTAAACTGTGTTAAAATAACATACTGAACTTCCTTACAGTTTACCTTCCGTGTTGAAAGGTGCTTTATAAAGTAAGCCAACATACTTTAAACGTAGGTAAACAGCCTAAATATATAGACATAGAGCCCAAAGTGAGTACAATGGGATATTATCTTTGAGAGGGATCTCTGCCAGGTAACCTTGTGATCCATCTCAAGATTATCTGTGTATCTGATCGCTTAATCGCTTGTAATCTTGAAGCAGAGCTCCACGAGGATTTTAAAAAGCAGCAGTAATTAGCAGTAGATTGTGCTGTGTTGATTGTGCTAAAAATATGTATAGTATATTGTATATGTCAATTAATACTATTGTATCTGTGTTTTAGTGACTGATTGATACCGAGGGATGTGTTCTAAGTCTAGTGACAGATCCTATTATTACTACTCAATGATTTGTACAAGGTATTTGGTAGCCACGCGCCAGACTTGATTGTAATGTGATTATTTCATATTTATTTAGGTCAATAAAACGACCTGCTTATCACTATACCAAAGTGCATCCAGATGAATTTCACAAATGCCTGGTCTCCCATACAAACTTTTATCCCCTATTTTACCATCTGCAAGGTTTATTTTTGCTATAAAAAGTAGCCAATCTATATCCTTCTCCTAGGTCTTGTTTATCTATGTATTAAAAGGTTTTTTTTTTATGGGGTATGGAGCAAATGAGCAGACGGGTAACCTAATGGTAAGCAACTACCGCCGCCCAATGGCACCTGCAACTCAAGTGTCACAAGTGCGTTGCCGGCCTTTAGGTGGGAGTAGGGGACGAGGGGGAGGGGGTTAGGGCCTCCGGTAACCTCACTCACTCACCGAAACACAACATAAGCTGCTTCACGCCGGTTGTCTGTGAGGCCGTGGTAACACTCCGGTCGACCCAGCCCATACGTGCCGAAGCTTGGCTCTCCCACGACAAGACAAATAAAAATTGTAACAGCGATTTAGGCGTGGCAGACAGACAAAATTACTTTGGTATTTATAATATTAGTCTTTAATTATATACCTATATGTCATTAGTACGGATCACTAAGCCTATAACAAGCTTTGTTGAAAAATGGGAAAATGTGATAGAAAATGCTCGATTGAAGCCCTTTTCCTTTTTTATAAGGTACGAGTCCGTAAACTCCTAGCGGAACCAACTAGTTTTAGTAGAAAATCTCTTTCACTTGAGTCCGGAAAATAAATTGGCATTTAAATAGTTTCCGATAAAAAGATAAGGGATCTAAAAGGTAAATTAAAATGTGTGGAAAGGAAAATAGATAGACTGGGTATTTGGATAACAGTCGGAAAGATTACGTGTAGATATACAATATTTAACTAATTTATTCATATAAAATAATTTGAATTGGAAAGAAATTAAAAGCAGAATATAACCAAATGTTTAGATAGTTCTTAATACTAACATTTTTGTTCATATCATTAACAAGAATCCTAAAACCTGACCAATTTCTTTGAGATCAGAAATCAGAAATTTTCGGAAGATAGATTATTAAATTTTGCGTAATTGAATAATCTGTCTTTATTGGTTGTATTCACGTATTTAGTTTTAGAAACTTCAACTAAGTCCCGTCCCATGTGATGTAATAAAGGCCCTTTCAAAAATGGAATGGAATTTAGACGAGTTTAAAATTCAATGAATAAAAAAAAAATTAAATGAAACTTAGTTCATCTTACCCGGCATAATAGAAACAGTCTTCAACGCCCTCAACACTCGGAAAGTCCGTAAGCCCGCCAGGTTGCCGACCTCCATCCCGATGGTGGCGTACCCCGACGTGATGACAACAAAGTCCAGCCAGTTCCACGGATTACGTAAGTACGTGTATTTGTTTAATATAAACCCCTTAGCTATGCACTTAATTATCATCTCTGCTGAGTAGATCGCCAAGAAAATGTACCTGGAAAAGAAGAGAGACACTGTTAGTTTTTTGGCTTCCGAGATCTTCAATAATCAGTAGACGATAAGTTTCTTTTATTTGACAGTATTTTGATAAAATAAATATCTTTTTAGTAAAAGTATATCCGGCTTTAATGAGACTAAATCATGGTAAATTCAAATATTATAAGCTGTATTGTTTATCCCTTCATTTCCACGCCTAGAGGGGAATATTTTCCTAAAATTTTAATGGGATATCCTTGATTACAACGGGATAACCTTGAGTATAACCAATCGGTTCACAATTCGTATTAAATACAAATAAAATAAAAAAATACATGAATTACTTATTTATTGAAGCATGGAAAATAGCTAACTCTTAGTTTTATTCTTATAAAAAGCTCTCTTGCTCCTCTCTCCTAATGAAAACTTTGCTGTGCCCAACAGGGTCCATAATTGATTCTACCCTTATATTTAACATCTTATCAATGTAATTATGGAATGCAATAAAGTACGGATAATGAGTAACATTCAAAACAGTCAGTCAAATTGCGAACCTCCTCTTTTATTTTTAAAAACTTTTTTTGTTTTTTGTTAGAAGTTGTACTGTGGTCTTGTTGATTATTATGTATGCTTGCAACACTTATATTTTAAGAGACATAAAACGAGTAAGCCATACGTAATGTTACAATTGAGCTATTAAAGATTGCTATATTTTTTTACGTTGACCATACTAACAAGAGATTTTGGTAATATTAGTCAATGTGTTTTTTTATAAATTACTTAAACAGTTTATAACATTTTCGACGTGTAGTAAAAAGGATATTTCCCTGCCTTATTAACTATGTATTACCAGCGTAGATATTTTTTGTTGGATTTTATAATCGGAAAAACATAACAGCTATCCCATAATGTATGATAGCATTTTACACACAATTATCTTTGCTTACACTTTGTCACTTGCATAATGTAGATACATTCATAACATATATAAAGGAGCCTGGAGCGTCTTCTATTCATGTGACCTGCTGACACAAATCGTAACTATGATGAAATTGGGTCGAGATTATAGGGGAAAAATAGGTAAAGTTAAATGGAGTCCCCTTTATATTCACCTTAACCAAGTTTAAGTGAAGCTCGTCTTATCTAAAACTGTATTGGTTTTTTGGTTATATTAACAGGGTCTTAATGCGGTATAGTATCTTGGTTTTACAGCTGATGTTGACACTAAAAAGCAACGGAAAACAGATGTTGACGCGAAGAATACCGAAAATATTATTAAATGGAAAGTTCGGACAAGACAGGATGCTGGTATTTACAAACTTGGGCCCGACAAAGTCGATTGGACTAGACCAAAATCCGGTACATACTTAGGAAACAACTGGGCGACATATGCGAATACCCAAGATAACATCGTACTGATCGACAAAAGCGAGTTTTTACATAGTTTCAGTTTACATACTTTCAGTTTAGACTGAAAGAAACCTTAGGTACGGATGGATACGTAACACGAGTTTCCTAGAGTTCTGCCAAAACCAATAAGTACACTCGTCTTGAAACTTGTTAAAGACAGCAACATGTACTGTGTTATTGGTTAAAATTGAGCTGTAGGAAAATGAAATGGAAATGAAAGAAAACCGGTTTTGAATTGTTAGGACTTTTTATGCGTTAATAAGCTCGAGAGAAAACGAGATAAAAAAACACTTACTATAGATCCAATTTAGTCGATACGGTTGTCAAATAAACGTATACAAGAAAGCACAGTGGTTTGTATCAATAATAAAATCTATTTTTCCATTTCACAAATCATCTCAGTGAGGTGAAGGACCGAGGCGTGGGTCCCTCCCTCGCTATTTATAGCAAAATCGTGCCCATTCATAAAGCAGCCTCATCACATATTTATTTCTTATTATAAATATTAAATGTACAAAGTATTTCTATTAGTTTTTCTTTGGCATGGTAGAAACTGAAAACAATGTATTGTTGTTGTCAAAACTACAAGTATTTATCTTTCACGAATTTTTAAGATGAACCGCGCATACAATCTTCTGAAACTATTTAAACAAAACAACAGCGATGTGAGTACAGAAATACTCTATCCACAATCAGGATATATTAAGAAAGTAACATTTGTAAGCCAAGGATTCGGTGGTCTCGAACTAAATTATGGTACATGGAGGGCATCTCCGCAAGCGGTATATTGCTTTGAAACCCATTACGAATTTAATCAAGAACAAAATTGGGGCCTTAGCGGCCAACCTCCCTTCTGGGGGATGAACAAAAAAGCCCTGAATAAACCGAATTTAAAGACAGGAAAGGGTTTATTTCTATAGCGACGCGAGTTAAATGGGCAGTTTAAAGAATTTTCTTCAGCAGGTGATTAGTCTTCGTTTATCTGACCTATTTTTGAAATAAATTGAAATGTTTTGATGGAATAAAAGTATACCTACGCATGAATTTGGAATACTAATTAAATAAAACGCGATTTCTATTCACTTCTTAGCGTCAAATAATAAAATATAGACTTCAGCATTGAGGAAATGTAATGAAGTATCACTATTCTTTTTAACAAGCAGACGTTACATTATAAGTGCGCAAGAAAGGATTAGGTATACTTATGTATACCTAATCCTTTCTTGCGCACTTAAATATATATAACTACTCTTTGTAGTCGATACTATCATACCACGAAAGCATTCAAAGTTAATTTACTTGCAGCATGTTTTAAATGATATCAGTTTTTTTATAGATATTGCTTCAAGTTACTTAGATCGTTTTTAAGAACATCATATTATAAAGAAAAATCCAAAAAAAAAAAAATCTATAAAAAATTCTAATGAGGAAACAAAGATGAAGCTTTAAAATTAGTTATCTCAAAAGTAACTCTGTGTGGATTGAATCCTTTTTGTTAAACGACGTCCTGTTTGATAACAGAGAAAGCCTACTAGCGTATTCACGTACACTATCAACTCATCTTAGTAAATATGGACATTCACCGGTATATGTCCAATAAAAAGAAATTTGGACGCCAGCCACCATATTGATGATTGTCGCCATAATTATATAAACCAGTCTCAAATTTCGGTCAGCTTATGTTGTTCGGTTAGAACCGCATTTGTTCTTAGGTACTCTAGAAACCAAACCGCAGAAACATAACAGAGATTATTATAAGGTACTGCTCTTTGTAATCTATTTCTGGAATAGATATCCAAAGTTATAATTAATGTATTAAACTGAATTAACTGAGTTTGTTTAGGAAATCACTACTAGTTGAAAGCCGTAATTTAGTCAAAGTAAACAAAACTGGTTCTTAGTTAAATTCAGAAACTGTATGATATTAATTAAATATTTGTGATGAATCTTGAGTATATTTATAATAGTTTATACCATTAACCTAGCTAAAGAAGCATACGACATGTTTGATAGTGGTCGGTAACTGCAGGTTTGCTTAGCAGACTTGTAAAACTATGGACCTAGCTTTGAATTTTGGAGGATTCTAAATACGTATATAATTAATAGCTCTATTGGTAGGTTGCTCCTTGGAGATTTGGAGACCTAGTCACATCATCGTGTGTACATTCTTCTTGGATTTATTTCCCCAATCGGGCAGCCAGAATACCAATGGTGGGGACTGTGCATGTTTCTTCCTATGTGAAAATCCTCTTGGTAACACCGTGAAAGGACATCACAAAGTTATTATAAAACCGCATATAATGCACTGTGTCTCGAACATCATAACTTTAACCGACATTGTAATATCTTGGCAGAAACAGATGCCCCTGTTTAAGTAGTATATCTGATCGGTAATCAGATAGAAAAGTTTTTTAGTTTATGTATTTTTTTTATTATATCCTATTAATATGATTTTATATCATATTATAGTATCTCATACATTTTTATCTCAATCTGTTCTTTCGTAAACATTTATTAAAATCTAAACACAAATAGTTCGAAGTAGGTACAGTGGTACAGTCGCTAGTTGTTCAAAGCCGCACCGGGTCTAATATTTAACCTTTAAATTTCATTACGTTGGTTAACATAAAGAGTGTATAGGTAAACCCCTAATGAATGTTAAATTTAACCAAAAACTATCCAACTCTCCGGCTAGGGTACCCTCATTTGCATTTCGTTATATGCCACACAACGCGCCCTCGGACACATAGACCAGGGTAGAAGCCTTTAAAAATTATAAAAAGTGAAAAAAAAATAATATAAGGATGAAACCCATTGCAAAAGGAGGAGAATATTATAAAAATGAAAGGAAAAATAATTTACGGGCGATCTGAGGTCGGGAAGGGGAAGGGGGTGAGTTTTTAGGGGAAAACACAGCTTATCTCGATTTCCGTCAAAACTACAAGTTCTATGGAAAAAAGTCAAATGGCAAAGTTGTAGGTAATAAAAAGATCTACAACTTTTGTATTTAAACTTTTTTCACATAACCTCAAAATGAATGTAAAAAATTAAAAAAAAAACTAGTTTTTGGTTTTTTATTTTTATCTTTTACAAAACATTTTTTTTCCCGAAATTTGGTGAAAACTTACCTTTTTATGTCCCAAATACACTGTAATTTATTTGATTTGAAATATTTATTTTTTCACCTTATTTTGACTTAATATCGAAAAAGCACCCTAATTTTTTAACGAAAATTCACCCGTCCAAATATCAGCTTTTTGCAAAAAGTAGGTGTGCTTTCTGTTCGTTGAAATCTCTACTTTCGGATGGTGTAAAAATATTTATATCTTACCATAGTAAGTCTTCTCAGAAAATGCAAAAAATCGTATTCGAATTTAAATTCAATTTTTAAATATTATATACAATTTTGAGCTATTTATTAAAATTTACACTTTAATTACTCGAAAAAGGTAAGACTATATGTTACATTGATAAACAAAAAAATTGCAAACTGAAATATACTACTATAATTAACAAACAAATAAGTTAATAAAGTTAATATTTAATAAGACATCAACAATATTTTGAGAAAGTTGTAGAATTTTCTTTAAATTATATGCTTAGATGCCTATTTATTACAATTTTAAGATAACTTATATACCTGAGTGACCTACCAAAATAGGATTTTTTGGCCCATCAAACGGTCTTTCATAGAGAAGTGGGGAAGGGTCTAGGCTAGGTTTAAAGAAGATTTCCCGGATCCCCCCTACTTAAGGCGCAGTACGGCACACCGTGTGGTTTTAGTCGGTTCGATTCCGACACACCGCCCCACCGAAAACCCCGGTGGGGTGACGGCCCGAAGGGGTTTCCACACGCAAAAAAAAAAAAAAGGTTTAAAGAAGATAGTACAACTTTCTCAAAATATTGTAGATGTCTTATTAAATATTAACTTTATTAACTTATTTGTTTGTTAATTATAGTAGTATATTTCGATTTGCAATTTTTTTGTTTATCAATGTAACATGTAGTCTTACGTTTTTCGAGTAATTAAAGTGTAAATTTTAATAAATAGCTCAAAATTGTATATAATAATTAAAAATTGAATTTTAATTCAAATTCGATTTTTTGCATTTTCTGAGAAGATTTACTATGGTAAGATATATATATTTTTACACCATCCGAAAGTAGAGATTTCAACGAACAGAAAGCACACCTACTTTTTGAAAAAAACTGATATTTTGACGGGTGAATTTTCGATTGAAAATTAGGGTGCTTTTTTGATATTAAGTCAAAATAAGGTGAAAAAATAAATATTTCAAATCACATAAATTACATTGTATTTGGGACATAAAAAGGTAAGTTTTCACCAAATTTCGTGAAAAAAAATGTTTTGTAAAAGATAAGAATAAAAAACCAAAAACTTGGTTTTTTGAATTTTTTACATAAATTTTGAGGTTATGTGAAAAAAGTGTAAATACAAAAGTTGTAGATCTTTTTATTACCTACAACTTTGCCATTTGACTTTTTTCCATAGGACTTGTAGTTTTGCTGGAAATCGAGATAAACCATTTTTTCCCCTAAAAACTCACCCCCTTCCCCTTCCCGACCTCAGATCGCCCGTAAATTATTTTTCCTTTCATTTTTATAATATTCTCCTCCTTTTGCAATGGGTTTCATCTGTTTAAATATCTAATATCTGTTTAAAATATTCTTTACTAAAAAGCGAAAAGTGCTAGTTTTTTTTTTAAACTATAAGCTAAGATGTACATCGTAATACGTTTAAATATGGACCACTGTCAAAATAAAACTACGATTATGGCTTTAAATTTCGATCGGCAATGGGACTCATTACTGAGATCAAAATTTTCAGATAGGAAGCCATCAAACCCTTTTTAATTTGCTTTGCTTCACCTCGCTTTGACGATTGCTAAATTATGCTGTGTTTACACATGTCAGACAAATATAAATAACGACGGAAATCTCTACCTGACTAAAGTTCCTAGTGTTATAACAATGACTTATATTGCAAGCTCATATTGTAATTATTACCTACATAGGTAAGTTCTTTTCTAGCTAACGACTGTATTGCATGTCTATTTTAGTTGAACATGTGGAAAACAGAACATAGGGTTATATAATTAGTTCGTAGAAAGTAATGTTATTAGCGCCGAAAGTAAATATTTTATACGAAATGTGCAGTTTAAGCCTGACTCTCGATTCGTATTATTCACAATTAGTTGCCTCACTTTTCAAACTGCCTCGGTATCGTTGAGTGTTGTATGTTTGACCCTGCTTCGTGTAGTTGATTTACAGGTAGTTGTTCTGAGTGTAGGTAAACTTTGTTTTTGTTGGTAAATGTCACCACAAGAACCTGTAACACTAGGAATAATAAGGAGTCTTATCCTCTTATTTTTTATCTACGTTTTCAGTCCAACCCTGGGTCATTTTCAAAAACACCAGCGGCTATTTGGATAAGAAAATCAATTCATTTAACAGGGGTCGAATTTGCAACATTTTCTAACAAAGCCACAATTACTCATTTGAAACAATTAACTGCAAGAGACGTTTGAGAGACTGGTTGATTAATGGTTCGACATTAGATTATGATTTTATAAGTTTTATTTTGATGGCTCTTCCCTTGTTTCAAGTACATGTTTTAACTGTTTTGTTAAAATGCTGTGTATTATAGCCCTACTTTGGAAGGAAATGGACACTATTTAATGAATGTTCTAAACATCTTATAGACGGTAAATATGTTTTGGGTATCTAAAATTAGAAATGGAAATGTTAAGATATTCGTCTGATTTCGATGATTTGATCGAACAACTAGGTATCATTACTTATGATCTGGAGTGAACAACGAAGTTATAAATAATTGTTTCCTTATTTAAATAATGTATGTGTATTTTTATTATTTATTATTATTGAGTGTAATATCTGCTTTTAGCCATAGCATTTATTTAGTTTCTACAATTCTTTGTAAGAAATAATTTGAGCTCGGCTCCTCTACTCAAGGTATTTCTTTGCTGGTTTCCTGTATTAACGATGGTGGACGTATGAATCCATAATGAAATATTGTTTTTTTTTTGCAGACGAGCTCGACTTTTACACACAATATTTTCATTTCTTATAACAAGTGATACTTATCGTATTAATCCGAAAATTTTAGCGCAGCTTATATATGCCATGTGTTGGTTTGCAATAACTTCTAAAAATAAAATTCTTCTTCTAAAAAAACTAAATAAAATGTTTTCTACTTTATTTAGTTCTTTCTTATGGAAGAAAAGTCCGCAATACTGTAAAATCTTTATGTTGTTTTGTACTATATAACATATATTATAGTTAACGGATATACTTTCGGACTTTACATTTAAATAAGGTGTAATACAAGAAAGGGCTTAACTGTAATACTATATAATTTACCCTTTTAAAGACAATATGTTTACAATTGACAACAAAAATCTTCTAAATTCAGACCTGTTACTACTGTATGTTAGACGTAAAAGTTTAATTATTGGACTAGCCAGATACTGAGATAGTCAGATACTTAATTATCACTAATTACTATAAGGTAGGTACAAAGTATTCTACAAAAATGTTCATCGTGGGAGAGCCATGCTTTGGCACGTATGGGCTGGCCGGAGTGATACCACGGCCTCACAGAAAAAAGGCAGTGACGCAATTTTTAATTGCTTTTCGCTAAGTGAGTGAGGTCACCAGAGGGCCTAACCCCTCCCCCTCCCTCTCTTTCTCTCTCTACCCCTCTTCCTCTATTCCCATCTTAAAGACCGGTAACGCACTTGTGACTCTACAGTTGCAGGTTCCCATGGGTGGCGGTAGTCATTTATCATCAGGTGACCCGTCTACTCGTTTGCCCCCCTATACGTAAAAAACGGTTTTGAATCCTGAATAACAGATTATTATTCCATTAATGACGAGAGCTGACGTTACAAAGTCTTGTTTTTGATAAACATTTTCACCAGCATTTATGCTTCGTCACTGCTTCGCTCCTAAAGGACGTAGAGTAATGTTATAAAGCATATAACCTTCTTCAAGAAGTGGGCTATTAAATGCAAAAAAAATTATACAAATCTGATAAGAAGTTCCAGAGATTAGCTTATTCAAACAAGAAACAGGCTCTTTAACTTTATTATATTACTAGTATAGATAAAGATAACACTTAATGTCACTTTTCCGCCAAATGAGAACTTGTAATACAGGCCAATATCTTGATAAAACCACTTTCCAACCTTATCTACGTCATCGACTCGTCAATCATCGTTATCCGGGGCATTTTGTCTCAACCGTCACTCATCCTAGGGGCGTCTTAGCTGCCAAGATGCGGTTTATCCATTATTAACCTTAGAGGCACGGCCTTTATACCATACATAAGTGAATTACTTATAGCTGTGGACACCCGGGCTGAAATGTAATTACGCCTAGGTGACGGTTACACTGATATAATTTTATTGTATTAAGTAAAGTTTCGGAATAAGAGGTTTTATTTAGTTTAGTATATTTAGAAATGTAGAATGTTTTTTTTTTGTTTTGTACTAGATTCGTTTGGATATATTAAATACTGACTGTTGCCTACGATATCGTTCACGTGGAGATTCAAAATTTATCCCACGGGGACTGTACATTTTTCCGAGATAAAGAGTAACAAATTTTCTTTCCCGGGATATAATCTATCTCCTTGCCAAATTTCACTACGATCCGTTCAGCCGTTTAGCCGTGAAAAGATAACAAACAAACAGAGTTACTTTCGCATTTATTATATTAGTATAGTCTAGCCGTTAACCGCAATTTCACCCGCGTTTATATTCACTGCTTCGCTTCTAAGGTTCGTAGCGTAATGTTACATAGCCTATAACATTCCACAACGAACACTCTACCCAATACAAAAATATTAAAAAAATATATCTGACTGGTAGTTATAGAGGTCAGAGCTTTAAAGATTACAAAACAAAAAAATTCTTCAGCTTCACGATGTTAGTATAAATTAGGATAAATAATATATATATATATATATATATATATATATATTAATCGTTTTTTCGAGGTAGAAAACCGATGTTTCCGCAGTACTCCAATATTTGATGCTCGTCACACGTTTCTCTTGAAATTCACGGGTCGTAGGTACATGTTCGGAGCTAGTTTTCGATGGTATAGGTGAATTTGCGGAGAAAAAAAACGGCCATGATTACTTCCAAGAAGGTTTTATTAGTTTTAAGCCACAGATAGCCACTTTTCTTTCTGTGTTTAACGGACAATCTTTCAATCGGGCAGTTTTGTTTCAAATGATTTGGATGGTTTGTTAAGATAGACTGACAGAAAATAAAGGTTGTGTATTTTTTGTACATGTTTTAGACATCTGGAAAGTTACGCCTGATGTGTCCACAGATAATGCTTTGCACATTGCAGTTATGTATCCCGAAATTTGTTTGTAATCAACGTGAAGAAAAGAAACAACGAAGGCGACACTAGTAGGTACTGGTGCCGATTCTATTGTACACTCGACTAAACTAAAACCTGACTTAATTTCTTCATATGAAATCAACCTAGTGTTCTTCGTAATAAGGTCTATTTGTTACTAGCATCTATTTCTCAGCGCCGCTAAATTTCACTATAACCTGTCAACGTATACTCAACTTTATTTCCACGTAGCGAGAGTCTTCATTTATTCAAACGCTGTATAATTGCAGTATAAAAACTTGTTCAAAACGAACAAGGATGACGTGTTTTTCATATACACCTACGAAGACGCTTACTAAAAACACAGAGCAAAAGAGATGTCATTCAACGGATAGCGGCTCTCGCTACGTGGTATTAAAGTTTATTTAAGCGTATCAGACTTTAGTCAACAAATAAATTGCTTATTTCGATAGCGACATATGTTACCTACTTGTTTCAATTTGAAATAAGACCTTGTTTCTGAGAGTACAAGGTTTACTTCTTATATGAAGAAAATTTAGTTAATTTTAATTTAGCGAGTGAAGTAACAGAATTGGGGCCACTGTCAATATCAAAAGCAGATGAGTTTATTCAAATTTACTAAACACTAAATTCAGCATAGTCCCTCAATAATTTTAACTGTGTCAATGTATAATACAAAATGACTGTACACCAAATTGATCAAAAGTTGCCGACGAGGTCCTTAAAGAGTCTATTGAAGACTGATTCGTATAATCGAGTAACAAAGTCATAATTCACTTTAATATCCTATAAAGTTAAAACATTTAATAGAAAATTAAGTTTCCTTTCCCGACGCAGTGCGACTTCTCAAAGCGAATGATAGTGCTTTCATTAAATTATTATTAAGTTAGTTAGACGCTGTCGGGCATAGTATATTTTATAACAATAGTTTTGTTGTACTCGAGAGTTTGCGATTGCGATCTATTGCAGCTAAGGGTATTCTCTTATATCTGAACTGGAACAGTAAATTCGTTAATTATAAAGTAATATTATGCTTTCAGATCTTTTTGTGTTCTAACAAATATATACATGAAAACACACTGAACGGATTTGTGTTTTTGTTACATATCTCAATGGTAAAAAGCACTGAGCAGATGCAAATGTAGTTCTTTGTTGTTTTTCTCTTTGTAGAACTCTAAGTACTCATTACAAAATGCATATATATACAATCATATAGCCTTATAGGCGTTACAAAGTAGCATAAAAATAACAGAATTATAGTACCCATGACACATGCGCCTTTTCATTATAGATTCACAGAGACGATTGTAGCCTTGTTTACCAATACAATTTATGCAAGCGTTGTTTAAAAGAGTGACTGTTTTGGCTGCTTTTTTTCCTCCAGGCTCTGCCTATTGCCTTACAAACTAGGCACTAAATGTAAATGCCACATTCATGAATGTGGCAATGTGGCTTTTGACTTTTATTTGTAAGTATAACGTCATAAAATAAGGCGAGCAGTAAGCGTGCTTGCTGCAACCATACAACGAGCGAGCTAACCGCGAGCTTACAGCGCGAGTCGACGCGCCGTTGGCTTTTTCATCTTGACATTATAAAAACTATTATACGACCACGTTCTAATGCTCAGATTTTAATGACAACTTAATTGCTGGGTTGGAGCCGTGCCGTTACCGTGACGGTTTAGTGTGTGATGACCTTTAGGCGGCAGAACCGTTACAAATCTGACATTTTATAGGGGAATGATTTCTATTAGTCTTCTTATATATGTATTATTAGAATTATTACTATTTTACTGTCCTTTCAAGTTAGCATATGGCAACACAAAAGCCGGACATGTCGTCTTTATGTTTGAGTAGTGAACCCTTTAAGTTAATATGTCCATAACTTCATATAGGACTATGACGTAGAGTATTATAAGAAGCGTGTGGCAATCATAGTTTTGTTAATCGATACGATAGAGCTGAAATATAAGGCTGTTTGAACGAGGATGGGAAATCAATATGTAATGATACACTCGTAACATAAATTATACAGTAGCCAGAGAAAGTAAGGCGTTTGGATCAGATTATATTATTAGTAAAATTTCATTGTTTGGTATAAAAAGTTACTATAATTAATTTTACTCGTGTAATACGTACTGCCATCTTAACTCTAGAATCGCTAGGCTTTTAATAAAATAAATGTACAGTGCCTGACACTAAGAAATCTCTCACGCAGTTATCTTTGGGATGGCTCAACTAAATACCAATTTGAAGCTTTGGACTTTTTTGACCCGTAGGGGCCGTAAGCTTATAAACAACTGTAAAATTATGTACTCTTAAACTATGTCGTAACGTCGCCTGATTTTTTTGAAGTGAAAACTCCTTTTGGCACGTTTGTGCACTATTGCTATGGGGAAAAAGCACTGAAATCGTGACCGTCACGCTAATAATACATATATAGATCCACTAGAGGGCTTTAATCTAAACATCGAGTTCTGTCAGCTCCTTATTAATTAATGTCACCAACCTGCTAATGTGACGTTTTAAGTTCGTCGTTTCATTTAAGTTTTCAATGCTGTCAGCATTCCAATGACTACCTATTTTTTTTAAAGGATTTACTTTAGTGAGTGAGCGAAAGTTATCTTCGAATTAATTGAACCCTCACCATTCCTTTATCGGACAACTAGACGCAGACAGAAGTTCCATCCTTTTATTGTCACACCAAAAAGTCGAACTAAACGCTTTGAGAGCTTCTTTTTGGTTCGAGTTGCCTAAGCCTTTTTTTAGACAGTTATAATCCTGGAATGTTCAAGAGTAGGGTAAATAGGTTTCTCTTGGAAAGACATGTACCATCTTCGTTTTAATCGTCACTTTCCATCAGGGGAGTTTGAAGAGAAACGCCTATTCTATTTATCAATAAAAAAGAGGTGGTAGGTTCGATTTCCACCCGGGACGAAAAATTTCGGATATTGTTAATATGTAATTAGGGAGAAACCAGTTAATTGATGAATAATGGAAAGAAATTGATGTTTTGGTAATGCCATTATTGTTTTAAGTTAAATTATATATTTAGTAGTTTATAAAACTCGAAGAACACACGTTAAGCTTTTAAAACATCGGCCGAATTTCATATTAGTTTTATGCTGTTAATAAGTAGGTATATTACTAATATTAATAAGTATTAGTGTCGTTATTCTAACACTATATTTTTATTGTTCTGGGATAACTAAGTATACCCTGCACTGTAGATTTTATAAGAGAGATACAGAGAATATACTTATATAATTTATATTGTAAGTATGTACATAATGTAAAAAGACATTCATAAATACAAATATTTACACCTGGCGAGCATCGATCCAGCGACCTCTGACGCTGCAGTAGACTGCATTACCGTCGCGCTACATGGTAGTTCACAAACGACGGCAAAAAAATTAAAAATAAATCGTAATGTTTCATCTGGTTGTGTTGCAAGCACAAAAATGTGGTGAAAAATTAAATATATGTGTGCGAACGTGAAGAGGTCGTTACTGTCAAGAAAATGTTTTCTGTACAATCTATCATTAGTTTCTCCCTCCTTATTTACGCATGTCGATTTCGTTCGATTGTTGGACCTAAAATCAGGCAGCAGAGTTTATTTTAGTTTCAGTTTATCAGGCTTCGCTTGTTGGTTGACACATCTTGGCATATCTGGCAACTTTGATTCGTTTTTCACATATATATTTTAAGGAAGGCGATACGCTATGTGGTGCACCATCTACAAGTATTTAGCGGTCTATTATACATGAAGTTCAGTAAAAACACGAACTTTGCATACAAAATTATACTTGTAAATCGTAAAAGTGTACCCAATCATAAATGTTGTCTACGGCTAAATGTAACAAGGATGCTTATCATAATTGGCTGCCGTGGCGCTGCTGCTACAGAGTAGAACCTAGACAAAGGGGTAAAATGAGAAGCAATGTACGTTGTACTAAAATAAAAATAATGTCGTCGTCGTAAATTATGAACCTAAAAATTAGTTAATAAATATATATAAATATTGTGCTAACTTTGGGACTGTTATTATTTGATTGACGAAAGTATTACATTCGCGTTTTACTTATTATCAAAACACAACATTCAAACAATGTACATACACATCACTTTTGGTACACCTACAAGTTAGTGTGTGGCTATCGTAGATGCAAACAACACCGGGAGGATCATTGGAGTGTTACCCACACTAAATCATTTTTGTACCCATTTGAAAGAGTGCATACCGTAGATAAGGAAGGTAGAAACAGCAGAGTTCCGCTTGATTAGAATCATACCTCCCCTTTATAGGATACCACGCACATACATTACTAAAGTAAATGCGCAAGTTGAATGCAGTCGGGGCTTGAGGTGAAGGTCGGAAGCATCTCCGCCCGACGCCAGCAATCCTTGCCTCGCACACCCGCAGTGTAGTGGTTAGCTCATATACATTTATCAGTTAGTAGTCCAACTGAGGTGCAAAAACAAAAAACTTGCGAACTATTAAAAGTCTTTTAAACATTATGTCTTCACAATGTCGTCAAAAGTTTTTAAAGTAGATATTATGAAGGCCAATTCACAAGCGAGTCACGTGACGTAACGCTAAAAGATTCATTCACGGCGGTGATCGATCGTGGAAGTCTCAAAGTAGCTTAATTTATACTCGTACGCCACGTTAGAACGGGTACTATTTTTATACTTACTGCAATAGGTTACTTTGAACTTTATCGAAAATATTATTTTCTCTAGAAGGTATTTTTAGTAAGGCTGTTTTGTGACCATCAATGTGGCGATTACATTTTTGTTAGTAGTGCCTCTAAATTATTTAACTAAGGATTTCAACATCGCGAGCCATGATGATTACGACTTCATCATTTTACTTTTCAGGTATTGGAATAATAATATATAATAATAGCGGTTAATTTGGCTAGAGGAATAGTAAGTGAGAAAACTTACGGTATCTTAAAACAGTACGTATCTATATTATAACGATTCTGAAGGTTCATGCTATTCAAGAGCAAATAAAATTTTTATTTTCTTGATAAAAATGATTTCAAAGTTGATACCAATGCCGCCTTCCTCGTAAACTTATACAAATACCTACTGTAAGTACGGTATGAGAATTGATATTACGTATAGGACTCTGTTTCCGTATTTAAACTCATAGGCGGTCCATTATGCGTTCAGGTAAGGCTGACTAGTTAAGCCAGCCTAGCTCCATCCAGAAGCACAGAAGTCTCCTGGGGTGTTCGCAGGCTCCTAGGAGCGAACTCGTATCCACGAGGATACTTGCCCATTGTGTGGCCACTCCCTCGCACTCCAGGATAACGTGGGCGGCCGTTTCCTCCGCGTTGAGACATTTTCTGCATAGAGGACTTTTTGTATAAAGGCCTTTTTGTCGCATTGATGGTGAATAGGAATCCTACAACAATCCTGATATCGAGTCGGTTGAGACTGAGCAGTCTGCAAGTTAAAGTCACCGCGGAGCCGGTAGACTCCAATCGTGGATTTAAACCATCCAGAGACTCACTCAAACACATACAAATATTTTATCAAAATGGGTCTAACCGTTTAGGAGTACTTCAATCACAAACATGCTGATAGATTTCATCATCAGAATTTCTAAGGAAATAAACCTGAAGAAATTTAAGATCATTATTCACTGGCGGCCACAATTCATCAATCAGTTCGGCCGTTTTAGATCACATCATAGATGATTTGAATATTTTTTTTCAATACACCGTACACAATTTTTTTTTTATAAATTAAGTGACTTCAATATATATATATACAAATGAATGAATGAATGAAGTCTTTATTTGCGTGTACATGGGTACATTTGACAGATATAATAGAAAAAAAAAATAGTTTCACCCTATTCAAAAAGCTTTTAACCCTTCCTACGTTTTTACGTTCCTACGTTACTTCAATCCGGTAACGTTGTTGTCGTGCATCACATATTAATGGTGTTCCTGTTAATCCCTCCACCTAAGTACGGTTAGAACCTGCAACCTTTCAAGCAATTTCAACCCTAAGGTATTACGTTTCAAACTCTCTCTATCACTCTTTAACCTATATATCGTTACTATCGGTCTATGGTACTAAGCTTAACGAAGCTAGAACTAAAACTAGATATTTAATAACATTAGACTACAATTTTGAGTTTCCTCGTGAGACTATTGTTTTGTTTATAAAACACATCCAATTCAAATATATGTTAAAGCCTTTAATAATATAAAATTTGTTTCCACGAATACCCCATAATTCCCTAAGGACCGAAGTTACGAAAGTTGTAGGCGTTTAGGAACATTACTTTTGTAAATTTTCGGATAAAGTTCCACCTACCTAATACTGTGTACGTTGGTAATTGTACAAGAGTGAGAATCCTTCTTTCACTTCGGGCACGTTGCCAGAGCTCTGAGCAATGTCGTGAAGACAACTGTGAGGCCATGAAAAAATAAACCAGTAAGTTAGAGACTGGAAATAGCTCCCCGGCTCCGAAACAAATGTATCGTGGAACGTTTAATTTAAAATGTATCTACCTATTTCCCCGTTCCTTGTAAATGAAGTACAAAGAAGTAAATAAAAAAGGTTTGAATCTGAGTTAGTGAAGCGTAAGGTTTAACTTTTTAAAAGTGTTAATATTGGCATTTAGGGTTAAATTTATTTCAGGTCATTTAACATTTTTGGATTATAATTAATTATTTAGTTCAGGGACATTATAAAACTAAATTATATGAAAAGTGTTCCAGAAAATAGGATTGCAAATGTTTTAAAATGATTCGGTTTCACCTTCTTTCATACAACTTAATACTGTATGTATTCATCCAAACACTACTTGTACTATTGTCACTTTTTATGTATTAAATAAAGCACAGGGCCTGCCTCATATTGAGGACACAAATGCCTATAAATACTCTTCCATTAGGAATGGTACTGACTTTGGGTGTGGTGTGTGCGCACCTGAATGTCCATTGCAAATGCGGGCTGCTGAGCCAGGGTGCCCGCTATTTTAGGCTTGTTGCAGTATGGCCCTGCCTTACTACTACATGCATAGTTGACAACAAAAGTTATGCCCAAAAAAACTGATATAGCTACTTTAATAACATTTTTTTTTTTTAACTTTATAGGGAACCATTTTTAACTTTATAGGGAACCATTTTTAACTTTATAGGGAACCTTTTTAACTTTATAGGGAACCTTTTTAACTTTATAGGGAACCATTTTTTAATCTTAAACAGCAACAATAATTCTTCAATGGGTGTGGAAATTCTGGAAGTGTAAGTTTTAGTCTAGTTAGTAGTTGTGTAAGCCTTTTTAAGCGACTTCAAAAAAGGAGGAGGTTCTCAATTCATCGGAACCTTTTTTTACGCCTGAACTAATTTGGAAAATTATTATTTTTTTTCAAAGGGTATATATACTTCTCAGGTGGTCCCATTAAAATTTTATCGAAATCAGTCAAGCGGTTTTTGAAAAATCAACAAATATCTAAAAATTGTATACATTGATGATATTTTCGTTTATTCCGAAACATCGCTGTCTCATTGGAGCAGTGCGTTTAGTTGGCCTACATATATTATGTTTAAACAAAATACATCTACTTTCCACTAAAAAGCACATTGAAGTCGGTGATGCTTTTATTTAAAAAAAAATATGAAATTTTCTTGCTGCAGAATATGAAATATTCTAATAATATTACGTTACGTTTGCGTGCAATGCCCATGGAAATGAAGTGTTCATATGCTACGGTAAACGATTACCCTTGGGCAGGACTACTACTTGTTTGCCAACTAAATTGTTAAAAAAATATATTTTAACAAGCTTGGCGGTTATTGTCACTTGAGTTATTTTACACTACTGCTAAACTGGTCTTGACGGAGATCTCACCACGTTTAACTTGCAGACTGCTCCGTCTTAACCGACTTGACATCAGAATAGTTGTAGGAACCCATACGGGTCACTTGGCCCTAAACCGGCACCCATTCACCATAAGTGCGAAAGACAGTCCTCTATGCAGAGGACGTCTCAACGCGGAGGAAACGGCACCACCCACGTTATCCTGGAGTGCGAGGGAGTGGCCACACAACGGGCAAGTATCCTCGCGGGTGCAAGGTCGCTCCTAGAAGCCTGTAAACGCCTCAGGAGGCTTCTGTGCTTCTAGAAGGAGCCAGGCTGGCTCAACTAGTCAGCTTATCCGAACGCACAATGGACCGCCTATAAATATATTCAAAGGTAGCGCTCTGAATAACTAATTCTATAATTGTATAACACTGTTTGCTGCCTCGTAATATATGTAAATAAATATGTTAATATCTAGTCCCAGGGTTAATTCTGGCATACGTCTGATTGGTTAGTAGTATATTTAATATATAATACATTTATATATTTTTTAATTAAATGCTTAATTTTAATTTAGTGATAATCTAGTGAGATGTAAATTGATTTATTATTTACTCTTACGTGGCCGTGGTAAAAAACTTGTAATTAGAAATAACATGCTGCGAGCAGGGCCGATTTAATGAATGGAATATTGCAAAGCTACATCGCAATTATAGCAATCTTGTTAGTGATTTTGAGTCGTTAGGCGTTGAGGCGCTTGGGAGACGGAGACTGAGTGCTCGTGCATCGGCGTATCCTTTGAAGTATTGGTGAAATGTTTGATCAATGTTTTATCAATCTTTTGGTAGTGTTTTATTTTTATACAATTCGTTTTAAGATTATAATCTGTTACGAAAATTAATCTAAAAAGTACAACAAAAACAAGTAACAGTAAACGATAAAAAACTATTTGCTAGAAAATTATTTACCTTCTAAAAATTCCTGGTTAGTTAACAATTGATAAATTAATATTAAAACAGATATATCTGTAATTGACCTTAAATATCTTTGTTATATCTAGTCCAATATGCTAAATAATTACAGTGGTTACCAGTGCCTATAAACACTAAATGCCAGTGCTGTCACCGGGCGTTGACAAACCTATCACAATATAAAGCTATGGTAACCCTATAGCCGCTTAATGCCCATATAATTCAGGGTGGGCCTTTTTTCCCAGTATGGTTACTCGGCCATAAGTCTACTATGTCATGCCTTCTTCTAAAATCTAACTTAGACAACCCTTATTTACACAGGTAACATCACAGGTATCTTATTACTTTAAACGAGCAATTCTTGTATGGTTGTATTTATTTATGTATGTATTTATATTTCGGATATCACAGAAACGGCTGCAACGATTTTGATGGAAATTTGTATACAGATACAGTTGTGTATTTTAAGTTGAACTGCAAAGTTGTATTTCCTGTAAAAACGCAATTTTACAAAAAAAAATGTCGATTTTACAAAAAGCTACCAAAGCTAGCGAGGTCTTCCAGGTACTTCGAAATGATACAAGTAAAATTATTCGTAAGCTACACCCGTGTCTACTCCTAATGAGAATCTCATTGGTCGATGGGGGATTATATAACATTGTGCTAGACGTTCAGACACAAATGTTTATTAATTTGTTAAGACCTAGGCTTAAGTTGGGAATGTGTAATCTTTTTATTATTGGCTATTATGCCACATCAAGCCCCACTGGGACAATATTGTTGTTGAGTCAGTTGTATATACACTCCTGTAGAACGTTCCAGTGTCAGTAGTAACAAGTTGCAGTGAGGAGGAAACTGACTGTTACTAACAGCGAACTTCAGCGCGACTCACTGGGGCTAGCGGAATACAGTTTCGGCGCACTGGATCCGGCGTCTATTAATTCCTATGCAACTTAACCACGCATTAATAGCATTTTTACGTAATTCTTTTAGGGCTGAGTGTTTTTGACGCTGTAAGTAAGCTTCAAAGCAATCGCCCCGATGGATTTCTGGTGCTGGTATGGACCAGAAATTACACTACTTTTGTAGAACGGATTAACCGCAGTCTTTTGTGGGGCGTAGTAGTCAGTGGTTATACCTATTATATCAAATAAAGCTGTACATTTTAAAATAATAAGCTTCATTTATTTATTGTAGGAGATACCTGCAGCGGGTTTTGGCATTACACTCGTAGATACAGTGCTAAAGTTTGTTCATGGCAAGGGTAAGTTAAATAAATGACTGTGATACTTTAATTCAAAGGGGTGCGTCATGGATAACATAGGAATGTGTAGGGACACTAAGTGTGCGATCGACTCTAAATGTAACTCGTAATTCCGTACAGAGTTTACCATTGAATTTAATAATATGGTAATCCTACCGCTGTGTATAAGCTACGTGCCTTTGACTTAAAGCCATGTCCACAACTAGAGCGACGGTGCCAGAGCGAAGGCGGCGGACAGTACGGTGAAAGCTCCATACAAAAATCGTGTTGTTTCCTTAGAGCAATTCAGCTGTCGCTTCTCGTCCTGCTGTCGCTGTTGTCGAAGGCGGAGCCTAAGTTATACGTTGATATTGTGCTGTGAATGTTATTGAAAAAAAGAAATACAACATTTATTTATGAAATATGACTCACTGCCCTATACTTAGGGTCTTAATCAAGACCCTAACTCAAGTCTGTAAACTATGTTTAATTAATTACGGTTTCAGTAAAGAATCTCGACTTAACTATTTAATTTATTACAAAACTATTCTTAAATTCCGATAGATGATGATGATGATAGATACGATGCCTGATTAGAGATTAAAGCCTCGACACTTATGCACTGTTTTATAATACTTAAAAATCTTTAACTACCAATTACTCTCAAATATCATACAAACACTCACGTGATTTCTTATTGACGTTTCACAACGCAAGCAGGGTTCTAAAATTCAAACTTTGAAACTCATTTTAAACTGTTTTTGAGTGTACACTACGTTTCTGTACGCCCTTAGAGACATCGTTTATATGAGTATAGAAAATTTTAACTACGTAAAGGAAGCAAGTGAACAAACCTAGTCACGTTTACCCAAAGTACCAGGAACGAACAATATGTAAACAAAAATAATTATATGGGACTCTTTCGATTTGACCTATTATGATATACTTGTATAAACCTTTTCAAACAGTAAATCACACTCTAAACAACTGTAACTTTCTTCACAATAATACTGTTTTCTCAGTCTGAAAGTCCCTTGCAAGTAAACCCTACTTTCTTTTCGGTAATAAAATACACTAGAAGATGGTATGTAAGACGCGTTATCATTGTTTCACACGTAGGTCGGTAAGTTGTTGGAAACGTAAGGTGGGTACGGCAGAAAAATAAACTGTGATAGCTTTATTTCAGATAGACCTCTTTCCTTCGATACAAATTGTCTTTTTCCTTATACCGTAATAGTAACACATAAGTATGGTTAAAATATCTTGAGTTGAATACATAAAAAATAGACTTTTCTAATCATATCGACTCGCTTTGGGTCAATGTTATTTACGACACGACTGTGGTCTCATGATATTTGTTGAGGACAAAAGGAAATATTGCTTTTCTCTTCTTATTCAGTTAATAAAACACATTGCTCGTGTAAAAACTTACAATCTGTGAGTAATCATTCCATCTACAACTTCTACAGAACTGACACATATGACAAAGGCAGGAGAAGGAGTTGCCATGAGTTGATTCCGTATATTAGATGAATAGTTTACGAGTAACTTTATGACCCGTCTACATGGTCCTTTGAACGACACGCACAGAAGTGAGTTGTGGAGTAATTTGATTTGTGGCTCAAGGGACTCTACGCTACAATGCTACGAATATCTTGTACTTATTTAAGCATAAATGGCACTCTGCTACATTAAATGGTTACTTAGTAGTGTCACTGCTTTTAGAACTGGCACTCTGCTACATTAAATGGTTACTTAGTAGTGTCACTGCTTTTAGAACTGGCACTCTGCTATATTAAATGGTTACTTAGTAGTGTCACTGCTTTTAGAACTGGCACTCTGCTACATTAGATGGTTACTTAGTAGTGTCACTGCTTTTAGAACTGGCACTCTGCTATATTAAATTACAAAAAAAAAATCGTGTTTTCGTAGATTTTTGATTACTTTTTCTGCTACGACTGCTTTTCTTTACCACTGCTGCCATTTCTTTTCTAATAAGTAATCAATTGTTGCGTGCTCTTGAAAGGTTTGCAGGTGCAAATAATACAAAAAGCATGCAGAAATGTAATTTAAAAAAATCGGTATTGAACAATGAAAATATATGACTTGGCTTGAATCAGTTTTATTAGGAGGCATGTTTTTAAAGATGACGTAGATTTTTCAGAATAGTTTTACAAAGAAGTGTTTCTTGCTAAGTGACTAAGACCAATGAGTTTCGAAAGACAGAACGTACAACACTTGCATGCTTCAAATGCGTGTTATACGGGATTTAAGAGACCTTTCCATCTCATGTACATAATCTTATTACGAAACGGATGACAAATTCTTATGGGGTCGGCTCTTGTTCCGTATCGTCCCAACAGAATTTAGATCTGGAGTAAGGGTCCGCTTTCGATGTTAATTTCGATAATAAACTAGTGATGCCGGTTTTCGTAAGCCTGTTATATCGATAAAGATTCTTGGGTACGTTAAGATAACAACATAATACAATCTCCACCTGATTGCTACAAACTCAAAGACTCCTTATGTCCGTTGAACAAGCTTTATTTTACTGGAGCCAAGCCTAAATTAATTAAATCCTAATTCGAAGCTTTAACTAATTTGCAATTTAAACAGAGTGACCGTCGATATAGCATTTATATCTGACGTTTATCCGACGCGTCGCCGCTAATCATGCTGCGGACATATTGTTACGTCACTTCTGCCTGTCATGTCAAGCAACAAATATTTGGAAGCGATTGTTATTTCATTTTTGACTGCGCGCTGCGTAAAAGTTGTAATTTAGATATAATATTCAAAAGTTTGTTATTTACTTAGATGATTACCAGTTATACATTTCATTATTATTATTTTATTATATTGTGTAAGTGAAATAGACAATCGATTGAATCGATCTGTGGATAATATGGCCTATAAATTTATTTAGAATCAGAATCTTTATTTTCACTTTAAATTTATTATCACCTTTTTAAAGTCATGTTTCATTACTTCTCATTCCATTGTTGTTAATTTTATTAAATCAGTTTATGGTAGTTACTTATTTTTTACTAATTTATTATGTCTGGCCTAATGGTCTAGTGGTCAGTGATCCTGACGGCTGAGCCAGAGGTCGTGGATTCAATTCCCACCTAGGACAAACAATTGTGTGATGAGCATGATCATTTTGTCCTGTGTCTGGGTGTAATTTATGTACAATATGTATGTATTTAGTAATATATAAGTTTGTTTATCAGCAGTCTGGTTACCATAGTACAGGCTTTGCCTTGTTTGGAATCAGACGGCCGTGTGTGAGGTATCTTAAGTTATTATTATTTTTATTATCTAGTCAAAATTGTTTAACTTTATTTTGATTTTATATCCTTTGATTTAAATTTCCTTAAATTGATTAATTTACTTCGAGCTGGTTTAATCTGTAGTCATTTAATTCGATTTGATTTGTTTAAACTTTTTATGATTCAAGTTGATCTGATTTTATTTATTGTGATTTAACGTTAATGTTATATGTAATCTGATTTATTTTGGTTTGTCGTGAATAGCTTTGATTTTATTGAATTTATTTTAATTTGATTAGATATACTTTTTGTTTCGACTTGTGATGGGACCATAAAGTCTGTGGATGCTTTAAACCTGTAAGTGGTTAATTCATCCTAGATAAGAATAATGTGTTACCATTAAGGTATTTTAAAATGTTATAAAGAATAAGTCGTGAGAGTGCATAGAAGGCATTCTTGGTATATTGGATTCATGACATGAATATACATATTTGTAATTATGTACAGTCTTGCAATGTCATAGTCGGTATTTGTTTTATTTTATTTGCAGAGATAGATAGGTACTCTTTATTGCACACCGAAAAAGTATTATGCATTCTAGAAACACAATTAAAAGTAACAGAGGGCGGTTTTATCGCAATCTGCGATCTCTTACAGACAACTTTAGGATGGACTATACTGTAGAGTAGTAGGTAACTCGTGGTTAAAAACAACTAAAAAATAATAAGAAAAAAATATACAATCGGTAATTAACAGTCTGTTTAAGTAAACTAAAATTTGTATTTTTTTTTGAGGATACACATACAGCAGAGCTTCTTGCAATATAGTTTTTTTACTATTTAGAGTTGCTATAAAAATAAATTGCCCGCAATTAGAGGTGGGTTAAAACCCGGGTGATTACCCATCTATATCCGCAATTGATGTTATGCAGTCCATTAAAATATATGACTATCTAGTAGTGTACCACACTTTCCACACTTTTTAAAATCAAACACCAACAATTTGGTATCAAGCAATTAGGGATTAATACATAATATAATATATACAATATTTACTGATTTCTATGATCATGTTTATATCACGTGCAAATATTTTTAGTGATAGTAGTCACAAACAAAAAATTTAAATATGATAAACAATGAACGCCATATGAACCTAATTATAACATTGTGTTCGGGGAACTGAATGACCAAAATTAATTGAACAGAAAGGCCTCTACGTAGGGCACTAGGCGTGTATCTAAAGCCCGACCCGATTTCTGGGTGCTACGAAAATTTTAGTGATCGTGTGACTTTCGATGCGTTTAGTACATTTAATGGTAGGTCCTAGTAGCCTAAATATATGTTATATTAACTGATTACCTGATGACACACATATGTTAACTTTTCTATAAAATATCTGAGTGTACCCATACATTGTATTGTATTTCAGTTCTTGTACGTTAGCGTCTTCGAAGTTACCTGTCAATACACCTTAAGTTTAATCGAAGATTGGGAAGTAGGTCAAATACAATTTAGGAGCAAGACGTCTCTTAGTTATTGTACATTCATTTTTCTACTCGCACCGTAAAGTCTCAATTCTTTATAATGCTTTTTAAATTACGAACGTTACGAACGTTTAAGTTACGAACTACCACATTTTCTGATTGCTTGGAATTTATGTATACGCATTTAGGCAGCCTAAGGAGTCTTGAATCCATATAATTTTAAAGTTAAAAATAAAATTGAAGCAGCTGTCAATAAGATACAGTCATGCTCGTAAGCCAGTCGCGACGGTCTGTTATGGCGGCCCAATAACTCACGGTCTGTCGGTAGCAAATAATGGCGAGAGCTGACGTCGCTGCGTCATGCAATTACGAACGGGTATGGTCTTAATATAGTACGGTGGAATAAAGTATTGACATGATATTATGCATAAACAATAAAATTTTAAATAATTAATATTAAAAATCTATTTTAATTTTTTTCTTGATCAAAATGTTTTTTATAGAGCTATGTTGGGAAATATAGTCACAGCTCGCTACGTGGTAAGCGGATGACGGTGTCTAAATAGTTTTAGTTAAAAAAACAAAAAAAAAATTCTTTAATAGCTCACCGAACTAAAAATAAGAAAATTATTTTTGATTAAAAAAAGCATGGGGTGCTTTTTACTATATTTTAATAATAACTCTACTTTTATAAATAGCTGCCAAAATAAACTATTTGTAACATTTGATGTCAACAAGCACACCACGCTTTTTTACAATCAATAACTATTTTCTACTTTTTCGTTCGGTTTACTATTATGGCGTGTTGTCTTAGTTCTTACATTTTATTTTTATTTTTAGTCTTGTATTGTCATTGGTCTCTGACACGAGTGCAAATCTTCAAGTTACGTACGTACGTAATAGGACGTTTTCAAGTTGGTGAAAACTACGTTGAAAATTTTCGTTACATACATAGATATATAGATAGATACAGGTCAAGCTATTATAAAGCATGTAAAAATAATCTCAACATCAATAGTGTCATTTGGGAAAGAGTGTTGCAAATATCAATTGACTTTTTTTGTGCGTGTGGAAATCCCCCCTTGCCGTCACCCCACCGGGGTTTTCGGTGAGGCGGTGTGTTGGATCGAATCGATTAAAACCACACGGTGTCTGCGCCTTAATTATCAAAGATCCGGGAACAGCTTTTATCAAGACATCCGGTAATGTCAATTGACTACAGCAACCTAGTGCGTGTGCTTATGTAAAATTTAAGTAGTAAAAAAAGTAGGGAATAATTATGTATCTGCTAAAAAGGCTTTACAGATTTGGATCAAATTTGAAACGCTGATATAAAGTATAAAAAAAAATTTTCGCATATGCTTTTATGTTAACATAGGCATAGGTACGCAAACCAAATTCTACGCAAGTGAAGCTTCGGGCGAAAGCTATTATAGTTATATATAGGTAACTACTAGATACCCCATACCATCACTATCGCCTAAGACCGTCTACAAGGCAGATTTTTATCATAAAGTTTGGTGTACAACACAGAATATTATATTCAATCTTTTGCACATAATCAATCAATCAATTTTCTGTTCATTCCTAAAAGGATCATGAGACATGAAGGAGATCTTACAAGGTAATAAAACCATCCGTAAAAATTGAACTAACGATGGCTTTTGACATTAAGTACCGGCGTTATGTGGGAAGAAGTAGTGAATTCATATTATCGTCGGCTCGCTTGTTGCTTTTACACTTTTTAGCACAAAATTGCGGTTCCCACATTACCGGAATAAGTTAGCGCAATGCGTAAAAGTGTTTCCACCAAGTTGGATGAAATTCATGAACGTAACTGTTTGGAAGATTCTGGGTAAATTCGTTTGGGAAGTAATTTGTGAAAAGTCGAATTATAAATGGCATTTTATAGATTCAAGGTTGTTTTTGGTTTTATATCCCCTCTCTATCGTTAGTTGAGCTACGTTGAGAGATTTTATAAGCTCCATATTTAGCTTTATATTTTATTTAGCTCTCTATTTTTATAAAAATCTCGGATGGCCACCACGGAGTGGAAAGCCGTAGTAGAGCATTCATTCATTCATTGTTATAAATTAATATTAATTATTATAATATATATGTACTTTAACTATAAACTGTGGCCAAAATATCGGCCAAGAGTCGAATTATTTAAAACGCTATGGCATCTCCAATATCAGACGAGTCAGTAGTCAGTAAATATTGAGATTTACTTATTAGCTCTTAACAGATCATTTTCACCATTACTGGCGAAAAACTAAGCCGTGCAAAATGGAGATCATTACCGCTTTAGCATAACAATAGCCGGAAAAAACAACGTATCTTTTAAGGAAAGAAAAAGTGTGGGTGCTACTAATGTAAAGGAGGTACCGCAAAGAAGTTGTCTTCTACTTCATTTACGATGGTTTATTAAATAATAATAATATTATCAGGCCTCCTTTAATAACTAACCCTTGGTCATAAAGTATCATATAATATGAATTAACATATGAATAGTTGATTCATGAAGAAGGAAGAAAATGAAGCTAAAACTTTTTCTTCGCTTTACTTACTCCAGAAAACAATATTATACACTATTTATCTTCATATATTGAAACTTCATAACTGAAAAATGAGATACATTTGCCTGGTGAATAATTAACTTGGTTAATTATTCACCAGGCAAAGTTTAAAACAAATTTAACGCGTATTCAACTTGATTACCACGAATACAAGAGTTAATTTATCAAAAGTCTGACAGCGGTGGAAGCAGATAAACTGGATGATATTGTTTGAACGTTAAACAAAGGGCTCCATCAGCCTACGTAAAGGTTGCCAATATTTTTATCGAAAGCATTGGATTTTTAAGATAATAATGAAGTACAATGACGGACGAGTTAAGCATAATGACACCGACTGGTGGCACTCCAATTGTAAAAGAATACAATTTTCAAAGTTCTAGTTTTTGTTAAAAACAATATATTATGCAATCTTTTACATACATTACATTATTGACGGGCCCGTTGGGCCACCCAGGACAAATAATTGTGTCATGGGCACGATCATTTGTTCTGTGTAATTTATCTATAATATGTATGTATTTAGTAATATATAAGTTTGTTTATCAGCAGTCTGATTACCATAGTACAGATACAGGCCTAGGTCTACTAAACAGAGGCCAGTCTGGAACCAGACGACCGTGTGTGAGGTGTCTCAAATTATTATTATTACTTAATTATGAAGACTGGTTATTGGATACGCAAATGCACTTGGTAAAACACAATTTTCACATACAAAAAGGTATGATTTGTAACATGACTCTAGTGGAGCTGAAAGCTACGAAATGTCCAACACTCATATCTTATTGGCCATTGTTTCCTTGTATGTCATAGACTAACGGGTAATATATGGAGAAAACAATGCTGATATTTTCTGATCGATCTGATCCCAGCATCAGGATAAAGACCACATTATAGGCCAACGATTTATTACACTAAAAAAGCTACTGTTAGAGCTATTTTTCATATGGCTCGATCTGTATTTTTGATGTAGGAACTGAAGTACTTGTTTCGTTTTCCAATTTAGTCAGTTTAAACACTGTATGCGTTATGTTGCGAATATATATTCTATCCATACATAGAAGAAATTAATTAATCATAACTGCTATAGTTATAAAATGTTGCATTAAATTTTTGTCCCGAGCTTTTAAGTAAAATAACTTGTGTGATAACGTAACCTGTGTCGTAACTAAAGCATTTAATAGATTAGAAGAGGTTCAAAGCAAATGAAAGAAATAAAAATACAATCTATATTTACAAATAAAAATACACACCCTAATTCTATAATGATACAAATACAGTTTAGCAATCCCTCTTAGTACAAATATGTACTTCGTACGCGCTGGCTCCCAACTAAGTGATTGAAAGTACTCTAACGAAGGTAGTATTGGTTTTCAATCTACACGAAATTTGTGACCGTGTGAGGTCTTGAATTGTAAAGTGTTTGATTCAGCTGAGTGTCGCACGATTGAATACGAGAAGTGCGTACATGCCTTTATAGCATTATCGCTAAACCGAATCCTATTGTACTAGAACATGTAGATAATATATTAGTACATAATATTTAAAAACATCGTTGCCAACCCTACACATATGTACTCTTTATTTGAAACGCGGTCGGTCAATCAATAAACCTGTTGATCGAAAGCAGCGATAACAACAAATATTTGCTGCTTTTTATTTTAACCACTATGTTTTGTACATAAAGTATATTATTCCTCTAACTATGGTTTGTACTTACTCAAGTATAGATGTCGTTAAATTGCGTTTGTATGTATTTAGTGATATTATATAAGTTTAACTGTTTTAGTTTCTGTAAGTCACTCAAAACATTTTCTTAAATCTACAAATGTGTGTTGATGGTGGTTGGTGGTGGTTGACATTGAATGGTTTTGTGAAGTATGTCCAGCAGTGGGTGATCGATTCGTTTATATATCAAGCAAATCGATCCATGTACTATCTCCGTTTGTAGGAGAGTTGTTATTATATATTACTATCCTATAACACAGGAGTTTTACTGGAACAGCCCGCAAGGATCAGTAAAATAACTTAGATCACAATTTTTGTTTCCTTATTACCGTATCTCGTTAATAACGTAATTGGGTCATAGCTTTCGTGATCATAAGAAATTGGTAAGTACTCCCCTTCGCTTGGCACTGAAACTTTATTAAATTATCCACAATTTATCATGCTTTTAAGATAAGTATAACGAATGTTATATTAAAACGATTACCCATAGCTTTTTAAACGAAAAAATACTCGAATACTTTCTAATATTGAGACGTTTTCGGGAAAGATTTTGCTAGGGGCTGAATGAAATCTACTGCTTTGTCTGCCAATATAAACTTTCTTTACGATATAAGTGACTAGCAGCTTTTGTTTTTAATGTCTGAATGGAAAGGAAAAGCTACAGAAAACTAACGGTTTTTGCGCTTGGGGATGAATCGGGAAGCCAATAAAAGACGTCATATCTTGTCGACGTGCTTCGTACGTGGCAGGGCCGCCATGTTACCTGAATTAGTATGAAATAAATGTTTGTTGATGAACTGTTACCTAATTGAACAAATAAATCAAAAGAAAACACGCTATTGTTGTTTGAAAATAATATTAAATAGTAAATTGAATCGTGCCTTAACCTTACTAGTCAATTATGATATTTGTTTGACAATGAAAATAGAACGCATTCCCAAACTTCGTTAATTATAATGTTTATGTGTCAGTCTATGTCTACTTTATTGAGATAAAAACTTAATTGTTTTTATTAACTGGACAGATCTAAAATACAGAAGAAAGAAATAAAGAAAGAAAAGATTTATTTATAATATATATTAGACATGTAAAGTTTATTTGCAGGTAGGAATAACATTTTACTTAGATTTCCTACAAATTTTAAAAATTCTCTACATATCGCGGGACTATGTCCTGTTCCTTAAATATATTGTTGCATTTTCTGATAAAACATTTAAAAATAGAATAGAATACAGTAGAAATAAAGTATGTTTTACATACAATAAAATTTGTTTCAGCTTAGAGCCAAAGCTCAAAGTCCTTTCGTTAAAAGTAAACCACAGTCAACCTTTGGTTTAAAATAACATACTCGTAATAAGAATAACAACTTGGGGCACCATAAAATAAATTAAGAACAAACTGACCTGGAACGCGGTTTGTTTATGGTAAATATACAGCGTTATACAAAAATTAAAACAAAAAAAAAAAAAATTAAAAACATGATAATAAATAAAAAATACACAGTTTAGATTGTGACACATATATTGTCTTTGGAACTCACACGGGATTGTCAATTTCCACTCGTTTAAAAGAACGACGGGACGCCACTGGATGCTTAATGAAGTATTCTGTGAGTAATGAACCCGGGAAATAAGATTGAAAAGAGTCTAGGTATTTGATGTAACTTGCATAAAGCAACTTTAAAAAAAGATGTTTGGACTTAGGATATATTGAGTTATTACCGTAATAGGTAAAAAATACAATAATTGAATGTTCCTAATAAGACTCAGAGGGAAAGACAATGACGACAAACAAAAACAGAAATTTAAGCCGATACAAGTTTGTATTATTTACATACGATAATACAAACATGTACTGTGGCAGAACTAACTAAACCATCCACTTAGATACAGAAAGGTGTTTTAATTTATTTTATTATGGGTGGCATTCGAACAGCTTGAGCGCTTTGAAGCTACAGAATTGCTTTGTCTACCCTACCAACAGCTTTCATAGATGCATATTTTTATCCGTTCATCGTGGTTATTAATTTCCCGGTAGAGAGGCGAACGAAAGCCGGCTATACGAAACAATGTCTACAAGGGATTTATGTAATTACCGCAGAGTCCGTAACTCTTTGTCTCTTTCTAATCTGAGGTGTTAGAAAAAGAGAGTATAATTTTAGAAATTCCCTATTCAACGATTACGCGTAGCGGTGATCCTTAACACATTTATTATAACCTTTGTTCTCTCATATTTTATTTTTTATTATGAGAAGAATAAAACATATATCAACCACATCCTACGAACGCGATTACGTAATATCTTGAATTGCCTGACGTTTCGACCAGGTTAAATAGGCTGTAATCACAGGCTGAGTCAGCCAGTGAATACATAGGTAGGTATATATACGTTCATCATCCTAAATACATAGGCAATTATATGTATAATGGAACGAGAAAGTGTAAAAGTAAGTACAGACAATCATTAGATTATTTCTATCCAAATTACATCATTTCCATCGCCTTATCAGTCTCTGTATATAATCAAATTAACTACCCTACCATTATGATAATGTTAGAATCTTGAATTTTCTCCTTAAGAAGGCGCCTCACGTGGCGACACTTCCCGACGATGTTGCTCTCAGCATAATTGATCACTTTTCACTTAAATATTAACTCACACGTCCGACTTGCACGACCACGTTTCCCTAACATCGAAGACGAAAAAGTAGATTTTTTAACATTTCGAATAAGTTTTTTTTACAAGTCGCACGGCGTTAGTGAATTCGTTTGCAACGTCAAAGGTCACGGGTTGATACTAACTCAGTGCAAATGTTTGTATGTATGTGAATATGTCTATTTACATTGTTTTGGGTGTTTCTAAAGTTACAAAAATAAAATTCTTAGTATGTTTATCCGTGTCCTAGGACCCATCATACAACGTTTAGTTTCAGTCTTGATAATGTTGTGTAATAATTTTACACAACGGTAGTTGAAAGAACGAATGAACTGTACCGAGCGTGGTCGCTGGTGGACATTGTCTATTTATAACTCAGTTAATACGTGACCGATGTAATTGGTGTAAGTCGATCGAAATACTTAGTATAACGCGTATTGTTCGTTATAAATATATACCTTTTATTCGGGACTCCTACAGTCGAAGTGACGCATTAGAATACCTAATCTTATGTTTTAAAACAACCTGTAATCATTGTCAAGAAAATATAAATATTAATCTGATTAAACTAAGTAAATTCTACGAAAATTGTTGTATTCCAAGTGGTAAATGGATCATAAACAAAATTTTGTTTTATAGCACACATCTGCTATGAAACCAATTTTAGTGTTTGAAAGTAATACGATTACTGTAATGTTGCCAGATGGCGCTAATGATATAGCGCTGTTCTACAACCATAGAAATTCAAGTCGATCGAATTTTGTAACATTGACGCGACCAATACTTCAGATGTACCTATTGCAGGGACTTTAGAGTACTTTAAACCGAAGAAGAACTAAGAATAACTTAGATTAGAGCTGTATTAGGTAGATTTTCAAAGAAAAGTCTACCTATTGGTTTTGTACCAGTTGTCGAGTTTTCCAAAAAATTCTTTACAGGAGGTCTAGTTATGATCCATAGACCCCAAAACAACCGCCAGTTAAAAAGTATATATATATATATATATATATATATGTACCTCAATTTTACCGGCACGATAGAGGTTGCAATTATGCACCGATTGCTTGCAAACTTGGACGACAAATCAACAGGGCAAAAATGAAGGTTAAATTCGTGAATATTCCCCCAAAGGGGGGACAGGAGAGGCAGATTTTCAAAAATCAGTTTTTTCAGCATATCTTTTTTCCTATGTATTTATGCCCATAGTAAATACGAACATTTTATTAATTTGAGCCTTAAATGATTAAATCCTTAACTTGGGGAGGGGAAACCATAATTTGTTACAAAAAAATTCATAGCTCCGAAACTGTAAACCTTTATACAATCGGTAATATTTTTAAATGAAAGTAATTTTTTTATCTTACTCTACAATATAGACATTTAAAGTTTTTAATGCGCCTTATATTTTTGGAGATAAAAATTAAAAAAACACGAAACCTACCTCTGCAGGCCTGCTGAGGGCCCGGTTTTTTTAAAATGTAATCACAACATTGGCGTGTGAACGTATCCCGCAAGGGTTACGGACAATGTGGTAAGTGTGAGTTAAGATTTACTTCCGATGCTTTCTCAAACTGACTGATACTTAGTTTTCACTGACATGTCGAATTACTAGTCAGGAATTCCATTGTCGGGTCGGTTCGAGTTTTCAAAAGGTTAAAAGCAATGTCAGTAATTGAAATGTGAGCGTTATAAAAGTTTGATTGAATTTCATAAAGTGCTACAAATATATTGCGATATAATAAGTTACGGACTATATTCAGGCTGTGTGTGTGTCCATTAAATTTTAGGCAATAAGCACTTGTGCAAATGTGACATTATCAAGGCCATCCAGACTAGATCTACATTGGGTCAGGCCCTAAATGTAAGCATGGCAGTGTTAGTCATATTTCACTTACAACTAATATCGCTTTAGATAGTCTGTGGGCACGTAGCCGTATGTACAACATTTAAAAATATTTACCAACGTAGAGGCTGGCGCTTGGTAAGAAATTTATAAGGTATATTTGACCCATAGCTCATCGCCAAGTACTCAGAATTTGATTATATGAGCTTTTATATAAATACCTCTTTTTGTAAAAAAGCTGAAAATCTCCCATGCCAATTAAACCTCACTTACCGCATTCTTCAAATTCAATTTTGCCAGAATGTAGAATATATATTAGACGTGTAAATCAAGGCATTCTTGAAATATATTCATAAAGTATATGATATCACTATGTTTACCTGACGTTTCGACCGAGTTACACCGATCGGTGCAAGCCCACATTTAGCACAAATTATTTACACATGTAAAATATGTATACAAGTCGTGCAAGTTTAAAAATAATTATTTAGAATATACAAAGCTTGATCTTAGATTAAAATTATAGCTGCAAATAATTATTTTATTGCTAGGTCAACAATCTTATTATTTTTACAACAATAGGAACCTTATAGTGCATATTATAACCATGTAGAAAAGATTATTTAATTTATGTCAACTCTAGGTATAAAAGAAACAACGTTGCTCTAGTCAATATGGATTATTTTCTCCTCTACAATGAATTACTAATAATAATAGCTTCTCTAAGTCTAATGTGGAAAATATAAAAGTACAACGTACATTCCTTGAGATGAGATTATTGAGGGAAAAATACAAAATTATTCGATAAGTAGATATTGTTTTTATGTTTCGTTTCATTGTAACTCACAAAGAGACAGTTAATCCGATTAACTCACTAGGTTCTCGCCATTTTGTTTCTAATATTTCTCTCTCCAAAAAAAATTGTATTTTTTTTTTATGGAATAGGGGGCAAATGAGCAGACGGGTCACTTGATGGTAAATGACTACCGCCGCCCATGGGCACCTGCAACTCAAGAGTCACAAGTGCGTCGCCGGCCTTTAAGGTGGGGGTAGGGGAAGGGTTGAAGAGGAGGGGGGGGGGGAAGGGTTAGTGCCTCCGGAAATTCACTCAATCGGCAAAAAGCAAATTGTTTCACTGCCGGTTTTCTGTGAGGCCGTGGTATCACACCGGTCCAGCCGGCCCATTAGTGCCGAAGCATAGCTCTCCCACTATAAAAAAAATCTTTTGTTCGAATGCTATAAAGATAAGCATGTTATTTCGTTCCATTGCTACATAATAAACATTTTACATTATTCTATATAATTGCTCCTGAACGTGAAGTTTAACAACTGGAACTGCCTAGATGGTGGATGATTGAGGAGGCTGTATCAATGACCTTGTAGGAAAATAGGAATGTAATAACATATAACATTTCTACATCACCCTAAGGTTGACTGGAAGAGAATGCTGTTTATTTATTTAATAAGGATCTCTAACGAGAAATGCATGACACAATCGTTACTAATATTATCCTTACTAATATTATAAATGCGAAAGTAACTCGTTCTGTCTGTCTGTCTGTCACCCTTTCACGCAAAAACTACTGAACCGATTTAAATGAAATTTGGTACACAGATAGTCTAGAGCTTGAGAAAGGACATACTACTTTTTAATGCAAATAAAGGGGTGCAAGGGGTGTAAAGGTGGGGATAAAAAGTTGTATGAAAGTATCATCATATTTAGAGCTAGGAGCTTGAAACTTATTTTTTAGTCTGTTGATTGGATATAAATACACTATTCCACGCGAACACAGCACATCTTAATTTACGATTGCAGGAAATTAAAATAAAATAATAAATTCAGTTTACATTAAGCTCAAGAGATGTATAACAAAAGTGTTATAACCTTTCTGTGCACACAAAAAAGGTATGTTTGAATCGAAGTTCAAAATACAGCTTGGAATATAAAAAAGAAAACCGAAGCAAAATCATGCGCCATCAATCAATCACGAACCTCGATTACTTGCACTTACGTCAGCCCTTAGACTTAAGTTATAAACGACCTCGTTAGATGACACAAGCGTAGTTAGAATGTGTAAGTATGTAAGAAAATTAGTAATGTCTTGTAAAGAGTATAATTTAGTATCGCATGTATGTAATTTATACTGCCATTGTAGTGTCAAAAGAAGGTGGTAGGTGGCGCTTTATTATGTATTGTTGCTCGATTAGAAGGCAAGGTAGTTTAGAAGGGATTATTACGTAGTCATAATAAAAGGCAAATTAGTAAGTAGCACTTATGAAAACGTCCATTATTTCTGCTAGTTGCTTTTTCATACTTTTTTGTTTCATTTCAATCCTGTTTCATACACTGAAGATTTTTTGAGCTTCATTTTGTGTAACACTAAGCTATATGTTGCTGTTTTCGTATGGACTTGTGTAAAGTGGAATTAATTGTTTTTTTTTGGTTTAATTTTAGATATTTTCTTTCATAAAGTAAAAGAAATAAATAATAACATGGTGAAAAATAACATCAACAACCAGCATCAGGTTTTAGATCAGATTTCCGAGTTTTTTTTTAAGTACATATTCTGAATAAATTGACATAATTTGTTAACTTATAACTAGTTATAACTTAAGGTAAATTATTTTGTTCACAAGTGTCAATTATATAACAAGATGAACGTTCAGCATACATTCTGCTATTTTTGTTTAGTTATCAAGTCAGATCTAACCCCTGATTTTGAGAAATGAAAAAAAATCTGCTTCTCTTAATTTGAAGTTTCTAGTACAAGCGGGTTCACTCTGATGTTGTCAGTACAGGGACTCTTTATTAGAGGTAGATTAATGAAGTTAAGAAAGCAACACATCCCATAGGCATACAAGCTGAACGCCTATGGGATGTATTGTCAGAAGTTATCAGACTAGCAGTCACTATTTTTAAAAAACTCGTTAAGGATCACTACATATCTATGTAATAACTATATAGAAATATGTCTCAGTATGTATGTATATATATATTTATATGTATATGTGTATGTATGTTATAGTTTTAGATAGTAATACTAATATCGTAGATTGCGATAAGACCGCCCATTGTACTGCTACTTAATATTGTATTTCTCGTAGGTATCCTATTTTTGGTATGCAGTAAAGTACATAAAACTATATCTATCTATTTATAATACCCCTCAAAAGCTTCGATACTTTACCTCGCATTTTCGTCACATTTATAATCCGAGATTTTGACAGGAATTCAATAATAATTTCAAATGCCAGCCAGCATACTATTTTTATAAATTAATCCATACTAAGATCATATCTCGCCTTATTAACTCGCTCCGATTTGGCAAATCTAATAACTTAAACCCAGAATGAATACGCCTTGATGCATTCCAAGTGATTGCTTCCAGAGATTACGAGGAATAAGCAATTTACTACGTCACATCCGATATCAACAGGTGAAGAGAAAATGGGCAGGTATTGATGGCTTCATCACGTTCTTTTATTAAATTACTTGTAATTTGACGAGGTTCAATATACTGTCGACAGCAAATTGGAGAACAATTTTTTTTTGACATTCTTGAACACAAATGGAATTTGATATTATACAGGTATATATTGGATTACAAAATTTTTATAACGCGTATTTTTATTTGGAAATCATTTTGAAAAACAAAGTAAAGTGACAATGAAGTTTTTAATATCTCGGTTATTTATATTCTTGAATGAGTGGAATAAACGTGTTATATTCACGGATATTTCACAAGATCTATTTTGGTCCCAAGTAATAAGAGACAAGGCTATTAGCTATTACCGTCTACCTGGCGCTTTTCCAGACTCCGTTAGGTTGGACCGTATATAAGAATTAAACTGAATAAAACCATTTCCATTTTCATATTAAACCATACACAAAATTTACATTGTAACATTTGGACTTCACACTAAATTCTGCTTTGTTTTATGTACTGTATATCTATAATTTAACATTTCAAATGTAAGAAACAGTCTCAAAACCACTGATATAAACTATGAAAATCACTTACTAACAGTAACTGCCAAGTTGTTCGTACCTCTGTTTGCACTCAAGTCAATAGTTCTCAACTTATTGCTACCCTTTTATAATCCCACTATTCGTTAATTTTTATCAATCGACCAATAGTATTGCGTTACCGGTATAACTAGTCAAAATAATGTCTATTAACTTATTTTTATTAAATAGTGAACTGGGTTATCATCTATTATAGTTTGGCCCTATTTTAAATAAAATAAATAAAAGTTTTTGATGTGGCGACAACACGAATGTTTAATATTTTTTACTCTATAGTATAGTTACTGTATTTATTCAATTTAAAATCAACCAACACTTCGATGAGTTTTCATAACTTTAATGAGGGTTCACAATGCATTGTGTTTGGTAATAAAGTATCAAAATTCTCCTTTCTTTCCACTTGACCTAATTCATAAAATGAACATCCAGAACTCCGAAATGGAAACTTATATTTATACTAGCTTTTGTCTCTGATTTCCCTCACGCTAATATAACTTTTGTCAATGAATTCAGGTATCCCTCCCATATATTTTTTCCGGATAATAGTCCTCTATGCCCTTTCTTTTACCCCGAGAACGAGTTTGCAAATTTCACAATGATCGGTTGAGTAATCAGGGCGTGATAGTGTAACAACAAACAAACTCATTTTCGTATTTATAAGTTGACGATTAACTTGACGTGTATGCTGACGTATGCAAAGGAATACTTATCATGGCTAAGGGAATTTCGTGCACTGCAGCTACTGCAACAACGAAACTACATAAATGCTCATAGTAGGACGGACGATTTTGATAGTTGGTTGGATTAGTTAATGTGATTCAGTTCCAAAATTGCCAAATTTTGCCAAAATTTTGGTGGAAAAATAAGTGCTACAAGGATTTTAGAGATGTCCAGCTTTTAGAAGATTTTTTTAGATATACTTTCTAGTTCTTTTTAACGTAAACCTAAACGCATCATGCACTTTGTAGCTCGCAAAAAGTTATCCTAATTGATATTCGTAGTGTCTTGGTGGTTGTTAGGGATTTTAACAAAAGTGTTTTAAAGTTGACAGGTTCTTCCCGAAAATATTGGCTGTAAAAGTTTCAGTACAACCTCATCGTAATTTAAAAAGCTCAAACGCAATCCGTATTTTAAATTTAAATCAAGCCTAATAAGAATATAATAGAAACTTACTCAGCTTCCTCAACGGTCTCCGACATGGCGAGGAAGACGCAGTTGAAGAGTATAGTTGCCATGACGAAGTAGTCGAAGTACTGGTTTGTTGAGAAGTAGACGCATGCGCGCCTCACCGGCGACCACGGCGAATACCAGAACAGCGACCTCGTCGCTGTAAACCGGTGAATATAGTTCTTGCGGAAACGTTTTGACACCACGCAGAACGTCTGGAACAAAACAAATTTTAAATTAATTTACATATAATAATAGTAATAATCTTTATTTATTTCTCCTCACAAAAAGAACATAAAATATAGATCTATTACAATCACATATATACTTTAGTTTCCTTACATAGCTTTATATCTTCTAATTTTTGAGGAGCTGGTGTTTGAAATTAGGCAAATATTGCCTGTAGTACAAATCACCAGGTCCCCACACCAGGCAAAACACCATTTATTTTAAGTTTTTTAGCTTGATTCAGACTAAGTATTAACTATACAATAAGATGTACACCAGTTGAATGTACTAGCGATTCATTCATCTTTCTTTATGGTCAACTGCTCCAATCCTAAGGATTGTAGTGTGATTGAATGCGAAATAGTCTATAACTATCCTCAAGAATTGGGCAAATGCAAAAAAGAGTTTTTCAAATGCAAATCCGGTAGTTCGAGAGATTAGCGCATTTAACTGAAAAGGAAACTGTTCAGGTTTATTATTTTAGTATAGACTAGCAACCCGCTCGGCTTCCACGGGTAGCAGAGACATCTTCAACAATCATCAACATATTTCAATTAATTTACACAACATCATAATAAATTATACACCTAAATCTTAATCATGAATCATCCTCTCTATTGTGTCAACTGCATGAAAATCCGTTCAGTAGTTTTTCAGTTTATCGCGAACAGACAGACAGACAGACGTGGCGGTGGAAATTGTTTTATAATATGTAGTGCTTGTTGCGAACATTAGGTAGATTTACAAACTATTGAATGTTAAAAGATCCAGCAATTGATATCGTAGAGATAACGGAAGTGGTCATAAATGCGGTGTCCGTGTATATTCAGGAAGACCGCAGGGAGATCTGACCCAAACTACTCAGCACTCGAGGGGCTTTTCAATACTCACTGGTAATTATGACTGTCCCTAGGGTTTTAAATGCTTACCAATAGTATTCTTGCTTGCGAAATTCTAACGATATTCACATATAAGTGGGGTCAAAAATGGCAAGGATTTTTTTCTCACAATGATTAACGAGCAATTGACACCGCATGTAACCATTTGGATGTTCATTCTTCACCTTTTAGTGCGCTGTGGATGTCATGCCCGCTAAGTTTGGTATTGGGTTTGGTGAAAATATAAAAAAATATTTTATCATGTTTACTCTTAGATCAGCAGTACTTAATAACACTTATCTTTAACGCTGGGTTTAATTGAAATTTACTTTTTGGCACTAAATTAGTACTAAATGAGCTTTCCAAAGGAGCGTTCTCGCACCGCCTTCAAATCGTAGATTAACATAATATGCATACACTTAACACTTTCACTTTTTATTTTTGTTGTTAAATGTAATTCAATATTTAGCATTATCATCATCTTGAACGACTTTTTCTATAAATAAAAGGAGATTTGATTTGGAGTTATATCTGAATTACAAAAGCCTAACAAAATCCAATATCCATTTCCAAGAATGTTCACTTGTTGAGTATCTATATTTATTTATTATAAGGAAAGACATTGAGCATTGAAAGGCGAGCTATAATATCTGTGGTTACATAAAGTTAGGTTATACAAGCTAACTGTAACTAGATACCTTACTTAGAAAGATTCATTTCTATATTTTACATATGGATGTCAAACTGTAATTTATGTGTAAATTTTAGTCTGCCATTAAGAAGATAGTGAAATGCTAATTTTAGATTTTTTGTATTTTCTATTGCACTTACATGATTTTGGGTTGCACGCCTTCCAAAAACATAAAATTTACTGAAAGAAGGCCTCTACCAACTTCTAACAACTTTACCACAGGACGGACTCGCCTAGTGCCATCGGCAATGTATTATTTTTGTATCTTGTGTGTTATGTATTATTTGTGTATTATGTATTATTTGTGTATCTTTTCGTGGTTTACGCCTTAACTGTTCAACCGATCATCATGAAATCTTGCAGTCACGTTATCAGGGTTACAGGAAAGGACAAAGGTTACCTTTCATCTAGAAAAATAACATAAAAAAAATTAACAGTAAATTGATTGAAAAATTGTTAGTCCTGTTCGTGGGAGAGCCATGCTTCGGCACGTATGGGCCGGCTCGACCGGAGTAATACCACGGCCTCACAGAAAACCAGCAGTGAACAATGCTGGCATTATTTTTCGCCGATTGAGTGAGGTTGCTGCAGGCCCTAACTCTTCCATCTCCCCCTCTTCCCCCTCTCTCTTCCTCTCCCCCTTAAAGGCCGGCAACGCACTTGTGACTCTTGAGTTGCAGGTGCCCATGGGCGGCGGTACTCATTTACGATCAGGTGACCCGTCTGTTCGTTGCCCCCTCTCCCATAAAAAGAAAAAGTTCTTGAATAAACGAACATCACACCCTTCAACTACAAACACAACAATGTTGAATGTATTTATCACCTCAATGTACATGATCAACAACACCCGTAAGCAACAATTATGAGGCTTGCAAATTAGAGTCGTTAATTGGTGAGTCACCTGGCACAAGCGAATCTCTACCGAGTCAACGGAACCGGCTACAGTTTTAATTACCGGCACGGATTAATACCGCGATCGGAATAACTGTTTCGCTCTGTTTAAAGCTAAATTACCTTTCCAATAATCAGGTGCTGTCGGATGCAAACTGGTTGAAGTCCGGCTAGGTAGGTATTCAGTAGAGAATATATACGTAGTTTTTTTTTATTGATAGTTCAGTTTGTTTGTATTTCAGTAAATAAGTCCATGATTTATTTCAAGTTTACAATAGTTTTTCTTTTTGTTATACAGCAATGTTTTTAAGTTACAATGATTTTTTTTAACTCGGCCCTATTAAATAATAAATCTTTATTCATAAAAAAGTACATTACGGAAAACCACATATTATTACTTAATACCATAAAATTTCATGTCCACTCGCAGTCAACGGCATGACAGACACTCACTCACAAACTAGGAATGAACCTGTATTACGGGTAGTCAGAGCCGTTGCGCCGATGTCCGCACAGTATACCACAATTATTTTTTTTGTTTAATATATAATAGTGGTAATTGAAATCTGGTTCCTAAACTAAGCATGACTATTTTTTAGGAACCAGTAGTAAACTAAGGAACTAAGGTAAGTGCATGCATATTCACCTTCTATTTTTGTGTATAAAGATTTGAATGTGTATGTGTGTGTGTATAGATTTGCTGTATAAGAATGTGTGTGTATATGAGTATATATTAGTATTTTTCCAGTAGTATATATATATTATACACGTGTGCATGTTGCTAGCATTACAATAATATTATTACATTTTTGTCTGTCTGTCTGTCTGTCTTTTTGTTTCGGCTAATCTCCGGAACGAGAGTAGCTTAGGCTACTTTTATTTTGGAAAAAGATTTAGGGTTCCGCACAAAATATAAAAATATGTGCACGCGAACGAAGCTGCGCGGGAGCTGCTAGTGATTATAATATAAATATGTTTAAGGGCACATTTGTAAGTACTTTATTAAATAAATGTATGAAGAAGTTGTTCTGTTTCAGAGTAGTTAAGACTTTTTAGCCATGATTTAAGTTTGTTTTTACATTGATATCTATTAAGTTTATATATATTTAAAATTTTATTAATTTTATTATACAAAAATCCGCTGATAGCCTTGTTGTGTCTCTTTGCCAGTGTTGTTTTATGTTTTACAGGGGGGGACACTTTGTCGGTTCTTCTTTTACCATTGTATATGCTGGGGTCGTACGTTAATATTGCATGTGTTTTAACAACTGTTTGATGTACAAAGAGCTGTCTCACCGTTAAGACTGGTATATCTGTGTAGAGTTTTACTGTCGGGTACCGGAAAGGCTTTTTGGACATCACTTTAAGTACTGCTCTTTGTGCTCTTTCAAGTGGTAAAAGAAGAGTTTTACCTGCTCCTCCCCAGGCAGTAATACAGTAAGTCAATATGGATTGACATATCGCATAGTAGGCCCTGAGGAGTGTATCAAGATCTGCAGCATGACGAAGAAGTTTGAAAAAATATAATAGTTTTCTTATACGATTTGACAGGTTATCAATGTGGTGTTGCCATTTGGGAAATTGGTCTTTATTCACACCGAGGTATTAAACATGTGTTGTTTTAGTTATAGAGACACAATTACACTGAATGGCGCTTGAACATTTGTGTGCTTTAATATTAAATGAATTTGCTTGTGGAAGTGTGACTTTATTATGTGCGAAAGTTATGTATTTTGTTTTATTCGGGTTGAGAGTTAGCGAATTGAGTGACAGCCAAGTAGAGATCTTCGTTAGTGCAATTTCAGCATGAAATTTTACTGCCTCCCACGATGAACCACGTATGATTAGCGCAGTATCGTCTGCATAAGTAATCACGTTGCAGTTAGGAATATGAAGGTCACATAGCTCATTTATGTAGATAATAAATAGAGTAGGACCTAAAATGCTTCCTTGCGGAACGCCGTAACTAAGAAAACTGTCTGCACTAATATAGTTTCCTATTTTGACCGCTTGAGTTCTATTAGTGAGATAACTTTTGAACAATGCCAGTGCTGTTCCCCTGACGCCATTCTTTTCTAACTTTGACACTAGAATGAAAATGAAAACTGTGTCAAAGGCTTTCAAGAGGTCTAAAAACATTCCCAGACACTTTTCTCTTCGATCCAGACTTTCCACTATAGCATTGACAAAATTTAGCACTGCGTCTTCCGTTGATTTTTGTTTTCTGAATCCAAATTGATTTGATGAGATAATGTTTTTTGATTCCAGATAGCTTGTCAGTCGTTTGTTTAAGGCTTTTTCTATTAGTTTGGACATAGCCAGCAGAACAGAAATAGGTCTGTAATTGTTAATCACGTTGACGTCACCTTCCTTGTGTATAGGATGTACAATGGCTTTTTTAAAAATGTCTGGAAATGTTCCACTCGAAAAGGAAAGTTGACAAATGTGTGTTAACAGAGGGACAAATATTGAGGATGAATCCTGTAGAATGACAGATGAGATACCATCATGTCCAACAGGACAGTCCGTAAGTCTTTAATAAGTGATTCCATCTCCCTACAGTCCACATCAAATAGGACTAGTGAATTACATTGGCTTGAATGTAAATTATGTGCAGGGTGACTAAAAGATGTTGTGTGGGATGTATTGTGACTGCTAGGAACTGCACTTGCTAATTCACTGCCTATATTACTAAAAAACTTATTAACTTCGTCAACCGACTCTTTGGGACTTTCTTTGATTTTCAAAAGTGCAACTGCGGGTGAAAATGTGGGTTTGGAATGTGTAATAATTTTCATTGCATCCCACGTAGATCTGGTGTTATGTTTTGCTTTTTGCAATAGGTTTTGTTTGTAGCTTCTTTTAAATTTTTTAAGCAACTTATAAATAAAATTTCTGTATCTTAAGTAACTGATTTCTAAAGTTATATTTGTAGGTTTTTTCTTTTGTGCTTTGTGCATATTATCACGAAGCCGGATACAACGTAGAAGGCCCGCCGTAATCCAAGGTTTAATGTTTAATTTTTTGCGTGAGATTTTGTAAGTGATTGTATGTTTTTTAATTATATCAGAAACCTGTGTAACTAAATATTCAGAAACAAAATTGACATTATTTGATAACAATACAGGTAGAAAATTTGTATTTATTATTTCATCATGTAAAGTACTGTAATAGATTTTGGTGAGATAATTACTAGCTACACCAGAAGGCTTCCTTCTTGCAATTGACAAAATAGTCGGACAATGATCTGTTATAAAGCTTTCAAGAACTAAAGTAACCGATTGTAATGGCGACTTCAACATAACGTGATCTAAGCAATTATCGGCTCGCATGGGTAATAAATGAGTTGGTAAGAGACCGTGTGACATCATAAAATTTAGATAATCGCCTGATCTTGCATCCATGCTATTTGATTTTATATTAATATTAATGTCGCCTATTATGCAAACAGTTTTAAATGAGCTAATCGTTAAGAGTAATTCATTTAGACCGTTTAAAAAATTGTCTATAGTCAAAAAAGAGGGTGATTTAAATCTATTTGGTGAACTCCGTTTTCACGCGCCTATAAACTCTCTTGATGTGATTGTGTTAATGCACACACTTTTTAAACACTACTACTTTATTACCCTTACAATACCTACTTACTGTAAAATGTTAATTATTACTAAAATCAGCAGGATACCTATGTGCAGTGGCGTAACTATACCATCTGAGGCCCGTGGCTAGTTCATCGGATGGGGCCCTCCCTTAGGGTGCCAACACACACATCGATCGATCGTTTTCGGCGATCATCAGTGGTTACCACATCAATCTGGGGGCACCCTCGTGCCTGGGGCCCGTGGCATTTTGCCCGCTCTGCCAACCTATTGTTACGCTACTGCCTATGTGGCTCTATGAAACCCTTACTAGGGTGATTTAAAAATTGGCACAACCGAACCGAACCATATACCGAGCGTGCGAGTTACATAATTTTTAAAATTTTATAGGTCATAATTCCGAATGAATTCATGGCATATCTAAAACGCCATCTATCGCATACAAATGTAAACAAAATACATAAAACTAAGGTTACGCTTCAACAGGGTATTTAATACGCCTGTAGGGCAAGAGGCAGGAGTGTTTGTATGTATAAAGAAAGACTAATCTTAGGAGCTCCGATTACCCTACTCAATAGTGGGAAAAATTAATAGTGCTCCCTAACTGCGATCTTCTGTACCTTCCTTAAAAAGACGGCTGTAATTCGAGCAAGATCCCTTAAACCCTAGCTAAACAGTTTGTCATTAGTTCTTGGCGAACATGGTGGACCGATATGATATTATTACTCGTATTAGATTGTAATGATACGTAGATATAACATTTCTACTGGTGATGGCACTAAGAGGCAACCTCAACTAAATATTTTTGGAAATGTTTCAGATGACATGTGAAAGAAATGATAAATGGAAAGTTGGTAAAAATATAAGGACGACATTAAATATAGATACATTCATTTATTTTATCAAACATTAACTGTCATGTAGTAGATTTTTTCCCCTACTGTAGCCCAGAATGTTTAATATTTATTTACATTCTCTGAAGTTGATAGATAGATATTTTTATGCATACTACTCGTAAATGAGAAGACACAAGGTTTAAAAAAATGCAGCTAAATATATACTGATGCAATTTCCATCATTATTGCAAACTTAACGGCAACCATTAGATGGAAGGAGACCTAATGATTTATTTCTTTTTATACATTTAGAAGTCTGAATGTACGAGTAGTCAACATTTAACACTTGTCTAAAGTTTGTCAATCGACTTTGATTTTTGTTTATAAACAGCTTCATTAATAACGTAAATATCTATTTACATAGAAACAATTTATATCTTCCTCATCAAAATAACACAGAGCTAAATAAAGTATCTTTGAGTTTTCATCCTACTAATGATGATTTGCTGAATTTTAATTCTCGAAGGTACACTTTACTGATCACGACGTCTGACGTCTCACAAAATGCAGACAGTTTCTAGACAAAGGTATTCTTCCTAGAGGGAAAAGATCATAAGATGCTTACTTCGCGTGATAATCCATTGGAAATTCAACTTATGTTTCGAGTAGAATTGGTGAAATCACAGTGACACTTCACAATAAACATGGTTGTATTACAAATCCGGTGGGGATTATGCTTATAGCCTCGTACTGCCAGTGATGGAGGTCGTAACGACTGGCAGGGCGTGTCGGAAAGCGCGAACGGCGCAGCTCCGGAAGTCAGGGCAAATATACCTATTCTGAACTATGTATTTCTTATTTCAAAACGACGTTGTTGTGTTTGGAGATCCTAAATAGGATATTATACTAGTTGCGTTACAATATCAGAAATGTAAACATTTATTCTATAATAGATATTGAGCTATTACGTAAAAGAAAGAGTTTGTATATGAGTATTGGTTTTGTTTTAATAAAACAACCAAAGAGATTTGAATAAAAATATATTTGAGTTAGTCTGTTTACTAAGTAAGGTCTACTAGAGTAAGATTGTTATCATCATTAGCTAACCTTAAATGAGTTTGCCACTTTTATCCAACGGTTTTCCGGACCAGTCGTCTGTTCGTGTAATGATGTCGCTATTGGAGAATCTATCTTCGTCACCGGGTATCAGTTCTTTGAGTTATTGTATAACCTAATTTTCTATGGATGAAATCAGTTATTTATTTTATTTACATGTCTCTTTATTGTTCACCGTTTGAAGAAAATATAATTCCGACATGTTATGTTGACATTTGGCAGTCTTATCACTTACGGTGATTTCTTCCAGACGCCCAATTAGGTATATGACTTAGGCTTAGGCCAGGTACGTGTTATACACGAAATCAAAAAGTAGATTCGTTATTTTTTTTATGGTATCGGGGCAAACGAGCAGATGTCATGAACAGGGTCACCTGATGGTAAATGACTACCGCCGCCCATGGGCACCTATAACTCAAGAGTCACAAGTGCGTGCCCTTTAAGGTGGGAGTAGGAGAAGAGGGGAGGAAGAGGGGGAGAATGGGGAGAGGGGAAGGACGGGAATAGGGGAGAGGGAAGGGTTAGGGCCTCCGGTAACCTCACTCACGCGGCGAAATGCAATGCAATCATTGCTTCACTGCCGGTTTTCTGTGAGGCCGTGGTATCGAGCGGAGTCGAGCCGGCCCATACGTACCGAAGCATGGCTCAAAATCTAAAAGAAAAGTATTTAAAACTGAATAATTATAGACCCATAATTTCTTGCAGACGTGCATTTCTAAACACAAGTACAAATAACTATTATATTCCGCTACATAAGTAAGGAATATGCTTTACGAAACAAGTAACTTGCTTTTATAATGCAATTTACTGGTCGAATGCAAATATTATATATCCTTGAAGAGATTTTAATACTAAACTGTTAAAATCTTTTTTCCCTCTGTACTGGAACAATTACTTTGACCTTTTGAAGGAGTTATTTAAGTTAAAACGATTCGTGGCCTTGTCTTGTAAGTATATTATTTATTCTTCAGGTTGCTATTACCTACCTACTACACAGTTTCAACTTGACAATAATTTCAACAGTTCGTGAAGTAAATTACAATGTTAAGCATTGTAATTTACAACAGTTCAAACTTTAGTACACCTGGACTAATTGTTAACAAAGGGAAACAGTTCATTAGGCCCTGTTATCCTCTTGGGGGACTGATGTTAGTAGAGCGACGTGAGCTTGAACACATGTTTAGTTCATGTGACACTTGAAGCAAAGTCTATTGGGATCTGCTACCAAGAAATAGTTGTATTATTTGAGATTCTCAGGCCCAGGAGCAACTGCAAACGTAGACTGTCTGTCTGTCGCGTAAACCAAGATAATCTTTAGGTCTTTCCACTCTTAGGAAGACTGTTGCCTAAGGTATCTAAGCCTTAAGCCACTTGTGCATAAAGTGTTAATAAATAAATACTTCAAATGTCTTACGAAAGGTAATAAAAATACTGTAAGTCATTTTCAAGTCTCAAGCTCGAGATATTGTATGCTCCAAGGCAAATAACCCGAGTCCATGTCATATAGGAAAAAAAATATGATGAATGAGAATGAAGTGATATTCGTACGTACCGATTTCACTTTATACGTGAGCTGCCTGATTTATGTTTTCGACAGAGTTCTTTATATTCCATATATTTCTGTTAGGATGAGACAATCTTTTATGATGACAGGTTGTCGTACTTAATATTTTCTTGTAAATTTATCAGTTCTTCCCACTAATATTAAAAATGTGAAAGTTTGGATGGATGGTTTGTTGCTCTTTCACGCAAAACCACTGAACCGATTGCGATGAAACTTGGTATGTAGGTAGCTGGATTGGATTAATGCAAGGCTACTTTTTATCCCGATACTCCCACGGAATCGGGACTTACGCGGGTGAGACCGCAAGGCGCTGTTAGTTACTTATAAATCCTAAATTCATTTTATTTCTTTCTATGTTTGTAAAATATACTGTCCGACTTTAAAAGCAAAAGAATAATTTCTGCTAAACATCTACTTTGGTCTCCGTTGGCAAGTACTATAATACTTACTAGATTAGTAACTCTAATATTGTTATTCTTACACAATCATAAGGTAATCAATGCACTATTAATCCACATATATCACCAAATATTTTTTTTTTGCGATGTTTGGCTTGCCACATCGTAATAACTTAAGTTATTTGAAGATTTCAGTAAAGACAAATGTATTGGTTTTATTTGGATGTTGAAATTAATGCTTCAAAACGGATCAAATGGAGTCCTTTTGCTAGCATAACTGTTCATCATACTCTTATTACGTTCCAAAAAACGTGTCACATAAAAAAAAAAATATTTGAAGGGATTGTTAGCAAAGATTTGAGCATAAAAGCAGTGAAAGAGAACTGTCAAAACCTTCAACAGTATTTTCTTAAACCATTTGGACCCAAATACAAATTTACAGTGGAAATAACAAAATGTCTTTATTAATTGGTAGAAACTAATATTATTATAACAAAAACCGAAAGAAACTAAAAAAAAAAAATCTTTCATTAAAAAAAAAGCCGTCCTCAAATGGGGACAATAGGCTACAGTGGTGTGTAAATTTTCAAAACATTTTCTTTCATAAAGTTTTCACACGCTTTTTACATTTCTAGCATGCATTTTTATGACACGGTACATCGAATTTGTTGGGAAAGTTTTTGAGGATATTGACCTAATCCATGCTGCAAAATTGGTACTACAGAAGCTGTTGGATGCAAATTTTTAATGCTCGTATGTCTCAAATGGTAAAGAGCAATGTTGCGACGAAATTAAAGCTGCTCTAACTTGCTATCATTAGTTACAAGGTAAAGGTGGCATGAGTTTGTCACAGTTAGATTAGTTTGACCCCATGACGCAGACACTGTTGCCCATCCAATGTACGAATAAATTTTGTTCGAAACCAAAGTGAAGATCAGCACGGGTTTACTTCATCATATCTTTCACTGCAACTATTTTGTTTTTTCAGTACATCCATCAATTTATCAAGTTGGGCTTGTACATTACCACTAGTGAAATTATAAGCTTATAATTTCACTGAAGGCTACTGTTTTACACCAGCGGGGTTCCGCAAGGTTCCGCAAAATTAGTTTTATCTCTTAGTTCCAGCGAAAAATACGTCATTGCTACTTTCCCAGTCCTCTTCATTTCGATTCGTGAATACTTCAACTCCTACTTAGATTATCTCACGGAATAGCTATGCTTTGTATATGGTCAACATCGCCATCTTCTTTATAGGTAAACACACTTGGTTCTGCAGAAATTGCTACTAAATCTATCTCTGTAACATTGTCTTCTTAAACCATTAAAGCATCCAGTGCTTCTTGAAACCCGAGGTAGTCACTATAACTGTTATATATTTGTTTAGGCATTGTTTTTCAAAAATTACGTGATGATAATAATACAAATATTTTGCCTCGGATGTGCCCATTGGCCCCAATTGGGGTCACCATTGTAAAACGCGCCTACTACAAATAATACTCAACTATTTAACTAAAATTAAATTTCACCCTATTGTACCGAATATATTTATGTTTTTTATCTAAGAAAACTAGCAGATTTAGAGGAAAAAGTTTCAAATAAAAATTCCTTAATCTTTGTAATCAACGAAGCCTGAAACAGCTCCATAAAATGCTCGGTAAAATCTCTTGTATCTATTTCTGATCACTATTTTGTCTAATAACGAGTCAATAGCTTTTTAACCATCAAATATCTATATTAGAAAAAAGAAAAAGCAAAAAGATAAAAAAGTTGAGAGTACAGCGGGCTTAAATGGGTTAAAACGGGAGGTGTCGAATGAGACAGTCAACAACCTAGCCTACATTTTTCATGATAACTGAAGAAAACCGTTCGAGAAAATATTAAAAGCATTACATTTGTATATTAATCTATAATTTATTTGAATACTAACAAAAAAATATTTTTATATTTTTTTGCTTAGCATTTACAATATGCGGTTGGTTTATTATCCAGGATAAATTTATAGGAACGAAGTCCCAAGAGATGTTTACTAAAAATTTAGCCGAGAGTGTGTATTCACATGTAAAGGCCCTTTTTGAACAACGACGCTGTGTCATTTAGCCAGTCATAAAACAACAAAATAATGGTGAAAAGCCTTGGAGAAATGGCGCTTATTAAAGTCGTTTGACTTTTATGTGAGGCTTGTTTATTCGTTTTTTAAGGTAAAATGGAAATATATATTCACATATTAGTTAGTATTCTTGTTTATAACTCAAGCTTAACTTATTTACTATGTGTGAGTTGTGAGAGTAGATTCACGTCCGCAAAAACTCTGTGAGATTTGAATCCCGACAAAATACTAATATACCTACTACGTTTACTCAACAATAATATTACTATACTCCTATTGTATACTACTTCTACTAGCCCTAGTTATTCCTTGGAAATATTGATTAATTTATATTGCTTTTATCTACAAAAGAGTATCCAATAATCAGCCTATTGTTATTGTAGTCAACTTCTCCCAAATTGCCATCGCCATAGAAAACGAGGTTTACCCCCGGTCAACTGATCATCGATCCAACTGATTGGGTGGTGTCCTATCAACGATCCAGCAATATAATAGTTCTTAGGTGCCTATAAACTCTCTAAACAGGAAGGGTACCCTTTATCGCCGAATCGAGCCGTCATGGAGGTCTGGTCAGTAGTATAAATGAATACCTATATGAAAGCCTTTAAGTCTAAATGTAATAAAATTATCTACTAGCTCACTTTGATATAGGTATCGTTTCGTTCATGAATTCTGCAATATGATAAAATGTATTAAGTAGTTATAAGAAAGATATTTTTAATACATACAAGAAATATCTACAAAAGTTTTAAATGAAACACTGATATTGTTCTGGCCTTAACCTCAGGATGAAATGCGAAATGAAGTTGAACCTTTTTGTTTTAGTAAAATATTCAAAGATTCCTCCCCTTCGGATGCCGAAATTTCTAAAAGGCAGCTACGTAATTTATTTACTTATTCCTTCACATCTTATTTTCTGCTGACCAATGCAATTTATTCACTTAATTGAGGAAAATGTGTATAGAAAATTCCGATTGTTTATCTTACAACTTTCTATGTGCCAACCTACTTAAGTGTTTTATGTATGAATTTGATTCGACACGTCTTTGTGGGTTGGTTTCTGTTCAACCAACCAAACAAACAAATACGTGGCTTGCCTAGTCGTAAGCGTTTATCGGTACCTGTAAATTCTCGATTAATTTTGTCACTCACTCAGAAACACAACGTTATGCAAGCAGTGATAAAATCTGTTTTTAGTAGGCTAGAGCATTGATAATCCTATAAGTAAATAGCATGCACTTTATACGTAATTTTGCAAGAGTCCTCAATTTTATTTTCCTCCTCAACAGGTCAGCGCGGTGGGCCATAGCTAAATCCTTTGTCACACTCAAGGGAGACCTAGACCCAGCACAAGGACAGTTTATGTACAGGGCTGATATAGTCTTAAACCTGATAAGGAAAACGTTTTGGACAACAGATTTTGCTGCTCGAAATTTGAACCCTAATGGGGAAGCTCTTTAATTGGACAGATAACCGTAATAGTATACCTACCTAAGTAGTGTTCTTTCTCTTCTGGTGAGAGAACTAAAATACTAGTTGCCAACCTTATTCCTCTCAGGTATAAGGTTTTCAACGAGAATTTTTAGCTATTAAAGGCACCGATAACCTGTTATGAGGCGAGCGTGTAATTGTTGAACGCATGACTCGGTCATGAGTAGGAGTCAGTCGTGAAGCTAATTGCCTATTCCAATGCGTATAACTTATGGAGAAGACTAGACAAGCAACTCTCAGGACACTTTTTCAACATTTTCTTTCACAATTTTCGGATTACATCTAGCTCATCGTCGTCCAGCTCTTCCATATTAAACCATATTGTGATGTATTTCTTAGTTGTTTTATATATTATTCTAATAATAGTAGACCATTCATCATAATTCCATCTCGCTCATTAGAAAAAAATAAGATACCTATTAGTCAAGTTTTTCATTTTCTAACTAGCAGCACCTCGTGGTTACACCCGCGTAAGTCCCGATCCCGTGGTAATGTCGGAATAAAAAGTAGCCTATGTATTAATCCAGGTCTACAGCTATCTACATACCAAGTTTCATCGCAATCGGTCCAGTAGTTTTTGTGTGAAAACATGTCAAACATACTCACAAATGTTTCCTCTTTAGAATATTATTTTAGATATTGTCCTGTAAACGTATTAACAAGTTGATCAGCACTGATCAAGTGTTTAAAACGGGTTATATAGACCCAATTTCGTAGGTATAACTAAAGCTTAAGGTAGATACGAACTTCGTGTTCTATTTTAATTTGGCCACAGGTGGGGTAACTTTGTCCCTATAAAGTTATGAGCCATCGCGTTAAACAAGAGTGGCACCGCATGCCAAAGACTTTACACCATTTATAACCCTCTACTTACAGCTTTGAATAACTTAAAATAGAACTTTATACAATATTTTAAATATAGAACAGCTATATTTTCGTTTTGTTGGTAAGTTTGTGCATAATTTTTCTTTTTATTAAAACACGACCAGCTGTTCCTAGCATTGTCACCGAATTGGCTGTACGGTAATTCTGTATAATTTTTACAATAAGCCGATAACTTTGCACAATAAGCGGGCTATGTAACGGGAAGGGAATTTCAAAATTAGAAGTGTGGAAACCAGAGATTGGCCAGTTTAGAGAACGAAATTAATAATCTCTTTAGCCTTAAAATATAAGTAAACATAGACATAGTTAAACACACTCACACGTTCAGGTAAACTTTCTGTTTGGAGCCAGCCAACTGAGGCATACCTCGGAATGATTATACAGGCTGTTACATAAAGGTGTGGACAAATTTTAGGAGCGTTATGCTTAGCTTGAAAAAAAGGATGAAAAAAAAACATTTTATATTTATTTTCTTCGAGAAATGCTTTTCCTAGTGTAGGTGCACATTTTTAAATAACACATGAATTTTCATGTCAATTTAAATGATTTCGTTTTTTTTTTTATGCAAACATTTTCAGAAAAATCTAACTACTATTCCTAATTTGAAAAAAAAATTATTGTTCTTTTGACTATATCGCAAAGTCTTATTTGTGAAACAAAGCAATGGCAATGTGGCAACGTAGCAGACATATATTAATTACGCCCTCGTTGAAAGTAATAGCTTTTAATTTATAGGTACATCGGAAATTCAATTAACAGTCCGAGATTGCTTCTTGCCGAATATGTTGTCTACGAGAATTACAATCAAAAAAATATCCATCTTAATGGAAAATGGAGGAAAGTGAAAGAAAAAATACTAATTTTACCGACGTTAACGACTACTAAAGCCGATAACAAAAAAAAACCATTGGAACAAAACAGTTTCGTTGGCTGTTTTTGTTTTTATACTCGCAACATACACAGATTTTTTTTACACAAGGTCAAAATTATTTCTTTGTTGGTCACTTCGCTGATCAGCGATTAATAAAAAATAAATGCGGTCATGGGACTGCCGACAGAAGTAAAAACTTAAACGAAACGACGAACTTAAAACGTCACATTAGCAGGTAGGTGACATTAATTAATAAGGAGCTGACAGAACTCAATGTTTAGATTAGCGCCCTGTAATGGATCTATACATGTATTATTAGCGTGACGGTCACGAGTTCAGTGCTTTCTCCCCATAGCAAAAGTGCACAAACGTGCCTTAAGAAGTTTTCACTACAAAAATTCTCTGTGCATGTTTGCTCGTGTTCTAGAAGCCATATTTTGGTCCTGGAAGGTACTGAGTAATATTTTTCAGAACATATTGTATTGCTAGCTATTTACACAGAATCTTCAATACCATCCCAGTTTACGACTGTCGAACGATAGCTTCTTCAACATTATTAAATTTCGTCTCCACCGCCTCGGTTGTTTCATTCAACGATCTAACGTACTTACACATTGCAAGGTAAATCATGCTTTTGGGATTTTTAATCTGTGGCGTCTGTAGATAAGTAAACGTTTAAGGGGTTTACTATACTCTATTTTTTCCTGTATATTTAGTCTACCTAAGCATACTAATACAAAACATACATAAACATATAATATATGTAAGTTTATCAAATAAAATACATACAAATATATATATTTTCATTTATACACAACATACTTTAATAAGGAAATGATTAAACTAATGTGATAAATAAAATTCATGAACCATTTTCTTAAAAATTGTTATTGATTGCGCTCGCCTAATGGTGACTGGCAACTAGAGGATTCGATCCCGGTCGATTTTTCTAATCCCGGGATTTCGGGATTATCTACAGTTAATCTCGGGATCCCGGGATAGTCCCGGGATTGTATTGGTAATGGAAAGTGGTAACAAAAAGACAGTAAAACATAACAAAATCATTTTTTTATTAATCTTTTAGTTTTGTGGGAATATAGAATATTAAAGTTTTAAACATTGGGGGATTCAATCAATTTGATCCCGAAATTTTCGGGACTAAAATATGTCTGACTAAAATCTGCTACTGGCAACGCATTCCACAAACGTACAGCTTCAACAGTAAAGGATTGGTCATAAAATTTTGTAGTGGCATCTCCAGTCTCAAATCCTCTGATGACCTCAGAGATTTTTCACGTGTATCATGAAGGAACTTGAACCGTTCTTTGACATAAAAAGGGGCCTTAGGATTGAATAAGATATTGTAAAGAAAACTGTGTATGTGAGTATTCCGGCGAGAACGAATTGAAAGCCACTTGAGCTTTTGACAGAATTCAGAAATGTGATCATATTTTCGTAGCCCAAATATGAATCTTATACAAAATTTTTGAAGTCGCTTAAGCATATCAAGTTGTGCTTCAGTGAGATTCAGATAGCTGACATCGGCATAGTCGAGAATTGGAAGGAGAATATTATATGATGGAACGCGAAAGCTTAAAAAAAAATGTTGTAATTTATTTTAAACTAATGTTAAGAACATTTGTTTAAAATAAATTACAACTTTTTTGTTGTCTTTTAAAATATAATCCTTAAAATACCCCGACTCAAAAAATCCACGATTAGAAAAGAGCTGATGATCTTCGAACGGCTGAACAGATTTTCTTTGATTATAGCTAAAAACACTCTCGATCAAGTTACCTTTCAAACAAAAAAAACTAAATCAAAATCGTGTGATCCGTTTAGGAGCTGTGATGCCACATACAGACACAGATACACACCTTAAAATTATAACACTCCTCCTTTTTGCGTCGGGGTTCAAAAAATACAGATAAATATGTATTGTAATACCAGTTTCTTAACACATCAAGTATAAAAAATATGTTAGCCTCATAAGGATTAGAGACTTTAAGAACTCGAAAACGATACTTGTTCTCTCATCCTTTGGCATTAAATTAGTAGAGCAACTTGTTGATAAACACAATATGTTCATAGACATAAATGTACAATGCGTGTTCTTAGTGCAAACACACTGTAATACGTATGTACCAACCAGTCAGCTTAATTAATTCCGCTTCTGCAAATTGCCTCAAAGTTTTCATGTAATTTCCACATAAAACATTTGGATTTCTGTTGTAATTGTTGCGGTTCTAAGATTTGTTTATAAATCAGACTTATTTTGTAAAAGGCAATGTTTTATTTAAAGTAAAATTTTTGATGTGCTTGATTTAGTATTGTGTCGTAGTAGTTATAATGTCCATTTTCATTTCATTTTTACCATAACTATGCTTAACTTGTTTTAGGAAATCATTTTATTTTCTACCTTAATTGTATTGGTTTAACCATTTGATCGATTACCTCAATAGTGGTTGTATTTCTTAAAGGTTGTTAATTGAGGGAATTGAATACATTTTATGAGTAAAATTCATGTATTTAAATATTGTGTTGTTTAATGTTTTTGTTACTGCGCACTTTACAAAACACTTTTGCTTTCAACTTTAGTTATACAACTCAAAAAAGAAACTCAAGAACATTCTTTTCATTTTTTGACCTTTAACCTTAATGAGAAAGATAAAATCATTGTGAAGAGAGCTCGTGTACTAGGGACTCATAATATGGAAATAGGTCAAGACGGGTCGCCCACACGCACTTGGCAGATTCTAAATTTAAATGCGACCACAGTGATTGCTTGTCCAAGGAATGGAACGATAGCTGCTGTGCAGTTTTTTTTATTTTCTACTATTTTTTTTTGTCCCCTGTGTGGAATTTGAACACACAACACTCGGCGTAGTGGCGAGGTGAACCACGGACATTTTATTTTTTCCGAAATAAACTTAGGTGAACTACTCATATGAACCACAGGTAACAACTCTATATTATAACTTAAATTGAAAACCTAATTAACTTAAAATAAGTACATATCACGAACTTCAATGCGCCTTACTAATAATATATTTAAATAAGCTGTATTATTCATCCCTAATTCTCCACCCTTAGAGGTGGAATATTTTCTTTGCCTTTAATTGAGTAACCTTGAGTAGAAACAATTCAATTAAAAAACGGTTCACAAATGGCGAACATATCGTGTAACATACACACACAAAAAAAAAACAGTCGAATTGAGAAGAATCTCCTCCTTTTTGAAGTCGGTTAAAACTCCTCTTCTATTAGTGCAAGTGAACGGTTTGTTTGCAACATTTGTAGACTTCTACAAGGTTGGTAGAAAGGTTAGTTGACTCGCCAACATGCTTTTTCTCCTATGGGAAATATAATGAAATTCTCTACGTCGCAAAGTCAACTTAAAGCTTACCATAATCGCTTTAGCACTGTAAGTATGTTCAACACTGTGTTTGAATTAAAAACTTTAAAGAATATAAGAAGGAAACGCTGCTTACCGGTATTAATATAAGCTTATGTCCATCGCCAGCCTATAAGCTTATGTCAGTCGCCAGCCTATAAGCTTTTCATATGCAAAGAATACGTTGATTTCTTACTCTGCTGTTGTGTAAAAGAATGAAAAGTCAACAAACACTTTTACATTTACATTAGGTAGCTAACCTTACTCACTTACTCAGTAATTTGCAAAAAAAGATTGTGATTATAAATTGAGATAAAAACTATTCAATCTCTCATATTGGAACCAACGATAAATAGTGTGCAAAATTCAATTAAATCGGTTAAATGGTTTAGAAGTTAGTCGCGGACAACGTGACACGAAATTTATATATATATTATACTAGCTACCCGGCCACGCGTTGTTTGTATTGGCTAAAGTAATTTGCAAAAAAATATTGTGACTATAAATTGAGATAAAAACTATCCTATCTCTCAAGTTGGACGAAACTGCACACGGTGTGAAAAATTTCTTTAAAATCGGTTCATTAGCTTAGGAGTTCATCGCGGACAAACAACGTGTGATGTCAGAATCTCCTCAAAATGTACAAAAATCAAACACTACATAAAAAAGAACATTCCAAACATGTAAGGTAAACAAAATTGACCATTCAAGCCCTAAAACTCCGCATTCAGTTGAACAAACACGCTGTCGGAATATTTTTATGCGCGGTACATCCCTTTCGTTATTAAAATTATCACAAAAAACATATACACAAGTCACGAGGCTATAACGCACAACCCCAATAACATATTTTTCATCATTTTCATATAAGCTGTGTGTAATTTTCTTCAGTAACGGTACGCCGTGTAAATATTTAACATGTGTAATGAATGTGGTTCAACTTGAACTGTAGAAGGCTTATACTGTGAATCAATTAATATTAAATACGAAACATTGAAATTATCCGGTCCAAAAAGGTAGTATTATCGCATGCCTCTCATTATACCCAGTTGGTATTATGTTTGTTTCAAATAGATCTGAACTTATTATGAATTACACCTGTATATTTTCCCAAAAAGATAGATCGATATGTATGTATGTATGTATAGTTAACCGACTTAAAAGGAGGAATTAAAAGGAGGTATGATCATCATCCTCAATAGGGCTCATAATTCCTCACTTTCTAACTAGATTATTACAAATAGACACACGACTATAGCTAGCTACGTATATCGCTAGGAACGCGTGACGGTTTCAATACTCGACCGCTCTATCCGACTGCCGCACAAGAAGTGTTGGGCGCGCCGCTCGGCCATTAAACATTGACTCCGTCAAGCGCCGATAGATGGCGCTGGCGTTGCGGAAATGACGTAATTGCTACATATATATTATCTGTTTCTATACTGATATGATATATATAGGCATCGAAAATTTCCATCAGAGTGACTGACTACCAATGTCCGAAGGCTTTTTACTACCTTAGTGATATAAAATTCAAGTTTAATTTATTATTTAGATAGTAAGAATACAAAAATGCACACACTTTAAGTTATTTCATAATTTTAATTTGAATATAATATGCTTGGCCAATACAGAAAATAGGGTGCCGTCTTCATTTCGTATCTCATGATAGGTATGTTAATTGGGTGCCACGATTGAAATGATTGGGACACTTTTTAGGGTTTCGAACTAGAAGGGTGCCAACGTAACCCTATTACTAAGCCTCCGATGTTCGTCTGGCTGTCAGCAAGCTGTATCTCATCTAGCTTAATAAGTAAACAGTTGAAATTTGCACAGAGTGTATGTTTATAGTGTCATTATAACAATAAAAAATAAAAACAAAATGAATAATGAAAGAAAGAAAGGACCCCTTATTCAAGAAACCTGATATTTTTCGTCGTTCAGGCTGTATTTTAATAACCGTTGTCGGTAGAAAGTAAAAAATTTTTCAAAGTATAAATTTCTATTGCCGCTACAACACATAATAAAATAAGGTTAAAAAATAAAGGGTCCCATAAGATTTTTTTTTTTTACTTTATGAGCTCAATGTTAATAATGGCAATAAGTAGACGCTTAAAATTTTTACAGATTGTGTATTACTACAAAAATTTAAATAGCTTATCTTTTGGTTGTTTTACAATAGTTTTTAAAAAGTACATAGTGTTAAATCTTGTACGATGGTACGGAACCCTGCGTGCGCGAATCCAGTTCGCACTTGCCCGGTTTTTTTTCAGTGCGTTATCGGACATTATGTTATTATGTAAGGCCTGCTTGGTGGTAAGTGGTTATCGGTACCTATAAATACTTTGAGCCCTGATGTAAAATAATCTAAGAAACAGCTTGATTTTAAAAGAATTCAATAATGTTTATAAACGTATTTTAAGTGCAAGTGGTTCTTTTTATGAACATTTTATTTATTAAGGACATCCGGTTTATTTACGTGTATATTTTAGGGGTGCTCGACTAGTGTCGAAACCGACGGAGGACCTTTACTTCCACCCCTTGATAATCGTATGTCTTTCGAAAATATGAATACCACTCGGAAAAGTATTTATTTTAATGAAATTTTTTTTGAAGTGAAATTTCTTTAGGCACGGTGGGCACTTTTGGTATGGGGAAAAAGCACTGAACTCGCTTGACCGTAATACCGACATATAATACAGATGTGTTTATATATATGTAGACGATATGTTTTTACTTCTGACGTGCAGTCTTACGATTGACCTAATTTAATGAAACGAATCTATACACTACGTCAATAAATATGCGTAGTTGACACTTTACGTCTTATAATGCCATGTACCTACTATCCTTATTTATTTTTAACCATTAGTAGTGCGGTCATTTCGACGTATACATAGAATAAGGTTATACATAATTATAAAACCAAATTACTTTTTTTGTATTAATAAGGTTAGACTTATCTATATATTACCCTTATTGAATCGCTATCTTCGTTACTACAAAAGTTTTTGATTTTTTTGTATTAATAAGTTTAACCTTATTAATACAAAAAAAGTAATGTGGTTTTATAATCATGTATAACCTTATTCTATGTATAGGTCGATTTAGATCTTTCTAACTATTTTTTATAAAAGTTTTTACTATTGAATTATTATACAGCGTTTATACCGATTGGAGTTATCATCATTTTCTGTTTGAAATGTATTTTATTGACCTGATATTACCACTGAGTTATTATTACTGTACATAATATCTCGATGGATATTTCTAAAAATAATACAGTCTACAGAGCGAGGATATACTCTTTAGTATTGTTGTTTCAAGTATCAAACTTTCACTATATCTATAAACATAACATGATCTTCTTTATGTTTGCGACCCGCCCATGCTTCGCACGGGTGTAATGTTGATACTAATGTGGTGCACAATTATCGTCATATGATTATACAAATTAACACAAAACAATATTAAACTATACGTATAAACCTTCTCCTGAATGACTCTATCTATTGGTGTAAACCGAATTAAAATCCGTTGCGTAATTTAAAGGTTTAAGCGTACTAACGGCGGAAGCGACTTTGTTTTATACTATGTAAAGATGAGTATAATTTGTACTCTATGGACTCTGATTACATACAGCATAAATCACAATTTTTAAACATAAAATACCACTCGGTTTGAGATAAGCGATTTAAATGTATCCTCATTCTTGTAGCACCAACAATTTACGGCATTGCATTCTTTGCGGCCCCTGTCCCTGTCCGACGATCCCTGTGGCATCTGGATTAAGTTACTTGAAGCCAAAAGCCCAGATCTGTCACGTATAATAAGGGGCGTTTTAATTCACCAAAATAAGCCTCGTTTTGTTTACCGGACTTCACTATAAAGCGAGGGATCATAATTTACAATTTATTTCTCATTCGACTTCAAAGCTCCGTAAGGTGATTTCGATAAGAATGTTAAAAGCTTTTAAATTTTAATATTATATTTCAGTTGTTGTTATAGAATACTGCACTATGTGCCTCCAAACATTAAAAGAATCAGCGGTGTCCCCCATCAACCTGTAACCATGGACTATAATGGATGTAACCATCTGTATTGTTTTTTTTTTTGCAACTGAATCTTCTGTACATTTTTTACATTACACATTACATACGTTCCACCAAATATCTTGGAGTTGTCTTGTCTTTTTTGTCGTCGAACCCCCACGAGTCATCAGTTCGACGGGGCTAGCGGCATGGTGGTATGTCGGACTCGAACCGAATAAAACCACACAGTGTTATTTCACGGGGTCCTAATGCGAGGCCCAGCGGTACGGTATCCTCTTATGACCCTGGTGGCAAAACCCGCTGCAGACGGGAGTTGCCTTGTCTAATTCAAACCACTAAGAAGTAGTATTCTTAGTATTGACAGGTTTCTTGCCAGCGTTCGCTTTTCAACGTAATAATAATATAATTATTATTACTTTTTAATAGTTACATAAAAACAAACATGTACCTACATTATGTATATATAAAATGCACAATGGACAGTTAGTGAAATTAGCTAGTTTTTTATTGTGTAACAAGAGTCTTCTGTAAGGTAGAGGAACTAGACTAGTCAGTTTAATCAGTATTTTTTTTAAATTAGTTCTTAACAATTTGGATTTTTGGATAACATTGCTCATTAATTGCCGCCGCGTGTATAACAGACTAATACTAAAACGGTTAACAATTCAAGGACTCGTTGAGGAACAAGGTTATCCGTGGTTTTTTAACTATTAAACACAGCTCAGCTTTGTTTTGTTTGTAGCAGCGGTGTGAAAAACACGGTATGGATTTTCGTGAGAATTTCCCGTGGCTTTTGGCTAAAAATATCACCCCTTCACTATATTTCTTTAAATATTTATGTGAAAGGGGATTACATTAAGTGGATGAGCACAAGAAGCTATCGTTAACAATGTTATAAACTACTTTTATTAACTTACATTTACGGGATAAAAAAATCGAGTCGAATAATGAGGTTAAATAGCCGCATCATGAGGGGTCTTTCGCAGTCTTCCTTGAGATAAAATTGAATGCCTACTCCAGTTTTAACTTCCTTAATGTACGTATAGAAGAGGAAAAACTTCCAGAAATGGAAGAAGAAGAATGGTATCTCTGTCTACATCTAACGACATTTTTAAATTAATATTTATTATTGCATTTGAATGATTAATTATTGAGCTTATTCTACATTAAAGGCAGCAATATAGAATGCTCATTATGTAAAGGTTAGATATTTCATATGACCTTAATTACCTGTTAAACCAAATAATATATTAGTAAGTTATGAGGATCAAAATCATCAGTTTAATATTCTGTAATCATAAACTGGCGACATGAAAGAAAAAAAAACTAAAGCAATTATTTTTTTAGGACAGTGAATTTGATATTTAAAAAATGCAAATACAAATATAATTATATATATATTAGACTTATAAGCAAACTTAACAATTATCCAATGCCAATTTATTCTTCACTTTAATCGTAACCTTTCAATGTTACTAACACTCTCCAGTGCAAAAGTTATTATTCCAATATAATAGGCCCGTAAGAATCTGTATCCCTGAAAGGATAATCTGTCATATCATCTATCAGTGTGGAATGGCGAGAGCAGGGGACTCGGACAAAACTACAATGTCCGGGATTTGGACCGACCTTTTTCTGTTATAGAAGTTTTTGTGGACGAAAAAAGTCTTTTGAAGGCGATCTCTTAAGACGTATGTATGTAACGAACAAATCGAAAAAGAAATGAATTGAGATTTTTCGTTCATTACAGATTGATATAAAACGAGATAATTGAATTGTATTTATTTACAAGAAGTATCTGAATCGAATGTCGTAATATATTTTGCTGGGTGATTGCAATTACCGTTTTTTTTGCAGTTTTCTGGTAAAATATGTATAAAGCTTTTGTACAATTGTCTGTCTTCGCTAGCGTTAAATTGTTCGACATATTTGTATTTCAATTGTATTATTATAATTGTAATAACTTTCTGTACTATTACATTACTATTAACGTGTTAGAAAAATGCAATGCCTCGAGAAGGAATGATATTTTATTTCCTGTTTTCTAGACTATTATATATATTTCATATCAATAATTTTTTTTCTTAACCCGTATTCTCAAATAGATTTCATGTATCTCTCACTAATTAGAAATAAAAACTGAATTAACGTTAGGATATCATTAGCAAAAAACTGATTAACATTACCCAGGGGACTACAGTATGGGGTTCTTTAAAAAAGGGTGTATACGGCAACGCGCAGATCGGTCCTTTGGAATTGCAAGCGTCCATAGGCTACGGTAACGGTAACGATTAGTTATAAAATCGTGAGGTATATAAACAATGGGAACCAATACTCAATACCCGATAGATGAATGTTTGTTTCCAACCTTAGTCCTTCATAAAAAACTTGAGAAAACAAACAACCCTTCGAGTACTAACTTGCTAAATAAAGCTTTTGTAAAATTTATTTTGTGTTAACACGAAAATTGCAGTAGGAACAATTCTATACCAACATTTCGTGCATTCCGGCGAATGTTAAATAATGGGGTGTCCGTCAGGATTCATTATCTTAAAGTTGGTAAATGAACTACGGCCATGGTGGTGATACACATTATATATATTTGTTTGTGTTTGAGCACTTAAACTAACGAAATTTAGGGGTAGATAGAACTGGTCAAACACGATCGTTAGCGTTGCACTAAATAAAAAAAATAGACTTTGATTTGTCACTGCTATGCAAACTAGATCCCACACGGCTGTGGCATTCGTCGGAATTTCAAATAATAGTTTTTGAAGTGAAAACTGCTATGGGCACGTTTGGTACTTTTGATATGGGGAAAAAGCACTGAACTCGCATGACCGTCACGCTCAGATACATATATACAGATGTGTGTGTGTCTGTGTGTGTAAATATATTTATAATTATGTACCTAAGTTTGTTTTCACTTCTAAGGTGCAGTCCTAAGGTGCACGTTGGGCACTTTTGGTATGGGGAAAAGCACTGATCTCGCGTGACAGTCACGCTCAGATAACATAATAAATTATCATGATGATATATAGATGTGTATGCGTGTGTGTATATGTATATATATGTGTGTATGCGTTTTCCCTTCTGACGTGCAGTCCTACGACTGACAGATTTTTTTGTCTTAATATTTATCGAATGACAACCTTAGGTCGTGAATATAAGCAGCGGTTAGTGTAAAATAAACTCTCACGGGTGGTTTTTTAGACAACTATTGGCTTGAGAGTTTAATGACAAATTATTTCTTTTAGTGCCTTAAAAAATCTGAACAATCTGTACTAGTCGTTTATTCAGAGACTAGTCGTGTGCAGAATGAGATTTGACACGCTTTATACCCAATAGCTTGACCTCTATCTATCTATCTATGTAACGGAATTATTCAACGTAGTTTTCTCCAACTTTAAGACGTCTGTTTAAATTGAAAATTTGCTCACGTATCAAGCGCCGATGACAATGCAAGACTAATAAACTGCCGCAACAGTGCTAGGAACCACACTTCTTCCTCGATAAAGGCTCCGAAACAAGTCGGGCTTCCCGAAAATACACACGTAAATAAAACCGTAGGCATCTACTAGGTATATCTACATATTATGTAACAAAGTACCACGTCGCGTCTGTCTGTCTGTTCGCGATAAACTGAAAAAGTACTAAACGGATTTTCGTGCGGTTTTCACCAGTAGATAGAGCGAATAATGAGGAAGGTTTAGGTATATAACTTGTTAAGGTTTTGTGTAAATTGGTTGAAATATGATGATGATTGTTGAAGATGTCTCTGCTACCCGTGCGAAGCCAAGGCGGGGTGCTAGTAATATAATATTTGATTAAACAAAAGCGTGGCGTGCTTGATGTCAAATGTTACAAATAGTTCATTGGTTAGCTACCAATAATAATAATTACAATAGTAGTGTTATTATAAAAATATATCACGAAGCACTCCTCAAAATATTTTCTACTTTAATGGCTCGGACTAGCCATCAAGTGGTTGCGGATTCAAACCCCACCCAGTACGCTACAGATGTGAACACACTCCTTTTTGAAACCCCTTCGGGCCGCTACCCCACCTGGGTTTTCGTTGGTGCAGCCGGTGTGTCGGAATTGAACCGACTAAAACCACACGGTGTGCCGTACTGCGAATGAAATAGGAGGGATCTGGGAACTTGAACCCACTCCTAACACAAGCATTTAGCTTAGCTGGAGTGGTTAACAAGAACACTAGTAATGTGTGACCCCCGCTGCTAGTATTCTTTAAAAAAGCAGCTATTTTTTAGTTTTTTTAAACTATTATTTATTATGTCCCATAATAGTACTCGTATTCATTTACGTAGTACAAGGAGCATAGGCTGTGCATTGTACATATGAAGTCGGTTAAAAATACATAGTTACAGTATTTAATTAGAATAAAACATTTTGAGTCTATCAAAGTTCCCCCTGACGCAAAATCTGTCATGTCTTCGATCAAGAGCTAAAATGTTAACTGAATATCGTCGTATCTGTCGCATGTCAGCTTTGTCGCGGAGCTTGGCATTCCCATCTCAGTCTGTTGATTCATTCATGAACCGGATGCTGATAGCGGAGCGTACGACCTAAAAGCCTCGACACACGACTTAGTTGGACAATATTACGTACGAGTTACGACTTGCCAACACATCTCGTATATAGAGAGAGTTTAAGTAAGAGTACCTATTGTAAGCAATATCATTAATTGCTACTACTATATGATATTTTGTTACATATCTCATCTCGGTATCGGTTTTATTGAAATTTTACTAATTTGGTCGGGGAAGAAAATAAATTGAACTGGTTTTATAGACAATACACATTTAAATTACTTAATCTTACATTTCGATTTACCTAAGTTAGTTTCTTTTCTTTTATAAAAAATACTAAAAGAGATAAAGTTCAATACTTTCAATACTTTCAATACGTAATATTTAAACCAGTGTGACGTGATTTGGGTCTGTATAGATAACTACTATTAACAAAATGAATGTTTAACCTAAATCTGGTCGTGAGAGCAAAGTTCAAAACTGTCAGGGGTAGCAGAATTTCGTAAAAAAATAGTAGTTTGTTTTTTCAAATTTGTTTTAAAACATATTTACATATTCGCGAATAACAATTAAAAAACAATTTTCAATAGATCATAAGATAATTGTCGAACATCTTGTCTTTATTCTATTAATGATACTTTAGAATGTTGTTGAAAATATGAACGTCTGAAAAGTAAAATAATTATGTATGCCAATAATTTTATCAACTACAAATTAAATTTTGAGTTTGTTTTTTGTGAAGTTTTCATTTAGACGATTTTAATAACAAAGTGGCTTCAAAACCGGACTCAGACTCACGTGTTGAAGACAAGCAGACAGATGTGCTCTTTGCCGAGTTTTATTACGACCTTGGATTCGTTCTCATCAAGTATTATTCATCAAGTTCATAATATTGAAAATACAGATGATTCAGTTATTAGAGTGGATAGCTGCTGCTGATAAGTGTTCTGTAGAATAATAAATGTGTAAATACATAAATAAATAAATGTCTAAGCAAAATATTATTATTATTTTCCACTTCTATATTGTTTTTTTCTTCTCTGCTATTAATTTTAGAGTGGAAAGTGATGGCATCCAGAGCCTCCATCGGGAATCCTGGTACCGAGTTTTGATTTTGCTTTATTTGGCTGCCGCTGCTAAGCGATTGCTGTCTCTTCTCCCATTCCCGAGAGAGGCAAGCATCAGAACCTAATCCAGTCGGGAGGTAAACCAGCTAGCAGGTGCAAAATATGGCTTGGACCTGAAGACCTTAGTGGCCGTTTTGCACTCAACTTGCAATCTCTTACTATTAGTTGATGGTAACTAAACACCAGGGAAGAATTTAACATGATATTGAAGTCTACCACATAACAAACAGGCTGATAAGTAGTCCTTAATTTCGTAGAATGAATTTGCAAATATTATATAACCTCAAAATTTAAAAGTCAATAATTATGAAATTATCAAAAGTGTCTGCGACTTTCATTTAATTTAAATCGAATGAATTTTAAAATTATATGTGGGACAGCCATGCTTCGGCACGTACGGGGCCGGCTCACAGAATACCGGCAGTGAAACAATGATTTCATTGTATTTCGGAGAGTGAGTGAGGTTTTACGGAGACCCTAACCCTTCCCTCTCCCCCTCTTCCCCACTTCCCCTTAACTAGTGTGTGCGTTACCGGCCTGGTAACGCATTTGTGACTTTGGAGTTGCAGGTACCCATGGGCAGCGGTAGTCATTTACCATCAAGTGACCCGTCTGCGCGTTTGCCCCCTATCCCATAAAAAAAGATATAGTGTTCATTAACCACATGGTAAGCATTTTCTTATGTCTTCTGGTTCTTAGGCCAATAATGTATGGCAGCTGAAAATTGTCCGTTTGATTGCATCATTACTCTGCATCGAGGAAACAAAGGCATTTGTATCTTACAAATATTAGAACGATTAAGTTTCGATTTATTTAATTGCATAGCCTAACTGATTTATGAGGTAAGACAGAAGTATTTCTGATAAAAACTTTTCAATAATAATTAATCATTTACGTTCATTGAAAAGTTTTATTGTGTTTTAAGTGCCTTTTGGTTTATGATCAATGTTGCTTCTACTGCTAGAGATCATATTTGAACTCCATAATTGAAAACCAAATAGTGTAGTTAGCTGTAGCGTCGTGTTATTATCAGTTGTATGGTATGGTATGTATTACATATGCAATTAAGCGCCAACAGAAATTATAAAAAAAATACGTCATCAAAACGTCTTTGTTGCTTTAGCAACGAAATATTAGTGCGATGAACAATAGTCATGCCTTGCCGTCTAGATAGATAGCATCCATAGACATTGGTTTTCTTCACGCGGTACGATGAGCTGGTTGATAAAAGCACAGATAATTTCTTTCTCTATTCTTACATAATGGTTTTAATATTTTTCATTTAAATGGCAACAGATGTTTGAGCGCTTGAAAGATTGACTGAAACTGAGACATACGGCGTAAAAAGAACATCATCCATGACCATTGATACTGATGAGATTTAAAGGCCGTTGTGCGCCGTTTGCATTCGTTAGCTCCGTTTATATACTACGTCATTGATAGTGTTATTTAGTTGAAAAGACCGCACAAGTGTGCGTGTCTGATGGTATAGTTTATTGACACTTTTCTATGCATGTACATGTGTGTTTATAGGTTTAAAAGTGACTAAACGTTTTTAAACACATTTAATCCCCGATTAAATGTGTACAAAAGTAGCTACGAAATAAGCTACAAAATTCAACACAAATAAACTGCGTATGAAATGAAATGTAGGAGGAAATATAATTCTAAAGCGTGGTCAAAGCGGGCATGCAGGTGGCTGGGAGGCTCATTACCGCTTGCTTTAGGGGTGAAGGGGTGGTTGTGGGAAGGTGGAGGGTGTCTGACGTCACGCGCCCTGTCGCATTGCTGTGTTGTCGTGTGCTGCCGAGCCGTAGGTGGCAAACTCCGTGCAAATGCGCGTCTCGGTGAATAGATACATTTTTATTACATACTTACACCATATTTGAAGAAAACACGTATTTAAAGTGTTTTTGACTTGGGAGTTTTAGCATTGGTAATACTGATTAAAAAAATTTACATATTACGAATATGACTACTTTTATTAATAATGATTGTGATGATAGCTCCCTGTTAGTGGCAAGCGGTAGCGGCATTAAGGTGAAGATATTCTATACAGATAGCGAGCAAAGTAAAACAATAAGGAGTTAAGTATGAAGGAGGATTTAAAAAAAGAAGAAGAGGGAAGTCAGTGCACGCAAATTACGGCGCTATCTGGATAGGTAGCCATTTGAGCTGTGTGTGGATATGATACTTGCGGATTCTTCAAAATTCTGCATTCACGTCCACTTTAAATAAGACAAACCGATATAATGTTTTAATTTTAAATTATTGTGACATAATTCTGGACGCGAGGTTAACCCTATTTTTCATTTCAAATCTAGATACCGTGGATCCTAACCGTTTTTGACACTGTAGGAAGTGCTGCGTCGCGATAAGTCACCCACTTGTATCATAATGAAGTTGAATGTGGACAGCTCGAAGCCTTGTGAGACACCACCGTTTTTATGAAGCTGCCAACTATTAAAGCCTTAATGATTAAATAAAAAGCATTTAACCTACCTGTAATGTAATCACTCAGGCAGTTCGTAGGAGGACAGCTAGCTTTATTAGAAGACCTCTGTGTTACACCCGGTCAAAGGCTTTTGCTAAGTCTAAGTTGATGGCTAACATCTTGACTCTCAGTGGCTTGAGTCGAACGGTGGCGGCGTGTGAAATACACAAGTACGTCACGTACGGCGAAAGCCTAGCAATATCAGTTGCCCATAAGTCGTATCTTTCAAAATATCTCAGGAGTTTCGTTTATTTTTTATTCTCCAAAACCTTTGAACGAAGGAGGCTTATAGGAATTGGCAATTGGTCAATTCTAGTCTCTTTTGGACACTGGATAATTTGTGGTCCTAACTGGTAGTTGGTAGTACTAACTGGTGGTTAGTACTAGCATCAGCAGGCTGTCTGGTCTGCTCGACTTGTGGATATTTAGGGATATTATTGGCCGCTATATATTCCTAATTCTGATTACTGGCACGAAATTACTACACCACATATATATTGAGAGAATTAGCTTAATTTAAATCTGCAATTTAATTTAATCTGCTTCTGTCTGTTTTTAGAATTAATAAGTAAAACTTAAAACATTACATAGAACCTGGCTAGCAATTTGTTAATACTAAGTCTTACAAATTGCTTTTCTATTGGTAGTAGTAAAAATTGTTAGCTCTGAAACAACATTAGGAAAAGCAATTTCGAAGAGATTATTGCCAACTTTATTGTCTTCGAAAAATAAAATGTTATCGTGTCAATGCGTCGTTAAGAGGAAAACCATAGCTAGTGAATTACTTATTAATAATGAAACAATAAAAAAAGAAAAGACGATGTTTGTCTAGTGTCAATCTTTTAAAACCAGCACATGTTTTACAATGAGTACTAAGATTATCAACAACTACTTTTCCTTATAACTAGATCTCAGTTCCTGAAAGTATTATTAAACTTTCATCTTCCCAAACTGCATCTAAATCCATCTAGCCATTTGACTGTGAATGAGCAACATTGCTAATGCACACACAGGCATACACTTTGGCATTACTAATAAGATTAGTATCTTGTTTTCCCCCCTTGCTGTGCCCATAAGTCCTGGAAATAATCTATCTATGTGGATGTAATACTACAATAAACTACTTTTACTTGTAAGCCCTAGCCCGCCAACGTACAATGACCAAATGACGGAAAAAGTTTTAATAGCCACAAATAATTGTCGGCACTTTACAAACCAGAGTAGGTATATGTTTGCAGTTTAATAGCTTCGCAGAAGTTTGAGTTATATTCGCATTTCATAACTAGTACGAATGATTTTGCTGTAACTTCAAACAATGCTATGTACGGTACGTTATTTAGTTTGATTTATTTTAAACATTATTTATTAACTTAAAATATATACAAGTGATTTCTTAAACACAAATAATTAGAAGTATGTCAAAGATATATATAATAATATCATAAGCAGGGATGGTCGCACTGTGAAAATAGTCGTACGCGCTATTAAAGCGAAGCGGCCAGACGCGATGGGGCAGGTGGTATCGGTATAATGTGTATTGCGAAAACGCACGTTTTTTAAGGGGACCTACCAATATTCGAAACAAGTTTGTTTTGGTGTTTGGGGTTATTATTTGTACATTTTTTTTAGATAATTTTAAATTTGATTTGATCGTGTAATTTCTTCAGGTTTGTAAGGAAGGCAGTATTAAAGGCAATTTAATAGCATTATTTTGAATAGTTTGGAGTTTGGCATAATTACTATCACAAGTACTGCACCATGCACAGGCACTGCAAATGTATTGGATAGCCTTACTAAAGTAGAATAAATACATAATTTAGTCTGAGGGCTCAAATTATTATTTATAATATAACTAGCAACCCGCCCGGCTTCGCACGGGTACAAATTATACACCTAAACCTTTCTCATGAATCACTCTGTCTATTAGTGAAAACCGCAAGAGTTTTATAATATGTAGTGATTAGGACATGACAAGTTATTCAGTACTGCGTTTATAGTCACTGCTTCGTTTCTAAGGGTCGTAGCGTGATGTCTTGCCGATGGTGGCCTAAGTGTCGGGTAGTCTATGGTTGAGCAGGCGCGTGCCTCGTGCTCGTGAACAAGTGCTATTGTTGAACGCTGATCATCTTTGGACTGCTATTACTTGAATATAGACGTAATTTTGCGAGACTATTTATAGAAATATGGCGATTTATATATTAATATGTTATGTGGTTGAAATAAAGTACTTAAATTTACTATCCGGTATCCGGCCAGATACTTGCTCGCTATAAGGTATCCGGCCGGATAGCGGATAGTGGCCGTATATCCGTTTCATCTCTATACATCGAAATAGATATGCATACTGAGACATACAATAAAACTATACAATTAAGTAACAAACAACTATATATAAGTATTATAATGACGTCACTCGAGATCGCTACGTCACGTTTCTTTCATCATCATCTGCTCATCCTTGTCCCAATTTTATTTGGGGTTGGCGTAATATGTTTAATACATCACCTCTCTTCACTCTGTAAAATAACTAGTGTCTCCGTTTTCACAACTAATATTAAGTACAATGTCAAAATGAAATGGCAACATATGGGGTAAAATTAACTTCAGTAAAAAAAAAGTAATAATCGCAGCTGTTTTCACTGAAATTGCATTTTCCTACCATTGCATGGTCGGGTTTGTAGTGAGGATGACGTGTGGTACCTGTCACGTGTCTTTTAAAATTAGAACGTACGTAATGGTTTTGTTTCGTCTGCTTCATGTTTTATGTTCTGGGCTGAATTATTAAGGTTTTTCACCTGTAACGGTTGCCTAACTGATATTATAAATACGGTTGTGAGTTTGTTTGTTTGTTAAGTTTTCAGACCTTAATTACGCAACCGATCATCATTATATTTTGCGCATTTATTGTCATGGCACAGAAAAGGGACGTGGGGTACCTTTTATTCTGAAAAATAATAGTTTAAAAAAACTAAAAAAACACGCTTTTATAGAAAATCTAACTAAAAAATAGAAAATAAATTTAAAAAAGCGTGGGGTGCATATAGTGTCAATAAAATGTTTATAACTATGGACACTATGCATGCACCCTACGCTTTTTTAACATTTATTTTCTATTTTTTAGTTGATTTTCTATAAAAGCGTGTTTTTTTAGTTTTTTTTAAATATTATTTATTTTTAATTTGTTTTAATCCAATTATTGCATTGTCATCGTTCTTTGACAGGTGTGCGAAATTTCAATGAAATCTAGCCGTTTAAAGTGGGTCAAAATCACGCCCTAAGGAGTCGGTTACACACAAACATACAAACAAACATACAAGTGAAGCTAATATAAAGCGTGTAAAAAGAGTAATATTCTTGAACTAGTACTTTTAATATTATTTAAAAACCGAAAACTTGAAATTTTAAATCACTACATTTTATAAAACAAAGTCCCCCGCTGCGTGTGTCTTTCTGTTTGCGATAAACTGAAAAACTACTGAACGGATTTTCATGCGGTTTTCACTAATGACAGAGTGATTCATGAGGAAGGTTTAGGAGTATAATTTGTTATGATTTCGTATAAATTGATTGAAATATTATATTGATGATTGTTAAATATTATGTCTTTGCCACCCGTGCGAAGCCGGGACGGGTTACTAGTAACGTACTTATTTCGAAAAGACATTCAGAATTCAAATCATATCACCTATTTCAATTCTGAATTTCAATATCACATTTTAATATTATTAATTTTCAAAGTAAATTAATTTCGGCAGAGGGTTCATCCTCATACTTTAATGCCGGAACTGTCGTTTACAGCGTTGTTTGAAACTAATTTCCTGCCGTAGACACTCAAATCCTGGTTTTGCTTAGAGACTTTAGTATGAGATTTATCAAAAACGGCATATGATTACTTTTACAGGGTCGACAACACGCAATTTGTCGAATACCTTTGGTGATGTGATCGTCAAAAGACTAACTTTACCGCTTGGACAATGTATATTGTAATAAGTATGATAAATAAATAGTTTTTCTATATGTTTGGCTATCCATTGACGTTATAATGGTTTTCTCGTAACGATGAGAGTTGGTAAAAGTTCATGCTTAAGCGAATCAATCGATAGTTCTTAGAAAAGTTCTCGAAACTGGTGCTCTGAATATCAATCACGTAGCGAGATGCTACATGCTACGAGATTGATGTAGCACTTTGCTACGAGTCCTGTTAATAGACCAAGACCTACCAAACTTATGAACGGTTGTCTGAAGCGCAAGCGGTAATCTATTCCTTAATACAAAAGCAAGTAGCTTACTTTGATGTGTTACAAAGATCCTTAGCCTGGACTAACACAGTGTGATGTTAACCCTCCGACCAGACTAGGTGATACTTATAATGCGAACCGTGGCTAAACCGTTGATGTTCAATGATATATTAATACATGAAGAGAGTTATTTGTACCCCTTCTTAAGCAAATTCTGCGCACACAGGAATGTATATTTGGAATAGGTACTTAAAGTTTATTTGGAGAGTGTAGAAAGGTAACATGTTTAAACAATGTGTTACGAATTTAAAAAATATCTTAAAACGGCTTCATTAACCTACACGTGTCCAGTATATGTGTATGTATGGAAGGTCTATAAGATGATAGTTCAACTTATACTGGAAATGAATAGGTCAAAGATTTAAAACAAACATTAATTTCATGAATTATGTTATGATGGCGATTGTAAAATAATTACTATCGCGATACAAGAATCAACATTAGAAAAAAACCTTATTATATTTGCTAGATAACGTTTTGGAACTACTAATTAAATGTGTTAAACAAAAACATAAAAAAAAATACTTTTGAATTAGTTCTTCTAAAATGTAATAATTTTTTGGAGTCGTCACTTTCATCACCAACATACCAACCAACACACAGTATTAAGATTGATACTATTATTTCCTTTAGCCAAAGTCAGTTTAGTATTTTCCGTTTTTTATGTTACCCGCAGTACAAAGAGAGATTACTAAGCACCCCACTCAATGTATATACAGTGCTTCCTCTAATTTACATATATTTTTCCACAAATACATACAAATAATGCAAGGTATAGTGATTTAAATATATGATATAATATATATAATATACTTAATATTATAACTCCACACATCTCACACCCGGCCGTCTTATCCCAAACTAGGCAAGCCTTTACTATGGTAACCAGACAGCTAATAAACACACTTATATATTTCTAAATACATACATATTATAGATAAATTACACCTAGACACAGAACAAATTATCGTGCTCATCACACAATTATTTGTCCTGAGTGGGAATCGAACCTCTGGCTTAGTAGGCAACATCACTAACCACTAGACCAACAGGCCAGTCGAAAGAAAATAATATGGGACTTTCTAGTATCTCCAATACTCTGTTTTAATTAAACGTAAACTCAACAACACGAACTAAGACTCTCAAAATCGTTTGGGTCCAATATCGTATGACACGTTTTCCATTCTGTGAAAGAAAAATCAGAAGTTTCTATTCAAACTTGTTCTAGAGGCACAGAGTGCATCGTACATGTATTGAATCCTAAGGGACCACTATTACGACTTCTATGTGAATATACGACTGTCAGAATGCAGGGCCAATGTAGTTTTTTACATTTGCGGGACTGCAATGGACATAGAAATTGCGTTCGAAGAAAACATTTTAGAAAGTTAGTATTCAGATGGTAGAAAATTCTTGTCGTTCGAAATTCCCGTGATTTTAAGCTTTTTTTTTTGTAGAATTGCTTATTAATCTGTTCGGTTGGTTGGTAAGTTGTAATATCAACTTATTTCTTACTTTTCAACAGATAAAAACAATCACGTAATTTTATAATAGTCGTGTAATTCTTTGTTTGACACACGCACGCATTAAGAACTTAAAAATATAATTAAAATGTAATATAATAGATTGTAATATAACAGGACTAAAGTGAGTAATTATAAATATATAAATATAATATTCTTTTTTCAGATGAAAAGATACTAATAATAATAAATAATAGCTCTAGTAATTAATAAAAGTATTTTTTCATTTCTTAAGATGTTGGAAAATATATTTGAGTTCTTGAGTTAAGGACAAGTTCAATACGATAAGGAATTTAGCGACATACTTTTTTTTATCTAAATCCTAATTTAAACAGTTATTCGAATTTATGTGGAAATATCATTGCTGTTCAAGAAATAAGACATTTGACCTGTTTTATTAGGCTTCATACGTCACAAATCACAAAAGTTATTCCTAGAAATATCACTACACGATTACATTAATAAAATTAACGCGATGGTTTAGTATGTACATAGCATTAAACTGTCTGATGTTGATTCTCGTTAGTGAAATCTTATATAATTTAACTCAAAAGTAATGAAACCCCCTGTAATTACAGGATAGTTGATTTTGAGAATCTTTACAATTTTCGTAGAATATTCTAGTAACATTCATTTGAAGAAACAGCTAGATGTATAATGAAAATAAAGTTTTGAGTCTTTACAATAAAATATCTTATTAATCGAAATAATATGTACACAATTTTACTTTAAGCACCATATTTTTAAATTTTGGTTTAATCAGGCGATGCCTGTATAAATTACGCCACTTTTCGGTCAATGTTCGTATTTATAACGAATCTTTTGTTCGGTTCAGTGCCACTGGTGACTAAATGCTCTTTAAAGCCCTCACGTTCTTTTGTTTTAAGAAAAAACACATTTATTCCGATCAAGTTGTTTCAAGAGATTACTTTTTCTTAGCCAAGAATAAGATTTCGCAGTGTTAAGAAATCAGATTATAAGTATCTAAATTCTTATGTTTAATTTAAGAAGACTTTTATCTATTTAGTGACCTACAGTTTCTATCCTAATAAGGTCACATCCCGTCGAGGTTTATAACTAAACAACCAATAACAATATACATTTATATCATTATTCCTTTAATAACATTTTCGGTGGGGCGGTGTGTCGTAATCGAACTGACTAAAACCACACGGTGTGCCGTACTGCGCCTTAAATAGGAAGGATCCGGGAAAAGCTTTTGTTAATACATCCGAACCCCTCCTAGCATCTGCCCCCTAAAGTAAAGAGCGGGCACCACCTTTCAGTAATTCCTCTCTATTAGGCGATGTCCAGGCACACGCGGGCGGGGAGGGGAAAACCATTCCCATCCACCCGCAGCCACACGCAGGGCTGGGCAGAACCCATTCGCCGCCTCCTTCTGCGAGATAACGTCTGAACGACGATGGAGCGTATGACGGACGGTCTTCTTATAAATGCAAAAGTTTGGATGGATGGATGTATGCTACTAAAGAAAAAAAACACCAGAAAAGCTAAACGGATCTGAATGAAATTTGGCACAGAGATAGAGCATAGTCTGGAATAGTACATAGACTACTTTTTATCCCGAAAAAATGGACTGTTCCCGGTCAAAATTTTCACGCAAACGAAGTCGCGTGCAACATTTGGTATACTTTTATATCTGGTAGCACTAAATATTTATCTACAACCACTCGACGACATAACAAACAATCACATTTTTAGCTTTCAAATGATATAATGGACTTAAACTTTTAGAAATACGCGACTATGTAAATCTTTGTTAAATTACCTTATGACGAAACTAGTCTTAAAACATCAGTCAAAACAGAGAGACTAAGAATTATAAGACACCGTAAAGTCTCCAGCTATTACTGTCACTTCTGTTCGGCTATGCCAGTGTCTACCCGTATGACGAAACTAGTCTTAAAACATCACTCAAAACAGAGAGACTAAGAATTATAAGACACCGTAAAGTCTCCAGCTATTACTGTTACTTCTGTTCGGCTATGCCAGTGTCTACCCGTATGACGAAACTAGTCTTAAAACATCACTCAAAACAGAGAGACTAAGAATTATAAGACACCGTAAAGTCTCCGGCTATTACTGTCACTTCTGTTCGGCTATGCCAGTGTCTACCCGTATGATATGAAAATTATAAAATATGTACCGGACAGTAATTAAAGCAATAAAACCTTAAAAAATAATCAGATCAAAAAACATGTTACATGTTTGCCAAAAAATTGTATTCATAGATTATTCAATATAGCCAATCATGTTATGTAAAAACAAATAGAGCTGTATTTTTCTAACATGACATGTAGATTCCAACCGAAAAATATAAAAACGACAATGTTATTTGAATCACCGCGTGCAGGCCGCTTGCCAGAGAATAATCTAAATGCAAGGTTAAACCTAGCTATGGGGTTTTTGTTCGAAATATGAGTTGGGTATGAGTATAATAGCTTCTGTAAAAGTAAAAAAAAAACCGATCGAGATAAATTTGTTGAATTTTGTCCGCACCATTATTATCTTCTGTTTTTATTGTTTAATAATTCCTTATGGTCTATGTATTTTTTATCATCACTTTTTTGTATAAATTATAATCGCACATACTACAAGAGTTATTGCGAATACTTGTAATCGTTACATAACTAATAGTTTTATGTAAAATGATATTAATCTTCTGATCTGGTTGTGTATGGTTTTTACATATAACTAGCTGACCTGCGCAACTTCTTCCGCGTTTGTAAATTTCCCCGTTTTTGCAACATTTTTCATTGATGTTTCGCTCCTATCGGTTGTAGAGTGATATTATATAGCTTTTAGCCTTCCTCAATAAATGGGCTATCCAATACTAAAATATTTTTTTCAATTCGAACCAATAGTTTCTGAGATTAGCGCGTTCAACCAAACAAACAAATTCTTTAGCTTTATAATATTAGTAGGTATAGACATGTGTACATAAGTAAAAATAATGCCCCTACATTTTAAAATGATGACAAAATATTGTATCTTATTATATTTATTAAACATTGTTATGTGCTACGGTCTACGACTCTAAGGCAACAGCGCTGCGGGTCAAATTCCAGCACTCCACAGAGAACAATATTTAACAGATGTTACAAAGCTTTATAACATACAGATATATATATATATCTATATATACATATAAATATTGGTTCCAGGTGTTTGTATGAAGTAGCCAGGAATGCCCGAGTGAGCAATTGATGTTTGCACGTAGTAAAGTAGATACTGCATTGTGTGCCTGCAGTGAAACGAGCTGAACTTTGAACTGGCTGAATACATCACTGTACAAATTGGTCCGCATACTAGCCTACTCTTGTATATTGTTTGTCTCACAATACGATAAACGACAATACTGGTTAAATGGCTGTGTGATATGAATGTTTAATGTCGATATTTTATTTTAAAATACATCTTTCAAAAGTGTTTCAGTACTGAAATAATTATATTACAGAACGCCATTAACAAACAAAAATGATTCTACATGTATTATCTTTTGCGTGAATGGTAACTCAATAACATACACACAATGAAATCTTTTTACTTATAATATCATTGCATACATATCATTTATCTACGTATATGTATGGGGTTCAGTGTTGGTTCATGTTGGTTGAATGATATGCAGACTTCTTGATAAAGAATATAATTATATGTCTTAGACATACAAGTACCACTTTAAATATACATATTTAGATTGCTAACTTAACTCATTGCTTTCAGGGAGACGCTACGGCTGCGCTGGGCGAATGCTTGTGCCTTCGTATACAAATTACTGCGTCAGCGTTAGGTCGCTACATACCTTAACACGGATGGAATTTAATGAAAAAGTATTTCGAGGCAAAAACTAGACAACATTTTATTTCGTTAGTTATAGTGCTCGTAAGGGGGTGATAATGCAGATAATTTATGGTTGATTGCTACATTTATATTGATCACTGAAAAATCTTTAGTTTTTTATTATTTATTACCGCTAAATCGGAAAGTGATTATAACGATGTTATAAAAAAAAATTACAAACCTATTCACAAGAATGCTAACGCTGATTTTGAAACATACTTTTTAGAAATACCTATAAGTGAAAACAACGATCAGGCCTTTAAACAAACTGCACGAATATCATTCAGTTTATAAAATAATAATAACCGATAATATTTTTTTAGAATACACTTTTATTACATTTTATCCACAAAATACGAGCATGGACGTGTATCCGAAATAAGATTTATTGTGAAATAGATAATGGTCATTGCGAGTTATCGTTCTGTATTGAATTTACTGTCATCTGTTCCGTTAGGCTAGTATAGCGACAGTGTAATTCCACTGCTATAAAAGCTAAAAGACATACTGTAAACAATTGAAAAAAAATCTTCGTAATACAATTTTTTTTTTAAATCCAAACAAGATGAACTCAACAATGTGAATATGAACTGAAACAAACAAAAACATGATCTGTAGAACAATCAGATCAATTCACCGAATTAAGTCCTAAGATGTTTTTGAGTAAGTCACGAAACTTAATCAAAGGTGTGTCGACATAGCAACTAACTAAGAGTTTGCCGCGTCTTGACAACTGATAACTCCTGACTCCCTCAGTTCTTCGTCGACTAATCCTCTCATTGAGGAAAGTATAGAAAACACGCAACGATAAAGTACACATAACCTTTTGTTGAATTATGTTTCATGCTGCTTTCCAAACTCTAATAAAATTATTTTACTACTGGTGTATAAATTGAGAATAGTAAATAAGTACTCTCTAATGTACACCGAATACAACAACTAAACCATAAAATGCATAATGGGCGGCCTTATCACAAACAAGCAATATCTTCCAGGCAACCTTTGAATGGACAGTAATGATTTAGTGTGGGTGGTTTTTGTGTCAGTGTAGCTTAGGGTTTTAGTCAAACACCCTACATCATAACTACATTTTTCATGATTTAAGGTTTGTGCAGCACATGTTTTATGTCTATAGCTATGAATAAACAATAATATAGACCAAAATAACCTCTTGTACAGTACTTCCCATCTATTCAGTTCCGTGTAGCTAATAACAAACCTCCGCATATGTATATCGTACATAATTTATGATATAAACGCTGTACGAAGTATACCGCATTATTACAGACCCAAAAACAACTGGGAGGAACAAAATGGAGTCTGTTGAAAAGGTAAATTGAAAAAGGAAACTTATTTTTGCATTACCTATTTCTTTCTCATAAAATATCTCTCAAAAAAATTATATTTATCATGTTTACAATGATTGAAGACTTTGGCCGTAGCTTACAAGGTTTTACAGACAAATCTTAAGATATACCGGTGATTGGGCTTTTACATTAACATATAGTACGAATATATTAATGTTCTACAACAGATTTTAATTTGAAAATTCGTTTTACGCAAAAGGTACGGTCTTACTCAGGGTATGTAAGCGTTTTGCCACCTATTCGACAACGACTCTTTTTCTAAGAAGTCAATTTTAACCTACTTTTTTTATGACACAGGGGCCAATGAGCAAGCGGGTCACCTGATGGTAAATTCCGGAAACCTTACTCACTCGGTGAAAAGCAATGCAAGCACTGCTTCACTGCTGGTTTTCTGTGAGGCCGTGGTATCAATCCGGTCGAGCCGGCCCATACGTGCCGAAGCATGGTTCTCCCATTGCCGTATCGTTATAGACCTTTGAATGTAAATGTAGTTCAGATGACCATTTTGGCATTTTGTAGCTGATCTGATGGTGGCGCGATGGGGTGGATAGTGGAACTCTTCAGTGGCTACTAGTAAAGCCTTCGAATTTGGGCTCTTATGATAAGTTTTGTCCAACAGATTAGACTTAGTAACGGTAGTCTGACTTCTTCTTCTCTTCTTCCTTACTTCATAATAAGGTTACCTGGCTTTTGTAATGCCGTCAAAAAACAGATTTCTTTAATCTTGAAAAAATCATTGATTTCAAATATCCGTAAAAAAATTGTCTCAAGACACAGATGTCTTAATCATGTTTTGTTAGATTGTTTACACATTAAAGTTATCCATACTAAGTTAGTATAGATAACTTTAATGTGTAAACAATCTAACAAAACATGATTAAGACATCTGTGTCTTGAGACAATTTTTTTACTTTTCTTAATCATGTTTTGTTAGATTGTTTACACATTAAAGTTATCTATACTAACTTAGTATGGATAACTTTAATGTGTAAACAATCTAACAAAACATGATTAAGACATCTGTGTCTTGAGACATAAAAAGCTGAAGAGTTTGTTTGTTTGCTTGAACGCGATAATCTCAGGAAATACTGGTCTGATTTGAAAAAATCTTTCAGTGTTGATAGCCCATTTATCGAGGAAGGCTATAGGCTATATATCATCACGCTAAGACCAATAGGAGTGGAACAGTAAACGGCTAGTATTATATAAAGTTATTACTATTTAACGCGGGAACCTCTAGCTGCCCGCGTTCAATAGTAATAACTTTAAAAAATGTGAAAATTGGCACCCTGTATATCGGTCTTCTTTACATTATCAGGGCTTCAGCCTCGATTTACTGGATCTATTTTCATTGTTAGTTACATTGTATTTTTTAATCTAGAATCAAAATTGAAATAAATTTCTGCTGCTTTGAACGCGTCTTCTAGACAATAATAAATAAAATATAGAGTGGATTGTAGCATTGGTGTATTGGCAATATATAACATTACAATAATAAATTCAATACGCGACTGTTGTGCATTGTCTTGGTAGCTAGTGGCAGGGATTCATCGGGGATAAGCTATCGATGAATGTGGAAGACACCTGAACAAACACATACATTTTAATGAATTGAATTTAATACAACATTGTAAAATATTTTTTTCCTTATTCAATGTTGTTAATGTTATATCCCCCAGGAACAAGCAGTAAGTTTACGTTTGATTTTCAACTGATAATTTAGTAGATAATTTAAAAAGTTAATTATTTTTGAAATACGAAGCTGTCCTTTTCACACTCGCGAGCGTGCGTGTGGAATACGTACCCTCCGTTGTTGTAACTATAAAGTTACAGACGTCATACATTGCAGTTTTTATATCAAATTATTACAACAAATATTTACAAGAAAAATCATTATATGGTTGGTTTATTATTACGATTGCATATTAAATGTTTGCATGTAAAATAATGTGGAATCCACGCCACTCTTTCACGTGATTTTGTAGGAGTTTGTGTATCTATAGTATATTTGATCAAAGTATCTATCCATTTAAACTCTCCAATGATAAGCTAAAACACTTACTTTCAAGAAATGTGCGAAAAGCTTTCGCTTATAATGGTAAATAGAGTTGCGTACTTAGAGTCTGAGTTGAAACCTCTAGCGTCGTTTTAACCTTTGCTAATGGGTAAAATACCGGTAATAGGAACGGTCGCCCACGTTATTCCGGAGTGCGAAGGACACACACAACGGGCAAAAATCGCTCGCAAAGAGCTCGCTCCTAGAAGCCTGTGAACGCCCCAGGAGGCTTCTGTGCACTGCACCAATGGGTAATATACCGATCCACATAGCCTAATTTCGTTCAACATTGAATCACCGACATGAATGTTTTAGAGTAAAAATGTACAGATTCAACATTAAGCAGTAAGATGTCTACTTGGCAAGCGTGCTTCACTTGGCACGGTTGCCAATGTCTTACGCCATCTGGACCATTAGGATTACCACGAGTATCAATGATCGTAACTTAATTTTATTAGTATAATGTGATACTTTAACAGCTGATTTCCAAGCAAAGTATTAAATACGTTTATGGTAACTGCTCCGCTCTTCAAGGTCGTAGCATGATGTTACATAGCTTACAACCTGCCTCAACGAATACTCTATTCAATACAAAAATAATTATTCAAATATGTCTGATAGTTAAAGAGATTAGCGTGTTTAAACAAACAAAGAACTTTACAGCTTTATTATAATTTAACATAGATATGTATGTTGTGACAGTGGTCAGAAATGTGAGTTTGTGTAGGGTGGGTGGATCAGAACCAAGGATTCGGTAGTAGATTAAATTTTTTATGGTTCATGATACTTATAGCTAATAAATACAAAATGGCTTGTCAGCAAAAATGTGTAGGTATAAAGTTTTTTTTTTAATTGCTCACCTCTACTTTTAACCACTTGCCACCGACAAGGGATTTTAGGACACACTTCAAAACCAAAACCATCAAGTTTTACGAGATTTGATTGGTAGTTTCTCCTGGCATTCAAATCCTCTAAATTGCAAAAGAAAGGTAGTAAAAGTACTCTATGATATGTTTGACGAAAAAGTAGATGTTTGTAGATTGAGGGTAACATAAGCAATATAAAAATTATCAGGGTCTGCCAAAGTAGCTAAGTTCTGCCACGTTTACCTTATAATATAATACCTTATATATAATATAACTACTTTTGGTAACACAAACTTCAGTTCGTCTCATTCAGTACTACAAATGGCCCATATTACAATACGGATGCGAGGCCTGGACTATTAAGGAAGATCTGAGAAAACGTACAGAGGCTTGCAATATGTGGACATACAGAAACATGATGCGCATATCCTGGGCTCAAAAGATCACCAGTGACGAAGTTCTACGACAAGTCGGCCAGAAACGCAAGCTTTTGCAGACCCTCCAACAAAATTTCATACCTAGGCCACGTGCTAAGGCATGACAGATACGAACTATTGCAACTAATTTTAATGGGAAAATGATGGAAAAGAGGAGATCTAGCCGTAAAACAAGTCATGGTTGCGGAATATCCGTTTAATAAACCGGTATATAGAGTGCGGCCGATCTTTTTCACCTCGCTAAATACAAGGCCAAATACTCAGAGCTGACTGCGAAACCTCATTAGTTGGAGAGGCACCCAAAACAGAAGAAGAAACTTGAAGTTATTTGCTTTTTAGACCAGAGACCTTGACAGCCTCATGGCCAATTCACCATGTCCCTCGGAGTTGGTTAGCGTGCAGGCTCCCACTTCTCAAAAAAGCATCCGCCCACCACGGTATCCACTGATCATCTGATAACCACATGTCCTGTTCGCCTCCAATTCCTATCCGGTTTTAAAAATGTATTGTATTTTATTTAACAATAAACTTAACAGGTGTCTGTTGTGTAGTATATTAGGATAATAAAATAAAAATAAAACTTTAATATCCAAATTACTGGAGTACCTAATAACTTTTGGTACACTATTAAAATTACTAGGTTTTGCATAAAAGTTAAGCAAATTTCATAATCACTCCGTTTGTGGCTCCGTAATTCAATTACGTAATTAATTACGAGTAATAAAATGGTGATGGAAACTTAATATTTTGCAAGGTGATTTTCGTACTATTTTTGTTACACATTTAATGTAATGACAAAACATTATATGTCATGTAAAACAAATATTGCTTAGTTTTTTTAAGAATTTACAAATTAAAAAGGCATTAAAAAGATTAACCGTATATTGAAAACGTGCAGAGACGATAAAATCTATTTCATGGGCGTTCCACAAACTATCAAGTGTTAAAATGCAATATACACTTTTTACAGCCATTTTACGACCTATTTCGTGGTTAGTTCAAACTTTCCAATATACATCAAGCACAATTTAAACAACCTTCAATGTTTTTAAAACGTTTAAAAGTGTGCAGCACTTCGGAACTGATATCGCTGTGGAAAAAAAAGTTACTTAATAGTAGATACTTAGTTAAATGCCTCGATGTTTTACGAATATATTTTACAATTGCTTTTAATTTGATAAGAGTTTAATAATTAACATTGCTTTATTAGTCACTGTATTTAATAATGGATAATGTTCCATACATATCTATATTGAAATATTTGCAAGTAATATATGTAAGTGATTTATCGGAAGTTATCCGAGAATCTGAAAAAGGGTTTCAGAATATTGTCCTGCATATCGATAGTATCGTTAAGTGTTACTTCTAATTACAAATAGACCAATCTATTGTCTACTATATGTATTGAACTCCTTCCTAAAATATATTTAGGTTTTTACCAGAAATCACATCAACTTAAATTACAATAAAATTAGTACAATAAGTGAATGCATCTTAAACGAACTTGAAAATGAAATTGCGCATATAGATGTGTAATTAATAATAATATTTCAACTTCGAAGGAAAATGTGTATACACTTGTATTTAAGAATACCTGTATACAAAACCAACAATTCTATAGAGATCCTTTTAAAAAAGCAAAGCTGGTGAATTATCTTCAGATATTTCTGCTTGTTGAGCTTTCCAAAGGTGTTAAGTCCGCGTCCGGGGCAATTTTACGCCAGTAGATCTGCTGCAACAGGTGAGAGATCGTCATGTTAGAACAATATGCTGTATACTGCACTGATTAAAGTAGTCGCCTCGCCACTACGCCGCGACGAGTGTTGTGGGTTCAAATCCCACACATTACTAATTGTGTGATCCACAAATATTTGTCCCGAGTTTGGGTGTTCTTTGTGTCCGTTGTTTGAATGTTTGTAAAGCCACCGCGATGCAGGAATATTCCTAATGCGGGAGTTGACATAATACTGTCCGCGGTAATATATTTTTCTTCAGTTCTGAGTAGTAAGAGACAAAAGAAATAAACTTGAAAGTTGTTTGAAGAAAAATAAACTAGACTGCTTTCTTCTATATTGGTTGTATTGGAGTATTGTTATTGTTTGTTAATATGCATTATACATACGTTTGAAATAAACATGATATGAAACAAATTAATATAAGAAATCTACCAGGGGCATTGTGTTAAGTGGAAATTTAAGAGAAATGGCTATTGTTGGTAACAGTAATATTTCAGTAATGTGAATAGAACCATTGTATTAATGTAATAGAAATATAACGCATGCAAAAAAATTTAATAACTGACGATAAGGATTACGACCTTGATAAATTAATACACTAGACATTTTAAAGATATCGTTATGTTATTGGATAGTGATAGTTGACTGGCCGGTTGGTCTAGTGGTTAGCGACCCTGACTGCTAAGCCAGAGGTCGTGGGTTCGATTCCCACGACCTCTGGCTTAGCAACTCGTCTCTAATACATGTAAGGACAAGTCAGACTAGTTATTTAAATGATGACCTAGGTAAAGGAACCTCCGTGTCCAAAAGTACCTGGTTGTAGACTTTACCTAAATAATTAATGGTAGTGCGTTCGATTTCCGGTCAGTGCAAATATATGTATACATGAATATGTCTATTTTCATTGGTCTTCGGCTAGGTGTTTCTATACTATTATTATAAGTGGCCTGTTGGTCTAGTGGTTAGTGACCCTGACTGCTAAGCCTGAGGTCGTGGGTTCGATTCCCACCCAGGACAAATAATTGTGTGATGAGCACGATCATTTGTTCTGTGGCTGGGTGTAATTTATCTATAATTTGTATGTATTTAGAAATATATAAGTTTGTATATCAGCAGTCTGATTACCATAGTACAGGCTCTGCTTAGTTTAGGATCAGACGGCCGTGTGTGAGATGTGTGGAGTTATATATTAATTTCACGTTATTATAAACGTTTAATGGAAAACTTCTAAATGAAGTTGGGTAAACCTTCTCTTCAGGTACTTTCTCTTATTCTTTTTACATCACTTAGACTCTTAAATATTCATTAGAATAAAAACTTTCAGGTGTAAGGTATAAGTATTTCGAGAATGTTGGTACTTCAACTACCACAATAAACAATTGAACTCGTACTTCATGGAAACTTTCGCGTTCCATGATAATATAATTGTGTTGGGAGCACGCATTTAATATGTATTAGAGTCAGCCTGTGACTGACTGTAATTACGCAGTACTTCAGTGTGACTGTTTATTAGTGCATCCGGGTCCAAGATCGGTGTAAATACGTCGACTAAAAAGAAGTCTCAGACTTTAAATAAAGAATTTCTAGCAATATCAAACTTGGTCTTTAGCCAGAAGAGTGCTTTCAGAAAATAGTATGCTGTAGCAGATTTCAGCTAGAATTGAAGCCACTTGTTACCATTTTACAGAAGACTACGGTTGAACGGCTATTTTATTGTAGGGTTGTATTTAAGGATCGACGACACGTGACTAACACTACTGGTATTATAAGCTGTTGCTTATAACACCAGTAAACAGCATCTGTCGATTAAAATGTTAATTGGCTTAAAAAATGAATTCTACTTACTAACAATACTCGACCTGCGCCACATTATTTTTAATCTGAAATTGCGGCGATAATTTCAAACCCCTGTTTCTGTTATCGATTGCGGATCAACACAATTGCGGTCCAAAGCACAATAGAATAGTTGTGGGTTGAAACTAACTAGTTGTTTGCGTTGAATGCAAAGTGAAGTTGAGAGGAGCGAACTAAATACACTTTAGGGCTTTCAGTTTGTTCCGACAAACATGACACTATATTATCGACATAGTTGGTCCTACTAACTTTAACGTATTATAAATTGACATTTATTTTGCATTTTTGGTTAGATTTACGACATTTTCACAAGAAAACATGTTCACATTCACAGGGAACAACCTTAAATCGAAGCATAATCAATTTACATACAGATTAATATTTTAGTATTCCTATTTCTTATGTTCTGTAAATGAATCTAAATAACTTAACTTTGTCTTGCTTTTCTTGGAATATCAATAAATTTGTAATTTAGATCAGTATGTTTCACAGAAATAAAAACGTACATGAAATGTGTAGTAATGGAAAAGGAAGCCTTGTCCTTAAACTAATCAATTTAAGGTGTAAGGACCAATAAGCAACTTCATTTTATTTGAAGTAGATTTAAAATGTACACAACTAGGGGATATCGAGTAATTCATTGTAATACCGCTATCGTAACAACCAATGGCCTGTTGAAAGAGACTGAACATAATACCGATGATAAAGAAACCAGATAAGACGAAAGAAATACGACTTCCTAACGACATAAACGTCTGGGGTTTAGGTGTGATCACAATTAAATAAATCTATTTGTTTACACCTTTTGTTTTAGGTATCCTGATTCATTTATTAGATAAATTCAATTCTTCGTGGATTTTTCCAGACATTCAATTTATCATTGATATTCTCTGGAAATTCATGAAACGGGTACTTTACGCAATTCTTCGGTATTCTGGTAAGGAATAAAAGAAAATTTTCAACACAACCTGTCTTCAAGAGATAGTAGAGTAACTAAAAATAGATATTAATCAGTTTATGTGTGGCGCGGCGTACAAATTAAAGTATGTGAAAACATTGAATAATTTAGGCTAGTGGTCAAAATTAGACCGTTTTTTTTAAATTAGGGTCTAATTAATTAATTAAATAATTTTATCTAGTATAATACCTCTAACATTAGTTGTACTACATGTGGACGTTAAGAAGTCCCGTAATATGCAGAAGGTATACTAGCAACCCGCCCCGGCTTCGCACGGCTAGCAGAGACATCTTTAACAATCATCACCATATCGCACTGCTTTTACGAGACTGTTTCAACTCAAAATAGAGTAAACTTGAGATAATTCATTTTTGATACGTAAATGTCAATTCCCTACGCGTCAATAAATATGAAATAATAGTAATAAATTGTAATAAGCCAAGTTTTTCAACAAAACAACTACAAATAATTCATTTTTTTTTTGTTCAGATATTAGACTATTAACCCAAAAATTGGAAATAACTTAATAACCTGCAATCATATAATTAATTAATACAGAAATCCCTTAATTTTATCAATATTCTATATACAGTGTTTACTTTTTATACTCTTTAACAGGAAGCGACTAATCAGTTTTCTGTCGTTTCTGAAAAAGCTTTATTTTGAGTTGATACACTCTTGTAATAGCAGTGCGATATTTCAACCAATGTACACACAACATTAATAAATGATATACTCGAACCTTCCTCATGAATCACTCTATCTATTGTTGAAAACCGCATGAAAATCCGTTCCGTACTTTTTGAGTTTAGCGTGAACAGATAGACAGACGCGGCGGGGGACTTAGTTTTATAATATGTAGTGATGTATGTAGTATGTATGGTATAAATATGAAGTTATATGAAGGTATTAACAATTAATTCGTAGAAAATCGATGTAAACGCTACCAGGATAACAGAAAATGGGTTTTTCTTTAAGCGTACAAATCGAAACATAAGTGGGTATGGTATAAGATAAGCATAACAGGGGTAGATGTGTCTGTGTCGTGGGTCGATCGTGGTCACGAATATCTGAACCCGAATGATATCTCACTCATAACGGTGTTATGCTTGTACAAATGTACTGTGTCGTGTTTAACTACGAGTATTTGTGTATCTTTTTTTTTTTTTTTTTTCTGTATCTGCTTGTTGTATACGCCCTTAGCGACAGTGAAAGGCGTTAGGACAAATCTTAACATACTATTGTAACTGTAACTATATTAAAAAACTAAATAATAACTTAAATTGAGTTTTGTTATCTCTAATGTTAACGCTTTTTTAACCGACGAAAAAAAAGGAGGTTCTCAATTCGACCGTATCTATGTATGTTCAGCCCTCTCTCCGTTATTTATGTACCGATTTTGATTATTATTTTTTTGTTAGATAGGATATACCTCAAGGGTCCTGACTTCCTTGACATGGGACTACCCATGTCAAGGAAGTCAGGATCTGATGATGGGATCCTGATAAATATGAGAGAAACCCTCAAAAAATTGTTGGAACGAATAGTGTTTCTGTTTACTTTTTATTACTTTATCAGGTATTTGCGTTAGGAATCATCACATTATGTAGCTGAGCTGATAATGAAATAAATTCGTAAAAAAAAAACTTTTTAACAATAAATTAAACCGACGAAAAGAACAAAAAAGCAAAAAAACAATAAACCTTTTAAGTCTTAAGCATTAAGTTTATTTACATAAACTATAAAATTTTATATAAACTTATTTTGAGTCGGCGCCAAATAATAAAATGATTACTTACCTACGTAGAGCCATGTCCATTCCTACGTAGGTACTTATAAAATTTAGATTTTGCTTTTCAGTTCTTTTCGTCGGTTTAATTTTTTATTAAAAAGATTTTTATCTTGAATCTTTTGTGCCTTCGTATGAGTGCAAAATAAATATATTTCTTTCTTTCTTTCATTCTTTACTCATCTCTTTCTTAATGTGTTTAATATTTATCTAAAATTCTTACAAGCTTAAGTCCTCCATGTTTTGTTACTGGCACTACCATAGTAATGCTGTTATCTGTTTAACTTTTGACTAGCTCTGCAATGAACAAGTACTATGTGTCTTGTTTATTACAGAAGCAATGTAGCTAAGAGAAAGAAAACTATCACGATACAGTCACATTTAACATGCAGCTTTCGGACATGATTAGATAATGCTATGTGCAGGTTAGTTGAGATTGGTGTAATCATCTTTAAGGCTCGTATAGCACACCCAGTAAATAAAGTAAGGTGCTAACAATTTCAGGAAAATTTATGATTTTGAACTGACAAATTGAACTTGATTAATGTGGAAGAGCCATGATTCGGCACGTATGGGCTGGCTCGACCGGAGTGATACCACAGCCTCACAGAAACTAGAACCTAACCGTTCCCTCCCCTTCCCCCTCTTCCACCCTTCCCTGCACCCCTCCTCCCTTCCCCTACTCCCACCTTATAACCCGGCAACGCACTTGTGACTCTTAAGTTGCGAGTGCCCATGGGCGGCGGTAGTCATTTAACATCAGGTGACCCGCCTCCTCGTTTGCCCCCTATACCATAAAAAAAAAAACTTGAAAGTGGACCGATAAAGCTAATATTTCGTATGAAAGAGGGCTGAGATGAATGAAACTATGGGCTCTTAATACCAAGGATGTTAATGGAATGTTCAGATTTTTATGAAATATCTGAATTAAAAAAAGATATATATAAATTAACATAAAAAATCGTAACATGTTGTTTGGCAAGGTAACCTGCACTAGAAAAGCATATTCAGATTGTTTTTTTTTTAATATTTTTTTCCATGCGAAATCAATTATTTGTCAGTTATACAACGCTCCAAAACTTTGACACACACTTTTCACTTAAATCCTGTATACTGTAGAAAACAGTTCATATTTTTTATGATTTAAACAATTTTGTTGAAAGGGACAAAAACTTATTTGGAATAGACAAAAAATCAAGGCAAGCTTAATATAAACGGACGTTAGAAATATAGATATTCCGACAAATTAAAAACCTCCATCTTTATCCAAGAAAGAAAGCCACTTTAAGTCATTGGTTCCATGAAAAATATTACATAAACTTGTCCAAATCCGCTCATACAAAAGTTAGCCGTTTAGCAATATATCGTGTTACTTTATTAGCTAATAAATCGGACTCTTGGACAGTATCAGCCAGTATCTGTTTTCCGACGACTGCTCGAGTCAGCTTGTTATTTCGCAACATTAAGTACGTACATAAGTAAGCCTCAAATCTAGCTTACACTGGATTTCCAAATGATACGGCTTGGATAAAAGCTCTTTTTGTTTGCTTTTCTTAAGCTTCTTTCGTTAGTCTAAAAGGAATATTTCTATAGAATTGGCTTGATTGTATACATCTTCATTATTTTTGGTATAATTAAGAAATATTTTAATATTTCTAAGAGGACGTATGGTCTGCTTGACGATTAGCAGTGATTGGTTGCTAACGTATTTATTAACTTATTCAAAAAAAGAAAGGATCCTCTATTCGATTGTACTTTTTGTGAAGGTTACATGATATTGTAGATCATGGATTCTGAACTGACATATGGATTTTTTTTTCATTAGAATACGTAGAATTTAAAAAAACCATAGTACTGGGTTCATATACACAAACAAATAAGTAATATAAAATAATAGTTTGGGTCACATGATTTAAATGCGTGGAAATCGGTTCATAGTTATGTTTTAAAAATGTACAACATATCTAAAACGTAAATATGAATATATCAATCAGAATATAGTAGATAGAAGTGTTTTATCGTGAAAACTGATGGTTAGAGATTGAAGATAAAACTTCAATGGCAGCAGAACCGAGCATAGTATTATCCATGCTGTCATCGAGCGCTCGAAGCTTTTGTGGATATTGCAAACTTGTGTTAGACGTAATGAATACAATAACTAAACCTCCCGATGAACGGCTATGAGAGACTGTGGAGCATGTACAGTTCAATTGTTTTCATATTGATAATAAACCTCATAAAATTAGTGAATAACCAATTTCATTCAATGAAAGTAAAATATAAGATGACATAAGATTAATTCATTATAACTGAATAAGGTATTTAATAAAACGGTGTTACGAATAGCACTTTCAGGGACCACCTTCAAGAAAAGAGCGTACTCCTATCTCAAAGGCCGGCAACGCACTTGTGACTCTTGAGTTGCAGGTGTCCATGGACGACGGTAGTCACTTACCATCAGGTGATCCTTCTGCTCGTTTGCCCCTATAATATAAAAAAAAATGAAAAAAAAATTATGAGTAACGTTTTAAGCATCCACGGTAACCTTAGTAAAACTGACCTGTAACTACTGACAGTATTGTTGAGCTGAGTATCAATGCATATCAAAAAAATACATAATCCTTTGAATAAAACAGGGAAACATCATCCTGGTCACTCGAAGCGTAAACGATCATAGAGTAAACGAGTACTTGGATCCCGTGACACTAAACGGCATAAATGTATAAAGGCCCAGACCATAAAACTACCAATCTTTTATAACAACGATTAAATAAAACATACAACTTCTTACCATCCACACGTAAATTTATTTTTCGCAAAAACAATAGTTCATAACTGATAGACATATTATTGAAATTATCATCTTAAGAATGGTTTTGAAAGCCGTAGAATACTTAGTTGCCTCGTGACTACCTAAATTGAATGCTTGTATTCGTCGAACGTAAAGTATTAATCAGAAAATAGCATCACTTCATCTACTACATACCATATCCTAGACACATAACATCGTACAAAAAAACTACTTTTACTGCCCTAAATGATTGTAAATTGTTACACTCAACTGTAAAATACTGAAATAAAACCTTTATAAAACAAGTACCTGACATTAAAATATCACTTCGCTAACATAAGGAAAATGGTGGTAATTTTCAGATTGGCGGTAAAAACGAACATTATTTAACCGATAAAATTGTGTTTAAATAAATTGAAAAAACATGAATTCAGCGTTGCCTAGAGGCTACGGGCGTGCAAAACAATTTTGTGGTCCCTGAAAGTGCTATTCGTAACACCGTTTTATTAAATACCTTATTCAGTTATAATGAATTATTCTTATGTCATCTTATATTTTACTTTACATTTCATTGAATGAAATTGGTTATTCACTAATTTAATGAGGTTTATTCAAAAAGTAGAGGTTTATAATGTCTTTTTAAACATAATGATTTATTTGGACTGTCATAAATACATGTAGTTTTCGTCATCATCATAATATTATGTAGCCAGAATTCATTGAATGCTTAATATATCTCTCTCTCATTCTCTATTTGTGGTATCAAAGATGAAAAAGAAGACGACTTCTTCGATTCTTCTTGCCATGGAAAGTAAGTAGTTTTAGATCGTACTTACTTTAATTTAGAGTGATATATTTCAATAATAAAGTATATTGTTAAAGTAGCCTTCAAATTTTTTTGAGAGATAAAAAGTTATTTATTAACTAAAACAATGAATGCAGAAAAAACAGGTAAAAATTTAATGGTCAACCCTAAGATTGTAGGTGTGTAAAAAAAGAAAACAGGATAGATTAAATAATAAATATAAAGACTTACATGCTATAACTTCTTGGAAGTAAGCCAAATGTAAGTGAAACACTACGCAAATTGTATAATATTTCATGCAATATCGTAGATATTGACAGTCGAAATCGATTCCGCTGTTTCTATACTAATATTATCAAGAGAAAATATTTGTTTGTTTGTAATCAATAAACTCTGAAAATATTAAAGCAATTTTACCGTTAGTAAGCTACTTTATCCAGAAGTAATTTCAGTAGTAGGTAAAGGCTAAATAGCCACACGTTTAATGGACGATGACGACGTTTATCCTGCATCTGCAGACTACTTACTTTAATTACCCAAATATAGAACAACCGATATTAGAAAATTGCATGCTACAATTATTTTATTCTTCAAATCGATTTATCAACGAAATTATTAAAGTCGGAAGCTTAACTCCACAATCTGATATTGCTTTATTGTTGTATACTTGGAATGAAGTTGTATATTTTCGGTTGTAAATCCAAACATGGACAATTGGGCACACAAAGGCGATGTAAACAATGACTGGTCTGAATAGAAGTTTTTGTTACGAGAATCTAATTGCTTTTGCTAAAAAAAAATCGTCGTGAGAATAGGTAGAGGGTTGGTGGTGTTTATTATAATGTACGTCAAATTTGGTTGCAAATAATATCATTTTTAAAATAGGCCCTTATTTAAAGAGAAAGGAATCGCTAAATATATCCAACACTAGCAGCGCCACTCGGTTTCACCCGCGTAACTCCCGATCCCGTAGGAATATCGCGATAAAAAGTAACCTATATGATAATCCAGGTCTCCAGCTATCTACATACCAAGTTTCATCGCAATCGGTTTAGTAGTTTTGGTGTGAAAGAGTAACAAACATCCATCTATCCATCCATCCATCCAAACTTTCACATTTATAATATTAGTGGGATTATCATTTAACTCGATTCCCTGAATTCAGTAGTTCCCGATACATTTTCTGATGAATTCGTTAAATGTAGGTTAGTTATTTTGTTGTTGCATATTGATGAAGTATTTTTGCCATTCTTCATTATTAAGTATCATAGTTACTACATTAAAATATTTTTATCAATTCAGCATCTTATTATGGATGCATCGTTAACAACAAAAGTTAATATAGAGCTATAGAATCTGCCTGCTCCTAGCAAGTCGTACCAGTTTCCTTATGTATGAGTATGTTAATAATTTAGACGTCAGCAAGACCACAGCATATATTAATATTCTGCATTCTTGTCGTCTTGCTGGAGACAAAACAATAAAATGGAACAATATTTTATTGTTTGCGTCACCCCTATACAAAAAGTGAAAGAGATCAATATCAGTGCGACGCCTACGTCATCATATGACCAACATGTTTAATGTTTTACATATGACCGTAACTGCTAGGACCTAATGAATTTAAGTCACGATAATGCTCCACAATATTTTGTCTGGTAAATTACAACATTCGAAAAAGCTTTCGTTGCTGCGGTCTGTTGCAATTGTGTGATTGAAACAGTTTTTCATGTCCCACACTCAATGAAATAGTCCCTTGCAACACACGAGTACTAAGGTCATGATTACATAGAAGCTTACAGCACAGATATTAGTTACCGTAGTTAAAAAAATAATTTCTTTGAGTTCTTAATAATTTAGGTTTTAATAGTACATAAACATTGTCGGTTTTTAACCCCCAACGTAAAAAGGAGGGGTGCTATAAGTTGATCGTGTGTATTTGTGTGTCTGTCTGTGGCATCATAGCTCCTAAACGAATGAACCGATTTTGATTTTGTTTGAAAGGTCTGATCAAGAATGTTGTTAGCTAAAATTCATGAAAAGTTCGTTGATGGGATTCGGGGGTATTTTTTTTTTTTGTTAAATAAATAGACATATCATTCATACGAATATTTGCATTGAGCTCAAACGCTCTATCGTGTTTTCACCAGAGATGTGTAAGATAGATAGTTGTAGGCTAATCGGCGAGCAAAGTCAAAGTTAAACTATAAAACTGTATGTCTGTTCCCATGAAAGCTAAATCATGTAGCGAAGAGAATATTATGTGCTATTTAACATTTATGGGAGGTAGCTCCTCGTGGAATATTTTCGACTAGAGCTAAGCGATGTATAGGACGCTGTGAGTCAACGCGGGAAGATGTTCCGAATTTGCTTCATTTATTTTATCATGTTGTGGAATATTCGATAGAATTTTATTTTTGTTAACTACTGCTATATAGTTTGTGGTTGCGGTCATCTATGCACCAATTAACGGTTCCGACCTCCTAAGGTCATGAAAATATCAGAATCCAATGTTTTATTTATTATTTACAATTTGCTAAATTTCAATATTACAGTTGTCTGAATAGAACAGAATTACGTAACTCGGCTCTGACGTGAATGAATGTTATAGCTATTTTTTATATTTTATAATGGACAACCTTTTTTTTATTTTCAGTGTAAAAACAAAAGTGTTTGATTAATACAAAAACTTCAGCAACACATCATTCATAAAATCACAATACTTTACTTTATTCGGTTAATCTATATTAATATTATGGAGCTGAAGTGTTTGTTTGAACGCCCTCATCTCAAAATTAAACAATTCTTCAGGAAGGTTGCTTAACATTACGCTATAATCCTTGGAAGGAGAGCAGTGATTAGTGATTATAAACCTGCCTAGAGTCTCGAATGCAATAAATACATAATCATACAAATTACAAAATTTAAAATACCCCGGACTCAAAAATCCTTTCAACAGTCACAAAAGAGCTGATGCTATTCAAACAGTTAAACAGTTTTTTTTTAATTACGAGTATATCTAAGAACACTCTTGATCAAGTAACCTTTAAACCAAAAAACAACGCAATGAAATCGGTTCATCCGTTTCTAAGCTATGATGGCACAGATACACAGACACGTCGGTCGTTATAAATAGAAAGCTTTTTGAATTTAGCTAACCTGATAAAATTTTCCCGACGTGTAACACAGACATCAAATTACGTTAATTTTTATATCCTAACCCATTATCATGACCGGAAGAAGATTTTAGATTTACCCGAATGTATGTGCATTACACATATCGCACTGCTATTACAAGAGTGTATCAACTGAAAATGAAGCTTTTTTCCGAAACGACAGAAAACTGATTACTCGCTTCTTGTTAAAGATTATAAAAAGTGAACACTGTATATAGATTATTGATAAAATTAAGGGATTTCTGTATTAATGAATTATTTAAGAGATTGCAGGTTATCAAGTTATTTCCAATTTTTTACTCAATACTCTATTGTCAAAATTTGGCTTATTACAATGTATTATTATTATTGTATATTTAGTGACGCGTACACGGAGTTGATATTTACGTATGAAAAATGAATTATCTCAAATTTACCCTATTATGAGTTGATACAGTCTCGTAATAGCAGTGCGATATGTAGGTATGTATATTTTATACATATGTGTAATGCACAAGTTTAAGGTTAGAAAATATTTGTTTGCTACTGTAAATGTTAACCTTTTCCAAGCTTCTATTTAACTTGCAATGTTCGTTTGGAAGTTGTACGTTTCAAAATTTGTTAACAAATTTTCCATCAACCATTGCAAACCAAACAAAGTTTTGCATGCATATGTTAAACATATGACAACGCAATATTATTACGACGACGACTAGCAGCATATCTGGTGATGAAGCCGGAAGGTGGCAATGGGAACTTTGTAATAAAACAACTCATCCCCGTCGAGTTTGGGTTAGTTTGATTCGTTGTGACAAGAACTCTGTCCTAGATGATTTCCAGGGTCTGATGATAAAGCAGGAAGCTAATCATTGAAATTCTTATTTTATTTTTTATTAAAACCGGTTCTATGAAATTAAAAATAACTCTAAACCATTGTTATTTTTATAATGTTAACTTTTTGTAGATGAAGTTTGTAAGTACTTTACCAACCTAATCGTAGATGGAAATCTTCACCTAAATGACGTCAAATACAAAAACTGTATAATTAGTTGTCAGATTTTATTTAGTGGTAACCAATAAACTCGTACATCGCTTAGATATTAGCACTCAAGACCAAAATAATGTCAGCTTTTAAAGCCACGTCATTGCTCATAAAAAAATCACACAGTTTTCCGACTTATAGACCATATTTACAACGTTGTTAAAGAGAGGTATCTAGGTCGCAGAACTAAGATGAATGAAGTATCTGTTTAATATTCCACAGTGTTTCCCTTTGCCACGGAATGAATTAAAGCTGGCGACGGGAGCCCACAACCTTCCGGAATAGCGACGGTCCGCTTTTGTATTCGAATATTACTTACTGTTACACGAACAACTGCAACTATGATGTACAACTATAGGAATGGTGTCAATTTTATTTTCATACCAAAATGAATATTATATTATTCACTAGCAACCGGCCCCGGCTTCGCACGGGTAACAGAGACATCTTCAACAATCGTCAACATATTTCAATCAATTTACAAAAAATCTTAACAAATTATACACCTGCACCTTTTTCATGAATCACTCTGTCTATTAGTGAAAACCGCATAAAAATCCGTTTAGTAGTTTTTCTGTTTATCGCGAACAGATAGACAGACGCGGCAGGGGACTTTGTTTTATAATTATGTAGTGATTTATTATATCCTGAGACATATACATAGCACATATACTATTTCTAAAACATGGATAAACGTACCTAAATCTAAATATGTTTGATAATAACCATAGAGACACCTTTTTTTTTCGTGCATGGCCGGTGTGTCGGAATCGAACCGACTAAATCCACACGTGTGCGGTGCTGCGCTTATACAGGAGAGATCCGAGAACAGCTTTTATTAAGACATCCGGAACCCTCCAAGTGTCTGCCCGCTCTCTCATTTAGGCGGTACCATGCACACGCGGCCGCTGGCCCATGGGGAAGTCCCGGCCAACGAGCCTCTATCATTACGGTACGGACCGTCGTCCTTTGCTTGATCTGACGCACAAAGAAGCACCAAGTGACCAAACTTCTTTTTAATCTGCTTTCAATCGAACTACCTTCTCTGCCATTTGATTCATTTCTTTGCCATCAAATAGCTTTCGGTTACATGGTACGGTACACAAAGTTCTCACACAATTTTGCCAAATCAAAGGTAGCCTGGCTGAGACTCACAAACAATTCCAATAAAGAGTTCTTAGTGAGTGTTCATTCGCAAACTTTGGGACACTTATATATCTTCCTCTTTTTTCTACTAAGGAGGTAACTTTTAACGAAAGTATTTAAATTGTTTTCGACACTCTAAGATCGAAAATTACGTAAGCCTAAGAACAATGTAAACTAAGGAAAAATGTGAGATATAAACATAAGAAACGCCACAGTCGATATTACACTTTAATTCTTTTTAATAACGTGCAAGAGCAGCTAACTGTTCTTTGAGATAATTACGTGCTAAACTTTACTTAGTTTTTTTTAAAAATCCCAATAGTCAGAAGCTAAATTATTCTCTAAATTCATTGTCGCACTACTGTGTTATTTCTTGTGTTTTATACTTAAAAACAATTATAGTACTACGTGAATTTATATTTCACAAAACATTTATCATGTAGGTCTGTCTCAAAATATTATTTTTCATACTTTCATTAAGAAATTGTTAAAAGCATCTCTTGGTAATTATAAAGACAACTTAAGAAAGTAAGTTTAATTGAGTTAGCTATTTCCAACTTGCGAGGCTAGATAGCAATGAATTTTGTAGCTAGATTTAATTGTGCGCTCCACTAATTTATAGTTTGTATAAATGGAGCTTTATTTCTAAGAAGAACTATTAATAACAAATCGCTATATATTTGAACGCAATTAAAGCGTATTCTGTTCTATTTTTTATTTTTTTTATAAAAAGACATCTCCCGCATTACGAATTACTCCTGTGTCGCGGGAGACTTTACAAACACACAAACAACGGACACAAAGAACACCCAGACTCAGGTGGGAATCGAACCCACGACCTCTGGCTCAGCAGTCAGGGTAGGCCTGTTGGTCTAGTGGTTAGTGACCCTTAATACCCTTCGGAAACCCAAGTCCTGGCGATACAATCGATCTATGTAGCATATCCGGAAAGTTTTATCAGCCCTACTAAATTCAACAAGCTTTCTATTTTAACGTTACTGTAACTTGTTTTTTTTTTATATATTATAGGAGGCAAACGAGCAGACAGGGTCACCTGATGGTAAGTGACTATCGTCGCCCATGGACACCTGCAACTCAAAAGTCACAAGTGCGTTGCCGGCCTTGGTTGTTGAAACGATAACACTATCCTAAAATGTGCTGTTGAGTTTGTGGACAATGGACTAACTTCTATATTCATTGTACTCTTGGTATTAAATTACAGTTATACTGATAATAAGTTATAGTTTAGAAAAACTAAAAAACACGTTTTAATAGCAATATTAAAAAAAATCAACCATCCACCTCCTAGCATGGAGCCAAACCCAACAGATTGGGTTTAGTAACGATGGTGATGATGGCATCACCATCGTTATTAAGCAAAAAATCGGTCCACCCGTTCCGGAGATTAACTGGAACAAACAGACAGAGAGACAAACATTTTAAAAACGAATTTTTAGGCATTGGTATCGTGCAAATAACTGTATGAGTTTAAAAAAACTATTATTTTTACATTACAAACAGACACTTAAATTTTTTTTATTTGTAAGCATTGATTTTGGCTTTTTTCGTAAAAGAAATGCTGTAGAAAGCATTTCTCTAGTCTAGCCCGAGATATCGTGTAAAATATATTATTTTTACTTACTTTATATACTATCTTTCAGTCAACAAGATTGTTACTTTTGTAGTACCTCTTAACCTTGATAGTCTCAGATATATTGACACTTATAAGCCTAAGTCCTCTCTCTTTCACTCTTCAATGAACGCAAATGTTTTTGTATTATATCTCTCGAGTAACTCTTCAAACAATCCAAAAAAATAATATCCTTTTGAGAGAATATGTTTGTTCGAAATTACGATTTAATGTATGTTGGCTTAAATGTTATTGACTAAATTGTTATACTGGGAATAGATTTGAGAGACAAACTGCTGAAAAAATATAATCTATTGAAATATATATAAATGATGTGTATTACTATTATCTAATGTGTGGTATTAGTTTCAAATTCCTAATATTTATAGATCATATAAATAAATCGATTCCTTTGTCGATTTGATAAGAAACAAAAGAATATAATTTTGAACAGTCGGCGCTGACGGATAGACCATTTTTAATTTAGTTTTTTTTTTATTAGAAAGGTGATTTGGTCTAGAGTGTCTTAGCTTTAATTCAAGAATCATCATCATTCATCCGTTTGAAGATCGTCATCTCTCTTCTAATTCTTGAAGGGATGTGAGGAACTTCTGCTGGTCTGATCGATTTCAAATTTAGTATCCTATGACTTCAATGATATTACATTCACATGGTAACCTTGGCCTGATGCGGCAACATTATCTGGAATTAGCAGAATACTCAACTGCTCATCAACTTATAGCAGAGGTCAATGATTAGGTTATAGATAGAAGATTTTTTACTTTCCTGGGTTTTTTTTTTTGAGTCGAGGTTATTTCAAATTTTGGATTTATACTTGTAAATATTTTTCGCCTTTTTATTCAACAAAGCTAGTTCCCCTTTTTCGAGCGACAATATCTTACTACTATTTTAAATGAGAATGTTTGCATGGCCTAATGTCACAGAATACGTGTCATGTCATAATACCACACGGTGTTCCGTCACAAGTGAGTCTATTGCAAGGGACTCGGGTATAACCTAGGAAGGAAGTCCCCGAGCACCCGATAGATATTGAACACCGCTTAAACAGTGCACTAAAAAGGGTAATGCAGGGCACCGTTTCAGGTCAGATTCTGCTAGGAAGTAAAAACTGGCCTAAACGGTGGCGCGCTTCTCTCTGAATCGGAAGGAAGGTGATAAAAAATATATTACAACATGCATAATTTATAAAGCACTAGTGCTCTGGCAATCATTCAAACAGTTTTACGCAATGTACAGTACTGCTTGCGAGTTGTATAATTATTTTAGATATACTAAAAATATAAATAAAAATACAAGTAAAAATACAAATGCAGAAGCTCGAAAAACGATAATCTAACTGAAAAACCTGATGTAAATGCATTTATTATTTACAATGCAATCAACGGCACGTCATGTGTTAAAGTTTATACGTACTTTTATGGCAAACAAGTTTCAGCTTTTACCATTTTAGGTGGTTTTTCAGATTGTGCATATACATATACAAAAGATTCAAATGAAAATAATGATAGATACATTTAACAAATCAGATTTGTTATCAGTAAAACACAATATTTTATATATTTGGATATCGACGTGAAAACCATTTTATATTTTTAACCGACTTCCAAAAAGGAAGAGGTTCTATGTTCGTTTGTATGAATTTTCTGTGGTAGATTTTTCGCCAATTGTAAACCGTTTAAAAAAAACCTTTTTTTAGTTCAAAAAGGTATACTCCCAAGGTGGAATCTCAAGGAAATCCAGGAAGAACTAAGTAACTAACAATGTAATAAAATCTTAGAAGTCAATTTTGACCCACTTCCCGGTTTCCGATTGAGCTAAAAATTTGCATACTTATGTAAGTTTAGAAACAATGCAATAATCTGGTACTATTGGGCTAATTTGATAATGAAGTCAGGAGGTGGATAGTGGAACTCCTTAACGGCAAACAGCAAAGACACGAACTTTTGTAAATGGATTTATTAAATGAAAACTTGTTTTGAACTAAAAAGGGTAAAATAAATTATTTTTAAATAAAAAGTTAAACCGACTTCGAAACCACAAATAAGCACTCAAAAGTGAAAAATAAATTAATATAAGCACTACCCACTCATCTATTTGAAGTCGAACGAGTCTCTATTTGTGGTTTAGTAGTCGGTTTAATTTTTTATTTAAAAATAATTTATGTTTTGTATTACTGATATCAAAAAGACTTAATTTTTATGAATCAGTTAGCATAAAACATAAGAATGTTGTATCTATTGTTACAAGATTATTTATTAAATGATCGTTCAATACAATTTACCTTTATTTATCCATTACATAAATAATAATGTTGTTATAAGTCAAATGTCAATGATAAATGTCAAACGAATAATTGAACGAATTTTATTCGGTCGGCCATTTTACTAGCAGGCAGTCGGAATCATAAACTAAAATATACAATACTGAAAGTCAGAATTCGGACAGCATTGTGAGAACACTAAGGTTAGTGAATTCTGTAAAGATTTTAATAATAATTGTGTCAAATATGATTATACTCTGTTAATAGATTGTGACCTGTTTACTTTTACACCACTTCTGCGATCTCGGTTACACTATTTATATGTCGCGATCAGATAGTCTACTTGACTCAGTGGGTACGTATTTTCATTGGGTTCCGATATAGTGGGTATCCTCGAGCAGAAATTATAACGAAAATGATTTTACGTTTACCCAACGGCTAACAGACAGACACGTCCGCTTGGTGCGAGTTCCGATTACAAAATGCCCGCCCGCTCCAACGGCCGCATCCAAGTGCAACTCGCAGTGACACTTGCGTTGGTGGTGGGAGATGATTCTCCAACATATAAGGAAAGACGAAACATTGCAGAACCTTTTCCATCTCTATATATTTTTTTAATAATAATGATTATGGCCGAATTTCGACCAGTGGGTGAGTGAATACATATACTCTAGACGAAAATGGTTCAATTGACATCATATTGCACTCCTTTAACCTTGTAATTGTAAACACTCTCACTTTTTAAACACAACTATAGCAACCTACCACTAATTTTATTTATTAAATCAGTATAAAGGCAGTAAGTTCATAATTGGAGACCAATTTGATAGATTGATCCTTCGCTTAGATGACAAATTAACATTAATATTGAGATAAAATACGATCGATTAAAACCAACCAATTAGAATAATCTAAGTGTATTAGTTTAGGATATTCTTCTTTATGGAGGATTAAAAGGAGGGTTTAGTGGTATAAATACTGGTTCGTTTTACAACCTAATTGAGTTAACTAATGAATTCTCGGTGAGCGATAAATTATATACTCCGAATTTTTTCATTGGCCACTTAAGCCGGTTACCAGCAACCCATGGTTAGAGCGAGTAGAGCGGTCGCTCTACGCGCCAGGTGAAAGCAATATTCGAAAAACTATTTCTAGCAGAAAATATTTTTTATAGCGCCTTTACTTAGCTATTACAATACCTACATAAGTAACGGATTTTATTATTTAGTGACGTAACATGATTGAATTGAACACCAATAGCGGTAAAACTTTATTTACGTAAAAGACATAGTACATTTAATTCCAATCCAAGTGATGATATCTATTTATATATAAATTAATCCCTATTTCCCTTGGTCACGGCATTACGCGTGAACGGCTAGATCGATTTCGCTAATTCTTTTTTTTTTTTTTTTGTGTTTGTTATTGTCAGAAAACTTAACGACCATGCTTTTGGCCAGGGCAACAAACCTGTCCATTAACCCGGCCTCTGGGGAGGTAGAGCCACCTTCTCTATCTCCAACTTAGGCAATTCCCGTCCGGCGCGTCCATGTTGCGGGGGTGGACACCCCTCACCTAAGTAGGCCTGGGTGTTCGAGTGGCCAAGTTCGGATGGGGACCCAGTACTGCGGGGTATAACGCAGTCCCCTGCCCAGGGTCACGGGTGAAGACCCTAACGGCGACTACAGCGGAGAAGGAAGGCTTCGGTACGGTGTATGTCGGCGGACGGGGCAACGGATTCAGAGTACCGTAGGCGACAATAAGGTGCAACCTGAACAAGTCGGCAACTTCTGCAGCCGAATCAGCTCCACACGAAATGACTAGACTCATTCATGTGGGAAAAGTTGAATAGGCCGAGAGGAGGTCGCGGATGCTGGGCAAGTCCGTGTCTTCAAACTGTGTCCCAGGCGATGCAGCGTCTGTGAAGAGGACACTTCACCTGCGCCTGTGAAGGTGCAGGCAACAACACGGGGAGTCACAGTTACCGGTGATAAGTCTGCGCTAATAGGCGTCATGCGCGGGTATATGTCAGTCCGCTATCGGACTTTTCAGTCACCGCAGACGTTGTGGACAGTCCCCCCAGCAACAACATCCTTAATACACCATAAACGCTGCAACAATCATCTGCAAAAGATGCTGTGGCCAAAGAGAGTAACGACCATATTAACTTTTCTAATGTGACCTTAGCGCTTTTGACATAACTTTTAGTCGTTTGACAGTTTCCGCGATTGTTCAATATTCATAGTTAAGACAGGACAACGACAAGGGTGGGCCGTGACCGAAGAGGTAGTGAGCGGTGGCGGCATGCTGTTGGCGGTGTCGTTTAATAGTCTACCATTCAGCTGCATCAGGGAAGCACTCCACTATCACGGAGTGCCAGGGTACTTGAGGCGGCTAGTGGCAGACTATTTAGAGGAGCGTACCGTCATGTACGAGGACCGAGACGGAGTTTTGAGTCGTCGGCCCATGTCGTGCGGTGTTCCGCAGGGGTCTGTCCTTGGACCACTCCTGTGGAACATGGGGTACGACTGAGCCCTTCGAGGTGACTTCCCTCCCGGGCTTGGCGTAATCTGTTACGCCGATGTCACGTTGATCACAGCCCGGGGGGTAAACTTTCAGGAGGCGGCGCGCCTGGCCAACAGGGGAGTCTCTCTGGTGGTCGGGCGCATCGAGGCGCTGGGTTTGCGGGTGGCCCTGGATAAGGCGGAGGCCCTTTTATTCCATGGGCCCCGTCGTGGTCCACCCCCTGGCGCCTCTATCGAGGTCAACTCGGTCCTCGTACCGGTTCAGGCCCACATTAAATATCTGAGCCTGATCCTTGACGGTAGGTGGCGCTTCGACGAGCACTTCCAACAGCTTGCTCCCAGGCTGGTCGGCGCTGCGTCCGCCCTTGGGCGACTCTTGCCCAATTCGGGCGGACCCAGCGTCGCTACGAGGCTGCTGTACACGGGGGTTGTCCGGTCAATGGCACTTTACGGTGCACCGGTGTGGGCGGAGGCTCTGACCGCCCAGAATAGGGCACGCCTCTGGCGCCCTCAGAGGGTTATGGCGGTTAGAGCCATACGCGGATACCGCACTGTGTCAACGGAGACGGGACTCCCCCGTGGGATTTGGAGGCGGAAGTGCTCGCCAAAGTATATCGGCGAACGGCTGAGTTCCGGGCGGGAGGCGGCAGTCAGCCCCCGCCCGAAGAGGTACGCGAATGGCGAGAGGCCGCTCGCCGAGCCACCATAGCTCGTTGGTCGTCCCGGCTGGATCCTCCACGTGCTGGCTTTGCCGCCATGGAGGCGCTCCAGCCGGTCATCGTCAAGTGGGCAGGGCGGCAGCACGGGACCCTTTCCTTCCGACTGACGCAGGTTCTTTCCGGGCACGGCTGCTTCGGGAAGTACCTGCACTCGGTTGCTAGGAGGGAATTGAGTCCCGCCTGTCAAGACTGCGACTGCACCGTGTGGTTTTAGGCGGTTCGAGTCCGATACACCACCTCACCATTTAGCTCCGGTAAGGTGATCACTCGTGTGGGTTTCCACACGTCCAAAGTATAAAAGGTATAGTTCTACTTAACTTAAACTTGGCGCATGGAGCTATTGATCCCCTCGTCACATTAGAGAGGATTATAGACATCTTACGATATTAAATTATTATTTCGTTGGTTGAAATTCCTAACATAGTTCAGTTAAATTGACAGTTACAGTTGGAATTCGAAAAGTTACTTCTCTTTTAATTTTTACAAGGCTTGCAGATACTTGTACTCTGTGGCAAAACTTTAAAATACAGTATACGTTGTCAGATAAATCGGTAAAGTAAATAAATCTACAGCACGGAACGCAGACTACTAAACAGCTGTGCGATAGTCAGTCTTTATGGCCTTCCACTTGACTTTATATTTTATTGATTCTACGGTTAAGTTATGTCTTTTATACAGAGTGCTTGTAAAGTTGGAAATTGTAGGTGTTTGTTGGTAACAAACTTAGATAGAAAAAATAAAGTTTAGTTTTAAATTGATGGTGATGTGTTCAAACTTTTTCCAGTGAGAGCCAAACTTCGGCACGTATGGGCTGACTCGAACGGAGTGATACCACGGCCTCACAGAAAACCGGCAGTGAAGAATGTGAGAAGAGTGCTTGCATTATTTTTCGCCGAGTGAGTGAGGTTACCGGATGCCCTAACCCTCTTGACCTCTTCCCCCTTCCCCTACTCCCAACTTAGAATTAAATTACCCCAATTATCTACGTAGAGCCATGTCGATTTCTACGTAGGTACATATAAAATTGAGAAAATTAATCAGTTTGTTGTTTGGCGTCGACTTAAAATTAGTTGATATAAAATTTGATAGTTTATGTAAATAAGCTCAATACTTAAGACATAAAAGGTTTATTTATTTTTTGCTATTTGGTTCTTTTCGTCGGTTTAATTTTTTGATAAAAAGTTTTTTATATTTTCAATCTTTTCGAATAACTCTCCACCACTATTTATGCATAGTTTAATGGATCTAACGCATTGTCGTGGTGAAGCACCAGCCCGCGGAGTCCCGTATTCGGTCGCTTGCTGCTGACAGCAGTGAACATTAGTATACCAATCGGCATTAGTGGTACTTTGATCCCGTAAAGATATTGATACACCAGATATCCTGCCATAGTGAAAGAAACTAGCGATCAAATTCTTCTCTGTGCATTTAGATCACTTCACTTTGGTACGCTTTGACTCATTTTGAAACAGCCACAGGGTTGACTGGCGCTTTGTTTCTGGATCGTATTGATGAATCCAAGATTCGTCATCTGTCATAATGTAGTAAGCGCGTCGACACATGCCTGCACCCAACTTAGCTATCAAAAAAAAAATCAAAACCATTTATTTCAATTAAACCAACAATAGGTATTTTTGAATTGTCAGGAGTAGGAGTCAGTCAGACTAAGTCAGTCGTGAAGCTAGTTGCCTGTTCTAATACGTAGATCCTATGGAGAAAAACTTAACAGAAAAACTTTAATATTTATAATATTAGTGGGACTTTTCAAATAATTTTAAAATGTATAACACATATTGTTTAAAAATTTTAGCTTTCTGCAGTTCTTATAATTATATAAACTGTAAATATTCCAAAATTCACGTAACTACGTTCGTGAGCATATCACAAAATATCAGCCAATAAATGTCTGCATACGTCTTACAGTACACAAACAAAAACGAAATACCACAACCTAATTTGTCTCGCCTAAATACAACCATACCATTAAGGCGTAATAATAAAAAAACTCTAGCCTCTCGAAATGAATATACAGCCTAAATCCGTCGTCCTGTAACAACATGTAACAGACAAATATCCCGGGAGATAAAACTAAATAAATAAATGGAAGGCAGATACTGCATGTCACGACAGAAATCGTGTTTGCATCGTCATTAAATTGGACAAATGTCGGTGTAAATTTTGTTGGCAAATAGGTGTTGAAAACAAAATATACACTGAGATATAAGCTCGAGAGATTCTAGGTTACTGGTAAATTATAGTTCAGAGAAACTGAATAAAACAGGCTTTAATTCACCAATCCATCCAGTTCCACTATCCACCTCTTGGCCTCATCATCAGACCGTCGTTAGTAAGCCCAATATGTCACACTCGTCGAAACGAATCATATGATATAATAATATCTACGTATTAAAGGGAATTAACGCGATCACGAAAAGATATTACATACCTCTGAATTGCCTGACGTTTCGACCAGGTTGCACTGGCCGTGGTCACATGCTGAGTCAGCCTCAGAGCTATGTAATACCTTTTCGTGATCGCGTTAATTCCCGTAAATACGTAGATAATATTATATCATGGAACGCGAAAGTTTAAAAGTTACGAATCATATGAGCCCAAACCTCCTGACTCCATCAGATTAACTCCAAGCTGCCAAATTATAGTATTGTTATGTTAACTACATATATGTACAAAGTTTTATTTCGATACGACAATTACGAGAAGGTTAAAGTTGACTTCTACGATTTGTTTTTGTACATATTAATGCGTGTTAATAACATAGTTTGAGGAAGTTCTGGCTTTGATGTTTAATTTTATCTTGTTATGTCCATACTTATCAATATAATGTTCGGCACTTTGTTTAGAGTTTTTGATTGCTATATTAGTAAGTTAAAATCAAGAAACTGTTTAGTTTTGTTTTATTAGAAGATATTTAATATAGAGAGTAGAAGAAATATCTCTATGTTAAATGATAATATTCGATACTCATTACAAAGAAAAAAAACTGTGACTTGAGAGGCGCATATTTATGAAATTGGCGATTTGAATTTTCTTTTTTTGCACTTAGATTTACTAATTATGTAAAATAACTAAGTTAGAAATAACCAAATAATTGTAGTAATGTTAATATTTTTTTTCTAAATAAAAGTAAAGCATAATATTTCCTCTGCTTCGAGTCACCGTAAACATTTATTGACAGAGAAAATTCCAGCACATTCTGAGCATAAATCTAACCAGAATACCGAGTAACGTGGTTAATAGATTTTCCCCATTCCTTGGTATTCATATATAATAAAATATTCTGCACATACTTTTTAAGATTTGTAGGAATAGAAGAGGGAAATAGACTTAACAAAAATAGCATTTTCATAATGATTTTAAATTAATTTACAGACAAATAAATTATTAGGCCCGAAAGTTACTGAAAAATGTTCAAGAATAGGACAAGTTTCTGCATATTTTTTGTTACTCAGAAGGAATAACTTCTTTGTACAGTTAGTGTTTTCTCATAAAAGATGATAAGAACGCTGCTTTTGACAAATCTTTTTTTATCACTTTAGTCAGTGAAATTCATATAAACGTTTATAAATGTACGCTCTCAAATATATAAGTGTTGCCTTCTACCTGAAACCTTTGTTTTACTACTTTAATTTTACTGTTAGTATACTCCATCGTAAAACGGCTTATAGTTATGTGAATATACTTAAAAGTAGCAAGTTGTCTATGCCAGTCTACGCCCATGAAATCGATTGAAATGTATTCTGTACTCTAAATTCGCTACGGAGCAATGAAATGTCGAATTCTACAAATCATATAAAGCAACTGTCATGTAAAGGAATATTTTATTTATACTGTAATGTTTGACAGTGATATTTGGGTTATATTATTGGATTGAGTGATTCGTTATATGCAGACCCATACAATTATAGAACAGAAAAGTTTAAAAACAAGATGATACGCGAAAAATGTCTACATATCAGGTTAGGAACGACTAATAAATATTTAAAATGCTATCCCATGTTTATTCTCAAGAAATCTGTATAAAAAATCCACTTAAGGAGCTACGTTCAACAAGAGTGCCTACGCTAGTCAAAGATTCGAATTCTTCGCTGCACCTCAAACTGAAATATATGGCATGTCAGGTCCTCTAACCGACACGCCTTGGGACGCACGCGAGAGAGGCACGTGGTGACAGGAAAAACTTGATTTTGGAGCAAGTATAGATACATTTTAAAGTAGATAAACGTGCCTTTAGATCACTGGTTCAGGTGGGAGACTATAATCCCGGTTCCTATAATCAAGAAACCATTCGTTTTGCTTACGGACGGTAAAATTTTCGTTGAAATTTTACCGCATATATAAGAACCGGGCATAAGTGTCCTGTGGTAAAACTTTGGTACCCAATATACGGAACAATCAACTAGATCAATATGGTGCGTAATTACTAGGCTTGGTTTACGAAGCATTCTCTGTGTTACGAACTCCAGTCCACAGATACATAATTTAATGTAATAAAACGGTTAAAAGATGTATGTAAGGACACAACAAATTCCTGCTTCTTTACCTTTGGGAATACGGGGTAAGGAATTTATCTACTTTTTCCTGCTTGAAAAAGAAACCAAACAAATATTTTTCCTTGGTAAGCTTAGGTCAGTTTTTTTGGGTGAGTTTTTACAACATTTATATGAGCCCACTTCAAGTTTATTTATAACGGTGTATTACGTTCAGAAGTGTTGTGTGATTAAGATTTTGTATAGGATAGCTGGAGCCCCCTGGGCCCTTTAGGATTTCACCTGGCCTTTCATTTGTCCCTTTAGGGACACAGGACTATAAATAATTGTAATCGGTAGTAGTATGTTATTGACGTTATTAATTGCCCGACGTTGATTTTGTGATATTCTTGTTGTTTATTGCAACCATTTTGTTAATATTGTTAGTGATATGTTAAGAGTTCTTAGAGTAATATGAACATTCTCAGATGCATGCTGTACATTCTGCTTCTCACAAATTTGCACATCTTGCACGTTATTGTATACCTTATATTTGTTTCACTCTAATTCTTTACCATTTCCTCTTATTTCAATGATCCTTTTATATTCCTTTTTTCTCTATTTTTGGTTACCTTAGATACATTTATAGTGAGTTTTTTTTTCAATAAAATGAAATACTTTATTTGCATAATATAAGTTGTACAAAAAAAGGATTTAAAAAATGATTTGATAAGCGCTGGGTTAGGGTGATATCATACTGGCGATTTGCAAGCGAGTCCAAAGCGAGGCGAGTGCACAGCGAGCTCACTGTGAGTTCGCAACGAGCGCGCATCGAGCCCGCTGCGAAGACGCCGCTGGCGCGCATCGAGCTTGTCGCGAATAGATAATGGCTTCTCCCATATTCGTCACTGTATCTGCTTTCGTTTTCGTTTCTTGCGTAACTTCGGAGTAACAAAGCTGATATTTCGACGACTTGGAATATCCACGTGTTTGAAGTCGTTCAAGTAGGTACATAGATATAAAATAAATAATATCGATTACTAATATAAACACAAACTGCGGTAATCACAGAAGGATTTACATTAAGGGATAAAACCGAACGACCAACACGTAACTGTAGATGCGTTAAAATCAATGTGTAAGTCTTCTTCAGTATTTAGAGTGCAATGCAATGGAAGGATACAAATATCCGCATTCCGGGATGCGGATATTTAAACCCTTTCAACTTTTCATCCTCATTGTGGACTCATATCCGTTCACGAGTTCTTCAAAAGCTCCAATCACAACATGCATTGTAATTGCTACAGCTATTCTAAAGAAATTCTCCGAAAATTACCATCTTAATATCCCTTGTTAGTTGTTACATTATTTTTATTGATCATAGACAAAACATTACAATTTTTATTGGAAGAGGTCATAGCGGACAAGATGCCACTATATAATGAGAATTGTGAGGAATATGGGCGAAAATCACAGCTACCTATATACAATGTATTAGCTGTTGCCCGCGACTTTGATCACATGGATTTTTTTTGTGAAATCTATCCCATAGGAACCGTCCATTTTTCAGGGATAAAACTTAACTATATTCCTCCGTGTCAAATTTCAACCAGATCCGTTCAGCCGTTTTGCAGGAAGAGCAACAAGTTGATTACAACAACCGAACTTATGCAATCAAAGGAATGAAAAACATTTGTACTAACTCAATGAAACTTTTAAGAATAAAAGTTTTGGTAAGTTAGTATTCTACTGCTTCACAACTGTAGTTTAAATGCTAGAAATATGATCCAATGTGGTATATTATGTTAAGTTTATATCACAATCCAATAGGCGAACAAGGTATATATAAAACCACTTATTATGTGTAGCCTTGGAGGTATTCCAAAGTGAATACTAAATTCGGAAAATTACATTTATATTAAATTTTTTTTAATCTTTTTTTTCAGCTACGCGCGAAGGTATGCTTATTTAACCAATTGATTCATTTTTTTTTCAAACGGGTGACTGGATGTCTCCCGTTTAAAAATTTATCAAGCACTTTTAGTGCAGTTTGGTAGACTTTACACAAAGTCTAAAAAAGTATATATATCTGGATAATATCTGTTATATCCATGGACTCAACATGAATCTTGCACGGTAACATTACATGTCGAAGCCGTTACATTCACATCAGTTTCCCAGACAATGTTTATCCAAAACAAACATGAGCAACTGACAATGTGTTTAGAATCTGCGCAAACTTTACTCTCCGAATGTAATTTGTAATAAACACAGTTTATCACATGCTTGTTATCCCACAGATAATTACACAAACAGAGGATACGTATAAAAAAGACAATAAAATCTCTAAAAACAAAACAGCAACGCCTACGTTATCACAGAAGCAAAGCATTAAGTTTTATTAGATAACATAATATTTGTTTAGACTTTCAGAATTTGCTACGTAACTGGTTGGAGAAGGAACGATTAGACGAGACGAGAGCGTCTATTTGAAGAGATGACAACGATGACTCCGAGCAATAGCTCTTAAATTGTAAAGATTAAAGACGAATATAGAGTATTCTAGTAAAAGTAGTAGTGAGATTTCACCAGAGTACTCGAGAAAACTCTAAAGCTTACAATGGTCATTGGTCGACACCCAACGTTACGTTTCTAGAGGAATAAATTAAATGCGGCCAATTGGGACTTTGCCGCCGGAACCACGACAATTCTCCTTTTACGACCGTTGGACGACTTGCCCGAGTTTTTTATTTATTGCTTGAGGACATGACGGTTTGGAATAGTAAGAGCTAGATTATATGGAAACTTGCCCATGGTGCTTCTATATATGTGTAGTATAAAGCTGTTTTTATGCATTTCTATTTTTTTGCTTCTCTAGCGTTTCTGGAGTATAGTTTTAGGATGTAATAAAAATGCTAAACTTAATAGCTTTAATTTTAGCTTACACATACAGACTTTTAACTATGATAAATTAACAATTTAAAATACCCTCGACTCGGAAATCCCTTTAACGATTACCAAAGAGCTGATTATCTTAAATTATATCTAAGAACACACTCGATCAAGTCACCTTTCATACAAAAAAACCGCAAACAAATCGGTTCATCCGTTTGGGTGCTACAATGCTACAGACAGACACAGACACATAGATACACAGACACGTCTAACTTATAACACCCCTCCTTCACCCCCCTTTCACAATTTGTGACTGACTTTTGTTTATTTTTTATTACTTTTATAATATTCACAATATTTTTGTCATGTGTTTGAAGGTGAATTTATATGGCGTCGGTGTAAATGTTTTATAGGTTTTTTTTTTAAGTAGAAGTAATTTTTTTAAGCGTTAAACAGGAATTAAAACAAACTATCAACTAAAAACTGGCATGGTGCAAGTTGTACACGCGAAAAATTACCAACCATGTTTTAGGGTTGCGTTCCTCAAAAGGAAAAAAGGAACCTTTATAGAATCACTTTGTTGTCCGTCTGTCTGTCAAGACCATTTTTCTCAGGAACTCGTGGACTCATTAAGTTAAAATTAATAGCAAATAAGTACAGTCTGCGGTCCCTTGAAGCTGTAGAAAAAACCAGCTTCTAAATCAACGCAATCAAAAGATACGGCCATTAAGCCTTAGATTTAAAAAAAATTTGAACATTTCGCAGGTAAATCAAAACCTATAGGGAATTGACCTAAAATCATGAAATTTGGTGAAAGCAAGGTCTGACAGCAAGATCAATATAAAGGTTAAATTTTTGTGACATTTAAAGATCCCAAAACCTTATCGGAAAATAATTTCACTGAAGTATCTGTTACTAATGTGTAAACACATTTCATAAATACCAAAAGCATATTGCTTAGTCTACCAACAAATTAGACTACTTTCTCATGAATACACATTCATGAATACGCATTGCCAGAATATCATTAACGTTTCTATACGTAAAAATACACTATACGTAAACAAAATATAAAATCGAAAGTCCAATCAACAGACTCAACAAGACTATTGAGGGTAATGACGTCATCAGGCAATTCTTTCTTATCTTGAGGTTTATATTTCCACCACTTATCGGAGGATTAAATGGCCGTATACTTAAGCAAGCAAGCAACAAGTGGTCAAACGAGGTTGTCTGATAAGCTTGTTCGTGCTACGATAAATCCTCACTTGCAATTAAATGCAAAATGTTTGAAGTTGATACTCAACACTTTAAAGTAGACTTGAAAAATTAAATTAAGGTTTCAAAGTTAAAAACCATTCTTAAAATGTTCCTATGGATATTGTCTGTTGCAATTTCTTATTACGATGCATCAAATTATATTAAATGGAAGAAATATATGCACAGGATGAACTTCATTATTATTGATGGAAATTAATGGAAAATTAGAAGAAAAATAATAAAAAAATATAATATTATAAAACATTGAAATTAATGGCAAAACCAAACCCTCATAGATGTTCGAACATCACTACATTTTATAAAACAAAGTCCCCCGCCGTGTATGTCTGTTCGCGATAAACTGAAAAACTACTGAACGGATTTTCATGCGGTTTTCACTAATAGACAGAGTAATTCATAAGGAAGGTTTAGGTGTATAATTTGTTAAGATGTCGTGAAAATAATTGAAATATGTTGATGATTGGGGCGGGTTGCTAGTTAACAATAAAACCTTTAACGATTAACGTGTACGAAGGTAGGAACTCGTAGCAAATACTGACCTTTTCCTGTAAAAATAATGAACGTTATCGATTGTTTCGTCAATTTTCCGACACCACCGATGGCAATAACAGTACAAACTACAATAAAGTATAATCGTCGACTTTTATCGTCGACATATTATATATATAGTATGGCAAATAGTGATACCTCGTAATAATTGTATCAATATTTTCTTAATACATTAATCAAGGGAAGGAAGACCAGCGCTGTGTTGTGACCTGCGTCACAGCGAGCATTAAGCAGAGTATTAACCTCGTTGCCACACCGGCGGGCGTGCATTGGCAATGCAACATATTTTCGTGTCTACCTATATTTAAGTAACATTTTATTTTGTATGCGTATTACGTATTTGTATTGTGAGACAATAAATGGTTCTTTATTTCTATCTATTTCGTCTAACATATTTAAATTTTACAAATTAAATTTTACTTCCACGTAAAAGAGTTGATTCTGTGCCGTCTACCAGGACCTCCAGACTTTGTGTTTCTACTTAAAATCTCATAATGGAAGTGTGAGCTTAGGTTCTTACTATTTTGAATTAAGGTTGTACACAAACATAATGTTATATTGTATGAGTTTGATTTCTAAAGTTTTCAAGGAACATCGTATCTTATTTTCGTAGCATACCAGAAAATATGACGTAAATTTTTTTAGCACGTCAGAAGGGATTAGGATGAAAATAAATAATTTTCACCATGGCTAAAAGTTTTGTCATTAACTTTTTTTTAAAGAAATCCAGGATTTAGCTGAAAGTAGAAAAATAGAAGTACGGTAGTTAAAAACTGATGATGGATGCATTTTCTCCAACCACTGTCTGCCTGCTAGAGTGTGGAACATGCAGGAACACGACCCAAGTCCTAATGCATACGTTAGATTGTTTGCTTTTTAAATATGGTACAATAGCACTTTGTTGGTTTTTTTTTTAATTTATAGTTTTTTTTCTTGTATCACTTGACGAGAAAATTAAATATTACTCTTCCCCGTCATGACTAGCTATAATTAAGATATAACCTAAAGAGATTCCATGTCAGTTATTTAGCTAAATAGATGTTTATGATATGGTTCACGTCAGTAATGTCCTTCGAAGATCCTTAACAATTACTGCTATCAACCTGATATTGACTTTATAAAATGAAAATAAATTAAAATAATATGATATTAAAAGTAAATGGCGAAGGGATTACAACCGGTCATTAACGAGTCCGATGTTTGGTCATTATTTTTATGATCCAACATTTCGTACACCACTTGTTACGTACCTATCAACCAGTCAACAATTACCAGTATAAAATGACCCTGAACGCTCTGAAACTGAGCTTTAACAAACTACGAAAGCCACCCGGAGCTTGATAGATTGGTATAGGTCAAGAGAGACTGGTCCTTTTCTCATTGACTTGTTAGTACTACCGCGCGTTGTTATGGCCACCTTAAAAGTCATAAGAGCGGGTAAATGCCGAATAATTGACGTAATAACAGTGAAATAATAATATCATGTTCTACAGGATTAGGTTGACAAACATTTCGCACCGTAAGTGTCAACGATACTAAACTTTTTTCGTAGTTTAGAGATGAGATTGTGAAATTAAACAGAGTTTCAAGCGCCAAGGAACATTTGTTGTAATCGGTTATCCTTTAGTTTCGTTTGGCACGCTTACTAAGGTGTGCTTAAGTTTAACCACGTAGTCTGTGTCCCTCAATATTAGACTATTTTTATCAATTTTATAACATCCATGTTTTTTTTTTATAATGTACTTTAATATTATTTTATGGTCAATACTACATATCCATTACAGATTGAAACGGCCCTTACGTCGCATAATTGCAACATTGTGGTAACACTTATGTTTACACATCAAACATAAAGTGATTACATATGTGAATACAACAAGAACTCGTTAATACTGTTTTTTTTTTTTTTCTAAATATTTTCTAATGAAAGTGTTAAATATCATTGATAAGAAACATATTATATAACGGCTAAAGATGCACATTCTTTTTAAAGATAAGCACCTAGCAAAAGTAGGTAGGTATCTCAGCAAAGATATGCAAAGCTTGAGCGGAATTGCAGCATTTTTTGTTCTGAAAGTGAGGTACTTAATTCCAGCATTTCCATAAAGAGAAACCGTACAAAAGACTTTTATAATTCCGAGCAGACAACTTTTGAGTTATTATGTGTCAAGAGAATTGACAGCGAAATGGAACAGCTGTAGAGAAACCTTTTTTCATATTTCAAGTGCATCAATAGAACTGCAAAGCTAGTTTTATATAAAATAATAATATGAAAATACAAATACATAATACATGTCTCACCTCATCGTAAATAAAGTTGTCAATCTCCTCGAGCGGCCGTCCGTACAGTTTGGGAGGAAAGGGTTCATATTTCCGCGGAAGCCTCGCGCCATCCTCAACGCTGAGGCGGCGACGCGGCATAAAACCAAACTCACGCACAAGCTGAGCGCCCCGAGAGCCCGCGCGACGCGCCGACTCACGGGTGAAGGGCGTGACGGCGGCGCGCGGTTCATCGCGAGTTGCGCCACTAGCCCCGAGTGGCTCATTCGCGAACGTGACGCCTTCCAGCGGGATCCGCAGTTCTTCCCGACGCGGTTTCTCGCTTTCAACGTCAAGCGCATCGCGGGACTGCGACGCTACCAAAGGCGCCGCTGCTTCTGGATTTGTAGCTTCAAGAGTACGGACGATTTCACTGAGCAGCCGCGAGCCGTCTATCTCCTCACCGGGCGAGTTGAGCGGCGCCGGCGGCGGAAACGAGAGCCGCCTCTCGTCCTCCTCCATGGCGCTGCGGGCGGCAGGCTACGCGCGCGCCCGCCACATCGCCACGCCGCCCCTCACGCACACACACTCACTATTTGCGCACAAAACACGCCATCCTCTAATGTTACTGCCACCTGAAAGAAAAATAACCACTTTAGTATTCATCCATCTTCAGCACAAGTCTTTTAAACGCTATTAGCACGGGTTGTACCAAAATTTGTTTCTTGAATAAACCGTTTATGTTTATCAAAACGGCTCTTATGTAAACAAGATCTGAGGCTAATAAATCGAACATTTTTGTTTGATGAAGAATTGAAGACAGGTATGTTTGTGTTTACGGATGTCAATCAACATGTTTCTAATCGCACTACGTAGATACAGGGAATATTTTAAGGAAAAGATTTCTCCTAGTACCTTCAAAATTCCAAATTTAAAAATAAAATTCCAAAGCTTTTTTTTCTTTATCTACTTATACCGTAGAAAGCCACTTAAGTATCAAAAAAGCGATGAACTTTTAAAATTCATTGCAACACTACTTTTCTAGTCAAATAATAGTGGAAAATGTTGAGCGTAGCTGAGAACTGCACCAGATAAATTGAAGTTATGAAAGTGTTTTTAAGCGTTACTTTATCTTCTCCTCGTGGCTTTAACAAAATGAGTATTGTAGGAGCTTTCTTGTATTTTGCTAATAAATCCGGTGAACCCACATAGATGCCTTTATTACCTTCACTGTTAGAAAATACATACTCGTACATACCCTATTTTACTACTTGCATTAATCAGACGCTCGATACACGTTTAAGGATAGTATTTAAATAGTTAACACTATTAATGTCTCACTCTTTTTAACCCTCGACGCAGAAAGGAGGGTGTTTTTGTCTGTGGCATTATAGCTCCTAAATGATGATGAACTGATTTGAGTGCGGTTTTTTTTTGTTTAAAAGGTGATTAGATCGAGAGTATTCTTAGATATAATTCAAGATAATCTGTTCAGCTGTTCGAAGATCATCAGTTCTTTTGTAATCGTTGAAGGGATCTTCGAGTCCCCCCACTCGAAAATCAAAATAGTATTTTATTCGATATAGTCTACCTGTTGCGACGCGGCTGTACTGCTGTCACTGACTAATATGTAGATCGTGTTTATTTGAGACGAATTTGTTCGCACCAACACGTTGGCTGCGCGGTTTCGATGCGACCGCATGTGCCTGTCTAGAGACTACGTTGTTACAGCAAAAAATTGTTCTATTTTTTGGCAACTACGGTTTAAAATGAAGAGAAGCAATGCAGGCTTGCAGTGGGCGAGGGTCGCACACGTAACGACTGCGCAGCGTCCATCCATGCGGTTTCGTGATTAATAGGAATTGAAATGAAAACATAACCGCATGGACAACGCACGGTGGCCACAAAAACTTTCGTCCCGTTTAACAGAGACCTTCAGCTACCACATCCAAATAATTTAAGTTATTAAAAGGCTGAAATATTCAAATATTTAAGAGATAAGATTTGACAATTTAAAATAAGCTGTATATTTACAAGGTTTAATAAACACGAGATTTGATGGACAGGTCTATATTTTTATACGACCAATATAGCAAGCAATAGACACACCTGATGTTAAGCTACAGCAGAGATATTATTGGTGTTTGCAGCATCGAACGTATCACGCATGTGGAAAATGACCCCGTAATAGCATTTAATGCCATTTTTATTTTACTGCAAAGGTGTTGTATTTTTTCGTGAGTTTCTAAACGTTTTTTTCTGTTGTCCCTAACTAAAGCTTTGTAAGACACTACAGAAGGCAAAGTTATGAAAGTTCTTATTAATATTAACTAGCCTACGTAAATGAATTGCCATACAAACATTGCACTATACCAAAACCAAACATACTGTGACGCACAAACACATACTAATAGTTGGTCATACGTTAGAAATACTGACAGTAACTACCCTCTCACATAAAAGCTTAGTTATCGAGAGAGCCTAACTATTGTGTTCCATTGTCTGTTCGCAAACCAGTGGAAGTATTTTTACAGAGAAAAGTTTGCCTTTTTGCTGTAGCCGTTATTAAAATGATGTTTTTGGTGAAGAAAGATTTTACGCTTTCTGGCTTACATTCAGAAAATGAGTTGAGTATGAATAGAATGTTTTGATCAAAACTTGGTTTGAAACTTATTAAATGACAATTTATATCTCTACATATTAAAATGGGTGTTAGTCACGCCGCGGCGCCGATGTAATTTCCCGGTATTTCGAGCGACTCGGTTACAGGTGGGTGAAATTTCTTCGTGATGAGATTTTGCCAACTTGCCTACAAGCCTCGCTTGGTCTCAACTAATAGTTTTGTTCTGAGTAATATCTGTACCGGTATCTTAACACACAATATTGATTTCTTTATAAATGCATATCGGAATTAAGTTGATGATAACTAGTCACCACCTTTCCGATTTACTTTTTGTACCTACCTTTTAATGTCTACAGTCTTCTAATTAGAATAGTGAATTCGGATAGTGTGGGTCGGTGGAGAGTACTAGTGATTTGTGAATTACTATGTCTGAGTTTTAGTTCGGACTCCAGCAAATGCAATAAATATTTTATTCGTTATGGTAAACACTGAAATAAAGGACAATGCTCATAAATGTATGAAATCCTGTACTGACTTGCATCAAAACCAAACTTGGTTTTTCAAGGACTGCATTTCATATACTTACACACATAACTGTTTTTTTACAAACAAAACCCGGGTTTTTTACAATTAAAAAAATCGAAATAAACTACCATTCTCATTGATCTAAAAACTACCATCATCATTGATAAAAACTAAAATATTGTAACGCGTGGAGTACTTCTTCTAAAATATCTGCGGCGTACTCCAACACGTGTAAAGCTTGGGGCTTTATGGTAACCGGGTTCGATAGGTTCTATCTAGAGGAGGAAAATTAAAAGAGCAGGCAAACGCACTATGCGATATAATCAGGATCAGATTATTCGTGTAACAATTATAACTTCAAACAAATTAATTATAAATAATACTTCTTGAATTATTCTGTGCACATTGCACGTCAGTCGTCGAGACAGTCTTCTGTCCGCTGGGCGACTGTCTTGTCTTCAATTCTTATTCTTCATTCGAGTTTGGGGCCACCAGTCCAGGCCTCTCGCATTTCAAAGAGTTATTATTTCAATCGAAGGAGTATGCTAGCTGTGCGAGAGGTCTCATCACTACAATATAAATTGTCTATTGCTCGTAACATACGTTGGATTCCGTGCAGTAAAACGAAATATCCGTGTTTAAATAATTAGTTAATACGTAAATGAACACTAAATATAATGTTAATACGATGACTAGGTATTCACTCGATGCCTACGCTGACAGCTGACACGAAGGCCGAACCGTTTTGTATTAATAATCAATACCTATTTGGGCAAAATCGATTAATGGATGAAAAGTTAATACTTACTTTAAGATAAAAATATTTGGGTTTAAAATTATTTACTATAATTATCGGTTAATTATTTGTTTATTTATTAATAACTTTTTTAATGAAAATATCGCAACTATAAATCATAATTGACAGGAACAGAACGTCAATGCCAATGCCAAAAAATATGATAGCAAAACCAAGGTACGTAAAAAGAAATTATAAGTCATTTTGGTTACTATAGTCTAACTGGTAACTATATTCACTTATGGCAAGAACTAATACACAACTCGACGAACAGAAATGACCAGTAAACTGTGTATAACGTAACTCTGAACATTTACAGACGTAAAAAAGTAAATACTGTGATTAATTAATGGTGTACGTACGAGTTAAAAAAGGCGGGAGACGCGTAAAATGTATTGTATTTTTTGCGATTTGTTAGACTCTGGTTCGAGATAAAAGGCCTTTGTTTGAGTGAAAAATAATGTAACATTTTTGTTAAGGGATTTTTCTGTTTGTACCTGTTCTTATAGTAATGTAAAAATGAGTGAGTATACGCGTGTTATTCCGCATTTTGCTTTTTATGACATTGATTGTTTTATACAGAGTGTATTTGAAAAAGGAACACTTACTTAAACCACTGAAAAGGCATGACTCTAGCATGTAAATTTTGACAAAAATTTATCCGTTTACAAATTATGACCGTTTGAATTTCCGGGTATTTTTAACTACGTTTCTCATAAAAGCAGGTAAAAATTACATTCCTCGGGTATAATTATGAAAGTTTCAAATGTTAGGTAGAATATAATTTTATGTAAGTTTACCGTTACGTTATTTTTTTAAATTATACCAAGGTACTCAGAGGATCATGGGTCTGCATTAGGGAATATAAGTGATCTAAAAATGTTCTTAAATTACTTAAAACTGTAATTTATGTTAATTATTAGTATATGACTTCCAATTCGTTTAATTTTCATAACCAACCCCATTATTTATTTGATTGTACATTTATTAAAAAAAAAATAAAGTACAGACGCAGTGACTGACTAGAAATTTGTCGCGTGTTTTTAATGTAAGCGAAATATAGTTAACTTAAAATGCAGACCCGTATCTGTATACAAAATGTCATTAAAATCTTTAGATCCGTTTCCGAGATATCCTAAATATAAATACATACATAAATAAATCCATACATACAAGAATTGCTCGTTTAAAGTAAGAAAATGTACCTAAAAAAATCGTATATTAAATTCTTTGTACATTATTTCAGTAAAATTTTGCAACTGCACTCAATAAAAACCGATAACTCATAATTTAAAACTGCTCTTGTAGTCATTAAAATCGTAAATGTCTAACACACCTGACTAATGTCCCTGTTAATATTCCGTACAGGGGTTGTAAAAGCACAATTATGCGCATACACCCTCACAAATTTAGAAGAAGGTCGACGGACAAGTGGGTGGAACTGTTGTCAAATATCATAACGGCTAATGCGAAGTAAAGTGTGATCATTTACGTCGCGGCAACCGCTTACTGTCAACACAGTCCTGATCAATTTGCTGATAAGGCTTCGCTCAGACGCTTTTCACGTTGAAGACGCATGCCCGATGTTTTTGTTTTTTTTTTGTGTAGAAAGAAACCAGGTCGATATTTTCATTGAAAGTTTCGGCTATTCCCAAGAGTGTTACCGAGTCGTTTCACCGGTAGGAAATTTCGAAAAGACTACTGTGGATTTCGTTGCTAGTAGGCTAATCGATAATAAGCCTTGCAACTTCTAATTTAGTTACCGGTAGTTTGGTTTATATGTTAATCCAGGTCTCCAGCTATCTACATGCCAAGTTTCATTGCAATCGGTTGAGTAGTTTTGGCGTGAAAGAGTAACAAAACATCCATCCATCCAAACTTTTACATTTATAATATTAGTGGGATTTTACGTAATTGATTACATATTTTATATAAACTTTTATAAATAAGTTATATTTTATATGAATAAATAACTAAATATCGTTTATACAAAACGATTAAATTTTTTTTTTTTTATGGGATAAGGGCAAACGAGCAGACGGATCACCTGATGGTACGTGACTACCGCCGCCAATGGGCACCTGCAACTCAAGAGTCACAAGTGCGTTGCCGGCCTTTGAGGTGGGTGTAGAGGAAGGGGAAAAGAAGGGGAGAATGTCCATATAGGGAAGTAAGAGGGTGAGAGGGAAGGGTTAGGGCTTCTGGTAACCTCACTCACTCGGCGAAACACAATGAAATCATTGTTTCACTGTCGGTTTTCTTTGATTCTTGAATAAATAAATAATTAGTTTTTATTAACTGACTTCACTAAAGATTTTTCGTATCCACTTCTTTCTTATATAGGTATACATATGTAGGAAACAGATTCACAACCACTGATATAAACGTTGTTCGTACCTCTATTCGCACTCAAGTGAATAGTTCTCCACTTATTTCTACCCTTTTATAATCCCACTATTCATTAATATTTATCAATCGACCAATAGTACTGCGTTACCGGTATAACCAGTCAAAATAATGTCTAACTTATTTTTATTAAATAGTGGACTGTGCTATCATATCAATTCATGTCATATCATGTCAATTCTATAATAGTTTGTCTTTATTTTAAATAAAATAAGAGTTTTTCATGTGGCGACAACACATATATGTATATTAAAGAAAACCTGAGGTTTTAATATTGGTTTACATTTAAATTTTAGGAAATGATAAGCATTTTTTTAAATTGTTTTACAAACATTCTACATAATTTATGTTATACTTATATTGTTATAAATTTATTATTTCATTTTTACAATAATTCCTTCATTTCTGAATTCAATTATTCATTATTCTTGCAAGCTAGCACGTTTAAGAGAATTGAAATATTTAAATGAATCCGATCGGAAAAAACTGATAGCTGGCGAATGTTTTTAAAGATATAAGGTACATTTAAATATGATTATGTGTTTTTCGTCTTGTTTGTTCTCGAATGTACCTGATATCTAGATACACTATCACTAATAACACTCCATTTCCTACTATACTATACTCAATTGACTTGACTGACCTGTTGGTCTAGTGGTTAGTGACCCTGACTGCTGAGCCAGAGGTCGTGGGTTCGATTCCCTCCTGAGTCTGGGTGTTCTTTGTGTCCGTTGTTTGTATGTTTGTAAAATCCCCCGCGACACAGGAGTAATTCCTAATGCGGGGAGTTGTCTTTTAAAAAACAAAAAAAAAAAAAAAAACATTTACAATCCATCTTGAACAGTATAACTAAATTAAATTACTCCAGATTCAAAAATTCCATCAATGAATAGAAAAGAGCTGATGATCTTCGAACGGCTGAACAGATTTTCTTGAATTATATCTAAAAACACACTCCATCAAGTCACCTTTCTAACAAAAAAAACGCACTAAAATCATTCCATTCGTTTGAGAGCTACGATGCCACAGACAGACACACAGATACACAGACATACAGACACACAGACATGTGAAACTTATAACACCCCTCTTTTGTGTCGGGGGTTTAAAATAAATGTGTTTGAAAACAACTGTACTATAAATATAATTGTCTAAATTGAAAATAAATTAAAATCCGTCCGTATTTAATGTATAGCTTTAATAAGCCGAGGAGTTTTTGTCTGCAAGCACTTATCGCTAAACTGATTTATATTTTTTTTTGTTTTTATCTGATGCATTAAAATAGTTCATTTTATTGAGAACGGATATCTATCTAATTACCAATTTTATACTAAAATAATGAAGTATAAATAATTGTATTTTATTCCTATTTTTAACCGAAGATAAAACGGAAGAGATTCTCACGTCAATTCGTATATTTGTTTTTTTTTTGTATCATCCGAAGCATTCAAATAGTATATTTCATTGCAATATCGTTTTTCGATAAGCGAATTTACTGTCATTTAGTGAGAAAGAAATACCATTTAAGCCGAACCCTAAAACCACACCATAACTGAATTTATAAACTTTACCTACTGAGTTTTAACCCAAAAAAATTAACAGATGTGTAGTGTCAAGTGTCACTACAACGCGAGCCAAATTTGATTAAATATTTAAAAGTATACATTTATAACTATAACATGTTAATCTTGATTAAATTCAGTACCGTCAAAAATCAATAAAGCGGTGGTTGATATAGATATTATAAGCGTTGAATATGCCGCTGTATTCGTTTCTGAGCAGAGAGCTTGCGGTCGCTTGGTCTTCTGGCTTATATAAGCTACATAGAACACTGCTGCTTTATGATTTAATAACTTAAAAAGTAATTAAAGTCAGTAAGATCAGGATATTTTGGTTGAAAGTATTTATAATTAAAATTGTAATTTTTGTATCACTATAAGGAATCATTAGCATATATTCACTGTTGATGATAAAAACTGTCAACAACCACAAAAACACCTTTTCAAATAACTAAGTTAGTATATCTACTTAACATACAATAAAATACCTATTTTATTTAAAATAAATATACTTTTTTGTATGTACAATCCTCATTTTGATTTATGAGTTCGCTAGTGTAATGATTTAGAATAATAAGAAAATAAAAATACTTTAATAATAAGTATGTATTTAATAATAATACTTATAAAAATATTTTTAAGTTAAGTCAAGAACGCATGTTGTAGTCTGCATAGTCACATGCTTGCAAAACGGCAACGCATAAAAATTATGAGCGTGCGATCCCGTTAATTTGTGTTATCGCGAACACAGTCACCATTTTAAAGGTTAAGAATCAAACAGAAGACTACTAGAAAATTACCCTGGTTAATTTAACTAACATGGTAATTTGTGTTATTTATTTAGGCGGTGGCAAGAGTAAATCTATACCTGGTAGACCCTATGGAACAAATAATACTTACACTGAGAAAAGTATAATTCACAAGCACAAACACAAGACTAGAAACCATTCTAAGCGTACATTAGCTTAAAACACTTATATGAAACTCGCTTAATTCACGCTGTGGGTCAGCGAGTCAGCGTCCAATGCGGGGTGTGCGTCTGATAACCTTTTTATGACTGAATGTCAGCGCTAAGTCATTGTGCGCGCGCGTCTATTGTAGTAAATATACACATTTTAGTTGAGATAATCGGTATAAGAGGAATAGGTATAATATATATGAGTGCTAGCGCCCCGTGGTTTCACCCGCGTAAAGCCGGATCCCTTGGGAATATCGGGATAAATAGCCTATATGTTAATCCACGTCTCCAGCTATCTACATACCAAGTTTCATCGCAATCGGTTTAGTAGTTTTGGCGTGAAAGAGTAACAAACATCTATTCATCCAAACCTTCACATTTATAATATTAGTGGTAGTTTTATTTTTATTTATTTATTAGTGGGATTACAGGCGATATAAGTTTTTTTTCTACCTGGTTACGAAACGTCGTTACATACAAGCCGAAATACTAAACTGTGACTTGGACTCAAACGCAGTTTTCTAAAGACTTAAAAAGCTATATATGGAGCAACAATCTCCTGTACCTCCTCTCTATTTAATGTATGAAAACCATAGGTCAAGTAACTGGCTTGTTGGTCTAGTGGTTAGTGATCCTGACTGCTGAGCCAGAGGTCATTGGTTCAATTCCCGTACAGGACAAATTATTGTGTGATGAGCATGATCATTTGTTCTATGTCTGGGTGTAATTCATCTATAATTTGTATGTATTTAAAAATATTTAAGTATGTTTATCAGCAGTCTGGTTACCGTAACATAGGGCGCTTATCAGACGGCCGTGTGTGAGATGTGTCAAGTTATTATTAAATACTAAAATTCAATCGAATCTCTTAAAAGAAGATAAAAAAGACAATGCCACTATGTAGGTGCGATCTAAGACAAAAAGGTTTTCCGTCCATAAACAGCGGTATTTCATAGAAACCTCTGGTGAATACTAAACAATTTTACCGTCATATTCATCTACGGAGACTATGATCAACATTAATTGGATCAATTCCGCCACATTTCAGAAGCTAGCGGCCAAGTAAATCCTTAGTTGCCTTCAAAGTCCAAATACTATTTGTCTTGTGTTAAAACATGGCCATTCATCATCAGTCCCGGGCTGGTTTGTAAGCCTTTATCTATTGAAATATGTTCAGAAGCTCTATTTAGTTCGTAATGGCGAGGTTTTGATTAATGAACCCCTCCCGGGGATCATTGATACAAATACGAACGAGAAAAGCGCTCTCTGATTTCTTAGCGGATTTGTGAGCATTATTTGATCCTTTCAGGCTTTAAGGCAAATAGTTATATTTGTATAGATCAGATTCTGAATCTTTATTTTGATTTTGTAGTGTAAGTATATGATAATAGTATAATTATACATCTTTTTTTACATTACATTATATTAGATACTAGCTTTTGCCATTAGCTTTAATCGCGTTAATGTGGTATGTAGATTTTGTCAATTAATTTATGTATTCCTCGGGAACAGTAATTTTGCTATGTAAAAATACCCTATCTCCTTTTCTCTACCACGTGTATGCAAAATGTCATGATGAGTCGGTTGAGTATTTTGTAATATTTTTTGACATGGTGATGATAAGTAATGAGTATATACCTACAACTTAACTCGTATTGTAATAATCCATCGTTCCTCTCCTCGGAAGCACATCGGAAGATTGTTTCAACGTCCTTAATCCTCTTTTAATTTCAACAATAGAAACTACACCATTAGTGCTCTGAGATCCAAGTTTTCCGCAAAATTTTGTAACATTTGAATTAATGTTCTCACTGTAACTATCCATAAATAATAATTATCGGCAACACTGCTGCAATCTCCAAAATAAAAAAGATGATAGGAATAAAAAATTATAATGTTTTTGTTTAATTTCAATATAACATTGTCATTGTAGCGAAATAAGTTTCAATCAAAAATTTCTACAGATTCTTTTAAAGATATTCAGAATAACGTTTTCCGTGGAGAAAACAACCGGTACTCATGGTTTCCACTATGCCCGTTTTACCTTCATGCCTCTGTTACCTGCAAGGACCTGCAATACCTACTTTTCAAGCTTATTTATTGTTTTTTGTGTACTTTATATAAAGTTTAATAATTCTTAAGATTCAAAATTGGTATTAGGTACTTTCAAAGGTGTATGCTATACTAAAAATAACGTTTTTTTAAAGAAATAAACACACACACTACCGGGACTTTTCAATACTTTTTATTTTATGGCATTGGAAATAAAAAAAGCTATTGTAGTCCATTCGGTTCCGAGGTATACACCTAATTGCACTGGACTACTTGCTACTAATTGCAAGAAGACTAATGGACCTTTCACTTGCAATTTCTGTTAAATTTTGTGAAATCCATATGTTCCAAATTTATACTACCATTATACACTTTTATTCGTAGGATGCAGTAGTATTAGAGGTATCTTTAAAAGAAAACCAAAACTACTACAAAATTCCTCCAAAACATATGTGGCAACTGCGGTGATTACTCTTTATTACGAGTATTATTTTGAACCATGTGTCGGTGCGCTGTGAATGCGGTTTGATTACTCTACGCCGCATGCCGCGTGAATCCGAATGTTCCAAATTAAAACTGTATGTTATGTTCTCCATTTCGAACGTTTTGTTGGAAACTTTCGTGGAATAATGTCGTTTGTTTTTGCTCACAGAAAACAAAGACATAAGTGTTTGTTTAATAGGTTAGATGACTGTGAAATCAAATCAGTTTATTTTTGGTAAACGTCAAAATGGTAGGTTTGGTACATATTTGTATGAAATACAGCATGATTTCACGTCTTACTGTTGTCAAATCATTCACTTTTAATGTGAATTTGACGATTATAAAACAAATTATAAAGGTTAAAGTAACATTTTAATTATTTTATTGCCCGACTTGGCAATATAATTTATTTTGAGCTTAGGCTCAACCTAATTATTGCAATTTCTAATGTATATTTAAAAAAACTAGTCATTAAATTCGTGCTGTTCTTGGGAACCGGCTCGGAAAAAGACTAGGCCGATTTTTTTTACTCAGAAAAGCTGAATGTTTCAGGGTTTTATTGTTATGAACATTCTCTTCGAGCGGCTTGTTGTGTTTACTAGTAATAATTATTTACGAATACTTTAGAACCTTTTTAAAACTTAAATGTAAAGGGCAGGCACACTTTGGCAGAAGCCAATCTCTGGGTCCTATAAACCTAATGAACTACATGCTCAAAAAAGTAATTACTTGAAAGGGAAAATTTATTAAACATATGTTTTATTTAATTTTAAGAATATCATACATTTTGATATCACTTTCCGCCTTGCGATTTAACAAAGCTAGGAGAAACTGTCGATGGCCTTAGCTACTAAGGCTTACCATGCAGTAGAAGCGCAGGCTGTATACTATAACATGCACGTCTAATCGAGATATAGAATATCCAAGAATATCCAATATTGTCGCTGATGATATACTACACCACTTGAGAATTACACAAACTCCAAAAGTAATGCAACCAGTTTTAATAGTTTTTATAGTATAGGGGGCAAACGAGCAGACGGGTCACCTGATGGTAAATGACTACCACCGCCCATGGGCACCTGTAACTCAAGAGTCACAAGTGCGTTGCCGCCCTTAAGGTGGGAGTAGGAGAAGAAGGGGAGAGGGGGAGAAGGGAAGGACAGGAATAGGGGAGAGGGAAGGGTTAGGGCCTCCGGTAACCTCATTCACGCGGCGAAATGCAATACATTCAATGCTTCACTACCGGTTTTCTGTAAGGCCGTGGTATCGAGCGGAGTCGAGCCCGCTCATACGTGCCGAAGCATGGCTCTCCCACGTACGTACTATAGTAAAAAGTTTATATTACCCCTAAAAACCATTGACTTGCTGTTTTGTTTGCTTACAAAGGTTTGAGAGCTCTGTTATTAAAGACTGAATTTTATTTTGGCCACATCAATACGGCATTATGCATGTAGGTATGTCATCAACAATCTCACCACTATATTATATAGCCATAAACTATCAAATACAATAACTAACCGTAACCGCGATGTTGTTCCTATTATTTTCCGCCATTTGTCAGATGGACCAATGGCGTGGCGTCACCAGTATAACAAGTCATAATAATGTCTATTAACTCATTTTTATTAAACAGTAAACTGTTTTTAGTAAAATAAATACGTGTTTTTTAATGTAGTGACAACATAGGACAACTATAGGTACCAAGTTTTCACAGAAAATCAATTACTCCCCATATTTCTACACTCAGGACTAATTTATTTTTCAATATTATGTAATATTTAAATATTATACTCTATCTAATAAAATATCAAACCGGACAACTCCGTAAACAGCTATGCGCAGTCATGCACACACGTCGGTTTTAGAACATTTTCCATTAGTCGGTTAGAAAGAGTAGATTTAGATCAATAAACTTATTTGTGATCATGAGAAATGATCACAAATAATTTTTTTGATCTAAATCAATTTCATTTCAATAACATAAATTGGCTACGGTCATTCAGTCACCAATTCCATAAACGTTAACGTAAATTGCGAAATAATGACATCTCCTAAAAACCGCAAATAAAATATCACTTTACTTTTGTTCCAGTTTAATCGGGTAATAAACCCCCCATTTGCTCTTAAAATACTTTACAACTCATCCAATAAACCAGTGTTATTTGAAAGCGTCGTATGTGCGTAACAAAGCAACTTTTTTGAGTGTATTTGAACGCCTGTGTTGACTCTCAAGTCGGCAGAGACTCTCAAGTCTCCTCCACTGTAGAGTCAAGGAGGGCTACGTGCCGCCCTGAGATCGTGCATGGTATTATGTTCCGCTGACCTCAGTTTTATATTATCTGTCTAGCTGTTACATAACGGCTTGGTTTGTAGTGGTTTGTCTTTTAGTATCATTTCGTCCTTAAAATAAATTTCAACGCATACTTTGTAGTATATATTAAGAAGTATTATAGGTTAAAACAATTTATTGTAATTTAGCGACCGAAAAATAGTAGTCAGTTTTTCGAGGTTGTTTGTGCGGTTATCTATTCTGATATGTATAATATTGCTACCAGTTGCCCGTGACTTCGTTCACGTGGAAATTTTGGTGAAATTAATCTTACGGAAATCGTACATTTTGCTGGGATAAAAAGTAGCCTATATGCTATTCCAGACTACAATCACTGTGCCAAATTCGTCCATCCATCTATCATCACAAACGTCTATCTTTATAATATGTATATATATTTTTTATGGTATAGGAGGCAAATGAGCAGACGGGTCACCTGATGGTAAAAGACTACCGCCGCAGATGGGCACCTGCAACTCAAGAGACACAAGATTCAAAAATGTACGTAGACGGCAAAGGTTTCAACTAAAAATATACGGTAGTATTCTCTTATGGATTTTAGGGATGTCAGACTAGTTTCGAGCCTGACAGGGACCCTTGGTCAATGGTTGAACCGATCTGTCACTGTCAGGCGCCACACTTATTCTAGACTTCTAGTTTCTAACGATAAATACTTTAGGTTTTATGGTTACGATTCCTTTGAGGTAAGCTCAAGTCTCTTTAATATTCACTTAGAATTGAAAGAAGAAACTAATTCTATCACATATACGTACATCAAAATCTTGTTTCAATACCAGACAGTAAAATGCCTCAAAGGTTATAAATGTCGCTCGGTTCTTTACATTTTATAGAACAATATACAGTTTAAGTACTTCTGGTCCCATTAAAGGTGATGAGGTACTGCATGTGGTACGTATGAACGTTTCATGAGATCGTTACTACCTCACATCAGAATTTCACGACACCGTTTTAAAACGGTCATCTCGGTCAAAGCGTAAACGATTCCTACTTTGTAAAAGACAATGCAATTTGTTGGTGAATTTTGATATTTGTCTTTGTGACTTTAAACATACATTTGGTGGTTTTAGTGCATGAAATAAAAAATAGAAAGTCACATTTACATTAACACTAAATTCTCACATCTAAAATATAACTAATAATTTATAACTAAGTATTTTATAGTTATGTTGTGTATCAAAGGTAAATCACTAAAAAACTGTCTATTCGTGGGAGAGCCATGCTTCGGCACGTACGGGCTCGACTCCGCTGGACACCACGGCCTCACAGAAAACCGGCAGGGAAAACAATACTTGTATTGCTTTTCGCCGCGTGAGTGAGGTTACCGGAGGCTCTAACCCTTCCCTCTCCTCTATTCCCGTCCTTCCCCTCTCCTCCCCTCTAATCTCCCTCTACCGTCTTCCCGCTCTTCCCCCCTCTTCCCCTACTCCTACCTACTAGGGCGGCAACGCACTTGTGACTCTTGAGTTACAGGTACCCATGGGCGGCGGTAGTCTTTTACCATCAGGTGACCCGTCTGCTCGTTTGCCCCTTATACCATAAAAAAAAACTCTGTTCTCCAAATAGGTATGTAGTACTAACTTTTAAACTTTCGCGTTCCGTGATATAATTATGTATTTAAACGGGAATTAACGCGATCACGAAAAGGTATTACATACCTCTGAATTGCCCGAAGTTTCGACCAGGTTGCTGAGCCAGTCAGCCTGTGAACACGGCCAGTGCAACCTGGTCGAAACGTCAGGCAATTCAGAGGTATGTAGTAGTTTGCAAAAAACCTACCGACCAAACTCGATACTATACATTAGTATCGAGTTTGGTCGGTAGGTTTTCACAAGCAAAAAATAAAATAGTTATAATAATATCTAAAAATGATGGTTAGCCACCGAACTTCTGTAGTATAGAATAACTTTCCCAGTTGGTAAGATGGTACTGATCTGAGTTGAATACGAAGATGTATTACTTTGTGTAATAAAGATAATTAATTAGATCGATTAAAACGTATTCGGTCTAAATAATTTGAATTGTGTCAAACAATGATTAGGAAGTCTCGTAATTAAAGATTACTAATTTATGAATATACGGTTTTATTCACGAGTGTATTTCGGCTATGCCCGACTAGTTTCGAACTCAACGTGGGCCCTTTCGTAAGGTGTAAGGCGTTCGGTCACGACGGTGTCAGGAAACAACAAATATGAATATTACACGAAGTAACTATTATCTTATCTGTGATATTACTCACAAAAGTTAACTCTTGAATTGTAATAGGTAGTAAATTGTACATGAAATTGTGGGTGTAGTCCCACAATTTCATGTATAACAGATTTAACAACAAATAATGAAAATATTAATAAAGTCATAAAATAAAGAGTATCTACATGTATTTACGTCTTTGTAACTGCTTACCATACTGTTTGAACTTTTGTAGCATAAAAATCATTACTTAGAATTTATTTTGCTCGCTTCAAGATACTCTTGGTGCTTACAAAATATTTAAAACTGCAGTAAACGTGTCTCTCCAACTCAGTTTGTGCTATCAAGAGACAGTACGGGGTTTTGTATTGTGCTAATATTACGAACCAGAACTTATTAGTAGCACAAGTTTACCAAACTTGAGCGGTTAACAAAATCGAAACACATTGTAAAAAGCCGTTTTTAAACCCCGACTCAAAAGGGCAGGGTAAGTTTAAAGTGTGTATATATGACTGTGTACCTGGGTGTCTGTGTATGTATGTGTCTGCGTATATGTGTGTCTGTCTGTGGCATCATAGCTCCATAAGAAATAGACCGATTTTGATTTTATTCTTTTTTGTTTCAAAGGTGACTTGATCGATAATGTTCTTAGCTATAATTCAAGAAAATCTGTTCAACCGTTTGAATATCATCAGTTTTTTTTCAAACTGTTGAAGTGGTTTCTCCAACAAGGATATTTTTAATTTATACTTGTTAATGCAGATATTTAAAAAGAGATCCATTTAGTTTCTAGTAATTAGTTTATAGTGCGTCTCTAATATATACCCACTCCTTATGCAAATATGTAGTTAAGTTTGAGAGACTAACAAGAATACAAGTCATAATGCGATTCATATCATTAGTACATTAAAAAAATATATAATCTATCGCAATCTAGATTAGATTACGATATGTTGACTAGATAGATCTAACTGAAATAACATATACAGATGTATATACACATTAAGTATTAGTGTACATTGTACTGTGGTTTGTATTACGACCGCGTTGCAAAACAACACGATTCTATTCCTATTGAATAAGCTCCAAAGGTGACAATATCTGAAACTGTCACCCTCCGTCACCACCGGAGAGGATCCGGACGGCAACGGAATATCTGTTGAAATAATAATATGCGTATTATTAACTCTGATTTATAAAGGATTTTTTTGGGGTTTTTCCATTTTATATATTTGTCTACGACTGACAGGGTAAATTATTTTCACTGATGTTTGTATTTGTTACAAAATAGCGAATAAAATTTTCTGAATACTTGCTTATGCGACTAAGGTGTTTGTCCGGCTATATTACGCTTGGTATAATATAAATTATATGTTTCTTTTAGCATCCAATGTATTAAAACCTAAGTACTATGTAAGAACACTCTTTATGGAAATTAAATTATTATTATTATTCTCTTTATTTACTTAATATACATATAAATTACATTTTTAAATACATTCACTATAAAAAAATAAAAACAAATATATTTAAAAATATAAAAAATAGTGTCCCACCGGTATCGGGTACAGGGACCAAACTACCGGTGGTTAGGGTTTCAGAGATAGAAACCTCCTCACTATGCGTGCCGTATCAAGGACGACTGCCTTCTGCATCAGGTTCTTAATCTAACTGCCTAACGTGAGCCTCTGAAGGTGTTGGTCGAGGCTCTTAGCAATTAACCCATGGGCCGAAATGACTATCGGCACAATGATTGCTGAATCCACATCCCACATGTCGACAATCTCGTAGGCTAGGTCCAAATATTTTATTTCTTTATCTTTTTCGGCTTTCAAGAGATTGTCATCATGGGGAAGTGTGATGTCAATAATCATTGCTCGGCGCTCTAATCGGTCTATCACCACTATATCAGGCTTATTGGCAACAATAGTCCTGTCAGTGATGATAGATCGATCCCAGTAAACTAATATATACTAATATATATTATTAATCTAACAGAATAAATATCAGTTTCGTACAGATGAGTTAGCTGTGCGTTTATCCAATTTTCATACAATCGGTCTAGAATATTCTCCAATGCAGCTTAATGCTTTTCCATCTGTTCGGTCTACAATATTTGAAAGGCCTAGTGCAACTAATGCGCGTTTCTACTATATTTTGCCTGGTATAGTACCTCTGTTACAAAATAGATATGAGAGTGTTGTTAATGTTTGTTGTAAACGTTTTAAAGGCTCAGCGAAACTACGATGCTTTGCCTGCTTCCTGGCCTTTTGCAGAACAATAAATTATTTAGAACTTAAGCTTTGCTTGAAAACATTAAAATACTTTAAAATAATCTTATAGCCAAAAAATGCCATGCCACTATGGTAAAAGCAAACAATCCGCCTGTATTTCAAAGCATGGTTATGTGGTTTGAAACCAAGAATGTAGTCATATTAGCGTATGGTTAACAATAGAATTATTATGAATAGCAACACTGATAATATGATTTTAGAGAGCTGTGATTTGGTCTAGCAATTTATATACTATACGTAAAAAAAGATATTTGCATTAAGTGTTGTCGCCACATTAAAAAACTCTTATTTATTTTATTAAAAATAGGGACAAACTATAGTAGATGATAACACAGTTCACTATTTAATAAAAATAAGTTAATAGATATTATTTTGACTGGTTATACCGGTAACGCAATACTATTGGTCGATGGATAAATATTAACAAATTGTGGGATTATAAAAGGGTAGGAATATGTTTAGAACGATTGACTTGAGTGCGAACAGAGGTACGAACAACTTGGCAGTTACTGTTAGTTAGTGATTTTCATAGTTTATATCAGTGGTTGTGAGACTGTTTCTTACATAAGGCAGTGAATAAATCGAAATAACAACTTTTTACTAAGTGCACATATATTTGCATGCTTGTTTACAGGGTACGTAATACTAAAACAAAACAATTTTTGTCCGTCTGTCTGATTGATCAGGAAATCTGAGAAACAGCTTTTACGGGTCTGTTACAGAGATATAGCTGATAAGAAGTAAATTAGGCTACTTTTCAATGTAATCAAAAAAAAAAATCAAGAAAAGAGATTTGTTTGTTTGTAATCAATAAGCTTAGAAATTACTAAACTGATTTGAAGTAACATACCCCTCTTTTTGCGTCGGAGGTTGTTATAAGTTTGACGTGTCTATGTGTCCCTGTATCTATGTGTCTGTGTGTATGTCTGTGGCATCGTAGCTCCCAAGCGAATGGACCGATTTAAGTGCGTTTTTTTTTTGTTTGAAAGGAAGGTGACTTGATCGAAAGCGTTCTTAGATATAATTCAAGAAACTGTTCATCCGTTTGAAGATCATCAGCACTTTCTAAATTGTTGAAGGGATTTTCGAGTCGGGGGTATTTTAAATTGTAAATTTATAGTTATTTATTTCAGTGATAGGTTTAGCAAATTTTTGACCATATTAAAATTAGATAGATTCTCTGAAAATCAGTTCTTGTAAATGCTATCCACTCTAAGCATCACAGTATTATACTAGAAGGTAAATAAATTCTTAGAGAATGTGGCTTGCATCCGCAATGTCAATGGTAGAGAAAAGGTGTTTAATAAAGAAGTTGGTTAAAAAGAAAACAAACTAAAAGTGATTAACCATTCTCTTCTTACTGATAACAATCTCTCAATAAAGAAAGAAAGTTTACTAATTCTTTTTTATTCAATAATGGAATAGCTGTGTGTTTTCAATTCACCTGATGGAAAGTGACAACGAAGACGAAGATGATACACGCCTATCTAAGAAAAACCTGTCCTATTCAGTCATCTCTTGAAAGTTCCAGGATAATAATTGTTTAAAAAATAGACGCAGGCAATTTTTTCCAGACTTTGGCGACTCGAATCAAAAAGAAGCTGTCAAAGTGTTTAATTGAACTTTCTGCTATGTTACATTGAAAGGGTGTCACTTCTGTCTGCGTCTAGTAGTCCGATGAAGAAATGCTGAGGGTTTCATTAATTCGAAGAGAGCTTTCGCACACTTACTAAAGTGAACCCTATAAAAATCGATAAGTAGGCGACTTTACGACGATGCTCAAGAGTATGTAGCTTCCTATTCGTGAGTACATCGTCGTTTATAAGCTTACGGGCTCTTCAGTCAACAGAGTCCAGAGCTTCATAACCTACTAAATAAAAATGAAATAGAAACTCAGTTGGCAAATTCAGAAGATAATGATACTAAATTGCTTAGATACTATGCTACATCAATTTCTCACCTAAACATAGTCTTTTTCCCGCTTAAGCAAGGTCCTTAGCATGTAGTATGTAGATAATCTTTTTTCTTTCACTCTGTGGTACTCTACTGCAATTGAAAAAATATTCCCGTTTTCTCTTTTCTCTCGTTTTATGACACTGAGGCTAAATTGTATCAGTGACTGTCTGATATACTATAAATAAAATATGTACTATATAAAATAATTCATATTCTACCTGCTTTTATGAAAAAATGGTGGTAATAATACCTTGAAATTCAAACGGTCCTAATTTTTAAACAGATACTTTTTTTTCAAAAAATATTTTTGACCATATTAAAATTAGATAAGTGCAATCAACTCTAAGCTTTAAAACTGCATTTTAACTTACACTTACACTTAAATTTGTAACTGTATGCTGCAGTCATGCAGTTACAAATTTACTTTCAGTAATTTATGTAAGTGTTCCATTGTCAGATACACCCTGTAGATGAACCACCTTAAATCCTACATGTAGTAAGTTGATTTCAAGAAGATACATTTCCCCGCAGTGAAAGTTGGTTAAAAATTAAACTATAACTTTTTTCATCACCGTTGAAAAATGGTAGCAGAATGCTCTAAAATTAATATTCCTCGTGCAAATTTAACTCAATTGCCTTCATATTTGAATTTTTCGAGAAAAACTGAAAGTAGTCGAGGTTTTATGAATTTTAATACTCTGGTGGCAATTGCCTTGGGTCTTTTTAAAGTTCTGTTTCTACTACGAAGTTCTTGTAAAACTATACTTATTGAACTAATCAATCATTTAAAGAATTAAAGCTGTTTTAAATAGTTGAATAAAATACTAACACAATTAATAGTGTCAATTATTTTATGACTTTGTTAGAGGACATCGTGATACGGTTTATATTAGTACATATTATGTTTTATTGCATAACGGCTATAACAAGTCGTTTTAATATAAAAACTAATAGCTCGTCAGCAATCGTGTCTTTTTTTTACCATGAAATTAGCAAACCTGTAAATGATTACATTAATATTAAAAATATATGAATATTAAATTTAATTGCGTTAGCGGTAGTATTTTTTAACCATACGTAAGTCTGTACGTAACAGTAAACTGTAATCATTTGTAGTGAATTCCTGAATTTCGCCAGAGACAAAACTCCAGTTAGCTACATCTCGATTTTCAAGTGATGTTTGATTTGCACTTAAAATTGTTTGACGGATTGATAGAAACACGCTCGTTGGGTATCGATTTACGATTTTAAGCTTACCCGGTCATGAACTAAGCGCTGAGATTTTAAATGATAGATGCGAATGAAAAGTGAAATTGAATTTTATTTTAATCTTTAAAAAAATATTTAAACTTTGTAAGCAAGCAAATGCAACAAACATTCTCTACTTAACTTGTAGTTACATTGTTAACATCGTACCTCAATTCTACAGGAGATCATGACCGTAACAAACTTATCAAACGTATTGTATTTCTTTAATAATTATATAAATATATAGACAGATAGGTAGTATCTTCACACCTTTACATAATGAGGCTCTGCGCTACAGATAAGATAAAGGTTATGTAAACTGCACTATCAGTGCAGTGGCTATCATTTATCCTTCTATATCCTTTTTAGAGTATTAGGGCAGCTGTGGTTACCACTTTAGAAATATAAAATAAAATAAAGCGCCTCTGGCGAATGTGATTAAATTCCATATTGTATACACGGTTGTGATATTTAGATTATAAAGTACAACAAGGACATCAGTGTCTTCAGCGTCACGGATCTTGAATAATAATCGCCTAAGTAACCGAAATATGAGACACACACACACACACACTCACGCTCACACACACACACACACACACACACACACACACACACGCACTCACACACACACTCACGCTCACACGCATGCATTTAGCATAATAATAACACTGCATTTCGAATTAGGTTACACCTGCTTAAAGCGCCATTCTGTCTAGAGTTAGGAGATGCTGGTAATTTGTCATACAGGTCTATGTCCCTAGTACTGATCTATCACACAGATTTATTTTAGACTAGATATCCCCTCAGTTTCACTCGCACCTATGTTCGCTGCACCATTATATGGATTTTACCTTGCCTATCTACCTTAATATTTGTATCAAGACACGCTACTGTTTGCTGATTTTTTTTTTTTAAAGACAACTCCCGCATTAGGAATTACTCCTGTGTCGCGGGGGACTTTACAAACATTCAAACAACGGACACAAAGAACACCCAGTCTCGGTGGGAATCGAACCCACGACCTCTGGCTCAGCAGTCAGGAACACTAACCACTAGACCAACAGGCCAGTCACTATGACACTTCTTAATAATATTATGAATTTGTGAGGATGGATAGATGGATGTTTCTTACTCTTTCACGCAATAAATGGCTGAACGAATCTAGATGAAGTTTGGCATAGATATCGGTTATAGTCTGCTACAGCTAGTTATATATGTAATTGCGTCATAACATTTTCTCGGTCACATATGTAACGTATGTATATACATTAGTTTATTAAAGCTTTGGTCGAATGGACATCAATCGACACGAGTTACTGCTTTATATACGAGTCCGTGCTTTATATCCTTGGGGTTTATATTTATAGTATACGGCTGCGAAATTGTTCAGTTTTAAGTATGTAGTTTAGCATAAACTTTATTAACTCCAATAGGCGGATCGTGAGGTTAGGAACAAAACAGTTGTTTGAGTGCAAAGATCCTATTCTAAATCGCTCTGTTACTAATTAATATGCATAATTAAATGTAAGCAAGGGAGGATATACATTTATACATATTTATCTATATGTATGTAATTAGAAATAAATAAGTATGCTTATCAGCAGTCTGGTTACCATAGATTGGAGATCGCTTGGGATCACACGGCCGTGTGTGATATGTGTGAGTTTTATTATTATTACTAGCAGCGCCCCGCGGTTTCACCCGATCCCGTAAGAATATCGGGATAAAAAGTAGCCTATATGTTAATTCAGGTCTTCAGCTATCTACGTACCAAGTTTCATCGCAATCTGTTCAGTACTTTTGGCGTGAAAGAGTAACAAACATCCATACATCCTCAAAAACTTTCACGTTTATAAAATTAGTAGGATTATGTTCCTTTCGTGAACCCACAATGAACTAGTCATGGGTCGTACTTGCAAAATTGAGTAATTGAGGGTCCTCAAGTACGCCTGCGTTAAGACACCAGGTGCAAACACCAGGTTTTAAAAAATCTTTAAAGTACCAGGTCAGCGCACTTCCAAGTAAAAACTAGGTTGGAAAACCCTGGTCGCGTAATTACGCCTTATTGCTACAATAAACAGGTAGGTAAGTTTAAAACTACCGTGTAAAATTGTAGTTGTAGCCAGTTTTTGGCCTTTGTGATAAATTCAGAAGGTAATTCATATCATTTTATCCTTTGGAAGTTTTTGGGGGTACTCGTAGGTACTTATTGACGAAGGAAGTATGGTTTTATCATATATTTTATTTGGAAAGCGACTGTACTTACTCACCTAACATAAAATTGTAATATGAACTTACGTCTGAATCCTATCTCAACCAAAACTGTTAGTACCATAATGATTCCATATTAACTTATTGTATTTAAAAATACCTCTATTACATTTCGATTTATAGTGTCAATACAATAATGTGACAAACCTAACCAAATTATTAATTTAATAAAAACTAAATATTAATACAAACTAGTAAATCATTTCAAATACAAAGGCAACATATAAATAATAATTGATTAATATTTAATTATTGAAAATTGTATAACCTTTATTTAGTTCTTAAAATAATGTAGGGGGAGGGGGGTATTATTATCCATATTTATATCGGTAATAAATGCCTCACATATAAAGAAAGCAAATTGATTTATTTCTTAGAACAAGGGATACAACAGATTTAGATATTTTATAAAACTATCCGAAAACAGAAAAAAGTACAAAAAAAGTTAATCAATGGTCAACTTGATGACATACATTATAATAAAATTTTAAGAAAGTGTCGCGATATGTCAATATAAAGTCTGAAGCTGTAAGATATATAATTGCTAAAAACATTTTTGAACTAAACCACAAAAAGCAATTAATACAATTAGAATTGTAAACGAAACATTTAGAAATTTAGTTAAATTTTCAAAATTCGAAATTTTTACATGTTGCACGTTGGTATCAATCCATCAGTGTCCCAATTCATAAAGCTTTTACAGTTCGGTAAGCATTCTATTGATTCTGAAATAAATATTTTTATCTGAACTAACTGTTCGTAAAACGAAAAAGTTTTTATTTCTTTCGTATTGAATCAATTTGTACTTTAGCAGTTCATACAACATTATTTTTGAAACCGATTAATCACGACCTCTGTATAAAAAGGAATGGAACAGAATTTTAAACTTCATAACAAATATACTGCCCACCCGATGGTAAACGGATACCAGAAAGAAAGACTATAGAAAGATCTAGAAAGGGCAGTACTAGTTGTGCCACTCTTATAAAACATAGGTCACCGTGTCCGCAAACAGAAAAAATAACACCATACTCCAACGGTATTCTGGAAAACCGCGGTAAGGAACACACAAGACAAGACCACTGGTTGGTTGTAGTATGAAACACATAGATACATGAGCAGTGGTTTAAAGATACAACTTTATTATACCTCGATTAAATTTTCTTTTAGTTTTTTCTTCTTTATAAAACTCATAAGTGCCAAAAAATAATCGCCTCTTTTCAGCACTGACCGAAACTATTCTCAAACAGCACCAACACCAAATATTGTATACCGTACACAGTCGATGACATAATAGCTCATCATCAATAGCGTAAGCGCATGCTAACAATAATATACAAATCGTTACTTAGATCATCAAAGCAGATTAAAACCGGGATGATAGCGTACGATTTCTTTCCATTTTTTTTCTAAAGACGTTAATGAGTTCTAATGACTTATGCGAGAGATTACCTTGTGCTTTAAACATATGCGGATATGCGGGATATTAAAATCACCAACGCCATCACCATTGCCGTCGTAAACTTATATACTTAGTCTTTTAGCACCGACGGATTAGTTTCTACTATTTACAATCGCGTCGATATTATGTGTATGATTTTACGTTATATTACGATTTTTTTTTGCTAGTAGATTAGTTAATTAAATCTGCCGAAGTTTATTTTTGACTTTTAACTAATCCATAATATAACTAATTCTAAAATATAATACATAACAGTGATAAAACTATCTGTTTTTAATCAGGCTGTTGTTGAGTGTGTTTTGTGGCTTGGTATTGTGGTTCAATACCTTTTTGAACATAAGCGAAAACTCTAAAGTTTACGCTATAGTCCACGTTTCCCGATAACACGATAATGTTTCTCGATGCGGGGTTTACGCAAACTGTCCTATTTCTGTGGAATTGTGGTTTTGACTGAGTTTGATTGACGCTTTAAGCATGAATATCTCTCAAATATTTATTCTTGTATATCCTCTAAAGTTTTTAATACCTCACGTGTGTTTAGGATGAATAATAACAATGAAAATAATAAATAGGATGGTTTATTCATACCTCTAAGTTGGCCAAGAAGCATATGGTCTCGATTTAATTAAACAAGAGCGGTCAACGCCTTCAGCCGCCGACCTTACTATAAACGACCGTGTGGTTAGACCACATGCGGTTGACCATCTATTTACCGAACTAATATAAACCAAGCCAAGTCGATTTATAACTCCGCTGACCTAATTTAAACATACATACCTATTTATATATTATGAAAAACTGGCATTATACAAAAACCTATATGTATAGAAACCAAATGCATTAAACGCATATGCTACGGATCTAATATAAGTGACGTTGACAACACTAAATACAGCTAACTTTTTAATAAATCTCGCACAAATCCACATAACTTATTCACCAACGACCTAATGTAAGCGACCATGTTTGGTTAGACCAAATGCAGTCAAATCAAGATTGTTTAACTGCCGACGATCGATGCGACCTTAGATAAGGTAATCTTCGTTTAAAGTAAAGATCTCAGAGGCTCGTTCATCCAACGAATTAATGTGACTCTCAAATTTGTTAAGAATGTAATTCGAAGAAGTCCTCAGTTTTAGTTACTATTTTTTAATAAAAAGGGACCTAAAAATAAATTATAGTTTAGAAAAACTAATGAAAAAACTTTGATAGAGAACTAAATTAAAAAGTAAAAATTATTCCCACTATCCACCCCCTGTCTCCATCGACAGACCATCGTTACTAAGCCTAATCCGTTGGACTCATAATCAACATCAAAACAAAACAAATCATATAAACAAATACTCGAGGGGTTTACTAGAAGCCCTCTATCATCAGATTAGCTCCAAACTGCTAAATTATAGTATTATCATCTGAACGTAATAAATTATTATATTAATATATACGTAAAAAATTTAATTTCGATACGACAATGAGAAGTAGGTTTAAATTGGCTTCCATTGTGCATTGATTTGTTTAAATAGTTAGTTTGGGATCAGACGGCCGTGTGTGAGATGTGTGGAGTTATTATTATTATTAATTACAAATAAAGATAATAAAAGTAAAAAAAAAGAGAAATAGATTATGTTACATAATAATATTTCTACTTTTGCAAATAATAATAAATAATAATAATAACTCCACACATCTCACACACGGCTGTCTGATCCCAAACTAGGCAGAACCTGTAGTATGATAACCAGACTGCTGATAAACATACTTATTATTTCTAAATACATACATATTATAGATAAATTACAATCAGACACAGAACAAATTATCCTGCTCATCACACAATTATTTGTCCTGCGTGGGAATCGAACCCAATCGAACCTTATTTGCAAATGTTTAAATTGTATAGACAAGTCGCATTGTTATAGATAACGTATTAAGAAAACATCGATAGTAGTCAGTTACTACAGTGCTCCTTTTAATGCAATGTGTAAATCAAATTTAAAATCATTACATTTACGCGTACCTTCAAAGATTATTGTGAGAATCAACTAGATTATCGATTGACTTACTAAACTTTCACCCATTCATTGCCGAATTTCTCACCGTACCTACTTACACCGACGGATAATATCTCATCGGGTAACTGCCATCAATAAACCCTCAAAGCTTTGTGTTCTTTTAGGTCCGTAAATATTCCTGTCTAAATCGCAAATGGAATACTTATTTACGACAAATACGTTGAAGTTCCGAAGGTATTTAGGATGACTCGTATCTTTTTTATTTCGTTCTTTTAATGTGCTAAGGACCCCACGAGTGCTATCTTGCTAAAGAGACAATGAAATGTGTATGTTAGAATTCAAACGAATTAAACTACCCTGTGTTCGTTCATAAAATTACATAGTTGAAGTTTTGCACAATCTTTCTCTGATTCTTACCGGCCTTGGCATTGATATCAATAAAATCTCTAGTTACTAAAATCGAATGGTCAGTAGTGATAACCACTATACCATGGAGAATTAATGTATACAGAACACGTATAAAGTATGTAATATAATATATAATACAGCTTTCTTTTTTAATAATTAAAAAAAAAAGCGTCAAATGTACGCGATGGTAACTATTGGCTTCTATTGGTATACTAAAACAAACGAACGTTTTTGACTGTTTTTAATTAAAAACTTATTATTATCAGTTAAGAAGTTTTTTTAATAGTTAAGGTAACACGATATTTCACAATTAATCGGTCAAGCGGCAAAAAGTGCATTAGCGGCTTATTTTCGGGAGCAATTTGAAAGTTAAAGCAAAAATGGGTTAATGACAATCGACGGCTATCGCACGATGGAAGGCAGTATGCATTATTGAACTGAAAAAGGTCTGAAAGTTTAAGTATAAATTTTATATTTTTTATAAATAAATTTTAGAGTAAAAAATTAAATTAGTAAGGAATGGAATGCCGTCATAACAATGGATTGCGATTGCCTTCGGTAAGGTGATAAGGAGTACCAAGACTTTTTATTGCCATTTCCTTTTAGCCAATAACCCACCTAGGGTAAGTGCTTACCCACGCATAGTCTGCGCATCTCCCTCCTCAACAAAAAATATTCAACCCTACTCGCTGGAATATAATAGCAGTAAAGCTGTACCCTTGTCCCCTTTAAATGCCATCATAAGATCAACTAAAATTAATGACTTTTTTTTCCGTCTACTCTGTACCGGAATAAGAGCACAGGGGTTAATCGGAGTCCGAATGGACATTTGAAATAATATTCTAATTAGGTTTTTTCCATTACATTCCAAACACAATTAAAAAAGAAACTAAACAAATGACAAATAGCAGTTCCCTAATAGTCCAAACGCCCTTCTAAATCGTCGTCGAACGCGTCTATCTGTCTTAAGATTTGAAGTTCTTTTCAATGAAAATATGTTTAACCTCTAGATTCTTTATACTCGAATATAGACAATATACACTTACTACAATGCTGGACGGATATGAGGTTGGCTTCGAAACTTTAAACGGCTTCCTACTGGATATCTATATGGGATAAAGTGCTTCCAAAGTCTCGTAAATAACAGTGGAATAGCACCTCCTCGTTGCAAGCTGTAGCGGAGCGGTCATTGTAATGGTAAACATTTTTGCTGCCGATATACATACAAGGCAATGTAGTAACTATTTCTTTGAAATATCTGGTAGTAATTTCATAGAAAAAGCTAAAGGTAATATTTGAATAAGTACATTCAAATAATAAAAACCTGCATTTCTTGCAGGGGTTTTAAATTTATAAGTATTACGCTTTGACCTACATAAGTACATATCTATTTTAATCTTCAATCGATTTTCCAAGATAGCCTTGCCAAGGTAACAAAATTAAATATTGAGACATTTAATTTCTAAAGGAAAAGCAAAGTTTTTACAATAGTAAAGATAAATATATCTACAAATAGATTAAAACCATAATTATTGAACCCTACAGAACTAAATTTTCTAGGATTATTATTAATAGAATTGTGGAGAAACACTTGTGTCCCTCCAACATAAAGGGAGGGTCTTTCCGCTAGGCTAGATGATCAGTGATCATGCCTGGCAGACCGCGGCCCAATGGGTTATGTTGGGAAGTTGTATAATATATACTAACTAACGCAAGAGCTTTTATTGCGCGATGCAGGATATACCACGTGGTTTGTGTGTGGAAGTCGGCACAGAATTAACTTACGTTTACACGTTTGTTGTCAGCTTGGGAATCACATACATAGTCGATTACGTGTTATGGAAAAATCTATATTTTAATTGAACTGATAAATAGTATGCAATGTTAAAATTAAGAGCTACCCAAAAGAGGATGTAAGCAGTAAATTTACAGATTCTACAATGCTGTATTATTAATGTTGTGTATCCTACACTTACGAGTAGTTGCTCAATATTTATTAAAATAAGTTGAATCCAAGTGCTTAAACGTCTAATGGCGTTGGTAAACATTATGTTAATTTTACTGAGAGCTGGTTTACAACAAGATCTCCCGTCCAAAGGAGCACCCAAAATAGACAAAAACCTAAAGCTGTTAAGGCAACACGCTTCTTTTTTAATGGGATTAAGAGATATTGTGAAAATGAAATTTTCGTTTCTTCCAAATATTTTAAAGCTGCACAACTGTGAGTTATCCTACGGACATGGTTTTTATATCCATCTATCTAAAAATATCTACGGCCGGAATTCAGTAAATGAGCAAGTTTGTTTTTAATTTTACGAACTAATATGAGAGAAGTGATTTCTTGTAAAAAATTTAGCTGTGGAACAAAAAAGTACCTACCACCGTATTCTACTCTAGTAATTCTACAAAGCAACTTGCATAGTGTTGTGCTCCCAATACTACTTTATTACCCCTATTTGTTTGTATCGTTTAGGTCACTTGCATTATTTATTTACTTATGCATTCATGCCACGTGGCATTATCTACCAGTCAACCTTTGGGTGGTGCAAAGAGGGACGTGGCAGGTGCATAACGAAGACATTTGAGAGAAGTAACAAATTGTAAGCTTCATCATGTGCACATATATATAAATATAAATAATTTGCTATAATACATAACTATGCACACACATTTGCAAATAAATACTATATTATTTAAAGATTCAAAATATACCTATGAACATAAAGATATTTCTGCTATTTGTTTCTTACAAAACTCGAAGACTTTAATTTTAAAAGTGGCATGGGTAGTGAGCATCTTTATTTCAGTGGGAGCGCATTCCAAAGCAAGATAGACTGGATCAATCATTTAGTGTATGAAAAAGCTGAAGTTTTAAGTGTACGAAAGTTGTTTGTATATCGATGTATTCGTAAATATCATAAGCATACTGTACCCCTTCTTCAACCTTCGGATAAAAGAAAAGAGAGATGTCCCATCCCAAGGGTGAAAAGCAATTTTGCGAAACAGCAATATAGTAACATTGCACCAAGATTATCCAATAAACTTAATTTATTGTACAAAACCAAACACCTATAAAACTACCAAATTAAAAACATAATTACAATATGGCTTAAACGTTTTGGCTATGAAGTGGAGAGTCTATTGCTTGTAACGACGTAACTTAAATTTCAAAAATACTTTCAATACACATACGTACACACACACACGAACGCACGCACACACACACACACAGACACACACACACATATACACACACATACACATACATACACACACACATACACACATGCACGCGCAAAGTTAACTAACTCTACTGTTAAGGTTGTTTCAAACTATGTATGTTCCACATGTTTATAGTAACAAGTTTTTGTATAATTTTTTTATGGGAAGGAACTGATTCCCAATATACAGCTAACGCTAGTTTGGGAATCAGGGCTTGCACTTGAATTGTATGCACCTTTTGTTACAATAAAGAATTTTATTATTATTCTCTTTATTTACTTAATATACATATAAATTATATTTTTAAATACATTCACTATAAAAAAATAAAAACAAATATATTTAAAAATATAAAAAATAGTGTCCCACCGGTATCGGGTACAGGGACCAAGCTACCGGTGGTTAGGGTTCCAGAGATAGAAACCTCCTCACAATGAACAGTGAACAACAGAAGAACTATGTGTAGGAGTATTATGCTTGTAACGCATTCAGACTGCTTTGAGTATTTGATGTGTTCTGTCCCTTTCTTAGTTAATTTAAGCATACCAAAGCTGGCATCAGTCTTAGTGTCCCTCAGAAAACGAGTCATAAAGCCTAGTGATGGAGGAACCGTAACCTCTCTGAATACTCCAAGTTATATAAGTCAGGCTTTTACTTAGATTGGTACAAACACGTTCCAAATCCTTGAGATACTTCAGAACTATTTGACGAACTTGGCTTACTGTTTTGCACATTACTTTGTTTATTACGTCATTTACTGTCTGACGTCATGTTTTATTGCAAGTGGCTCTCAAAACTAAGTATCTTTACTTTGGAATGATCGTGAAGAGCTCGGATTCTAAATAAAAATTTAAGTTAAGAAGCTTTTTAATGCGAGTACTAGGACAATATGGTGCTCTATTTACTTTAGAAAGCAATAAATATTTTTTTTTGACAAGGATATAAAACAAAAACAACTGAGTGCCAATCTGTAGCTCAGCATTTATATATATATATATAATAAAATCAGAAATTATAAAAAAAAAAACATTTAACATAAGTCATGAACTTAAAAGTAAGTGCTTAAGACTGAACGTCGAATTGTGGTAAAAAAGTCATAAACGATTCTTTGAGCGATTCAAAATAAAAAAAAAATATACATCAACTTCGAAAATTAAATTTTGAACGACAAATCATAATATAAAACCTTTTTAAAACTGACTAATCGGTCGCAAACTATCAATAATGACTGTTGATAAGGAGAGAGGCAAGTTCATTACACTGTGTTGAATACAAATATTTGTCTACGACGGACGCCAACGCCTTGGAACGTCTGCATACTAATATATTAAGGAAGACTAAGCTTTATCGTAGTAACCGTGACATTATATTTCGTGACCTGACGAATGTAGTTTAGAGTTTATTTTGTAAGTGATATTCATAAGTAAGCCCTTGACACTAAATTCTCGTTTTAAAAACTGGATAAAATAGATTAGGAGTTCATCGCAAACTACGTGACACGAAATTTATATATATAGATGTTGTCGCTACATCAAAAGCTCTTATTTACTCTTAGTTAGTGATCTTCATAGTTTATATCAGTGGTTGTGAGACTGTTTCTTACATAGATATATTTATGTAGGTACGTATGTTTATGTATCTATGTATGTATTTGTTTGTTTCTAGTAGCCACTTAAGAGTTTCAATATCCATCTCCTAGCTTCATCATTAGATCAGTTCCAAGATGCCAAAATTACCTTTCGATATAACTATTACAAATAGGTTAAAATTGACTTCCAAGATTTGTTTAGGCATAGTTAGAATAGTTACAAGTGAAGCGCATAAAAATGTGTTTAAAATAAAACTCACAATTTGTTAACAAAAAAGTTATTAACTACTAGCAGCGCCCCGCGGTTTCACCCGCGTAAGTCCTGATCCCGTTGGAATATTGGGATAAAATATAGCTTATGCGTTAATCCAGGTCTCCAGCTATCTACATACCAAGTTTAATTGCAATCGGTTTAGTAGTTTTTTGGGTGAAAGAGTAACAAACATCCATCCATCCATCCAAACTTTCACATTTATAATATTAGTGGAATCTGTAAAAAACAATTTAAATTCTCACCCCTCAAGTCTCGTTCTGATAATTTATTAAAACAGCAATTAGAGCGCTGGCAATTTTCGACAAAGGTTAAAAAGTCGAGAACAAAGGCCAAAATATATCTCAAAAGTCTTAATCAGTAAAGCTTTACGCCGCTTAAAATTTTTGGTAATTGTTTGCAATTATCGTTGCGGCGACCCCTTAAACCTGTAGGATTACTTCAGATCCTTGAGTTGGATTCCGCATCGATACGGCCTATTTCTAAAGTGCTCTTGAGATCAAAGTGTTTGAGGGTAGGATAGTATCTGTTGTGGCAATATACTTTGTTATCGTCCTATGTAGGTGAATTATATTTGTTGTGGTAAACGGCGTGAAAGGTTTGTAATTTAAATGAGAAAATACCTTTTCAACGTGGAATTATAGACCCTTTTTATACTACCAAAAGGAATAAATTCTGAAAACGAGGCTTACAAAAATTATTGTTCTTTTAATCCCTTATGATATATTTTTTCAATGATTTAATGGTACGACAGAGCAGATTAGTTCTTGACATATGATATAACATAATGAGATTTCTATATTTTTTTTAGTTTTCATGATTAGGTAACAGCGGACCTGTTGGTTTAGTGTTTACTGGTCCTGACTGCTAAACCAGAGGTCGTCGGTTCGATTCCCACCCAGCCGCCCAGGACAAATAATAGCGTGATAAGCATGATAATTTTTTCTGTATCTGGGTGTAATTTATCTATAATATGTATGTATTTAGTAATATTTAAGTATGTTTATGAGCAGTCTGGTTACCATAGTACAGGCACTGCCTAATTTGGGATCAGACGGCCGTGTGTGAGGTGTCTCAAGTCATTTTCATAATAATTCAAAACTTTAAAATATACCCGATTTAAAAATGGTGATGATCTTCGGACACCTGAACAGATGTTCTTGAAATTTAGCTAAGAACACTCTCGATCACGTCACCTTTCAAATCTCTTTCCACCAACTTTAAGAGCTATGATGCACAGACAGACACACAAATACACACGTTAAATTTATAACTCTCCTCCTTGTTGCGTGAGAGATTAAATAATAAAGGTGTCATGGGAGCTATGCCTAACTATAATGGCTACTATTGGAATGTAAATCAGTACCTACAGGAGTACATAATATATTATAAGTATAGAACATTTTATGACCTAATATCCCAGTAGATACATATTAGCACAAATAATTGTGTGATGATCATGATCATTTGTTCTATGTCTTGGTGTAATTTATCTATAATATGTATGTATTTAGAAATATATAAGTATGATTATCAACAGTCTGGTTACCATAGTACTGGCTCTGCCTAGTTTGGGATTAGACCAATCTGCTCCGTGGATCAAACATCCGTGTGTGAGATGTGTCAAGTTATTATTATGATTTATTTATTATGTATATCATAAGTAAAAATACCTATCTGAAAAATGTGATAACAATCATCTTCCTTCTGTAAATATTTAGTTGATTTATGTGAGTGCGTGACCCACACCATTTCTAAAAAGTGATTTTATTGCCACTTATTGACGTATAAATTTCGACTGTAAACTCCAAGTGTTAAAGTGTATTTTGTAACTACAATAATGTTAAACGTTATCATGTTTAAGCTGAGTAACCCTGAAATTAGGAATGGCTGAATTAATCAAAATACCATTATGAGTTCGTGACATAGATATTATAATTTTTTACACATAAATTGTAGTAGAAAAAAAAAATTGTTTTTAATAACATGAGATAAAATCCGGTTTCATATAATGCATACTTACCTACTTGTTATTTGTATTTTTATTACCAGTAAATAAAACACAGATAGCCATGTACAGTTAAACGGAAAAATTAAAAGAAATAGTTTACACTCCAAAAAGAAATTTGTTGAAAAAGAATAACATACACAATTTATAGTTTTCTTTCACTTTATTAATTAAGCACTAAGCATTTAAGCATAGGTATACTTAAGAGTGTTGTGGGTGCCATCTGTTTAATAGGCGACCAATTAAAAATAAATAAAAGCAATAATAAAAATAATAATTACTTCAGTCATAAATATAAAAATAAAGACATGAGCCACATTAGATGTGCGAATCGGGACTTAATCACGGTAATAATTAGAAGGTACAATACCTTTTTGGTTACTCGACATTTCGTACGAATTGCACCGATCGCGTTAACGGGTGAGAAAACAATAAGACATAAACCAGTTCTGCAAGCTTGAACTTTAAACTATATTTTCTTTATTTAAAACACTCATTAACTAGGTGTTGTTGCGAAAAAAAACATACCTATATATACGTTGTATATGTCAAATGTAAAATACTTTTTATGTTCCGGCAGGACAACATCTGTCGGGTCCGCTAGTGTACATATAAATATATGTTATCACTTCTGATGTGCAGGCAGTCGTACGACTGACAGTTTTTTTTTTTTGTGATGTTCCAAATTTAAATGAAAAAGTCGAAAATTTTAATGGTATTTTTAAAAGGAAAATTATTAAGTCAAACTTTGGCGTTTTGATATTGAATTTCTTTACGTGAAATGAGGCACAGCCAAAAAGTATACAAACACTACGTTGGCACAGCTTTAGAGTTCTGCTGTCACATTATGTTTTGATCATAAGCTTATTGCACTGATCCCCGTGTCGTATCTAGACGGATGTCTAGATACGACACGGGGATCAGTGACGTCATTACAGCCTGGCGATTTGTCAAATGCCCGACAATGCCTGTGTAATGGCTGAACGATATCTTTATAGTTTCCTTATGACCATCCCAACCGTTCATGTTTTTCTACTATTGCCTTTTTGAGATTGTTATTCTTACAAAAAAGCTATTTACCAAATACAATTTCAATTTTATTGTGTATTCTGGTGGTTAGTTGTTAGAGTTTTATATTTCATGCCGACATTGAATTAAAATATTAAACAACTTCTATAACAGCGCCAATCAATATTAAATCAGACGACAGGGGTGGAGGGAAGGGGGAAGGGAAGGTCTAAAGTTTCAATGAGTAGATATAAAAATGGTTTGTAATGTTTTTATTTTGCCATTAAGGTCGTATCGTCGCACGAGGATGCAAAATTGTAATTGGGAAGCAGTTTTCACAGCTTAAGGATGCTGGCAACACCTGTAATCCCAAGTGTTGCCACTCGTCGTAAAAAAAATGTATAAAATTTTAGTTATGCTTGCAAAAAAATTAAGTGTTCGAATTAAAAAGTCGAATACAAAGTAACTTGGCATAAATTTATAACTGTTTGGCTTTCCTTAACATAATAATGCCTAATAGTAGATATTTTAGTACATGGACCTACTAAAATAACTATGCATGTCGCAAAACATATATATTTTTCAGAAAGTATTAAAAAACCAGAAATAGTTGAAAGAAAGAAAGCCAAAAACTAAAACATGTTTCAAATCATCAATATTATGTACTGTATGTATATTCATTATTTACAGTCTACGCCGGAACTTGATAATAATAAGGATCTTTAATACGTATCCTACTAATATTATAAACGTGAAAGTTTGTGAAGATGTATGGATGTATGGATGTGTGGATGTATGGATGTATGTATGTATGGATGTTTGTTACTCTTTCACGCCAAAATTACTGAACCGATTGCGATGAAATTTGGTATGTAGATAACTGGAGACTTGGATTAACATATAGGCTACTTTTTATCCCGATATTCCCACCGGATCGGGACTTACGCGGGTGGAACCGGGTGCTGCTAGTTATATATAAAAAAATTGCGTAAAAAATCAGTACGTAGAGTATTGTTACGGATGCTACCACTTCATGAGGCGGAGTGTGTCAACGCCAAATGAAATAGCCAATCAACTCACGCATATATTGTAGGTCAAAGAAAACGTCAGGTCAACCTTGGGGTAATGCAGAAATAAAAGTGGTAGCTGCAAAGACATGTTAAAGAGAGAAAAGAGAGAGAGATAATATTCCAAAGATACGAATTTAAAAGTCTTATAATAATTTGGATTGATAAATCAAGCTATGAACTAAATATACACATTAAGTACGTAAATAAAATACACACTGTTATATAGGTGCAAAGCTTACTATGTGCCATTGATAGATAATATACATGTTATAAACATACAGATACACACATATCAAGTCAGAGAGTTATGTACTAGCGCTGTGTCAATTCTGCCAACTCATTGTGGAGGAGATCACGTACTCTCCTCTTAAATATATAATATGTGTGACGATTAAATAAATAAAATCAAGCAATTAACTTCCAAAGATGAAGCGTCAAGTGACCTTAGTGAATTAAAAAAAAATACTCAGTGGATTAAAAAAAAAACAAAAAACAATTACCGTAACAAAGCCACTGAATAGCAGCTTCGACCCTCGCAATGAAAAAACAACTTGTTTTAACGACTTGCTTAATTGTTCGACTTTTTAATCAACTTTGAACGAAAAGAAACGCAAGACTGATTACAACTCCAAAGAAACAATCAAGTTATATAATGAGTTGCCATCAAGAATAAAAGTTTAAGAACAAGTTCGATGTAAACGTTCTATTTGGGCAGCTGACATAACCTAATAAGTCAGGATCAAAGTCTTAATACGACGTTATAACTATTTCTCATAATGAAAATCATTCCTGGTAAAGGTAATTTACAATAAATAGTAGTACCTCTTAATATACATATGTATTAAGTATGATACCGTAGAACAAAGCATTTTGTCTAAGCAATAGAATGACATCAAAATTGACACGCGACAAGGGTGAAAAGCCTTAGCTATGTAACAAGTTATGCAGGCTACAAGTTAATCATTAGCGACCAGCGTGTTTGTATGTAGATGATGGGGTTCTCTCGGATAAAACAAACTAACTGAGAAAAAGCACATTCTTACCTACAGCAAGTAATTTTGTCATGATTCGTTAATGATTAACAAAAAGCAAAGCTCATACCCAAACCTCAAGAGCTTTCATAGGCAGGTGATTATATATTGGACGATTTTTTACATACTTGCGGCATGATATTCCTATCTTCAATACGAATGTGTTCGCAAGCGGTAGTCTATTAGGCAAAGCCAGTTGACGAAACTAAAGAGGGAAGACGGAAGTATGGCGTGGACCAAAGCGGAAGTGTTAAGGGAGATTCAAGAGGTTCTAGGGACAGCTCTACGATTCGGTCTCCGAACCTGCTACCGCTAGTACCTAATGCGGCCGAAGACCCAAGATCAAAACTAACCCAACATTATACCGAAGATATCCTGGGCATCAGCGTGTACGATATTAGAATGGCCCTGAAACAAGAACCACAAGGCACCGGGCGACGACGGAATCACATCACAGCTTCTGAAAGTGAGTGGCACACCGCTCCTAAAGACCTTAAGAAGCTCTTTAACTCCGTCTAACGAGTTAGAGCGTGTTGGTGGTATTCTTTAAGAAAGGTGACAGCACCTTAATGAAGAGCTATAGACCCATCTCGCTTCGCAGCCAGGTTTATAAGCTGAGCCGAAAAATCTTCAATACCATAAACCACATCCACTTACTTCGGCCAGTTATACGGTAGACCTAGGAGTATTACTTGCCGTCAATACAACGTACAATAGATTCACTTACAGATCCGTCTTCAAATTGTATTAGGTTTAGTACATTGTATTTTGTGTTTTTTTACTACTTTTAGACGAACCCATGAACTACGAATGTTCGTATTTAGGTATGATTACACTCGATCGTGCCGTTCAAATGTCGTTAAATTGTTACATTACACCTTAGCCTTACAGCCAATCATAATCTCTTAATGTAGTAGTTTTTCATCGTTTAGTTTTCCTTGGATAGTTAATGGAGTGATTTGTTGTCACCTTCTCCATTGCATTAATAATACCTTGTTTTTACACAGTGTTGTTTGTTCCTTCATTTTATAATTTTTTGGTATATTGCACAAATCTGTTTTACAGATTAATCTTTACTAATATTATAATAAATCTAAAAGTAAGATTGTTTTTATTCATTTTCTGTTTGTTTGTTAAATTTTCAAGCCTTAACTACTCGACATTTTGCAGTCATCCAGAAAAAGAACTGTTCCCGAGGAATATTGAATTGATTGACGAAGTCTACATTAAGGCGAGCGATGCCAAAGACGTAAGCTACTAAATCAATAAATTATTCTAATCTGCCTTGTTTCACTTACTAAATCAACTGACATACGTTTATATACATGAGGGTGAAACTTACATAAATATTAATACCCTTTGGCTTACTAAACTTATTTGAACCCTGGTCAATGTATTTATAATCAGCGTGGTATATTTTGTACGGTTTCCGTTGATCACCAGAAAGTTTCATGATGAAGTTAAAACCGTGCTTGGTGTATTATAAAGTCGATCGATAGTCCGGAGTGGCAACCTTGTTATTGTGATAAATAAACTAAAAAAAAACATATTATTCTTGGACTTTTAAAGCCACATTAAAATTTTGGTAACGGCATTTGTTTCTTATAAATATTACAACGATAAAGTACCTACTATTTGACACATCTAATATGTGTGTACATTGTAAAGGGCAATAATCTTTTAAATGTTTTGATCTAGATAATGTTGTATTAAAAAAAATATAATGGTGTATAGTCACATTACAGTCCTAAAGCTTTAGTTTCGTTTTCTGTAGTAAACATTCAGCAACATTGCTTTTGTGTAAGATTCAGCATAATAACCTTTTAATTATTACGGTATATTATACAATAAATGAATATTTAGCGGATACAAATTGAAAATGAGTACGGTACCGTTTGTAATGGTAATTGTTGTATTAAGTTGGATTTAATTATATTAGTTATTTATATTTATTAGTTTTGGTTTGTGTGACATTGATGTTTGATTTTGTGTAATTAAGTATACTTCCTTATGTCAATTAATTTTGCATGCTTTAATCGCGGGACACGATTTACTTCGCATATTATAACACCTTAGATCAAAGAAATCTAAATAGATTTCTGTGCCTTAGATGTTAAATTATAATGCATTATGACCTGCAATAAATAATTATGATTATTATGAATCATCGAATAGATGGCAAGTCAGTATTCAAAATTTTGACTGAGGATTGTAGAACAATAAACAGTACCATTCATGTGGACTGAAGGTCAAATAACGGATCGATGATGCGTAGGCGGACGCACGACACGCACACACTACTGAAGATCTCTTCAGAAACAAACAACAGTCAAACATCTAAACGTATCCTTTGTACTTTCCAAACTCGCCTGTATTCTCATTGTTGAAGAATGATTGTTAAATGCAATCATTTTAGACAAGTAGTAATAATATTATAATATTCCGGGACATATTATTCATCGCTATCTAGACTCAAACTAAGCAAAGCTTGTACTATGGGGTCTAGATCCTTTTTTGTAAATACATACAATCACTCAAACCAATGCAAATAAACATCACATCTGTATCGAACCCGCGACCTCAAATGTTGCGGTCGAAAGCATTACTGCCCCATCACCGAGGTCATCTATAAATAATTAAATAATTACGTAACACATAAGTTAACCAATCGATATTTCAATGAGGTGATGTTATCGGAATATCGATTTGTCCTATCAAAATTATGACTGTATTCCTTATTTAAAAAGTTCACCCGACGTTCTGTTTAAGTGAAGTATACTAATTAACAGACTTTTGAGTGAGAGTGTCACTTACATTAATTGTAAATGCCTTACAGAGATTTAACTATTCAGTTCACAACACGGCAATGGCAAGGTGGCCATTTAATCTATTGCATTATTCGAACTTTGTATCTATAGCTACAATTATGTAAGGAAAAAAGTTACTATAATGTCTTTGAACAGTAATTCACCGCCATGGCATCAAATAAATCAATAGGCCATGAACTCGTTGATACCTTCATATTTAACTGTGTGAATAAATGAATGGACCTACCAACTAACATCCGACCGAGCCGAATGCCGATATAGCTCATCAGTAGAACTTAATGTTTATTCTTGCCTTGGTGTGTTTGGCTGAAAAAACCACCACAAGGTGTACCCTAATAAACTAATACCTAATTTAATACTATTATTTTGACACTTTTGGTTTTAACATACCTCACGTTCACCTGAATAAATAAATCCGTGTTTTATTGCCCCTTTTTTCTCTATCTAATAACCCACACAAGGCGCTAAATAAAATTAACAGTAAAAACTACTTAATTAAATGATATCAATCTTTGTTACTGAAAAACAATCATTATCAAGTTTCCAATAAAATAACAGCGTGCTAGTCAAAGACTCCGTAAACTTAAATTATCGGAATACTTCCGACGTTTAAACAGCGATAACAAGGTAACAGCTTTAATGGCCATTCTGAGATCAATACTGAAACTTAGGCGAAGAAGCCAGTAACAATTTTCCCTATATTGAATCACGAGAAAAAGGAGGGCTTTAAAAAAGTAAAATAATAGAATCAAACTTCACGGATCGATTCGATTCTATTATTATTCTATTCCTATTGTATTATTTTTATTCACATACGCTGTGAATAAAAATAATACAATATGAATCTCTGACTACTGGTTAAAACATGAGACTGCCATGTCGGGGGTTTGATTCCCGATCAGTGTAAGTATGTACTTGTATGCAGTAATATGTTTATTAGCATTGGTCTGGCTGTTTCTAGGCATAATATGGAGGTATTTACAAAAAAAAAATTATGTAAATATGCTTCTCCGTGTCGTACAACAAAATGTAAGAGTGCTTATTTTGCATCTAGATAGTACTATATAATAATATCCTAGAATGTTATAGTATTATCTGCTATTTCACTGACCAATTTAATAATTGGTCATAAATACGTGCTATTAATCCGAAGAGAGCTTTTGTACACTCACCAAAGTAACTCCTACAAAAACCGATAAGCAGGCGATTTTATGACGACGCTCAAGACCATATAATTATCAAGCCTCCAAGATCTTGGGTCTTTGCTTCTTTCTAATGAGAGCTGATAGAGACGTGTCAGAATAGGAGACAACTTGACTGCGTAACAGATCTCGTCCCCGATATATACGCTTCAGATCCACTACGGAAATGCCATCTGGTCCACTGCCTCTATTCTCTAGATGCAGTAAACATTTTTTTCATTTAATTATTTGAAACAATAATTGATTTGAAAGGCTTTCATTGTGTGGTGGAATAGAGGAACTGACGTGGGTATTTACTTTGCTGTCTAGATGAGAATATTCTGCGAATAAATTAACAAGTAGATCTGGTTTCTCCTTAGCGTTTGGTTTTAAGGTTTATGTCATTAAAAAGAATAAAGTAGTCCATAGCTTGACGACAGGATTAGTGCAGCCAAGGGTAAGAAGCGAAAAAGTGTCGTATCTCATTCTAAAATATGCGTCGCCTTACTCGTTTGGTGCATTTTGGACTGGTGTCAGGTGGCGGTAGTGCGACATACTTTTCACCACACAGTGATATGACGTCCCGAAGGGTGGTGAAACGGACACAAAACGTTTGTCAGCATCGGATGTGAGCAGAAGGTTCAGGAAATACGCAGTGTTTCCTGCAACGTTAGGAATGCATGTGGGCTCGTGAAAAAGTTGGGAGAAGCTTTAAGTTGTAAACTTGTAAACCTTTCTCCTAGCGTGGTTGGTGTTCCGGTAAGGGCTGATGTGGTTGTAACCATAAAGTCCCCCAGGAACACCAACTACACATGGAAAATGATGTTGGACGGTGTCTGCAGCATCGCTGATACATTTCATGAGCCTTGGGCTGACATACCGGTTAATGCAGGTATGCCAGATCACAGGGAATACAGGTATGCCAGATCACAGGGAATACAGATCTGCGTCTCCGTTGAAAAGAGTAAGTGCGGTCTATTACTCTAGAAATGGTGATGGACATGAGATTCCAGATGTCAGAGCAACCTCGGGGCTATACTTGATGGATGGGGCAGACTTTCACGTTTATTGTGTTAATGTTAGTTAGCCCCCTACAAACTGCGGGCGACCAGTGGTGCACAGTTTCTTCATCCCACTGCCCTCCAAAATGAGCCACCCAGTGAACCAATAACTTGCAAGCTCAAAAGGTTCTCTGATGCAGCGACTAAACGAAACACAGCGTTTATGTGCTGCTATTTCACGTTGGTGTTCTGTGAGAGCGTGGAAACATGACTGGCTTGTTGGCCTAGTGGTCAGTGACCCTGACTGCTATGCTACAGGTCGCGGGTTCGATTCCCACCTGAGTCTGGGTGTTCTTTGTGTCCGTCGCTTGACATACAAAATTTGTTTTTTGTAAGTCATTGTAAATTCCTCATTGTAAAGTCCCCCGCGACGCAGGAGTAATTCCTAATGAGGGAGTTGTCTTTTTAAAAACCAAAAAAAAGAAAAACTAAAAACTAACCAGTTCAAGCCAGCCCAATTTATGAGCTAAGTACTGATGTTGATGTAGCTAGGCTCTACTGGTATTCATAATAAATATATACGGTTTTAATCCTGATTCGTTGTTCTACTTAGTGTGGTGAATGACACCGACGCGGGTTGCTTCACTCTTTGCAAAAGGGACCTCGAAATACAAACGTTATTATAAGAAGCTCTATGTATAATGTACCAACACAGAGAAAATGTTGAATTTGCTTGAAGTTATCACCACTAAAAAACTCATAATTTATTTATTTACACTTCCTGCACATACATTGCGTTAGCATTTTCTACCAGTCAATCATAATCAATGTTAAAATCAAAAGACGGTCCTTAACATACCGCAAATGAAAGTAATGACCCCTAAACTCCTAAATGCGTGACATTGCAGAAGACTTTACTTGTAAATGATTTTCGGAAATTAGTCGTACTGATGCCGTGTTCCTTTTATGTTCACGTCAGAGTCATTTGCAGCCGTTTTTATTAGGGCACACTAATGTTAAATGGGGATGAATGCTGTGCCACAGATGTAACAGCGGAGTTAGAATTGAACAAAAGGTATACACGACGATCTATTATATACTACACTATTATGAAACTATGGTTATATTATCTGTCATTAGGGATATACACACAAATAAGATAAAATAAGTTATGGACAGTACTACTTGCACAAGTCTAGTTATCTAAATTTTCTACTCTATTAGTTTTTTTTTTTTATTCTCGAACGAACAAACGTGAAATTTGGAATATGCACTTATAGTTTATGTAAAGCAGACATGCAGAAAGCTAAAAAATTTAAACAATATGAGTTACAAATTACGTGACATGGCTACATCAAACTAAACGCGTCCAATATATATATATATGTTAACCTGTCATGGTACGTAGGTCTATAAAATGACAGTTCAAGTTATACTGGCCAATGGAACAAAAATAAATTAGAAAATCTATACGTATACCTAAATATAAAAAAGGCCCTCCATATGTTTGTGATCCCAACTCTAAAGCAGTCCATTGGTAGACGTAAAATTTTATTAGCAGCGTTAATATGTGCTTGATTGATAGTAACGCTAATAGAAAAACAAAAAGGAAGCGAATTGCACATATATCATCACATTACCTAGAGCTCTCTGTTTTATCTACTGGTGTACCATAAAAAGACACATTGAAAACACCAATAAATGTAAAAGAAATACATAAATAGAACAAAATAAGAAGGCTAAGATACAGCAAAGAGCGGTTGCTAGTAGAATATACATGAACCAATTGAATGAATTATGCCTACCTCTTTCTTGCTTTTACGTACTCGTACACCACAATATTAGTAGTATTAAAGAAGTGAAATGCTCCATAACGAAGATAGCTGCATATCTATTCTAATATTACAAAGCTGAAGAGTTTGTTTGTTTGGTTGAACGCGCTAATCTCAGGAATGGTTGGAAATAAAAAAAAATATTTAGTGTTGCATAGCCTCTTTATCGAGGAAGGCAATATAACATCACACTACGACCAATAGGAGCGAAGCAGTGATCATAAACGCAGGTGAAACTGCGGGGATGGCTAGTCTACAAATAAACTATTTTGCTTCTCTATCGTTCAGTGTAAAATAAATTATTTTTTTCAACAATTTTAACAGGTAAAATGTAAAAGTCATAAATAACCTATTTTTACTCTTACTCGCTTTACTCGAAATCGACTCATAAACTCATCACAAATGCTGTTAGAATCATAATGTTATATTGACCTCTGGTTCGAAGCAACATTTTACTTTTACAATTATATTATCGGCCTGAACTAACGTAAACTAATGTGGAAAGAAAAAGGAAAGACTTGTTTTGTATGTACCAACGAAAATCATACTTTTATTTATTTTACAAAAAACGTCAAATGAGTTAATGATCATACCATCAATTAACTACAGGAGTTGAGATTTTGACAGCTCCGAGCGCTAAACGACAGAAAAAGATATATGTTTCCCTCCCTCGTTTTGCATAATAAATGAATGTGAATTGAATTAAATTTTGTCGAAAATCTACCCTTCAGAGAGAGGCATCTGGATTATCTTGCCGTGGAAATGTAAGACTGATTACCTGGACCTCAGGGAGCTACGTCGATTACATATTCGATAAGGGGCTTAACACGCGGGTGGGTCTTTCGAGACCTAGGTAACATATTGACCTTAACTATTCGACACTGAGAATGACTTACATAAGTAAATTTAAGCTTCATTAAATAGTATAGGTAGTTTAAATGAAATTAAAAAACTAAATCTTGATATAGTAGTATTTATTATTATTGATTTAAGTACCTAGTGCTTCCTCGGCCATTTCTGGTCTATTGTAGCGCACTCTGGCTTTATATTTCTACTGGTCAGACTTATGGCTTCGAGAAACCTCCAGATCCTATCAGCAGAGATTGTTTGTATTTCCTGCGGTTGCATGATGTGCATCCCTAGGTTATTACTTTGGTACCGCATTAGTGGGCCACAAAAGCATAGAATATGCATTGCACTTTCTTCTGTAATAGTAACGTAAATAAGTAGGTAGGAAAGTAACGTAACGTTCTTTGAAAATGTAACGCTTATCAGAAAATATATAATTTTGTAAGTGTATGAGTGTTGGCAGCATTTGATATGAGGTGATGAAGGTGGATGATGAACATCAGCTATTCAGAAAAAAAGAACCAACGAGGAAATCCTAGTAATGGCAGACGAAGAGAGACAGTTGTTGAAAACTATAAACAACAGAAGGGAAAAAATGGTTGGCCACTGGATAAAACACGACAACTTTTTCAAAACAATATTGAAAGAAACAATTGAGGGAAAGAATAGACGAGGAAAGCCTAAAAGAAGTTTTATACAAGTAAAGGAGAAAGAGAATCATGAAGAGGTCAAAAAGATAGTAAAGAGAGGAGTGGCGATTGCTCTACCGACAAAAGCGTAGTTCTTAAACTTGCAGAGTATTAGCAGTATTAGTATTTGCAGGTAATGGTTAAGTATATTTGTTACTCCTTTACACTGAAATAGCACGCTGGGTTTCAACAAATTTTATAATAAAAATAGACTTTATTCTGGGATAAAATATAGACACATGGCAACTAAATCCCAGCAGGTAGAGCAGCGATCGAAGCGTGGTAATAGTATGATGTAAAAAATTGTAAAATATTTCTCAATCAATCACGTCATAAGCGCTAAAAGGATTTTCATAAAATTGAGCATATTGATGGATTGTGTCCTGAATAAACATACAAGCACAAGATAACCTAGACCGATTTGGAGACTCGGCTAAATGCTAAACCTTTAATATAATATTATCTACGTATTTACGGGAATTAACGCGATCACGAACTGAGTGACACTGACGACTGTGAGTGTACGTCAGCCTGTGACCACGGCCAGTGCAACCTGGTCGAAACGTCAGGCAATTCAGAGGTATGTAATACCTTTTTGTGATCGCGTTAATTCCCGTAAATTCGTAGATAATATTATTTCATGGAACGCGAAAGTTTAAAAGTTAGTAAACCTTTAATAAATGTGAAACGATAAATACTGACTTTTTAAAAGAGTGGCCATGAGTTTCTTTGCCAGTATTCTTCTCATAAGGCTCTACGCATTTTGGAAACTGGAAGTTATAGATCGACACAAGCAGGCAGTAAATTTTGGTGTTTTCACATAATTTACCTCGACAATCCAGTACATGCTGTGAGGTCTGTTTGCGCCGATCTATGATTTTAACTCTAGCTTCAATTTAACGTTCATAAATATCACTTAGTGTCTTAATTGAATAAATGATTTTGAATTTGAATTGAATAAACACCGTAAGCAACCAAACTTTAAAAAACTAAATGAAATCGAAGTATAGACCGTTTTACTTAGCGATATAGTACCAATCTGACCCCTTCCAACTGACTTGAAGTAAAATGGAAGTAACGATGAAGGTCAAGGTGGTACAGGAAGTTTCAAAAGACACTAGGTACTTTTAAACGTTCTAGGATTATAATTGTCTCGAAAATTAGAAACAGGCAGTTCATTTCAGACTTTAGCGATTCAAACCAAAAAGTTTAGATCGCTATCAAAACGTTTTGTTCGACTTCTTGATTTTTGGTGAGTCGAAAATGAAAGGATGGAACTTCTGACTGTCGGAACGTCTAGAAAGTAGTCCGTTATAAGAATGGTGAAGGTTCAATAAATTCGAAGAGAGCTTTCGCACACTCATCAAAGTGAATCCTATAAAAGAACTATAAGCTGACGACTTTACGACGGTACCTAAGAGTATGTAATTTCCCGTTTATAAGCTTACGGGCTCTTCGATCAACAGAGCCCAATGCTTCAAGTTGACATTTAGCTGAGCCATCACAAAGGTGACTGTGGTGACCATTTAAGGTCAAATTTCGGCTGTATGGAGATGAAGCAGCTGTTGGGTTTTGTTATGTTTACTTTTTTGTTTAAACTACCATTATGGATCCTGTTCGAAGCAAACGTTTATGATTATTCTTGGGACGTGATAGCGTGATGTTTATCGCTACTAGGTACTTAATAACTTTATAAGTGTGCATAACATACACGTGCAGTGTATGCTACGCTATAATCCTGTCACCTGTTGGTATATAACCATACACATACACATAGAACTACAGGACAATGGTGCCAATTTTGTCGTTACATAACTCTCTAAATTAGACTAAAAATCGATAAAATTTATTTTAGTTTTGACATATGACGTTTCACATTCTGAAAACGTAGGACTAAATTTATTTTAGTTTAACAGAAACAAAATTGGATAAGTTACTCAATTTAGCCCAAATTTACTCATTAGTTATTCCGTTGTACGTTACGAACGTTTAAAATTAGAAACCCAGCTCACACTAAAATTAGACGTCGCCTAAATACATGCTGACTAACTTTTAGTAATACAAATTTTCTTAAATTTACTATCTAATCTAAAGTCTAAACAATAACGAATATGTGGTTTTAGTTATAGTTAGTTCAGCGGAAAGGTATGTATTTATAAGCAACTAGTTACACAGATTACAAAAAAAGTCATACTGTAGGTTGGCTTATGAAAACTCAGTAACACTCAGTAACACAGATTTACGACACTTTGTTTACCATATAATCTACAATATGAGTAAACCAACATTTATAGGCATTCAAAAACCTGTATATGTTGCTTCAGGAGATTTCATTAATTCACTCTTTGTCATTTATTCTTAATTTTTAGGTAGTGGTGTAATCAAATTCAGTGCTGTCTTTATGAAAGTAAATTGAATTCAATGGAACAATAGAATAGCATATTCTAAATCTCTGAACTCAAATAAGAAAATTTTAGAGACATTTCTGTTTACTGCCGTACACTACATAATCGGCACCAATATCTAATGATAATTAACTTTCTCCTTTATTTGAAAGGCATAATTGCTTAAATTCTTTTGACACAAATTTTATTGGCACTCGTTAGCGCAGGTCGAGACGATTTACGCTGGTTTTTACCCAATATCCAGCGATCCCAGCGGTGAAATCAACTTTCCAGCGTTATATTTAAATTTGATTGCGTTTAAAACCTCCGTCGAGTTAAAAAGTACCTTAATGCCTTGCCATAATGAGGCTTTGTGAATGTAAACTTTGAATTTTGTTAGCATTTAAATACGGGGTGGCCTATAGAGATTTTCGGTTTACTGATATTTTTATTTGGAAATCAGAGTTTCGTTTGACGATAATCGTGATTTCGTGCCTTACTTTTACTAATTGTAAAAAAATCAGTCACGTACCTTCATAAAAATGTAGTGTGTGTTCATTTAATTTTATTATAGACGTAAGGCAGGGCGATATAATGTCATAATTCCATGTTCCAAATAAATAAATAATAAAATTTGTCGCTATTATGATCGTCTTTGTTTATTGAATATTATTTTTGAACATTTATCATATTTTTTAATGATATAAATGTACATTTTAGCTATATTCTGCTTGTTTTTTATTATTTTGCTTTTATGTAACTCGTTAGGTTTCATCGATTGTAATGTATTATATTGTGGACCACTCGCTAACCGTAGGGGTTCATCTTAGTACTGAGAATAAATAAGAAGTGCGATTTGGGCGGGGCACGAGCGCCGAAGCTATGAGCAAATGCTGAGTTGCGCGGTAATTATGTATCGAAAAAGGAGAAAAGAAAAATGTGTTTGGAGTGCAGTGTGTCCAAAATAACGTATAATTGTTTTTTAGTAATATTGACAAAAAATCACAAAGTATAATCTAATTTAGAGGGAAAACCGTTATGAGCTTATTTACTAAAACAGTTAGACATTGCCTACTATATTTTAACACTAACTATATTGGAACTACGAGGGCACGCAATGAACTACATTGAAATATTTGGTAAATATTATGATGCGCATTCGTTAGCTTTCTACTATTGACGTACTGCTGTTTCGGACGAAACGGTTGGCAAGTATGGATAGGAAACGCTACCCTACACTGCATAAAGGTGTGTTTAAAATAATTACAAACGGCGTTTATGATGCATATTTAATAAATGCTCTGTGACAATGATTTATCATCTAAGCGTGCCCAACTGGTGTTACATGATGCAGAACAGAATACAGTTAATGCATTTCTAAATACATTTTCTCAGTTGTGTGGGTTTATCTTACGAATGTACGTCATCGTTGCATACGAGTAGGAACGGTTTATGAGCCGGCAAGTAACAGAAAGTACTTCTTATTCCAAAGAAAATCACAAATGCTATGAATACAATCAGTTGTCTGAAAATGGGATATAGTTTTGAATTGCAACATATCCGGCGCGTTATAGTATTCTAAAAACTCCGGCAACACCATGTACTTGTAATAAGAATTGTAAAAAAGTCTTTTTTAATCTAATAAACTCAGTTTATAGCATGAATGGAAACTAATTAGAATATAAAACGCATTAGCGCAATATGCGATTTTATCGCTTCAAGCGACCTCTACTTTATTAATATTACCGTTATAAAACGGTAAAGAGCAAGCTTAGTGAAAATCAATTTGAGAGGTTTGGCATAGAATGAAAATCTTAGAATGTAATATGCTCGCATAGTTTATATAGACTACTTTACTAATTTCTTAATGATTTTAGTTTTAACAAGTCTTGCGTAGCAACACTTTTAATTTTGGAATAGTATGTTTTTCCGGATATCAACATGCACTAGGCTAGCACTCTTTATGAATTTAAAGGAATAGATCAGAGCAACTCCCTGACCGTATTAGAGCCACCTTACTAGAAAGGAATCTACCAAAGACCTCAGTAGGTCAAACAATTTTTCGAAGGGTCGCCAAAGGGTCGCAATGCAAGTCATACCATTTAAGTCTATAGGCATCGTTTTGTTGAACGGAAATGATTTGGCATAAAAGGCATATATATCATAAAAAGATTTTTCTTATACCGCTATTCTTGTTTGCCTCCAAAGTATGTACAGATGATTCACGAACTGTATTTCAAATATAAACTTTTAACGTAACCACACTACCACGAACTATAATAAATAATATATATATCTACCTTCGGTAGAAGAAATTATGAACTAGGACAGCGACTGTAACTTTTGGTTGCCCGGAAGAGATTGAAAATCGGTCTATGCAAAAAACCACAGACAATTGCTTCCCTGAAGGCTAACATACTCGTAACTCGCGTTCTTTTTAAATTGAGATTGTAGATGTCATTCATAATTGGTCGACCAGAATACACCACTTCACTCCAAATTCAAAAAACTTCATCAAACTACATTTCATAAATAACGTCTTCGAATGTCCTTTAAAATAAAATAAAAATTATGGCAATGTCACTTACACAGGTTGTATTATTTTAAAAGCTCGAGCGCTCTTATACAAATGTATATTAATTTCCTCTTCGCTGTACAAAAAAAGAGTTTATATAGCTACTAGCAGCGGCCCGCGGTTTTACCCGCGTAAGTCCCGATTCCGTTGGAATATCGGGATAAAAAGTAGCCTATATGTTAATCCAGGTGTCCAGCTATCTACATACTAAGTTTCATCGCAATCGGTTCAGTAATTTTGGCTTGAAAGAGTAACAAACATCCATACAACATACTCATAAACTTTCACGTTTATAATATTAGTAGGATCTATCTAAAGCAAGCGTATTCATTGTGACAACGTATTAGTTATTTTGACTTAGTAGTAGGTTTTACTTTAGGATGAGCACAATATATAACATGAATTATTCAATACAACATTTAGTATTTATTTTTAAAAGACTACATTGATCCACATTACTAGATTTTTTTTTAACTCCTCTATCTAAGCTTAGCTTGCGATAAGAGACAGTTTTCGTCAGTAGTGTGACTGGGCGGGGTTTAAACCGCAACCACTTGATCGACGTCTGACGACTTAGCCATTAGCGTATCACAAATGCTACAAAATGATTGAAAAATTACAAAGAAAATCAAATATCTAGTATTTCCTTTTGTAAATAAAAAGACCCAACAATAAAATAACAAGACATGATCAGACTCACCAAAAAATATTTAGATCCAGAGCATTTTATAAAATTCTGTATAACTAAAATGAAAATGTTTGCCAGTCCCAAAGGTTTGGTAAGAAGCCAGGTATATAGCAGACACCTGTGGACTACAGATCGATTTCACTACTCTAGCCGCATATAAAGGGAATTTGCATTTTTTCAACTGACCACACACACCGAACATACTTAGTTAAAGTTATTTCTCGCGGGATTAAACGAACGTAGGAAGTACGTACAGGTGATATTTTCAATAATTTCTTGTGAGTTCTTTAATTTATACTTTAATTCTGTGCTCGATAGTTTAGTTGGTTAGTATTAATAAATGGAATAAACTGATGACGTCATACATATTTCTTTTCGGATGCTATGTAATATCTTTTAAAAGAGCAAGAGATTTTTCTGTATGATCTCGAAAATCGAAAAAGTTCAAACTGTAACATTAGTTCAAATAGGAAATTACCTGGATGTAATTACAGAAAATTGTGTACAAAATCGTGTAGTATTATCTAATTTTTTTTTATAATTTATTGTACAGTATTCCAGTAATAAACAATACAGAATGATTACAAATATTTAAGCATATATTATCAATTGTTGTTATTGTCACTCACGGCGATCTCGTCCAGACAAGTGCAATCGTATGAGACAAATACGGATTATAATTATGTTTGTAATTTATTTCACAATGTACAATATCGGTGTGATGATTGCTGAAAAAAGAGATTCGCAAGCTACATTTGACCAAATAATTGTATTATAAAATTAATGTTGCAATTTATTTAAATTCAATAATATTTTGTATTTTCAGATTTTTTTTAGAAGTTATAACAATAGTTACAACATAACAATTCTATAAGCAGGCATTCTGTTATTCACGGGACGAAATTTGAGTATCTTTCTTCCCATTGAGCTCTGGTGATACTCACTAGTAAAACAACCGCACGCTAGTAACTGTAGGCTTCTAAAGGGTGAAGTTAAGGGACGAACCAGGCCTCTCCAATCTCAGGAGTTGAAATGGTAGAATATTTTAAAATAAATATCAACGACAGAGCTACCAACTGAATAATGCAAAATATTTTTCAACCATTGAATACAAAACTTATACATTAAATATCAGTCGCATGTGTTCAGTACACCCACGACTTGCCGTAAAGGGAGAGAGTACTCTGCATTCAGTCCAAGAACGTCGGTCGTACATAAGGTCCGGCCAAAAGAGTTCGGATTGTGTTCATAAGTAAATTATTTGTCTTAATACCAAGGTGAGTAACAGCAAGGGAACGATATCTATTCTTTGTGCTAACAGCGTAATGAAGTACATCTATCTTTGTATGATTGTTACAGGGCTGACAACGCTCATTCAATGTGTTACAAATGTCAATTTATTTGAACGTATGCCTCCTGGTTTGCATGCTTAGTTAACGTACACGAAAAATTACCTAACGTCACAACACGCTCACTACCAACTGAAAACTAAACCAAAACTGGTGTTAAGAACAACTTTTTACACGTACGTGTGGAGGTTTAATTATAATAATGACGTCATTGTACTCATTATAGTGGACGGATATCGTGGGAAATATCGACCGTGTGGCTACATTGCGCGCCCATGCGGAAAAATGATAAACGACTAGTGACCAACACTATAAAGGTGCCGCAGACAATCCTGTTTAGTTAGTGACCCTTCTTCAGGTAATAAAATGTTTTGACATCCCTAAAGGTGAAATGTGAAACTATACTTATGAGAGATTGGGGGTTAAACTGTAGGTCGTAGCTACCTGTGCTGCTGTAACGTAGAATTATTTTGAAAAACGTGTCAAAATATCCATTTCAACGAATGTTTACATAGTAAGGGTTTAGATTTACCCATTTTATAGGTGTGCTATTGCTATTTTCGGTAGATTCCTTTTTTAAAACTCGTTTAAAAATATTATGTATACAACCATAACAGTTAGGCAAACGATATAAAACGAGCGAGATAAGTCTATTCTCGAATCCCTAAATGTCACTTTTGTAACCCTACTCATTTTTTTTATTTTCTCTTCTCAATATTTCTCAGTCAGACGCCATCAATTTAAAATATTTGCGTTTCCTCTTCCTCCTCCTATTTATTAATACCTTTCAGCAAAATTCCAAAACAAAGAAAAGGTAAAACTAATTCACTTTGTTCTCTTTCTTCTTTGTTTCCCTTTTGCTGTGTGCTTGCTTGCCCGTTGGTAAGAGTTAGATAGTTACTTCCACTGAATAGTCATTGCAGACGTATTTAGTAATTCTATATTATGACGACGGAATATTTTAAGTTTTGTAGCTGTCATATTTGTATATACCGAGTCCCAATCAAATATATTATCTTTAAACGAGCATTTCTTGTATGTATGTATTTATTTATGTATGTATCTATATTTCGGGTATCTCGGAAACGGCTCTAACGATTTTAATTAAATTTTGTATGCAGATACAGTTTTGCATTTTAAGTTCAACTGCATTGTTGTATTTCCTGTAAAAACGCAATATTAAAAAAAATTATATAAACAAAAAATATGATTTTACAAAAAGCCACCGAGCTAAGCTCGGTCCCCAGGTACAATATTACTAACTTCTGACTCGTAGAACGGATTATCGTTCTTCTAACTTCCTAATTACTAATTGTATCTAGAAAGAAAGAAAATTATTTATTCTTTAAAACACAGCATACAACAAATAAAAATTAAAACATATAAAAGAATATAAAAACTACAATTCAAATTTTAATAATAGGTAACATTTTCTCGACGTGTCATTGTTACATGACACTGACATGACAAGTCAATGCCACGGATCCCACCAAGTTTCTTTAAATGTTAATTAAATAGTTAATTACAAAAAAGGAACTTTTTATGTTCCTGATGGTTGTACGCCGTGCCCTAGAAAATATCTATGATTAAAAGTACTGAAAAGTAAGGATAAACAAATTTTAAAGCGAATTTATTTAGCACTAGCATATGCCCGTGGTTCCGCTCGCGTTAATATAGATTTTGTCAATTACGGTCAAAGAACTTATTTCGGGATGAAAAGTACCCTTACTCTTTTTCTGTATGCAAAATTTCATGATAATCAATTGAGTAGGGCGTAACAAACAGACGGGCCTGTTGGTCTAGTGTTTAGAGATCCTGACTGCTAAGCCAGAGGTCGTGGGTTCGATTTCCACCCAGGACAAATAATTGTTTGATGAGCATGATCATTTGTTCTATGTCTGGGTGTAATTTATCTATAATATTTAGTAATATATAAGTATGTTTATCAGCAGTCTGGTTACCATAATACACTCTGCCTAGTTTGGAATCAGGCAGCCGTGTGTGAGATATGTGGAGCTATTACTATTATTTACTTTAGTCACATTTATAAAACATATAAATTACATTGAAAATACATTATGATATAAAAAATTTATATATTCAAAAATATAAAAAATAGTGTCCCACTAAAAAAATAGGGTTCCAGAGACAGAAACCCCTCACAATACGTGCCGTAGCAAGAAGGACCGCCTTCTACATCAGGCCCTTATTATTATTAGATAGGATTAGGATAGCGATCAATAGTATCACTACAGTTTAAACTGTACTTTCGGGTTACTGGACTCCTTTTCTAATATTACACACTAGGTATGTCCATTTTATCGTATTTATTATAACGTCATACCGTCTGTAATACTATGTTATATCACCAAAGCTTTTAACGTCTTGAAATTGATTAATGCCGCGTTCCAGTAAACAAAAAACGATTGGTTTTGCTTACGGACGGTAAAATTTTCATTGAAAATTCAACTAAATTTTACCGTCAGTAAGCGTCGTTGAATCCAAAGCTATACTTATTGTACCTGAACCTGCACTTTCCGCATCTGAACTAAAAATTACGTCACAGACCATATTCTTTTCTATTGTGTCTTGTTCCCTTTTATGGACTAAATTGCATATTGAAGACGCTAGCGTAGATTTCTTTTATCGCTGAGAGGAATTTTTTAAGCGGCCTGCAAGAAAATGGCTACAACTTCGGACTTGCGATGTTGTGGGGTGGATTAAGCCCCACCCAGAATACTACCAACGTGGTCTCACTTCTAATAAAAGCATTTGACCCACGCTATGTCACAGTGTCTGCAATCTTTAAAAACACAAAGAAATGTGCTAATTATTGGGTTTAATTTAAGAATAAGTTATCCAGAAAGCCAATTACATTTACCTCAAAACCATTATGTTACTATCAAATTTACTTTAGTTCGGAATAAATAAATAACGCGATTCCTAAACTCTTTTAAAACTTTAACTACGAGCGCTACAGAGCGTGTTAGAGCTAAGCCATTAAACTACCTATATCCGGAGGTGTCCTACAATCTACGGATTTTCCGCTTGGAAAGCCGACTTAACTTATTCTAAGTTGATATTTGAACTTAAAGTCGAATAGAGATTGATTTCAGGGTGGATAGGTATATAGTTACATTTGGTCTTGCTCGGTATTATTAAATTTTAACATCCTACAAATATTTAGTATGACATTTATTTGTGCATTAAATAAACTCATATGAATAATCTAAAAGAAAAGTAAAAAAGGTCATTAAGCAAATTTTATTTTAGTTAATACTATTGAAAATCTACTGTGCTAAAGACAATAAAGCCATAAAGCCATAAAGATTCACGGTTTAAAGAAAAGCTTACTAAGTTTAAAGTTACACTCGTGAAAATTACTAACTGTAAAACTTCTTCATAATTAACTCCAACCGTTAGTCTAGTCCCATTGTACATCTGAAGGTTCCTTTTATAATCCGATTACGGCGAAGCAAAAAGGAGGCTTATTACAATTAGTGCCTTCCGTTTTTTTATGATATAGGGGGCAAACGAGCAGACGGGCAGTAATGACTACTGCTGCTCATGGGCACCTGCAACTCAAGAGTCACAAGTGCGTTGCCGGCCTTTAAGGTGGGAGCAGGGGAAGGGCAGGAAGAGGGGGAGAGGAGGGGAGTGAAGATGAGGGAAGGGTTAGGGCCTCCGATAACCTCACTCACTCGGCGAAAAGCAATGCAATTATTGCTTCACTGCCGGTCTTCTGTGAGGCCGTGGCATCACTCCGGTCGAGCCGGCCCATACGTGCCTCTCATGCTACCCCAAGAACACCGCCTACCTTTCCTTTCTTACTTTACAGCTAGCTCTATCATAGGTGGATGACAAACCCCTTGCCGAGATGCCCATTGATATCATTACTGTATTGAGACTCAAATATTTTTTCTTCCTTACCCCTTGTAACTAACGCCGCCATACCAGAGAAGTATCCGAACCAGTCGGAATGTAAAGGTTTCGTCTGGTTGAGGGTCCCTTTCGAGTTCAAACCAAACCTGACAGTAACGTTGTATAGAAAGTTTATTAAAACTTTATGTGAAATTACATTTATCTTGAACTCAGGCACATTTATAATTTACTAGGATGTATTACTATGACGCCATGCACGACGCATTGCGTAATTTCAGCGATATACATATCTTTAGTACATTTTGAATAATATCACATGACATGTACAATAGTTGTGTAAAGGCCAGAAATGTCGCTAACTGTTTGATACTTTACGTAAAATTAGTAGGTAATATATTTCTGGCATGGTTAGATAATAATACACATTACTATTTTTATAGGTTAATTACATATGCAAACATATTATATGTAAATAAGAAGACTTACATTATCCAATAAATTAACACAAACTTTAATGTGTTCAGCAAAAAGACTTACTTCAATGTCATCTAGCGAAGACAAGTTGACCTGCATAGTAACTACTAATCCTGCATCGCGCAATGAAAGTTATCGCATAGATAAATACACATACAGCTTTCTAACATCAACCATTAAGCTGCGGTAAACCACGCGTAATCGTCTAACCCTGACCAGACAATCACGCGGGTTGGATCCTCTTTTTGTGTCAGAGGGACGTGACACCTATCCCTCTACAGAGGTGACCCCGACGTTATTAGAAGCAACCTTCGTGAAGCAGATCAGCAGCATCATCATCGCCACCGTCGTATTCATTCTTACAGCAATGAGTGGCAATCAAGTCCCAGCCAGTATCATCGGCCTCAACAACGATACTACACTATACTTTTTTTTATGGTATAGGGGGCAAACGAGCAGACGGGTCACCCAATGGTAAATGACTACCGCCGCCCATGGGCACTTGCACTTGCAATACAAGAGTCACGAATGCGTTGCCGGCCGTTAAGGGGGGAAGAGGGAGAGAGGCGGGAAGAGCGGGGAGAAGGGGGAAGAACGGGAGAGGGAAGGGTTAGAGCCTCCGATAATGTCACTCAGTCGGCGAAAAACAATGAAATGCTTCTCTGCCGGCTTTCTGTTAGGCCGTGTATCACTCCGGTCGAGCCAGCTTCTAAGTACCGAAGCTCGGTTCTCCCATGTTGTAAATATACATACTCGTACATATATAATCACAATTTTCTGTAACGTTCTGCATAAAGTACTACGAGAACATACAACACTTGTATTGTTGTGTTCTTTGCAGACATAAAGGCTCCAGTAATCGCCTGTACAAACAGGCGATTACTGGAGCCTTTAATTATAGTATTTGCTAAAACTATTACTTTTTTTCTATTTAATTTCATTAACAATTTAATATACTATGCAACGGACTTTAATACTAATACTGCCGCAATATCTTATTCCAGATAAAATCGGCATAAAAAATATCCACATCATTTATCGGTGCTTTTATTGATTACTTCTTACTTGGTAAAAGCAACACAATATTTATTCCGAGTGATTCGAGAGATGGTGTTCCTTCTAATACCCAACGTATTTGCCACTCGATCCAAAACATTAAAAATTGGCACGGCAATAGCGTTACACCATTATCTCGTTCCCGTTCAATATAATTACGAAGAATAAATAAAATAGTAGACTTATGACTACCCAGAACAAGAACCGAAGAAACAACTCAACTCAACACTAACAAAAGAGAGCTATGTAACAGTTTCTAGAGTAAAAATACTCGATCACTAGTGCGGCTCCACTTCCAGCCAATGTCTGTCATACTTCTATTTTTCGTTATTTATACTGCACTGTGTGGCGTTTTATTTTCAATATTAATTATAAAAAATAATTTAAACACTCTTTACGTCTTGCGTTGTATATTAATGCTGAAGAATTGCTTTTCCTTTATTTATTTTCATCTCAATTACAGCAATGGACATGTTAGAAGCATATTCAATACAAAACCAGTATTAAACCTGTAAGAAATGTTTTATATTATTCCTTATACCTCGGATTACCTGTGAAATTGTATACAAAAAAAATAACTACGTATGTACGGTCTCTTTGCTATAAGTACATTTTTTTGTTTACTACCTACACCACAACCCACTCAGGGTCCGCAACGCACGCTTATTTCAACATCATAAAACATGCAAACATAAAAAAGATACATTTAGAAAACCTTTACGTATAACAACAAAGAGAAAGAAAAGCTTCAATATCTCTGTACTTTATACAATTTTATTTTATACTTTTTATTAAATCGTTTATTTTACGTTTAGATTTTTCTTCTTCCGTGACGTCATAACCACAATATTATATAATATGCAAACCACATTAACTTTCTTTTAATGAACTTTGACACGACTAAGTGTGTTTAAAGGTGAGATAGAGTCGGTGCGGAAAGAGAACCGTCGTAGGATTTCAGGTCGCAGCAGTGCTAAATCACCTTGTTTGTTATGTTGACAACACTGTTACGTCATTATAGTTAGACAGTAAAAAATACTGTACAATACAGTAAACAATAATGACGTAACAGTGTAAAAAGGTAATTTAGCACTGCTGCGACGTCAAATCCTACGACGGTTCTCTTTCCGCACAGACTCTAATATGTTTCATTATAAACATTCAATAAATCAACGGAATTCCGAATCTAATAAACTTTTAACAAAAAATAAAACTGACGAAAGAAGAAAGGAACTCAAAACGTAAAATAAACTTGTTGGCCTAACTAAACCCCTAAGTCGGCGCCAAACATTAATTTTTTTTTCCTATTTCCCTCCATGCTCATAACTTGTCGCCTGCGGTATTTCCAGACCGATACGACCTTCAAATCTTCAAGAAAAGAGTGTACTCCCATCTCAAAGGCCGGCAACGCACTTGTGACTCTTGAGTTGCACGTGTCCATGGGCGACAGTAGTCACTTACCATCAGGTGACCCGTCTGCTCGTTAACCCCCCATAATGTAAAAAAAGAAAAAAATATACGTATATACAGGCTGACCCTACTCCGTTTTAGTTGTAAGTTAAAAATCGAATTCAACGTGTTAATTAAAATCGGCAATGTTGTAGAAGAATATTAAAACATGATTATATAAATATAACATATCTCTCTCATATAAAAAATATAAAAAAAAAGGATCACTAACTTCAATGCGCCTAAATTATGATAATTTGTAATGAGCTGTATTCTTCATCCCTTAATTTTCTACTCTTAAAAGCGGAATATTTTCTTCAAATTTAAATGGATCCAAGATATCGTGTAACATAAACACAAAAAAAAACTGTCGAAGTAAGAGCCTTCTCCTTTTTGAAGTCGGTTAAAAAGAAATGTCTGAATTAAGGAAAGGTATATATCGTTGGCTTTCTTGAAGTGTAATTATTTTACAGAGGAATAATGTGATTTTCCATTTCAAGAAATTATTAAAAAATCGTCCATCACTATTCTAATGAAATTCTCGGCACCCAAATACATACATATGAACGGTTTGAACTTACCCATATACATACCTATGAACGGTTTGAACTCACCCATATACATACCTATGAACGGTTTAAACTATTGACCTTTTCTTAATAAGTGAAAATTATTTAATCAACAAAATTTTATCGATATTCTACCTTACTTACTTTTTTACACCAATAACATTAAAAAACACAATTCTGAAATGGTTTAACGTTTTTGTTTTAAACACTAGTACTCATTACAAAAGTTATTCTCGTTAAACAAATTTTGGCATAAAATATAACTTTTTCGTACTTAAATATTCTTATTCACACTTTACATATTCCGCCCGCACTCAAGAATATTTACTTAAATATTTTGTTTCTATTACCATCTAAAACATGTAAAGAAAGTAACAGTGTTTTGAGTTTTGAGTAAGTTCTGTTGGCACGTTTTTTTGTGGGGCCGAAAAGGTTTTTATAATGATGAAATAAAAACATGCCGGCGGCTTTGCCCGCGTTTTCTTGTCTTTTGTGGAATAAAATATAGCCTATGTTACCTAGTAGGTATCTATGTAGTACCTAGGCCGGGAGCGAAACGTCTTCGTGCCACCATTGCGGTGGCTGTCGCGAGGACAATGCTCTCCTCAGTTTCGTGGAGTGCTCAGCGTGGGCGCAGGAGCGCCTCAGCCTCACGACGGCTTTTGGTGCGGGAAGTCTTTTGCTTTTTTTTATGGTATAGGGGGCACACGAGCAGACGGGTCACCTGATGGTAAATGACTACCGCTGCGTATGGGCACCTGTAACTCAAGAGTCACGAGTGCGTTGCCGTCCTGTAAGGTGTGAAAAGGGGGAGAGGGGGAAGAGCAGGAAGATGGGAGAGGGGGATTAGAGGGGAGGAGAGAGGGAAGAGGGGAAGGACGGACTTGAGACTATGGTTCTGTTCATGGTCCGAAGTGAGAGTGCGTTGAATTCTGCCGCCTCATTTTGCGAAAAGGTCATGTTGGCTAAAGAGGCGGCGGAAAGGGTATGGGAGAGGACGAGTACTATTCCGTCCCCCAGAGGACGCACCAGGTACCGGAGAGCGCAGAACGATCTCCGGCCTCCATAAGCGCTGGCCTGTAGGTGACTGTCCCTTGCAATAGACCCACTTGTGAAGGAACACCGTGTGGTTTTAGTCGGTTCGATTCCGACATACCAGTTTACCGTTACCGCCGGTGAGGTGATGACCCGTAGTGGGTTTCCACACGTAAAAGAAGCCAATTAAAAGCTCGTAAATAGTATCTTTAAAATATTTTACATAGGTATTTTTATATCAATAAGTTTGTTTACAAAAAGTGTCTACAAAAAGGTAACTCATAGCACTTAGTAGACTAGACATACTGTATTTAATACAAAGGAAATAAAATTAGAAATTAAATTTTAAATATCTAAAATATCAAACTCAAGTTAAATATCCTTCCTCTTTCAAATATTTAACAGTTTGTGTAGAATTCCTTAAAAAATAATCAAACGCTGAGTTTGCAGATTCGCACTATTCATGATACATAGACAGCTCGCATGTAATTTGCCGCAGCATTACCTATCCAGGCCATGGCCTATTTTAACTGCGAGGCCTGATGGTACTTGCTACACATTTACTTTTAAGTTTTTGCCTTGATTCATTTCATTCTATACGTAGTACATGGTTGGTGCATTATGAACGTTGTTCTCTGCCAAAAAAAAAACAAAAAACAGTGTTAACAATTTATTGTTAAGCACAGTTTTGTAAACTTTAAAAAAGCTGTGACTTACGGTCATAATCAAACGCTACGATTAGACGTGTTTAAGTCTCTATTATGAGATGTGTTTAAGTCTCTATTAAATGAGATGTGTTAAAGTCTCTGTCTCGCACTGAATTTATCTTCTTACTTTGAACGAGCAATGTATTTATATTTCGGTTATCTCGGAAACTTCTATGACGATTTTGATGAAATTTTGTATACAGATGCAGTTTTGCATTTTTAGTTGAACTGCATATTTGTATTTCCTGTAAAAACACAATTTGACAAAAAAAAAGACGATTTTACAAAAAGCTACCAAGCAAAGCTCGGTCTCCCAGGTACTGAGACTTATTCGAAAAAAATTGAGTATTTGGCATAATCTGCTAACGGTTTATATATTTGTCACATAGGAATTTGACTAAAGCAGTAACTTTGGGACCTAAGATATGACGCAAGGCCCAATGAATTCGTGTATAGTTGAATATACTTACTGATGATGAAATACTTACTTAATTTTATCTTTCTTTTTTTATTAGTATTATTTTTTATTATCTTCTTTTTCTTCAAAGTGTTTCTTGTATTTTATTCTAAACTAGCTGTTGCCCTCGACTTCGTTCGCGTTTTTTATGAGAACACAACTAAGTCGTATTTATTGCAATTTTTTATTTGGTGACGGGGTTCCTCAAATTCCTCATGGATGTCCTTCACCCTTGGGGCGGCGAAGGGGCCTGTCGGAGTCTTGGACTCTGACCGACTAAAAACCACCGGGTGTTTGCCTTTGATCGGGGGAGCGAGAATCGCCATTGCATTCTTTAGCAAATCGTATGTATTGCACTTTTATAACATTTTTTAAGCTGCGACAATCGTAAGAAATGGTTTGCGGATAAATTATTTATATAATTATTAAGAACGGTCTTAATGGAGTTTTCATTACTTCATTATTTGAAGCCTGCCCATTGTATTGCTTCTGTAACCTTCATATTTCTTGTTCTATTACATTTACGTGATAGTTTGAATTAAATGATCGCAATATTAATTAACTTGTGCTCTATTCTGGGTAAGTCAGCGCAGATAAGCTTCCTTAACAATACCTTTAATCCCAAAGCAATTACCATACGGAACTGAGGGATACTGGGTCATTAACGCGTGCAAATGGAGAGACTGGAGAAAAGAGTTACTTGTTTTCATACAGTCTGTTGATTAAATATGAAAAACAAAGAAACATTTTAATAGCTAATTATTGATTTTTCCATCTTTTGAAATGAGAAAAGGTTTTGTTGGTTTTGTTAACCAAAATGTTAGCTAGTAATTTAAATGTCTAGCTTTAAAATGTGAAAGTCCAGAGTATAAATTGCTCTAAAAAAAATATTGATCCATTGTTCAAACCATGACATTAGATGTCTTGTAAAAGCAACATAAAATTTTAAATTTTGTATGATACATAACAATTTTATTACTTACTGGCTACCCAGCCACGCGTTCCTGTGGCTAAGTAATTTTGCTAAAGAAATATTGTGACTGTAAATTGAGATAAAAACTGTTCAATCTCTCAAGCTGGATATAAATGCAAAGTCAAATATCTTTATTTCATAAAATTCGTTAAAAATTGTTTGAAACCGTTTTTTTTTTAAACTAAAATGTAATAATAGGTAGCCTAGTTTAAAGTAAAACAAATAATATTTAAAAATAATACTGTGTTGCAAATAGGTAAGATTATCTGACGATCTATAACCGCCCGTTTCAAACTAGTTGAGCCTTGTGAGAAGAACTGGGGCAAACTAACTCACGACCAATCTTTTACATCAACAGATGGTTAAAAATACATATTTAATCTATACTTATAATAAATCTGTAGCGGGATGAATTCTGTACATTGAATATATTAAAAAAAAAACTACTGAGGGGTATTAAGATATCGATACTGATGCCGAATATGCGATTCAAACAATTTTTGTCTGTCTGTCTGTCTTTCTGTCTGTCTGTTTGTATGTTCACGATAAACTCAGAAGTTACTCAAGGTATATGCTTGAAACTTAGTATGATAATAGTTTGAGTGCCTGCGCAGGTTATAGGGTACTTTTCATCTCGGGTTAAACATTGGTTCCCACAGAAAAATCAATGAAAGCTGTAATAACATTGAAATGTCAGTAGGACGTATATACTTATTTCGAACCACATTCCAACGAGCGTTTAGCTTATCTGGTGTAGAGTACGATTTCTACTAGTTTGGGTGCCGGATCGAATCCCTCTTTGATTTTTTTTTTATTTTTTTGCATTTTTTTTATATAAAAACTAATTTACTTTTTTAAATTTTATTAGGTATCGTTTTTAACCGACGAAAAAAAGGAGGTTCTCAATTCGACCGTTTTTATACATATTTCTTTTTTTTTTATGTATGTTCATCTATACTTATTTATACTTATAATAAATCTGTAGCGGGATGAATTCTGTACATTTAATATATTTAAAAAAAAACGAATGAGGGGTATTAAGATATCGATACTGATGCCGAATATGCGATTCAAACAATTTTTGTCTGTCTGTCTCTCTTTCTGTCTGTCTGTTTGTATGTTCACGATAAACTCAGAAGTTACTGAAGGGGTATGCTTGAAACTTAGTATAATAGCTTGAGTGCCTGCGGAGGTTATAGTGAATGTATATTTTCAATCGTAGGATATCATCGTGCTTTTCTGTGGTGATTGCTGAAGCAGCAGGAATTTTTTTTTTCTTTGTTTGGTGATCCCAGAGTAATTGATAGCTGGTTCTTGACTATGCCAACGAGCTATTTTGCCTCTCGTAGCCATTAAATTCATAAATATGTTTCAGAGCATTAATAATAGTAACAACTTCACACACCTCATACACGGCCGTCTGCTCCTAAACTAGGCAGAGCCTGTACTATGGTAACCAGACTGCTGATAAATATACTTATATATTTATAAATACATACATATTATAAATAAATTACACCTAGACAGAGAATAATTTGTCCTGGGTGGAAATCGAACACACGACCTCTGGCTCAGCAGTCAGGGTCACTAACCACTAGACCATCAGGCACGTCCAGTAAATATACATATATTTATAAATAGAGTTATAGAAAAAGAAGATCCAAACTTTTAAACTTTTTCGTTCAATAATAATTTAATTATGTTGACGGGAATTCACGCGATCACGTTGTTAAAAAGTATTACAGTACCTACAGGCCTGTGATCACGACCACGGCAAAGCAAAGGTTTTAAATACGTGATCGCGTTGATTCCCGTCAACATGATTATATTAGAATAGAATAGAATTTTTATTTAAAGCATATAATATATGGCTTACAAAAAAAACAAGTTGTTAGTTTAACTTAACACTTTGTTAGTATTACAGTATTTTACTATATTAAATGCATGGCAGACACTTTCGCCAGAAAAAATTACAACTAAGCTGAAATATTGACATATAACCGGTGAAGTTTTTTTACACTTTCAGACCATTTATTTTCCGTTCGGTTACAGTAGTGTGAAATCTTATGTTACACCGTGACTAAACAAAGCTCAGAAGCAAACACTGACTACAGCAAGAGTCTCCCAATTGGTCGGACGAATCGAGATGTTAGGTCGTCACAGTTGTTTCATGACGATTTTCTGCGAGGAGAACATCTCGCGCTAGGAGGAGGTGACGGTGTGGATTCGGTAGAAAAACTTCCAGGTGGAACCTTTTCACTCGCGCTCTCGTGCGTACGCTAAGAGTGGCCGTGGGTGTATGAGACGAGTTTTATGTTCTTCACCCGAAGCAGAGTCTCCCGTGAAGAGGTGTCTGGACATCGCCCAGGTGTCCGCTAGCCAGCGCTGGGTGGATCATTGGAGGCAAAACGTCGCCGTACCGACGGTCAACTCATAAACGGTGCTGTGAGGCACACCGTGTGGTTTTAGTTGGTTTAAGCCTGATATACGGCCTCACCAATAGCCCGGTGAGGTGAGCTTCCACACGAAAAACAAATGAGTAATGTTACCACGGCCAAATTTTGTCGTTATTTCACGTGTAAGCAACCAAAACAACCTTTTTTGTACGCTCCAGGTTGTTACACCGCCAATACAGTATAAAAAATCCTGCTTGGAGAAAAAGGTACTATGCAATAAGCGACAAATTGCTGTTTTGCGAAAAAAACGCGAAGTCGCGGGCACAGCTAGTGGTATAATATAATACAACACTGTTTAATTTTTATCGTGCGCTATTATGTTATTAAGATTAAAACTAAGTAAAGTAAAATTAAGCATTGTAAGTATAGAAACTGAAAACTAAACAAGATAAAATTAAAAATATGAAAAGGAAGACATTAAAGACAGTCGATGAAAAACATATTAGCTCACATTATATTCGTATCAAGTATTTAAAATAGCCTATGTATCTAAAAATAATTTAGTCCTAAGCGTTTTTATCCTACATATAATCCACCACTGAGTAATAGCCCTTCAGGTATAGTTGTCGTTTTACTGTGGACTTAAATTTGTTCAGACTTATTGTACATTATTTGGGATTTTATTACAACGCACACATTGACCGCGAAAATATTATAAAAACTAGTAGATTATATAAAGTAAAATTAAATATGTACAGTGCTGTCGAATTTTATTTGCTCAAATATCGTCGTGTTTACTTTGTGTACACATCTTAAAAAAATAGTATTTCCAAGTATAACCAATTTATAACGGTTAAATTAAATTCCGTTGGTGAATTTCGAAATCGGAAAAACAAATAGACCGCGAAACGCAAAAAAACAACAGATTTATTAAATAAACGGAAGCTTATATATTATCATCACTGAAGGAAAGATATTAAATGTTTCTAACAAAAAAAAAACTCTATTTCTATATTTAAAATTTAAACTCTAAAATTGCCATATAAAAATAAAATATATCTCCATCATATATAACTGTTCAAGTCGAGTAACAAGAGTAACATGGATAAATTGGCCGTGTTGAGCATTTCCTTGTCGTTGTACTATGGTTTATATTAAACTAAGCTGTAAATTTTATGACAGCCATAAAATACTGTAGGCAATATAACGTTTACTTCCAGGGGCTTCTGCGAGCGTTTTATTTTCAGCAAATAGTAGAAGAAAAAATGTAAAAAATATAAATACAAATATATAATAATATTGAAAGCAGTGTAATGGTTAAGGCATCGGATAGGCAAGTGGTTGTGGATTGAACGCCATCCAGAGCACTACCGATTTAAATCCCCTCTTGACAACGGCCGCCCACGTTGTCCTGGAGTGCGAGGGAGTGGCTACACAACGGGCAAGTATCCTCGCGGGAGCGAGGTCGCTCCTAGAAGCCTGTGAATACCCCAGGAGGCTTCTGCACATCTGGAAGGAGCTAGGCTGGTTTAACTAGTCAGCCTACCTGTACGCATAATGGGCCGCTTATGAGTCTAAATGCAGAAACAGAGCCCTATACCAATACCCCTTTTGACTAAAATACTAATTAGCTATACAAACTCATGTTTTTAATGGTCATTGAAAAAAATTGTAATACAGATTGTTTACAAATTTGTAATAATTGCATATGTCAAACTGGGCAAGTATCTCCACCCAACAGAAGACAGAATAATGAACTAGACGGTTGTAAAAGCGTTTATCCCAATTTAGGGTCATTGTATTTTTCATAACTTTTTTGAAAAAGAAAATATAAATTTTGTAACTTATGTAAAAGTTGCAAAATTTATATTTTCTTTAATACTCAACCTCATGACGTTTATTCTCTAGTAACTATTCTAAAATAAGTATTTTCAAATTCGTTCAAAGGCCCAAGAATGTACGCTGTTTGCTCTATCGACAGCATTAAAGCGGCTTCGATTCTTTGTTTAGAATACAATTCACCAAGGTGCAAAGACGGTAGTTGTAAATATATAATACATATAAACTTTATAAATAAAGTTATACATCTTTCTTTACAAATACCTAAAATACTGACCCTGATAACTGTTATTACCACAACATAATGAAAATACCTCCGCGACCTTAAAACGACCTCAACGATATAATATAGGTACACTTAACATGAACAAACAAAATTAACTTTTAATGCCTCGAGATTAAGCTGAAACTCGTACAAAATTCACTAAGAGAACAAAATTTGCTACAATTTTTGCTGTAATAGAATAAGCTCATGACAAAAGAGATTTGCATAATTAGCGACTCCATTGCGTTTTCCGCTAAGCCAGTGAAAAATTTCTTCCTACTCATTTATTCCATCTTTTCCCCTCGTCTTACAGACGACATCATTGTTTTTTATCCAAAAAAGTCGAATTTTATTCATCCATTCAACATTTCACAGCTGTAAACTGCAATCCTTTAAGCCGATTGGAATGGTAACACTGAAAAATAAAACCTTTATTTATATCCCACCCTCGTACTGTAAATAATTGTTGGGCATTTTATCATGGCCTATTTCTAACAAACTCTGGAATACAAAGCCTAGCAAGTTAAAATCATCGTTTATCTTGGTACTCGTTTAGACAAAAGTGGCGGATGTACCGTACTTATATTTATTGAGACATTTCAATGTAAGCCCTTCTTGTAGGAAGGCAAGGAAATGCTTATCAAGAGCTCCTGAAGGGACAATTGAATTTGAGATCCAATGGAAAACGCTGTAGAGGCACTAAGACACAAGAGACGAGACAAGACGGATGAATATTCGGTTTTGTTCGTACTTAAGTCAGCAAGAACATTCAAGTAATGCTTTAAAACGCAGAGAGAATTTGTATAGGGTTGTCAGTAAGACAGTAAGGTTAATTGTTATTTTAATATTTAATAAATGACTACCGTTATAATCAAGTTAAGTTTAATGACATACTCTTATTGATAACATTTCTGGTCAAATGGGTATCTCCTGGGAAAAAAGTTGATGTAACCATGTAGTACGAAACAAAAAGTATATTTTTATAATTCGTACAGATACTATAATCACAGAAATGAAAAGGATTTTTTTTTTTAATTCAACCATCTTCAGTCTAGCTCTAGCATCAAGAAAAGTGTTTTGTAGTTTGTTCAAAGTAAAAAGTTTAGACAGCCCTATCTTCAAGGACAAAAGCTCCTCAAACGCGCTGAACAAAATAGTTTAAATATTTAATGAAATAAAAATTACCATGTACAAGTACAAAGAATGCTTTGCAAAAATATTTTAAGCTTGATACTCGCAAAGTAAAGGTAAATATTGTCATTTAAAAGATTTGTAGTGCCAAGCGGATTGGCCGAATTTGATTCAAATACTGGTACAGAATAAAATTTTATTCGTCGAGAATATTCGTAACTCAAATTCATAAATAAGAAACTTACAGCTGAAATTTAAAATGGTGATGGGAGCGATCATTGAGCTATTTATCACGCTCATAAATAAGCGCTATTTGTTGCGACTATCTGTTGGTGATTTAGTGTCATATATTTTCTTAGTCGCGCAGTGCCTCCACTCATTTATAGGTGTATTATTCGTGGAAATTTCACTAATTTAACATCGATATACAACAAGATAATAGTTAAAACTACCTTGTTTAGACCACTGCGCCATGTATTAATTCATTATATACATACAAATTACTTTTTCTGTAAACGGCCTACTCATTCAACGTAAAATAATTATGCAAATACGGTTTCCCATAATCATTGGTTGCCATTCTCAGTACAATAAACATTTTATCAAATACGTACACGGCACCTGTGTCCGTAAACTGTGACATTTTAAACTTGCAACTCATTACCCTACAGGGCCCACAGTCACAACTTCTGTACAGTCATTGTATTGTGTCTGATTTTAATATTGTCATTTCATTGGCCGATAAAATTATTGGTTTACGCCTGAATATCTTATCCTGACCTCTGGTCTGATTTCTCTTGAATATGAAAGTTATCTTAGGCAAAAGTTACAGCTTTTTAGATCAGTTTCAGTTCATCAGTTTTGAATACAAAAATTACGGCTCACTCAGTAAAAAAAAATAACTTCTGTGGACGGGTTTAAATATCGAACACTTTTGAAACAATAATTTATTTTTGTGATCAATTCCTGACGCATTGTTTTATTTTTTCTCCTCCTCAATGAAACATCTAATGTTACCACGAACAATTTATTTCCATAGTATACCTACACTATTGAAATTAAATTTTCATAGTAACAATGAACAACATAGGATTTGACCATTGTTAATTGTAAAGAAAAGCTTCATTAAGTAAGGATCCTACGTTCCCAACCCTTCACCAATAAGGTGACTCGACGGAGTAATCCGTTTACTCACAATTTGACACCAATCAAATTTGTCTTTAAGGAAAATGGAAATATTGACTGCACGGATGACACAATGGTTAACGTGGTCGCCTTGCCACTATACCGTGCCGAGTGTTGTGGGTTCGGTTCCCGCACAGGACAAAAAATTGTGTGATCATTTAAATAGTTGTCCCGAGTCTGGTCCCGGTGTTCTTTGTGTCCGTTGTTTGTATGTTTGTAAAGTCCCCTATTAACAGGAATCAATCCAAGTGCGGGAGTTGTCTTTTTTTAATAAAAAAAATATATATTTTATTCTGATATTCGTTTGTTTGTGATTGGTATTTATTTGTTATGATAAGACCATACATGAACCACTCTTAAAAACGACGGCTAATTATTAAGAAGAAGCACAGAAAAATCAAATATAAAGCTAAGTCCAATCATATATAGGACAGAAGGATATAAATGCACTAAAATTCATTCTTCATACACACACATCTCGAATACGCCTACTTCGGTTTGTCATAAGGTTGGTTTATCTATTTATTATGTATCGGATCTAAGTAGCAACGTAAGTGTTTGCATTAAGGGGGCAGTAACGTCCAAAGTTGAGGCAGACTGCGAGGCGGCGGCGGCGCGGCGGTGGCGTGAGCGGTTAAAATGTAAATAGTACATTACAACCTGCTCTCACCGCGTTGCCGTTCTTAAATGCCTAACACGTCGAGTTTTCAATGTCGGTGGACGCCGCGGAATAACATGCTGGTAGCAAACAGGAGCTTGTGCGGTTCGCTAGCTGTACTTTCATAACAAAGCGTTTCATACAAATTTGAATGTGCGATATGAACGATTGGCAATTTTGTAAGAAAAACGAATATTTTTATATAAATGTTTAAACTTTGTCAGTATAATGCTTTTGCGCGGTTCCCGAAATTTAAATACGTTCTTCAGAGTACCTTCATTATGCATTATCGTGTACTAGTTAAAGTGACACATTATTTTTACGGAATCACTACTGTTTTTTGAAGTAAAAACTTCTTTAGGCACGTTTGTGTACTTTTTCTATGGGGAAAAAGCACTGAACTCGTGACCGTCACGCTAATAATACATATATAGATCCACTAGAGGGCGCTAATGTAAACATTGAGTTCTCCTCCTAATAAAACCAGCTAGTGTGACGTTTTAAGTTCGTCTTTTCATTTAAGTTTTCACTTCTATCGGCAGTCCCATGACTGCCTTTTTTTTTAATGTAGATCAAACGCAATATCGATAAAAGCCTCTATAAAACAGTGAGTGACACTAAGCTAATTTCTAAAACAGGTCCAATACAAAAATTCAAAGTTCGACACTTTCCCAATATTCTCGCAATGCAATCTGGGCACGTTCTGAGTCTAAATATCAATCCAGTTCAGTTCGGAATATGAAACGATGTTGGCAATAAGCGTTCATGACCGGTCATGTCTTGTGCCGTTATAGGGTCACGGTAATATTTCGAGTAATGTTGATACAGCCTGGAACTTGAATCGTTCAATAAACTTGTCTCACCCAATGTCTATTAGCATTTATGGTCCATCCTTCCACGCGTGAACACTCAGTAGTTTACATGTACATGTATGTACATATCTATATCAATGAAAATAACATTCCACTGCTAATTAGTCGCATGGCATAAGTGTAGGCATTGTATCGAGAAGTCCAGTGTTCGATGATAAAGTCAAACACATTGGTACTGAATTTTTCTGGAACTATAATGTATTTTTTTCTACCAGCACATTATAATGTTTAAGCGTTTGAGATCTTACTTTCAATGCATTGCATTTCATTTCATGTCATTGTGCCATAGAGTTGCATTAGTCGCCATAGTGACCTATAAGAAGTATCACCGCCTTTAAACCACTTCCTAAAGTAACTTTTAAACTTTCACATTCCATGATATAATTATGTATTTCCACGGGAATTAACGCGATCACGGAAAGGTATTACATACCTCAGAATTGCCTGACTTTTGGACCAGGTTGCACTGGCCGTGGTCACATGCTGACTTCCTAAACTAAATCTATATAAATAGTTCAGAGCGCCATTAAACACAATACTGAATGGTAATTGACAAACTGAGTGTGAACAGTGTGTATTAACACCATTTCTCGTCATGATAACAATTGCACTGCGACGTACTGACCAAATTATTTTACTAATATTGACTTGAATTATATTGACATTGTTTTTATATAAAAGAATAAAGTACAAGGTCTAATGCACAGAATAAAAACATTATTTATTCTTTATCATACACCAATGCCGTTAGTTTCAACTTTAGCATTTCGTGAACAAAAACTTCTTTTATTATTACGTCACATCCTGACCTACAGCATTTCATGAGGAACGTTTATTTACTTTTATTATGTTTGTATTAGGAAATAATAAAAAAGTTTGTATGGACTTTTAGGGGATTGTGGCGTAGCGATTAAACCGCACACTCATTGTTTGTCGAGGTCAAACAATTCAATTTACCAGCCAACGTCATTATTACTATTTCATCAACCTTAAAGTTTTTATGTAGGCAGTACCCACCTAAAATAATCGAATACAATAGGTTTTATAATATACTAGCAATGCCCCGCGGTTTCACCCGCGTAAGTCCCGATCCCGTGGGAATATCGTGATATAAAGTAACCTTTTTGCGTGAACGAGTTACAATCATCCATCCATCCATCCATTCAAACTTTCACATTTATAATATTAGTGGCATCATTCTGCGTACGTATTAGGTATAAATTCTAAGTGTCAGATAGTATAAATAAATACTTTTGAGACTAGCAAACTAACCCACTAGATACTAATATGCGTCGTCTCCGCAACGTAATAATGAAAACAAAAGGAAATGCCCACTCATCATTAGTTTGTACAATGACCGGTGTTGCCAAAGGTATGAAAACGTTCACAATCACTATATAATAAATGCTGCGAATATCTGCATGATTATGACACACTGATCAAAACGCACACTTCCTGTTTTTCTATTCTCAAATGATTCTGGATTCTCGAATCTTTAAAGAAAACTATTACACGTTTACAACGGACAGTCTTGCAAGACTTCAGTCCACGCAATGGTCATTATTTTCAGCTATAACGGCTCCTCAAAAATTTGGTCAAATCTCACATTTAACAGCTAAGAAGAATATATACTTCATTAAGCTTTCTAGTCCATAGTAGTTACTATATAACTTTTCTTCCTCATTAACTGTGAAGTTTTTGACACTTTATCTTTGTAAGCCCCATAACTCTTGAAATCTATGTTGGCTACTTTGGTTTTTAACCGACTTCAAAAAGGAGGAGGTTTTCAATTAGTCTGAAATTTGCTTTTTTGTGTATTAATATTGTTTTTGTTTTTAAAGTTAATTATTCTATTACAATTTCATATTTATGGATACGTAATTCATTAAATACTAATGGCTTTCAAGTTTTATTACTAACACAATAACTAAAAATCTCATTTATGTTCTAAGAAATGTAAAGCACATAACAACATACTCAATCAAATAGTCTTGCACCACAGAAGTAAAAAGGTTTTTTCTTTAAAATTGCTTGTATTGCGATATCCATGCTTGGATCAAGAATGCGCTCGCATTATGTTTCGATGGACTAATGCCATTTTGATAGCTATCCACTAATGCCGCGTTCCAATAAACAAAAAACGATTCGTTTTGCTTATGGACGGTAAAATTTCATTGAATTTTCAACGAAAATTTTACCGTCCGTAAGCAAAACGAATCGTTTTTTGTTTATTGGAACGCGGCATAAGACACACAAATGGTTTGGGGAAAACCTGTGCAAATTCGTAACCAGTAATGAATAGTTACTAGTAGTATTTCTGTTAGTCAATAATCTTAACTAAATGAACAGGAAAAACGATTTATTCTGACTAGTAAATGAGATACGAAAAAGATTTATGAGACTGTGACAAACGATTAATAAGTTCTCATGCATGTTTCTAGTAAATTTATTTTCATATTTATGTGTTTCAAGTTTCCCTTTAAATTAGTAATAACTCCAATATCTATAAAGTATTTGCATCAGAGCATTACAAAAATTTCTATGTTATTTAGCAGAGTTAAGATCGATTGATTGAAGGATTTCTTATGATTCTAAAATCAATAATCTCTTCTTATTACAAATATATAATCACCTCTTTCTTGTAAATAATTCAAAACTTGTTCATCTATCGTTCATCGTTTATTCAACCTTTAGAGGGGGAGAGAATTGTAATCACGTAATTTTTTTTACATATTACTGTAAAAAGTCACTGTTGAGACCCCTCATGTGTCCCAGTGGATTAGAATAAGATTTTTTTTTCTATTTAGGTATTATATTGTTAAATTTTATTACTGTGATTCTAGAGTAATTTATGTCAAAACATCAGTATTTACTATTCTTTAATAAATATGATTAAGCAAATTACGTCTTTTTTAACAAATCTAACGCAACCAAGCACAAATTATTAATTAACACTAAAAATAAGCAGTTTTTAAAAATCTCACGTAAGATTAGATTAGAAGGGAGGGGGGAAGTCGAGCACAATCTACACATCCAACATCTCATTAAGGGAAGGAAGGTTGTAAACACGCAATTGTCACGTTACGTAATTAATGGACGCCTCCTAATAATTTTCGAATATGGAAAGGTCAATATCGCGCGTACCTTTCCTTACCTCTTAGGTTTATTATAAGTATGTTTCCTCGTTATGGTTCTTTACGCTTAGTTACGTGATATTTCTTTACCTCATGTCAATCCTATACATTTACTTTTCTATTCTATGGTCATTATAGAAAATAAAAAGCCACTTGTCTAAGCGTGCAGTGTAGACTTACCCTAATAACTACCCTCATAAAACAAACCACGTACAAAATGAATATCAACTCAAAAAGCTGTTTCAATTGTAAAGAGTCGACAACATATCACTCATTTCCACTGTGTCCGGGAAACCATTAATCAGAACGCTATGTCACAAGCTGTCTTTGTCACTAACAAAGTGATGACTAAGGGCCAAGTCACATAGTTTAGTAGCGATCAAAAGCTATTGTTCGTAAGCGGTTGCAAAATGTGACGTAAGGATCGAACGAAGTGGAGCCAAAAATGGATAATCATTGATTATGATGTTTAACACAATATACTAAATTAAATTTCTATGTTGGTATTGATAAACATAATATATACAGCGTGTTAGTATCAGCATCGCTAAGAACTTACAAGGATACTTATCAGAATTAAAAAGTTAGTTCATCATAAAAATGCGAGATAGATTAAGGATTTACAGTTACTAGTTTGATTTTGCGCTACTCAACGTAAACGCAACATAGGTAGGTATCATGTTTGTGCGGTACGGTGAATGACCTTAAACGTTCGGCGCCGTCGAAGTACCTGATTGCATAAATGTTGTTTAGTTGATTACATTGCAGTTTTTGGCGGTATGGGGTATTCATTGATTTTCTTTCGGTAAAATGTTCTGTTTACTCATTGCGATATCACTTTTAACCAAAAAACTGTCAAATAAAAAATTATGATGAATTTTCCGGCGGAAAAATTAGCTATTTTAGTAGTGATCAGGAACAATTGAGACAGTGTGATAGACCATAGGGAAAAAAGTACTTTAATTTTGTATAGCATGGTCCATCAGATTCGAACTACATACTTATTTTCTGGGTTGTTAGACATGTACATTACATAGAAGTAAAACAAAGGTGGTAAAAAAAATTTATTTGCTAACTTCATAAGCCATATTGTTTAAGGAAATTCGTCTAATCATACTGGTAACACTTCTGTAAGTTTAATTAAGCTCACGTACACGAAGAACATGCGCATAAGTACACCAGCTTCAGTGTGCAGATTACGTGGCGGTAGCTAAATCTGAATAATTTAATAAACCTCTTTTAAGATTATATTTTACTTGAAGTACCGATCTTAACACTTTTTAAATTTTTGTATTTATATTTTATAAGGAGGTTTTATGTGAACAAAATGGTGTCTATTAAGTAGGTATCTATTATATTCATACATTTCGAGCTGATTTGCAGTATGTAAGAATAGGTTTTGCCTTTCACTAATATTATTTTTGTGAAGATGACAAGCCCTTAGCCAGGCCAACTGTAAATGCATACCGGTGCCTATAACTTGGTAGCTCGCAATTCCAGGGGTCGTTCACGCTCACTTGTTGGTCGACTACAGTAAGAGTGCTAAATATGAAGCTTCTATTATGCATTTTACTGAATATTATAATATTTGTAAATCACACACATACAAGAGTCCATTTACTCAAGACCGAAAAATTCCTTTTAGTTAACGTAAATATTTGCCAGAGTCAGACACGATATCTTGTTCGGTTCTTCTGTTAGGAAACTCAGTCTCACTTGCAGCTTATAGTGTAGAAACTTTCCCGGTAGACTGCAATAAGTGAGCACTCTATTGTGTGTAACAAACAAATACAACTTGCAAAACGTATGTATGTAACAAGCATTCGCCTTTCCCTTCGGGAATATACCGGCGTGAGGAGGTAGGTATATAAGTTAAGCGACTAAAACAAAACTCAAAAGACACGAAACTTACACCTACTAAATTGATATTTTTCTCTACCACGTACTAAAAGTGAACCCTATGCTATTGTTTCGAAGAATTAAGTAAAAAATTAACATTCCTTATTTTCCTTCGTAGCATTTTAAAAATAAATAATAAATGAGTTATAATATTAATAATTCAGTCCTTTCAAAGGAATGCTGCAACAAGCACAGTTTTAAATCGTATTTTTTCTTATTCAGCATATGAAATTAAACACGAAACTTTTTCATTTTATTACGGTAAAATATCGTTAACGCAATGGTATAATAATATTCTATTAATGTCCGTTTGTTCAGAAACACGATGTGTTGAAAAGCCGATTACACTGCATAATATTTATTACGGAATTGACGTCGAATAAATCCGATATAAAAGTATTCAATGGTATATTTTCATTTAAATTAATTTTTTGTTAATAGAATAACACAATAGAATTTATAATATATTTTTGAAAAGGTGTTGTTCTTTTTGTTCCGGAATGTTATATATTTAAGGCTTATTTTAAGTTTAGTGTGTCGTAACTTCATGATGAGTAAATTTCTTTAATAATGCTTAAAATTAGTAAAAGGCACGATTTTTTGTCCTATAAGTAAATTGTGAAATAAAAAATTTATGGATATATAAAATTTTATTTGTACACGTTATATTGAAAGTATTATAAGTCGAACAGATAATGTGCAAAGGGCGGCCTTATTAATAAATGCAATCTCTTCCAGGCATAAAAATATTTCTGTAGGCATTTGATATGCAATATCAACATTGGCCTATGTTTAAAAATGGATGATATAAATACTGAAATTAAGTATGATTTATAAAAATGTACGAAAGCTTCGGTACAATTTTTAGCAAATTCGTAGACCACTGCTTTATTGGTAATAAATTTGATTATTTTTTCAAAACTAATATTATAAAGAGGAAACATTTGTGTGTATGTTTGTAATGTTTTCACACAAAAACTACTGTACCGATTGCTATGAAACTTGGTATGTAGATAGCTGGAGACCTAGATTAACGCATAGGCTACTTTTAATCCCGACATTCCCACGGGATCGGGGACATTCCCTCGGGATCATTCCAGCGGGTGAAACCGCGAGGCGCTGCTAGTAAACAATAAAAATGGGACATTGAGTGTCCAACATAACAATCAGTTTTTTTTACAAATCAACAAAATGTATCAGTGTATGTAATGTATGTATGTATGTATAAAATGTAAACTTGGCTTGTCTAGATATGTAACCGTTTATATGTTTGTGCCATGTGGGTATACGGACAGTCTGTAGACATGTCTATTTGTACATGTTTTATTATGTAGTAAAGATCGACTGGTTGTCGAATTTCGATCATAATTCATTACGTTTAAATGTTTTGTTTTATATCGTTGACCAACATAACTTGAATTGTCATTGTACCTATAGGTTTTGCGTGCCATGACAGGTTAACATACATACTGGACCCCTGTAGCTTTTTTGTATATGACTGGGTGTAAGTGAGTCCGTATCTATACTAATATTATAAAGCTAAAGAAATTGTTTGTTTGGTTGAACGCGCTAATCTCAGGAACTACTGGTTTAAATTGAAAAACTATTTTAGTTGTAGATAGCCCATTTATCGAGGAAGGCAATAAGCTAAATAACATCACGTTACAATCAATAGGAGCGGAGCATCAATGAAAAATCTAATATAATAGTAAATATACAAACGTCAAGACGTTTGTATATTTACTATAGGATAGGATAGGATATCAAGGTATAGGATATTAAAATCATGAATCAAAAGGGATTTTAATAGCAATTTTCATAGCAATATACTCAACATAAGATACTAGATATTTTTATTTGGATATTGGTTATCCATCTGCAGAAATTCTGAGGGAAAGAGAAATAATTCTCTCTTGGACGAAGCTTAGCTACCCAACTCTACTGCCATGTTCGTTTTAAATGTGTAAACACTATAATAGTCCAGGATCGATAAGTTAAAAGTCAAACTGTAACCGTACCTACTCTCCCAAAAGATTTAAAACTATTTTCCACTCAATTATGTGGTAGAACATTATAGTTTGGAGTGATTAACAATGCATGAGCGCTGGTCCCCGAAGTAATCACGTGAAGACGCACGATGTAGGCGGCGCTCAAACGATTGAAATATTAATACTGCAAAATACATCAAGAAAAAGCTTAACCGTTAATGAATTAGTGTTAAAGTGGCAGGCTAGCCGTCACTTCAAATGGAACAATTTGAACTATTGTGGTATACTAAGCTGGAGGTATTAAAACAAAACACCAACTCGTATCCTGAACTATGTAATTGTTCAAACGTAATAGAATAGTTTAACCTAATATACACTTTCTGGTAACGAAATCATAGCGTCATCTAAGTCGATCCTTACGCTATCTATCGAGGACCGAGGTAAATTTTACAAATAAATCTATACATATTTTCTTGTCACTGTTTTGTCCTGAACAATAAGAAATATTGATTCGTTTTAGTGACTTTTTGTCACGTTACACTATATAATGCAAACGTATTTATGTATTCATTTAACAATCTTACTTTTGGTACTACATGCAATTATCGCAAAAAAATTTCGAGTCCAGATATTTACGTGTAAAGTCCACTATACAAAATTTAGATATAATTTATATAGCCTATGTGACCCGTACTATTATTACAAAAGCTATCGATACCTCATTCATTAAAATCGGGTCAGCAGTTTAGTTATGCGCTACGTTTGAATATACGAAAATAAAAACATACTTAAATATGTACATACATAGACTGATAAAGTCCCTTTCTTTTTGGCTTTGCCGTTGTCGGGGAAAAGTATCCCCACCCAGCAATAAATAGACTTGTGGAAACGCTTGATTCCACACCAACTTGTGTGTGAAGTCTGAAATGGTAGAACAGAATCATAGCGACGACCGACACCAAGGATGTCACGCACGAGTTGTCGGTCATTAAGCTATTATAATAATATGCCTAAATGCGTGTCTATTACATATCTTACTGTCTAATTTTGTTTTGCATGTATAGTATATATCTAAATAGCAATCTCAACATACATAATTATTTAATAGTTGACCACATGTCAGTTTTGGTATCATGTCATGTATCTATTGCGTTAGGTATGTATATTGATGGAAGAGCACAGTATCCATTTAGCCATGTAGGTCAGTGCGTATAGCCTGAGGAGTACTAAGTGGAATCAATTTGAAGGCAACCGTAATTCTTGGTTTGAACTAGACAATATTGTTCTAATTTCTAAATAATGAACGGCTAAATTTGAATAAACCAACTAGAGATCTAAGAATTATTGACGTAATATATAATATATGATATTTGGTGCTTGACTAGAGAAACATGTTCTATTTATTAACTTAATTGGTTTTTGTCAAGCTTCAATTTTCCAATCGAACCGATTTTTAAGGTTCCGTTCCTCAAAAAGGAAAAAAGGAACCTGTATAGAATCACTTTGTTGTCCGTCTGTCTATTTGTATGTCTGTCAAGACCCTTTCAGAAAAATCCTCAGAAACCCGTGGAGGCTTCAAGTTGAAATTAACATCAAATAATTATGGCAGCGGTCCATTGAAGCTTTAAAAAAATCAAGATTCTAAGTCATTGCAATCAAAAGATACGACTATTAAGCCTTAGATTTTAACTACTTAAACAGGTAGATCAAAACCTATAGGGTACTTTCCACTAACCTAGAATTATGAAATTGGGTAAGAAACAAGGTCTGACAGCACAAGTACAGGAAAAAATCCGAAAGTCGTTAATTTATTGTTATATCACATTTTTTTTTTGTGATTACAAACTGATACGTTGCGGTTAGAAAGTTGACTTTGTCGTATATCGATATGGTTTGGGATAGTATTTTTAGAACTGCAAAGATCATCTTTCGGAAAAGCCGAGCAAAAATATCTTCGAAAATTGATTTGCGAGATGGTCGTACTTTCTACATACAACTTTGTATGCTTACGGAACCCTCGATGCGCGAGTCAGACTCGCACTTGTAAGGTTTTTATTTTAACGTGAAGCTTAAAACTTAGTTGGATAAGAAAAATGTTTTTTTTTTGTACATCTAAGCTTGCAAATAATTACATTTCTTGCTTAATGGTAAATGGTTATCGTTACTCACGCGTTACCCACACTGAAGCTCTAGCAATTACTCGTCAGCAGAAAAGGTACAATAATTTGTAATATTATAGTATGTACATGTAATAATATAAGTGGGAGAGTCATGCTTCAGCACGTAGGCCGGCTCAACCGAAGTGACACCACGGCCTCACAGAAAACCGGCCTTATAGCATCAACTCGGCGAAACACAACGTTTCGTTTGCCACCTGTCCCATAAAGAAGGTGGTGTTTTTATACGATTTCAAATTCGAAGAGTAGTCTGCAACGCTATTCCAATTTTTTAGAAATCATTATACCATGAATATAAAAAAATAATATTTCAGTATTTTTACGATTTAGTTCAAGAGTTTTTTTAGAACTTGTTTTAAGCGTACGATACCTTAAATAAATTCTAACTGAAACCTAAAGAACCTAACCTAAAGAATTCAATCCCAGAAACAAAACTAAAATAGGTTTTCCACGTAGCGCTGAATTTATCGAACATATCGCACTGCTATTACGAGACTGTAGCAACTCAAAATAGGGTAAGTTTGAGATAATTCATTTTTCATACGTAAATATCAATTCCCTACGCGTCAGTAAATATAAAATAATAAAATAAATTGTAATAAGCCAAATTTTTCAACAAAACAACTAAAAATAATTCATATTTTTTTTTTAATTTGTTAAGACAATAGAGTATTGAGTTAAAAATTGGAAATAACTTGTTAACCTGCAATCTCTTAAATAATTCATTAATACAGAAATCCCTTAATTTTATCAATAATCTATATACAGTGTTCACTTTTTATAATCTTTAACAGAAAGCGAGTAATCAGTTTTCTGTCGTTTCTGAAAAAAGCTTCATTTTGAGTTGATACACTCTTGTAATAGCAGTGCGATATGTCGAAACCCTCAATCGTACAGCCAATAATTGCCACCTCATTAACGTAATTAGTGCACAACTAAAACACGGCAAAAAGGCACGTTCCTTCATTTATTGTTTGTTTATTGATTTATGAATTTTCAGTAAATACTATTTAAACCGTAAATGAACACACAGAAATTGAACTGAAATTCGCACTGAAATGCGCTGTAAAGGTTTTTATTTTCATCTCGGTTTCTAAGGTAAGAAAGACAAAACGACATTTCCTTCAGTATTATTGATTAACGTGAAATGACGAGTCAAATACAGACTGCCAAAGATATGTCAGAAAATTCATTGTTTGAAAATGTTGTCACAAAGCCGAACATCTTTACCAAGCAACCTTAAAATATCGAAATACAAAATCTACAAGTAAATCAGGCTTAAGTAAAAGTAAAGTATGAGTTTCGACAAAGCAAGAACTTAATTACAAATGGTAAGAGGCTTCGCCGGCGGCGGCCGTGTCATTTCCGGCGCCGGCACCCGGCGAGCACACAGACAAATATTATTACAGAAAAACCGCTTCGGTATTCTTGTTTGACTGTATTCGTGCCGCGATTAGCGCTTATTTATATCGCCCATTATGCTATACACGAAAATAACGTTTTATGGTTTATTGTTTGTATATTTTGAACTAACAGGGACAAATACTGGGATTTATCTGATTGAAGTAAGTCTCAGTGTTGGACAACAGTTCATTTCAGACATTTTGGTACTAAAATTAAAAGAATATGAAATCAATCGTTGATGGAATAGCGCCCGGTAAACAGAGCATAAGATGTGATTATAGCAGAACTATATTAAGTAATCAGAGTGGAAATAGATATTTACAGAACAGTGTACGCATGATGATGAGAATCATTGCTAACTGAAGACATATGTTGTGTCAACATTTTAGTTTTTCAAAAAAAATTAAATATCGTGTATTTACTCAAATGCTTCTGAACCTTGAATACGTGTTTTGTATCAGTCCGAATAAAAAATATATGAATATTCATAAATATAATATAATATATCGTGCTGACTGATATTTATTAACAATTTATTGATTTAACGATAATTTACTGTGATTATAAGTGATAAAATGGTTTTTACATATTACTTTGAGTACCTTTGTAGATTTTGAGATTAGTTAACGGTATGTATTATTTATTATGATATTTAAATAAACTTTATTTCACTAGGGCCAAAGAAGTATAACTTCTTACGTGAGTACATAAGTTTTTTTTTTTTATTAATGTTTGTCCAAAATGTCCAAAACCCTCTCTGCCCTTCTTACACCTTTTGTAAGGTACAGGGATATGAGAATATTTTTTGAACCTTAAGCCTCTGAATGATTTTAGTTTCAGTAAATACTAAAACAATTATCATTAAGATAAAACACAAACCCATATTAATTAATTATACAATAAACTAAACACATGTTAAAGTGTAAAGATGGTGCAAAAGATATTTTGAGGACACTCATACCTACGTTCACCATTGCATATATCCAAACTAATTACTTACAGGTATCGAACCTATGAACAAGGTAATAAAGATATGACTACCATTTCGTCACAACTTAAGTGACAGACAGGCGTTTTATCCAAAACACTTTTAACGCAGACAGGTTCTTTCATCTTCATCCGATAAGTCGCTAGTACAATTTCCGAGATATAGATTACTAAACTTAAAGACCCTGTCCTGTCAAAGCTTAAAGACCCTCCTGGCATAGACAAGATCTTAACTGATCTAAATAAAGTGAAGTTAATTTGTTCGATAAGCCAATTACAACCACTCCATTATGTTGTTTAGTGCCTTCGGAAGAGCCCCGTCAAAGAAAGACATTATTGTTTTAATTTTCACAGTTAAATATGCTCAGTCATGCCTAAAGTATATTTTAAAGAGTTTTAACGGGTACGATGCGATGGCGTAGGTGCCAGTTTAAAAATGATTTGAAAAAAAATACGACAAATTATCTTGTTCGTTCTCCGCGCCTTTTCCCAACTCAGTAGGGGTCGGCTTTCAAAAAAATTATCTTGTATAGAATAAATATTATAATCCCACTAATATCATTAATGTGAAAGTTTGGATGGATTTGAAATGGTTTGGATGTTTGTTACTCTGTCACGCAAAAACCGCTGAACCGATTGCGATGAAACCTGCTATATAGATAGCGTGAGACCTGGATTAACGCATTGGCTACTTTTCATCCCGATATTCCCACGGAATTAGGACTTACGCGGGAGAAACCGCGGGGTGCTGCTAGTCAACCATATAGTGTAAGCTTGGATTATATTATTAGTAACTTTATTTCTACTCTTTTCATCCGTAAACTCACATCTGTGAAGAGACACAGATACAGAGATTCTTCAATATTTATAAATATCACGTCAAAAAACTCAACTCCAGTAAAAAAAGTTTTTTTTTTAAACTAACACTAGTTATACCAGCTCATGTTGTTTAAGTTGTGCAGAAAATGCAACGATTGATAGTATGAGAGTTTATCAAGTTCCAATTTGGACACCTTTTGACTGGGCTGTTGGTGTAGTAGTTAGTTATCCTGACTGCTAAGCCAGAAGTCGTGGGTTCGATTCCCACCCAGGACAAATATTTGTATGATGAGCATGATCATTTGTTCCGTGGCTGGGTGTGATTTATCTATATGTATTTAGTAATATATAAATATGTCTATCAGCAGTCTGGTTACCATAGTATAGGCTCTGCCTAGTTTGGGATCAGACGGCCGGGTGTGAGATGTCTCAAGTTATAAGATCCTTAATGTCAAATACAAAGAATACAGTTCTTATAAGCACAGTTATAAAAACGTATGTCTTCGTTCTGCCTTTTAGAATGTTCTGTGATGTTTCCGTGAGGGCCAGCCCACCTGCCTCCATTATTGTGATATTTACGTCCCCTTACATTTCTTCCATCAACGTAAATCATAAAAGAGGAGTACATACTCTTGAAGCTTGTAAAGCTTTCCAGCCGTCAGAAGTGAATGATCATAATTTCAAATTATCCTTTCGTAAGACACGCATCTATTTTTCTTCTGCGTTTAATGATAAATGATATATGATGATATATCATTTACTAGTTTTATTATTTAAATTTGTAACGAGAAGACCAACACTGTTAGTAAATAAAACTAAAACGTACATCAACACAATATCTATCTAGGCACCTTAACAGTTAAACTCAAATTAATAAAAAAAGTGAGTGGATGTGAAGTAGGTGCCGCTAAGATTGGTCTCTCGAATGCTGTACTCCTAAAGGAAATTAGTTCTACGAGTCTCGTGTCAACTTTTAACACTTATTTATTAATGTGAAAGTTTAAATTGCGAAGGAAGATATATGACGGAAATAGCGACTACAGTTAACGATGTGATGTGTACAAACTCCACTTACAGGAGACTGCTTTTTAAATAACTCTACTGGCTTGGATGGGTAAAAAATGTTAAACTCGCGAGATTCTTATATTTAAAAAAATATAACATTCGAAATTCAAACATTTATGAGCGGCCAGGAGCGCATATGTTATTTCCTATTTTTTATATATGCAATTGTGAAGTTATGTTTTCACTTCTGACGTGCAGTCCTACGACCGACTGTTTTTTTTTTTCTTCTTTTCGATAGTACCATAGTTTGATCTGACTGACCTAGTGCTGTCAGTTATTTTACAGACACTGGTAGCCGATTACATCTAGACTGAATATGCGATTTCTCTCTACTTAGTTGTAAGAAAATAGAACCAACGCTATAAATAAATAAAACATCAATTCACAGATTTCCGAATATAAAAAACCTAATTAGCGACGAAGACTTCAGTACCTATACTAATAATAATTATATTAAAAACATAACATGGAATTAGAAAATATAGAATAGAATAGAATATTCTTTATTGTACACCATAATACATTAAACTACAGTGATTGATCTTAATATTAATGTTATGTACAATGAGCGGACTTATCGCTAAGAGCGATCTCTACCAGACAACCTTAGGATGGATTTTGTGGCAGAATTAAGTTGTAGTTGTCGGTGTACTACATATATACATATACCTAGTCTTATACATAAGCATACAATATACATATATAAATATACAAATATATATCTATATATACATATATTTTCATATATACCGAAGCAATAACATGAATAATTAAATACTGAAAGAATACATACCAATATTCTGCAAATAAACATTATAACGATAAGAGTGTCACATGGTTTCAGTATACCTCTTGATGGAGCTATAAGGTTAAGTAGTGACTTTTCACCATTGCTTTGAAGGCGTTTACAGTTTGAGCCTTTCTTATTTTTATAGGTAATGCATTCCACAACCTTGTTGCAACAACGGTAAAAGATTTGTCGAAGAACGCTGTGGAGTGCAAAGGCATTTTTAATTTAATTTTTAAGTTTTCTGATGATCTTAAGAATCTCGAATGTGTGTCATGAAGGAACTCAAAGCGTCCCTTAAGATAAGAAGGTGTGGAAGGGTTAAAAAATATATTATATAATAAAGAAAGGATATGAGCATTCAGGCGAAGGCGTATGGGTACTCAAGCTTTAGACGAAATTCTGTGACGTGATCATACTTGCGTAAACCAAATATAAATTTTATACTAAAATTTTGGAGTCACTCGAGTTTGTCTAATTGGGCCTCGGTGAGATCTGGATAGCTGACATCTGCATAATCAAGTATTGGGAGTAGTAGCGAGTTTGCATGTGCAATTTTGGTGACAGTAGGAAGAAAGTTGCGCAGCCGTCTCAATGATCCCGCAGATGCAAACATTTTACGGCTTACTTCCTGCAGCTGTGGGCCCCAAGATAATTCAGGGTCAATAAAGATCCCCAGATTTTTTACTTTTTCACTGATTGGAATTGGGACGCCATCAAAAATAACCTGCGGAAGTTGGGACCAGACAATTCTTGAGTTCTTCCTAGAGCTGCCAACAATAATAACTTGGGTCTTGGTTGGATTTACAGTAAGCCCATGTGACACACTCCAATCACGGATTCGAGTCAAATCATTATTAATGTTGTCAACTGCTTCAGACAGTTTTTCTACAGGTGCTTGAGAATATATCTGGAGGTCGTCTGCATAAAGGTGGTAGTGAGAGAGAAGTTGATGTGAGATTGAATTTATAAACATTGCGAAAAAAAGAAGAGATAGAACGCCACCCTGTGGTACGCCGACAGATATGTTGCACCAAGATGAATTTGTGTTTTCGATGCATATGCGCTGACGGCGGCCGCACAGGTAACTACGAAGCCAATCAATTACCGTTGGAGATATGTTAAGAGAGCTTAGTATGCCAAGCAGAATGTCGAAATCTACTGTGTTAAAAGCGTTGGAAAAGTCAAGGAGAGCAAGAACAGTAAGATTTCCATTTTCCATTCGGGTTCTTATATCATCCGTAATATTCACCAGGGCTGTGACAGTACTATGACCGGGACGGAAACCGGATTGATGGGAGTTAAGAAGGCTATTTTTGGTAAGAAATGAACTAAGTTGATTATGGACGAGGCGTTCGAGGACTTCGGAAAGGAAAGGCAATATAGAGATCGGACGGTAATCAGAGTGGGAAGCAGGATTTGGTTTTTTTGGTATAGAAGTGACTTGGGCATATAGTAAGTTTTTGATTAAACAGAGCGTTTTCACTGCACAAATATATAAATTGCCATGTCATTCTACTTACTAACAATTCGTACTAGCAATTAAATTGCCTTTACTAAGTTTATTGTCACTAACAGTACGGGAACCCGCTACAAACAGTGTTTACAGAGCTTTCTAATGAAATGTATATTTAGATAGAAAGACTATTATATTACTTGGTATGTTAACGACTAATACTATATTCATAACGTCATTACAGCCCATAAACTATACATTTGGCAAAGATCTCTACCAAGGTTGGAACATAGGAATGGAAAATAATGGTTAGGAATTTACGTTTGTTACTCAATCTTTTCAAACACTTTTACACGTCAATTAGATCTGGTAAAACTAGATAGTATAGACATTTTCCTATAAGTAGTCTTGAGAGGAAACGCCTAAACAACCTCAAGGGACTAAACAATTTAGTTTTGAGCTGAGCAGTCACGACACTCAGACTAGAAGACTGTAAAGAGAAACAAGTGAGGCCAGCAGGTGAGCGAAGAAGGGTAGCGTAATCAAAATGATTAGGTTACATCACTAACGTGTAGGTAACAAGATAAGTAGACATGATCATTGGTCATACTTCCGAAGATTAAAAACTGCTAGTCTGACTTGACATAAATAGAAACACAAACAAACTTGATATAAATAGAACGTCCATCTCGGGAATCAATTCTCAAAGATTTCCGCCAGTCTTTTTCTTTAAAAATACTCTCCCATACATCGATTTACGATAAACTCAACTTTCCAACTGTAAAACATAAGTTTGTAATCACAAAAACCAAGTTTTTTATGTGATATAACAACAAAGTAACGATTTTAGGATTTTTTTACTTGTGCTATGAGACTTGGCTTCTGGATTTCGTGATTCTAGGTCAATGGGAAGTCACATACTCCTGGCTCCTGTGTCCCCGAGGAGCCGGAGATCCGAAGGGATTTTCCACCACGTCAACAAAAAAAAAAAGAAAGTACCCTACATGTTTTCATTTACCTGCGAAATGTTCAAATTTGTTAAAATCTATGGCTTAATTGCCGTATCTAGTGTTTGTATACTCTTTGGCCGTGTATTTCAATTGCGTTGCGGTAACCTGTAGTTACAACAAGATTTTTTTTAAATGTGATTTCGGTGATTTAAGTAAGTGTCCTTTTTTCAAATACCCCCTGTATAACATTTTTGTTACCTACCTCCTACTGTACGATAACTAGTTATGTTTAAAAGACATTTCTGATCATTGCTAAAAAACATGTATAAAAGTATCAAGTACATCATATATTACACTTTAATCACCCGAATCCCTCTGGATCCAGGTGACAAAATTGTTATTTAAGTAATAATTACTTATATAACAATTTTGTCACCTACGGCTTACTGTACGATAATTAGCTCTAGCACTACAGTATGCTTTATTGTACAATTAAAATTTATAGGAAGGTTTAAGTTGTTAGAAACCGTAAGAAAACATTGCCTTAATATTCTGATTTACTAACTAATGTTTGGCAGTATGTAATTCTTAATCAAATTTTACAATAAGCTACTTAGTTTTAATCTTTGGTAAGCTCCGATCCCTACTCCCACTTAAATATAATTTGTTTTATTTGCTATATTGGGCTTAAAACCGCTGGCATCGGTCAGTTCAACCGGAAATACTATCGAGAGCTTCAAGAGCCCCCTTGAACAAACTTTAGTGCGCTACCTGCAGGCAACAGGTCGATGCGAACGGCTGGATCATATAACTAAATAAACATTGATCATTTTGTTTACCTGCATCATTGACGACAAACATTGGTTTGAATACCACTAATATTATAAATGTGAAATTATGGACGGATGGATGGATGTTTGTTACTCTTTCACGCAAAAACTACTGAATCGATTGCGATGAAATTTGGTATGTAGATAGCTGGAGATTTGGATTAAAGCATAGGCAGTGTAGAATAAGTATCGTTTGCTCACATCACTGACACGAGTTACTACTAAGTATAATAATAGATAGTTGTAATGCCTACTGTGTATACTATTTCTCCCACAGTAACTTCTACCTACATATTTTATCTATAAGCTGCTACTACCATATAAGCTGCTACTTAGCTAAAGTCGTACACCTGCTAACTGCCCTATACATAACTTCATTGCATCTGTCCATCTAAAGGTTGTCTGTAAGAAATCGCAACTAGCGATAAGACCGCCGTTTGTACCATTATTTTTTTTGGATTTGTAAATATTGTGAAATGTTCCTCATGGTGTACAATAAAGAGTATTGTATTGTATTGTATTTTAAATAAATCATTACTTTCACAGATGATACAGTGAAGGAAAGATATTTGTTAAAAAATAAATATTATTATATTTAAAAGACCTGAAATTTATATTATGTATAAGTTAAAAGGTAAGACTATTATAAAATCTTTGTTAACTACCATGAATGTTTGATATTGGTTAGAGAAGTTAAATCATGATGACAATATAAAAAAAATAACAATAAACCAAAGTTACCAATTCATATTCATAACTTAATATACTATTAAAAAATATATATATTGCCTGCCATTTCACCTAATGTGTATGCAAAATAAATAAAAGTTTTAATTCCTCTTCTTCTTATTTAAAAATTAACTGTTTTTGTTTGTAAATATTCAATTATTTATGAAGCTTCATTAGCGAGAGAGTGTTTCAGCGGTTATTAAAACAACCTTCCCAAAAGAGCCCTACATAATAGCGGTATGCACCAATCAGGGCTTTATTAAACTGGCGCTTTCATTGGATCATTAACTACCGCAAGACTTCTCAAGTATAACCGTTGTTTTTTTTTTGTGTGGAACCTTCGAGAACCTTTTCCACAGAGTGAGTTTTCTTTTAAAGTTATATTTTCCATAGACAGAATTACATTCGCATCTATAATATTAGTATACATAACTTTCATATTGACAAGCAAAAAGCCTATGAAACTATTTACTTTAGTAAAGAAATCTCTTAGCTCTCTAATAATGGAAGTGTACATGATACACTAACAAAGTCTTGTGAGAAAATAATTGTACACAAGATTCCACTGTCTCAGGATACAATATATCTGTTTTTCCTTCTATTTATCCTGTAACAAGCTTAGGGGAATTAGGGAGAAATAAATGGACATGTATTTGTAAAACAATACGTCATGGACACCCCTTCCACTTTTGACCCTTGCCCACGCTACTGTAGTATTTTGTGTAACAGTAATATTTTCACCATCTTTGTGATACTATCGCAAAGATGTTGAAAATATTGCAAGCTTAACATGATAAGCCGTTAAAATATATTATGCCTATAAGTACTGACTTCATAAAGAACCTACTTATAAATATTAAACATTTAAAAACCAGTTGTTGAAAGACAGACTTGACTTTTAATAAATGCATGTATACCTGATGGTATACATGCATTTATTATTTACTCATGTATTAATACCCGTCCCACTTGGCTTCCATTTCGATTTATCTCTCGATCGAATGTGCATGCTATACAGTCCGAAAATGACAACCTCTTGGGAAAAAAAAAACCTAAAAATAGGTTATTTAGTTTGCAGTCTTTGGGAGAGATCTATGTTCTTAATTATATCTGCTTTGTTTTCTGCTTTAAACTCCAAGCAGATTAACTGTAGAGCAATAGAAGCATACCGCAAATGTCGATGGAATTGAATTGCGTCATACGTTGCGTTAACTAAACATTTTATATAACACTAGCAGCACCCCGCGGTTCCGCCCGCGTAAGTCCCGATCCCGTGGGAATATCGGGATAAAAAGTACCCAATATGTTAATCCAGGTCTTCAGCTATCTACATACCAAGTTTCATCGCAATCGATTTAGTGGTTTTGACGTGAAAGAGTAACAAACATCCATCCATCCATCCATAATTTAGTATTCTAGATGCTATTTCATATACCCTTTAAATACTAGAAAAGTCATGTATATTGGAGAGAGTTAAATATACTTAAGTATTGTATATCTTTCAAGGATAAATTCCATACTGTGCCATTTTTCTCGAATGACGAGAACTGCACAAACATACAATTAAGATCTCCGCGTGAACCACTATGTTGTGCTATTCAAAAACAGATGATAGCACTTGACAGAATAATAGTCTGCGACGTGACCACTTTAGTCACAATGACTCTCAGGCACTCATAATCTCAATTCTAAAATATACAAAAACAAACGAATCAGCTTTCCTTCTACGATCAGAGCTCGAGCTCAAGAAAACTCAGATTGGATGAAGCCTCCACCGCTGGGACGTTGTTTGTACATATTTTAACACCATGAAATACTCTCTCGCAAAAATCCGCATCAAGAAAAGATTTCGAACCGTATGTAATATGTATATATCGTAAAACATCCAGCCAACGCCTGTGCTCAAAATCTGAATGGTTAACGCTTGTATCTTGAAATAACATGTTTATTTTAAACATATAATATAATAAATGTAAACCTTAATAGTATCCTACTAAATCGATATCGATAATTTAATATAGGTATCTCCATACTTTTATATCTTAAAATTTATTTAAGTAGATCTAGTTTTTATAACTTGATATCATACATCATATTATAAGAATCGTACGTCTCTTCTCATTTTCCATTATATCCCTATAAAAAAATATTTTTATCCCAATCTGTAAGTCGTTTGTTATTTTGTGCTGTTATGCTTTTTGCAATAAGTATTATACCTTCTTTGTCTATTGTACAACACCCGGAAAGGGACATAGATTTTGAAGCGTTTATAATTCTTTGAGTAATTTCGTGATGAATATGGAGGGTCACAGTGAAAGTAAAACAGGGGAAAAAAAAATTATTGATATAGAATTTTTATTGCTTTTCAAAATAGTCTCGTTCCTTGTTAAGCACCTTCGCATACGATGGAACCTTTGACTCCTTTTTCAAACGCAGCCACGACATCTTCAAAGTTCATTAAACGAATTCTTCTTTTATTTTTGGAAATAAATAAAAGTCACAAGATGACTCACTAGTTCCACACCTTCAATAGATAAATATTCGACAGTCCGTCTGGCGGAGTCCTTTTGTCTTCTAGAATGATATTGCGAAATGACCCGTCTATCCAAAGAAGGAGGTAATCATCTTTTTCCCTCGAATTCTGCCCTTCTTTACTTTTGTCGGCAAATCTTCGAATGGATCCATTGCGCAGATTGTCTTTTGGTTTCGGGTTCGTAACAATATCTTCAGCTTTCATCACCTGGGATATACAGCATTCGAGTCACCTCCGTCACACTTTTGAAGCATTGAACGGCACCAATTCAAACGACGGCGTTTTTTGATCTTACGCCAAATTATGAGGTATCCATCTAGTACAAAGCTTTCTGAACGATTTTTTTCTGAACACTTTTTTGGAAAGGTTTTAATATAGCAACAAACGTCTGTACAAAAAAAAATGGGTGTAGCGACACTACGGTATGCTCAAAGGAGTTAGAGTAACTACATGCCTGAAGTTAAGAGTAACTACATGCATTACAAAACAAACAAAACATTATGGAACCTATTACATAATGTTTTGTCCCTAAAATGAGAAGCTCAACTTCAAAGACAAGAATCTTACGATATTAAACCTCTAAAAAATCTAATCTTCCTACCTGTTTTACCTACAATCGTTATCAGTGAAACCATCATTCTGTTCCTACGTCAGTAAACGCTTCAGCAGGGGTAATATCGTACATCAGTATGGCATGCTATAAATTCCGTACGCAACAATATACATGTTCTGATGCAAGAATTATGTGACACAATGCATAAAGTATACCTAGCATTATATCATTAAGTAAGACGTTAATTAATTATATACGGTTTTACTCACGTGTATATTTTGGGATTGTACGACTAGTTTTAGACTCTTTATCAAGTGGCAAGATGTCCCCAAAATATACACGTGAGTAAAAGCCTATACACCTAATTATATGAATACCACTCACGAAAGCTTTTGGAGTTTACTTCTTAACAATCGATTTTCATATAAGGCGCCCGGTATGAAAAAAATATGAAGAGTAAAATTTAGTGATCGGAGGGCAGCGTAACGCTTTAACGCTTTGTTGTGTTTTTTTTACTTTATTGGAGTTTACTCCTTATCCTCGACGCATAAGAGACAGAGAGAGAGAGAGAGAGAGAGAGAGAAAGAGAAAGAGCCTCCAGTAAATTATAAACTCCAGTCGTGCGTCGGAGCTGACACACATCTTTTTTTTAATAAGTAATTTAAAAAGTTATCCCACACAGAAGTTACTGATTTTAGAGTGAGAGAGTCTGTGTATTTTTTTAATAATGATTTAAATAGTGATTTTTTAATCTTAGGAGAGCCATGCTTTGGCACGAATGGGGTGGCCCAACCGGAGTGATATTACGACCTCACAGAAAACCAGCGTGAAGCAATGGTTTATTGTGTTTCGCCGAGTGAGTGAGGTTACCGGAGATCCTAACCCCCTCCTCTCCGCTTGTGACTCTTGAGTTGGAGGTGTCCATGGGCGGCGGTTTTCACTTACCGTTTTCCGTGATCCGTCTTTTGGTTTGCCTGCCCTATCCCTTAAAAAAAATGAGTGACTTTCATAATTTTCCTTGACAGTTTGCTATATCACTGCATATTATAAAACAAGGTCCCCCGCCGCATCTGTCTGTCTGTTCGCGATAAACTGAAAAACTACTGAACGGACTTTCTTGCGGTTTTCACTAATAGACAGAGTGGTTCACGAGGAACGTTTAGGTGTATAATTTGTTAAGATTTTGTGTAAATTGATTGAAATATGTTGATGATTGTTGAAGATGTCTCTGCTACCGCGAGGCCTCAGTTACGGTCGGTACAATTAGATTAAAATATCGGGTAAATATAAAAGTATCGTACCTTATAAATATTTTATTATACATAAAAATACTCAAACTTATTAGTGGTATTACGACTGCTCACGCTGATATAAACTCTCCAAGAAGTTTCTCTAAGACTGAAATGCTTTTAATTATTCGTTCTTAAATATTTCTACAAATCCTGAAAAAATTGTCTAGTTAGAGACAAATTAGATTTGACTGAGTACTACGAACCTTAATTATATATAATAAAATATATATAAATTCAAGTGCAATAACAAACCACATTTGAAATGTTATATATTTCGCCATCATCAATAAATACTTATTTTAAGCATTTTGATGGGGCGTTTTGTATTTGGATGACATATTCGTTAGCTATCCATCTACGCTAGCCATACGATCAGAGACTAAAAGGAATATATTGGTCGATTTATAGTGGGTGTACGAGAATCTAGTATATTCTATTAAGAATTACTGTTACAAGTTAGACAAAAATTCGTCAATATGTAAAAAACAGTCTCACAACTATTGCTATAAACTATCAAAATCACTGAATAACAATGTTGATTGAACCTCAGTCACCACTCAAGTGATTATTAACCACTTATAATACATTCCTAGCCTTATATGACCCCACTTTTCATCAATATTTATCAACCGACCAATAGCATTGCTTTACCGGTATTACTAGTCATAGTAATGTCTATTAAATCATTTTCATTAAATAGTGAACTGTTTTAACATCTGATTGTCTCTATTTTTAATAAAATAAATAAAAGTTTTTGATGTGATGATAACAAATGGTTAACAAAAAACAGAACTAGTGTCATTGAAAATTGCTTTGTATATACATACCATAAGGTATCTAATATCTTGCCATACGAACCTTCACAGAGAGGTGGGCGTGTTCTATATTATCATTGCAAGAATAGAGGTATCACTCCCTTGTCATCAACAGACATTTTAGATATAGGATTCAGAATGAGATATATTTATTATACAATCTCACGATGCATATCAACGTTAATATCTTAACATTCTTAAAAGTGGAAGCCTGGTAGGGTTCGACCTCGCAGAACATATTTTTTCAAATTGGTGATGTTTTGATGAAAACCTGCCCGGTCCGAAGTCAGAGGAAGCTCGTGAGGTACGTAAGGATAGAAGAAAATGGCAGGCTGGCATCTCTTCCCCCGAAGGGAGAAAGCCGTGATTTTATGTATTCTGAAGTATGATACATACGTATCATAAAGTGTATTACTTAATCTCTGACATTTCTTACAGAGGTTTTGTTCTTCATTCCGTGTATAATAGTAATAATAATTTATTTGCTGCCAAAATATGTATGTTGTTACTAGAATATAATACTTTTAAAATAAATAATTATAATTTCGTTTTGGAGAGAACTTTTTTGTAATTTTTGTAAGGTACAAAATTTTATTGTCCAGATTGCAGCCAGTAATCTGAACCACCGAGGTTCCGATATAAAAAAAAATGGGATGATATAAAAGTGGCAAGTAAACATCATTGATGGTCAATCTTTAGTATACAATATATTACTTATATGATACCGAATAGTCATATAAAATGGTACATTCAATAAGTGATAGAGACACGGGTCGACCAGCATCTACGAGCTCCACCGAGTTCCCGGCTAACTCACAATGTCAAGTTTATCACAGATTATTATCCCTTTGGGACCTCTCTTTCTTATATATCTGATATAACTATATCTGGCTCGTGGTAGATACAGGATAGTAGAATTTTTCGAAGTCATGTTTTACGATAACATTTTCTAGCTTACACTTTCACGTTCTAGCCATCCCGGTACAATTTCGATAACTTAATCTATAAGGCCACAGATAACGGGCGTTGAAGGCGGGTTTTACTAACGCGTTGACGCGCGGTAACAAAAACACGCATTTGTTCAAGTCGTTCACATGCTAACGCGCGTTTTTAACGCGACAATGATGTTAATAAAAGGATTCTGCCATTTAAAGGGTGACTTAATAAGATTGCACGATTTAATTTAAAAATAAAACGAATGTTTTTTTGAGCGAGTGATGATATTTTTATTGCATTGTAAAGTAGACATGTTCCGATTATGTATGGAATGAAATATCCGGCATATGGCCCCCTCGGCTCTGAACACAAACAATGAAACTTTCAGCAATTTTTAATTGTTTTTACAATGTATTATATGTATGTGTAATAATAATAAGATTATAATATTCTGAGACATATAACACAACGCCATTTAGAAACAAGCATCGCTTTTATTATAGGTTTCAGAACAAGGATACATCCTGCTAATATTATAAATGTGAAAGTTTGTTAGGATGTAGGGATGTTTGTTACTCTTTCACGCAAAAACTACCGTATGGATTTTAATAAAACTTGGTATGTAGATAGCTGGAGACCTGGGTAAACACATAAGCTACCTTATATCCCGATATTCCCACGGCATCGGGACTTACGCGGGTGAAACCGCGGGGCTCATCTAGTACATTATATTTGTCATGGAAACTGCGACCCGTTTAATGCCTTACAGTTTTAGTTTCAATGATTCAGGTATAAGCTTTTTAGGGATATCAGCAGACATCGTACTCATACGTACGTACGAATAAAAGCGCACTAGGTATATGGAAATATAGGCGGTTTAAACCAAACATATATTTAAAAGGTTGATTTTTGAAAAATTAAGAATATATATTTTTTAAGATCTCATTTTCAGGTTTAGTCTTTCAAACTGACCTTTAAACTGTTAATTTCTAGATACAGATCTATCACCATCGATTGAATGTCGAAACGTCTGCTATATGATAATCTTATTACTTTAAACGAGCAATTCTTGTATGTATGTATTTATTTATGTATGTATTTATATATACAACGATTTTAATGAAATTTTGTATACAGATACAGTTTTGCATTTTAAGTTCAACTGCATAGTTGTATTTCCTGTAAAAACGCAATTTTGCCAAAATATATTAAAAAAAATTGTCCATTTTACAAAAAGCTACCGAGCGAAGCTCGGTTTCCCAGGTATTGTTCTTGATCACTGGAAGTTATCGAAAATCGATATCTTTAAATACATAATATAATGTTTAGTTTCTTACAAAAGGATTGGCATAAAAGAACCGGTTTAGAAGTGTGATTAAAAATAATGTATGTACCTCAACCCTCATTCATTCATTGAATTATTTACTTACAATTTTTTGCCCGCGGCTTTGGCTTCGTTAAAGTTACTTTGTCTATCCCTCGGGAAAAGTCCTTTTTTTTTTGGATAAAACTTTTCTGTATCTCTGACCACGTGTATGAAATATTTCATGATGGTCATTTGAGTAGCTAAGGATTGAAAGCGTGATAAACAAACAAACTCACGCATTTTTAATGTTAGGATAATAATTTAATAGCTACTTAAGTGGTAGAACACAACGTGTCAAGGTTGGGAATGGATAAGTGACGAGTGTCAACTCACTAAGTCTTCAATCCCTCAGGGAGTATTTTAGGACCTACCCTCTATTATTATTCCTCAGGGTAGTATTTTAAGATCTACCCTATATATTTTTTTTGGTATAGGGGACACACGATCAGACGGATCACCTGATGATAAATGATTACCGTCACCCATGGGCACCTGCAACTCGAGAGTCACAAGTGCGTTGCTGGCCTTTAAGGGGAGAAGAGGGGGAGAGGGAAGGGTTAGGGTTTCTGCTAACCTCACTAACGCCGCGTAAACCAATTCCTGCATTGCTTCACTGCCGGTTTTCTGTGAGGCCGTGTTATCACTCCGGTCGAGCCGGTCTATACGTGACGAAGCATGGCTCTCTAAGGAATGAATATGAAGACCCTATGTCCTTGTCTGTACCCTAGTTGAGTAGAATAGACTATTCTTTATAGTATATATACATTGATCTTAATATTAATGTAAGTGTTAGGTAAAATGGGTGGTCTTATCGCTAAAAGCGATCTCTACCAGACGATTTTAGGATGGATTTAGTGACTGGAGTAAGTGGTAACAGTCGGTTTACTATTTACTAATTATACACATACCTCAATTCATACATACATGCAGACAGCTATAAGTTTAGGTAGTGAATTTTCGCCATTGATTTGAATGCATTTATTCTTTTAGCATTTCTTTCTTAGATAGATAGTGCATTCCACAACCATGTTGCAACAACGGTATAAAAAGTCAAGGAACGATGTGGAATGCAAAGGCATTTTAAGCTCTAGATTTTCTGATTATCTTAAGAATCTCGTATGTTTATCATGAACGAACTCAAAGCCTCCCTTAAGATAGAAATGTGTGGAAGGGTTAAACAACATTTTATATAATAAAGAATGGTTATGTGCATTCCGGTGAAAGCATGTGGGTAACCACTTAAGCTTTTGACGAAATTCTGAGACGTGATCATACTTGCCTAAACCAAATAAATCTTATACAAAATTTTGGAGTCGCTCGAGTTTGTCTAAAAAAAATTATAGTATTGTTATGCTATTGCAACTTGGTTTACCTTAAAACATTACTTTCAATATTTGCGGAAGAATGCAATGGCGATTCTCGCTCCCCCGATCATGGGCAAGCAGTGGAACACCGGGGTGGTTTTTAATCGGTAAGAGTCCGACAGACTCCTTCGCCCCCCCCCCCCTCCCCCCAAAGGCGGAGGACATCAATGAGGATCTTCCACTTCGTCATCAAAAAAAAAAATTAATAAATGAAGAAGCAAGTTGTCTTTGTGTTAGTTTGACGTGTATGTGGCAGTGCGGTGACTGACATTGACACGCCAGGTCACTAGCACGAAATTAGCCCCTGGCATCCCCGAAATATCTAATCAATATCACTACCTTTACCATAGAAAACTCAACAGTTATATCTCACTCACACCTCATTAGGAAAACGTGTTTACAAAAGTATAACTTAAGCTAAATGACAAAAGATCTGAACAACTGAAGAACTTCGAATACTGAAGGAAGTAGTCAAAGTTTATTTATTGGACGACACTTAATAGTTTATGTGCTATAAAATGTAATAAAATCAAAAGAATGGGCTGTAAACACCTTATATGATGTCTAAACAAGGTAGATAGATGTTGGTAGGTAGGCAAAATAAGGCAACTTAGGGATTACAACGTAAATATTGTACAGCTTGTTCAGAGCTTTTCTGAATCAGTTATAAACTTTAGTATTCGCTTAAAAGTGTCCAAACTTTTTACAAGTTATATCGATAAGGGATATATTTTAGAGTATCTACTTAATAGACTATTGTATCTCGTCATCACACTGAAAACCTACGACCTAAAAATCGATTTGTAGATTAAGTATAATTATCATGTTAGTTATTGATCGAACCATATTGAACCACTAGCCGTCCCCGTTTTTATGGTCACTGCTTCGCTCCTAAGGGTCGTAGCGTGATGTTACATAGCTTATAACCTTCCTGAACGAACACTAACCAATACAAAAATATTTTTTGAATCCGACTGTTATTTACAGAGATTAAAGCGTTTCAACATACAATCATAAATAATGTAGTATGGACTTCACAAACACACTTCAAATGTAAAAATTAATTTTTTTAGATGTCTACGTTATTTATTAATATCCAGAATAAATTTGCCTTAAACGTTAAAGTTTACTGTTTATGAGCTCTTGAGCGTTTAAGTAGTAGCTTCAAAAAGTTATATGTACGTTTGTAATTTGATTGTATGAACACCGGTGGATATATACAATCGTATGTTAACACACCAGGGGCCATCATTAATTCTCAGCAATGCAATTGACCACCACAACTATCTATACCACTATAATAAAGCTCAAGATTTTCACGCAGTCGAAGGAGCAAATCAAGTTGTTACAAAAATTAATAATGTTAAAGTCCTACATAAAGATGCGGCAACCGAAGGTTTTTTGGTAGAATAAGAAAAAAAACAGTAAACAGATTTAATTAAACATTAACTTTGTATTAACGTCTAGCCGTCTAGTTCTATCATTTGTTACTGAGAATGATTTAACAAGAAAACCAATAAAAAAATTGTCCTACACGGAAATCAACTTCAAACTTCACAACCGAATACAGAAACAAATACAAACTCATGCAACAACCCAAACGAAATATAAATTCAGTAAGTATCTTACATCCCCATGCGTGGCTTTAAACATAGATGTTAAAATTACTTGACAAGCAATTTCGGTGATCCAAAGACCGCATTAGAGGGAATTGTAGCCGTTTGTCCGACCCCACATTACAGCTATGCTAGCAATGTTTGCAAGTTGCCATAATCTAACACGCCACGAGGAATTCAGATCACAATTTCCTATTCAGAATTCGTACCATGAAACATTTTTGTTGAAGTTTAATTAAGGATTGACCTCTCTTGTTCGTTGGGTGTTCAATATTCTACTTCAATCTGGGCTATAAATTTCCTTAGAATGAATACTTTGGATCAAAAGATTATTATTTGTAATTCAGATTTTTTATTTTAGTTACAGTAGGTTTGTGTGGTTTTAAGGGAGCCAGTTGCCGTACAGATATAGTTTATACCCATCCAACTATCACCACGTTTAAGCAACATTCACATAGTTCAATCAATAAGTAACCTTAATCTCTTTTAAAGCTCTTGTAAAGGAATACTATCTAACACTAGAAGTGGTGTACAACTCTCTCAAGTTGTGCAATAGACTTCATAATATGTAACTCCACTAAAATGTCTTACTAATTATTATAGGAATTTCAATATATATGTGTATGTGTGTATATGTATATATATATATGTAGGTGTTTATATGTATGTATGTGTAGAAGATACTTCACGTATTCCTTTTCACCGCATTTCCATTATTATTATTTCATCGTTCCAGTTCTAAATATTTTTGGTAGGCCACCAGCTACCTATTATTTTCCTCTGTTGTTTCGATACAAAGGTTGTCTGGAAGACATTGTTTTTAGCGTTAAGACCGCCCATTGTACTTGCCGCTTAGTATGTTGCTACTAAACTGTTACAAACTGTGTTAACTTCTGTCTAACTGTGGTGTGCAATAAAGAATGTTCTATCTATCTATCTAAGTAAGTGTTCGCGGGGCTGACAGTCCTAGGTCACTAATTTAATATGCTAGACATTTTAGTTAAATTCCTTTTAAGTCAAACAATTAAGTGAAGACAGAAGAAGAAAACGGTTCGCTAAACAGCAACACATTTGAAGTTTTATTCAATTATTTGAACGCAAATTGAATTTCAATCTTTGCTTAATTTTCACTCAGTATAATTATATTATCGTTAATTAAAGGAAGGTAGTCCAAAGCGGGCAGATCGCTAAAGGAAGTTACTCTTCTTATTTTTATGTGTCCACCCTCTTAAGACGTTTTATTCCTATTATTTATGTTTCAATAAAATTGCATGTAAATGCATGCATCTTGGTCACCGGTAAACTTGTCCAAAGAAACCAAAAGCTTTAATTTAAAAATTAGTTATTAACAAGATATTTAATTTGATAAATAACTACTTTTATAAATAACTACCAATGAACTATTGTAACATTTGATGACAAGAACCGCACGCTTTTAATAGATACAGATCAAGCTACTATAAATCGTGTAAAAAGAAGAATGTTTAAAATATTTTTTTTTCCATGTATGTATGATTTTTTTTAATCTACAATCTCTTTTGTTTAGAAAATCTAATAGTTCTTTCTTAATTACGTCAATCGATATGTGGTTTAATTTAGGATGAAGATAGCGAATCATTCTCGACTCTTGAAACATAAGTGTATTAAATTTGGGGGTTCCGATTTCAGTCACGTATGTATTTTCCAATGGCCCACTTGAAATATTTTGCAAATAACTATCTCTTAATATGTATTTTACAATTTTTTGGTTTATTTCAATTTTATTTCTATTTTTTACGAGACTGGTTCGCTCTATACCCTTTTTATAGTAAAAATTTGTTTCCTTAATATGTACATTTTAAAACAATACAATGTACACAATACAACAATAATATGTATAACGTTGTTTAGAAAATTCTGTGACTAACTTAAGTTAATTGTTAACATAACCGTGTAAACATTAACTATATTTATTATTTGTGACAATTCCAACTGTTTATGTCAGGAGCGGTTCCAATCCACAATCTAATTTTTAGGGTTCTGTACCCAAAGGGTAAAACGGAACCGTGTTACTAAGACTACGTTGTCCGTCCGTCTGTCTGTCCGTCTGTCACCAGCCTGTACCTCACAAACCGTGATAGTTAGACAATTGAAATTTTCATAGATTATGTATTTCTGTTGCCGCTATAACAATAAATACTAAAAAACAGAATTAAATAAATATTTAAGGGGGCTCCCATACAACAGACATGTTTTGTTTTGCCGTTTTTATAGATAATGGTAGGGAACCCTTCGTGCGCGAATCCCAATTCGCACTTGGCCGGTTTTTATAGTCCAAATGCTTTGCCACATAGTGACGCGCGCCAACGTGACGATTTCAAAAGTTAACTTTACATTATACCAAATATTGTAATTATCAGCAGCACGGATTTCGTGTAAATACTACCACACTTTACGTTACACCAAAACCTCAAACTCATGTTTAGATTTCAGTTAATGCTGTTATTTCAGTCAGCAAATCACTGACAGTGTTAAGAGGGAAAATATTTGAGCTGTAATTTAAGAATAAACCAAGAAAATGTTGGCTTTGTGAACTTTCCAACTTTGTCGGATAAATCGGATCGGCTATCTTTTGTTTTTCTTTTGATACTTCTAATTAAACACTGTGGATGAAATTTTTTTTTAATTTTTTTTTAAAGACAAATCCCGCAATAGGAGTTACTCCTGTGTCGCGGGGGACTTTACAAACATACAAACAACGGACACAAAGAACACCCAGACTCAGATGGGTATCGAACCCACGACCTCTGGCTCAGCAGTCAGGGTCACTAACCACTAGACCAACAGGCCAAATATTACAGTAATTGCCTATTGTTAATTTTTTTTGTTAGTTCTAAATCCAGTCCGAAGAAATTTTGTGTCACATAAATTATATTCATTCTTATTTTCAAGTTTGTTGTTATTTCGTAATTGTAATGTAATATAATATATAATAATATATTTATATATTTTTAGTTGTTAAACCAAACATTAGAATTAGTTGGTTTGATGATATCAAAGTATGACGTCATGGGTTGTTATTTCAGACACCGATTATGGAAACATACCGTTTTGACGTTTAATAAAAAGAAATTTTAGTAATTTTGTACATAACATACTCGTACTTTACAACCAAGCTTTAGCTACAAGCAATGCTAATAAGCAAAATTACTCTTCTTCAATCATAATTTTCTGTAAATGTTTAGTGGTAAAGTGCTTTATACAAAGATCTTATTTTCCAAGGCTATGAATTTTAAGTTGCCAAACAAACAGTTGCTAATAACATTCCGGGTAATAGAAAGAGCGGAGTATAAGCACATTTAGTCAGTGTGCGGTTTTGGCAGCGCTTTGTACGAAAGCATGAACTTATTGAAGGTATGTTCGGCAAATAAGCTTATACGGAAAATTGATATTTGGGCAATTTGATTTAGCATTGCATATTCATAGATATGAACGCCCCAAAACTGAATAATTGTAATGGAAGTCCTTTTTTTTAACTAAAGTACGTTTTTAAATTTAAAAAGAAAGTGAATGCGGCCGTTGATTTAACAATAAGCATTCAAAGTTGATGGTCATATAAAAATATGACCATCAACTTTACCTGGACCTTGTTTTTTGACATATATTTAAAAACCAAAATTATGACCGTGAATTAGTGAAACAAACTAAATAAACTGAAAATTCTCCACCTACATTAGATGCTACGTGGTCGTATTTAATCTACAATCTCTTTTGTTTAGAAAATCTAATAGTTCTTTCTTAATTACGTCAATCGATATGTGGTTTAATTTAGGATGAAGATAGCGAATCATTCTCGACTCTTGAAACATAAGTGTATTAAATTTGGGGGTTCCGATTTCAGTCACGTATGTATTTTCCAATGGCCCACTTGAAATATTTTGCAAATAACTATCTCTTAATATGTATTTTACAATTTTTTGGTTTATTTCAATTTTATTTCTATTTTTTACGAGACTGGTTCGCTCTATACCCTTTTTATAGTAAAAATTTGTTTCCTTAATATGTACATTTTAAAACAATACAATGTACACAATACAACAATAATATGTATAACGTTGTTTAGAAAATTCTGTGACTAACTTAAGTTAATTGTTAACATAACCGTGTAAACATTAACTATATTTATTATTTGTGACAATTCCAACTGTTTATGTCAGGAGCGGTTCCAATCCACAATCTAATTTTTAGGGTTCTGTACCCAAAGGGTAAAACGGAACCGTGTTACTAAGACTACGTTGTCCGTCCGTCTGTCTGTCCGTCTGTCACCAGCCTGTACCTCACAAACCGTGATAGTTAGACAATTGAAATTTTCATAGATTATGTATTTCTGTTGCCGCTATAACAATAAATACTAAAAAACAGAATTAAATAAATATTTAAGGGGGCTCCCATACAACAGACATGTTTTGTTTTGCCGTTTTTATAGATAATGGTAGGGAACCCTTCGTGCGCGAATCCCAATTCGCACTTGGCCGGTTTTTATAGTCCAAATGCTTTGCCACATAGTGACGCGCGCCAACGTGACGATTTCAAAAGTTAACTTTACATTATACCAAATATTGTAATTATCAGCAGCACGGATTTCGTGTAAATACTACCACACTTTACGTTACACCAAAACCTCAAACTCATGTTTAGATTTCAGTTAATGCTGTTATTTCAGTCAGCAAATCACTGACAGTGTTAAGAGGGAAAATATTTGAGCTGTAATTTAAGAATAAACCAAGAAAATGTTGGCTTTGTGAACTTTCCAACTTTGTCGGATAAATCGGATCGGCTATCTTTTGTTTTTCTTTTGATACTTCTAATTAAACACTGTGGATGAAATTTTTTTTTAATTTTTTTTTAAAGACAAATCCCGCAATAGGAGTTACTCCTGTGTCGCGGGGGACTTTACAAACATACAAACAACGGACACAAAGAACACCCAGACTCAGATGGGTATCGAACCCACGACCTCTGGCTCAGCAGTCAGGGTCACTAACCACTAGACCAACAGGCCAAATATTACAGTAATTGCCTATTGTTAATTTTTTTTGTTAGTTCTAAATCCAGTCCGAAGAAATTTTGTGTCACATAAATTATATTCATTCTTATTTTCAAGTTTGTTGTTATTTCGTAATTGTAATGTAATATAATATATAATAATATATTTATATATTTTTAGTTGTTAAACCAAACATTAGAATTAGTTGGTTTGATGATATCAAAGTATGACGTCATGGGTTGTTATTTCAGACACCGATTATGGAAACATACCGTTTTGACGTTTAATAAAAAGAAATTTTAGTAATTTTGTACATAACATACTCGTACTTTACAACCAAGCTTTAGCTACAAGCAATGCTAATAAGCAAAATTACTCTTCTTCAATCATAATTTTCTTTAAATGTTTAGTGGTAAAGTGCTTTATACAAAGATCTTATTTTCCAAGGCTATGAATTTTAAGTTGCCAAACAAACAGTTGCTAATAACATTCCGGGTAATAGAAAGAGCGGAGTATAAGCACATTTAGTCAGTGTGCGGTTTTGGCAGCGCTTTGTACGAAAGCATGAACTTATTGAAGGTATGTTCGGCAAATAAGCTTATACGGAAAATTTATATTTGGGCAATTTGGTTTAGCATTGCATATTCATAGATATGAACGCCCCAAAACTGAATAATTGTAATGGAAGTCCTTTTTTTTAACTAAAGTACGTTTTTAAATTTTAAAAGAAAGTGAATGCGGCCGTTGATTTAACAATAAGCATTCAAAGTTGATGGTCATATAAAAATATGACCATCAACTTTACCTGGACCTTGTTTTTTAACATATATTTAAAAACCAAAATTATGACCGTGAATTAGTGAAACAAACTAAATAAACTGAAAATTCTCCACCTACATTAGATGCTACGTGGTCGTATTACGATACGTGGAGTAAGAAGTATACATTATATTATTTATGAAGTAGTATACATTATTAGAATGTAACATCATGATTTATTTTTAAGTTATCATTATCTCTATCATTAAGAAGTCCTGTATTGATAGAATAGATTCTCACTCGTATACAAATTATTTCTGGATATTGAATTGTTGGTTAATAAATGATTCAGATAAACGCCATCCTCAGCCTTAAGATGAAACAAACTTACTCCTGACGTCTTGACCTTTTACCTTTAGCCGGAGTGCGTACCCGCGCCTTTCTTAGTGTAGTATCAGAGCAATATTGCGCCTACTCATGTTCCATGACGTCTACTATTGTCGTCATTGATCTGCATTATTGAACTAGGTCAGGAAGTGTTCAGCAGAAGAATCCAATCATCACAAAACCATACACCTCGTGCTACAAAACTTCAGAAAAATACCTACGCGTCGCTCCTCCACGCGAAGGCCGGTTGTCCAAAATCTATTATTAGGAAGTACAACAGTCCAAATACCGGTAATAAATAATATATCATTAACTCGACTCACCGACAAATATCGACCTCACGGAGCAACGAAAGTTCAATCGATTTCACATTAAAACTTGAAAGTTTCACCCAAAAAATGCTCACCTGTGATTGGGTTTACACAATAGTCGCAACATGTTCATGAGTCCTAGCGAGTTAGGCGGGCGTGGGGTAGCACGCGAGCACGTCGCCGGCGGTGGCGGTGGCGCGCGGCGGCGCGAGCAGACGAGCGCCGCGCGGCGTGCGCATGGCGCGGGGGAGCGGCTCGGCACACGCGGACACGAGCGGCCGGCGCGGGGCGCGTCGCGGACTGGCCCGGCCACCCCGCTACGCCCGCGCCGCCGCGTTTCGCTGCCCTAAATTCGCGTTACCGCCGGCACAATAATTGTCGTGCCGCTGCCTGCAGCCGCGGCGGCCACACACCCTATCGATTCGCTCCACGGCGCGTACGTTTCGTGAAAGTAAAAAGTTAACTCGATCGAATACGATGCGGTCAACGCTTTTCTGTCGAAAACGCGATCCAGTCGTTTTCTAGGTCACAAAGTCGATTTAAAAGTTACTATTGATCCTTTACCTTTACTGACATTACATTACATGTTGTAGCTTGGACTGTTTCTGACACACACTCTACAACTACAGAAATTACTTTATACAGTAACAATAAAATATTTGAAATATTTTTTTTCCGACCATAACACGAATATACTTATTTGTCGCCTCGACCGTATAAACAAACTGTTGAATAAAAAATATTTGAAATAAAATGATTCAATCTATATTTACTTCAAAATCAATTCCTATAATATCTGCATCAGGTCTAACATTCAATATAATAGTAAGCTGTTTTCTTTACCAAGGCACAGCTTGATTTCGTAGGCGGATGCTACAATACCCTCTACGGGCCTACGTCATCGCTACGAACGTGCTACGAAGGATATTTCGATCTCTCCCGTGATAGTGTCAGCCATTCACTTTGACAAACGTGTTGTCTCACAACTAAAAAATATTTGGAAACCAGTATACAGTAAAGTATACTTTTACAGCAAATAATATTGATATACGTCTTTGAAGTTTTATACATTTGAGTCTAGCAAGTCAATAATGGAATTGACATTAATAAATCTACAGTTACATTAACTGTATTATTAAGAAAAATTTGTTGTCATTTACAAAAACACACCTGTCGATTAATATGAATCCTTATCCTAAGTTATTCATATTTAATATTATAAATGCGAAAATAACTTTGTCTGTCTGTCTGGTACGCTGTCACGCCTAAACCGCTAAAGCAATTTTGATGAATTTTGCTATAGAGATAAACAAGACCTTGGAGAATTGCACAGGCTACTGTGTGTAATAAAAATAAACCTTGAAGGTGGCAACATAGGGTTATCAAAGTTTGTGGGGGAAACCAAGGATGAACTTTAGTATACTGATAAACAAGTCCTTGGAGAAGGACATACGACAACTGTTTGTTGTTTGTTTTAGCCGGTTCGAACTCAGCACACCACCTTCCATTTGCCTCGTACAGATCATTTGTATCGAGAGATTGAAAAAAAACATAAGCTGTAATACTAGCTATTTCCTGCGGCTTAGCCCTCGTTGATTTTCAACTTACGTTTGAATTTCCAGGTATTTTACCTCGGTTTCTCATAAAAGCAGGTGGAACGTGTAAAGTAAAAGATTTTAAATCATACGTATTTTTTATTTTGCAACTATTCACTCAGTTTTTGAGAAAATCCATAAAAACTAATTTAAAAAAATCGAAGTTAGTTTTTATTGAATTTTATTGTAACTAGCTAGCATGCTACACCCTTTCAGTGATTTAAGTAAGTGTTCTATTTTCAAATACACCCTGTATATGTGCCTAGTCTATGTCCTTTTGTGTACCAACGACAACATGAATGCAAAATTTAATGATGATCGGTTGATTAATTTAGACGTGAAAGTTGTTTGTTAAACAAACAAGCTCACTTTCGCATTTATAATATTAACTAGCGGCCCTCTCCGGCTTCGCACGGGTATAAAATATATAGCCTATGTCATTTACTGAAAAAATGATTAAAATCGATCCAGTAGTTATGTAATTATTTACGACATTACATTAGAAACCTCAAAAGTAACAGTATTTCTCCACTATTTAATGGATGTTATTATACATATAAACCTTCCTCTTCAATCACTCTATCTATTAAAAAAAACCGCATCAAAATCCGTTGGGTACTTTTGAAGATTTAAACATACATAGGGATATAGGGACAGAGAAAGCGACTTTGTTTTATACTACGAGTATGTAGTGATTAGGACTTGTTCTGAGATATTGTAGGCATCATGTAACGATGTAAAAACCGGGAATATTCATTTCGTTTTTAACATAGTCGATCCCTTACTTGATAACTCAACTTTTTGAAAAACCATGTGCAGTAGACTTATTGAAAGAGTCCGGGCAGATTATTTATTAGGACTTAAATTTTTCAAGTCAAGTTTTTTTTAACTTTAAAAATAGCAGCATGCCACTTGAAACTATACTCAATAGGAGTTGGTGTTTTTAAATTTCAAACTTTTGTACATTTTTCTACTCTGGATAGATCGTCTAATAAAAATCGTTAAAATCTTTTCACGATTGGCCAAAGATATCGAGAACATATACACAACAAAATACAGTTAAATTGAAATCAAATTGAACTCAATGAAAACTATTTTTACGTTTAGTATTTTTTGTTATATGCGTTTTGTAGTACAATACAACATATAGCATCAAATTTAAAAGAAGGATTGAAAAAAGATTTTAAGTAAATTTTATTTAACAAAAGACCCTTTGGGCCTCTTCCACGTGACCTGATCAGCTGATGAAAGAATCGTCCAAGCCACCATTTTTTTTTTTCTTGTGGACGGGGTCAATCGTCCACGACAGACGATTGGACCTCTGAAATATTTTCCTATTCTACTTTTTAAAAAGGTATAACTAAAATTAATAAAAAGAACATTAGCCCAATAGCTCCAGCGGTTTTAAGTAATGGGCTCACCAACAAACAGTATTTAATTTATATAAATATATATGTACAATGTATAATCCACGTCAGTAGTAGTTGTTATATTTTTAATTATTTAAGTAGTTATACATATATTGTATATGGAACTCGTAAATATACAGAATGAATCTGAATAAAAGTAACAAACCGTAGCATATGGCACAAATACTCACTTCAAAGTAAAAAGTGGTTACATAGCATTTGTCAAAAATATCAGAACTTACATTTCATATTTTTTAGCCTTTGATTCTTAATACAATTTATTGGTAATTTACTTAAGACATAGTAGTGTGCTACATAAAATCTGTTAACCTTTTAGTTCACAGTTCATTTATTCAGAAACAATCATATAATTGTGTTTGAATGCATAATAATTAATAAAAATACAATACATAAAAAAGAAAAAGTATGATTAAATCAATAATATAAATAACATAATAATCAAAAATAAATGAATTAGATTTTACAATGTATCATACAGAATACAAAACAATTAAGGCATGCCATAATTTAAAATTTAAACACTATATTTACCTAAAATTTCATTGCATAGATTTGAATTGATAAATTCATTGAAAGAATAATAATTTGATTCTGTAGTTTGAGATATAAACTTAATCTTTGACTTTGACTGGCCTGTTGGTCTAGTGGTTAGTGACCCTGACTGCTGAGCCAGAGGTCGTGGGTTCGATTCCCACCTTAGTCTGGGTGTTCTTTGTGTCCGTTATTTGTATGTTTGTAAAGTCCCCCGCGACACAGGAGTAATTCCTAATGCGGGAGTTGTCATTTTTTAATAAAATAAAAAAATTAATAAAATAAAAATAATCTTAATAGCAAAATGAGCCTAAAAAAAACGTTGCTCTTAATAAATTACTTTAAATACATAAATAGCTTCTCCAGTTTCAATCGGAGCTGGGAAAAGTCAGTTTTAACGGGGAAAATTGATATAAGCTTTGTCAAGGGTTTTTCAAAAAGTTACGCAGTCATAATAAATAGATTTCTGCTGTGACATGGAGCCACTTTCCATCTGACGTATTACAAAAACCCTACACAACAGAATCATAACAACATTTAGCCGCCGCTTGGCCACTGCGGTCTAATCGACCACGAATAGCGTGTTAAGCTCGCGTGTTAACAGTGCGTGACACAGCCCTACTTTGTTTGTGATTCTTAAAAAACGTATTAAAAGTGCCACCGGGCTGACCTGCAGACGCGGGATGTATGGTTACACCGATTGGGTTAAAGAAGGGTTATGTATTTTTATAATTCATTAGTTCTTTTATATTACTGAGTAAAACTATTTTTGACACGACAATTATAAATTATGGGCTTCAACGCGAACATCACCTTTTAACTGCTTGAAACGTAAGAACATAACGAGAGTTTTGATTCCCACCCAGGACACATATTTGTGTGATGAACACGATCATTTGTCTTGTTTCTGAGTGTAATTTATCTGGCAGTCTGGTTACCATAGTACAGGCTCTGCCTAGTCTGGGATCAGACGGCCGTGCGTAAGATGTATGAAGTTATTATTATTCAACGTGAAAGCTTACAAATTATTATAACATATACATATATTTAATGCAAATACTAGCTAGACACAAACCTGAAGTCAGAGTTATTTTTAAAGCGCTGTGGGATTTCAATGAAGGGGTGTTTTCTCCAAGAGGTATATTACACAAAACGGCCTAGACGTAAACTAAGCATAGCTTTTACTATGGGTTAACAACACATATAAACATAAATACCTATTTTTTTGTGAACTCATGTATAAATCCAGACCTTAGTAAATACTCATGCATAAAAATATTTACAGTGAACAGGAATCGAAGCCGTGACCTCCAAAATTATAGTAGAATTGTCTACCGCATCATAGGAAATAATTATAAACATATAACAAAAATAATAAGAAAAATTTTCAATACTCTTATCAATTTGAGATTACGTTTGATGAGAAAATTCACCTGCTTAAGATAAAAATAAGACGTCAAAACAAGAGTATTTATACATTTCCAGATAAACTTAAAGATGCTGCAACAGGTTTAGAAATCATCACATCATGTGGCTGAGCTGATGATGAAAAAAAATCAAAAAATAAAAATCTTTTCAACAAAAAATTAAACCGACGAAAAAACCTAAAAAGCAAAAAATAAATAAACCTTAAGTCTTAAATATTCAGCTTATTTATATAAACTATCAAATTTTATATAAACTTATTTTGAGTCGGCGCCAAATAATAAAATGATTAATTACCTACCTAGAGCCATATCCATTTCTACGTAGGTACATATAAAATTTAGATAATTAATCAGTTTGTTGTTTGGCGCCAACTCAAAATATGTTGATAAAGTATCCGAATAGAACTGATACTTTTTACATGTATTGGCACCCTAGTTTTATAGGCACCTTAGTATGTTCAAAATAACCAGACAAGTGCAAGTCGGACTCGCGCACCGAGGGTTCCATTCAAACTTGAAGTCAGTCTTGGAACAAGTCAGATTGAAAGACAAGCTTCAACTTTGCCGCTCTAAAAATCCTCCCCTATGCATCGATATACGTTACAGTCAATTTTCCAAGCGCAAAATATAAGTTTGTAATCGCCAAAAAATTTTTTTTATGTGTGTGCGTCCGGCCGAATTACATTATTCTTTGTCAATCGAACCCTATAGGTTTTGATTTACCTGCAAAGTGTTAAAATTAGTTAAAATATAAGGCAGTATCTTTTGATTGCGTTGACTTAGATGATTCATTTCGACAGCTTTAAGGGACCGCAGACATAAATATTTGATGATAATTTAAATTTTGATACCTCCTACAAGCCTGAGAAAAAGGGACAGATAGCCAGACAGACAGACGAACAAATCCTATCGGGTTCCTTTTTTTCCTTTGAGGTACGAAATCCTAAAAAGCGTGTGATTTTTCAAAAGATTTAAAATAACTTCCGATGTTTATACACAATATTATATTATTCTAAGAATGTACTACGCTTCACAGCTCGTGTGTGGAATGAATGACGACTGAGGGATTACACAAGCCGATAGCGGTCACCCACATTCCGACAACAAAGCTATTTTTTCTCTAGAACCATTATATAGAAATAACCAAACAAACTAATTGCTCACTTATACAAATACACTTCTAATAGTCAAGATTTGGTGAATAGAGAAGCCATTAAGGTCTTGACTAAGAGAAGGCTTATGACGGCTCTTTATCATTTAGATTTTTTATCATTCTTGTTGAAAGGTTTACCATTAAAATCTTGATGGAGTTATGGTAATATCATACATACATACATAAGTACATGGAACGAGGAGGATATTGCTTATACTGCTGCATTGGGAAATGTAAACGATAGCTCGAGAAAGTCAGGGTCGTGTACCTGTAGCTCCAACTGGCTATGGTCGGGAATTGCAAACTAAAAATTATACACTCTCTGTCTGGCAAACAGTCTTGATAATATATGTAGCTACGCATTGAAGGGGGGTGTAATCTTCTACGTGAAGTGAAAATTATAATTTCCAAGTATTGCTACAGAAATATGTTTACATGAATATAAATGAAATGTAAACCAGACATTCAAGTAGGGTCATTATGTACAAATTTGTACTTCTACATTTTATTCTGGTAGACTTGTTAATATTGTGAAAAATTTCATAGACCTACAATACGTTTCAACGCTATGTGGGTCTCTCCAACAAAATTTAAGTAGGGTGAAACAACCAGTTATAAACGATAGCAAGTTCAATAAATTACAGTTCTTTAAGTAGGCCAACTTATACACTTTGTTTTCGGGTTTTTAACTTTTAGTTTGATACTTTTGAAGAGATATTTGTAAATCATAGTAGTATAGTATATTAGTCTTCTAACTTATATCGAAATCTTTGTCTTATTTTTAGGGTTCCGTACCCAAAGGGTAAAACGTATCCGTCCGTCTGTCTGTCCGTCTGTCACAAGGCTGTATCTCATGATTCGTAATAGATAGTTGAAAGTTTCACTGAATGTGTATATCTGTTTACGCTATAACAAATAATAAAAATAAATTAAAAATTGAAGGGGCTCCCCACTAGATACGTATTTTTTTTTGCTTATAGTATTAAATCTTGTACGTGGGTGCGGAACCATTCATAAGCGAGTCCGACTCGCACTTGGCCGGTTTTTCATGAGTTCATGGAGTTACTGCTAATCTATTGGAAATGTCTCGTGATACCCTATATCAGATAAACGTGAGAAACGAGGCGCGCTAGCAGGGGGTGCAATGACATCCTGATGGTGTGGTTGCTCCCGCAATGGATCACAATCTGTATGTTTTTGAATAAATGTTCTTTCCCAGAACGTGGACATTAAAAGGTAGGACAATTCACATAAACGATACGGTTTATTAAAAATTAAAACAACTTTTTAACATATTTCTTGACATAAGGAAACATGTCACGGTGTCACCCGCGAAAACGTTGTGACAGACACAAGTCAAAACTCTTATTAACTTTTTGTTGTTCGAGATATCTTAATAATTCCTTAAATGGCTTGCCGTCGGTTTGTTTTATTTTCATTCTCATTTATATACAACATGAACTTTTCCATTAAAAGTTGGGAACTTTTTATAGGTTAATCGAATGATAGTCAAATACTTTGTTTTTTGGTTGTTATGATAAATAATACAGTTATTTCTAGGTTATTTAACTCAATTATACGATGTTGGGAGACTCCTATGTTTAACAGTGACGTATCATGGTTTCTCACAGCACCGTATATACGTACCAGAATTCCAAAACATAGGTAGCTCACCGACATTATATCTCTGTGTAGAGGTGCTGTTTCATAATTGTCTGATTCATAGAAACTATGTTCTGTCGTCAAAACAGCCTGATTTCACTGCCTACTAGGTATAAACCTTACTTTGGTAGTGTGATTTTTTCCGGTTATGTACTAGCATTATATATACATGTATTAAAAAAATTATAAAATCTATAACGAGTCCGTCCGGCCGTTCTATCCAACCCATTTTTTTTTTTTAATGAAAGGAATTGATGATTTGTCATCAAGCATTGGAAATCACCAAACTTCAACTTTCACCCTTTATGGTATACTTAGGGGGCAAACGAGCAGACGGGTCACCTGATGGTAAATGACTACCGCCGCCCATGGGCACCTGTAACTCAAGAGTCACAATTGCGTTGCCGCCTTTTAAGGTGGGAGTAGGGGAAGAGGGGGGAAGATTGGGAAGAGGGGAGAGGGGGATTAGAAGACCCTTCTCAAGTTGTACTCAAACGCGATTTCCTCCTGTATATTTCTTATGTTTTCATAGCTGTCATTTTCTATGACTCCTAATTGAGGTACGCAGTTTATTCTGGTCTGAAAATACTTGCTGGATCGTGAGATTTTGACCGTTTAAGTATAAATTTTAGGAAATATATAAAATCATAGGAAGTTATGTGTGAATATTTAACTTGACTTTCAATATGCGTTTCAAATTTGAAAATAATATGGTCAATCCTATCATGTTCATATTTTTTTATCCCCTGTATTCATCTTAGGTTAGGTTCACAGTCACTCATCATATAAGACCATTATTTTTAATTTATATACTCAAAACAATGCTGGGGAGCAGCACAAATCCTCTCCTCCATATTTATAATATATTAATAATAAAATAGAAATCGCCTGGTGGTCGATATTCCACCATATTTCATTAATGGTTACCTATTTGTAACATAAATCAAGCTTTTAAATTCCAGTATCTCTATACCAGTACTTTAATATGTAAATATTAAACTATTAGAACAGTGGCCGATAATTTTGTAGCCAAGCGAGGTTCATTTTAACGAGCTAAGTAACTAAACTTGGGCAAACTGGACAAGTTGAGAACGTGCCAAGTAATATAGTCAGATTATCAAATACTTGAATAGTTTATTATAATGCACGGAACTTGCTAACTTCGATTTTCATGTGCCGCCTCAAGTGTTGGTCCCTAATAAGTTCGCTCGACAATAACCAATAAATTGTTTGCACAGCTAGGGTCTGAAGAAGCTGATGGTAATAATAATACAGTCCTGGACACGGTTAACATGTTTCACTCATTTTGACTGGCCTGTTAGTCTAGTGGTTTTTGATCCTGATGACTGTAGAGCCAGAGGTCGTGGATTCGATTCCCACCAAAGGCAAAAAATTGTGTGATGAGCATGATCATTTCTGTGTCTGGGTGTTAATATATCTATATAATGTATGTATTTAGTAATATATAAGTTTGTTTATCAGCCGTCTGGTTACCATAATACAGGCTATGCCCAGTTTGGGATTAGACGGCCCTAGGCCTAGGTCGGTATTAGGTACAGGGACCAAGGCACTGGTGGTTAGGGTGCCAGAGACAGCAACCTCCTCACAATACGTGCCATATCGAGGTGTTGTTCAAACAACACGGCTCTTAGCAATCAAGCGAGCTGCGAGCTGAGCTGATATGACTACCGGCACAATGATTGACGAATCCACATCCCCCATGCGACCAGCTCGTGGTCCAAATCCAAATAATTTATCATTATTATTATCATATAAATTTAGCCGTACACAGGTTACTCTGTTTTTTTTTTTCTACCACCAACATAGAGCTGTTTCTATGTTGCCGGTAGAATAAAATCTTTTTAACAAAAAATTAAACCGACGAAAAGCACTAAAAAGCAAAAAATAAATAAACCTTAAGTCTTAAGTATTGAGCTTATTTACATAAACTATCTAATTTTATATAAATTTATTTTGAGTCGGCGCCAAACAACAAACTGATTAATTATCAAAATTGTATTTGGCGCCAATTAGTGCAGCACACCTCTGGTGGAAAGGCACCCTACAGCTGAAGAGTTTTTAGTTTGTTTCTTTAAACGCGCTAACCTCTACAACTACCAATCGTATCCTTTTGGTTCTTGTCGTCCTTTCGTGTCGTTCTTTAAGAAGAAATCTTTTCGTATTGGATAGAGTGTTCATCGAAGAAAGTTAAAGGCTATGTAACATCACGCTGCGACCCTTTGGAGCTGAGCAGTGACCATAAACGTGGGTGAAACTGCGGGGAACAGCTAGTTCTTCATACGAATACTCTCAACATTATAGTGTTGCTGATTCGTGTATTTAATGTAATTCATCACTTTATCATAATCAGGCAAAATGTCATATCTGAAAATTGTTCTATAGGAAAAAGACAGCTGGCTTAATTCTTCTGATAAACCATTTCAAACATTTTTGGGATTCGTGTTTAGATTACATATTACATAGATTAAATGGATAGATTTAGATTTAAGTACATCATTCTCTTACGAATTCACTTAAGGAATTGTGAAATAAAAATATTGTTACATATTACAAAATTGATATTTTGTAATATGTAACAGAAATTTGTTAGTTTATTTCTTCTATATACCGCTTAGATAAAAAAAATTATTAATAGAGATCGCCGAGTGGTCCAATTTCGACTATAATGGATAATTGTTATATTTTTATGGTTGATTTTATTAGCCATAACTTAAACTGTAATTGTATAGATTTACGGATCATGACTGCTCGACGTATATACTGGCCGTGTGCTTAACGCAGTCATTTTCACGTCATTTTTAATTTGTTGTCAACATGTTGTTAAAATTTAGCTTTCTGCACTTCTTTCATACATAAACTTGAAGTATTCACGTTCCTCCGTTAGCGAAACTTTTTAAAAATGCGTACAAAGAATTCACTTCACATATTAATATACAGCTAACCGTGCATTTTGTGTTAATCCCTCGGGTGATTCAACCCCTATTGTTGTTCCCTAGAATTGCCATGGGATGCCTCAGCACTTTGTTTTCCACTGTTCTCTAACGTTAAGAGCACAAACTATAACTTACTTCAAACCTGCAGAAAAAAAAAAAAAAAAAGTTGTTCAGAGTGATGCCGACATTTTATAAAGATTTTTTTTTGTATTTCATGGACAGGAATTTGGTATTTCTTTGAGTTAAAATATGTACATTACCTTATAACGTAAAATATACCGTATTATTGGTTAATTATAACTTCTTCTTTTCTCTCTATAATCTTTAATAGTTTTTGTTTTAATATGCATTATTATTAAATCTGCATTATTATTAAAGTTTGGACTGACAGCAAAAAAAAAAAAAAAACTTGTGTGAAATCAGTTGAGATATATTTCGGATGATTTATTAGAAAATTTGTTGTGAAGTCTGAGCACCCTCATCGTTGAAATAGTTTATGACCATATTGAACCAGGACTGCAAAGTTGAAAGCATACCTGGATCTTCAGGGCCGTTGACAGACACCGAGACAACTCCGTCATTATAAATCTCGCCATCCTGTGCTGCAGGTGAGGGAACTTCTTCAGCGGGTTCAATTATTTCAGGTGTATTAGGAGACGCCACATCAACGGACTCAGGAACAACGGTCTCAGAATCAATGTTGTCCGGAACAACGATTTCAGGAACAACAGTTTCAGGAACAACAATTTCGGGTACAACAGTTTCAGGAACAATTACTTCAGGAGCGACGGGTCCAGGCAGAATCACGGGACCAGGAATATCAACTTCAGGAACTACAGGTACAGGTATAGGTACAGAATCAGGCTTATTGGACTGTTCAGCAGCGGCCGTAGCCTCGGCAATGCCGACGGCGGTATAAGGGTGAAGAAGGTTAGTAACGATGACCGCCCCATTAGTATGTTGATTGAGCTTAACATCCAAGATTTCTCCTACCTCCAGAGGTTCGCCTTCAGGAACACCATTTACTATCAATTCCACTGGTCCATTATTCTTATCAGAAATGGGTAACGCGGACACAGCCGCTACGAAAATAGTTATCAGTAGTACCTTCATTTCCAATTACCTAAAGAAATTAAATATTGCAAATATATAATAAACTTTTGGATATCCCAAAATAATATGTTGTAATTTTGGTAATGATACTGACATGATGTCAAAATTGACATCAACAAATGATTCATGATCAAAAACTACAGAGTAAAGAGAAAAACTTGAGTACTTACCTGCGTTCTTTTTGAAATTCAGATGCCTTTTGGCGCAGTAGCTTCTTCGCTAAAACTTAAATAATTCAATAGATGTTGTAAATTTAGCAATAAATATAATAGCTATTTAGATAATCGCAGTAATTACGGTCTTTTATTATAGGTGGTAATAGATTAGGTTCCGAAACGTTTATCTATTCATCTACACGTATGTAAATACTTTTATTTTTTATTTCCTGTAGGTATTTACTTTGTACATCGTGACGCTTTAGCATTGTAGCCATTTGATGACGAATCGTTCCTGAGGTTGCAGCATGTAGAGGCAAACACGTGTCAAATTATCACGTACATCCATGCAATAACGCTTGTATCCCGGAAGGAGCAAGCAGAAGCGAATTAAACACCCACATTTGGCCAACCACTAGACCAACAGGCCAGCCAATGTCGTCAATGGGGCACTATGGAATTAAATATGGTTCTTAAATATGATGTTTGATGAAAGATAAAGGTAGGTAAATGGGAAGGAAGTCCTTCCAATATCCAACGCACTTGCCACTCAGTCAAAAACCTTGGAAAGAGATGGTAGCAACTTGGTGTAAAAAGATATGAAAGATATGAATACTAGACTAATATTAGAATGGCAAAAAGTCCTGATAATATATGTAAGTACGCATGGAAGGGTGGTGGCCAGGAAGATGTTGAGATGATGATGATCAATGTTACTAAACAAGCTTCTGTAAATGCAAGTATATACCATATACTTGCGTACTCCTATCTCAAAGGCCGGCAATGCACTTGTGACTCTTGACTTGCAGGTGCCCATGGGCGACGGTAGTCACTTACCATCAGGTGACCCGTCTGCTCGTTGGCCCCTATAATATAAAAAAAATCATAGGCGCGCAAGTTAAATGCTGAGCTCAGGAATGCGCGAATAAATAGGAAGGACAGCACTACACTGTGGGCGTGGGAGGTGATGTTTGCGGTCGGCGGGGGAAGGTGCTCCCGCCCTTCACCTCAGGCCATGATTGCATTAAACTTGCGCGCAAACTATAGATTTATAACAAAGTTACTAAAGATTTTCGTTAAATTTTAATGTGTTTTTCTTTTCTATCTATCTACACTTATTACTTGTTCAATAAAATTAAAATTAAAGTACAAAGGTTCAATTCTGGAAAAAATCGCCGTGAGCGATAAGGTCACCGATTGATATACCTAAATGTTTCTATTATTTTGTATTTTATTTCACTTAAAAGGCATACAATAAGAAGATAAATAAATAACAAAAATATACAACATGCTATATCTAGGTATAACATTTTTTATAATACTTTTTTCTATTGAGGATATGTCTCAACAAGCCAATAAACAACATCAACAATCTTTATAAAATCGAAGATTAGGCAGCCGTGTGTAAGGTGTCTCATGTTATTATTTTTATTGGTTAAACGCATGTTGGTCGGCGCGGCCGAGTGTGAGTGATTATATTATTTTGCTGTTGATATTTTTTTTGGTAAATAACGTTATGTTACTACTTATCCACAATATTTATTTTATATAAAAATTCCTCGGGAAATATCAAACTTTTCCCTATATAGCAAAAATTATAAAAAATGAAGCTAACTCGAGATCATGACTCGAGACTTCCTGCAGCTAAAGAATTTTAGGCCAGGTTTCGTGCCACAGAAACTACGATTCAGCATGAGTCTCGGCTGAGTTAACAGCGTTCTCGTCGGTAGCCTCTAGGACTCGGGATAATGCTATGGGGACTTGAGGCACGCTTATCCACGGATCAAGAACGTCATGTCTTATCACGCGAGTCTGACAGGTTCACTGATAGATATTCTTGCTTAAGCTCTCAGAAATTTGGCAGGTGAACGCTCGGTCTCATGAGAGCCGAGGTGAACAATACGAAGCGCGTCTAACTGCCGATCGCGAGACTCATGAGCTTTTCACGTGAAGCTGTGTCTTTCATTGACTAGGGAATATCGCTTGAGCTCTCAAAGCTCGCAGCTCTCTAATGTCTGGAGTCTAGAGAGCTGGAAAGTAGTTGAGAACGCGAAGCACGATTAACAGCTAATAGTGACTAACACAACAATGCTAGAACTCACGAAAATTAAGACTGCGAGAGAGAACGATCGAAATTCCTAAAAGCACTTCTCCCAGGTACGGCAAGAGGAAAAAAATTGGCTTGATACTGTTAATACAATCATAAGTTGTGAATTTTCTGTTCAGAGCGAGAATCCCATATACATGAGATTGTAAAGACTCATATACATGCTTACCGCATGTATATGAGTCCCCTATACCCTCAAGTGCTTTCAAAGCAAACGATGTCTGGGGATAACTAATATCCATTCTATCATTGAAAATCCTTCACTTCTACATCAGTATTATCCAGAATATTTCAAAGCTCATATGAACGTCGAAATATGTAACATCGTCGAACGCATAAAATATATATGTAAATACGTGAACAACGACATCAAGTCACGGTGGAGTTTACAAATAATAGCTTTGAAGCTACGAGGATTCAGTTTGGCCGCTGTCTTAGCTCTTCTGAGGCAGTTTGGCTTATTTTAAACTTTCTGATTCATGAAAGACATCCCATAATTCATATTGTTGTACATCTGAAAGGTGGTCATAAACTTTTATAATATAAAGATAAGCTAAGAAAAGCGAGGACAATTCTTTTAATTTCATGAAACAAGGTCCATGACAATATTTTACCTGTGTATAATAACCAACAGGGTATTTTTAATAGCAGAAGACGCGGAATGACCTTGGATGGTGAACCGGGTATTTTAAAAAATCGCAGTATCACAGTGTACTCTCCCAATGCACGTCATTGGGAGATTACATTGTATTGTTAAGTACACGTAACAAATAGACGATATTCTTTTAGTTTGAGATAATCTGGGCAAGAGAAAAACAGAAGTCTACGAACGAAGTCGCAAGCTCCAGCTGTAAATAATTAAGACAGTAATAAACTAGATTTGCAAACTTGACTACCACGAGGAGTAAGTTTGGTAGTGATATTTCCATGTGGAATTCGAAATTAAAGATATTCTTATCTTGTGAAATATATGCTACGTTGTTCGGTGGTCTACGCGTAATAAGTCGCAGGTACAGCTAGTCTACAATAACGTAAAATTTAACAAATTTTATTTCGAAATTCAAGGTCTGAAATAAGAAATCTAATCTGAAATCTTTAAACATACCTATCAGTGCTAGAACAGACACTAAACTAACTATAATTATGTATTTACACGGGAATTAATGCAATTTACACGCACAGGTTACACTGGCCGTAGTCATAAGCTGACTCACTCTGTGACTGTGGTCACAGCTTATATACTGTGTACAGCTACACAGTATATAAGCTGTATAAGCTGGCTAGTGCAACCTGGTCGAAATGTCAGACAATTCCGAGGTATGTAATACCTTTTCATGATCCCGTTATGTCCCGTGTAAATACATGATTATATCATGGAACGCGAAGTTTAAAAGTTAGTACTGTTCTAACTAATATTATAAATGCATAGTATGTGAATTGGTTTGCTACGCTTTCCCGCTTAACTACTCAAGTACTCAACCGATCATCATACAATTTTGCATTCTCTTTACCATTGGTATAGAAAAGGACATAAGGTACATTTGATCCAGAAAAAAGTACTGTTCAAGAAGGAATAAAATAGACAAAACCTATTAATGAGAGCGAAGTCTCAAGCAAAGCTAATACTTCTAATATTGTTGAAGTGATTATAAAAAAACAGTAATAAGCCATAATTATAACTTTAATTAAGGAGTAATAATGATAAAAAAACAAACAAAAGTCATAAATAACTATAAAAAATAGATTCTGAGCAATAAACTTTAAGGGTTAGGGGTGACTAGGACTAAGATGGGGGTCAATTTGGGGTCCCATGTTCCATCATTTTTGGAGAGAGGTGTTAAGTCCCCACTTTTAGCTGTCTTCGAAATAACTTCAAAAATATCTTGAAACTTTTTCGCAGCGCTTTCATCTACTGCTGCCTTGTCGACATCGTCTAGGGTTGCACCAGTGGGCACAACTTGTTTTCCTGTTGTGTACGGGGTCTCCTTGCCGTACTGCAGATCCATAAAATCATTTAGGATACCTTCTAGGACTTTGTGTGAACTTGGTCCTAGGGTCTTATCTTGAGTAGCATCAGAGAGCTCACGAATCGTGACGGTCGGAAGAGCCATTTTTCTGTAAAAATAGTAATGGAATACTGGTTATTATATTCACGGGCACAGATATTTTTAAGTGTGGTTATTTTTTGTGATGTACACGGTCTACATATTAGGATGCTGTGCTCATCATACTTCTATTTCTTTTGTTTTTCTATTTAACTGTACCCTGTACTTCTGTACGCTATTCGCGCCATCGTTAGAAACTGAGGCCTTACATTTAAATGAGGTTTTTCAGTGGAATTTAACAGGTCCCTATAAATAATGGCCTAATTTAACCACTTAAGAAGCGTTACTTTGTCATTGTTCTTAGAGACTTTAATTTTAGTCATGATAAATCAAATTGCCACATCCCAAGTTTTAATAACACGAATATATCTAACAACTAGCTATTGTCCACAGTTTCAACCTCATTTATAGTCACTGCTCCACTTCTAAGAGTCGTAGCTTGATGTTACATAGTCTATACTATTTTTTATGAATCTGGATCCTACATGTATATATCTGCCTGGTAGTTCCAGACATTAACCAAATGCATCTAATAAGTTCAATTAAGGACGTTAATAAAAAGACAAAATCGCAATTTTTTTAATGTTATCTAAAAAAGTTTTAATTTTTTACAAGTGTTTTTGAAGTGAAACTTCTTTAGAATCGTTGTGATTTGAAATTCGATGAAGCGGAAGCATCACGACAAAGTTCCTACGATAAAGTTCCTATAATCTTTGTCTTTGCGCCTGCGTACTATATTTCAATGTTAACGTGGTGCAATTTTTGTGCATTTGCGTATTTTTTCTCCATATTTCACTTATACTTAATTGATTCTTTACAAATTTACATTTAAATCCAACCTTAACCTATATTGAAAACGAAGTATTGTTTGTTTTAAAAATTGTATACAATTGCAACCGGACTTCAGGTTTGCTTACTGTTTATTATTAAGGCCATTCTTTGTATATCTTAAAATGTTGTCTGTATCTGTACCTATTGAATAAAATAAAAATAATAGTTTGTCCAATAAATTTTATATAGAAATTATCTAAAAATTAAATGTTAATAACATTAGTAAATTATTTGTATTGATTTTACTTTTTATTATTTCTCATTTTCTCGTAGGCTACTTTTCTGAAGTTTCACTTCTGCCGTGTGTGAATTGTACACAAACACTTTCTTTTTATAATAGGCTTTCAATTCATGTTATTAAACCCGACGATAGTGAGTTTTTATTTATTGCGTCTATGAACAATAAAAATGTTTTTTACACACATATCTTAAAAGGGAAATAAACATTATGGTAGCATACTTTGTTATTTTAAATTGTTTCCTTATACAATAAAGCCCTGTATGACAAATACAATGTTATCAGTTATCATACGATAACGGTGTTTAAAATTTGACATCTGCCACAGTCTCGACTAGAGCAGGTGTCAGGGAAGTCTATTCACATTATTGTGCCACATATGTACAATAATAACATACATTACCGCCTGTATCCCCCCAGGGGTAGGCAAAACCATATTGAACTCCCACATTTTGCTCACTATATATATTTTTTGTGGTATAGGGGCAAAAGAGCAGACGGGTCACGGTAACCTGATGGTAAGTGACTACCGCCGCCATGGGCACCTGCAACTCGAGAGTCACAAGTGCGTTTAAGGTGGGAGTAGGGAAAGGGGGAAGAGGGGGAGAAGGAAAGGTTAGGGCCTCCGGTAATCTCACTCACTTGGCGAAAAACAATGCAACATTGCTTCACTGCCGGTTTTCTGTGAGGCCGTGGTAACACTCCGGTCGAGCCGGCCCATACGTGCCGAAACGTGGCTCTCCCACAAAGAAAATTTGGTATCCTCATGTATCAATCGGGTAATTTGATATTTTTTTTTGTTTTTACATTTGAAAATAAAAAATGGGAAAATTGGGATATGGATTGAAAGGGATAGGTAAGAAAGAAGAGAAGGCAATAGAAGGAAAGAGGCATTGCTTATTCAGAGCAGGTCTGGGTCGCATGCCTGTAATTCGAACAGGCCGTTGCCGGGAAATTCAAGCTCTCTAACATTTATGTCAACAAAGAATATTATTATCATCATTTTTATTATTAAATATGTGTCACTCCATCTAAAGTAATAAAATCATTGCTTAGTGGGCATATGCCCAATGAATAAGAGAAGGTCGCGTTTTATTGCCATGAACACAATATTCCGATGTAGAATCCATTGCGTTATGGCCAAAATTTTATGAAAAAATAATTTAGAAAATCTTGATAAACTTCTTATCATGGGTGTCATCTACACCTGATTGAACGACCGTCAATCAAAGAACTGAGTTAAGTACTGTCTTCTTAGTAGTGGTCTTTTAATGAATTTTTTTTTATTTAATTTTTTATTTGCTATTTTGGACACTTTTGAATTTCGAATATTATGTGTAACGCAACGTTAAAGTATTTACAAACTTTTTCTTTTTAACTACCGTGTTAGGATTGAGTTAAAACTTAAAAAATATCCAGACTCGGGTGGGAATTGAACCCACGACCTATGGCGTAGCAGTCAAGGTCACTAACCACTAGGTACTGCTGGGTATTCAAACTAGGAACCTTTAACCAAACCAAACTTGTTTTTACTAGAAAAACAAATATGTTTTATAGGTTTATTTTTAAATGTTTCACCTTACTATGCATTTGTTTAGAGCAATAGTTGATTTGATTGTTTTTTTTTTTTCAATTAAACCATCAATAATCTTAGGAAAGATATCTAGTAAATTATATTTTCTGACTGATTTATCAACATTTAACGTTATCGTCTGAATTTATTACATTGTCTTGACTCGGCTTTACTATATTATAAAACGAAATCTTTGGTTATCATCTCTTGTTTAGCGATGATTTATCACTTTGAGCTTAAGTCTTTTCGGGTTTCAATTTATGGCTTCCTTGTGATTGATTTGAAACATCATAATAAACTAAATCTAGATCCACTAGTTTATTCTACGTTGTTTATTTTATCTAAAGTAAGGTTTAGTTACAATAATTTAAAATTCTGACGGGACAAAAATTTGTGTGATCCACAAATAGTTGTCCCGAGTCTGGGTGTTCTTTGTGTCTGTTGTTTGAATGTTTGTGAAGCCCCCCGTGACACAGGAATATTCTTAATGCGGGAGTTGTCTTTTTAAATGACAATTTTAAATGATGAAATGACGATAATTATAATTATGATATAGTTACATGGTTATACTAAGTTATGAAGCTTAGTTAAATTATATTTCGTTTTAGCAGAAAAGCGAGAAGCTGTTTTTTTTAAATACAAAGTTTTTTTTTTTTTTTGCCTAACCTAATTAATGATAGGATTGTGCATTATATTGTGCTTAATAGATTACCGCTACGTCCTTGATGAATTGACACTAGTCACAAATTTATCTTACTTTGCAACTAAATGATTAATTGTATGATTTTTAAAGGCTATGAAAAATATATTAAAGTTTATTGAAAAAGTGTAAAATAGTCTTGGTTATACCCTTATACGGTTAACCCATGAACCCATGAAGATAAATTCAAGCGAACGGTAAAAAATCACCTTATTAGGAAATCCTACTATACGATCAACGATTATCTAAACGACAAACAGTCTTGGGCTTAAGGTGTCATTATGTATATACACACAAACTTCTTTGTCTTATAATTAAGCTAAATTATTAACAAACCATTGTCAGTTGAAAGTAATGCGTGACGATTATTATGGTAATTTGACTATTAGTGATTTTTATCAGTATCTCGACTATGGTTCGTCATGCTCACTAAAATGTCATTGCTTGCGGCGTCGTCATGGGGCGGGTCATTTCTTTCCCTCTGATATGGCGAAGGAGATGATGGCTGGTCCATGCGTCATACTCGTGAACGGGTGCTGCTTGGGGTGACTGGTCGGCCTAGTCAGCGATGCTTTAGCCTATACTATTATTTTGGTTCGATCAACTGCAACTCTAGCCTCTTAATCCAGTCACGAATTATTTTTAACAGTAGATTTTGCAACTGAATGAAGGTAGATGTGCACCTTTAATGATTTCTATGTTTAATAGGTTCAAACCTTCAACGGTATCACTGAGTGATTTTTATTTTTTAGTACGTTAGCTTTTGGAGCATTTCAATAAAATGAAATTCAGGTGGCATCAGCTTGCATCCTGTTTACCTCTCGTGTAACACTAACACTATTGTACCTGAAGATCTGACTTTTAAAAAGAGTGGCCATGAGTTTCTTTGCCAGTATTCTTCTCATAAGGCCCTACGCATTTTGGAAACTGGAAGTTATAGATCGACACAAACAGGCAGTAGATTTTGGTGTTTTTCTCCTAATTTACCTTGACAATCCAGTACATGCTGTGGCGTCTGTTTGTGCCGATCTATGATTTTAACTCTAGCTTCAATTTAACGTTCATAAATGTCACTTAGTGTCTTAATTGAATAAATGATTTTGAATTGAATTTGAATTTGAACAAGCTGACAGCTGTCTATTGGTGGCATACTTTTAACTACATTTTTATTTATACTGTTCTATGGATAATTGACAGTTAATCGGTTAGCGAGTTTTAAAAGAAAGAAAGAAATTCTAAAAGTGACTATAATTTTCGATTACTTTTTTTATTTTCAATGAATTTTTATTTTCCATACAATATTATTTTTTATCTTTTAAATAAAAGTAGTTCCGAAAATTTGTTAACAACCCTATTATAGAGACGTTCTATATCCTATAAGTGTATTAGTTTATCTTGTACTAGTTGACCCGGGCATTTTGTCCGCGTTTGTAAATTTTCCCCGTTCTTGCTTCGCTGCTCTTGGTTGTAGCGTGATATTATATAGCCTATAGCCTTCCTCGATAAATGGGCTAAAATATTTTTTTTAATTCCCGAGATTAGCCCGTTCAACCAAACAAACAAACTCATCAGCTTTATAATATTAGTATAGATAATTATAGAGAAAATAGCTATCCAGAGGGCATACATTGAATCGTGTGATCATGAGCATGGAGATCCATTAAAAGCGTGATGTGCGTTAAATAAACTGTAATTTTTTTAAAGTTAAAGTATATTCTTTTTGTGCACTCATTAAAAGTATAAATAAAAAATAAATATAAAAAAAACCGGGCCCGCAGCAGGCCCGCAGAGGTAGATTTCGAGTTTATTTTATTTTTTTGAAGATCTGCCCCCAGTCCCCCATTCACGAAATGAACCTTCATTTTTGCAGTGTTGATTTGTCGTCCAAGTTTGAAAGCAATCGGTGCATAATTGAAGTGAATGGGGAATATTCCCTCAAAAGGGGGGACTGGGGGGCAGATTTTCAAAAATCTGTTTTTTCAGCATAGCTTTCTTCCTATGGAAAATTTTTGGACCGTTTAACATTAATAGCATGCCCATAGTAAATACAAACATTTTTTAATATGGACCCTAAATGATTCCATCCTTAACTTGGGGAGGGGGGGAAAACCAAAATTTGTTGGAAAAAAATTCGTAGCTCCGAAACTGTAAACTGAAAGCTAATTTTTTTATTTTACTCTACAATGTAGACTAAAAAGTTTTAATGCGACTTATATTTTTTGAGATAAAAATTAAAAAAACACGAAATCTACCTCTGCGGGCCTGCTGCGGTACCGGATTTTTTAACTGCCGTTTCTTTGGGGGTCGAGAGATCATAACTACCTCCTGTGAAAAAAAATTTGGAAAACTCGAAAACTGGTACAAAACAAATAAGTAGACTTTTCTTCGCATTTTCAGTCATGATAGAACACTCAAGGAATCCTAAAAAGATCTTACAATTTAAGGTGAAGCTATGAAATTTAACTAGTTCAAAGAAAAACTAAGCGGTCTTAAAATCCTTGATGAATTTTTGGCACTAAGAGTAGTTAGCAAAAAGAAGGTTCAATCTCAGAAGATCCATTGGCCAGATCCATAATGGATCTAGTGACGATTTATTTTTTTTGCGATCTAAGATCAGTAATCTGTATAACTCAAACATCGTACCTAAATTAATCTTTGTTACATTAGGCTGAACATATTATTGATTAATAGGTTTATTATGTCATACTATGGTATACCTACTATCTGCTCCTTATTTTAAAGATAAATGGCGATAAAGTGTAAAAAAATCGAATTAATGTTATCGTCAATCGTTTTAAAAATGAGGTTCAGTTATGTAATGCAGTGGAAAATATCAAATAAAAATTTATGGATGGTATTAATATTGATAAGAGATAAATAAATTAGTATAAGTATAAGCAATCTAAAGTAGTAAACCACTAAGACACCATATGTCAAGTGAGAGAGACTGTTTGGTTGGAGTTAAACTAACTTCGGATATTCATCTAAAATCAATTACTAAATATCAATATTTCATCTAAACAAAATGTAATTTTGCTTTTATTTAATAGTTTACCTGAGTTGATTTGTAAGTCTCTCCAGAAGTAAGAAGAAGACGAGATTGTTTTTCTGAAATACGAGTCGCAATTCTGAATCTCTGATAATCCTACTAATATCATAAACGTGAAAGTTTGTGAGTATGGATGTATGGATGTTTGTTACTCTTTCACGCAAAAACTACTGAACCGATTGCGATGAAACTTGGTATGTAGATAGCTGAAGACCTGGATTAACATATAGGCTACTTTTTATCCCAACATTCCCACCGAGGAAACCGAGGATCGCTACTAGTACGAATATAAGTAACGGAAGTTTTTATTCTAGTACACTAAAATAGTATTGTTCGAAAGATGAATTGACAAAGTTCTACTGGCACGGCTTATATTAATAGGCACGGGTAATAATCGTTCATTTCAATTTGGGCAACAAGCCTATTTACCAACTGAATGGTATATATCTGTCGTATAGTCTCTTATCAATATCCCGCCGGTTACACATTTATACGTGGTCACAGAGCTATCAGGATTAGTTTTCGTTATCGATTAACAATATTTGGACTTTGGGACTGCTTAGTAGCATCGATTCTTTAAAGGATCACGACCACGTCTTGGGCCAGTAATTTCCACTGATAATGTTTCTGGGAAAATGAACATATTCTACGTTTAATAAAACTTATCAATCAATAATGATATAAGTCGAACAACGAAAATAAATAACCGCTAAAATAAACGCCTGATAAAAAAAAACATTGTAATTGTAAGAATACAATTAATGACTCAATTAATGAGAAAATATAATCGTCCTGTTTTATTGTATCTTAAAGTTAAATTATGAAAGATAAAAGGGTTTACTTACATGAAAAAATTACGTCAAGTCTTCCCCTTAAACTTTGGTGTAGTACTAACGTTTCGTTTTGGTACGTGATATATAAATCGTGCAATCAGTGTTGGTCTGATAACGGTCGGGGAAGTGTGACATGTGAGACTCATGTCAAGATAGTACGCAATTACACCAAAATAGTTCCGTAGTTGAGCATTCAATTTTTATGATGTGCCGTTGTATTTTAATTAACGGTTCCAATATTCGGTGAATTATTTAAAAGGAAGGTTATTAAATACTAAATATTGATATTGTAAACATGTTGCAGGTAAAAAAATATAGTAAGCTAATATAAATAGAAAATACGATTTGTACCCTATGAAACATTATTTTTAACCGACTTCTTGTAAACTAAATTCACCAATTTAATAAAAAAATAGTGTTTATAAAACCGATGTTAAATGCTCTTAAATTTCGCGCTCAATATTTTATATAGTATGTAACGGTATGCGGACTTACCACGATTCGCTATTTATTTTATAATAATATATGCTTGCATTCCACAAACTTCCTTCTCAGACTTCTCAGCCTGTGGATTGCATTGTCTGAATCTGCTAGACGTGTTCAGTATCAGTGTCAGCTATTCATTTAAAGAAAATTACCACTGATAATAATCAGTGACCATTTGTATATATGTTTTATTATCGGTATGTATGTATATGTATGTATAGGTAAGGTATAATTATTATTTATTCGTTTTCTCTTATATACACATAAGTTGCTACTTAGCTAAACTCGTACACCTGTTAACCACCCAATACACAAATCCATCCATCCAATCCATCTAAAGGTTGTCTGTAATATATCGCAACTAGCGATAAGACCGCCGTTTGTATCATTATTTGTTTGTCTTTGTAAATGTCTGAAACTGGTCCACATGGTGAACAATAAACAGTATTGTATTGTATATATATAGAGTGCGCCACCTGTCCATGCTTAACCATAATTTAAGCTTTGGTGTTAGGTAACTATTCTTTATACCACAGAATATCGCGCTCCCGTGTTATCGATTACGTCCACCTGACTACGGCTATTAGACTTAGGCGCCGGGTTATCCTACCTGGCACCCTCAGCCAATGATCATTTTCTATGCACCACCATAAGATCCAATCAGGGTTTTGATATTTATGAAAGAATATGTGATAAGAGTAAACGATACTAAGCAGGTATTTATCTTTCACGGCAATATTATTTTAAAATACTTAACTTACTATTTAAAACTTTTTCAAAATAGCTAGGAATGTAAACTGCATCATATATAGCAATTGAATGACTCTTTGATCGGAATTACGAATATATCCGAGCCGGATAATTATAAATGCCATATTCGAGAGCCGTTTCATTATAAATTACACCACCGTTTCAGACCTGGATCTGGCAGGGTCATTGCGTTGAAATCCGAATAAATTTTAAACCATTACTCATGGACGCCGGCCGCTTTCCACCGGTCTTCTTGGAAGTCAAATGAAAAACCCTGGCCTACGTTTTCATGTACAAGTGTATGTTTATATCATCAATAAAACCAATCAATTGTAATAGGTATATTTCGATAAAATTACAAAAAGTTTCGTGCTAATCTTAGAATAGATTCTGCTTTTAATATAATTATGTATATTTCTAAACCGCTCATCTAAGAAGTCAATGAGAGGGGCCTTGTCCAGCTGTGGACATCCAACATTATTTTAAGTGTCTACAAAGTTTCATAAAAAAAAAGATTGTTTTGGGAACAAATTTTTATTTGAAAAACACATAATATGTTTAAATTGAATGCATTCTGTGTTTCATTCAAAAATATACACAGTTTAAATCGTTAAGAATTGAACATGTATATTTTTAAAATCATATCAAGATAGTTCAAACGATTTTGCAATCAACCTTCTAAAAAGTAGGTACTTTTGTTTGATCTTTAGTTTAAGAGTAGTATTTATTTAGGTGCTGCTATAGATCCCTCTTATATTGCAAGTGACTATAAGCTTCGGCAACTATTGACCAAGAGATGATGCGTATGCCTTACATTAATAAAAAGAAAATAAAACCGTTACACGTCTGTTACGTCTTATAATCCTTGTTAGTTCTCAACGTAGTGCACAAATATTGGCAGACAGACATTGGCAACTATTTTTATAAATAGTTTACATCCAGGAAAGAATCAGAAAGACATCAGACCTAAGAAATAAAATCATCTTTCATCAATTCATAGAGATTCATCGTAAAATACAACAACCAAACTCATAAAATACCGAACTAATAAATAAAATATATAAATTACGTTTTATTCTACAGTAAATCATACCTACTTCATTAAAATTACCCAAATACTTATGCAACTCCCATGGATTCTTTTGATTTTTTTAAGAAAACTACAAAGAAAATACGAGTAACTATAAGCTCAGAAGTGGAACATGTCGTGGGATACGATTACAATATATAGTTATCTGTGGATACGATACCACTACGACTACTTTTAATCGTATCAAGGAACAGTGTTTTTTTTTTTCATTTTATGTCCGTTTTGAGACTGACCAAATAGGCAAAGACAAACCAGTTTACTACCAACCTTTTCACCTCTGACAAACGATTTTTTTTTACAAGCTTTAATTTAACTTGCAATGTTTGTGTTGGACTACTAGTCCGCTTTAAAAAATCTACTTAGGGGTGTGGGGTAAATTAACAGGAACCACTGAATTTAAACGATTTATTCTATTGAATAATATGTATTACAATATCGCATTGGATCTCAACTACGAATTTAGGTATGTAGGCCAGGTTTTATTCCCTTGTACAAAAATTTTAAAACCGACTCGTAAATCAGTACAACGCCATCTAGGGAACGTTAGACGACTTATACAGTTTGTTCCGGTCAAATTTAATATTTTATAATTTTCTTCTTTTTATAGCATTTAAATAAGTTTTTCTTTAAAAATATGTTTTTACTATTAATTTCTTTTTGTTAGCTAACTATTTACTACTAATAAACTACTTTAGTATTATCAAAAAAATATTTTCGATGCTTTGTCGTTGACAATAATTTTATCAATTCAGGTCGGATTTCGACCTCTGGGCGACCACTTCTACACTAATACACGAAATACGTACATATTTATATAAGAGAAGTAACAAACATAAACTCACCTATTTATTATACTAACAATTCACAAACTGATAGCTAACATATAATATGTTCCTTGATTTATTACCATTACATAATTAATCATAAAGATTATATACATATGTGTATACACTGTACATATATCTAACTAATACAAACGTAATCTACGCCAGTTTAGTTTGGTAATGAGAGTTATATTACCTTCATCAAAACATGTAACAACTGTGCCTACTCACTTAAGTGGAGTTTAAACACCGAATCATGACGTAGAGGCTGGCATATCATTCAAACCAATTACATATTTTATTTTCATCATTCTATCTTGCAATTGTCAGTATTATTTTTTTAGGATAGGGTTAATGAAATTGTGTTTGCTAGTTAAAAAGTATGAAAAGGTTTTTGTATGTTTCGTACAGATCGCGAAATATGTTATCAGGTAAAAGATAAACATTCTGCAAACCATGACCAAATTTTTCGCATGAACATGTCTCACATTGATAATGACTACTATACATCGTGATATTAAAACTAAATTTTAAATAAAAAGTATAAGCTTGAAAAGAACCCAATTATTTTGTCTATGGTGTAATTTAAGAAACGCTGATATAACTTATTTTAAAAATATATGTAATCTAATGTCAGATTTTTTCCGGTTACGTACTATATTCTTCCAAACAAATGATTTCGTTAACTGAAAAAAGGATTTAAAGAAATATTTTAGGATTAAAATAATTCTTTCTTTTTATTTCATGATACGTATCAAAATGAATAATCATTACTGTAAAAAAATGTTAAAATGTTGTTGTGTAAATGTCATTTACACAAGAACACGTTTAATGATTTTAAACAATAATAATTATTCATTTCAAGCTGACCTTTACATTATTATACTATTTCAGGTAGTTTATCTATATCAATTGTGATTTTTTTTTCCCGAAACTATCTTGTTTATCGTAGTTGACAAAGACTAGGTGATGACACCATGTCCCTCCACATTTACTGTGATTATAAGATTAATAAAACGGGCTATTTAGTTTATGGTTAGGATATGTCAGTGACTTTTACAGCTGTCAATTACACAAGTTCTATTGATGATGAAATTAGCTCATTTCTTTGTTCTTTAAAACAGTGTTTTAGTTTCTACCACCAATATAACATATTGATAGTAAAGCGAACACCTTTGCCTATAAATAGACATCTGACCGTTTTGCATAATATTAACTTTGTATCTATCAAATCATATAAATAAGAGCGCGAAAAATAAAAAATATAAAACATGCTGTATACGTTTCAAATGACAGATAAATATATTGGTAAAAATACTGATGCACACAAATACGTCTTTCACACATTGATAAGAAACCTTTCACTAGTCATAGAGGTAATCCTCCACGACCATTGCTCTTTGTACCCATTTCACTATAAATTATATTTATAACAATTTTTTTATTTTTAACTGACAAATTTAACGGACCTAAAAGAAAAAACTTCTTTTAAAACCGTTTAAGATTCTCAAATATCAATCTTACCCTTTTCGCAAAAAATGTTGGGGTCGGGGTAAATTATATTTTTTTTTTCTTCCATTGTACTCTATCATTCGTTATTTCACTGTTTACTCTCTTTCTATCCCTATCCTCTTTCACGTAATCCATCCATTTATTCTTTTGGCATCCTCTCCTGTATCCGTCAACTTCCGTACCCACAACTCTCTTCACCACATTTTGCTCATCCCTCCGCATCACATGTCCATACCACGATAACCTATTTGGTTAAGATCTGATTACGGAATATGTGAGAAAATCTTCAAATATATTTTCAAACCGTTGCTATAAAGTTAAAAAAGTTGCTATTAGTGTCCAGTATATATTTTGGTCTGTTATGGTACAAAAGTCTCTACAATGATAGGTCAAATAATATTGGCCAATAATATAAACCATGGTCGAAATTCGACCACAACGCGATCTCTAGTTAAAATAAATCAGTAAATATTTTTTGCAGTGTTAGTAGATTTCCAGAAGTTTTGACATTGTGTGAATACACTTATTTTTAAAACTATGACACTGATCAATCTGTCGTGTCATGAGTCATGAATTCATGATTCACGTCATTTCTTTTTGTTCTATATTAAACCGTGCAATTGAATATGACGAATCGTATATTTTCACTTCGTAGTAATGCATTTAGGTATAAAACAATATGTGACTAAAGTTGCAGACAATTGTTAAGGTATTGGTATAGGGCTCTGTTTCCGCATCTAGACTCATAGGCTGACTAGTTGAGCCACCCTAGCTCCTTCCAGAAGCACAGAAGCCTCCTGGGGCGTTCACAGGCTTCTAGGAGCGTCCTCGCTCCTGCGAGGATACTTGCACGTTGTGTGGCCACTCCCTCGCACTCCAGGACAGCGAGACCGTTGCCTGCGCGTTGAGACAACCCCTGTATAAAGGACTGCTTGTCACATTGAGAATAATTTTTAAGGTTTAAAAGAATAAATAACTACCAGAGGGCAAGAAGTTGTTTGTTGTTGTTTCTGTAACAATAAATTAATAAATGAAAGTAAAAAAACTGGAAAACCTACGTCACTCCAACAACTAAGAAGAATTTAATGACTCCTCATAATAATATTATATGGAAAGCTGTCACACAGTTTGAGCTGTACCTATAGCGTGCAAAAGAATTGGACACACATACATACAACTACGTACGCTTGAAAAAGCTTTATGCTCCTTCAGCAATCGGGATAAAAGAAAGAAGTAATCACTATAGCATTTCTTACTACAATGTATAACTTGAGCTAACTTGTAGAGTTATAGAATATACATCATGAACTAATTATATATTTTATATATGAAATAATGACACTAAGTTTTTATTATGTATTTTATTTATCGTGGGCGAGCCATGCTTCGGCATGTATAGGCCGGCTCCACTGGAGTGATACCACGGCCTCACAGAAAACCGACAGTAAAGTAATTCTTGAATTGCTTTTCGCCGAGTGAGTGAGGTTACCGGAGGCCTCAACCCTTCCCTCTCCCCCCTCATCGCCCCTTCTTCCCCCCTTCACCTACCTCCACCTTAAAGGCCGGCAACGCACTTGTGACTCTTGAGTTGCAGGTGCCCATGGGCGGCGGTAGTCCTTTACCATCAGGTGACCCGTGTGCTCGTTTGCCCCTATACCATAAAAAAAAACCTTATTACAAATTATATGTAGAAGACCCTGGCAAAGTTTCATCACAATCTGATCAACGGTTTATATACGTATACGGACAAACATACTTACATTAATTATTCTTTAAATATGGAAGATAAATTATTATTGTCTACATGTTTCACAGGCTCATCTTTTTTTACAACAGTCAGCGCCATCAAGCGAACTGTGCAAGTACTATTTCATTCCTAAATGGACACCAACACAATGTGTGTCAACTTGCAACACTGAATTCATGGAGGGCGCAACAAGGCATAGTAACTCCCGTACTACACTGAATTATATATCAACGCTGTCTAATGCATTTAATAATATTAATAAAATGTTTATTGGTGTCATCACATAATTTAATATCCATCTTCTGCGTAGCAATCAGTGCTATCAAGCGAACTGTACTAGAACTATTTCAAATCTAAATACCTCGCAACACAATATGTTTATCAAGTTACGACACTGAATCGAGTGAGGGCGCAACTAGGCACTTTAATCATCAGTATAATCATAAATTCATTTTTTTTTTAACCTAGTTAGATGATCTGTCTTTTTTTTTTAACAGACGAATAAATTTTAAGGTTCTCAAGTCAACCAGTTTTTTTTATGCATACGCCACGCATAACTTTTATCCAACTTTAAAAATGGTGTCTTCCACGATCACAGAATGATGTTATCTAATCTATATCTACACAAATAAATAAAATTTAAGGGTCTGTTAGTTATGTCAAAATATCAGATTTTTAGTAAATTTATGTGGATGTTTAAATTATTCTTATACCACAAAAACGGTTGGACCGATTTGCACGGCAGTTTCACTGGCAGATAGCTGATGTTATAAGGAGTAACTTAGGTTACTATTATTTTGGGGGAAAAAATATAAAAACAGGCTAGCCTAGCTGCGGTAGGCATAGCTAGTTAAAAACGAAATATAGATAACAGACAAATAACATAATCATATGAAATCACCAACTGGTTCTTAGTCACATCACTTTATCTTTTTATGCAACTGATAATTTTATTTCCTTATGGTCATACAGGTGTCACTAGTGCAGGGTTGGATGAGTTCCGGATGGTTTGTGCCTTGAACAGATCCAACTCTGGCGCGCACTATTGTCTGGAGAGCGTGCATGGTGAATGAAACGGACTGAAATGGCTGGAAAGTTCCTCAAAGAACCGCCAACAATATGTTGAAGTGTCACGCGTGAATGAAAATTACACTCTGACTCTATACCGATCGCAATTTTAATAAAACATGTGTCAGGGCATCATAGATAGATAGATAGATAGATAGAACATTATTTATAGTACACCACAGTTGAACAGAAATTAGACATAATTAGTTAGTTTATACTAAGCGGCAAGTAAAATGGGCGGTCTTATCGCTAATAGCGATGTCTTCCAGACAACCTTTGTATGGAAACAACAGAGGAAAGTAATCGGTAGCTGGTGGCGTACCAAAAATATTTAGAACGGGAACAATGAAATAATAAATATAGTATTTATGTAAAGCGAATGATATTATCTGAGAGGTAAAAATGGGGTGAATAGGAATACGTGAAGTATCTACACATACATATATTATATACACATACATACATATACATACACAGACATAGCGAAATAACTATAATAATTAGAAAGACATTTTAGTGGAGTTACTTATTATGGAGTCAATTGCACAACGTGAGAGAGTTGTACACCACTTAAAGTGTTAGGTAGTGCTCTTTTACAAGAGCTTTAAAAGAAGTTAAGGTTTGAGCTCGTCTAATTTTTACAGGTAATGCATTCCATAAACGGATTGCAGTTACTGTAAAGGATTTATCATAAAATGCCGTGGAGTGTGCAGGCATTTTCAGTTGCAAATTTTCTGATGACCTTAGAGATCGCGGATATATACAATGTAGGAACTCGAATCGTTCCTTGAGATAGGAAGGTAGCGAAGGGTTGAACAGTATATTGTATATAAGGGAAAGAATGTGAGTATTCCGGCGAAGGCGTATAGGTAACCACTTGAGTTGTTTCCGAAAATCAGAGATATGATCGTATTTACGCAAACCAAATATGAATCTGATGCAAAAATTTTGAAGTCGCTCAAGTTTGTCTAGTTGGTTCTCGGTGAGATCAGGATAGCTGGCATCTGCATAATCGAGGATTGGAAGTAGAAGGGAGTTAGCAAGGGCAACTTTGGTAGCAGTTGGTAGAAAGTTTCGTAAACGTTTTAAAGATCCTGCAGAGGCGAACATTCTGCGACTTATTTCCTGCATCTGTTGGGCCGAAGAAAAGTCAGTGTCTATATGTATACCCAGGTTTTTTACGACTTTACTAAAAGGTATCACGGTGCCTTCGAATAGAACCGGTGAAAGTAGTGATCACTCAATCTGTGCGATCTTTCTCGAGCTACCGACAATAATAATTTGGGTGTTTGATGGGGTTACCTGAAGACCGTGTGACCTACTCCAGTAACTATATAACTGGTCCAAATCTTTGTTGATGATGTCAACAGCTTTAGATAAATTTACCAGTGGTGCACGAGTATATATCTGCAGATCATCAGCATAGAGGTGGTAGGAAGAAAGTAATTGATTTGAGATAGAATTGATAAAAATTGCGAAAAGTAAAGGAGACCAAACGCCACCCCGGGGCACACCAGCAAATGTATTACACCAAGTAGATAGAGAATTGTCGATGTAAATACGTTGTTGGCGGCCACACAGGTAATTACGAAGCCAATCAATCACCGTTGGAGATATGTTAAGTAAGGTAAGTATACTAAGCAGAACATCGTAATCCACTGTGTTGAACGCATTCGAAAAATCCAAAAGCGCGAGCACAGTGAGATTGCCACTTTCCATTTCAAATCTGATATCATCTGTAATGTTGACTAAGGCTGTTACTGTACTGGCCAGGTCGAAAGCCAGATTGATATGGGTTGAGGAGGTCGTGTTTGCACAGGTAAGAATGAAGCTGGGTATGAACAAGACGCTCCACGACTATGGATTGATATTGGTCTATAATCAGAAAAGGATGAGGGATTGGGTTTTTTGGGTAAAGGAATTATTTGGGCTTCATTCAATGTTGATGGAAAGGTGCCACTAGAGAGGGAGTAGTTTATGATAAAAGTGATAGTAGGAACTATTTCGTCAAGGATGGGGATGATCATTTTGCGGCTGATGAAGTCACTTCCTACAGCGTTAGATGTAATCGATAATATACTCTTCTTAACATCACAAGCCGATAATTGATTAAACACGAATTGTGGAAAGTTAGCAGTTGGCAAGGATGAAAGATAATTTAAAGTATTTGCCTTTATAGTCCTATCAACGTTGGACACGGCTGAGAAATGTTGATTAAGTAAATCAATGTTTAAATCTTTGGAAATTACATCATGTTTGGATTTGCCAACCCCTAGTGATCTAAGAAATTTCCAGACTTTTGCTGGTTCACCGTTTTGAATTGAGTTATGGATGTGTTGGCATTGCGCATCCCTACACACCTTATTGCAATGATTACGTATAGTTATTTACTTTTCATTACATTACATCATACTAGGCCCGCTTTTATTTAAAATGATAAATGAAATATGAATTTATTTTGCAAAAAGGTCGTTGTAGACACGTCGTTTTTGTTCTTTCAAGCTGGTACCGGCATTTCCTGTGACTAGCCTTGAGAAGAAACGCCGAAACAAACTCAAGGATCCAAGTATACATCAATTTAAGTGCCATATAAGCGTCTGGGGTGGTCTTTATACGAAAGAACCATTTCAATTTTGAGCTGACCGGTCACGACACCGAGTAGACTAGATAAGTTGGTAATCACGGAACTCTCACACACATCTTAGGGAGCTCCACGACTCCAACCGGTCCACCACCGCAGTCATTTGGGAATAAAAATAAAATACTCAAAACTGCCAAACTATTTTAAAAAACTCTATGTTAACACTCTTTCAAATGTAACGCCATATTTTTGACATTATAATAAATACTGCAGTAGAATCAATAATGGCAGGGCTTGAATCCAATAATCTCTGCGCGCTATGTGTGTGTGCGTCTATCAAAAACTAAATTCATTCAATTTTCTAATTATAAAACCGCTCATGAAACATTAATCACGTATCATGGTCAAGATCTGTATAAAGTAACCCACAAACATTTTTAGGATTATTCTTAGATCAGCACTATACAGCCAGAAATTACACATCAAAAATGTCTGCATCAAATTACATAAATTTTGCAGATGCCCTTCGCAATTTACAACGCGTGCAGGTATGCCTACCAAATTAATAGCTTACTTTGGATACGTAGAATCTGTCTTAAGATATGGACTAAAATTCGACGGATATGAATAAGGTGTTGAACTGTCAGAAAAAATGTAAACGCGCACTGTGTAATGTAGGCCCATTGGATTCATACAGAGCCCTGTTTAGGAACCATAATATACTTTCACTTGTAGGATTGTATGTCTTTGAAATCTGCAACCATGTGAATAAGTTCTCGAATGAATTTGTTGTTGTTCGTGATAATTCAATCCTAAGTAAAAGAGACAGGATACCATTATTTTAAAAGAATTGTTATGTGATGTGTATAAAAGTATTTAATAAAGTGCCCAAATCTATTTGCGAGTTACTATTTCATAAAATGAAGAGAAAGAAAACCTTGTTAATACAACACACTTTTTACACAATAATTTTTTGGTACTGGGTGAGACATATTTTGCGAGTATGTTTGTTGTGTAATGTATGAATGTTTGATCCCTACCAGATAACCATACTACCTAGCTACCAGAGTTTACCTACATACTACCTACCAAATTACCTACTAGACTTTAAAATTAAAAATATAATAACAGTAGTAGACAGTTTCTCTTATCAGTTGAAGAATTTTAATACTATGGCTAACGTGTGTGATGTATTCGTGTTTACAGCTGTATAGCGATATACCTTTTATGCAACTAATTTAAAAGCATTTTTTATCGTGTAGAAACGCTCATGGGACGTCTCTTCACCCCTTAATAGGTCTCGGGTCCGAAACGACAAACCCGAAATACACACGTGAGTAAAACTGCATGTCCTTAATAAAGGTAACCCACTACTCCCAGGGTTACTTTCCAAGAATATAGCCGTCGCGAGGTCGTGTCACTAAAGTGGGTGGCAGTGGAGTACTAGAGTGTGGAGTGCAGTGTCCTTGTGATAGGCTCTAAAATAGTGGGGTGCCGTCTAGAAAACCTCCACGTGGTGCACCCTGGAAACGTTGGCGATGACGCTGCCTTTTGTTCCTCAGTGCACTCACACTGCCACCGAGCAGGCATGGGAAGATTTAGTTTCCTTGCCACCGTCGGCATATCGTAATCCCGAAAGGAGTCGTGGTCATGTTTTGCGACTCCGATCGGGGACGAGGGTCTTGGCTTAGCCGCCCGGACTGCGAGGAAGAAAACCTCTCTAAAAAATCACCCCGAATCCCGTGTTCTGGTGCGTGACCAGGGGATGCATGGCTGATGGGTAGTTCAGTCGCAAGCGCACTCCCAGCCGGGGCACCTGCGGACTCCTCGGTTGGGCATAAACCTTCGCTTGCCCGGGTATTGGGGATCTCTGCCCGGGTCGACCTTTATTTCTCCCCGTCTCGTGGGTTTAGATATGGAACAATTAAACAAATATAATAATAATAAAATAAACGACGAAAAAAAGAAGGAGAAGGAACAAAAGCAGTCGCAGAAGGAGAAGAATGAGAAGAAGGTGGACATCTCGTCTAACGAAGAGGAGGTCTTGCTCGAGACGCCTATCTCGGTCGAGCTCCCAGAAGTCAATCCGACTTCGAGCAGAAGCATAAGCAGAAGATATTCGGAACGCCTGCGTTCCAGATCTGTTGTATCGTCGGACGGAAATTTCGTTACGACGGGAGACAACCAAGAGACGATGGAAGTGGAGGTTCGCAATGACAGTCGTAAACGCGGACACTCCATGGACCACGATGTCGACACGTCCCAGAAGATGCTACCTCCCAAAGTGGCTAGTAGCCATAGAGGGAGGTCGCGCACGCCGGTTTCGGCTCCGTCGGGCTCCGTCTTCTCTGGGAGGGAAGCCTATGTCCGAGCTAGAGCGGAGGGCGAAAGCGTAGCGGAGGAGGAGATTGCAGATCTCCTGCTAAAAATTCAGAAGCCGGTGGCAGGGGGTTCTGTCCCCCAAACACCATCGACCATGCAGGAGAGAGCAAACGCGGCGTTGGCCGTTATCCACAAAGTGGCCACCAAGTCCACGAACCTTAAGGGTTCCTTTGTTAGGGCCCTTAAGGACTCCTCTTCTGCCATCTCTGCGGTCGTCGAGACCCTCATTGGGGACGTGGCACGCCTCCAGGCCGCAAACGATCTGTTGACGGGGCAGGTCACCGAGCTCAGCGCTCAGTTCGCCATATTTCGGGCACAGGCGAATTGCCCTGAGCAGCCGAACCCGGTTGCCCGGCAACCTGCCCCCTCCCCATCCCCCGTTCCGGATGCCCACTTGCGTCAAGTTATTGACGCAGTGTGGCGCATGTTGGTCGGGCGCCTCGCGGGTCTGGAGGCAAGACTGCCTCCGGCGCCTATCGTTCGGCCACCACTCAACGCAGCCAAGCCTAACGTCGCAACGGTCCCGACGCTGCTTCCCCTCTCGGATGGCCGCGTGACTGTGACGTATGCCGCGGTGACGTCTGCACCGGCGTGTGCAACCGCACAGATGGCTGGTCGACCGGCTAAGGCCGCGTCAAAAGCGGTTGCACCAAAGGCCGGGCAACCACCGAAGGCCGTGAAAAAAGTGGCAGCAGAATTCCCTCCGCTTCCCACTCCAGCACCGAAGGAGAAGAATGTGACTGCTGTTGTCACTGGTGCTGAGCCCGTGCCTGGCCCGTCCGCATCTGCCCCCTCCACGTCGCCGGCGGTGGGGGACGGCGGGCTATCCTACGCGGCTGTCTTTAAGAAAGCCCGGGATAGTCTGGCCGGTGAATTTGGGGCCGTGGGTGTGAGGATGCGCCTCGCCCAAACGGGAGCTCGAGTCCTCGAGTTCCATGGGGCTGAAGGTGCAAAGACGGCGGACACCTTTGCCGAGAAGATGCGTGAGATATTCGCAGCCACGGATGGTGTCAAAATCGCCAGGCCCACAAAGTGCGCGGAGCTGCGCATTTCGGGCCTGGACGATTCAGTGACAGTCGAGGATGTCCGAGTTGCAATTCGGGAGAAGGCGGGATGCAACGCGGATAACATCAGGGTCGGCACCATCCACCCCGGTCCAGGCGGCCTTGGCGCGGTGTGGGCCAGTTGTCCCGTGGCATCGGCCAAAATTATCAGCGACGCCGGAAGAATCCTCATCGGTTTCGTGAACGCCAGAGTCACACTCCTGGCGGCGAGACCGATGAGGTGTTTTAAATGCCTCTCCGCGGGACACACCCGCGTCAGGTGCGCCAGCTGCTTTGACTGCAGCGGACTGTGTTTCCGCTGCGGTTGACCGGGGCTCAAGGTGGCGGAATGTTCCGCCGTCCCTCACTGCCCATCGTGTGCGGCGGGAAATCTTCCCTCCAGCCATCAGATGGGACAGTGCTGCAAGCCACCCCGCACTTTTTGGCAAACTTCGGGGGCTAGCCAATCGACCCAGGCTGCCTCCGATGTCAATCCTGCGTCGTCGTCGTCGCCCATGGAGGAGGTTGTAGAGACAGACCAGTAATGGACCAAGTCTCCAACCTCCTTGTCCAGACGAACCTGAACCACTCTGCCGGTGCGCAGAATCTTTTCCTGCAAACCATGGCGGAGTGGTCGATAGGTGTGGCCGTAGCCGCGGAGCCCTATTACGTTCCTCCCCGTCCTAATTGGCTTGGTGACCGGGATGGCTCCGTGGCAGTCGTCAGCTCCACGGCGGCTCATTCCCCGCCCTTGTCGCTAAGAGACAAGGGTACTATATATGTTGCTGCCGAATGGGGGGGGATCACCATATATGGTGTCTACTTCTCCCCCAATCGGAGTCTGAGCGACTTCGAGGTTTTTCTCAACAACCTAGAGACCTCGATCCGGCGACTAGCGTCTGGGCACGTCCTAGTGCTGGGGGACTTCAATGCCAAGTCCGTTGCGTGGGGTTCCCCCAGGACGGATGCACGGGGCGATGCCGTGGAGGAGTGGGCGGCATCGGTGGGCCTCTGTCTCCTAAACAGAGGCTCCACCAACACGTGCGTGCGACAGCAGGGGGGGTCGATAGTGGACCTTTCGTTCGCTACCCCTGCTCTCGCCGCACGAGTAAGGAACTGGCGTGTCCTGAAAGAGGTTGAGACGCTCTCGGATCACCTGTATATCCGATTTGAGCTCTCCCGGACCCAGAACCCCAGAAGGGGTCACACGGCGAGGCGTTCTTCTCGCTTCCCGCGGTGGGCTATTACGAAGATGGACAGGGACCTACTAGAGGAGGCAGCCATCATCTACTCTTAGCTGTCTCCGCAGCCTCTGACTGAGGAAGTAGACACGGGGGCAGGCCGCTTTCGTGATGCGATTACGCAGATTTGCGATGCGGCCATGCCCCGCGTCCGAGGTCGTCGGCCTCCAAGGAAAGAGGTCTACTGGTGGTCCCAGGAGTTGGCGGACCTCCGTGCGGCCTCTACCCGTGCCCGGAGGTCCTACACCCGCAGCCGGCGTCGTCACCGTGAGGTGGGTGAAGAGGACCAGCTTCATGAGGAGTACCGAGAGGCGCGGAAAACTCTGAAGCTGGCCATTAGCCGCGCCAAGGAGGAGAAGAGAAAGGAGATGCTGGAGGGTCTCGATCGTGACCCCTGGGGTCGCCCATATCGCGCGGCCCAACAAAAGCTCCGCGCGTAGGGCCCCCCCCTTACGGAGACCCTCCAGCCCAGCTTCCTGCAGGGGGTGGTTGAGGGCCTTTTCCCGCAACGGGCGGAACATATACCCCCGTCGATGGCCCTATTGGCCGGACGCGATGCGGAGGTCGAAAATGAGGACGTTCCGCCCGTCACAGAGGCGGAGGTAGGGGCGGCTGTTCTACGGATCCGTTCCAAGAACACCGCCCCCGGGCCAGATGGGATTCCTGCCCGAGCATTGGCCCTCGCCCTCGACCACATGTCGGACCGCCTCAGGGAAGTGTTCGACGCTAGCCTGGCGTCCGGATGCTTCCCTGACTGCTGTAAGAGCGGGAAGCTGGTGCTTTTAACGAAGCCGGGACGGCCTACCAATTCGGTCGCAGCCTACAGGCCCATCGTGTTGCTGGACGAGGCGGGTAAATTGTTTGAGAGAGTCCTCTCTGCCCGCATCGTTCGGCACCTTGGCGAGGTTGGCCCCGATTTGTCGGACGCCCAATTCGGTTTTCGAGCGGGGCGTTCGACGGTCGGTGCTGTGTTGCGCCTGAGGGCTGTGACCGAAGACGTAGTGAGCTGTGGCGGCGTGCTGTTGGCGGTGTCGCTGGACATTGCCAACGCATTCAATAATCTGCCATTCAGCTGCATCAGGGAAGCACTCCTCTATCATGGGGTGCCACAGTACCGGAGGCGGCTAGTGGCAGACTATTTAGAGGAGCGTACCGTCATATACGAGGACCGAGATGGTGTTTTGAGTAGTCAGCCCATGTCGTGCGGTGTTCCGCAGGGGTCTGTCCTTGGACCACTCCTGTGGAACATGGGGTACGACTGGGCCCTTCGAGGTGACTTTCCCCCCGGGCTGGGCGTAATCTGTTACGCCGACGACACTTTGCTGCTTCGGGAAGTACCTGCAATCGGTCGCTAGGAGGGAACTGAGTCCCGCTTGTCACCACTGCGACTGTAGTGAGGACTCGGCTCAGCACACGCTGGCGGTTTGCTCCGCCTGGGCCCTCACTGCAGTCATCGGAGGGGATGTCTCGCTACCGGCCGTCATACACTCCATGGCCGGTAGCGACAGGAATTTTACTACGGTCGCGACCTTCTGTGAGGACGTCATCTCGCAGAAGGAGGCGGCGTAAAGGGTCCGGGAGGACGATCTCCACTCGGACCTAATTCGCCGCCGGCGAACCGGGCGGCGGAGGCGCGCTTACCAGCGCCTCATGCCGCCCTGAGTGTGGCCGCGGGTGGACGGGACGGGTTTTTCCCCTTCACCCGCTATAGTGGCCCCCCGCGAGGAGGCGGCGTCCGCGTGTGCCTGGACGTCGCCTAATTGAGAGGTTTTTCACCCGAAGGTGGTGCCTGCGCTTTTGCGGGCAGGCGCTAGGGGGGGTCCGGATGTCTTAATAAAAGCTGTTCCCGGATCTCTCCTACTTAAGGCGCAGTACGGCACACCGTGTGGTTTTAGTCGGTTCGATTCCGACACACCGCCCCACCGAAAACCCCGGTGGGGTGACGGCCCGAGGGGGTTTCCACACAAAGGCTCTAAAATAGTGACAAGCTTACTTTCCGAACCAATAGCTGTCGCGAGGTCATGTCACCGGAGAGGGTGGCAGGGGAGTACTAGAGTGCGGAGTAGTGTCTTTGCGACAGACTCCAAAATTTTCACACGTAGACGTTGGTTGATGCCGGACTATACAAAACAGGTACTTTCCAAAACAGCAGCATCCGATGAGCACCTGCGCTAACCAGAAGGAGAGGCTGCAATGTTACCTCCCCAGCCAATACTCCATGATAGGTTTTACCGCCACAATTGTAGCGTGCCCTGAACTGATAGAATGAATAAGGGCCTAACTGCGTCCAAAGGGTTATTAGATTATATTCTTCATTAGCATTTTGGTAGAACTACACAGCTTTCTGTATCAGGAATACAGAAACCTGTGTAGTTTCTGTGTGTCCCTATTTTTTAGTATGATGGATAGAGATGGAGTTAAATCAGGTAAGGATACCTAATGACTAACTATTTGGAAACCAGATGTTAACATAAAAATATGTGGTTTATATTTTATTGTATTTTTTTTATGGGAGGCAAACGAGCAGACCAGACACCTGATGTTAAGTGTCCACTTTCACCCATGGGGTGTCCATGGGTGACTGTCTGCCCACTTGCCCCTTAACCCAGTGCAACCCAAGAGTCACAGGTGCATTGCCGGCCTTTAAGGTGGGAGTAGAGGAAGGAGTGGAAGGGGGAGGGCTTTATGGCCTCTGGTAACCTCACTCGCAAAATACAACGCGATCATTACTTCACGTCAGTTTTCTGTGAGGCCATGGTATAATAATAATAATAATAATATATAATTTATATGTATATTAAGTAAATAAAGAGAATAATAATAATAACAAAAATAATTCTGGTTGTTCTCGTCTTGCCAACGGCGAGTACTTGCATAGACATAACCAAGTGGCCAGGATAGTCCATCAGCAACTTGCTCATAAATATAATCTTGTGGCTGTCGAGTTACCGTACTACAGGTATGTGCCCGACCCAGTTCTCGAAAATGGTCGTGCAACATTGTACTGGGATCGATCTATTATCACTAACAGGACTATTGTTGCCAATAAGCCTGATATAGTGGTGATAGACCGATTAGAGCGCCGAGCAATGATTATTGACATCACCATTCCCCATGACGACAATCTCTTAAAAGCCGAAAAAGATAAAGAAATAAAATATTTGGACCTAACCCACGAGATTGTCGACATGTGGGATGTGGATTCAGCAATCATTGTGCCGATAGTCATTTCGGCCCATGGGTTATTTGCTAAGAGCCTCGACCAACACCTTCAGAGGCTCACGTTAGGTTAGGTTAGGTTAAGATTAAGTTAAGATTAAGTTAGGATTAAGAGCCTCATGCAGAAGGCAGTCCTCCTTGATACGGCACGCATAGTGAGGAGGTTTCTATCTCTGGAACCCTAACCACCGGTAGCTTGGTCCCTGTACCCGATACCGGTGGGACACTATTTTTTATATTTTCAAATATATTTTGTTTTTTTTTTAAATTATAAGTGTATTTAAAAATTTAATTTATATGTATATAAAATGAATGAAGAGAATAATAATAATAATAATAACTGGACACATCTCACACACGGCATTCTGATCCCAAACTAGGCAGAGCCTGTACTATGATAACCAGACTGCTGATAAACATACTTGTATATTTCTAAATACATACATATTATAGATAAATTACACCCAGACACAGAACAAATAATCGTGCTCATCACACAAATTTTGTTCTGGGTGGGAATCGAACCCACGACCTCTGGCTCAGCAGTCAGGATCACTAACCACTAGACCAACAGGCCAGTTATCACTCCGATCAAGCTTGCCCATACGTGCCGAAGCATGGCTCTCCCACGAGACCTTAATCTTAATACCCATATCTAATCGATTTATGATTTATTAAATATTTTATTGATCATACGGATACTTACAGATTAATTATTTATTACCAATTGTATATGACGTATCTGACATTAATAAATAGAACAAAAATATGCGCATACTATCGAGATAATAAATCGGTCCGAGCGTCGGGTAATTCTTGTCGATGTAAGAATTGTACACTTATTATAACTTGCTTACATTTCTGTAACACGAAGTGGATGTGTATAAAAGGTGGCCTCATAGCTAAAAAAAATCTCGCACACGCAAACTTGGATGGACGGTTAGTTTTTCGTTCAAAAGGAGCTTTTAAGTTAAGCCCTGACTGGCATGTTGGTCTAGAGGTTAGTGACCCTTACTGCTAAGCCAGAGATCGTGGGTTCGGTTCCCACCCAGGACAAATAATTGTGTGATGAGCACGATAATTTCTTCTGTCTGGGTGTAATTTATCTATAATATGTATGTATTTAGAAATATATAAGTATGTTTATCAGCAGTTTGGTTACCATAGCATAGGCTCTGCCTAGTTTGGGATCACAGACGGCCGTGTGTGAGATGTGTGGAGTTATTATTATATTATAATATGACAATAACGGAATGTATCGAAATCTATTGTTCTAAACTCTATAATAAACATATTATTACAATGCAGTTAGCATGCAATGATATGTATAATGGTGTTTTTTCTGAAACTGGATATGGATATAAGGGATATTTTTTTCCTTTTGAGGAACGGAATCCTAAAAAGAATGATTGCAATCAGACTACGTGTTAATGAACTACAACTCAGTACACATTTTGACTTTCATCCCCTCTCTTAAGGCAACGGTCCTCAATTTCAGGATAAAAGTATCCAATATCCTACCTAGTAGTATGAACTCAAGTCATCCCAGGTTTCATTTGAATCCGTGCAATAGTTTCGGCGTGATGCGTCGCCAAGGTACAGACAGACAGACAAAAAATATAGTTTTGGCTTCGGTATCCATTATAAAGTGCCAAAAAAAATAACTCAAAATATCTTCAATGTACAGAATTGGCCCTGTTACAGTTTGATTATGAGTATAGATTTTAAATAAGCTCATGACTTATATTCGACTATAAATGTTCTCATTTTCATCAATTTTCGGGGTTAAGTAGATATGTATGTAAATTGTAAAGGTTAGCACCAATAATAAAGCAACTACTACGAGCTACTACCATTAATCGTAGCACGTTCCTCGTACTAAGTCACGTCGCTTTTCTGAGAATATTCTATTGGTTAAGTGCTAGAAATCCTACACCAATATGTCGTCTGAGCGACGAATAGGATGAGGATTTCTGTGGTGTGAAAGAGTAACAAACATCCATCCATCCATCTTAACTTTTATATTTATAATATTAGTGGGATTAAAATGCAAAAAAGATACAGGTTGTATATATACATTTTATTGTTCAATACGAACTAAAAATTGAACACGTAGAGACATAATGCAGACGCAGTAATTTGTATAAAAAGGCGCCCAGTCGTCTCCCTGGAAGCTGTGAGTTAGGTCGCATAATAATTTATTTATGTATATTTATATGTATGTATATATGAAATATAATTATTTATTCTATATCAAGAAATCCGCATATCATTGAACACAAAAACCCACGTAAGCAAACTCCACTTACTGGGTCCGCATTATGTCCGTACAAATATCTATATATAACTTAAGAGCACGCCTTGAATATTTTGTAACCTATTGGTTAACGTTAACGATGATCTGGACGAGAGGGCTGCCAGCGGGAACAGGAGGAGTCGGAAGACTAGGAGGACTAGGTGCACTAGCCTCACCACCTACAACTGGCAGAGCGATGACGATAGTCTCCTGTAGAAAAATGTTATAAATAATAAAATATTGTATGTATCAAAAAGTGAAGTCATGGATTCTTAAATATTTATATATTTATTTATACAACAAGTAGTTGTAACATTATCTCTGCACACCAAAATAAAAGTGTACAAATAGTGACCAAATTCAAAACATTCCACGTGTCATAAAATGCGTAAACATGAGGTAACATCGCATATAAGGAGAACACTTTTTTGCATTACTACGAACATGAAAAAATTATTGTTATTAATATTTGAGTACAACTATTAATAATAAAGAGAAGAGAAAAGAAATAAATTAAAAAAAAACAACTCTTATAAATGCTACTAAATCGACAAAAAAAATAAACTATTAAAATCGAAAATTTAAAGGTGTTTTCTACCTCATATCCTCAACCTTAAATGACTACCTAAACCTAAATCTTTACTACCACTTTAAATGTTAATAGCAACAAAATAGCAACTTGGACAATTTAGATTCTTCTATCATTATTACACCTAACTGTCCTTAGCAAAATCTAATAAAAATTTCAAATCTAAATACTGTTCATACCATCTGTTCGCCAGCAAACAAGGCGTCCATTATCTTGTCCAAGGCATTTACAAGATAAGGTAGCTGCTCCGAACTGGTAGTGGGGTCTTGGATAGCCTCAGAGAGCTCATTTAGTGAGTAGTGGTAAATTTCCATTGCAGGCATCACTACGGGAGTCGATCCCTGAAATACAATAAATTAGAGCTTTCGCTAAAAGTCGCTTTTCAAGGTAGATTTTGGTAATTATATTCATTTTCGATCTCCGAAAATAGGTTATTAGTGTATGAAAATAATCTTAAAGTTCAAAATTTTAAGCAAATAAACTATTTACTACATAAAGGTAAACTTTAAATTTACATTTACAAAATCTGAAGAAAACGCAACACTTTTGTAACAAAGTTGAATACTGTATTTCGTTAAAAAAAACAAAACTGTCAATTTACAACTTTTGAATACCAAAACCTACTTATAAAATCATACGCATTTATCATGTTCTATAAAACCAGTATCCTGTATTTGCATTTAAAAATATACATCACAACTAACAAGTATTTTGGTCATTGTTGAAAAATGTTTAATTTACGACTTAAATAGTCACTTCTGATCAGGCACTCGTCAAATGTTCTTAGTACCATTAGGCAACCACTAGAGTTAGTTGTTACTTCATTGGTGACGAAGTAATAATGTTCGTTAGTAATTTTTAAATAACAAACCTCGGGTTTTCCAGCATATAAATCGTCCATGATCTGGTTAAGAGCGGCTTCATAATAAGGTATGAGAGCGTTGTCAGTGTAAGGGTTCTGGATAATATCAGACAGCTCATTTAGGGACATGCTGACGCTTGAAGGAGGAATAGTCACGGTCACATACTCCTGTAAAATAATAACATATTCATTGGAATGTCTAAAAATATTATTTGACTTCTTCGAGTTCCATAACCTTGCTGTTTCTGTAAAGACTTTTGCTAAAACTATTCTTAAAAATCATCTAGTATTTTTTACTGAATGTGATATATCTACACAGATATTCATATATGTACCTAGTAAAGCAACTCACAACTTGGTTTCCAGTATAAAGATTGTACATCATGTCGTCCAAGGCTTTAACTAAATAAAACTTTATAGAGGGATCGGTGTATGGGTAGTCGATGGCTTGCGACAGGTCCTGCAAAGTCCAGGTTTTGCCAGCGCAGGCCACCGCAATCAAAGCGGCGAATACAGCAAAGAATTTCATCTTTTTAGATTTTATTGAAGCTGCTGAAACAAAACAAATATGTCTTAACTTATATTACATTTTTAGGAGCACCAGTCCACCATACTGTAAAACCAACACCTATTAACCAAACCCTATACAACAAAGTAAATTCAATAACACTTTCAACAGGTCTCACGCAGACCTCTCGAAAGGGGAAGAAGAATTTACACTAATTAAAATGAACAGGGTTTGCGAAGGTGATGTGTAAAACCTTCGGGAGTTTGTGGACGTAAACAATTTTTATTGATTAAGCAGTTGAAAAATGAAAAAATATGCTTCTTTCTAAATAAAGTTATATCAGTTACCCTAATTCTAATTAATATTATGAATGCAAAAGTGAGTTTGTGTGTTTCTCAGCTTTCGTTGTATGCACGTTGTCAGGGGTACAGAAAAAGACATAGGGTAGGTACATTTCATCCCGAAAAAGAGAACAAAATATGAGATACCTGAATTAATAGACAAAAAAAAATGGCCGTGTGTAAGATGTATGAAGTTATTATTATTAAACGCATCAAACACTGCCTCGCTTTCGAAGAAGCGGCAGGAAAGCGACGGTGATTTGGCAACAGTCGGCCGGGGCGTCAGGGCAATTGGGAGAGGAACTATTCGGGCATTGTCGAGCAAGACTGCTCTTTGCATCTTGGCCACCATCTATTTCCCACTGACCTCAAACCTTCGGCCGTAGGCCAGGGTAGACCTACACTTGATTGTAGATCGGGATGTGAGCGTGCTGACAGCTCCGGTACCAGCTGGATACTGGTAGTCGGCTTCTCTGACGAACTTAGCGGTGTTACCACGCATGCAAATATGCGGGAAGGTAGTAAGGTAAATAGGGAGTGTGGTTTCACGAGTGGCGATCTTCTGTGACCGATAGGCATACGGGTAACTAGCCTTAATTAGTACCGGCGCCATGGCGTTGGAGGTAAGACCTGCCGTATAAAGGTCCCTGCGTCTCGGGACCTTGGTTTGGGGAACTTGATGCAGGTATACTGACCCTGCTCATATAACGTAAAGTTGGGTGGAGTGGGGGCAGTATAAACAAATACGTAGTCGTGAGAGAGGAGGGTCTGACCTTGAACCTCTCAAGATGAACTGAGAGGCTCCTCGGGATCAAGCCATTGACTGATATAACAATTGGGACTATTTCTGTGGACACCACCTCCACATGTAGATAACCTCGTACGCCAGGTTACTTAATTATTATTGTTATTAAATCTACGTTAACGCAAGCGAAGCTAGTTTTATTATAAACTAGCTCACCCGACAGAGCTTGTTCTGTAAAATCAAGTGTGTAGAAGGCACGATTGAAAAAAAACATACTTTTTCCAAGCAATTTTTCGAATTCTTCTTTTTATATAAACCTTCCTCGGATTTTAACAAATATTTACATTTAAAAAATTAGCCGAATTGATCCAGTTGTTTTCGAGTTTTGCGCTTAGCAACAGATTCAGATATTCATTTTTAGATTATGTGTATATTTCGCCCAACTATGCTAGAAAGCTATAAATCTACTTAAAAATAAAAATTAAAAATTGACGGTGATCGAATGGTTGATGGTGAATCTATAAAATATATAAAATTTACTTACTTGTCAACCGGATAATTTGTTGACAATGCTGTGCAAGGGTATATATACGAAGTTTAATCGATAGTGCAATAAATTATATATTTCTATAATAAAGATAATTATAATGTTTATTTATTATTATGAGATACACATCTTGGTGTTTTGGGGAAGCCCAATCAGGTTTAGGGCTTGGTCAGGCCTGCCGACACCGCAACGCACAACAATATCATTAAACACATATCTTGACAGATAAATTTATGCTGGCAGGCAACTATTGAACTCATATTTTTAACAAAAAGACGCTTCAGAATTGCAATAAGACTAACTGTGAATAAAAAAAAAAACAATTATGGACCAAAAGGAAACAAATAAAATTACTATAATTGGAAAATTATAAACTCAGTTTTTAAAAGAATTTTGTTCCTAGTCTAATTAAAAGACTGTGTAAAAAATGAACTTATGAACTATTTAGGAATACGCAGGAATACGAATATATTGTTCATTAGGAATTCAGAAAGGATACTTTTTTGTCATCGACCCTTACATCAATTATGAAAACAATCGATTTAAGTGGTTTTACGTAACACTGGATTGTTTTACAGATGACACTTTGATCAGGTTACATATTTATATTTTAACCTATTCCGATTCAATATATTGACTCCTCATAATGATAACATGGCAAAAAAGTTTGGAACGGAACTACATGAATTTTATATAACAGCATATCATTAGGTAGCTATTTATGTCCATAATCGTAACACTAAGCTACCATGAAAGATAATATTCCACCGTAGGCGTATAACCGTTCAAAACATTTATGATCCTACATCCAAAATATTTTCCTTCTCAAGTCCATATAACAATAAGAGAGCATAAAATATGTTTTGCTGAAGTTATAAGTGTTATAACAGTCTTTTTTGTAAAGTCACAGAACAAGAGTCAGCCAAGCTCCTTCCAGAAGCACAGAACAGTTACTATTCTAGAACATTGGTACAGTGTAAGTCTTGATAATGTGTGTGCTGTGCACACATTATAATGGGAGAAACTATTGTAAGAAACAGTCTCGAAACCACTGAAATAAACTATGAAAATCACTAACTAACAGTAACTGCCAAGTTGTTCGTACCTCTGTTCGCACACAAGTGAAGTTCTCATCTTATTTCTACCCTTTTATAATGCCACTATTCGTTAATATTTATCAATCGACCAATAGTATTACGTTACCGGCATAACGAGTCAAAATAATGTCTATTAACTTATTTTTATTAAATAGTGAACTGTGTTATCATTTATTATAGTTTGTCCCTATTTTTAATTAAATAAATAAGAGTTTTTAATGTGGCGACAATACTATGCTTCATGTTATCGACAGAAAAAATATCTAAAATATCTATGATTTTTAGGGTTCTATACGTACGAATGAAAGAACGGAACCCTAATAGGATGGCTCATGCGTCTGTATGTACGTCTGCACTGCTAATTTGCTTCGAATCTACTTCACTGATTTATTTGAAATTTGGTACACATATCAATTCGTGTGACCCATACACAGATGTGCAACGTAAATTAATACATTTTGAATAACACAAGCTAAACTGCCTTGCCAGGCTTTTGAGCCAAATCAAGACTATGTCACTTGATGTATTTGCGCGCTCTAAATACCTCCCGGCCGCTCGTCCGCCGGCGATACGCAGTCTCGCGCAATGGGTTGGCGGGCTACAGATGCATCGCGCGCACGTGCTTTTATTTTTAAAGTACAAAAAACGTAATTCGAAATCATATTGATTTATTCTTTAGGTACTGTAAAATTCATAGTGAGAATTGACTGTTTATGTGCGCTATAAGAATGTAAGTAAAGCAGGAAAAAATGCCCGACAGCGCTATTTATGTATTTTTTGAAATGAACCTTGTAACCCTTGTTTCCCACAAATTATTTATTAAAACTTTTTATGAGATTTAAAATATTTTCCACCATACAGTTTAATAATCGAGATTTTAGAAAAAGGAAGGAGTTTATTCATCTTTACATAAAAATAAAACATCTGTAGTTGCGTTGTAGTGCGTTAAGTACTTAGTTTACATAATGATAGTATTTCTTTTAATAAAAAAAATATTGAAGAGGTAACCCTACACACATTTTAAAGCCCGGCAAGAGTAGGCGATTAAAATGATAGGTATCGATATTTTTGTAGGGAGTGATTTATCTGTTACGTAGTACTATTTATGCCTAGTTCCTATAATCAAGAAACGTTCCGTTTTGCTTACGGACGGTAAAATTTTGTTGAATTTTCAACCAAGATTTTGAGCAAAGCAAAACGAATCGTTTCTTGATTATAGGTACCGGGCATTAGTAATCTGTGTGGCCAAATTAGAAAATTAAAAAAAAATTGCAATTGCACCGTCGTGTCCGTGTTCTTCTACATATAAACTTTTTGATTAAAAAGGGGTACAAATAATTCTCGTACGTACAAATACATAGAATCTTAAGTATGAATTCTATCGTAAGCGTCATCAACGTGAAAACAATGTACCTACTTATTATTAAATACGTAGTTACGCTTTCACGCCTCAACTACTCAACAGATTATGAAATTTTTGCATACACGTTGACAGTGCAGTGGTACAAAAAGGAGATAAAGGATTGTCCATTAATCACGTGAGGCTCAAAAGGGGGGAGGGAGGGCTTCGGAAGAAAATCACGAACTTTCACAAGAGGGGAATGATCTCTTCCCGATCATACAACTATATCTGTATTTAAAGATAATATTTTGACAATTTTAAATGTATTTTAAACTAAAAAAATACTCGTGATTTTGGCTAGGTGTGGTGGGGTTAGTCTAAAACCTCACCACGCATCAATAGCGGTGAGGGGGGGTTGAAAAGTTGCTAAACAAACATCACGTGATTAATGGACCTTCCCTGAAGTGCCATTCGTCCTGAAAAAAAAAAGTTTGGATACCTAAATCGATCGACGAAATCTACATTAATGCAAGCGAAACCTAGTTATTTATAAAATTGATTCCATTAACAGTAACGAAATTCAGCTGATCATCCTCTTTTCTTTTTTTTTTATTGTGATAGAAGGCAAACGTGCAGACGGGTCACCTGATGGTAAGTGACTACCGCCGCAAATGGGCATCTGTAACTCGAGAGTCACACTTGTCATGAGAGTCGTGAGAGTCGCACTTGCGTTGCCGACCTTTAAGATGGTTTTAGAGGAAGGTAGGAAGGAGGAGGTAATAGGGGGAAGGGGAGTATCGAAGAGGGAGGAGGGAAGGCTTAGAGCCCCCGGTAACCTCACTCACTCCACCTCACTCCATCACCTCACTTACTGCCGGTATTCTGTGAGGCCGTGGTGTCACTCCGGTCGAGCCGGCCCGTACTTGCTGAAGCATGGCTCTCCCACTACAAATTCTGTTTGTTACATATTTGTTTGGCGCTGACTCAAAAATATTTAGGTATATATAGTGTCTTGTTTAGTCGGCTTATTTTTTTATTTAATTGAAAAAAGCGTCAACGCTCTTATATTAAAGGATTCGCCAATGTTTACTTGTCTTGTGTAATGTTTTCAAATATCACTTATGTTTTTTTTTAAAGTGAAGCGATTTAATGAAAGATTATTTTATGTAAAATTACATGCCCAAGGGTTTTTAAAAGTATTTAAGGTAAATTTTCGTGTTGTTAATTATTATGATTTTCTGTACAGTTATCATTTACTTTGTAAGTAAAATGATAGAATAATCTAAATCTGACCTAATTAAGATTATTCTATCATTTTATTTATAGGCTCAGGCTTTAATTCTTGATTTATAGGCTGCGTTTCCACCAGAGTTGTGCGAGGATACGTAGTGAGGGATATGTTTGTTAAGAACCAATAGAATAGCTTCATTTACCTAGCCTCGCTCAGCGCTGCTCCTATGGAAACGGCTTAGGGAACGAGGTTTTTGTACGCACAAAACAAGCGAGGGATGTGTGCTAGACGGTGTTTGTTAGAGGTCGGTGGTACACATCGGTGTATTGAATACATCCTCGCACCGCTCATTTGCGCACCGTTTCACAGCGTCGCTACGCATCCTCGCACCGCTCAGCGGCCTAGCACATCTCTGGTTGAAACACTTACATCGTTTCACAGCTTCGTTACGCATCCTCACACCTCTCAGCTACCTTGCACATCTCTGGTGGAAACGCAGTTAAATAGTGAGCTAATAATAGCTTACTATTTAACATTAATAAGTTAGAGGATTTCGACTTCCCGGCAATATCCACTTCCATTTACAGGTATCAGATCCCCCCACTCCCCATCCATCCGTATAATCAATATGCTTTTCCTTCCATTGCCTACCTTTCTTTTTCAAAATACTTTCAATTTCCCCTCGTTAATTCTCAAAGTTCCCCGGTTGACAATAGGTTTTGCATCGTATTACGAGAGTGGGGCCAACTAATAGTGTGCTAAAGGTGGGTGTTTAATACGCGTCTGCGTACCCCTTCGGTGATATAAGCGTATACCTTAATAAGTTTAAAAAAAAATGTTAAGCTAAGCATGTATACTAACGCATGATAAGTTCATATAAGACATAGGTACTTAATTATGTATTTATCCGGGAATTAACGAGATCACGAAATAGGTATTACATACCTCTGAATTGCCCAACGTTTCAACCAGGTTGCACTGGCCGTGGTATTAGCAGATAAATACATAATTAAGTATATCATGGAACGCAAAAGTTTAAAAGTTAGTACATATAACACGTGCTATATTATGTTCCCTTTAAAACAAAAACCTTGTATCTACTTGTTGTAAAAAATTCAGTGGCAGTATGGCTTAAAATGCATATAAATTACATCATAGTGTTTTATCAACGTGAAACGACAGTGATATATCCATGACATATTATCGGTATCAAATGTTATGATGGAACTGAACATGGATAAAGATAACTAATCTAACTAAAGCACAGCTTAGGTGGAGCGAGAGATTCTAAGACGTGACGATCGTCACCCAACCAAAAAGGACCTGCCTGCCGCCACCTGGTTGTCAAACATTCAACAAGAGATCTAATTAGAAAGTCGGGGTACACAAAAAAACCAAAACAGAGATCTTTAGCGCAGACGTTCCAACTAACTGGAAAGAGGGTTTGAGAAAGAAGAGAATGCGCGGGGATGACTTTCGTCATTGTGAATATTTTGTCCAGTTTTTTAATATGTCGGGAGAGGCTCGTATATAAAGACGTAACATTTTTTACACGTTTATAGACTGGATAACAAAAAAGAACCTATGCACAAGGAATGGATGGTGCAACAGTTTAAGTGGTCACATTGCCATTACAAATACCGTAATTGTAAATACCATTGTAAATACTAACATTAGATTAAGTATATGCTTAATATCTGTTTTGTGTAAGTCTTAGTTCACACTAATATGACTTTTTCCTGATCTCATTAATCGTAGTTAAGCTATTGCATACTAAGAAAATATGGGCGAAGAGCCTGAAATAAACGATTTTTATTATTATTATGCCGCGACGAGTGTTGTTGGTTCAAATCCCACACGCGACAAAAATTTGTATGATCCGCAAATAGTTGTCCTAAGTCCGGGTGTTCTTTGTGTCCGTTGTTTAAATGTTTGTGAAGCCTCCAGGAATATTCCTAATGCCATCATAATTGCTAATGGTGTAAAAAAAATCCGAATGAATGGAGAAGATACTGGAGCTTGAGAGAGAGAAGGCTTTACGATATGGAAAGGCGTTCCATATCGTATTTATGCTGAATGTCAAGAAATCAGACAGACTGAGAAATCGTTTCATCAGAAACAAAACAACGACCATAGATGTAACATTGAAAATCAGAAGACATGGAGATGGGCAGGGCACATGATAAGAGGTCATGACAAATGGACTAAGAAAGTGACAAGATGATATCCCAGGGAAGGTAAAAAGAAGAGGCAAACTGCAGAAAAGGTGGGATGATGATATTAGAGAAGTGGCAGGAGTAAAGTGGAAAGGAGTGACTTAAGACAGATCGGAATGGAAAATTTGGAGAAAGCCTTTTAGCAGACAGGTATGCAGAACATAAACAAGCAGCAAATATTAGACTAAGTTTTATGTCTTGTATTAAAATATCGTTATTAAATCTGAATAAAAGTCTATATTATTTATTACTATTATTATATTATTACTATAGACTGAATAAGAGCGACAATAACACCCATTCGCGTAATAAAATACAATATAAACATATAACGAAATTTGAGGCAAATTATTTATGGAAAACAATATTGCTCTATGGATGATAATAGTAAAGCCTTTTTATAGCCTATTGTATATTATTATTAAAACTGCTTATCTTATAGTTAATAAATTACGTCATATGTTGGCTTCGCATAATACTAAGATTGAGGTTTTTCTAAAACCTAGTAGAATAATATTTTAAGTCGACTCAAGGTAGAAGTATAACGTTCTCAATGCATCGGTTTTTTTACGTATGTTCAGCAATATTTTGATAGATAAAGCGATACAAACCTAATCGTCATCAATCTCGTCATTTACAGAACTGGAGAAGGGAATAGTTTATTCGCATTTTCTCAATCTTGAGATCCTTGTTTGTAATCGGTAGGGTGTCCTGCGGGCCAGTAAGTTTTAGAAAATACCGCTATCCTGTGCTATCATAGGAACCCACGTCTACAGAGATAAATGTATAGTAAGCATCTACAATTGCTTCCCGTCAATAGCGACAAAACAATTCGGAAAATTCCATCGTTGCCAGAAGTCAGTTGCCACTTGTTTAAGTTGAGATGTAGGCACCGGTAAAAAGGTTGGTAGTACATTTTTTCTCAAACTTGCAAGCACTTGTTTCACGACTATGCTTAAGTAAGATGCCGATATACGATAGGTCACTGACCTCTATTGTACAAGTACGCTGGACTGCATACGTCAATTATCAAGCTGAAGCCATTTGATTTTCGCCATTGTGGCGCTGATAACATGATGGCGGTCCTTGGAACTAATATTAGGGATAAGACATAACACGATAAAAAATATTGCATCACTTTATCGATAAAATGCTTATAATATGTATACTTACGAGGCATAAAAATAATTTCACGAAGCTATTTATACTTTATTAGCATTTAATCACAGATTGCTAAGTAGTTACTATGTAACAGATAAATCACTCCCTATAAAAACGTCCATGCCTACCGTTTTAATAACCTACTCTCTCCGAGCGCCTTATATTGAATATTTTAATTAGGAACTAAATAATTTATTGATAATAATTTTTCACGTTTTTCATTGTTGCTCTGCTCCTATTTGTCGTAACGCGATGTTATATAACCTTCCTCGATAAATGGACTTTCCAACACAAAATTTTAAGAATTTTTATATTCGAACGACGAGATTAGCGCGTTCAACCAAACAAACAAACTCTTCAGCTTTATTATATTAGTATTTATTCGTAAAACCGTTTCAAAATTATGTATTTTCTTCACTTCATAAATATTTAATAAGAATGGTAAACCATTATTATTTTTATTACAGAATTAACTATTTGTATTCGAAATAAATACTTGATTCGAATGGTTTACCTTTCGAATTAAGTAGGTATTTTATATTAAAGAAAGGGTATAAAAACCCTTATTTAAGAATAAGAAAGATTTTGTTAATTTTTTCTCTTACTGGATCTACGTCCATGTACAGCACATAAACTACCAGAAACCATGTCAATTTTCACTGTGAATTTGACAGTATTTAAAGTATATCAAATTACGTTTTTGTACTTTAAAATTTGAAAATAAAAGCGCGAGCGCTCGATGCAGCTGTCCCTAACCCACTGCGCGAGACTGCGTATAAGGTCCGCTAGCGGTCGAGCAGCCGGTAGGGTTTTAGCGCACGTAAGTAAATCAAGTGGCATAGGCCTGATTTAATTAAGAAAACAACTTTACAAACAATTTTTAAGTTCATTAAAATGTAACCCTCTGCGAACTACTAATGAATAGGCTGCTTTCGTAGTGGATAAGAGTTGGCTTAAATATCTCGACAACTATTTGACAAATTTGGCTAATATACCTACAATCTTAAAAAAAATATTTGCTTTAAAAATCTACTTGCGAAATTTTGTAAAGATCGGATCAACGATACTCTAATTATCATCGAACAAATAAACACATACACGATACATACAAACTCCAATTTTCCACTCTTGATACGGAGATCTCAATTCGCTCGATGAATAAGAAACCTGACTCAATTTTCCTGTTGAAAGGGTAAATGCATGGGGTACGAAAAGAAAAACAAAATCAAAATCAAAATTATTTATTTCAAGTAAACCCATTTTAGATTCAGAGTTGTGCGATGGCAGGTATCAGGTCTTCCGTCGTGATCGTAATCTTCTCTTATCAGGCAAAAAAACGGGCGGTGGTGTAATGATGTGCATACGCCGTAAACTTATGGCTGAGCTACGGCAATTTCACTCATCGAGCGATACTGAGTTTCTATGTGTTGCCATCCCAGCGAATAGTATAGGTAGTGTCGAGGACTTATATATTATTTTAGCTTATATACCCCCTGACCAGTTATGTATTCCTATGCATCTAGATATGATTAATCAGTTAGTAAAGGAATTGCTTCAAAAAAACCCCAGTCAAACAATTATACTTGCTGGAGACTTTAACATGCCATGCTTACACTGGACAGATGAAGGATATAGCATTGTGAATAATACCGCACAAGAATTTAGAAACGCTGCCACTGCCTTTGCGGATGATCTTGTTATACAAGGCCTTTCTCAATACAATTTAGTGGTGAACCAAAATTGCCGTATTTTAGATCTTTTCTTCTCTAGTACATCGCTTTCGGCTAGTAGATGCACGGACCCCCTACTACACGAGGATGTACATCATCCTGCAATTAACGTCGTGGCCAGCGAACTATTTTTGAAACCACTACAGGAGAGCGGTGAACCTCGTCGAAACTTTTACAAAGGTAACTATAATGAACTAAATGAATATTTTAGTGCTATTCGCTGGGATGAGTTGTTGAAAAACTGCTCAATAGACGCCGCAGTTGATGTATTCTACGGTCAGTTAAGCACGGGAATAGAAAAATATATCCCGTTTGCTAAGTGCTCCAAACCAGGACATTACCCCGCATGGTACAGTCGAAATCTCATAAAACTCATTCAAGAAAAATCAAAAATGCATAGGAAATGGAAAAAATACAAAAATCCTCGTGACTATTATGAGTTCTCATTACTTCGTTCCAGACGGCGCGCCGTTCAGGACCAATGTTTTCGCGATCACATGTCTCACATTGAAAAAATGATTAGTCAAAATTCTAAAGCGTTCTGGACATATATAAAATCAAAAAGGGAAGGCACTCAGTATCCAGAGCGGTTTACATCGGGAGATATGACTCTGATTGATGGTCCTGGCATTTGCACGGCTTTTAATCAATATTTTCAAAGTGTTTTCTCAAGCCACAATGCTCCCAATGTAACGGTGAATGTTGCTTGTACCCCTGACACTCATGATATTCCTGTACACGGTATTTCCAAATTGGTGATCAGTGAGGATGTTGTACTCAGTGCGTTAAGGGGTCTGGATGGAACAAAGGGTCCAGGGTCCGACTGCATTCCTGCTATATTTTTACACAATTGTTCTAAGAGCCTTGCCTATCCAATCACTCTGCTCTTCACAAAATCCTTAGAGGAATTTGTGGTACCTCTAACATGGAAGAAAGCACATATAGTTCCCATTCATAAAAAAGGACCTAAATCGGTTATAACTAATTACCGTCCTATATCAATACTCAATACTCTTAGCAAGATATTTGAGAAAATTGTATACAAGGAGATATACTCTGTCATATCAAATGGGATAAGTCAGGGTCAGCATGGTTTCCTAAGAGGGCGATCAACTACTACTAATTTGGCCACTTTTTGTGATTATGTTCTATGCAACATGGAGGCTAGTGGGCAGGTCGACGTGATTTACACTGATTTTGAGAAAGCTTTCGATCGTGTAGATCACGTCGTATTGCTCAATAAGCTACAACACCTCGGAATCCATGGTGATTTGTTTAGATGGGTTTGTTCCTATTTAGCCAACCGCGCGCAAGCTGTGGTGGTCGGTGGGTTTAAGTCGGACTTCATAAACATTCCCTCAGGTGTACCGCAAGGGTCCCACCTCGGTCCCCTTTTTTACTGTGCTTACCTATACGACATCGACTCATCACCAATCATCTGATGTATGCAGACGACATGAAAATATATATGCGTATAAATTCTAGAGTTGACTGCGAATTAATACAACGCGATCTCAATGCCCTTTATGCATATTACAAACGTAATAATATCACAGTAAACATTTCAAAATGTCAGTGCATCAGTTTTAGTCACTCTAAAAATCCAATAAAATTTTCGTATAAGTTTGATGATAAAATAATTGAAAGGGTTGAAGAGGTCAAAGACCTGGGATTAACATTGGATTCAAAAATGCTTTTTCCACAGCACATTGATAATGTCATAAATAGAGCTTCCCATAACCTTGGTTTTGTTATGCGCACGTGCGCACCCTTTCAGTAATTGTCACAGCTTAAAAATAGTTTACTACGCTTATGTTCGCAGTATTCTGGAGTATTGCTGTCCCGTCTGGTCACCTCATTACAAAATATATGTTGATAGATTAGAGTGCATCCAGAAACGTTTTGTCAAGTTTCTTAACTTTAAGACGAGAAGGCGTCACGAGTCATATATGGATGACTGTAAACATTATAACATACTGTTACTTACTAACAGACGTACTATGTTAGACATGTCTTTATTCTATAACATCTTGCGTGGTAATATAGATTGTTCTCATTTACTTTCCAAAATTAGTTTCAATGTTGCCAAAAAGCGCACTAGAAACACTAAATTATTCAATGTCCCTCTTCATCGTACGAACTACGGTAAAAATGCTATTATGACTAGGTTGCCTCGTACCTATAACTCACGTTTCTCAAGTGTCGACCTGTTTCACCTATCTAAAAACGAATACCGTGAACGAATTGTGAGTACTCTTGTTAACTCTTAAATTATGCCATAAATCCATGCAGCACATCATTGGGTATTAACTTGTATTATTAGTTGTATCTGTTGTTACTTTTATTTTTGCCAACTCTGTGTTACATTTACACTTCTGCCTTTTTAAATGCCAGGAAACTCTATTATTGGCTTAAGACCTTTTTGTTATAGGTGGCACCAGCAAATAATTCATTGAAAATATGTTACCTACTAGTGTTTAAGCAAGCGTTAGTCAATGCTGCTGGTGGTACCTACACTATTGCCTATGTATATGGAAAACAAGCTGTTGAGTTTCTAATAAATAAATAAATAAAATAAATAAATATATAAAAAATATTTTCCATCAAAAAAAAAAAAAAAAAAAAAAAAAAATAAGTCGGTCGTGAAGCTAGTTGCCTGTTCCAAACTGTGAGAACAATGTAACATAATATTGTTTTAAAATGAAAAGAAAATCACAGAGGTGATAGGCAACATAGAAAATTAACTTAATACTTAAGTGACTACACATGATTTTTTTTCTAATTAACAAGAAATAAAAAGCGTATCATAACTACAATGTCAACAGTGTATAAAATAACATCAATGTTCTGTAAAATTAACAATGTCAATAATAATAATCAAAATGTCAATAAATCTATACATCAGATAAGAAACAAGACGAGTACCTACTCATTGACAGTGTGACTGTGGAGCAGGACCGGCATTTTGCCAAGCATTTTTATCATCTAAATAATGATCTAGTTTATAATATGCTCATTTACATAGCGTGCGTTTTATACAAGTTTTAAAGTTTTTCTCATTTAGTTGAAGAATGTTATCAGGTATTTTATTATAGAATTTAACGCAGTACCCCATAAAAGGTGTTTGCTCTTTTGCTATCCTAAATTTTGATTGAACTAATTTATGCCCATCTCTAGTAACATAATTATGCCTTTCACGCCGTTTAGTAAATATATTGACAAGGCACCGTCAGGATATTAATTTCCTTAAATAGATCCTTAAGGGATTCGCGACTACGTAGGTTATAAATGGCTCTGATAGCTCTTTTTTGCAGAATGAATATCGATTCTATATCTGCAGCACGCCCCCATAATAAAATACCGTAATACATGACACTGTGGAAATAACTAAAGTATACTAGTCGCGCAGTATCTATGTCTGTGAATTGGCGGACTTTCCTTACAGCATATGCTGCAGAACTTAGCCGCTTTGAAAGAGATGTTAAGTGAGGGCCCTATTGTAATCTCAAATCTAGCGATATCCCTAAGAAGACAGTTTCATTTACAAAATCTAAATTCAACATAGTTAAGCTGTCTGCATCAATCAACTTCTTTTTTTTTTTAAATCAGTAACTACAGTTTTCAAAGAAGACATAGTTACCTTTAACCTTTTAACACTTTGAGATAAAACTTTTAAACGAGCACGTGACATGTTGAGCGATTTTTTTATACGCAGCATGATTTTATTTGTAGACCTAGGACTATTTTCATAGCGGTGATCGTGCTTAATACTTCCACAAACTTCATGGTCTCAGATTTTTTTTGAGGTTTGCTTGGGCCTGCCTCTGTAACAGTAAAATATTTTGCTGTAGATACCTTCTTAATTACATAACTTATTACTAAAGTAAAATTAAGGATTGGGTAGTAACCATCAAGATAAGTATGCTTATGATCGACATCAACAGAGCTCAATTTTTTTTTTACCCTAGCAGCTTGAGAAACACACGGTTTTGGGGTAACCATCACGTACAGAAGATGTACTCACTGGAAATATAAACATTGTCATATTTTTATGCTTACATCCAAAAATACCATCCTTACATTCCTTACAGAGTATAAACCAAAGTCGCTTCTGCCGTCTATCCCTGTCTTTTAAATTACGCAACAGAATAAAATCCGGTTTTCAGCAATAGATAGTGATTCAAGAGGAAGGTTTATACGTATAGTTTAATATTGTTGTATTAATTTGTTGAAATATGACGATACTTGTTCACCACATTGCACCTGTGCGAAGCCCGGGAGGGTCGCTAATAAACCGAATATTTGTATAATCAGAATGAGACATAATCTCTACAAACTCACCAAAAAACAGTGTAGGTACACTGCCATAGTTTAAATTTGTACGTGAAACATGTTTCACAAAACAGTCATCGGTGAAATGTTATTGGACAAATGGGCATTATATTTAAGACTCCAATTTTCTTTTTTCATGTTTTCCACCCATGACTGCTTAGTGAGTGTGTCGGTGGGAAATCTGAAAGTATAAAGCAAATAAATAAAACATACAGAATAATGTTGTAAATAGCGAGTTAGATGCTAGGGTTTATTCTTACGATTTAGAAATAATAATGACGAGAATAATGAGAAATAATTATGAAGAAAGTTATCGACATATTATCGATATGGAATAATCGCAACCCTATTCAGTAACTGTTTATTTTTTGATTAATTAATAAATAAAATCTGAATGCTATTTACATTTAAATGTAATGAAATTTAATAAAATAAGTATATAATATTGTTAAAAAGCTTCAGACATACAATTGAAACATTTGCAGCCAAGAAATTCACTTACTTGTGAAACGTTATTCCGCTGCCTTTTTGGTACCGAGTTTTACAAAATACACAAACTCTCATTCTATAAATGTTTTGTATATTATTTAGCAAACAGCAAACTCAAAATGTAAAGTCTTATTTTACGATAAATAATTAAAGCAACAGAGACGCGTCAACAGAACACAATGGCTTTTTGCAACAGATGTCAGTTTTAGTAACCAGGACGACCGGGACGTCGCTTCAAATTGGCACAAAAACAACTATCATTTCTTATGGAATATTCAGTCCAGCGTACTTGTATAATATAGAGGTCAGTGCGATAGGTGTAACTCTAATGATGCGTATGATTTACTAGTAGATATGAATCTGAAATAAATGTTCTTCATTATAGGTATTTTTTTGTAATTATTGTTACGGGCGATGATTGCAAGAAACATACATAAGAAAGCATATAAGAGACTCGTACGGTAGGTGTAAGCGCAAGAATAAATTGCCTACTGGGTCTGCAGCTTCGGCTTATTTAAAATGAGATTATTTTTTGAAAACAGCCATTCATTTGTTTCAGCAATAAATATTGCTATAATTATATTACCGTCGACTTATGCCGCGTTCCTATAATCATGAAACGATTACGGACGGAAAAAATTCGTTGAATTTTCAACGAAAATTTTACCATTCGAAAGCAAAACGAATCGTTTCTTGACTATAGGAACCGAGCATTACCGACCAAAGACACTATACCCGACCACCCAAAAGGTGAATTATGTTTCTCACGTGTGTAAATTAAACAAACAGCTTAAGGAACTATCAATGCCAGACTACTGTTACTGGCCATCATTTTTGACGAGAGGAAGTAATCTTGCTCTCCTCTCGTGGATATTTCTGATCCGTTAATGCTACCTACTACTACAAAGTAATTAACAAAATGTATCTACCCAATAGGCTCGTTTAACCTCGTCAATTGGACCCGGATTGCATAAAAAACAAGTTATTTATTATTTTGATATAATTTTATTGTATTACATATTCCGATGTCATTAAATTTATTTAGCTTGTTACTGATATATTTTATCTTTTTAAATTATAGTAACAAATAAAATAATAAAGTCAACAATAGCTACTAACTACACACAAAGGAATATCGATAACCACATCCTAGTCATGAGATTAGGCCTTTTTGAAATGGTCTACTGTTTACCTTTATACTTAACCTTACAGCGAATACTGACTATAGCTTTCCTCATTGCTAAACGCCAAAACAATCAATGCATGTTTACCTTAAATATCGATAGAAGGCGTTCTTCCGTATGCATGTATCGCTTTATAGTTTATTACAACAGTATTACTTTTAAAGAAGAAGAATTACCATAAGCTAAATAAGCAAGCAAGATTCAAGTTGTGGTGGCTTAGGTACTGTGCCTCCTGCTATCTGCTCCTGTTCTTGTACAACCAGTAGGTGTACAAGTATGACCATTGACCATGTAGGAAGGCCTTAATTTCTATTGTCTTTGTGATATGATCTGATATTTTACTAGTTTAGGGACCTGTAATGAGAGCTGGTCAGTTGAAATGTTATATTATTAGAGGCATAGGTTGAATAAAGCTTGATATAATTATCTTTGTATAAAAGAAGTGAGGGATTATCTTAATTTAAGTTTTCATTTATTAATTTTTAGGTTAATTCCAAATATTATTTGCCATGTTTAAGTTAGTCCAAAAGACGAGAATATAACACACATACCTACTTTGCTTATGAAAGTATTATTGTAAAAATGGTAATTCTGGAATGCCTGCATCTATTTTTCCAGACAATTATAATTCTGGAACTTTCAAGAGAAGAGTGAATAGGTGTTTTTTGGATAGGCGTGTACCATCTTCATTCCATTACAAGATTCCATTAGGTGAGTTGAAGGACAAACGCCTATTCCATTATAAGATTTAAAAAAAAAATTGCTTCTATTGGCGTCACGTTGACAACTTTGGTGGGCACTGAAAATCAGTACTGAGATGGGCCACGTCCATCGCAGTAAATGCTGAGAGTCCACCTATTTGTAGGGCATGGCGTACAACCCTTGTCAAAATAATAAATGTCTTTACTTCACGTATATTAGATAGTAAAGCAAAAATCTATATTTATAAAATAAATCCCTATTTCCCTTGGTCACGGCATCGCGCATGAACGGCTGGACCGATTTCGCTAATTATTTTTTTTATTGTGTGTGTTATTATCAAGAGTTTGTTCATATGAAAGAAAAAATCAAGAAAGTTGCGCGGGAAATTCGAAAATTTAAGAACACAACGTCCATATCAACTTTTATAACCTTAGCACTTTTGACATTTAACTGTCAGTCAATATTCATGTTTACGAGATGTGTTTTTGAATGTGTAATAACGGGCTTATTTGTTATAAAAAACCTAATTATTTTAAATATATATAATGCCATACCATTCATCAGATCAACATGAAATTTTGCACACACGTTGCCGCAAAGGACATTGGATACTTCTCATCCAGAGAAAAATATTCGCGAAGCCGCGAACAAAGGCATCAGTAAGTATAAGTACATCAGATCTTTTTATAGACAATGTTGTTGGCAACTAAGTACACGGCCCACCTTACCACCCGATAATGGTACGGCTAACGATAGCCGGTTATCAGTAACAATAAACAATCATTGCACGATTAAACCTATTATTTAATTAAATAAATTAAATATCATTTCATTTCAATACTTAATACGCAATACCCAATGTAATGTGGAAAATATGTATCATCGTGGACCCTGTCTGGCACGGCACTAAGTCAACTGAGTGATTAATAGAGAGGAAGATTTTCATTTATTTCTTCTTAGAATTTCATTTATTTCTCAACTAATTTTTACATTGTATTGAAATGCACTAGTAATATTTCTGGCGCGGTGAGTGCTTGCTAACTTTAGTTTTCTGTAGTGTCTTCACCGGGCGATCATGTCCAACGCAATCGGAATTCTGATCGAATTTGAGATGCTCAACTCTGTTCATCTCAAACTCAACGAGAACTTTTCACTTCTGCTTGAATTACATTCTATACAGCGGTTCTCTAGACCGCTGTTTATACAGTCATGTTAGCATCGGATGCCAAAGCTTCATTAGAGGATAAACACCGCCATACTCATACGTAATATCTAGTTCTTTGTATACTTACAGGTGCCGATCACCGTTTAGCATCATGCAGGTCATGTGCTGGATTTGTCAATATTATATGTACTTAGTATCTATTCTTTGGGGAAATAGGCAACATCTCTAAAATAAAACACTACCAAGAGTGAATAGCGTAGTATTAAATTTCATTGCCATTAATACACTCGTAGGTACATGCTCGTGTCCACAAACAAATATCATTATGCCGGTCGTAAATAGTGTGGTAATAAATTATTTAACAGTTCTTATAAAATAAGTTTTAAATAAGTCTTTGAAAAAATTTATTCGTTATTATTTTCACGTTTGTTATTATGTTTAATGATATAATGAAACATTGAGAGTAAATTTGACGATAACAAAGTATGACGTCAAAGGTTGCTATCAAATACAACTTTCTACGGAACGTACCGTTTTGATAATTAATAAAAAGAAACTAATTATACTCGACAGTTAACTACCGTATTATTAAGATCACTTGTAATAGTCTTATATATTTTATTTCACGGTCTTCGTATAGGCCATCCTTTTGGGTGTAATGTACTAAACTTCGTAGTGGTTGACTTAAAGCGTCTTCGAGTGGTTTTTGTTTTGTAGACAAACTTTTCCTTGTGAGGGATTAGACCCATAGGCGTTAAGATGACAATGCTCTCCTGTAACAATAGTGTTACAACGTTCATTGGTCTAGGAAATTTACAATCTAACCTAAATCTTTCCTCTAGTAGGATAAAGCGGTTGCAGGTTCGAACCCCAGCTAGTTCGCTATCGACCTAAATATTTGATCTTTGATTAAGCAGCGGTAGCGTAATGGCTAAGGCGTCGGACTTGCGATCGAGTGGTTGCGGGTTCGAACCCCACCCAGAGCACTACCAACGTGAACCCACTCCTCTTTTTTTTTGAGCGTGTGGAAACCTTCTCGGGCCGTCACCTCACCGGGGTTTTCGGTGGGGCGGTGTGTCGGAATCGAACCGACTAAAACCACACGGTGTGCCGTACTGCGCCTTAAATAGGAGGGATCCGGGAACAGCTTTTATTAAGACATCCGGACCCCCCTGGCGCCGGCCCGCAAAAGCGCGGGCACCACCTCTGGGTAAAGACCTGTCAATTAGGCGACGTCCAGGCACACGCGGACGCCCACTACAGCGGGTGGAGGGGAAAACCCTAATCGAATAATCGCAAAATATAACTCGTAAATCATGGGTAGTTAATATAATTACTAATTCCGAACAAGCTACTTCATCATCATCATCATCAGCCTTTCATCGTCCACTGCTGGACATAGGCCTTTCCTAATATACGCCACTGAGCTCGATTGTCAGCTGTCCTTATCCAGTTTTTCCCCGCCGTTTTACGCAAATCGTCAGTCCACCTGGCCGCAAGGTGTCCTATACTATGTTTCCCTTGTCGTGGTCTTTGAGCTATGTCGATTGAACAAGGTACTTTGAAGAATATAATTACAAAAAATGTGATAATTTATAAAATTTGAAAATACAAACGTTTCGAAATCCCATCCGAATATATTCCATTAGAGCAAGGTACGCATCCTCCAAATATGGTTTAAGTGCAGCATGTGTCTTCGGATTGCTTAGACCAGATTTCAGATCATTAATATTCCACTTAGAAATATCTAAGCCTGGTTCACCTACCTCAATAGCATTCTGGAAATTAATAAACTAATTCTATTAGGTATTTAATTTTTACGAAAGGAAAATAAAAGGATGTATTACTTTTACAAACTAATTGCCAAAAAAACAGGGTACTATATTTTTTATTACTAACTAGTTTTGTTTGAAGATCGATATTCTGTTTCAAATTCGAAATTAAAATGACTTTTATTATTATTATGACCGGCGTATAAAAAAAAAATTTTATTCATTTCTTTGAGACTATTTGATTTACTTTTTAAATGGCTGCTTATGTGATCATAGAAAAATCGAAATATCACTTATTTTCGAATACAAGTTCGGTCATTGTATCAACCCAGCATTGACGATTTACTGCAAGTTTCGTTTCTTATTTTACCGTTTCCATTCTGGATATTATAATAATAATAATAATAATAATAGAAGAAGTTTTTATCGGGCCTTAAATGGGCCCGATATAGATTTATTAGCATCAGTATCCTGGCTACGGTTCGTTGACCTCTTCGGAGAAACTGAAGGTGTTGTCTGTGCAATTACAATCGAACACAAGACCTCTGGCTTAGCAGTCAAGGTCACTAACCACTAGACCAACAGACCAGTCAATATATCATTTTTTTTTATCCTACTCTTGTCATTGGACATAAATAATATTTTTTTTTTTGTAACTGTGTTATTTGTATTGGGTACTTCACTACTATTCGATGCAACGCCATGATTCTGCACTCAAAAAACTAAATAAATTGTGTTTCAAAAGCCTTGTACCTGCCCCATTTGCCTCCTGTCTTTTAGCATATTGTAAGCAATAGAAATAGCGTGTTCTTTCGCGAAGTCTCGGGCTTCTTCACTTGTCATAATATTATCAAAATTAACAAAATCTGAAAGTGGTTTAGGATCTTGAGCTTCCAACTCTTGCTGAGTCCACGTAGACCGACCAGAAGGTGAAGGGATGACAATATGTGGGGCATCCTAAAAAAATTAAAAAAACTATACAACACAAGAACTTTTGAACATAGGTCGGGGAAAAAGTTTCTCCGTATTTTATATACTACTTAATGGCCTTTTTTTCAAAGTTTAATTACATTTAATTATAATATATCTGTTTCATTTTGTTTGATAACTTGTTGCCTTCTTGTAGGTAGTGGCATAATCCCGTGGCTGTAGAAATCTTGAGTTTCTTGATCAAAAAACTACGACTACAAGTTTTGTCAGTCTTCTCTTGATGTTAACCTAACTTTACCCCAGGAATTCTAAAGAGACCGAAACAGGAGGAAATCTGAGGCTGCAAGGTCAGGACTATATGATGGATGCAATAACACTTCCCAACCAAGCTCTATCAATTTTTGCTGAGTGGCCAAAGATGTATATCCACCACCACTCCTTTTCTGTTGATCAATTCCGGCCGTTTTTTCTTAATTTCTTGCTTGAGTCTCATTAGTTGCCGCCAGTAGATATCTGAATCAATGGTTTTGTTCGGCGGTAAAAGCTCATAATGAACAATGCCCATCCAATCCCACCATACACCATGATCTGTATTTGGCGTATATAAGCGACTAGCAGCGCCCGCGGTTTCACCCGCGTAAGTCCCGATCCCGTATGAATATCAGGATAAAAAGTAGCCTATATATTATATAAGTATTACTGTTCAAAATACCTAACGCCCTAAAATACCTAATCAAAAAAATTTACGAGCTCTTGATCTATCAGTTTGTAAGACAGGATGCTTGTAACACTATTTTGACAAATTATAATAATTATAAAATTAAAATAAAATCAATATTAATACAGTAAATTTGTGTTGGAAAACAATAACAGTAGTTTCATTGTACTGCATATACTACGTGACAACCTCACCTCGAATTATATTAAAATATACTCAGGACTTATTTTCAACATCAACTTCACAACCACAAATAAATGTATTTATCTACTCTCGTATGCTAAACTATCTTAATCTAGTATTACGTCATAATACGTGAAAGAGTAACAAACAAACATCCATCCATCCATCGAAACTTTTATATTTATAATATTAGTGGGATTATATAGCCTGTCCAATGCCTTTTCGAAAGCTCTCGATAATACATACATACTCCTTATATGTTTATTTCCAAAAGAATCTTTTGAAATCTAAGAAGTAGTACATTATATTAATTTTAAAGACCTTTTCAGTGACAATATATATAATAACTAGACAATAATAATAATAACTAGAGACACCGCACACACGGCCGTCTGTTCCCAAACTAAGCAGAGTAGCTATAATAACCAGACTGCTGGTAAACACACTTATATTTTACAAAATACTGTAAAGTTCAAACTTCTTTTGAACTTGCTAGAAGCTGGCTCGTAAGATAATATTTGAATCGCTTGCTAGATAGTCTTTAAACACTAAGGACTAGAAGAAAACAAAGAGCTAACGATAATATTTTTAGTATGGAAACTGAATTTAAAAAGAAAAACTATTTTTTTATTACGTTCTTTTTATCCTCTCCATAAGCTGTCGCCATTTCATATTTAGCATCCTCAAGGTACTCCATCTCGTCTTGCGTTTTTCTCCCTGAGTTATTTCCAGTTGCAAAAGCTAATTCTGGAAATGTCCAAGTCTTCACCACAGGGTCACTAGTCGCTGCTGCTAAGAGTACCAGCACAATTTTCAGAGCTTTCATCGGTCTGTGGACACGAAGGAAAATGTCATTCACAATTAGATGTGTAAATGGAAACCTTATGTCGACGTTCAGTACATATTTGGTTACCTGACGTTTCGACCGAATGGCACCGATGGTGATTCCACCTGTGACTGTTATTCCACTGTAGGTCTCGATGTACACATCGAATATGTATACAAGTCGCGAAAGTTGGAAAACATTTATCATGCAAATCACCATCATCATTTGTTGCAGGTTTGTTGTAGTGATATTAAATTGACTATTTTAATTTACCGTATAGCACATTACGCATTCTCAGAATTTGCTTATTGTATGCAAATATCGTAATAATTATTAATAGCAATATTTAATCAACCAATTATCTTATCATTGTCACCTATCTTATGCTAGGCTAAAAAGTATCTGTACAAATCAGGATTTAATCGCAATAATGTTTATAGCATACGATAAGTTTTGTTTACTGAAACTGAACTAACGGGAATATCTCAGTAAAATGAAAAGTATTAATCAGACAATTACTACTAACTGTCTTTAATACTTTCCATTTGACACTACTATACCGTGTCAAAGCTATTACGATAATTATCCACGTCGTGTGCCTAGGCGTGAGTTCGTTAACTCAGGATTACTGCATCAGCCATCTGCCAGAACTAATTTAAAGCAATTCTCTACCATAGCCCGCTTGTCCAAAGCCTATAACGCTATTTGTGGGAAGGTAGATGTGTTTCATGATAAATGTTCACTTTTCAAAAAAAAAAATGGTAAATAAGTTGTTTTGACATTGTTAAGAGTTTAATTTGATATGTTTGTGCCTTCTATTTTATTCCCCTCTATTTTATTTTGCATGGTTTTTTATATATTTTTTTTTTCTATTAAATAATGTTTTTATTTTCTTGTAAAACTGGTGTTACTTTTTACGCAAGTTGTGACACCTTAAAATGTTGTGCATTTAAGTTTGTTACTACAGTTATATTTTTAGATGTAAGTGATAATGTAGCAACTACTGGATGTCCAAATAAGTAAATCAAAATAAAATGACTCGTATCATTTACTTAACTTTTCCTATATTGTCCTATATTTGTCCACAAATGCGAGCGCTAGAACTGTTTACATTTAAAACAAGGTTTTATATACATACACTCAAGCCTGTATCTCCAGAAGGGTAATCAGAGGCGTATGAAGCAACCACACTTTACCAACTATAATCACTTCCCTTACTGGAACATACGTGGTATTAGAATCCTACTTGATGTTTCAGTAAGAAAATAATAAATATAGTATACTCATAAACTTAGTATACTATAGTAGTACCTATACTAAGTTTATGGGTATACCCATTATAACTGTCAGCTATCAAGACAAACGCAGGTGTCATTTACAAATAGAATTTCGTTTGTTTAGGTAATTCTCATTAAATGGCAGTTGCTCCGAAAATATTTAGTTAAAAATAATTTTATAAAAGTGAAGGAGTAATACCATATATTAGAGGTTGTTGGCTAATGTCAATAGAATAATACTAATATAAATTTAAAAAAAAAAATCTCCTGACTCGAATCCCTTCAACGATTAGAAAAGAGCTGATTGATGGTCTTCGAAAGGCTGAACAGAGTTTCTTGAATTATAGCTAAAGTACGATTTACACCGAACGGGCCGGGTCGGAGAGCATCGGAACGCGGTTTTAGTACGGTGATGAAAATTGTAGTTTATATTTATTCGCGTCTCCTTATATTTACTCGTACTCCGGCGCGGACCATTCGGTTTGAATCGTACTTTAGAACACTCTCGATCAAGTCACCTTTCAAACACAAAACTAAATCAAAATTATTTCATCCGTAAAGGAGCTATGATGCCACAGACACACACAGGTATATAATTAAACTATGCCATACCTTAAAGTTGGTTAGCAATGTTTGATGGTGTAAAAACTGGCGTTAAAAATATCACTAGTTACAGAAATTCACTAGTGAATGATTGACAGTTAATTTGAGATTGACAGTTCAGTTAAGTTATTTTATTCATTATTCCGTCTAAATCCTCCGGCTATTTTTTTTTATATTTATTTTACAGCGTAAAAGCAAATAGTCAAATAAGCTAATTTTATTTTCAGTCTCACGTAAAACCTCGTTTCAAAATCAGGTATTTCTTTATAGTCGTTACGTAATATTTTTATGCGGCAAGAAAACCAATTTGCTTTTCATGTACAAACAAGTTTAGCAACTAGTTATAAAATGGACACAGACTCGAACATTATATTTTTTTTATATTTTTCTTAAAAAAAATAGTATTTACAATTTTCTTAAGTTGTTACTTCGTCCTTAAAACATATTTTGGTACGACTTAAAAGACAATTTCGCTGATTTATGTGGTTTTACAGTTAAAATACTATATTTCTAGAAATTTTTATGAACAACGTAAAAGATCACTTCAATTTGGATCTAATGAATGAACCACTTTTTTTACTTTTATTATAAATTATAATGCGAGATTTAGGTTGTTTTAAAACATTTTTTTTTATTTTTTGCAATTTTTTTTCGGAAAATGGGTTGATTTTGACTAAAGTTTATTTCTGTTGTTGTTATTTTATGAATGAGAGTTCTACGTTGCCGAAATCAAAAGCAAAACTTTGTCCATTTTCTGTAAAATTTGACTAAGTTAAACATTTTTTTACTCAATTTTATATATTAAAGTGGTAAAAAGTGTTACATACATTGTATAAACGACTTTAACAGCAATACATTGTAATTTTTTCATACCGTTGATATTTCAAAACAGTTCTGTGTATATTAAGTAATATGTGATATTCTAAACCTCTTACAGCAAAAATTTACAAACAGTCACCGGTTTGAGGTCGATTAATCAAAATTAAACAATGAAAGAAAAAAAGTGGCTCATACATTAGATCTAAATTGAAATGATCTTTTATATTGTTCATAAAAACTTATATAAATACAGTATTTTAACTGTAAAATCAAGTCTGTAAAACCACGTAAATCAGCGAAATTGGCAAAATTTCGTATACGGCCTCTTAATCTATATAAAAAAAAACAATGTTTGTATGCTTGTCCTCTATGCGTTCCAAAGCCATCGATCTGTTTGTGATGAAACTTAGTTAGGGTGTCGTGGGGACGCCCGCGAGGGTTGCTGGCCCAAAAAATCTATATAAAAAAAAAGAAAAAATTACATTGCAACGCATGCCGGGTGCAGCTAGTCATCACTACATGTTATAAAACAAAGTCCCCCGCCGCTTCTGTCTGTCTGTTCGCGATAAACTGAAAAAATACTGAACGGATTTTCATGCGGTTTTCAGTAATAGACAGAGTGATTCCTGAGGAAGGTTTAGGTGTATAATTTGTACCGTGCGAAGCCGGAGCGGGTTGCTAGTATTATATATAAAAATTAATGTTTGTTTGTTCCTATTTTATGCCCTACTGTTAATCCGATCAACATGAAATTTTGCAAACACGTTGCGAGGGATATAGAAAAGATGATAGCGTTTCTTCATCCAGAAAAAAGTTCTGTTCCCAGTGCATGGAAAAATTATTTTTACACGAGCGAAGCTGCGGCCAAAAGGCAGTTTTCTGATAAATCATAGGTCAATACTTAGATAAGAATATAGATAGAGTATGGAAGTTATTGAGGGAGGCGTATTTATGGATGTCTGGCCAACTCACCAGAAGAAAAAAAAACAAAACTATTACTGCAGTCTAAACGCGATTTTCTATAGGATAGAGGTTCTGAACGAGTCGAGCAAGCATCTATATTCTGAGCAGTAGTGATGTCATGAAGATCGCATTCGCATTCGCGAATATTTCGCATTTTTTTTAGATTCGCATTGGTATTTTCAAGTAACGATGCGAATGTTAGGCGAATATATTTGGCAAATGAAAAGAAATTATCTATGGATATGGAATGATAAATAAAACTAATAAGTGGCTACATGAACATTTACGCGATGTGAAGAACATGGACTGCAACAGATCGGCCGTCGCTGAACATGTTTGCAAGACGGACACGGCTCATTTTATACGTTTCGACAAGGCTTCCGTTTTAACAAGAGAAAAATACTTTGTACCGCGAAAAATACGAGAGGCAATCAAAATAAGCCGTCGTCCGAACTTCAATAGGGACAATGGGTGGGCATTACCTCCAGCCTGGCGACCGTCCTTGAAACTGATATCCCACGAAATAGTTACGGCTCCAAACACTGACGCAGTAAGTTCAGTGTGTACCACAGTGCCTGCGATAAAAGATTTCGCAACACACAACGCAATGGAAGCGCAGGCGTCCACATCCCGGCGGTCGTTACTACTAACGAATCGGTGAGACAGACAACAACAGTCTGGCACCTGCAACCGGCGCGGCAGGATGCCTCACCCCTTGATAAAGCCCTCGTCGGGTCCGAAACTAGTCGGGCATCCCCGAAATATACACATAAATAAAACCGTATACCGTAACCGTCGCCGTATCGACAGTGAAAAAATCACCTTTTATAGTACAATGACTCTTTGATAACTATTTTGATGACTGGCCTGTAGGTCTGGTGGTTAGTGATCCTGACTGCTGAGCCAGAGGTCGTGGATTCGAACTACTCATTACAAATAATTGTGTAATGAGCATGATCATTTGTTCAGTGTCTGAGTGTAATTTATCTATAACTAGTAACCCGCCCTTTCTTTGCACGGGTACAAATTATACACCTAAACCTTCCTTATAAATCACTGTGTCTTTTAGTAAAAACCGCATGAAAATCCGTTCAGTAGTTTTTCAGTTTATCGCGAACAGACAGACAGACGAAGCGGGGGACTTTGTTTTATAATATGTAGTGATATGTACGAGTATGTATTTAGTAATATATAAGTATGTTTATCAGCAATCTGGTTACCATAGTACAGGCTCTGCCTAGTTTGGGATCAGACGGCCCTGTGTAAGGTGTGTCAAGCTATTATTATTATTATTTTGTGTGGAATCTTCAAGATACTTCCCTAGTCTTACTCCAATACAAGTGAGCATTTTGCTATAAGTCCCCTACCTTTATTATTTTCGTGTGTTACCCTTAATTACAATGATTGCTGTGTAATTGGTACTACTCAATTTGTTTAGAAGTTGGTACCAGTGATCCACGCCATCCACCAAACACGTTTAAACCCTAGCACCAAATCTTAATATATTTTATTTAACAACACTGTAACAGTGTTGTAAACAAATTTAATTTGCTGATACTGAGCACACGCACCTACCTTTAAACGTGTTTTTATAACCAAGCCTTGTCTAATTAGACATAGTAGTATAGTATTACGTGTAATTTCACTCAGTTAAATTCTCTTGTTATTCAAGGACGGATGCATGAGTGGAAATAACATGGAAACCGGGCATAATTTAATTAGGTATATATTTCACATTCATAATATCTACACGCCAGTCCCCACGGGGAGGCAAAGGCTTAGTTAAAAAAAAATGCCAATTATAATTGGTCACTCTCGTTATAGCATATTGCTCCAGTCAACTGGGCGCTTTGTACATGAATGATGAGAAAATTTTGAGTAGATAAGTAAGTGGGAGATAAGTGGGAAAGCCATGCTTCGGTTCGTATGGGCCGGCTTGACGTGAGTGATATCACGGCCTCACAGAATACCGGCAGTAAAGCAAAACATTGCTTTTCGCCGAGTGAATGAGGTTACCAGAGGCCCTAATCCTTCCCTTCCCCATCCCCCTCTTCTACCATTCCCTCCCCCCTTTGGCGTGGCCCTCACGTGATAGTGTACTGAACCACTTTAGTACAACACCTTCTTCTTTTCTCTTTCTCTTGCTTTTTGTCTTAGACTTTTACTTTTCTTGATTGCCGGCTGTGCGACTCGCGGCTCCTTATATCGATCCTTCTAGACTCGTAATTTCGATATAGTCCTTCCTATATTTTTCCGTTCTTAATTTCGGTCGTCTTTATTTAAATCACTCCCGACCCTCCTAGAATGTTCTCATCAGTATTCCAAATATTTAAATTCAAGTCCAGAAATCCAACATTTTTTAGAAAAATATTTTTTTAATGGCGTGCGTCAAAATTGCCGTGAAGTAACGTTGACGGTTCAGAAGTTACAGTAAGAGGGAAAGCAATGGAAGGTAAGGGATATTGCTTAAACCGAACAGATAAGGATGCATAACTGTAACTCGAACTAGCTGTTTATTGATTGATTTATTTATTTATTTTACGTTTACGCGCTATTGCATACATACATACATGTACATATGCATAAATAAGCACGTCTACAAAATTGTCAACGATCCCAAACTTATAAAACTTAGCTTAAATTATTTATCTCAGCTTAGCTTATATATATATATCTGTTTAGCTTACGTATAATGTATATTTTCTAAAAGCAGGTAAATTCTCCAGGTACATTTTTAATGCTACGTGATAGTGAGCAATGCTTTTACCTTATCCCGTACTCATTTGTCGTATTTGCCTGATAATTATATAGTTTTAGGGATTTCCAATTAGGACAATAAAAATTTAATAACCTTGACAAAAAATTAATAATATTGAAATAGATGATCGCATTCACAATAATATTAACTCTATAATATCAATATCGTATCATTTAATAGAAATATTAACAATCATTATTATAACATGTTCTATTTCGTCGCGCTTTATTTAACTTAAAGTACAAATAACTGTGAAATCAACAATTGACGTCTGTTGTTTATCAATCTCAATAAATGCACTTTAAGATTCAGTTAATAACTGGAAGGCTAACACAGCTGGCCGCCTCCGGATTAAGAAGGTGGAAGGAAATAATAAATATAAAACTCTTTCAATTTTGCTTAAATTAATGCAGTGTCAGGGCCAACGAAGGGTAACAATTATTTGAATCCTGTATGGTACGAACAGTTTTATATATTATTATCAACCCTTTTTCGTTTATCTTAATTTATTTTACTTTTAAGAACTGTTGTCTATTTATAGTTTACATGTTGGAAGTAATTAAAATAGTAGTAACTTTGCTGTTAAAAAAAAATTCTTTCTCGCATCACTCTCTTGAGGTTGAACAACTCATAACAAGTGCAAGAGTACCTACCTTTTTTCGATATCAGTATGTCACATTACCCCAAAACCATAACTTTGATTAAATTATTCACTATCTATTTTAGATACTATGCTTATTAAAGCATATCTAAAGTAATTATGTATTTACGGGAATTAACGCGATCACGAAAAGGTATTACATACCTCTGAATTGCCATCTTGAATTGATTGCCAGTCAGCCTGAGGCTACGGCCAGTGCAATCTGGTCGAAACGTCAGGCATTTCAGAGGTATGTAATACCTTTTCGTGATCGCGTTAGTTCCCGTAAATACATGAATTATATCATGGAACGCGAAAGTTTAAAAGTTACTAGATCTAAAGTAGTCTACAATATATTGTGAAAAAGAGAGAGTAGTCATTAGACTACAATTGATATTTTCTATTGACAGTAAAATAATAAAAATCAGCGTTGTAGCATCACAGGATTATACATGGCTTCACTTTTGGCTATTTCATTATCTATTAACCGATACTATCTCAAAAGCTCTATGTTGAAAGCATTCTATGGTATTGTATGGTATTCAGTACTCACCGGCAACTCGACGTCTGCTGTGAGCCTATTTTGTGCGTGACGGGGATGGCTACTATTGCCATCCCAACTCCTCAAAGGGAGAGTCCTATGCTGATAACATATAACTAATTTGCAAAAATAATAATTGAAACTGAATCTTTAGTAAAATTAAATAAAATACTTTAATTTACAGAAACAATGAAGTTCCTTGCGGTTTTCCCAGCAATTCTGGCATTTGCGGCTAGCTGCTACACACATACACATTCGGTAAAAAACAAGTGCAGATTCCCAGATGAATTTTCAATAAAGCAACCTGATAAAGAAGATGTCCTGGAGCCCAATTTCGGGCATAGTCTGAATACTCTTATGAATTTACCTTCTGAATCTTCAAACGTATGTATAATATGTATGAAAAAAGAACTTTTATACAAAAAACCATATCTACGAATATATGAATTTGAACATGACTAGAATGTACAAAAAAAGTTGTTAGAAAATAACTTGACCACAGATTGTCTCAAAAATCATTGTGAACGTAAAAAAAACTGGATGTTACAAAATGATTATATAAGTTAAGAATTAGGGTTTAGTAAAAATAGACTAAAACAATAATTTACAGAGGCATTTATTAAGAAAAATCAGAACCTTGAGAAAAACATTACTGTTTATTGTTACAAGAATACCAGAAATTGATTGTTTGTTAGAAGTGGGTTCAGATAAATGTTGTAGTCGTTATAGTTCCGCACTGTCGCAAATCCTACGCTACCGTCGCGTCACCGCGATATGGTTTTTGAATGATGGACATTGAAGTAGTTTTGTTTAATTTCTTAGAGAAAGCATTGCTAAGTACTTGAAGCCTAAAATTTATATTATAATAAATATATTTATGGATATTGTCGGTGGATGCAGGCCGCTTGCAACCGGTCTTCTTAAGGGATTATAGGAGGTCTATGTCCACCAGGGGACGTATAGGATGATGTCCGCTGGTGACATGGCTGAAATGATAATGATGACAATGATGGATATTACTGCCATTTATTTATTTTCAAAAAAAATTTATGAAGTGATTTTTTGTTTGAATATCTGTAGGTGTTTAATGATTAAATTTTACTTTATATTATTTTTGTAGAACGATAAAGCTGTTTATATGGCATCGCCGAATGTACTCCCAATGAGTTCGGCAAAACTAATAAAAACTTTGAGGAGCTACTCTGTCATGCCGGACCCTACACCTTGTATTGATATAAAAAGCTTGCTGGAGGAGGATTTAGATAATAACAGGGACCTCAAGGTTTGCCTATTTAACGACTTTTAATGTTAATAACCGGTAACTAAACGAAACTAAAATAGAATGATAGATGTTGCTGGCACTAGTTTCTTTCCTTGTATTGTCCTGAACGCAAGCTGGAGGCGTATTTGGATGATAACGGGGACCTTAAGGTGACTATTTAATGACTTTTACCGGAACATCGAATCAAACATCGGAAACTAAAACGATACTAAATGTTATCTGGTGATGGATATTGCTGAAAGTTTCTTTTCAAAATAGTTTTCTTAAGAGTTTTGTTTTAACTCATAGAGCAGAAGTTCAAGCCAAAATTATTATTTTATATGAGTTTTTTTTGTAGGACGATATAGCTATTGAAATTCCATCACCGAATGGTCCCCTTATCAGTTCAGCCAAACTAGAAGACGCTGTGAGGAGCTACGCTGTCGTGCCGGATCCTACACCTTGTATCGATACAAAAGGCTTGCTGGAGGAGTATTTAGCTAATAGCAGGGACCTCAAGGTTTGACTATTTAACGACTTTCAACATCTTACTAACATTGGTAACTAAAACAAAACTAAAGTATTTGCTACTAACTAAAGGATTTTGCTGGCACTAGTTTAAAATAAAAAATGTTTTCTAAAGTGGTTTTTTGTTTGATAATTTGTAGATGTTTATTAATTCAAAACTTAAAAAAATAGATTGCATATAACTTAAATCCAATAATTCATTCTCTTTGTAGAACGATAAACCTAATGAAATGGCATCGCGTAATGTGCCCCCCAAAAGTTCTGGCAAACTAATAGTAAATTCAAGGAATTACGCTGTTGTACCAGACCTTACTCCTTGTATTGACTTGATACGTAAGCAGGAGGGGCTATTAGATGATAACTGGGACCTCAAGGTTTGAATATTTAATTACTTATACCACTTTCAGTGACAATGGCAAACTAAAAGAAAAACTTTTAAGTAAAATATTTAGTGAAAGCACAGAATACATAACAGTACAGGTACAGAAGACCCACTGCACCAAATTATTCAAATAAATAGCGGTTCTTATTTCGACACAATAAAGTCGCAATTTGCCTACGCTAATTACCCACAGTTATATTCACCTTGAAGCCTCTCTTTCTATCGCGTAACTCCCACCTGTTTGACGCCGCGACGTTGGGGTCGTCTTTTTTTAAAGAATTGAATAATCTGAATATATAATTACCAGTAAGTAATGTGCCTATTACTCTTTTTTGTGAACAAATAACAATAGACTTGGAACTAATACTTCGACAGTCTAGATACGAAAGGATGACGCGAAGCAGCGCGTGAGTGAGCATAGAACTAATGTGCAGCCCGGCCGCCGGCGCACGGCACTCTACTGAAAGTTCGCACGATTAGTCAACCCCGCCGTGTACTTGTAGCTTTATACCTACAATGCGGAGTGGACCTGGCCTGGTAAAAGTAAAATTTATAAATGTAAACCCTGTGCTTCAAATTTTTAAATACAATTTTTTTCATACCAATGTTTTAGAAAGTATAAGTTTTTAGCTATTTTTTAAATAAATATAGTATTCAAATATATTAGAACCAGTTCGAAAAGATTTGTTGTTTTGTAGAACAAAAATTCTATTAAACACTTACATACAGCCTTTTTTATAGAACGATATACGGAACGACAAGCCTGTTGAAATTCCCCCCTCGACTGCGAACAGGCAGACACTGGCAGAAACTTTAAGCGGCTACTTTTCGGACCTTGTACCTTTAAAGGACCTGACTCGCAGAAACCAGGAGTATTTTGATGATGAAGAAGATCTAAAGGTTCGACTTTTTAATTTTTTGTACCAGCTAAAGCAACAATCGGATACTGAAACGTTCGGCTCATTATAAATAGTGCCAATTATACATTTTCTTTCAGAGTCACAATGCAAATAGGTCTCTCAATAAGAACAAAACGCTTACTCTTTTTTATGTAACACTAGGAACCCGAGCAGAGACATCTTCAACAATCATCATCATATTTCAACCAATTTACACAAAACCTTAACAAATTATATACCTAAACCTTCCTCATGAATCGCTCTATCTATTAGTGTAAACTGCATGAAAATCCGTTCAATAGTTTTTGAGTTTATTGCGACGACAGACAGACAGACAGACGCGGCGGGGGATTTTGTTTTATAATATGCATGTAGTGATTTATTGCAAGAATATATCAAGGGGTAAATAAATGTGGTATTGATATATTTTAAAATGTGACGACTGTGGTATACACAGACAAATCTACTATACTTCTATTTATTACATTCAGTTTTATTTACCGCGTTTTTATGCCATTGAAATGTTTTAACAAAGTTTAACCTAATAAAATCTCTGTTTCCTTTTCACAAACTCACTTCTATCTAAATATCTAAATGTGTATTTTCACTTCACTACATTCTAAATTCAAAATGATTTCTATGTAGGTATATTGTTTTAGAAACAGGATAAAATTAAACTATTAAAACAAATTAAAATTATTTATTTTCAGGACATAAACGCGGCAGATCTTGAAAACTTTTATATTAACGAATATTACAATTTTGTACCGAAAGCCTCAAGCAGCTTCATTGAGAATTAGTAACATGATTTATTTTCCTAAAACAACTGTTACGTCTTTAACTACAACAAAATATGTATGAAGAAACGTCTTCGCCCGATCCGTGCGCTGTCTGCCTCAAATATTATCTTTAATCAAATTAGAAAGGAGAACTGCGTTTAATAATAAATTAGAATTCTAAAAATCTTGTTGCTTTTTATAGTTTGAATGAACTCATATAACAATATTATATAGGTTCATATATGGCATTATGTGGTTTATATGTAGGCTTATTTATGTTACACATTCTTTACTATGACTATGATTTTTCATTTGACTGAAAGAAAATCTCTACGGCAATTTCGCCTCCGCCAAGCAATGTATGTATTTACAAGAAGTGTGTAGGCATAACTAAATAAATCCTACCTAAACAATATCATAAATGCGACTGTGGGCTTATTACTGAGCCTAACCATAAAATCTCTCAGTGTGAATATTTATTCATGTACGTTTGTTTACTAAATTATATGTTCGCAAAGGTTGTATGGAAGAATCGTAACGACTGCACCCACACAGCTGACACAGCCCATACTATCGTCGATGTAATAATATGACTTCAGTACCTACTCACTGCCGCAAGCGCTATAATCTTAAACCTTTAAACGAGCAATTCTTGTATATATGTATATATATATTTAATCTGAATCTAGGAAACGGCTTGAACGATTTTGATATAATTTTTTATACAGATAGAGTTCTGATATTGAGTTTTTAAGTTCAACTCCATATTTGTATTTCCTGTCAAAATGCAAATTTTACGAAAAAAAATACGATTTTACAAAAAGCTACCGAACAAAGCTCGGTCTCCCAGGTATTTATAAGAAATAGGATTTAACCTGCGAAATGTTCTCCGGGTGGAGGGTAAAAGGTGTTTTGAAATTGAAGGGAAGCAATTCGTAACAACGCAGTGAAAGTCCAGTTTAATAATATTCTAGCCGCCCCTGTCATTGAGGTGAACATATATTTTTTTATAAAACAATCCCACAAAACTTTATCTTTGTGTAACTCTAACGGTTTTTGCAGTGCACGTCAAGATACTTCACAGATGGCAGGGTCCTTTCCAACTTACTTGACACTTAACGTTATATTTTGCCCAAATTACACAATATATATTTATAAACTAGCTGTGCCCCCGACTTCGTTCGCGGTTATGTCGGAAAACAGCAACTCGTCGCTTATAAAATTCGTTGCACCTCTTCCTAAGACGGAGAAATCCTCCAGGCAAGATTTTTTATACCGTATTGGCGGTGAAACAACCTGGAGTGTACAAAAAAAATATGGTTTGGATTGGTGAGCAAACATTTATTCTTGTACGTTTGTTTACTAAATTATATGTTCGCAAAGGTTGTATGGAAGAATCGAAACGACTACCCACACAGCCCATACTATCGTCTATACAATAATATGACTTCAGTACCTACTCACTGCCGCAAGCGCTATAATCTAATACCTTTAAACGAGTAATTCTTGTATATATATATTTATAAATATATTTAATCTGAATCTAAGAAACAGCTAGAAACGATTTTGATATAATTTTGTATACAAATAGAGTTTTGCACATCACCGGGCTATTGGTTTAGTCGTATATTAGACTTAAACCGACTAAAACCCACGGTGTGCCTTACAGCGCCTGTTAATAAGTGAGCTGTCGGTCCTGCGACGTTTTGCCTCTAATGGTCCACCCAGTATAAGCCCGCGGGTGGCAAGCGGGCTCCGTCTACTAACTGGGCGAATGTAAAGACACCCTTCACGGGAGATTATGCTGCGGGTGTAGTTTCCTACCGGATCCACTCCATTACCTCCTAGACCAGACCTAGATGTTTCTTTTGTTAATTTACTTACTAAAATAAAAGTTTCAGGGACTTCAATAATACAAGACATATTTTGGCAATTGTTTTTTTATTTTTTATTTTAATTATTTATTTTTAATTATATATTCATTGATGTCTCCTTATTTAATTACAACCTACCATTTCGAAATTAATTTACTTCTTTTTACATTTTTATAATAAGCAAATAAATGTATAACGTGCTTTCAAGCAGCACGTTACACATTTATTTTTTATAATAATAATAATAACTCCACACATCTCACACACGGCCGTCTGATCCCAAACTAGGCAGAGCCTGTACTATGGTCACCAGACTGCTGATAAACATACTTATGTATTTCTAAATACATACATATTATAGATAAATTACACCCAGACACAGAACAAATGATCGTGCTCATCACACAATTATTTGTCCTGGGTGGGAATCGAACCCACGACCTCTGGCTTAGCAGTCAGGGTTACTAACCACTAGACCAACAGGCCAGTCAGGTATTTTTTTATGTTTTTCTCATTTACACTAAAATATTAAAGCCACGAGCACGACCTACGACTAAGTACGTTCAACATTGATTCAATAAACACTTCTACGATAAAGACGTAAAGACAAATCGTATTAGTGCCATTGCTCAATAAATATACCTACTTCTAAATAGTTTTATTTTATCGAAGATCGGGAGACCCCCACCGGAGCTAATGCCCATATCCCAATAGAATCCCTATTGGGATATGGGCATTAGCTCCGGTGGGGGTCTCCACACGATAAAAAATAGTGCTTTAAGGGCATAATAAAAGATCTTTGTCAAAAGTATTTAGGTACCAACTCTTATCAATACTTAATTAGAAACTTTGGTTTCAGATACATTTTCAATTAAGGTACATGTCATTAAATTTTCCTGGATGATTGACTGATAACTAAGTACTCACTTTGCATATTATTATGTTCGGTCTACAAATAAATAATTTTCAATAACTAGAAGAGGTATGCAAATCTGTGCCAATAACTGGGTCACCGGCGCGTATAAGTAATGAAAACATGCATCACGGTCGCGGTGCATGCCTCGGTTCATCGGCTGGAAGATTCGTGTCAGCAGTTTTGTCGCCGACACCAGTTGCGAAGTAGGGATGTTACGAACCTTCGAATTCGGTTCCGAAAGGTCGGAACTTCCGATTGATTTTATACCTCCGATTCTATTATTATTATATTATTTTTCGGTTCCGATAATTTTGAAACAAAAAAAGTTACCTTCTTTGTCAGATGACGATATACTGCAGCACTAACTTTTAAATCTATTCACAACTTGTTCAATGTTCATATATACAAGTTTAGAATAAATTAACAAGTAATATACTAGTTACTACGAGATATAATACGACAGAAAAAACACCCAGATAAGATACGAATATTGTTGTGAGTGCATTCCAGTAAAGGATCCGAATGAATAATAATAATAATCTCTATAATTCCAAGAAGATGGTCAGTTACAGATTTTAGTAAGGTTGAGTAGGAACAGTCAGCAAAAGTTGGTTTTGTACGTCTGCTTTAAAGTGCTGCAGATTATTATTTTTTTATGATTGATTTTATTATGTACTAAAGTGTTAGTAAGCAGATAATAACAATAAAATTGTTTTTTTTATAAATTTTCAAGTTGTATTCCGCGATATCTTCGTGTTTGAACGTCGTGTTCGAATATTTGACATTACTCGAAAACGGTTGACTTTATATAGAGGCCATAAGTAGTCATTTGGTAACAAATGACTTTCAAATGAATGACAATGGATTGCCGATATATTACCAGTAACTGTATAATAGACTTATAATTGACTTGACTGGCTTGTTGGCCGAGTGGTTAGTGACCGTGACTGCTATGCTTTATGTCGTGGGTTCGATTTCCACCTGATTCTGGGTGTTCTTTGTGTCCGTTGTTTGTATGTTTGTAAAGTCCCCCGCGACACAGGAGTAATGCGGGAGTTGTCTTAAAAAAATAAAAAATATTAATATGTAAATGCAATTAGATTGTTGTAATTAGAGTAACGTTGCTCTAATTATTATTTTTATTTAATGTGTGTGTGTGTCCTCCATTTGCGTGTTTTAGTCCCGAGATACACACCTAATCTATATTAATATTATAAAGTTGGAGTTTGTTTGTTTGGTTTAACGCGCATATCTCAAGAACTACTGGTTCGGATTGAAACAATTTTATACTGTGGGTAGCCCATTTATCGAGGAAGGCTATAGGTTATAACATCACTTTACGACCAATAGGAGCGGAGCATCAATGAGAAATGTTGCTAAAACGGGGAAAATTTACATACGCAGACGAAGTTGCGTGGATCAGCTAGTATGTTATAAATCTTACACTTATTCCGATGTATAATCTAAATTACTTTTTTATCAAATTCCCTCAAGTAGTTTTTGCATCTTAGTAGTAGGACGAATAGGTCATGATTTGTTTTGCAATGTATAACTAAGTATAGAGCGGGTGTGTTTTCATAAAATGAAAAATAAACTCTATAGCAACAGACCACCCAGTCACTTTCTGCTTTCCGGTACACACTTAGCCTGATAAGACCAGTAAGTCAGACCAGTAAGTAAGTTCTAAGACCTGCTGAGACTGACAATCATACACGTGGCTCACCCATTTCCAAATGGAATTTTCTTACACACCGGCAGAATACGACAATAAGCTAGTAGGAAGAGTATTCTGAAGACGTTATAACCTCCTGTTATATATGTTATACTTGGGTATAAAGGTATGTTTTCTAAATGTTCCGGTTTTAAAATTTAATGTCAAGTGGCATTCATCTACTAGTCAAGGTTATGGAGAGAAGGCCGTGGCAGGTGTCAAATTTAAACCTTCAACACGTACACACACCATATATAAATAAGTGCATATATTTATATATACATAAATACATAAACATAATATATATAGCATTTTCTATAATACATTTTCCTATGCATAACAAGTTTGTCCCGGTTTTTTTTTGAGAAAACGTGTCCCTTGACCGGACCAAGATGTTTTTTGTTAAAAAACATAATAAAATAAAAGTGTAAAGGACTTCAATAATACAAGACATATTTTGACAAATATTAACAATAATTTATTGGCGTTTCTTTCATCGTCTCAATATAAAAGTACAAATTGCCATTTCGAAATATATTTGACAGTATTTTTTTTATGATAGGATAACACCTATTTATTTTATTTTGCTACGTATTTTAGAAGTATGGCTCGTGAGGGAGGACACCGACGGGAGTTACCATACCTGTTGTGTCCTGCAAGTTCTGCAACAAAAAATACATTTAATAAGTCGCCAGAAATTCAATATTAAATTCAATACCGACCAATCCGTTCAACTAGACTATTCGAAGTAACATTTTTAGTATGTACTTAATACTGACTGTTATTCCTTCAAATAAGATATATATTTGTTTACCAATCATAATATATATGAGGTAGCAACCTAAAATATTTCAATAGATCAAAGATATCACAGGACGAATCAAGATTAGACCTACCACAAATATACAAGCTCCAAATTTTAAACCTGGTAAAACTCGTCTGCGAAATAATGAATAGGATAATGGTGATAATATGTAAATAATTAATGACCCGAAAATAAGGCCACTTAACACTAAAGCCGGCATTATCTTAATTGCAGATCGCTAAACTGGTACTGCACTGATACTAAACAGAATGCAGCACTCCAAGAAAAAAAGCATTACTCTACACAAGTAGGTAAGCCTAGTTAGTGTTACTTCTATTCATTTCAGTTTGTATTCGAATAGAATTTCGATGAATAAAAAAAGTTTTACTTAAAAATGTCCACCATAACCTTCGATAGTAGGTATACTTATTTAAAACATCATACCCTTAATGACATTTATTTATAATGTGAATTATGAAAATATTACCGTTTTGTCTTTCTAGTTTCTAGTATGAAAAGGACGACCAGTCTAAAGCTAATTTTATCTTTGATGGTTTAACTTTTAGTCTTTTAATACCCAGCGAAGTCGACTTATTATATAATCTTAAAAATAAGTATTCAAACCTTCTTTATTTTGGCGAGCGCCTTTTCCACGCGCAGTAGAAGTGCAGCATTAGTATTTTCGTTGTTCTGAGCTGTTTCCAGGTCCGCCAAGTTCCATATTGAAATGTCCATCGCAGGAATTACCACTTGGATATCATTCTATAAAACAGACAATCAAAGACATCAAAAATAACATTAATTTGACTTTATAATAACTTAAATTTCAATATACCTAGATTTTTTTTAGTAAATACGCTAATCTCTAGGGCAACCAGTCGGATTTCAAAATATTTTTTTGGATTTGCTAGTCTAATTCTTAAGGAAGATTAGATGCTATTTATTTATTTATTTATTTAATACTTCCTGCGTTTTAACTTGCAAGAGGCGGACTTAATACCTAGTGGCATTATCTAGCAGTCAACCTTTGGGTGGTGCAGAGAATATGCATGAATATGCATGCATGCAAGGTGCAGTATTTAACAACCCTTTACGATCCTTAGAATTGTAGCAGTGTCATTAAACCCGAGTGACACTCTTAGGAACGGCTAGTATCAACATAGAACTTGTACGCATTAAGAGATTTAAAAAGTATCGCAAACTACTTTCTGTCAACTTCCAACGATTTTCTGTCCAAATTCTAAACCCATAAATGGAAACTATCTTGGCATTACATAAGATGGCTAAAGTGAAGTAAACTGTAGGTTGAATTTCAGTGTCTTTGAACTATATATAGATAGACTTGCTATATTCGCCTTCACCATGATTGTCTTGCAAAATGCTAAACAGGGTACCTACCTTTGTTATGCCGTGTTCTACTTTTTGCCTGTAGATACCATAAGCTTGGAGGACTGCATTTCTATAATCGTTATTTGTGGTGGGCTCTTCAATAACCTTTAATTCCTTCGTCAGTTCTTCTATAGTCCACGTGGCCTTACCAGAGGGTGATAAGAACACTTTCTGTGACAAACTCTAAAAAAGAAACAGACTTAATGTTCAGAATTTAAACAAAAGCAATAATTTGCCTCTGCTCAGACCTTTGCGAAAGCGACATAAAATATACTTATGGCCCATAACAAGAGGTTCGTGGACATAGACACGGATGAAAAACGCATCGGTTTTTCATCCGTGTCTATATATCACCAAGGGCTCTAAACTAGGCTTCAAAATGAAACTTCAGCACAGTGCCCGGTTTCTTATACTACATTAAAGTATTTTTGAACATTGATATAGATTTGTCTATGATAATCTATTTATTACATAAATACATAGTATGTATATGTATAAACCTTATGAACTCAAAAAACGGCTTAGTAGATTAATTTTGATTTTGCGAGCAATCTTCAGATTACCATTTTTTTCTATCTGGGGCGGACCGCTAGTAGCCCGTCAGTAGTCAGCCCGGGTATGGACAAATTTTGTTTTTGTCGGTTCAAGCGAAGGCAAATTAAAAATATTACTTGAAAAAACTGAATACTACGTAAGCATACAAAAGCCAGGAGGTAGCCCATACAAGGCATATCACAGGTCAATAGTTAAGTTGGTAACTGAAAGGAACACAATCATTTGACACCGGAGCCTACTGCTTACATAAAGTCTGTCTTGACATATAATGATGACATGATTTGACAATTATTGTATGACATCACAACTCGTTATTAACTACAAGTTTCTTCTGAAGGTAAGTTTTCACTTCCTATAAAAATAAACTGATTTGACTAGATTGTCAACTACTTCATTAAAACGATTGAACGAGAACTAAGAACAAGAATTCAATTAGACTGTCGTAAATCCAAAATGATCAGACCAGTTTAAACATAAGAAAGCATTCCATACGCGCCTAAGTTCTCGAAAACATTAAGGAAATAACAATTTTACATACGTCTTGCCCACTGAACAAGTTGTTCATGATCTCATTTATAGCTTCTTGGAAGTACGGCTGTAATGCAAGATTGTTTTTGGAATTTATAGCATTTGTGAGCTCTGAGACAGTCATAGTTTCCACAATCGGATAGCCGGCAGCCACTGCCAGGACCAACGATAAAACAGCCAGTACTTTCATTGTTTCTGTAAATTAGATAGATAGATATATAGATAAATGTACTCTTTATTGTACACAAACAAATAGGTTACAATATTTTACTTATATCTACTTACTAGCTAATGTTATGTACAATTGGCGACCTTATCGCAATTTGCGATCTCTTCCAGGCAACCATTGGATGGATAGAGAAAACATAGGTGAAAAGAGAATTAAATATTTTATTTTATATTGAGTAAATAACGGCTTATTGCTATTAGTTATATATAATTCCGATTAGTTGATATATTAGAATTTAGTTCAGCAAGAGAATTATGGAAATAATCCATATATCTTTCATTTCTCATAACATTTGTTAAGGTATTAGAAAATTATCACCTGTACCAACAACACTTCGCGTATCTGATATTGGAACACTTACTTAAATAACTGAAAGGACATGACTAGCATAGGTACAGTTACAAAAATATTTTCCGGAAAATAATAAAATAAATAAACTATTCTATACAAGATAAGATGTCTTTAACACGTTTCTCATAAAAGTAACTGGAATGTTAAAGTTAAAGATTTTAAGTCGTACATATTTTTTTAATTTGAAACTATTAACTCAGTTATTGAGAAAATCCATAAAAGGTAACTTAATTTTTTTTTTAATTAGGTTTTATGCATCTTCACAGTAACGGAATGAAAATCACAAAATAAAAAATATTAACTATTTTAAATCTAAGTATAGCTACTACACAAAAAAAAACATTTGCCAAACAGAGAAAACAATGGTACTGTAGACAATGTAACACAATGTAGCAAAAAAAAAAACTAATTATATTCTTATTCAGAACACTACAGCTAGTCAATAGCTTCTTAATAAAAAAAAGAAAGTAAATCGTTTGACTAATAGTTACTTAACTGTTTCATCTTTACCTATTTATATATGGATTAAAAATTTTTTATAAAATCACCCAATACTAAACAAATTTCTCTAATCTAAAGATACTTAATTTCTCACCTAATTTCTCACGTTATTACACCGATGATACCCTACCTAGTACTGTCAAGTTTCGGAGAAAACTAAATACATTGACCAAGTAGGTTCAATATTTATTCATTACTATTATCGCACATTACGAGGCAATTATTGACAAATGGTGTTAGTGCCGTAGCTCACTAAATATACCTACTTCTTTTCTGAATAGTTTTACTTCGGCGAATGTTATACCTAGTGGGTAACGAACATTATAAAAGATCTTTATCATAAGATCTTGATTTTGTTGAGGTACATACTCTTATCAATACATAATTAGAAACTTTGGTTTCAGATAGATTTTCGATTAGAATACAGCTCAATTACATTTCCCTTGATGGTTGACAGATACTAGTTTATTCGCTTTCCATAATAATGTTGTAAGCAGAGCAAATAGAAGAATTATAAGCTACATGTACCGAGACAAAATCTACAAACATTTTCACAACAATGTATATTGTATGCTTATATCATTTATTTATCACACTAATATTATAAATTTGAATGTTTGAATGGATGGATGGATGGATGGATGTTTGTTACTCTTTCACGCAAAAACCACTGAACCGATTGCGATGAAACTTAGTATGTAGAAAGCTGGATACCTGGATTAACGCATAGGCTACTTTTTATCTCGATATTACCACGGGATCGGGAATTACGCGGGTGCAACCGCGTGGCACTGCTAGTAATACATATAATCCAAGATTGCATAACCGTTTGTATTTACAATAAATTACCCGATGTCTTTGAAAACGTTGAATGTCCAAAGATTCCAAGGTAAAGTTTTTCAATTTCTTTTACAGAAGTGTTAGGTGCTATTATGTATTTAAACAGAAATTAACGCGATCACGAAAAGGTATTACATACCTCTGAATTGCCTGACGTTTCGACCAGGTTGCACTGGCCGTGGTCACAGCCTGTTTACGTTGTCACGTTTAAATACTGATTATATCATGGAACGCGAAAGTTTAAAACTTAGTGTTAGGTACTACTCAACAAAATAATTTCTAAATGAGCAACTTTACAAAAAAAATTACTTGATTTTAATAATTTGACTAATTAATTATATAATTCCTAAGTTTAAAAGTTAGTGTTAGGTACTACTCAACAAAATAATTTCTAAATGAGCAACTTTACAAAAAAAAATTACTTGATTTTAATTATTTGACTAATTAACTATATAATTCCTAAGTTTAAAAGTTAGTGTTAGGTACTACTCAACAAAATAATTTCTAAATGAGCAACTTTACAAAAAAAATTACTTGATTTTAATAATTTGACTAATTAATTATATAATTCCTAAGTTTAAAAGTTAGTGTTAGGTACTACTCAACAAAATTATTTCTAAATGAGCAACTTTACAAAAAAAAATTACTTGATTTTAATTATTTGACTAATTAACTATATAATTCCTAAGTTTAAAAGTTAGTGTTAGGTACTACTCAACAAAATAATTTCTAAATGAGCAACTTTACAAAAAAAATTACTTTTTATTTTTTTTTCGATCTCCAATATTTTCAACTAAAATATTTGGACGCTGGAAACAACAGGATATTTATGAACTAGGATATTTACTTAACTTATCAATTTTGTATCAGTATCAGATTAGAGACTGACAATCGAATATATTACATGTCCAAGTACCTATTCCCCTTAGTTATTATCATATATTAACAAAAGTCCATAGTTCAAATGTTTAGTATCAAATCGAAAAATCGTTGATATGCAGAAATACAAAGCGATGAAACACATGCCCATGCATGAGCAAGTTTTCCATACCTTTCTGTTACATCTAGTAGCTAGTTACAACATGTTAGTCATAAAATAGTTTCCTCTGCAGCTTCTTCAAGGAGATTGCGTAATTTTCTCCCAACTGCTATTAAAATTGAACTCGCCCAATCAATTCTTCTCCCCATTCTTGACTATGCCGACGTCAGCAATCTTGATCGTAATGAAGAAAAACTTGATAGACTTCAGAATTTCCGTTTAAGATTCATTTTTGGCTTACGCAAATATGATCATGTCTTCGAATTTCGTACCAAACACCTTCTTCCAATTCACCTTCGCTGGAATACTCACATACTCTCTTTACTATATAATGCCTTGTTTAATTAGTCCTACTGCTCCTATTCACCTCAAGAAACGTTTCGCTACTTGAAATCATTGGAAAATTTTACGTTAGAAATTCCAAGACATTCCACAACGTTTTTAGATACATCCTTCACAGTACAAGCTGCTCGCCTGTGGAATTCATTGCCGGAAGCTATAAGACAAGCACAGATAGTAACTACTAACTAACTGTTACTACCGCTAACCCAACGGCCACTGTAAGCACCTCTGCTAATACATTGTCTATAAAAGCAAATATTCGGGCCGATGAAAATGGTTCCGTAAGCAAACAAACCTGTATGTAGATAGTACGTCCATCTTGGGAATCAATTCTCGAAGACTTTTGCCCGTCTTTTTCGAAAGACAAACTTAACTTTGCGGTTGCGATGTGCGACAAAGACAACAATCCAACCGCAAAATATAAGTTTATAATCACAAAAACTATTTTTTATGTGATATAAGAACAAATTAATGACTTTCGGATTTCTTCCTTTACTTGTGCTGTCAGACCTTGCTTCTTACCAAATTTCATGATTCTAGGTCAATCGGAAGTACCTACTCTATAGGTTTTGATTTACCTATTAAATAATGTCAATTTTGTAAAATCTAAGACGTAATGGCTGCATCTTTGTACCTTTAGATTGCGTTGACTTCTAAGCTTGATTTTTTTACAGCTTCAAGGCACCGCTGACACAAGTATTTGATGTGAATTTCAACTTGATGTCTTCTCGGGTTGCTAAGGAAAAGGGTCTTGACAGACACACAGACAGACAAGCAGATCATCATCCTCCGCGCCTTTTCCCAACTAAGTTGAGGTCGGCTTTCAATCTAACTACGATACGGCCGAACTTTGATATTTTACGTGAAGCGACTGCCATCAGACCTCCACAACCCAAGTACTGGGCGATATCGAAGTTCTGTAGTTAGACAGACAGACAAGCAGATATAACAACAAAATAACGACTTTAGGATTTTTTTCTTTAGTTGTGCTGTGAGACCTTGCTTCTTACCAAATTTCATGATTCTAGGTCAATGGGAAGTACCCTATAGGTTTCGATTTAATTGCGAAATGTCCAAATTTGGTCAAATATAAGGCTTAAGTAGCCATATCTCTTGATTGCGTTGACTTAGAAGCTTTTGATTTTTTTACATCTTCAAGGGACCGCAGACTTGTGTATTTAGTATTAATTTCAACTTGATGCGTCAACGGGTTCCTGAGAAAAAGGGGTGTCTATGAAGTTAGGGTAGCCAAGTCATAGGGCAGTAATAAAACTTACACTATATTTTTTTGCTAATTATTTGCTATGTTTTTGCCAAATAATTGATTTTTTGCCATAGCCATTTCCGAAAAACAATGGTCCTGCTGACTTGAGACTTAAGCCAGCGTAGCCAACGCTATATCTCCAGATCTCTTACACTTATCAAAACAGGCTTTGTGGCATATTTTTTTGCCAATTATTTGCTATTTTTTACCACAAAATTATTTTTTTGCCACAGCCATTGCCAAGAAAAATGGTCCTGCTATTTCTCCAGATCTGTTACACGTATTAGGCTTTGTGGCATATTTTTTTACCAACTATTTGCTGTGTTTTTTGTCAAAGGGTTTATATAATTTTTTTTCTGTTTAGTTTCTGTACTTGAGATAGTGAATTATTTGTTCACCTTACTGCGCTGAAGGAATGGAATGGATGTAGTAATTGCAGATATTTTTTTACAAAATGCATTAAAAAATATATAGTACAGTAAATAAGCCTAAAAATACTGTAATATTTGGTAAAGTTGATAAGCAGCTCCGATTCCAAATTTTTTGTTTATACGTGTTCTTTAGACCCTCAGGAACATTCATCACTACTAACATCATGCCTTGCTATGCAAAATGTAAAATTAGGATAGTTTTCCCACCCCCAAAAGCATCCACTATAGTAAAAGTGAAAAAAAAATATTAAATTCAAAATTCCGACTCGGAAATCGTCTCTCGGGGGTTTTCGTGGTCGCTGATTACGAATCCGCGGTAAAAAATCGAGTGAGTTATTAAACAAGCAGTGAATTACCATAAAAGTAGATTGAGAACAGAGTCGGAATTTTAAGTACCTACTGGTTTTACCGGTATAGGCGAAGGAGTTCACATAACCTATATTTTTATCGAAAATAAGTAATTATTAAATAATTTGGGTATAACACTTACTAAATGGCTATCTAAGCAGTCTTAAACATAAATAAACTAAAAGTAATACTTACTAATCAGTTAAACGATATTTTGGTGATTAGTTGACATGTATAGCGTAAGGTGTGCTATACCTACTTTTCCCTAAAACAAGCGTGCGTGCGTATAAAATATAATTCTTTGGCAAAAATAAAAATTAATTAGCAAAAAAAATATGCAAAGCCTGTTTTGATAAGCGTAAGAAATCCGGAGAAATTTGTGTTGGCTAGGTTGACCACCCTGGTCATGTAGTTATGATTGCTAGTTCGTCAGATTGATATAAAAATTATTGAATAAGTCACATATTTCAATTGGGTCATCGCAGTCTGATGAGTTGGTCAAATATTTCGTTTAATTCATCGTAGTAAGATGAGATGAGTGAAGTCCGATAAAGTACTGATGTTTGGAATTGTGTCGGAATGAAATATGTATCTATCCGGCCAATAAATTTAATAAAAATATAGTAATTTTATTTATCTATCCAATAATTTATTTTTATTTATACAATTAATTTATTAACTGAAATATTAAAAGGCAGCAAAGAATATAAACAAATACAAAATTCTCAAAAACAAAGATTAGTCACGGAATTCGACAATGGCCGCAATTCTGTTACTTCACTCGCTAAATTAAAATTCACTAAATTTTCTTCATATAAGAAGTAAACCTTGTACACTTAGAAACAAGGTCTTATTTCGAATTGAAACAAGTAGGTAACATATGTCGCTATCGAAATAAGCAATTTATTTGTCGACTAAAGTCTGATACGCTTAAATAAACTTTAATACCACGAGAGCCGCTATCCATTGAATGCCATCTCTTTTGCTCTGTGTATTTAGTAAGCGTCTTCGTAGGTGTAGATTATAAACACGTCATCCTTGTTCGTTTTGAACAAGTTTTTATACGGCAATTATACAGCGTTTGAATAAATGAAGACTCTCGCTGCGTGGAAATAAAGTTGAGTATACGTTGACAGGTTTCAGTGAAATTTAGCGGCGCTGAGAAATAGATGCTAGTAACACATATACCTTATTACGAAGAACACTAGGTTGATTTCATATGAAGAAATTAAGTCAGGTTTTAGTTTAGTCGAGTGTACAATACAATCGGCACCATTCTATTGCTTTATAACCTTCTATTTGGAACGAACGCTTGGACCTAAACGGTACTATTATGTTTTCTGTGCATAAACGTAAAGTGTAATACGGTCAGTTTTTTGGCTACGCTACCAGTAGTAATCAATAGTGTTGTCGCCACATCAAAAACTCCTATTTATTTTATTAAAAATAGGGCCAAACTATAACAGATGATAACACAGTTCACTATTTAATACAAATAAGTTAATAGATATTATTTTGACTGGTTATACCGGTAACGCCATACTATTGGTCGATTGATAAATATTAACAAATTGTGGGATTATAAAAGGGTAGGAATATGTTTAGATTAATTGACTTGAGTGCAAACAGAGCAGAGGTACGAACAACTTGGCAGTTGGTGTTAGTTATTGATTTTTATAGTTTATATCAGTGGTTTTGATATTGTTTCTTACAATAGGAAGAAGCTTTTTGTTGCCTCGGCTTGAACCAACTAAAACCACATGTCGTTCCGTCACGAAATCCTATCCGGAGCCACAGGTGTACCCTAGAATTCCCTGTGAACCGCGCCAGTCGCCACTTAAGGGCTGTAAAATTTAAATTTTACATATTTTTTATTCTAACAACTTTTAGCTTCACCAAGGTACAAATTTGTTCTGGCACGATGAAAGTCTAAGTAATCTACCTAAACGTTTTACACCGAGAGTCAGCCATATTAATAACTAGCAGCGCCCCGCGGTTTCACCCGCGTAAGTCCCGTTCCCGTGGGAATATCGGGATAAAAAGTAGCCTATATGTTAATCCAGGTCTGCAGCTATCTACATAACAAGTTTCATCGCAATCGGTTCAGTAGTTTTGGCGTGAAAGACTAACAAACATCCATACATCCATACATCCATACATCCATACATCCATACATCCACACATCCATACATCCACACATCCATACATCCATATATCCATACATCCTCACAAACTATCACGTTTATAATATTAGTAAGATAAATTAATAAAACACCTTATTAAACAAGGAAGTGAGCAGTGACATTTAGAGGCCATTTCTGATATTTTCTCTTTGTCAAATATATGAATTTTATCAAAAACATATTATTGAAATATCCATTTGTTTAAACTTCTTTTAAGGTAGTCTGATAATAAATGTCGATTCATCTCTTTATTTATCCTATTCAAACACCTAAATTATTATAATAAATATTCATATCGCCATTGTTTCTCAACACAAACAATATTTTCATATCGTAGGTAGAAATCTTTCTGTTCTGTGGTAGGTAGCGTCTACTTTGATCTCCAATGTAAATTATATTGAAAGAGAATGGCACCTGTTTCGTTGTTTTGCTGTTTGCTTGTAGGAGCTTATACATTCAAGAATAAAGAATTTTTCAATACATAGATTTCTTCATTCAATAGTAATGTTTACTAATTACTTTACATTAAGCCTTGAACTACATCAGACGACTAGCTAAAGGCAAACACGCCCACACACCAAGGCAAAATATATCGAAAGAGTACAGCGCCAGTTTCGTTGTATTGCTGTTTGCTTGTGTGCGCTTATGCATCCTAGATTGAAGTAATTCTATGAGAGTAATGTTTCTTCAATTAATAGTAGTGATTTCTCCCGCCTTTGCATTAAATCTTTGACCATATGACCATATCAAACGACTAGTTCAGCACAAAGTTGCGCACTAGTGCAAATTATATTAAAAGTTGCATTGCTGTTTGTTAATGTATCTAAAATTGTAAGAATAAGACATGAGAGATAGGTTACTGCATTTGACCAAGACAGAAGACTAGGTGTGGGACTACTTATGCTACCATATCAGAGAATGATAATTAGGTAGGTACATTGTATGTCATTAATAGTTTGATATTGTGTAATTATGCTTTTGAGCTTATGAGAAACACACACTGACTTATTAAAAAGCACAAGAAAGCGTTGTTTTAAAATTGACGATACATTTTCTAGAGAAACATTTTTTATAAAGAGTGTAATCTAAACAAGATTAGACAACTCCTGGTGACCCATGTTTAGTAAATATGCAAGACACACTATTTTACACAAGAATCTTGTGAGAGTTACACTAAAGTGGGTCAAATGGCCTAGATCACATGTATCATTCTTGACGTTTCAATTTTATGGTCTGTTGGTCATCACTAAAGGTATTTCTTGCAACCAATTGAAATCAATTGACCTTCTCTTAATTACAGAAATTAAATATTTAGTCAAAATATTCATCAGGCAAGACCTGTTTCTCTTGGGGACTTCCTGCCTAGGGTTTACCCGAGTCCCTTGCAATAGACCCATTTGCGTCGAAACACCTTGTGGTTTTAGTCGGTTCGATTCCGACATACCACTTCACCGATGAAGTGAGGACCCGTGGGGGTTTACACACCACACAAAAACGATCTTTTTCATTAAAAAAATTAAATACATCATTGTCTCTCAGAATCATTTTGATCCATCCTTTGCCTGGAAGAGATTAAATTTAGCAATAAGGCCACCCTCTGTACATAATCTGTATGTATGTATGTACTAGCTGTTCCCCGCAGTTCCACCAGTGTTTCTGGTCACAGCTCCGTGAATACCCTCTCAAATATAAAAAGAACTATTCAAAACTCAATAATCAATACTCAATATTTATATATAACTTAAAAATATGTATCATCGTGGACTCTGTCTGGCACAGCATTGGGTATGAGAGAGAGGGCTTAATGTTATATTGTACGGGTCACATTAAATGCATATATACATATACTTGTATTAAGATTAATAAAATTATTTTACTTTTTAGTGTAATTTATATGATATTTATCTGACTGATTTTTCCAGAGATTAGCACGCACAAACAATCTAATTTTTCAGCTTTATTAGGTATATTATTATTGTACTTGCACTGTAGTAATGACGTACAAGTGTTATCTATCTATCTATCTAACGATCGCCTTTGTATTTGATAGTAGATTACGATTATTATGCATCATTATCGATATTTTCCTCTTCAGTTTATTTTACTTATATAACAATATTAAACAAACTGACTCACAGTGCTTTAGAGATCAAACTAAACAGATAACAAATATTATCTCATAAATATTATCTAAATATCAATCTGTGATACTCCTAATTGGTTAAATGATTTGGACTTTGCGCACGAATTTAAGTGACTGGATAAAGACAGTAATTGTGCAATAAGGGAAAGGATCGCAGTAGGAGAGTGAGAACTGTCGCGGTATCAGCCTTCTATATGTCGTTAGAAAGATGCAAGAATGTTGAAAGATAGAGTTGGGTATAAAACAGATAGTAAGATTTGGGATGTGCAAGCTGGATTCAGAAGAGGAATGGGTTGTACGGATCAAGTCTTCTCTCTAAGATGCAGCACTGGAATTTTTTTAGCAAAAAAAGGTGTTTTGCGCTTTCTTAGATCTGGAGAAGGGTTTTGATAGAGTGAAGAGGAATGAACATTCGTCGACACTATCTATGTATGGGTTGGATGACGTTTTGATACGGGCTTTGATACAGAGGCATCAGAACAAATAGTGTCTACGCAGACTGGTTTGATATGATCTCTAAGGGAGTCAGGCAATGCTGTGTAACGTCTCCGTGGTTGTTCAACTTATTTGTGGTTAGTAGTAGGTAGTGGTTAATTTCATAACAAAATGATTTGTATTGAAACGTACTGAAACGTGCAATTAAATACAAAATCTCTACAATTAGTTACAAATCACATAAATTGTAATATCACTTGATTACGATCTAATAAATAAATCAAATTACCAATCATCACATATTAAACAGTATAATTATAATTCTATGTTATTTAATCCAATTCCGTTTTCTAAAAAAACTCTTATTCCAACAATATTTTATTATTAAATGCCAACTTTTTAACTTTATAGCAAATATTGTTTAAAAATGTTAACTAATCTGTGAATATTCCGAAATTCACGTTACGGCGAAATTTTGTTAAAAAGGATTCTCTTCACGTATTAATATAATGATGATTATAGAATTAAAATGAAGAAAGTATTAATTAGGAATATTTCCAGATTTTACATGATAATTTTCATATAAAACTGCAATATTTCCAATTACTTCATTTACATCAAAATTATTCGATTACCTACATATTTTACTGAAAAGTGAAATAAGTACTTACGAACTTTTTTTTAAACTCCTCTATAAGGTATATTGTTTATTGAAATAGTATAATTTTCTATCTTATTCTAATACTTTATTGATTACGCTACACATACGTGTTTTTGTAATTGACTTAACCCATTTATTTATTAGGTAGATTTCGAAGAAAGTCTACCTATTGGTTTTGTACCAGTTGTCGAGTTTTCCAAAAATTTCTTTACAGGTCTAGTTATGATCTCTATACCCCAAAACAACCGCCAGTTAAAAAGTTTATATACATATATATGTATGTATATGTGTATGTATATATATATGTATGTACCCCAATTTTACCGGCACGATAGAGGTCGCAATTATGCACCGATTGCTTTCAAACTTGGACGAAAAATCAACAGGGCAAAAATGAAAGTTAAGTTCGTGAATTGTCGTATTCTCCTAAAGGGGACAGATATTCAAAAAAATTTAAAAAATACGAAATGTACCTCTGCGGGCCTGCTGCGGGCCCGGATTTTTTATTATTATTTTTGAAGTTATTAATCTAAACATGTCAAACTTTAAATGCGATTTTCCACAAAATTTAAATTTTGAGTTAATTCATTTTATGAATAAAGGTGCGATATGTTTGTTCAGTTTGCAGTGTCTGACTGTGTATGGCAACAACGCGTCAATGTAGATACCTAGGAATTTGACGTTATTTACAACTTCAACCCTCCTAACACACGGTTGAACTTGAAGACTCGCTTTATTGTTTACCGTAGCCTCAAATAACAGATCAGTGACGTCACAATAGGGGAGAGCGGGCAAAATGCCACGGGCCCATGGCTCTAAGCACACGAGGCACCAAGAGTGAACTTGTGCCCCATCCGATGATTTAGCCACGGGCCTCAGATGGGATAGTTACGCCACTGTAACAGACATTTTGTTTTGTTTATATTGAGTGTTAAATTGTTTGTACCGAACCAATTTTCAATATATTTAAAGAGGGTAGAGACCTTCGATACTAAGTTAATCGTGTCATTAGCAGATATTATAGCTGTGTCATTATCAGCAAAACTTATAAGTTTAGTGTCTAACGTGTTTATTTACGTACTCAACTAAGTAAATCATTACATATCATAAAACAGCCGCGTCTGTCTGTCTGTCTATTTGCGATAAACTCAAAAACACTGAACGGATTTTCATGCGGTTTTCACCAATAGATAGAGCGATTCATGAGGAAGGTTTATGTATATAATTTGTTAAGGTTTTGTGTAAATTGGTTGAAATATGATGATGATGATTGTTGAAAATGTCTCTGCGACTCGTGCGAAGCCAGCGATGGTTGCAAGTTTATGAATATAATGAAGATCAAGTCTTACTTGCATCATCAGCATATGAGTTGATGGACATTATTGAAGCTTAAGGCGAAAAGTAAGAGAGTAAATGCAAGCAAAACCAATATTAAGGTATAAAGGATGAAGAGATGACTTCTTATGAGGTTAAGATTAGAATTTAAAGAGTGGAACAAGTGAATGAGTTCGTTTATCTTGGAAGTTTGTTTACAAGGGCTGGAAAGCATGATTAAGATATTGAAAGACCAAAAAGGAAACTCAGTGAATGATACCCTGCACTCCTTTGTGAAAAGTCAGAATGTGTCCATAAAAGCATGTCTGGCGGTTTACGAGGGAGTGTTATCACCAACTTTAATGTACTAGAGTTGGGTACAGCAGAAGAAACTTGAGAGTAAAATTAAAGCCGTAGAAATGCGTTCACTGAGAAGTATGTGTAATGCAAGAATGACCGATAAAGTGAGGAATGGTCAGGTAAAAAAAAAGTGGGGGTTGAAAGAAGATGTAGTGACATGGGAATGCTGCGATAATTTGGGCAAGGTAAAAGGATGAGTGAAGAGGAAATGGCTGAAGGAAATTATAAGGGTCTGCGAGTGGGCGAGTGAAAGACGTATTAGAAGCACCAATAACCGGCGAGCGTTTATGCAAGGTCTGATGAAAATGGAAGAGGCGCAAGCTGTATGTCAGAATCGTAGTATTTTAAGTGGTGTTCTGTCGTCTCTCGTCGATGGGAATCAAGCGTGAGGATATGTATCTATGTTTCAGAAATTTAACTTGCTTTTAGCATCATTTAAGAGACAATAATAGAAATGAAAACACACTGTGGCCCCAAAATAAATTTAATGGTATATATTTTTAAGCTCTTATACAACTTATTATACATGTTATACTTAATTATAATAAAATCCACTTTAGCTTTTACATGTCGCGGTCTCCCTGGAACAAAATATTATTTATTTAAATGACATTTCACACGATATTCCAATTGGGCAAATTACAATTCTTGTTCAAATGCTATAACAAAGAAGGCCCCAATTCATAGAGATGATATAGATATATAAATATATATTTTTTGACTGGCCCGTTCGTCTAGTGGTTATAGTGACCCTGACTGATGAGCCAGAGGTCCTGGGTTCGATTCGCACCGAGGACAAAAAATTGTGTGATGTGAGACAAATGATCATGTCATTTGTTCTGTGTCTGGATGTAATTTATCCATAATGTAAATTTATTTAGGGGTATATATTCAGCTGTCCGGTTAATTGGTTACCATAATACAGACCCTGCCTAGTTTGGGATCACACGGCCTTGTGTGAGGTGTGTCAAATTATTATTATTATGTATATATATATTATATATCTGACTGGCCTGTTGGTCTAGTGGTTAGTGACCCTAACTGCTGAGCCAAAGGTCGTGGGTTCGCTTCCCACCTGAGTCTGGGTGTTCTTTGTGTCCGTTGTTTGTATGTTTGTAAAGTCCCCCGCGACACAGGAGTAATTCTTAATGCGGGTATTGTCATTTTTAAAGACAAAAAGAATATAAAATATATATGCCAATTACCCGGCCACGCGGAGCTCTGGCTTAGTAAATTGCAATAAAAAAAATTGTGACTGTAAATTGAGATAAGAATAATAACTATCCTATGAGAGATAGGATAGGATAAAATCGGTTCATTAGTTTAAGGGTTCATCGCGGACAAACAACGTGTAACGTACGTGTATTTATATGTAGACCTGTATATAATGATATAATATATGCATATTTATTTTTCTTCTAAGTCAGTCAACACAATATTTTGAAATACTTAAAAAAAAATGTCATCCGCTTTTCTTTTAAGGTTTTATTTATTTTTAGGTATTTTTCACTTATCGTAGTACTGCTACTTGTAGTAGTCTCGAATTATAGTAAAAATATACCGATTTGATTAGACAGTCATATAATATATTAGCATGTTATTCAATCATCGATCGACCCATATAAAGAGAAAATAATAAGAACAAAAAAGACGCGCAGTGTTTCACCTGTTGAGTGGGAATCGTGGATTCGATTCCCATCGAGGACAGATGGGCACGATCATTTGTTCTTATATTTAGAAATATATGCGTTTATCAGCACCATGGTAACTACACTATAGTTTAGATGGCAGTGTGTGAGAGGTGCCTTAAGTTATTATTGTTATTGTAAGCTTCGGCACGTATCGGCTCTACCGGAGTGATATCACGGCCTCACAGAAAACCGGCAGTGAAACAATGCTTGTTGTATTTCGCCCAGTGAATGAGGTTACCGGAGGCCCTCCTCTCCCCATCTTCCCCCTTCTCCCCCAATCCCCCTCTTCCCCTACACACTTTAAAGGCCGGCAACGCACTTGTGACTCTTGAGTTGCAGGTGTCAATGGACGGTGGTAGTCACATGCCATCAGGTGACCCGTCTGCTCGTTTAAAAAACGCACAAAGCATATATTCAAGATTGTGTAGAATATACCTACTGTATATATAGCACACGTAGTCCAGTCTCGGCGTTTGTCTAACTCTCAGCGGCAGAAATGGCGAGCAGCCGCCTGTAGCAGCCTGCGATGGACAGACAGGCGAGCAGTAAGAGCTCCCGTCGAGACACGCCTGTTGATACCTCTTGCCATTGTGTGTGCGGTACCTAAACAATTCATTTAAAAACTAAATTATAGGTGGCAAATAAACATATGGCCAGGCTCATGGACAAACCCAGCTTTCGGAATGGGGGGCTGAAAAAAAATGTCGGCCCTAGTAACCCCCCCCCCCCCTTCCCCCTGGGGGTAAAAGTCGAAAATTTTACTCAAAAATACTTTAATAAATTTAATGCAACATTTGATTTTTAAAGCCAGGGCGAAGCTGTTCTCATAATGTTTCTACAGGGTAGTTAACCATTCAAAACATTTTTATGAATAATCTCCAAGGAATATCATAGCATTCCACATTTCGGAGGGAAATTCCCTTCAATCCACGTAATCAGCGACATCGTTTAAAGTTAAGGGTTAAGCGTTCTGTCGATGACCAGCGATGCGATGATACTGTTATCATCTGTGATTATCATTTCAAACAATTCTTCTGAACATAACTATCATCTTCGTTAATCGCTATACTGTAACAACGAAGGGTTTGCACAACACGTTTCCATGCCATCACTACATATTATAAAACAAAGTAACCCGACGCGACTGTCTGTCTGTTCACGATAAACTCAAAACTACTGAACGGATTTTTATGCGGTTTTCACCAAAAAGTATAGCGATTCATGAGGAAGGTATATTTATATAATTTGTTAGGGTTTTGTGTATTGGTTGCAATATGAAGATGATTGTTGAAGATGTCTCTGCTACCCGTGCGAAGTTGAGGCGGGTTGCTGGTATAATATAACAAAGGCTCACTCGCATTGTCGCAAAGAGTATGTCACACGGTGTTTTATTAATTCTGTTGAAAGCCAACAATAAGAATAAGTATAGCAGCTCCAAGTTAGGGCATAAACCAACCCACAAGACGTATATAATATGCCGCATATAACAGCATATGTGATTTAATGTGCTATTGTGGCGTCTCAAATATATTGACGTGTCTTAAAATTAATGAGTAATATTTACCTATGTTTAATCCAACGCACCTTTTAGTACAAATTGTTGACCCTATTATTCGTTAAGGCGCTATGCATTATTAAGTTTTTTTAATGTCATCTAGACGTCTAGAACTCTAGACTGTTACGTGTAGACCAGATTTTAATTCTTTAGGTTTCCTTCAAGATCTCTGTGGTATCCCGCATGACAATGAGACATGTGTTGTCGCCACATCAAAAACTCTTATTTTTTAATTAAAAATAGGGCCAAACTATAATAGATAACACAGTTCACTATTTAATAAAAATAAGTTAATAGATATTATTTTGACTGGGATACCGGTAACGCAATACTATTGGTTGATTGATAAATATTAACAAATTGTGGGATTATAAAAGGGTAGGAATATGTTTAGAACGATTGACTTGAGTGCAAACAGAGGTACGAACAACTTGGCAGTTGCTGTTAGTTAGTGATTTTCATAGTTTATATCAGTGGTTTTGAGACTGTTTCTTACACATGTGCTGTACCTCCATTTGTGCGGAAATTGAAATTTACAAAACAATGCCGTAGTAGTTACTTATAGTATGACAAAATAAATATTACCTATGACTAATAACAACAGTTACGTTGTTATTGTATTTATGTGCTAGTTATTTGTAACGACATTTAGTTGAAAATAAAGTAATCAATTTTACATTATTAAGTACATTTAGTACTTAAATAGATACCTTAATATGTATAAATAACTGTGATTCTTAACTAATAAACAGTTTTTATTTTCAAAAAAGCGCTGCGGGATTTCACTTCTTATCCTCTAACCTGTAACCTCTCTCTACTTCTTATCCATATGCCATATTCGCCTCTTTAACCCCGAGGTATATTTCATACATGCATGCACTTACGCATGTGTCCCCGAATGTCAAGTGCGTGTTTGTCGGTCTGCCGGGGTATTCAGAGGCGTATTCAACACCCACATTTTGCCAACTATGATTTTGTACCCACTAGCATAATAGGGCCAAGCCTATTGCTGTCCACCTTGAGCATTAAAAATAGGCAAAATGGGCAAATTGGGAAAATTGGGAGAATATAAAGAGAAAGGTAGATAAAAAGGGAAGGTACTGGACGAAACAACAGACCCTCTATCACAATATATTATTATTTAACTGTAAAAAAAATAATACCTGAAGACTATCTCCCATGATGGATCCAATTGTGACACTGAACCCTGTCTGTGTATGGGCGTAGTCAGCCGGTGTAGCTGACCGCGCCACCTCCACCGCAGCGGAAGGGACGGGCGTGCCTTGCGACTGCAGTTGGAGTTCGATTCCCAGCGAGGGATGTGAGAGGATGATTAAGGACATATCATACCATCTATGAATGAAAAAAAAATTAAATACATACCAATCCCAATCGATACCGACGGAGTACTTTTATGGTTACTTGTAAAAAAAATGTTGTATTGTATTGTTTAGTATTATTGGCCTACAGCTATGCTAATTACAATTTAAAAAAAAATAACAAAACCTAAAGGGTATATAGGAGTAAATATATAAACACTAGAACAGGAACGTCTGCCGGGTTCATTTAGTAAACATGTTGGGACATATCAGTACTATTTTAATTATTTTTATTGTTTTCTAATCAACTTTTTAAAAATCTATGCGACTTTTTTATATTTTTATATATGTTTGTGTTGAGATATTTTTCGATACGTTATCCTCTACAAAGGAGTTCGAACATAAGTCTTACCTATCAGTAACAGACTCGTGCAGGAACCCTTCGACCGCTATGACGGGTACATTGTTGTTGAGGTCCCCGTGCACGGAGCGCACGTGCGCGATGCGTTGTTTAGCCGCAGCGTACGCGGCCGCGTACCCTACCGGCTGCGTCGCTGTGACGTCACTCAGGGCTGCGTAACCACTACAAATTTAATTTATTCACTATAAATACATACAGTATGTTTTTATCATTGACCTAAAACCCTACAACATCACATTATACGTATGAAATGGCCAAGTTTTAGTGCTAAATATAGTGGATACTGTGGCATAATTTAGTAGTGATGCCATCTTAAACCTTGATTACAATTTTTTACCGACTTCAAGAAAGGAGGTTATAATTTCGTCGGATTTATTTTTGTGTATTCCCCTATTACTGAAAGACAGCCAGACGAGCAGAGAGAAAGAGTTTCATTGTCATCAGGTTAGGATCTGATGTTGGGATCCTGGAGAAATCAAGGAAATTCTTCGAATATTATAAGTACGCCTGTATCGATTTGGGTATTTTTTTAAGGTAATTGGTACTTTTACTCTCGGAAAATACCATTTAGTAAAGTGGAATTGATGATGGAAACCACAGATGGCCACCGCAACTACTCAATTATAAGTATCTCACGGGTTGCTATTTGATTACTTTAATATAGTTGCTAAGTAATTTATGCTAACCACAATGCAAGATAAGTAGAGATAAAACATTAACAGACTTCAAAAAATTTTAGGTTATACTTTTTTAAATAGTAGGTAATTATTACGAATTAAAAAAACAAGGAGGTTCTCAATCCGACTGTATGTTTGTTGTGATATCTTCCCCAATGGTGAACAGATTTTAATAATTCTTCATTTATTGAATAAGTGATGTGATAAATTTCCAGACTGATACAACTTTGGAATGTAATTCCTATGCCAAGAGTGGCCAAATAGCTAATGAAAGTTTTAGTGGCATAATTTAGAGGCGTTGAAGTCTGTTGTACTTTTTAAGTGATAGTTACGGTAACAACAGCGAAAACTATGACAGCTTGTAAGTCTTAATAAGTTAATATATTGTCCTTACAAACATAATTGCCCGTCAAAAAAAACTAATTACGCGCCATATTGCTTTTTTTTTTTCAAAAAATGTATAGTCAGTATCACTCAGGATGATGTAACGATTCTACAATACCCCATACATACATCCAAATCTATTCCGGCATTTAGAGGTTATGATGGAATAAAGAAACTCACATACATACCTACATGAACCCTGAAACATTACTTTCCTTTTTTGGGCTGTCGTGTAAAAAGGAATTGGTTGAGAAAGTTAGAATTCTCTTTTTATCGCAATTATTTGAAGTTTATCCAGGACTGTTGTCATTTATAGGATTGACAAACCAATTGTGAGTGGTCGTCCTTCACAATTAAGTACCTACTGGTGGAGCGCCAATATATTTATAAAATGCATACATAATCGCACCATAATATATTTCGTTATATTATAAATTTCATAGTCTTTATAGTAAACCACATTCTGTTTGTCGAATGCAATTAGTGCTGGTACTGCTGTAATATTGCCAATGTACTCGACGATCTCAAGAGTAGATCTTCAAATAATGTAAACGCGCTGCACCTGATTGGTGCAAGAAAAAACGGACATACCCTGCTCTCATCGCTTTTCGCTAAGAAGACTCCTTTAATATAAAAATTTTGTTCCGCCACGGACTTCAGTTATATTTCTCGTGAAAAGAAGCTGATTTTCCGTTAGTCCTATAGCCGTGTAGTGTTTGGACTCGCTTGTAACCTTTACAAGGTGTATGTGGAGTGCTCCAGTCTTCGATCGTGACCGGCCGGTCAATACCTTGCAAGAGACCGTAGAAACCTCGCCGCTGCTCGCTGCCTTCTGGAGGATCGGGACTTGGTCGGTGTTGCAGGTTAGTGCTGGCATGATTGTTTTGATCGATAGAAGTGGTTTACTTCCCTACACCTCGTACGCTAACTGTTGAGCAATCACACCCTGGTTGGGCTATTTACACGCCTGACCATACAATTTGGTCCTTACGAGTACGGATAGGCCAGTGATTCACGTAAATATTGGTGAATTTACTTTTCTATTCATATCATAAAAAAGATTCACGTAATTCTAGTGAATTCTTGCCGCCATTTTTCCTCGCTCACAGATTTACGTAAAATTGGTAAATTCTGTGTTTAAAACGCACGAGAACTACGTAATTATTGGTAGACTCGTATTTAAATATAATTAATTGTTCGATTTGGTGAATTACGTATTAATTGGTAATAATATCCATTATACTCAATTTAGTTGAACTTATTTATACCTACCCACTTATTAACCGCTCCACCACTGTACTTTACGCTAAGTCATTTTAGGATTTAAATTTAACTTGTGTTTTTACACTAACTAGGTAGATATACCTATCACTTTGTAGTTGTATTGTGATATTATTTTATAAACATGACGGAAAGCGAATCAAGCCGCGAAGTCATGTTGGTTATGTTGAATCAATAGAAAGAATTATTATTTCAACGTATTAATCGTATGTACACATCGTCGAAAGGTATAATTTCTTTCGATTCATCAACGCGAGCTAACGAGAATTTTCTGGCTGAAACGGAGATGATGGATGAGTTACGCGATAAATTTGAGTCCATTGTTGATAAAATAAATAATATAAATTTGTTATCAAAGATTACGGTCAATCCCGAGTATTCTTGCCTCGATTCATTTGATGATTTATACTCGAGAGTTAAACGCGTTAGAAATAAAATATTAACCACTTCTAAGGTGCGTTCACTCGAGACCAGTAGCTCGATCAAGTCCGTAGTGAAATTAGAACCTTTAGTAATTCCGAGTTTTGACGGACGCCCTGAAAACTGGAATACCTTTTATCAGTCTTTTAAAGCTAATATTCATTTGAATCAACAGCTTTCTGACTCGCAACGTGTACAGTATCTAATTTCTAAACTCACCCACGACGCACTAAAATTCACTTCCGGTATTATTCCGTCAGGTGAAACATATAAAATACTGTGGGATAGTTTGGTTAAGAAATACCACGACAAACGCTCATTAGGTACATATTATCTCAATAATATACTGGACTTAAAAACTTGCTCGCACACTGCGAACGCTCTTGATACCTTTGTTAGTAAATACTCCGCTTCGATTTCAGCTCTAAAAGAATTAGGCATAACAGATCTAACTGATTTTATTTTTCTTCAATGCGCTTTGAGAAGGATGGATCCTCAAACCATCCAAGCCTTTGAACTTTCGATTCGGGATGTGGAAGTGCCTACGACACAACAGCTTATCGCTTTTATACAAGATCAGGCTAAGATTTTGGAGCGCTCAAACCCGCGAAATTCGTCATATACGAAACCCGCTGCTGTTGTTACGTCGCCCTCACGCGACCGGCGCGTTCATCACACCTCCAAATCTTTTGTCGCCAGTGAGTCCGCTAATAATGCAAATACTCTCACATATTCGGCGCCCGCAGCAGTTACCGCGAATTGTTGTTTGTGTAGTGGTAACCATCGACATTTATATGATTGCGCTCAGTTTAAAAATATGCGAGACGCAAGGGCTAGATATGAGTTTATTAAATCGAAGTACGGTTGCGTTAATTGTTTAAGCACTTTACATAAACTTCCGGATTGTAAGAGTACGTCAGTCTGTTTCTGTAATAAAAGACACCATAGGTTATTGCATTTTGATAGTAATAATTCGCAATCGCATGCGGCTATGGTAAATACCGCCGTCGCGTACTCGCCGCCGCCCGCTCATCGAGCGACCGTTACTTCGCCCGCGCCTTCTCATCGCGCTCACACGACTTCGTCATGCATTCGAGCGCCCCCGCTTGCTACAGAACCAGTTACACATACACAGTCTTACACTTCTTGTCATAAGGGTGATATACTTTTGTCAACCGCTCAGGTATACGCGCGCTCTAAGGGTAGCGCTGGTATCAAATCTGTAGTTAGGTGTTTGATAGATAATGGCTCGCAGAATAATCTAATAACATCTGCTTGTTCTAGTTTATTAAATTTACCGATAATACCGTTGAATAATTCCTATGTTAAAGGTGTTGGTTCCGCTTCAAGTCCGATAATCGGTTATGTTCATTTAGACATTGAATCCCGTATTTATCCGGATCAGAAATACACTATACATGCGCTTGTTGTAGAATGCATTACGGATCAATTGCCTTCGAAATTTATCGATTGTGATCGCGACCTAGATTTTCGGAACCTTCCGCTCGCTGACTTAAGCTGGAATATTCCGGGCAAGATTGATTTATTGTTAGGTGCCCAGCTATTCCCATTTATATACTTAGGAAATATGGTCGAGTGTGGGCCGCGCGCACCGTGTGCTTTATCTACAACATTTGGTTACGTACTTATGGGAGATTACCCGCGTAAACATATTTTACCTACTGCCGCGTCTTTTTCTGCGTTAGCGCTTAATGATATAGTGCAAAAGTTCTGGGAACTTGAAGAAGTACCCATGAAACGCTTGTTGTCACCAGAGGAGACAGATTGCGAAAATATTTTCACGGCTACCGACGTAGGTCGTTATACAGTTGCATTACCGTTCTGTAGGGACCCTTCGGAATTAGGTAATTCGCACGCTACCGCTTATCGCCGTTTCGTTTCACTCGAGCGTAAGCTCCGTCAGGCACCGATAGTGCGCGAAAATTATAACAAGGTTATTCAGGATTATATTGATAACAATTACCTCAGTCCTGTTAAAGAATCTGAGCTGTCCTCTGATGGTTATTATATACCGCATCACGCAGTAGTCCGACCTGATAAACCGATGCCGCGCATCGTATTGGACGCGAGTGCTAAAACGCATACAGGACTTTCGCTTAACGATATATTACATATTGGACCCAATTTACAGGCCGATCTGTTTTTATTATTGTTAGGTTTTAGATTATTTCCTATTGCAATGAACGCTGATATAAAACAATATTATTTACGGATTGGTGTACCAGTAGACCAACATAAATACCTACGCATTTTATTTAGATTCAACGAATCGGAAAAAATTCGAACTTATGCCTTTAATAGGCAACCTTTCGGTCTCAAGTCAAGCCCTTACATAGCTATGCGCACTGTGCGACAGCTGGCTACTGACATGAGTCCGCTCTATCCTGATGCCGCGAAAGTGGCAGAGACCTGTCTGTATATGGACGATTTGGTTCTTTCTATTGCAAATGAGGATACTGCCACGCAATTAGCTCACAACTTGATTAAGTTTTTCAAATCGGGTGACTTTGACTTAGTGAAGTGGTCTAGCAATTCACCAGTGCTACTTGACTCGCTTCCCGACACGCACCGCAAGTCGCTTGATTTTGATGTTGACAATAATGTCTCTAAGGTCTTAGGTCTCTCATGGGAACCATGTGAAGATAATTTTCATTTCACATGCGCCGCAATTAATGAAAGGTGCACCAAGAGAAACATACTCTCGATGGTTGCACGACTATTTGACGTGCTCGGATTGGTCGCGCCTGTGATTCTCTATGCCAAGTTGTTAATTAAGGAACTGTGGCTCAGCAATTGTGATTGGGACGATCCTGCACCGGAGCACATACGCACCCGTTTTTTCGCTCTTGCGCAAGAACTTCAAATGCTTGACACTTTAAGGATTCCACGTCATGTAGGCGTCGAAGTTGGTTGTGAATTACGTCTTGTTGCTTTTTGTGATGCTAGCATGAATGGTCTGGGATGTGTCATTTATGCCCATTGTACCTACCCGTCTGGCATTCAAACTCGCATTCTTTGCGCTAAATCAAAGGTTTCGCCAACAAAAATCTCTACGCTCGCTCGCTTAGAATTATGCGCTATTTTACTTATGTCAAAATTAATAAAAACTGTGCGAGACACATATGCAACACGTATGACCATTGCCGGGATATACGCATTTTCTGATTCCACTATTGCTTTATCATGGGTTCATTCTTCACCACATCGTTGGTCAGTTTTCGTCGGTAATCGCGTCGCTCAGTGCCAAGAAAACTTGGACTCTAAACATTTTTATCATATTGCCGGAGCTAGTAATCCAAGTGATTGTCTTTCGCGTGGTATGCTTCCATCGCAACTTTTGACCCACGATTTGTGGTGGAAAGGTCCTCCGTGGATTCGCAGCTCATCTGAGAAGTGGCCGATTAAGCCATTCTCGCTTAATAATTGCTCTGTCTTGCCTGAACTCAAGGCAAATGTGTTGGCTGCCATTACTCACACAGAGCCGCCGTTGCTGTGTACGTTAGCACAACGTGTTTCTTCTTGGGAAAAGTTGCTACGTATCACCGCATATGTATTAAAATTCGCAAGACCTAAAGTTAAGGTCGAACCTCGTTCTATAGCAGGGTTGACAAGTGCTGAGAATGCGTTAATTCTCGCCGTTCAATCTGTGCACTTCTGTGAAGATATCAAATTGATCAAGGCTGATAAATTACCTTCAAAAAAGCTGCAAAGCCTCTTCGTCTTCTTAGACAAACAAGGGATTTTACGCATTGGAGGAAGACTTTCTGGATCAATGCTTCCTTTCGAAGCTAAACATCCGGTTCTTCTCCCTAAACGCGATCATGTCGTTGACTTAATAATACAGCATTTTCATGTTGTTAATTGTCACACCGGACCTGGACTTCTTATGTCTATTATACGACAACGCTACTGGATCTTGGATGCCAGGACTGTTATCAGGTCCAAGTTGCGAAAGTGCAACACTTGCTTTAAATGCAACCCAACGCATCCAACGCCTATAATGGCTGATCTTCCTGATTACCGTGTTTCAGAGGCCAAGGCATTTTGTCACACTGGTGTAGATTACGCTGGTCCGATAAGGACAATCCTTTCTCGCCGCAGAGGTCAACATGCGCAAAAGGCGTACATCGTTCTTTTTGTTTGCATGGTCACACGTAGTCTACATATTGAAGTGACCAGTGATTTAACTACTGAAAACTTTCTAGCCGCGTTTAAACGCTTTATTTCCCGTCGAGGACCAGTTTCATGTCTCTATTCCGATAATGGATCTACTTTCATCGGTGCGAAGGCACATTTAGATGAGCTGTATAGTTTTTTATTGAACTCTAGCTTCAAAAACGCGCTGTCGAATGAGTTGCTCTCTCGACGCATAGAGTGGAAGATGATTCCCCCAAGATCACCAAATTTTGGTGGGATGTGGGAAGGGAATATAAAGAGCATGAAAACGCATTTATATAGAGTAATAGGAAGTCAGTTACTTACATACGAAGAACTGCAAACTGTTCTTACTCAGATAGAGTGTATTCTTAACTCTCGTCCATTGAGCGTATTATCGTCAGACCCTTATCCTGAGGTGTTAACTCCCGCGCATTTTTTGATGTCTACTCCGTTGCAATATTTACCCGCTGCTGATTTGTCAGATCAACGATTGAGTCTGTTAGAACGTAAAAAGTTGTTAGATAGTATGGTCCAATCCTTTTGGAAGAAATGGCACTTAGAGTATTTGCACACGTTGCAAGTTAGGCAAAAATGGGCTACTCCCGACAAACCGGTAGAAATCGGAACTGTTGTTCTTCTTGAGCAGGAGAATTCTCCACCGTTGCATTGGCCGTTAGGAGTAATTACGGACGTGTTCAGAGGCTCTGATAACGTTGTACGCGTGGCGATAGTTAAAACGCAAACTGGAATTTACAAACGCGCTGTAACTAAATTATATCCTATTCCTACACAATAAATTCAACTTAGTTTAAACCTTATTTTTTAGTTTAGGCCGCTATATTTATCATATTTATTATTTAATCGCATAATGCATGTGTTACTCTCGGTCAGTTAGAAAATTCGCGTGTTTTGAAACATCTTGTGATGTTCCAAGGCGGGGTGCATGGTGGAGCGCCAATATATTTATAAAATGCATACATAATCGCACCATAATATATTTCGTTATATTATAAATTTCATAGTCTTTATAGTAAACCACATTCTGTTTGTCGAATGCAATTAGTGCTGGTACTGCTGTAATATTGCCAATGTACTCGACGATCTCAAGAGATGGCGTTAGCAGTCTTCAAATAATGTAAACGCGCTGCACCTGATTGGTGCAAGAAAAAACGGACATACCCTGCTCTCATCGCTTTTCGCTAAGAAGACTCCTTTAATATAAAAATTTTGTTCCGCCACGGACTTCAGTTATATTTCTCGTGAAAAGAAGCTGATTTTCCGTTAGTCCTATAGCCGTGTAGTGTTTGGACTCGCTTGTAACCTTTACAAGGTGTATGTGGAGTGCTCCAGTCTTCGATCGTGACCGGCCGGTCAATACCTTGCAAGAGACCGTAGAAACCTCGCCGCTGCTCGCTGCCTTCTGGAGGATCGGGACTTGGTCGGTGTTGCAGGTTAGTGCTGGCATGATTGTTTTGATCGATAGAAGTGGTTTACTTCCCTACACCTCGTACGCTAACTGTTGAGCAATCACACCCTGGTTGGGCTATTTACACGCCTGACCACCTACTATTTAAAAAGGTAAGGTTAAAAGGTAATGTTAAAAGATAAGGTTAAAGGGTGAGGTTGAAAGGTAAGGTTAAAAGGTAATACAACCAAGTATATTGTCTGTACACTTCTAGAAGTCTTATAAGTCTTTATATGGACTAGAGGTCGCCTGGTGGTCGAACTTCGACTATAATTCATTTTTGGTTTATTTCATTGGCCAGTATAACTTGAGCTGTCATTGTATAAATGTACGTACCACGATACGCGTGTATGTTAATAATTAAGCCATTTTCATTTAATAATAATTTTTATATTTGTAACATATATTGTTTAAAAAATGTTGCATTCTGCATTTTTTTTCTACACTGCTTCTATACATAGAGTTTGAGTATTCAACATATCATGTTCTTCGCAATTTTTTCTTAAAAATGCTTACAAAAATTATCTTCCTGTATTAATAACTACATATTAAAATGCAAAGTTCCCCGACGCGTCTGTCTGTCTGTCTGTTCTCGATAAACTCAATAACTACCGAAGGGATTTACATACGGTTTTTCACCAATAGACGGAGTGATTCAGGAGTGGTCAGTGAGGCAGGTTTATGTGTATAGTTCATTAGGGTTTTGTGTAAAATGGCTGAAATATGACGATGATTGTTGAAGATGTCGGAAAAAATCAATATTATATGCTTAGGTGGCAAATAGATACTTACACAACATTGGCTTTTCCAAAGACAGTCTGAAATGCTTGTCTAATAGGTGATATTTTGACTTCTTTGTCAGACGCAACTACAATCAACATATCTCCACCAGTTTCTGAAAAGAAAGCATTTTAAGTGATTGACATTTAGCCAATGTAAAGTTTGTACTAGGTGGGGTTTGAACCCACAAACGCATTGTCCTTGCGATCAAACGTTCAAACCCCACCTTATACAGTAGCATATCTTAGATATGCAATTTTTAAAAGTAAGTAATCCTACATTTAAAGGTAGAAATAAAAGCTTCATGAGAAAACGCTGTCGGCTTTCGCTAACGGTTCGCTTCAAATCAAACATTTTATATATCTTTCAGTACATTAGTACTTGGGGCTATCTATAAATTACGTCACACGTTAAGGGAGGAACGGAATGTGACATTGTGTGACAATGGGTGGGGGGGGGGTCGTAAGCGTCGTGACGTCACATACGCTACTACAATTTAAATTAAAAAAAAATTAGAATGCTCTTTTCAGTTCTGGGTGTAAAATCGCAAAATATGTGACGTCACACTAGCGAGAGGGGGTTCCAAAAATGTAACCAGCTGTGACAAGGACGGGGGGGGGTCCAAAAATCATAAAATTCGTATGACGAAATTTATAGCTTTTAAAAACAAAATAAAGTTTTATATAAAACCATTACCTACATATCTACATGAGGTATAGTTGTATAGTTTTAGGACGCTCTGTACATACAGGATGACTAGACTAGACACGATTAATATACAGAGTGTTGGTTAAAATCACTACCAAAATTAGAAAAATATCCTATAAACTACTCACTAAGGTACTCTTTCATCTGTGGATCTAGTGTAGTGATCACTGAGTCCACAGAGTTCTTGGCCTTCTCAGCCACACGGTGTAGTATGCCGCCAGTAGAAACCGCCCCTTTCATCCATGTGAACAGGCCGCTTCCAGGTAATATATCACCTGAGGAAAATATTCTCTTCATAAATGACCAGTTTCATTTGTAAAACAAAAATATACACATTATACATACTAGCTCTTGCCCGCGACTTCGTTCGCATGGACATTTTGATGCCTGTGTGCTATTCCAGATTATCATCTATCTCTGTGCCAAAAGTCATCCAGATCCGTTCAGTCGTTTTGGAGTCATTGAGTTATAAACGTCCAACCATCCAAATAATACTATTGCGGCTTCGCTCGCGCATGTACACATTTATATTTTTTGTACGGAACCCTAATTATTTTTCCAAAACAAAAGTATCCTCAGTTACTCCTATAATACATAGGCTGCACTAAAAGTATCGGGACTGGAATATTTTCACTGTTTCTGTCATATTAAAATCTTTTTATTTGAAAACTCCTTGGTTTTAAAAGTCGAATACCATTTATTTATTTAAAAAAAGATTCTCGGTCTTGTCACAAGGTTTTGTCAAACTTGTTTAGTCGTTGAGAAAATGGAGTTGACTCGAGAAAATTTAAGAGCGATGATTTATTATGACTTTCAAAGTGGTTTAACGCAAAAACAGTGTGTTGACCGGATGATTTCTGCATTTGGTGATGAAGCCCCATCCAAAACCACAATTTATCGCTGGTTTGCTGAATTTCAACGTGGACGTGTCAAGCTCAGTGATGATCCCCGTCAAGGTCGTCCAAAAACTGCAGTCACCCAAGAAAACGTTGATGCTGTGCGTAAGCTGATTGAGGAAGATCGACATGTGAAATACCGCGAAATTCAGGCAACTTTAGACATTGGCATGAGTCAAATACAAATAATCTTGCATGAACAATTAGGTGTAAAAAAGTTGTTTTCCCGATGGATACCGCATTCGCTCTGTGAAGAGCAAAAAGCGGCTCGCGTTACTTGGTGCGTCAGAACTCTCGAAACATTCCACGCAGGATCCTCAAATGCTGTATACAACATCGTATCAGGTGACGAATCCTGGATATACGCGTACGAACCCGAAACAAAAAACCAGTCACGAGTTTGGGTGTTCGAAAATGAGTTAAAGCCAACAAAAATTGTTAGTTCACGAAGTGTTGCAAAAAAAATGGTGGCCACGTTTGTCTCCAAAACCGGCCATGTTGCGACTATTTCTCTTGAGGGACAAAGAACGGTTAATGCAGAATGGTATGCTAGCATTTGTTTGCCACAGGTCGTTCCTGAACTCCGTAAAGAGAACTGCAACCGCCGCATCATCCTCCATCACGACAATGCGAGTTCTCACACCGCGCATAGAACAAAAGAGTTTTTAAAGCAAGAAAACATAGAATTATTAGACCATCCACCGTACAGCCCTGACCTAATGATTTCTATACTTTCCCTAAAATAAAGAATAAATTGCGTGGTCAGAGATTTTCATCACCTGAAGAAGCTGTGGACGCCTACAAAACGGCCATTTTGGAGACCCCAACTTCCGAATGGAATGGTTGCTTCAATGATTAGTTCCATCGTATGGAAAAATGTGTCAAATTTCGCGGAGAATACATCGAAAAGCAATAAATACATTTTTAAATAGTAATGTTGTGTCACTTCCTTGATTCCCGAAATTTTCAGTGCCGCCCTCGTACCAGCTATCTGTGTCTACCCGTTGTGTGTAATCTATGCGCGACAGACAGACAAAATTTTTTGTCTGCCTGTCTGTTTGTTCCGGCTAATCTTGTATGTTTTGGTATATGTATCGTGTAAACATTCGGATGCATTTAGTGAAAAGCTGTTATGACATTACAAACAGACACTGAACACCCAAGTCACTCGCCAAGCAGTAGGGCCGGCAGAAGTAATAGTACATTTCTAACTAACTATTGGCAGCAGCTTTGAGCAGTTATTTTTCTCTGGATGATAGATACCATGTGTGTACCTTTTCTGTGCCCCTAACAATTTGTTTGCAAAATTTCATGACAATCGATAGAGTAGTTTCGGCGTGAAAACGTAACACACAAACTCAATTCCGCATTTATTAGTATTAGAAAAACAGCAATGCAGCAGTCTAACTCATCATCAATCAAAAAACATACCAATTTTCTCCAAATCTGAGGTAGAATCAGTCAGTGAGTCTGGAGACTGTGTAGTCTGCGAGCCCTCTGGTGACCTGATAGACAGTGTTGGTTCTCCCTTACTAAGTGGGATAGCTGGGCTGCAACAAATATTAGAATAAATACTTTTTGATTATCATTCTATTTATATTTATCAATGAAATCACAAAATTATTATATTTTTATTACTTTCAATTTTCTCTTACTCATTCATCATATCATTTAGTTTAAATTCTTTAAATAAAATTTATTGTGAAAGTATATTCATAATTTTAGGACCTAGACACTTCAAGAACTATGATAGATGGACTACAGATATTGATGTAACTTGATAGAAGTGAAATAAGTTAGTTAAATGCTTTCGTTGTCTTTCGCCGAGTGAGTGAGGTTACCGAAGGCCCTTACCCACCTTCCCCCCTTCCCCTACTCCCACCTTCCTCAAAGGCCGGCAACGCACTTGTGACTATTGAATTACAGGTGTCTACGGGCGACGGTAGTCACTTACCATCAGGTGACCCGTCTGCTCGTTTGCCCGCTATACCATAAAAAATCAAAAAGTTAAGTACCTCGGAGAGCACCTTAAGTCGTCGGTTCCGGTTGCCACACAAACATCTGTGGGATTCGTTACGGATAGTTGGGAGCCATAAAAAAAAATTCCGACAACCTGGTCTAACCACAGAACTTCGATATCGCCCAGCACTTGGGTTGTGAAGGTCTGAGCCATCAGACATTCACAGCCCAAGTTCTGGGCGATGGGCGATGGGACTGCCAAGTCGCTTCACGTAAAATATCGAATTTTAATTAGACTGAAATCCGACCTCAACTTAGTTGGGGTAAAAGACTCGGAGGGAAGAAAAGTAAGTTAAGTACCTAAACTTCTCAGAGATATCTGCCTGTGCTGCTGTGGGCTCATCTCTTGACTGCACAATAATTGGTTGAACTGGGACAGCGACTGGAATTGTTACAGGTTGGGCTGTAACTGATGGAGCCTGAAAATAGTATCTAAACTGTTAATTTGAGGTATTAGAGAATGTAAACTATAATTGAATTTTTTAGTGTTATTTTACCAATATTATCTCCCTCCCTCTCTCTCCCCCTAACTCCCTGCCTCTCTCTCCCCCTAACTCCCTCCCTCTCTCTCCCCCTAACTCCCTCCCTCTCTCCCCCTAACTCCCTCCCTCTCTCTCCCCCTAACTCCCTGCCTCTCTCTCCCCCTAACTCCCTCCCTCTCTCTCCCCCTAACTCCCTCCCTCTCTCTCCCCCTAACTCCCTCCCTCTCTCTTTCCCTAACTCCTTCCCTCTCTCTTTCCCTAATTCCCTCTTCCTCTCTCTCTCTTTCCCTAACTCCCTCTTCCTCTCTCTCTCTTTCCCTAACTCCCTCTTCCTCTCTCTCTCTCTCCCTAACTCCCTCTTCCTCTCTCTCTCTCTCCCTAACTCCCTCTCCCTCTCTCTCTCCCTAACTCCCTCCCTCCCTATATATATATATATATATATCTACTATATCTACTTACATGCGTCGAGAATAAGGAATAAACTCCAATAAAGCATAAAAAGCCTAATAACGCTGCCTTCCAATCACAAAATTTAACTCTTCATATTTTTTTCATACCGGGCGCCTTATATGCAAATCGATTCTTAAGGAGTAAACTCCAAAAAAGTGAACCGTGAACCTCCTTTAAGAAATCTCTCACTCTCTGTTCAAGTTGCGAACTCACTACATTTTGGGTTAATACGAACAAGCATAAACTACTTCGGTTAAAAGTGAAATGATAATATTGATGGTTCATGATTTACCTACAATTGGAATGTATATAGGACTGACAACGAATTACAAGAGTGATACTCCGTGGGCAGGAGCTTAAAGGAGCTTAGAGGAACACCAACATGCACAACCATTTAACATGGAATCGCAATTGCCAACATCTGATGGAAAGTTTTGAAATGATCAACACCTTCTCTTCAATAGGTTCCTCTTGGCCTAATACCATTTTACTTTGGAAACGATTTGTGTAGAACATTTTCAGTGTTGTTATACGAAAAAAATATTAAATAGATCAAAATAAATATACAACATCTTTACTCCATTCATCTCATGTTAAGGTTTACGTACGAGATCAACAAGGATAAGTCGTTATCTTTCTTAGATGTTAAAGACCGTGAGATCAGATGGGGTCCTTTACACTTAAATACGTGATGGTACATGACAAATCGAAAACATCGAAAATGGGAGGGGGGATGAAGAAACAAACGGACTCATCAACGGAGCTCGGACATCAATGTGTCAGTGAGCCCTTGAACCAGGCCAGTATAACATCTGGTACTGGTCGAAACGTCAGGAAGTTCAAAGGTACACAACCAAAACTGTCGCGTTAATTCTCATAAATATGTATAGTCCAGCCACTTTACCATTAAAAAGGGGTCAACCTCGGAATGAGAGATAATAAGTAGAATTTTTGTATATACCTTCATTTTGGCGTTCTAAAAGTTGTCTCAAGTCTCATAAAATCTTGTGTCAAAGTTAAAAAAAAAAAACAGTTTTTCGCGATTATCTTGGTTTCTACTGGTCCAATGATGTTAACATTTATTATGAAAATTGTAGAGCATAAAATTTGCGACAAATTTTATTTGAAATATTTTTTCATGAGCTCAAACGTTTAGAGGTATTGCAAGGTCAATGGTGAATACCTGTGAACACTACCTTGAATTTTGAATTCTTTGTATTATTTATCAGTTAATACTAACTAAAATTATTTAATAGTATTTTACATAGCCTATCTACATTGATACATTTTTATTCTTTTTTTTTCATATAGTACATTTATTAAATGCATTGCATATGTTCATATATATTATGATATACACAAATTCAGCAATCTTATCATTACTATTATCAGATATTAGATATTTATTTATTTCTCTCTCAGAACTTGATGATGGCTCACTGTCCGTGAATATTTATTTATTTATTTATTTTAGGTTAGCCAACAATTGTTTCCACAATACATTTACTATTTATAAACTAAGTAACATTTGCTGGTGTAACAATTAATTACAGGCTAACACTGCATGGACAATACACGGTAGGAATTAATAATAATTATTATAATAAAATGATAGAATTAGAAGAAAGATCATTCTAAGTGTTAGCATAATACCAGCACTACTTCTCATTAAGTAGCACAATGTTGAGCTAATGACCATTTTTGGCTCCAGAGGTGCCTTTTTTTTATATTTGTCGTAACACTCTTCCTAATCTCTTGTGACTTTGTATGAGTGCAAAATAAATATGTTTCTTACTTTCTGTCTACTAGCCAACACACACTAGATAGGGTTTGCAGCCAGAACTACGGATCCGGCTTTAAGGATTAGGGTACCATGGGAACCAACACTGGTTTTGGAGTTGAAGTCGTGGTGGTTTGTGGTTAGCTGTGCACAGAACGGGCATATCGTCTGCTCCACCATGTGTCGGTGTAGCGTCCGATCGCGCGCGCAGCGGAATGAACCGGTCTGAGGCGAAGGGCTCTTTGGTTTTCCGTTGCAGGGCTTGGAGCGTCACTTAGCAGAGGTCCCGTTGGGTTGACCGTAGAGGTTGTATAGGGTGGGGTGGGGACAGTATAAACAAATACAAAGGTGTAGAAGAAGAGGGCATGCCCCAAAATATGATACCATATCTCACTTGTAGTATGTATGTAATGAGGGTTAATAGGCATAGTGTTCCTTATTCATTTTATTCAATTTATTCTATTCTCAACTGAACAATATTTGTATCTGCCAGAAAAACATAATTAATGATAATAATTTATTTCTCAATGTGGCAGCACATAGTTCTGCAACTCTTTAGCTAACAAGCTAGATTTTTTCGCATTCTCTAAACTAGGATCTCTAATTTGAGATACTGTTATAGATGTTTTAATTTAGATGGAATTGATACCTACTTCAGCAGCAGCAGGAGCAACTACTAAAGGGCTGGCTGTTACAAAGTTTGGCAATTGCGACGGTGGTGATACGCTTGAAAGCAGATTACCACCGCTGCCTGCTGGCACAGGTGGCTGCGGAATCTTCGTCTTCTTCTCTGGATTGCTCATCTTCTTTTATCTTAACAAAACATCCCATAACTATAACACTCGAAAGATTCAATAATTCTCATACATCCTAAATAAATGTCTTATAATTAGGATACGCCAGCGTAAATATTTTAATACAATAAGCAAATAATGAAAATGTTTTCACCTTCAAACAAATTCACAACAAAACAATTCCGTGGACATTTACTATTTGACAGAATCTGACAGATGTTTCTTGATCGTGACATCCCCTGACACTAATTTGTTGTGTGAAAGAAACAAGTTCTATGAATGTCTCATTTTCATTGCCCTATTGGTATATTGGATAAAATAAAACTTATAATGGAAGAAATTATATTGTTGGGGTCTTTTACAAGTTGTATGAGCCTATTTGGTGTGACTTCTTTTATTAAAATATTGCAGGAGAAATTAATATTAATCTAAGCTATCTTCGCAAATAAAATTGAATACGTCACTAAAATCTGACAGACTTAGAAGTTTCGTATATGAAAATAATCAGTTCTATAGCATTGTAAAGTGGTTATTTTCTTCACACTTACACTAATTTACGTCAGACGATATTTAATCATGTTAAAAATTGACAGTTATTTTTAACATAATAGTACACAAGGGGTTGTTCATTTCTGTCAAGCAAACCTCAACCTCATATCGGAAAGTTATCTCGTTGTTTTCGGCAAAATCATTGGACGCTTGTGTATTATCCGGTTTATCGTTTGCGGTCGTGTTTAATCTTAGTGTTTTTTAATGATGTCGGAGGGTCCAGATACGCCGCCCTTTAGCACTGTGGATATTAATAACGATAACAGGGATGACGAAGATCTTTTCGCGTCTGCGGTCCAGGTATCTTATTGGAATCCTGTTCTAATAACTTGTTATGTCGGCATCCGCCCCCCGGCTACCCAGCGGGCATCTTATCGACGCCCCTATGCTAGTTAAATATTGAAAAGAATGTATATATTATTACATACTCGTACTGCATAAAAATATTGTTGTATAAATCTTAATACTCTAAGTTAGCCCAAAAAATAATCGTAATGCATTATTACTATATATTGGTATTAAACTTGATTTTACTTTAAAATATCCTTGAAGATAATAATGATTAAGATAATTTTATTGTTAAACTAGTGGTCATTGTTTTATCTTTTAGTTAGTCACCTGATAGTTGTCTCTTTATGTACTGTTTGACTAGTTTATCTTTGAAATAGTCCCTATATTATGTTTGTAACTCACATCTTAAACTTTTCTTACCTTTAACAAAAATAAATCTATGTACCTATTCAGAAGGCTATGGAAGTATATTATTCTAGACAACAGTATAAATATTTAAGGCAGTACTTATGAATATTGGCAGACTTTGTCACAAGATATAGACATTGGTAATTACAATTTTTATCAGCAAACATACTTTACAAGTGTCTTTATTATTCATGTATTTATGTATGTATGTATGTATGCACATTTGTATACTAAATATATATCTAGTACATGTATGTAGCCTTATTTATGTAACACATTTTTTTAAATCCTTTATCTTATGACTTTTAACTATACACCTGCAAAACACAGCACTGCATCACCAAAAGATTGACTGGAAGAAAATGCATATAGCATGAAGTCTGCCTCATGCAATGTATTTGCAAGAAGTATAAATAAACAAATCATGTTAGAAAAGCCAAGTTTGCTTCTGAAATATCTTAATATACTATGTAACTATTGGTCATATTACAATGAAAGTATCATATCCAGACTAAAGACACACATATGTATGTAGTAAAGTAGTTTATTAGCATTTTTGTTGCTATTTACCTGACTACATGAGCCGGTGTAAAAAGTTTCACATTCTTATACTCATTGGAGAAGAAAAATAGTGGACTTGTCATTCTTATTTGTAATTATGAGAGGAGCGATCGATTCCTCAGAACTGGTGAGCAAATTGACTAAATGTTCCGTCAGCAAATCTTCGACGCTTTAACCTGTTACATGTTCCCGCTGTAGATTCTAACTACAGATAAAACTCATACCTGATATAATGCGGCATGCCGGAGTGCTGATGTTGATATTGACATCTGCTCCACTAGTATCACGAAATTAAAAAAACAACTGTGCAATGCTTTCTTTGACCAAGCTCAATAAACAAACAAGTCATATGTACATATAAAATCTTAAACCTATGTCAACTTTTGACTTATATATATTATTTTATCTGTGAAAACTTGTAATTGGCCTTCACCTATTAGTATTATATTAAGGTTATTTCTAGCTGTAAGTTTGCCTAAAATTGTAAAACAAAATAAAATTTTACAAACAATACATTATTATTACAATATATAGTAGGAGACAAAGGATTAACATACCCTATCTTGCCAGCTATATATATACTTTTGATAGCACATCACTGTAGGGGATGACATGGTTATCATCTACTGTGTGTGTTTCGAACAATGTACTCACATCACTGTGGAGGATGATCTGGTTATCATCAACTGTGTTTGTTTCGCACAATGTCCTACTACTATGAATATTTTAATAGGAAAACCCAGTAACTATAGAAATTAAATTATTTGTTCATAAAGTAATATGTTTACCAGAGAGTTTCCTTCCTCAAAACAAATTACAAAAGGTTTTGAATTTCTAAATATCCTTAAATTCATATCCTACCATTCTGACTACATACAAGGTTTAGTTTCACATAAGGATTGTTTATTGCAGGAAGTAAGCTTGGATTCAGAAGTGAATGGAACCCGTGAAGGTCTTGAGAAGGTCACTATTAGTGATGCTCCATCGATCACTACTTCACTAAGCAGCCCAATTATGGAGGAGGTAATCATTTTTAATTGTTAATTCTGTTAATTGTAGAAGTAAACAAATCTAGCTTGTTATGAGTTGTTGTGATAAGCCAGTCAATGATACTGTAGTCTAGATGCCTGCTTTCAATTTTTTGTTAAAAAAATTTAAGCAGACATAAAAAAAAACATTTAATGTGAGTTTGTAATGACAACTACAATTTTTGGAACAAAGACAATTTTTTTCCATATCGTATGTTACACTTACGCTACACAGACGCTTGGCGGCCGGCCGGCTAGCCCGAAAAAAGTGCTAGTGAAACAAAAATTACATCCAACCGGTAGTCCCAAACACACCTCACTCGTTTTTTTATTTTATATTAAATGGCTATAACTAAATTGAATTACTTATCCAAAGCACACACATACAGAAGTTCTGTGGACATAAATCACATTCAAAACACAGCCATGTATGATATATTTCTATATATAATATCCTAAATCTACATATTAATACATGAAGAGATTTCTTTGTATGCATTTACGAGTATAAGAAAATTTCGTGTACTTTGAAATGTGAAATTTGGAATACTCAAAGATTATATGTAGAAGAAGTGCAAAAAGTTAATAATTTTAATCAATATAATTGTTTTAAGTTTAAAAATTATGCAAATATGGCTACAAGAAGCTACAGGCGTCAAGTATATTATGTTTTCCTGCCATGGTACGAAAAGTCTATACAATAACAATTCAAGATACACTAATGAAACGACTACCTCAAACAAATTAGACAGCCTACAACGTACGGCTTGTTTAATAACCACTGGTGCGCTATCCTCGACGCCCAGGGAAGCTCTAAACGCACTACTAAGCCTGACGCCGCTCAGCATCTATGTGCAAAAATAATATGTACTAGGATATGTACACAGACGAAACCAAAGTGGCAATCACGAACACTAAACACACTAAAAGAATCGGTTTTCGGAATAAAATCTCTGAACATGCCAGCGGATGACATGCAAACAGAGATCGACTTCGTGAGAAGGTACACAGTAGACATGCCACAGAGGGATACATGGCTGGAAGGCCTCCAATCCAAAAAAATGGTAGTCACGTGTTACCACACGTGACTACCATTTAGGCCTTTTTAGACCCTTCTAAAAACCTTCTAACCTTCTTCTACCCTTCTAATAAGGCCTTGATGTAGGTTGTGGAATTTACGGAGAGGGACCAAAATTCAGGTGGAGCGCCAACCTGGGAGCAGACGCTTCAGTCTTTCAGGCTGAGCTCTCTGCATTAAACATATGCGTGGAGATCAACCTTGAAAGGAAAGTAAAAAATCAACACATCTACATCAACTCAGACAGCCAAGCGGCGCTATTGGCACTAGACAATTTTGAGACTAGCTCAAAGTTAATACAAAATTGTAAGGAAAACCTGAACACACTGGGGCAATCAAACAAAATTACATTAAGATGGGTACCAGGCCATTCAGGTATCGATGGCAACGATAAAGCCGATGAACTCGCCAGAGCCGGTGCAGACAACCGACAGCATCGCCCAGAACCATTCTGCGGCATCAGCAAACAGCGAGCGTATTCTATCATAAACGCCAAATATACATAATTAGCTATTGAGAGATGGAAGACCACGACTGGTCTAAGACACTCGAAAGCCATAATAAAGGGCTATGATATTAAAGTATCCAATGAACTTCTGGAGTTAAAAGATACAAAACCTGTGCAGTAACAAGAGTCCTCACCGGACACTGCAAACTGAACAAACATATGATCAACCTAAAATTGGGTGAGAACACAATATGCAGATTCTGTCAAGGGACAGAAGAGACTGCAATGCATATTTTATGCTCTTGTGGCCCACTAATGCGGCACCGAAGTATTTACCTAGGGTTGCACACCATGCATCGCAGGAAATACAATCAATCACTGCTGATAGGATCTGGAGGTTTCTCGAAGCCATAAGTCTGAGCAGTGAACTGTAAACCAGAAGTGCGCTACAAAAGACCAGAAATGGTCGAAGTAGCACTAAGCACTTAAAACAATAATAATAATAATACACTAATCAATGATGTAAAACAAAACAGTTAAAAGTTAATAACTTCTGGTCGAAATTCGACCACCAAGCGATCTCTAGTTATCAAAATCATAATGTATATCTCAGTATTCATCTATACACCTGCCAAGTTCAGAATTGTCCTTAGGTAATCACTTACACCATGGTGTTGCAAGAGTCGATCAGCTCTGATAACGGCTTATCATCAAATATGATATTTGGTAGAGTCATTCATAGATTGAAATCCAGTCATGAAATCCGTTAACCGACACTTAGGGGGTATCGCTCAGCATGACTACATTTACAATAGTAGCTGATGCCTGCGACTTTGTTTGCGTAGAACATCCCTGCCTTAGGCATTAAGTCCGCCTTTGTACAATCTGTGCATGAAGTATTAATAAATAAATAAACATCTCCCATACAAATTTGAAGGGGGTGAAATAGTGGATGAACCCCTATTTTAGCCCCTTCAAGTTTTATTATCGCGACATAGGGAGATCGGAAGAACCTAGGAGTAGAATCTGAGCTCTCTACACCAAGTCATCTAAAATTTGTTCAGCGGTTTAGGCAACAATTGTGTTGGGCCTCTCTGGCCCCTTAAACATCTTCAAAATAGGCCTAGGTCCTGGCCGTTTCTGGCAATATACCCGAAGGTGAGCAAAATCCTGCCCCCATTGGCTTTAGCAAGCTTACGTAGTACTAAGGTAACTCCGGAATAACATTTTGATTTGCCCTGTCCTGCATGAACAAAATCAAATTTAGCCCCTATGGGAATGACGTAAACAAATTGGAATCCCCCCCCCCCCCCGGACTAACAGCTGGGTACGCCCATGTAGGTAGGTATATGGGTCAGCAATTAGTGTATGTGCCCGATCGTGCCATTAGGAAATTACCTGCTGCCCTTGTGCCGACTGTTGTGTATTCAGATCGTATGAATGAATTAATTATGTGCTAAAATATCAAATGATTGAAAAACCCACTAGTTTGCTAATATACCTGTACGAGGTCATGGCGACTATGTCATGAATGTCATGATATAACCGACCGATATCGAATATCGATATACTGAATAAAGTACTTTATAATGGTAGGCTTCACGTAATCAAACAACTGTATCATTGAAATCGTACAAATGCAGTAAAAATCAGGTCTACCACACAATAGGAGAAACAAATAACCTTTATATATGTATACATATGTATAATCTGTTAAAACCAATTAAAAATACGCACACGATGATTATAAAAGTTTAAGGACCTGAATGGTTTATGTGTCGTCGATATTTGATATTTATATACTGAATTATAAATTTCAAATTTCGATGGCTTCTATTTTTGAGTAGGCATTGTTTTGCCGTAAGATTTTGTTCTACTTATTTAGGGTCGTGGGATGTGAAAATATTTACAAGCGAATTAGAGTGGCTAATGGCTAATTGCAGACAATTGTTCGCGTTATCCTACACATGGATTCGCAACGGATAAACTTGTTAACTCGAAATTGCGTACCTACATAGTATATACTTGTTAAGTATAATAATGTACCGTCATTTACCTACTTGTTGTTTTATAAAGTAACTAGCTGCGCCCCGCGATTTCACCCGCGTAAATCTCTCGTCAAGTTTTCTTCAATTTTCTAATTTTCTGCGCAACTTTTTTAACTTTTCTTTCTAAGAACTTTCTCCTGACAATAATAAACACAAAAAAATGAATTAGCGAAATTGGTCCAGCAGTTCACGCGTGATGCCGTGACCAAAGGTAATAGAGATTCATTTTTATATATAGGTAGATTGATTGGAACCAATGCTACAACTGTTTTTATGTTTTTTATCGAATTATAATAACATTTTGGGTAATTAGTCCTTAATTTGTCTAAATATTTATTACAATATTAATAAAATACTAGCTGACCCCGCGCAACTTTGTCCACGTTTGTAAATTTCCCCCGTTTTTGCAACATTTATCATTGATGTTCCCCTCCTATTAGTTGTACCGTGATGTTATATAGCCTAAAAAAAATGGGCTATCCAACACTAAAATTATTTTTCAATTCGAACAAGTAGTTCTTGAGATTAATGCGTTCAACAAAACAAACAAACTCTTAAGCTTTATAATATAAGTATAGATTCCGCGATTCTATAGTATAATTTCCATGAGATTTTTTTTAAATAAAAGAGGGGTGCCGCAGGAGTGGTCCCATATTTTTTTTAAGGTCTAACGAATGGAATCCCTAAGAAAATCCCCTAACTCTTTAAATTTGTAAAGGTAAACGCACGATTGCGTTTATCGTAGGTACTTGTGAACATTTTATTAGTGTTATATCAAAACATTGTAGAACAAACATAAAAACGTAGTTACAATATTCATATTAAAAGTTGTTAATTTGTGTTATCTTGAAGTTCCACTATAGTGGCTGTATTTGGAAAACACGAAAAAGTTTACCCATCCAACAGATTTTATGAAAACAAAGGCCATAAAAGTCCGTTAGGGCTCGGTTAAACGAGGCAAAGTTTTTTGGTCATTGGTGTCCACGGCGATCGCCGCGTTTCATCATGTGGATTCTATTTACCAGGCAATAACATTCAAATTCCGTAACCGCGCGAATATCGCTTGGCGGACGTCGACTTCACGGTCGTCGAGAAAACTGCACTGCTCTCTGTAATTTAAAGCGTAGTTGCCAATATCTAGAACGTATTTTGCTGTGACAACGTGGACCTCTAAACAGGAAGACGCTATCTCCACGCAGCGAACTTGTTGGGTTGGCCCCAATGCATTCGTCTCATATAAAGGCACCCTTAAAGTGATTTTTTCCTACGGGAATGAAGATGTTTGTTAACATATTTAGGCCCCTTTATTACCCCCTTACATCTGAACGAATTGAGGAATTTAGCAAACTGGCATATGGGAACTGTCATCCATGTGAGCGGAGTCGCGGACAAAAGATAGTTTTAAATAAAAAATATATTTTTCTTTCACAGATAGCAACAGAACGTGCGAATAATATAATAATAACCGTCACAGAGCCACAAAAAATCGGCGAAGGCATGAGTTCTTACGTCGCCTATCGCGTGCTCACCAAAACTAACATGCCTATATTCAGTAAGCATGATTTTGCTGTGCTCAGGCGGTTTAGCGATTTCCTTGGACTACACGAGAAGCTAACAGAGAAATATCTTCGGTCAGGGAGGATAATACCACCTGCACCTGAAAAGAGTATAGTTGGTAAGATGTTATTGTTAGATTTTACTTTATTAGAAAACTTGATTTCACTTATCAGATGTACTTGTACCACATAAACAGCTAAAATAAGAACTTTAATCTGCTTAAAAATGTTACTAAAATTGTTTAGAGTGGCGCTTATTACCTTTTCATGAGAATTCACTAGTTTAGATACATTTACCCAAAGGGTAGCCGGAAAAGTGACATCCAAAGGTAAACTTTGGAAAAATTATGTCTAAATCACCCCTTTGTATTTTTAAACACAGCGGTTCTTACTTAGAGTGCCTATGATTCTGTTGCATACTCGTCGTAACTATCCACGATGTAACAAATCTTTTTTTTAACAATAAACAGTGTGGGCTATGACTTTATAATTATATTCAGTACTTATTGTGTTGCAACAAAAGTTTAAAGAAACATAAGGCTTCGTGTTCATGTAATGTTGACGATTGACAGAAATGTCGATTATTTAACCAAATGTAAATAGGATCAAGGGGAGAAAATATAAAAATATTGTTCCTCGGTTAGAGTAACTGGACTTCAAGATGTAGTCCTTAAAACTTCGTTGCAGTTACGTCAAAGTTAGTCTAAGTTCTCCCTAAGCATCAACTTTTGTTTTTTTTTTATTATCTACATTTGCTTTTTTTTTTCAATATAGAAAACCAACCTAATAAACAGATGCAAAACGGAATATATACCTAAACTAATTCTTAAACAACATCTTACAATAAAAACTTGAGTGGTATTCATATTTTTTTAAAACTATACGGTTTTCGGCCTGACACCGTCACGGCAGGACGCTTCACTCCTTAAGAAAGGGTCGGGTCGGGTCCGAAACTAGTCGGGCATCCCCGAAATACAAACGTGAGTAAAACCGTATAGTTTTTAATAAATATGAAATCTTATTTTCAAGCCTCTTTAAATATCTGTTATATATATATATATCTGTATTTTAAAATGACCTTCCATCTCTCAACAGGTACAACAAAGCTGAAAATGACATCTACACCATCAACTGAAACCGCTAATGGCAGCAGCGCGGCAGGCAGCGTCCAGTCACAGTTTGTGGAGAGGCGACGTGCAGCCCTCGAGCGTTTCCTCAACCGTGTGGGACAACACCCAGTGCTGTGTATCGACCCTGATTTCAGGGAGTTCCTCGAGACAGGTTCGGAATAATTATTATGTTCTTTATTAATGTAATCCTAATTAGAAACTGTAAAGGAAACAGTGTGATGTCCTTCCAACTCAAAGGTAGGATCCTCCAACCAGGACTTGGGCCCAACAGTTGATGTATGGAAGTTCTATATATACTTATCAGGATCAGTAGTTACTATGTAGTTCAGCTTGTCTTCGCTAGATGATGTTGAAGTATTTTTTTTAACGTGGAAGTTGCCACAACTGTAATAAGGGAACCCTAACGTATGCAGTCCATCCTCACTACTGTTTTTGTTACGGGGTTATACTTTTAGATCCGTTGTAAATAGCTGCTTAAAATATTTACAGAATACGTGTATTTAAACATAGCCGCTAATACTCCAAAAATAACATTGAAATCAGACTTTTCAATGTTATTATCCATGCTGCAAAAACGTCTTTTTTCTACGTATTTTGTTTCTGCTGTATTTATAGAACTATAATACAAAAATAGGGATACCCGTAACACAGGTATGCCTATATTATGTATCTCGGGCACCAATGTTACTGAAACAAATTAAACATCTACTTTAGTCTAATTATAGTATAAATAAATAAATAAAAAAGGCTTTATTATTCCTTTGGCATGTACATTCATGATTAGTCATGGGCGTGGATATTGTTAGTCATGCCAATTGGACCCCTCTTCGGGTGAAGGCCTCCTCCAGAGGTTCTCGTACTCGTCTCGATTCCTTGCGAGGTTGGGCCAATTTCGTGTTCCGACGGTCTCTGTCTCGTCCTTCCACCTGTCTCTATCTCGTCCTTCCACCTTGCCTTTGGTCTCCCTCTGCTTCTGTGCCCATGAGGACCTCTCCACATGTTCATGGTCTTCGTCCACCTGTTGTCAGTGTAGCGTGCCACGTGACCCGCCCACCTCCATTTCAGACCTCGTGCGAAGGGCAAGGCATCTATCACGCCAGTCTGCTTTCTTATTGCCCTGTGACGGACCCTGTCCTTCAATTTTATTTTTAGTGAGCTACGTTCTAAGGGTCATGATGTTAGCTTTGTGTTGGTTGTTGAGTCAAATATCCATGTTTGACAGCCATATGTGAGACGGTAAGAGACATGAATCCATTACTTTCTTTTTTTAAATTTTAAGTCCATGTTAGTCTTCATAACTTCTTTATAGCCCCAGAACTTTTTCCATGTGATTGATATACGCCTGTCTATTTCTTCTATGTTGTTACTTTTGCGAAAGGATACCTGTTTGCCTAAGTAGATATATTCATCAACATAATCTATGATGTTATTATTTATTTGAATTTGAGTTCTGTGGTGGTTAGACATGACCTTCATTTTTGAGATGTTCATTTCCAGGCCGACGCTTGTCCTTGCGTTATCAAGTTCTGACATCATGGATTGGAGCTCTGCATGGCTCTCTGAGAACAGTACAATGTCATCTGCAAAGCATAGATGGTGAAGACGCTCATTGCCGATTTTTAATCCCTTTTTGTCCCAAGATAGATTTTTCATAGCGTTTTGGAGGACTGATATGAATAACTTAGATGACAGGGGATCGCCCTGTCTGACTCCTCTGTTTATTTCTATTTTTTGTCCTGAACTTTCCAGTTTGATTTTGCTAGTACTGTGTTCGTAGATGTATTTAATGATTCTGATATATTTATTGCTTATATTTTGTTCGTAGAGGGCTTTCCAGATGCTTTGATGAGAAATAGAATCAAATGCCTTCCTATAGTCGATGAAAGCGAGATATAATGGCCTGCGAAATTCATAATATTTTTCAATTATTTGTTCTAGTACTTGTATATGGTCAATGGTGCTGAACGTTTTTCTAAACCCTGCTTGCTCTCTTGGTTGTTACTTTTCTATGTCGTTGTTAATTCTTTCCAGTAGGCAGCTAGCAAAGAGTTTATACAAACATGGCATTATGCTTATGGGTCTGTAATTCCCTACGTCTGTTGGGTTAATTATAGTGCATACTAGATATTAAAAAATGTTTTTTTTTACATTGCTGTGGTAGAAAACCCTTGGTTTATGAATCCGATCTGCATCCCTAGAGACTGCTGCTGCCACTGACGCTTTTAACAGGAAGGTCTTAAACTTAGAACTTTAACTCTAGGTGTTGTCTAAACAAGTATTATATGCTGCGGAATCCAGTTACTTGTGTGACTACGACTCCTTTAAATAGTGAAAAGGGATGGTTTATATTACTGCTTTAATTTGTTCATAGATAAAGTGAAATAGTTCAGAGGCAAATCAGTCTAAGGACAATCTGCCTCTTTGTTTCATTTCTACATAATGTGACACGAATATTTTCGTTTTTTATAACAGACACAGAGCTGCCGAAAGCTACAAGTACCTCGGCTCTCAGTGGTGCCGGAGTGCTACGTCTCTTCAACAAGGTCGGCGAGACAGTCAACAAGATCACGTATCGGATGGATGAATCAGATCCAGTGAGTATATTAAAAAAATAAGTGAGAAGTGGTTTATATTTGAAAGGACGTTTATAATTTTCTGCGCAATTTTCTTAAGTTTTCGTTCCGTAATAACCTTCTAGTATTAGAAAACATAAAAGAGATGGTTGAAATCGATTAAGTCATTCTCAAGTTGTGGTGTGACCAAGGGAAAATCCCTATTTCCCTTGGTCAGATCCGCAGCTACGTTAGCATAGATTTTGTCAATCCATTCACTATTCCTTGGGTTTTTCGTCTTTTTCTAAACCCCTGTAAAATATCATGACGATCGGTGTCGAAGCGTAACAAACAAAAGACAGAAGCCTGTTGCGTGAATGAACGCGTGTGGGTCCGCAGTGGTTCGAGGAGCGCTCGTCGCGCATCGAGGCGCTGGAGCTGTGCCTGCGGCGGCTGTTCGGCGCGTGCGAGGCGCTGGCGGGCGAGCGGCGCGAGCTGGCAGCGCGCACGCACGACGCGGCGCGCGCGTGCGCCGCGCTGTCGGGCGCCGACCCGCACGCGCCGCTGTCCAGGGCACTCTCGCACACCGCCGACTTACACGAAAAGGTCACTATAAAAATATACGAACCAAAGGTCGTTATCTTGCCACAATTTTTTATTTTTTCCGACTTTTGGGTCGAATTGTCCGACACACAAAAAAGACTACAATCGGCCCAGCCTTTTTTGAACATGTTCAGAAGAGTTATATTTATATAAAACCGCGTAAAAGTGCAGTCTGACTAGCGCACCGAGGGTTCCGTAAGCAAACAAACTTGTATGTAGATAATACGTCCATCTCAGAAATCAATTCTCAAAGAAGAAATTTGCCTGCTTTTTTCGAAAAACAAACTTAACTTTGTAGTTCTAAAAATATGAGTTCGTAATCACAAAAACGATTTTTTTTATGTAGATAATATATCAATAAATTAACGACGTTCAGATTTTTTCTTTACTTGTGCTATGAGACCTTGCTTCTTAGGAAATTTCATGATTATATGTCAATGGAAATGGAATGGAATGGGCGTCCACGGACTCCTAAAAAAAATCTACAGACAGACGGAAGCAAAAGTGGTCCTATAAGGGTTCCTTTTTTGCCCTTTGAGGAACGGAACCCTAAAAATATATATCAATGAAACATTTTATGTCAAAAATGTATAATGATAGTAGTAAAAAAATTACGTACTATTGGTATTGGACTCTGTTTCCGCATTTAGACTCATAGGCGGTCCATTATGCGTTCAGATAAGCTGACTAGTTGAGCCAGTCTAGATCCTTCCAAAAGCACAGAAGCCTCCTGGGACGTTCGCAGGCTTCTAAGAGCGGAATTAAGTGTTTATAATAGATAGGACCAACTTTGTTTCTCGTCTAAGGCTTACTTACCACTTAATATCTATTATTAACGCTTAAGTTTCACGCACATAAATAAAATATATTGTTTCCTATACACTTTTTGTACCTATGTTAAATATAGAACCAAAAAAAACTAATAATTTAATTGTCTCTCTCCAGATAGAACATTTACGCTTGGAGCAGTCAGACACCGACTTCTACGTACTAACAGAACATGTAAAAGACTACCTGGGACTCATTGGCGCTATCAAAGACGTCTTCCATGAGAGAGTCAAGGTAAATTAACTGCCACTGTGCCCTAAGCCTTACTTATATCTGAGAATTCTATAATAGTAGGTACTACATGTGTACACTTATTACTGACTTAAAATATGCCTATGTTACTTCCGGATAACGTAGTTCAAACATCATCTCTTATTTGTCACCTACAACAAATTTCTCAAAAAACTTAGGAAACTTGCTTTCACAAAATTCCAACCCCCTTTTTAATCTCTTTAGGGGTTGATTTTTCAAAAATCCTTTCTAATCGTATACCTACTCCCTATGAGGAATATACCTGCCAAATTTTAAGTTTGTAGCATTTTGTGATTAATCAATAAGAGGTGTTTCACATTTAAATATACATATACATACACCTAAATTTATTTTTTATAGGTATTCCAAAACTGGCAGCACGCTCAGATGCAGTTAACGAAGCGGAGAGAGAACAAAGCGAAGGCGGAGCTGGCGAACAGGCCAGAAAAAATAGAACAAGCTGCAAATGAAATTATTGAAGTAAGTAGAGTGTTGGTGCATTTGACAATGTTGTTGTACTCACAGGCGACACGGGGCACGTGCACTTCAATTTTCACTTCTCCCCTTTTGTCTCTTCGACTTACAGCGTTAAACAAAGACCTTCTGATATCCAGTCGAACGTTGTTAGGGCCTGTATTTCATACAGTTTACAGAACTTAATTCAAGACCCCTTGAGGCCTAAATATTGGTGGAGCCAGACATATTTTTATCTTCTATTTTTATGTAAAACTGAGTGTGCCCGCGGCCTCGATCGCGTGTATTTCGTAATGTATAAACTATTTCTCTATTGTTCTATTTCTTTTTTATATAAAAAAGCAACCTAAATTACTAAGTTCCTCCTTATAACCTCAGCTATCTGCCATTGTAAGTCCCTTTGAAATCGGTGCAGCCAAATAAATATTATAAGTTATAATAATTATAATTTATTATAGTAAACTACACAATGCATCTTCTTAAAGAGGAAGTGATTTGAATTTTATGATGAATAAAATAAATTCAAAAGTGGCTATCTCTATTTTTCTTAATTAATTATGGTCTTATTGTATTTTTTCTTATTTTGTTATAATTATCTCAACTTTTTTATTATAGTGGGAGTCAAAAGTAGAGCGTGGACAACTAGAGTTCGACACGATATCGCGCGTGATCAAAAAGGAGTTGGAGCGCTGGGACGAGCTGCGCCTCGCCGAGCTGCGCGCCGCGCTGCTGCGCTATCTAGATGAACATATGAAGCACCAGGCACAGGTAATCAGATCAACTACTTTTAACGAACATTATGAGGTATCAGGTACAGGTATCTTAATCAACAACAGTTCGAGAAACATATTAATCTATGTAAAATACAAGTACACCCTTTATTTGGATACTTATAAAGATATATTCGCACTGTTTTAATATTCTCACCAAATACTTATTTACCATATTTCTATTAATCTCTTATTGTGATTATTTACTTATTGCTTTCAAATTACTACAAACTAAAGACGTTTCCAGACTTATGTTGAACATTTTAATAAAACATCAACAGATGGCTATATGGTTTTGATGTTATGATGGTTAGTATTTACATAAATTCTACTAATATCATAAACGTAAAAGTTTGTGAGGATGTATGGATATGTTTGTTACTCTTTCACGCAAAAACTACTGATCCGATTGCGATAATTTTTTTTATGTAGATAGCTGGAGACCTGGATTAACACATAGGCTACTTTTTATCCCGATATAAACCGCGGGGCGCAGCTAGTTTAATGTATAAAATCAAAATGATTCCTCGTTTTTACTTGACATAATATTGTTCGTCAGTCAATGCGTTACTGGGACGCGTTCCTGCCGGAGGCTCGAGCGATCAAATGAGTGGGGCTCCCCCGGCCCCGCGCCAGCGCGCCCTAGCGCCGCCTCACGAACCACACGCTTCTGCATAACGTTGGTAAATGGATTGTATATACGTAACACACTGTAATAATACTGCTCGGGCACGTTCCTGTCCCAAGACACGTTCTTCGAGACCTGGATTTTTTTTAACCCAATGGTTTTTAGACAAGCTGTCTAAGTTTAGGTTTGTATCAATAAATTTAACAAACACTGTAGGTATTGTCATTATTGTCGAATGCGGCGAAGCCTATAAGGAGGAGGCTTATTCTTGACGTGTATGTATGACCTTATTTTTGTTACTTAGCTAAACCAGCTGAACCGAATTTGATGTCTTTATAAAACAAATGTCACTGGGATTTTTGATGACTCCCGACAAAGGTATCAAAATGCAGGGTTTTCATAGGCGATTACTAAAAAATATGTATATGTTCGAAGTAAGAATGTGTAAAATTAAAATCATTTTTTTATAGTAAAAAAAAAATACTTATTTAATTTCTTTAGTTTTTTTAGTAATTTCACTTATTACATTTAGCCTAGATTTTAGGATAATTTCACATATTCTCTGATAAAAAATAATTACCAAATCTTTTACACGTTTCCCATAAAGAGAGGATTTTTTTTAAATTAGATTTTTACTTCCAATATTTAAAAAAAAAGTAAAAAAAATATTATACTATGTTATATTATATACTGTATATGAGGTGTATGATGACTATATTATACTAAGGAGGCCGTGTGTCCGAGCGGTAGTATTTAAGGTTGGGCAGAAAGTTGAAAGGCAGGACGGCGACGCTGTGAGGTGATTGTTGCTGTCTGCCTCAACCTTTAAGCACCAGTACTTTCTGCATATTCTAGTACCTAGACACCCAATAAAAAAAAATAGCTTACATTAACACATACATACATTAAATACCTCCAATATGTCTACATTTTCAAATATTGTAGAATTAAATAAAACATAGTATGGATAAATTTTTAATCACAAAGTTCTATAGATAAAAATAATAATTTTGTTGTAATTTAAATTCTATTTTTAGTCATTAAAATGAGGATATGGGTATTTTCTGTTCACTGTTTTTTTTAATGAATGTATTCGAAAATATTGAGCCGTATATTCACTTGTCACGCTTGTTGTTTTAACTTTTTATTTCTGTTTTGCGCAAGTCATGCCACAATTTAAATTACAATTCATGTCCGTACACATATCGGAATAGTTAGAGAACTTATTCCGATGTTTGTTTGGTAAAAAAAAAATTATGATGTTTGCTTTTTAAAACACGTTTGCACGTTGTATTTCTGCGCGTGTATCTCGCAAACGCTCCGTATGACGAGTGTTTTTAGACATCAGTAATGGGTTTCAGATTCATTTGTACATAAAACAATAATAGTGCAAAATGAAGCTAGAGGTACTAGACGTAATTGGTAACAGAGTACCACGCATCCGCGGAAGATTTATCTGTAACGTGGCAAGAGAAATTTCATAACCGAAAAACATTTATCAGTAAAGTATCATGTGAGTACGCGGCTTTATATCTGTATAAAATATGATGTAAATGTTCTAGTATATTAGGTAAATATCAACAGGTAGATAGGTAAGTGATTTGTCTTCAACAAGAGGAATTTTAATGCCAAATAAAAAATTTCCAAACATTCCAAATTATATTTCCGTAGTCTTGGTTTATTAAACGTCTCTCGCTCTAACACTTGTGAGTAATCTGTTAACTGATCCGATGATCAACGCAAAAATGAACTAAGTATATATGGCAATTTGATTTGATCATCGGATCAGTTAACAGACCTGTCAAATTTTACTGCAAAATCTTATATCAAATGCCATTCGAAAGTGCAATGAAATTTATCATAGATACTGTAGTAATTTTTTCTTTGATCAACGTTTCGATTTGACACTACTGTTAACTTGACAGTTCTGTTAGTTGAACAGTATTTTGATCAGCCTTTCAGAAATTATGGCAAAAAGTCTGAGACGCTTAATTAACTCAAACTACGATACCTCGGTGCTCAAAAGACATTTTAAAAGCTATACGCCGTTTGAGCGTCGCAGTATCGAATTTTACAATAAAGAATATAATAATCTAACAAATCCTATTGTTTGCATCGTTTCAGCATTTAAAATTCATTTACTAACGTTATTGTCTAAATATTTTATTAATATAAGCATAAAAAGGTATGCTTTCAAAAGAATTCATGTCAGAACTGTATCTGGAAGTATATAAAAATTGAAGACTTATTCTTGTTTCATAAACTTCAGTTTAGATTGCACATTATATTCCTCATTTGCAATAAAATATTTTCATAGGTCCATTGTTATAATTTTAGCAGTAAATTGATCTCTGGTTTAAAAAAAAAGTAAATACAAAATGAAATTGAAGCCTGGCCTGTGGTCAAAAAGAGCTAAAAAGTATATTAATTTACTTAATTCGTAGCAAAACATCTGTTCCTTTTTTAAATTTGTTATCACTAATATCTTATAGCCTCCTCTACACTACTCGCGAAGTTGCTTCGACGAAGTACTTATCGAAACTGACCGAAGTCTCGAAGTACGTCACTACATACTCGTGCAACCTCGTGAGAAGCCCAGTCGTAGCCCGGCGTTGGAACTTCGGGACACTTCGAGTCCTTTGACTCGGGCGCAAAAACCGACAACGCTTGGAAGTCAGGCGAAGCGAGGTTGCACGAAGCGAAGCGAAGTACCTGTCCACACTCTCGTATTCGCATACTTTCGAGCAACTTCGCGAGTAGTGTAGAGGGGCTTTTAACATTTAATTTTTTTTACTATCTTTTGCTATACGTCGCCCTCTTGGTTTCTAAAAGGATAAATAAGATATGAGATTCCTGTCAAATGTCTCTCAAATTTTGAATAACTCATCTATTCCTCAAAATATCGCTGAAAAATGCTAAATGCTACAGGACATGGTCGTGGTTTTTTAAATATATATTTTTTATATTTCATAAAATCAGTGCTTTATAGACCGGGTAGTGAGGAAGTGTGTGACATCTCATCATTATCATTATTGTTTGACGTTTGTGTTTTAATAGCACCTTGTTATATGAGCATAATTATATTATTCTAATCCTTTAAAACTATCTTGTGTGTAGAAATATATGAGTATTAATTTAAATATGTTTAAATAAATATGCATTTACCCAGTAATGTGGAACGTTTAATAAAATTATTTAAATAACTATTTTAATTTTCATATGTGGTGGCGAAAGTGTGTGGCACTTGAAGAATCGTAACTATTTCCTTATAGTTACTAAAATATAATAAAAATCTGCTAGTGATAATTATAACTTCGTACCCGAAACCAGGTTAGGTTATGTATGACATAACCATGTCGGGTTGCGCAAGTCCCGAGTCAGTTTGAGTCAAACTAAATCGGGTTATAACACAACCCTACCGTTCTACTGACCAAAATTTAACCGTATGATTAATTACGATTGATTTAACCCACAAATTGTCTCAAAGTAAATCTGAAATATGGGGTCATTAAAGGACAGGCTTCAATTTACTTTAAAAGTATGTAAGCGAGATTAAATGTGTTGTGTGTTGCTATTTCTGACGTTACAACATCTGTTTTCAGTAATTTTTCCTATAATTAATCTTTTCATATATATTTATATGTAGGTATGTATTTATAAGTAGATTACGATAATAGATTTTATGTTGCGATAATTTTTTTGTTAATTTTAATGCTTGCACTGATACCGTACTATAATATGGCTACACCACGCTAATCATTCGTATAAAAGCAAAAATATAAGCTTCGGAGTTAACATAATTTAATTAGTTATCATATGGAAATCCCGTTTTTTTAGTAATATTATCAAAGATATTGTTTTGTTCGAATCTATCTTTGCCTGAATTTGAGATACGTTGAGTACCTTAAATCCAAATAATTCACTACTATTACAGATATAAATAAGTCTTCTGCGTTAAATTCTGTTTTGCAACAATGTTTAAAATTCTCTTTTCATCACCATCAGTGGCGTAACAATAGGGTGGCAGAGCGGGCAAAATGCCACGGGCCCCCGGCTCGAGGGGCCCCGGGCACCAAAGACTCTGAACACAGGAGGCACTAATTACAAAATGTATTAATGAATTAGCCACGGGCCTCAAATGGTATAGTTACGCCACTGATCTCATACTACATTGTATTCAAGAACAGTATCCTGTTTAGCTCAATTAATAATGACACAAGCTTTGGTGATGACGTGTACATAAATTTTAGACTCCTTGTCCACCAGAACCACAAGTAGGTAAGCTGTGTGCGACGCATAAATACATAAATAAGTTTGATAGTCAAAGAGTACTCGTGTATTTTTCTCTTATACGTACGGTGTCGTTGCACGCTTAAATCTCACTATTCCTCTTCGTCACTTACGTTCGCTCATAATATAATTCTTAAGAATTTGTTATCGTCATTGTATATTTTTATATAGTCATTTGTTTTTTTATCTTAAATGTAAGAGTAATAGGTATTGCATATTACAATTGTATTCCAAAAGAATGATTATTCGTCTGTTACAGTCAAAGTATTAAATTGGAGATTTTATATTATTACTAGTACAACTAGACATTTCTTTGTTTTCTTATGCTAATTCTGTGTATAATATTGGTACGTTGTTATGTTTAGATGGTGACGTCGTAGTTTATTGTAGTATATAAATTACCAGTTGTCCAAATTAACTACTCTGACCGTAACACAATATATACCTTTAGATATGATTAGGTAGAATGATTAAATAAAAACTCGAGTCTAATGTATTTCTTATTTTTTATATTGCCAAATATATTTTAGTGGTAATTTGGTGTAATGGAAGAGATGAATAATTATGAATAAAGTATATAATGTTGGTTTCCATTTCAATCTGATTGAATTATTCCCTATCCTTTCCCAATTTTATTACACACCGATGATTGCCACGAGTCATTGACCATCACAAAATGTCTGCTGGGCCCTCCACCAAAGTGGTGTGAAGAAATGGGCGTGGAGTGTCCTCGAAACAGCCTTTTGCAATGGCAGCACAGGAGCGAGCAAACGCAATCTAATATATGTCTTAATCACTACACTCATCTACTGACTAATCACTGGTAGGACACGTCAGCTAAGGACGTATTTTGCGACACGGCCGGATTAACAATCACGCAACTGCCAAATCGGTTTGATTCAAACCAAATCTACAACCATTTTTGTATAATCCACCTCACAATTTTCCCAACATTAGAAGATATCTATCTATTTAGATTACGATAATACATTTTATGTTGCAATAATTGATTGTCATTTTTAATGCCAACATAAACCTATATAAAAATTAATTTAATTAATTAAGTTTGATTTTTTTTTACTGGAATCTTGGTATGTTGGTTAGTGATCCTGACTGAGCTGAGCCAGAGTTCGTGAGTTCCATCGCCACCCAGGACAAATAATTGAGTGATGAGCATGATCATATTTCTTGTGTCTGGGTGTAATTTATCCATAACTAGCAACCGGCACCGGCTTCGCACGGGTAGCAGAGACATCTTCAACAATAATTAATAAATTTACACAAAATCTTAACAAATTATAGACCTAAACCTTCGCCATGAATTACTCTGTCTATTAGTGAAAACCGCATGAAAATCCGTTCAGTAGTTTTTCAGTTTATCGCGAACAGACAGACGCCGCGGGATGCCATAACCATCCGAACTTGGTCGGGTTACATAGGTTTTCGATGCTTTGTCAGTATTTGAATTGTTTCTCTTTAATTACTGAATTTAATGAGATGAAATTTTGCATGTGAGTAGTTGAATTAATACACTAATTATTGGAATACATTTTACTACGCAATTCCTTTAGAACGTCGTGATATTTGACTGCTTTGTAAACAGTGGTCTATTCATGGTAAATTGTCCTATAACTCTTTAATTACTAACGGAACATCATTGATACTTGGCAACATGTTGCAAACTCTTACAAGGTTCGTATAAACGTGAAAATCTAGACCCCAAAGTGCATACTTTACGAACTAAGACCTAATAAGCGTATTTTACGTTTATATTTTTATCTTTTAAACCCTACGATTTTTTCTAAATCTGTTTTTTAAACAAATATAAACAAATTCAAAACAAGATATGTAAAAATCTACAATATAAGCGCTTTATATTAAAACTAGCTAATGGCCAAACGTTCGCGTGGCGGAAACTTAAATTTCTCCGAAGTTTATGCATGCACTATTTTTATTCATACATACACAATTACACACAAATACACACTAATTTTTGGACACATTTTTTTTCTTCTAAGTCCATGGATTAAAAAAAGTTCCGCCAGGACAACGTTCGCCCAGCGGAATCAGTTTTTAGCGAATTTCTCCACAATGGCTGCATGCACAAATTTTTTTTCACCATACACAATTACACGACGTCATACACTAAATATCTGCATAATTAAAATCTTTAAATTCAACAACATTCCGCTGCGCGAACGCACACAATAAAAACTACATTCAAAGCTTCATTTCGACACGACAATTAAGTAGAAGTAGGCTAAAGGTGACTTTCAAGATTTGTTTTCTTAGTTACAAGCTTAGATAAGCGTGTTAATAAAATTTAGGATATAGAAGCTTGGAAGCAATGGCGTAACAATAGGGTGGCAGAGCGGGCAAAATGCCCCGGGCCCCCGGCTCGAGGGGGCCCCGGGCACCAAAAGTCCTGAATACAGAAGGAACTAATTACAAAATGCATTAATGATTTAGCCAAGAGCCTCAGATGGTATAGTCACGCCACTGCTTGGAAGTTAACATAATGGTAATTAATTATATTATTTATTATTAACATTAAATTTTTATCATATGGAATACCGTGGTCTGTTTCATTATCAAAGATATTGTTTTCTTCGGGGTTATCGTTGCATGAGTCACAGATACCGTAAATCCCTTCAGTACAAATAAATCACAGCTGGGCAAAGCCTCACGGCATGAACACCATAAAATATATAGTAAACGAGATCTTGCCATCAATCAAGAAATACAAGTGTTTAAGTCCTCTTTTCTTCTGTATTACATTACGGGATATGAGCGGTAAAGCAAAATGAATAATAATTATGTACTTAAGAACATCGACAACTTCTATTTCAATTTATTCACTCTTCATCATAGCTACTTAGACTTGGACCCATTTGGAAAACGATTTTTACAGTAATTGCTATCGGACTGTAGGTACCCACCGCCCACCGCCCGTTATCCCCGCCGTTCTGTGTATCATACTCATAGGTAGTTACCTCGGTACTAGCAGGGCTGGGCAGTACCTATTTGAATTCCTTCTACCTTTTGAAATACGTGTCTGGTATTGTGCATTTCAATTACCTACGACTTAGAAATTTAGGTAATTTTCAAGAATTGGTATTTTAAATAAGGGCCTACCCATCGCTGGAGTATTTTGTGGTTAGTATTTATTCTTATAATTATAATAACAGGGTATACTTCATAAAATCGTAAATAAGGGTACAAAATACGATTCGAAGTCACTTACAAGGCAAAGCCGAGCTAGCATCCGAAAAGCACGGTGTTTAATAGATGCCAGCTTGGGCCTTTTGATTCCTCGGTTCAAGAACGTGCTGTGCGAATTGTCGACGATTCTAAACTCACAAGCGATATTATTGAACCCTTAAGCCTAGGAGAGACATTGCCTCATTGTGTGTGTTCTACTCCATGCTTGTAAAACTGAGCACCAAGGAACTGTTTGACATGATGCCAACGACACATTCTACTACCGCACCGGTCCCCACCGGCAGGGCGTTCATCCTACCCTACCTTGGAACCTAAATATGGTCGCGCATCACGCGCATGATACGGTTACAAGGGTTTCTTTAAGTGAACGCTTCGACTGGACTGAGCTCCCTGCCGAGGTTTTCACGAACGAATAGGTACAGTAGGTAGGTACGGGGTTTTTCAAGAAAGGAGTTTACAGGTTTAATGGACGGCAACGCGCCATGCGCCTTCTGAGAGTTGTGAGTGTCCGGCAGGCCGTCTGATACCAAACCGGCCGGCAACGCACTAGTGACTCAGTTGCAGATGTCCATGGGCGGCGGTATTCACTTGCCATCCGGTGACCCGTCTGCTCGTTTCCCCCTAATAGCATATAAAACTAGTAATTGCCAACGGTAGGCAGTTACCTACACTACCAAAGTGAAGTCACTCGTAACACCATACTACCAAATAACTTAGTTGTAAGAGTGTACCAGAATTTATGGGTACAAAATGCGATTCGAAGTCACTTACAAGGCAAAGCCGAGCTGACATCCGAAAAGCACGGTGTTTAATAGATGCCAGCTTGGGCATTTTGACTCCTCGGTTCAAAAGCTGTTAGATACTAGTAGCTCGCTTAAAAAAATCACCGTTCCCGTTCTCTCATCGAAAGCAATAAATAAATAAAGGTTTACAGAACGTCGTTATCAATCAATTCAGCCTCATAAACATAGTAAGCTTCAGCTGGTAATTAATGTAAAAATCTGAAGACGTGGACAAATGAAATCTTTTCGATAAGCCTATCTTGAGATTATGGATAAGCTACATATAAAAGTAACCGTAATTAAGGACCGTTATTGTTTTTGTTGTACAATTGCATTTACAGGTGAGGAAATACTATTCATTATTATAATGCTAGCTATAACTTTTAAGCTCAAAGTATGATAGATATTAATTATAACTAGATGTGGTGTGTCGTTTCTCGTTTTCATACAACATACATATTATAGAGAAATACTAAACTTCCAGATTTCTGTGCTAGTAGCTGATACCAGTGAACTCCATCATTACTATAAATGGCGTAATAAGTCATTCTATGTAAATGGCAATTGTATAGAAATTTGTTTGTGTTAGTTTTGAATCGGTTGTTGCGTATTTTATTGAAGAAAGTGTAAAATTACTAGACAAGAAATAACCCACAATCTGAAGTATTGAACAGTTAAATACTTCAGATATTTACGTAGCCTGACTACACAAAATCTCCATCTATGAGTTAAGTGATGTTCATATGTTGAAAAAGTGTTAAAATTTAACACATTTGATTGAGATTTTGTATAGCCTGGCAAGTTTGCAATGAATACGTGTGTAGGTGTTATTTAATGACATACGGACAAATCCACATTTTATACCATAGGTATGAACTACAAACGTCCCCAAACTGTAAAAGACTGATTGCGTTAATCCTTTTGCTTCAATCACATTATGACACACTAAAGATAGCGTTTAAAAATTGTTTATACTACTTGTAAACACCTGTCCTCTTTAAAGATTAGAGATAACGCTGATCAGTGCACATGATAAGTCCTCAAATAATAAAGGAATGAAACAATATTTATTTCAGCAAAATGAAGATCTTCATCGGACTTGCACTCCTGTCTGTGGCTTTTGCCACCGAGCCCTTCGTTCTGCCAGAGGCACCACAGCCCGCATATGAGGTAAATGAACCATCTCAAGCTGATGACTCTAAAGTGCTAATTGCTGACTTCGTTATGTTCCAAATGCCAGATATTAGTCCAGCATTTATAGAACCAGCTCTCGCCAACATGCTCAATGAATTTGGTGAAATTCGCGAAGAAATATTAAACGCTCAAGTAGACGATGTTCCCGGCAGTGCCGTGCGATTTGTCGATCACGCTGATGAAGTAGCTCCCCTAAATGAGGCTGTAAAGGTTAGCCTCGTTAAAGTGGCCGACGTTCTTCCTGAGGCTCAAGAAGCAGCTGTTGACTCCGCTCCGTTAGTGAACGAATCCAATTTAGTGGACTCCGTACTTTTTGTCGACGCTCCTCTTGAAGATACCAAATCTGCCGATGTCGTAGACACCGTGCAAGAAGATGCCGAAGCTGGTGAAGTCGTAGACCCCGTACTTTTTGTCGACGCTCCTCTTGAAGATACCAAATCTGCCGATGTCGTAGACACCGTGCAAGAAGATGCCGAAGCTGGTGAAGTCGTAGACCCCGTACTTTTTGTCGACGCTCCTCTTGAAGATGCCAAATCTGCCGATGTCGTAGACACCGTGCAAGAAGATGCCAAAGCTGGTGAAGTCGTAGACCCCGTACTGTTTGTCGACGCACCTCTTAAAGAAGATGCCAAAGCTGCCGCTGTCGTAGACACTGAACAAGAAGATGCCAAAACTGCCGATGTAGTAGACTCCGTACTTTTTGTCGATGCTCCTCTTGCAGAAGATACCAAATCTGCTGACATCGTAGACTCCGTACGTGTTGCCGACGGTCCTCTTGAAGATGATGCTAGTGTTGCCGACGCCCCTGCTCCATCAACTTTGGACCAATTCATCGCAAAGTTACTCGCAAATCCATCCATCCAGAAAATAATCTCCCGCGACAACCCCATGTTGCGTTAAACGTTGATATCTAATAAACACCGGTTATGTTTTGATAATATGTATTAATAGAAATTAAACATATAACTAATTATTCTCATTAGTTTATTAAACAATCTAAACCTTATCTACTTAAAAATATTAACATAAATAATATAACAATTATTATTTGAGCACATAATCTGTAGGGTAGTCCATAACTTTGGGATACTGTTTAACTTCCTCCTCGGGTATATGGTCAAGTCTTGTAGGCACAAGGCGCGATTGGCGGATCTGATTAGAGACGTTGCTCATTATGTCTTCAGGAACGTTTTCTCCATGATATATGAAAAGTCGTTGCATTGTGTGACGTCTTTGTAGGTTGCCTTTCATAGCTTTGTATACTGCCTTTTTAATAATCTGAAACAACAGTACATTCATTTTGCATGAAAACTTACTAGATAAACTATCTAGTTACGTATTATTTAGACGGATCGAGGATTATCTTAGTGAGGGGAATTGAAGTTAAATTTTTATTCAAAATTATTACCCTCTCTTACAGATCAATCACATTAATAAAAAAATTAGAGAGCAGAGGTAGATTTCGTGTTTTTTTTATTTTTTGAAAATCTGCCCCCCATCGTGCCGGTAAAATTGAGATACATACATATATATGTAAACTTTTTAACTGGCGGTTGTTTTGGGGTCTAGGGATCATAACTACATCTCCTGTAAAGAAATTTTTGGAAAACTCGACAACTGGTACAAAACCAATAGGTAGACTTTTCTTCGAAATCTACCTAAAAAGAAGATGCTAGATTTATTTTTATAAATCTTTTATTAAAGTATTCCTGCGTACCTGCGTACGAAATAAATTGAATATTGCAGGTGAAGAATGTAATTTTCAGCATCCAACGAATTTTATTCATTAGTTGCTTTTATTAACTTAGATTTATTTAAAATATCATTCTTCATGTTTTCCATACATTTAAAAGTGTAAACAAACAGTTTTTTATAAACTAACTACATAGGTTAGCAAACATGACGGCTGATAGAAGCATGATTGATGACGGATGACGGCTGATATGGAAACAGCAGCAATGTAAATGCAAGCAATTGTGCACCTGTTCCGGAATATAATAGTTGAAAAATTACTCTTGTCTGCGTGTCAATATTGACCATAAACATATTACTAAGTTTATGATATTGACTAACTGAAATTTGGAAAAACTGAATGTCGATGAATAGTTTTGATTTGTTTGTCATAATAGACATACATGAGATTTTTTCTGTATCGAGAAGGGCAACAGTAGGTAAAGTCGAACAATTTGTGAGTTAGTCAAACTCCATTGTCCGGAACAATAAATTCACATTTAAAATGGAATTAAACAGATCGTGGGCCTTTCTCGTCGTAAGGTTAACAGTGATCCAAAATCATAATCGTCATCTGTTATCCGTTGTGACTTCCTTAATCAACCAAGCCTACGACTTGTGATATCCTGAACACTCAAGAGTTCGCTTTATATGTAATTAAAGGACGTGCGAAGAATTTGCCTCATAAAACCAAAACGGCTGCATGCTAGCATGACGGATGGCAAAGCCAATTGGGACGTTTTTACCCAGATTATCGATCTCAAAGAGTCTCCATTACTGACATTTGGAGGTAGGAGTTAAGGATTATTTATATGTAGGTACCTAGAGTATTTGCAATACATATTATCAAAGACCGGGGTCATTAATATTTTAAGAAAATATAAATTGTTTATACTTTTTTTTACTGTGAACCCTGGCAGGCTTGGCCGCCTGTTAAACAACATTCGACCCCACTGTGTTGTTGGGGATTTTCCCCCCTGTCACTAAGAGAGGCACGCGCGGAACACGACGCCACCGTCTCGGGCCTGCTTTTGCTAGGGCGCCGGATAACCTCGTCCGTCGCCCCCAGGCAAGCGCTCATGTTTCTGTCATATTAAAACCTTTTTAATTGAAAACTCCTTGGTTTTAAAAATCGAATACCATTTATTTATTTAAAAAAAGATTCTCGGTCTTATCACAAGGTTTTGTCAAACTTGTTTAGTCGTTGAGAAAATGGAATCGAGATTGCTGAATTTCAACGTGGACGTGTCAAGCTCAGTGATGATCCCCGTCAAGGTCGTCCAAAAACTGCAGTCACCCAAGAAAACTTTGATGCTGTGCGTAAGCTGATTGAGGTAGATCGACATGTGACATACCGCGAAATTCAGGCAACTTTAGACATTGGCATAAGTCAAATACAAATAATCTTGCATGAACAATTAGGTGTAAAAAAGTTGTTTTCCCGATGGATACCGCATTCGCTCTGTAAAGAGCAAAAAGCGGCTCGCGTTACTTGGTGCGTCAGAACTCTCGAAAGATTCCACGCAGGATCCTCAAATGCTGTATACAACATCGTATCAGGGGACGAATCCTGGATATATGCGTACGAACCCGAAACAAAAAACCAGTCACGAGTTTGAGTGTTCGAAAATGCGTTAAAGCCAACAAAAATTGTTTGTTCGCGGAGTGTTGCAAAAAAAATGGTGGCCACGTTTGTCTCCAAAACCGGCCATGTTGCGACTATTTCTCTTGAGGGACAAAGAACGGTTAATGCAGAATGGTATGCTAGCATTTGTTTGCCACAGGTCGTTTCTGAACTCCGTAAAGAGAACTGCAACCGCCGCATCATCCTCCATCACGACAATGCGAGTTTTTAAAGCAAGAAAACACACAATTATTAGACCATCCGCCGTACAGCCCCGACCTAAGCCGTAATGATTTCTATACTTTCCCTAAAATAAAGAATAAATTGCGTGGTCAGAGATTTTCATCACCTGAAGAAGCTGTGGACGCCTACAAAACGGCCATTTTGGAGACCCCAACTTCCGAATGGAATGGTTGCTTCAATGATTGGTTCCATCGTATGGAAAAATGTGTCAAATTTCGCGGAGAATACTTTGAAAAGCAATAAATACATTTTTAAATCGTAATGTTGTGTCACTTCCTTGATTCCCGAAATTTTCAGTGCCACCCTCGTGTGGTGGAGGTACATACTTGTATAATTCTAGCAGAAAACTTGTGCTTCCTACTTTTACATCCTACTCTAGTTTTAAGCATTTTGATAATATGGGAGTTACTTCAAATTCCTCTTATTTTCATAAAAATTTGTACTGAACAAGTTAAGCCCAGAGTTCACTAATATTTCAATTGAGAAGTCACAGTTGTGAAAGATCTGCAAGTAATTATGGACTGGATTAAGGTGTTATTGAAAGGAATGATGATATTGAATCCTAAAAGCAGAAGGAATATTGTAATTATGTGTATGCTACGTGTGTTTTCAGTTCTGTATACTTTACAAAGTATACAGAACTAAAAACACTTTATAATATTAGTATTGATTATACTATAGTACACTATAGTATAATCAATACTAATATTATAAAGTGTTTGGTTAAACTTGCTAATTAATCTCAGGAACTACTTGTTTGAATTGAAAAAATATTTTAGTGTTGGATAACCCATTTATCGAGGACTACTATAGGCTATATAAAATCACGCTACAACCAATACTGTACTGTATGAAAGAAGATATGGCTGGAGAGGGAGTAAGCACTGAAGTGAAGAATGATGAAATAATAGAATGGAAGAAGTAAACATATTGAGCGAACCCCAAATAAAATTGGGACAAGGGTAGGGAGATGATGATACATATTATAGATAAATTTCTCCCAGACGCAGAACAAATTATACCGTTTTCTAGTATTATTTGTCCAGGGTGGTAATTAAATCCATGTGCATAATTCAATAATAATAATAAGGAGTATATGACAAAGTTGCAGTAATAAGTCTAATAATTTCACTTCACTAAACTTGTAAAATCAGTGGCTTAAGCAGACAAAGAGAGCTAGCTAGAAGCTTGAAAGATTTTTGCCTTGAAAAATAATAATCGCTGAATCTGTTTTCTTCGGTATAAGCTTAAGAGACTTTTGCCTTAAAATTGTATAAGTGCCTTATCTATTTAAAGTTTGAGCTTACCATAGTTGGATCTTTATTATGTAGCTCCCAAGCCAAAGTCCACGAAGCACCGCCAGGGTATCCAGTGTGATGGAAATACGCTCTCTTACGCCAATCATCTCCTTTTAACGCAATTTCGCGGCTGTTGATGCACACTACAACGTCTCCACAATCATTCAAAGGATGATAGACGGGCTTATGTTGTCCCATGAGATATTTCTTAATAATATTAGCAGACTCATAAGGGTCTTGCCATTTGCAGTCAAATATATGCCAAGTACGAGCAAATGTAGCCCATTGCTGAAAATTATATATTGTTTTGATTAGGTTACAGATCAAAATTCTATAAGAAAAATTTAAATAAACCAGCATTTTCGAACATGAATTTCACCTGGACTCTTTTGGCTGCTGACATATTTAATTAAATTTGGTTCAAGACTGTCTTTATGCAATTTATCTAATATATTTAATCAATTTGGTAACTTTAATTTACTTTTTAAGGTTATGTGTCAAAAAGTGTAATGAAAATGACATTTTAACATTAATGTTATCGTTCAAAAACTAAACTTTGGACTCCGTGAGTACATCTGTAATGCCAAATAATGGTACGTTTACACGCACGCCGTGCAGCCTGGCAAGCAGCATGGCATGCAGCTCGGCGCGCAGCCTATCACGCAGCGTGCCACGCAAGCTTTTCACACCAGGGCTGCCAGTAAAGACAACTTATTTTATACCGCTAAGACTCGGAAATTATACAAAATCATGTACTATTATACATAATCAGTGTTGTACAACTATAGAACGTCACTCTTTGGGGATTTTAGTAAAAGGTGTTTTAACTTTAACGTATAAGGATTTAACAGTTTATCACAGACATGATTTGTTTTAAGTATCTCTATGTGTATGTACGTACTTTTTACGCTATAACATCAGCAATGACATTGTATCCAATTATGCAATGCAATCTACTATACAAACAAAACCAATAAAAAAAGATAACCAATATTATACCAATTTTGTATCCAATTTACAATCATGCAGCCCTGTTTCACACACTTGCAGGCATGGTCCGTAGGGTATTAGTGTTCTGTGGACATGGTAGTCAGTGCAAACATGGGAGACGATGTAGACGTAGATCTCGTGGGAGCTACTGCTTTGGCCTTGATCTATTTTTATTGAAAAAAAAAACAGCCCGACATAATTATGCATGCGAAATTTTACTTAAAACTATTAGGTTTTACAATGAAAAAATCATTTATGGTGTAAAAACACTTTTCAAGTAGCCAAAACTTTAAATTTGATTTTTTTATTTGACATGCGTTATAACTATTTTTACATCGAAGAGTGCTTTTACATAATTCGTTTCTTACTTTAGTGGGATCTCTTTGAATGAATTAACTATCCTCGCTAACTTTTGAATAAAATTTTTTATTATTTCTAATAAACATGAACATAATTAACCATGATAAGCATTGGGGGCGGCTTCTTCATTAAATGTGTTTCGTAACTGTTTTAAGGCATACATAAATCTATTTTATTTACTGCACATCATTGATATGCGATTAGTTACAATTCTCTAATCGTCAATCAATCAATACTAACTTTAATCCTAAGAATTGGCACTATTTTGTTTCATATTTTTTTGGGCCCTGATAAACAATATTTATTTTTACTAAAAGAATAGTTCAGAAACATCTTTCTGAAGTCTTCTTTTGCTGTCGATTCATGCATGATAAAGGTTCAGACCACTCCGATATATTTGGTGTCGTCAAAAATTAATTTCGATCGTTACGTCGTCTGTATGCCACGAAGATGAAAACTATACTAACGCGGCCGAGAGCGTGTGTGTGTGTGTGTAAACAGGCACACAAGCACATTCACCCTTTGAAGTGTGTCAAAAAACCGACAGTCGTCCCGATCGGCGCCAAGCGCGTGCACATTCACGCAAGCATGCACAAACAGCCCGTTCACATGCTTGCGTCGTTGAATGTCAGTTTGAACGCGAGCGTGTGAACGCAGGCGTTAGTCGTCCCGATCGGCGCCAAGCGCGATCACATTCACGCAGGCATGCACAAACAGCCTGTTCACACGCTTGCGTCGTTGAATGTGCTCGTTGAATGTCGGTTTGAACGCCAGCGTGTAAACGCGCCATTAGATACGTATCTCCCAAAGGAACTAGAGATATCCGAATTACTGTGGAACTATCTTATAAACAATGTGTGTAGATCAGGCTTTCTATCTTGACGTAGACAAGTTCAAGATCAGTCGGTCAGTGAATCAAGGAGTAGTCAATAATTATTTTATTTTAAAGGTATCTATAGATGTATACATATAGGTATAGCAATTATGAGTCAGATGACTTTTGCATAATAATTAATAAGTTATGAAAAAGTGTGGGAATATGTACCTACTCAGGTACTATAAAGGAGACATAAAAGTTTAGCAGCGTGTATTATACATATAACACAGGTTTTACCCCGCTTAGGCAAGTAATAATGGATAAAACTTTAGATCAGTATGAGTCAAACACTTGAAACGCGCTCAAGGTTTTAATTAAGATGGAAAAACAAATATAATTAGTTTTTGGCCGTTATGAAGAAACGGCCAAAAAGTAATTTTAGGTGAAGAAAATCGATAGACTCATTGCCCTAAGTTTAGTGGGTCCTTTCTTATTGGGTAAATAGCTTTCACGGTTCAGTAACTATTCGGTATGTATTGAATTTATTAGTTTCCTGCTCAGACTACCGGTTGTCGTGGAATTGGCATTAGGATACATATTAAAGTCGTGGGTCCGAATAAAAAACTCCTTAATACGTATAAAATAGTTTTATTAAAAAAACATTGTCAGGGCTAATACAAACTAAAATAGGTTAATCACTGAGATGCAGATCCTTCCTTAAGTTGTAAGCTGTTAAATGGCTCATAAATTTTTCATTTTCTAAGAAGTTTTCAATGGCCCGAGCCCTAACCTCTTCCCAGGCATAAAGTTCTCTGTATAGAGGACGCACGTACTTTAAACGTCCTAAGCTGTTTAGGAAACTAAACACTTCATCAAGTATACTGTCATTTCTGCTTATGACATTCAACCTTAACCACCTGCAAAAAAAGGTTACCTACGTTTTAAGAAACACATTTGATAACTTGTCCCGTAGGTACTTAAATAACCAGGACTGAAATTACATGTAAACCTTTTTTGTTTAGTATTGGGACAGCAAAGTATCCCTGTCACTACTTGTAATGTAAAGGGTGTCTCAATAAGAGTGCACGATTTAAATTTCACGCCATTTCTTTTCTTTGGAGGTTGCAGCTCTGATATTCGACAGCTGGCATCAACGATTGTTCCGATTATTAAAAAATGAGCGCTACACAACTAAACAACGAGTTATCATTGTGAAAACCCATTACAAAAATGCAGTGACTGTGAATGGCATTCGTTACAGGAACACACACGACCGAATCATCTCCCGAAATTCCGATGTCAATTGGCCACCAAATACGTGCGATTTAACGCCGTGCGATTTCTTTCTTTGGGGTTTTTTGAAATATTATATCTACGTGAATAAACCACAAACAATTCCTGAGCTCAAAGCCGAGATCCAACTCGTCATCGGTGAGATAGAGTCACATCTTTCTCAAAATCTTATCTAAAATTTCATGAAGAGCCTGTGTTCAGAGCAGAGCCGGGGGGGCCATATGCCGGATATTTCATTCTATACATAATCGGAAAAGTCTACTTTACAATCCAATAAAAATATCATCACTCGCTCAAAAAAACATGCGTTTTATTTTAAATTAAATCGTGCACTTTTATTGGGTCACCTTTATAATATAAATCTCAATTATGTTGGCAGTAGAGAAATTTCGCTAGTCGACGGCTATTTTTACCTCATAGACTTAGGATCACGTAGGACATAATAGTTGGAGGAGAAGGCAAAGAAATATGGTGTCTCGTTTTTATGTATCTTGAACCTATTTTAGCTCTTTTGTCACCCGCTTTAATAAAAGAGAAAGTGATATCGCTTCCCAATAGGCGCGCCCGTTAGCATAACAGATAATAGTATTTTTTTATTTTAATATTATTAATAATAATTAGGGAGGAAATACTCTCATCATTTTGTGATATGATCAAAAATGAGTCAAACAAGCAACCAACAGTTTGACCGAAGGAAAAGACAGCAGGTAAGCAGAATTCATTTTTGAATTCTTATAAAACATTTATTTCGCATTACTCACCTATACGAAATCTCAATGTTTTTACTGTCGATTATCTTATACTCCTTACCAAGACTCTTCAGTCTATCCAAAGACAGCTTAGTCTTCACAATGAGCTGCTGGAGCATATGTATCATTTGATGCACATCAAATTTCTCCAGATCCTCATAAGATAGTGTAAAGTTTGTATTTTCTATTCGGCCGACAAGGGCCGTCACCTCTTGTGTCATTGTTTTGTCGTAACTGTACAGTAATAGAAAACAAACATTCAGTTTTAGAAATAAATTAATGTTTGGATTTGAGGCTTATCGAGATTAACAGAACCTACATAGCTAGGCTGTCAGGACTGCAGACGAACCCAAAGTATCCAATTTGTCATTATTAGAATTTTTTCCTTATACAAACAAGGAGGTAAATGCGCACACGGCCATATACGGCGTTTTTCGAAAATAACTTTTGATATGATTTCTCTGATGATACTATAGATCTTATATACTCGTAGATAGGTCCATAGGAAGGTTGTGCAGCGTTAGCAACGTGGAGAGATGTCGCTAGTTTTCCTACGGTTATGGCGACTGCTTACTTAAAAGGTGTGTTTGTATGGTGGCTCTTGTTGGTTGTATGTGCAGCAAGACGAGGTATGAATTACAAATTGTATAACATAATTTGAAGTCTCTCCCACCGCATCTTCCGAAGCAATGGTTTAGTTTAGATTGGTCAAGAGTGTGCGATTATTTTTTAACTCAACAATGGAGAAGGCTTGTTAACACGAGCAGCTATATATCAACTACCTACTAACCTACTAAGATACCGCAGCACATTTTTTTACCACACCTAGCTCTGCACTCTGCACTTCAAACAAATTAAATCCTCCGGAATAATGCCTTCACATCCAAGGCAAGGAGAGTGAGTTCTAAAACTATAGCAACAACTAAAACTTACTTTGGAATTACTGGAGGCATTCCGCAACCTTTCAACCAAGCGTCCCAGTCGACCTGGTCCAGTTTGTCACTGTCTTTGAAGTAATCTAGGAAATGAGCCTTGAACTCATCCGTATCGAATGACTTCATACTAAATTTCTTTACATAAGAGCGGATATATCCGTCGAAAACCTCTTAAAAAAAAACCATAAAAACATATTAAATAAGGAAGAGGTTCCTAAAAACATGTTCACAAAATTAAAGTAGGTATTTGTTGTTAACAAATAAAGCCATAAGCCATAGATTTGGGGAGAAACATTCGTGTTTCGTTGATTACTAGGTAAGAATAACGTTTAACACAGCTCTGTATACCTATTTCAAATATTATTGTTGCTGAATGTTAGGTATATTATTCATTAAATGCAGCTTAATATGTGTATAATTTTTTTTTAATTATTGAGGTCTTGTTGTTGTTCTTGTACTTAGTAATCTATACGACGTATTTTTGTAGTCAAAGCAGCAACAGACCTTAATTTTGCTGAAAAAAAATTGGCAAAGAAGGAAAAACCGTATATTTGCCCGTATAGAGTATTTATTAACTCGGTAACTGAAACACGAGAACCCGCTGTCTCCCACCACAACAACGACAACGTGTCATATACAATAAATAAATAGGCAATAAAATGTTAACTACCTGACAGCTACGCTTCGTGTTTACTAGATTTGCAAAAAAAAAAATCTGCCGTCGGAGTTCTCCTTAGTTCCGTAGATTTAATTCGTTGGTGTATATAAAGGATATGATCGGATTAAACTTTGATGACATTACCGAAAAATCGGTGAACACAAAGTATAAAATGGTTTTTTAAATTCTTCATTACATCCGTGACCATCATATCGGTACAATTCGAATAAATCGTCTGATAAACAAAATTACAAAATCGTTCCTTAAAATATTTAGGTACTGCGATTCAGTCCCGATTTACACATCTAATATTCTACATTACAAACCACAAATGCCAGCTGGTGTACTGTCCTAGTGGCCGCCCCAGTCACAGTAAGTACAGGACATTCGGGTACGTGACCCTGGCCTCTGCGAGCTACTGCAGTCTCCGTCCCGTTCCCTATCCGATACTTGCGGTATTCCTTATACTAGGTTCCTCTCCCTACACGTTGGACATCGCCAACGCGTTCAATAGTCTGCCATTCAGCTGCATCAGGGAAGCACTCCACTATCACGGAGTGCCAGGGTACCTGAGGCGACTAGTGGCAGACTATTTAGAGGAGCGTACCGTCATGTACGAGGACCGAGACGGAGTTTTGAATCGTCGGCCCATGTCGTGCGGTGTTCCGCAGGGGTCTGTCCTTGGACCACTCCTGTGGAACATTGGGTACGACTGGGCCCTTCGAGGCGACTTCCCCCCCGGGCTCGGCGTAATCTGTTACGCCGATGACACTTTGGTCACAGCCCGGGGGGTAAACTTTCAGGAGGCGGCGTGCCTGGCCACCAGGGGGGTCTCTCTGGTGGTCGGGCGCATCGAGGCACTGGGTCTGCGGGTGGCCCTGGATAAGACGGAGGCCCTGTTATTTCATGGGCCCCGTCGTGGTCCACCCCCTGGCACCTCTATCGAGGTCAACTCGGTCCTCGTACCGGTTCAGGCCCACATAAAATATCTGGGCCTGATCCTCGACGGTAGGTGGCGCTTCGACGAGCACTTCCTGCAGCTTGCTCCAAGGCTGGTCGGTGCTGCGTCCGCCCTTGGGCGACTCTTGCCCAATTTGGGCGGACCCAGTGTTGCTACGAGACGGCTGTACACGGGGGTTGTCCGGTCAATGGCACTGTACGGTGCACCGGTGTGGGCGGAGGCTCTGACCGCCCAGAATAGGGCGCGCCTCTGGCGCCCTCAGAGGGTTATGGCGGTTAGAGCCATTTGCGGATACCGCACCGTGTCGACGGAGGCGGCGTGCGCGTTGGCCGGGACTCCCCCGTGGGATTTGGAGGCGGAAGTGCTCGCCGAAGTATATCGGCGAACGGCTGAGTTCCGGGCGGGAAGCGGCAGTCAGCCCCCGCCCGAAGAGGTACGCGAATGGCGTGAGGCCGCTCGCCGAGCCACCATGGCTCGTTGGTCGTCCCGGCTGGAGGCTCCACGTGCTGGCTTTGCCACCGTGGAGGCACTCCAGCCGGTCATCGTCGAGTGGGCAGGGCGGCAGCACGGGACCCTTTCCTTCCGACTGACGCAGGTTCTTTCCGGGCACGGCTGCTTCGGGAAGTACCTGCACTCGGTCGTTAGGAGGGAACTGAGTCCCGCCCGTCACCACTGCGACTGCAGTAAGGACTCGGCTCAGCACACGCTGGCAGTCTGCTCCGCCTGGGCGACGCAGCGTCGGGCCCTCACTGCAGTCATTGGAGGGGATCTCTCGCTACCGGCCGTCATACGCTCCATGGCCGGTAGCGACAGGAATTTTACCGCGGTCGCAACCTTCTGTGAGGACGTCATCTCGCAGAAGGAGGCGGCGGAACGGGTTCGGGAGGACGATCTCCACTCGGACCTAATTCGCCGTCGGCGAACCGGGCGGCGGAGGCGCGCTTACCAGCGCCTCATGCCGCCCTGAGTGTGGCCGCGGGTGGACGGGACGGGTTTTCCCCTCCACCCGCAATAGTGGCCCCCCGCGAGGAGGTGGCGTCCGCGTGTGCCTGGACGTCGCCTAATTGATAGGTCTTTACCCGAAGGTGGTGCCCGTGCTTTTGCGGGCAGGCGTCAGGGGGGGTCCGGATGTCTTAATAAAAGCTGTTCCCGGATCCCTCCTATTTAAGGCGCAGTACGGCACACCGTGTGGTTTCAGTCGGTTCGATTCCGATACACCGACCCACCGAAAACCCCGGTGGGGTGACGGCCCGAGGGGGTTTCCACATGCACAAAAAAAAAAAAAAAAAGGTTCCTCTCCCTAACCATTTTTCCTTATAAAAATTTACTTTCTCCTTTCTTTCCCCTCTTGAAACGACTACATTCCCAAGGTGGGTTGGCGTCAGGCAGGCGGCCAGCCATAAGAGAAACCAGCCAAAACCCTTGGCAATGTCATACATTGCGTCGACCCTAATGAAAATTGGTAAAAGGACAGATGATAATGATGACAAACTACAAATCAATATAAACTTACCGGGTCCGCCAAACAAATCTTCTAGATATCTTAAGAAGAGTGATCCCTTCTCGTACGGAATGATAGAAAAGGCTTCATCAGGATGTACGCCATCAAGATTTAATACTAGTTTAGTCAAAGGATTCGTCGCACCCAATGTTTCAACCTAAACAGATAATTCAGTTCAAAAATAAATCATTAATTAATCCCTTAAGGCGATTAACGTGATATAATACGAGATTGTCATTAGTTTTTACTGCATTTGAAGTTCAATTTACGTCCGAAGCAAGTACCTAACACAAGGGTTTTGTATTAGGTAAGATAATATTTTGCCGTTTATGATTACCAATCTATGTGTATAATATGTAAATGCCTAGGTGTCTTTCTAGTAAAAACGCGATTTAAAAAAAACGCCGAACTAATCTCGGTCTCCCAAAGTAGGTACCTACGTATTGATCTTTATCGCAGAAAGAACGATAATTATAATTACACCGGAACATCGTAACATTTTTTTTAAATCCGTTCGTAGATAATTCAATTACTCGATCATCTTTAAGTAGACCTATCTTTTACACTGCAAATACTTGTTATTCTGTAAATGTTAATCTAATACTTTTAAGAGCAATTCTGGTATATATGTATATATAATCTGAATCTCGGAAACAGCTCCAACGATTTTCATGAAATTTATTATGCAGGAGTTTCGGGGGCGATAAATCGATCTAGCTAGGTTTCATTTTTAGAAAATGTAAAAAAACCGAGGAAAGCTTGGTCATCCAGGTACTAACATTAAATTGCAGACCTAGACATGTCCTTGTAATTAAAAGTCTTTGTAAATTTTTGTACACCCACATGATGATCTAAAACCAGTGGTTTGTTTGTTTCTCGCCCAAGGTCACTGGCACTTTACTGTTACTATTTCACCTAGTCTTATACAACCGAACAAAGCACCAGACCTGCCAATTTTAATTAATCATGCTGCGTGTGCTCAATGCGATGTCTCGGCAGATTGATTTATTTAACTGTACTCTGAATGAATTCACAAAGGCAGCTTATTGTAATTTATCCTTTGATTGTGCATAATACACGTGTATGTGCTTAATTTTTATCTTAAGTATGTAACTACATTAGGGAACGTACCCATACTACGTGACCCATTTTGACAATTTTTTATACCCTTCCTCCCCTCGGTATGTATATATCTAATATATATAAATCTCGTGTCACAATGTTTGTCCTCAATGGACTCCTAAACCACTTAACCGATTATAATAAAATTCGCACACCATGTGCAGTTCGATCCAACTTGAGAGATAGGATAGTTTAAATCTCAAATTATAGTCGCAATTTTAATTTATTGCTAATTATTTGTCTGTTATTATTTGACAGTCACAATTATCTGTTAACTCCAAATGATTCTAGCAGATGTCGATACCTTTCGACTGGGTTGAGTAAGTAATCAATAGATGGCGCTGCTATGGTAAATCTACGAACGTGTCATATAAGCTACATTTTAACAGCATAATTACCACGTGTTGTTGACGCTATAAAATTAATTAAATTTATTTTGTAGTGAACGAAATACCGTATAATTCAGCTAATTATTTGTCTGTTATTTGCGATTTAACATCTGATGGACGAGTCATTTTGTACAACAATATGAATTTTTCAATTGAGTACTTTAGTTTTATTTTCAATTTAGCTAATTAGATTTTACCGGAAGGGTTTTATTTCCTTAGTTGCGATTAGAGAAATAAAATATGGCGGTACGAAGTTCGCCGGGTCAGCTATCTGATGGACGAGTCATTTTGTACAACAATATGAATTTTTCAATTGAGTACTTTAGTTTGTTAGGACGAATTATTCTCTGTCTGGGTGTAATTTATTTATAATATGTATGTATTTAGAAATATAATAATAAGTATGTTTATCAGCAGTCTGGTTACCATAGTACAGGCTCTGCCTAGTTTAGGATCAGGCGGCAGTGTATGAGGTGTGTGAAGTTGTTATTATTATTAATGCCCTAAAACATAATTATGAATTTAATGGCTGCGAGAGGCGAAATAGCTCGTTGGCATAGTCAAGAACCAGCTATTTTTTTTCATCATCATCTCGACTACATGATGAGATGATTTCTAAACGCAAATACCTGATAAAGTAGTGAAAAGTAAACAGAAACACTATTCGTTTCTACAATTTTAGAGGGTTTCTCTCAATTTTATCAGAATTCCATCATCAGATCCTGACTTCCTTGACATGGGACCACCCTTGAGGTATACCCTATCTAACAAAAAAGAATAATCAAAATCAGTTCAAAAATAACGGAGAGGGCTGAACATACATAAAAAAAAAGAAATATGTAAATGAACGGTCGAATTGAGAACCTCCTTTTTTTTCGTCGGTTAAAAACGATACCTAATTTTAAAAAGTAAATTAGTTTATATATTAAAAAAAAAGTGCAAAAAAAGAAAAGAGTGTCAAAGAGGGATTCGATCCGGCACCCAACCTTATACAATTCGTCGGTTTATTATAAGTATAGATTTCATGGCCCATTGTGCCCATGTTTAATCATATTTGTATTTTTTATATATCTGTAGGTATTTGGTGTACAATTAAGAGTACTTAATTAATTCCTTATCTCTCACATGCCCAAGCATAACCGTGTGCCTTTAAGTTCTTTCTGACAAATTTCAAATACATCCATTAATTACTACTTACCCCTTCTATTAACTGTTCAAGACCTAACAAGCTGTGGAAGTCACGCTTGCGCTTAGCTTCAAGTGGATCTTTGATGAGTGACGCGGCGACCTTCCTCTCCAAGAATACCGTGAATCCTTCCTTAAGCCAGAAATGTTCGAAATTCTTGATTGTCAATGAGTTCCCAGTCCAGCTGTGCATTATTTCGTGGATTATAACGCTTGCAAGGCTTTTGTCACCCACCTAAAAGTGATTATTTTATTAAATCATTGTCTTGAGCTACTATAAATATTGTTACGGGCTCGAGGTTCGGGATTAGGAAATTATACCAAGTCGTTACCAAAATAGACACAATTGATTTGAATAGATCACAAAATACACAGGGAAACTAGCAACAACACAATTACAATAATTTATTATCACTATTACACTTAATTCACTTTTACTTTACACTTTACTCGCTGTTAGTTCACTTGACACTCACTTGAAACTAACTCACTTGACACTCACTTGATAACTAACTCACTTGATAACTAACTAACTACTCCGCAATGCCACGCTTTATATAGCAAAACGGTATTTCTAGAAACATTGCGACACCTCTAGTTAATTCTACAAAACAGTAGAACAGTCTAATACATACTAGGACAACTTCCATTAATGGATAACTACTTAGTTCCGTGTTGTTTCAACAGATAGCGTGTATCTTTATTTTGTAGCTCTCTATGCCTTCCCACAGTCGCCAATAGATGGCGGGTTATTCGTAACACTGCCCCCTTCTTAGACATGCTCGTCCCGAGCATGATTATCCCCATGATAACGCGCCAACGGATCCACATGGACGATCTTGGGAGTGCCCCGCGGTCCTTTCTGAATGCGGTACGTTACGTCATTGAGTCTGGTCACTACTTTGTACGGTCCGTCCCATTTCACTTGCAGCTTCGGAGATTTGCCTTTTCTGCGAACCGGACCCAGTGATCCTTCCTCAAACCTTCTGTCATCTTTCGGTCGTACCGGGTTTTCATTCTCTCCGACGTCTGCTGTCCTGATTGTCTGACGTGCTCGTAAACGTCATTCATCTTGCTGCGTAAATCGTTGGCGTAATCCGTAATACTGCGCGGAGGGTCAGGGGGAGTGCCCGTGATTAAATCTGCAGGCAACCGCAGTTCTCGACCGAAGTTCGCAAAGGCTGGTGTTACTGACGTGCTCTCGTGGACCGCACTTCGGTACGAGAGGAGGAACGGTTGGATGTGTTTATCCCAGTCTCTTTGTCTCCCTTCCACAACTTTTGCCAAGTACCTCTCTAATGTCTGATTAAACCGTTCCACCATTCCATCAGACTGAGGGTGGTAAGAGGTGGTTCGGGTTTTAAAAGCACCCATCACGCGGCACATTTTCTGGAACAACTGGGGCTCAAAATTCCTCCCCTGATCACTGTGAATCTCTAAAAGTACCCCAAATCGACAGAAGACTTCATGGACCAGCTTATCAGCTACCGTGGCCGCCTCTTGGTTCGGTATCTCAAATACTTTCGGCCACTTCGTAAAATAATCCATGACAACCATAAAATACTTGTTGCCATCATCACTCTCCGGAAATGGACCTGCTACATCCACGGCAATACGTTCCCACGGGGCTCCCACATTATACAGCTGCAATGCACCCCTGCTGCGTGTGTGAGGTCCCTTTTCCACTTTTAGATCACATATTTATATCATCCAAAGTGTCCCATCAAAATAAAAATAAATTTGCTATTTTGCTATGTAACATTAAGGTTTAATAGCTAACAAACGCATTGCAGTCGGTTATAAGATCTGAAAAGTTTTAAGATAATGTTGCGGTCGCCTAAATAGAGACGCGTGGCGCCATCTCTTACGAGAAGTGGCACTAAGAAAATGTTCCAAGAAAACGGTCTTCAAAGAGATAATATCGCAATATAAAGGGCCCGTGCACCACAGAATACATAATAGTACCAGTACCTGTATACCTACCTACATACATTCGAGTAGGTACTGCGATACAACTGTGAGAATTGTTTTTAACTATGGAGTATTGTGTTAATTGCGAATTATTTAAATTTATCTAAGTACTTCGTAACAAATATGTAGAACTCGTACCAATAATTATTGACAATTGCTATTTGCGCTAAACATGTGCTAGGTACCTACTGATTACCCGTCAACAGCGATATTCATTATCATTTTTATGTCATATCAGACATACATCTGGTTCAATTCAAAACATTATCCTGTCCATTTAAATTGTGGTAATATAGCCAATCCAAGTTTTTTTTGTTTTTATTATAGGAATAACTCCTTCCATAATCTTGTCCTTATGATGTAGATTGAACAAAACAACTACTTAAGTAACATATTTCTTATCAACATTTTTATCATCAAAAACCTTACATGGCTTGAGTAATATGCAACTAAAAACTTTTTCGTAGTCTAGAAGAAGTTGCCCTGCAAGTGAAGGCTGCAGAAAAAAAAAGTTTTGAACTTCTATGTAGTCCCACTCACCACAATAGTAGGGCTCACGACGGTGAGACAAGGGTTCTCCATAGCACCGTGCGGAAACGATGGAGGTAAAACGAGTAGATCATATTCCGTCCAGTCGTAAGGACCGCACAACTTTTCAGCAGCTTGGAGATATTTCTCAGTATCCTCAAACTCAATCGCACTACGTACTACGTCCCCTTTTTCTGACCATACTTTTGATCTGAAAAAGGTGTTTTTTTTTAATAGGGTAGTAGTGAATCATCTGCACCTAATGTAGTAATGCAATAGACACAGCTTGTTTTTGATTGTGGCTCACTAGCCAAGATAAATGTATGTGACACTTCACGTACATTTATCCATGTATTTCAGAGTGGATACTTTACCTTGGTCCTAGCGGTCTATTATCTAGAACGCCCACAGTAATAGCAAACAAATTGGACGGTATGGGCACTGGTTGATTGAACTTGGTCTTGTTGTGGTTTACTTCACCTCTCAGAGCGCTCATGAGCACTGTAAACCCTTCAGGTGCTGTCACCTCCGCGTCGTACGTGAACTTGACAGCAGGAGTGTCTTGGCATGGCAGGATCGAGCGAGCATGAATTGGCTAAAAAAGGGAATTTTCTAAATTTATTCAGGGTATTTTTTGAATAGGCGAGTGTTATCAGTCTCGTGACTAAATTTAAGGTAGTCCCCAGTCCAAAACCGTCGAGGCATGGTCCATATGTGTTTGCCAGAAACTGGACCATCGCTTCTAATTCCGTTCTTCAATCAGCTACCTGTGGTCCTAGGATTTGTGAAAGACAACCGTTGAGGTATAGGAAAGAAATAGTCGTGAATCAACTTTGTATATATGTAAATGTAAACACCGTAAAGTTATATTTACAGATTACTTACTGAAGATTGACTGAATACGTATGGATATTTCTTGTCTAAAGTCTGAGGCGCCTTCAGCCATGTTAAAGCTGATGCTGATGGGTCTGTTGTGTATTTTATTTTTATTTTGAGCCTGTAAATAACCACAAACAAAAGTTAAGTGTTAATGCTAAAAGTATGGTATAAATATTTTTGTTTAAGACCACGATATACAAAAGAAGTGTATGAGAAAATTGTGGTTTCGAGCGCTTAGGGCGTTAACGTTGCGGGTAAACGAAGATATCTAGATACTACTTGTTAATGAGAAAAACATTCTTGCTGTAAAAATTACATTACTTAACAGTCACCAAACCCACTTAGTATTATTATAACTAAATAGCTAAAATTCTTTTTTTTTAATTTTTAAATTGTTCATTTCTTCGAAGCAGCTTGGTCCGACGGTTCAGGTGAATTTTATCTAAAGGTAGCGGAATTATTACGGGCTAGTGACGCACGTGATAGCGGTTTAACATGATGGGTTGTTGGAACAACTGCAAAAAAAACCGGACAAGTGCGAGTCGGACTCGCGCACCGAAGATTCTCTAACTACGTAAAAATAATTAATGCTACTTAGTATTAATTATTTTTACGTAGTTAACTTAAGTTCATGAACTATAAAAGCACGGAAAATAGGTCGGGTTGAAAGACAAACTTAATCTTGCTGTTCTAAAAAGTACTCCCTCGTACCATGATATACGAGTATCATCACAAGCGCATCACTTGAGAACGGCTAAACCGTTTGGCTACTTTTTGTTTTAACATGTTAGTAATAGTCCAAATTAGGTTTTTAGAGAGAGAAAAAAATGCCCCAAAAATGGGTTAATTTAGGGAATACTGAAAGTGTTTTTTTTTCATGAAATTAAAACAAATTATTGAAATTAAAAGGACAACGTCTGTTGGGTCACCCTGTACTCAATCACACTGGCGATCTTCCACCTCGTTACAAAAAAAAGATGCTTTTTTTGTATTAAGTTATTGAAATGCTAATGAAGTCAAACAAACTTACTTCTCACCCCGTGTGACCTGTTTAGGCAGCGAAACAGTCAGATTAGTGCCATAGTTAGGAACGTGTTCACCCAATTTGTACTGTAGTTGTAAGCCCCCCTCGGTCTCTACCGAATGTATTTTAAGATTACTGACATCTAATGGCTGAAAAAGAAATATATTTATTTGAAGAAAAATCCTAAACATATTTCATACGAAAGTATGTGATCTTCTCAACAATAAGTTGGTGTAATAGTGACAGTGCTAGTAGTCCTGGGTGGGAATCGAACCCACGACCACTGACTCAGCAATCAGAATCACTAACCACCAAACCAACAGGCCAGTACGAGGTACAAGAGTAATACATGAGGTGAGTTATTATGTTTTTTTTATTTATCCGATATTTGCACTATAATGCAGACTTTTGTTACCCTGTTATAAAAAATAACTAATAATATTTACTATAATTTCAAGCCATTAAAATCGGTTTAGTAGTTTCTGAACTACTTTACTTTTTATCGACTTCAAATAAGTTTTCTCAGTCCTATTAAGCATCATCTACTACTATTCACGTTCAGGCGACAAATTTTCAAACTTCAACGTTCAACATAGGTACCTACTCATCTTTTATCTTGAAATCCTCTAAAGACAATCCAATGTCGTCTCTGTAACATCGGTACGATAGCAAAAATGCGACCTGAATTGTTAACAAATTAAAGATAAGAACTACAATACTAACCCACCAATGATTTGTGATAAGAAGACAACGATAATATCTATAGGATCTATATCATTTTGTAACAGTGCGCTTACCAAATCCACAATGTCTTGCAGTACATCCAAGTTTAGCGTTGCTTCACCGTTCAGTACTTGCTTTTCGAAATCAACACTTAAAGATAGAGATATATGATCTATAATCGCCAGTTCTGTAAGAAAACGGTATGTAGGAGCTACTTTATTTATTCTTCGATGTTTTTTTAAATATTTAGTAAGAACCAGGAGCCAAGAACCTAAAACTGTGCGTTGAAACAAAATGGACGCAATTTTTAGGCTCTGGATAGAACTGAGAAAAGCGGGTTTATAATAATTCAAAACATCGTTTAAAGCAGCGGTTTAAGTTATGGTATTCTTTTAAGTGCTGTCTCTCCGTATAGGAAGACCGTTCTCAAGATCAAAAAATATAATAATTAGTATATAGGTACTCGTACATCAAGAGTTTTGCAGAATTAGGTAAAACATAAATCCCTAATATGCCAATCTTACTAATATTATAGAAGCGAAAGTTTGTGACTATTTCATGCAAAAACGTCTGAACGAATGAAATTTGGCACAGAGATAGATTATAGTCTAGAACGAAGTCGTAACTGTACATCACAAAGGACGTAGAAACTTTTACGCGCTTGTTTCACCTCTACCTGCCTCCCTTCCCTTATTTAGTTAAATTCCTTAGAATGAAACCCTGGTGGTACTGGTAAAGAACCTTGAGCAGTTAATCCGACCATGCAAAGGTAATAACAATGACAATGACGTGAACATTATCCAACTAATAATCAATAACATTGATATATTGAAAGTGCATTTACATATCTTACTATACTATATACTTACTATATTACCTATAAATGCGAAAGTTTGGAGGATGACTGTTTGTTATCACACCAGAACCGCTGAACGGATCTTGATGAAATTTGGCACAGTGATAGATTATAATCTAGATTTTACAACGAAAATATGCGGTTCCCACATTAAAATTTCCACGCGAAAACAGATAGGACAAACAAATTTTTATAAACAGAGATAATTTGAGAAAACGAATAGAATTAGAATTACACGATATGACATGTAATAGATCTAAGTACATATAAGGTATGAAAACTCTTATTTGGATTTATTACCGTTTAGTATCAATAGTTTTAAATACAAAGTGAACACTTAGGTACTCCACCTTTTAATTTGTATTTCGTACTAATTATATTTAACATCTTCTGATTTTGTTGTCGTTAGTGGTTTGGAGATCAAGCTAAACATTGACTTTGTGAATAGTCAATAAATAAATATTTTAGCAAGCACTCACCGGGCCGTGAATATGACGACGGATCAAGAGGACTCAAGGCACCCATGCATTTCGTGGGACTAGAAAAAAAGATTACAACACACTGTAACAATAGAATCGATCTCTTTTCCATCGTAAAACACGTCAGTCCGGAGCACTATTCTGAACACAAATGATCTGTCTATCGTATTGGAAATGATCAAAATTTTGTCTCGAAATCGGAATGCCGTGACACAGATAATATAATACTATACTAGTACGCGATATGCGACAGTAATGAACTAAATACAGTTACCTATGTTCAATAGAATGTTGTGTGGTATGTGACGCTACGCTATGCTCGTTATTCATGAGTAGGTTTACATTACAAAACAACAAATTATGTGTTCTGTAGTGACAAAGCTTAGTAAAGCAAATGTAGATGGGCCCTAATTACAAAACTACTAATTACAAACCGCTCAGGTGGCAAAGCATACTACTCTTAAAAATAAGAGTTACATCCATAACGTACCGTCCCTATCTATCTAACACCATTTTTACGCAACATTTCGACTAGATTAATAATTAATTTAAGTCGTGTAGAGTCAAATTGTTCAATTCAAGGCTATTGAGTTGTCGGGACCGCCTGATTTAAACATGTACAACCAAATCGTGGTGTGTTATTTAATTATGCGTTTTATTAGTTCGGTGGTTAAATTATAAGATGATTTATATTATAAGATCAATGAAGGTGGTATTTCTTCAAAAACAATAAGGTATATAACAATATGGAACATTCTTAAAAACGTCCGTCCACCATAGTAAATAAGGCGGCGCAATCTGATCATAGGCCAATTCAATTTCAAATATGATCAGTAGTCAAATTGTGGCGTGTGGAAGCTGTTTCGCGATAAAATAAATATACAAACTTTTTAAAATCACTGTAGGCCTTTTCGCTTTTTATTTACAATAAATGAATCATGTAATTTGTGATGACCCATCAACAATAGATCCTCAATATCCTTTGCCGTTAAGTTATGAGATAATCTACCAATCTATATCTATCTATCTTATAGTTATCTAAGAAGTTGGCAACCTAATGAATTCATGCTAATTGTCCAGCAGTAAACACATTTTAAATCCTATTAAAACAAGGTATAATCGACACTTTAGTGAGATGAGAAGGTGTTTAAGATTTAGGCTGCCTTTCCCCCAGAGATGGGCGAGGATGCTTAGCGACGGATGTGTTTGTTAGGAACCAATAGAATCGCTTCCTTTACCTAGCCTCACTCAGCGTAGCTCCTATGGAAACGGCTTAGCGGAGACAAAACAAGCGAGGAATGTGTGCTAGACGGCGTGTTTGTTAAAGGTCGATGTGTATTGTACACATCCTCGCACCGCTCACTTGCGCACCGTTTCACAGCGTCATCGCTACGCATTCTCGCACCGCTCAGCCACCTAGCACAGCTCTGGTGGAAACACTCACATCGTTACACAGTTTCGTTACACATCCTCGCACCGCTCAGCTACCTCGCACATCTCAGGTGGAAACGAAGCCATAGAATCGTTTTCATACCTACTACACTACGGTTGATTATGAACGCCAATATTGGTTTTGAAGACTCACCTTTTAAATACACTCGAAGCTTTGTGGACTGCGTACACGATATATATTTTTAAATAAAATACATGCGCTTTTATAATATTCATATTTAGGTACACGTTAGTGTTCTTAGAGAAAATGACTAAATGTGTAAACACATGTCTATAGGGTTTTTAATGATGCTATACTTATCGACGCAGTCTTCACCTTTCAATATATTTATAGTAGGAAGTATATGCAAGTATAATATTGTATTCAGCCTATTTGTACTTATTACTTTGTGCATTGTCAATGTTGAACGCATTAACCACAGACCAAATGAAACCAAACAGACTTGCAATTGGCGGACACAGGTATCTATGGTAATTGATTCCTACCTACATGGACTACTTATTCTTTTCTGGAAAGATATATGTAGAGTTCTAACATGTAGGTAAGTGTATAGTTAGTTTAGCAACCCGGCACTCGACCAGCACCACCTTGCCTCGTGCGATTGAGATTTCTATAGACTTGCCGCGATGTGTTGATGATCGGTTGAGTACTTAAGAAGTGTAAAAGTGTTTGTGTTGATGATTGGTTGAGTACTTAAGAAGTGTAAGTGTTTGTGTTGATGATCGGTTTAGAGTATTTAGGAAGGGTAAAAGTGTGTGTTGATGATCGGCTGAGTACTTAAGAAGTGTAAAAGTGTTTGTGTTGATGATCGGTGGAGTATTTAAGAAGGGTAAAAGTGTTTGTGTTCATGATCGGTTGAGTACTTAAGAAGTGTAAAAGTGTTTGTGTTGATGATCGGTTGAGTACTTAATAAGTGTAAAAGTGTTTGTGTTGATGATCGGTTGAGTATTTAGGAAGGGTAAAAGTGTTTGTTTAAGATCAGTTGAGTACTAAGAAGTGTAAAAGTGTTTGTTGATGATCGTTTGAGTATTTAAGAAGGGTAAAAGTGTTTGTGTTGATGTTCGGTTAAGAAATGTTAAACACTCGCATTTTAATATTAGTTCCAAGGGTCGGTACGCAATAAAAGACTAATAATGAAGCGTATGACGAGTGATAATAAAACATACATAAACCATTATAAAATAACTATTTAATTCAACTCAATATTATGGCGTATTAAATATAGTTACACTATTTTACAGTCATGTAAAAAATACTACACTGAAGTTACACTTAGATGGAGATCCTTTCTAAGCGTGTAAGCGGATACGTGCATCATATTCTTCTCGTTTTTGAGAAAATTGTCTATTGCTTGGTCGCGGATCTCTTCCCAGGCGTAGAGGTCTCTGTACAAAGGTCGAACATATTTCATACGCCCGTTGCCGTTGAGGAAAGTGAACACTTCACTGAGCTTGCTGTCGTCTTTGCTTCTGACGCATAACCTCAACCACCTGCAAAAAATAAATAAATTTTAATATTCCTTTTGTTTTAAGGTGTCTAGAAAAAGTTATGGAGTAGACAAACCTTAAAAAAACTCGATACATTAAAATCTAGTTCATTGTTTGCGGTCTGGCCAACGCCTGAACATTGAAGTATTGATCAAATCTCAGTATCAAGAGACTCACCTGTACTGGATTTCGGTGTTCTTACTGTTGTCAACTTTATATGCTTTTCCCATACTACGAACATGTTCTAGCGACAGAGGGGGCCTCTCAATGAGTTGCTGCAGGAAGTGGATCATCTGATGTGGTGTAAACTTTTTTACGTCTCCATACGAAAACTTCACGTTTGGGCTGTCGAGCTTAGCTATGAGCGCCACAATCTCCTTCGTCATTGTTGTATCATAGCTGAAATAAGTAGGAAATTAAGTATTTGATGGTAGAAGACAGCAGACTATTTGGGAAAAAGTCGAGTTGGTGAGATACTTTTACCCAAGCACAATCGAAAAATCTCTGTAAAGGGAAGACGAGAGGGAAAAAGATAGGGTTAAGAGTATTGTTGCTAACCTATATACAGTGTGTAACCTATATACAGAAAGGTTTGGTCAAATTAGAGCATTATGTGTAGCCGACAAATAGTCCTTGAAAAAAATGGATTTTGAAAAATCCAGTAAATGTTCAAGTTCAATTTGTCAGTTTCAAAATAGGATTTCTGTATTAAAAATCACGAAATTTCTTATTTATTTTTATTAAAGAATACTAGTGACGTGGGCCACACAATACTAGTATTGTTGTTAACCCCTCCATCTGAGCTAAATGCTTGTGTGAGGAGTGGGTTCACACCGGTAGTGCACTGGGTGGGGTTCGAACCTGCAAGCACTTGATCGCAAGTCCACCGCCTTAGCCATTACGCTACCGCCAAAATTGTTCGCGTTTTACGATATTTGCGGGGTCTACCTTACGACGCTAAAATGTAATGTATATTTATACCTGTATATTTATACATGTATAGCCTATAAAATCTCTCAAGTGGGTGATACGAGTATTTTGAGGCAAAATTTAGATTTTGACGAAGCGGTAATGCATTCGACTGCAACGTCGGGGATCGCAGGTTCGACTCCCGCTCAGTTAAAATATACGTATGCATGAATACCTATTTGCATTGGTCAGCGTGATTCTGTGTATAATATACAAATACGTATGTATTTACACGGGAATTAACGCGATCACAAAATAGGTATTACATACATCTGAATTGCCTGATGTTTCGACCAGGTTGCACTGGCCGTGATCACAGGCTGAGTCAGCGTGTAAATACATAATTATATCATGGCACGTAAAAGTTTAAAAGTTAGTAAATTCATACTTATTTACAAAAAAAAAGAATAAGTATGATTATATGTTTTTTAAAACCCATAGTATAGCTCTGCTTAGTTTTGGGTCTAGATATTATAAAGATAACCGGGTTATTACCAGATAACCCGGTTACAAATTGTGGGTTCTTTTGCCAATTGTAGGTTGTATAAAAAAAAACAAAAGGCCACCAGTCAAGTTACCTGGGTGAGAGTTCGATCTGGGACATATAGAAGAGGCACTTACTCAGGAATAACAGGTGGCATGCCACTCTTATCCAACCACGACTGCCAGTCAACATTTTTCAGCTTATCATCATCCTTGAAGTAGTCCAATAAATATGCTTTGAACTGATCCGTATCCAAAGACTGTTTCCTGAACTTTGTCAAGTACGAGCGAAGGAACTCATCAAACACCTCTGGAAACCAAACATATTATTAAAAACAGACAGAAAAAGCGATTGAAAGAGTGTGAGTGTAGTGGCGCGTAATCCTTGGTGCGCTAAAACGCTAACGCTAAAACTTAAATCTTTTCGTATCAGGATTTTAAAATTCATCAAAATTGATACGGCAGTAAAGTATAGAAAATGCGCACAATAAATATATATTTGTTATCATATGACTGGCCTGTTAGTCTAGTGGTTAGTGCTCCTGACTGCTGAGCCAGAGGTCGTGGGTTCGATTCCCAACCAGGACAAATATGAATATGTGTGATGAACACGATAATTTGTTCTGTGTCTGGGTGTAATTTATCTATAATATGTATGTATTTAGAAATATATAAGTATGTTTATCAGCAGTCTGGTTACCATAGTACAGGCTCTGCCTAGTTTGGGATTATTATTATATAAATGTCACTCACCGGGTCCTCCTAATAGGTCTTCCAAATACCTCAAAAATAGGGATCCCTTCTCATAAGGAACGGTGGAAAACGCGTCATCGGGGTGTACATTATCAAGATGCACGACCAACTTTGTTAAAGGATTATCAGCTCCCAGATCACTGTTCACCTACAATATATAGAATAATCAAGTGTTTAGACTCACCAGGTCCTCCCATTAGATCCTCTAAGTATCGCAAGAAGAGGGAGCCCTTCTCGTAAGGCACCCGCGAGAACGAGTCGTCTGGGTGGACCCCATCTAAGTCGACCACGAGTTTGGTGAGAGCATTAGATGGGCCGAAGAGCTCAATCTGTAATGTATGATATAAACGGCCTGATGTGGAAGTAATGAGTCTATCTATATACGGAGAATGGCTTAAGAAAGAGGGGAGAATATACTGGATATAATACTAGGTTGAATTTGAATTCGTTGAATGCCTTCAAACTGCGTTAACTGCTGCTGTTATAAAAGAGCTCTGACACACTTTTTATTAGGTGAGTTGATCCTTTAAATATAGTTACTGAAGGGAACACTATTTTCGACATGCTATCATGTCCATCCTTATTTTTTTTTGGCTAAAACTAAACCTATGCGACAAGTGCTTGCTCAGGGCTTTCTATAATATGCTCTTGTAATCACCGGATCATATCACTTAAAAACATTAAGACAAAGTCAGATTCGTTCACTCTGAAAATATATTATATGTTAACAAGCATGTTCCAAGAAGAAAGCACGTTTTGTAAATCTTTGTGTTTTACATAACACAATCAAAACTGTTAAGTATGTTTTTCATAACTTAAAATTTTGCTTTAAGTTAAGGTGCCTCTAATCGGGCAATATTTTTACTGCAGTGTATGGCTGCAACACAGTTGCCGGCAACATTGCCAGCAATTGCAGCCAGGCTTAGCATTATTATGCAACAAAATTTTAAGTCGAAGCCGATATATTTCTGTGTTGCCGGCAGGTTGCAGAACGATCGCATGGGAACTAAAAGTACTGCAATAGGCCAGCTTTCTTCTCGTCTCGTTCTTTCTTTTTATTTTTTGGTCCAATTTTGTTTAAAAGAAATTTCGAACGAAGTCACTCTTGGTCATTCTCGTAAAGTTTTTAAATAATTGGGTACCAAGGTTTATTTTTTTACTTAGTGTACCTACCTAAAGTATCACGCCTATTAAAGTAAGGTCGTATCGTATTTTCTTGTAAAATAATATAAGCCGCTGCGACACCAATGATTTCGTCAGCCAGAGACGGCAAAGTAAGACAAAGATATTAAACCTTACTGGTTCAGATATATTGCATCAAAATGTTTTATACCTACTGCCGAAAATATAAATCTGCAGTAAAATGTTTTCGTGGTGGCATGAAACAACGAGTAAAAATATTGCTCCTTTAGTGGCACCTTTAAGATATTATACTTAAGCTATAGCTACACTTTATTACGTTAGTTTTTAGTTACTATTTTAGTTGTTATTATTTAGTAAAACGTATTTACTGATTTATTGTAATACCTATCGAAGGTCTATATGGAGTAGTGAAGACCAGCTGAAGGGTTTATTTCTTGTCTGCGCAAGTTCATTGTTTAGGAGACTAGCAACTACTGCACTTACACTTTATTGAAATTAGTTTTAAACTGTCTTGAATGGTCGCCATTTTAGTCTTTAGAGAGTGAATATTAAGTTACTAACTGTAGTCTGCGACTTCGTTCGCGTGGAAATTTTGGTGAAATCTATCTCACGGGAACCGTACATTTTGCCAGGATAAAAAGTAATCTGTGTGCTATTCCAGATTATAATCTATCCCTATGCCCAATACATCCAGATCGGTTCTGCCGTTGTCAAAGAGTAACAAATATCCATGCATTCACCCACCCTCACAAAGTTTTGACTTTATAATATTAGTAAGTTAAGATTTTTTACTAACTACAGTGCACATAAACTATCGTGAATGGAATTTAACAAGATTTGATTGGTAGTGGTCATTAAATAAGTAGAATGAAGTATGAGATTATTGTAAGTTACTAAGTAGACTTAGATCAGTAATGAAATGAAGTAAAAGGTCAACTAACAACAGAAGAGGTCCACCCAGACGATAAAATTAAAAAATGTTAAGACTTCTAAATGAAAATAACGTTAACAAATATTCAATACATACTGAAAATACTACTGTACAAAAATACATACATACATGGGCGTACCCAGCTTGGGCGTGCCCAGCTTTTAACCCAGGGGCGTTAGGGGGGGATCAAAAATTTGACTCAAAATTACCTTAGTACGACGTGTTATTCATAAAAATATTTATTTATGAGTAGTGATAATCTTACCGCTTCGTTCAATTCTTGAAGACCCAACAAGCTGTGGAAGTCGCGACTTCTCTTAGCCTCAGTCGTGTCGTTGAGGAGTGAAGCGGCGACTTTCCTCTCCAAATAGACGGTGAATCCCTCGTTGAGCCAGAAGTGTTCGAAGTTCCTGTTCGTCACCAGATTGCCGGTCCAGCTGTGCATTATTTCGTGTACTATGACGTCAGCCTGACTTCTATCACCTGCCTGAAGTTTCAAAAGAAGTGTTTCGATACAATAACTCTGATTTTCAACGTCAAAACGGTACTGGTTCACCGGACTTGTTTAAAGAAATAATTTGTTAGTCATATCATTTGTATCATTACTATCAAAACTATTTGAACTTATCGAAATAACGAATTTATTTTAAAAGGTCATGGAAAAAACAATCATCAAACGTTTCCCGCAATAAAAACCAAACCTTTAAAAAACACCCTTAACTTCGATCGGAGACCAAGCGTCTGGTTAAAATTAAATCGCAAAAATACTATGTCCTAAAATATTCGGTATATGATATTAGATGGCAATGTAGAACTGACCAATAACGTAGGAGTGACAAACGTGAGGCAGGGGTTCTCCATGCCCCCGTAGGGGAAGGAGGGCGGCAGCACCAGCAGGTCGTACTCCGTCCACTCGTAGGGCCCGCACAGTCTCTCCGCCGCTTGGAGGTACTTCTCTGTTTCCGCGAACTCCCACGCACTACGCTCTACCTCTTCTTTTTCCGACCACACTCTTGATCTGAAAATATATTTGAATACTTATTTAATGATACAATTATATTCAAATTAATTTGTAAATCCATCCATAGAATTTAATGATGTATTTGATTTCTTAAATGGAGCATGATTCTAAAAATTGTCAATTTAAACATTCCTAAACTTAAGGTGTGATCTAATCTATGAAAAAACTGTTCTAAATAAATCAGTTGTTAGTCTTACCTGGGTCCAAGTGGTCGGGATTCCAGCGCTCCAACAGCTATAGCTACCAAATACGACGGTAGAGGCATGGGTTGCCTAAATGTAGTCTTGTTGCTCCTCGCTTCACCTCTCAAGGCGCTCATGAGCACTGTGAACTCCTCGGGAGCTGTCACCTCCGCGTCGTACGTGAACTTGACAGCAGGAGTGTCTTGGCATGGCAGGATCGAGCGGGCGTGGATGGGCTAGAAATAAATTATAATGCTTTTTTGACAATTTCTTATAATTGTTTAGTGGCAAATTTATCGTAGTGCAAGACGCTTATCGTGTTTAACCATTTTAAATGCGTTCAGTACGTCTTAGATACTAAATGCAAGTTATGTCGCACAAGTCAGCATAAGTGTATTACATATTAAAAAAAAAAATTTGTTTAAGTATGTTTATCGGTTGTCTAGACCTAATAATAAGATTCAATAATAATAACATATTTTAATAGGATTGACAAGATTGGATGACTAGTACTACCAGTTGTACTGATTGGTAGTACTAGTAACCCGGAGGGAGCTATTCCACCTTCCCCCCCATTTTATCGCATTTATAACCGATATTGGCTTATGCTAACATTGTTTTTATTGAATGTACCTTTTATGTCAGACAATAAGAGTTTCCGACATTCAAAAACAAATATATTTAGAAAATCAGTAATTTTTGGTAAAGGTGATTTTGAGAATTGTTCATTATGTGATCGGTACAATATAACAAACTATCTAAACAGACCGGAGGCCCCTGTAAGTGCACTTGTACTTAGATAAAGAAAAGTACTGACACAAGACCAAAAAAACATATTGGACTCAATTGAATATTTTTTTATATTATTTAGTTAGCGTTAGTGTAGATTTTTTCAACTCGGGCATCCCTAGAAACCAATATTTTATTCTGGATAAAAAATTCTAACATTCATATTTATGATATTAGTTAGAATTTTGAGAACTTACCTGACATTGGCTGAACATATAAGGATGTTTCTTTCCCGAAGTTTGTGCAGCATCCAACCATTGCAAAGCTGATGCTGTAGGGTCCGTCGTATATTTTATTTTTATCTTAAGCCTGTAAAAATACAAATGTGTAATAATACCATGGAAAAACCGTTGGTCAGTAATGACAATGGTGTTTAAACTAGTGGTGAACACGCATTAACGTGGACATGGTGAGTGAACAGCACATAATTATTATCATTTTTATAATATTCGTGATGATCACTGTCATACTCATCACCATCGTTACCGCTGAACATGGGCACGACTTCGAAGGACTTCTACACAGAAGTCAGTACTAGTTAAACACACGAAGAAAATAAGTAGTTAAATTGGTGAGTATCCAACCTTAAGAAACCGTTTTTTTTGGAGGTTTTACTAGAATTGGCTACACTCAACTAGTGAAGCACATCCACTGTGGTTGAACGCTACCGCTAACAGTAGAATTAATTTTTTTGCTGGTAAGTAAGTAGGGTGGCCAAAGTACCTACTGTGGGTGTCAGCAACCCGCAAGTGACACGACTATTGACACTACACTAGTATTCGGACTTTTTGTAGGGACTGGTAGCTTTAGCATAAGGGTCGACTTAGGTTGAGCGGTAAAATGCTGGAGCACTTTTAAATTCTAAATAAAATATGTACGCCACTGTACGCTGGAGTAAATTTAGACTACATTTTAAAAGTGTTTGAGCATTTTACCGCTCAATCTGAGTAAGACGAAAACGAAAAAGATACTCAAGACGGCCGTGGGCTAATGCCAAAACAACCAGATGTAGTTCCTGCGGTGAGGAGTTATTTGAAAAGACGCTGCTGTCTAATGGACAGGATTCTATATGTCCTATGTGGTGTAAAGACTGATACTTTTTAACAATATTATTAAATGGATTACGACGTTATAAGATTCAATGAATTACGTTCATACAAATAACATTATGTGTTATTTGTATGTAATTCATTCAATCTATAATTTATTCAATCTATTTTTTAAAATACCTGTATTATGTAACTAAAGCCTTTTTCGGCGAATGTAATAGACTCTCTTCTCTTAAAATGTACTCATATACGAGTACGTATACATACAGCGACACTATATTTTTATCTATTCTGTACTATATCTATGTATCTATACATCTGTCTACTCTTGTTCTACTACATTTTAACTATAACGGCAACACTAACTATTATGCACTAAAAAATTGTGTGATACAGCAACGCTTAGAGGAGTGAGTTGAAAGTGCTATCTTCCATAAGTCTGTAGATTTGCCAATAACATAGACCCGATTCGTTTATGAAAAATAAAGGAAGGGGCTGACTCTGCCTTGATCATTACCACAGCTCATATACGGCCCAAGGACGCTAACGAAATAACTACTACCGGGTGGACCCCAACGGTTATCCCCTCCACCTAAGCTAAATGCTTTTGCTTTGATGTGGATGGGATGAGATGGGATTGGAGCCTTTCGATTGCAAGATTCTTTACCCATTACCAAGATATATAGAATATGTACTAATAGTCACACTCGAGTCAAGACAGGAATTGAATGCAGTCATTACTTTTGCCACGTCTGCGGTCGAGTATCATACACGTCAGTCCTCTACCATAGACAGGACCCACCGGTCTTACATCGCCTTGACAACCGCATGGGAACTAGTAAATGTTATTTATGTGGCCACTACCGTTTAATCCCTTGCCGAAATTAGAAAAGGTTATTTCATATAACAAAGGTGGCAAAAAGCATACAGCCGAACTGGAAAACAGTGGAAAAAAGTGCCTTCGGAACTCTATCCTTCTCCCCATAGATCGCTGGCAACCCAACTTCTCAGAAGGAGGAAAAAATACTGACCATATTATATTAGCTTCCTGAAACGTTCATGAGACCTTTGTCTCCGTGAGGATTTATAAGAATATTTTAATTATCATTTTTATACTGATCAACATATTGATACTAAAGGAAACTCAACAAACACAAGAGAGTACCTAAGCTTACAGTTCCGACGTCCAAAAACATGTTTTGCCACCAACCAGTCAAATCAGAATAACAAAACTACTTCTTAACATTGATGTTCTGTGGGCCAACTACGAAAGCAGTCCCTTTAGGGACAGTAGTGCTTAAATTGGACAAAAAAGAGCTGAAGTCAAATAAAAAGCTCGCAAAACGGGATGCTATGTGACTAGTAAAATCATATGACATATGGTTGACACTCACTCCATAAGAGCATCGGTTGCTGGATATCACCAATGAAAGTATATGTAGATCGTGTTGATTCTACAGCTGACCTAGTTCCAGAGATAGACCTTTTTGGACCACTGGCGCTACATGACGCTTCGGAAATGTTTACTATTTGGCATGATTCATGGTCGGCTCCGATCGTACACCTACAGGCATAGTTGTGTTGAATTTCTGCATGGCTGCAAGTCTCTTCGTACTCAACTTCGGGCCCAACGGGGTTGTACATGAATCCGTTGAATGTCATAGAAAGTGTCAGTGGGATATTAGATGTTGCCGAGTCAGGATTGCTATGCTTGATCTTCTTATTTGGCGGTTTTATTTCGATGAAACGCGTCAATGAATTATTTTTTCTTTATGGAGGAAAAGAAAGGTATATTTTATTACTTTACTATGGATGCTCTGTTTGAAGTTGTATGTGAAGTATAGACCATAAACAGAAATGCAACAACAGATTGCGTTATTCGTTTTATATGGACTTTACCGGCTAAATTAAAACAATAAATGTTTTGTAAAATGTGAATAAAATTCATAAAAACAAAAAATAACCCTGCAAAATTGATTCAGTGTCGAGTTTGTTTGACTCTGATTAGGGTCGCCACGACTCCGTGGAGGGGGGTTAGGATTGCAGCTGTTGATAGTTTCGGGCGGGCCGTATGTTTTTTTGTCAATTTAATTTTAGAAAGAAAAAGCAACATTAGCTCGGAATTTAAAACTGTTTGGTTGCCGACAATTATTGTCCCATCATATAAAAGGAATCCTAATTTTTGTTTCAGGGAATAACATATTTCCAGAAAGAAAAAATGGGCAGTTACACGGCTTCGGTATGAAATACCGCATGTTAACTGTCCGACATAACCGGTTTTTGGACGCAGGTCATAACTTTACTGTGACCGGCATTTAATAGTACGTGAGGTGAGGAAACTATTATGTAGGTACATTTACACTGCAGTTTAAAATTTGATTTTGCAATCGTTCGTGATCAGTCGACAGCAACTGACTTAGAAGTCTTTCAAGGATATGTAACAATTTCGCAGTATAATAACACTTGCAGGTCAATGATTAGGTTACAGCCTGCTTACCTTGGTAAGAAGACCTACATACATTTAGTATTACTAGTAAGAGCGAAGGCCAGACCCAGCCCTGTCCACAAATTCAAACGGTCTAATGTGTACCAAAACTCATTTGTCAAATCTACGAAGGCGTATCGAAATGAAAAGTGATAAAACGCTTGAATGTTATTGAATTTGGCACGTGAGCTTAAGTTCAACAGGTTATCGATGTCGTATTGATTATATTAATGATGCCTCTGATACAAACGTAGATTTTATGGATGAAACATCAGAGAATTAAAAATACTAGTTTTACTTACTTCTCATCAATAGTAGCTGGTTTCGGTAACAAAATAGTCAACTTAGAACCAAAATTAGGAACATTTTCACCCAATTTGTACTGCAGTTGTGAGCCTCCTTCAGTCTCTACAGAATGTATTTGAAGGTTACTAGAGTCTAATACCTGAAAAATAACACGAACTGTTCAATCATTTCAATTCCAATTTCAAAAATAATTATATATCGGATTGTTGGAATACCTAGAATTTTTTTTTATGATCTTTAAATAAAAAAAGACATATTTTTGTATCTCGATAATTTTAAAGATTAACATATGACAGCCTCAAGAAGTTAGATATATCGTGACATTAGATATAGATATGTCATTAAGCCGGTAGGAATAGATACTGAAACATATCATTTCCAATATCAGGTAATCAGGTGAACGTGAACGACCAACAGTAAAGGGGGGGGAGGGGGGAGGATCCGCATATCACTCAGTTACTAATTTCGTGCATATAATAATAGTGCTAAATCGAAAATAGCAAAACTAATATCTTAAGCGAAAAACAACTAATCCTAGAATTTCATTTCTTTATTTCATTTTTTTTTTTCATGTCTGTAGTATATTATTTAATTTTTTTTCAATTTGAATTAATATTGTATTCTGTCACCTAAGCATGGTGTGTTCACTGCCATAGGATGGGCACAAAGTGTTTGTATTATTATGTTGTCACACCCAAATTGTGAGCCATAATAAAAAAGAAATATATTTATTTATTTAACTTCCTGCAAATACATATGCATAAGGCGGATTTAATGTCTTTTTAAAAAGTATCACCCACTTCAATGCGCCTAAATCTTCACTTGACCACTGTAGGGGTGGAATATTTTCCTTAAATTTAAATGCCACCAACTTGGAGTACCTACAACCAAATCAATTAACAAAAAAGAGTGATTGAAATTGGTCCACAAATGGCGTAAAATACACACAAAAAGAAGTCAATTTGAGAACCCCCTCCTGTTTGAAGTGGGTAAAAAATCGAATAGACATTCAAGTAAAAGTAGGATATTTTCACTAAACACGTTGAGTCTATTTTTGTAAAATTTAAAGTAATTCTTATAAATGCAGCTTAGTTACACATAGTGAACCATTACTTATGCACATCGCAAGGAATTAATAATTACCCATTGTAATAACAAGGGTTATAAATCTTACCAGGTCATCGATGTCCGCCAATACATCAAACGATAATGTTGCTTCTCCGTTCAGTACTCTCTTTTCGAAATCAACATTCAGAGCCAACGTTATGTGTTTTATCGTGGCCAGTTCTATAAGGAAAAATAAAGGTAGAATAATTTTTTTACCTACAAATATTATATTTCTTGGAAGTTGAAGCACAGAACCCTAGTTAAAATGGAGGATAGTCCTTCAGGGGGTATTTGATTAAAATCGCAACTAAACTAAGATAACCTTGAGTATTACGGTGAGTAGGGTCTCTATAAGAACACTTCTAGTCCCAAGATATATTTATTGTGTATAAAAATATCTCGGGACTAAAGTAAGCACTTAAACGAAATTTAAACTTTATTATCGTTACCTGAAAGTAAAAGTACGAGTACATCATCCATTACAATTTTAAGACAGCCTTGTTTACCGTTTTCTAAATGCTAAGCAACCAAGCGGTATGTCATTACAATTTTAACACACAATTTATAGTTGTGTGAACTAGTTGTTGTGAAATACAAATATTATAAACAAAACAAACTCTTCCCCTATAATATTTCTACCTGGTTAACTTTTCGTCACAAAAGTTAAACACTTATGTTATTCTAATTTAATATTTTAGGCGTTCGTTAACACTGAGAAAAAAGTTAAGATGACTATAACTGACTCATAGATAATTTAATACATACATACATTGACTATACGCGATAAAGTTGTAAGTAATAAACATTTGTGTTCAAATTGAGGTATGACTATATGCTTGAGACAGTGGAAATCTAGGAGGGACACAGAACTCCACTTTTATAACTACCCTGCAACTTGACTTGACAACAAGAATTTAAAAAAAAAAAAAAAAAAGAATTACTTATTTATTTTTGTAAGTGGCTGAAATGTGTCAATATCTTTACACTGTTATGTTAAAAACCGGATGTGGATTGGTCATAATTTTTTATCTGAAAATTATTCTAAAACGGTTTTATCTTTACAGTTATGAATAAAATTTTGATAATATAATTATTTTTATTCCATTTCGTACTAAATCCAGATGTGACAGTATCTCATTTGGCATGAAGTATAGGAGGCCACATTGCCATCGTATTGATACTTTTACCGTTACGGGTAATGGAATATCAGTTTTCATTAAATATACATTATTACACGTCATAGTACACGTCTGTATATATCTGAAGGGATAAAGAGATGTACGTGTAGTAGGAAAGGCAATGCATGACAACTATGTACACTATTCTACTGTAATATATTACTACTAAAGTAGTACTACTACAAGTACTACTATTAGTCTACTACTATACTCGCAAAACTATGCCGCTACTAAAAACTGGTTACAACTATATAGGTAAACTAATTAAGCAAAAAAATATATACAAACGCCTACTGCTACCCAATAGATATATAGACTAAATGTCTAATAATATATTTTTGTTAGTACGTTCTTTTTGAATATTTATTTTCTCTTTACAATGATACAGCTTCAGCTATTAAAGTGGTGACAACTTCAAAATATAAAACGAGTGACCTATAATGTCTCTTGCCAGCTTCTTTGTAAGTGAGTTCAAAGGCTTGACAACGGTGTAAAATAAATATTTTTTCTTGATTTTTTTCTTAATTTTACAGAAGTTTGACTATGACTATTTCTTTTACAGACATACGTATACTTATATGTTAGAAATGATTCAGTTTTTACTAGATTCAAATCAAACCAAATTTAATTTAAGTAAAATTAACTATTTATGACAGCATGGTTGTTGTATTGCAATGAATCTCCATTACATTTATAGAGAAAAATGTTAACTATCTAGCTGGATAATTTCATAGTATTTTAGTATATAAACGCAACAAATTCGACCCCTAAGAATAAAAAAGCCACAAAAAACTTACCGGGTCGTGAATAGGAAGACGGATCGAGAGGACTCAAGGCACCCATGGCTTTAACTTGACTAGAAAAGAAAATAACAGAACATGTTAACGATATAAACAACTTTTTGCACATCGTGGGGCACGTCAATTCCACACAATGTTGGTATCACGAATAGCAGAGTTGTGTAGTGATCGATACGGTACTCGGTACAAAAGTTAGGCTCACTACACACTGAATACAGCCGACGTTTTTTTCTTAACATAGGTACATTACATTTTTCCAAATATACATGGTTTCATATAAACCACTGAAACCATTCTTGTGTGGCAATTGTATACTATCTACTACAAAGTATCCATGTTGACGAAAAGTCACATCTAATTATGATGTGTGGCTAGGGATTTTCGCAAGTGGTGGAATAAATTATCTTTTTAGCTTCATTGACATCAGCTCTATAAATTAACTATTTACGAGGAAGCCCGCAAGACAATAAAAAGTTAAAGATAAAATCAGAATGTCATTTAGTTGCTTCTCTTTCTATCGCATCACTTTCATCTCAGTCAAGCAAAAAAAGCAAAAGCACAGCCGTTTCCTCCTATTCTCTAAGGTGGTCGATATCGACCCCTTAGGGTCGAAATTTTGTACAAATTTTAATGAAAATCAATAAGTGCTTTTCACTACTAAATCTGATGTAATGGAACAATTTCATTTATACACCTTAATTAGCTTTAAGAAGTATAATAATTACATACTGTAAACCCGGTAAAAATAAAAAGTATTTAATTTGTTGCGTAGTGTAATTATTAATTACACTTGATATTTACGGAATTTTATGTCTATTTATTATGTAAAATTTTGATAAGAAAATTATTTCAAGTTTACTCACTTAACCAAACGCAAAGTTATTAAATTGGTAAGTATTTTGTAGCAATAGGAAAAAACTAGAGATAGGATTTTTAAAGTAATTGGGGTCTGAGGTATCAGTTCATTTTTTGAATCCCTTTTTTTTGTGCTTGTGGATACCCACCCCCTCGGGCCGTCACCAAACCGCGGTTTTCGGTGGGGCGGTGTGTCGGAATCGAACCGACTAAAACCACACGGTGTGCCGTACTGCACCTTAAATAGGAGGGATCCGAGAACAGCTTTTATTAAGACATCCGGAACCAGTTTGGGAATCCCTGCTCTAAGCTATTTAGGATATTTTCGACCCCCTGTATCTTGTTTACACGAACTCCTATTGATTTTATGATTTTAATTTTTACAATTAATAAAAAAAATCAGTAACAAGACATACTTTTAGTAGTGACAAAAAAAATACAACCGATTTGAGAACGTCCAACTTTTTGAAGTCGGTAAAAAATAGCACTACTTCGTGTTGATACCGACCCTAACCGTTTCTCGAAATACACGCATAAGTAGCATACAGCTTAACATAATAACCTTTTTGTGTTAACAGATACTGTAATTTGCCGTATTACTTTAACCTATAATGTACATATTATACTTGGACCTATTATGTGTTTTAGTGTTAGCTCTTGAGTTAAAAAAATCGCGCCTTTATTCAAATTTGTTACGTCCTACAAAAAATATTAGACACCTCCTGTAGTTCAGAGTTATTTTACAATATATTGGATGATGGTTGATTTATATTATGATAAACAAAACTAATAAACCAATAAAAATGTTGTTTATTATAATCATAAGAGATGACACAAAAAGTGATTTCGTGCAGATATCCATGATGTTTCCGGTGTAGGGTTAATTTGGGTCTTGGGTCTAGAACCTCTCGCCTTCCTCGAGTATTTCGGCTTTTGACAGTAAAGTTCTTCCACTGTCGAATTTCAACAACTACCTTGCTTTCCTTAATGATTTTTGAGTTTTACGGTACGGATACATTCACAGGTAATTGTAAATTCTTGATATTTGAAGCGTTTTCTAGATGAGCCTTGAAACCCTAAGGGTTTTGAATTTAGTACTCAACTCATTCAGTGCGTAAAGTTGATCATTCGAGACTCTCCACTTCATCGTCTTATATGTTGAGGTCGGAGCGTAGACCAATGTGATGTTCAATACATAGCATTCGGTGATTCTTAGCTCTGGGCTGGTCGACACACTCTGGTTCACCTTCAGAACGTTGTTAAAGATGGCGTCTTCACAATATGGGGCTCACGGTAGTTAAACGCTATGTGTATAATTCCTTAACACTCCGGTAATATTTTTGCAAAGCTCCCGAGTGCGTGCGTCATATGTTGACATTTCGAAAAGTCGGGATTGGTATCCGAATCGTAACAATCGTTATCAATCGTTACCGTGACTGTTACCGAAGCTTGGAATAATGGAGTCTCCGTAGACTAAAAGCCATTTGTTTTGTGTTTTGATTAGTAATTGTTCGCGTTACTAAATAAACTATTAGTAGAAACGCCATGTTCCCATCAAGATTGTTCACATGTAAATTGAGAATACAAAGAAATTGGCGAGACACTTACATACGAGGGCGGCACTGAAAATTTCGGGAATCAAGGAAGTGACACAACATTACTATTTAAAAATGTATTTATTGCTTTTCGAAGTATTCTCCGCGATATTGGACACATTTTTCCATACGATGGAACCAATCATTGAAGCAACCGTTCCTTTCGGAAGTTGGGGTCTCCAAAATGGCCGTTTTGTAGGCGTCCACAGCTTCTTCAGGTGATGAAAATCTCTGACCCCGCAATTTATTCTTTATTTTAGGGAAAGTATAGAAATCATTAGGGCTTAGGTCGGGGCTGTAAGGCGGATGGTCTAATAATTCTATGTTTTCTTGCTTTAAAAACTCTTTTGTTCTGTGCGCGGTGTGAGAACTCGCATTGTCGTGATGGAGGATGATGCGGCGGTTGCAGTTCTCTTTACGGAGTTCAGAAACGACCTGTGGCAAACAAATGCTAGCATACCATTCTGCATTAACTGTTCTTTGTCCCTCAAGAGAAATAGTCGCAACATGGCCGGTTTTGGAGACAAACGTGGCCACCATTTTTTTTGCAACACTCCGTGAACTAACAATTTTTGTTGGCTTTAACTCATTTTCGAACACCCAAACTCGTGACTGGTTTTTTGTTTCGGGTTCGTACGCGTATATCCAGGATTCGTCACCTGATACGATGTTGTATACAGCATTTGAGGATCCTGCGTGGAATCTTTCGAGAGTTCTGACGCACCAAGTAACGCGAGCCGCTTTTTGCTCTTCACAGAGCGAATGTTGTTTTTCCGATGGATACCCCATCGGAAAAACAACTTTTTTACACCTAATTGTTTATGCAAGATTATTTGTATTTGACTCATGCCAATGTCTAAAGTCGCCTGAATTTCGCGGTATGCCACATGTCGATCTTCCTCAATCAGCTTACGCACAGCATCAACGTTTTCTTGGGTGACTGCAGTTTTGTGACGACCTTGACGGGGATCATCACTGAGCTTGACACGTCCACGTTGAAATTCAGCAAACCAGCGATAAATTGTGGTTTTGGATGGGGCATCATCACCAAATGCAGAAATCATCCGGTCAACACACTGTTTTTGCGTTAAACCACTTCGAAAGTCATAATAAATCATCGCTCTAGAATTTTCTCGATTCCATTTTCTCAACGACTAAACAAGTTTGACAAAACCTTGTGATAAGACCGAGAATCTTTTTTTAAATAAATAAATGGTATTCGATTTTTAAAACCAAGAAAATTTCAATTAAAAAGATTTTAATATGACAGAAACAGTGGAAATATTCCATTCCCGATACTTTTAGTGCAGCCTTGTATCAGTTTTCAAAGTCAATATTCAACAAGTTGTTGGACCATGTTGAATCAAAAATGATTGCATTCAAGAACAACGATTCTGTAATAATTAATTACGATAGGGTAAATAAAGGTAAGCCCTGTTAAACAACTATCAAAAGTTCTTTTAACGACGAATTATATAATTTCCTTTTAATTTTATAACATATTAGGAGTTCCCGCGCGACTTCGCTCGCGTGTACATATTTTTGCGCGGAACCCTAATTATTTTTCTAAAATAGAAGTAGCCTAAGTTACTCCTTATAACACCAGCTATTTGCCAGTGAAAGTCCCGTGGAAATCGGTCCACCCGTTCCGGAGATTAGCCGAAACAAACAGACAGACAGACAGACAAAAATGTTTAAAACTGATTTTTAGGTGTAGTTATCGTGCAAATAACGATGTATTGATGACGATTACTGCAATGATTTAGATCAACTCTTAAATTGTTGTTTAATTATCGAGATTGCATCTTGATAGTTGCTAATATTAATTTCCAGTAATATTTCTAGCATAATAAATTATGTGGTAGATTAGGACTTACAAAAAAAAAATTAGAGGATCAAGAAAGAAGTTCTCAATTCGACTGTTTTTTCTATGTATGTTAGGGACATCTTAGCCATACGTGAACCGATTTCAATATTTTTTTAATTAAATTGGTTGTACTCAAGGTTAGTATTATTTAAATTTGAAGAAAATATTCCACCTTAGGGGCTGAATAATGCAGCTTATTACAATTTACCATTTAGGGGCATTAACGTCAGTGATACTTTATTTAACAGTTAATTATAGAAATAAATTTTCTCAGATCTTAGAATGATCAGACTCTGAACATTGTGATATGATAGCCTCTAGCATAGTTAGTGGTAATGATGAATTGCAGTTAAACCACAGAATACATACTAGTACAAGTACAGAAGGAACTATCGCAATACCATTTAAATAAATAGCGACTCTTGCTCCGACACAATAAGGTGCAATTCCGATCGCACACCGCTAATTCCAAATGGCTTATATTAAGCTAAAACTTGCCTCTCTTTCTATCGCATAACTCTTATCTGTTCTGATGCCGTTAAGGTTGTCTTCTGTAAGAAGAATTAATCTAAATATTTAATAACCAGTTACCTATGTGCCTGTTACTTAACTTCTGTAAACAAATGAAGTTTTAAATAAACCTAGACAAGGTATTTACCTACTTAGTAGTACCTACGTAGATGTAACTTATATTAAAGAAAACTATTTTATTTCACAATCTCTGCATAGGCACTTTAATCTCTAAGAAGATAGGCATTTCTGCCATAACGTTAGTGAGTACCTTGGAATGAAACTATCTCTTTTAGGTGTTTAACTAGGTAGGTATATGCAAATCAAATCGCGGAACCCTACTCCTTAAACACCAGCTATTTGCCAGTGAAAGTCATATGGAAATCAGTCCACTCGTTGCGGAGATTACCCGAACAAATAGACAGACAGACAGACAAAATTGTTGTAGTCCTAAACTTATCAAAGCTAAACTTGACTAAGTTATAACACCTTATAACACCAGCTATCTGTCAGTGAAAGTCCCGTGGAAATCGGTATACCCGTTCAGTAGATTAGCCGGACCAAACAGACAGACAGACAAAAATATTAAAAATATTTTTTTGGTATAAGTACCGTGTAAACATTCAGATGCATTTAGTAAAAAACTGTCATTATGTCATTACTCATTACAAACGGACACTTTAAATTTATTTATTTACTAGCAGTTCCCGCGCGGCTTCGCTCGCGTGTACATATTTATATATTTTGCGCGGAACCTTAATCCTTTCTTCAAAATCACAGTAGCATAATTTACTCTTTTTAACATCAGCTATCTGACAGTGAAAGTCCCGTGGAAATCGGTCCACCTGTTCCGGGGATTAGCCGAAACAAACAGAGAGACAGACAAAAATTGTAAAACATGTTGTTTTGGTATATGTACCGTATATACATCCAAATGCACTTAGTAAAAAGCGGTTATTTTAATATTACAAACAGACACTCCAATTTTATTTATTTCTATAGAGTATAGGTGTATAGATAGAAGATGTGTATCAGTTGTTGTGGTCCTAATAAATAAATATACTTATCATAGCTAAACTTGACCTTGTAAACAGAACTAGTAAATATCTAACTATACTGATTATCATTAATAATATAATCTAACTACGTAAATACGGGAAACGTAATTCGTAAGCGACGAACGGACGAAGCGACGTAGCGCGTGAGTGAGTATCAAAGTAACGTGCTACCCGGCCGGGTAGTACTGAATTTCGCTCGACTCGTCGCCGCTGCTAGGTACCTGTAACTTCATACCTACTGACCGTAGTGGGCCTAGCCTGGTTAAACTACATAAAGGACATGCAATTTTTAGTTCACAGTTTATAAAATCCCTTGAAAAATTCATATAACTTTATGCTTAAAGTATTTCGAGTGCAACATGGTATAAAACTAGTTAACTAGTCAAAAATACTTTTAATTTTTCTGTAATGAGATTTCATAAGAACTATTGTAAGAAAAAGTCTCACAACCACTGATATAAACTATGAAAATCACTAACTAACAATAAATGCCAAGTTGTTCGTACCTCTTTTTGCACTCAAGTGCAGTTCTTATCTTATTTATAATCCCATTGTTTGTTAATATTTATCTATGTGTCATCTATTACAGTTTGTCCCTAATATTAATAAAATAAATACGAGTTTTTAATGTGGCGACAACACTATTAAATTGAGCATATCATAAATCCTATTAAAGGATTTTAAGGATTTTTAATTTACCTATACATTTTAGACGTAATTCATTGTGTAAATGCTTTGCATCGGTTTCTTAAAATATACATTGATCGACAATTCGTGTTAAGTGTCCAGAGAAAGATCACAAGTCACAAAAATAATATCAAAATACAATTATTATTACTACCTTACCTATAGCCTGAAGCGTGCGAGTGCGACATACTGTAAGCAGCTGTAAACGTTGTACATTGTGTTACTAACTAACCTTTCCATTTCAGAAACCAATGTTTAAATATAAACTACTGTAATTGATTACTCTCATTAAGGTTTCATCGACTACACACTATGTAAACATTAGCTATTACAATCAAGAAATAAATATATTTTATCGATCATATTTGCTTTGTTGGATTCTGTCACTTGTATATTTTGCTTGACTTTCGTCTGGCCAGTATTTTAACCTCTATGGTTTAAATTCAAGGATAACACAGAATGATTTATTTATTATTTATTATATTAGAATACTTTTTTAGAAACGAATGACTTAGATTTATATGAATGAGAATAAAACTGCTTGATACTTGCTGGTGTTGGTATCAATCACTGACCTCTATTATAATAGAGGTCAGTGGTATCAATACGTACAAATAAATAAAATAGAAGTGTCTGTTTGTAATGTCATAATAACGGTTTTTTACTAAATGCACCTGAGATATTATTGGACTTTGTTGGTAGAGATGACAGCTATCACACATTGTTTTTTGTGTAGCTTAGTTAACTGATACTAACAAGCTAATATTTAATAATAGTTTATTTGTTTTGGTCCTATATTGATACTGTGTCCGTCACAATATAATACAGAAGAGCCTCTATGTGTGATGGGGGATTTTAACTGCCACCACTACAGATGGGGCTCGAATCACTGCGACAGTTTTGATCAAGATGATTGCTTCCCTACTAAAAAAACAGCGTCTGGCAGAACTCCTGCTCCACAATAGCATGAGCATAGAAAACCTTATAGAATATAGACACATGGTTGTTAAGTCCAGAAAACTTTTTAGAACCAAGAAAAGAGAATTGGAATTCATCAGTTTGGAATAGGCTAAAGCAATTTAGAAGAAGTTTCACTCCAGTGAACTCAAGTTGCCTCTCTAAAACTGTTGCCGACTGCTTTTTTTTTCAAAAATAGCCCCTCCTTATGTACCTAATTAAATAGAGAGCGGTATGTATAACTATCCTCCAATAACTACCTGTGATCCCATGAACGAACCATTTACAGTAGAGGAACTTACTTCGGTACTGTCACAAGAGTTAAGGATTCCGCCCCGGGAGTTGATGGGTTCCCTTACTCATTCATCTCTAAGGCAGAACAGAAATGTCAACCGTACTTTCTGGACTTGGCAAACTTTAGCTTTCGGCGTGGCTTTGTGCCCTCTGAATGGAAAGTTTAAACTATTATCCTGATATTAAAACCAGGTATACACCCAAATGATCACAATGGATTTAGACCCATTGCCCTATCCTCCGTCCTTCTTAAACTAATAGAAAATCTCCTTAAAAACCACCTTGAGTTTATCATCGAATACAGAGAATTACTCCCCAAGTCGCAGTTTGCTTTCAGAAAAGGTTTGAGCACCGCAGACAGTGTATGCATACTAAATTCTGACTTTCGACTATCATTCAGTAAAAAGAGTCTGTTGTAGCAGTCTTTCTAGATATTTCTGCTGCATATGACTGCGTTCATCCTTCTCTTCTCAGGCATAAAATGCAACAGCTAAGAATTCCAGCAAAAATCACCAAAATAATAGCCGACATCCTATGTCCGCGTTACGTGGAACTTAGAATCCCTGGTGAAGCTCCCAACAGAAGGATGGTTTGGAAAGGTCACCCACAAGGTTCAGTCCTCAGCTCTATTCTCTATAATATCTATACCACTGACCTCTCCACATGCTTAAACTACGATTGTAACATCTTACAGTATGCGGACGATATGGCTCTGTACGTCCATTGCACTGCCATTACAGATTCTGCCCAATCCCTAAACATCTTAGAATCATTGAACCAGTGGCTAATCAAAAATGGTCTATCTCTGTCTCCTTCAAAAAGTTCTGCTTTGGTTTTTACTCGTAAACGTACAGTACCTTTAATTGAAATTAAAATAGAGAATCAAATTATCCCAGTAAAGGATTCCGATAAATTTCTGGAGATAAACCTGGACTCGAAATTGTCAGGGACAAATCATATTAATTATATACATAAAAAATGTGAACGCATCATATCAATTCTCAAAGTCCTGGCAGGTGTTTGGTGGGGTGCTCACCCTTTTACGTTGAAACTCGTTTACAACGCTGTTATCAGAAGTGTTCTGGATTACTGTTGCTTTGCACTCCAACCTTGTAATAAGGAAGCATTACATAAATTAGATGTTGTTCAGACTAAGGCCCTGAGCAGTAGCGGATCCAGGGGAGGGGGCTAGGGGGCTCAAGCCCCCCCCAAAAGCATCTGAGTTCTTCCGTGACAAATCTTAAACTGAACTTGATATTATTCTTATTGAACTTCTTTGCAAGCATTACACTTTCTAACAATTGTTTTCAATTATCCTTAATTTAATAAGTATTATGTTTTCAAATTTTTTGTAGCTATAAGATGTTTACGTGACGAATTTGAATCCGCGCGCTACTCGAGTATTAGGTAGGTACTTAAATCCCAAATAGGATTATTGATTGGCTATTTATTACAGTACAGACAAGTATAAATATTTGATGGAATCTTTAGAACCAGTTTGTAATATGAATATCCAAAAACGGTAGAGCAGACGAAGGGTGGACTAAAAAGAAACTGGATACTATAAATAAGAGAAAGAGAAAAGAGAATACTCGTGGCTAGTCTATAGCCAACAACAGAACGGTGCATATTGTTTGCCTGACTTATTATTTTCTGACCCAGATGATGGGAGCAAGCATTCTGATGGTGTAGGATCTTTAGTCATTTGTCCACTTTGCAAATATGAAAAGGCGTTAGAAATCTTCAGAAACCATACCGTTACAGATTACGTGGGGTACCTAGACTGAAAGTTTTGCGTAACTCTTTAATAAAACAATTTATATGTAAAGTAATATATTTACTGCTTTTCGAAGTATTCTCCATTACATTTTAAATACTTTTTCATTCGGCCAAACTATTTTTGAAAATATGAGGACCATTGGTCTAAGGTCAAGTTTTACACTGCTGGTTGAAAGCTATCACGGCCTCTTCCGGCCCCGTAAATGTCATACCTCTCATCAAATCTTTAAATTTTTGGAAAATAAAGAAATTGAATGGTGCCAGGTCTGGACTATGTGCGAGATGAGCCACTAGCTCTACCTTTTCAGAAGCCAAAAATGACTTTCTTTTGTTCGTGGTGTACGCCAAAGCATTGTCATGGTGTAATAGGAATTAACTGTCTTTTGTTCTTCAAGTGGGATCGTGCAGTCAGGACCCGTCCGGGGAAAAAAAACACCTTCACACCCATACGGTAAATTGTTGCTTTCTTTCCGGCATGTAACAATATATCCATGTTTCATCTCCTATCACAATTTCATACACAGCATTTGAACGTCCGTGATCGTACTCTAAGAACATTTTTTTACACCAATCAACACGAGTCCGTTTTTGTTTTGGGGTGAGTTCATGAGGAATCCAGAGGCAACAAGTTTTCTAACTTTTAAATGTTGATGTAAGATTTTTTGAATTTGGCTCATACCAATCGCCAAATGTCCTCGAATCTCCTCATAGGCGATACGCCGGTTTTCTTAAATTTGTTCCTGATAGTAGCCACATTTTCCTCAGTGATCGAGTTGAGGGCCGACCTTAACGAATTTCATTATGGAGAGAAACATGACTACGATAAAATTCTGCGTACCAAGCCTTACGTTGGTCAAATGAGGTGCTTCCCTCCTCAAAGCATTTTGAAGTCAAGTTATCGCCCTAAAACCTTTTGGCGTTAATTCCATTTTTGCTACAGACGACGAACTTCAACAAACCGTAAATTGTAGTGAAATCCTACAATTTTTTTTTAATAATTGATTTTCTTATGTTTAATACAATATAACATTCGAAATTCAAACACTTAGGAGCGGTCAGGAGCGCAAAACTTACAGTGTGTCCTATGTACCTTGTATGTAAGCCCTGGCTTTCAACATTTTAATTGAACCTGAGAAACTGAAAATAAATAATTCTAATAGAGAGCGGCTGATTAATATAGTAAAGACAATCATCAGTCGACAAAATATACCGTTAAGAGACCACCGAGATAATGGTACATTGAATGATAGTGATGAAATCGGCCAAGATATTACAGTGTGTCCTACGTACCCTGTATGTAAGCCCTGAAAAGGCTTTCAATATTTTAATTGAACCTGAGAAACTGAAAATAAATAATTCTAATAGAGAGCGGCTGATTCCTATAGTAAAGACAATCATCAGTCGACAAAATATACCGTTAAGAGACCACCGAGATAATGGTACATTGAATGATAGTGATGAAATCGGCCAAGATATTACAGTGTGTCCTATGTACCCTGTATGTAAGCCCTGAAAAGGCTTTCAATATTTTAATTGAACCTGAGAAACTGAAAATAAATAATTCTAATAGAGAGCGGCTGATTCCTATAGTAAAGACAATCATCAGTCGACAAAATATACCGTTAAGAGACCACCGAGATAATGGTACATTGAATGATAGTGATGAAATCGGCCAAGATATATTTCGAGCACTTTTGAAATTTTGTATTGATGCAGGTGATTCATCTCTCCAAAAGCATTTAGAGACGGCGCCAAAAAATGTTGATTGTTGCCATTCTATTATTAGAAAAATGTAAAAATTATGCCGTCCTTGCCCATGAAACAACTAATGCCAGTGGTACAGAGCAACTCAGTATATGTATCAGGTATTTGGATATACAGAAGAGTACAATTCAGAAAGAGTTCGTATGCTTCCTGTCTAGACAGGTTAACCGGTTTGGCTGCCACGTATATTTATCGAGATATCTCTGATAGTCGTCAACCTAACGAAGTCTTTGAGGAATTTGCGAAAAGTTATTCGAGGAGGCTCATAAATGCGTTAAGCAAAATTAAATGTTGTGTGCCTTTTAAGTATTTACTTTGCTAAAACCTCTCTCATTGGGGTCAAGCCCCTCCCAAATGTCAATCCTGGATCCGCCACTGGCCCTGAGTCTATAAATCAATCAATAAATCCAATCATTTATTTGTTCCCGTTTATTTGTAATCAACACCGATTAATGCTTTACAAGTGGAATGCTCGGATCCTCCCCTGCAAATCCGCCGTTAGTATCTAGCAGATCGTTTCCGTGCTAAATCCTTTCCCCGTTCTTCCCATCCTTTGCTCCCAATTTTAGAAAAAATTAATATCGCTTTGAATTGATCAAATTTTGATCCAAAATGTCTACCTCTATCAAAAGTTATAGAGACTTTAATTTTTCTGCATCCCCCATATCCCAACACAAAATACTCCCACTTTTTGCTTCTGAATATGAGGTCATTCATTTCAAACCACAAATTCTTCTGGATATTACAGTTGCAAAGAACAAAAAAACAAAAAGAGTTCTCTCCACAAAATTCACGTCCGCGATAGATGAGGGCACACTAGATCATATTTTCTTTGTCTGCCGTAATAACCCTAAATCATTTTCTCTTTAAACTGAACTAACCAAATTGAATATCCGTCTTCCTATTAATTTCCCTTCACTTTTAACTCACTTTTCCCTAAAAGTATGTAATATATTAGCAAAATATCAAATAGTATCAAACTTTAATATAATTAACATATATATTTTATCTATGTATGTGTGGGTAGAGATATGAAGGTTTTGTATTTAGGTATAATATGTATGTTTGTAATAACTTAACCTAACAACAACATTGTGTTCGTCTTTTCAGATACTAACACAACCACAAAGTTTAAGTCGCCGCGTATGTGGTGTTCCATCTAACTACAAACTTGAAACTAGTCGACATTAGTTGACTCAGTTGCCATGAGGAAAAAAGAAGAAGAAATGCATCTGAATGTTTACACAGTACTACAAAATCAATTTTTAAACCCGAGCGGGAGGACCGATTTCCACGGGACTTTCACTTGTACTTTTATGAGGGTTCCGCGCAAAAAATATAAATGTGTACACGCGAGCAAAACCGCAGCTAGTTTTAAATATTAGAGGGAAGCAGCAACGGCTACGTTAAAAAAAAAAAAAGGGGCTCTATGAGTAGATTTTCTGGGTGGCCCAATGTAAATTCGTTGTTTTCTTTTACAGGAATGAAATTTGATCATGACGCTTTAAACCTAGATACTGTAAAATAATATAAAAATTGTCATAAATTGTACAAAACAACCAGTATTTAGTGAGAAGCTATATGGATTCCAGGAGGTGAAATGCGATGTTATGTACCTACAGTGCCAGGGGCGATGATATGACTGATTTCAATAGTATTTAAACTTCATCACATATTTAACAATAGCAGGCCAAGTGCAAGCATTACGCCATAATAGTAGAGAAAATTGTATGGCATGTTATCAATAGTAATATGGTATGGTTTTCAAGTTTATAGACATTACAAAGACTGGTTATTTTTATCTAGTAACAAAGATTAACATTGACATACCTAGATTGTTTCTAATACTATGTGCAATGGCATGGCTCACTTTTGTTAGGAAATGTGACAAACATCAAGTTTATAATATTGTCTGAATTATTTAAATAACACATTAGGAAGTTTTCATTCATTTAGAATTTCAGTAGAAACAGTATGATATCAATCTCACTTTACTTATATTGTAATTGTAATTTATTGTAATGCCAACCTTTATGATTAACTAGATGGATGTTACCAACATTCTGGCCAGTAAAAGTAATTACAGTTAATTTGGTGCGAATATGGAACAGTAAGTTGTATGGGTATGTTTATAGGGGTACGTTCTTAAATCCAAAATTAAATTAAATTTAAGGAGCGATTTTGACGTGATAATGTCTTATAAATCGATGAACGCCGGCTGCACACAGGAAAACTTGTCACGTTCTGCGTGCGAGCGAGAGCGCGGAACAAGCGATACAGAGGCACGATCGGCCTAAACGGCTTGTGCCGCATCTATCTATCGTCCACTCCATCGGCCAATGCGTCCGAGTAGAAGAGAGACAACCGGCAGCACACAACCTACACGTGAACTGTTTTGTCAACTGTTTATAAAGTGAAGTGAAAAGTTAATGTGGTTTCCATTGTTTATTACAACAAAATTAAAAATTAATGTTTTTAACCAGAGTTTTAAAAATATTGTGTTTTCTTATGACGTTGTCACCTAAAATTATCGTCCGTTAACCGACTTTACAAACAACCAATTTTTTTAGCTACTGAACAAAAGAAAATTGCCTGACTGAGGAGATAAAACTGTTTCAGTTTTTGATAACATTAAAGCTCGTTAAAATCTCCTAACAAAAGAAAAAAAAATAGTTTGACCTATTTACACAAAGAACAAAGCAGGTAAGAAATCCAAATTTTTTTTAACAATAGTAAGCTTTTGTAAGGGTTTAGAGAACTTAGTATATTTTTTTTCTAGTTCATAAGAATGACGGCGAGCACTGTTCAGAACTAGAACGAAGTCTAACTTCCTTTTTGAAAACAAAAAAAAAATTAATGATAACTCACTTAACAGGATGTTGTAAGTGTATCAAAAATAAGAATATAGTAAGGAAAATAAACAAAAAAAATAAAATAAAACGCACCTGTCTTTGGGACACCCAGTTGGAACAAACAACTACAATAAATTTAAGGAGCAATTAACTATATAACTATAACTGAAATAACTACATATACGAGTACAATTGATGGATTGAATAAATTGTATCAAAATATCGTAAAAATTCGAAATTAAAATTGCGCCATATGTGAAAGTTGCCCTCAACCCTAGGAAACTTCATCGACATCGAAGGTGCCTTTGACAAAATTAACTTTACCAGTATAAGCCAAGTTCTGGCAAGACATGGTCCATGGTCCACACTCTACAATTGTCAGGTGGATCGACAGCATGTTTAGATACCATACAATTTACTGTGAATAATGGGAGGGCATGTCCGCAAGGCGAGAGGACTCCTCTCACCTCTAATGTGGAAAATTGAAGGTTCCTTACAGTAAGCTATGCAGACGACCTGACCATCCTCATCAGTGGTCTCTTGGAGAGTGTAGTAGGCATCCAGATGAGGTCCACTCTAAAAGCTGTTGAACAGTAGTGCGAAAAACACAACTGAACAGTGGTGCGAAAAACACAACTTAACAGTTAACCCGACAAAGACAGAGATGATTATGTTCATAAAAAAAACGTAGTTTAGGAGACCCAAAACTACCTACACTATTTGGCACCTGTCTAGTCTAGTAGGCACTCACACTATAAAAAATACATCAATAAAGCAAAATAATTAAAGCCTAATTAATTTATGATGTGAAACATCTAATGCGGAGGTTCAGCTTTAAGTGATGGCAGGCCTAAGTATAGGATTAGGTGACATGTAATGTGGTGTGGCGACGCATAGCCATTTTTGGTATTAAATTAATATAAATGATTATTTAACAAACAATCTTCTTTTTCTTAAAAAAAAATATATTTATTTGTACAACATAATTTTGATATTTTTTACATCTACCAGGCGTCCCGCAACGGCTCACTTTTTTATTCATATGTAAATATTTTTCTAACATCTTAAATAAGTTTTTTCTGGTTTCTGTAAATTCTTATCGATATTTAGTACACCTAAACAATCTTTAAATTTAATAACTTATTTATTTCTTGTTATAAAATTTTCTAATTTTCACATCTATTTAAGAATAGGGTTATTCAGGTGGAAGTTGTACAGAGCCTAAAGCCCTTTGCTCAGGTCTCTTGGATAAAGACCAGATGGCACAAAACCAGCTCAAGTGGCCATAAATAAATAAATAATCATAGGCCATGTGTGTTCACATCCACACCCATAACAGTAACACTTATTCTTTATTCAAATATTAAAGATTAGCAGTAAGTTTTTAACCGACGAAAACACGGTGGAGGTTCTCAAGTCGCCCCTTTATATTTCTTAAATGTTAGATTAGGAAGTTTTAAAGTTTGAAATTTTAGGTTCTATTAGTTTTACCCTTTTCAAATCTTAAGTATGTGATATACCTTGGCTCCTATGTTAAATCACTACTACACTCAGCATAGGCAAATGTAGTAGGTACTATCTATATTACAGTTGATTTACGTCACTATTCGTAGAAGTTTCAATCATTCTATGCATTAAACTTGAATACCATAAAAATTGTTATATGAAGGACTCTTACCTATTAGTCTTGCTTAGGAAGTATTCTATCAGATAATAAAAAATAGTATTGACAATAACTAAACTTGTGTATGTTATAATAAAAGATAGTGGTAAACTAATATTTTCTGGTGCTTAGAACATCTTGCTTGACACGGCACATTCGTACTAAGCCTACGTTTAGTTGCTATCGCTAAAATCCGCTAAATGTATGCTTTATGCAACATAATCAAAAATAAAATGTATACATCATACATCTTTGTAACAACGAAAGGACGATGGAATACGAATAAAGCATAATATTACAAAAGGACTGAACGATAGTCCGCCACTCTTTTAACACAAAAATATAAATATAAAAGTAATCTGTGCAATAAGATAAGATGGTTAGTAAAAAAATATATTTTCATAATTCCATACAACAAATGTGAAGCAATAGCAAAACGCCATACCTACGAACGGCCTTGGTAGAAAATAACCTCTCGTCAATCTTAAACGTCGGCACCCTCGGCTTCGAAAACTTCACAAGTAAATGTGCCGGATGTCGTAAAACATATAAACCAGCTATTTGTCTGCAATTTATTACATTCTTACGAAAATTAAACTGCAATATGCGCGAGACAATTTTACCGGATAGGGACATTTTCAAGTTTACATTTTTTTTACGTTTCTTTACTCATAGTAGGTTTATAAACTCTTTGCATAGTAGCTACAAGCCACAACATCGCATTGTTGTAATCGCCAAGAAAGCTTTTGACTTTATGACATTTTTAATTATGGTTATAACCTGAGACTACTTAGCATACTAGCAAGTCAATGCATTGTAGCATATAAATAATTAAATTCATAGGAATTCATAAAATTTGCTCCAGCAAAACTTAAAAAAGATTTACATACCTACCCACAATTCGAAAAGTCTCGGTTTGACACAAGCTACAAGTTGAACTTATGTAAAATGGGTTTACTGTATAAGATAAAGCACTGATTATCCAATTTACAGAGCACTAAACACTTTAGTATACCAGCCTTAGGTGGTAAACTATCAACTGTTCCCTGTAATAGGTTGTAATATTATTATTATTTAATGAATTATTGCTGTCTAAATAAATGAGTATGTTAAATTGTAAAGGGAATAACTAAGTACCTACCTACCTAGTACATTATTGATCAACTGTAAGCATCGCCATCGTATGTAATTGAAGTGAAAACTTCTTTAGGTACGATTGTGCTATGGGGAAAGCACTGAACTTGTGACCGTCACGCTAATAATACATACATAGATCCACTAGAGGGTATATACGCTAATCTAAATATGTGAGTTCTGTCAGCTCTTTATTAATTAATGTCGCCAACCTCCTAATGTGACGTTTTAAGTTCGTCGTTTCGTTTGAGTTTTCACTTCTGTCGGTAGTCCTATGACTGCCTATTTTTAACAATAATAGTTAAGCTTGAAGCAAAATATTAAATAATGTTTTTTCAGAAAATATATAACAATTTGTACCTGCTGTAAAATGCAGTAAGGTAACTGCAACTGATTCCCTTGCGTCTGCTCATCTAGTGCACTATATCAATCACAAAATTAGAACTCTGCAAATTATATAATAGACTGCTTTAAACTCGCTGTACATTAAGTAATTTGGAGAACAGCAAGACGATTGGTGTGCTAATATCGAATTGCATAAATACAGCTCGAGGCAGTCAGCGTATACAAGAGAATATACAAACGTACATAATATGTAAATCTCTTTTGGAAGCGATAACTTCTCATGGGAGGATAAACCGCTTCGTAACGCGTTACGGCGCCCGTTACGGCGCCAGTCTGTCTGGCTTCCCTTTCTCTCACGCATACGGCAGCGGTAGGCAGCCTCCTCCTCTCTCACTCTAACCCACAGCGATAGCTGGATTTAGTTAAAGTTAATTAGTCCCAAGACGCACACGTTGTTGAACTGATAACTTCTTATGGGAAGGTAAACCGCTTCGTTACGTAACGCGTTACGGTGCCAGTCTGTCTGGCATTTAAGTTATCACTTCTGTCGGGCGCGGGCGTCCCGAGACGCACACGTTTTTATTTTTATTTTTTTTGTACTATAATTTAATAGTAGCTTTTAGTAGTACACTGAATTAGATAGAAAAAAAGGTGAACTAAAACGGCCACCCTGTAATTACGATCACTGACAAAATTGACGTCGGAACTTGTTCAGGGTTTTGTTTAATTTTTAATGTTGATTTAATAACAAAGGAGTTACTTACACATGTAACACAAAACCGTTTATAAGTCGTCTATTTTTGTTAAATATTGACACTAGAGTTCTTATTGTGAAGTGCTAATGTGCGTATAAAAATATGTTATCTCGATTTCACCATTACCACGGATCTAATATTATTTTATTTGAGGAAAATACAGTGGCATATAGAAAAGCTAGCTTCGCTCATGGATTAACATTCAGCGAGAAACCTTTGCTACCTGGGGAAATATTTTTAGTAGAAATTGAAAAAACTGAGCGTGGTTGGAGTGGTCATATGCGCCTAGGGTTGACTCTGCTCGATCCTCAGACAGCTGCTCTAGGCAATAAAGGGTTGCCGCAGTATGCACTCCCTGACCTCGCTAATACTGGTATGTCATGGATTTTCCCTATTTCTAAGTCACAAAACAATGTTTTAGTAGAACTTGTTAATCAAGTGGCAAGTGGACGACGTGAGAACGAGCCCCGGGTGTCTGTGTTGGGGGACGGGCATATAGTGAAAACTCCACGCGGTTATATATCTAAAATGGTGCTTCGACCACAGACTTTATCGCAGAATGGAACTCCCCAAGGCATATTACCGATGGATGCTGGTAGTCGCATAGGTGTTATGTTTGTACCTTGTACAAAAGTTAAAAAAGATGACCCAGATCTGGCTGAGATGCACTTTATAATAAATGGTGAAGACCAGGGGCCTTGTACCAAAGCCATACCTTACACAAGAGGGCCATTGCATGCAGTTGTTGATGTCTATGGTACTACAAAACAAGTCAAAATTGTTCAACTATATGGAGGTAATCTATTACTTTTTAAAACACAAATATTTTGTTCTTGGGTCATAAATAAATATATAAGCTTGACCACAAGTACTATTGATTTACATTATTTAAACTTTAATAATGTATTGATTGTTAACAATACAAAGAAGATAACAAAAATCAATCATTCATTGAAGTAAATGTTTCCAGAATAAATTGAAATTTGAATTCAAGTTTTGTTTTGGATATTATTATACATTGGTCAAACTCCAAAATACTAAATATTAAGCTTTCATATACCATGCTACCTATTTTGTGATTGCGTTAATTCCCAAATAAATACATAATTAAATTGCAAAATAATTTTACAAAGGACAAGCCAACTGACTAAAACAATATTAATTAGTTGTCTGTTACCTGTTGGTTGGTTATTATTAACTATACAAATATCTTACCTACTTGACCTATACCTTAGTGTTGAATGGAATTATGTCAATTTATTGTTGTAGCTCATTGAATTTTTTATTAGTATTAAAATTAAATATCAATCTAATCAAAATTGCTCTAGTAGTAAAAGGGATTATAGGGATGAGGTACATTACATACTAGGTAATCTGTCATCAATGAAAAATAAAATCAATCATCAATGAAATAAAAAAAAATACTCTTGTTGGAGAATATGCATGCTTAATAAATTACAACCAAAATTACCTCATGTATGTAAAACATAGGATTCCCACAGCTCCATTATTATATTTCCTTGCACAGTTAGAGTAGCATTGTTGAGTAGAAAAGCAACATTTGTTTTTGTGAATTTGGGTTTGTGAATACATAAATACAGAGGCTAGATTTTCAAATGTACCTATGTTATATTCTTCTTAGTTTATAACTAATACTATAAACAGCAAATTTTATAAGCTGGTCCCAGTTAAATATACTTACATCTTTACAGAACAAGAAAACTAATAACTTACCATTACTTTCAGTGAAAACACTACAAAGTATATGCCGAGATGCAATATTGCAGTATTCGAACAATGGCTCAATAAAGTCATTACCATTGCCAAAGTGCTTAAAAGACTTTTTACTTTCATAGTGTGGCTAAAAGCGAAGATTAAATGGTTATCCGAGATGACAATAAGGCTGTTAACTATTGTTTTTTCTTAATGATTGGGTGATATTGTAATAGTAACATTTTTATATGATGCACTTAGATTAGAATTAATTTTAATTATAATACACTGTCCTATAAGGATGGGTCCATTAAAGTGGAGATTGAAAGAGAAATTTGAACAGTGTCCTGTGGAGTTAGTTTGGCTTGTTAATCTAAATTATCTGACTGTTGAGGTTTCAGAGATGTGAAGACAAGGAATGTATGTACAAACTGTTTTATTATTCTCTCACCCAATCTTTTCATTGAGTAGTGTCAAGATTTTATGAAAATTAGTAATTAACATAGACTACGAGTAGTTACGATACTGTATCGATTTTCTATGCTAATATTTTTTTTTTTTTCATTCACTTTATGTTAAGTGCCAGCAAATAAAATATGTAACGTGAGGTGAATACAGTCACGAGAATATTATCTATCCAGTATTCTATGTTCATACAACAGTGACATATGAACGTTGTAATGGCTTTGTAAGCAGTAAGCGTGCGATTTGTGTATTTGATTGCAGTAACTGCAAGTACTTAATTAATATGGCAATGGATTTTTTTAACTATTAAATTGAACGATAAAGCTTTTGGTATGTCTCAGTCGAGGCGTAAAATTAATATTTTTAAGTCTCATAAGGGTGTTCTTTTTATTGAAAGTCAAATAAAAAACACAGCATATATGTTTATTGAACACTTCCTATTTCATTCACATCGATTTCATTTTTTTTTTTTAAATAAAACACTCAAGTAAGTAGGTAAGTAGATGAAGTTAAAATACTGTAGGCGGGCAGCCCTTTCCCGTGTTTACGTACCGTGCGACTTAGGTAATTATTTCAAGGACAGCGCCGAGTCACAATACTGGTTAGATGACATTACCATGACACAGTACTATTATTTATTTAAATACAGTAATTATTAACAAAAGGCCTTAGAAGTGTTTAGTTTAATATGAATTTGGCTATAAGAATGAATGTACATTCCAAAAAAGTTAGTCACATTTGTAAATTGATGCCTTCCGCGTAAGTTATCGTGCATTTCACTATTCTAGCATTGTATGCGGTTCGAATAATAACAATAATCATTGCAGGAACGCTTTTTGGCCACTTTAAAACATAAAATGGAAAAACATATGAAAATTATGAAAATGATTTTCGACTCAGAATGATGGCCTGAATACACTGTTTCAATATTCGGTACGGTGTTTCTTACATCCTATAATTTTTTTTACGTGTCGAAGCCTCACCGGGGCTAAACGTCTGACTCGAACCAACTAAAACCATACGGTGTTCCGTCCCGTAGTCTTATTGCCAGGACCTCAGGTGTACCCGCGAAAGGAAATTCCTGAGAACCCCGGTAGACATGACCGCCTGTTGAATAACAGGCGATCCCGCTATAGTGTACAGGGACTTTCCCCCTCTAATTCAAATAGGCGCGTGTTAAACATGTCGCGCCGCCGCCGTTCGGGCCTGCTTCTGCTAGGGCGACGAATAACCCTGTACGACCTGTACGTCGCCCTCCAGCAAGCGCTCATTGAGGCCGGAGATCGTCTTCCTCACTCCGGCGCCTGGTGCGTCTTCTTCGGGACGGGAAAGTACTAGTTCTCTCCTGTTCCCTTTCCGCCGCCTCCTTGGCACCTTTCGGCCGCCATCGCAACTGTGTTTCGCAACCGATTCGAACCGATTCGTCTACGATTTTTTTTATTCTTTCATGGCAACCAGTTGTGATAGAACATTTATTCTTAACAAGATTTCATTACATTACATTTCTAATCTCGACACATTATTATTTTACTTTAAAGATTAAAACCTCTATACAAAGTTTTTTCAAGTTTATCGCCATGTTATGATGGGGGGACTTTACAAACATACAAACAACGGACACAAAGAACACCCAGACTCAGGAGGGAATCGAACTTTATATCAATGAAGAAGCAATACGAAGAAACTGTACGGGAACTCGAAGGTTGAAGGTCATGAATTTTTCACTCAGATTTGACAATATAAAAACGGGCCTGTATAATGAAAGAAACAGTCTTGGGTGCATCGAGATACGCTATTAATAATAACTCAGGGCTTGGGTGTTGCTAAAACAAGGTTTAATAATGCTCTTGACGTTAATATACCTAATAAATATAGATTTCTTTCTTGCTGAGTACTGCGATGGCGAATTATAAATGACCGGGAGTGAATAGCGATTAATTAATACTATCACTTTCGCTGACGGTATTTTTATATATCTTGTTCTAAACGATTTTTACAACTGTATACAATACATGGTTACAATAAAAACAATCATACCATACTTCCTTTGATATTCGCTTTACTATCGGACAAAATAAAAACGGTTACTTATAACATTTTATTTTCCATAATATGATGAAGTCGCGTATTAGTTGGAATCCACAAAAGATAACTCTTGATTTCGAAGTGGAAATAATAAACCCTTTCGTAATGGAGAAAGGGTGAATTTTAGAAGGTCTGTAAAATATTAGTTACAGAAGATCAGAAGATGTTTAAGTTGTCTGATATTAGGAGATAAACGGTTTTTTTAATCCATGTCTTTTATTTGATACTAGATGACGCCCGCGACTCCGACCGCGTGGTGTAGTTTGCCCATTCCCGTTCCTCACAGGAACCTGTTCCCGGTAAGAAAAGTATCCTATGTGTTAATCCAGGAAATGGTCTATATTTTCATCCAAATCTGTTCAACGGTATACGCGTGATTGAATATCAAACATTCAAACATCTTCACAAACTTGCACATTTATAATATTAGTAGGATCTATTTGTGGTCACATTCTGAGGATTTAACTTGTCAATGGATAACCATCTTATTTTTTTTGCAACTAGGATTTTTGAGATTTATTTATTGGCAACTAGTTGTGTACCAAGAATAAATGTTCTTCTATCACAACTGGTTGTCAACGAGGATTTTTTAATGAAAGACGAAAAAATTCTCGTTGACAACTGGTTGTGAAACACAGTTGCGATGGCGGCCGAAAGGCCTTGGCACTCATTACTTCCTCGCAAAGCGAGGCCACATATAGGTATTAAACTTAAATACTATAAAATATATTAGACTTTCGAGTAGATACGTCTGGGTCTACTGAAGTACTGTTACCAGTTGGTAAAAAAAATGCTCCACGTTTTGGGCTTGTTTTAACATTATGCGATTATATTAAGCCTTAATTTGCGCTCAACTAGCCGGACGCCGTGGACGCACTTATTCCGACTTGTTTGCTCGAAACGTTGCTATTTGCGGATTCACATAAGAAAATGTTATTGACTGCGAATGCTAAGAAGTAGTAGTAGTCGCCAATATTTGCATCAAAACTGAAAAAGTCCTTTTCAGTCACCCAGACTTGCATACAGATTCTAAACGATTAACAACTAACGGACATATAAGCATGACTACGCTCGTAAAAGTATTTAGGTACGAGATGCGCATGTCAACGTATTAAAACACGGCTTCGGTACAGACACTCATGCCTAAACGTATTGAGTATGTAGAATAGCATACAGCAATACACAACATACCGAATGCATCATTTGGTTATCTGTGATGAGCTTGTATAATCCACGGAATTGTAAATAATGCGATACCCTGTAAAGTAATGTTACAGTGGTCAATGAACTCTCGCGAAAGGTGTTGAGGTATTACATAATAAGCAGAGATGTAAGGTATAGATAAAAGTTGCATGGACGTTTTCATATGTGCAGTTCTAGACGGGTTTACTATAAATATACCAGTGTCTGTTTTGACTACAGTGGGTATACCTTTTTTCGAATTTGAATTGATTAGATTTTAATATTCAATTAGTTAATATTTAATATACAAAAAATTCAATCAAGCAAAGCACAAGTAAGGATAGCGAAATGGAAATGTATGTCTCAAGTAATGTCTGTTCAACTTTTGAATCTCATAGCTATAAGCATTTAATACTGTACAGATGAGTTTATAGATTTTCGTACTGGTAGGTAGTTCTCGTACTGCACATAGACACAAAGTCACTGGCATTATCCAGCTAATAGGTTTTTTGCTCTGATTTACATCCTTGTGGAACTTTAGAGAAAGTTGTTCATAGATACGGTAACTCTGATTAGACAAGGTTGTACTTAGAAAGTGTTAGGATACACAGCATGTATGAACAGAGATACCGTACCAAGGTGTAGATATGCCCGGCTTTACTAAGATCGATTCAACAATATCGATTGGGGTATCGTAGATAGGTATTGTTACATTGCATAAAAGCCGTTATATTGTTAAGTCGATTAGAATAGGTGTAGGATAATCTTTCTAAATAAATTTTGCCGTATTGCTTGGACAGTCGTATCGATCACAGCCGGATTGCCGAGAGCCAATATCTCAAAAGGCTGGGCCGAAAGAGATCCGAGTTATGGACATAACGCAGAAAGCGGTGCGTTGTAGGTATGACAATGACATGAATAATGAGAAAGTTAGTTATCTTCACAACCTTTACCACTAGTAGCGTTGTCTCTGTACTCAACTCTTTACTTTTAGATGTATTTAAAATGAACAATTCCGTCCGTGTTGCGCAACCCCCTGTAGTAATTAAATCTCGATTTCGAATCAAGATGACGACTGCGTACGGAAATGTCAGTCGACAAGTGTCATATTAGAGAGGCCATCAAGTACCTAGAACCAAGGTTGGAATGTTTTCGTTGGAGATCTGTTTTGGAAAATAGTTGATGTAGCTGTGTGTACACTAAAACAGTATTTTCGGTCTACAGTATATTTTGCTAGAACATGGCCTTACTGTCCATTCCATATTGTATCTTAATATACCAACCAGAGTACAGGATCAGCAACAACACCATTGCAGCTTTACCCTTATGGAACTCTAGCCACACTAGCAGTAATGCAACACTACGCCAATAGGTAGTGTTTTTAGGGATGGTTCTCCTAGGTTAAAATTGTTTAAGTAGGTATGTAAGAGATCCGGATTGAGATCTCAAACCAAGATGTGATAAAAGAGAAAGAGCGAGATCTAACATTATTTAACATTAATCCATCATTGGAATTCGACAGAATACTAATTATAAAAGACAAAACAACTCGATCACTGTTTTATATTACAAGTTATGCGAAAGGTATCAATCTAGGGCTTTAATACAATATTTGCATCTCGTTAAATCAAAGTTATTACTCGCATGCTCAAAGTTTTTTAAGAAATTACTTTCCTGTCATGGAATACGCCTTGCTGTGCATAGGAGACAAATATAGTGAAACAAATTTCTGTTTCCCTTAAATAAGCATTACTTTGAATTGACTTGCCTATAAGATGATTGAACATCTTATAGGTACGTAATAACTTTATTAAAGTAGAATTTAGCGCATCAAAATGAGACATTTTTATTGATTTTGTAACATTTGGACAAAAAGTGCACATTTCTTTATTAAAGAAATTCATCCACCTCAACTTTGTCAGCGTGATGAATTACGATTTTGTGAAGTTAACTTATTGAGCTACGTCTACATCATTGACTTCACAAACTGCCAAAATAAAAACTTTCTAATCTGAAATATTTACATGTATACTTTTCATTTATATTTTAATATTAATAAATCAATATTAATTAACATAAAAGTTATTGCAGTTTGAGACAATGAATATTATTGCATTAGTCTTAAATAAACTCACTACCGTGATATGAGATTTTGGAACATAGATCTTTATTTTTTATTATCCTTTGTATTGTCAGGCTTTTGGTGGCAGAAGATTGCATGCAGGTATTTTACAAAGGTAATTTACATTTTAATCATTTCATATCGTATAAGCAGTGTTAAGCAGATAGTTCTGCCTGAATGCAAATGGACATTTTATTATAATATTTGTTGTCATGAGTCTCTTTTTTCATATTTTTTTGTTTTATACATTGGGCTTCTCATAATTTAGAAACTCGTATGATTAAATTTACACAATACTTAATGGTTATGTAGGCCCACCCTTAGCAAACCCAAGATTTATTATGATTTAAGCTCTAAAAATGGCTATTGTAGTTTGTTGTCAAACAAAACAAAATTGTAAATTTTTCTTGTGATATTTATCTTTGTACGTTTTATGTTATTTTCATTCCACTGTAATTTTTTTAGTAAATAAAGTTGTCTCGTGTTACTTTCGTGAATATACCTTTAAGTTTTATATGGCTGTACCTACATAAATTTAGCAATTTGGATTTCATATAGAACCTGGAATCGATGTGACTGGATATAGTAAAATTGTAGTGCCAAACTTGTATGCGGGCAGGTAGAAATAAAATATTTGTCATAAAAATTGTAAGTCACAAGCTATTTCAAGTTTCTGCCTATTGGTCGGTCCCTAACTGAGCAAACAGGCGAAGCAGAATTTTATTTTTTCTTAAGGATAAACGTTCATACAAGATCACATTGTGAGCAATGTGATCTTGTATCATAACATACCGCTTGTTCGAAGAAAGAAAAAGATAGTAAGGATGCGTGTCGTCTTATCCTATACTATTTTTTTATTTCTTTAAATAGATAACTACTTTAATTTAACCTCGAACGACTTTTTATTAACGAACAGTGGTAAGACATGTAGAAAAGAAACGAAACTACGATGAGCAACGCATATTATTATATTGAATGGTAATTTATAATGATTATCACCTTCATATATACCTAAACTTATTTATTTCAGCACTTACCTGTAGGTAGCTATGAAGTTTTATTATTCAAATAAAATTATTTTGCCTATTAAGTTTTGATTTTAATTGAAGAACATATTCCAAATATAATAATAGTTTATTAACTTGCTACGAACTAAAGATAGATCTTATAAATCTGTAGCTTAGGTACTTAATAAACAATGCATATAAATCTACTTTATCTTAGCGCGATAAAATATGAGACCTGTTTGCCTATGAAATAATTTATGCTAAGTATTGTACCGGGCAATGGCAAAAATAAAATAAATGTTATTACTATATTGGTGCGTAGGTGACATTGGCTGGAGGTTCTGCTTGTCTTTGTTGTTGTAATTTAAAAAAAAAAATTCTTTGAAATTTTTTTAAATCATGTTTTTATAGTAATTCATCTATTTCTTCTTTTTTTTAAGTCAAAATTAATTAGTCCACTATTGAAAACCCTGAGATTTTTTTTTAAAGTAGGCAGAAAAGTTGTCACTTCATGATACACATTTTACGATAAAGCAGCTGTAGCTCTGAAAGATCTATGTTGCACAATTTTGCTTCTAAGCTCCGACAGTAAAGCTTTATGTGTGCGGTGTTGCCAGCATCGGCATTATTTTTTCCAGATCTTTTGGGACAGGCAAAGTAAAAGGTACTATTGCGTTTACTTTTTTAACATCGAAATCTCTGTAGTCCAGCAGGTTACCTGGTTCGACGTGTTCACACCAATAATCACGAAGCTTTGGATTTAAACTTCCTTTCCAGTGCTGCAATCATATAAAAAAAAAAAATTAAATACGAATGAATCTGAAATATTAGGCCTAGATAAGTAATCCAGTTGGTACCTAGTAATAAGAACAGGTAGGTAAGTCATCAATCAGCCTATATCATAGTCCACTGCTGGACATAGGCCTCTCCCAATGTGCGCCACAGCACCCGGTCCTCCGCCTTCCGCATCCAGTCCATCCCTGCTACCTTCAGGTCGTCGGTCCATCAAGAAAGTGATTTGACAATATTATTATTTGAAAATATCACATCGCAGGACTTTTCGAAATTCAAAGCTCTTTTACCCTTAGATGGACGATAGACGGAACTGACCTGAGTACTGAGTACCGGATTTGACTGGCCTGTTGGTCTAGTGGTTAGTGATCCTGACTGCTAAGCCAGAGGTCGTGGATTCGATTCCCTACCAGGACAAATAATTATGTGATGAACATGATCATTTGTTCTTTATCTGGGTGCAATTTATCTATAATGTGTATGTATTTAGATTAGACGGTCAAGTTATTAATATTATTATCTTTCTACCGGCCACATTTTTTCTCGATCAGAATTTTGGATTATAATTCTGATGTATAGATACATACAACAAATTGTGAACAAAACTTTCGGTTCACGGTACCTACAGTTTCAAGTGATAATTTTAAATGAACCACAGTTTGCCGAAAACATTTATAATACTACTTCGTCAGCTGAGCTCAATAACTAAATTATAAATAACTCAGCGACAATATTGAACTCAATTTTGACAGTTTGGACTGACCTTAAAATCGTAGTGTAAATTGGACAATTGGGTCAATTTAATTTAGCATCTACGCAGTGTGAACAATAACTCTGTGTCGGTGGCCTACTAGGCACTTAAGACGAATTATACAGTATTACCACAGATAAGATAATATTCTAAGAGCTAAACGTGGGTAGGTTCGTATCGTAGCAGAAGACATGGCTTCCATTCATCATAGATGCTTTATATATATTACTAGCTGCGCCCCGCATTTACGTTTCACCCGCGCAAAGCTCATCACACACTACCGTCACGGCTCCACCCCAGCAATTAAGTTGTCATTCAAATCTGAGCGTAGTCGTATAATACATTTCATAATGTCAATACGCGCTTACTGCCCGCCGTCGGCTTTTTCAAATTGACGTAATTAATTCGATTATGACGCTGAACTTTTTTTCCAACTTTGGTAATTGAATTGAATAAATGGTTTCATCAGCATCAAATCAAATTAGCTGATTGAAAACATTTGTCCTGATCCTGTGTGACTCAATGGAAATATATCCAGTGGGCGGAATTACACATTTGCCACCAGTAAGCTATTAAAATTTTGCCGCCCCTACCAGTCGGTCTATCTAATTCGATACCCCAGAACAAGACATAAAAATTATTTAGGCCCCAAATTTGCCGCCCTTAATATCTACCGCCCTAGGCCTAGCCCAGCCTACTCAGCCTGCTGGTAAATGCGCTGACATTAATGAAACGGGTATTTCTTTATTGAAGTGAAAACTTTAGGCACGTTGGCCACTTTTGGTATGGGAAAAAGCACTGAACTCGCGTGACCGTCACGCTCAGATACATATATTATACAGGTGTGTAGGTGTGTGTGTATATGTATAAATATTTAAATTCTGTTTTCACTTCTAACGTACAGTCCTACGACTGACAGTTTTATAAATACCAAGGATGTCGATAGGATGTCCAGATTTTTGTTTGCCTAATTTGTCGGCTACAAATAACGCTCCTAAAATTGGGCTACACCTTTCTGTAACACTCTGTGTGTATATGTAGGTATTCCCATCGAGTCATACACGATCCTGTAGAAGTAGCCAAGTATTTCTTCCCAGGTTACATTCGAGTGGCTAGGTTTCCTAGCTTACACTTTAGCGATGAGGTGATGACCCTTGACACGTGTCATAAGGCAGTACCTAAGTAAATACCTTTTTTTCCTGTGAAAATTCCTAAACCTATAAACAGTACGAAGTCTATTAGCCGGTTAGCCAGGTTAAATGTAATATAAAAAATAGTAATAGAATTAACTAACATTGCGCGTATGTTCAATCCAGATTAACTCGACGTCATGTGAATATTGTTGAGCGCAATCGCGAGCCTTGTTCAGGTGATTGAAGGCCTTATGTTTGTTTCCTTGTATGTAGTGATGATAGGCGACCAACAGGTAATATCTGAAATATATCACACATCATAAATGTAGTAACTCGAGTATCTGAACACTATTATAGGGGTAAGGCAGAATTGTGTCACAGGATCACATACTTAGGATACAAGTTTAAATCTGAACCACCGCTTAAATAGGTAGCTACTCTCACTACGTGGCAGTAAAGTGCAAACTTTAAATGGGGTAGTAGTTCTTTACTAAATCGTAAATATTATTATTAAAAAAAACATTTCTCTCATATTTAGATTAAACTATGCCTTTTGAGTCGCAAGAGTCAAAATTACAATTTACAAATTTCAACGTTTTTAAAGGTTGTTCGCCGTAAAAAGAATATGATAAACTTTTTTTTAGTCCATATATAGAGAATATTTTGACGCTCCATTGCGGATAAAAGTATGAATAATCAAAATGTTGATAGCCGTAAAAATATTTTTTAGATAAAAATGTGAATCAAAATGTAATTCAAAAGCGAATACAAGTGGCTGAGAGACAGAAATGGTGGCCCGTTAATCGATTCAGAACGATTTTTAAATGTTTTTTTAATAACTAATATTTGCTATACTAACTTTTAAACTTTCGCGTTCCATGATATAATATTATCTACGTATTAACGGGAATTATCTAATTTTAATACGTAGTAATTGTAATACGTTAATACGTAGATAATATTATAACTAATATTTGCGTATGGAACTAAAGAGTCACAACTTCACATCCAAAGAGCCGCATGTGGCTCGCGAGCCGCAGGTTGCCGACCCCTGACCTATGCAATAATTCAGGTATCTAATATTGTTTTAATAACCATTAAGAACTTAAGTGTTTTTATTTTTTAAGTTTTATAGATTTCCTATAGGCTTACTCAAAGCTTGAGTATGTCAAATAAATAATAAAATCTGAGGAAATTCAAGCCTCAAACAGAGAAAAGGTATTTAATGTTCTTTCTCTATGGATAGTGACCAACTACAAGAAAAAGAGTCCTATTTAGTGTTTTTAATGTTACTTACTTAGGTCGATACAGAGAAGCATGCTCGCATGATTTGTACATTTCTTGAAACATAGTTTTGAGAGCTTTCTGTAATACTATTATTTTCTTTATGTTCCTATTATCCATCTGCAAATAAGAAACTCATATAGTAAATAATTCTTCATGATCCCCTTATAATAAGCACTCCGTTTTCATAGATCTCATTTTCTTTATAATTATGTAAATTTATATGTATACCGCAGCAACAGTGGTGGCCCGGTTCGCAGAATGCACGTGTCGTGTTTCCTAAAAAGAATATTTACACGACAATACTTTTTTAAACTTTTCCTCTGTGCTTAATAAGTATATGGGTTTAATCAATACAGCATTAAATCTTTCTGTATATCGGCTTTTATATAAATCATCGTGTTCCTCTTTTCAGAAAATACTCATCACTACATATTATAAGACAAAGTCCCCCACCGCGTCTGTTTGTCTGTCTTTCTGTCTGTCTGTTCGCGATAAACTTAAAAACTACACAACGGATTTTCATGCAATTTTCACTAATAGACAGTGATTAATTTGTAACCGTGCGAAGCCGGGGCGGGTTGCTAGTTAATAATATATCAGTAACGTTGTACGACATTCTGTGTCACGTGAAAGTATGGAAACTGCTGACGCTTTCAGCCATGGCATGTGCAGTCTGCAGTACATCTCGGAATAGAATCGGCCAACAACTTGTACCTTAAGCGTACCTACTTGTCCTACATTTGATTTGTGGAGCCTACTTTGTCCACTTCAACTCATTTCATATGCAGTCACGTGTAGTTCTCATTTGAATAATTAACCTTACTTGTTTCACGAGCGTTATAAGAAGACCTTCAATCAGTCTGGCCAACATCATAGCGTTAAATTCGTTTTTTTCAAACTTCTTGCCAAGTAATTGTTGAATTTTCTCTTCCCATAATATGGACCGCTCCCAAGCGCCTATTCTGAGGATCCTAGAACACCGTGTGGGCAAAAAAAAAAACACATTAAAAATAATGTTTTTTGCACGGTAAAGATACTGTACTGTACTGATATTATATTTCTAAAATGCACCCAAATGGTGTATTGCGTATTTTCCAAAAAGTATAAAATCCAATTCAAACGCGAAGACCAAGCCTCTAGGGTTTGGACAGTCATGATCAAGACCTTCACTGATGGGTCTAAAATAAGGTACGGCACTGGCTCTCGGATATTCTCGAAGGACTTAAATATAAAAACAATAGCCACCTACATGTGTACAATCATTAATGAGGTATGCGAACTCAACAATGTAACTCTCCAATGGATGGTCATAGCGGCTCAAGAGGCAACGATGCAGCGGACGAATTGACTAGGAGGACCATCGGACATGTGCTCATATTTTTTTTTACAAAACTACCACAAACTTACTACAAACACCACAGACAATAAACAGGAGTGTGTAGTGTTGCTACTCAAAAATTAGTTAGTCCTATTATAATGGTTACTCTTATTTAGTCCGCGAAATATACCCATCCTTTCATTGTGTGCCTGCTCTGTGCTGCATGCTTAGAAACGAAATGATTGATATCGACGAACAATTGCCCAGTATTTTTAACACCTCCAAACATGCGTATTAGCAAATGGAGGATTGTCAAGAGACAAACAATAATAAATTATCTTACATAAGCCACATAGCAACATAAAAATTCCAAGAGGCTTCCACAGTCTTACTCCTTAGTAAAGAGTCTCCCTTCTTGATGTAGAACTTCTCGCAAGAGCTTAAAGATTCGACACAATAGCCTGTGTCGAGGAGAATCACAAGAGCGTAGTAGTAGTACCAGGTTTCCGCTGAAAATTGTGTAAAAAATTCAAGATTTATTTATTTACGACCGATCCTATAACACCTGATGGAATTCTTAGAATATTTGCCAAAGGCATAAGATATGGTCCATTTTGACAAACAACTTAAATGTCACGTAAGTACTTGTACCGAGCGCTCAGATCAGGTGAAATACCTGAGATCTGTATTTCACGCGAGTGATGACATCGATTACACGACGTGCCATTTGTGACCCTAAGGTACCGGTTAAGTTGAAGGGACAAGTCTATAAAACCATAATTAGACCTGTTCTTATATACACGGCTGTGAAACGTGGCCGTTGCTGGAGCGACACAAGTAGGAACTGCGTGTCACGGAGATGAATATGCTGTGGTAGATGTGTGGAGTTACGCGGAAGAACCGCGTTAAGAACTCCAGCATTCGCGGCAGCCTTCATGTCCGTGACATTGCGGATAAATTGCAGGAGTGTCGTCTTCGCTGGTATGGCTGGTATATATTCCCACGGGGCGCAGCTAGTGATATATGAGAACAAAAACGTATTAAACAGATATTGTTTTAATTTATACGCCACTAGCATACGCCCGCGGCTTCACTCGCGTTAATATATCAATCAATCAATCAAATCAATGCACTATCTCCCGGGACCAGTACATTTTTCTGGATGAATCCTGTCCTTTCACAGAACAGGCCCTAGGGTATCGTTCATCCTGATATGTTTGCAAAATTTCATTTTTTGTTTGGTTTAGTTGTTAGGCGTGAAAGCGTAACAAAAAATAAATAAACGAACTCACGCCGAGTAGTTTGTTTGAATAATTTATAATGTTGTGATTAGAAGATGGCTTTCAGGCCATAAATAACATAGCTAAAAAAAATTTACCCAAAAAATTTAAACATATATTACCTAAAATAACCATTATCTAACCCGTTTCTAAACAGTGGGTCATAAAATGTATTTATACATTTCATGACCCACTGTTTAGAAACGGGACCCTATTACTAAGCCTCCGCTGTCTGTCCGTCCGTCTGTCTGTCTGTCAGCGGACTGTATCTTATGATCCATACTTGTAATAGGTAGACAGTTGAAGTTTTCACAGAATGTGTATTTCTGTTGACGCTATAACAACAAATAATAAAAATAAATAAAAAATTAAAGGGGCTCTCCTACTAGAAACGTGATTTTTTTGGCTTTTTTGCTCGATCGATTTTTTTTGATGATTTTTAATACTGGTAACTAGTAGACGCGTGAAATGCTCACAGAGATTGTATTGCATGGTATTAAATCTTGTGGGTACGATAGTGCGGAACATTTCATGCGCGGGTCCGACTCGCACTCGGCCTGTTTTTTTTATTTGATTCCCTTTACTTTTTTATATTATTATAAGCTGAAAAGTATGCGGTCACAGAGTGATTCATGAGGAAGGTTTAGGTGTATAATTTGTTAATATTTTGTGTAAATTGATTGAAATATGTTGATAATTGTTGAAGATGTCTCTGCTACCCGTGCGAAACCGGGGCGGGTTGCTAGTTTTAGTATAAATGATTAACACAGTTATTCTTACAACATAAGTCCGTCGTATCACTGAGATAAAGAAACTCTCTCATAATGGCAACCATGTCTGCTATTCGCAGATCACATAACAGCAACTTCAGCATCGATAGAATGACCACCTGACGCATATGAGAGCTGTGCACTCCGGGCATCATGTGCATCACAGTAAGACCAAATTCGAGACTTTCCAACTTCTTAGACCATTCCACGCTGAAATCACATGAGAGGCATTCACCAACAACAATAACTAGAATGAATCGTTTATAGTTACTAAAAAAGCTAGCGATGGCCTGTAGTTTTGTTTGTGGTCGCTGGTAACTACTCCATTGCCTATGGTCGTAGCGTGATGGTACCGTCTGGTAGTTCTATACGTAGATTAGGGCGTTCAACCGCGCGTGTGATTATTCATACACATTTTTTCTTGTACATGTATTTGATTATTTAATAAAATGTATTACAGAAAGTTGTGGTCGTATTTTTGTGTCGTATGTATTATGTAGAATATCCGCAAGGTGGTAAAGCCCCAAAAATTTGTTATTACCCTAATAACAAATTTTTGGGGCCTTACGCCCTTGCGGATATTTAATTTTAAGTAAAATTTGTGATTTTTACTAAAGAAACTTTAGTTTGACGAACTGTGAACTTGAAAATTTACTAAGCAAATATTGCGTGAGACAGCGGTCTGACGTGAATGAAACAATAGGTAATATACCAAAGATGTTGTTAGTATGTCCCTCCCGATTTATACAAAAAGGCCTGACAAAAAATAAAATCTTTTTAACAAAAAATTAAACCGACGAAAAGAACTAAAAAGCAAAAAATAAATAAACCTTAAGTCTTAAGTATTGAGCTTATTTACATAAACTATCTAATTTTATATAAACTTATTTTGAGTCGGCGCCAAACAACAAACTAATTAATTATCAAAATTTTATTTGGCGCTGACTCAAAATAAGTTTATATAAAATTAGATAGTTTATGTAAATAAGCTCAATACTTAAGACTTAAGGTTTATTTATTTTTTGCTTTTTAGTTCTTTTCGTCAGTTTAATTTTTTGTTAAAAAGATTTTATTTTATGGTTTTTTTCATCATCATCATGATGATGATGAAAAATGATGATGATTTCTAAACGCAATACCTGATAAATTAATGAAAAGTAAACAGAAACACTATTCGTTCCTACAATTTTCGAGGGTTTCTCTCAATTTTTTCAGGATCGCATTATCAGATCCTGACTTCCTTGACATGGGACCACCCTTGAGGTATACCCTATTTAACAAAAAAAGAATAATCAACATCGGTTCATAAATAACGGAGTGAGGGCTGAACAGACATAAAAAAAAAAAAATATTATACGGTCGAATTGAGAATCGCCTTTTTTTTGCGTCGGTTAAAAAATATAATTTATTGTACAGAAATGTGGTGCACTTTACATATACAAAAAAAAAAGCATTTTCATAAGTTAATTTATATATATATATATATAATATATATTATTTCAATCTAATTATTCGGCCATATATAACGGTCCTAAAATACGACCACCTAAAACACCATCTTTCTGTTCATTCATCATCATTTCTGTTACATGTTGTAGGTATAAATTTAGGATTTGACTTCTCGTAACTGACACAGTGTAGGTAAGTAGGTACATCTGGTACGGTTTTGGTGGAATAAAATTAAATAGTGGATATTTGGCCACCTAAAATTTTTCTGACCGTTTTGTGAGATGTCTCTCACGGTCTACGTAATATAAAAGAACGACGACTAATGTCGCGTTCCAATAAACAAAAAATGATTTGTTTTGCTTACGGACGGTAAAATTTTTTTGGCACGAAATTTTACCGTCCGTAGGAAAACGAATCGTTTTTTGTTTATTGGAACGCGGCATTAGACAGCAGGGGTTGATTAATTAGTTGGTCTAAGACAGAAACAAAATAAATTAGTTGGTGAACTAACTAAAAGAGAAAAATGTTGGTGTACAACAAGCACACAGAGTCCACTTCGGTGACGTCAAGTTGTCCTCGTTTACGGCGACAGGCCTCCAGTGACCTTTTCTCCAACGTCATGCACATCGAGTACTAAAGTAAAATATTAGAATGTTAAATGAGGAACAAACATCAAACATATTTAAATTAGGCTAAAGGACATTTCGCTCATCAAATCCACCCGAATAAAGATTCGAAGATTGTAGCCACAGACTTTAATGTTTTCCATGGTGTTTATGGTCTAATGAGATCCTGAATCCCAATGGCTGATTACAATCACAAGAGTCTCCAGTTCCTGCCTTTCATATAATATCCTTTTTTTTTTTGCAGCTCACTTTGTGTAATTTTGAATTTAGCTATTATGCAACTAGTTACTTGCTCCGTCATATGAAAAATGGTTAAAGCTCTTGTTATCGAGATGTTCTAAAAAAGTCAGTGAGTCAGCAATAGGTGGAGATGTGCTTTCCTATAACTTGTAACCAAAATCCATAACCTTGTCTTCTAACTGTCAACCTAATCTCATTTAGAATAACTGTAATCCTATTTTGAAACGGTGATAGCCCCATGGCATTACAGTACGCCCATGCGTAGGAAGGGAAGGGCAGGAGAGGGTAGCTACCCCATCCCCACCCTAGCTTTTGTATGGTTACGTAGTATTAAGTTTATTAAGGTAATTTTGAGTAAAATTTAGATTCGCCGCTGCACCGACAAAAACAAATTTGGGTACATCTGGACCGGCAAAAATAAAATGCCACCCGTTGGGCCAAATGCTGGGTATGACCATGGCAATAGCGTAACGGGTAAGATGTCGGAATTGCTTGCTTGGTTGCGAGTTCGAACAACCCGTACCGAGGTGAACCCACAAGAATTATTTAGCTAATGTAGCTTTAGCAACATTAATGGACAATGACGTTGACATTGTCGTGGAGATAAAGTGCAAATACTTGTTTCAATCCTAACTTTTAAACTTTCGCGTTCCATGATATAATTATGTACTTCCACGGGAATTAACGCGATCACGAAAAGGTATTACATACATCTGAATTGCCCGACGTTTCGACCAGGTTGCACTGGCCGTGGTGAGTCAGCCTGTTACCACGGCCAGTGCCTCGATCGAGAGTGTTCTTAACTACCAATAAAACCAATACAAACAAACCAATAAAATAAAAAAATTAATTCAAGAAAAACTGTTAAGCCATTCGAAGATTATCAGTTCTTTTCTAATCGTTAAAGAGATTTTTGAGTCGGGGTTATTTAAAGTTTTATATAATAGGTACCTTTTGTTTCTGTGTATATACTGAAATCATATTCGCGTAACTAGTGCACAATACTCGCAGATTGGAGTTACTACGCAAAGCGAAATTAAGAGACCATTTCGCAGCTAACGTCGCATTTCCTTCTTCTTTACATTCCTAGAAAGATATTTGTTAAATTAAAAATGTATTGTTACCTTTTTTATATCATACCAGCCCTAAATATTATTTACATTTTTTTCTGATTCAAAAGCAACAAACAAGGCATGGCTGGCGTAAGCGACGATTGGATACCATGCAGTAGGCATATAAGTGAAAACTTTATAACTACATAACATCTGATGATGACAACATCAAGCTCGTTTCTGTCCCGCGAACAAAAACTGGATATAACCGGTATCCGGTCTCAAGCGTGTCTCGGGATAAACCTTACCGTGAACAACAAATACAATCTACTTAGCGTCGAGGCAATATCGTCGTAAAAGTATCCGACAGTACCGCTGTATCTGGCTATGTAAAAGTTGGGCACGACATACAGCGCCATCAATTGTTTCAAAGACTGTCCGATGTTGTGCAGTTTTCTCCAGTGCCTGGAATCAATTCATTCTATTAATTTCTAGTACTATGATATGGACGAAGGTTAAACAATCTGATGACACTTTGAGAATAACGATTACTTCAAAAATGCGTAGCTTTTTAATTTTTTTCATTATGCGTTCATTTCAATTATCATTGCCCTCTGGGTGACAATGAGCTTCGTCATGAGGTGCTTTGTCAAGGACCACGTCTTAGTGCCGTAAGTCATCACTGGCAACACAAATGTGTGTTGCCAACCTGTGTGTTGCCAAAAATGCGTGTGACCAATGGGTCGAAGACCCTGAGGTCCTTAAGACACTGCGGTATTTTAGACGTAAAGATGTTGCGTAGCTTCCCAAACGCTGCCCAGCCGAGTTGGATTCGACGCTTGACCTCATTCCCTCTTTCTCGAAGTTGGACCTACATAACTGGATCGTTTGTCCTAGGTATACATAATCGTCAACAAATCCTAGGTATACTAATTGGAGTGGGCACGACATATACGTTTGACATGATTTTCGTCTTGTCCATGTTCATTTTGAGCCCTACGCGCTCAGACGCCTTACTGAGGTCATCGAACATTGTGCTGAGGTCATTGGGCATTGTGCTGAGTTCCTTCGCAGTCTCAGCCATGACCACTGTCGTCGGTGGGTGATGTATAATCGCCGATTATGCTGATGCCGAGTCCTTTCTAGTCCAGAACCATAAATATATCTTTCAGCGCAGCGGTGAACACTTTCGGAGATATTATGTCTCACTCCTTTCTGCAGCTGGATAGGTTTCGTGGTCTGGTTTTGTAGTCGGACTGACATGGTGGCGTTTTCGTATAAGCACTTCGATGTACCGATAGTTAATTTGGCCCCGTTGAAGAGACTGGTCTCAATCGGAGCAAAAAATCAAAATCATTTATTTCAATTAAACCCATTATAGGTATTTTTGAATTGTCAGGAGTAGTAGTCAGTCAGACTCAAGTCATTCGTGAAGCTAGATGCCTGTTCCAATACGTAGATCCTGTGGAGAAGAACAGGTAAGAAACTCCAAGGACACTCTTTTTCAACAAGTTTTTTACAAGTCTTTAAGTCTTTGGTAACATATTGCTTACATGCGCAAATTAAATGTGAGGACAATGTAACGTATTGTTCTAAACTATAAATTGTCGTGCAAACTACTACTATATGTAAGTAATAGCAGTTCGGAGATGACGAGCCCCAACCAACGGCACTCGTTCACGAGAATGAAGCACGCGCCAGCCATCGTCCACTTCAACCATATCAAAGGGAGCCGAAAGACCCGACACATACCCCACCACCGACAGGCCTTCGAAAGCCTTCTCATAGTCCACAAACGCCAAGCATAGATGCCGGTTATACTCTTCGGTCTTCTGTATAGCCTGCCGCAGCGCATGTATGAGGCCTATGGTACTAAAGCCTAAAGTTGTGTTAGTAGTGTACTAAAGCTGATTGCTAGCTTGTTCGGGAGGCTAGAAGTCATCAAACCTGCGAACGAGATCGTTTGTAATAACTCTGGAAAATAACTTGTAGACATTGCTCAGAAGTGTGATAGGTCTGTAATTCTTCAGTTAGGTTTTATCGCCTTTGAAGAAGAGAACTACCTCACTTCTGTTCCATGCCTGTGGCATTTTGCCCTCGAGTATAACGGAGTTAAATAGCTTCTGAAAGCTTTTTAGAACCGGCTTACCGCCTGCCTTCAGAAGCTCAGCCGTAACTCCATCATCACCCGGCGCCTTGTTGTTTTTAAGCTGCTTCAGAGCCATGCTAATCTCATACACGCTGACGTCCGGGATATTTTTGGTATAGTGTCGGACGTAGTCAATTTACTATTTAAAACATTAAAGTAGACTAACGCCACCGAGCACAGAATGAATTATCGGCTTAGGGCATCGTATATTATTCATAAGTCTATAGCTAACAAAATAATATTTTTTTCCTATAAGATTAGGCATAACAGTTCTTGAGTTGCACAAATTCGTTTAAAAAATAAAAACAAAGTAAACTTACCATACGTTTACGTTGCCGGAATAGTTACCTGGAAGTTGGAAAGGGAACGCAATATAGCTCCATAGCTAGGAGCAACTCCTTTCTGGCTTCGATCAAATCCCCAGCCTCCAGCATGCAAACACCTCGCAGAGAAAGTACCGACGCCAAGTGAAAATCATGTACCCATTTATTGGGAGATTTATCATCGAGACAAAAAATCCTCAACTACAAGCAGAAATGATTTTCAGAATAAACACACATTACATAATCTGTAGTGATCAGAATAAAATTAATTCCCCATGAGGCTCAAAAAACTGACGTGGCGAGATCTTAAAAACTCCTTGTCTTCCAAGAGTCAACGGTAGGTTCAGCTACATAAAACTTTAAAGAAGTAGTTTTGCTTTTAGGGGCTGATTATATATTTAAAGAATAAGAAAAAAGTTATTCCAAAGATAAAGTAGAACACAATTAAAGTAAAAATAGTAAGAATAGTATGAATATAACATAGCGAGGTTATAATTTATTTAATAGTTACATCTGGTAGCCTCAAGTGTGACTTAAAAACTTACAAACCTTTACATAGCCCTCAAGTTCAGATAGCAGACGAACGCCTTGTGGTATGTTCACATTTATATTGATACATAAGTCGGCGTACTCTGTGTACGCCTCAAATAGTTTCTGGTATTCCCCTGAAATAACAAAAAGGCAAAGGAGTAGTTTTTCGTGGGTGAGCCATGCTTCGGCACGTATGGGCCGGATCGACCGAATGATACCACAGCCTCACAGAAAATGAGAAGGAAGCAATGATTGCATTGCTTTTCGCCGAGTGAGTGAGGTTACCGGAGGCCCTAACCCTACCCTCTGGTGGCGGTAGTCACCATCAGGTGAGCCGTCTGTTCGTTTGCCCCCTATAGGTACCATAAAAAAGAAAAAGGTAAGGTAGTTTGAATCACGGGCCTCGTAACGATGTCGTTTAAGTGTAGTGTAGTATGTGCTTATGTAGTTATGGTTATATTCCGACCACATAAATCTAAATAAGATTTCTGTGATTTCGACACATGACCACCTCGAACGAGGGCCCTGATGAGATATCACGAGTAGGGATTTATTTAAAAAAATATATAACACCTTGAAAAATACATCCTAAACAATTTTTTTTAAAGTTTGTTATTATTTTTCATTATCCTATTAAACTCTTAGGTAAATTATTTGACAATACCTCGCAATGACGTCATCAATCTTTATTATATACAAGGAATAAGTTCTCAGTTAAGTGGTTTCATTGTGATATTCACTGCACGTTTCATAACAATATTTTGGAAATTAGAGCCACGCCAATGAGGAGTAATTTATTGTTGGTGCTTAAATTAGGTCGTAAGTAAGAGCCCATTACAGCATTGGACTCAAATCCCGAATGTGGAATAAACACGCTTCTAGAAAAGTGTCAGCCTCACCTGCTCCTTTGCAATGATCAATAACTTGAGAGTACACATGCTGCAAAATTGAGAGGCACTCGCAGTTCTCCAGGTCTAGTGAGGAGAAGGAACGAACTCGTTTTTGTCCCTGCAATCCCTTTACCGTCTTTGGGCAGAGGCCATTATCTATGTATAAACAACGTTGATACAGAAATAATTATTAAGAAAAAGAGGTAAAGAAAACGCGTGCGTGTGCGTGTGCGCACGCACGCGACCGCGCACACGCACACGCACACGCGCACACCCACACACACACACACACACACACACACACACACACACACACACAAACACACACACACATGCGCTATAGTATAGGTTAAGTACAATATTTCATAAAGACGGCTAATGACCGCCCGAATCTTATCCTGCATGGTGGAGATCCGCACTAGTAGCTCAATTACTGCTGTTGAGTGAGGTAAGAGCTCCATCGGATATGTTTATATCTATTAGTGTTCTGAATGTTTAGGCAGTGGGGACTGCTTACCATCACATGGAACGGGTCTTTGTTTGCCAGTATTTATTAGAGACTAGCCGCGCCCCACGGTTTCACCCGAGTAAGTCCCGTGGGAATATCAGGATAAGAAGTAGCCTATCTGTAATTCAGGTCTCCACCTATCTACATACTAAGTTTCATCGCAAAGTGCGTGAAAGAGTAACAAACATCCATACATCTATCAATCCTTACAAACTTTCACATTTATGATATTAGTGGCACTTATTTTGAATTCCTATAATTGAATATAACGTCTACCTAGCAGACATTAGATTACTGTAGGGTGGTTATTTACCCGAAGAGGTACGCGAATGGCGTGAAGCCGCTCGCCGAGCCACCATGGCTCGTTCGTCGTCCCGGCTGGAGGCTCCACGTGCTGGCTTTGCCGCCGTGGAGGCGCTCCAGCCGGTCATCGTCGAATGGGCAGGGCGGCAAGCACGGGACCCTTTCCTTCCGACTGACGCAGGTTCTTTCCGGGCACGGCTGCTTCGGGAAGTACCTACATTCGGTCGCTAGGAGGGAATTGAGTCCCGCCTGTCACCACTGCGACTGCAGTGAGGACTCGGCTCAGCATACGCTTGCGGTTTGCCCCAGTTGGGTGGCGCAGCGTCGCGCGTCGGGCCCTCACTGCAGTCATCGGAGAGGATCTGTCGCTACCGGCCGTCATACGCTCCATGGCCGGTAGCGACAGGAATTTCACCGCGGTCGCAACCTTCTGTGAGGAAGTCATCTCGCAGAAGGTGGCGGCGGAACAGGTCCGGGAGGATGATCTCCACTCGGATCTAATTCGCCGCCGGCGAACCGGGTTGCGGAGGCGCGCTTACCAGCGCCTCATGCCGCCCTGAGTGTGGCCGTGGGTGGACGGGACGGGTTTTCCCCTCCACCGGATGTAGTAGCCGCCCGCGAGAAGGCGGCGTCCACGTGTGTCTGGACGTTGCCTAAGTGAGAGTTTTTACCAGAAAGTGGTGCCCGCGCTGTTGCGGGCAGGCGCTAGGAGGGGTCCGGATGTCTTAATAAAGCTGTTCCCGGGTCCCTCCTATTTCAGGCGCAGTACGGCACGCCGTATGGTTTTAGTCGGTTCGATTCCGACACACCGCCACACCGAAAACCCCGGTGGGGTGACGGCCCGAGGGGGTTTCCACACGTACAAAAAAAAAAAGTGTGGTTATTTAAATATGAAGCAAAGGAAGCGATAATTATTGGAGTTCTTTGGAGTATTATGACCCCCCAAAAAACTCCAATAATTATGGCTTCCTTTCCATCCTTCCTTCCACGTGTAGCGTTTAGTAAGCAGCAACGAAGCACCCTTCGTTGCTGCTTACTAAACGCTGCACAGGCGGGAATGTGGTACATTTTAAACCGTTCCGTTTCAGTGCGTGTAGAAAGAAAACAACAAGGCCGCATGTACCTAAATTTTGTCACTACGAAAAAAGATTAAAATATGACAATATTATTCTACGCATGACAAATCTCACTATATTCAAAATAAAAAATAAAATACCTCCTCTACCCAGTATACGGTTCATCAAAGTACCATCGGTTTCTAACAATTGGTAGCTCATATCTCCAGGCATCTGTAAAAAAGCATTATTAAAACCAAGACACCAACAAGAAAACTAGAGACTGCAGGTAATGCTAATGACCAATGGTAACTGACATGAAAGAAAGGGAAAGCATTGGAAAGTGCAATCGAGAATTTAGACTTTGTAAAAAAAGTTACTACAAACTTACTCATGATAAGGGGTCATCCATTAATCACGTGATTTTTTAGCAACTTTTTAGCCCTCCCTCCTTCCCTGATGATACATGGTGAGGTTTAGGACTAACCCCCCACCCCCCTAGCCGAAGTCACGTGTATTTTTTTAGTTCAAAATATACTATACATTTTCAGAATATTGTCTTTAAATACATATATAATAGCGCGTTCTAAGAAAAAAAAATACACGTGCTATCTCACTACACCCCCCTCCCTCCTTGTGATATTTCGTGCTTTTTTTCGAACACCCTCCCCCCCAAGCTTCACGTGATAAATAGACAATCCCTAAGGGGTGTTATGTATTATGATTATTATGAATCATTCGGTTCAAGCAGTCGCTTTACAAGCAAAAGCTCATACAAGAAATTTACTTATTTCTGACATTTTGGTTTATGACATCACTAATACCTACAAAGTTATGAATTATTTTAGCTAGCTAATTTTGTATCGAGCTAACTCGACCAATGGTCCTATACAGGATATTACAGAAAGGTGTAGTCATATTTTAGGGTCTTAAAGTAGACCCCGTGACTTTTATCTAATTAAAAAAAAAATAACGAAAAATTCGAGGTTTTTAATACAAAAATCCTATTTTGAAACTGAAACTTGTAACTTGAAGATTGTCCGACAAATTTAATATTTAGTAAGAGAGAAAGCTGAGATAAATTAAACTATGGTCATTTAAAACCAAGGATGTTGATGAAATGTTGGTCTAGTGGTTAGTGACTGCTGAGCCAGAGGTCGTCGGGTTCGATTCCCACCTGAGACTGGGTGTTGTTTGTGTCCGTTGTTTGTATGTTTGTAAAGTGCCCCATGACAAAGGAGTAATTCCTAATGCGGGTAAGGATTTTTATGAAAATGTCTGCTTAAAGAAAACAACATGAAAATTCATAATATACCTATAGCAGGAAAAGCATTTCCCGAAGAAAATAAAAAAAATCAAATTAAAAGAAAATTTTCAAAATAATTTTTTTTTAAAGCAATATCAAATATTTTTCAGCTACACAACACTCCTAAAATTTGACCACACCTTGTAACACTGTGTATGGCGTGTATAACCTAAAACCGAGCCAGACAATCTAATACGGCAGGTATAAATAAATAATTGAGTTCAATTTAAGATTCAAGTAATACTTGATGATACTGATACAAATAAATTGTAAGTCCTAACAGTCCTATCTACTAGTACTATTATGTATTCTGTGGTCCTTCACACAAAACTTTTTTTTACAGGTTTACTTATGGCTTCTGCCAATCTAGAATAGAATAGCATAAAACTTTATTGTACTTACCCAAAATGGATATGTACAATCGGAAGGCCTCATCGCTAAGAATCCGTTAAAGCATATGTATTATAAGCGTTACTTTGATTCCGGAGGGGTTCAAGTGGAATAGTGAAAAGAAAAACAAAACAATAACTTCTAATATACCCAATACCCTTACCGAATACTCAGAATTAGTGTCCTCTTCCCCAACCATTTTTCCTTCAGCACTCAGTGCACATATTTGGCGGCGCGTACGTTTCAGAGCTTCCTTCTCATCAACGAGACCCTAATGGAAACACGGAAAATAAATTTTTATATGTTATTCCTTTTTATAATTATTTACCTAATATCAGTATAGATTTTATGTTTAAACTGTTTAAACAATATTAATTAATGTATTATACCACTAGTATATGCGTTCAGGACGAAAATTCTGTCCTGCTTCTGTTTGTCTGTCCAGCTTCTTTAACTAGTACGAGTATATGTCATCATCAACGTCTTGCCTTTTTCCTAATTTTCATTAGGATCAGCGCAATATGTAACAGTGTAAAGGATTTTGGCTGGTTTCATTTATGTCCGGCCGCCTGCCTAATGCCAACCCTCATTGGGAATGAAGTCTTTTTAAGACGGGAAAGAAGGAAGAAGGTAAATTTGTACAAGAAAAAATAGGCAGTGAGGAGAATCTAGGGTAAGTGAAACCGCAAGTCTCGGATGGGGAACGGGGCTGAGACTGCAGTAGCTAGCAGAGGCTGGGGTCGCGTTCCCGAATGTCCAATATTTTTTTTTGTTTAAATACAACCTATTAGAAGCGGAAAAGTTAATATCATACGCTATCACAACGCAATCCCATCAGTTTCCCGAAGCAGCCGGCGCCGCAGCTCACGCAGCGTCTCGTGTAGCGCTCCAGATACAACAGGGCACGCGAGTGGAAGTCATGCTGTGCAAATAATGGCCACTCATTATAGTATTATAGTAAAATATGAACTAGGAAAGTTGTTTTGTATTCCTTTTGTTCTCTCTCTAAACATGTTATAATCCTACTAATAATATAAACGTGAAAGTTTGTGAGGATGTATGGATGTGTGGATGTATGGATGTATGGATGTTTGTTACTCTTTCACGCAAAAACTACTGTATGGATTTTAATGAAACTTTACAATAATAATATAAACAGACATCGCTCACCTCCGCGTGGCGTGAGCCACTAGACAGACTTTTCAAGACACTAGCGATTTGTTAAAAGGCTCTGTATACATACATTTATATAATATACTAGCAAACCGCCCCTGCTTCGCACGGGTCCAAATTATACACCTAAACCTTCCTCATGAATCACTCTATATATTAGTGAAAACCGCATGAAGATCCGTTCAGTAGTTTTTTAGTTTATCGCGAACAGACAGACAGACGCGGCGGGGGACTTTGTTTTATAATATGTAGTGAAGATATTCAATGTGAAAATAATTTGAAAGTTTGTCAGGATGTGTGGATGTTTGTTACTCTTTCGCGCAAAAACTACTGAACATATTGCGATGATACGTCGTATATAGATAGTTGGAGATGAGTTACGCGGGTGAAACAGCGGGGTACAGCTAGTCTGTTATAATATATAAAAATTAATCCCTATTTCCCTTGGTCACGGCATCATGCCTGAACGATTGGACCGCTTTCGCTAATTCTTTTTTTTTTTGTGTTTGTTATTAAGAAAAAAAGAATTAGGAAAGTTGCGCGGAAAATTTGTGAATTTAATAAAACTTAACGACCATATTAACTTTCCTAATGTAACCTTAGCACTTTTGACATAACTGTCAGTCGTTTGACAGTTTCCGCGATTGTTTAATATTCATAGTTAAGACAGGACAACGTCTGTCGAAATGGGCTGCAACCTATTTGACACTCTTGGTGAAAGAAATTACATACCTACACCATCTACCCTACCTCCACTAGCGCTTAAGGTTCGAACTCCACCAAGCTTTCATTTTTAATAATGTAAGCCTCTTAAGCGTTGATTATAGAGATGCCAACATATTTACATGTATATAATGTATACATAAGCTGCGAACGGACGAATCCATACTTACTTTCTGATTCTCAGTCAACAGTTCGTAGGTAGTAGTTCTGAACAGCGTATGACGAAACTTCATGTAGCCACAAAAAGCATACATAGGAAGATGCCGGCAACTCGCTATAACACAAGCAAAAGAAGACTAGTAAAGAAAACAGATGAAATTCTACTAATATTATAAACGTGAAAGTTTGTGAGGATGTATGGATGTTTGTTGCTCTTTCACGCAAAAGCTACTGAACCGATAGCGATAAAACTTGGTATGTAGATAGCTAGACACCTGGTTTAAAACATAGGCTACATTTTATCCCGACATTCCCACGGCATCGAAAATTTACGCGAGTAAAACAGCGGGGCGCAGCTAATAAAAAATATTTTTTGCAATTCAAAAACAGAAAAATTCAGAAAATTCCTATTAAAATTTGCCCGACTGTAGACTTGAACCAAGGATCGCAAGCTAACAGCGCTAACTTATGTCACGGGACCAATAAGAATCTGTTTTACACTTCGCATTAACTTCATGTATCTTAATTCTTGTATAGTAATCTTGTACTTAATAAGTTTTGTCTTTTAGCTAATCGATATAATATGTTCATATAAAAAATCTGCTCACTTACCTGGTCGTCTAGTTCCTAAACACGCGCAATACGGAGGTTTGGGATCATTCTCCGAGGGCGCAGGATGCACCAGTACCAAAGAAGTGTCTCGCGTAAAATCACCACCTTCGCATTCCAGCACCCTTATTGAGAACAGCTTGGCCACCGCTTTAGACATAAAACACACGCTTAAATAAAAAAATAGGCAGCCATGGGACTCCCGACAGAAGTGAAAACTTAAACGAAACGACGATCTTAAAACGTCACATTAGCAGGTTGGTGACATTAATTAATAAGGAGCTGACAGAACTCAATCGATTTAGATTAGTGGATCTATATATGAATGACGGTTACGAGTTCAGTGCTTTTCCCCCATAGCAAAAATGCACAATCATGCCTAAAGAAGTTTTCACCTATAAGTTTTCCAACAAAATAATTTTTTATGTTTATTTTATATAATATGATAAGCATAATATCGATAGAAACTTTGTCACAGGGATAAACACTTGAAACCTAGCAGTAATCTGTAGTTATGGCAAGCAGTGATAAAAGCATTCACAAAAGCCTGTCCTTATAGCAGACTATGCCGAAATGATGTAGGTAAAACTGATTAGGAGAGTTTAGAAGCTATGATGCCACAGACGGACACAGAAGATACACACGCTAAACTTATAACACCGCTCTTTTTTGCGTCGGGGGTTAAAAGTTCTATAATAAAGAGCATCGTAGGAAAATGTTAAATATTTATAAAATAAATGTTAATGCTTTTTTTATGTACATACACTACCTACTTTGTATATAACTTAATGAAAAATACGGTTGTTTACACCTTCCGCAAATTTCTTTGGAGATTTGCTTTGAAGCAAATGCAACAACATTCTTCTGGTGAACACATCTCCAAGTACTGATCCGCATTTCAACAACATCTTTTCGAAGGGATTCAAGGAGTCGTATATTTTCAATATTATAGCTGAAAGGGTAAAAGCAAGAAGATTTCAAAAGCATTCAGAAAGGAAGTATTTATTGACGTGTTAGTAATTCTCTACATTGTGTAAGCTGGATCACTGACACTGGCAATAAAATGCCAGTGCGCGTTTTTAGGCAATTTCATTTTTGTTTTAAAACAATTTTTAAATGTGGGAGAGCCATGCTTAGGCACGTATGGGTCGGCTCGGCCGGAGTGATACCACAGCCTCACAGAAAACCGGCAGTGAAGCAATGGTTGCACTCCTTTTCGCCGAGTCAGTGAGGTTACCGGAGGCCCAAACCCTTCCCTCCCCCCCCTCCTCCCTCTCCCTCCCTCATTCCCTCTCCCCCTCTTCGGCTTTCTCAGACCTTAAAGGCCGGCAATGCACTTGTGACTCTTGAGTTCCAGGTGCCCACGGGTGGCGGTAGTCACTTACCATCAGGTGACACGTCTGCTCGTTTGCCCCCTTATTATCATAAAAAAAAGATACCGTGCAGAAAAAGAGCCACAGACTCTGAGGATCATAACAACATTGTTTACTTGTTGTCAGTCATTTGGAGGCAGGAACAGATTTCCCTAAATAAACTGACCTGCTAAAACGGCTGTAGGTCATCATCATCCGCGCCTTTTTTCAACTAAGCTGTGGTCCGCTTTCAGTCTAACTACAATACGGCCGAACTTCGATATTTTACGTGAAGCGACTGCCATCAGATCTCCACAACCCAAGAACTAAGCGATATCGAAGTTCTGTAGTTAGATCAGGCTGTCGGACTTTTTTTAGGGCCCTAGCTACCCGTAACGATTGCCACAGATGTTCGTATGGCAACCGGGACCGACGGCTTATCGTGCTCTCCTAGGCACGGGGTCTCAATGTGTTAAGAATACTCACCCATCCTAATATTGACCTTGATAGTATTACTAAACCTTGTAATGTGCTAACCTACTCGGTTACCTACTCTTTCTAACTTACTCGGTTGTAGGTACCTCTAGTACATATAAAATAATCTGGATTCTGAAGACAGTAGGTATTTATTTTCATAATTTATTAAGAGGTATATAAAGTACTAGCTGCGCCCCGCGGTTTCACCCGCTTAAGTCTCGATCCCGTGGGAATATCGGGATTAAAAGCATATGTGTTAATCCAGACCTCCAGCTATCTACATACCAAGTTTCAGCGCAATCGGTTCAGTAGTTAAAACGTTACAGTCGTTACAGATAAACTGTATTTTGCACTAAGTAAACATCGAAAAGTTGTCTGGAGAATATCATCGTAAGTGATAAACCACCATTTCTAATACGAGATAATCTTTCCTGTAAACATATGATTGTATTGTCTTGTAGTTAGTTTACAGTGTTTAAGGTGGTCAATAGAAAACGTCAAATAAAATAGATCCATGTTCTACAATCAATATCCATGTTCATGTTTTATAAACGATTTTAGTACGAACTTCTTATGGCAGAGACGTTTATGGCCGATCTAAATAATAGTATTTACCATCCATAGTTATATCAACATTCATATTGTCGAAGGTATAAGATTCCGGTAGGACAGCCATCTGTATTATATCCTGTTCACGCCTTTCAAATTCATCTTGTTTGCTAGAGCTTATCATACTTACACTATGGCTGCAGATACTCTGAAAAGCAGAAAGGCCTTCACTAGGAGTTACCAGCAGTTCAACCGCGTTCAGAATCACGCTGCTCACCTCCTAAGGAATTGTCCATTAATAACGTGAGCCTCGAAAGGGGGGAGGGGGTTCTGAAAAATCACGAAATATCACAAGGGGGAGGGTGGGTGTAGTGAGTTATCACGTGTATTTATTTTTTCGTAAAACGCGCTATTATATAATTAATGGTTGTATTTAACGATAATATTCTGAATATTTTTAATATATTTGGAAATTAAAAAATACACGTGATTTTGGCTGGGGCGGGAGGGGCTTAGTCTAAAACATCAGGCTACAACCCTTAGAAGCTGAGCAGTAACTATAAGCACAGGTGAACCTGCGGGGAATGTCTAGTAGATAATACATATAAAGGATGTTGATAGAAGATATCCGGATTTCCCGGAAAACGTCTTGTTTTTTGGAATAGGGGGCAAACGAGCTGATGGTAAGTGACAACCGCCGCCCATGGGCACCTGCAACTCAAGAGTCACAAGTGCGTTGCCGGCCTTTAAGGTGGGAGTAGGGGGAGTGGGGGAGAAGGGGGAACAGGGGGAGAGGGAAGGGTTAGGGCCTCCAGTAACCTCACTCACTCAGCAAAATACAACGCAATCATTGCTTCACTGCCGGTTTTCTGTGAGGCCGTGGGTATCACTCCGGTCAAGCCGGCCCATACGTGCCGAACTATGGCTCCCCCACTGTCTGACAGAATCATCAAAAGTATTGTCCAAAAAAAATCAGGCCTGTCAACTGTTCATCAGCTATACATAACGATGCCAATATATGGCCACGTTTTTCTGAACACCATCACAAGATAGTGTTCAGATACAAATATGTGTAGTTATATAAAGATACAGGATATATAGTAGGCATATAATATATTACCAATTCACTGTTTCCTTGAATTAAAGGGTCATCGCAGAGCTGGCCTGTAGATTTCATCTGAAGCAATGCCGGGGAGGGCATTACGGCTCCTAGCTTCTCTGCTTCGAGCCGAGATAATGTCACAATACTCAACTCTTCCCGTTGTACTAAAGATATGACAAAATTCTGGATCCAGGCTGGCATACCTCCACTAGCACTTTCAATAACCCTAAAAGCAACATAGAGGTACGACTTCTTTAGGCTCGATAATGATTTTTTAATGCAATGGGAACACCTATAACTAATTAAAATTAGTAACAAATCGCGACATTATTTGTGCAGTCCAGTCCAGCCCAATCTGAACTCCTAGGACAGATATTCCATAAGAGACAAGAAAAAATAGAATATAAGAGCAAGTTATTTAACACAAAAAAAACGGACAAGTGCGTCTGAATTGCGCAACAAACAAACAAACCTGTATGTGGATCTCGGGAATCAATTTTCAAAGATTTTTTCGCGTTATTTCCGTAAGACAAACTTAACTTTGCAGTTCTAAAAAAAACTCTCCCATACATCGATATACCTAAGTCAACTTTTCAACCACAAAATCTAAGTTTGTAATCACAAAAAGTTTTTGAAGTAAAACTTCTTTACGCACGCTTGACTTGGGGAGTAAGCTGGTGAATGCGTTACGAAAAGTGTGATCGGGTGAGGTGAACGGAAGTTGAGAGGGAAATATAAGTTAATGAAGATAGAAAGAGAGAGAGTTACGTTTCGTATATTACTGTAGGGCCAAGAGAGAGAGGTGCGAGCGAGCACACATTTTCTTTCCCTCTGTCTCTCATAGCCAGTTACGTCGTATGAAGTTTTACTTAAGGTTTACGTTACGTTACGTAGGTTTACGTTACGTTACGTAGGTTTACGATTAAAGTACGAGTATGATACTTAATTTCATATTCAATAATTTATTTTAAAGATATTACCTACCCTATTGCAGTTAATTTAATAAATGGTAATACATAATTACTTTTCTAGATCACCAGGTATGGCTTGAACATCAAGAAGTTGGCAGGCCAAGGCCGCGTGGTAGGAGCGGCTGATTCCACTTAACGGTATATTCACGACCATGTGGTTTGTTAGACAGTTTTTGGCAACGGCTGCGACAGAATTTTGATAAATAACATTTCCGAGTAGTCGGAAAACTAAAACACATACGTTTATATTTCAATGTGGTTTATCAAAAGTTTACCACAATGAAATAACAGAATGACTGGAACAAAACAATTCAATTCTTTTCTCTCCTCTGTTTATGAACCGTTCTTTTTCTTTTTTTTTGTAACCATTGACGAGCTGTGGGTAGTGTTATCAATAAAAAAAAATCGGACCAGTTTTTTTCCTGCCGTCGACGGTACATATTATATATAATGTGTATATATTATTGAAGTCATAATTAAGTCTAAAATTAATGTATACAATGTCAAAGTAATACATACTTATATTAAATCTTATTTAATATTACGTCAAATGTATCTAATAAGGTACTTATTTATGTCAAATCAAATTTATCATTTAAAAAGTCATTAACATTATAAAAGGCTTTTTCAATAAGAAATGATTTTACTTTTTGCTTAAATGCTTCGCTACTTAGATCTTTCCAACATTTGGGAAATTTATTATAAATATTTGGAGCCATGCAAATAACACTTTTGCTAGCAGTCCTAGACGTATGCAGACAAACTTTATTTAAACCTGCCTTACCTGATATGCTTTCCAAATTGCTGATAGCCATAATAATGAAAATCATCTTGGTATCGAGTAGTATTAGTAATATACGCCAAGATTCGTCGTCTATGAATTGGGCATTATCAATCCCGAGTACCCATAAATTGACAAAGTTCTGTAGGTAACAATTATAAGATTTATGAGAAGTATACAAAATTAATGTTATTTAAAATTCGCCGATGCGGATATATTTATGTAGATAAAAGTTCTGTAATGTGGATGAAGTCCGTAGGCAAAGGAAGGTTCCTACCAGCTCCATGGGAGGATCCTCCGACCAGGCTTTGGGCCGATCACTAGATCGGCCCAACTCTTAGCGTTACCTTGTAAGTATTAATCGGAGAAAAAACTGTTATTGCGTGATGCAACATCAGTTGTTAATATGTACCTACTTCAGCTTGTCTTCGCTAGATGATGCTAAAGTATTTTTTTCCGGTACCTATGTAGAAATCGCCACAGTATCTATAGCTCCGGTGAACTGATGATTCGTGGGGGTTTCCACACGATAAAAAAAGGTCTATAATTGAAAGTTCTAAAGGTAACATTCTGAGTGATAGCTGTTGATGTGACCGACACTACATTAAAGACCTAACCAACAAAAACATAGGAGTCTGAATTGCTAGCTTAACAACTAATTATTTGGCAAAAGTCCTTACCGTAATACAGATTTCTCGAATGGCACTCTTGACTGATAAATTCGTCAGTATATCACCAGAGGGGTGAAACTTCTCCGGCAACGGAAAGCGACAGTCAAATATAATGTTCAGTGCATGTAACTGTAGCGGTGTTGTTTCCATTGTATTAATACTAATAGGAAAAAATACTTCATGAAGCATGCAATGACATTAGCAGCAGAAAACAAGGGTTCATAAAATAAAAGATTTGATTGAGAATAAAAAGGCTCTGCTTTGAAGATCTCTCTGAAGAGGCCCTGAAAAGGTTGAGTGGTACTTCAGCTTTGCATTTGACCCATTTTAAAATAAATCGAATAATTTGGTTTTACTGTACCGCGTACGAAATCACCATATAAGAATTTTTGCTTTTTTATTATTCCACGATATAATATAATACTAACTTTAAAACAACAAACCAATGTAAAACTAGATTGATGTGCAAGACTTCAACCCACACAATACAAGAAAGTAAAGCAAGTAAGTACAAGCCTGTTACATGATTAAACAAACGCGAGATTAAGATGGCTAATCCTGCGAGACTACGACCAAAGCTACGGCTTACTTTAGTTGCTTGCCTATGATAAACACCTGTTACTGCAAACACAATTCCCTTCCAAATGTATATGTATGTATGCATATCTGTGTAAATATGAATGTGTATGTATTATATGAGTATACATTTCTAAATTTCATTTGATTTAATGTTTTTTTTTATTCATAAGTTTATTAAATAAATATTAAGTTAATTTGTAAAGGTATATTGAATGCGAGGCCTCAACTAAACACTCTCCTGTGTCACAAGTTGTGCACAACTCACAGGTCGTACTTGTTGGGATTCCAGTCATAGTGTACACCTATAGTTTATGATATATGTGTAAATTATATTGTATCAATGTAAATGTAACAAGGTTTTTATAATAAAGATTATTATATTAGGTAAATATACGTGGGTGTTTTGCTCTTTGAGAGGACGTAATATATAATCTAGGTAATGAAAATACTCTTAATATTTTGAATCACATGATTATTACCAATGTCTGATCATTGTCTCGTTGTCCTCCCTTATATTTCGTGATTGATTGACGTCGGCAGTAATGGTTCTCTTGAAGTTTTTGGCCATGATAGATCGAATAAGAGAAAATGACGTCTGGAATGTGAATGATTTGTTTTAAAACAGTCATAAAATGCAAAATAACATGTGCTACAAGCCAGCTCTCAGTTCTGTGATAACTACTTTAAAAACAATACCCACTGAATCCTTACGAGATCAGCTCGTTGTAGTTTATTGTTGAAAAAAGCCGACTGGTAAGTAGTTCCGGAGATTATTAGCGAGCAACCAAAATAAAAAACATATCTTCAGGTTTTAATTAGTCCCTATTGATTATTAGTACCTGGGATACCAAGTTTAGCTTTTTGTAAAATCGTATTTTTTTTGTGTCACGACACCACACAGTTTTTTTTGTATAATTGCGTTTTAAAAGAAATACAACTATAACTACCTATATGTAATTGAACTTAAAATGCAAAACTATCTGTGTACAAAATTTCATCAAAATCGTTAGAGCCGATTCCGAGATACTAGAAATATAAATACATAAATATAAGAATTGCTCGTTTAAAGTAATAAGATGTTTGAATACATCTTTACACACTAGGTTAAAACATCCTATATAAGTGATTGTTATTCCTGATTGGACCACGTTAAGATTACCATTGTCCATACGTCCAAGTATAATTAATTAAAGAAGTAAATCGTCATAGATCGGCTAATTGATTAAAGTTGTCAGTCACGAAGGTGTATGGTTTTGAGTACTTACCATTCCAGAATCTTTTAATATCACTTTTTGTTTACGAATGGTATCAGGTACCAATGATAAACTTTCTTCAAGTAACCGCGTCGTGCCAACACCTTTGCGTCCCTGTAATAGTAATTAAATACCTTAATAGGAACCTTGGAATTGCTAACTCGAAGTACAATTTGCGCATTTTAATTTGACCGGGATGGATGTTGTATCCCGCATTTACTAGAGTCTGTCTTTGCGCCCGCCTCTCACATTTAAACGCAAAGCCGTTTATTGCGACGCCGCTTGCCGTTAACTTCAACTCAGAAACTAGATCGGAATCGAAACCGATTTAAAAGTTGTCCGCATTCAAATTGCGAAGTTGTAAAGTACAAGCCACTTTTAACCGCATATAGATTAAAATCGCAAAATGTGATGTACCTTTTTAAAACGCTGTATCATTTATCATCTTTATAAGATATTGTTACTCACACTACACCTTTAGCTTTGTGGGAACAATCGACAAACGACTATCGGGACAGATCAAGGAGGCACGTGAAGATATTTTAACACACACGTTTCCAAGTGATCTAAGTAATGGTGATAAGAATTTACTAACTGTATAAGCAACCGCATATCTATGGTCGCGATATCTCGTAAAATTGCGATGTTGCTGTTCCAGAGCATTCTGCAAAACTGCTTTGAATCGTTTCAGCTCTTCATTGCGGTCCAAAACTGGGTGTCGCCAGCCAGGAAAGCGTTCTGGCCATCTAAACCGACCGTGTAAGAAAAAAATACCTCTTAAGGCACCAATAAACGCTAGTGACCTGGTTTGAAGGAGTTACAATTCATCTTCCTGTATTGTAAACACTCAGCCTCTGTAATTCTATCATTATCAGAGTACAAAATAAAAAATCAAAATAAAGGTAAGGTATTAAATTTTCTGTAAGATCTATAAAATTGGCTCTTTCTGAGCTATTGTCTTTTTTAATATCCACTTATTACATTGTTTCTTTACATACTAAATTCTAGTTATATAACAAACTGTTTTAGATCTGATCTTTCGTTTGGAATCAGTATCACCAAGTACGCCATTGGTGTGTTTTTTGCACGGGACTCTTATGGGTCAAGAACACGAAAATAAAATTCAAATTGCCAAAGCAGGCTCTGCTCAATTAGCTGGAAACATTATATTCGTATAGTTCTAAGGTATTGTTAATGGGATCGGTGACCCGACTCACAGAACAGACCGGCACTAAAAGTGCGTTTTACTAGATAAGTAAAGATGTTTGCCGTACTGAGTGAATTTGGATTAAAACTAGCACACAGTTACAAACATGCCTAAATGAGGCAGAATCATTGGGGGTTCCACCACTGATAGTTAGAAATTAATAAATGCTAACCCCACTTTGCTGAACTGGTATACAGGCCCTGGTTTAGCAATTCCTTTTAAAGGTTTTGCTTCTAGTAACTTAAAAAACTCTTGCGCTAATTTGCTTCTTAGAAAGGTCTCTTTATCACACGATACCATGTCATGGTAGGTAATCATTAGTCTTGCTGCCTGTAAATACAAGATAAGAAGTAGAACTTATTATTAAGGGGGTACCGATGTAAACCATGGAATATACTATTTAATATTCCTTTAATACACATAGTGCGACAAGGATCTCTTGGGGTGGATGGTAGAAGACCCTGACAGATTGCACTTTTCTGGTTATCATTTTAAACTCTTTTCGTGAACGATATTTAACTATTTAGTATTGAGAAAATAGTACCTACCAACTTATATACCTACCCCATTAAATTGTGGAACAGATTTAAGGGAGTCGTACCTATATAAATAAATTATAACATCAGCGATAGTATTTTGCAAGTATTCGTACTGGACGATAAAAACTTGCCATCAGGGGTACGTTTGTGCCACAGCAATAAATAATAGGCCTTTAAGCACAATAGAACGTTTCATGGCTTTTTCAAGACATAACCTGAATTGTAACGTAACCACGCCACGATGCGATGAAATAGTTATTACGCATTAATTAAATAATATGATTGTAATATACCTTGTTTACTGCAGGGCCTATAACTGTGTATTCCCTTCGCAAAAAATGGCCGACTACACCGCAGTAAGTGATCCCTTAAAAATCAACAGATCATTAATAATTTATACTTAGTTTTTCAATTTAGAATATAATGAAATTCATATCCAGAGAGTTAGATCAAAGCAAAACTTTTACCTAAATAAGGCAAGACGAAAAAAAAAAAATTTGAGAATGTAATCCATCTGTCTATAGTACTTAACATACTGCCAGGTATTCATTAACGCTAAGCAGCATGATTAATAGGTTATCTCAAGTCATGAAGCAGGCCCAAAACTTTCAACGAAAATTTTACCGTCCGTAAGCAAAACGAATCGTTTCTTGATTATAGGAACGCGGCATTAGAAGACCGAAGATCAACCTACGTATTCATTATTACGTGATACATTATTTTAACCGGTCTTGGCAAACAGACAGACACGGAGAACGAAGTGGGGCCCATAAGGGTTTCTATTTCATGTTCAGCGAGGTAACATTAAAAACGTAGGGCAGCACGTCTGTTGGTGGTATTGATTACTTAAAGATAAATTAAAGATATTAACTAACCAGAAGTCACTCCAATTGATACACTAAGTATATTGTCATCGACAAGATTCTCACTCAATTCGAAGGCACACAGAACAGCGTTTTGTGCTTCACTTTCGTGCTTGAGCCCTCTAAGGCCGAACACAATTAAAAACATCATATCTTTATCGAACATGGATACTTTGTTCACATAACCATCAGCCTTCGATGTTACACTAAAAAAACATTGATCTACAACTGCTTGGATATTATTTATATACTTCCTACTAAAATGGGACGTCAATGGGAATCTACTAGTATGTGTGTTTAAAAATACTAAAAGTAGATGGAATGAGCTAAGAAATCGTAAAAGAAACTGCATGGTACAGAGGACCACGGTTCAAAAGAAGTTACAATGTTTTAATAATTTAATAGAAGTGCATAACCTCAAAAGCTTCCTTTAAAAACGTACAACCCATTTCAATACTTTTTCCATGTAAGTATCATGACTCTCAAGGTAAAACCTAGCCAATAAAAATATACAGCGCGCCACAGTTCGCTTAAAATCCAAAATATTTCAATTCTATATAGGAATAACGGGACCAACCTCAGAACACATTTGTAAGCATTATCAACGACTTTAAGCAGCACATCCGTGGTAACAGTCCTCGTAATTATATTAAGGAATACCACCACAACATGCCTAACTTCGGTCAGAAAGTCCATGGGCTCATCATTGTCCACTGCAAGGAGGACTGGAGTAGGCATAAAGCGACGAAGACTTGGCCACCAGTCGTTACGCAGAGCAGCCAACACGGCAGGTCGAACTGAATATTAGTGTAAATTCAAAATAAATTAAATTTTAATGTATAAATTATTTACATAAAACTTAGGTGCTATTATAAGGCTGAGTAAAGTATTATGTGATCTGTCATATTATAGGTAACATACATGTCAGTGACAGCCCTGGATTCTAGAAATAAGGACGTACGAACTGATTTCGGCAGACCTTTCTATCTCCAATAAGATTTATTATGCCCCCAAGTTGTACAATTATTAGTTAAGGAACACCTATGTGCATATGTATTTTTTGGAACGAGTCAATTAAAAACATATAATATTCAAGATTATTTATGTTCTGAGTGTTATCCTATGAAATCATTAAAAAACGTGTTGGGCAAATGATTAAATGGATATTGGTTACAATTTAAGTGAAAAGCTCCTCTAAAAACATATGTATACAAAATAAAAAATGTCGTAAATGTTTCTATTGAGCTGAACAGTCCTTACGTGAAAACTCTTTATACTGTAATTCATTTGGCATGGTAGGCATCCACCCTTTTCCAGGTCGCGAAGACTCAGGCTCTGCAAATATGAAGATTTCTTCAGTATGTGGTGTACCTAGTAGGTGTGGTGGTGTAGATATGTATGTGGTGTGCAATATGTGTGTATATGTTTCTGTAGTTAGGAGAAATTTTCCTCTTAGCCATAGGAAAGTAGAAGGTGAGAACAATTGGAGGAGCTCTTCGGAACATTCGCCATGGTAGAGGTGGTAGAAGAATACAGAATAATGTTTGATAGTTACGCTTTCACGCGCTTTATCTTGTGAGTAAGATTACCGGAGGCCCTAACCCTTCCCTCTCTCCCCTCCTCGCCCCCTATTCCCCCATTCCCCTACTCCCACCTTAAAGGCCGGCAACGCTCTTATGACTCTTGAGTTGCAGATGCTCGGCGGATCAGATGCAGATGATGGGCGGCGGTAGTCATTTACCATCAGGTGACACGTCTGCTCGTTTGCTCCCTATACCATAAAAAAAAATACTTAATAATCACAACTAATCATCATATAAAATTTTGTAAACACATTGTAAGAGGTAGGTACAGACAAAAAACAATAGGGGAGGTAGGTACCTATCATCCGGGATAAATGAACGTATGTAGGTAGGTATGTATATTATGTAATTTTTATCGTCTGTTCCATATCTATAAAATTCTTATTTATTTATAAGTGGTAAGTATTAATTCCTTTGAAATAAAAAATAAAATATAAAAAAATGTATACAGGTTGTTACAATGTCAATAGGAGTATTATGATTAGCCGAAAAATTTGTTGATTTAGCCTGACGCGCCCTTTAAGATCATTGGTTTGCCATTAGTTTGCCATACATTAATTCACGTGATCGCGCGTTTGTAACGTGACAACACGAGATGTTAATAAAAGGATTCGGCCATTTAAATAAAGTCTGAATATAATTTTTCACATAGCACGATATCGGTGAACTTAATGTCAATACATTTCACGCAGTTTCTTTTGTATGAAATAAAATACAAGACATGAACCCATATAGGCCGGGCAATTAAAATCTGTTTTAATTTTCTGTTTTTACACCAATGTTCAACGAATACAGAACTAGATTGACAACGGTGACAACGCGCGTTCAACACCCTCGCCATGTGAACACTATACAAAAACCTAACCGAACGCACGTTCGACGAGCGTCCAACGCCAGTCAACATAAGTCTAATAATATAAAGTGACATCTGGGTCTACGAAGTCGAACAGTAACGGCAGTCATAGTTAAATTCTTCCCTTACGAGAAAAATACTAGTACATTATTTTTTTTAACTAATTTTCTACTGCATTGAAAGAGAAAGAAATGTTGGGACTCTTCGAAACAAATCAGTTTTAATCGGAACAGTTCTAGTTGATTTCATAACGATTATAAAATATACCTACACCCGATCGTAATATAGAATAGAGAGAAGAATAGAATAATATATTTATGTTTACCTTTAATTTCATTTATAGATAGCTTCTCTACTCTTTTCCAAGATGCACCGACTCCCAATACCTATTAACATACATCTTTTAATTAAAGGGACAAAAGTATGAACTTATTGTACCTAATATTTGTACAGTACATACTTTCTAAAATCGCGATTTCGAAAATGCAGTATTGGGATATATCCCTTTTTAGTGAAACTGATAAACTGCCTTAAGAGACATGCTACAGTTTTGCTGAAAAACGATACCGGGAAATAAACCCTACAACCCACAAAAGAGTGCAATATAATATAACCTACCTTGGTATGCCTTCCATCGCCACAGGGCTGCGTACAATACTCAGACTCGTTGACATACATCCAGGCACTAGCCGACGTTAACACATCTCCCGGAGTAGTCATGTACTGCGCCATTTTCACGTCCCACACCGGCTGACCCACGATCACGAAGCTCGACTGTGTTTGGTTCTCGCCACCGATTATTGCGAATTGGGAACGGCCGGCTGAGATCGCCACTTTGACTGTTTGAAGGGTGTCAGTTAATTATTTCAAGTAAACACAATCATTCATCGACCAAGTAGCTAATACTCTATAGTCTGCTATTATAAGCTAATCCAATCACACACAGACAGAACCCCCATGGGTCAGAACCTCGACGGGGCCAACCACAAACCAGACAGTGTTCCGTCACAGGTTGCAGAGGCTCGGGTGACCTCATAAGAAGAGTCCCCGAGAACATCAGCAGACTTTGGCCAACTGTTGCAGAATAGGTGATCAGTATCACACACTATAATATGCACACACGCTACAGTGTGTGTCTGTGTAAACCCTGTACCTACTCGACTTACATACGAAAATAATTGGAACAAATATGTCTAATGTATAAGTACAGTCTAATGTATTCGGGCAATCTAAAAAAACGAACGTACAATTTCAGTAACAGTTTATTTCAAAAATTTCGTTAACAAGTTTTTCTAAAGTATTATTTCCTTTAATCCTTTGAGCAAGTTCCGGTGCAAACCCAACAAGGATCACAGTCCGCTTTGCGTTTGCATTTGACATATTCAAAACTTTGCGAATGCGATTTTGTGGTGTAACACCATCCGACCTCATGGCGGCCGAAAATACCTTTACATCCGGCCGTGCAGTATCTTTGGTGGCATCCGTAATAACGTGCACATCCACGTGTTTCTCTAGTTCTTCTCGAATAGTTCATCGCCGTAAGCCTATCGTTGTCTACAGCTACACGAACATCGTTACTCATTTGTGGGTATGCAGCAGACAAGACACTCAATGTTAATATTAGTATTAAGAGTTTCATGTTTTATACTTCTTTTTATTATTTTTTCTGTTCATGGAGTTCTCTCTCGTTGTTCTCGATGTAACTGCGAAGCGAAAGATTATTGGAATGAATTTAAAGTATCCCTTTTTAGCGATATTATTATATTTAGATAGATTTTTGATATGGGAGGGTTTAGATCTGTAACAGCTGACTATCAGGTACCTACTTAGGTGAAACACAAAAATAAAAAGGGATTAAAACCATGTTGATAAGATGGTGGACTAATTCTCTAAGCATTATGAAGTTTATTAAAGTTATTGTAATAATAGTGGGCGAGAGGAAGCAACACATATTTATTATATGAATTACAAAGACAAAGAATCCATTGCCTTTAGGAAACAGCTTTATCAGGAGACGATAGACAAACAGCCGCAAGCATGACTTATTCAATACTAGCTGTGCCCGCGACTTCGTCCGCGTGGAATAGTGTTTTTGGGTAAAATTTTTAATTATATAGGCTAATTGACGATACTTCCATACAACTTTTCATCCCCACCTTTCAACCCCTTACACCCCTTTTTGCCATTAAAAAGTAACCTATGTCCTTTCTCAGGCTCTAGACTACCTGTGTACCAAATTTCTTTTAAATCGGTTCAGTAGTTTTGGCGTGAAAGGGCGACAGACAGACAGAAAGACAGAGTTACTTTCGCATTTATAATATTAGTAAGGATTGACATTGCATAAACAAAACGTTAAAAACAACCGTATAAGATTGTGAGTTCGGAGAGTTCATTAATTGTGTTAAGCATTAAATAATAGGTATATGATGCGTCAACAATGGGCTAGGTACTGGGAAGGATACAGTTGACGACCAACTGCGATCGTCTAAAAGTCTTTGTCTAACGTACAACGGCTATGAACATTAATCTGACATCTATCTACATGCCAATGAATTCGGATTATTGACGAAGAGCGAATTTGTCGAAAAAATCATCACCTGAAGAGTTCTTCATCAATTGCAAACAACAAGCTAAAATAACGTAGTAATCGTAGTAGTATCGCGTAATAATCGTAGTTACATCGTAAAAACTCGTTTTCAGAGTTAGTATTGGATGGACAGACAGCTAGTTGTTAAGTATAAAAGATGATAAAATCTAAACGACTAGAACGGAGTATAAATGTGTCAGGGCTCTTAGTGTTTCCAATTACGTACTTATAGAAAAATGTACTCGCTCATTTGAAATGTTGATAAAGGATCTTGACCAAAAGTGGGCTAGCAATGTTTCATGTTGCAAAATCAAAATAATATAAAAAAAAATGTGTGTGTCAGCTCCGACGCACGACTGGAGTTTACTCTCTCTCTGTCTCTCTCTCTCTCTCTCCCTAACTCCCTCCCTGATTCCCTCCCTAACTCCATCCCTAACTCCGTCCCTAACTCCCTCCCTGACTCCCTCTCTGACTCCCTCCCTAACTCCCTCCCTGACTCCCTCCGTGACTCCCTCCCTGACTCCCTCCCTGACTCGATCCCTGACTCCCTCCCTGACTCCCTGACTCCCTCCCTGACTCGATCCCTGACTCCCTCCCTGACTCCCTCCCTGACACCAACCCTGACTCCCTCCATGACTCCCTCCCTGACTCCCTGCCTAACTCCCTGCCTAACTCCCTCCCTAACTCGCTCCCTAACTCCCTCCCTCTATATACTCTGTATATATTTACACATATATATAACATAAAGGTATACACATATATACTTACATGCGTCGAGAATAAGGAGTAAACTCCAATAAAGCATAAAAAGCACAATAAAGCGTTACGCTGCCCTCCGATCACTAAATTTTACTCTTCATATTTTTTTCATTCCGGGCGCCTTATATGCAAATCGATTCTTAAGGAGTAAACTCCAAAAATATTTTCTTATTTTTTTACAACATTTTCACTACAGGAATTCTATTTTCGTAACCGGAATTATGATTGAAATAAAAACAGTAAATTAACAATTGCTACGCATTATTTCCGTATAAAGTCATGATATTTACGTTTCGTTCTCTTCATTTGGACGAGCTACGTAAGTATGAACCTTTGAACAAAAGCATCAGAAAAATGATATCAAATTCATAGTATCATAAAATAGCTAAACAATTAGTAATATTATCACGTTTTACAATGTATTTAATTAATATTTTTTTATTTATAATTAATAATTTACGTTTCTGTTATAATAATTATTATTTTTGTGTTCCGTCTCACGAAACTGTCAACCCAGATGATAGACGAGTCGGCGGCCATTGCTGTTTATGTGTCGATTGACGATAGTCACTGTTATAATCTCTCCACTTAAATATTAATACTACTTACGGAACTCCGTTTGAGCAGCTGGTGACTTATTTTGTTTTTAACTAGCATTGTTGTTTTTTTGTACATGAGTGATCTGTGGTTATTTTATAAGTTGCGACTAGGTTAAAAACATAGTTTGTAGGTCCTTGTTTGTAGGATAGGTATCTCTGTTTTTGTCTAATTACTTAAAAACGCGGTTAATTGCGGGAAAATGAACACTTTCATTTGATAATATATAAAGCGTAGTCTATAATAAATAAATATTTATTGTGCAAAAACTTAAGACGAAATTCCATACATACATGGTCATTGTCCTTTAAAATCCGCGGTTCAAATACTCAGAGTTATTAACAACCAGGAGCTATGGAAGGAAACTCAAAATAGTAGGTTATACATACAAATATTTGTACCTACTATTAAATATTACTTTAAAACAAATATGACTTAGAAACATTTTTTAGACATTACAAGGATTCCAAACCACCCCACATTTTTTGTCCCCACATAAATTTTTGTTCGATCTTCCCACCTTCTATAACTAGGTTGTCAGCAAGAGATCATCGTGACTGATAAGATCTAAACATTTGTAATCAAGTCTATATGGTTAATTACTGAAATAAATCAGTAAAAAATAAATGATATATAAATGTTCATACTCACCTTACAACCAAACGTCACCGCTCGAATGCACCGATATTATTGAGATGAGAGGCTTTTTGATTGCCTTGGGAAACGTGTTGAGTATTGACGCGATTCATCACTGTTTATAATCAACTTATGACGCTTAACGTAAATACACAAGTGAACCACAGTCGACCGCAAGTTAATCCGAAAGGTTAAACTTACGGAAAGAAAGAAACAAATTTATTTCTACCTCATACACAGGTATAAGCGATTTACAACAAAGGTATAATTAAAGGAAGAATCAAATTTAGAAATATCAAAAAAATACCTTTGCGTGAGTCAAAAATTATCGTTAGCCCAGCGTAATGCCACTTCTAAGAAGTAACGCTGGTATTCTGCTAACCAGAGGCGCAACAACCCTCAAAAAGAATATATCCAAAACATTTTTTAAGGACTAAAAAAAAGGTCATCAAAACACTTTATTGACGTATTTCAAAGAATTGTAAGGCTTACTAAATAATTTGGTATTACGATAAACATTATTTTTACAGCGAACCACAATTTAATTACAATTTATTTTGATTCACATTCTTATTACCTATGGGGTATGTGGGGATATTTGGACACCCTCGAAAGGGGTGTCCACAGGTTTTCAGAGGGTGTCCGGACACCCTGGACACCCCCCGTTGTTGCGTCCCTGCTGATAACACCTAGCGTATGGGTGAATGGTGCTAATTTTGTTTTGATAATCACAATACTTTGCTCTTCTAAATGCTTAGAAAACTACCTATGTAGTTTCGATTACGATTCCATGTATTTCTTATCCGTGAAAAAAAAAACTAAATTTGAATAACCTCACACCACTAAAATATTTTTTTAGCTACATTTATTTTAATAAAGCTATGGTTGGCACCTCTATTCGCCATTATTAGGTGGCGGTTATTTAGATTTAAGTACGTTGGGGCTTGGCTAGAAAAACCTCTTCTTTTGCTTTAGCATTGCTGTATCTGGTTAATGTCCGGCCGACGAGAGTGACCCACATTTCGGACCGCTCTGATTTCTCCGTGTCCCTGTGCTGGGCCTAACCTTAAGAGGCTACTGAAGAAACGGCGAGGTGACTAATTATAGGTGAACAGGTTAATCGTCTCTTGATTTCAGAGCGGTGTACATGGTATTGCAACAGGCCGTTTGGCTTATCCATAACCCTGCACGGCAAGGGACGGAGCTAATAGCTCTTCATGCTACGAGGTAAAAAACCTCTAAAAAAATAACCCAGTGGATTCATATTGTCTCTGGATTCCTTTAGAGACAGTGGACACGACGGTCTGTCACAGACGTCCCCTCGACCAAGTCATAACCCTGACTGGCAATGGAAAACAATGGCTCGTAAGGCCCTGAAAGGAATGAAAACGTCCAGGTAGGTAAAGACACCCTGTCACGATATAACCAGAACATAATCCGCTAAAACTAATTGACTGGACCTGTCGTGGGGTGCCTTGATGCTACCGAACTACAACCTTGATATGTTAAGACTTGATAAATGAAAGAATCCTTAATGATTAATAAAGGATGTATTTGATTGTGACACGACTTGCCTCGTGTCAGACTTCTTGATAAGTAATTACAAAATCGTACAAATGTGTAAAATAAACTAAATCGCTGACGCGGTAGCATGTGCGGTAATTGGACCGTACAGGACCTATCGGGGGTTCTCTCAGCAATAAATTTGATGTCGGGGACAGTGTCTCCTTGTAGTCGAATATTTAACTACGACACCTGCTCTCGGCAGGTATCCGTAGTTTCCACACGGAAAAAAGCAACCATGCGTGATGAAACCAAATACCTATAAGTATAAACATTATTAAAGACTTTTAAAGAACACACCACTTTTTGAACAATGGATTGTGGGTATGTATTATATTCGATTCGTAATAATAATGTTTACAATACATTGTTATTATTTTTCAATAAAACATACTCTCTAAGTTCCCTTCCGCCCGAATATTGCGTGACGTTCGTATGACTTATTTAACGAAAATACATGAAGATATGAGTGTTTTAGTTGAAACATGGCCTACCGATAGAGATGTTTAAGTGGGGCGTGGCTCGAATAACTGCTCGCACTGCTCTCTTAGCAACAGAACTAATAAAGCGTCCTTCTTTTTTTTAAAGGCAAGGCATTAGGCAAGTGTTTAAGCCTAATGTTCTGCTTTTCTCTGCGCATCTCTCTTATTAACAAAGTCTACAATGAAGAAACCAAAACCTCAGAAATAAGCACGGTAGTTAGTTTAAAATAAAAGTACTGTAAAAAAATTAGAGAAAAGGATACCTACACTTATTTTGTCAGCTAGGTATCAAAAGACAGCACACAAAAGAAAACAAGTGCACCGAGGTGCATTAACTTTAAAAAATATAGTAAACTAGCAGCGCCCCGCGGTTTTACCCTCGTAAGTCCCGATCCCGTGGGAATATCGGGATAAAAAGTAGCCTATATGTTAATCCAGGTCTCCAGCTATCTACATACCAAGTTTCATCGCAATCGGTTCAGTAGTTTTGGCGTGAAAAGTAACAAACATCCATACATACAAACTTTCACGTTTATAATATTAGTAGGATTGAATAAAAAAATTTGAAACGAATTTAACTTCACAATGTTATAATTCCTAGAATTTACAATTGACAATTGAATAATAATGAAGTTATGCAATGGGTCGGTCTCCTATATATTGCTATACCTACCTATGTTAGGGCCAAATATGATATATGAATCATCAATTTTATAATATAAACATATTTAACATAACATAAAACATAATTAATTGATTGAGTATTGAGGGAAGTAAAGAGGTTTATAAAAATATGAACAGTAAAATATTAATAAGCGTGTGTACGCTGCTCTCAGGGTATGTAGGTACTATTATACGAGTGTGTGTAGCCCGGAAACGATAAATCGTAATGATTAATAAAAATTCACCTTACCCTTAAGAATAACATCGACGTCAGTGTGAAATAATCCATAATTCTTTTGAATTATTAAACCACAATCAATGGCATTATGGACAATATCTTGCATTGTCAATTTTGGCGTTCTTTTCCACATAGTTAAAAAGGCATCGCCGGAAAACTTTACCACGTCGCCGTTGTGAGTCAGTATCTCCTGAACCATGGCTCCTATGTAGGAGTTCAGGACCTGAGTTAACTTTGATGGCCCACCTCTTCCTGAAGTCGTATATCTTTCACATAAGTTGGTAAAACCTGAAAGTGACACTTTCATTAGACTTAGACATTACTGGAAAGCGTGGTGTTATATAGTTTCACCTACTCCCGTACCGTCAATTCAGTTCAGTTTCTTCAAATACAGTGCTCCGAAAGTACTAATTCCAACAGTGAAGGAAAATAGTTTGAGGAAGCCTGCATACCTGACAGACCTCTATCATGTTCATATTTGTTTGTTGTAGGCCAGCGTAGTGTACTCGTACTATCGCTAAATCATAATTGGAAGAAGCCCGTGCCCAGCATTGTAATGTGTAAGTCAAGTATTAGGCAAAAAAATTATCTTAATATGAACACCCGACTGATTTTGCATTCTAAAAGAGCTTCGTTTTATGCAGGGTCAAACTGTCGAATGACCCCCTACCCCTTAGGTATTTTTCTTAGTACTTATGGAGTTCTTCAAAAACATTAGGTACATAAACAAATACTTATGGCATTAGTTTGAGTTCTGTAATATAATCATTGTATATTTTGTTATTGTTCCTGTTCAAATATAATAATCCTATATATTTGTGGTTATAAGAAATCATTAACTTCGATTTGGCAACTTTAATTAAAACCTACTTAATTCCAATAAGTATTCATTTAATTTCATCCTTATTCTCTCTTTCCATCCACTGGTTGCCTGGACGAGATCGCAAATCGCGAGCTAGAGTATCTACCTACCTAATATCAGTAGGTACAATATGGTCAACGGATCTAGTACTAATCATTCGTAAAGTTAGCAGTTTCGATGCGCAATTTAGTAAGAAATGCTGCACTGCGCATGTCAAATATCTAAAATTCACGAATAGATTCACTGACCTTATAGATTGTATTGTAATATACCTACCTATTGTGCGTTTCTATCATTTCTTAATAACATTCGAATTTCCGCGGATAGCTTTGATGTTCGTTCACACAGATGATGTTCGTTCGTTCATGCCTAATGCCTACCTACTCAAGTACCTAAACAATGGCAGGGCTACATCACTCGCTCGAGGTCGCGTTTTATACTATTATATATACTTATTTTGTCAATATAATTTAACAAATACTTTAGGTGTTTGTTCTTTACTCGCCATTGCCGCGTGGCTGTGCTAATAATGAATATTAGTTATCTTCTTAACAAATATAATAAATGTTGCTATTATATTTATTCTTTACAATGTATTATACAAACTGTACTAAATCAGGTTTAGAGTGTTTGACCAGGATGAATGTTGTTGTAATAAATGTAGTCTATTAAACTGTAAATAATAAACCTATAACATCTAGGAAAAGCGACGAACTTTGTAGGTGTGGACTGCCCGCGTATTCATTTGTTTTAGGCAAGGCGAACTGTCGGCTGCTTCTCTCATACAATATGTTTGACATGGTACCTACCTATAGGATTTTCTTTAAACACGAATTAAATTAGGACTAGGTAACTGAAATGTAAAACATATTAAAAGCGGCACGGATAGAGGTATTTATTCGAGTAGGTAGTTATTTGTTAATTTATACTTTTGTATAACATAATAATATGTTATACAAAAGTATTAAAGTAGTAAATTAAGTAAGTTGCCGATTAAAGGGCTCTCATAAGATACAAACAATTACAGGTAGCAGGCAGATACCTATTGTCTTTAATGCTCCTGTAATTATAGACTTTCGTTGTAATAGTAAAATTGTTCATAATGATAATATTTATGATATATTTCACCGTATGATTCTGAACCTCGTTGGTAGTATCGTAGCGCTAATAAAAACTGACGAAAAAATGTGAATTGCAACAAGGATTGCCAACTTTATGTATGAGAAATAAAGTATGTTAAAGTTAGAGAGTAAAAAAAACAGTATTTTAGAAAAATAAACAGTATTGTTTTTTTTTTATTGAGAAACATATTTTTGGAGCTTCTCGCACAAATCAATATCTTACTGTCATTTTTACATATTAAACCTCTTCACATATTAAATCTTAATTAAAATACATGAGGAGCAAATTTTTTTAAATCAAATTGATAGAAGCCCTTTTACTGTAATTCCGCCACTTGGCATACATTACAGAAAAGCAAGCCGGAATCGAACCCAATATTAAAAGTGAAGAATATTTTAATTACTTATAAAAATTAAACTTAGATTAGAGAAATAATTTTATTTATCATTAACTATATAAAACTCAACACTCATAAATTTGATTATCAAATAAATAATCTATTTCATTATTTGTGTATTTTGTACAACCTTAAAGTGCCTGGCAAAGCGGTTACACACACAGACAAAGGTCGCGCGGTGGGTAAGGCGTTCTTAACTTTCGAAAAGCGTAAATAAGATATATTTCTGGTCGCAGCTAACGCCGCATATTATTAATTAAATTTTGTAGGCTAATATAGCGTAGGTATTTTAACTTTTGTATGGGAGTGATGTATCTGTTACGAAGTAACTATTATCTTATCTGTGACAATGGACACGTGTGACGTCATCATACCAAGCGCAGCTCCGAGCAAGCGTTTCGAAATAGCCGAAAAGAAAACTTTAATAACTTTGTCATTTCTTGTTGGATTTGAATCATTAAAAAAACGAAATGATCAAAATGTTATAGGCGCATATGCCCCCATATTTAGAAATCTAATATTTTGTTATGTGACTGCTCCTCATCTCATCCCTATCTACTAGTCACCCGGAGTAGATAGGTCGCAGCCGGAACTACGGGTCCGGCTGTCAGATCAGGGTACCACGGGAACCGGATCCTGAGCCCTCTGACGGCGAAAGCTGTCAGATTCCGGTTTTGGAGTTGGACTCGTGGGGGTTTGTGGTTAGCTGCAGAGAACGGGCACGTTCGTCTGCTCCACTACTGTCGGTGGAGCGTCTGTTCTCGCGCGCAGCGAGCAGCGGAATTAACCGGTCTAAGGCGAAGGGCTCCTTGGTTTTCCGCTGCGGGGCTTGGGCTGGGGCTTACCTTTAACAGAGGTGATGCAGCTCGGGTACTTAGCAAGTAGAAAGGTGACTAGACACTGATCCGGACACCCGACCGTAGGCCAGGGTAGACCTACACATGATTGTAGATCGGGAAGTGAGCGAGCCCACAGCTTCGGTACCAGCAAGAAACTGGTAGTTGGCTTCTCTGACGAACCTTGCGGTGTTACCGCAAGCATTTGCAAAAATTCGGGAAGTGAGCGTGCCTTACAGCTCCGGTACCTAACTGGATAATAGGTAGTGTGCCGGTTGCGAACGGGGGGTCGTTGCGAGTGTGGTATTTCCTGTGACCGATAGGCAAATGGGTAACTAGCCTCAATTAGTGCCGGCGCCATGGCGTTGGAGGTAAGACCTACCGTACAAAGGTCCCTACGTCTCGGGACCTTGGTTTGGGGAACGAGATGCAGGTATACTGACCCTACTTTTATAACGAATGCGTTGGTGAGGTGGGGGCAGTATAAAACAAATACGTAGTGAAGAATGAGAGGGGGGCTGCTCCTCATTGTTCAATGTTTTTTTTTTTAATAAATTTTTTCTGTTTTATATTTTATAGGCTTTTAGTTTATAAGAATGTATACCTATGTTTACAAATTGTATCTTTTTTTGTACAATAAAGAGTTATCTATCTATAACGCGCTTTGAAGCGCCAAAGTAGCGCCCCTATAAATTCAAAACCTCGAAAGTCAAACCCCTGGGGACCGCATACCATCAGCGAACTGTAGGTTGCACGATCTCCGGTTATACCTACTGCATCTTAGTCAACAACATAGTGCCTCCTGCTAATGACCCATATCACGAAATATTGATAATTCAATAGTATAGGCATACAGAAATGAGCACAATCACGATTAAATAATTTAAATAAAATTATCACGATTTAATAAAGTTGTTTAACATAACATAATAGAAGGCATATAGCAATAGGTACGTTTAGTCTATGTTTATGTGTGTAGTTCTACGCAGACTATGAGGTTGTGTGCGTCGAGAGCAGGCATGCGAACCACATTGTTTCACAGCAAAACAATCCTCAGAGTGTTACTGCAATTTAGAACCCTTACTGTACATAGGTATTTATTTCGCTGAAAGAAAGACAGACGCAGTGGGCTAATTTTGTATATCAAATAATTTGAGACTGTACCTACCTAATTACCGGTATAGTATACAGGTTGGGCAGCTGTTTACTATACCGGTAATTACCTCTGTCCTCTACCTCGGTCTGTCAGTCACTCTCCGTCTACATTGTTAAAACATAAAATGGTACTGAGGACATTCATAATGTTATACTCACGCCTTAATATCCCAAAAGAATATGGAAGAGACACACGAATATTTCGCCAAATATGTAGGTAGGTATATTTCTGGCTCTACGCTACATAGGTAATACGGGGATTATTTTTCAGATTAAAAAATATTAATTTTATTAAGAGAAAGAAAACCATAAAAGCGGTCACTCATCAGGAAATCCATAAACTATTGCTTTCTTTTTATGCTATTTCATTATTATCGGCTCCAAGAGCGTGCAAATTTTCAAATAAATCAGACTTCTGAAATTTTGACAAAATTCACTGCATGAGAGTGAATTGAAAGATATAGATTCCGTTGCCTTCATCGAATAAAAATAAAAATAAAATAAAAGTAAACAGATATACCTACTTAGTTATAAAAACCCACCAGTTATATCAATAAACATCAGAGCAGTCTCATAAGTCCTTATAGAGTAGTCCTGATATTTGTAGATAATCTCATCGGGAACCATCGACGCTATGACGCCAATACGGGTAGTCTCTTGTGCTGAACTGTGAACCACCTTCACATCGATCCTGGATAAAACAGCAATAGTCCGTCGAATGCCAACGACTGCTTACTTCTTAATTATATACCTACTTACTTACTTTATCCTATGTAATATTTAAATGCCAATGTGAGTCTGCGTTTGTTAAGCCTTCACGGCTTAACTCCTCATCCGATCATAATGAAATTTTGTATTCACGTTGAATACAAATAGTACTGTTCCCAATGGATAGAAAAAGTTAATTTAATGCAAGCGAAGCTGCGGGAAAAATCTGATATCTACCACATAAATATGAAGTATAATAGCCAACAGGGGCGCAACAACAGAGGGTGTCCAGAGTGTCCGGACACCCCCTAAAAACCTGTGGACATCCCCTTAGAGGGTGTCCAAATATCCCCACATAATCCAGATGATGCGATAAAAGTGTGAATCAAAATAAATTGCAATTAAAAGTTGTTTGCCATAAAAATAATTTTGATGACCTTTTTTTTTAGTTCTCATAAAAAATATTTTGGACACCCCCTACTTGTTTAGGGTTGTTACGCCCCTGATAGCCAGAGGCTAAAGTGCTTACGCTTGCAACCCAAGGAATAAACACTGTCTTTCCGCTAGTACAGCGCTGCCTTTAAGAAGTATAGAGGTTGATAAGAGTCCAGAGACCTAAAAGACCTTAAAAACACCTTAAAAAAGACCTTAAAAAAAACGAAAGTAGATATTTCACCCTTCGATGGACTGAACTCTAGCTTTTAGCGAGCTACTTCCAATAATCGCTAATATTATACCAAAAATTAAACAAAACATACGAAGCCCGTTTCTCTGATTCTCGTTTTCTGTAACGGGCCCTGGGCGAGAGTATTTCAACCGGTGACTCCAACTTTTCAGTTTGCCTATAGTGAACTCGTTTCATAGCCATTAGATATTCATCATAATCAGTTTCGCTGCGCCGGTTTTGAAACGCCTTCCGCGCAAAGAACATAGGTTTAGCAGGCTTGGTCGCTATAAGAGACGGTGAAAGGCGCATAGTACCTGAACAAATAAGACATTACAATTACATACCTACCTAAGCACGAACTCGAAACTTTAATACGTAAGTATGTGTGTTTTTGTCGTACGTACCATCTTTGTTATAATCTGCTTTATTGTCCATTGGTTGCTCACTATCACTACTCATATCGTGAAGACAAAATGTATACTTTTACGTATTAGTGTATTAATCACGTTTATTTATTTTTTTGACAGTTTCAAGTTGGTATATAAGCAACTTTTCGTCAGAATAGTATTTTTTAAGAATTTATGAACATAGAGTATTTAACTAAAGCTACATACCGACTAGGTACCTACTGAAAGTAAGTACCTATGAGAATATCTTTACCTACTTAAAATACAATTAAGTATTTTAAATGGAAACGTGTCTATTTCGCTCGTTTGCGACATAACTAAAAATTATTGATTTTAGAGAATGGCAATGTTTTGTTATTTCTGCTCAGGGCCGAGCCGCCCATATGTGCGAAGTGTGCGGCGCACACGGGCGCCAGGGCAATAGGGGCGCCGGATGAATGAATCCATCAGTTATATCCATATTAGTATTTTATTTAAGCTGAATCAAAGTATGTATGTGAATAATTAAACTCACGTTTTATCTTTTAATCTATTAACTCAAATAATATAAAACGAGAACACATTTACGACGAAAATTTAAAAAAAAATTTAATGGCGAAACACGATGACAAAAAAAAGAGGCGCTTCATAAGATTCGCACACAGGCGCGGCCGAGAGTCGGCTCGGTCCTGTTTCCGCTAGAGTATTTTGTTCTACATAGCACGAATTCGGCGTTGCATCTTTGTCCACCATAAAATATCAAAGATTTATGATCGTTTGGCATACTTAGTTGAATTCGACTGAATTTTGAATTATGTCGATATTCCCGCTAACAAGCGCGATTTGTTTGCGTTATACATATTTACCACCTACTGCTTGTAAGGCTTGTTTAGTAGGTAGTCGAAGAACGCATTTTGTACGGCTAGAGGAACATGCACGGCATCTAAGGGGCTCTTTATTTTTAACGTTTTATTATCTTCACTTAGAAGCCAATTTTAACCTATAATTATAGGTACTTTGTCGTATCGAAACGATATTTTTCTACTTCTATGTAGTTTGAATGAAAATAGGTACTATAATAAATTTAGCATCTTGGAGCTGATCTGATGATGTAGCAAAGCGGTGAATAATATAACTCTACATAATAAAACTCTTCAGATACTAGCAAACCGCTCGAGTTGTGGCTCATATAATTCGTTTTAATGAGTCCAACAGATTGGGCTTGGTGGTAGCGATGGTCTGATGAAGCCAGGAGGTAGATAATGAATCTCTTTTCTACTTTTCATTCAGTTCACCATTAAAGCGTGTTTTTTAATTTTGCTGAACTATAATTATTTTAGAATAAAACCAGCGATGCTGCGAAGTCTTGTCTCCAAATGTCCCCTGGGAAAAAGTAATATACTCACCTACCTACTTTAAAATTACCATTTCACGGATAATACAAACTGATAAAACGGGCAATACTGTATTGGCTTGGGTTGCTCACTTCTAGACAAGTTTCAACCACCATCCTCAGCACGGTTCTTATAATCTAAGTAGACCTCTACTTTGAACTAGGTACTTTTAGAGTTTTGTGGTTTTGCCTAAAACACTAAGACGCCTGCGCAGCAGCGGCAGTGACGCAGGAGCAATCTAGTACTCAAGGCGGAGACTATACTCACTTTGCTTAGAAGGGAAGGTAATTGAAGTCATTCTGCCATTACTCCACACACAGCCCTATCGTAGGCGTGTTAGTAGCTGGGTTAAATTGTATTTAAGAATAAAGGTAATTAGGTTTTGAATATAAAATACATAAAAGTTAATTAATAACGTTTATTAGAATATTGTAATTCAGGTACAGCATCAAATGTCACTATTCTCTGAACATTAAACTATTCAGTCCAAAAAGTAGTTCTTTAACGTATCCAGCCTAGAGTCGCTGGTCTTCGGATCCGACCCTTTAATCTAGAAATGAAGCGGACACACGAATAATCACGAGCATAAATCTTAACGTGGGTTCAATAATATACTTCTGCACAAACGCAGGAAAAATATCTTGTATACACGTCGCCTCCCGGCAAAAAGTGTCATATCACAAAAGGGGTCATATCAGATGTTAGGTACGTTGAACATTTTTATATCATTGAATAAATTGCAAATGTTGGATTTGGTCAGCTGTAAAAACATCGTTATTAGCTGATGATGAAAAAGGGAACTTCATTCCCTTTTTCACTGAGCTGTTTTGTTCAATTCACAGGCATAAAAGTCGTGTCTTCTCGAAAGCGAGCTTCGAGCCGTTTTTGTATTATTACACTTTTTTACTGGGAGGCGACACATTCTTGAAGAACATTAAATAAATGTGATAGCCTACAAAAGCAAAAATGTATTAACATATTAGCCCCACAATGCTGCAAATTCCGCGCAATACTGTTTGGGTATATGTGCCGCTCACTTTCATCCTGAAAAATTGAAATTGGTAATTTATTGATAACAATGCAATGTGAACTGAAATATCTTTAGCATTTTTAATTCATTGATAATTTTAGTTTCTAAAAACTTCAGTAACATTCAAAAGGGTGAGTGGGTTGTTTTAAATATTTTTTTTCGTATCTTATGCAACCCAACCCAAATAAATTTCCAGCGCCTAAATAAGAAAACGTATAAACTCGCTGAAAACTGTTTTCGGTCCTTCTTGACACTTATAAAAAGTTTCAAAAGTGTACATACATGCGTTATTGAATAATATTACTAAAAATCAAAAGGACGGTGTCTAACTTTGACGTCAACATACAAGATCCGGGCTCGACCCAAGATGTGTAGGTGTCAGGGACGCAACAAACACCTGTGGATACCCCCTTAGAGGGTGTCCCAATATCCCCACATAACCCAGAAGACGATGCGATAAAAATGTGAATCTTTTTGAAGTGAAAACTTCTTTAGCGGCTTTGTGCACTTTTTGGGATGGGTAAATAATGTTGAACTCGCGTCAGGACACGTGACCCTGACCGAAAATTTGCTAAAATTTTTTTACTAAAAAATATTTTTACGCCGTCTGTGGATTCTGCGCGATATTACTGTAGTTTGATATATACTAATTATCCATATATTAGTTAAGGCACATTTCACAGATGACGCAATTTTATTTTCGACTTTTTACAATATTTCCTAAGTATTTATTTTCACTTCTGTCGGCAGTCCCATGACTGCCTATTTTTTGTTTTTTAGTTCTCATAAAAAATATTTTGGACACCCCCTACTTTTTTAGGGATGTCGCGCCCCTAGTAGGTAATGAATACCCCATACGGCCAAAATCTGCAATGTAATCAATTAAACAATATTTATGCAATCAGCTGCTTCGACGACGCCGAACGCTGAAGATCATTCACCGTACTGCACAAAAAGAATACCGCGTACATTGCGTAGCGCCAAATGAAACTAAAGACTATAAATCCTTAATCTCGCATTTTTATGATGAACTGACTTTTGTATTGTGATAAGGCCGAAAGAGGTTTTTGTAAGTTTTTCGCGTAGCTCAAACTTACACGCTGTTTAGTGAAAATATCCAGCTTGGAATGATTCGTATAAGTATAAACAAAAACCAAAACAATTAAAAACGGCTGGTTACTCGACCAAATGAGAATGACTACAAAAAAGCGACGGATTCGTACATATCGATGATTTTCTTCTGAAAATGCTTTTCGTAGTTGTAGGTGCACATTTTTAAAGAGCACATGCAATTTAATTTTTTTTTTTTTATGCTGACATTTTCGGAAAAATCTGGGCATTCCATCAACACCTTGGTATTAACCTATAGTTTCATTCATGTCAGCACTCTCTCTTACAAAATACTAGCTGTATCAGTCAATTTTCAAGTTTAATTTTTCAGTTTCAAAATAAAATTTCTATATTAAAAATCACTAATTTTCATAAAATTGTTAGCGCTTTACGTTATTCACGGGTGTACTATACGACCCTAAAATTTGAACACACCTATCTGTAACATCCTATATATTTATACTCACAAAATATTTCACCTCTTTAGTAAGTCATCACGGGCTTGATGGCAATGCACTCTATAACGGGTTCAATGACCTAAAAGTATTGATTTAAGAATAATGCTTATAGGTAGGTATTCAGCAGCGATGGCTCCACAACAATTCTTGAATCTATGCATTTATTGAGCAGAATCAAAAGTAATTGGTAACCTAGAAACCCCAGAGAGTACCCACTCTCACTGTTAATCTCATTAATATTAATTATGGGGGTCACTGACATTTATGTATTTATTATTGGTTAAAAACATTGATGATTGTACATATTAAAAGTTGTGCTGCATATCATCATCAAAATAAAAGGTTCTCTAAAATTGATTATTATAACCAACCTAACTAATACACTATTATCAACATTTATTAGATTTAGTTTAGGATATATTTTAGACAATTCTATTAGTTCCAACTCATTATAAAATTATAGCAAAGATTGTATGTGCAGTCGATATTAATTTCAATCCAAAGCAAAGGCATTTTCAGTATGATAGGATGATACTAGTAGTATATCACCCCGAGCTGGGATCAGAGAAGCTAGGATTCATCACTGGAGTGCAGCGCAATATACTTACCAATTGTTGCATATCTAACCATCTATTTCACTATTCCTTAATTTCACTAACAGACCTTCAGGCTTTTTATCACTATTTAGTTAGTTACCTACACTTGCAATTGTTTTTAAAACTAGTTTTATTGTCATTTATCAACCACAACAACACTATCACAGGGCTTCACTGAATGGTTTAGATCTGAAGCATTTTCACAAATATTTTTGAGAAGTGACTCAATTAGAACTTTCACTCTAGTGATAACTTATCACTGAGGCACATCAGAACATCACAGATTAGTCACTGTTGTATGAACAACTGCACAAAGAGATTCATCACAACTCACAAGGTTTAAAAAAACTACATCATAAGATGAAATATTCTATTTGCAGGTCCACACACTTACACTACACATCACCTAACTAACCATACACTGAATAAAGTATACACTATAACCTTTATCATCATAATAAATACACTTTGAAAAATAAAAAAAATACTTGTTGTATTCTAGCAAAAACTATTTCTACATATTTGCAATAACAATTATTGCTGTCACTACAAGTGTGAGCTAACACAGCACTTGCACATTGTGAATAATTCACTTAACAAGGTATACAGTCACCTCACATCACTACACATCACAAGTTTACATGACAAGTTTGTCTCAGAAAATAAGGACCTTTATACAGAACTTAAACTAAATATGCACACTCAGGTATGCAGGCAATACTAATTATGCTACTATGCAGAACCTCCTCGCACCACCACAATCACCAGATGGTCCTCTTTTAAACTCTCCTCTGTAAGGTTGTGACATGTCCGCTTTAGAAGCTCAGTGGAGAACTCACAAGGTGGGAAAGAATATAACACCCCAGTAGCTTCCGTCTCTTTGTTCAATAGGGAAATTACACCAGCAGCTTCTTTTTGTTTCAAGTAGGAAACCAAATTTCGCATTGGTCTAGTCTGAATACTAGCATCTTCATTAGTAATAGAAGCTGTTGATCCTGCCACTCCTAAGAAAATAGCATGAGAACTGGATGTGGCAATACGCTTCTGGACATCATCTAATTTTGGCTGATCTAGACGCAGCCGCTGTGTTATTCTAAGTTGATTCTTGCCATCCTCATCTTTCATAAGACTGTCTATAATTTCTGAATCTCCATCTGTCAAATGGAACTTCGTAGGAAATAGTGAGTTTTTCAAAATTAGTGCTCCGTTCCACACTGTGGTTGCTTTGCGAACAACTTCAGGGAGTGTTCTAGCAGAAGTCAGCATGCCACCACTACGACGCGGGGAACCATCTGAATCACTGTCTGGGGAACGACGCCGGGGTGATCGTGAACGTGAACGATCGACACCAGGCTCTCGCGATCCAGATCGACGGGCTCTTCCTTCGTATTCTGCGTCTGCAGGGGCACGCCTCCACTCTTCATCACGATAATCCCCTGAACCATGGTATACACCTCTATACATTCCTCGCCCTCTGCCACGATGACCACCTCTACCTCTGTATCCAGGTGTACCATAAGCATAATTTTCATCCCAAGCCTCATATCCCTCATACCCCTCCACAGGCCTACCATCTTCACCAACAGGTGGCGCATATGGCTTTGGTCTATATGGGCCCCCAGTCCCAACATCAGCAAAATCAATGCGAAGACGTCTTTCAGGACCACCAAGGGGAAAGCCTCTCATTTCTTTTACAGCAGCCTGAGCTGCATCTATGGAATCATACAAAATGTAAGCATGAGGTTCTCCTTTAGCATATTCAATTTTTTTAATAGCCCCAAATCTATCAAATTCCCTCTCCAACTGTGCTACAGATGTCCATGGACCCAAGCCACCAACCCAAACACGTGTAGTGGGTGTAGCTTTACCATATCCTATCTTACATTGGAATTTACCAATATATTGGCCAGAAAGTTCTACTTTAGCTCGATGAGCCATATCTAATGTTTGATATCGGACAAAAGCAAATGCATTGCCAGTGCCGGGAGGTGGACGTTTAATGTCTATATCCTCTACAATCCCATAGCGACCAAAGATACGACGAAGCTCTTCATCAGATATGTTGATCTCTAAATTACCCGCAAAGAGAGTCCTAGTAGCTAGTGGATCATCTTCTGGCTGGACATGGTGCAAATAATTAGGAAATTTATCTTTTTTGTTTTCAATTTTCTCAAACGGAGGATGATGTGGTCGAGGCATGTATGGACGTGGCATATAATGAGGATGAGGCGGATGATGCATAGGTGGCCTATGGTGCATTGGGGGGCCATGAGGACCTGCCATAGGATATTCATGCATGGGAGGACGAAAATCTCTATGGTGTGGTGGGACAGTTGGTGGAATACCATAAGCCCTATCATCAGGAGGTGGCCTACGTCTTTCGGGCACTGGAGACCAGGCATAAGAATAAGGACGATCATAATCAGGTGGCGTCATGCTTCTTGGCCGGCTCCTATATTCTGCACGCACAGGTTCGTAAACAGGGTCAACTATTGCAACTTTATCATACAAAATTATACGAGGTTTGGCATGTTTGGCATCTCTTGCATCCTCAGCACTCCTGAAGCAAACATAGGCAACTCTCTCATCTAATTCATGAGAAATTTTTATACTGAAGTCACCGAATTTCTTGTACTCTCTGTACAAGGTATCTTTGACAATATCATCCGACGCTTTAGGGTGTAACGCACTAACACATAGTACCTTGTAATAAGGACGCACAGAATCCTCTCTAACATCACGGGAGCGAACATAATCATCGCGATGTGGTGACACGTACCGACCGCGGGGACTTGGTGACCGCACCCGGCGCCGCACCCTCTCAGGGGTGACGCGCTCATCAGAACTGTCGTCATACCGACCTATGCTACTGCGTGTTCTTTTCGATCGCGGCATACTGTCTCTTGACGAACTTCTCTTCATGTTACGAATTTTCACCGTTATTCGATCTCTATCTCTATCGCTACGCGGTAATCCAATCATGAAAACTCAGTTCGATGAACCACTATCTGAAATGCACAACATTACACGTCACTTCAAAATGTCGCTTTGTTCCAGAATCACCACAACGCACATTAAAGTTTTAGTCTTACCACAACGAAATTAGTGATCACTTAGTTCACAGACACCCTCTACTCAGCACAAAATATTTAACTATCACTAAATATATATGATTCACAAAACTTGAAACAAATAAAAACGTTGAATGTCGAGTCACTCACACAGTGACCACGCATCGCCGAGAAAATTCAATATGGCTGGCTCACCGACTTGAACATTCACGTCAATGGTACGCGTCGGCCGCTTCGCTTGGCTGGCTTGTTCTCCTTTTCTAATTTCTCGTCCCCTTCCCCCACTTCCCTTTACTGTCAGTTTCCGTCAAAGGACAATCTTCCGGTAATAGACATTTCTCTATATTCTCACTTTGGATACTAATCTTTTTACTGCAAGGTACATACTTCAGGCAATTTGTTACTTCCAAAACGGCGAAGTAAAGCCTCCAAAAACCGTTGCCCTATCCATAAAAACTGCATTAATTAGAGGGTAGTGTAGACCTCAGTTGGCCAACTCCAATAATCTTATAGCCCCTCTACACTACTGTCGAAGTTGCTTGTATATACTTGCGAAGTTGAACGAAGTCCGAAGAATGTCACTACAGCTACACACTCGTGAGACCTCGTAGGGAGCTCAGTCGTCGCATTGTCGCCCGTTGTTGGAACTTCGAGTCCTTTGACTCGGGCGCCAAAACCGACCACGATCGGCAGTCGCCCGAGGCGAGGCGAGGTTGCACGCCAGAAGCGAAGCAAAATGCCTGTCTGCTCTCTCGTATTAACTTCGGGCAAATTTGCGAGCAGTGTAGAGGAGATTTTAAACACTAAAGGTGTTAAGATGTCCGGTTTTTGCTAAAAAAAAAAAAATTTAATTTAAGCCCAAAGCTTAAATTAATTATATTTTTTTTTAAACCAATTTTATTCTTATCGAGCACTCCTAATTAAAATGTTGGCAATACTGATGGATAAGGTTATTTATTTTGATATTTTTGATTCTTTTTCTCTACTTTTCTTTTTTAATCTTCTTTACGGTTGTTTTGATGTCAAATGAATGTCAACTTTATTTCACAATTTCTAGTTTCCTAAATAGATAAATAAATCTTTACAAAATAGCTATATAAGTCATATAAATATAAATTGTAGTTACTTATAATTTATAAGTCTTCGTTTGTAACTTGTGTTGGCTTTGGATTGGTTGGGGAAAAGAATCAAAGAAAAGTCTGGACTGTTTATTACTTAATGTCTAATAAAAAAGTTATAAATATTTGTCGATTCGACGTCACGATATAACTAAGCTGTACATGACTTTACAAGAATGGAATATCAAATAAGCCATATATCGTTAGATATCGGCTTATTTGATATTATTTAGCACAATGACAATCAATAGTGCAAAGTACAAGGCTGATAAAAGTAAAAATTGTAACTGTATTTTGTCTTGTAGAAGGTTTCCTATTCAAGATAATATCAAAACTATCCCTTTGATAGTGGTTGTCGGATTGCTCTGATAAAGAATTAAGAATGAGCTTAAAATAGTAAATAGAAACAATAATAATGGATGTTGTTATAAAAGTTAATAACCAATCAAATGGCCGAGACAAATTAGCAAGGTAATGTTTTTTCATTTAAAGTTTATATATCTGTAATGTATTTTTAATTTATGACAAATGACACATAAGTGCTATTTTAAATACAAAATAATAAAGATATGTTTAAACCATATGTCCACTGTGAGCTTAGATTTAATATTGTATTATAATAGTACCTTTATGTTATTTTCCAGGCTCATACAGTATACCAGTCGCTTAGTTTGGCATCAATTGGAAATAAGACATGCTAATAAATATTCAGTTGACAGAATAAAAAATTTAGAACTTACTTTAAGTTCATTCAGAAAAAGTAAGTAAAGTCGTGTTATTTGCCTAATTGTATTTAAATATTATTTCTTTGGCTTCGCATGGGTAGTAGAGACATCTTCAACATTCATCATCATATTTCAAACAATTTACACAAAACATTAACAAATTATACACCTAAACCTTCCTCTTGAATCACTCTGTCTATTAGTGAAAACCGCATAAAAATCCGTTCAATAGATTTTCAGTTTATCCCGAACAGACAGACAGACGCGGCGGGGACTTTGTAGTTTTTAGTTATTTGACATACATATTTACTTATTGTAATCTTTTAAATGCCATTGTCACATAATTATATGTAACAAAAGTGTCTAACAGGACATAAACACTTAAACCATTACTTTTGTGAAAAAAAAACATGTATTTTCATTTGCTACATACTTAAAAAAACACTGGCATTAAAAAGGTAATTTGAGTCACTTACGCTGATAATATGCATATCCTACTAATATTATAAATGTGAAAGTTTGTGAGGATGTATGTATGTGTAGATGTTTGTTACTCTTGCACGCCAAAACTACTGAACCAATTGCGATGAAACTTGGTATGTAGATAGGATTAACATATATGCTACTTTTTATCCCGATATTCCTACGGGATCGGGACTTACGTGGTTGAAACCGTGGGGCGCTGCTAGAAGATAACAGCCAAAGAGTCAAATGAAAAAAAAACATGTGTAAATATTTAACTATAACTATACATGTACTAGAATTTGCCTATGATAACCTGCTGAGATAGACCTAGCTTAGTATGGAACAAACATTATTCATTCTGCAAAGTGGTATATCTTACTAGGGCCATACCATCTGTTTTAATTGACTAATGATAGCTCTAGCTGGTTGGAAGTGACTGGCCACATATTAGACTGCAACTAAAACATTTTTCTTTATAAGTATTGTGCATTTAGCCATCAGTGGAGCAGAAATAACTTAATTTTTTTTAGCTTCATACACATTACATGATTTTTTTCAGTTTTAAGGCTTGGAAGATGCATAGACACTTGTTACACTGCTTTAAATAGTATGCATATTGAAGACCCAATACTGCGTTTGACTCTGACTATCAGCAAATTGGCTAGTGGATTATTTCTCTATGCAGATCACATTGTGTGGCTCACGAAAAGCGGTTTCCTCAAGACTGACTCAGAAAAATGGAACCGAACTGCAAATAAGTTCTGGCTTTTGTCAATTATCGCAAATCTGGCTAGAGATTTATATGAAATACTTCACCTATTGGAATTACATAAATCAAGATTCTTAAAACCATCAGAATTGTTGAACACATCATTAAGAAATTATGATTGGACTGGTGGAATCAAATATCTGTACATGTTTGTGTCGTGTCATAATGATGTTTTTATTGACACGTTAAAGAACTCTTGTGATATATTCATTCCACTTACTGCCCTAGGATTAACGAAACTAAGTCCTAGCACAGTTGGGGCTTTAGGTGCTGTATCTTCCATAGCTGCCTTAGTAACTGTTGTAAAGCCTATAACCAAATTGGTTCCTGCTTAAAGGAATCCTGATTCATTAACATGTTAAAGTGGTGCTGGGCTATAAATTGTGATATTCTTTGCCTACATTTGTAAAGTACAATAAAAACTAGATAGAAAGGGGCTGGTTGTTGTTATTGGTTAAAGTAATTTATCTTACTGAAAGTTTTTATTTTTCTAAGAATGCTAGCAATGTGTAGTACCTATTCTTGTTATTTCATATTTTGAAGTGAAGGCACTTACTGTAACCCTGGGGAAAATTGTATAAATATTTACAGAAAAAAATTTCAGTCAGTATTTAATGAAAACTTGTTTAAATGTATTTATTATATATTGTGGACTGTTTATAGTAGGTATGTATGTTTTATTTTGTTTATATCTATCCTAGACCTGCAATACTATCAGGTTCGAACTTTTACTATAGATTACGTAAGAAACCATTTGTATACCTGCAGCATTCTAGTTACTTATCCTTATAATTAAAGATTACGACTTAGATGAGTACATTTCATTTTAAGTAACTTTTCCATGGGATCATTATTTGCTCTTAGAAATGTCGTGTCTTAATTTGGAAACTTGGAAATGTAAAATGAACTGATTAACATAATATCGTAGGTATCGGAAGTAATGCCACAGGTTAGGTTAGGAAGCTTAAAAATTTAATTACTACACATGAGGGCCTCATCAAGAGCTGAATTAGAATTATTACCAACTAAGTACATGTGGGTTGTTAAAACTGAAAGAACTTGACAGACAATTCTATTCTAATGACTGGCCTGTTGGTTGCACAAATAAAATTAACAAATTCTGTTACTATAACAAGTGTACCTATAAAAAAACAGCTATACAACCCGAGCACTTTTGATATCCAATCTTATATATTATTTAATATCTTTAAAATTTCCTGATACAAATGTCTTAAATATAATTAATCTTTCATTAGACACATGCTTTTGTATCAATTTTATTCCAATCTATTTGACCATTTAAAAAAAGTACCACCAAAAAAATTTATCCAGCAACAATAGTATTTTGATGAATGCATTTTAAAGGTTTATTTACAAACATAATTTTTTTTTACAAATTTGTATGATGTAAGTACACTGATTCTACTGTATATCAAATCAAGAAATTAAGATTTTGACACTAGGTTTTTTTTTTATGGTATAGGGACAAACAAGCAGACGGGTCACCTCATGGTAAATGACTACTGCAAGTTGCAAGTGCATTGCCTTTAAGGTAGGTGTAGGGGAAAGGTGGAAGATGGGGAGGGGGGGAGGGAAGGGTTAGGGCCTCCAGTAACCTCACTCACTCGACGAAAAGCATGCTTGTATTGCTTGCTTTATGGCCAGTTTTTTGTGAGGCAGTGTTATCCCAGAATGATACCACGGCCTCACAGCCGGCCCATATGTGCCGAGGCTTGGCTCAACCACAATAACTGGTGCCACTGAGTTTACTGTCAGTTACCAGGTATAATTCTAATAACATTAAAAAAAATTAGCAAAAAATTTATTATGAAATTAAAAAGGATATTGATAAAACACTACTTATATCCTTTATTACTAATATATTACCTACAATATGAAATATTTTTATAACCTATATAGCATAAGGATCATTTTTATCAAACAGATGGAACTTTGTGTATGTGGGTTTCGATGTAAAGTCTTTTTTGCCATCTTGCCAGCCTCTTGATGGAGCTTTGTTGTAGTCAAAGGTTGACTTAAGTTTTCCATATAATTCAGCCTCTCTGTCAATATCTTCTCTATACCTATCTTTAGCAACTTTCTTGCCTGAAACGGGATCAGTTATGTCACCAAAATCGTAAACCACCTCTTTAACTTCATGAGTGATTAGTTTCGTAAGTTTTTGTGGTAATGCCTGAATGAGTACAATATCGCCCGTCTTGCACATTGCTTGGGGATCATGACAATAATAGAACTCGTCTTTTCTGAAATACTGGAAATACAAATCACGTTAGTATAATAAATTAATATTAAACATTTTGTATACGAGCCCAAATTACAAACAAGTTACAAACCATTAGTAAATTCTCGTCCAATTCCAACCTTTTAACTCTGATTTTGGCAGCATTTTGTTTTACTGTAGGAACACACTGACCCAGTAATAAAAATTTCTTTGCAGCCTCACCTAGATTTCGGGCCATTATTCAATAGTATCAATTTGATACTACTTCCTATTATATTTATATTGTTGAAAATTGTCATTAACTAATTTACCTACAAATTTTTATATTGGTATGACTTGACATTTGAGTGCACATTGTTGCCATTTAAAAAAAAAGTTAAATACATTTCTATTATTTTGTAATACACAATTTTTTTGCCATTTGATAATTCTATCAAATTTCGTTTTGTTCGTTCTTAATTTTTTACAGCAAGGTCGAACAAAACAAAAAAGTTGATAGAACAATGAAGAACAGTTAACCAAAAATTGAAATGGCAAAAAAAAAATAAGAATGAACGAAATTTTTTGACTCGTATGCGGTCCATTATGCGTTCAGATAAGGCTGACTAGTTGAGCCAGCCTAGCTCCTTCTAGATGCACAGAGGCCTCCTGGGGCGTTCACAGGGTTCCAAGAGCGACCTCGCACCCGCGAGGATATTTGCCCGTTGTGTGGGCACTCCCTCGCCCTGGAGGATAATGTGGGCGGCCGTTTCCTCCGCGTTGAGACATCCTCTGCATAGAGGGCTGTCTGTAGCAATACTCGCATTGATAGTGAATAAGTGCCGGTTTACAGGCAGGTAGCCCGTAATGGTCCCTACAGCTATCCTGGCGTGCGCTGGCTTTGTTTTTGAAGAGAAAACTTCTTTACGCACGTTAGATGTATCTGTGCATATGTATATATTATGTGTTTTAACTTCTGACGTGCAGTTCTACGACTGGCAGTTTTTTTTCATGACTTGGCTGGCTTTATGGTTATCCTACTAATCAAAATTGATATTAAATAATAAAATAATTCAAAACTTGGCTCGGGTCTATGACTATAGTAGTAGGTAGTGGTGGTGGTACCTTAAAGAATTAATTAGTTATTTTATTACAAAAACTGCGACAATCACGGTTATGTAACGGAACTAGACTTCAGAAACTAAACTAATAATTTATTTATTTCCCCTCACATAATACACAAGTACCTCGAAATTTCTATTTAGTTAGTATTTAAAGTCCAAGAACTGACAAGATATAACTATTTAAGACAGTGTTGATTGTGCGCTGGTGTCTGAAAAAGGTTTAACCCTATGTTACAGATCACCAGTCCCTCTTCCCACCGTACAAGAGAATACAAGTTTTTATAGTACTAGCTGCTAACTATGAAATTACAAATATACAGTTTTTACTTTACACTAATAGTAGAACATAAAATGCGTTAATATAACAATAAAAAATAAAATAAAAACATCAGACTAATATTCCTCATCACTTTTATGCGTGTGTCTGTGTTTGTGTGTGCGCGCGTATGTGTTCATGCATATTGCATACATGTGTTTTATTGACATTCCTTCTTTGCAGTCAGGGTCAACTATTTACTGGAGTAAATTTTCGGTTTCCAAATAATTTAAATTTTATAGCCATTCCTTAATCACAATTTTGCACTTTTCTTTTGATAGTGGATATATTGACAATATTCGATTTAGCTTATTATATGTATCTTATATAATAAGCTAAATCGAATATTGTCAATATTCCTAAATAACAAAGAAGCGATGTGAAAAGTTAGTATTAAATTTATATATTTCGCACACCCCGTCTTTTCGTCGTAAAGTATTTATTTTTTTAGGTTAATACACTAAGATAGTGATTTCTTAGGACCGTAGACCTCGGATTTTACGAATAAACGGTAGTAGGGTGAGAGTATGGTAAAAAGTAGTTAATATACACAATATGACAATATCACAATATAACATAACAATATCATATTTATGTTGTTGTTGTGTTATCAATATTATAGTTTTGACTGAGCCAGCAGTTAGGCAAACGGTAATAATACCTCGTATTCCTATGATACCCACAGATTTACCATTTAGTCTTAAAATAATAAATTCCCCGTATAGCTCAACAAATTGAGTCCATGGCACAGACGGCTTCAAGCGGTCCGTAAATGACAGAAATATCGATCAACATACATAAAATGAAATACATACAGCCGAACGAACATAGAACTAATAACCTACTCCTAATTTTTGTGAAGTATTGTAAAAATAATGTTATTGCTTACAATTTAGGCTTAGGTACAGTTGTTTAAAATCGTTTTTTTTTTCCAAATTTAATATGAAATTAGCCATTTTAAATGGAAAACATGAACAAAAGAAAATTAATGTAAAATGAAAAGTACTTGTCACTTTTTTCTTTTTGTTTGTTACGAGTATGGAGGACATTCTCGTTTATTCTCTTAGCAATGCACTCCTAAAGCCTCGCTTGCATACTCTGAATCAAATTCTTCATATTTTCATCTGGAATCTCCAAGACACGTTTTAAAACGTCAATCAGCAGCTGCTGGTTGTAGACCCCTCGTTAATTCTATAAAACCCCTCGTTTTAATTAGACCCACATAATTTTGCTCAAATGGATTTAAGTCCGGACTGTTAGCTGGCCATCGTAATACCTCAATATGAGACTCTTCCAGTACGGCTTGGATCACCAGAGCTGTGTGTGCACGGGCTTGTCTTGCATTAGAACGAACTCAGGACCCACTCGCTGTGCAAATGGGATCACTTAAGGCCTGATGTAACGTTCTGTAGTTATGGTACCCGTATTTAAAATGGTGAGCTCAGTTTTACCGTGTAAGCTAATCCCACCCCCCATTTTATTACGTTGGGACCGCCGAAACTGTCAACTTCGTGGATGCAAGAATCCGAAAACTGCTCGCTGCGTCGTCTCCACGCCCTAATACGCCAATCATCATTAAAAAATGTTTGCTCGGACGTAGGTTACGATGCAACTTACGGGGCGTCACTGTACTATTCCGAAAAGCACTTTAACTGGACATACCGATCCTTGCGAACCGTTGTTTTACGAATCCTACCCGAACCAGGTCTTCTGGCAACACTGTCGGTCTCTTAGAAGCGGTGCCATGCATTTTGAATATCTCTGGGAAAACAACCCAACCGCAAGAACAGCCCGATCCTTCTTGAATCATTGTAATGGTTCTAGTTGCAGTAATAGCATCCATGTGCCTTCGTATTGGTTGCATTATTACGCGAGATGTTAATTAATCAATTAAAATTTTAAAATATTTTTTTTTCCTTAAACAAGCGATACACATTAAGAAAATCGAAGAAAAACATTAAAACAATATCCAATTTAAAATTTTCTTTAAATGATAACCAGTATTTTCAAATTAGGAACTCGGACACCACACATGAGAGATCAGACACCAAAGAGCTCGTAATATTAATTGAATACTACTCATCAGTTACTTTCAGTTCACTAGAGTGCCCTTAAATATAAATAAGCTAATGGCCATTATTTTGTTTGGAGTAGTATATAATATCTGAAGTCATTGAATAATACAAAACACAAATTAGACAAAAACAACATTTTATTTTGTTTTAGACTCATAATTTGTAAAGATTGCTTGTGTAGGCGATATCAGTCCTGCGCTAATAGTTCTTTTTCGAGCGCCGCTCCCATGAGGTTCCAAGAGCTGTCATCGTCATCTGGCGGCTCTTCATCTGAAGGCGGTGACGACCTTCGTAGTCGCTTGCGGGGTCGAGGCTCTTCATCTGTAGAAGTAATTAAATGAGTTATGAAGCTGAGTAGCACCCAGATGATAGATTTTGCTGTCAGTTTACCACTGTCCAGTAGGATTATGTTGAAACTATGCATAGTTTAGCGCAGAAGTGTTGTGATCTTGACTGGCCTGTTGGTCTAGTGGTTAGTTGACCCTGACTGCTAAGCCAGAGGTCGTGGGTTCGATTCCCACCCAGGACAAATAATTGTGTGATGAGCACGATAATTTGTTCTGTGTCTGGGTGTAATTTATCTATAATATGTATGTATTTAGAAATATAAAAGTATGTTACCATAGTACAGGCTCTGCCTAGTTTGGCATCTGTGGTGTGGAGTTATTATTATGGAGTTATCCTGGGTGCTTTCCAACAAAATATGGTCAATATTAGGATTTTAAGGGAAAATATTTGAGATATCCATAAAATTTTGCCTATGAAGTCATGTTCTGTTTGATAAATTTTGAGCATAACCACTATGACAGAATAATAAATAAACACTAATAAGTTTAAAACATCACACATTAAACAGTTTCATGATATGATGAATGTTCGAAACGCTACGATGTAGCGATAACATTATGAGCTGTAATAAGTGGATGATAGCAGAAATTATCCAACCTATAAAAAGTTTGACTGTTCAACAACAGTTAAACTTTAGCTGTAATTATAAAATGAAGTACTGTAACCTATAAGTACATGCATATAACATCTTACTCTACACATAACATACTAAGAATCTGGCCATTACAATTTAATTACCTCGAATTGTTCTCGAAATTTAAAAAGTTAAAAGTCAAATTTAAGACGGATCTATCTACATGCAGTTTTATAAATTTTGTTTGTGTCGAAGCGAGTTGTGTAATATCTTGTCAAAAGGACAAGTTGTCGAACTTTGTATCTTAATGAGATTTTGGAGGGTTTACAGTAGGCTTGTGTAGTTCACGAACTAAGTACTATTAGGAATTCATTCCTGACATGGAACTAGAACGAACTATTCCGTAAGCTTATAGTACTTCGTTCATTTAGTACATTAGTACTGTGAAGAAACATGGAACGACTGAATCATCGTCGACTAAAAAGTCGTACGTTGCGTCCCCGCGCGACACGGCGGCAAAAGAACGAATAATAATTAATCAGATGCATGCTGTCTGCATTAAATTTTAGATAATTTGTACTCATTAGTTTCCATTTGAATTTAGTAGATTGTTAGATTAGCAAACAAACACCGAAACCAAAACAACAACACCATTTTGCGTGTTATTATTTTTATTTGGTGTTTTTTTGCTTATGCATTGACTTACTAATTATATTGTTATATAATATATTTTTGTTATATAAATGTAAATCAATTAGTATGATCATTTTACGCGTATAAGAATGACAGTCTTAAGTATGCAAAGTATGAAGAAGATCCAAATATTAATTCAATGCAGTTACAGTGTACTACGTACTACTGAACTAATAGAACTAGAAGTCCGAACTAGTACATGTGACTGACTGTCCTAGATTGGAGCGCTCTTTTCAGTGACCGAGCAAGAACAAGCCTAGTTTACAGTTTAATGGTTCTGCATTATATTTGCATTAGCATCTTGTAGACGTATATTATCTGCTATATTGATAGTTACATCTGAGAGAAGGGAAAATATGATAGGTTTAATTTGTGACTCACCTGCATCTGAACCATTTGTTCCCTCAGCTTCCTGTGAGTCTTGTAATCTAGAATTGAAATACCTTAAGTACAGAATAAATAGAAACTTTTGGACATTTTAAAAACCTAGGTTCATTAAATTTCAGTTCAGACAAGAAATAATGCCAGTTAATACAAGTGAGTTCTAGTTCTACAAACGAAAAACACCAATTTTCTAGTGGTATCACCTCCTGGTGTTGGTCAACTGAAATTTTATTTAAAATGGTCAAGATTTCACCACTTGTTCTTACCTGTCTTGTAAACTATTTTCAGCGCTAACAGATATTAATCTATCTTCAGGAGGATTTTCTTCATCATCTAAGTCGTCATCACCTGGTTTTTCTTCATCTGAAGAGCTTTCATCCGATTCGTTGAATATGTCTTCAACCTATGGAAGTGAAGATTTTATTGTAGTTACAAGTGAAGCATACTTATTTGTTACTAGATGATTTTATGTATTTAGTAATTGACATGTGATTTAGACATCTACCAGTGTACAACTAGGCCGTTACCGGATCCGTTACTTCAATCACACCTCTATTCTGTCCATTATTTATTTTCTTTTCGACAGTTTCTGGAGAACGTAAGGACGCGTATCCACGGCCGCCGTTACCGGGACTTTAACGAGAACACGGTACTTCGAGCAGATTTACAGATGACGTGACAGCGATAGTACAACCGATGTCGGTGTTCATCACGCCATGCGATCGCCCAGTACGATGGCAGTCGGGCGACGCGAGTACAATGGACAGGCGGCTATTGTAAATGTGTGTATCCCTACTTCGGTACCGACATCTCGTTCTTGGTGAAGTCCCGGTGAAGTCGGCGTGGACAAACGCCCTCATTCTACATAATTAATTCTTATGTATAATAAATTAAACGTGAGTAGTAAAATTTATTGAACAAGTTCAGTATTTTTAGCTAAAATTAACTTTGACATAATTCAAATCGATTCGATCAAATCGATTTAAACTTCCTATCGAATAAAATCGATTGTGTCGACATCATTTATTGACTACTCATGGAATTGTCAAAAAGAAAATAAACTAGTGGACAGCACTGATATAAGAAAAAGGGCGTACGCCCTTGTTTGAAAATCATTATATAGATAATTTACTTTTCTAAAAAGAATTCAGTATATCATAAACAGTACATTTTAAATCGCCATTTTAGGGTTGCGTAGTTCGTGGTAGTTCATCTGCTATCGAAAGCGTGCTCCAGAGTTTATTTTAGATTTTAACAGTGAAATGTGCCTATTTTTGGTGGTTTTTGTGATATTGAAAGGGCTAATAAATAATAATCTTTTATGAAGTCAGTTAAAAACTAAAATGTTATTTCGATATTACTCCATACTATTTGTTGGGGGCGGAGTTCTGCCATATTTGAGAAACATTTGACTTCAAGTCACGTGACTATATTCCCTATCTACTCTTCTTTAATCTATGGAGGACAGAGTTTAGTGTAGTAATTTCTATATTATCCATGACAATGTGGTGGTTGACGGTAAAGTCAATTACTGAATGTCAAAACAGGACACTATACAAACTTGAATGAAATTATAACTTATGACGTCATACTTAGCTATCCTCAAACCATTTTCTTTTACTCTTAGGTTCAACAATTAAAAAAATATTAACAGTGAAAACAATAAAGAAATATTTTTTTCAAATTGTGATATAAAACTTAATTTAATGAAGTTTATTAAATATTTTGTTTTAACCATAGGCAAAGTCTACCAAATTTTAGAAATTACCGATAGATGTTGAAGGTTAGACTGAAAATTGTTGAAAATGTAACCAGTAAGTGAATGATGCAAATGAAGAAATATTTTAAATAAAAAATATGGATTGCATTTTAATTAATTGGTGTCTTTTTTATTCAGGAAGTTGCGTATCGTGCGTTACATTTTTTGAAATAAAATATGCAGCAACGCAATATAAAATATGCAAATGTATATTTAGTTATGTCAACACATTTTTTGTAAAAATACACATCAATTAATGATTATTATGATGTAAAATTAATAATTGTAAAAGATATATTAGTTAAAACAATTTTCTGAAAGAAACTTGTCTAATTTACGTTTCTTCTGTAAAGAAGCAATAGTAAAGTAAAGCTTAAATATAGTCCTAACGCCATTGGCGAGTTAAAAATAGTACACATACCTCTCTATCCATATCGGCGATGTCATCGGTGGAGAAGGAGAGCAGTGGGTTGATGGTGTCCATGAACCGTCCCGAGGGCGTGCGTTTACGCTGTGCGGCGGCGGGCAGAGGCGCCACCGCGGGTGGCGGGCTACTGCAGTGCGCCGGCGGCCGGCGGCAGCTGCTCTGTGGGACACACTGCGCGCTACACTACCTACATACACTACATAATAGGGCTGCTGCAGTGCGCTGGCGGCCGGCGGCAGCTGCTCTGTGGGACACACTACGCGCTACACTACCTACATACACTACCTACATACACTACATAATAGGGCTGCTGCAGTGCGCCGGTGGCCGGCGGCAGCTGCTCTGTGGACACACTGCGCGCTAAACTACCTACATACACTACATAATGGGGCTGCTGCAGTGCGCCGGCGGCCGGCGGCAGCTGCTCTGTGGGACACACTGCGCGCTACACTACCTACATACACTACATAATAGGGCTGATGCAGTGCGCCGGCGGCCGGCGGCAGCTGCTCTGTGGGACACACTACGCGCTACACTACCTACATACACTACATAATAGGGCTGCTGCAGTGCGCCGGTGGCCGGCGGCAGCTGCTCTGTGGGACACACTGCGCGCTACACTAACTACATACACTACATAATAGGGCTGCTGCAGTGCGCAGGTGGCCGGCGGCAGCTGCTCTGAGGGACACACTGCGCGCTACGCTACCTACATACACTACATAATAGGGCTGCTGCAGTGCGCCGGTGGCCGGCGGCAGCTGCTCTGAGGGACACACTGCGCGCTACGCTACCTACATACACTACATAATAGGGCTGCTGCAGTGCGCCGGTGGCCGGCGGCAGCTGCTCTGTGGGACACACTGCGCGCTACACTACCTACATACACTACATAATAGGGCTACTGCAGTGCGCCGGTGGCCGGCGGCAGCTGCTCTGTGGGACACTGCGCGTACACTACCTACATACACTACATAATAGGGCTGCTGCAGTGCGCCGGTGGCCGGCGGCAGCTGCTCTGTGGGACACTGCGCGCTACACTACCTACATACAGTACATAATAGGGCTGCTGCAGTGCGCCGGCTGCTCTGAGGGATACACTGCACACTACCTACATATACTACAGTATAGGCCTGTTGCTGCTCTGTGGGACAATCTGCGCGCTATACTATCTACATACACTACAGTACTGGAGGGGTTTTCAGCTTCATACCTACCTGTCAGGATTACAGAAAAGGATATAGTGTACTTTTATTTAGAAAAAAAGTAGTTTTCCCAATGCGTAGAAAAGTGACAAAATCGACATAAACACGAAAGGCAAATGCTATGAATTATCATTATCATCAATTAACTTTTTGGTATGGAACAAACATAGAATTTTGCATAAGACTTAATTAAATATGGACTAAGACCATATACCTGTCCACCTCTTTGTAGAGGGTACAATCTCTCGTCAACTCGTTCCCATCTCTCAGCACAAGTCCACATCCAGTCCGGGGTCACCACATGAAATTTGTTCGCTGTTCCATCGCCCTTTCGTCGACTAGCGTTCACTTTTGCTGTCCCTGTAGAAATCAAAAATGTACAATTTTAGTACAAATAAGGTAATAAGTAAATAGTTATTACTTTATTTGTACACCAGGATTTATACCTGGGCAATCTTTTTTGTGAAAGATTGCCCAGGTATAAATTGTATATTTGTGTATTTTAGTAAATACACCTATTTACATAAAAGACAAAACCTCTTAATACAAATTTTATACAAATAGAGCTATTTCCCAGGCTGTAAAATAATTTTATATACAAGAATTGCTCGTTTTAAGTTATTAGATTAGTCTACTAACAAATTGTATGTTGTGTTGAAATTTAGGTATTAGTAAAGTAGTCATCATCCTCCGCGCCTTTTCCCGACTAAGTTTGTTTGGTGGTCGGCTTTCAGTCTAACTACGATACGGCCGACCTTTGATATTTTACGTGAAGCGACTGCCATCAGACCTCCACAACCCAAGTACTAGGCGATATCGAAGTTCTGTAGTTAGACCAGGTTGTCAGACTTTTTAGGGCTCCAACTACCCGTAACGAATTTATATATTACTTAACTGTATAATGTGCTAACCTACTCGGTTACCACATAGCCACGAGCCCCTCTAGTATTAGTAAAGTAGTAGTAGTAGTAGTAGTAGTAAATATCTACGAAACAAAAAAAAATTACCTGCTCTTACTGCCACCAAATGTGTAGTCTTATCAGTATAATCCTGTGTCACCTCAGCCCCTAGGCTCCTGGCCACTTGATACGCCCTGGATGTTTCCAATCTTTGATGTGTTGGCACTAAACCACTAAATACTAAGCTTGTGCCAGCTAAAACTTCACTTTTTACTTCAGGTATTATACACTTTAAGTCTGGTATTTGGTTCTTGCCCATTTTGTCATAGAGATCATAGAAATGCCTGAAAAATATATTGACAATTTTTTAATTTGCTTTAAATTGCTTCAGCAATTTACAAAGAATAAAGAAACAGGGATAATAGTCAGAAAAGGCCACTTTTTAAAATGTCACTTGTGATTAAACAATAACAACTCTTACTTATGTATCCTTTTAAGTATATCTTCCAAATAAATTAAATAGTCATCTGGGTCTTCCACCTCTATTTGTCCATCAGAAGTTTCAGTCCACTTTGATTCTGTAGGGTCCTGAGCTATTCTCTCATCACTCTCTTGATTAGCTTCCTCACTCTTCATTACCTCAGTGTTATTGCTTTTGACATCTTTAGTTAGTATTTTGCCATTACCACTATCTTCTTTGCTTTCTTTGTTCTTTGAAGCGTCTTTTTCTTTTTGTTCAGGCTCAGCGTCTAATGTGGGCATCTGATTCCCTTGTGCGGCGCCGTTTAAACCAATAGCTATTTTAGGTTTTTCGTTTTCTGTAAATTGTTTATGTATAGTGTAAGATACTTTATTATACTAAAAAAGTGACAAAACACAAAGCCTGTGCCAATAAGCACTCACAACACCAAAGGTTTCTCGCCTTGGTGACCTTATTTGTTTTGGAAGGACATTTGGGACGAAGTGCTAAATGCTTTTCTCTTTGACCTATTGGAACAGTTACACATTTGAAGGGAAATACCTGATATACCACTACGCCGAAAATGTTGTATTCGTGCGCAACAAATATAACATTTTAGGCGTATTCATCTAATTGTGCTTATGAAGACGATATTAATTGTATTATAAAGTAAATCCTACCTGGCGGAGGTGGTGCATTTATGTCTCCAGTCGATTGAAAAAACGAATATGGCCTAACATGAATCAAATTGGTTGCATGTCGCCACACGTCTTCACGGTCGTCAATTATGCATACCATATTATCGCCGCATGGAAATAATGCCCTGCAAATAAAATTAATAATACATGCTACACAGGTAATAATATGAAGTCGTATTAATATGGTATTCAAATAGGTTTTTATGTGATTGCCACTTTTCTTTAGTAAATTTACTAAAGAAAAGATTACTATTTTTGAAGAATATCTTTTCGACCTTTTTGAATCAGCAATTACCTATAAGAGTCTTTGCGTTAGAAACACCTATACAGCATCCCATAACCCGTGTCTACTGTCTGGGAGGCCAGGAATAACTCAAGTCTCCGAATTAAGCTACTGTGGAATAACAAGCAGTTTCACCGTGGTATGCATGGTGCCATGACTCCTGCTAGCGTCGTAATTGCTTTGGCTTGACAGGGAGGGTTACTCTACCTTGCATTCACTGTATATGGTTAATGCTCAAATGCATGGATTTGCATCTATGGCAGAATTCTGCAATCTACACTAGTCAACGCCAATGCTTAACGATGGGTATACAATTTTTTTAAATATAAGTTGGTAAACCTGCATTAGGACAGCTTGAATGATGGTAGGTAGGTTCCAACAAACACCCCAACTTTGTGTTACAAGCATAAGAAACAAGCATTAAACTTACTTAAGATTTGCTGCTTTTGTTCTAGCATCAAAGCACTCATCTCTGGACAGAATTCTATGTGAAAAGTACTTTTTTTCAGGGTCAAGTAAATCAGCTACTGCATGCGCATACTGTCGCGCTCCAAAAGTACAAACATGCAGTTCGTAATTTTGTGAGGCAGATTCAAGAAATTCTTTAGTACGTGGACGTAGGCGCGTGTGACACCACCGACCGGGGCAGCCAGGACCTCGCAAGAAGAAGTGGAGAACACCCTGATGTGAAAAAAAAACTTCTAAGTAGAATGCACAAGTATAACGGTTTCCACACCAGCCTATCATCATACAGTACCTCTTATTTATTTATTAAATAGTCAACACAGTGCAACCACATCATAAATATTAATACATTTTATATTATACCTATTAAGATTTATAAAACAATTTTAGCTACCTATTCTGCTATAACCCAAATATAATGAGGATTATTTTCCAGAATATTGTACTTTGTGTAGAAATGTTGACATTTAAAAGTGACCCCAGTTAGAGAAAAGTTAAAAAGCATGTGCATAGTTTTCATAACCAATGTGGAAGACTAAGTATTTATTTATTTATTATATACTTAAGTTCATGTATGTATATTTATATAATAATATGCTTATGGTTAAGTACTCGTATAAATTTATAGGAAGTAAAGTAGTTGAAACATCTTTTTATTTTCTATTTATTAGCAATTACAAATTTTGTTACAATTTTTTAATACACCACTAACTACCACAGTCTCTCTAAACAATTTTGATCCATCCTAAGGTTGCCTGGAAGAGATTACTTCTTCACATAAAGTGTACAAATAAAGTGTTATCTATCTATCTAAGTATTATGATATGACATGTTGCTTTAATTAGAGATTTTAACATTAGAATGTCAACTGAACTACAGCTGGAATTCATATGTCAAAATCTCTAAATCTGGCATTAGATTATTGATATAATACGTATATTATGCAATGAGAGATTTTTTACCTTCAAATTAGGTGGTATATTATCATTAGTGGTGTGAACTAATGTTTGATCTAAGTCCACAAGCAGGACCAGCTTTCTATCTTTAAGAAGACGCTCAGCATCTTCCCGACCAAGTTTTTGTGCCAATTCTTCAGACACCTGAAACATACAAAGAGAAAATTGACATTTTACTAACTACTTAATTAAGATTATAGTAGGAACCTATTAGTTTCAAAGGATGAACTTTTGGGTAGATTTCAAGTTTCAGTTCAGATTTTTAAGATATTTTATTCTATATTGAAATTCTCTATATGAAGTTTTATTTGAAATTGAGGGGCTTGTGGCTAAGTGGTAACCAAGTAGGTTAGTACATCACAAAGTTAAGGAATACTAGCCAGGTCAGTCTAGGATGGGTGACCAGTCTTAAAACATTGAGACTCCTCCGTGCCCCTAAAAGCACATTAAACAGTCGGTCCCGGATGCTATACAACCATCTGTGGCATTTAGTTACAGGTAGTTGGAGCCCTAAAAAGTCCAACAACCTGATCTAACTACAGAACTACAATATCGCCTAGTACTTGGGTTATGGATGTCTGATAGCAAATGTTTCACGAAAAAAACCAAAGTATACCAAATCATAGTTACACTAAAAGCCGACCCCAACTTAGTTGGCAAAAGACGCGGAGGATGATGATTATTCTATATGAAATTAATACCAATGTAGCCCTCGTATCTGTCTTTCTTTCAAAGCTCAATAAAAGAAAGTCTTCAGAAGGGTATTATTGATGTCTGGATTTTTAGTGAAGTTATAAAAAAATAGGTATTATAACTTGTATCTAATCCATAAGCTGAAGCTCCACTTTCACAATATAAAAGTTTAAAAGATACAATATAATGATCCCTGTCTGCCTGTGTATGTGTTATTAACTGTGATACATCCAAAACCTTTTATAATATAAAAATATATCATACCTGCCTATTAATTTTCATTGTTTGTAATGTAATTAAGCTTAAACTAGGTGCCATAAAACGGAAAAGCAAAAAAGTATGACTATTTTGAATTAATTTCAGTGGTATTCATCATAGGGTTTGATTAGATTCATTTTAATTCAATTATAGTTGGTACACATTATTACAGATCTTATATAACATAAGCTTGAAATATATGGGTGCTACAGCAGTTTTTTATTTGTTTTTTTATTAGTTGATTTCAACTATATAACACAAATCTATTCCAAATGGTACTAATACATTTAACTTATTAATTACTCACAAAAACATCATCTCTAGGTACATTTTTAATGTTTTTTTTTGTAGGTGCTCATTACAAGAGCATTCTATTAAGAAGTTGCAGCTACGATACTTTACCTTTAGTTCAGGTACAGAGTGCACCATGGGAACTACGGCTACGTCGCGACTGGTTACTTCGTCGGTCCGCAGATCGGCACCACACTCTGCACACATTTCCTTCATCACAGTTGGATGCCGACATTCTTCCAACTCTGCTATAGCTTCCCTGATCAACCATAAAATATAAATTTATTTAATAATAATTCCATCCTAGGGCGATATGCTAGATTGTCATTACTCAAAATATGCTAGTTATATTATTTATTTAAAAAAGCAAATATTAAACGTAAAAAAGATGTGTGATATCGGTAGTAATTATTGTTTTCATTTTTAATGTACAATGATGTACAGTTTTAAACAGGTTAACATTTAGGCGGGAAATTAGCGCTTGCGCTGCACTTGTATTTGCCGCGCAAATAATGCAATTGCAATAAGAAATAAAAAGAGTGTCAATACTTTATAAACGATGCAATTTGTATTGTTTTGATATTATTGATGAATGATAAGTCTATAATTTTATTTTACGGCGCATTTACAGTGTGACGTCACTTACCCAGGCTCCGCAATGTCTCCTTCCTTCACCTTGATCGATGAGATAGTACCAGCACGAAGTGCTTTAAATTTCTTCAATTCAGTAACATTGCCTGACGAATCATTATATAAAAATAATATTTGACCTTGTGAAACAAAAACACCTTGTTTTACTTTCCACTTAACTACTTTCACAGGTTTTTCTGATGGAACAAAAATAGGCATAGTTTTGTCGGCCATCTTGAACGGATATTGCGCGTTATTTGTAGAATGGCGATGTCCTATTGGCCCACCGATGGGTGTTTTGGCGGTTAACATATATGGACCAATGAAATTACAATAAACGTAAAATCAATACACATGAATCTGTCACCGGAAATGGATATTCGAGTCCTTCTCAGGTCGAACTGTCACAAAATAAAACGTTTAAAAACCAAGAACGTGATAAAGAAAGAATTAAAAATATTAGAAATGTATTAGTTTTTTTAAATTAGTTCTACCGTGTATGGTTTGAACTGTAATTTTTTTTTTATTAAAAAAATATTTTAAATCGCAAAGATTTACACATTATTACCTTAATAAAGCAGGTAAGGTCTTTACCTAATCATCACACTTCAAAAGTGTCTAGGGATCAAGTTCGTTTTAGAGTATCGCCGCGATTGAAGATGATTATTATTTTAACTTTTTTGTATCGTTATTGATTATTTTTTTAGTGATTTTCACCATTTGAATAAAGAATTTCCTTTAAATTTTCATTAAAAGTACTAAATCATCTGTCAATCAGGATTCCTATAAAAGTGTGTACTAGCATTTTTAGAAAACCATTACAATTCCTGTACCGGAACTGAAAAAAATTGCAGCGATATGGAGCGACATTGACATTCATTTGACACGCGAAGAGATGACGAGAGCCGTCGGAATGTTGCAAGTTGGTTCCAGGCAACGTACTGTGGAAGTCGCTATTGGCACTACACACTTGCACGTCCACATACGGCTAGGGTCGTAACAGGCACTATTGCCGATGCTCGGATCAACGTTCTGCCGTGGCGTGCTCAATCGCCAGACCTCAACCCACCTCAACCCAATTGAGCACCCATGTGATATGGTTCAAAGAAGAGCACTGTCGAGTATGAATGCCGTGCAACATTTTGACTTGTTAAAAGGAACGTGTGCAGTCATTCCTCAAAGTGATTTTGATGAATTGATTTTTAACATGATAAATCGCTGTGATTGTGTGATTCGTGTCAATGGTGGAAACACAGATTATTAATTTATCTATCTTTACAATAAACTTTTAAAAATCCTCATTTTTGCCATTTAATTGATTACTTTCCCACAATTTTAAAAAAAATTTTTTTTTCTTACTTTTACAAAATAATACATAGTATTATATAGTAGTAATGTAGACAAACATATTAGGAATTAAAGTAAGAAACCAGTCTGGAAGACTAGATTTTAGTAAATTATTAATTAGATATTTTTTGATCACTAAAAATTTACTTGGCCCCTAGACACTCTTGATGTTTTTATATGTATAAAGTAGAATGAATCTTTTTTCATATTATACTATTATAATACATTTTATAGGTGAATATAAAAGAATATTGATTGTTTAGTTCTGATCAATCAGAGCTTTAGTTTTGAAAAATTGTATGCAAACAAGCCGCTTTTTTAATGTAATAAAATAGGACATAATTTTGTAGTATTACTCAAATCAATATGATACCAGAAACCACAAAAAAAAAACAAATAATATTGTCATATTACACTATTCATAAACATACGTATACTAAGATCGTCACATGACTTGATTGATGCATTGGATTTGCGATGAGTCGGAACGGCTGATGGTGAGTAACGGCCATAAATATAATAAAAGTCTATGTAACATGAAATTACTCTATGGTCTCGGTAATCAAAACAAAAATCCTCAACAAAATTTATATCCTGATGTATATAATGTTCTAGCCTCTTTTATAACAACCTATGAATCTTTAAAAATCTAAATATGTATATTAATTTGTTCCTTATCTCCTTTTGATTCAGATCTTATCCAAATTCAAAATTTCCTTTTATTTTTTCATATTATTTCCCTACCTTTTACTTGTTTGTGGCGATACGAACCGTGATGGCGCGTTTACACGCTGGCGTTCAAACCGACATTCAACGAGCACATTCAACGACGCAAGCGTGTGAACAGGCTGTTTGTGCATGCCTGCGTGAATGTGATCGCGCTTGGCGCCGATCGGGACGACTAACGCCTGCGTTCACACGCTCGCGTTCAAACCGACATTCAACGACGCAAGCATGTGAACAGGCTGTTTGTGCATGCTTGCGTGAATGTGCACGCGCTTGGCGCCGATCGGGACGACTGTCGGTTTTTTGACACACTTCAAAGGGTGAATGTGCTTGTGTGCCTGTTTACACACACACACACACGCTCTCGGCCGCGTTAGTATAGTTTTCATCTTCGTGGCATACAGACGACGTAACGATCGAAATTAATTTTTGACGACACCAAATATATCGGAGTGGTCTGAACCTTTATCATGCATGAATCGAAAGCAAAAGAAGACTTCAGAAAGATGTTTCTGAACTATTCTTTTAGTAAAAATAAATATTGTTTATCAGGGCCCAAAACAATATGAAACAAAATAGTGCCAATTCATAGGATTAAAGTTAGTATTGATTGATTGACGATTAGAGAATTGTAACTAATCGCATATCAATGATGTGCAGTAAATAAAATAGATTTATGTATGCCTTAAAACAGTTACGAAACACATTTAATGAAGAAGCCGCCCCCAATGCTTATCATGGTTAATTATGTTCATGTTTATTAGAAATAATAAAAAATTATATTCAAAAGTTAGCGAGGATAGTAAATTCATTCAAAGAGATCCCACTAAAGTAAGAAACGAATTATGTAAAAGCACTCTTCGATGTAAAAATAGTTATAACGCATGTCAAATAAAAAAATCAAATTTAAAGTTTTGGCTACTTGAAAAGTGTTTTTACACCATAAATGATTTTTTAATTGTAAAACCTAATAGTTTTAAGTAAAATTTCGCATGCATAATTATGTCGGGCTGTTTTTTTTTTCAATAAATATAGATCAAGGCCAAAGCAGTAGCTCCCACGAGATCTACGTCTACATCGTCTCCCATGTTTGCACTGACTACCATGTCCACAGAACACTAATACCCTACGGACCACGCCTGCAAGTGTGTGAAACAGGGCTGCCAGAGTGTAAATTGGATACAAAATTGGTATAATATCGGTTATCTTTTGTATCCTGTTTGTATAGTAGATTGCATTGCATAATTGGATACAATGTCATTGCTGATGTTATAGCGTAAAAAGTACGTGCATACACATAGAGATACTTAAAACAAATCATGTCTGTGATAAACTGTTAAATCCTTATACGTTAAAGTTAAAACACCTTTTACTAAATTCCCCAAAGAGTGACGTTCTATAGTTGTACAACACTGATTTTGTATAATAGTACATGATTTGTATAATTTCCGAGTCTTAGCGGTATAAAATAAGTTGTCTTTACTGGCAGCCCTGGTGTGAAAAGCTTGTGTGGCACGCTGCGTGGCAGGCTGCCCGCCGAGCTGCGTGCCATGCTGCTTGCCAGGCTGCACGGCGTGCGTGTAAACGTACCATGAGCCATACCAAAAAAAAAAAAACAGTTTATTAATCTAAACTTACATTATCTGTACTTCTGTACTTCGGTTAAATGTCAAAAAACAGCAACAATTTCGTTGTGTATATTCCCGTGTAACGAGTTTTTGATAATTATTATTTTTGATTTTATTTGTTTTCTGTTGAATTTAATGTAAATAATAGCTTCCTAATAAACTAAATATGACGGAGGAAAACATAACAGTAAGCGACAACTCTGATTTAGAGGATGGCGGAAATCCTGAACTTCGCGGATACTTGAGTAAATGGACAAATTACATTCACGGTTGGCAGGACAGGTTTATTGTTTTAAAAGATTCTACATTATCATATTACAAAAGTGAACTGGAGAGTAATCTTGGATGCCGAGGTGCCTTATGCCTGAAAAAAGCCAAAGTCAAGGTGACTGTGTTTATAACTGAGATGTCTAATGAAAAAAATTAATTTGTTCTTGTTGCGTCGAATTTTTATATCTGGTTATAATTTATTCTGGTTTTGTACAAGTGAATTATGCATGTGATTTAGCTTTTAACTCTTTGTGTCATTTGACCTTGTTTGTTTATTACTTTGTATACATTTTAGCCCCATGAGTTTGATGACTGCAGATTTGATGTGTCAGTAAACGATTGCGTCTGGTACCTAAGAGCCACTAGCCCAGAGGAAAAACAGCAATGGATTGATGTTCTGGAGTCTTTTAAAGTGAGTTCACATGCTTATGTTATAAGTTATTTATAGCAATTATAACATTACACATTGAGGAAAAACCTATATATATATACCTATCAACATTGCAACAGGCTAACCATTTCTGATAAGTGCTTTAATAAATTTAGTGTTTATAGTACAATGTGAATACAACATTTATTTTTGCTTTTTTCACTACAGATGATTAATTGCTTTTGTGCTAAGAAACTTATTGTACTCAGTTACCACTTTTTAGACTAGCTGTACATGTAATATTCATCTCATCTATTTTTTTTCTGCTTAAAACTTGTTATTATAAATAATGCCTATAGTTCTTCGATCACTAGGCAATGCCTATGTCACAAGCATTGCCTCAGTCACAATCCTATTTTATTTAAATAAAACTAGTTATTAAGGATTCTCTCATCAATGAAGGTGTGTCAAGTGGCATCATATAAACTAAACTGTAAAGGGAACACAATGAAATGTTAGTTATGGAAATAGTTGTCAAACAAGTGTTGTTATTATCATATTTATGTACTTAAAAATGCTTACATAGTATCAACATTCTCAAACTAGTAATATATATTATGACTACTAAAAGACTTACACAGATCAGGTTTAGGAATATCGAGTAAGTAAAGTATTTAAAAAAAATGTAATGTAGTGTAACATTCTGGAACATATTACACAACTCTACAAAGACCCAAACTAATCAGGTTCTAGAAAATGGATAAACATACTAAGATACCTTTTTATTAAAAAAATATGATACACTAGCTGCTCCCCTTGGATTCACCCACTTTAGTTCCGATGCCATAGAAATATTGGGATATAAAGTAGCCTAGTATATAATCCAGGTCTCCAGCTATCTACATAACAAGTTTCATCGCATTCGGTTCTTTAGTTTTTGCATGAAAGAGTAACAAACATCCATACTTCCTCACAAACTTTCACATTTATAATATTAGTAGGATAAAATCACCCAGACAAATGCAAATAGACATTTCTATAATATTTGCACTGAGTGGTATTGAAAACTGCGACCCAGAGGTTGACTTGTTGATGATTACTACTACATTAATGAAGTGCGGCAATAAGATACAAGTATACATGTCATGTAGTTAATCTCCCAAGATAAGAAAAATGACTGAAAACATAATTTAAATGTTGTCTATGTTATATTGATTGGCCTGTTGGTCTAGTGGTTAGTGATCTTGACTGCTGAGCCAGAGGTCCTGGGTTCGATTCCCACCCTGTGTCTGGGTGTAATTTATGTATAATATGTATGTATTTAGAAATATATAAGTATGTTTATCAGCAGTCTGGTTACCATAGTACAGTCTTTGCCTAGTTTGGAATCAGACGGCCATGTGTGAGACATGTCCAGTTATTATTATTATTATATATCTGGTAGGATTGAAGAAACTTGGAGCGGAACAAAGTACACTTTCAGAAATATATATGACATAGAAAAAATTTAAGACAGTCATTCTGACTTGCACAGTAAAGAAATAATCACGCCATTTTTGTTGCTATTCTACATCTTTGTGACTATTAAAGTAGCTTAATGAAGAGAAAACTTATATACAAACAAAACTTTGCTTATGTTAGCACATAGGTTTGCTCTTTATAATGATACTTACTGTTAGGGGCCCTCCATTAACCACGTCACACGTCAAGGGGGAGACAGGGTAAACGTAGTGTGACATTGTGTGACAAGGGGTGGGGGCATGATCCTCCCTCCCCTTGTCACACGTAAGCTTCGTGATGTCATATGTCAAAATCTAAAGTATTAAACACAAAACATTACCCGTAAACGAAAAACTACATATGCTACTACACTTTTATATCACTTTTATATAAAAAAAACAATTAGGCAGTCATGGGACTGCCGAAAACATTACCTGTAAACGAGAAACTACATATGCTACTACACTTTTATATAAAAAAAAAACAATTAGGCGGTCATGGGATTGCCGACAGAAGTGACGTGAAAACTTGACGAACTTAAAACGTCACATTAGCAGGTTGGTGACATTAATTAATAAGGAGCTGACAGAACTCAATGGTTAGATTAGCGCCCTCTAGTGGATCTATATATGTATTATTGACGTGACGGTCACGAGTACAGTGCTTTTTCCCCATAGCAAAAGTGCACAAACATGCCCAAAGAAGTTTTCACTTCACAAATTTTAGAACTGCTCTTTCAGGGTGTAGAATTGCAAAATATGTGACGTCACACCAGGGAGTTGTGGTTCCACAAATGGGACCACCTGTGACATGGACGCAGGGTACAAAAATCATGAAATTCGTGTGACGTAATTTTTGGATGGCTCTTTGCAACCTATTATTGATTTGATTTAAAGTAAATATTCAAAATTATGTTATTTTATTTTATTTGGCAGGCTTACGGCCTAAACAGTATTATAATGAAATTCGTAGTAACAGATGCCAATTACAAGCTTCCACATTTAAAGTTAAAAAGTTAACTGTTCATAAAATATCTAGTGAATGCACTCTTAGTGGGTCTTTTTCATTTCTCTCATAAAACTAAGCTTTAGTTATGTCTTCATATTACATAATATATTATGATTAATATAATTGTTATACATCAATATGGTTTTTCCACAGTTCATATTAGGAATGTTGCCCATCTTGAGAATATGATATACTTGGGTCCCTAGCAAGTATTTAACTCTTTTAATCAAGTTCTCTATAATTTATTCAAAAACATTGGCATTTAGTAATTATGATTATTCCTAAGTCATAATATCAATTTTAACTGATTGCTGATGATGCATTTCTAAACTGCATTGAAACAATTACAAGTTGTCTTTGCTACTTCTTATTGGATAGTCTAAAATGAATCTTAATTAATTAAACAATTGGTTTCTATTTAAAAAAAATCTAAATAAGCTTAAATTTACTATATCAAGTAGGTATATAATTTCATAATATATGTATTTAATTACCTATATGTATACATACCAAAATGCATTTTACTTTATTATCAGCATTTTTTTTATAAATTTTATTTCGATTACATCACTTGCTTCTCAATTCAGGGGCCAGATTCACATATACGACAGATTGCAGTTGTTCAGAAAAAACGAAGCACTGATGTAAGATAATTATTATTTAATTAATTGTACATAGTAATTTGTAATTGCATTATGCAATAATAACGACCAATTACGTTCTTAGCGTTTTTACACTTTACCTAATCTATACATCTATACAAATAAATAAAATTGGAGTGTCTGTTTGTAATATTAAAATAACCGCTTTTTACTAAGTGCATTTGGATGTATACACGGTACATATACCAAAACAATTTTTTTTACAATGTTTGTCTGTCTGTCTGTCTGTTTCTTTCGGCTAATCTGCGGATCAGGTGAACCGGTTTCCACGGGACTCACTCGCTGGTGTTATAAAGAGTAACTTAGGCTACTTTGATTTTATAAATATATAAATATGTACACGCGAGCGAAGCCGCCGGGAACTGCTAGTCTAATCTAAGAGATAAGCGGAAAAATAACAACAATTCAAAATGTGAACCATTTCTGCCTAGGTTAATCGGAAGCAGCACTATCTGACCATATAGTTATACTTACACTGGCCGAAGTAAAGCCAGGACACAAATGCTGTTAAGTCAACCTAATCATTTCATGCCACTTTAAGGAGGTTTCATGACTCATTTAAAGCCGGATAAAATGTCAATATTTCCATGCGATCAGCAAAATTGAGTAGATACTGGAGATTTGGCCAGCTCTCTTTAGCCACAGCTATTTGGGGGCGCCGGTAGTTTAGTGCCACCGCTTCCCAAATCACAGCAACATCTATTTAGTAATACTACCTAAAGTTTAATGCCTGGCGATTCTATAGGGTTTGGGATTTAAAATGCCACGGCAAGCACATTGTCACGGGATATATAACATATCTATACAAATATATCGTCGATTGTGTATTGATTGTGTTTGTATTCATCTATTGTAAATGTAAACTCATATATATATTATCTCTGATACCCTACCCTACTACCACTAAGTAGTACCTACAATACATATGCGCGGCTGAAATTTTGGCAATTATTTTAACAGAATTTGGTTGTGCCTTATCAGTTTATAATTTCTCATTACTCATTCATTACTTAACTATAGTTTTTAATAAAAATAAGTCCTTACGTCTGTTAGAAGCAAACGTATACGAGGGTATGAAACGTAATATCCTTTTCTCATCATTGTATAATTCTGGCTTTACAAACTGATGTAAATTTCAAATCAGTTATACACCACCTAAATGGGCTTTCTTAAAATATAATGAAAATAAGTAGCAAGAATAAATTATACAATACATTAATTTAGCTCAATTGATTCTTCAATTGTTTTGCGTTTCCTTTTTTTATGATTCATTTAAAAGTTATTCCGCTGTAGCCATTTATTGTTTGTTATCAATTTTCGTGAGACCGATAATGAATACTATTAAGGTATTACCTCCGTGACTAATACTCCTGATAAGATTTCACTTTATTGTCTTCTGATATAATATATATATGTAAAAGATGACGATATTAGAACTGCATTTCTCCAGGGTCATTTTGTACTGATTTAATACAACTATAGATACAACAATAACAAAACATACAACTATATATCTATACTGGCTACGCGTTGCTATGGCTAAGTAATATAAAAATATTGTGACTATAAATTGATATAAAAACTATCCGATCTCTCCATTTTCATGTTTTGTTAACTTTTTTATATATATAAAGATATATAAAAAAATTCTGTCACGTTTGTTTGCCATAAACTTTTTCAATAATGAACCGATTTGAATGAAATTTTGCACACTGTGCAGTCTGGTCCAATGAGATATAGGATAGTTTTTTTTATTCCAAATAAAATATATTGAAAGGCCACCAAAATATACTTGAGTCATTCTGTTCGTCGCAGCATCAGCCCATCGGGTTTTAGTCCTGGCTTTGTGCTGATTCAGGACTGATGTCGGCTAAAGAGGCGACGGAAAGGTAACGGGAGAAGACCAGTACTGTCTCTAGTGTCTATGAGCGATGGCCTGAGGGTAACGGGTGGAACTGCCTGTTATTCTTGCAGAAGCAAGCCTAATACTGTTGGTTGATGGTCCGAAATTATTACTCATGAACAGTAATTCAGAAAACATATCCACATATAAAGTATCTGTCTTGAATTCGATTTTGTCTTTTCAAAAACTTTGAATCTACTTCAGACTTGAGTTCTCATATTCTTTACAATAAATGCCGCAAGAAAGCAATTTCTTAAAATGATTGTCACCACAAAGATTTTCTGCAGTGTCGTGCACCTCATTCTACCTGTTCTTGATCTGCAAATATTTGATCGTCTGCAAATATTAGATCCAGTGTCATTGAATTCATGGGGCACTCCCAGAAAGGTTGATAGTGTTCAGTGACTGCGGCACTGCGCCCGTCTTCTAGCGTTGTCAGGGTACTAGTACAATCTTAATGGGTGGAAATGATTCTTTGTTGCTCGGGTTTTGAAAACCCTATTTATTGATTGTTTTTTGCATAGTCATCAAAAGAAGATTGGAACTTCCTTATATTTGTAAATATTTTTATATATTTGCTTAAATATTTTAAGTTTTCACATTCTTCCCAACCAAGCTGCTATCCTTCCGGGCCGGTGTACATGTAAAGCCGTTGGGTCTGTTGATTTTCCAATCCAGACTTTTATTGTATGTATTGTGCACGTGTTTAGATAACATTGTTAAAAATGAGGACTTTAATATATGAAATTTTATAGTGCGTCGTGGTACACCTATCTCGTAAATGATAACGAAAAACAATATGCAAAATCGTGTACATTAGTTGTGTGGCGGGTTTTAGGTTTACGTTTCATATACAACCACTATGTACCGCCAGTCTGGTTACGACGAGTATATCTGCAATGTAAACGATGTATAAGATAATACTGATAGTCATTACCTACTTATTGAGCGTATAATTATATATAGATACTAGCAACCCGCCCCGGCTTCGCACGGGTAACAATCATCGTCATATTTCAACCAATTTACACAAAACGTTAACAAATTATACACCTAAACCTTCCTCATGAATCACTCTGTCTATTGGTTAAAACTGCATAAAAATCTGTTCAGTAGTTTTTCAGTTCATCGCGAACAGACAGAACAGATGCGGCGGGGGACTTTATAGGATGTAGTGATAATTGTGTAATTTAACATAAGTTTATTGATTGTAATTCTGCATGTTTCGATCAAATTAAACTGTTACTATGTTACTACGCCCTTACAGGATACATATAAGCATGAGTGAAATAAATAAAATAAATAAAGAGGTATAAGTAAGGATTGACTCCACAATAAGAACTGACCAACGAGAATACTTTCTCAATAGTGGCAATTATATTAATAAAGACAACCTCGCCATAAACTACTTCATTATTATTAGAAAAATATGTGTCAAGAGCACAATCAACTTTATTATAGTTTAATTTGAACAAACTGTTTGTTTTCTTAGTATGCCTTGATGACATCCTTCCTATAATATAATATTATAAACGTGAAAGTTTGTGAGAATGTATGTATGGATGTTTGTTACTCGTTCACGCCAAAACTACTGGACCGATTGCTATGAAACTTGGTATGTACATAGCTGGAGACCTGGATTAACATATAGGCTACTTTTTATCCCGATATTCCCACGGGATCGAGACTTACGCTGCGAGGTGCTGCTAGTTTATAATAAATGTAAAAGAGTGGCTCATTCATTATGGCGCAATTAAACTTGGTCGTTAGCTCGTATTCGATTGCCTATGGAATTCGGACAAACGACTAAGTGTAAATAAACGGAGTCGAGTACGCCCGTCTTCGTACATCTAGTCCAGCTTTCGTTTTGGTTACCCGAATCAGAATACCCGACCCGTTTTCCTTTGACTTGTCACGCAGTGCTTTGCCAGTCGTCACAATGAGTAGTGTTGCTCTTCGAAGAAGCATTCATATTGTTTGTGATATTTTATTGATAGAATTGGCTCGCTCGTGAGTTCGAGATTTATTAAAACAGAGAGATAACTTCGTCGTTTGCTCGTATTCCAGTGACCGAATTCGAGTAAAACAATGTAATTAATGCATCGGGTGCCCGAATTCGAGTAACGTTTTTCGTGCACCCGAATACGAGCTAACGGCCAAGTGTAATTGCGCCATTAGATCTAAATTGAAATGATCTTTTATGTTATTCATAAAAACTTATAGAATTTTAACTGTAAAATCACGTAAATCAGCGTTATTGGCAAAATTTAATACGGCCTCTTAACAACCTTCCCAAGACGTAAAGTATTCAAAAAGTATATTTTTTAACCTTTATTGGCTTCAGTTGTAACTAACTACGTAAACAAATATTGGATGTCAATTTTAACCTGATTCTAATTGTCGTATCGAAATAACAAAACTTTGTATATAAACATAGTTCGTATGACAATACTATAATTTGTTATTTTGGAGTTTTTTTTTTAATTTATTTATTGCATTCCATAATATAAATCTGTTGATCTGATAATGGAACCAGGAGGTGTATAGTGGAACTCTTCAGTGGCTAGTAGAAAATCCTTCGAGTTCTGGCTCATATTGATTGATTTGACGATTCCAAAAGATTGGGTTGGTACCGAAGGTGATGACGAAGCCACGAGGTGGATAGTGGATTCTTTTTAGTTTTTAATTCTGTTCGCCATTGTAGCGTGTCTTTTTTGTTTTTCTAAACTACAATAATTTATTTTAATAGAATGATTTATAGATAGCCTGACTGATAATTCCCTGAGTTCAATGATCTTATATTTAACATTTTCATTCACATAAACTACAAAATAAACCTGTAACTTTTTAATGAAGAAACATAATAGGTTTGTAAATTACCGAATTAATTATTTTAATGCTCTCGTTAAAAAAACAGGTATCTAACAGATAATATCACTGTGTATACAAGTACGTGTATAAATTCTCATTTTGAGCTACCTTATAATCTTGGAATTTATTAGAAATGTTATTGTACCTATATGCCAAGACAGTTATACAGTTATTAGTTTTATTTATAAATATATAGCCGTATCAAATATGTCAGCCCCCAAGGTGCCCAATACGGCGGTAGAGCATCCGTGCATAACGAATGAAAATATACACTCTGTGAGAAATAAAATTTGTATGTTTTAATTGCAGGTTGAATCAGGTTACGGGACGAGTTCAGATAGCAGTTCTAATGGCGGTGGGTTGCGAAGACATGGATCGGCGACATCCTTGCAGTCAACCGGCTCCCATGGTTAGTATTTTAAGTTACTTCCCTAGCTTAATGATACAAAACTCATGAGCGTCGGGCTCGGGCGTTTGTAAGTTATACACGGCAGGTCTCTCTTCGTCTGGGATGTCGTTAGAGTTGTGCGTATCAAGTTACGGCCATCTTCGCAGAAGATTAAAAACAAGAAGAACAGCCATATAGTGTTATCTCATGTGCTCTATCGTGCTTGACTACTAGATAATGATATTTGATGCGTGTTAAATGACCATGCCACTATTTTATTTGTACACACATTTTACGAGGGCGAGAGAGGAGGGAATGAGAAATTTATTTTAAAGTAGTATTTAACCTAGCTACATGGTGAATTCAGTTTTAATAATATAGTCAGATGTCGTATTTATGATAAGTAACCAACATGTTATGGAAGGTATATGTTTTTTGTTTAACTGCTTGTTGTTTTTTATGTTAACTTGGAAGGTTATTTAGAAGAAGAATTTTTGTTTTATAATTACTCTATGCCAAAAGCAATAGTAAAATGTTGTATTGGACAAAATGCTATATTAGGGAAGACCATTATTTATCTTGGCAATCTTCGTGGCACAAAAAGCGAAGCTTGGTGTATCCAAGCTTCCCTTTTTGTGCCACGAAGATTGCAAACAATCTTCCGGCCTCTACTACCCTTATCCTCACTTAGGCTTTTGATTTTATAAAAGCGGTATGAGGCTGACATATTTAGACGGTGAGTGACTATTGACAGTCGAAAATGTGTAAATAAGTTAATAACCGTTTGTAATAACCACTGTGTTTCCATGACGCGTGTTTAATGGAGGTAGATAAATAAATAATATTTGTTGTTAAACTTTCGCGACTTTAATACATATTAGATGTGTAACTCGGGACTTAATCGCGGTAATATTTAATATATATATATACACCTCTTGGTTACCCGACGTTTCGATCGAATTGCACCGATCGTAGTCACAAGTGAACTGATGAGAGCTCAGCGACACCTACGTTAAGTGCGAGTTTCAGCAACCACCCGTACTTGGTCTTCACTATTTTCTCTCTCTGATCAGTCCACTTTTGACCACGATCGGTGCAATTCGATCGAAACCACGAGGTATTGTACCTTTTAAATATTATCGCGATTAAGTCGCGAGTTACACATCTAACAGATAATATTTGTCTTTCGGAATTGAAAAATCAATCCTTTGCATGATAATGGTATCGGATAGTTTATCCGATACGACGATATCGATCAATTTATGATATACCATTCACTCTACGTGTGCGTAATCATTAAAGATTATTGCGGTTCTATGAAATGTAAATCGAGATATGGAACTAGCTGAATGCGACGTAGAATCGATGCTTTTTTTTATAAAGTTGTTTTATGTAAATTTCGTAGCACGCGACCGTTACTACGTGCTATTAGAGAATGGGCATTGAGGTTTGCAACCTATTCATATTTTCCACGTCCATCATGTTTTGTCAACTATAAAAAAATACAGGCATGGTGTTCGATATTTTATTTTGTGGTTTTGCCAGAGTCATTTAATAATATCCTTGGGGGGCCAGAGTGGGATAACTTTCGATTGCACACTCCCATTGCGGAGTGTGATGTCCGTCTCCTCGTACAGAAGGCATCTGCCGTCATATAAGCGTTGGCTAAACGGGTAGAACGTCAGGTCATGTCTTTGATGAGCTTAAACAAAGTCGTATTTTCTTAAACATCTTCGAAAGAATCTTAATTTTGAATTGTCTATTTACGCACTTTGAATTCTACTAAATAAATCCATTTAACGATTACGAGAGAGCTGATGATCTTCGAAATGAACAGATTTTCTTTAATTGTATCTGCGAACACTCTCGATCAAGCCACTTTTCAAACAAAACAAACCTTACTCAAATTGGTTAATCCGTTTAGGAGCTACAAACACGTCAAACTTATATGACAGTCACCTCGAAATAATTGGTGGGTTTTTGAAACTGAGTATTTGTAAAGTAATATTATACACATAATAATCTAAAATTAACATTTGGTTAGTAGCCCAGTCAACCTAGCTGTTTTATGATCAAAAATGGACATTTCGATTACCACACATTTTTATTTTTGGATAAGCAGTAAAAGAATGCGCTGATTAGGAATTTCGATACCCACAGTCTGGACAAGTAAGGTGTCATTTTGTTTAATCATTTAATGAAAAAAAAGGCTTTTCTTACATTTCGTGTGATATCTCGTTTCTAGTACATTTCTCGTCATATGTGCCCAAAACATTTTTGTTCTCCATTATCTCCATTCTATAATTATGTATTTACACGAGAATTAACGCGATCACGAAAAGGTATTACATACCTCAATTGCCTGACGCTTCGATCAGGTTGCACTGGCCGTGGTCACAGGCTGACTTGTCTGTTTCGTTTGTTTGTTTTTTTACCTTTTCACGACTAAACGGTTGAACGGATCGTAATGAAATTTAGCAAGAAGATAGATTATAATATGCTGGGGAAAGACTTAGGCTACTTTTCATCCCGGAAAAATGTACGCTTCGAGTGGGATAAATGTGAATTTCCACGCGAACGACGTCCCGGGCAACGGCAAGTCTTTAATAAACTGTACCAACAAGTCGACTTAAGAAAAAGCAGTACAAAAATTTAAAAAATTCTATACTTATTTCCTAGAACCAGACAATCAATTAAAAATTATAATTATACTAGATGAGTAACAACTTAATTGTATTTTTAATGCAAATACGAACGTATATGTACATATATACCGAATTTATTAGTAAACACATAGCTAGGTGTATAATAATAACATTTTTCCTTACGTCTCGTGCTCTCGCGTTAGGTTAGCGTAGTTTCGTTTTAAATTAAAAACGATATAATAATATTCCAGCCCGACATGACTGTTTCCAATATGAGATAAGAAATTGGAGATTTGTCATTTGTTTTTGTACCGTGTAATTTTTATGTTTATGTAATTACCTACATACATTCATCTCTATAATTAGGAATTGATTAAAATCTTATATGCGTTATGAGATAATTTACGGAAATTATAGATAGGGCCGACAAGCACTAGCGACACTTATTGTTGCGGTTGTTTTTAGATGTGTGTAATAAACTGGTTATTACCATTTATTTTTTATTTTTATTTATTTACACTTTATGCACATTTGGTACATAGGCGGACTAAAGCCTATGGCGTTCTCTACCAGTCAACAAGAAGTAGGTGCGTTTTAACTAAAAGTAGTTTATAAAACAAAATATTATCAAATCACTAAATATACTATGTAATATGTTACCACTTACATAAATACCATACCTATACATACCACATACAAACATACATGTAAATATATACCCTACTAATATTATAAACGTAAAAGTTCGTGAGGTTGTATGGATGTATAGATGTGTGGATTAGGGTGTCCCGAAATTTTTTTTTTCTGATTCCTCTACACAAGACCCCTCAAAAGTTGTGTTATAACTTGTAGATTATCGTAAATATAATAAAAAAAAATTATAAAAACATCTTGAGGGCTCTACCGGCAGTTTTATTTTTCGAAAAATCGCTCAAGTAACACTTCAGTACTTACAATTTTTTTTTCTTTATACATTACTCTCATTTTATTTTCTAATCACAAAGATAGTGGAATAATAAATTATGATTTCCAAGTAACGACAGGTTGTTTTCAGTTAAGAATAGGTTTCGCTCGAACTCGCGAAATTCATGTTTTGACTTGCTACTCAAATTCTCTACTTCAATTGTGAGGCAGTTAGTCTCATTTCTAGTGCTGAAACAGTGACGCTCCGTACTTTCTTGTGATAAATTAGTAGATAATAATGGGTTCAAGACGAAGTGAGACTACTTCTGCTATATTGGGACCATATAAAGAACTTGAAGATCGCTAGTTACCGGTGATAAGCGACGTTATAAAATTTATTTTGTTCAAAAAAAACGAACTAAAACTACAAAAGAATAGGAAAGATCCCTCCAATACTGAAGTCTTTTCAATCGTTTCTGAGAAACTTAATGTAATTTGGGCTAAAGCCTCGATTCCCATCGTTTCCAAAGAACGTGTTACCCAATTGCTGAAATCATATTGTGATAAATACCTGTCAATAATAAGATATCCCAAAAATAAAAAAACAACATAGCTACAAAAACAAACTAAAGTGCTTTTTAGAATTGTCGAACAAGCTCTTCGACATTGCTGCTTGTAAGTGCACTTCGTTTCATGTTTGTTCCTGCATAAAACCTAAGAAAGTTTCTATAAATGAAAGAAACTTTTTACTGGACCAAAGAAGTGATAGAAAAATTGCCATAAGCGGTATAGATATAAAAGAAACGGCAAGACTTTTAAAGAAACATCAAAAACAAGAAAATTTGGAGTTGATGGATGCATGTTTGCCAAGTACATCACAAGAAACCAATCCTGCTCCGTTGCGCGAGCGATCACAGTCTCCTGCAACAGAACTTCCTCAAAATACTGATGTGCTTGTAAATTAGACTTCGTTTAGTTCATTGGCTCGGAATACTCTGGTGCTGCCAACGGTAGCTAAGGTATGTGATCGGTTTTGACTATCAACGCGATCTGCGGCTGCGGTCGCTTCGGCGGTCTTAGTTGACGTAGGATTGGTATCTTCCGAAGATCAAAGTCTTGTTATTGATAAGAATAAAATTCATAGAGCTGTTTCAAAAGCACGGGCCAAGGCCATCCTAGACATTGATGCTATTGTAGTTAAAAGTATTTACTTTGATGGACGAAGGATAAAACACTCGTAAATGAGACAATAGGTAATAGGTACCACCGTAGAGAAGTCTTGGAAGAGCATATTTCAGTTCTCACAGAACCGGGATTGATTTATTTGGGACTCACGACGCCAAGTCGTGAGACTGCCAAAGCGATCGTCACTTCTGTCATATCTCTATTAGAAAATCAAGGGTTTAACTTAGAAGAGGTGATCTGTGTGGGGTGCGATGGTACTGCTACGAATACACGAATACATGGAAAGGAGGTGTCATTCAATACCTAGAAAACTATTTGAAGAGACCATTGCAATTGTGTGTTTGTATGCTTCACGTAAATGAATTACCGCTTCGCCATTTGTTTATGTCTCTGGATGAAAGCACATCTGGACCAAAAGAATATTCAGGGCCTATTGGAAAGGAGCTAGCTGTTTGTAAAAGTAAACCTCTAGTGTCTTTCTGTGCAGTGACTGGAAATTTGCTCGAATTACCTGATAATATAGTGAAGGAATTAAGCACGGGTCAAAAGTATCTATACGAAATGTGCCATGCTGTGATGGCTGGTTCCTGTTGCACCGAGCTAGCAAGCCGCCAACCTGGAAAAATGGCACATTCGAGATGGCTTACTACTGCCAATCGAATACTCAGACTTTACGTAAGTACTTTTTCGCCGTCAAATAATTTGGAACTCCTTGTGAACTACGTGGTCAAAGTTTACGCTCCCGTTTGGTTTCTCATTAAGCAAAACCCATCATTTAAACACGGAGCCAAGCATATTTGTAAAATGATTATGTACTCCCGATTTTTACCTGATAGACAAAGATGTATTATTGATAAAGTGATCAAAAAAAAATGCTTTTTTCGCGCATCCAGAAAACTTGCTTATTGCCATGTTATTCGACGATAGGGACCATATTCGAGAGCTTGCATCTCGCAGGATATTAAAAGCTAGAGAAGAGAAAAAGCTTGTCGTCTCAGAGTATTTAAGTCACCGAAAATCAATTTCATAGCACAAGATTACATAGATATGCTATTTTGGCAAGACTGTGAAATATCAGCTCCACCGGTCCTGCGACACGTCTCCGACGATGAACTAATTAAGGCTAAAGAGCAAAGCCTCTTTATTGAAGACTTCCCTTGTCACACACAGGCAGTGGAAAGATGTGTAAAATTGGTTACAGAGGCTTCTCAAAGCGCAACAGATACCACAGGTCCTGATGGATTTTTTAGGAATAAACTGAAATCTCGCGCCGAAATGCCTTACTTTGGCCACAAAAACCAGTTTCATTTTTAAAGTATAAAATGACCTATTCATTTTTCTCTCTCACCACACTCATTGTTGTTCTCTTTGATTTAATAAAAACAATTTAAACGTTAGTTTTGTATGATTTATAGTTTCTGTTAGGAACCCCTGAAAATGAGGAACTTGTATAACTTCAAGGACCGGTAGAGGCCTCAAGATGATTGATGTCTAATAAAATTTTATGATAATCGTAATGTGTGTGTCAAACCGCAACTTTTGACACCTCTTGAATAACCGTAGCTCAAAAAAAAAAACCCATACATCGACGGGACACCCTAGACTGTGGATGTATGGATGTTTGTTACTCTTTCACGCAAAAACTACTGAATCGATTGCGATAAAACTTGATATGTAGATAGCTCGAGATCTGGATTAACACATAGGCTACTTTTTATCCCGATATTCCGACGGCATCGGGACTTACGCGGGTGAAACCGCGGGGGGTAGCTAGTAACTACATATACACATATAGATACTTATAACAATAGATGACAAATTATGGGCAAGTTGATTCTGCCAGTTGTTTGAAGAGATACTCCTTTACTTTTACTTTAAATGATTATTAATTTATGATTTTGTTGGTGGCCGTCCTGATTTGATTAAAAACTTCTCCATTTAGAGTTCACAAAAATGATTTCATTAAGATGTCATCGTTGAATGTCTTATAGACGTCTTTAAAAATACCTACTTCTTCAAGAAGTCTTTCTGACTTGTATGTGGGGCGTTTTTAGAAAATTTGTTCATCACGTAATGGGAATTCCACTTCAAAAAAAAATTGATTTCATTTATTTGTGAATAAATGCGTTTGATAATTAATATATAAAATTCTAATAAAAGTAAATTTATATCAAAATAAGTTAGTAGTAACCCCCCCCCCCCCTTTATGAATGGAAAAAATTTACTTGTCGTTATACCGACAAAACTAAGATACAATTAATAATCATGTGATTGATTGGTCATCAAACGCGTCGCCATATTGAAAATGTTGTAGATATGAGCATAATTCTGACACATAAGCCATCACAACGTGCCACTTCCTCCTGTTTTTATTCTTCCATGGTTGTTGTTGTTTTTATTCTCACTTCTGCCATCTGACTCTACGCCTTTCTTATAAGTAGTACGTACGTAGTAACAGTTACAGGGAAATGAGGACGTACCAAGCGGATATCGTTGCTAAAATAAGTTTGTTGTTTTTGCGGTAAGTAAGATACGCTGACTGGAAAAACCTTTCGTTGTCCTTCCTGTTTATTAGTTCTACAGCGTCACTCCCTGTACTTGCTTTTAGTTTTTATTACAAACTAGGTTTTATCCCGGTTTCGGGAACAGTTATTTTTGTTGCCTTTTTTCTTACATTTTTTAGGTTAAGTTATATTTTTAGGTCCTTTCATGTACCCCTGATAAGGCGTATGTAAACATTCGCATTTAAAATATTAGTAAAAGTCGTAAGTTTATTATGTCTGGTGTTAGAAATGATATGCAAAGTTATTATAAAAAATAATTGCAAGACTCCTCATACTTCCATATTTCCACATAATATTTACCTTTAATTTTTAATTTTACATTTTTATATATACTTCAAAGGACGAACGTCGAGACGCCTGGCGGAGAAGATCGCGGAGCTCGACACGTACAACGAGTTGCTATCGAAGCAGGCGGTGCAGTTACAACAGTACTTCGACATGTGCATCACGGCCTACCCTCAGATCAACGATGACGCCGACAATCCGATTGACGCCGTTAAGCTGGCCGATGGTTAGTTGAAATCTTAGTTTTAACTTGAACAAAAATTTCTGTAGGGAAGCAATTTAAAAAAAACTTTAATCAATATAATAGCGCACAACAAAAAAGTCATTTTATACAATTTATTAAATATTGTTAAAACTATCTGGTGGTTTAAAAGAGTGGCCGTGAGTTTGTTTGCTCGATTTTTTCTCACAAGGCTCAACCATTTGGAAACGGGCGGTTATAGATCAACACAGGCAGATACGGTATTATCATGGCTTTTATATGTATATCATGGCTGGTATTTGTATGGCTATTGTAAATAAAGAACTTTTCATTAGGCGCAAGCGCAGTGTTCACATGCTAGACCCTTTAACGAATTATGGATGAACGCGCGGGAAACCGATAGTATAGTTTTTATTGTCTGTAATTATTATTGTGAAGTTTTCGTTATCCAAAAAACACTTGTAATCGGTCAAATTTTAATTAGTCCGCCTAAAAAAGTCGATCGTTTGTTTCAGTAATACACTATCGACAGACCTCTAGAATTCACTCCTAGTTGAGCACACTAAAGTTTACCATAAATACTACATAGGCGCTATGTACGTTACTAGGCATACATAATCTATTAAAGTTAAACCCAATTAAAAAAAATACTAACATAGGGCACTGTACAGTTAAAAATAATTGATTACAAACCTAATAGAAAAGACTGCAATGTATATAAATAGACTATTAGTTCCGTTCATTTTCAATAAAAGATGGCGTGCGTCTTAATTTGGGTAAGCGTAACCTTCTTTGACTTCCTATACTCGACAATAGATTTTAGATTTAGGGTACCTAAGGTACGTACGTACTGAGTAGATACGATATTTAGAGCATTACTTACTGTAATGTAAATTACCGAACTGCGGTACGTAAGATTACATTAACTTTAGTTTAATAAGCCCGATACCTACTTTATTTATATAAGGTGGATAAGGATTTTAAGTTTGTCTAGCAACCTGCTGCACTTGATCAATAGGTTATAAAAAAGACACATAAAGCTGAACGTATAACCTCCTCCTTTTTAAAGTCGGTTAATAACAATAACATTCATGACTTTAACTTTAATATGAAATTAGCATTAATTTCAAGAAAAATGAACAAACACTACATTTGCCCTTAATTTCTGAGGGTTTCCCTCATTTTCCCTCAGATACCATCACCAGATCCGGGCTCGGTGACAATGGGAGCACCTTGGGAGCACTTTTGGAGCTGTCCATAGATGACGGAAATATCGGTGAACATACATAAAATAAATTAATAGTAAAAAAATCATTTATATAAACAAGCTTTTATAGACCATTGTGAAATTTAGAACAAACTATTATAATTCAATGCGTATATAAAGTTTCGTGGCTGGATAGACCGGTGAGAGTTCCCTTGGCTGAAGCTAAACCTGGGTACAGAATCAGGTCATGCTTATTATAAAAATCCTTTGCCAAACAAGTGGTCAAAAATGGTTTGCAAATTTTGAAGATAACCCATACGAAATATTGCAAGTTAAATAAAAGCTTGTAATAAAAATACATACAGCCGAAAATAGAACCTCCTCCTTTTTTGAAGTCGGTTAAAAATAGATCCAATTCTATATTATGATACTTTAATTGCAACGTGTCACCTTGACTTCTCTATTGCCCAAATTAGAGATGACTTCACATGTGTAAGTTTGTAATTGTTAAACGTTTTAAAATAAATTTATGGCTTTGTAAGTGACAGCTGCAAAGTTCTGAAACGGTTTATGTAAGTAATTACATCAATAAAATAAAAAAAAAACTTGTGGTAGTGGTAGTACAGTAAAATCTTTGCAGCTCCAAAGGTATTTGAAAATTTATTGATAAGTTGATCTAAATTGCAAGCAACTCGCTTGGTTGCTGTTATTCGTTGCATTTGAAGGACAAAGAGCAGAAAAAACAGAGTGGTATTTGCTAAACTACATGTTAAATTATTGGAATTTGACAGATATCGTAAATAGAGATTTTTTTTTACTTTTGAAATGCATTCAAAGGAAATCTTAGACAGTAGATTGTTTGATGTACATAATGTTGATTGATGTACATCAGTATTTTATTTTCAAATACAAGAAGAAGGTTCTCAAATTGGCTCATTTTTAGGCTTCCTTTCGTCTAAAAGAAAAAAGGAACTCTTATAAGATTTTTTTTGTCCGTCCATCTGTCAAGACCCTTCTTACCATGAACCCGTGCACCGTGCACCCGAAGGCATCAAGTTGATATTAACATTAAATATATAAGTAACACACATAGTACAGAAGCTGAAAACTAGCTTCTTAATCTACGTAACCAGAAAATACGGCCATAAAGCCTTAGATTTCATCAAATTTAGACATTTCGCAGGTAAATCAAAACCTATACACACGTACACACACGTAACATATATATAGGGTACTTCCTTGACCTAGAATCATGAAATTTGGTAAGAAGCAAGTTTTTAAAGCACAAGTAATGAAAAAAAATCGAAAATCGTTAATTTGTATCACATAAAAAAATTGTTTTTGTGATTACAAACTTATATTTTGCGGTTGGAAAGTTGACTTTGTCGTAAACCGATGTATGGGAGAGTATTTTTAGAACTGCAAAGTAAAATTTGTCTTTTCGAAAAAACGGGCAAACATGATTGATGAGAATTGTATCCCGAAATGGACGTACTAGCTCAAACAAGTTGGTTTGCTAACGGAAATAATCGGTGCGCGAGTGAGACTCTCTCTTGTTCAGTTTTTTTTAGATAAATTTTATAGTATCTGGGAGACAGGGCTTCGCTCGTTAGCTTTTTGTGAAATCGTATTTTTTTCTAAAATTGCGTTTTATTAAATACAACTTTTCAGTTGAACTTAAAATGCAAAACTGTATCTGCATACAAAATTTCATCAAAATCGTTAGAGGCGCTTCGAGATACCCGAAATACGAGGGGTGATCCAAAAGTAATGAGAATGGGTACATTAAAATAACTATATACTTAAAAATAAAATTTATTTTTCTACATAGTCTCCTAATAGGTCAATACATTTAGTCCATCTCTTTTCTAAACCAACGATACCCTTCAAAAAAAAATCTTTATCTTGACTCTCCCAAAATGCCTCTACAGCGGCCATCACTTCGCCGTTATCCTCAAATTTCTGGCCCCGGAGGTGTTCCTTGAGCCGAGGAAACAAATAAAAGTCGCTGGGGGCTAGATCTGGAGAATAGGGTGGGTGTTCAAGCAGCTGGAAGCCAGCTTCTTGAATGGCAGCCATCGCAACTTCAGCTTTGTGTGCAGGTGCATTGTCTTGATGGAACAGAACTTTTGCGCGCAGTTTACCCCGTCTTTTTTCCTTGATGGCCTCTCGCAATCTTTTGATTTGGTCAGCATAGTAGGAGCCTGTTATGGTAGCGCCCTTATCAAGGTATTCAACCATAATTATTCCCTCAGCATCCCAGAAAACAGACGCCATAACCTTGCCGGCAGAGCTTGAAACTTTGAATTTCTTGGGAGTCGGTGAAGATGGCCTTTTCCATGTCATTGACTGTTGTTTGGTTTCGGGATCAAAATGATGAATCCACGTTTCGTCCATAGTCACAAATCGAGCCAAAAAAATATCTTGATCCGCCTGGAACATTTCAAGATTGGTCCTTGAAATGTCGAATCGTTTCTTCTTTTGTTCGTCGGTTAACATTCTCGGGACCCAACGTGCAGAGACCTTTCTCATGTTCATCTCGGTAGTTAAGATCCTTTGAATGCTACCAAATGAAATGCCTGTGTTCTCAGCTAAATGACGAATGGTCACTCTTCGGTCTGCCAAAACCAGATCTTGAACTTTTTTGACGTTTTCTTCAGTGAGGGAGGAGGACGGACGGCCTTCGCGGTGTTCGTCTTCCGTGGATGTTCTTCCCATCTTAAACTCCTTGCACCAGCGTGCAGTTGTAGAATATGGAGGAGCAGAGTCTCCCAATGTTTCCACCAAGTCAGTATGAATGTCTTTGGTGGACATTTTTTTCAAGCACAGGTATTTGATGACGCTTCGCACTTCATGTTTCTCCATTTTGATGTTATCACTCCGACTGCTAGTATTCAAATGAATGTATATTTTAAAAATGACGTCCTATTTATACCATTTTTTGTCAGGGAAGTTGTGAAGGATTAGGGAGTTGAAAAAATATTTTTTTAGAATTTTATTATTACTAGAAATATCCGTTTATCATTACTTTTTGATCACCCCTCGTATAAATACATACATACAAGAATTGCTCGTTTAAAGCAATAAGACTGCACGGATGGCGCAATGGTTTAAGTGGTCACCACGCCACTACGCCGCGCCGAGTGTTGTGGGTTCGAATCCCACACGGGACAAAAATTTGTGTGATCCACAAATAGTTGTCCCCAGTCTGGGTGTTCTTTGTGTCCATTGTTTAAATGTTTGTAAAGCCCCCCGCGACACAGGAATATTCCTAATGCGGGAGTTGTTATTTAAAAAAAAAAAGATGTCCACCAAACAAAATGTTGTTTGGTTTCTTTACTTAAAATATTTTTTTTCTTTTAGGAAACGACTTCCGTCTCCATGCCGGGGAAGTTCGTGCTACAAGCGCGTCGTTTCGAGCAACCAGCGGCGCTACATTAACCACGCTGCAACACTGCGCCGAACTACTCCGTCGACGTGAGAAACAGGCACGACAAGCCGAGGAACTCTACATGTGAGCACTATCTTACTACTAATAAATAATTCTTTAAAAAAAACCGAATTAAAAAAAAACTATTTCATAAAAGACTTATATGGTTTTCTCATGGATGCCATTGTCAGAACATGACCAAATTGAAATGGGACCACACGGGAAGCACCAGCTTTCAAATAAAAAAGAATCATCAAAATCAGTTCACCCAATCGAAAGTTCTGAGGTAACAAACGTAAAAAAATACAGTCGACTTGAGAACCTTCCCCTTTTTTGCTAGTGAGGTTACCGGAGGCCCTAACCCTTCCCCCTTCTCATCTTCCACCCTCCCTACCCTCCTCCCCCTGTTCCACCCCTCCCCATTTAAATTTCAAAAGTTTGATACACGATTATATGCCTTCATTTTCGGAACAATATGTTTATTGAAGTTTTTTTCTTGTTACAGGGCTTTAAAAAATCAGTTAACAGAAGCAAGATTGGCTTCGAAACCAGGACCAGACCACGAGGTAAGTTCGTTTAGTGTTTCGGTTCTGTAGCTAGTATGAGATTGTGCTTCTTGCCAAGTGCCAGTTGAACACAAGTGGAGAGGGTTCTGTGCGATGAATTAAATTTAACATTGTAGTTGAAGAACACGTTCTCTCATACCATACATTCCAACTGCAAATGTAAGTTTGTAATATTGAGAGATAGATTTACCATATAGACCATTCTTATAGGTTTACCAGTAAAGAACTATTTTCCGTAGTATCTCTGCAAAATTTCTTAAAATTATACAAAATTTATATTTGGGACTTTCACAAAGAGCCCTTTTATTTAATATGTCACATCTGTGTTTGGGTTACAGGAATTGATATTTGTACCAAATTTCAACTCTAGTGGCTCCAATAGATTCGCAAATTGACTTTGATAGATGGATGCTCGAATGATCATATAAGGGTACCGTATTTTTATTCGTCCGTACCGAACCCTAAAAATGTGTGTTAACAGTTTACATTTATGTTGAACATCCTCGATTTAAATTAATATCCTACTTTAGTAAGATATTAATTATATTCCTATATCTTAGTTTGACAAGAAAGGGTCGTGGTCGAAAAATATATCGAGACATCGACTACGTTCATTGTACACGTAGACCAAAACCTTCAAACAATAAGAAATCGAATCGTAGTGAACTTACTTCAATAAAACAAAGCAAAACATGAAATCTGTTAAATTTTTTTAGAAAAAAAAAAATATTTAAGTTGATAACCATAAATGATAACGTAAATTGTTTGGACATTTCTGCGTATGTATTCTGAGAAAGGTTGACCGAAAAGTGAACCTTATATTTAGAAATGAGGCCTCCTGCCTGTCACATTGGTTCAAACCCAAATGTCCATTCAAACCTTTGATTATTTATACAATATTGGGAACGCGGTCGCCGCGGGCTCCCGCGTGCAGTTGCATATATCAAACAAAATGCGCGTGAAAACACTTGTACGTGAACGCTTTTATATAATAAGCAGTGGTTTTTTGTGCACGGGAGAACTGCAACCGTTCCCTGCAATGCTGTGCAGGTAATTTCGGACTCCTAGTAGGTCTGCGGGTTTGGAAACATTTAAAATCATTGTTGCTAAATATCTAAAATTTCCAATGTACCGCAAATATATTTAAAAAATTTTAAATGTCGTTTTTTTTTCGATATAATAATATGGAGATTTAATTTTTTCGATATGCCAATATCGTATCAGCAATGATTCTCTATCGATCAAAACATCGATATGTTAGGGTCGATATTATCGGGGCATTGCTAGTTTATTAGTCAGTATAGTGAATCAGTAACGTATTATTATTTAAAAAAATTTAGTGCTATCTAATCACTTGAAATTTAATTTGAAACTCAAATGAAAAATAGTTAAAAGAAACCCTGATTATTAAATTTTTTTAATATTTCCGCTTTATTTCACTCAAAAGTTCAAATAATCCTTCTTCGCCTGAAAACAATCCTACTTCCTACTAATATTATAAACGTGAAAGTTTGTGAGGATGTATGGATGTATGGATGTTTGTTACTCTTTAACGCAAAAAGTACTGTATGGATTTGAATGAAACTTTACAATAATATAGCTTATATATCAGAATAACACATAGGCTATAATTTATGAAGATATTGTGTATATTGACCAATATATAACGATAAGTGTTAAGTAAGTCGGAAAAAAATCTTTCATTTGCGTGCTATTCTGGCGTGCGGTGGGAAAACTTAAAGAGTTACATGAATATAATGTACGGTGGGATTGTTTCTCCTCAATAGTTCTACAAAAAAGTCTGCGACAGTATATATCTATCTTTTATGTGTAAGCCATTATTACCAAAATAGTGAACCATAAATACAATAAAATTTGTTTTTCTTATTTCCAATTCACATTTAGCAGTAACAAATTGATTTTTATCAAAATAAATACTTTTATCGCTTCTGATATTCAAAGTAGATAAACTTTGCCTTTTAAAGTACGTAATTTGGTCAAATATTTTAAAAGTTACGACGATATAAAATTAATATAAAATTGTGCGGTGCGGTGGAGGGGGGGGGGGAATTGCTAATCGTCGTGTGACGTAAGCCACCCGAGTCCCGAACGCGGGCAGGCAGACGCGTGAGGGCAGACGTTGTTGACGGTTGTGTCCGTAATGGAAATTTTCAAGACACTAGCGATTTGTTAAAAGGCTCTGTATACATACATTTATATAACACTAGCAACCCGCCCCCGCTTCGCACGGGTACAAATTATACACCTAAACCTTCCTCATGATGATTCTAAGAAAGGTTTAAAAAATACTGATCGGAATTTCATGCGGTTTTCACTAATAGACAGATCACTGTCTATCAGTGAAAACCGCATGAAATTCCGATCAGTATTTTTTTAGTTTATCGCAAACAAACAGACAGACAGACAGACAAACGCAGCGGGGACTTTGTTTTATATTTTATAATATGTAGTGAAGATATTGTATGTGTAAAAAAGAATTAAAGTTTGTGAGGAGGTTTGGATGTTTGTTACTCTTTCACGCAAAAACTACTGAACCGATTGCAATGATACTTCGTATGTAGATAGCTGGAGACCTGGATTAACACATAGGCTACTTTTATCCCGATATTTCCATGGCATCTGAGTTACGCGGGTGAAACCGCGGGGCACAGCTAGTATCTCATAACGCTATCATGTTAAATTAGTTTGAAAGGGTTACCTACCATAATCCTGACTGAGTTTTGTATTGCTTGACAAACAGCCAGTCAGTGTCTATGCCATTTAAAATATTTTTTTGAAATATATGAAAATTAAAAAGTTAACTAGAAGAAATGATAAACATTTTATTAAAGACTAACAGCGCCTCGCGGTTTCAACCGCGTAAGTCCCGAGACCGTGGGAATATCAGGATAAAAAGTAGCCTATGCGTTAATCCAGGTCTCTACATACCAAGTTTCAACGCAATCGGTTCAGTGGTTTTTGCGTGAAAGAGTAACAAACATCCGTCCATCCATCCATCCAAACTTTCTCGTTTATAATATTTTTTTGTTGTTGTTTTTTTGTTAAACATTGTTATACGGACTTATTATTGTTTCAAATCTTTCAGTTTTAAATCAAACATATTTTTTTATTTTAGAATTATTCAATCTGTTTTTGAGAAAATCGCTAAAAACTAAGTTATAACTAGAGATCGGATTTACCTAAAGTTGAGATGTTGGCTATTATGGAAAGCACTTTTTTATCGAAAGAATCCCGCGATTCCAGGAAATTCCAATTTAAGTGTACCTATACTCCGTGAGATGTAATAAACCCCAGTTTGACACAAATGACACTTGCTCTGTTACAACGTATAATGGTTGCTTTTCCCTACTTTTATTGTCAGTGATTTTTAACGAAGCAAAAACAACCTTATTACGTTGTAACAAGTGTCAAATCGGGCTTATTAAACCCCAGGAAATGTAAGCATTTTGTAAGACTGCGAGTGAGACGGCAAATTATACTTGCTTGTGCGCAAGTAGCGACGCGACAATACAACTGCATTCGTAAATAAAAATATACTTAGAAGCCGCTTCCATAATTTGTTATCCAAAAAATAACTTTAGGTAAATATGCATCCGATTATCCGATCTCTAGTTATAACACTATGCATGTTTGTTTTTATGGAATTTCTCAAAAACACATTGAATAATTGCAAAATAAATAATATGTTTGATTTAAAATCTTTAACTTTACACTTTCCGCCTATTTTTATGTAAAACGGAGGTAATAATACCTGGAAATTCAAACGGTAATAACTTTCAAACGGATGTCTTTTTTTTTCAAAAAAATATTTTTTGCATGCTAGTCATAAGTGATTTAAGTAAGTATTCCATTGTCAGATACACCCTGTATATGCAATCATAAACGCATTTTTACAATAATTCTTTTAAAAAAAGAACCCGGCTTCAAAAACAAGCTATTCCATAAAAGACTTATATGGTTTTCTCATGGATGCCATTGTCAGAACTTTGTTTTCAAATAAAAAAGAAACTTAGTCAAAAGATGGGAAGTTCTCAAATATTATTTTGTTTCCCAAATATGTTATTTAGTAAAAAATCTTTGTTTAAATGTTTAATTATTGTTTATATGTTATACGGATTTCTTTAATGCGTGTTTTTTGTATACTAGGCGGGGCTATTTGGTTATTACCGATAACCTATAATATATATAGGTATACCAAGTAAGAAAAATGAGGGGCTCGTGGCTAAGTGGTAACCGAGTAGGTTAGCACTTTACAAAGTAAAGTAATTAATATGTAAATGATTGAATTCTGATTAAAGAGACTGATTACTGTATTATGGTTATGTTTTTATTATTTTATTACTTTTACTCTTAACGATGGCGACGGCTCTGAGTTTGCCTCCGATTCCGACTCTGATTCCGATAAGTCAATGTTAAAAACTCCGATTCTGATTCCGGTTCCGTTAAACTCACCTCCGTAACATCCCTAATCGAGACCCCTCCGTGCCTCGGAGAGCACGATACACCGTCGGTCCCGGGTGCCATACGAACACCTGTGGCATTCGTTACGGGTAGTTGGAGCCCTAAAACTCCAACAACCTGATACCTATTGAACATCGATATCGCCTAGTACTTGGATTGTGGAGGTCTGATGGCACTCGCTTCACGTAAAATATCAAGTTCGGCCGTATCGTAGTTAGATTGAAAGCCGACCCCAACTTAGTTGGGAAAGGCGCGGAGGATGACCAAGTAAGAAAAATGTAGGCAACAACCATTGCAGGTATTGTACACTACAAACACCTCAATTTTGAAGAATATTTTCATGAAACCGATTCAGTTGATCGAACAACATGTTTTTGCTTCTAGACAACAACACTGATCCAGTTTATTTTATTTTATATCTGTAACTAAGAGATTAAAAAAATATTGTTTCATTAATAAGCGTGCAGTCAGAAGAGTTCCTATTTTAAAGGTATTTAATCTGATTAAATAATATAATAGTATTTATTTTTTCCTTTTAAAATTGCCACATTTAATAGTTTGTTTTACGTTGGCAGCAATTCTACACTGTTTTCTAAATATCGCATACAGTGCGGGAGTAACTGTACCATCCCAGGCCCGTGGCTAATTCATCGGATCAGGCCCTCCCTTAGGGTGCCAACACACACATCGACCGATGATAGAATGGATCAGTTTTCGGCGATCATCAGTGGTTACCACACCAATCTATCGAAGTCAATAGATCGCATCGATTAATTCGTGTGGTGGCACTTTCTTTTATTGCAAGGAAACGCGATCTCAGGTGATTAATAATTAAGTATATCCAAAACATGATAGAATACGTTCATTTTATGGAAGCTTTCGGGATCTTGGAAACGTTAATCCTTGCAAATTTCATCAAAATTATATTTATTTACCTTTCTCTAAAGAGTTTTCGAAAATACAAGGCTGATGGACCATTTCGACGGATCCTACGTATACTGGTACAAGTGCAAAATTGTAAGTTTAGTGTATGTACCTTTATCGTAAACTAACAACCCCTCCCGGCTTCGCACGGGTACAAATTATACACCTAAACCTTCCTCATGAATCTCTCACAATTAGTGAAAACCGCATGAAATCCGTTCAGTAGTTTTTCAGTTGTCCGCGAACAGATAGAGAGACGCGGCCGGGGACTTTGTTTTATAATATGTAGTGATCTAATAAATCTTTATGACTTGATAGTAACTTGTGTTACAGCATTACAAACAGGCCATTGATAGAGACACCGTTCTACGTTATAATTTACTTTCTAAGTTTTTTTATGGAAGAGAAAAGTATTTAGCTACATAATACCACACCGACTGAATAGTATAGGTGGAATGTTTTAATGGCGTATCGTAAATTCGTACTACACCTAACAGAATTATTTTCTATCCTCGCGTCATTGCTCGCGCGGACGCCTACGCGATCGGACGTTAGTCCCGGCGCCACCTTTCCCTTTGTTTGTTTACTTTCGTGTTACATTTTGTCGCTATTTTAGTTAACCCTGTGCTTTATCTCTAACCTTGCAACAAAAATAGTTTAGATTGAGTGATGTTAATGGTTTATGTTGTGTGACAGTGAAGTTAAAAACCGGTAATGAAGTTTAAAATTTTCAAGAAGATTCGGCGACAGGTAAGCGGTATTGACTCAGCTGTTAAATATGTTACTGAAAAATTATTAGGTATTCAAAGATCTGAACTTGTGTGGCTTATTCATCATTACTCATAAATAGTATATACCGATTTCTTGTCACGTTATAACATGTTTACTTAAAGGTTTGTTATCGTGGTTTGGTAAAGCATTGCATATACCTTCTTAGTTCTCTTTTTTTTTAGACTAGACTAGACTAGACTTTATTTAACACGATTTTAAAACCAAATAAACATTTGAATTTTTATCACGAGTGTTTTATTAGTTGAACTAATTGCGGTAGGTGTATGTTCGTGCAAAACAAAACGTAAAGTAAATAGGTACATATACCTACATCTAAACTAAATTATACTTAGTACTTACTCGTTCAAACCTCAAGGGCACTTTCTTTTATGACATGTTTTTATTACAATTAAAATTAGTTACATACCAAGAAATTGCGTTCGTTGTGAGTTTTTGTTGCGCATGTTTTGATTTCATTGAACGGTGACCGTAAAAGTTATCGCAAAATGTTACCAACTCATGTAAAAGATATTTTACTATTTAATAAAATTGGAATACCAGTAGAGTACACAGGGCCTTGTGGCTAAGTGGTAACCGAGTAGGTTAGCACATTAAAAGGTTATGTAATACTAGCCGGGTCAGTTTTAGGATGGGTGACCATTCTTAACACATTGAGACCGCTCCGCGCCTCGGAGAGCATGTTAAGCCGTCTGTCCCGGTTGCCATACGAAAATCTATGGCATTCGTTTCTTGTAGCTGAAGCCTCGCCTACTACTATCGAAGTTCGGCCGTATCGTAGTTAAACTGAAAGCCTTTTTTTTTTACGTGTGGAAAGCTACGGGTGATACCACACCGGGGCTATCGGTGAGCCCGTATGTCGGAGTTCAACAGACTAAAACCACACGGTGTGCCATACTGCGCCTACATTGGGTGGACCGTCGGTGCTACGGTGGTATGTCCTCAAAGGGCCACCCGGCGCCAGCCCGAGGAGGTGGCAATCGGGCTCCGTCTCTTAAGTTAAACTGAAAGCCTACCCCAACTTAGTCGGGAATAGGTGCGGAGGATGGATGTTGACCAGTGTAATTCCGAATTCAAATTCTTTGAGGGACATATATACTACTAAGGTAGCAAACAACACCTTGTTTACACATACGTAGTTCGAGAACTGTTGTAGAGAGGTACTCTATTCAACTCTCCTACGATCTCTGGTGACCCTATTAACTTCTCCCTAGTAGTGGATGTACTTCTCCCTAGTCTGGTGGCTATAACATTAACTTAAATTAGAATCCAGTTATAGATACGTATCTTCGCTTAAATCTATTAAAATAATAACACAGAAAGTCTCCCTGTGCTATAACTGTACAATAGGCAAGATCCAGTAATTATACAGCAAAATCTCGACGTAGGTACGTAAGAACATGTAACTGGGCAGCCGGTTTCAGAAGTATCTTAATGCCATACTAGTTTGTGCGGACAGCATTGACCTGCAAAATACTGGTATGACATAATATATCTTCTCCGTAATTTTAGTACCATGTGTGTTCTTTGTGCCCGTTGTTTGTATGTTTGTAAAGTCCCCCGCGACACAGGAGTAATTCCTAATTGTCTTTTTTAAAAACAAAAAAAAATAGTTTTAAAATACTTAAGAATACACGTAGAGATCCTGTGTATGTTACAAATGATTAGATTACGTCTAGGCAATTATGTGTCAAGAAATGGATGACAAGGAAAATAAAGTTACAGGCAACTAAGAAGATCTGTAAAGTAACCAAAATGAATAAATCACTGATTGGGGAACGAGTTTAAAACCTCTCCATCAGAGAACCGCAGTTTAAAGCAATGTTTATTAAGTAGAATATCAACAGTCCCCTATATCAATTAAATTTTAACTGTCTCACACATTGAATTGTTCGTATGTAAGATATCTCAACGGACGTCATCTGGATCTGCCCTATTCATAATACGAACTACGTTGCCTTACGCATCCTTAGATACAGCATTATTGAATGTTAATAATTTTATACTATGATATACATTTTGCTGAAGTGAAAGGAATACATTATTTATTACTTACGTTACTTTTCTTCAGATCCGTTATAATCATTAGATTACATAATTTTTGCGCTTGCAATAATATCACCTGACATAAATTATAATGAATAATGTGTCATGTACATACATATTAGTCGAATGAACCGTTTGTCTTTTACTAGAATAATAACAACAGATTATGTAATTGACTACACCTCTAAGGAATTCCCATTATTTCACATTAAAATGCCAATCTATCTAGGCTATTATTCTCTAGCCAATAGGGAATATGCATGTTGTTTAAATTTACTTGATTTATTTTCCCTTGAATCTTTATTGTCCAGATATTATGCCTAAACAATTATTTTCTTATTTAGTTCGTGTTTAATTGCAAAAAATATTAATTAAAATATGCAAAATAAGGGCGCGAAATTCAACTTTGCAAAATGCTTCACCATTGGTCGAAACAAAACATGACGTGACATTCCACGTTCTGTCATTTATCGGCGCCTATATTCGTAGTGTTACGGAGAAAGATAGGTGTTCCTGTGGTTTTTGCTCTTAGCTAGTGCAATTTAAGCATTCTAGTGATATTAGAAATCATCTAGGACAATGACTGAATGTAGTTTTGTCAAAGCACAATCGGACAATCTACCGAAAATACATTCATGATGACTATATATTTTGCATCAAATCCAGATTTTACGTCCGCTGAGGTTAAAGGAGTGAAAGCCGCAAGGTAATTATTATAATACTTGTTATATTATAATCTAAAGGATAGGTAAGATATGTATAGTTAGTTATATTCATGAAGTTTTATTGGACTTTTGTTACCTAGTTTTAAGTAGACAAGCAAGTTGCCTTCTGCTTGATATTTAAAACAAACATAAATTACTGCTGACTAATTCACACTATACTAGCAATTAAATTGTAATATACTTACATTAAAGTGATCTTCACAACAATATAAACACGATATTGAAGATACTTCATCTCTTCTCATTAATGTACACCATTGTTTTCGTATTTTACATTATTATTTTGTACAGAAAAAAATACTGTATTGGGTGTACTTCTTATAGTGTTTTTACACTTAGGGACAAGGCAATTCCTATAAAATGGTTTTTTAACTTTATCCATTGTCTATTAATTACAATAAATAGTAATTACAACTGGAAATCGGTATAAAATTACTGTAACACTTCAAGTAAGTCTAAGAAACAAACATTAAGCGTGTAACGTGACGTCATCCAAGGCCCGCGAAATATGGCGGCGTTCAAACAGATCAAATTTTATCGATGTTTTCAATGTTATTTTAAAAAATAATTTGAACATTGCCAAGGTTATTTATATTTTTTATTAGGGTAGAATGATGGAACAAGTCAATAAAAAATAAAAAAAAATACATGCATATTCCCTATTAATTGGATTTTTTAAAACGCTGCGGAATATTTTTTTTCCATTTCTAATGTCAAATTGAAGACAAAGTAACTATTAAATTTGATGAGGTATTTACTTTTTAGGGTTCCGTTTCTCATAAGTAAAAAAGGAACCCTTATAGGGTCACTTTGTTGTCCGTCTGTCTGTCTGTCAAGAGCATTTTTCCCTTGAACCCGTGGACGCATTAAGTTAAAGCTGTAAAAAAAATCAAGCTTTTAAGTCAACGCAATCAAAATAAAAATAAAATGTCGAAATCTAAGGTTTAATGGTCCCTATTAAACATTAAATTTTAACAAATTTGAACATTTCGCAGGTAAATGAAAACCTATAGGGTACTTCCCATTGACCTAGAATCATGAAATTTGGTAAGAAGCAGTCTGACAGCACAAGTAAAGGAAAAAAACCGAAAGTCGTTAAAATCTTGTTATATCATAATCATAATATCACATAAAAACAATGACTTTTGTGAATACAAACTTATACTTTGCGGTTGGAAAGTTGACTTTGTCGTAAATCGATGTATGGGAGAGTATTTCTACAACTGCAAACTAAAGTTTGTCTTTCGGAAAAGACGACCAATAATCTTTGAGAATTGGTTCCCGAGATGGACGATCTATCTACATACAAGTTTGTTTGCTTACGGAACCTTCGGTGCGCGAGTCAGACTCGCACTTATCCATTTTTTTGTAGCTGTTGACAGAAAACCGTTCGTAATAAATCGATTGGTAATATGTTTATATTCTCATACTTACGTATTATATAAAATAGTCCGTGCAAAATAAGTATGCCTAATGTTAATCCTATATGTTAATCCAGGTCTCCAGCTATCTACATATCAAGTTTCATCGCAATCGGTTCAGTAGTTTTGGCGTGAAAGAGTAACAAACATCCATACATAAATACATCCTCACAAACTTTCACGTTTATAATATTAATAGGATATTATAGTAAACGGTATAAGATCCTTTCCCATTTTGGCGGATCTCCTATAGGACTGAGTTCTGTATTCTGTAGTGTTTTCAAGAATTCTTTAGATTGCAGGATTCTTTCTAATATAATCTAATAAATGTTTAGAGGCCACAGCGGAACTGGCCACGTTAATGTATGAAGGACTTACTGTGTTAATAATTACCGTAAGCTATTACCATAAAATCGAATTACGTTATGAGACTACGTCTTTATGAGAAGTAATCTCTTATTTAGAGCGTAATGACTGGAATGGTTTAACATTTAAAGTATGATTTAAAATGTTTTTAACCGACGAAAAAAAAGGAGGTTCTCAATTCGACCGTATAATATTTTTTTTTTATATATTTTTTTTTTGATGTCTGTTCAGCCCTCACTCCGTTATTTATGAACCGATTTTGATTATTCTTTTTTTGTTAGATAGGGTAACCTCAAGGGTGGTCCCATGTCGAGGAAGTCTGGATCTGATGATGGGTTCCTGAAAAAATTGAGAGAAACCCTCGAAAATTGTAGGAATGAATAGTTTTTCTATTTACTTTTCATTACTTTATCAGGTATTGCGTTTAGAAATCATCATCATATTTCATCATCATCATCATGATGATGAAAAAAACCATAAAATAAAATCTTTTTAACAAAAAATTAAACCGACGAAAAGGACCAAAAACTTAAAAATAAATAAACCTTAAGTATTGAGATTATTTACATAAACTATCTAATTTTATGTAAACTTGTTTTGAGTCAGTTTGTTGTTTGGCGCCGACTCAAAATAAGTTTATATAAAATTAGATAGTTTATGTAAATAAGCTCAATACTTAAGACTTAAGGTTTATTTATTTTTAGCTTTTTGGTTCTTTTCGTCGGTTTAATTTTTTGTTAAAAAGATTTTATTTCCCAATGTATGTTTGTCGAAAAAGCATATTGTTGCGAGTGATAAGGGATAATACACATATAATAATATAGTTAAATCCCCAAATTAGTAGAAAACCTTAAGGTTTTCCTCGGAGGAGACCTCTTTTGTAAGGCTGTGGTTGAGACCCAGATAATATAATATAGAGGGTAAAGAAATGTACATAATAATAGGCTTTAAAAAAAATCACGTTTCGGTTTCGGCCGAAATCGAAACTCGATTTTACGAGGCGCGAGGCTCCTTACGCCATAAGTTTATTTCCCTTCCTGTCGCTTTAAAGGAAACCCTTCGATATCAGTATCCCTTATGATTACGACGGCCTTCGCTCGTTGTGGTCGCTGCAGTACATAAATAAATAAAATGTAAAACATATCTAGTGTATGTTTTACTAATGCCTATAGACATTTTAAGATATTATCTAAACAGGTTTCGGTTTCGGAAACTGAGATAGTGGCCGAAGGTTCGGTTTCGGTTTCAAATCCTTTTTCGCTCGGTCACTAATAAAGTAATAACACAAATAACAACGCTACATAAACAAGGTTCTAAAAAAAGGATAAATATACTTGACATTATATTTATGGCCAGTAATTCGAAATAATGGTAGCTACTACTTAGTATATTTTAAGGGATATAAATGTAAATGTGTTCTTCGTTAAGTGTGAGATTGTTCGTTGATTTTCGGATAAATTTTATGTAATGGCAACATAAGCGGCGGTAGCGTAATGGCTATGACGTCGAACTTGCGATTAAGTGGTTACAGGTTCGAACCCCACCCAGTGTACTCTCGACGTGAACCCACTCCCAACACAAGCATTTAGTTTAGCTGGGGTGTTGATAAGAATACTAGTAATGTGTTACACACGGTGCTAGTATTCTTTATAAAAAAACGTAGGTACATATGGTCACGCCCCATTCCCGTTTGGGGTAGTCAGAGACGATTATAGCGTCAACTACCACGATACTGACACACAGCTTTGGCCTCTTCCACATTTATCAGACTTTTAACACACCCTCGCCGTGTTGCAAAATTTAGCTCGTATTTATTCCTTTTGTACGACCATGCAGTTGTAATAAAGTATAGTTAGTTGCAAGTAAGCAGAAATACGAATTACATAATATCCTAACATAGTGCTATTAGTAAACTGTTATGATATCGCACTGCTATTACGAGACTGTATCAACTCAAAATAGGGTAAATTTGAGATAATTAATTTTTCATACGTAAATATCAATTCCCTACGCATCAATAAATATAAAATAATAATAATAAATTGTAATAAGCCAAATTTTTCAACAAAACAACGAAAAATAATTCATATTTTTTTTTAATTTATTCAGATATTAGAGTATTAACTAAAAAATTGGAAATAACTTGATAACCTACAATCATTTAAATAATTCATTAATACAGAAATCCCTTAATTTTATCAATAATCTATAAACAGTGTTCACTTTTTATAATCTTTAACAGGAAGCGAGTAATCAGCTTTCTGTCGTTTCTGAAATAAGCTACATTTTGAGTTGATACACTCTTGTAATAGCAGTGCGATATGTATAATTTCTCTGTGCAGCCACTACAAACAGTGAGCATTCCTCGTAAGTTAACATACTATACCATAATACACTAGGTCACATTAGGGCTGACACTACTAGTACATGTGAAGTGTATTTATTATGTTAAATACGTCACTGTGACTAACAGTGTGAGTGATTTATATCTAAAAGGTCAGACAAATAGTGGTTTTATTGATTTTGAAATAGAATTTGAATTAATGTGATTATGGGGCTGGTTTTTGATTGAAATAAAAAAGAGTACTGTTGGCTCGTCAAATCACATCAAGGTGGTATATGGGTACCACAATTAAAAAACAAACTTCCTGTATCGGGTTAGTACGGTCCACACTACCCTATTACAATAATTAGGGTCATAAAAATGTAATTATCTTTAGAAAATAATAGTTTAAAAGTCTCTCTACTGGCACCCCTACGCGTACACAGTCACCTGGCACAGCGCCTAGGTCAACTGGTGCCGCTTGCCTCAGTACGCGTTATAGGACAATGAGTTATTGATAATATGCACTTAAACTTTATCTGTATTACATAATGATCTTACCTACTTGATTTATATGACCCAATTGACGTAATGCAATTAATATGAAAGGATCGTCAATTTTGCACGCATTTGATGCCTACATAATACCGTTTTGAACTAGGTCACAAAGATCGTTGCATAAGTTTGTTTGTTGCATTTATTTTAATCTTTACGTTATTACTTTTGAGCGTTCAGTCAGGACTAGGCTTTGAGCTAATTCTGTTACTTTACTCTCTAAACTAAAATTGACAAAATTTTCTTCATATAAGATGTAAACATTGTATACTTCGAAACAAGGTCTTATTTCAAATTTTCAAATTTAAACAAGTAGGTAACATATGTCGCTATCGAAATAAGCAATTTATTTGTCGACTAAAGTCTGACACGCTTAAATAAACTTTAAAACCACGTAGCGAGATCCGCTATCCGTTGAATGCCATCTCTTTTTTTTTGCTCTGTGTTTTTAGTAAGCGTCTTCGTAGATGTCGATAATAACGTCATCTTAGTTCGTTTTGAACAAGTTTTTATACGGCCATTATACGGCATTTGAATAAATGGGACTCTCGCTGCGTGGAAATAAAATAGAGTGTACGTTGAAAGGTTTTAGTGAAATTTAGTGGCGCTGAGGAATAGATGCCAGTAACAAATAGACCTTGTTACGAAGAAGACAAGGTTGATTTCATATGAAGAAATTAAGTCAGGTTTTAGTTTAGTCGATTGTACAATAGAATCGCCACCATTATCGTTCTTCAAAATAAGAAAATTGTATGATTTAAGTATAGTAATGAGTTGGTGAATTGTTCAATTTATTGTACTACTAGCTGACCAGACAGACGTTGCCCTGTCTTCACTTAATTTGCAGCGCGCATTCTGTCAATCGCGCCAACTGTCAAACTGCTGAGAGTTCTGTCAGAAGCGCTAAAGTTACATTAGAAAAGTTAATATGGTCGTTTAAATTTTCTAATTTTAATATAGATATATAGAATAAATAAGAATCTTCTCCTCACAATAACAAACACAAAAAAATCATTAGCAAAATCGGTCCAGCCGTTCACGTGTGATGCCATGACCAAAGGAAATACCGATTCATTTTTAAATATGTAGATATTCTCTTTTGTATTATTGTGATTATTGATCAGGGTCTACAATCTTTTTCATGTGTATCTTGTCATAGTCTCTTGACACCGAGTAAATATTGTACGTCGTTATTTACTTGTTTGGATGTTTAAGTGAACAAAACACTGTTTGAATATACATACTTTTTACTTTTTAACCGACTTCAAAAAGAGGGCTTTTATGTTTGGCTTATGATTTTCGATCTATCGAATATATTATCGTATTTGCCGTATATATATTATGGTGAAATGAGATGACTGAAACATATTATTATGGAAAGGAAAGATACATGTGGCTCGATCATTTCTATCAGTGTTTTTAAACGAACTGAACTGAGTAGCTAAAATAAAATAAAGATAATTATTTATTCTCTATTGTGTGTGAATAGTTGTTATATAGTTCATTGGCTTGTCGCATAATTAACAGTTCCATATCAGTTAACTAACGTATTAAACATTACTTACTTAAGTTTGTTTTGTTCGTTGTGCCTATACTGATAACACGTATTTCTCTTTTTATGGTATAAATCAATTATTACTTAATTTTAATTTTGGCAGAAGTAAAGTTACTCATCCGATATTCTCCCCTTCTAAGAATAAAAAACGCATGGAATATCTTTGTAAAGTAGTTGCTTCAGTCTTAGAAACTATACCATTTTTTTAATCCCTCATGGGTCATCACCTCACCGGGGCTAACGCTATAAGGTGGTATGTCGGACTCCATCGCACTAAAACGACACGGTGTTCCGTCCCGTAGTCTTATTGCCAGGGCCTCAGGGTCCTCGAAAGGAAATCTCTAAGAACCCCGGCAGGGATCAAATATCAAATCGCATCAAATAGTGGCACTCGATAGCTCCACATATTTTACCTATATGCATTTAATATACAATCTTATAAACCAATCTTATAATGTATGTCCCTGTAAATATGTTTTGTAATAGTTTGATTCAAATGGTTTAGTATTTTGCTGACTATTCATATCGTTGACAGCTTTTATTTTTAATTTTTTTTTTAAGATTGTCTACTGCATTCGTAAAATGAGTTCTAGCAACAGCTGTAACGTAAGAGATCTGTGAATTCATTTAAATATATTATCTAAATAATAAATCGAAAATTATTCCACAGACCTCCGAACACTTTTGTTACACATAGCCAAACGTGTTGGTGGGATTCTTATATTTGTATTTCTTATAGTTTGTTGTTTGTCGGATATAAGTAGACTGATAGACATATTGTACATAAAATATTATTGCTCTAGTAAAAGTTATACCACAGCGTTTCCTTTTTTTTGGGACTAATCCCACCTCTTCACACATGTGACGCATGCACGTACACTTTAGCCTAAGTTACTCCTTATAACACCAGCTATCTGCCAGTGAAAGTGCCGTGGAAATCGATCCACCCATTCCGGACATTAGCCGGAACAAACAGACAGACAAAAAATTTTTTTTTTTGGGGATTTGGGGATTTGGGACCTTGTAAACATTCAGATGCATTTAGTGAAATGCTGTTATTATAACATTACAAATAGACATTTCAATCTTATTTATTTGTATAGATTCATATGCATCCCTCTAATAAAATGAGAGATAAAAAAATAGGGAAACGAATTTTACAAAGATTAGGGCCTTACAGGCCGTACGGCCTCATATTTATATCAAACAAATAATAATACATATTATGTAGATTAGTTAAACTCATAGTGGGTAACAAGCTTAACATAAAATCGCTACAGGCGATCGTAAATTATGAAAAGCGTATAACTATCATAGTTGAGCTGAATAAAATATGTATGATATGTTGAGTACTTAAAACGTCAATATAAAGGTCAGTTATTAAGGCTATGAACCTACACCTCACGAAACTGACCCATCACTGTTAATTTTTTATTGTGTTATTTTTAATAGTATGGTGATAAAGCCATAAAAATGATTTAGATTGCTTGGATTAATTGCTAAGAGAACTTCTTTTTTTTTTTGATACCTCGCACACGATCGTCTGATCCCAAACTAGGCAGTCTGTACTATGGTAACCAGACTACTGATAAACATACTTATATATAAATAAATACATACATATTATAAATTTCGAAATGATCGTGCTCATTACACAATTGTGTAATGAGCACGATCATTTCGAAATTTAGCACTTGTTTTAGCCGATAGCTAAGGATCGAAGAACGATCGGCTCAGCAGTTAGGATCAAACCACTAAACCAATAGACCCTTAACACTGTTATGGAGGCCATACACGTTAAGGTTTTTATGATGGATTTAGCCTTGCATGCATAACCCACAGGCAAACCCTAGCGTGTATGTGATAAAACTGTACAGTTATCGGCGCATGTACATGCAACCAAGCAAATATCAAAATTTATATTTTATGCCACTCGGTTACGTTTGCGCGCAAGCATAACCGAGCGTGTGAGGCGTCCGGCAAACGCTGGTCATGTGCTGATAGAGTTTTCCATCCATTCGTAAATAATTTTTGTAATCTGTTGGTGTAAATCTCAATTCATTTATCAAATTCACGTGAGAGAACTGCTTTCTTTTCAATAATCAGCGTTTACACCATGCAGTGCGATCTCTTTTTCTGTTATGCAGAACAAGTGTTAAGCCCAGTATAGCTATCACGTCGTCGTCGTCCATTGTTAGTTGGGATACCGTACACAGTACCTAGTAGGTATAGATAACTGTCCTACACACACCGTCTAGCTCTAACTGTCTTAAACTGAGAGTTTATGGCAAAACTGTGCATGCAAACCCTAACGTGTATGTGTTTTGAAGAACTCGGTTATACCTGTCAGTTATGCATGCAAGGCTAAAACCATCATGCATACCCTAACGTGTATGCCCTCCATTAGGGGTTTGAACCGTTGAGGAAAATGTTCTATTAATGAGTTACCTAAAACTTCCAGTGTACCTATCCCACGTATTATTCAGCAGACGTGCATTTCTTTTTTGGGTTTATTAACATTGTTATAATGCTGTACGCCTTTTTCTGTATGTTTTACTAAACATTTATGCAATAAAATTAAAAAATTGTGTAGTGTATGTAAATTAAATGGAATACGATGTAGATCCTGCTGGTGATTCATACAAATGAAGAGTAAACAATAGTAACGATTGTAAAACCAAAACGTGCGATGTATTTGTCATTTTTAAAAAGGGCTTTATAGAACATGACTAAGTAGATGATAAATAAGTTCTGCGTCATTAACTTGCATAGCACTATACAATGCCACAGAATACATAATAGTACTAGTACAGAAGGACCTCTTCGCAATACCATTTAAATAAATAGCGACTCTTGCTCCGATAACATAAGGTGCAATTCAGATCGCACACCGCTAACTCCAAACGGGCTATATTAACCTAAACCTTGCCTCTCTTTCTATCGCATAACTCTTATCTGTTCTGATGCCGTTAAGGTTGTCTTCTGTAAGAAGAATTAATCTAAATATTTAATAACCAGTTGTGCCTATTACTTCCAATTATTTATTCGTACAGATGAGCAGAAAAGTGGTTAGTGAAAAAAATGCGATATAATACGTAATAATCGTATTTAAAAAAAATACAATTTAAACGTGGCATAATCACAGATTGAATAATAGTACTACAAAATAGTCTATACTTTCGTTTGATTCAACTTACCCATACTTACTGATTTCGTAGCAAAATAATGTTAAAGGGAAACCTATGTAGTACGGTCATAAACAAGCTTACAAAAATACTGCCTCAGCTCTTGGTCTATTATATTTTTAATACTTTAAAATGCTTAGTCTCCGTTATTTATCATTATTTACCTACGTAAATCGGCAAATAAAAAATATGAAACTTGTCTACATCATCAAAATCTTACTACATACCTACCTAAACACTTAAATACAAGTAAAATAGCTACTTATCTATTATTGTATTTATACTTTATAGATTTAAGAAAACAGATTATGTTGGGTCCAAACTTGGGTAGTTTCTTATGTATATATGTAAATGTACCTACTTACTAGGTTTGAACTTAAGTTGTCTGTAGTTTTACCTCACTTTTTTAATGTTATCTTTATGTTCCTAATTTTTTTACAAAATAAAACTATCCTAAGTTACTCCTTATAAAACCAGCTATCTGTCCGTGAAAGTCCCGTGGAAATCGGTCCACCCGTTCCGGATGTTAGCCGGAACAGACAGACAAAAATGTGAAAAAGTTTTTTTTTGGTAAAGTATTGTGAAAACACATTTAGTAAAAAGCTGTCATTATGACATTACAAACGGACACTTCAAATTTATTTATTTTTACAGAAGATGTGTATCAGTTGTTGTGGTCCTAATAAATAAATGTACTTATCAAAGCTAAACTTGACTTAGTTATTCCTTATAACACCAGCTATCTGCCAGTGCAAGTCCCGTGGAAATCGGTTAACCCGTTCCGGAGATTAGTCGAACAAACAGACATAAAAATGTAAAAATATTTATTTTGTATAAGTACCGTGTAAACATTCATACGCATTTAGTATAAAACTGTCATTATGACATTACAAACGGACACTTAAAATTTATTTTATATGTTGTTGTGGTCCTAATAAGTAAATACACTTATCAAAGCTAAACTTGACCTTGTAAACAGAACTTTTAAGTATCTAACTATACTGATTATAATTAATAATATAATCTAACTACGTAAATACGGAAACCATAATTTAGGACAACAAAAGTTAGCACTTGGTAGTATCTACTAATTACCTATAAGTAGACGTGCATTTATTTACCTTTCGATGTCCCTTGGAAGTCTGAAAAACGTGAGGTTTGGATCCTTGTTATTATTATAACAGCCAAATACCATGCAATTTGCGTTTGCCTTCATTTTACTTAAGTTATTTTTAGTACTATATTGTGTAATAGCCTAATAGGTAATCGATCGAAAGATAATATTATCGTAATTCCTAAGCGACGAACGGACGAAGCGACGTAGCGCGTGAGTGAGTAGCGAAGTAACGTGCTACCTAGCCGGCGCGTGGCAGCCCACTGAATTTCGTCCGACTCGACGACGCTGCTAGGTACCTGTAGTTTCATACCTACTGACCGGAGTGGGCCTAGCCTGACAATGCCACGTTTTGCACAGTACATTTACGAGTAGGGGTTGTTTTATTCGTTTATAAAATTGTTTTTCAAAATTGGATGATTGCATATAAATGTTTGGCTTTTAACACTTTAACCGTACATTTATCCGGGATGAAATATGGGATAGCATATGTCGGTACTATTTCAGGCTAATAATCTATCTCATTGTCAAATTTCATCTAGATTCGTTTAACCGTTTTGCGTGAAAGAGTAACAAACGTTCATCTATCCATCCATCCATCCATCCTCACAAAGTTTCGCCTTTATAATTTTAGTAAGATATTATTTTCTTTATACGTAAAGAGACATAGAAAGCGGTGTGTAACATGTCCCAGAAAAACCTAATACTTGGAAATCTGATTGTTTGTTTTTATTTCGTCATCCTCATTTAATTTCGTATCTAACCAACCATTAAAAGTGATTATAAAGTATTAGGAAACAGTACAAGTTCATCCTATAGGTTATTTCCATGACCTTGTTTGAGATACGTCGATTTTAGTGATTCGTTCCCGGCTCTGTTATACATTGTTCGTTGTATCGATTGCGGCCGAGTGTGAACTTTACCGAATTAAATTGAAGGTTAGTGAGCAGAGATTATCAATCCTCAACTGTCGTGTCTACAATCAACATTTAAGTGCTTTTGCTTTGTTTTGTAAGCTACTTTGGCTTAAGAATATGTATTGTTCTTCCTTTTGGTAGTTAATCAGGATCAGTTTTTTTTGGTCGGCTAAGAACACATTTTAATAACCAGTCGTACATTTAAAAGCCGATAAACAATCTAATCTTAAGAATTTTACCATTTGAGGTATAGTTGTCGATATCTATTGTCAATGCTCATGATATCTTACATCTTAAGAATTTGGAATAGTTTAGTTTTAAATTTCGCTGACATAGACAATAGGGTGTTCCATTAATAAAGTCCTGTGTACGTTTTTCTATAGGTGCCCAAGAACCGCTTAACGGGAGAGTTATTAAGTAATCAAGTCGCTTGGTATTTTGTATCGTGACTCATTTTTCTGGCGAAATCTTACGTAGCTTGGCTGCGTTGATGTGAAAGTGAACTCGGTTTTGTTTTTTTTCTTTGTCGGCTGATTTTGGAGTCGTAAAAAGATGTTTGTTTCTACATTCATTCGGGTTTATTGTTTTCCAGTTGAGTTCACTTTATAGTGCTCGCATTTTAGTCGTTGCTAAATTAAAAATAATCGACTCTACTTGATGTGCCATTCAGATTATATATTATTGATATACAAAAAGATAAAAGACACAGATGCTTAGTTAGCTTACAGGACATGTAATCAAACATTAATAAAATTTTAATACCAATACCACTTCTGAAATAAAATTGCACAAAAGTAATTTAATATAGAATGAATATAACACTTTAAACGCCCATTAACAACACATACACGTTTTTAATAAACTACATACATGAATACGTTAAGTAATATGTCATCCATTTCTAGCAGTAGATAATCTTCTCCGAAAAATTACCTATAAATACACGCGTCACCGCACCCTTTACGATTAAATTCTTATGACACACTTTAAATAAAGAATATCCAAATATTCTTTAGATACTCTTTTTAACCGACGAAAAAAGGAAGTCAGGATCTGATGATGGGATCCTGAAAAAATTGAGGGAAACCCTCGAACATTGTAGGAACGAATAGTGTTTCTGTTTACTTTTCATTACTTTATCAAGTATTGCGTTTAGAAATCATCATCATTTTTCATCATCGTCATCAAGATGATGAAAAAAACCATAAAATAAAATCTTTTTAACAAAAAATTAAACCGACGAAAAGAACTAAAAAGCAAAAAATAAATAAACCTTAAGTCTTAAGTATTGAGCTTATTTACATAAACTATCTAATTTTATATAAACTTATTTTGAGTCGGCGCCAAACAACAAACTGATTAATTATCAAAATTTTATTTGGCGCCGACTCAAAATAAGTTTGTAAATAAGCTCAATACTTAAGACTTAAGGTTTATTTATTTTTTGCTTTTTAGTTCATTTCGTCGGTTAATTTTTTTGTTACTGTACTTGACATGTTCTATGTAAATATTCTTTAGATACCCAACTATCTTTTACTACTTTGACAAGTTAAATAAAGAGGTCAAAATACGAAATGTGTGTGAGCTAATCGGATTTAAGCGGATCATTTTTACCATAGTCATTTTGTTCCCATTACCCCTGTAGTTGCCTACTTTAGCATTTTCTTATTTTTATTTGAAAAGTTTATTCCACGGTTGATGCAACTCTGACGAAGTTGTGTAACCCAAATTCTAAAGTATGCACATTTTGCTGTATGTGTAAATATTTCTACAGTTTATATAAATAACGTGTTACAGGAAGGTAAAGTCATATTTTAGGATCGTTATCTACATATTATAGCTGATAAATAGTTGAGTCAAGCTGAACAAATCTGGATGTAGAGAAAAAATCTTTATCAAATGCTTTTTTTTGTATTCACAATTTATTGTAATCAGCGTCATCAGCATTATAATTTTCTATGTTTTTTTTGTTTATTTTTTACAAGGTTATTTTCAGACGAATTTAATATTTCACCAATATTCTATGTTTTTACTATCTAAAATTTCAGTCATGTACGCTTTCTCCCTTTTACGTACATAATATTATTTTTTCGATTTTTCTTATTCAGATTTTTAGTTCAAAATAAAATAATTTTTTTTTGTCTAAAATTGTTAGCGTTACACGTGTTCGCGGAGTTTATTATACCAATATTATACCAGTATGAGAAATGTGGTTGTTTAATACCCTCTTCTGCCTCCCCCTTCGGCAATACAGGCGGGAGTGTATGTCTCTATGTATTGTAGCCCTTAAAATATGACTACACTTCACACGTTGTATGTAATTTTATACAATTATTGTAATTACGCTGCCCTAATGATTTAGTACAAGTGTTTGCTGAGTTAACTTATTTGTTGTCAACGTTATAGCGTCATTTTCTGTTACAAATGTGCTGAGGTCAGCATTCGAAGCGTTTCAACATTTAATTGATTAAGTACATGTCTCGGCAATCTTCATTCTCTTTATAAATGTTGTCATTTCAATTAGGAGCAAGGTCTAAATGCCAAGTTTTGTTAGTATAGCTTATGATTTAAAAGATTCATCAGTAAGGATAACCAAAGCTTTTAAATTTTTAGTTTGTAGTATGGCTCTTTGTCAGTTTAAAGCATGGCGTAGGGAAAATACTTTTTAATAAAAGAATACCTATATTGTTATTATTTTGAACCTATCCAAGTTACAGTAATAGTTACCATTAGGTTCACGTTGATAGTGTACTGGGTGGAGCTCGAACTCGCGATTTCTCGATCGTAAGTCAGATGAGCCATTATGCTTATTAACAATAATTTCCACGTGGGTTAAAAGACACACGATGTCTATACTGGCATATTAGAACATTCTCTACTAACCTTAGAATGACTAGACTATGAGCTAACCAAAAAACGTTCGGGAATAAGTTTCAATATTTAGTGAATCCTTTCCTATTTTTATTAGTCTAGCTTTTGTAGTGTCAATAAAAAAGATGGTGATTATGAGATCGATAAAATAAAACGACCACTGCAAGGTTAAAGTAGGAGACAGACATTGAATGGAAATGGTTCCCTGTGTCTTCTCTGTTATTGGAACCTTTATACAAAACAGTGCGTAAAATAATCATGTTTAAAAGAAATGGAAAAGACTAACCATACTTATAGGAGAATTCTTTTTTAGACAGCACTGTGTATGCACAGGAAATTTTATCTCAGCAGGTATTAGTGTACCTAACCATTGAGTACAAGTCTATTTAACCAGGACGATAGGCGGGAAAATATATTTTTAAAAAACTTTCATGGCCAGATTGCCTGACCATCAACACCATATCTAACCCCGGAGGATTAAACATTTAGAGGTTGATATTATAAAGGATATAGAAAAAATATACCTTAAAATTTGAAATAAAGAAACTAGTTAAGCTTTTGATCCAAAAAAAAAGACACCGTAAAAGACGCGACTTCTTAAATAAACCAATGAAGTTGCGAAATAAAAAAATATTTAAAGTGTAGGGTCAACTGGACATTTTATTAAAAAAAACAATCACGCATCGTACACGTATAACTGACAGCATATATATTAATGTATTCGAGTATAATTGATGCCGCCTATCACGCTTTTGAGGGGTTTCACTGCGATAGACAGCCCTTGTGTAAAACAGTTAATTATATACCCTGGGTGTTTATCGATAGGGCTTCAGTAACACCACTGATTAGAGTAAAAATTACATCGGAATAGTACCCAAATAAGAAAGTAGACTTGTGTAAGATAAATCAATTTTCTCTGTTTTATTATTGTACATATTATTTACATCATAGTATCTCGATTTTAGCGCAACTGTCATTTTATGTTTTACTCTCTGTGTACATTGTCCGTATTGATAGTCAAGTACGTTGTTCGTTAGATCTTTAATACAACTAATGGCGTCTTCTGCTTTTCATGAAGCAGCATTACACATTCTTTGTTTCCATGGAAGATCTATAGAAAACCTGGTGTTAAGAAACGATGAACTCTTGAATGACGTTTTGCTCCGTCTCATTAGGTTTCAATCCAACAATCCGGCATGATTAGACACCTACCGGATCCGGCACAAAAAAATTGTAAAATGTAGCCGGATTTAGGAATTAGGTATTATCTTGAGAGACCCCTGTAATTTCGAGCTCTTCTAGAGACCGGTAACCCTTTACCATTAGGAGGGCCGTGCAGACTTGTTAAATATAAATACTACTATCCATACTACATAAAGTTGCAGCTAAATACACTACCCGCCTAGCATTGTGTGGTTTTGGTAAGGTTATAATTGGTACTGTTGTAAGTAACCGCTTACAATCGGGTGAGCCGTTGCCAAGTCTCCTACTTTAAGGGATTAAAAATGACATCATCTTTTTGCCTCCGACCAACAAAACCGACGTGGTGTATGACGTGAAGTACACGTGAGCACCAATCGTTGTGACATCAAAGACATTGATGACGTCAATATCTTACCCTTTATGGCATCATGCGTGTTGATGTTCAACGTATATAAATGTACTAGAAATCGCCTTGGTCGTCGAAATTCGACCATAATTCATATATTTTAACCTATTCCAGTATTGTATTTGTAGGTAGTATTTCCAGTATATGTGGAACTGTCACTAATAGACTTCCGTACAATGACAGGTCATCATAATAAGGACGGGGGAAAAGTTTCTTCGTATTTTATATACAAATTCAAGGCGTTTTCTTTCAAAGTTAAATTACATTTAATTATAATATATAGGTACGTGCTAATATGCTGACCTTGCTCCACTTTTTAAAAAATGGCATTGACTTTATCCATATGAGAACAAAGCGAGCTGCATCTTTGACGTTAAAATTCTCTGAAAATGCTTGAACCAACTTTGTGCTACTCTTACTGACACTGCATTAGCTCCAAAAACGTCATAAATTTTTTTCGCGGCTTGAATCGCATTTTTCCCTTTTGTATATATAAAAATGAATCCCTATTTCCCTTGGTCACCGCGTGAACGGCTGGACCCATTTCATAAATTCTTTTTTTTTTGTGTTTTTTATTGTCAGGAAAAAGTTCTTACGAAAGAAAAAATAAAATTGCGCGGAAAATTAATAAATTAAAGAAAACTTAAACTTAAATTTGCATTTTTTTTTTTTTTTATTTCTTTCGGGTCAGCTAGTTTGTAATAAAACTTCACAATGTATAGAATTTCTTCGTTAGATTCACTCATTTTGGCTTAAAAAAAAATATTTTAAAAATGGTGAGAAAGTGTTTTTTACTTTTTTACTTTTTTTTTATGTCATATTTATTGATATTAAAATCAGGCAAAACGATATACAAAAGATTTTTCCTCAGTTTTATACATGCAAGACTTTTTCGCCTTTTATTTATATGTAAATATTGTAAACGGCTACATCAAGCTACCGCTACAAATACACCCGTATTTGTAGCGGTAGCTTGATGTAGCCGTTTTGACGTATTTTTTTTTAATTTGTGACACATATTATTGAAACACGTATAATTATATATTTTTTTAATTTTTAACACATATAGCGTGCTGCACTTTTTCGTTCGCGAAATTTTCTTATAAATCCCAAAGAATTTTCGTCACGTATTAATATATAGAAGGTGATATTTTTTCGTGTTATTTTTTCGCGTATTGAGATAAATATATGTTATCGAAATGGACACATAAAGTATGCTTGCTTGATGATTTTATCAGACAATGACAACAATTTCTTGTAATTCGAGTTTGGAAAGTTCAAGATTAGATAAAATCTGAAGTTACTCAGTAAACACAAATACTTTATTTGAAAACTCTTTAATTTAAAATACTATTGAACTAAATTCATTGGTTTGTAGCCTGTACATACGAGGGCGGCACTAAAAATTTCGGGAATCAACGAAGTGACACAACATTACTATTTAAAAATGTATTTATTGCTTTTCGAAGTATTCTCCGCGAAATTTGACACATTTTTCCATACGATGGAACCAATCATTGAAGCAACCATTCCATTCGGAAGTTGGGGTCTCCAAAATGGCCGTTTTGTATCCGTCCACAGCTTCTTCAGGTGATGAAAATCTCTGACCACGTAATTTATTCTTTATTTTAGGGAAAGTATAGAAATCATTAGGGCTTAGGTCGGGGCTGTACGGCGGATGGTCTAATATTTCTATGTTTTCTTGCTTTAAAAACTCTTTTGTTCTGTGCGTGGTGTGAGAACTCGCATTGTCGTGATGGAGGATGATGCGGCGGTGACTGGTTTTTTGTTTCGGGTTCGTACGCGTATATCCAGGATTCGTCACCTCATACGATGTTGTATACAGCATTTGAGGATCCTGCGTGGAATGTTTCGAGAGTTCTGACGCACCAAGTAACGCGAGCCGCTTTTTGCTCTTCACAGAGCGAATGCGGTAATAATAAATCATCGCTCTTGAATTTTCTCGAGTCAATTCCATTTTCTCAACGACTAAACAAGTTTGACAAAACCTTGTGACAAGACCGAGAATCTTTTTTTGAATAAATAAACGGTATTCGATTTTTAAAACCAAGGAGTTTTCAATTAAAAAGATTTTAATATGACAGAAACAGTGGAAATATTCCATTACCCGATACCTTTAGTGCAGCCCTCGTATATACACACTAGCTGACCCGGCACACGTTGTTTTGCCATATTAATTATTTCTAATGAATATTTAGGTAGTCAAATAAAAAATAACTAACTTATTGTGGGGATGGAGTCTATGACTGAAAGAAGAATGGAGCGCTGTGGTCCATTGACGGCCTATATAAATAACAAAACACCAACCATTCATTTTCTTAATTCAAAGTACTTCATTAACTTAACTGACATATTTAAAGTTTAACAGTGGGAGAGCCATGCTTCGGCACGTATGGGCCGGCTTGAAAGGAGTGATATCATGGCCTCACAGAAAACCTGCAGTGAAGCAATGCTTCGTTGTACTTCGCCAAGCGAGTGAGGTTACCGGTGGCCCTAACCCTTCCCTCTCTCTATCTTCCCCCCTATCTCTCCATCTCCCCTCCTCTCCTACTCCCACCTTAAAGGCCGGCAAGGCACTTGTGACCCTCGAGTTGCAGGTGCCCATGGGCGGCAGTAGTCACTTACCATGAGGTGACCCGTCTGCTCGTTAACCCCCTATTCCATAAAAAGAAAAGTTTGACATCGACTTGACGGCAATCGATTATTGGAATCGATTATAACAATGGCACTTTCTATTCTCACTGGGTTAAATAATACTAAAAGTGTACCAATGAAAGAAAAAATACTAATATCGCTATTAAAAAACAAGGGTTGATCGTAGAGGGTTGAAAATTCAGGGTTGTATGTATTTTCTAATGTTGTATCATAAAAAAATAAAAAAATAAATATCTAAAAATTCAAAAAAAAAAAGGGTGGACTACCCTTAACATTTATGGGGATGAAAAATAGATGTTGTCCTATTCTCAGACCTACCCAATATGCACACAAAATTTCATGAGAATCGGTCAAGCCGTTTCGGAGGAGTTTAATTACAAACACCGCCACACGAGAGTTTTATATATTAGATTAGTAACTTAATAGCTACATTCTATTTATACTAGTCCATACTAATCAATACAAATAAATAACATTGAAGTGTCTGTTTGAAATGTCAAAATAATATTTTTTTTAATAATAAAAAAATAATAATAAAAATATATTTCTTCTTACAATATGGTACATTTAAGGTGTTATTTTTTTAAATTGTGTTCACATATTCTACCGTTAATCTATGCCTAAAAATATTTTTTTTTTAATTTATATCTGTCTTGTCTTTCTGTGTGTCTGTTTGTTTGTGCTTCTAATCTTCGGAACGGGTTTACCAATTTCCACAGGACTTTTACTGTCAGATAGCTGGTGTTGTAAGGAGTAACTTGGCTACTTTTATTTTGGAAAAAGAATTTGTGTTCCGTGCAAAATATATACAAATGTACACGCGCGGGAACTGCTAGTCTATACTAATATTATAAAGAGATACAGTTTGTGAGTTTGGATGTTCGGGGAATCGCCAGTACTACTGATCCGATTTTAAACATTCTTTTAGTGTTGGATAGCCCATTTATCTAGGAATGTTATAGGCTATATAATCTCCTTTCTACTCATAAAAATGCAATAAAAATTCAGTTTTGTACACTCTGTAATGTGTAAACAGAAGCTTGCCAATCTCATTAAATATTTAATTCAGTACTTTTAGTTGATTTATCCTAAACAAGTAAATAAGAATGTATTAGCGTTTTAGCCAACATCAGACTCGTAGTGTGTATGAGCAATCAGCCATGACCTCTGTTTGCTAATATTTATTTTTTAATAATACGATGGTATTTCAAACTTTAAAAATCACGTATTTTTACAAAATGTCATGCATTATTTTATGTTTGCCAGATCATCTGAACGCTCACTTACGTCTCTGTGCAATATTTTGTTCATCTAGACTTAGTAATTTCGGCTGCACATGGATTAGACAGTCAGTCCGTTTTCTTACATACATACGTATATATAAAAAATGAAAATGAAATGTTCATTAGTTAGCGCATCACTGGAGAACGGTTGGACCAATTTAACTGTTTTTTATTTTAAAATGTTCATAATAGTTCATAACAACTGAATTAGGTTTTAAGGTATAAATTCGAAATGTTTCCAAAAATAATAAAAAATCTGAGCAAACTAAAAGCGCTTTTTTGCATGTGATTTTTGTAATTTGGAGAAGACAAAGTCTGTTGGGTCTGCTAGTAGACAATAAATCATATTATCAGCAGCATGACTTGACTTATTATAGAATAGTTAAAAATATTGGCAGTCACAAAACACGCATTGTGACTGGTTGCTTGCTTTCACAAGAGTTATATTTCCTTGGCACATTATCCGCAAAAACCAAAAAGCGCCGCTCATGGGCACCTGCAACTCAAGAGTCACAAGTGCGTTGCCGGCCTTTAAGGTGGAATTAGGGGAAGGGGTATAAAGGAGAAGAGGGTGAGTGCGTGTAGAGGGAGAAGAGAGGAAGAGGGGGAGAGGGAAGGGTTAGGGCCTCCTACTAGGCGACCTACCTCTCACTTACTAGGCAAAAAGCAATGAAAGCATTGCTTCACTGCCGGTTTTCTGTGAGGCCGTGGCATCTATCCAGTCGAGAGGTCCCATACGTGCCGAAGCACGGCTCTCCCACAGATACATTACGCCATGGGAGACCTAAGATTCAATTTATTTTTGCTTAGTGTTCTGGTTACATCACCTAACATTCTTACAGCATTGTGTGTAATGTTGTAACTAATTACGTAGGTAATTGAAATAAAATGACCACGAGTTCGTGTTACCTTGTCCTTATCCTCAGGTTTTACATATTGTGTTATTAACACTGTACACACAATTTCAGTAAGTAGAATTGCAATATTCGATTGTGACATGGATGGATTAAGATAAATATACAATAAGTTATACTCAATAAATAATTTATTCTTATGCTGAATTGCCGTTCGTGAATCGCTACAGTGCAGAACTCAGTTTAACAGTAATTAAGAGCGGAACTAAGAAGGTTAGGAATTAAGAGATTGCTAGTCAGTGAGTGAAATCCATGACTACTACGCTTGAAATAAAGAAGCAATCTATCTCAGATCGCGAAATAAAACTATAATTTTTCCTCAAACGAAATCCTAAAATCATTAATCGAAAAGAAAACGTCTTTGTTTATGAGGTTCTCATGAAAAATCCGAAATAAAATTAGTAAAATTATAATATAATGCAATTAATCATATAAATTTTTTTTTTAAAGAAATTTTTAGGCTTAATATATATTAAAATCAGGTTTTTTAACCGACTTCAAAAAGTAGGAGGTTCTATGTTCCACTGTATTTTTTTATTTTGTATGTTCACCGATTACCTACTCAAAGACGCCTAGACCGATTTCTTCTTTTGTTTAAAAGGGTAGGTATACTTCCCAGGTGGTCCCATGGTGGTCAGGATCTGATGATGGGAACCTGGAGAAATCGAGGGAACTCTTCAAATTTTATAGGCACACTTGAAGCGATTTGGGTATTTTGAGGCGCATTAAAGTCGGTGATACTTTTTTTAAAAGATAATTATTTTATTAGTGTACTCACAAAAGTTAAAACAATCAAACACATTGTTGTACAATTTCAGAGTCAAATATTTTTTTAAGTACTGAGAGGTTCAAATCTACACTAGTAGCTGTTATCAATCGGCATACTGAGACAGACATTGGTAATAGGGATTGCAATCCGGCATTTAGACATCAACCGGATTCGGTACCATTTAACCGGGTCCGATCAGTGCATCCGACAAAAATAAACGACACTAATTTTTTTAAGGATTCTTGCGCATTGTGCACTTACTGCCGCACCCTGCACGTGCCCAATCTTACTCCACATTAGAATTGCGAGTCCACAACCGACAAGTATAGAAGCTGAAAGGCCTTTTTAACCGCTGGCTACATTCAATTTTACTGTCTAAGAAGCCGATAAACTTTATGATAACTCTTTCAAAGCTCTTTTATACATTTTATTTTGGTATTAACCAAAAAATAATTTTATGATATGCCCAATCCCCAGACTGGTCCGTCCGGATCTGTTCCGAATGGTGAAGGTTCCGATCGGATCCGTTTGGATTGAAATGGGTGACGGATTGCAATCCCTAATTGTTAGGCTAGCTAATTGCTTTACATTCTCAATTGGCCCATGCAAGTAATATTTTAAATGCTTGAATGGCGATATTATTGAAGATTATTTTTTAAATATTGCTGTATCGATAGTATAATACTATAAACGAACAGCAGACTAACATTTGCTATAAGTCGTTCACAACTCTAAAACATATTCGTGAGTGCCGGTAGTAACCATTTAGTATGATGTTAATTAGCCAGTAGAGCGTATTATGTAGGTGTGACGTCACAATCTCCTTTGATGTGCTAATTCCCTCGCTATATCCCAAAACAAAGAAGTATTGTGAGTATTCCACAGCTGCCTCGGTGTTGATGTAATGTATGATATGACCTTGGAAACAAATGGACGTATTATGTAGTAGTTAAGTTCAGTTCAGTTGTCTATGTATGAGTCACACTAAGACATCGGTTTGAGAAAACTTTTTTTGTACTTTATTATGCATATGTGATGCTGGCACACTTATGCCGCATTCCAATACACAAAAAACGATTCGTTTCGCTTACGGACGGTAAAATTTTTGTTGTAACTAGGTGAAGTAACAAGTAGAAAATAATTATCTATAAGTAAAAAAAATTGTGTGATTCAGAAAAAAAACGTTTTATCATAAAAATGCGTGGGGTGTTATATAAGTCAAAATTTATAGATTCTACACAAATTTAAAAATCTTGACCAAGTAAAATGCGTAAAGAACTATGAACAAAAAGACGTAAAACAAAAACTGCAGACGGTAGCATACACTTGGCGGGCGTTGCAGTGTAGCCAATAAAATATGGAACTGACCCCTCCGGTTGTTACTACAGATACAGATTACTAAGTAGTCTACTGCTGCCTGTTTTTTTTTCGTTAACAGTACTTTTGACCGGTTAAGAATTTTGACTGAAATATACATACATTGTTCTTAAACCGACATTTAAAAGATTATAATTATAAGTTTATAACTTTAAAATATCTCGTGTTATTAATTATTATGTACACAAATAGACAAAACTGCATACTTTACCTTGCAAAAAAGTCATTCTTGTTAATATGTATGTCACTAGTTACATTGTATTTTAAAACTAGACTAGATGCATCTCGCAGTTTCATAGTGTGTACTTGCCTACTGTTACAGTTTACAAGAAGCTTTTTGTTTACGGTTAGCAACTGCTCCGCTCCTTTATACTTGAATACGGTATACTTTAAAGTAATTATTACAATATTCTCCACTCCACATAGTTTTAATGTTGAAATTTTACACAAATCTTACACAAACAAACGTGCCTTTCATTCATAAATCTGACAAGGAATGGGTTTTTTGAGCAATTTATGACAGGTTACACAAATACTTAAACCTAAGCCACTGAGACTCATTCATCAACTATCGTCATTCGTCATGTAGGCTCAGATCATTCAAAGATCTATTGAATTAATCATAAAAGGTGATGACTTTCAAACAAAAATTGTAAGTTTAACAATTTCAAAAAACCTACATAATATGTATTTATTAGACTTAAAATGTAAGTTTGAAAAGTTTCAGAACCGTTAATTATTATTTAATTGATAGAAAAGCCAAGTCTCCTGGGTTTGATCTTAGGCTTTTCCGGTTCGAAATTTGAGATGCCAGCAAATGTGCCAAACTAAGCATCTGTGCATGCGATGTTGATTGTATTCATTCCAAAACAAATAATGCATTTCTTTATCAACACACAATATTTCTAATTATTGTCTAAATAAAATTGTAAGAAAATATTTTCATAAGTATTTTCTCAATATTCAGAAATATTGAGTGCTGATGGAAACTGTTATTACTACTTATTACGAATACTTTATTAGTTAATAGTTCAATGTGTAGAAGCAGATGCACCTCCCTGGAAATAATTCTACCAGCGCGGCGCCCATGTAGTTTAGTTATGCAAAGGCGCTAGGTGTGCGTCTTGTCATCTGCATGTTAAGTGGTGTACTACCAGGTACACAGCAACAATACCAAAAAACTTGATAAACCACAGAAATAGTTGGTATTTATTACTATAAATAGTTTTAAAAACGATAAAATCTAATAAAGTTTATTGTTTTGAACAATTATCATGAACTTGCTAATGATGATGACAGACAACAACTACACGTGATAGGCTACACGCCCAACAATGAACTTTCGCTGGCGTCACAAAAAGTAGATTTTCATTGATCGAAAAATTGATTAATGACAGACAGAGGTGATGTTCATACGCATTATGATGCTTATTCATATGTATAGACCTATAATGTTATTTGCAAGTAATCGGGGCCTAATCACAGCAGTACTTACGACACGTATTAGGGTTTGCGTTGGTTGCTCGCTTTCAACCACGTTTGTTTATTATAGCTTTTGTTTCGCTTACTTACTTGCATATGAAGTATTAACATTTTATTGTAACCACTAATCAGACTGCAAAGAATGGTACAGAAACTCCAAATTTTACTGTAAGGCTTTGCGAATGTCGGTTATATCTCTGGAGTTATTGGGAACACTAATGAGTCAACCGTACGGATTATTTATTGAGCCCTTGAGATGTTACAGATGTGGGAACGCGACTATTTTCGTAAAAACTTGTTGTTGTTGATTGTATGTGTTTTGGATTATCTATTTACCCAACTCTTTTGGACCTTACTTTCATTTTCCACCTACAGATTCAGGATCGTTTCTTAATAGCAATTTCGTTTTCTAAAGTTACATTTTCTATATTCATCTAATATATAAAATTCTCGTGTCGCGGTGTTTGTAATTAAACTCCTCCGAATCCACCCCTAAATTTTTTTTTAATTATTAGATTTTTTTTTCATGATACTGCATTAGAAAATACATACAACCCTGAATTTTCAACCCTCTACGATCAACCCCTGTTTTTTAATAGCGATATTAGTATTTTTACTTTCATTGGTACAATTTTTTTAAAGTATTTAACCCAGTAAAAATAGAAAGTGCTATTGTTAAATCGATTGCCGTCGATAGCAGACGAATCACCTGATGGTAAGTGACTACCGCCGCCCATGGGCACATGCACCTAGAGAGTCACAAGTGCCTTGCCGACCTTTAAGGTGGGAGCAGGAGAGGAGGAGGGGAGATGGAGAGATAGGGGGAAGATAGGGAGAGGGAAGGGGTAGGGCCACCGGTAACCTCACTCGCTTGACGAAGTACAACGAAGCAATACTTCACTGCCGGTTTTCTGTGAGGCCATGATATCACTCCTTTCGAGCCGGCCCATACGTGCCGAAGCATGGCTCTCCCACTGTTAAACTTTAAATATGTGTGTTTAAATATGTCAGTTAAGTTAATGAAGTACTTTTGTTATTTTTATAGGCCGTCAATAGACCACAGCGCTCCATTCTTCTTTCAGTCATAGACCCATCCCCACAATAAGTTACTTATTTTTTATTTGACTACCAAAATATTCATTAGAAATAATTAATATGGCAAAACAACGTGTGCCGGGTCAGCTAGTAATGTAATGCTAATAATGTAATCATATCTTTATAATATCTTTTACATTAGTGGTTCTAAATTATAGTTGGCAAAATGTGTATTAATACACTTCTGCGTACTCCTTTGGGGAGACATGTGTGAAAGATTTTTTCCGGTACTTTTATTTCTTTTTAACCATATGTTACAATACAATGTGCTCTAATTACCGTGTAATAATTATCAATTGTGGCTAATAAATGTTGTCAGCTCGGATGCCAAGGTAACAAACAGTTAATAGTTTTTCTTTTATAGACTAGGTTTAATGTCTTAGTTTAATATTTATTCTTTAATAGTTTTTTTAATTTATGAAAAAAATAAAATTTTAGTAGGCAAAGTAAGTGCGTCAAATTTGAAAATAAATACAAAAATTATCTACCTTTTTTATTCAGCTATATTTTTAAAATCACTACAATGATAATGTTAAATTTAGTTACACTAGAGTCTTTAGTCTGTGCAGGGCACGCCGCTGTAGCACCGGTAAGACCCGTCCTACGAGAGTGGCTGGAGAGAGGGCATGGAGCCCTCACTTTCCGGATGACGCAGGTACTTTCCGGACACGGTTGCTTCGGCAAGTACCTGTGTCGGATCGGCCGGGACCCGACGTCACGGTACCATCATTGTGGTGACTGCCCCGACGACACGGCGCTTCACACACTGGCGGAATGCTCAGCCTGGGCTAACCAGCGTCGTGATCTCGTCGCGGCAGTCGGTTCTGCGGGTAGTCTCTCACTGCCGGCCGTGGTTCTGTCCATGGTCCGGAGCGAGAGTGCATGGAACGCCGTCGCCGCCTTCTGCGAGGAGGTGATGTCCGCAAAGGAGGCGGCCGAACGGGAGAGAGAGCGAAGCACAACTCTCTCTGCCCGCAGTAGACGCAGCATTCAATGATCTCCGGCCACCGTAGGAACCGGCCTGCGGGCGACGAACTTTTGGGGAAGTCGTCGTCCGAACAGATACAGGCCCGAGAGGCAGAGCGCAGTGTTTCGCGCGCGCTTCTCAGAGGAGTGCGACCGATGGTTGACGGTCGCACCGGGTGACGGGACCCGTCTTGGGTGAGACGGGTCAATGCCTGTCAGGGATTGCGGAAGAATGCAATGGCTATTCTCGCTCCCCCGATCATGGAGGACATCCATGAGGATCTTCCACCTTGACATAAAAAAAAAAAGTCTTTAGTCTAGTCATATGAAATAATTATTATAACATTCATAATTAATTTCTATATCCAGTCAAGTGTATTTTATTAACATATTTACCTAACATTTCAATATTTACGTAATGTACTTCACTTGGTTAATAAGATGATTGATAATACAGAAAATTTCGTGAGAGCTCTGAAGGAAATTACTAGATTAAACATAAAACGCAGTTCAAAGTCACGGCGGGTAACATGGAAATATGCGAAACTGATGCACAGGTTGCGTGACTGTCATTAAAAATAAATTTTAGGCTCCTAAAATAAATGGTCTAGAACACGCATTGTGATGATGAATTCCTGATTTAGGTATTTAAAATATAAGTATATGCATATAATATAAAATGGTGGAATTATAAATATTTATAATATACTATTATTGTAACGACCGACATGTTTCAATCCTCTCGCGGGATACCTGACGGCAGCATTAAAACCAGTCGAGTGCTTTTGTTTCCAAGAAAAGTTCTTATATGACATACAAAAAAAAAAATATGCGGTCGAATTGAGAACCTCCTTTTTTTTCGTCGGTTAAAAATTACCAAATTATGAGTATGAATTGCCGTAATTTGCAGTTTATATTACATGTATGTCAAAAGCACAGAAACCGTATAGGCGTTTTGTAATAATTTCTTACAGGCCTTGCTTTAAATTTTATCAAAAGCATTTTAGTAGCTGAAGTCAATTCGGTCTCACTCCTAGTTTATTTAATAATTTTTTTTTTACTTTTTATTGTATTTGGAAACTTAACTATTTTTTTTATTTCTGCCTAAAATCTACTAGGGTGTATTGTTTATGTAACGATTCTTTAAGTTGATAGCAATGTCTCAAATACAATCAGGTAAATCTTCCCGAAGCCGCTGGCTAAGCTAATGAAAGCAAAGCAAGCTCCAATTTTTCTATTATGTGAATTTAGCCAAGGAACAACCCTTTCTTTCATGTTGCACTTAAGGTCCTCAGGAAGACAATTCAGTTGGCATTTTCGGTGATATGACTATTTACCAAACGGATAGATACAGCTGGAATCGAGTCCCAAAATAGACATCATTACGCTTACGAGTCGAGGGCAGTGTTTTATCTACTGTGGTTTTACATTTCTATGTATAGGTAGTTTGTATAGCAAGAGGAGTGCCGTGATGACGTCACTTAGCTAATGGCGCGTCCTCGGGTGGGGCCGTTCGTTCTACCCTTCAGCAAGAATTTCAGTAAATCCGATATCGTGGCATTTCGCTATTAATACTAAGTTATATAAATTAATATAAATTGGTATGAATAGTTTCAGTGTATTTAATTGCTTAGGTTGAAAGTCATTAGGGTTATTTAAATTTTTCATAACATTTTACGGGTTTACATTGTGGAGGGACGGGTGTCATGTTCCTCCAACACAAAGGGAGGATCCTCCGACCAGGCGAGGTGATCATGCCTTTCATTAGATTTAGATGGATAGGTATTGCTCTATCAACTTTTTTCTGCCTACCTCTCCAAAATATATCTCTATATTTAGAAATATGTTTTATTAAAAATAATAATATTCACAACCACGTACTTGATTTTGTCTAACGCCCAGAGAGGCACGCTTTATACCACTAATATGCGAATTCGTAATTTTCGGTTTGCTCGTGTGTTGACCAGTCAGTTATTTTTGTTGCTCTTTAGCATTGCAACGGCCCGACATAGGCACACAGAATAATGGTGTCATTAGGGCTACCAATTTTTTTTGAGTAAAATAACTTCTCAAATTATTTGAATAGGAAACAAAGTATTTTTTTACCCCAAATTTTTTATTGCTCTAAAAAAATTTGTTTTGGTGAAGTAACTTTTAGCATATCCTCATAATTTTTTGCTGTACCTATTTCAAAGTTTTAACTGGTTATACAATCGAAACTTAGCTTTAATTAAATAAATATGTAAATAGTTTTTAATTAAATATTTTGGACAACCTGTTTCTTTTTAAAAACTTTAAAACTCTCTCAGTGAAATCTGAGGAGGCGGGAACGGGGAGTAAATAAGAAATGAAATATGGACTCTTTAAACAAAATCAAACATCATTTGTGAGAGATATTCATAAAATCATTTTCATCGTGTGTACACTTGTGTACGTTTCATATTCATATCGACAAGTAGTTCAACATTATTAAATATAAAATCATTGCCATATACCAGTCTAGTTTTCCGACACTGGGATCTGTCGATTTGATTTAATGACGAAAAACAAACACTACTCAATTATAATACGTCGTTAATTCTCGTACTGTTGCTATAAGTTATAATGAATTCACCTTAAAATGACTGGACAGCACAAGACTTAGCTGTCTTATAATTAATCCTACTATCCTACTAATATTATAAACGTGAAAGTTTGTGAGGATGTTTGAATGTATGGATGTATGGATGTTTGTTACTCTTTCACGCAAAAACTACTGAATGGATTTTAATGAAACTTTACAATAATATAGCTTATATATCAGAATAACACATAGGCTATAATTTATGAAGATATTGTGTATATTAGACAAAATATAACGATAAGTGTTAAGTAAGTCGGAAAAAAATCTGTCATCTGCGAGCTATTCTGGCGTGCGGTGGGAAAACTGTAAGAGTTACACGAATATGATGTACGGTGGGATTATTTCTCCTAAATAGTTCTACAAAGTCCGCGACAGTATATACTTGTATCTTGATCTTTTATGTGTAAGCCATGATTACCAAAATAGTGAAGCATAAATACAATAAAATTTGATTTTTTATTTCCAATTCACATTTAGCAGTAGGTAACGTTGATTTTAATGAAAATAAATACTTTATCGCTTCTGATATTCAAAGTAGATAAACTTTCTTCTTCTTTTAAGTACGTAATTTGATCAAATATTTCAAAAGTTACGATTATAATATAAAACGGCAGGAGAGGGGGGGGGGGGGGACATCGCTCACCGCCCCGTGGCGTGACGTGAGCCACCCGGCAGACGCGTGAGGGAAGACGTTGTGGACGGTTGTGTCCATAATCGGAATTTTCAAGACACACTAGCGATTTGTTAAAAGTATACATACATTTCTATAATATACTAGCAACCCGTCCCTGCTTTGCACGGGTACAAATTATACACCTAAACCATCCTCATGAATTCACTCTATATATTAGTGAAAACCGCATGACAATCCGTTCAGTAGTTTTTCAGTTTATCGCGAACAGACAGACGCGGCGGAGGACTTTGTTTTATAATATGTAGTGAAGATATTGAATGTGAAATTTTTTTTTTACAGTATGTAAGGATGTATGGATGTTTGTTACTCTTTCGCACAAAACTACTGAACCGATTGTGATGATACTTCGTATGTAGATAGCTGGCGACCTAGATTAACACATAGGCTACTTTTTGGCCCGATATTCCCATGGCATCTGAGTTACGCGGGTGAAACCGCGGGGCACAGCTAGTTAGCATATAATTATTTGACCGTGAGTCTGTATTTACTTGTATACTGTAAAGTGTTATCGCGCATCTTACTATTTGTGCATCTTAAACATAATATGTATAGTTGTCATTTAAATATATCATTAGCTTTGTTCTAGAACGAGCACAATACAATATCATTGAAATATTTTACGTAAATATACTTCATTGGCGCAGAGTGAGTTTATCTGTACTGCTTGTATTGTTGGAATGTAAATTATTTGGACATGTAATTTATTACGTATATAGTTTTTAATATTTAACGACATGATAGGTGAGGTTTTTGATATGATACGTGACACAAATGATTCCAGTATAACTTAACGATTTAGTACAATGTAAGTTAAAATTTGAGATAGGTAGTGCGAGGAATATATTCAATTAAATGTTGTTTTGCAAGTAAGGCAAGATTGCCGACTTTCTATAATACTGATACGTTTATTAATAAAATTTATGAATGATACTATTTTTCGGTTGTTCAAACGGTACGAGAACCGTTTGAATAACCGAAAACTTGACTGGCTTGTTGGCCTAGTGGTTAGTGACCCTGACTACTATGTCAAAAAACGTGGGTTCGATTCCCACCCGAGTCTGGGTGTTCTATGAGTCCGTTGTTTGTATGTTTGTAAAGTCTCCCGCGACATGAGTAATTCCTAATGCGGGTGATGACTTTAAAAAAAAAAAAACATCAAAATTGATTGTTCAGAAGAATCGGATTGTCGCTTGTGATTACAATGGAATTGTATAAAAAAATATGTACGAAGAAAACTATCATCGCACTGATTGCACGCAGGGGAAAGAAAATTTCATTAATATACAGTTGATTGAGCCGGCTTCACTAATCGATAATCGATATCATGTATTTCAATCAGGCCATCGCCTTTATGTGTATTAGTGATGTAACGAATATTCGCATTCGCATTCGCGAATATTAGCATAATTTTTGACATTCGCATTCGCATTCGCAAAAAAGATGCGAATATTTGTGCGAATATCTCTGACAAATGAAAAGAAATTATTTATTCGTGATAATTCATCTGCTAACGTCAATATTTTTAATATTTTTTTAGTTATATTGTAATAAATAATAATGGAACGGTCTTAGAAGATTTACTAAATTGAAAACACTTTCTCTTTTGTTCTTGTTACTTTCATTAAAATATTAACGAAACTAAAAAAATAACTATAATACATAATAATATCTTTATAGAAAAGGACCTGAAAGGCCTAATAAGATAATAATATCTAATAAGCCTAATGTATATGTATATACACTCAAGGCACATTTAACCCGCCGCTTATTACATGTTGATTCCTTCAAAATTCCTTTATAATTTAATTGTTTTTGAAACAATGCTAAAAGTGAACCCTTTACATACATAATTGAACAGGAGTCAGATTTAGAGTTTCCTTTCTAAAAACAACAATGACTAAAATATTGATCTTAAAGAAAATCTGCATTTTAATTGTCACATTAATAATATAATCGATATTTGGTCTCCTGGCATCGATTACTACTTGTAATCGATTTGGAAGCCCGTCCAATATGTGTTGAATCTGTGTTTGCTAGTGCCAGTATCCTTGTTTCTCCGGCTCTGCCTAGTGGCATTTTGTTAATATAACGAAAACTACGATACCCCAAACCTTCATCAATAAAAAAAAACCGGATAAGTGCGAGTCTGACTCGTGCACCAAAGGGTTCCGTAAGCAAACAAACCTATATACGTCCATCTCGGGAATCAATTCTCAAAGACTTTCGCCCGTCTTTTTCGAAAGACAAACTTAACTTTGCGGTTGCAATGTACGACAAAAAGAACAATCCAACCGCGAAATATAAGTTTGTCATTTTTAATGTAATATAACAACAAATTAACGACTTTAGGATTTTTTCACTTGTGCTGTTAGACCTTGCTTCTTACCAAATTTCATGTTTTTTTTTCTTTTTTAAAAGACAACTCCCGCATTAGGAATATTCTTGTGTCGCAGGGGTTTCACAAACATTCAAACAACAAACACAAAGCACACCCAGACTCGGGACAACTATTTGTCGATCACACAATTTTTTGTCCCGTGTGGGATTTAAACCTACAACACTCAGCGCGGCGTAGTGGCGATTTGACCACTTAAACCATTGGCCATCCGTGCAGTCTAGGTAAATGGGATGTACCCTATCAGTTTTCGACCCAAAACCTATAGGGTGATTCCGGTTGACCTAGAAATTGTAATTTTGGTTAAAAGCAAGGTCTTAAAGCATAAGTAAAGGGGTAATTCCGAAAAATAAAAAAAAAATGAAAATTTCGCGAAAATCTAAATTTGCCTATATCTTTTTATCATGTTGGCTCAGAACCTTGATTTTTATACACCTAATAGGAATTATTCAGTATTTGGTATAAATTCCAACTTGCTAGGTCCACCCGTTCCCGGGGTGCTGGTCCAGAAAACCTCCTCGTGGTGAACCCTGGGCAACGTGGACAGTGACGCCTCCTCTTCTTCTGGGGGAGGCGTCATCGCCGACGGCAAATATTCTGACAAAGAGAGGTCCATCTCTTGGACCATTCTGTTTCTCCATGTGTCCGTCTGATTTATGCAGACGGCATTATGTCGAGAAACGATCGGGGCGGCGGGTCCACCGTCTCTGAATCTCATCAGAGTCGAAGGGCAAATTTCTAGCATAGATCACCGTCCGGCCCAGCCGTAAATCTGTCCAGTGAAGGATAGAAACGGAAGCTCCTAGGGGCTACGAGGAAGAAAACCTCTCTAAAAAATTACAAGTATGGGGCGAACGGGTTTGTCGTTTCCGGATTCGTTTAGAGACGTCGAACATAGATCTGACACAGATCACCGTCCGGCTAAGCCGTAATCCTGAATTGACAGGAACGGTAGCTTTTCTACGAGCTGTGAGGAAGAAAACCTCTATAAAAATTACCCTAATCTCACGCTCTGACGCCCGGCAATGAGATGAATGGCTGAGAGGAACTTAGTCCCGAGGGTGTCCACGTCGCAGGACGTAAAACTTATCAATATGGCACAGGTAAATCTTGAAATAGAAACTACCCAGGTGGGTCCTAGACACTCTCAGTCTGGGGAATCCCTCCAGGAGCCAGTCGGCTCCTGCAGCTCCCAATCGTATTCTGGGGGGAGCAACCAATGCCTAACCAGCCCCGTAGTGTGCTGTAAAACCACTACCAACACAAACGCGGAGGTCGCGATCCAGGGCATTGACATGATGTCAAGTGAAGGAGACAGTAGAGCGAGCAGTCCTGCCTCTGGAAATCTGAGGTTCTATCGCTCTAAAGACGCTGAAAGGCAGAAGAAAAAGCGTTCAGAGTCAGACTCGGCTTCTGGAGATGAGGTACTACCGGTCGCTAAGATTGCCACGGCGCAACGTGGCAGAGGTCGGCCCCCGACGACTGGTCAGTATATCGGGGTTGGAAGAGCTCGGCAAACTGCAGCAGCTCTTCGGGCCCTTCGAACGAAGACCGCTGAAAATATCTCTGGGAAGCTAGACGAGGTCAGCACCAGACAAACTCGGTCCACCCAGAAACCCCAAGTGGACGTTGAAGAGTGCAGTACTTCTGAACTCGGTGGACGGATCCATGAAGCGGTAACCCGAATAACGGAACTTGCCAGAGCGTCGAAGGGCCCTAGGGGAAAATCGCTAAAAGAGGCAACCGCCAATGTAAAAGCGGCAACAGACGCACTAATTACCCGCACCACCCGCCTCGAAAACCGAGTAGCGGATCTAGAAAACAATATAGAAGAGATGCGCAAAGAGATGCGTATGCAACGCAGTGGAGGGTGTGGGACTGGCGCTGACGCTTCCTTATCGGAAGCAGGACTGAGTTTGGCTCGGGTCACTGACATGCTGGCAGGGATGGAAAGCGATTCTCTACGCTGGAGGGAATCATTCTACGACCTCCCCTAGCCGCAAGCACCAGACCAGCAACATATGCTGCAGCAGGTAAAGCGAGTCACCCTGAAGAACGGGTGACGAGACCAACAGTAGATCCTGGTATTGCTGAAGAAACAACTGTTCAGGTCACATCAAAACCCGTGGTCCCTTCTACAGCACCCAACCCTCAACAAAAGAGGAAAGCTCGGAAGAAGTCAGCTCCTGCTCAAGCAAAAGTAGCAGCGTCAGTAACAAAAGTGCCTGCAGCACCCCCGAAGACTCCAAAGGAACAGGGCTGGGAAACTGTTGGTGCAAAAAAGAAGGCGAAAAAAAACATCAAAAAAGCGCCCCAAAAGGCCGTAGGCGCCGGTGTCAAAGAGAAAAAGAAGTTGAAAGCTCCCAGTTCTACGGCAGTCGTGCTTACGATGCAGCCGACGGCTGAGGAAAACGGGTTAAGCTATGCCCAGGTCCTCATAAAAGCGAAGAAGGAAATCGACCTGGAAGCACTAGGGATCCCGGGGATTCGGGTGAAACCGACGAAGACAGGCGCCTGACTTTTGGAGATACCTGGCGGCACAAGTGGCCCTAAGGCCGACGCCTTGGCTGAAAAGCTGAGAGTATCGCTTGGTGATGAGGTCCGAGTAACTAGGCCAACTAAATGCGCAGCTGTACGCCTCTCAGGGTTAGATGAATCCTCTACGACAGCGGAAATCCTGACTGCCATTGCAAAAGCGGGGGGTTGCGCCGTGGACCAAGTGAAACCGGGAAAACTACGTTTTGGCTCTAACGGTCAGGGTTCAATTATAGTTAGTTGCCCAGTCACGGCTGCACAAAAAATCACGGACGGCCATCGTTTCTTGGTCGGAAATTGGGTGTCGGTGCAGGCCAAGCTCCTGAAGCCCAGGCCGGCGAGATGTTACCGCTATCTCGACGTCGGACATGTTGGAGTAAAGTGCACCTCGACAATACAAGTCGGAAATTTGTGTTTCCGCTGTGGCCAGCCCAATCACAAGGCTAGTTCCTGCGAAGCACCCCCGCACTGCTTTAAATGCGCGGCTGCTGGCGTACCTGCTGAGCACCGGGCAGAGCATGCACTGTGCCTTCCCAAAAAGGTAAGGAAACTTCTCCGAGCCAGGTCAGAAAGGAAGTTGCCACCACTGATGAGCGGCATGAATCGCAGCAGGGTGAGATGGACGTCCATTAATGGGCACACAACTCCGCATCCTGCAAGGGAACTTGAACCACTGCGCTAACGCTCAAGATCTTATGCTCCAGAGCATAGCGCAGTGGTCGATCAATGTGGCCGCTGTCGCCGAGCCGTACTATATTCCTCCCGGGGATACCTGGGCAGGAGACCTTGACGGCTTGGCGGCAATAGTTTGTAACACAGCTGCTGGTTCGGCTCCCCTTCATATTGTTGCAAGGGGAAGAGGATGCGTAGCGGCAGTAATTGATGAGGTCGCGGTCGTGGCTGTGTTCTTTTCGCCAAACCGTGTCCTTGCTGAGTTCGAGAATTGGCTCACTCAGCTGGCTGTCGTCGTTGAAGGTTGCCGACCTCGCCCAATTCTTGTACTGGGGGACTTCAATGCTAAATCAACAGCTTGGGGTTCCCCGGCAACAAACGTGAGGGGAGAGGCACTAGAGGAGTGGGCCGTATCGTGTGGCCTACACCTTTTAAACCGGGGTTCCGTTGCCACGTCAGCAGGGCAGCTCTATCGTGGATATTTCCTTTGCCAGCCCTGCTCTTGCTCACCGTGTCCGAGACTGGCGAGTTGTAGAGGGGGTGGAGACGTTGTCCGATCATAGCTATATACGGTTCGACGTCTCCGCCCAGACTTCTGCAGCGCCGGTCAGGACAGTCTCATCCGGTCCGCGTTGGGCACTTAAGCGTTTAGATCGAGAGCGCCTCCTGGAAGCCTCCATTGTACAGGCCTGGGTATCTGCACCGGACAGGCCTGTGGATATTGATGTAGAAGCAGAATGGTTCCGGGAGGCCATGTCGCACATCTGCGACGCGGCGATGCCTAGGGTTAAGCCCAGACCTGCCAGTCGCCAGGTGTACTGGTGGTCAGCGGAGATCGCACGACTGCGTGATACTTGTGTAGCCGCACGCCGCCGGTACTCCAGAATGCGTAGGAGGCGTCGTCGCCCAGATGACGCGACAGCTCAAGAGGAGGAGTATCTGGAGGGCTATAGACTTGCCAAAAGAACCCTTCAAGCAGCTATAAAGCGGGCTAAGTCCGAGGCCCGCAAGGAGCTTCTGGAGACACTGGATCGTGACCCTTGGGGGCGACCGTACCTTATGGTACGGGGTAAACTGCGGCGGCAGGCCCCTCCACTGACCCAGACACTCCAGACTCAGCTGCTTGAGGGGGTTGTGTGCTCCCTGTTTCCAACGCAGAGGGAACATACACCTCCAGCAATGGCTCCTCCTCAAGTACCCGACGCGGAAGACAACGACGACGTGCCCGAAATAACTCGGGTGGAACTAAGGGTGGCGGTACAGCGGCTCCAAGCCAAGAATACCGCCCCGGGACCCGACGGCATACCAGGCCGAGCGTGGGTCCTGGCCCTTCAGGCTCTCGGGCCCCGACTCCAAGGGCTCTTCAGTGCATGTTTCGAACGGGGCCAGTTCCCAAGAATATGGAAGACTGGGAAATTGGTCCTTATTCGGAAGGGGGGCGTCCGGCGAACTCACCATCTGCCTACCGGCCCATTGTATTGCTCGACGAGGTATGTAAGCTCTTCGAGCGCGTTATAGCAAACCGCCTCGTTGAGCATCTTTCCACAGTGGGTCCGGACTTAGATGACAGACAGTTCGGTTTCCGCCGGGGGCGCTCCACCGTAGACGCGGTCATGCGCGTTAGAGCTCTGGCGGAGGAAGCAGTGTCCCGGGGTGAGGTGATGTTGGCTGTGTCTCTCGACATAGCCAACGCCTTTAACACCTTGCCCTGGAGTTGCATCAGGGAGGCACTTCTTTATCACAAAGTGCCCCCGTAAGTCCGCCGCGTTGTTGGGGCATACTTAACAGAGAGAGCTGTGATCTACCCGAGTCGGGCAGGACACGATCGGCGAGAGATGTCGTGCGGTGTTCCACAGGGTTCGGTATTAGGCCCACTCCTTTGGAACATCGGTTACGACTGGGTGCTGCGCGGTGTGTTCCTCAATGGTGTCGCCGTGACGTGCTATGCTGACGACACCCTCGTGACGGCAAGAGGCAAGACGCACCGCGAAGCAATCATTAAGGCCACGGCCGGGGTTGCCCATGTCGTTCTAAGGATCCGGCGGCTGGGTCTCGAGGTGGCTCTCCACAAATCCGAGGCCGTTTGTTTCCATGGGCCTCGGAATAAGCCACCTGTGGGATCTAGACTCACGGTGGGAGGCGTTAGCATCGGCATCGAACCCATGATGAAGTACCTGGGACTCGTACTCGATAGCCGATGGGACTTCGGGCCCCACTTCCGAAGTCTGACTCCCAAACTTATGGGGACGGCGGCCGCACTTTCGCGGCTTCTACCCAACTTGGGGGGTCCTGACGCCTCCTGCAGGAGACTCTACGTAGGGATTGTGCGGTCCATGGCCTTGTATGGGGCTCCAGTTTGGGCCCCGACTCTGACGGACCGTAACGTTGCGTTCCTTCGACGCCCGCAACGGTCGATGGCTGTCAGGGTCATAAGGGGATATCGCACAATCTCATTTGAAGCGGCAAGTCTCTTAGCCGGCACTCCGCCGTGGGACTTGGAAGCGAAAGCCCTTGCGTCCTCATACCAATGGCGCAAGGAGGCGCTTGACCGTGGCCTGTGGCTTTTGCCCTGTGAAATCAGGGCCCAAAAGTTCCAGGTCCACCAGGTCCTCATGGCTGAGTGGAAAGAGCGACTTGGGCAACCGAGCGCGGGGCACGCCACAATTCTGGCGGTAAGGCCCGTCATGGAGGAATGGCTAGAGAGGCGTTATGGCAGCCTCTCTTACCGGATGACGCAGGTACTTACTGGGCACGGCTGCTTCGGGAAGTACCTGTGTCGCATAGGCCGGGAGCCAACGCCTGAGTGTCATCACTGCGGGGGCTGTCCCGAAGATACTGCACTCCACACCCTAGTGGAGTGTCCAGCGTGGGTCCAACAGCGCGATGACCTTGAGACAGCTCTAGGTGTGGGAAGCCTCTCGCTAGAGACCATGGTGCTAGCTATGGTACAAAGCGAGAGTGCGTGGGTCTCTGCCGCCTTATTTTGCGAGGAAGTGATGTACGCCAAAGAGGCGGCGGAAAGGGAACGGGAGAGAACTAGCACTCTCCCGTCACGCAGAGGACGCACCAGGCGCCGTAGGGCACTTAATGACCTACGGCCTCCATGAGCGCTGGCCTTAAGGCGCTGGGAAGGTTAACCCGGCGCCGAAAGAGAAGCAAATAGGCCCGAGACGATGGCGTGACGTGTTCCGCGCGCGCCTTTCTAAATTGAAGGGGGACACGGCTCCTACTCATGACTGCGAGACTACCTGCTTTGTGGACAGGTGGTCAAGTCTGTCGGGGGTTCAGGGAGTTCCTTCCTAGGTTATACCTGAGCCCCCGGCCATAGACACCCGTGACGGAACACCGTGTGGTTTTAGTCGGTTCGATTCCGACATAGCCACTTCGCCGAGTGCTCGGCGAGGTGGTACCCGAGGGGGTTTCCACACGTAAAAAAACAAAAAAAAAAAAAAAAAGAAAAAGGTCCACCCGTTCCTGAGAAAATCGGTGGTGACGCACGTACAGACAGACGGATAGACTGACAAGAGAGTGATCTTATAAGGGTTACTTTTTTACCTTTTGAGGTACGGATAACGGAATTAATCTAACTCTAATTAATCAAAACATTAATAAAACAAATTTACTATCATACAGTGATGATCTTAAACTTTAACTAAACAGACTAATGTGCGACAAAACGTCAAAAATTTAATCAAATACGGTTATAATACTGGTATATTTATTGCAGAACTACCCAGTTAAACAAATACACCTATTAACCTTAATATAAGTTAGCGTAAACCTTCAGTTTGCAGTTTTAGAGGAGTGGACAGTTAAATATGCATCTGAGTGTAATATTATATTAGTTGGTTTGTATTTACTGTATTGTAAAAAACTTTATTTTAAATAAAGAAATAAAAATTAATCCAGTGAATTAACCAAAAAAAAAAAAAAGAGTCAACCTCCGAATGAAAGATAATAAGCTAATATAATAATAAGCTGTAAACTTGTATAAACTGTTATTTTGACATTCTAAATGTTGTCTCAAAAGTCTCATAAGACTCGTGTCCACGTCGTCAGATATTCAAGATCATTGTGTTTATTCAAAAAAGATATAAAATTTTATCCAAATCGATAGAGCCGTTTTCGAGATATGCAAAATAAATTTAAATACAGGATTTGCTAAAATATATTATAGTGATTAAGTAAATTTATATATCACCGGGACTACCGGTTGGCCTTGCATTATTGTTTTCCGCGCTCTCTTGCAAAAATGGTTAGAGGCATGAATACAATTTTAAAAACAATGTTTGTTGAGAATTTTATGCTAATAGATTTCAAAATCTTTTAAGCCATAGAAAACAAAATATTTGCAAAAACCTATTTTATGACCGTTGCCCTTGAATATCTGAAGACAAGACGCACATGAAATTTTATAAGACTTGAGACAACAGTTAGAACGCTAAAATAATGTTTATATGAGTTTTCTGCTTCTTATCTCTCATTTCCAGATGAATATTGATTATTAAACCGTTCACTGTGGCCCCACACAAAGATGTGCTGCGTGAATCGTCAACGATCCTAAACTCACAAGCGATATTGAGCCCGCTACTTATACACATTTTTGCTACCAATTCAACACAATGGAATATAACATAGCAACAATATAACAATATAAAAACCAGCTGAAGTGTGTAAAGCAGTCTAGCGTTACTAAAAACTCTTTCAGTGGTAAACTTGTTGGTGGTTGGTGGAGTAACCAAATATTCTTAGGTCATTTTCTCTCTATCCATCCATAACAGAAGTCTTCGTCATTAAAAAAAATTATACTACGCATCTTTTAAAAAAATAAGAAATTTGTTCCTCGGATCCATAAAAGGCAATGTAAAATGTCAACCCATTCAAACATTTTGATTGCTCTTTAGTTGAAAAGTCAATATTCGCATGCGCATTCGCGAATATTGGAAATAAATATTCGCATTCGCATTCGCATTCGCGAATGTGAAAAATCAACATTCGTAACATCACTAATGTGTATGCAATTATAGTATGTCATTGCATACGATCAATTACGATCGCGTTTAGATGCACGTTTTCGATACAACGAAGATAGAAAAATTCTTATCATTCACGTCGATCTTGTGACATTATTGAAATGAAAAATCCTGACTAAAAATAATTCCAGTCCGTTCCAAGAAGTCACCTAGGTCTTATGCCTGGTTTCTAAAGTTGAATTCCAGTTATCTATTGGTTCAATAAAGATATGTTTTAAATCATAAAATTTCAATTAACTTTCATTGCGTTTCTAAATAGCAACGGACCATTCAATAACTATACGACCGATATACCGTTGAAAATATTAAAATCTAAATTTATTTTATCCGTCATAAATAATAGTTTTATAAAGATTATAATTATTGTTTGATGTAATTAGGTGACCTGGCGCTTTTATAAAAATATATTATGCTCATTCGTTATCAAATACTTTGTTTATTAAAACGTCAAATAAAGTTATGGAACCGATAAATGGCACACATTGGTCAGTTAAGTTAACCTAAGTTTAAACAAAATAGATGAGAACGAACCATTTAAGGAAATGATCATGCATGTATTGTGTATGCAACACATGTCACTCATCATGTCGCTCATGAAGGTTTGCTTCCGGATCTATTTTTTTTTTAATAGTAATGACTTAATGTAAATTAGCTACTGAATAATGAATTATATTACACATTTGTATAATAAAATGGCACGCTTTACACGAATATAATACCTTAATAAAATTCAATGATACTAAGATAGGTCTTCCACCCCAAATTATTCCACGCAATTGGGGTCGCGCAAGGAAAGCGTCAATCACCCTATTGTCTTTTATATGGGTCATAGACAAAGTGTCACTAAGTACATCGTGTCAGGGTTATTTATATTTTCATTTTGTGTATGAAATGAAAATTGTTTCTTTTGTACTGTTGGTCGACTTGGTAGTAATAATTTTATGTATATTGTTTCCGGTAATGATTCGCATCCGTTGTACGATTGTTTCGAATGAGAAGTGGTATTATTGGAAATATGAGGCCAACTTACAGCATGTACATAATATATATAATGTTATGAACCAAGTGAACAACATTATATAATAAACACTTGCACCAACATTGCACTTTTTAAAATGCCCGGGGAATGTGAATAATGACGAGTAAAATCGCGCTGTGTTAATACTTATATGAACTTCGGTACTTATCAAACTATCACATTGTCTGACCAATATTGCGACATAATTGTTGGGTATGTTTATAATTAAGCCAATAACTTGAGGTATCTCAGGCAGGGCGCTAGGACTAAGAATATACATGAAGGACTATGATCATTAGCAAACACGCACTGCTACACAGTTGTTTTCTATTTAGTTTAGATTTAAAAGCTAATAACGCGGACGGTTTTTATTGTTTATATCTTGAATTAGAAACCAATACGAAACTACGGTAAAGTGTGTTAGAATGGCGTAAGAAAAACGAGGTATAGAATGCAGCTGATGTGGTTGTAAAGATAATTTTTGTCTGACTAATATAGTTATAGCAATAATCTGTGCAACCCAAAAACTAAACTAAAACTACACGATATACTGCTCCGTCAGTAAAACGTCAAAAATACTTGAACACAAGTGTTTTTGAACAAATTCTGGTTAAAAACGACGAAAAGACGTGTGTGATTCTTAATCGATTTAAGTTATGAAACTTAGTTATTGAAAAGGACAAGAAAAGCTTATTGTAAATATTGTATTATTCTTATTTGCTAAAATATGAACAAAACTGCACGTGACATATGCTAGTGTTTAGTACACTTTTTATGGTACACCTTTCCATTAAATTCCATTACCATTAAAGAAAAAGTGGTGCAAGATTTGTTTAGACATCCGGAGGTTTAAAATATCAACTTTTTAATCATTCAATTTCACAATTTAAATACGATCAATTATATCAAACATAAATATATAGGCAAATTTCCATAGCAATGAAGAATAAAACTAAAAATATTTAGTCTACTTTGAAGTCTCGTGCATATTTCCTATTGAATAAAACGTCTTTTTATTAGTCAGACCGGTAGGGCACTTTATTCCGGCCGATATTATTTATTATGTTGATTATTTCAATCGCTATTATTATATTGACTACTCCGTTGTATTTCATTAAGAAATTATTATATTCTGATTGACAGATTTGACTAGTCTGTTGGTCTAGTGGTTAGTGATCAAGACTGCTCAGCCTGAGAGTTCGGGTCCGATTCCAACCAACGACAAATAATTGTGTGATGAACATGATCATTTGTTCTACGTCTGTGTGTAATTTATCTATGATAATAATGTACATATTTAATAATATATAAGTATGTTTATCAGCAGTCTGGTTACCATAGTACAGGCTCTGCCTAATTTGAAATCAGATGGCCGTGTGTGAGATGTAAGTTTACAAAAAGAAAACTTTTTTCATTTGATAGCCCAATTCTTGAGGAAGTATTCTATTTACTATCACCCTACAATCGTTAGGAGCGTAGCAGTTACCCTAAATACGATTGAAGCACAAGGTAAATATTGAAGCTAATAATTTCGAAATGTACAAAGTTTTAACACATTGATCAAAACCGTTAGAAACGTTCCATAATGTTTATATTAGACTATTCTTAGTAGTAGTATATTAATACTAGCTCGCCTCCCTTCCGAAAACCGTCATTACAATACTATGTAACTAACCAGTGAGCTAGGTACTGACTTAGCTAATTGTGGTATTCAGACAATCAGCTATCAAATTCAGTGCAGTAGGTACAAATTTCATCAGATTTTTGGTATCCAGTGCCTCTTTTCTCTCTCTCTTTTTACACTTGCCTAGAACAAATGTCAGTTAACACTGTCTATTATTGACATTATCACTACATATTATAAAAATAAACTGAAAAACTGCTGAACGGATTTTCATGCGGTTTTCACTAATAGAAGGAGTGATTCATGAGGAAGGTTTAAAAGTGTATAATTTGTACCCGTGCGAAACCGGGGCGGGTTGTTAATATTAGCAATATTTTGAGTTAAGTACTTTTTCAGTGTTTTGTTTTATAATAAATAAAATAATAATATTTGTGAATTAAACCTTTTTTAAAGACAACAAAATTAAGAGAAGGAGGTTCTCAAATCCTCCATATTTTTTGTGTGTGTGTTACGGGATATCTTCGCTAATTGTGAACAAATTTTTACGGGCACCGAACTTCAAGTGGTGAAAATTGATTATTATTGTCGTAAATAATATGTAACCATAGTTCATAGAGAAATTGCATTATGTTCCTTGGCTTGAAAGTGACTGTACATAGATAGCAATATCTTGAACTATCATACTTTACATTGTAGCTTCGATGGTTATGTTTCTCAGGTATACAGATGACAATTAAATAAATGAATGATATATGTATAATAATAGAATACCTTGACACATCTTACACATACATATATACGTGTTAAAAGCGATTATTACCTTATCTATATTTATTAACAGAAAATGTATACTCAACCGTATTTTCTAAATACTATGTATTCATATTCTGCATTGTTTAAAATTAGTTATAAAGAGGTTTTAGATACAAGGTAAATTCAATATTACATATAAATGTATATTTAACTCTCACGGGCAGTTCTAAGGGATTTCGAAATATTTGTTAAATCAATACATGAAAATCTTTATATTGAAGTTCGTTATATAATGATTTCACTGTATTGACTATTTTTAATACTTAGACATTTGACGATGCATAACACACATCAGCAAAAATTATAAAACAAACAGGTAATGCTTTTTAGACACGAGAGCATTGCCTTTCCTCTTTCGTAAAGTGCGTGCCCTTGGCGCTTACTATCGTAACTGATAAATTATGCACCACATATCGCTATTACTAGGTGCTATCGCAATCCACCAAAATTCATTTACTAACCCGTCCTTACTTTGTGCGGTACAGTGTTCGTATGTAGGTCGGTACAATATGCGATATTATTATTTTGAATTAGGGTTGTCAACGTTTTTATATGTATAACATTATTTTTCTGCTCATAGTGCTAGTATTTGTCAGGCCTGTTGACCTACAGGCTCTGCCTAGTTAGGGATTAGGCGGCCGTTTGTGACTATATTATTAGTATATTCGTGTTATTGTTACTATTTTTAATTTATAACGGATAGTTCTAAAGATAGTGCGTTACTCTGCTACCTAGGCTAGGCAATACTTAAGCCATACACCGACACACCGACACACTGCCCCACCGAAAACCCGGGTGGGGTGACGGCCCGAGGGGGTTTCCACACGTACAAAAAAAAAAGAAATAAAAAGTACCTAAGCATAGCTCGAACGAGGCTTACTCGTTCGGGTTATGAATCGCGTTCCTAAAAAAATTGAAATTGTTGGCCTTAACTTAAACAATTTATTATTCAAAATTCAAATAGTTATCGAATAGCGATGAATATTCTTAGATGGTAAGGTCAACTATATAGAAGGGATTGTCAACCCTATTAAACTCTTGTTATATGGAAATGAAAAGTTATGAACAATAATATACTTATACGCACTCATTAACTGAAATTACTTCACTTTATAGTACTATTATGCAATGCATCTTTATTTTAATATTAAATACAGTAAAATATTTATTCTTTTTCAAAAATAAAATAGTTTTTAAAAGTCAGCAAAAAATGTACTGTACTATTAAAACCTACCAAATACTGTACGATATACAAAGTACATAATTAATTGATGTTGCCCTCTGTGGTATTTGAAATATATTTCTTTATTTTGGAACTATGTACTAACTTTTCTTTATTGAGAAAATCCACTAAAACTTTAAAAAATCGAACTTAGTTTTTATGGATTTCTTAGTAACGAAATAAAAAAATCTAAAATAAAAAATACGTACGAATTAAAATCTTGAACTTAACATATTCCACCTTGTTTTATAAAAAACTAAGGCAGAAATACTTGGAAATTCGGTCATAAGTTCATAACTTGTAAACTGATAGTTTTTTTTTAATTCTTATTGTAACTGCATGCTAAAGTCATGCCCTTTCAGTGATTTAAGTAAGTGTTCCTTTTGCAAATACACCCTGTGTATTTGCAAAAGTTGTACTACACCATTGTGTAGCTCATTTGCGCGTACAAGAACCTTTTCTGGAAATCTGTGATGAGTTTCCGTGCTGACTTCGGCATGGCACACAAATGATTGTCTCCTTAAAAAAATAAATTATATTACTTTAGTTGGTCTCGGTTTACGTCACCGTCAGCTCGACCGTCATTTCGAACAATAAACTGACAGATAAAGCTCTAAAATTAGTGTTCGCATCATTCTAATTTTGAATAACTTACTAAAAAGAAAAATGTTCGCCGTAAAATTTTATGTGTAGTATAATTTTCATTAAATATTTCATAACGTCCACAGGAAGGTCCTCATTCCACCCTTCCAGACGACGAGTTTTACGATGCAGTGGAGACAGGATTTGACAAGATGGAAGAGGAGCGTTGCGCAAGAGTCGTGCCACCGTCGGTGCACACGCGCGATCAGGTGGAATTGCCGCCACCAGTCATTGATAACCGTCTCACATTGCACCCACTCTGGCCAGAGGTAAGAGAAATAGCTTGTTAAAATAGATAATTTATATATTTGCTAGCAACCCGCCCCGGCTTCGCACGGGTAGTAGAGACATCTTCAACAATCATCATCATATTTCAACCAAATTCATAAAATTTATCATAAATTATTCGAAATAACCGAAACCATACATACGAGTACGTTGCTTTGTCAAATGTAAAATGATTAAAGAAAAAAAATGGATAACTTAATATCATATCTGCCTGTATCGATCTATAACCGCCCTTGGCCAAATGGTTGAGCCTTGAACTTAAAAGTAAATAAACTAAAATATATGTGTAATATATCTCAGGATATTATTAAAAAATAAATATCGGTATGGCCAATTTCATTTAAATCCGTCTATCCCTTTGAGCGTAAAGGAGTAACAACTAAACTGACTCATACACATACGTACTCAAACTTTCGCATAATTTTTATTTCTGGACTATTTGACTATTCTATTTTCTACAGTATTCGACTCGGTTCTTCCTTATTCGCTTTGATTAGCACGAAGAGACGTTGGCTATTTTTTACCTAATAAATAGGATGGTCAAAGGTGATGGCTGCGTGGTTGCTATAACCAAGTTAGCCTTTCTCCAAATTTACGAACCACACAAGACTGCAGTTTTACTTTAGGAGCGCTCTCTGGAGGGTAGGAACATTTGCTCTCCGATAAAGTTGGCCCCGGCCTGCCGCGATACATGAATAGTATATTATAGATGTTCAGGGGCTAGAATACAATACAAAGTAAACAGTATATCCACATTTGCGTAATATCAGATTGATAAAGAGGGTCACGTGCTAATGACCCTATGAGGAAGTATTTTTACTGTCTGTCACAATGCTTAATGACAAAATAATGATTTATGATGTAATTTGGTGCAAGGTTTTTTTTTATATTCAAATTCGATATTCGGTTAGCTGGCTGGCCTGGTAAGAGAGTCTAGTAAGCATGCATACTTCTATTGCTGCTCATAATCAATGTTCTATTGAAATAGAAGAAGTTATTTAATGATTACATAATTATGAAAAAAAAAATGTTAGGTGTGTCCGAACTCCTAAATGGTGGCAATTTACTAGTCACTAATCAAAGCCGGTACTCACAAATCTGTCATTTGTACAAATATTCTGAAGGTGACAGGTGAAAGGGCGGGGACATACGCCAATGTGGGACAGTATCGAATGTTTTATAGCTAAATTATAAGGTCCATTGTTAAAACACAGAATGTATAACTTAGTAGATATAGACAAGGCATTTTGCACTCTACTTATGGATTCCTAGGAGCATATTCTCAATTATGCCTATTAGAATGAGCTTACAACCTTATTTGTCCTATGAGTGACTTAGGATATCTCAGAAAACGTTTTTGACCCTACCTACCAGTTCTCTTATTAAACTATTTGGTACAAAAATGTGTTTTTTTTTTAAAATTATATCCTGTTTACAGATTGACAGGATATCAACAGAACAGATCCAAGCGGCATTCGAAGGCGTCGGTGGTGAAATAGGCTGGCAATTATTCGCTGAGGAGGGGGACATGAGGATGTATAGAAGGTGGAAACAATTTTTTTATACATATAACTCCAATACTTTTTAAAGGTCCGAGTTGAAAGATTTAGTATTAAAGATCTCTTCTATCCTTAATATTAAAACTTTTTCTAAATTGTTCTTTTAAAAGGAGACCGAGAAGGTATTCAATTGAAAAGTAGTATATCAATATGCTTATGCATATTTTATAAGTACAGAATATCTCGACTTACGCTAACCCCGACTTGCGCGGTTATCGCTCAGTCCCACCTATCGCGTAAGTTCGGAGTATAACTGTATTCAATAAATTACTTCTTGGGGCTATTGAATCCAAGTATAGTTGATGTGATAGGTGTTGCGAAGTAAAGTGAAGTTATCCATTCGGCTTCGAGACTTGCTACTAGATAGACACATTATTTTTCAAAATATACGTAATAGTTATCGTTTATTCATTATCTTCATCGTATCCTCTAATCTGAATGATATAGAAATAGGGGAACTTCGCCTAATGCTGCCGCCCCAATTTATTGCCACTTTAAAATTATTATTCAAAAATAAGAAATTATTCAATAAACTGTTACTACAAAAAAAAACTGAATCATTTATACACACTGTACACTCTGTACAGTCAGATATTTTAAACAAATGTAAAAATTGCAAACTTTTTTCGCAACAAGTTTTGTGTACGCGGGCAGTTTTTTTGGTTCAGGCAAAAATCTAGATCTTAAAATAATCTAGGTTTCTTCGAAGGCTAATAAATACTAAATGCCTATAATAAGATTGTTTATTTGATTTAATACATTTCATCAATAATATGTCTATAGGTAGTAAATGGTCTATGGGTGCTTTAAAATTTTTTTTAATGGCTAGTATGTTTTCAAATACTAAAAAAATACTATTATATGTAATGGTTACAATATAATAACAATTAATCAGCATGGATAATATAATCATACATTGCTGTAGAAAATATTTATAATTTCAGAAGGTTTTTGCATAGTATTGCTTATTGCTTAAACTGCCAATTTATTGGATAGTTAACAAAATTTTAACATCAATATAGTCTAGTTTTGTTGAAACTTTATCTTGAACATACTATATTGTAGAATTATTTAGTCAGCCAATTCAAAATTCAAATTGTACACATGGATATTTTTATGGGCTTTTAGTTTTATTGTTATTTTTATTTATAGAGAAATGGAGGTGGACGGCATGGTCACAGATCCGCTAAAAGCGATGCACAAAGTGCGCGGAGTGACTGCGCGTGAAATGTGCCACTACTTCTTCAACCCACGATACAGATACGAGTGGGAAAGTGAGTAAGAATAATTCTATAATGTATTCCTATATTTCATTCTGAAGCATTGATATTCTCGAAGATTTATAGACTAGATGTTTATGTCTAAGCTAACAAGTAAGTCCACCCCATTCAAGAGAAGTGTATACATATTTATGAACGTAGTAGATTTATGGTATGCGAGAGGAAGAATGATGTTCTGATTATAATTCAAAAAATATTCTTAATATTATTGAATTATGTTCCGCAGAGTAAGTAGTAAGCAAATATATACTACTACTAAGTACATTACAAGATAATAATGTATTAATCTTTGCATTTTGGGTTCAGATCAGACTAAAAGCGAGGAAGGGTGGGTGCGTTATGGGTTTACTTGTGATCGAGTGACTGCGGATTCGAACCAAACTAACACCGTCGAAGTGAACCCATTCTTAAGTTGTAGTTAGTAATAGATTATCCTACTTCATCCTACTAATATTATAAACGTGAAAGTTTGTGAGGATGTATGGATGTGTGGATGTATGGATGTTTGTTACTCTTTCACGAAAAATCTACTGATCCGATTGCGATGAAACTTGGTATGTAGATAGTTGGAGACCTGGATTAACACATAGGCTACTTTTTATCTCGATATTCACACGGGATCGAGACTTACGCGGGTGAAACCGCGGCTGAATGCTAGTATTATAAACGTGAAAGTTTGTGAGGATGTATGGATGTTTGTTACTCTTTCACGCCAAAACTACTGAACCGATTGCGATGAAACTTAGTATGTAGATAGCTGGAGACCTGGATTAACATATAGGTTACTTTTTATCCCGTGGGAATATCGGGAACTTACGCGAGTGAAACCGCGGGGCGCTGCTAGTTTATAATAATTATTATCATCAGACGTCGACGCTCCGACCTGGGTAGTGCAGAAAACAACGGTTAACTAGCAATATAAACATTTCGTTTTTTAGTGGTGAGTAGGGTCGTCTGAGCTCCATTGTTTAGGGTGGGCAATGCTTAAGTGACTCAACTATAGTAAAATTATTTACTCGCTGCAGACTCGGTCATAAATCACACGGTTTTAGGATGAGCTGATTCTACTCCCGCCAGCCGCTAATACAAAAGAGCCATTGTTGTCCTGATGCAATTTATGACCGGTGTCTTCAGCGAGTTAATAATTTTTATTTATTTTATAGGCAGGAAGAGGCACCGGTAAATACAAACGAAGTTACTTAAAAAATACTTCGTATAGATAAATGACCCGAAACGCACGCTTATTGACACAACATTGATACCTCACAATGTCACCGATTAAAACTAGGTCAATTGGCAAGTTTTGTCTTTTTTTTTTCATAGATAAAGGGGCTCATGGCTAAGTGGTAACCGAGTAGGTTAGGATGGGAGACCATTTTTAACGCATTGAGACCCCTCCGTGTTTCGGAGAGCACGTTAACCGTCGGTCCCGGGTGCCATACAAACATCTGTGGCATTCGTTACGGGTAGTTGGAACCCTAAACAGTCCAACAACCTGGTCTAACTACAGAACTTCGATATTGCCTAGTACTTGGGTTTTGAAGGTTTGAGGGCAGTCGCTTCACATAAAATATCAAAGTTCGGCTGTATCGTAGTCAGACTGAAAGCCGACCCCAACTTAGTTAGAAAAACGATGATGATTTACGAAATAGATAAAAGAGTTCCTAATTTATTCAAACTGGTGTTCGCGCGGTGGTATTTCATAAATTATATTATTGATGTCGAGGACGACGATACCTTTTTTATTTTTCATTAAAATCGTCAAACAAAAATAAAAAAGATCGGTTGACAAACAGAGGAGGAAAAGTTACTAAACTGTTTACTGTATGTACGTATAGATACAATATGCAACTACTGAGAACCCGTTCTTGATACAACATACACTAGGCAATGTTTCAACAGTTATCTTTATAGTTTTCAAGTATAAAGTAATTCTATTTTATCGCTCGTAAATTCTGTCACATCTAGAAATAATAAAACAAATACACTCAGCAATAATATATTTACCATAATGCTTATCAACAACAGCCAACACGTGATGCGCGACAAAGAAATAACCACCACCGCTGTTTCTATTAAAATAATTCTTTTAATATAGCTATTGAATACTTTAAGAATAGACTTCAACTGTAATGATCAAACATCGTTACATAACAAGGTAGGTAGGTACCTTAAGGTCAGGAACCTTTGTGAATGTAATAAAATTGCTGTTCACACCTCAATAGAAATAAGAGAGGTTTGTCTATCACTCCCCCGATCCAATCAAATCAGTTTGCTTTCTTAGGTAAGTTCGTACAAAATAGACGTTTAATGAACTCGGTCGTTAGAACAACCTTACTATGGCAATAAAGGTCAAAATAGTGAACTAGTTTTCCGATTAAAGGTTTTGAGGACGGGTTGTTTAATGATTTTAGATTAGGCAAGAAAGTTCAACAATGTTAAATTTTGTTGTTTGTTGTTTTGACGGGCCTGTTGGTCTAGTGGTTAGTGATTCTGACTGCTCGGTCAGAGAGGATGGGTTCGATTCCCATCCAGTACAAATAATGTGTGATGAGCACGATCACTTGTTCTGCATCTGAATCCTACTTAATATTATAAACGTGAAACTTTGTGAGGTGGTATGGATGTTTATTACGCTTTCACGCAAAAACTATTGAACCGATTGCGATTAAACTTGGTATGTAGATAGCTGGAGACCTGGATGAATTAACACATAGGCAACTTCTTATCCCGATATCCCCACGGCGCCGGGATTTACGGAGCGGGGCAGGGCGCAGTGTTTAATATATTTATCTATAATATGTATGTATTTAGTAATACATAAGTATGTTCATCAGCAGTCTGGTTACCATAGTACAGGCGCTGCCTAGTTTGAGATCAGACGGCCGTGTGTGAATTGTCTAAAGTTATTATTTATATATATTTATATTATTCTTGTTGCTGAATTGGAACAAGTTAATGGCATGTCGAATCATTACTTAACCTTGAGGACGTACCTACATAGACATTATTGTTGTCACTATTGATTCTTGAAATAGTATCACTCTGTTAAAAATTTTCGTTACTATAAGCAATATTTGTACTGTTGATTTTGTCATTTAATTTTGGTACTACGGATAATATTATTCAATGAAAAAAAAATATAGATAAAATATGTAATCAATAGCATTTATTCATTTCTTTAACATAGGTATATAGATAGGTGATAAAATTTATGATGTCCACTTTGCTGTATACCATGTGGCGTACAAATGCATGGTAGAAATATTTCAACAGGATTCGGTCTTTCGCCCTCAAAGTCATCTTTTTTAAATTTAATGTTTGTCTGGAATAGTTTTTTAACTATCTATATTATTAATTTTGGAAGGTGAACACAATATGCGAGTATAAAAAAAATTGTTAAGCGGTTCTATAAATGGGCGATTAAGCGCACGATTTTTCATTTGTGTGACACGCAAGTATTTCATTCCAGATTTGAGTAGCACATGTTTTATATGTTTGACGTTTGAGTACGTCTTCTGTCGCAGTTCATTCATACCTAGTCATAATAAGTTAGTGTTGATATGGTCGACTTACTTCCTTTTTTATATCTTCCAGCAACGTTAGAAACTATGACAATAGTTGAGGAGATATCGTCGGACGCACTGGTATTCCATCAAACGTTCAAGCGCATCTGGCCGGCCTCACAGCGGGATGCTCTGTTCTGGTCCCACGTGCGTCAGAGTAGCGAAAACGCATACGCCATTACCAATCATTCCACGACAAATGCTGAATATCCGGTTAGTAAATACTATGTGCCTTTATAACATTATAATGCCGTAATAAAAGCTCAAACCCCAAACCAAAGGTTACAATATCAACTTAAATATAAGATGTCGCTATGATGACCGCTGACCACGCTAGTAAGATCAACAAATTACTAATAAAAAAAATAAAAAACTGACCAGCCATTTTGCTACACTTCAAAATGGCGCCATTCAGCGCCGCCATATTGTTTTTTTTTACCCATCGTTATCGCCATCATCGGGAGTGACACTCGCAGTCACACTCTGTAAGGATTCTAACGATACTCTATACATCCAAATCAGCTCAGGCATTTGGCAGTTATGGTGGAATAAAGAAACTCACATACATACATATATACATGAACTTAAAAAACATTACACTCCTTTTGCATTTGGGAGGCGTGTAAAAAACAATAGCTTTTGCAATCTCGTACAAGGTTTTTTCTTTTTTATTAAGTACATTGTTTGTATATAATAGTGTGTTGCATCATTCATATTGCAACTATAATTAGCTAAAATTACGTCACTCGTTAAGATAGGGGGGGGGGGGGCAGGGGTTCAACGAAGTGTGACATTGTGTGACAAGGTGTGGAGGGGGTGTCATAAGCTTCGTGTCGTCAAATGTTAAAATCTAAAGAATTAAACAAATTATTACCTGTAAATACTGTACTGTACATACGCTACTACACTTTTACTAAAAAAATAATAATTTTATAACTGCTCTGTTAAATTCTTTCACAAATGTGACCCCTTGTGACATGTGTTAACGGGGGGGGGGGGTCCAAAAATCATGAAATTCGTGTGACGTAATTTATGGATGGATGGGAGATAACAACACACATAATAAACAAACTTTTCTTGTGATGTTACAGGCAAACAACGGAGCATGTATCCGTCTATTCGTGACTGTATGCCTGGCGTGCCGCACCACATATCCTGCTGGCGAGCAGCCCACCAGAGACAATGTCACCACCAGCATTGCTTACTGCAGTACAGGTTTGTTTCAACACCAGAATTGAAAACGGCTTCGCTGGCGTTAAAGAATTTTTTTTATGAAGAGTATGTCATTTTCTGTGTCCCTGAACAGTGAGTTTGAAAAAAAAAACGTGGTGATCGGTTAAATGGTTACGGCGTGAAAGAGTTACAAACAAATTCACATTGTCGTTGATGATCAGTAAGAGGCAGCTGGAGTGTAGCTGTGGTGAGGCTGCCTGTTACTCTAAAAAAAGCAGAATACTAAGCCAGAAGTACTCTAAACCTGAAGGGGGGGCAAGGTCCTCCGCACGCAAGGGCGAAGGGTGTGGCTGCCTTCAGTTTAAGAGGTTTCCAAGGTGTGCCAGGGTTTTTGGGGACCTCCTTCCTTGAGTATATCCGAGTCCCTTGCAATAGACTCATTTGTGACGGAACACCGTTTGGTTTTAGTCAGTTCGATTCTGACGTACCACTTGACCAGTAGCCCCCGGTGGGGTGATGACTCGTGGGGGTATCCACACGATAAAAAACAAAAAGGTTCTGCAAGGCATACAGACAAATACAAAAACAGGTGAAAACCAAATTGGCCAGACATAAAATGGAGATGCTCGCTCGGTCTAAAACGATAACATCACTGTGTATACTGACGCTTGATGAAAAAATGTTATATTTGCTGGGATAACGAAATTGTTAACCAGGAAAAACCTACCTACATTACGAAATATTTTAAAAACCATACATTTTGACAAGCGCCATGAGCGCCACGTTGTATTTTGATATATAATTTCGATAGCGTTGCTGTGCTTGCTGATTTAAGATAACTAAGTAAGAGTTACACGTTATTTGAAATACATTGTTAATAATATTTGAGGAGGACGACTCGGCACCCAATCCATTGATTTATTATTGCTCCATCTAGAGAAATGTATGTAAAAAAAAAAATTGAATCTCGATATATTTAATCTCTTTATGTCTATCCTTACAGTGAACCCAGGTGGCTGGGCCCCTGCGAGCGTGCTCAGAGCCGTCTACAAGCGAGAGTACCCAAAATTCCTGAAGCGGTTTACCAGCTACGTGGTAGAACAATGCAAAGGCAAACCTATCGCCATCTAGCGATGCGCTTACAAACCAGAGGTGTCTGCATTGGCTCTCACATGCCCAGATCGCCACCTCGACGTAAGTCAGGTGATGAATGTTTATTTACTATAGGCACTACATTTCGTGTTAAACGGTACACGTTTTGCACGTTATGTTGAATGGTTAGATCTCTGTTTGTCTTTACCAGAGAGACGAGGACTCGTGCCGTTACTAGATGTTTAAATAGGTGTTATGTAATTTAAAGGTTTTATTCAGGGTGATGCTAAGGATTCCTGTTTCATTATATTTTACAATAAGTCGTATTTTCTTCGCGATCTCTGTCCGCTGGCTATTTCTTTACGAGAAAAGTATATAGGTGTGGTAATATTCTATATTTATATTATTTGTGTCAGATAAATTAATACCTGTTTAACGGTGGATTTGTATGAAGAACGGTCGTTCAGTGTCTTAGTTTATTAATTGAATTTATCATTTATGTTTGACGAGTCAGGATTTATTCAACTATGTATTATAATGAACAAATTAATTCAAATGAAATTACTTTATAATCAAATTGTGGTGTGTATCAATAATGGAATGGGCTAGGTTGAATACCATTAATTGAACAAACTTGACATAGGTTTTGTAAAGAAAGAAACATTTTGGATTAGGCAGTTGGTAGATTAAGGCCGAACGCTAAAACACGGGCGGATGCGGACGCGGGTGCACGCGTCACAAGTTCGCCGCGGGCCACTAATCCGCGAGCGGGCATCCATCGCGTGCGCCCGTCCCATTTAGCGCTGCTAGTATAATTTTGATCTCGAGCGTGTACAGTAGTGTCCAGTAGATTAGTATGCATTATTTGCTAATTTATTATTATGCAAAAATACGTCTACTACGTCATAATACTGGCCGAAATTGCACCTCAATTATTACACGCTCTGTATCGATGTTGATGGTTGTACCTAGCCTTCGACGCGTGTGACCGTAGCATCTAGCGGCGCTCGACTGATTTGTAGAAACGAAATCCGCGGGCGGACGCCCGTCGCGTGCGCCCGCCGCCCGCCGCCGCCGCTCGTGTTACAATCCGTCGCCCGCGTCCGCGCTCCGTCGCACGCGCCTCCGCTGCTCCAACTATTTTTCATTGAGCGTGCGCCCGCGCGAGTTTTAGCGTTCGCCCTAAAAAATATATTACTCAATGTTTTGGTGTTTATAATTTTTGTTCAACACAGATTGTTCTTTTAAGACTTGGGCATAGTAAAAATATCAAAAGAATATAGAATACTTGGTGCATAGTGTATGTATATTTCTTCCGTGAGGTGTAATCCTGGGTTCGTTGCCTGGTTAAGGCGGCCCTTTTTTTCTGAATTTCTTGTTAAAGAAGTTCTCAGTTGCAGTCCCAGTTTAGCATTGTGCTCGGCCAAATATAATTACAGTAGCACTCGGCTCGATATCTATTATAATAATAATATTAATAACGCATTGCAATTGGCATATTATTATACTGTAACCTTTGCTCTGTGTTACAGGACACTGGCTTCTGTAACACAGTTATACTAGCACAGGGGTCAGGAATTTCTCACCTATGTACACTTTTATTAAATCATTAGAGAATTATTATTATTATTAATGGACATAACATTGGCTGGCAAAACATGAGTGTACACCTCTGCCTATACATGTATGTGTGTATGGACATTGAATATATATAAAAGAATACAATAATATGTAAAGTTTTGATAAAAATAAAATTTGAAGTTCACAATATAATAAGATTTTAAAATGTGCATAAAGTATAAATAAATAAATATTAATACTTCCGTTCGAAGATGCTTATCGTCAACAAAATACAAAAGATTGTCACTTTAAAATTTACAAGGAGAATTATAATTAATTTATGGTATATTACGTGAACCAGATTAACTGATGTACCAAGTGGTAAAATGTTAGAGATATACTATGGTTATAGTTCCAAATATAAATCTTACTATAGCAGGTACAATTTATTTGGACCCTGTATGGTTACCGAGTACTGACTATATAAGCTGTAGAGCTATATAGTCAGGAAAATTGCCTTTGTAAATAAAATAGTAATTGGCATCGGATTGTGATTCGTGTATTCAACTTTAGAAACATTGTTCTGTGCTAGATATGAGGGAGAAAATGTAAAATTTGTATGAGGCGCTTTGTTTGTACCTGATGTGACTATACACGCCGAATATAACTTACAATTGCTAAATTTTAGGCGGTCATGATGGCTATCTAATGTATGTAGTACTTACCCCTTAAAGAGCTAAAGTGGAAAAGGAATTGTGTAAAATATATAAAAGGCGATGATAGACTGATGTGTGCAGTGGAATAAATCACTACATGTTATAAAACAAAGACCTCCGCCGCGTCTGTCTGTTCGCGATAAACTGAAAAACTACTGAACGGATTTTCATGCGGTTTTCACTAATAGATAGAGTGATTCATGAGGAAGGTTTAGGTGTATAATTAGTTAAAATTTTGTGTAAATTGAGTGAAAAATGTTGATGATTGTTGATGATGTCTCTGCTACCCGTTGCGAAGCCGGGGCGGGTTGCTAGTTCACAATAAAAATATACGCGCTCTCAATACTTTCCATCCGAATTAATTTCAATAATTTGGTTGGTGAAGTTTGCTAATGTCATAAACGAAACAACAATAAGACGCGGTTCGAGGCAAGGGACAACACTCGAGGCTACGTTTTCAATAAATATTACGTGCAGGGTGGTACTAAATAATTTTAGTTCATAAATGTATCAAAAATGAAATGTTGGCTTTTGATTAAATAATTTTCAGGTATTTTGGTCTAAAGACTATCTTCGTGCACTTCGATAATTTAATGCATATTTTATCTTGATTTATTTGTTTCATTTGTGTTATAGTATATTTTTTTTTTCTTTTCTTTGAATACTTAAGTGTTTGTACAGCGTTTCGTCAAAGTTGCTTTGTAATATTTTACAAGTGCCCTTTCAGGTCATAATTAAAAATAAAAGTTAATTCGAATCCTTCTTTTTTGTAGTTAATAACTTAATTGCTCAAATACATGATTTATCAAATTCTTAATTCGTCAAACACTTGACTCGTCAAATTGTTGTAAATGAACCTTGTAATTTTAATCATATGTTTCAAATCAGACAATGCAAGACGAACCTCGTTTATGAATCTCGAAATTGACAAATTATGTCCTTGAATTGTGTATAGTTCTTTACCTGTCATGTTTTAACGAATGGCTGTTCAATCTCTCCTGTGCAAATGTGTATATAATATAATGCACATAAATATATTAAGATAGTACCTGCCTGCTTTACTGGGGATATTATTTTGACAAATCTTACTTCTACGGAACATACTCCATTCCAGATTTTTTAACTAGTAGCGGATTTTGAATACATTTTAAAAATAGATTTAATTAAACAATGGTTATAATGTAACTTCAGATTTATAATATTGTACAGAACTTCACATTATTATCTCAAAGTAATATATTATTTGCTGTTAGTATATTGTTATAGTTTCTGTAATTTGCAAATCGTATATTTGTATACGTGCTCCTTGGGTGATAGAAAGCAAACTAAAGTGTATATTTTTTTTTTACTTTCTGTAGTTCTTGTTCTCTATAATATTCAAAATTCGAACAAATATGCGTTATTGTTCAAATTTTCAATATTTCACAAGAACTAGTAATAGGCACTCATGAGCATGTGTAGAGATAAACTATCGTACGGACATTTTTGTTTTTAAAAAAAGTGTGTGGTGAAGATAACCATCAAAGCGAACGCGAGCAGAGTGTGAAGATATTGCATTTATAATATCGCAATGTTGCAATTGTATTAAGTTATATAAAGTGTTTTTAAATAATTATTGTTTATAATAAAATGTTATATCAACACATAGTAGTTTTTCTGAATCATGTATGAAATTTTCATCTCTGAATAGTAGAGAGATTAACCTTGGCAATGACCGACAAAAATACGACATTTTTGCAGTACAAAATAAACATAATAACTGTTCTGTGTTTTTTCGCTACTATTTAAAAGTAAAATATTCTATTGTTTATATAGTATTCAAAGGCAAAACAATGAATCTCATTTTATAGTAGAAAACGATAATTAAGAACATCATCTCGAAATACAATATTTGATGTCCTCACCACGCCAAAGTTGGCAATAACCGACGGCTAGTTGTGGGTAAGAAAGGAATCTATATCTGAATGTTATCGAAAAATTTACTCAAAAAAAATATTTTACGATCTTGTTGCTCTTAAGCTTTTTATTAGTTTGGCCTGATTTATTACATACTAGCTGTGCCCCGCGGTTTCACCCGCGTAACTCAGATGCCAGGGAATATCGGGACAAAAAGTAGCCTATGTGTTAATCCAGGTCTCCAGCTATCTACATACGAAGTATCATCGCAATCGATTCAGTAGTTTTTGCGCGAAAGAATAACAAACATCGATACATCCTCACAAACTTTCAAATTTTTTGACATTGAATATCTTTACTACATAATATTATAAAACAAAGTCCTACGCCGCGTCTGTCTGTCTGTTCGCGATAAACTGAAAAACTACTGAACAAAGTTTAATGCGGTTTTCACTAATATATAGAGTGATTCATGAGGAAGTTTTAGGTGTATAATTTGTATCCGTGCGAAGCAGGAGCGGGTTGCTAGTATATTATAGAAATGTATGTAGGTATACAGAGCCTCTTAACAAATCGCTAGTTTCTTGAAAATTCCCATTACGGACACAACCGTCAACAACGTCTGCCCTCCCGCATCTGCCCGCGTCCGAGTGGCTCACGCCACGCGGCGGTACTATTATGTATTCTGTGACGCAGCGGTGAGCGATGTTTCCCCCTCCCCCCTCACCCGCAGTTTTATATTATAGTCGTAACTTTTAAAATATTTGACCAAATTACGTACTTTAAAAGACTAAAGTTTATCTACTTTGAATATCAGAAGCGATAAAAGTATTTATTTTGATAAAAATGAATTTGTTACTGCTAAATGTGAATTGGAAATAAAAAAAAAAAAATTATTGTATTTATTGTTCACTATTTTGGTAATAATGGCTTACACATAAAAGATAGATATATACTGTCGCGGACTTTTTTGTAGAACTATTTAGGAGTAACAATCCCACTGTGCATTATATTCGTGTAACTCTTACAGTTTTCCCACCGCACGCCAGAATAGCTCGCAGATGACAGATTTTTTTCCGGCTTACTTTACACTTATCGTTATATTTTGGCCAATATACACAATATCTTCATAAATTATAGCCTATGTGTTATTCTGATATATAAGCTATATTATTGTAAAGTTTCACTAAAATCCATTCAGTAGTGTTTGCGTGAAGAGTAACAAACATCCATACATCCTCACAAACTTTCACGTTTATAATATTAGTACGATTTTACATGTATTTTATCAAACATTGAAATAAAATTAAAAAACATGCACCAATCCCTCTTCGTTCATTCCAATTATCATCGATTAGCTGACCCGCTCAACTTCGTCCGCGTTTATAAATTTTCCTGGTTTTTGCAACATTTTTCGTTGATGCTCCGCTCTTATTGGTTGTAGCGTCATTTTATATAGCTTAAAGCCTTCCTCGATAAATGGATTATGCAACACTAAAATAATTCTTCAATTCGTACTAGTAGTTCCTGCGATTATTTTTAGCATAGATAAGTAGTTTGTTACTCGCTGTTCCATCCCTAAATGGAATGCAAATTTTGCTAATGACGAGCCTCCTCCAGCCCCAGTCGGCATTTACCGACAGCGGATGACATTACGAACGTGACTAGTGCTTGCGACTAAGCCATTTAAAATATATGAATAACATTTTGTTATCTCTTGTATAACTACTGTGTAATCGTCATTATTTTAGGTAATACAATGATATTTAGTGAAACTTGCTGTGAGTGATATTTTATTGTAAAAAAAATAGGAGATTAACAGCAATAATAGTTATCGATACGATTTTCTCTATAATTTTTGTAGGTATTTAAGGTGAATTTATGGTTTAGCGTGGAGGACACTCCGATCGAAGGGTTAAGAATAGAAAGGCAGTATGAGAATATTAGTGTCTTACGTTTATTTTTCTTTTTTGGTACATATATACTAAGTACTTCGTTGAAACAGATGTTGAAAACAGTTTTGAGTGAAATAAAACTACGATTGCCCTTCACTTCTGTGAAGTGTTTATTCAATTTATTCATTTACATTAATTAATTGGTACTTATACAAGTTATGCATAGCACACATGTCTCCGAATATAAAATTCACAACAATGTAATTCTATCTATTCTGCACATTTAAATATGGGGACCAGCCCCCGATATCTTATAAGTTATTTCTCAAAACACGACCTTATAAGTAAACTCAACATTAACAGAAATCATTAGATTAGGTCTTGCTTTATTTAATTAACTACATTTTAAAACCGCAGATAAGTAAAATATTGGAAACGGCTAAACCATTTGCATTGAGGACATTCTCAATTTCAGTAATTAAAATCTAATTAAATTGAGCTAACTATAAAAACAATTGTTCGTTAGAATTTGTTAGTAAAAAATACGTTTTGGTTTCAGTATTACATATAAAATAACATATGAGATTGAACACTGCGATCTAATTGATACAGTGCAATTGAAGTATTAGTGTAACTTCATAATTAGGTATAAAGTTGGCAAATATCTGTTGAAATAGGTATGTATAAGATTAACATTAGACCGCTATGTATTGACATTGAGCACGAGGAAGCGTATTTATGATCTCAATTGCATGGGCGTAGCTATACGAGGACGGAAGGGAAGAAACAATTACAAGAATGTATGTAAACTCTCAGAGTAGGCTAGACTAATATACTTTACAATCGACTTCGCTTATAGGTTAGTAAAAAAGAATACACAATAAAAACAAACTCGAACGCTAAAGTTGCATCCAAAACTATATTCTTGCCGTGTACAGCTAGTCCAGGTATGGTTTCTTTATACTTGTTTGGTGACGCGCCCTGGTCTCGCTTTACACGGTGCAATAAAAAATTGCAGTAATGTAGCTTAACATTAAATAAATAATTCGTTAAATTGAATCAGTAGTTTCAGAGATATTTTTTTTTGGAAAATGTTTCAGGAGGGTTAATACAGACGATAGAATAATCGTTGATAGTAAAATATATATTTTTATTTAAGTTTAAAACACCAAGCTAGTGTCGTACTGTGACTCACCCCTTGACTAGCTCTGAGAATCTGCCGTTATTTACAATCATACTTTCTTTTAAGGTCTACCGATAACTGCCGGCTAATTTAGGTTGTATTTTTCTTGGACCTGTCAGCTATGAAACCATTTTTACTCTTGTTAAACTGTCTTGGAATCCCTAGAAATTTAATCGGAGGTAAATTTGAAAATAATTGGGGACTGCAGAGAAACATTTACCATACTGCATTAAAATTTTGTCTATGGGGCTGGGGTACAGTCAGCAACAAATGACGCTGAACACTTTATACTACTGAGTACAGTTTCACTAAAACCTACCAAATACTAGACAGAATAAATTAACTTTGTCCTCTGAGAATGGGAAAAATCTTTAAACAAAAATAGTTTACTTATATGTTTTAGTGCAACAGCCTTTTGTGAATATCTAGTGTTCAGCGTCTTTCTTTTCCTTCCACAATATACAATTCTTTCCTTCCCCCACTAGCCCATAAATAAGTCATAGCTACGCCTATGTTTAATTGTATTATCTACAAGTACAGTACTTAAATACCAGCGTCATATAGACGAATACATCAAATTGCTATTACATATACATATATATACGTTAGACCTTATTCAAATACAATAAATTACTTTTTTAAAGAAATATTCAAGTGTTCTAATATATCTATTAATAAATAACATTAACATTTATAAGTATAAAATGTTATCAAATATTCCCCAGGAATGAAATGAAAGTGTCTAAGTAGAAACCGTTTGTTTAACAGTTGTTTATAAAATCATTCGAAAAATTTAGGAATTTTGATATGATTGAGGCCGAAAATGCGCACTACAAAAAGTTTTTTTATAAAAATAGGAATTATTTGAAAGCTCAAGTGTATAAATGGACCAATTTTTATAGTACAACAATATGGAAAGTATGAGAATATGTTTGCCAGTTTTGGCGCGATACTACAAATAAATAAGGGCATATAGATGTTAATGGGGTTTATCTACGACTTGAATTTGATACACATCTTATTTTTCTCTTAGAACTCACATCAAAATCTGTTACAAATATACACAATAGCATATATTGATATTTTAAATAAAAACAAGATACAAAACTGTTAAGAAAATCGACAAAACGTATCTTCAGAGCTTTATTTTTTATTCGTGCTTAAATCGGCAATCGATAAAATTTTGCAATTAGTGTTGTGCCGCAAACGTTTAGGATTACAGGAAGTGGCTAAACAGATATTTGACACTTCGCGTTTTAGGTAGTTAACGGTACGCTGTAAGTGTCGATCACTGCCTTGCCATAAGCATTCCTCGTAATGGATTATTGGATGGATCGTTTAAGATGTTACTTTAGATGGCAAACTCAGTGATATTGCCATCAATCAACATAAATTTATGGCCAATGAACACTGCATTTTTTACTTTCATCACATCTTTATCGTATAGATCACCATCTACCATGATTTCGATTACTAAACCTTGGCGGTCATATTCTAAGTTATAACGAAAATTATATTCGCGTTGTAACATCGTTAATAAATACCTACGTACTACGTATGTATGATCATCAACCCACTAATGGTTAGCCATTACAAATAATAATAGTATATATATAATTATTCCAAAAATTTCAAAACACTTTTACATGTAGATATTTTATCAAACAATGAAATAAAATTAAAAACCATCATCAGTGCTCTACCTCTTCGTTAATTCGAATTATCACCGATAAGTAGTTTGTCTAAGTAAGTACTTGTACTTATTTCAATTAAATACACACATCGCAAGCTTACTGCTTACAAAAACATCACACCGTTCGTTCGTCACACCGGCGCATTCGCGACTGGTTGTGTACCGAGTGTATACTGAACTTGAGACGTGTAAGTATGACTCGCTTTCCGACCGTTTGTATGAAGATAGAATACTGTATAGTATAGATAATATTACTGTGCCCACAGAAATCTAAATAAGGTAATAGAAGTGCTATGAACGCGTAAGCTTGTCGCCGCGCTGGTGACTCAGACGCCACCAGTGCGGAATGTTACGCTCAGTTACTCGTGAAACTTTGTCTCGGCAAGTGCGGTTGTAAAAATGATGTTTTACAGCATTGCCCACTCCGGCAATTTGTCTACTACGTGTAATTACACCAATCAAGGGATAACATTTGGATAACTTTCATCGGTAAGTGTTTTTATTTGGTTTTATTGATGTTTTTGATAAAAGCACATTTTAAAACATAACTCTACCAATAAATAGTACGACTGGCATAATTTGGGGCTTTATTTCTACTTACATTGCCCGTTGTGTTGGATGTTATCCGACAGTTTAGTTTTACAAAAAGAAATGTATAACGCAATGAATAATAGTGTTGGCTTTAGCATTTCTAGTGGCACGGTCACAGAGAATCGTCGCGAGCTAGAGATGTGCTAAACGATATTAGGATACCTACAGTAGTACTCACAAACTGTACATTTTACATTAAAAGATAAAAATTAAACATGAAAAAATAGTTTTCTTAACGGAATATATTATTTTATTGGTTTATTTTAGATTCCCGTAGAATGCAGGTACGAAAGACAACTGAATATAACTTATTTGTTGATTGATTTGTTGGATTCATTTTACGGAGGATGAGTTCAATATATCAACAAAACGACGTACTCTGTTAAAATCTGCAGTACCTACAAATAACATAATAAAGTTGTTCAATGTAGTAAGTTAAGGTTTATATTGTGGTCAAATAATGATCAAATGATGGCTAATGATCAAAAAGTAAATAAATACTTTGAAATGGTGGATGCAAGAATAACGTGAAGTTTTTTTTTTTTAATATTTGATGACATACATTTTCACAAATATGATCTGTCCTCGACTGATAACCACGTCATTTATTTAATTAAATTAATCTTAATTTAATTGTTACGCAAAAATGCTATTGAAATTGATCCAAAAAGACAGTTATTTAATAAATATCTTAATTTTACAGGACAGTAATTTTCAATACTTCATCTTTTTATAATTTTTGTAAAGAATAAATTATATTTAACAATAAAGCACGGACCCACTAATAACTTTCTACTATTATTCCTCGGTTCCATGGTATTACGGTATTACCCGTAGTCAAGCCATAGTATAGATTACGCAATCACTACCACAAATGCAGAATCTATTATCCTTGTGTGAAGTGAGCGGACCAATACGAAGTAATATCAATCTTAGTGAATATTCATAAGGCTTAGTTCAGTTTGGATAACATTCTCGGTGCATATGTTAGCGTGATTGTGTAGTTATTATTTGTGTATGTAGATGTAGCCACGCCCTGGCGACATGCGTTCTCGATAAATCCCAGCGCTACATACCATTTCTATTACCTTATTTAGATTTCTGTGACTGTGCCCCAGTCGGCATTTACCAACAGCGGATGACGTCACGAACGTGACTAGTGCTTCGATTACCTAAGTAATTTGAAATATATGAACTAATATTATAAATATGAAAGTGAGTTTGTTTGTTTGTTACCCCTTCACGCCCTAACTACTCAACCGATCATCGTAAAATTTTGGATAAACGTCAGGGTACTGAAAAAAACTGATTGATGGTTGCGCGATGAATATCCAGATTTTGGGCAATCAATATTATGCAACCATCAATCACTATATTAGACGATAGGTTATTACTATTAGTCAATCACCGTCTTGACTGTGGTAAAACTGACAGCAGACAGCGGTCATTACACGGTAGGTACCGTCTTAGACCGCTTACATCATTTTTGTTCGAACCTTATTTGAAGTTGGCTTCGTTAGTATAGTGGCCAGCAGAACTTTTATTTTGCTCCGAGCTAGCTCCTAAGAAGATTAAGGCGCTCTGTTTGTCTTAAGTTTCACAATTTTCAAGTTTAAACCGTATCTTGTTTTTATTGAAAAGCAATTTGCAACGCCCTCATTCGCTAAGAAGCATAAAATTGTTAATGTAACTAAATGGTATGGTGAATATATTGTCATGGGATGCAGTGAGAAGAAATCGTGAACACCGCTAAATGAATGAAACATGGCCAATTTTTTAATATGGCACTTGTATCACGGACAATCTAATAAATTATTATTATTTATGTAACGAACTAACATATCTACCCGTGTATATGGCAACTTGAATACAACATTTTAGTAAATTATGCCAATTTGCTAATGACTTCCACAAATGGCAAGTTAATACATACATGCTTTTGGCATTAGTTTAAATAACATATATTTAATACGCGACAAAGATGAATAGCAGTATAGTACGTACGTAAATATGTAGGTATATAATTGTAAAGTTATTTTTAGTATTTGTCTTTAAAACTATGGTTTATAATTTTTATAATATACAATGCCTAATAAAATCATGCCATCTGTGGATATTTAAGATATTAATAAAAATCCATTCATACATTAATATAGTAAATATTTTGATTCAATATTATCTAATAAATACAACTACTTAAAAAAGTAGATATCAACAATTATAATTTCAATGATACCCACACTAACACGGATATAATAAGTATAAAATAAGCGTATTATCGGACACATCCGTCAGGCATCGTGTGCCAATGATCCGTTTCAGACTTATTACGTTGACATGAAAACTCCACGCTTCACTAAACCACTCCCGCATTTAAAAGCGAATACAATAATCTCTCGAAATCTGTACCCAAATCGACTAAGCACCGCCAAGCGGCTTCATCAACTATGTTGCTCCTAAAGTTACTCCTTTGTAGGAAAGGGACCTTTATCTTCTGTGTTGCCATAATTATTACCTCCCTCTTAGATGGATACAACACCTCTCCTGATACAAAACTTCTGTCCGTGACTCCAATAAGTACCTTTATTAGAAAGGTCTCCAGTTCAATCTTATCATTTGAAGGTCCTTGAAGGATTACCTCATATCCAATATTACCCTTACTCCTCCGTAGTGGTGTTAGGAGTTGTATTTGGCGGTTGTGTGATGCGAGGCGCGTGTACGACGGAGTGTCGTTGGGCCCGTTTGACGTCATCCAGGGTAGTGACTCCGGCGTCGTCGAGCTCCTTCCACCGAGCGAGATTGTTGTGAGCGTGGTTCACGAGTTCTGGCATGTCGATGAAAGCTGGAAAGAGTGTCGACAGTTAAATTTAATTGTCTTCATAGACACCTGTTACGACTTACTTTACTTTTATAATAAATTTCCACATAGACATTTTTGTCTGGAAAACGTTTTGTTCGGTTATGGGCAGATTCGAAGCACGACAGTACAAAGTATTAAACTCAAGAAAGGAACTTATACTCTTTTCATACACTTATACTACTATACTACTTACTCTTACACTTACAACACAATAATTAGGACCAATGGATGATATTGAGGGAAGACATTAGAGAGACATGGAGAAATCGGTATCTCTAAAAAAAACATACTAGGCACTTAGAACAGACAAAAAACCATGTGTCCATGGGCACCGAAGACGGGGGGGAGGGTCAGGGGAGAGCAGTTGGCAACCCTGGCTTTAGCAACCTTACCTACGTACTTCTAAGGCAAATTTGAAAAAAAAAAAAAAGAATATAATACATATACAATATATAATATTAGTCAATATTGTATTATATATGCGATCCCTCTCACCCCTGGGCTAAAAGCTGGGTACGGCCATATTTGTTTCAGTATCATAAAAATAATCAATCAGCGAATTGAAATGAACCGAACCTATTAATATGAATCTGTCGTATATCAAGAATCATTTCTAAACAGAATCTGACCTTAACTGAATACAGGAATAAGATTATTTTTTTGCTCATTTTACAGGTGCCTGTTAAAATTGCAATTGAGGACAAGTTTTCCTCTTAGCCAAGGAAGTAGCAATAAAATTTAGTCGTACAGTTGCGGCAAGTGTACTTAAATATAAAAGTACGCGTCATACTCGCCTCTAGTGTTATTAGAGAATTTTTATTACTCTACTAACATAATTATAAGTATGTTTGCTTACCAGCCCAGGCCTCCATCATGTCCATAATAATGAAATCGATAAATCCGATCTGTGAACGTGGAATTGAGCAGGTGGCGCGGTCAAACATTGGCATCACTACTGGCAACTCCTTGGCTTTCTCTTCATCTGTTTGTAGGAAGTATTCTTCCGCAATCCTGGAAATAAATTTTGAAATATAAAATATCTAATCCTTAAGCCCTCGTCAAACAGAGGCGGGAGCCGCGGGAAAGCGACCGCGATCCTGGACGGGATTTTTTGTAACATTCGAATTTGTATGCAACCTGTCACATAGCAACGGGCGCGTTCCGATCTCCCGTGCGATACGATCGGTACGACAAACAGGCGATCGCTTCGCGGGAAGGACGCCCCGGGCTGCGGGCCGGGCGCTGTATTCTACGGTAGTCATTACAAGCTGCCACACAGAGCGAAGCGATCGCGGGGCGGTCGCGGTCCGATCTCACGAATTGTATTTTTTTACAACTTAGATGTACGATAGTTCCAGTTTCAATATGAATCCAACAGAAAAACTAATTGAATTAGTTAGACATCACCCATGTCTATATTATACTGAAGACAGGGATTACAAAAACACTTTAAAGAAGGACATTCTTTATGAAAATATAGCCAAGGATATATATAAGGTCGTAAAAGTTCATGCAACTCATCAAAACTGCTTTGACTCATGTGAAAATACGTAAAAAATCGGTCCTCGTATGAACGCAGCTCTTTACACAAATGGTGGTACTCTCCAAACATATCTCGTTTTATATTTATGTCGTGAACCCAAATTCTTTTGGGTTTGCGTTTTTTCTTTTGGTACATTGCTAATAAAAATAATTTTATGTACCAATTTCTTGTTTTGACCTGTTTTTATACTTGCTATTTCATGTGGCATTATATTATATTACGTGGGTCACACTGAAAGATTTTAGAATAGGCTAGTAAGAAAAACTGCCGATGAGAAATTTATTTAAATTTCGAATTAGAACCTCTTTGGGAATCTGTAGATGTTTAATGATTTCATATGTCATTTGTATTGTATTATAAATTGGCGGCAATTTAAAAAGTGTCTGTCGTGCATCGAAATGGATTTGACTAAAGAAAATGTTCACTCAATGATTTATTACGACTTTCGTTGCGGTCTTACTCAACAACAATCTTACGATAGACTTCGATTGACATTTAACTTCGCAGCCCCATCTCGTGCCACTGTTTACAACTGGTTTAATGAGTTTAAACGTGGTCGAAGCAAACTCACTGATGATTCTCAGAGGTTTCTCGAGAAGGACGTCCTTCTCGAGAGACCTCAAAGAATCATGTCACGTCCCTCTATAGTAGCTGATAGAAGGGTGACATATCAACAGATTCGGGCAGCTTTAGACATTGGTATGAGTCAAGTACAAAAAGTCTTACATGGACATTTAGGCGTCAGAAAGTTTGTACTAGATGGATACCTCATAATTTGACAGTAGATCCAAAACGCCGTCGTTTGGATTGGTGCCGCTCAATTCTTGACAAGTATGATGGAGGTAACTCGAATGCTGTATATGACATCGTCACAGGTGATGAAAATTGGATATGAATGGATTACGGACCGGAAACCAAAAGACAATCTGCGCAACGGATGTTACCATTCGAAGATTTGCCGACAAAAGTAAAGAAGGGCAGAAGTCAAGGGAAAATGTTGATTGCCTTTCGACTTCGTCTTTGGACTGACGGATAATTTGAAAAAGGCATGGAATAGATCCCTAAAGGGAGTGGGCTCACTGCTTCAGTCAATGGTTCCATCGCATGCTTAGAAAGGAACGGAGACTACTTCGAAAAGCAATAAAATTATTAACAGGCTTCTATATCGTTCCGTTTTTTAGTTTCTAAAAACTTTCAGTGTGACCCCCGTAAATATTAATTTACCTAGTAAGTGGCAAGATGTAAGTGGGTCTCATGTAACATGACAATTTCTAATGTTACACATGTCATGTCAAATAAAACACACGAGGCTTAAACAATGAACAATTAGATACCTACTGTTTATCAAGAAAGGGGTTCTTCCTATTCTTCAACTAGATGTATGTATAGGACTTACCTCCTAGCCCATTCGAAGGCGAACTTTTGCGGTCGGGACGCATTGGACACATCGGCGCACTTAATCATCATCCTCTTCACTAAGATTACATTTTCTGGTAATGAGAGGGCGTTAGTATCCAGCGCGTATGGTTCCTAAAACAGATGAAGCAAATCTATAGCCACTATCTGCCTGTGTACGGTATGAAAACAATAATATAATTTTATCTCTGTTTTATTAAGTGTACACGATGGATTACTTAGTTGCCTTATCATACATGTGTTAAGAATGCCTTACGTCGGTGTGCATGCCTTCGTCTTTGCTGCCGCTTGACTTTGCATAGAAGACATTGACGAATTTGGCGAGATGCTCAAAGTGCTTCGTCATTTCCGTAGCCAGGATCATGTCAATAACGTTGTGGCGGACTTGTTTATATGTTTCGCGATCGAGATTCTTGAATATGTTCACTCGGTCATCATCTGCGGAAAGTTGCAGGTGGAATTAAGTATAAAGTAGATGATAAAATTTTTAATTATGAAAAAAGTTAATTGGTAGGTTAAGGGGAGAAGGGTAAGGGAGGAAGGGTAAAGGAGTAAGCATAGACAGATCAAAGACTAGATTTTTGGCTTTACACAGTCCATTATAAATAAGTTCATAAACTGAATTGCTTACTAACTTAGCGTAAGCTTAAATGTGAGTGCAGAGTGGTGTGATTCAAGTACGCAGATGTCGTTGTAGAGCACAGAGAGAGGGTGGCGCGCATTGCACAGGAACGCTGACGACGTCCCGGGGTGATCTACGTCGTGGGCCGCAGCTGCTATCAGTGCAGCGGCAGCTTCAAGTGGCTCCAGGAATGTCTTCAATCGATCCTTCTCCAGGAAGTATCCTACTGCCTATAAAGCGTATTTCGTAATATTCATTAGCAAACGAATATAGGACCTAACAGTGGTCCCTGTGAGAGCCCTATGTTTATTGGATATAAATACGTAAGTATTGATACATGTTAAGTATCTAAAAATCATATACTATTATCATATATATATCATAATCGTAAATCAGATGTGTTTTTTATAGAGCGAATAATAAATCAAGGCAGACTAATGGCGTTTTAAGGTTTCAACTCGATCAAACGCCTAAGACTTGTTAAGTGATTATTACAATCAAGTAATTGTACTGAAAAAACTACCTGTAGTACATCGGCAGCATGAGTAGAATTATGGTACGTATTGACGGCGTGGTAGTTAGTTTCAATTATGGTGAGCCAGTGTAGTAGTGTTCGCTCATCGCATTCAAGCGTGGCACATACATCAAAGCGACCGCCCATAAGCGCAAGACCTAGGTGAGCGAGTGGTCGATTGCGGGTCATCTCCTCTAGACGGAAAATCTCGAAGTCCCAGCTCAGAGCTGTGTCGAGAAGCTCTCGGACTTGGCTAGATGTCTGAAAACGTTTAAAAATAATTATAAATGATAGTTGGTAAAGATACACATTTTACTTTCAAGAATAGTTTCCCTGGGCAAATGTAACAAGGACATAGATTGTCTTCATTATTTTTATGAAAATCAAGTTCATATTTGATAAAATATATCAGTATCAGTATTGCATGTATTGATCTTCATTAAATATAAGCACACAGTTTTTGTTTGGTACTTTTATTAATCTAATACCTTTATACGAGCAATTCTTCAATATATGTATAAATATAATCTGAATCTCGGAAACGGCTTAAACGCTTTTCATGAAATTTAGTAAGCAGGCGGTTTCGGGGGCGATAAATCGATGTAGCTAGGTTTCATTTTTAGAAAACGTAAAAAAAACAGGTAGTGATCTTTAAATAAAAAGTGCGTTAACCACTTTAATATTTTTTAAACATTATTCTAACCATTTGTAAGTTGAAAAAAAAAACATTATTGTAAAATCGGAAAAAAAATATGTACAACTATATATAGCTTATCATTAAGTATATATGTGAAAAATATTACGTCAAATCAGTTAAAAATTATCATATTATCAAAGTTATATTAGAGGTAATGATTAGTGCACTGAAGGAAACTTGTCCATCTCTAAGGACCACAGAATTGTGGTAAATTCAATCGCGGCAATGTTAACTTGGACGATGATGCAAGGTCCGGTCCAAGGACCGGCCGGTCGATAGAAGTGACTACCTGTCAGAACATTGAGACTCTACGAAAATTATTGGACGAAGACCGACGTCTGACATATCGACAGATCGAGGAAACCTTCAAGTTAAGTGCACCAACTGTTCATCAGATTCTTTACGACCATTTGAATGTAAGGAAACTTTGTTCACTCTGGGTACTGCATTTGATGACCGAAAATGTATTTCACAAAGTAAGACAAAACTTATGTAGCGTCTTAGTACTAAGAACCAGAACAATATTGAACTAGGCTTAATACAATTCTTAGGTCTAACATTTAAAAAAGTCAAATTTTAAAAAAATGACGATTTCCGTGACCATGATATTATTGGAATAATTCTGAAAACGCTTAGGTATATGTACTTTCTAATGATGTTCAACAAAGGCACATAAAAGGTATATTTTGTAGCTGTCAGATATTCACTTCTGAAGTAAATCATTGAAGTGTGAACTCTTTACAAGATTACAGCTGCGGCGTCGTGAAATGGAGGGAAACACATAAGCGATGCGACTAGTGTACTTTAAAGTATTCCTTACCTTGTGTTTAATATTAGTTCTATTTGTTTGTCCTCTTACAACAGTCGAATCATTACTGCTTCGTCGGGAGGAGAGGACGTTGGTAGGTCCTTGCTGTAATTATAAGTAAGAAATTAAATATATATAATAATCAATTTTTCTTAAATATCTCACTAACAAATTAAGAAACTTCAATCATGTTATTTCGAATTGTGAATTAAGAATTCTACACGTTCAAAAACATGCTCTAAAAAACTATTTAAATGATTTGGAGTTTCATGTCAGCAAGTTAACATGCCTGAAATTAATAAAATAAGTTTAAACTTAACAACTCATTTCAGTAATTTTAAGTTGTTTCAGATTTTAGTCGTAAGCTTGATAGGTAAGTACATTAGTTAGTTTAACTACCAATAGAAATGTCAAGTCCTGTTACTTTGTTAGTCTCAGTTTACTCATAAAAATATAAAATTTCTTATTCTAAGTTAATATAATAATTATAATATGCATATAAAGTGTAAGAATAAATAGATTAATCGAAGTTTTGTTAAAAATAAGACGATCACAATAGAGTAGAACATACGAAGATGTTTTGAGCTAGTTGAGCCCAAGATGGAAAATACATTACCCAGGGCTCATTTTATGTTGTTAGTTATTACAGTTATACATGTTATAGGTAGGTATACCATTAGCTTCTGGTGTGTTTAAAGTGTGCGCTTTAAAGTTTATTTATATTACCACTATTACTAAATCTAATATGTATTTAGCAATAGTTGTTTAATATTAGCACCAAATTTAGGTAAGAAACTGCACACATATGCTACTGTACTAAGCGACACTTTTTTATTGTAGGTCATTTCCACTGTGTACAAGAAATGTTTATTAATTTGACCCCTATGTTTATAGGGATTAGTTCTGTAGACAAAGTTCAGAGTGGAAGTTACTAAATACCTAAATTTTGACAAAATATTATCGAAAAGTCGGATCTTGTCTTAACTGGGCTGCATTACCTTGAATACAATATGATAATATTTATTTACCTTACAGAAAATGAGCCCTATGTAACGGTAGGCGTAAGCATGAATCACAAAGAGCTAATACTATCTAAATAGTCTATGTTTTGGAAGGTATAGACATAGATAGACGTTTTAATTCCAAACCTCCTACCATAAAAATAAGATTTGCGTTCGCTTGCTCCCTCTTCCCCAGGCCGAACAGGATCGTAAACAAATAAATACCAATGTTAGTACAATATATAAACAATACGGCGTGCATAAATTGCTAAAAGTGGCTATCTACAAATGTTTTAATATAAATCATATAAATAAATAAAAGTATTGAATCGTAAATATTAGAAGAATAGGGAATATGCATGTATTTTTTTTTTATCTTTTATTGACTTGTTCCATCATTCTACCCTAATAAAAAATATAAATAACCTTGGCAATGTTCAAATTAATTTTTAAAATAACATTGAAAACATCGATAAAATTTGATCTGTTTGAACGCCGCCATATTTCGCGGGCCTTGGATGACGTCACGTTCCACGCTTAGTGTTTGTTTTATAAACATACTTGAAGTGTTACAGTAATTTTATACCGATTTCCAGTAGTAATGACTATTTATAGTAATTAATAGACGATAGATAAAGTTAAAAAACCATTTTACAGGTATTGCCTTGTCTCTAAGTGTAAAAACACTATAAGAAGTACACCCATACAGTATTTTTTCCTGTACAAAAGAATAATGTACAATACGAAAACAGTGGTGTACATTAATGAGAAGAGATGAAGTATCTTCAATATCGTGTTTATATTGTTGTGAAGATCACTTTAATGTAAGCATATTACAATTTAATTGTGTTATAGTGTGAATTAGTAAGCAGTAATTTATGTTTGTTTTAAATATCAAGCAGAAGGCAACTTGCTTGTCTACTTAAACTAGGTAACCAAAGTCCAATAAAACTTCATGAATAAAACTAACTATACATATCTTACCTATCCTTTAGATTATAATATAACAAGTATTATAATAATTACCTTGCGGCTTTCACTCATTTAACCTCAGCAAACGTACAATCTGGATTTGATCCAAACAATATATTCATCATGAATGCACCTATTTTCGGTAGATTGTCCGATTGTGCCTTGACAAAACTACATTCAGTCATTGTCCTAGATGATTTCTTAAATCACTGGAATGCTTAAATTGCACTAGTTAAGAGCAAAAACGACAGGAACACCTATCTTTTTCCGTAACACTACCAATATAGGCGCCGATAAATGATAAAACGTGGAATGTTTTGTTTCGATCAATGGTGAAGCGTTATGCAAAGTTGAATTTCGCGCCCTTATTTTGCATATTTTAATTAATATTTTTTGCAATTAAACACGAACTAAATAAGAAAATAATTGTTTAGGCATAATATCTGGACAATAAAGATTCAAGGGAAAATTAATCAAGTAAATTTAAACAACATGCATATTCCCTATTATAATATCATCTACCTATATAAAATTACATATTGTTGAAAGTTATTACAAATCATTAAGTGGTATGGTGATCACAACATCGAATTAGCTTATCATTTTGGCTACGTACCCGTCGGACCTCAAAATTTGGACCTCATCTACAAATATGACCCTTTGGACCTCCCTGTACCGTTTGGACCTTCAAACTTGGATTTTGCCTATACCTTAGTGCCCATTGGACCCTCTATGAAACAACGTGTTCCATTGGACCTCATTTATACATCTTCGTATGAAAAGCCAAAATACAATCGTGCACTAAAGTGAGACACTTGATCAAAAATAAAACCCTATACAATAAATTAATTTTTTTAATCAAAAATAAAACCCTATACAATAAATTAATATTTTTAATCAAAAATATAAAAACAACAACGTTTAATTATAAACAAAATCAGCTATTCCAATCAGATCACTTATTTTTCTAATTTTACTGATCTTTAAGTTTTTAAATAAAACCGATAAAAAAAAAAAAACATGCATGCACTACGGAGTACCTACGGTGTGTTGCTAGTGTGCCTGTATTTGCTTATGGTAATTCACCAAATTTTTAGAATTCTGATTAACAATTTTCAACATAACTGTACCTTTTCTAACTAAATAACATCGAACAAATACCAAATGAATACATATTTTTTTGAAGGTCCAAAGGGTACTAAAAAGAGGTCTAACGGGTCCTTTTTTAGTAATTTTAATTTTGAAGGTCCAAAGGGTACTAAAAAAGAGGTCTAATGGGCACTTAGACTATTATATTTTGAAGAGGGTCCAAAGGGACCTAAAAATGAGGTCGAACGGGTACATTTGTGATAGGGTCTAATCTTGGAGCTCCAACGGGTACGGAGCCATTATTTTTACACATAGTTATAACAAATAGTTGAATTATATACAGAATGTAGCTGTCGGATAAGCCTTATTTATTAGAATTAAATTGTAGTTTACTCACAGATAATAGTGCTCCAATGAGATCGGTTGCGATAGGGTCTTCAACTCTAAGTTTAGGTTCATCTCTCATTTGTGGGGAGTAAAGCTCTGAGGTCCTTAACATGTCGACAGCTCTCTCGATGCAGGCAACAGTTGATGGAGGAGCACCTTCGGTAGCCGTTGATAAGAGAGATATCACCTAGAATTTGGTAAGAAAAGTATTTGTTTATGTGCCTTTCTTGTGCCATTTTATTTATAAGTCTCGGCATAAAAGCGGGGCTTGTGAATTGTTTCGAGTGATGTATATACATCACTCGAAAGTCTCGGCATAAAAGCGGGGCTTGTGAATTGTTTCGAGTGATGTATATACATCACTCGAAACAATTCACAAACCCCGCTTTTATGCCGAGACTTATAAATAAAATGGCACAACAAAGGCACATAAACAAATACTTATTCCAAATGCCCAAAATACCTTGCGCATATAATATGCGTAAGGTATTTTGGGCATTTGGAATGATTTATTTCTGTACATCGTAAAGTAATAAATAATTTGGTTATCGGTTGCAAGTATAGATAAAATGAACGAAATAGAAGTATAGGTATACGGCTAATTATTCTGGCATTGGTGTTGCCCGACTGGTCTAGTATATCAACCATACTGAAGTTTTCTTATTAGATGTGTATGATCAGTGATTAGACAGCACTGGCATAGAGACAATGCACAAGTAATATCTCTGGTGTGGTGAGTCTGACTAGTCAGGGGCGTGCTTGTTTGTGTAGTAGCTTAAACATATTTTTTCTTTCAAGTAATGTATAAATCTTGGTTTATTTTTGTGCGTATTTATTGTTTACTTACACTTAGTTAAGTAAAAGCCAAGATAATTACCAAGGTGCGATAAACGAAATATTACGCTGTGGTCTCGAACAGAAAATCTATTTGGTGACTCTGTTTGGTTCTTACTTTTCCAAGAACAATATTGATGTGTACATATATGTATTAGAATTAAACAACTTGATTCCAAGGTATGACCTGTAATAAATGTCTTCAGAGGTAATTTTACTTTTGAGTAATCTTATGAAGAGGTTACATCTTCGTCCTATAGGGTTTATGTCGGAGGCGAGACATGCTACTTTCAATATTAACATCGTGTTTGTCATTCTATACACAGTCTCATAGTACTAAAGTGGTTATCCTACAGTGACTTGTAGGTAGTAAATTAGTAAGTATGGATATAGAGGAACTAATAAGCTATTTTAAAAAAGTGACAATTTACCTTAGTGATGGGTGCTTCCAATGGCAGCCCCTGCAGTTTTGCTAGAGAAGTGCGTCGCAGACCGTCTGATGCGACTGAACGAACATCGAGCGAGCCTCGCCTGATGGAGTGAAGAGAGCCACGACCACGATCGTTCTCTATCGCGTTAGTTGGCTCGCAGACAAATACTATGTGAGATGTGGTCCTAGAATGTCAGAATTTTAAGGAACTGTAGTCCTGTCCCCTATTCTTTGAAACCATTCCACCCAAGGGAGGACCTCTTCCAACAATCAAGTAAATTTTTATATGAATTTTACAATATTTAAAGGATATTTCAATACGATCTCGAATTACGTTTTTTAAAATAAAATCGGCCGGTTTTAGGTGTTTAGTGCGCGCAAGTAGTAGCCGAGTGCCATGGCCTGCTACGGTGTTTCTTCGGAAATGATATTTTTAAGAGAAGAGCACTTTAAACAAGGTTTACTGTTTCTATAACGCACTGTATTGGTTTAAGTAAAAGTTCTTTTACATGAGTTATTTTCATCAATCAATCATTTATTTATTGCAGAACATAATACATTTATTGTTAAATATTAAAAAATATAATAAAGAATAGAAAAGTATTAAATAAGACTTAATATTATTAACATAATGACATAAACCGTTACTATAATTTTAAATTATATTTCTTTATTTATTTATTTGGGACAACTTACAAAACATATATATACCTACGTTTAGCAGGATTATTCATTAACAAATAAATACATACTTAAAGGCATATTATATGTAGTTGATGTTTAAATAGGCAAAAATAAAACAGTTAAGTAACTTTTTCTCCACTGTCTGTCAATAATATTTTTTTTATACACATATAAAATACAACATACATATAAAAAATATATGAATTCCCCACGATCGAATTTTGACCTCTTTGCTGTGCTGATTTGTTTGCTGTGTATATAACCAAACCGACCACTAGTATAATATAAATAAACTTACTTGGTTAGTCCCACGGCAGCTCCTCGGCATGGTAGCATTATAGGGTCAGGACCAGCTCTGCGCCGAAGCATTACAGGGGCCTCCCACTCTCTTGCACCGCTCGTTGCCTGTCTTAGTGCCTCGCCGCCTGCTGTTTCTGATAATAGTTTAGGACCCTCGTCTAGACGCCAGCCAAGAACTCGACACCAGGATTTGTTTGCTAGCTGTTGATCGTGGAGCACATTATTTTATTAATATGAAAAAACGTAGATTGTTTCAAAAAATCCAATAATTAAATAAAACCTAAGCTTCCTCCAATTAATACGTTCTTAGTTTATTGCAAACTAATTCTTAGTTTTTATTGTTGTAGTATTTATTAAAGGAAGTTTTAATCAAAATAGCATTCGATTAAGCTGTAACTTTTGATTACTTTTGTTTTCTTAAATTTAATATATAATATATATATAATACGAAACATAACATTTTTGATGTTAACAAAAGTTGAAAACTCGTTCCCTTGTGTAATACGAGGAGCATTGAAAATTTCGGGAATCAAGGAAGTGACACAACATTACTATTTAAAAATGTATTTATTGCTTTTCGAAGTATTCCCCGCGAAATTTGACACATTTTTCCATACGATGGAACCAATCATTGAAGCAACCATTCTATTCGGAAGTTGGGTCTCCAAAATGGCCGTTTTGTAGGCGTCCACAGCTTCTTCAGGTGATGAAAATCTCTGACCACGCAATTTATTCTTTATTTTAGGGAAAGTATAGAAATCATTAGGGCTTAGGTCGGGGCTGTACGGCGGATGGTCTAATAATTCTATGTTTTCTTGCTTTAAAAACTCTTTTGTTCTGTGCGCGGTGTGACAACTCGCGTTGTCGTGATGGAGGATGATTGCGGCGGTTGCAGTTCTCTTTACGGAGTTCAGAAACGACCTGTGGCAAACAAATGCTAGCATACCATTCTGCATTAACCGTTCTTTGTCCCTCAAGAGAAATAGTCGCAACATGGCCGGTTTTGGAGACAAACGTGGCCACCATTTTTTTGCAACACTCCGTGAACAAATAATTTTTGTTGGCTTTAACTCATTTTCGAACACCCAAACTCGTGAGTGGTTTTTTGTTTCGGGTTCGTACGCGTATATCCAGGATTCGTCACCGGATACCATGTTGTATACAGCATTTGAGGATCCTGCGTGGAATCTTTCGAGAGTTCTGACGCTGGTGCGTCAGAACTCTCGTGAAGTAACGCGAGCCGCTTTTTGCTCTTCACAGAGCGAATGCGGTATCAATCGGGAAAACAACTTTTTGACACCTAATTGTTTATGCAAGATTATTTGTATTTGACTCATGCCAATGTCTAAAGTTGCCTGAATTTCGCGGTATGTCACATGTCGATTTTCCTCAATCAGCTTACGCACAGCATCAACGTTTTCTTGGGTGACTGCAGTTTTTGGACGACCTTGACGGGGATCATCACTGAGCTTGACACGTCTACGTTGAAATTCAGCAAACCAGCGATAAATTGTGGTTTTGGATGGGGCTTCATCGCCAAATGCAGAAATCATCCGGTCAACACACTGTTTTTGCGTTAAACCACTTCGAAAGTCATAATAAATCATCGCTCTTGAATTTTCTCGAGTCAATTCCATTTTCTCAACGACTAAACTAGTTTGACAAAACCTTGTGATAAGACCGAGAATCTTTTTTTAAATAAATAAATGGTATTCGATTTTTAAAACCAAGGTGTTTTCAATTAAAAAGATTTTAATATGACAGAAACAGTGGAAATATTCCATTCCCGATACTTTTAGTGCAGCCTATGTATTATTGAAGATGAACAAAGCTCTTTGTCTCTCTGTAAAACTAACTATCATATACTACCTATGGCATTCTTTCAAACATAAAACAATCAATTTGAATCAAATGAACTTCCAAACCGAAGTGTGTTCTATTTGTATATGAAAACTATGTATCAGCTACTGTAAGATAGTTGAAGACTCTTATAGGTACGTAATCTCAAAAGCAACTAAGGCTACTAACAAGAATCCTCTGCTGATCATCAGTCACAGCGACAAGGTCCCGGCATCTATCAGCGGCGGCGGCGAGTGCAGCCACAGCGGCGACGTGAGCCCGCGAAGTAGCCCCAGCTGCTCGGGACTGCAGCACTTCTGCACACCACGCCGTAGCGCTCACAGTTTCCACCATCACCTATTGAAGGAATGATAAATAATTATAGGTAATTCATGCGGAGTTACTAAAACGCTGGCAGTTGTTAAACATTTGATATAAATAAGACTAATAAAAAGTTTATTGCTTTCAAGGAAACATCCATTTATTTCTGTTGTATTGACAAGGCTCTCGGCTTTTCTATGTTTTTCTGAAGAGACGTTCTTTTTCTGACGAATATTCTTCCGAAGCCAGGAGTAGCCTAAGTTTTGAGTTTCCTTGTTTCTAGAGATGGTGGTTAGTATCGACAGTTATTTTACTTATAAATATATTTTATTTTTGTAGTGGTTATAAAAGAGAGCAGTCTCTGCCAGACAAACTTTGAATTTATTAGAATGAGTAAGTTACAGTGGATGACGTACTATGTAATTAAAATATCCAAAAAATAAATATTAATACTAGAACTATATGAATATGAAATAATGTATATTAACAATAATACGATATATATATATTGTAGTGCATAAACACTAGCACTCCTAGAAATATTAGTGTGCATTCAATTTAAGTGTTATTATTTACTAGGTTACTGATGCTATTCATAGCTACTAGGTATCAAAATTAAAATACCTATGAGGTAGTTCAGAATTTGGAAAAAAAATATGCTTTTTTATAACTTTTTCAATGCTACTTTTCCTTTCAATAATATCTGAAAAACACAAAACTAGGTTTCAGCGGCAAGATATCAAAATGAATATTCTTAGAATTTAATTACAAGACGTTGTAACATAGATAGGGACATAAGAAAGTTCTCTCGAAGCTCATTACTGCAGGCAAGGTGCGCGGTGGAGAGCGCTCCAAGTTGAGCGCTTTGTTTCAGCACGACTGGCACAGACAAGTACAATGCCACTCGTGCGTCTATTGCTAAAGAAGGAGGAAAGGCACAGACTCTAACCTTTTTATTTTTGCTGCTGTCTCACTTACCATCAGGTGACACGTCTGCTCATTTGCCCCTAAAATATAAAAAAAAGTAATTGTCGAATATCTTGTAATGGAATTTATTCATCGGTATCAAAGCCCAGTACCCAAAAGAAACGTTTATTACTTTATTAAATTATGAAAAGCTGAGTTATTAAATAAATAATTTTCAAACAGCAACAAGAGCAGGTAATAGCAGTCTGTTACCCAGCATTAAAAGATCATGTTTTAAAATGTTTCTACGAAGATTAAATTTTCATGATAAATGGGGATATATTTCTTTGTAAGACATAAAATGGTATTTTATAAAAGAAAATCCAATAAGTGGTTTTAAAAAGTGAGTGTTGGGTTGTTTGTTTGTAATTTACTTATTCTGTGGTAGTGAATATTATGTTAATTTAAAGATTATGAACCTTAATAACGTCTTCACAGATATCTTTGTAACTTTTCGAACAGGATCACGATTTCAACGATGTAACTTAAAAGTGTCTTCCACGTTTTTAAATCACTTCTGTAGCTTCACACGGACATTAAGTAATAAGTTTTCTTTTTTTTTGTAAGTTGTACTGTAAGCAAAAGACTTGTACAAGCATGGTAAATAATGTCTCTGTGTATCTGTGTGTCTGTCTGTGGCATCATAGCTCCTAAACATATGAACCGATTTGAGTGCGTTTTTTGAAAGGTCGCTTAATCGAGAGTGTTCTTAGATATAATTTAAGAAAATCTGTTCAGTCGTTCGAAGATCATCAGCTCTTTGTAATCGGTGAAGGGATTTTCGAGTCGAGGGTATTTTAAATTTATGATTATTTTATCCATTTGAATAGTCGTGCCATACTATCATTTAATCTTTACCTTACTTCGTTTACGTATTACGTTTAAGTAAAACAACCATCACTCTACTAACTGATTTAATTTAAATCTTGTTTCTGATTCAAACTCGATCCTAAAGGTGTTCTTCAGAACTAAATTGAATAAAAATCACAATAGAATGCATTCGAGTATTTTCCGCGTCGTCAATGTCCATTACGTCTCTTTTATGGATGTTAAATATTTTGTTTTGAATTTTTTACATCAATCAATCCCCTTGGGGTTTGCCCTCTTGAAACTTTTACGCTTTCGCGCTTTTGCGTCATTCCTGGCAGTAAACCCATCGTCAACATATCTTTGTGAATTGACCTTGTCCAGATAGTCGCTGTTTCTTTTGCGTTCCTTAATGGCCAAAACCTGTCTAGTTATACGTCTGGTCTTCACTACGGCATATTACGTGTCCAAACCAGCGCAGGCGGTTTTCTCTATTTTTACTGTATTTCGGTTAATTTTAATAATATTAAAAAATAGGTAGGTGAGTAATATTGTGACGAGGCTGGAGATAAGTCCAGCTTTGTCTCAATATTTTTGAACCACAATTCTATTTTGCGCAAAATAGATTGTAAATAATATTAGTTAGGATTAGAATCCCAACTAATATTATAGATGCGAATGCGAGTTTGTTCAGGTCAGGGATGTTGCAGATATTCGCATCCGCGTCTTCAATCGCGGAGCTTCCGCATCGATTTTGATATCTGCATCCGCAATAATCAATGCGGATGTTCAAGCAGAAGCATATGTAGTGCAAGTTAGAAAGTGCAAGAAAATAGCAAGAAAGATTGACAAAATCTACTTTAACGCGAAGCCGCCGGCAAAAGCTAGTTTCGAATAAAGCACAATTCGGTTTTGAATACGAAGCTGTTGGCGGTGCTCATTCACCAAGGGCTAAACGCTACTATTATAGCCGTGATGCACAACATTGAGTATTGTTTATAAATATGATTCACTGGCCCTAGGAGATTTGCTAGTAATGGCACAGAATACATAATAGTACAGGGTGATGGTTGTGAATACGGGTGTTAGTGCTTTGTAAGATGTAAAGGTTGAAGAACAAAAGATAAAATGAATAAACTTACTCGGTTGAATCCCGCATCGAGGTAGGCCAGCACTGCAAAGTCGTCCTTCAGGTAGACGCTGAAACAAAGAAACTTCATTAAGTATTGTACGATTCCAAGCCTTTGTACTATAAGTTTAGTTTTTATATATAGTACCTACTTCTAGTATAGTTTATATTTTTATTATTGTTGTATTTACTATATCTGCAACCCCATCAATTTATTTCTGATTTTATTCGTTACTTTGGGGCTGCAGTTATATACTACGTGTTTTCATAGGTGAATGGCAAAGCGAGTGCAAGTGTTTATAAGCACTGGTAACCGCTTCCCATCTGCGCGAACTGTGTGCATGTTATTGAATTAAAAAATAGTACATTACTACCATTAATCTCTCTTTTACGATAAACCTTATTAAACACAGGGATGGTGATAGAGTAGTGTTTTTTAGTTATCCCGTCAAGCGTAGGTCGATAAGCAAAGATTGTATAGTTATAGCTTGGTCCTACACTACTAAAGACTTAAAGTTATACCGTCACAATTCTCGATACCTATGCGCTGAAAACAGTTTGTCACAATCAGCGAAACTACGCGAAGTCTGTTTAAAGTCAAGATTTAATTGTATTCTCTGAATGCTCTCGACTTAGGTATAAAGTTTTGTGCTTGTGGAACACGAATTGTTGGATTTTAAATAGTTTTCTCATTGAATTTTATTTTAATCCCAAGATTTCGTGCATAGTGTTTCACATCGCAAGAAATAATAAAACAAAGAAAAAACTCCTATACTTTGTTTGTATGTTGTCCAGTGACGCCATAATGAAACATGTCAAGAGAAAAGAATAATGACGTAATTGTTCCTAACATTGTAACATTGTTCGCGGTAGACGATAGTGACGTCGCACTTCCTCTTGATTTAATTGATCCGCTTAAAAAGTACGTAACGCCCTACACTTTGATTATTTTATTTATTTTAATTAAAGATTTACACAGATTATATACTTGTCAAACAATATATGGTAAATAACAAGTATATAATCAAAGCCCTTACATTTAACTTAAAAAAATATGAACCTTAAACAATTATTGTTTGAATTTTTATTATTGAACGAAAAATAAATTGGTTCGGGCAACCGCAAGTCCACGAGGCTCGCAGGGCGTACAAAGCGTATAGAATTACATGTACGCACTTTGAGTTCCGAGAAATCAAAATTTAGCAATGGAATCCAATATGAAGAGTAAGTATCCTCAAATATCCTGACGAATTAGATACCCATTTATAGATTTTCGTTATAGCTTTAGGTTTCAGTCATTAAAAGCAAAAGACACTTAGGTAGGTAGAGATCATTGTAGTCTAGTTTGTAACATAATTATTTTTTTTCAACTGTATTTTATTAATGGTGTACAATAAAGATTATTCTATCTATCTATCTACCTTTGTCGAGCGGACCGTGTGCTATTTTTGTTAATTTAGTTGTATAAAAAAGGCATTTAGTAACAAGTTAGAAGCTAGGCCGTATAAATGATGGACGTCGTGTCATCTTTTATATAAATATAAAGTAGCAGCTACATCAAAATCGCCTGGACCAAAAAGTTAGTTATTGAGTTTTAAAGTAACGTTGAAGTGAATTAAAAAAATAAGTCAAGTTTACAAATTTAATTCTCGAATACTGCGTACCATATAAATATATCATATTAATTAACTAACAGTAAGGTTGCACTAGTATTATTGTGTATGTTTGTCTTCATCTTCTATTCAGGAGAAGCTTTATTCTGAGTAGGTATTACTGGATGGCCAACGTCTGAAGTTCTCGACAATATTATCTTACTACATTGTCTGTCTATACAATTTCGTCAGAAATCGGACGGAATACGTTGTAATCTGTGGACCGTAGTCTAGATTCAAAATCTTCTTTAAATCTGACATACATAGTTGATGTAGGATCAAATTCGTTTCATTAAAGTAAGTAAATATGAGGCTTATGTCTTAAGCTCAATAATAATAGTTACGTGATTGAAAACCCTCACCCACCTCACCCTGTTCAGAAACACTGGTATAAGTAAGTATTCACCGACATAATAAAATATACTTACTTTAGTCATCGGTTTCTGTGGTATCATTTTAAAAAAATGGGTGTGCAAACTATATTCTTCCGGGACAGTATGATAAAGTATTCTGTAGATACCTTTGTTCATACTACAAAAGACAATAGAATTATAAATATAATCAACATCTGGACCTGTATTGATGAACTAGAAGCTACTCTCATTATTTTAAAGTAACAAGTGGTTCATTAAATACCGAGCCGTTCGAAGATCATCAGCTCTTTTGTAATCGTTGAAGGGATTTTCGAGTCGGGTGTATTTTAATTAGTCATCAACGTGCTCTCCTTCAACTGCGATACAACCAGAGCGTACATCATCATTTGTGTCTTGTCTTGTGCCGATTTCAAACGACCGCGTTTGAAATCGGCATACCACTGGCAAATGGTTGGTTTAGATGTTGGTTAGTTGGTAAAATGATATGCATCGTAAAAATGTGTTATATTTTATCTGCATTTATTTGGTACGGTATTAGATATTATTAATTTGTTATATACTTACAAATCAAGTAACCTAACGTCAATGGACCTAGACGAGTACTTAAAAGTGCTATATATGTTATGGTTGAGATTCAAATAGACCTTAAAAACCATATTAGCTTAAGTTCTTAGTATGAATTCCTAAAAAAAAATTTGTAATGACTGTAAAAACCGTAAAGTTTTTACTTGACAATATTTTCAAAATGATGCTGTAAATACACGTCTCAGTTGAACTACTGTTTTAGGTATTAATAGTGACAATAATATAAGGACTGTTACACGTGCTATGTATCGCTCGGGGATCTCGTGAGTACAAACAATCACGTGGGTCCGTCCGAATTGTGTCCCAGCAACACAGTAGCTAATGGAAGCAGATCTCTCGCCTTTTGTCACTGTCGCCTCCGTTTATCAAAACAAATTGCGTGGATTTGTAGGTAACACGTTATCGTGTGTATATTTACATAAAATTGTGTTAAAATTTGCATATAACGTTTAATCTTCATGAGACATCATTTGTTTTATCTGTTATATATATTCAGGGACATGGTTTTGTATTAATTAGAAATTAGATAGATATGATTGAAGAATACCACATTCATAAACGCCATTTCAATTAGTTTAATAAAACGTAGTGTAGCTGTTACAGAATAAAAATACGAATTTATAGTTTTCTGTGACTTATTGTGCTCTAAAGTAACTTTACAGAAGTATTTCCCAATCGTCCCTCGAATTTTAGGAGAAATTATTATTCATTCTCTTATTTTCGACAACCTCATATACTATGAAAGATATAAGGTTTTATTCACGTGTGTATTTGGGGTATGCCAAATTCCGACACGACGGACCGTCGCGGCAGGACGTTTGTCCCTTTGATAAAGGGCCACGGGTACAGCTATAGTACCTACTATACTTCATATAGAGAGAATGGTATATTTGGTCAAAGACGAATCAGAAATCAATGAACATTTTAACACGTTTTTATTAGCTTGGTATGTGTGTATCTATGTAACGGAATCTTTGAACGTGATTTTCACCCATTTTAAAACGTCGGATTGAATTGAAACTTTGCACACTTATCAAGGACCGATGACAATACAATATTTTTAAAGATTAAAAAGCAAAAATAAGAAAATAATTTTATAAAATTAAAAAAAAATTGTGATTAAGAAAAAAATCAGTTTATCGTACCCTTTCACCCCAAAACTACTGAAGCGATTTAAATGAAATTTCGTACACAGATAGTCTAGAGTCTGAGAAAGGACATAGACTACTTTTTAATGCGAAAAAAGAGGTGAAAGGTGGGGATGAAAAGTCGTATGGAAGTATTGTCAATTAGCCTAAATAATTAAAAATTCTACCCAAAGATACTATTCCACGCGGACTAAGTCGCGGGCACAGCTAGTATTATATAATAACTTTACTTTAACAATATCTGTCAATAAAATATTTACAATAATTGACATTAGCACCTCACGCATTTTTACGAAAAAATGTTTTTTTTCTTATTAACTTTTTTTTTTACTTTTAGAAAATTATTTTCTACTTTAGTTCAGCTAGTTACAAAAGCGTGTTTTTTTAGTTTTTTAAACTATTATTTATTGGTTCTGCAGTCAATCACAAAAGCATTGATGTGAGCGGCCCAGGATCCAATATTAGTGTATAAGAAATATGCGTAATCAGTCTGAAGAACTTCATAAAAAGGACCGTTATATTTTGTCATATAATTTTTATATTCATTCTCGATTGAGAGAAGACGCCACACGACCACAGGTTCGTTATGTCGCCTTAGTGATGGAAAAATATATTTATTTTGTACAGGACATCTATTATTTGATGATACCAAATATGTTGGTGTAATCTTAGCTTCGTTTCTCAGGGGAACGTTGTATTGGTACTTATTGTGTTTACGGATTCGGCTGTATTTCTCCTGAATGTTTGCTGTTTCATTCTATGAAGTTTTATTACCAAGTCGCTCAAAAAGTGTAAATGTATTGTTCAGTTAATTTCTACACAGACTGTTTTATTTTTATAATTGCTTAATTTTTCTTACATGTCGACCACGTTATTTCAAATGTGGCTTCCGCTTTTTTCGGTCGCCTCTCAAACAAATTATAACCCATATTTTGCTCATTTATTTATAATCTTATAATCTTATTTATATTTCTTTACAATTTGTTATAAACGTGGTTACTTCTAACAATATTTATATTTCTTTACAATTTGTTATAAACGTGGTTACTTCTAACAATATTTATATTTCTTTACAATTTGTTATAAACGTGGTTACTTCTAACAATATTTATATTTCTTTACAATTTGTTATAAACGTGGTTACTTCTAACAATATTTATATTTCTTTACAATTTGTTATAAACGTGGTTACTTCTAACAATATTTATATTTCTTTACAATTTGTTATAAACGTGGTTACTTCTAACAATATTTATATTTCTTTACAATTTGTTATAAACGTGGTTACTTCTAACAATATTTTTTTACGACAACAACTTTACTTTTTGAAAATTACATGTACAGGTGAAACATTAAGTGACATTCAGGAACTAAAAATCTTATTAAAATTTAACGCTCTTATTAAAAATAAGAACGAAACTAATTTTGCAAAGTCTTACTTCATACTTCATTTCCATCATAGACCCTAGTATCTCATCAGTATCTCATCCATATAAGTTTTAATTGGCACTTATCTAGAATAAGAACAGTATTACAAGTGGTACTAGGATAATTACTAGTTTTGCTCTAGTTTACTAATGGGGGGAAACATCGTTAAGGATTTATGGACAACGGGTACGAATGCAATTCATTAAATTAAATTTGACGTCAGACGAAGTTAGCAAAAGACGTAATTACATTTAATACAGAACATTCAACGACATTCTAAAACATTCAATTCAATGATTACTTAGGTTTAGATGGTTTTTACACATATTTAGCAACTGAATTATCATCACCCGATAGTATGTGTAGGTCAAATATTTGATTAATTGCGGTATAATATAGATAAGTTCCGGCGATGTCTTGCTGAGAAGAGCACACACCTAGATTTCATCAATGATTATATTATAGATACGCATTCTGATTAAAAACTATAAAAAACATACATAAAGCTTTATCTTTCTTTATAGAATAAAAATGTGTATTTACAATTTTCAAAGGTAAGTACAAGAAAAGTGTGTAGTGTAGTATAAAATGGACGCGGGCAGGTTTTCCAGTTCAATGAGTGGAAAGCGAGCCTCAGCAAAAACCTTGTCAAAGATTGTTCGCGGTGGTTAAATGCTTTAGAAGTTCCCTTGACCCTTGACTTTGTTACTATATGAAGACCTTTGTATTCAAATAATCCTTATCACGGCCAAAAAGAACTTTCGGTTTAGTTTGTTTGATTTAACCTGTAGGTATTGTACTTCTTACATGGCCTGAACTAAATGAAGACTTGTGTATGCAGCAATATTTCGAATAGATGATCTGTGATTGAATGGGTCTCTTTTTAATCACTGTTAAAAAAAGAAGAAGGGGTTATTTGTTGTTTTTTTATTTGATAGTTAGTTTCAAGATTGACATAAATTTAAGGAAAAAAAAAAATCAGGTAGAAAAATAAGTACTGAAAGTTACCAGAGGTTTGCTATCAATACATCAAACCACAGACTCCTCTCTCAATGTGGAGTTACAGACTCTACAGAGATTCACCAAATAAATCGACGAACAGGTACATATTTGAACAGGGAACCGATCATTGGTATTCTACTATACACCTCTATATGACTACTGTAAAAAAATAAGCTTGACAAATGTATGGTATTTATATCGTCTCGATGTTTTTACAGCATAAGCGGCGCTTGAAGTAGAAGCTGTTACCATAGCAACCATTTTTTCGGCAATGAATGCTTCGTCGTATAGATAGTGTAATCTTTTGGTAATAATAATATTTGTAAAAAAATATTGATGTTGAACTTCAGGCAACTTTGGAAATTATATATATTTATTTCTGTTGCGTTCAATTACAAACCTGTAGTAGAAATGTACATAATAATTTCGATATAAAATATCGATAACATTCATGAACAAGTTTTCATTTAAAAAGATTCAATCCATTGGCACATTTAGGTAATAGCAAAATTAAATCAGAACGGGTATTTTCTTTCGGAAGTCCACCAGAATAAAAGATTACACGATATTAAAGACCAAAAAAAGAAGCTTTAGTTGAAAAAAAAAATACATGGACCTGGAGGTACCTTATAAGGTGCCTCCAGATCCAGCTTCAGATATTCCATAGCCAAGAAGTCACCAGGCAGATCTATAAGACAGTTTGGCGGCCATTAAGGCAAGTTGAAGAAGTACGCAAGCCATTTATAGGCCAGTTTGGTAGCAACTGAGCATAGTTGCTGTACTCACCTTACACGCTCAGCTGACACTCAAGGATTATGATATTCAATCAGCATTGAATTAATTACCCTTCTAATAAATGAAAATATTAGAACTAATTTCTAATATTTTCATTTATCAAAACTAATTTCTTCAACCTTCAATAAACATGGCCACCTGAAACTTCCACACAGTGGTGTCAAGGATCAATTGAAATCTTGATGCCGATAAATAAAATCGTGTAAATATATTATATTTACACAATTTTATTTATCGGCATCAAGATTTAAATAAATAAATATAATTAGTGTACGATAAAATAAATAGTGTACTTAAGAGTAAATAATAAAAAATACGTGTTGCCATTGCCAGTGATAAAAAGCACACGAAAAATGGAATCGTATGAACCTTTTTGAAATAAAAGAGAGAATGTAAATATGAGAATATATCTTTGAAACAGGTGCGCTCGCTGCATTGAATGTTTTTCACAAAAAGACCGATTTGAATTTTTAATGAAATAGCACATTGTAATTTATCGAGCCCGTCGTTTTTGTTTTTAAAGGTGATAAAGGTGTGAAACAGTGGAATTGTGGCTGATGATGGATGACTATGCGCAGTTTTACACAAAATATTTGAATTCTCAATAGATTCTCGATATATATGATTCTTGAGTAATTTGTGAATAGAAAGGGCTTTACTTTTAAACTTTGTGATTGCATAAGAATAACGTCTTGTGGAAGTTCAGATTGAGGAAATGTTTATCTCTCTGTGTTTTACCGTACTTGAATTCAAGAGAAATCAGTTTATGATTTAAAAATTGCTTCCCACGGAACTCTGTTGACTACTAACAGGAAAAATATCAGCACAACGATATGACACGACTATATTTAAGCAGAGCTTGCTCTAAAGCGATGTGACACCTTTTGGCTTTTAAGTATTGCAAAAAAAAAAGAATCCCCGGTTTGCAAAGCTTTATAACATACTTTTAAATGTGGCACAGCTAAGCAGGTTTCTTACTCGAAAACTTTGATATTGAACTTTGGTCTAATAAGAAGTAATTAATGCAATGCTTGTGAAAACCAATAACCCTCTGGTTTGGATCTTACCAACGTTCCGAATGACGAAGCTCTTTGAAAAGGGCCGTGTAATAGTGAGGTTGGCAAGCTATTTGCTGAATTGTTACTTTGTTGTGTGTTAGCTTAAATGTTATCATGTAATGCCACAGTTTGAACGTACTTTGCCTCAAATGGACCCTACACAGCAGTATGAAAATGGAATTTTAACTAATAAATAAAAGTATTGCGAAAAAGTCACTCGTTTGTGGCGGGGCTTAGCACGTCGAAAGGCTCGTAGTGCGCCCAGTAGTTTTTAAAAAGTTTTCGACGCTGGAGCAACTTTAAGTTCAAGTTCACGCAATACTATTGAAAATCCTATGTTACAATGCTTATGCCGCAGCGTTTTTTTTTTGCCCGCGGCTATTAACTCATAGAGCGCGTCTGGCCCTAATTCTTATTTATATATGTACGAATGGACGAAAAGTGACAAGTATTATTGACCACCAACTTCATAGATTGAATTTCTAAAATTAATATTTGATTTTGACGTGGTAGAGCCATGCTTCGGCACGAATGGGTCGGCTCGACTCCGCTCGATCCCACAGCCTCACAGGAAACCGGCAGTGAAGCAATGATTGCATTGCTTTTCGCCGCGTGCGTGAGGTTACCGGAACCCCTAATCCTTCTCTCTCCCCTATTCCCGTTCTTCTCCTCTTCCCACTCTTCCCCCCCTTCCCATCTTCCGCCACCTTAAAGGGCGGCAACGCACTTGTGACTCTTGAGTTATAGGTGCCCATGGGCGGCGGTAGTCATTTACCATCAGGCGACCCGTCTGCTCGTTTGCCCCTATACCATAAAAAAATATATCAAGTCAATGGAGCCCTAATTAAAAGTTTTATCACATTAATACAGAATCGTGTAACATATTTAATAACGAGGCTAACATTAAACTTTAACTAACGTTAGCACATAAATTCGTACGTAATTAGCACTTTAAGTATCGACGTTTTAATAACAAAGCTGGCAGTTTTAACGTGAATTATGGCAAAGGAAACCTACATTTTGTTACGTTCACAGCATCAACATTTTGATGGTGGTGGTACCTTTATGTAACCTGTCAGTAACTTTAATTTTTATAGCAGTTTTGACGTTATAGTAAATGTAATTCCCTGAACATTAAAGTTTTTTTTTATGGGATAGGGTGCAAAAGAGCAGACGGGTCGCTCGATGGTAAGTGACTACCGCCGCCCATGGGCACCTGCAGCTCAAGTCACAAGTGCATTTTCGGCCTTTTAGGTGGGAGTAGGGGAAGGGGGGGATTAGGCAGAAGGGGTATAGAGGGGGAAGAGGGAGGGGCAGGGTTAGGACCTCCGGTAATCTCACTCACTCGGCGAAACAGTTGTGTTTACCGGCTATAAGCATTGTTTCACAGTCGGTTTTCTGTGAGGCCGTGGTATCACTCCGGTCGAGCCGGCCCATACGTGCCAAACAAGCGCTTTTTAACTAAAGTAACCATTGTACTATGAGTACTAGAACACAGATAGACCATACTTAGATGCATTTAATTCGCAATATGTGTAACATAGCAATACCTATGCGAATAGACATATTCACGTACACAAATATTTGCAACGAGCGGAAATCGAATCGTCGACCTGTGACTTGCGTAGTAACTACTTGGTAATCTGTACTCTGACGTAGTAGATTGCTGGAGCGCTAGACAAGTCTTCATAGTCGGTAAAGGTATAGGATTACCCAAGCATAGACAAGCTCTTTTTTTTTTGTTTGTGTTCTCTTCTACTTAATGCGCGCGATTATCAGTGATCCAATTATCTGACGATGGCATTTTTTATCGAGACTTACTAATGCCGCGTTCCAATAAATAAGAAACGATTCGTTTTGCTTACAGACAGTAAAATTTCGTTGCATTTTCAACAAAAATTTTACCGTTCTTAAGCAAAACGAATTGTTAATTATTTATTGGAACGCGGCATTAGAGATAGTAGTGTCTTCATGGTGGATATAATTTGTTCAAGAGGGTTAATTGAAATATAACTTCCTAACTAATCTTCTGTTTTCATTACTAGATTCCAGCCTAAAACAATTCCGTCATTACTTCGTGACGGAATCAGATAATTGTTGGATAGGTACCCTTTGGTTTGGTATATGTGCACTTTGAACAAACATTGTCGAAAGTACTTATTCATATCACTACATATTATAAAACAAAAACCCCCGCCGCGTCTGTCTGTTCGCGAAACTGAAAAACTATTGAACGGATTTTCATGCGGTTTTCATCAATAGACAGAGTGATTGGAAGGTTTAGGTGTAATTCAAATTCAAATTCATTTATTCAATTAAGACACTAAGTGACATTTATGAACGTTAAATTGAAGCTAGAGTTAAAATCATAGATCGGCGCAAACAGACGCCACAGCATGTGCTGGATTGTCGAAGTAAATTAGGTGAAAACACCAAAATCTACTGCCTGCTTGTGTCGATCTATAATATGTCGATGTATAATTTGTTAACGTTTTGTGTAAATTGGTTGAAATATTATGATGACTGTTGAAGATGTCACTACACCCGTGTGAAGCCGGGCGAGTGGCGAGTTGCTAGTATGGATATATTTTAAATCGACAAAAGTAAAACATTTTAGACGTTCGGGTCGTCGAGCTATTTACGGCCAGTAAAAGGGATTGCTTTATTAAAGGGATGGATCGAGTACGGAATATTGCATCCAATTTATCGTTGGTTTTATGTATCACACTTAATTTATTGGTTTTCGAAAATGTCAGTGCTGGGATAGGTACCTCTACCGTCTAGCATTTTTTACGAACGGTCGATAACAATAATTAAGAATTGAAACGCAAATTCCTGGCACAAGTGCTACAAAAAGTCATAAATTAATAATACACATACTCATAAATCAATATCACCGCTTACCATAGATTTCACAAGGGATGTGTTTGTATAGAAAAAATGAAATAATATTCTTTTTCATTGGCCACATATTGCGCTTTGCTCGCTACCCTCGGAAGCAATTTACTGATATTAAAAAGTAATTTTAACTGGACTGTAATAGCAAGATGGTTTACGAGCCGTGTTAAACATTGTGAGATTGTATAAATGCGACGGCAGCAGTGATAGTGTTTCCACCGGGTAATTGTTCAATCATAATAACAGTTTATTTTATTTTACACTTGATAAACAACATATTACAGAAAGGTGTGGTCTGAATAAAAATATATTCCATTGAATTCATAATTTTGTACTCCATCCACATCCTTGGCATTTAATACCATTAATACAGAGGATGTAGATGGAATCAATACAAGGAAAAAATAAACGAAGGAAAGAATTTTCCAATTTTTTATTCAACCTAAACTAACTCAACTATTAATCTTCTATCAACTATTAAGCTAACTCAACCATTATACAGCAATCCTAAAACATGACAACGCTTTTCTGTAACACGTTGTATTTCATGAATTTATCATCACTCATGAACTACGCGGTTCGTAATAAAGTCGCTGATAACGCTATGGCTCACCAGTGAAGAGCATCATTCGCTACTGATATGTTCTATTGTGATGGTTCTGGTAGAATGAAGGAGAAAACTGTTTTGTCGTTTGTGTCAGTAATGGCGGTTTACTCAACTCTGTTATAGTATTATATTATCTGTGACTCTGTCGAGAGGCTATCGAAAAAGCTAGATCAGGAAACGCGTTAAACGTAGTAGCATCTCATCGCTTAAGATAATAATATTCCTAGTCTCTCAGACTCATGATAAAGTAGTTTTAATAAAAATGTACGTAAATATAAACGAAGTAGACTAGGCAAAGAAATTACGATAAACAATGTTTGCTAAATATTTTCTCGATAAAGTCTTGTTACGTGAAAGCTTAAAAGTTTTGATTGCTAATTAAATAAAACGTCTTCAGTTATGTCGTCGTAACTGATGAGATGAGACTCTCATTAATTTGTAAAAAAATCGTACTTTTTACAAAGGGTGAACGCATTTTTCTTCTTATTATCATATACCTTTGGTATACATTAGTGAGTACATAAGGTATATATTATTAAATGGATCTGTTTAAAAAAACGAATAAAAATATAAACGAAAAAAAAATAAACAATTTTAATAAAATCTTAATTTTTTTTTTTGTAAAATTGCGTTTTTACAGAAAATACAATTATGCAGTTGAATTTAAAATGCAAAACTGTATTTGTATAAAAATAGTCATCAAAATCGTTAGAGCCGTTTCTGAGATACCCGAAATATAAATACATACATAAATAAATACATACATACAAGAATTGCTCTTTTAAAGTAATACTATAAATATATTTAATTTAATACGATTCAAAAAACAAAAAACCTATAGATACCTATTAAGATACTTTACGTATAAAAAACTGATTGTTTATCATTTGTTGATGGGAACACCTCAATATCTCAATCGCACACGGCAATAGAATCTACACACAACAAAAATGATCTAATATTAGCGCTCTGAGGCGCTTTATTTATGTTGGTGTATGTAAATTTTGTTCGCTAGCGCTAATCTTAATTTGGACTATTTAAAATAGGAGATAATTCTTATGTAATTCATTTTGCCATGCCATAGCCAAGTCATTCTGTTTATTAAATAAACTAGCAACCCGCCCCGGCTTCGCACGGGTAGCAGAGATATCTTCAACAATCATCAACATTTTAATAAATTTACACAAAATTTTAACAAACTATACACCTAAACCTTCTTCATGAATCACTCTGTCTATTAGTGAAAATCGCATGAAAATCCGTTCAATAGTTTTTCAGTTTATCGCGAACATACAGACAGACAGACGCGGCGGGGGACTTTGTTTTATAATATTTAGTGATAAAGATGTCTAATATTGATAGGGTCCCTGGAAAATGTTGGTTACTTAACTAATTAGGTAACAATTAGGTCTTACTACTTCTTGCGGTAGAAAAACTGTGTTGCGAGACTTGCATTTTTTTACATGTTATGTTTTTGATGGGATTTATCATATTCTTTCGGCAACACATCACGATCAGTGCAAGACAAACGGATGAAATCAAGGCGCCCTTCTAAATTATGTAAATGAAAATTGTTTTACGGATTATAACAGTTCAATAAAACTGATATAGTCAATCGAATTATTAGACAGTTATAACTTTGAAAATATAACGAGAAAGCAGTTTCCTCTTTGTACGGGACGGGCAATCTGTCTTAAAATTAATTAACAATTTATAAAACAAAGTTACGTTAAAAAAACATTTTAAACACAAGAGAGTTTTATATTCTTTTAAATCTAATAAAATTTGTTAATAAAACTGTTAAAAAATACACAAAGCAAAATATATTGTAAGAAAGTTGAAGTGGAATCATTATTTTGTCAGTTCTGAATTTTTTGCGATACCCGATGCCGCCGTCGCCGTCGTTAACATCTCCGATGCCTGCCTACTTATTGAAAGCCTCCTATTTTATAGAAGAACTTATAGCTTTTTTCTTTTTTCAAAGGCAATAAAAGGATATAAAGGAAAGCATCTGAAGTAATTTATAAAATATCGTTATTGTATATTTTTTTTGCCATCAAAGAACACCTACGGGGCTTAGAAGTAGAAGGCCTCAATATGTAGCTAAATTAAATTTGTTCATAGTTTTGCTAGTAAGTAGGTTCTTATTATAAATAATTAATATGTTGTGAAACATTTATTTGCCGATATTTTTGACGTAGACGTGTAGATTGTTTTTTTCTTAAAAAAAAATACGGGTTGACTTGAAAACCTCCTCCATTTTTCGTCGGTGATTAAGAAATGTCTGTTGATGTCATCACACTGAAAGGTCTGTCTTGTCCATGCAATACGCATTATACCGAGAATATTAAGAACCGCTAGTTTTAGAAACTACCCACACTTGTGATTATTTATGGTCATGTTCCATTCAATACTAGCTTTTGTTAGCGGCTTTGCTGATATTAGGAAGACATACGAAGCATTAAGAACCTGGGTAGTAATAGCCTGGCCTTGAAGCTTACCCCCCATGATAGTGCTTCGAACCATGTTGCTTTCTTTAAGAGGGATGTCATGGGGACCTTTATTACGTCAGAAATTACAGCAAAAATATTGTCGTCAGTGCCTTCCAGCGCTCAGTATTATTTAGCTCAATGGAGACGCGGTTTAGAGCCTTAAACAGGAAGCTTTACCTGTTGATAAAGGGACTCTGTTAAGAAACTAATTCGAAATCGGAAAAACATACGAGTACGATATAACTCTAGTAATTATGCATATTACTCACTACAGTTATTATTCTATAAGTTATTAATCTAAAGCAATCTGATTCAATTTACTAAAAGTTCAGGAGATCAACAATTTACTTTTATAACACAAACAAAAGCTTTATAATAAACCTTAATCAGAGAGAAACCACAAGAGACTACCGCTAAAAGCATTTTAAATCCACACTTTGTTGTATACACTTTTCCAGTGCAATAACCATATAAATAGTATCCCCGGGGACATTGGTCTGGCACTAAATAGGGGTAGGTACAGAATGAATTGTAGTTAGTAGACTAGCCGACACGTGATGGGATGAGACACAATTTAATTTTGAGCCGGTTAAATTGAGTTTGTGGCACCATCAGCTAAATGGATTGTTAAGTGCAAATTTTATCTGGAACAGAGAAAAGCTGTGAGTTGAATTTGTTTTTTTGTTAATCGAAAAGTTCTATTGGATTTCCATTTTCCTTTTCCTTTCTGTTTTAGTATACGACTGATTGACTTATGAAGTAAAAGGCAAAGGGGATTGCGTTTATCGAGCAACTAAAGGGTACTAAAATAAATAACAAGAAATATCAATATTTTTTTAGTGATACTAAAACCTATCTAACACACTATAATGTGGGTTTAAGAAATAATACTTAAAAATTAGAGACGACGGATAGCTGTTTGGCTCAATCTTGGGCCGAACAGCCGGATATCCAGCCCAAGATTGCCAATTGCCTATCCTGGATATCGAAAGGAATGTCACGTTACTGCTTTAAAAAATAGAACAAACATGAAATTGAGCAAAGGACTTCTGAATTACCATGGATTAGGGCATCGTTATAAGCTGAAAGAAAGACTTTCAGCTCTTATACCGATGTAATTATTCAAGGCAACATTATTTAGAAAAAAGATTCTGTTGGAATATATAAAAATGTTTTGCTAAGAGTCCTTCAGTAGCAGTTAATTTAATAGAGGCAAAAAAGCAGAGATGAGGAGATAGAGTCGGATGTATTTCGTGAAGCTTACGTTCTGCAAACTCTTAAATGAGATAGCAAATACACTACACACAAAATTTACGAAGTTTGTCAGAGTGGAAAATGCACCCTGCAAGCAGAAGACTTGGTTTTGACCATGAATCCGTTTATTTCCTCTTCACAGACAAATTCATTTGTTTACTAGCCTTTGGCCGCGGCTTCGCTCTTGTTACTATACTTTTACAATTTTTTTCGGAATAAAAGGTGTATGCAATCAATTTTGACTTGTTAAGGTAGAAGGTTTTACACAGGAAGTTAGTTAAGATTTATTTATTAATTTGGATTATAAAATAGCATTACCCACAAATTAAATAACATTAGACACAAAACAACTTAATAAAGTGACATTTATTAAATAATAATAACTTGACACATCACACACACGGCCGTCTGATCCGAAACTCGGCAGAGCCTGTACTATGGCAACCAGACTGCTGATAAACATACTTATATATTTCTAAATACACACATAGATACATAATAGAAATTGGTATTAAGATACCGTAATTTGCCTGCAGTACAGTATTATAAAATATGCATTGTGCCATTCCGCAATACAAGTATTGCCAAAGAGTTGATTTTCAGGCAAGGGCCAAGACTACGTTACGGGAGCGTACACGTTACATAACATAATCAAAATATTGCTACAAGGTTCATATTTATGTATAGTATACGCTCATTAAGTTTTTAAACAAAAAATTAATATTTAAAATGCCCATACTAAATCAAATTTAAACAGCTTTATTTTAATTAATAATATTTCATTACTTCAAATATAACTAACAAATTACAACATAAACAGGATTATATGCATTTTGAAATCCATGCACAGATTAAGATAAGTACATGTTTTATCTGTGCATCGATTATTTCCTCGGCCTGTCTCGTCACTATTCCTTTGTCTATGACAACAAAGTAAAAAACGCTGATGGCGAGCTGGGTGATTTAAAATAAAATTATACATACTAATTACAAATACGAGTACATAATGCAAGAGAAAGATTTATTACTTGCATCGTTCGGAATCCTAAGACATTACTATTATGTGTATATTTGGTTAGTGTACAGTGTCTAAATGTTTTTGTGTAGCGTGAAGGGTTTTTGTGTTACTTCGCTTCGCGATGTTACGTCGTTGTTATCAATCCGTGCTGTGGGTTAGTGTTCCAGAGTTGATACATATTACATAATTGGAAATTACTTGGAATTTATGTGTTACCTACTACCTATTTGTTATATACAATGTACATGCTAACGGTAAGTTAAAACTTTTCCAGTTTGACAATCCATTAGGTACTTTTTGAAAGTCTTATTGAAACTATGTACTATTTCTAGAGCACGGAATGGCGGTGGCAGGTCATTCCAACATTTAGTGGCTGAAAATCTGAAGCTCCCGCGACGTGGAAGGTGCCAGTATAAGTTGAAATGGACACGTGTAGATTTTTATAGCCGTTTTTTAGATAATTTTTAAATTCAGAACAAATATTATTTAAAATTTTTAGCTTTCTGCACTTCTACTACATATAAGCTTTAAGTATTCTAAATATCACATTCCTCCGTAGGCGAAAGATCCTTATATAGAGGTACAAATAATTATCTTCACTTATTAAAATATAGGTAATGTTATGTGCCTTAAATGAAATACTTAAATTTACTACCCGAAATATACGGCCCGATACTTCCTCACTATACGGTATTCGGACGCCAAATAAATTTAGGCCAGATACCGGATAGTGGCCGGATATCCATTTCATCTCTAATAAAAATACTCAAAATCAAATGTTTGTAATTTACTAGAGAAACCGCTCGTTCAAGGTAAACAACTTAAGTTATGAAGAAGAGTGTCTTCAGATGGAAACGAAGAAGATATAAAATATAACAGATCATAAGATTTATAGGGGTTTTGCCATTACGTTTAGACGAGAGAATAATATGAAACAATATATAGGTCTCGGAATATGTAGCAGTTTGAATAGAATTATCCTAAGTTTGAATTTTTTGAAAGTCATGAATCATGATAGATGTTAGGTTTATAAGATAAATATTGTCTGATCGATTCTTAGTGCTCCTCAACAGGTACACAACTTGTTGCAAGAAACTCCGTAATGTGCTTTGTATAGAAACAATATTTTAAAATCCTAACTAATATTATAAATACGTATGTGCCAATTTTTGTTTTTGCCTGTTGCGCCTTATTTTGACTGCATGGATGGCGCAATGGTTTAAGTGCTTACATCGCTATTACCTCGAGTTTTCTGGGTTCAAATTTAACACGAAACTAAAATTTGTGTGAACCACAAATAGTTGTACCGAGCCTGGGTGCTCTCTGTGTCCGTTGTTTGAATGTTTGTCAACCCCCCGTGACACAGCAATATTACGGGAACGCTAAAAGATAATAGAGTCTGAACCTAAAAAACAGTCAGTCGTAGGACTGCACTTCAGAAGCGAAAACATAACTTCACAATGTATTTGCATATACATACACACACACATCTATATATGTATATAATTAGGTTAAAAATATAAGGTAGGTAATAACTAGTAAATATTGTTCTTAGGTAATAACATATTATCTAAATGTATACCTAAGGTACACTGGAAGTTTTGCGCTCCTAAATGTTTTAATTTCGAATGTTATATTTTTAAATATAAGAAACTCGGCTCCATCTTACGAATTTTAGATCAGGGTCACGTGTCCTGATGCGAGTTTAACATTTTATACCCATCCCAAAAAGTGCACAACGCCGCTAAAGAAGTTTTCACTTCAAAAATCACAGTTGAAGTAAAATCTATAACGAACAAATACCGACTATGAATACCGAATGTTGATAAACCATGCGTTTTTAGGTCTGAAATTGGTAAGGCTTTTTAGGGTTCCGAATCCGAAGGGTAACCAACGAGACCCTATTACTAAGCCTCCGCTGTTCGTCCGTCCGCCTGTCTGTCAGCAGGCTGTATCTAATGATCCGTCATAGCAAGACAGTAGAAAATTTTCACAGAATGTGTATATCTACTGCCGCTATAATAACAAATAATAATAGACACGTGTTTATTTTGCTCGATTTTTATACTGGCAACAACTAGACGCTTAAAATGCTCAAAGGGTTTGTATTGCAAAGTATTAAATCTTCTACGATGGTGCTGAACCCTTCATTCGCGAGTCCGACTCACACTTGGCCGGTTTTTTAGACTAGCAGACTAATAATTTCTTTTTCGGCCTGAAATTGGATCTGCGTAACTGGGTTACTTAACCCAGTTCAATCCAATTTTCATTTCACCACATGTTAACCAGTACTTCCATAGTGTTATAAGCGAGAAGGGTCGACAGAGTTCTATTAAAGGCTGGCTTTTGGTAACGGCTTTATAAGGAAATTGCACATTTCCATAGATTTTTGCCTCTATGTCAGTGTTAGTTTTGATGTAATAGAGGACAAGGAATTGAACTGAAAATGTTCTCGATGTGTCATTCAGTCAGTTTTTTTTTCTCTGCACGGATGGCGGAGTGGTTTAAAGGACTTTTTAAGGGTTACTTTGTTCACTGCCATTGCGGCAAATGTTGTGGATTCGATTTCCGTGTTGTACGAGTCATAAATCTAAACTTTGGTGTTGTTTGAGTGCATTGTCGAGTTAGCATTGTCTTCGGGGCTATTTTTCTAATGAGGGAGTTGTTGAGACAACACAACAACTTGCAGGAATGTCAGCATGCATTAATTGCTGACAGCAAATATTTAAAATAATTGATTTACGTACTATGTTGGTAAATACATACTCAGCTCACCTGATGGTAAGTAGTTTCTGGTAAACAATAACAACTTATAGACACTGTGAACACAAATGATGTCACTCATATCATTGCTAGAACTGACGAGTTATGGCGACCCTGAGAGATAGAGCAGCTAAGAGTACTGGTTAAGTTTGGTCTTCTAAAAGTAGGTGTTACCTACTCTAATGCTGAAACTCCCTCGGATAATTTTTAACGTTAAGAGTTGGTTCGTTTTATACGCGATCCTCATCACTTCTGACTTCCACAGTGCACACCGTATTGTGTTAATCAGAGTTATGGCATCAGAGTGACAGTACGGTAATGATAAACTACAACGGTCACTAATCATTAAGTTGGCATTCCCTACCTTTATTGCTATAATCTTTCACACTTGGCTTAGGGAAATTACACAATATGCCCCTAATCGAAACATTATCTATCTGATGACTAATTCTTTATCGATTGTTTTGAGTATCCAAAATAATATCGTATCTAATATCGTATATAATAAAACTGTCAACTACTCTGAAACATATCAATAAAATAAACCTTTATATTAAGCGCGTCACAATGTTGAAGAAAAACGCATCAATACGGACAGTTTAGGGGAGACGGGTCAAACGAGCAGACGGGTCACCTGATGGTAAATGATTACCGCCGCCCATGGGCACCTGCCACTCAAGAGTCACAAGTGCGTTGCCGGCCTTTAGGGTGGGACTAGGGAAAGCATTGCTTCACTGCCGGTTTTCTGTGAGGCCGTGGTATCGTTTCGGTCGAGCCCGCCCATACGTGCTGAAGCATGGCTCTCCCACGAATACCCCGGCCCCAAACCATGATTGAAAACAAGACTCTTACAATATATATCTTCTAGCTGCATATAAAACTCCAAAACTATTGCAGTGCACAAGGACACAGTAATATTTTTATTTTTATTGTAATAATTGTGTGCGGTCCTGTGAATGTCAGAATAAATGTTTATTTTTCTTTCTTTCTTTCTAATTCATCATTCGCCTTTTCTAAAAATATCTTCTTAGATCTAGGTGTGTGAAAAGTAAAAAGTTCATGTTCGAAAAAAATCTAAATAAACTATTTTATAAAATTATTTACATGCGAAAGTCGCCGCGTTGTGTGCGTGTTAGTACCTACAACTCGGAGGCTTCCAGCACATATACCGACAGCTATTGCAGCATCCTTTAGCAGGTATTTTGATGCCCGATGGTTAAATCCATTTCGACATTCTAACTCTGTATTTTTACGTTTGTTCCTCGAATGTACTCGTAGAAATACTTATGTGTGAGGTTTCTGATGTCTACAAATACTTCCAATAATAGTGGTATAACTCAGTCGTTGCTAACCCCTAAAATGGAGGTTTGGTAATCTTTCTCACTTGGTGGACAGCACTATGCCATTAGGACTGTTACCGCAGTTTTTTCATGGAAGACTATTTCAATGGTCCTCGATTTGAGCAGAAAGTCTGCTGAATGCGTCGCTCTGAAAACGCTGATGAGCAATGGTTTTTAATATGCAGGTTCAATCAAACATAAATCAACCCCTGTACAGTTTATCGCACAAAAATACGTTTTTATGCGTCATGGAAAGCTATAACGTGTTACTTGTTTTGCGTCAGGAGTTTTATGTGATAAATAATAACTTTTTGATGTGGGCAGTGGGCTATTGGCTTTATGTCGCATAAAAAATCATGATCGTAAAGTAGTACGCCATATTACAGTGATTCCGATAATAGATTGGAATACGGGACACACTTAATAAAAGAATTATAATGGATATTTTTATTGGTATATAAATAAAAGATAAATGGGAATCTTCGTGGCTATTTCGTAATATTGAAAAATCGTCACCTGCTGCTATCACCTTGAATGTTTCATCACGCTTATTATAATTATGAAAGGATGATAGCGGCGAGGCTATCGGCATGCATAAACTACTTCTTTACGAGTGAATTACATCAGACTTTTTACGTTAAATGTTAATAAATAACATGTACGAGACAATAAACGCCATTGTGATGTTGACTTAAATTTTGATTGTTCGGCGTTATTGCTTGATTCAACCAAAGTTTAATTTATCTATGTTTGACCCTAAGGCTGGTGTAATTTTATTAAAATTATGAGATATCTGTGACACCGATATTCGGATTGAATTGGAGGTGCCGGATTGCATTTGGACCATAAACAAGGCCAGGTCCACTCCGCAGTGTAGTTATAAAGCTACAAGTACACGACGGGGTCTACTAATCGTGCCAAAATTCAGGGGGCTGCCGCGCGGCCAATCAAGTTATTAGTCCCTAGGCTAGGTTTATTTGTTCACAAAAATAGATTAATAGGCACAAAACTTACTGATAATTCTATATTCAGATTAAATATTAAAAAAAAAGACAATCCTAACGTAGCAGCTTCGTCAGAACAGATAAGAGTTATGCGATAAAAAGAGAGGCAAATTCTAGTTGAATATTATTGTAGGTAATTAGCACTGTACGACTTGAATTACGACTTTATTATGTCGGAACTAGAGTCGCTATTTATTGAATTGATTTGGCGGAGTGAGATTTCTGGACTTGTACTAAACCGAATTCTGTGCCTAAACCGAAGTTATACGGCTGCTAGTAAGTAGGGTTGACAAAGACCATAAGTTGTGAATGTCTAGGTACCATTTATCGCTTACCATCCCGGGATCCGTGAGTGTATTTGCGATTCTGAATATATGCTGATCATAATTCATAGCCTCGTTGAAAATATTGCTGGGTACTACCCCACTCTATTTTCATCCTATGTATCTCTTAATCTAAATCGTATACCGTCAGTGGAGTATAAGATAAATGCGGCAAGATAAAGCTTTTAGTTACAGGTGTAGTAGTAGTACTGTGTATTGATGTTTTTGAAGATCTAGTCATTTGTTTTGTTATAACTTTAGTGGAACGTAGTCATGTGAGGCATAATAAATATCTTCCATTGTGTGACAAGTACATACGAAACGCTCCTAAATGTGATTTTTGTTTCTGGAACAGTAATAAGAATGTTATTAACCCAGTCGATTCAGGTTAATGATTGGAGTAAATGTAGGTTGACATCGATAGTGTCAAAAATGGTCACTTCCAAAGTAATTTGCGCCAATGATTCTTATCTTCAGAAGTTATTTTTATTTATCAAGACATTTAGTGTATGCTTAGGCACTTGAATGTCAACGTCTGACACACATTAAACATTAACAATTTAAACGTGATTGAAGCCGCGACCAAAAGCAAGTTCTTAATTATTTTTTTTTGTAAATGCATACAAATAATATTTAGAAATATTACCAAAGTAAATAGATATAATGTATACATGCATAATGTTTGCACTGAACAAAATCGATCTGGGAAAGGCGGAAAAGGCTCGTTTGAAAGAGGTAGGCAAAAATGATTTAGCTACAATATAATAAATAAAATACAAAAGAATTACAAACAAATTAATTAGAAATGTTTGTATGTCCGTGATTTTCTTAACAAGTAGCGGACCAATTTTCATGATGTTCACTTCACAAATTTTCAGGAAGGTTTTAAGATATACTACATTTATTAGTTCTTTTTATCAAAATCAGTAATAATTGTTGAGGTTTGTTTATTTTATTTATGTACGCGTCGTTGAATAATTTAATATTAAAATTGTCAGTTTGTTACATTTTCTTGAATTTCGTGTTACTGATATATGTATATTTTATTGACCAAGTGATTAATATAGCCCAATGTGAGTAGTCAATATCATAAAAACGATTGAAATAGGCAAATTGACCGGTCTGTATGAATAATGTGTTACACCTGGGCAGAGTAATAAAAACATGTGTTTTATTTAGTAGGGTATTTAAATCTCTTTCGCCGATTTCTAAAACGCAACGCTATTTAATGAAATAAAATGTGACGCGCCCATAAACTTAATATACTAACGTAAAAGTTTATGGACGCGCCTTGCACCACTTTTTGTTTAAATACCTATCTGGCGGTATATACAAGACAAAAAATACACATTGTCATGTGCAGTTTTTGTCATATTTTCGGAAAATAGAAACAATACAATATTTAAAATTACGTTTTGTTTAATTTTCAATAATAGTAAGTAGGTTTCATAACTTTAATTTTATTTTAATCTCTATATATATATATATATATATATATATATAAATGAATGCCTATTTCCCTTGATCACGGCATCACACGTGAACGGCTGAACGTGAATTGTCAGGAGAAGGTTTAAAAAAAAACAAAATTAAGAACGTTGCGTCGAAAATTAGATAATTTAAGAAAACTTAACGAGGGACTTACGCGGGCGAAACTGCGGGGCGCAGCTAGTAAATCAAAAACGGCGTGGTCCTTGACGTTATAGAAACACAAGTAAACAACGCTGAAATGCCGGTGTTTAAATCACACAAAACCGACTGTAGTTTTTTTTTTACTGTAGTATTTTGTACATAATTATGTTATATTCTTTCCGGTAACATAACACGATGACATATAAATTCGTTTAAAAGAATATAAAAATATGTATATGCATTATCGTCAAAATTTTTTTTTCAAAAATCCTTTTGTAATAGTGAAATTATGTTGTAATACTACGTCAATTACAAACCTGTAAAATATTATTAATTTATTTTTAGTATAACAGCCCGCGCATTGATAGTGGTTTCGAGTGACGTACTTTTAAAGCACTTAAAACATTATTTTGTAAACTAATCGCATAATGTTGTGTTGCTATTGAGTGACAAAGGTTATCAAGCCCGTTATCGTTTACAAATAGTTTAGGTTTTATAATTTTGAGAGGGTAGTCAAAAGTGGACGCACTCGTATTGCGTCACGTAGTATCGTCATTATTATACTTTGGTTTTAGTGAATTAAAAATATTATTGGAGTGTAGTAGTGCGCGCATTCATTAGTTATTAAATTTACTCTTTCTAAAAAACTAGTAGATTATAATGGAAACTAGAAGACAAAGTTATCAGTGCCCTATATTCGGGAGTGCCGAAGATATTAAGGACAATGTATTGCCAACCTACGAAGATGTCATGGAATGTTAGGAATAGAACCGATTACAACTTAAAATTAGCAGAAATACCATTAACGAACCTTCTTTTTTAGATATTGATGAGCTTGTAACTCAAAAGTAGAAAATATTTGGAGAAAATCATCCCTTCCTATAGTGTCACACACAAGAGTCGTTCAGCAAATAAAAGCTTATGATTCAAAGTGCAAAAACTTAATAAAATCATTAAAAAGATTGATCAGAAATAAATATTTTATAAAGCACACCAGGGTTTTATTCGACATTTGTTCGTGTAAATGTAAGCAAATTGAAGCTTGTTGTTGTCCTAGAGAAAAAAGGTACCAAAAAAAGAGCAGAAGTTTCTGTTGGATCAAAGACAAGAAATGAAGGTGCGGATTGGAGGAATAGCCGAATTATTACAACTAAATTACAAAGAAAAGTAACACGAACTAAAATAAAACAATCTGATTTGTAAACTAACAAAAACCCAGAGAAGTGTTATTACATTTCTCTGGGTTTTTGTTAGTTACGTAGAGCAGGAGGAGTCGGTGTCATCTTCCAGTGACGCTGAAGAAATTTTTCACCTATATTAGCTAAACTTACCCTCTACATCGCAAGTAAATAAGAAAGCTACAAAATCAGTCAAAAGTTTGCTTATGCCTATGTTAGCGAAAACCAGCGATCGTTGCGATGGTACGGTTACTAACACAGGAAAATTCAATGGCGTGATTAGACTCTTCGAAAAAGACTGCAACGCCCTTTACAGTGGATTATTTGAATGCTACATTTCAATGAATTGCCTTTGAGACATTTATTTAACAAATTAGATGATGTTACTACTGGCCCATCCTCGTATGTCGGCCCTATTGGTAAATTATTAGAAAATTGCGAAAAGTTGCCAACCTATGAAAAAATACAAAGTGATCTTCCAGAAATTAAATTTGATGTACTAAGTACTGACCAAAAATACTTATACGAAATACCAACGTCAATTATTATTGGAAAATGCTCTGATCACTTGAAATAAAATCCAGAGAAGGATTGATACAAGCGAAAATTGTCGACAGAAAACTCATGCCTCGATTTGAGAGTAAACGCGATTTTGTGCCTAAAATAGAATAAGTTGCAGATTTTTTTTTCAGTATATTAATGTTTTATATGACCACTTTTTTGTATTAATTTAATTGTTAGTGACCTAATCTTGATATTTCTAAAGTTTGTATTAATTTAAAGTTTTTTATTAATAAATTACACATGTCTAACCAAACGAAGTTTTTTTGAAAATTCTTGAATATTTGAATAACATGCGCGGGCTAAAGATATGACAAAATTTTTTTTTGTACCCGATTATTATTTGTTTACACCCAATACAACATGATATCACTATTACATTACGATCAAATAACTTTATTTTTTTCCCATACATTAGCGACCCACCCTAATATGCATATTCCTTATTGTTTTTATACCTTACCCATACCATGCCCATACCTTATTATTATAAAATGAATGTGCTACCATAGAGCGAACGAGTACTATTTATGTGAAAAATCATAAAAAGCAAGTATTAGTTTTTTAACTTTAGTCAGACTTTTGTTTGATAAGAAAATCTTGAACACTTGTGACGTTTGTTGACGGTGAGGGAGTTTTCTATCGTGTGGTTTTTTTAGTTGGTTCGATTACGACATCCCACTTACCGTTAGTTCCGGAAAGGTGTTGATAACACGTCGTTCACACGTAGTTCCACGTATTGCAATAACTCCATCTGTTAGACAAACATCACGGACCACCAGACATACGGGCATTAACATGATCAAAGGAATAAACCTTTGAGCTGTGAGTCAGCCTGTGATTATGGCCAGTGCAATCTGGTCGAAACGTCAAGCAATACACAGGTCACACCTATTGATCGCGTCACTACCCGTATAAATAATCATATGTCATGGAACGCAAAAGATTAAATGACAATCAACAGTTTCGTTTTTGTTTTGTTACTAGTTCTTTGGACACATACACACTCATTACACATTACATATTCATTGTGCGAAGTCAGCGTTGTAGTAACTATTTAGTAATCTGTGGTTGAGCTAAGTAGACAAATAGAAAATCAGAATTCTTTTTAAATAATTGTATTCCACTTCGTAATAAAACGCATTTATCATTAATTCCATTCTAAAATTAAATTGAAATATTTAAGTGGCTGTCTTCAACAGAAAGCGGTGAAAGGATATTTTTAGCATTCACTAATTGGCTTATATCGGTTAGACTCGGTTACTCTTGGTATATTCATCTTGTATTACAGCCTACCCTTTTATCTCATGATGCTTGGCAAGCTCTTTTCAGAGTAAAATACTTAAAAAGTTGGGTTTTACCAAAAGAACATGTTGTCCGATATTCTACTGTAAGAATTCACATATTATATTGATGTAATTATTTTAATTATAAACTCAAATAATACAAATTTATTTTTTTATTAAATTATTAGCTGTTGCTCACGACTTCGTTCGCGTGGTAATTTTGGTGAAATGTATCCAAATAAAGAAATGTTTGGGTCCGTAAGAACCTTCTAAAAAGTATTAGAAAACATAAAAAAAAGATGAATGATATCGCTTAAGTCGTTCTCAAGTCATGTCGTGGGTGATCAAGGGAAATAGGAATTCGTTTATATGTATATAATATACATTTGTCTGAAATCAAGTACCTGGGCGATCGAGATTAGCTTGTCGTTTTCTTGCTTAATCATGTTGTTTTAGGAGAAGAAGCAAAAAAGCTTTAATACTAAAAAGTAAGGCCTATTGGTCTAATACAGTGGTTCTTAACCTTTTAGTCACGAGGGACCATTTGACAAAATTTCTGTTACCATGGACCACCCAGTTGGTTTATTACCCAGGTAATATACAGTACCGAAATGTAAATAAATAAAGCGTTGTTCTATCTATCCATAACTGAAAGACGCATAAAAATATTCAAAGCCTACAGTATTTTAATTTTTTACGATAAATTCAGATTATCGTTACTTTCAGATTTTAATGAGATTTTGTGATTTACCAACTTCTGAATTCTTGGTTCAGTGCTACTTAAATTTAAATTCAAATTCAAAATCATTTATTCAATTAAGACACTAAGTGACATTTATGAACGTTAAATTGAAGCTAGAGTTAAAATCATAGATCGGCGCAAACAGACGCCACAGCATGTACTGGATTGTCGAGGTAAATAAGGTGAAAACACCAAAATCTACTGTCCCGTATCCAAAATGCGAGGAGCCTTATGAGAAGAATACTGGCAAAGAAACTCATGGCCACTCTTTTTAAAAGTCAGATCTTCAGGTACAATAGTGTTAGTGTTACACGAAAGGTAAACAGGATGCAAGCTGATGCCACCTGAATTTAATTTTATTGAAATGCTCCAAAAGCTAACGTACTAAAAAATAAAAACCACTCAGCAATACCGTTCAAGGTTTGAACCTATTAAACATAGAAATCATTCAAGGTGCACATCCACCTTCATTCAGTTACAAAATCTACTGTTAAAAATAATTCGTGACTGGATTAAGAGGCTAGAGTTGCAGTTGATCGAACCGAAATAATAGTATAGGCTAAAGCATCGCTGACTAGGCCGACCAGTCACCCCAAGCAGCACCCGTTCACGAGTGAAGCCAAACGCACGTCGATAGGTGCTTGTTTTAAATAATCAAAAGCGCCGATGGCCGAGAACCCCTGCTCGCATAGATACGAGTATGTCGATGAAAATAAAGTTAGGTAACATATAACTATGTCCCGAAGTTTTGATAAAGAAATTTCCCTTTCCAAAAATCTTCAAAATTTATTCCTGATTTGAATGTATTTTTTACGTTACTGTCGTGTTGCATTTCAATCACTTCTTCTTGAATTTCATCAGGCACTTTAGTAACGTTAACAATGTAAGGATTGCGAATCAGTTTCTGAACACTTTTGTCGTCTAGTCAGTAAAATAGCAATTGAATTCACTTTTTAAGTTTTTCAAATGGAGTATAATATTCTTCTGTATTTCTCCTTTAATTGCAGCATGCTGATCGTCAATAACTTGATTGAGCGTATTAAATCCAGAAAAAAAAAATCTTTCGACCTTGTTGATCCTCTTGATAGCTCGATTTTAGCGATAAAGCCCTGATTTTATCTTTATACGCAAATATATTGCTCATGCCTTGCAACTTCAAATTTCTTGACCCTTGCAGTTGAAAGTGAAATTTATTTAGTTGCGCGAAAAAATCGACCAAATAAGCAAAACGTATTTGAAATTCGGACTCACAGAACTGATCAAGCAACTCTTTGTTTTCTTTATTACTTGAGAATATTTATATTTCCTCTCTTAGTTAGTACAACCTCGACAGCATGTTTCCTTTGGATAGCCAACGCATTTCCGTGAGGAAAAGCAAAGTTCTGTGTTCAGAGTTCATATCAGAACCCAATTGCTTGAAGAGAACGTATTGAGTGTACTCTTTTTAATGAAGTTAACTACGTTTATGGCTGTTGACATTGTCAAAATAAGCATTCTGGAAGCGTTTTGGCAGCCAATGTTCGACGATGAATAACGCAGTGTGTCATAATTGCAGATGGATTTCTGTTTTTATCAGCGCTGACCAGAGTGCGAACCAAGCATAACAGGGGCAACATCCGCACAAAACCCCACAAGCCTCTCCACATAAGTCCATGTTTCTCCATATATTGACTTTTTACATTCATAACATCTGCAACTTGGGACGTCGTTTCAAGTTCTTGAGAAAACAGTAACTCCTTTTTAACCGACGAAAAAAGGAGGTTCTCAATTCGACCGTATAATTTTTTAAAGGTTTTATTGTCATCCAAAAATCTAATCAAGACGTTGCGAAACTTCGTTAGATTCATCACATTGTATTGAAAATTATCTTTAAAAAAAGTATCACTGACTTCAATGTGCTTTTTAGTGGAATGTGAATGTATTTTGTTTAAATATAATTTGGGTAGGTCAACTTAACGCACTGCTCCAATGAGACAGCGATGTTTCGGAGCAAACGATTTTGTTTTATTAATTTTTAGATATTTGTTGATTTTTCAAAAACCACTCGATTGATTTTGATAAAATTTAAATGGGACCACCTGGGAAGTATACCCTTTGAAACAAAAAAGAATTTTCCAATTTGGTTCAGGCGTCTTCAAGTAATCGGTGAGCATACATAAAAACAAAAGATTCCGACGAACTGAGAACCTTCTCCTTTTTTGAAGTTAGTTAATAAGGACTGATTTTTATCTTATCAATGGCTTATTCTTCAATATCAGTTGAAATTTTTGGAATACGCGACTTCACTGTGTCGTAGAAAGTGTTTTTTGAGCTTCCTGGCCTTAAAGCACTTCTGGAACTTGCAGAAGTGTTTGCTGAGCACACATGGCTTTATTAGAGATTCGCCGATTGTATGTGCTTTTTTCGTTTTAGCAATCAAATTTGAAACTTCAAAGGATGCAGATAATGTTTTTTTAGATGCTGATAACTTGTTCAACTGGATTAATAAATTTCATTTGTTTAAGATTTGCTAGTTTGTCTTCGAAAAATTCTCGTGAACGGTTACAATAATTCGGATGTACAATCTTCGGACGTTCCAAATTTGCCGGATTGAAAGTGTTATTATCGAAAACAGTTGTGCATAATAGGCACTGAGGACCTAAAGTCCATTGAAAAAAAAAGGTTTCTTTCAATGTGCAAAAATTCTTATAATGTGCGGCCGAGCTTAGGATGGCTCCGCGGGCCACTTTGGATGCTTCCAGGGACCACCGGTGGTCCGCGGACCACCGGTTAAGAACCACTGGTCTAATAGTTAGTGATCCTGACTGCCGAGCCGGAGGTCGTGGGTTCCATTCCCTCCCAGGCCAAATAATTGTGGATGAGCACGATCATTTGTTATGTGTCTGAGTCTAATCTATCCATACTATGTATGTATTTAGTACATTATGTTTATTAGCAGTCTGATTACCGTAGTACAACTTACAAGCTATGACTAGTTTGGGATCAGACGGCCGTGTGTAAGGCGTCTCAAGTAAATATTTAAAAAGTTATTTTTATTATAAAAACTTTATCTTTATATTTATTACTTTAACTCACATTCAAAGTCTTACTTAACTATTAGAACTCTTAACACTGCTTTATTAGCTTAATTAGACAGAAGTCTACCAATACGAGTAGGATGACCTTCGATGCCATCAATGTCAATTCTTATTATTGTAAAACGTCAAACCAATGCTAATTGCACTTTAGTAATGACACCACTTAAACTACAAAGCTTGACGTTCCCGAACTCGACGGACGACTTGTTTTTTTAATAACGAATAAGTTGAGTTGAGGTAGCATTTCATTCGGATTCGGTAAACTCCGTATCAAATTTATTCGGGAAAGTCCTTTCTTTTCCGGGGTTCAATTGGATGTCCCATTGATGGGACGATGGAATAAAATCATTTAACCGTGGACCCCTTAACTAATGGAACCACCGAATACAAGGTTTACTCGAGTATCGTGTTTCTATGAAACCATTAAATTTTAGAGTTGCGCAGACTTGTAGGTACTTATGAGAACCCCTTTTTTTCCATGGTTCAATTGGATTGAACTTATCGATTTCAAATGAAACACTTCAACTTCAATAAAATCTTTTGAAAATAGAGATAATGGAATCTCTTTATATGATTGCGGTAATGTCATTTAAAATGTTTGTCATCGCATGCATTTTTGTTTGTCTTGTGGTCGATAACCTTTTACATAAATAAATAGTAATAATAATCTTACGCTCGGCATATAAATAAACATACCTATTATTTTAATTTATGAACGAAAGTGATATACGAGTACATTATTGAAAAAGAAAGGGGGAACAATTTTGCTAAATGTTTAGAATGATGGTCGTCAATATTACACTTCAGCCAAATAAGCTGTGGAATGTTTACCAACATTGCGTTGCTAAGCATTTTCTGACCGGCAGTTGTTAATAACCTGTTTGCAAATTACATACCCTTAAAATATTGTTATGGTCTGACCAGGAGAATGAAAAACCTCGTCATTTTGCGGCAAACAAATGGCACTAATAATTGTTTTTAAACTTTCGCGACTATATATATTAGATTACACATCTGATATGTAAAGTCGCGAAAGCTTCAAGAGCGAGTACGGATAGTTGCCAAAACTCGCACTATATAGGAATAGTATCTTGTAATTATTAACTCGATTAAGTACCGAAGAAGAAATGTAAGTTATTACTAAATGATTTATTATATTATATTACAATCATATTATTTATTATTACCTTTGTACAACCATAGAGTGTTAGCTACTGCACGATAGTCACAAACACACCCGTCGAGCGGTGGACAAAGTGTTCTCAACTTTCGATAAGTGTGCTCAATTCGATATATTTTTGGTTGCAGCTAATGCTAGGTATTATTATTTGATTTTTTTAGGCTATTATGGCGTAGGTATTTTCGCTTTTGTATGGGAGTATGTATGTATCTGTTACGGAGTAACTGTTATCTTATCTGTGGCTATCTGTGGCTTGGTCCGTTTTTGAGTTCGTGAGATTTTTATGTGTTAAAATACCAAAAAACAATTTATAGTCCTAAGAGGAAACTGGTTAGCAATGTATTTAATTATTAGTCTGAACTTTCTTTTTCTAAATAAAACACTACACTTTCTTTTTCTAAATAAAACACTACAGATTTAGTGGCCAATATAAACTGTAGGTATATCTTATTCACAACAATAAATGACTATTGCCCTCAATATCTCCTAAACATTCGCCATTCAATATTTTTTTGAGGACTCAGGGTTTCATTTGGTATGTTTAGATTACATAGCTTAATTTATTTATGTTTAATAGATAAGAATAATATTAAAATACTAAAGCAGGAGGCTCTCCAATAACTTTAGCATCTAGAGCGTCGAGGCCTACTCGACCTATAAGGATATTATAGAGGGCGCATGTGAATCGGTAAATGTTTAGAAAATATAATGCCACATACTAACATGTGACACATGCATAGATACACATGTTAAACTTATAGCACTCCAACTTTTTGCGTCGGGGGTTAAAAATTGCATGGATAGTGAGACATAACTTTACGCAATAATGTAATGATGAATCACTGTTAATTCAAACAAAAATAGTTTTGATTTTGGCATTGTTAATAACACATCATCACTAATATCAATCAACAGTGAAAAAATGAAAACCACATCACACAGACATTTCAGCGTGCTTTTTCTGTGACGTCAAAGACGTCGTAGTCCGTGTTTAATTCTTTATTAATTTATGTAACATTTATGTGTAGTCATAAAACGTACCTATTATTATTTAAAAGGATAGAAAAACTTATTTTCAATATTGTTTTGTGGAGTCTTGTGCATGTTCCCATAAATATTCATTATAAATAACCAAATTGTTGTTGATCTGCGAAAATTGTCGAGTTATAGGGTTGTAAGGCGTATAGTTGGTATTTTTTATTTGCTAATTCTTGTTTTAAGGTATTTTTTAACATATTACGTATTTGATGGTTAGATTGAGTTCCAGTAAACACAATGACAGTAAAATCGTAAAGTATAACTAAGAAATAGAGGTAAAATTACAATATTTCTGCATTCTAATTATGATAACCCTAAAGATGATGACATTTGGTTTGTTTACAAAGATTCCATATCTTATTTGGCTCAAGTATAGTTATTATAAATAATACGGAGTTATAAGTTATAACTTATAACTAAGACAAACGTGACGAAGTAGTTCAACTACCTAGATACCCAATTTTGAAAATATTCAACATGGCATGTATAACATAAGAAACAGGAAGCTAGGAGTGAGTAAACTTGTTAAGCCTGCAGAAGTTAAAGTACCTAATCATTTTAAAGACTTTATTTTGGCTGATTACGAACTCGAAGAAACACGCATTTTATTATTTGGTTCACAAGCTGCCAGACACCACATGGTTAATGTAAAATATTTTTTTGTAAATATTGTAGGTATATTCCTAGTATGTTGTGATATCCGGGGCATTAGGCAGGTGTCAGCAATAGATTACAAATTGAATCATGAAACATATTCGTAAAGTACCTACATATTATACGTGACAAAATTAAGCTTCATACGGCCTCACGGTGACACGTTCCATTCGAGCATTTGAACATGATTCGGTTTATGAAATTTTACCTAAACATACAAAGAATATAAACAAGACGAGTCTTGTTCCAATTAATATAATTTTTTGAATAAACAATATTATTATCATCATATAATATAGACATACACACACGCACACTTGTAGCCCCAAAGATATATGCAGCGCCTTATTAATCACCCACATTTTACCAACTATAATTTGATCCCACACACGTAATAACAAGCCTATTTAAATCAACCGGGCACTTTTGAAAGTAAAGATGGGTAAAATGGGAGTATTTCGAAAGGGAAAGGACGAACTGTGAACGCCTTCATGGCAAGAAAATGTAACCTACCAAAATATTGTCTATACTGACTCTAGTGTAGTTATATTTTAGGTACGATTGCGCCTATGTTCATCACAATGATTTTAGACATCAGCATTTAAAAATACTATCGAATATGTGATATAATAAAAGATATTTGAAAACAAAATATTTTGGAAACACCGATGATACCTCAACATCACGAACTAGGTGGAAAGCTACTCTAATAATTATACTCGTATCTTGACCCAACTTTACTTTGTTCTTGACCCGTGGCACGTAACAAATATTAACTTAGCCGCCGTAAGACGATGGCAAGTTATTAGTCGCTTAAATTGTCCGCCATTTATTTGATAACCGAACGTCTAGGTAGGATCGGGAAGTTTGAAAACATTGTCGCAAGACATTAGTAGCTTCATAGTGTATGTCATATTTTTTAAAAGTCTTATTCTTCAGTGTGTTACCTCTCTTTATATCGGACTCAATTATGATTAACGCAATCAGTTCATGAAATCTGAGTTAAAAGCGAGTTAAGTGGTAAGACTACTTTTATTAGAAAATCCTGGCAACTGACATGTTTAGTGTTTTTGGAAGTAAGGATTTTTTTAATGTTATTTTATTTTTAAGTAAATCATAAAAGGTTCGTCCCAAGGCTTTCCTTTCCTTCTCGTGAAATCTAGATGTTTTATTTAATTTATTTTAGATACATTGAAATAAGCGCATGAAACGCTGCCGCGCTGGCAAGAATTCCACATCTGTAAACGAAACAATATTTCGTCCCTGTCTATATAATATATATATACACAAAATTGAATAAGGAATCGATTTATACGATTCGTACGTTGTAGCGATCTTGATCAAATACGTTCGTGAGTCGTTCAACTGCAGTGCGGTGTCATATTCTATGCATCACTAAACAGTGTGTATGACGTCATAGTAGTCAAAATTACAGCAGGCTTGGTTATACAGATCTTATATCTTGCTTTATCTATCTACTTAGAACTGCGATAGGTATTATGTTACCAATTTAAAGGATAAATATCAGTTGACCCCACTTGATTCACTATCCGCATGTTACTTCAAATAACCTTACCAAATAATAAACCGAAAAACAAATGTTTGTCAAATACCCATGAAGTAATAAACTAAAAGCGTACTTATAACAGTGACACAAAGAGGCCGATAACTCTTAACTCCATTAGACGACAAACCAGTGGTTTCATATTTACCCGTAAAACATTTCTGGGAAAGGGACACGGTGCTCTACGAACCTCCTTTGAGCACCCTACGAGCTTGATAAACAAAGCAGCATTTATTTTATTTGTCATGATTTCGACGAACCACCTAATTCATATAAAAATACAATTTAATTTAATTTTAGGGTCTACGAGTTTTCGGGTAATCTTCCTTTATCCTGAAGCCTGTCAATGTTTTTTCACAAAAAGGGAATTAATCAATATGATTTTTTTAAATATCTGGTCTGTGGTATTGTAGATTTTTTTTTGTGACTAACGGAAAACCAAAATGTGATTTAGATATTATCTTTTAATTCACTAGATATCTCATCAGACGTTTGTTATATTTTAGACATAGCAGTTTTACCAGGGACTTTAATTGTTGCAAGTCAAAATAGCTTGCACGGTAGTCCGCTGGCTATTAATGATTGATCGTGTTTACAGACTTTGCTGGATCGTGAGCATAAGCATTCAGAAGCTCTTCAGCTGGATTTTTGTGGTATTGGTGGTGCTGCGTATCGTTTCCCCCTGTTTCTTATGGATTTTTGCATTAGTCAATTTCTAAGCTTTCCATATTTTCCTTTAACTTTGGTCAAAAGATTATGTAGGAAATTGCGGTATCTACGATAGATACGATATGTCTAGTCAACTTAGTGTTTTATGTAAAACATCACGATGAGCAATACATCTATGTAAACCTGGGCTAATACAAGGCTTATAATATTCTTTCTATTTAGAACTTTGTATATCGAGGAACTATTTGCGATAGCCTTTTTTATGTGTTGGGTCAGTGTGTCTGTAAATCTGTAGCACAGTTTTGATCGTCTATATTAACATTGTTATGTCACGAACTCACGATATTAACGATGGTAGTTTTTTTTTTTATTATCTCTATGACGGTTAAGTGCTTTGCATAATTTATTACTTCTCTGAATTTTGGAGAGTTAAGCTTTTTCAGATACAACCTACAGAATCTATAGTTGTCGTTATAATGTGGTTTAGTATAAGTAGGTATATATTATTTTAAGTGATAATGTTTCCGATTTCATTGATCGCAAAATAGTAAGTTTGTGGTTTTGTGTTTCAATAGCTGATGATAACATATTTTTGTTTTCTTTTCCCTTGTCCGAGTGTTACTTGTGGAGGTTTTTTATTATCGCTGCTGAAGTGGGTGTTCGAAATATTAGGTACAGAGCCACTAAATTCCTTCGGCAGAGTTCTTTTCAACGACATATTTGTTGTGCAGAGGTCAGACAATGGTGGCAATCGACGATTTGGAGTTTGTTCGCCTTTCCGTCAAGTATAAGTTGGGCTGGGGTCCGCTTACGCGAAATTGGTACAAAGTGATTATACATCCAGTATAACCTGAGCTCCGGTAGGTTCATATCTACAGGAACTTTGTATGGCAACAAGTCCGAAAGCCTCGTAGATCCACAGGCGAGAGGGATAAGTTAAATTGAGGATCATAATTGGTCACGCTAGTAAAACATATAGAAGGTACAGATTAGAAGGAACGAGGAAGGAGGGAAATGTCCGTCTAAAGTGTTTATTTGAGTTTCGCTACCGGAGCTAGAGGGTGTAGTAACACGAAACGAGAAATTTCAGCTTTATGACGGAGCACTTTTAACGTAAATATGAAATAGAATGACAACAATGATATAAATTAATTCAATTTTTTTTTTTAGATTTTAACTTTTATTTTTTTATTCTACTTAAGTAGCCAAAAAAATTTAATATTTTCTATAATAGCTAAGTTCATATTAATACCCTTTGTCTATACTAGCGTCACCCTGGTCTATTCTTGAACTACAGTGTACACATCAAAACACGACATCGACTACAATTAGTTTTTAATGTTAGCGATTCAGACATTCAGTAACACATAACGCGCTACTTATAGAAACATGACATTTTGCAAAGAGGTGCTTTTTTTATATGTGAAGAAAAGAAGAGAAGGGATTATTGCAATTTCAGTATATTTTATTTCATGTTTTTACAGATAAAACCTTATAAAGGTGGCGAATGAGCTCGAAAATTAAAACTATGGATTTAAGTTTGCTTGCGCAAGACTAAGAAAGGTACCTATTACGTCTTGCACTAAAAATTATAGTCTGTAATTAACATACATTTTGATTATAATCGCCCTAGAAACGGTTTGAAATTTGTTAAATCAAGATTAATGCTAAGTAGAGACTTAGTTTTGTTCAAATTACTCTTTTTGAACTTAATTAAACTATGTGTATTAAATACGTATGTGGTTATAAATGAAAACCTTTGTTTATCGGGTACTGTTGTACTATCAATCTTTTGTATTTCTACACGAAGACGATTTAAGCCTGTACCTACTGCAGTATCTAGATGTGAATGAAGTATTTCTCAATAATCCCTGATAATGATTTTAAATTCATAAGTAACTCAAAAGAGTTCTAATTCATATAAAAATAAAAAGAAGACTATGAAAAGAAAAATATCACCATGAAGCAACGGCCAAAATAAGAGAGAAAACTTGGAGCTATCTTGCAAGGTGGGTAGAACAAATTTTCGAATAGTGACAACTGAAAGGTTTTTTTATACAATAGAAAAATATTTCAACCTTGGTTTTAAATTTAATAACAAATCTCATAAATTATCACTCGACAACTTTTGCAAAACTTTGAAGCCTCATAAATCAGACATGCTTTTAATAAATTAAAGAAGTTAGAGAAAAGAGGACCAGTAATAGCTTCTCAAGCGCACGTAAAGCTATTATAAAGAAGTATGAGCGCTAAAGTTTTACGTCATGACGTTAAACGTGCACAGATAAAGATAAGGCATAACCTACACGCAACCGCGGCATTGCAGCGCGCAGCGGTGGAAAGTAAAATATTATACCACCTCTTACGTGACTGCGAGTTGCAGCTTTTATTAAAGGTAGAATGGCACAATCTATGACATTTGAAAAATGATGATGATGTGTTACTACATCGTTTATGAGAACTTCTTGAGAAATTTTAAGGTTTTGTCTCCCAAATGTAAATCTATAAGTATGACAATCTAAAAGTCAGGCATAATGGAATGTTCATCGTCTCATCCTGCTACTTATTTGGCTTAATAACAAGACAATGAAATAAGGCAATAATTATCTTTTAAAAAATTATCATCGACTTCAATTCGTATGCGTACTTCAAAATTTGAAAAGTACCCTCGATTTCTTTAGGATCCCATCATCAGATGCTGACCTGATGATTATGGGACTACTTGGGAAGTATACTCTTTCAAACAAAAGAAGAATTTCCCAAATCGGTCTAGGCGTCTTTCAGTAATCGGTGAACATACATTAAAAAAAATGATACAGTGCAACATAGAACCTCTTCGTTATTTTAAGTCGATTAAAAAATCTCCTTTGATAACATGGTCCAATGTTATTATTTTATTAACAATAATATAGGACCACGACTCAAAAGTCTGGCCTGTTTAAATCTACCAGTGGTCGCCTGTTTTCTTAATTATATTAATTCTTGATAACAATTAATCCCCTTGAAGGTAGGGAAAAAAACTGCTTCCAATTTTTGTACATGCTTTTATTAGCTTTACTTGATGGAGGAGGAGGATAGTTTAACTCTTCAGTGGCTACTCGTAAACCCTCGCTTTTGGGTTCATATGATTCGTTTTGACGAGTCCAATAGATTGGGCTTCGTCACGATGGTCTGATGATGGAGCTAAGAGCCTCTTTTCTTTTTCATTTGGTCTGCCTTTAAAACTTTTTAAGGATTAATTTATTTTATTGATAAATTTGAAGCTAGTCATTAGTTACAAAACAGAAAATTAACAAACACTGGTGAAAAATGTGCTGATCTGTTTTGTTTTCATATGTACATAAATGAATGTAATGTCATTGAAAAGAGTAGGATATGTAAGCCTAACGCAGTTGAAGGCAAATATTGGTAATGCTAAACTATGTGCCAAATTGTCAGTTGCCATGAAGCCAGTTGTGCAGTATGCGCGTTGTATGTGTATATGTATGTAATTGATTTTGAGACGTCAGAATTGACTACGCATGTATTACGCCTTAAAGGTGCATTACAAATTCTCTAGTCTTTGTTGACAACTAATCACACGACTTTCCCATTGCCATGATTCCTCTGTAGAAGCATTAACGACTGTTACAAAAATACTGAGCATGACAGTCGGTGAGACCCAGTTAATATGAATTGGAGGAGTTGAACCCTGCAGACTACTTTAATTAATTCACGAAAAAGGTTTCCTTATTAATTGTTTTGATTCATGTTAAACTTGATTACGCTATCGTTCTTTTCGGGCGAACAGAAGGAAAGACGGATTAACTAACTACTCTAATCTATATATATATCTATACTGTACTCACGTATTAAAAGCCACGGGCTATTGACTTGCCGAGAGGGTTAAATTATTCGCTCGTGATGGGTTCTTTACCACCAATAGTATAATAGAAACTGATAATTGAATTGTTGTAAAATACTAAAATTGATTTGTTGTTGTATTAATTCGACTGATTTTTGTGTGTATGTTTACGCGATATCTTCGCGATTTGTGAACCAACTTCAATAATTCTTTTTTAATTAAATTGGTGGTACCCAAGGTTGGTCCCACTCTCAAGGTGGAAAATTAAGAGATTAAGAATACGGCTTATTACAATTTTTCATTTGAGAGTTATTTTTGTTAATTACACAAAAAACGAAACAGAGTGTTCCGTTTTTTGTGTAAATTCAGCCCATAAACAACTTAACAGACTAGGCGTTTGTATTCTAACTCACTTGATGGAAAGACACGATGAAGATAGTACAGACATATTCACTCTACTCTTGAACGTTTCAGGATTATAATTGCCTGGAAAAATATACATCATCATCCTCATCCTCCGCGCCTTTTCCCAACTAAGTTGGGGTCGGCTTTCAATCTAACTACGATACGGCCGAACTTTGATATTTTACGTGAAGCGACTGCCATCAAACCTCCACAACCCAAGTACTAGGCGATATCGAAGTTCTGTAGTTAGACCAGGTTGTCGGACTTCTTTTTTAGGGCTCCAACTACCCGTAACGAATGCCACAGATGTTTGTATGGCACCCGGGACCGACAGTTTAACGTGCTCTCCGAGGCACGGAGGGGTCTCAATTTGTTAAGAATGGTCACCCATCCTAGACTGACCTGGCTAGTATTACTTAACTTTGTAATGTGTTAACCTACTCGGTTACCACTTAGCCACGAGCCCCTTGGGAAAAATATACGCAGTCAGTTAATTGCAGACTTTGGCAACTCGAACCAAAAAGGCGCTGTCAAGGCATTTAGAGTTCGACTTCTTGGTGTTGGGACAATGAAAGGATAGAAACTCTGTCTGCGTCTTGTAGCCCGAATGGTGAAGGTTCAATTAAATCATATCCACGTGGTTTGTCGGTCATTTTACAACGATGTTTAATAGTATGTAGTTCCCTATTTATAGTTAGCTGTATAGATATTGAGCAGCTGTTCAGAACTGAAGTATCTACCGCCGGTTGTAGGTATCTTCTCCGCAAAGTTATTATTTTACAATTTCTATAAAAACATACATAAGAAGCAAAAAAATACCAAACGTTCGTAATAAACCCCTTTTTAGTTGGCTTTGTTTTACCACTAAGGTGGCAACAAGCTATGTAAAACTGTTACTTTTATTTGCATTGCATCTCATGTCACCAAGAAAAATATATCTATAAAAAAATAAGTAATAGATTATATATACCAGTTTTATAAGTTTAATTACAAGAATCCATCCATCGTGTTAACTTAAATAAGTTCACACGATGGATGGAGCGCTGGATCGATGCTCTCTGTCAAGTTTTCAAATTTCCAAGGAAAGTTTGAAAACTTAGAGAATTTCTAACGTATCTTTGCTAAAGGAAAACTTCATAAGTAACCTACAAACTCAATATAAAAGATATGAAGAATGTGTTTGCTTCTCAAACGAAATAGGTAAAAATTTTTTGGCACCCGACAAATTTGGCCGTATTCGGTTGTATTTCAAAAGACGACTGCGAAATGTTTTACCCATCTTATAAGCTCAAGCTTGTTTTTTAATATATTTATCCTACTTTTCGGTAATACTCTGCATATGAATTTTATTATTGCCTTACGCGTGTATTATTTCCCAACAGTGAAGATATATTTTCTTTGTATTTGTATTTGTTTAGTGATGACTGGTTTGGTTTTGTGTGTAGAATAAGCTTTCATCTCATAAATTAATGCGTTTTACGACAACGTACCTCTGGCATGAGACTTCAAACATATTCTAAAACAGCTCATTTCATAAGTATATATACACAGTACACAATACGAAGAAATGGAACAATGTCAAATGCGGATCCCCGGTTTGTAGAAGTATTGTGTTAAGTATTTAGATATTGTGTAAATTGGGACTTTATCGCGATAATAAATATTTATAAGGTACTTAGGTAACAAACCAGTGTGGCTCCAAAGAAGAGATAAAGCGGTATCATCATCGAGGTTGGCTTTGGACAGACTATACCAAATATGTAGGGATCAGAATATCACTAAGTCCACCAAATTGCGACTTGTAAGGGCTTAGTTTAGTTTAGTATTCCCCATGTTTCTGTACGGCGCGGAAACAAAAAGAGAAAGAGCGAATTGATGTCTTGGAGATGTGGTACTGGAGACGGATGTTGCGTCATATCTTGGACCTAGCTACGCACAAACGTCTTTATACTTGTTAGACTCGGCATCCTAAACCGTCTTTCCACCATAGTCAACACCAGAATCAGAAGCGAGGGTACCTTGGAACGGCTGATCTTTTTAGCCGATGTTACGATAGAATGTGTACAGTGAAAACAGGTTTTTCTTGGATAGGCGTGTACCATCTTCGTCTTTATTGTCACTTTCTATCAGGTGTGTTGGAGGACAAACGCCTATACCATTTCACAAAAAAAAAACAAAAAATGTGGCCATGGCTCGAGGACTTATTTTTATTTGAAAGAAAGAAAGAAAGAAACAAATTTATTTCGTTTCCAAACACAGGTATACGGGTTTAAAACAATAGTTGTATCTAATTAAATAAGGTTACAATTTTTTATTTTCAAAAATACCCCTGCATTAGTCAAAAGTAGTCGTTAGATCACCTTAATGCTACCTCGGGGAAGTAGCGCTGGTATTCTGCTAACACCTAGTGATGTACACGGAGAGCAGCCAGGCTTTTACAGTGAGAGAGAAAAGAGAAATAACTAAAACCTGACAGACATAATATATATAATGAATAAATATAAAACTGTTTTTTTATAAATAGTATAAAATATGCACATAACAAACAATATTAGATATAATATACCATTTAAATAAAAGAACATGATTAATACGTGTATATTATGCAGAGACTAAACGCATTGGTTCGCCAGTCTTATTTAATCTGTGCTTGCTTCCTTACGCGGGGTTTTCATTAGTTTTGAATAATGACGCTTAGTTTACTGAGGTTATTTAGTAATGAAAATTAAATTAAATTCGTTTGCAAATAAATAGAACGCATTGCAATGTTTATTGTAATGTTTTTAATGACTGACGTGAAATTGTTGTAATAATAATTAAGCGTTTTTTTATTTAGAAATATAAATTGTTTTGTATCTAAGAATTGCAATGTTAGAAAAAATTAGTCCCAAAACACAATTCTATTTGTATTATGGCCAGTCAGTATAGCTCGCATGTTGCCAACCCTGTAAAGCTTTTTTTGTGCTCTTTTTGATATTCTCCATACCATGGAATCTCCGCAACATGGAAATGTCGTATGCATGAGTTATTTTAACAATATGAGCATCGACTGAAGAAATTCTGTTGAAATATTTTGATATCGAGTTTGTATAAGTCGCTTGTATTTTGCATTCTTAACTTTTGTTTTTTAAATATATTGGGTTAAACTTCTATTTATAGTGGAGTTCAGTGTCCAAGTGTCGCGACCCGACTGCACCTTTGCATCATCACACTAGTAGAATTAGTTTCAAATTCTCAACTACCTCTTCTTACCCAGTGTGGTTCAATAATACGTGGTGCTGAATGTCTGTTATGTAATGTAACATATGTGTTCTTTCGAAAGTACTTAAAGTCATGTCATACGTTTTAAAGGCTACTTCAATTCGACAGAGTCGAAGCTCTTCGTGAAGGATGTAAACAGACATTTTATTACCACGCCTCTATCCTCCCACATATTACCCGTACCTTCGACGTAGGGGTTCGAATTATATTTCTATTTGATGGGGTACAATTTTATTTGAAGAAAAAAGTAATCACATTTGATTTAGTGAATTTCCGGAACATAACCGATCCTGCAGCTAAGGTACGGTTTAAGTTAAGACGTGAAAATGTTACAAACAAACAAACTCACTTTCACACTTATAATATTACCTATGTAATATATGTACATTTTTTAAATCTATTATATGTAATAAATATATAATTGTTAAATCCCTATATCACAAACTGCAAAGGCGAACCATCAACGATGGGTACCGTACCAAAATTTATCCATATTCATATATTTTTTTATCGTTTGAGAGCCATGCTTCGGCACGGCCGGCTTGACCGGAGTGCTACATCGGCCTCAGGGAAAACCGTCAGTCAAGCAATACTTAGATTGCTTTTCTCCGAGTGAGTTAGGTTACCGGTGGCCCTAACCCTCCCCCCGCCCCCCTCCCACCCTTCCTACTCCCACCTTAAAGGTAGGCAATGCACTTGTGACTCTTGAGTTGCAGGTGCCCATGGGCGGCGGTAGTCATTTATCATCAGGTGACCCGTCTGCTCGTTTGCCCCCTATACCATAAAGAAAAATACTTCAAATTTTTTCTAAAAATATTTTCTCTATTATGTCGCTGCAAAAAAACCTTGAAACGGCGACTTGTATAAAATATTCTTTCCCGGCTCGACATTACCTACGAACTCCACTATAATCGGCCAGAGTCGACATTCATAACCCGATTATCACGAGCCTAAGCACATATGATTTTCTTTTAAAGAACAGATATTTATATTCTGTCTTATTTCTTACCTGAAAAGAAAATTCGGTCACTAAAGGAAAAGTCTGAGTACAATATTATACTAAGCTTTATATCTGAATTTGGTTTATGTCCAGAAACATACCTTTTCTTTACGACTGCTACGAGAATTATGTGTTGAGTGTTCTTCGTTCCTCTTATTGCTCTGAAACAAACATAATTTTATGTTATTACGACTTTGACGAGTTAGACGCTTTTAACATCTTTTGATGAGCATTATGCTATTTCTGAAATACAGAAACAATGAAATACGTCTTTCGTTTCTAAGCGTTTTTTTTGCACAATGGGGAAACGAAAGTTAAAATGTTTTGTTTTAAATATACACACGCCTTAGTGGTATTGAAAGTTTACTTTCAACCTTCTCCTGTTCTCCCATACAAAAAGATATAATTGTAAGCCATCCGCTGGGACATTCCAACATCCTTTGGAATTTTAAACCAGCTTTAATGACAATTCTGATACATATACTGACATTTTAACGGGTCTCATCGTCACCACAGTAATGAATAGAAAAAAATCGGCCAAGTGCGAGTCTCACTCGTGCACCGACGGTTCCCTAAAACATTTTTGTTATATGATGTAACAAAAAATTTACGGTTTTCGCAATTTTTTCTTTATTTGTCCTATAAGACGTTGCTTCGTACCAAATTTCAAGATTCTGAGTTCACGGGAAGTACCTTGTAGGTTTTGATTCCCTTGCAAGTGTCGAAAATTTGCGGCAAAAACGGCTGTATCTTTTGATTGCTTGGGCTTAAAAGTTAGATTTTTTCACAGCTCCAAGGGACAGTAGACCTGAGTATTTGATATAAGTTCCAGCTTGATACCTAACCGCGTTCCTGAGAAAAAGGGTCTTGACAGACAGATAGACGGACGGACAACAAAGTGGGGTTCCGTTTTTTTCTTTCGAGGTACTGAACCCTAAAAATAACTAATACTTTAACAAGACATTTAAATATGTTACATAAATAGTAACTCTCGGTACGAATTAATTAAATTCAATATTGATCATGTACCAACACGATCCTGTTGTATAAATATACAAAAGTTCGCATTCGGATTTTGATGCTATGAAGAAAAAGTTTCCTATTTTTTAAACCGTGCGTGTTTTATGAACAAAATTAAGAGAAAAAATAACTACAGGGCAGAATAACGTTTAAATCGCACAAAACAATGAAGAAATTAGAGTTAGACATTATAAACTAGTAGTAGTTCCCGCGCGGTTTTGCTCGCGTGTATTTATTTATATATTTTGCGCGGCACCGAAATTCTTTTTCCAATATAACAGTAGCCTAAGTTACTCCTTAAAACACCAACTATCTGTTAGTGAAAGTCCTGTGGAAATCAGTCCACCCGCTCCGGAGATTAGACGGAACAAACAAACAGACAGACCGACAAAAATTTAAAAAACTGATTTTTAGGCACCTATGCCTAAAAATCAGGGCATTTTAGTCGGTCAATAGTGACACAAACCTGTGCTTGAATGAACGAGTTACTGAGAATGAGCAATACAAGCAAGATACGTCGTGAGAACTGAAGATATCCCTGGAAGTCACTGTAGTGGAAGTAATATGCTTTGTACGTTTAGATATTGAAGAGGCATTAAGGTAATCTGTTATGAGGTAATCTATTATTTTTCATAACCTAAAGGATGCAAATAAATGAACAATTTCTTATACAGGAGCTAGTAGCTTCTGTTTAAGAAATAGAATAGAAAAGTATGTGGGAATAGCCGATGGTTATATAGAAGTCACTGTGGTAGCGCAGCTGACCAATATAATAATGATATTCATAAAAAAGGGAAAAACAAAACGATAAACAGTTGGTTAAGACAACGGGTAGGACAGGAGGGTGACACGGCGTGAGTGTAATGTACTAGTTAATATCTATCTATAGAAGATGTCACACAGCACCTTCGCGTTCGGCGCTAATACATTTCATCCACTCGTGACAAGTCTCCGTCCCGCCCCGCCCTCTGTCTACCCCAACTATAAATGTAATTAATCGAAGTAATGCCTATTACGTCGATGCACTTTTGCCATTTTATTGATACTGAACGTTATGGAAATCCTGTAGATGAGAAACTTTGAACGTTTGGCGTTTGTCTTCCAACTCACCAGACGGAAAGTGACGATGAAGACGAAGATGGTACACGCCTATCCAAGAGATACCTATTCACTCTACACTTGAACGTTTCAGGATTATAATTGACTCTAAAAATAGACACAGGCAGCTCTTACCACACAATAGCGACTGGAATAAAAAAGGAGCTGTCAAATTTCAAATTTCTATTTTAAATAGTCCTAATTGAACATAGCGCTAGCGAGCCTTTAGGCATAAACAAACGTTGTCGTGTGCGATTGCCAAGTCATTATATTTGTCAAAGAAATAAAAATGGCTAATAATGGCACGGTCACTATACAATGTTGTTAGGGCGTCGAAAATGTTCTGAATGTCTTCGAGAACAGGATGGTCTATTTAATATATGGTATCCTGCCGAATACTTGCTTAGTACCCGGTATCCGGCCGGATATCCGTTACATCTCTAATAAAGACAATACTCCAACGTTACTATGAGAATTTCATAATTACCCTAAGGGGTCGCACTCGCGTCACACTTACTCAAAAGCCCTGTACATATTTAATCAAGTTTTTAGTTATCTCAAAATATATTTGTAATTTTCCTTCATATTTGCATAGGGCTTTAAAGGTGGTTTCAGTCATTTTATGTTAAACAGTTTGTAGTTGTGTTTGTTTGTTGAACGATTTTAGTTTTAAAGTAAAGAGCCTCGCGGTTTTATACATTAAATGTGTGGAGTGGTATGTTAAGTTAGTTAAATGCGAGGTCAACCAACTTTAATAAAACTTTATCCCAGCTAATATTATCACCCTTTCCCGCTGTAACTACTCAACCCATCATCATGGATTGTTACATGCGCGTTGTCAGGGATACAGAAAAGAATATAGTGATAGTATAAGTACTTTTCTAAAATCTTAAAAAAGTGTGTGTGTGTGCAATTCACACACGGCAGAAGTGAAACTTCAAAAAATTAACCTACGAGAGAATGAGAAATACAAAGTAAAATCAACACAAATAATTTACTAATGTTCATAAATTTAATTTTAGATAATTTATATAAAAGTTATTGGTCAAATTAACACAGATGTGTTAATTATTTAAATTAAGTTATTCTCGAATGGTTTATGCTCATCAGATGATGATGATGAAGACAACGTCCGTACTTATAGTAAGGCAAAAAAAATCAATGTTATTAAAAAAGTGATCTTTTGTTTGGTGAAGGTATATTTGATAAGGATCGCCTTGTAATTATATAAAATACATACAACTTTACTTATAATCCTTGGGAAAGATAAAAATAAGACTTTTATAACATACGTGTATATAAATAGCACTCCTACTGGACGGGCAAGCTTTTAATGAAAGCTTTAACTCACGAACTACAATATATCTGAAGCTCAGACTGAAAACTGAACAAATAAACTCGTGTTTACTCTGCCTAATAGTACCTAATAAAGTTAGCAAAATGTAGCAGCGTGCAGAAATAGTGGTCATAAAATGTGGGAAACGCATTTTAATTAAAAAACTTTAACTTTTCGTCACTACAAATTTTATGATCATCTATGCCATTAATATTAGTCTCATTAAAACTTTAATTAATTAAAGTATTTATTCGTATTGCAGTTTTGATCATTTGTGATTTAGATACCTACGTAATATACAGATATATAAAACATTTGAATTCACTGAGTGCTTAACAAATGTATTAATAATAATCTTTATTTCCTTTGAAAGTGACAAAATTACTAATCACATAGCACATTCTATACTTAAAGTTAGTACACGCTCAGCAGAAGCAGCGGCCCACTCCCGCACTAGGCGTAAGCCTGTATTACGGGTAGTTGGGACACGGTCCATGCCGCGCATGCAAAACAATATGAAGTAGAAAGAATATAGTAGTGAGGTATACCGGTAACCCAGGATAGGTATTGTATTATGTATTATTTAAATATAAAATATTTACCGAACTGAAAACTCTTTTAATTTAGTCTTGGTAAAAAGTCTGTCTACCTATCATTTACAAAATACTATTTCAAAATAACCTTACTACATACATCGTAACAGGCAAAAAATTCAAAGATTTTAGATATTGTCCGATCTGAAAAACTCACTCATATCGGACCACAAAAACTCTTTGTTTTCTCAACGATATTGTTTTAATTTAAAAAGTAGTTTTTTAAGTCAATATTTACCCAACCACGTTTTTACATTAGTATGAAACATTATATGTAATTACTGACAATAGATATAACATGTCAGTAGTGAACGTTACGAGTAAGGAAAAGTCTTATTTCGTTAGACTTTACAACAAAACCCTAACTAAAACAACAAAACCTTAACTAAATAGTCAAAGTCGACTATACTGTGTCCATTAGTTTATTTTATTTTTGCAGATGCTTGAGAGTGTAACCGTGCCAGAGTTTCGTAAAATATAACTTTATTATGCGCTGTAGAAATTATGATATTGTACATGTAGTATTTCTTTTTAAATAAATTATTTTTATTATACGCAAAAAAAGTATATATTTTACAGTTATACATTACTAGCAGCGTCCCGCGGTTTCACCAGCATAAGTCCCGATCCCGTGGAAATATCGGGATAAAAAGTAGCCTATATGTTAATCCAGGTTTCCAGCTATCCACATACCAAGTTTCATGGCAATCGGTTCCGTGGTTTTTGCGTGAAAGAGTGACAAACATCCATCCATCCAAACTTTCACATTTATAATATTAGTGGGATGTATGAGCTACTTGCCCACTACCACGATGTCGGCTTATGGATTAATGCCGCGTTCCTATAATCAAGAAACGATTAGTTTTGCTTACGGCGGACGGTAAAATTTTCATTGAAAATTCAATTTTTCCAATTTACAGACAGTATTTTATGTAAGTGTAAAGTCCTATTAACGAAGGAAACAGTGGAGTGTAGGTGGCGACCTATTGCAAATTAACAACAATTTGTTCTGCGCTAAATGTACGGTGTTACTAGAAATAGTTGCCAGCCTGCCAGGTTGGTTGGTCGTTCAATACAATCAACACCCTCGACAAACTTGGACACCGTATTGTTTAGTGGGTTCGATTCCTCAGCACGGTAGAAAAAGAGAATTTTAACATAGCAAAGGTTGTCAATATTTTATAAAAGCCAAAAGGGCTACAGGAAAATTAACTTCAAACGTGGAGATAATCACAGAAAGCCATTTAATTAAATGCCTTAAACAAAAATCAATCTGGTTCAAATTAAATTTCAACTATCAAGTAGCTTGAGAAGGAAATTGATTAATTAAATTAATGTAAAGGCAATCATTTACACAAGTTGGTCTGTTGAGCGTAGTTCCAATGTCCGTACTGTGGCTAACTCGTAGAAACTTGGCGAGTGCCTATCTACTTATAAAACTTAAATTAATTTTAATCATACTTAATACTAGGATATTAGATAATATTAGATCTGTGGTTAGAGTGACAACAAATTAGTCGGTTTTGTCTCAATCAGCGTGCCGGGTTTTTAGCTGTTTAGTTCCTGAAATCAGTGCTTCAGTCACAAAGCAAAAGTGTTATTTTTTCATCAGGAATAAATTTCAATTGTGTGTTTATGATGTACCACGGCAGTTTGCAGTATTTAGATTACTGCCTAGTTTTTTGTTTTAAGTCCAGTCACTTGCATCTCCTGTCTAATTATAGAATGATTTCATTTATTAAAATGCATTTACGTGACTTATGTACATGGAACCTGACAGCATCTTTTTTATCTTTTGTAATTTCATTTGCAAATTTAGCTTTAGTTGTAATATTGCATAATCCTTGCGGTCTTAAGTTACCGAAGCTTGTTAAATGAAGTTGAAACCTTTAACATAGTAGTAACAACAATTTAAATAGACCTGTCTAAATCCGACCCTTATAGAATCACTCAAAGCATTCCTTGTGTAAGTAACATATCGTTGAAGCGTGAAATAACACTATATATTTATACGTGTGGTAGCTCTTGAGTATTTGTAGGACAAACAACTTCGTGTGTTTAATATTTAAACTTATCCCGACACAGATAAGATGGGTTGAAATATTATTGCTGAATTTATTTGATATGATGTTAACACAAATGCGCTTAAAAACAGATGAGTCCTTGGTTTTCGCTTACATAACAATGTTTATTTAGTACCTAGTTAGTAGTAGCTCACTAGTTCTATAAAATATTACTATGCATCGAAGTATCAACAGATATTAAAAAAGTGATAATAATCAAGAAAACCCATCAAACATAGTAACTTGTTGCTGTAAGTTGATGCGTGTTTTCACGTTTGAAATGAAATAAAGACAAAAAACAATCTAAGTGATCGCAGGTAGAAAATACAGTAATAGAACACACAGAGACCGACAAACGGTTTTAACAAAGTTAGACAAGAGATCGCCTGGTGCTCGAAGTTCGACCATAAGTTATAAATTTCGTTTTATAAAATATGTCAAGCTATACGTTTCCAGTATAAGTTGAACTGTAATTGTAAAGACGTTCCGTGATTTAAAGGTTAAAAGCACTAATAAGCTTACAATTGAACAAATAAATCTGTATTTCATCAATATTGATTTAACGCACTCGCCTCGGCTGTTAATAACTTATAAAGTCCCAACATAGTAAATTAAAATATTGAAAAGTTTAAATAATTTCAGAGATGTTATCAGGAGAAGCTTTTGTTTTATTAAAATGCCTAACCTACGAAGGAATATAAGTATAACACAATATAAGAGGTTAATGTCATTGTTCAAACACATTTTATTTTCATTAGATTACTAATGACATCGGTCACAAATTACTAAGATTTTCGTTAACCCTCTAACTTAGCTAGTTTTTGTTAGGTGTGTGCTGTTTAAACACGTAACAACTTGTTCGCAAGTGCGACGCATTGGCAATTACTTTACTATTGATTGCAATGTTAATGCGATTACGATTTCGACTCGTCAATTAACTTAATCTTTGAGATGTGTATTCACTATTACGGGAAATGCTATCAGTGAAATTACGGTGCGTAGAATTTCTTAGGTTAAATTATAATTCTGTGGGAAAACTCCAGTCCTGTCGTCCACTCAAAAGCTATAGTAACGCGGGTTGCCACAGCTAACTTTACTTTTATCGTAACCTCCGATTCCTTCAACATCTAACTAAACTACAGAGCTTGTGTTAAAATAACTTCCACATTTATAGTTTACAAATGTAAATAAGGAAGTATGTATTTTTGTTGGAGGGCTTGGACTTGCCAACAACAGCCAGTTGCAGTTGAGCAATATCCCTTACCCTCAATTACCTTCCCTTGTCTGCTTACCTACTTTACCGTTGACTACACTCCCAGTTTCCAATTTTTAATTGCCAAAGTGCCCGGTTGATTGCAATAGGCTTGCCCCCCTGTTACGTGAGTGGTACGAATTTATATTTGGCGAAATGTGGGTGTTTAATACGCCTACACCTACCCTTTCGGGGATACAAGCGTGAGCATGGGCGTACGGAGGTGGTGGGGGGTGGGAGCATCTGCCCCCCATGGCTTTAGCAAGCTTACAGGAAATTTTTTACTTGCCACCCTGGACCGACAAAATCAAATTTTGCCACCCCTGGACTAAAAGCTGGGCACGCCTATGAGTGTATTTATGTGTGTATGAAAGTACTCGTACTCTTAACTGTTCACAAATAAAAAATACAGAAACAGAGATTTTTTTGTTTCTGGGATTTGAACATGTAAATCCAATACCTAAATACCGACGTTTCGTGTCTTACCATAGATCTGCAGTTTTAGCAGAGTTGGCAGTGATCGGAACCGAAAACCGACCATAAAACTTAATCTCACTAAATGAGTGCACTCTTTGGATTAAAACTTTCCTAGATATGTGATTTCTGTCATTAGGAAAGTTTTAATCCATAGGCCGATAGGCGTGGGGAAGCCTGCTTTCCCCGGGATAGGGCCTAGCTAGGCGCGGCGTCGATCCGGGGGGGATCTGAATAAACATGGTCCGGGTACTCCCCAGACCAGGGCAGCTGAGACCGGCTGTCGGGGTGGTTTTTAGACGAAACACCACATAATCCTGGCTCCTGCGTCCCCAAAGAGCCGGGGATCCGAAGGGATTTTCCACCCCGTCAACAATAAAAAGGATCTGTGATTTCTGTCATAAAAGACTTAAATGTAAAATACGTAAAAGGTAAAATGTTAATATATTGTAATAACGGTGTACATACCAATAAGGCGCCCAACATACAACCGCATTCGCATGTTGCGATGCGGTCACATACATTTCAAAAGGTTCAGCCAAGCGAATTGCGTGTAGCCTTTGTTATAAATGAAAAAAAAAAACGAAATGAAAAAGTGACTTTCCAGGGAATGGTGATTGTTATGCTAATGGTGTATTTTAATATTAGCATGTACGGTTTCTTTTCACGACACAATGCATCGTTTTGAAATAGCAACTAAAATATGGACAGTTAGAGGTGACTTGGTTGTTATTTTGTATAGAAAACTTAATATCTTGTTTTTATTTAAAAACATTTTTTACAAAAAATGTTTTATTTTAATTACAATATTTTTGGAATTTCAAACTTACAATTCTTTTTATATTCTGATAAGAAACATCATCTAATTTGGCTTAGGAGCGATGCACGTGCAAAAATACTAAGAGTTTTTAATAGTTAGGTAGGTAATTAAGTTTGGAATCTTCATGTTTTATAATATTACCGTAGATGGAAAAGGAAACATTCTGTACTAGTAATTAAACTTCAGTCGTTAACGTCTCCCATCTCGATATACTTTCTTGAAATTGTTAATGATAAAAAAGAGATTTTTATTCCCTCAATAAGCATAAATAATAAAAGATTTGTCAAGAATGATGAAGAAATCCACTTATTTGCGACACTCCAGCCATTTGCAATTTACTTTAATATTTAAACAGCATTCCGTAAGTGTCGCTAACTGTCGGCATTAATTTTTCATATTCACAGCCGCGCTAAAAGGTTTTTTTCACTTATTCCCAGCAGAGGATAAAAACAGTGATGATTTAACCTTCAATATAATGTTTAATGGTGTAATGTTTTGAGAGATTGGTTTGCAATTAAACTCTTGGCTATTACTGTGAAACCTAATTTTGTAAAAACGATTGCCTTATAAATTGGAGTCACCTTAGACAAGCAGGTGCATAGATACAACGACAAGGCAGGGTTACAATCGGGATTCGTTCATTAAAACATGTTTGGCTTTCTTTATAAAGTCTAAAATAAAAAAATTCGTAATTGAAAGATATTCATATTAATCTATCTATCTATCTATATGTATATAAAAGGCTCTGTCCTGACTGACTGACTGACTGATGGATCAACGCACAGCCTAAACAGCTGGTCGTAGAGCCGTAAAATTTGGAGGACGTATTCCTCATATCATGTAGGCATCCGATAAGACAGGCTTTTTGAAAATTCATTCCGTAAGAAGATAAAATAGGGGATGAATTTTTTTTGAAGTTAGAAATATATAAAAATGATAATTATATTACAAACCAAAGTTTACTGTATCACGTTGTTTCGGAAATTCATCTCTTAAGGCACTAAAACATGAGTAAACAAATATTTAAATGTTAAATTTAATATATCACACACCTAGATCTAAGGGAGCTAAAGGGATCTGGTGTGCACTTACTCGTACATGCACACCATCAAATTCATTATCTCAGTACCTACCGACCAATAGAACAGATCTAAAATATCACCAACACTCGATGTCGGACGCTAAATTCACAGACACGGGCTCAACCTAAACAAATAAAACAAAGTAATAGGCAAGTAACTACAAAAACAAATTTTCAGCCTCAAAACATGATTTAAACACTAAATTCCAAGAAAAGCTTTCTATTAGCTACATATATAAAGCATAAATCTACACACTCCGCCCAGCATACGCTGGAAGACTGCCCCGCGTGGGCGTCTGACCGCGAGGTCCTGGTCGACCAAATCGGTCGAGACCTGTCCCCTCCAGCAATCATTGCTGCCATGCTGTCGGGTGAGGAGGGCTGGAGCGCAGTGGTCTCTTTCTGTGAAGCTGTAATGCTGCAGAAAAAGACCGCTGAACGGGATCGGGAGAGGGATAATCCCGAGCGTAGAGGACGTCGGCGGCGGTATCAGCCGTCGACGGGGCCGCAGGCTGAAAGAGAGTGGGGACCTCTGGTGGCAGATGAATTGCTGCATTAGGCTAATAGGCGATGGGAAGCCTTCTTTCTCCGGGATAGGACTTGGCTAGGCGCGGTGTCGATCCGAGGGGGGGCTTGAAATAACGTGGTCCGGGTCCTTCCCCGAGCAGGGCGCCTGAGACCGGCTGTTGGGTGGTTTTTAGTGGAAATACACATACTCCTGGCTCCTGCGTCCCCGAGGAGCCGGAGATCCGAAGGGATTTTCCACCCCGTCAACAAAAAAAAAAAAAGGTGTGCAATATGAGCTTACGGTTGGAAACAAAAGTTTATCGTATTATTTTTTCCCTTCATAAAAGAAAACAGGGTCCATTTTACTATTTTTCTAGTCGCGTGTGTATTTTGGGGATGTCTGACTAGTGTAGCTACTGACACAAAAACGGCAGGTTGCTTCACCCGTGGGGCCGAAACTAGGAGGGCATCCCCGAAAGACATACATGAATATCACATATGTTTCTTTACTGTTTCTGAAACAATAAGCACACTACACTATAAGTAACTTTACAACTTCCAGCTGGCAACACGGTTAATAAAGAAATAACTTAGAAACAGTAACATGGAGTAAACACAATTTTTTCTGTTACTTTATTCAAATATCAATTTTATATACTTAATTCTGTATTTATACGATAATTAAAGCGATCACGAAATATTAATTTACATACCTCTGAATGGCCTGACGTTTCGAACAGGTTGCACTGGCCGTGGCTGACTGACACAATTTTATTTGTACATCACGGGAAAGAGATTTATATTGAATATTTGGTGTACAGGCCGTTATCCGGGTACAGCGTTTAGTTTGTTTGACTAGCTTCTGTTTAAACATGGTTTAAACACGAGATAGAGAATTTTGATAAAATAGTTGTGGACTGGATGAAGACAATTTGAATTCGTATAGAAGTTCTATAAAATTAGTATTTTTAGTGTTTCGTACCAGAAACTCTAAATAACCTTGTTATTCCTTGGTCTTTTCAACCCTTCAAGATCGTTGAAGAATAATGAAAGATAAATCATACCGAGTATGTCTCCCGATTTTTGTCCGCATTAAAATATTCATAAACAAAACTTAAGGCGCCACTTCATCAAGGGGTTTCTGGAATAAACTGTATTGTATAGCAACAAGACCGAGGCCACAGATTACTAAGTAGTTACTACGTAACAGATACATCCCTCAGTACAAAAATATCGATACCTACCGTTTTAAGTGCCTACTCTTTCCCAGCTTTAAAATGTGTGTAGGGTTTACCTCTTTATTATATTTATTTATAAAATGCAATTGGTATACCTATTAATTAAGTACTTACGCTTATTTTTCATTTAAAATGTTTAAGTATACAAAAATCCTACATGTGTTTTATTTTTATATAAAGATTAATGAACTTCTTCCCTTTTCTAAAATCAATTCCCAATTCAAATTACGTTTTTAGACTTTAAAAATAAAAGCGTGTGCGTGCGATGCCGCTGTCGGTAACCCACTGCGTGTGACTGCGTAACAGGGCTGCTAGTAAGGACAACTTATTTTATACCGCCGAGTCCCAGAGCTATACAAAATCACGTACTATTTTACAAAATCAGTGTTGTACAACTATAGTAGAAGGTACGTTACTCTTTGGGGAATTCAATAAAAGGTGTTTTAACTTTAACGTCTAAGGATTTAACAGTTTACCACAGACATGATTTGTTTTAAGTATCTTTATGTGTATGTACAAATTTATTATGCTATAACATCAGTAGTGAATGACATTGTATCCAATTATACAATGCAATCTACTATACAAATAGGATACATCAGATAACCGAATTATACGAATTTTGTATTAAATTATACAACCTGGCAGCCCTGCTGCGTAAGTATAAGATCCGCCGACGGACCAGGCCGCCGGTAGTTATTTAGCGCGCGCAAGTACATGGAGTGACATAGGCCTGCCCAGCCAGAGCACATCTGATTATAAATTTCGCAGTACATTTCTACAGAAAAACTGCCTCGTTTAGTCGGCACTACTTGGATAGGTAATGTTGTACATCTCGAAGAGTTCTCACCAGATCTCTATTAGATAGTATAGAGTTGGAATGAATAAAAGTCACAGAACTAAATCTATAAGAAAACTGTGCTATTTAAACGAATACCTTACTTCTGGAATGTCTATACACAATCTCAGAATTGGCAGAATAGTGCAATGCCAAGATTTTTCCGTCCCTAATACAGATAATAGCATAATGTACTGTGTCTGCTATTGAATAGTGAGAGTGTAAAAACAATATGCTAGGAGATCTGAATAATCACAGTTTTCTGTAGTGTGGAGCTTTTTCCTCCGTCCTGACAGCCGAAAGAATTTAATAAACTGAAGTATTTTTCTATTCCTAACAAACAGTACCCCAAAGTACATTTACAACACATTCCTTTTCAAACATCATCACTAATCTCCCCATTACGGGACATAACATAGTTGTCTCAAATTGAATTCGGGCGTTTCTTCATCCTCCAGTTCTGAAAGGGCTAATACTCGTACACTAGCGACGTTAATGGGAATCTTGTGTGACGGAGTGTGGGGAATATACAATATTGAAAGTACACATAAAAAGGCTTTTATTTCCTCATATTGATCTAGATAATGGGGATAAATGTTTATAGGATAATGGCGTGGCACTTGAAGTATGAAATGGGAAGATTTTAATATGAGACAAGCTTCATAATATCCACAGATATATCGTTCGATTTAGGTATATCCTTGATAAACTCAAATACTACTGAACGAACTTTCTTGCGGTTTTCACCAATAGATAGAGCGATTCATGATTAAGACTTAGCTATATAATTTGTTAAGGTTTTGAGTAAATTGGTTGAAATATGATGTTGATTGTTGAAGAAGTCTCTGCCACCCGTGCGAAGCCGGGGCGGGTTGCTAGTTGCTATAACAGCGAAAAATATTTAAAAAGAGGTAGCTAAGTTATTTACACGACAATTAATAAATGACGCGTCAGTGTCGTCAACTGCTCTAAACTAGGCTACCTAGCCAAGTGTTAGTGCACACTTTTAGAGCCCACATATTGTACCTATAGCTCTTTTTACTTATGACATAATTACATAAAGCTATTTGCCCTTCGACTTTACTAAACCCTTCTTTTAGGGCGTGGACATATCATTTTTAATAGTTTATAAACCTGACGACCTTGTCCAAAAGAGTAGTTCATATGATATAAAAATATATATAATTTAGTCAACAATTCAATCTGTAAATATTGAAGCACTCAATTCATTTCTATAGCTATTCGCTAGAGTTAGTCTATCGTAAAAAACAAGAATCAATCACAAAATTCACAAAGGACCAGACGTATTTTTATAAAACATTTATCATTTTGTAGATAAATTGAATACCTATCATTTATCATTGTAAAGATTTTCTATACTGTGAGTTCAATAAAAAAAAATAGAATTTTATTATTTGTCAACTAAATGTATTTTAAAAGCCTATGAAGTTTTCCTGCAATGCTGATGATGGTGATAGAGTTACGTACGTACTAATTCTTGCCCGAGGCACCTAAAACAAACATTTTTTTTAAGAAAAAAATACTTTTTGACCAACCTTCCACGTTTTACAGTTCGAAATTCAAAACATATTTTTCATAACCTGATGATTTCAATTGAATATGATGATAGCTACGATACGAAGAAATCGAACGGTTCAGATCTGGCATAGACTACTAAGCTCATTATTTAATCAGCGATAATGGATTCGAATTAAAACCAGCATAACGGTAATAAGTAATAATCGATCATACCCTAACGTAAAAGATTCACTAATTTAAAAAATAGTGATGTGGATACTAAAAGATCAAGAAATGGGCTAAAAAATCATAAAAAATCAAGTAGTCTGATTAGAATATTCCTATAATGATGTATTTAAACGGGAATTAATGCGATCGCGGTGCACTGGCCGTGGCCTGTGACCACGGCCAGTACAACCTGGTCGAAACGTCAGGCATGTAATACCTTTGCGTGATCGCGTTAATTCCCGTTTATATACATAATTATATCATGGAACGCGAGAGTTTAGAAGTAATAATATTCCTGTCTTGTAATTGCAAATCTAAATTTGGAGAGTTTAAGCTAGATGTAGAAAAGGAAAGGTGAACCACTTGGGTTTTGTTATTTAGAAAGAAAGAAAAAGATTTATTTTTGGCACACAAACACCTAAATTTCCACAAGAGAACAATAAAAAAGAAAACAATAAAAACAAGAACATAATAATGTAGACTAAAATGGTAGAAACAAAAATAATAATAATAAAAATATAAATTGGGAGTTTATCATTTCTGCTCCCTGGCAACCCCACATCTTTCGCCTGACCAAGCGGAAACCGCCTCCAATATTAATATTGGTGAAGGCCATTATTGTCAGTGAGCAGCGATACAATATTTGTAAGTCTAACACCTTACGTTCATCATTGGCGTACCGACATGTATAGTAGGAGCGTACGCTAAAGACTGGCGTCACCTCACTAAATGGCAATAATGCCTAGTCTCTGTGCAAAAGAAAGTCATATGTTTGAAAGGCGTCGAAGTCTCTTTTAAATGTCTTTATTAAGCATTTTAGTGTTATGAGTTATGACCCACGAATCTAGAGACTCTCTATCTCAGAGGCTCAATAATAAGTTAAGTCTAAGCAACTTTATTTTTTAGTAATTTTAATTATCGTTTTAAATTATTGTCAGAGAAAGGGGTTTTCTTAAAGTTTTTAAGTGATCGCTAAATGAAGCAGTGTTTCTGTTCCGGAAAGATTCTTATATAAGTATGTTATATTTTGCAGTTACGACAAGGGGCTCATAAAATAACTGATGTTTGATGTTAAAACAGTAACAGTTATAATAACAATAATACGGTCAGTACTTACCCATTAACGAAATAGTTAATGGGTAAGTACTGACCGTATTATACAAAACGTACGAGTATATACATCATACAAAAAAATTGGTATTTACGTGACTTTTGTTAAGTATCCACTACGAGCGCATTTGAAGTTTCTGGTATATTTAAAAGGTGATTGAATAAAAATGTTAAAGTTTTAAATGTTTATGTAATGTTCTAGAGCGTTTATCACTTGAGTATTATTTTGTGTTTGTCTGTGCTCAAATTCACAATATACATATATGTATAAACCGTCTATTAGAGGAAAAATAATGTTGTTTTCTATGAATAAAAGTGTCATATATCTAGATATGATGAAGGTGTGTTGTGTTTTGTGAATTCGATATCGCGACGCAATCAAGTTATTCGATTGAGGTATTTAGGAAAACCTTGATTTTATTGACATTATCGTAGAATTTATAAAATATTTCTAAAACGGGACAATCGCTCTTCAGAAAAGCGTTTTAACAATAGCTTCCATACAACGATTAGGCCCGTTTAGAGGTGATTGAAAGACGAGGACTGTTATTCGCCCGTCCTCAGTTCCTATAATACTTTTGGATTCTTTTAATATCTTTTTTGAAATACCCCATATTATTGTTCCTTTAGAAATAAAGCTTACAGGCAATTCCATAGTTTGAGGATTTTTTTTCTAAAATATCATTATATCAGTTTTAGGATGATCTTCATAACATGAATTTGTTACATCTAGCAAATGTTTACTATAGATATATAAAGGTTTGCAGAATGTTTAAAAATTATAACTTGTCCATAGTATATAAAAAATAGCCAATATTATTTAAGTACGAATTTATCATTTCTGCTCCCTGGCAACACGACATATTCCGCCTGACCAAGCGGAAACCGCCTCTATTATTAATATTGTTGAAGGCCAGTATTGTCAGTGAGCAGCGATATAATATTTGTAAGTCTAACACCTTAGCACGTTCATTATTGGCGTATTTCGAAGCCCGGAAATAAATAAATTACCGGCAATAACGTCTTCCGGTAATTTGTAACAATCAATTTTGGTACTGAATCAGGAGATTGAGTACTAAGCATCACCATACACGGAAAATCTCCTACTGTATTTTTTTCAAGAAATAACGTGGTTCAACTGAACCCAGTAAAATTAAACGTATGTCTGTCGCGTTCGTCTACAGCTTAACTTGATGGCCTATATGCAATAGCTTTGACAGGTCTTGCCCGCCTTTGGTAACTAGGATGACTTGCCTGATGAAGTTGTTGCCTTGAAGAAGCTTTATTCTTTGTACCTCTAAGGTAACAGACTATAGATCGATAGATAGATAGATAGATAACACTTTATTTGTACACCAGTCTTACAGTAGAATTATCATTCTTACATTTGTCATACAGATAATGTACAAAGGGCGGCCTTATTGCAAAATGCAATCTCTTCCAGGCAACCTTAGGATGGATCAATGTGTTTCGGAGAGACAGTTGTAGTTGGAGGTGCATTTCAAAATTTTTATGAAAAAATATAATTACTATAACTAAATCAATATGAAAATATACAGATATCCTGTATATTTAGTCTACTTATGCATACTAATATAAAACATACATAAACATATAATATATACTTAAGTCTATCATCTAACAAAAACAAACAACATACTTTAATAAGGAAATAATTAAACTAATGTGATAAATAATATTCATGAACCATTTTCTTAAAAATTGTTATTGATTGCGCTCGCCTAATGCTGACTGGCAACGCATTCCACAAACGTACAGCCTCAACAGTAAAGGAATGGTCATAAAATTTTGTCGAATGTAGTGGCATCTACAGTCTCAAATCCTCTGATGACCTCAGAGATTTTTCATGTGTATCATGAAGGAACTTGAACCGTTCTTTGAGATAAAAAGGGGCCTTAGGATTGAATAAGATATTGTTAAGAAAACTATCTTTGCGAAACTCCTTAAAGAAGACTGATAGGGCATTCACTCTCCATTTTTTAAACCAAAAATGTTAGACAAAATTATTTTTCTCAATGTGGAACGACCTTCCTGATATCAAGATACTATGAGGTTATTCAAAGGATTTTAAAATGTTTTCAGAAAATAAGCAAAGTACACATTGACATGACATATTCAACTCCAGAACATGACACTTCTGGAGTTGTATATGTCATGAGGCTCCTTAATTTGTAGCAGACTAAAAACGAAACACAGTCCAAAAAAAAATCTTGGTAAACATTACATTTGGTAAAGCCCACCCACACTTATTTCCTATCTACATTCGAATCAATTTCCAGCGAAGAAAACACTTAAAACGTGAGAGCCTCGCGAAATATTTTATTCAAATTCGTCATGTTTGTTAAGTGGCATCTGTCACAGCAATTTATGATGATGAATAGAAATAAATTAAGCGGGAATTAGTCGAAATTTTATTATTATTTTATACTTTTTCAGATGTATAACTATAAACATATATTATGTACCTACAAAGTAAAAGTAACAAGTTACAACTAAAATAGTTACGTAGAAAAAGGAACAAAAGAGTATTTATTAAAAAGTATAATGCTACAAGTTGCAGTTTCAAAGAATTCTTCCCTGTCGATATATAGTAGGCGCGTACGCTAAAGATTAGCGTCACCTCACTAAATGGCAATGCCTAGTCTCTGTGCAAAAGAATGTCATCTGTTTGGAAGGAGCCGAAGTCACTTTTAAATGTCTTTATAAAGCATTTTAGTGTTATGAGTTATGACCCACGAATCTAGAGACTCTTCATCCAAGAGGTTCAATAATAAAATTTTAAGTCTAAGCAACTTTATTTTTTTGTAATTTTAATTATTGTTTTAAATTATTGTCCGAGAATGGTTTTTTTTTTTAAATTTTTAGTGATCGCTAAATGAAGCAGTGTTTCTGTTCCGGAAAGATTCTTATATTAGTATGTTTATTATATTTTGCAGTTACGATTACGAAGGGGCTCATAAAATAACTGATGTTTGATGTTAAAACAGTAACAGTTATAATAACAATAATACGGTCAGCACTTACCATTAACGATTTCTTACAAAAAAAATTGGTATTTACGTGACTTTTGTTAAGTATCCACTACGAGCGCATTTGAAGTTTCTGGTATATTTAAAAGGTGATTGAATAAAAACGTTAAAGTTTTAAATGTTTATGTAATGTTCTAGAGCGTTTATCACTTGAGTATTATTTTGTGTTTGTCTGTGCTCAAATTCACAATATACATATATGTATAAACCGTCTATTAGAGGAAAAATAATGTTGACTATGTTGAGTTCTGTAAATAAAAGTGTCATATATCTATATATATGATGAAGGTGTGTTGTGATTTGTGAATTCGATATCGCGACGCAATCAAGTTATTCGATTGAGGTATTAAGAAAAACCTTGATTTTATTGACATTATCGTAGAATTTATAAAATATATCTACAACGAGACAAACGCTCTTAAGAAGCTTTTCTTAAGAGCGTCATTGGTAACCATTGTTTCGCTTAAATCGATCGGGTGAAACACGTGTAATATAATGATTATTTGAATAATATAACAATTATTGAATAAAGGACGCGTTTTATGTTTTGTCAACATTATATTATTATGTTTGTATAAATATTATTACAGGCTGTGTATAGGAAAATCATTTCGTATTTGATATTTATAATAATTATAACACATCTTCAGAGGCTCACGTTAGACAGCTGGATTAAGAGCCTGAAGCAGAAGGCAGTCCTTCTTGATACGGCACGTATTGTGACGAGGTTTCTGTCTATGGAACCCTAACCACCGGTACCTTGGTCCCGATACTGGTGTGGCACTATTTTTTACATTTTTAAATGTATTTTTGATACAATCTGAATGTATATAAAAATGTAATTTATATGTATATTTAAATGAATAAAGAGAATAATAATAAAAAATAAATATACTGTTTTACTACTTTTTATATTTTTAATACATTTTTTTTCTATTTTTTTAAATATATTTTTATTTCGTGGGAGAGCCATGCTTCGGCACGTATGGGCCGGCTCGACTCCGCTCGATACAACGGCCTCACAGAAAACCGGTAGTGAAGCAATGCTTGCATTGCATTTTGCCGCCCGAGTGAGGTTACCGGAGGCCCTATTCCCGTCCTTCCCCTCTCCCCTCTCCCCTCTTTCCACTCTTTCCCCCGTCCCCCTCTTCTCCTACTCCCACCTTAAGGGCGGCAACGCACTTGTGACTGAGTTGCAGGTGCCCATGGGCGGCGGTAGTCATTTACCATCAGGTGACCCGTTTGCGCGTTTGCCCCCTATACCATAAAAAAAATTATTTTTTCATTGTGTATGTATTTATAAATGTAATTTATATGTATATTAAATAAATAAAGAGAATAATAATATTAATAATAATTTATTGATGCATACAAGTTTTTACAAAATGCTCTTTCTTTAATTTGGTCATGATTATATGTTATTTGGTTTACATAACAAAGAGACCATTGACGATTGTAGTAGTAATTAACTGTGTTACAGTCGTCAGCGTCCGCCACCGGAGATAGTACATTTCATTTTATACTTGTTGTTTATTACAGCATTTCAAATCCTACTAATATTATAAACGTGAAAGTTTGTGAGGATGTATGGATGTATGGATGTGTGGATGTATGGATGTGTGGATGTATGGATGTGTGGATGTATGGATGTGTGGATGTATGGATGTGTGGATGTATGGATGTGTGGATGTATGGATGTGTGTATGTATGGATGTTTGTTACTCTTTCAAGCAAAAACTACTGAACCGATTGCGATAAAACTTGGTAGATAGCTGGAGATCTGGATTAACACATAGGCTACTTATTATCCCGATATTCAAACGGCATCGGGACTTACGCGGGTGAAACCGCGGGGCGCAGCTAGTATCTTATATTTTCAATTGAAATTTAGAAAAATATATATTGTATAAAGATACACATAAATATATAAACATACATACATACACATATATATATATTATTTTTAAGATTTCTTCACTAATTGTTGGTGTATGAGTATGTGCGCGCTTGTGTATGTGTGTGTGTTTGTGTGTGTGTATTAATAGGTTAATGTACCTTTTACAAGTTCTTCTGTTTTCGTATAATTTAATGTTTTGAGCCTAGCACAAACCGTAGACCGCATTTTGTTAGGGGTAAGGGAAAAATATTGAGTCGTCTATTTATTGAATTATATAAGAAGTTGCTAAGGGTAAATTATTGACGCCTGGCAAGAGCAGTATGTCGATTTATCGTAAAAACTTTAGTTTTGTTCCTCCTGAGTATTGGTTGAAAGTGAATACTTTTATGCTTACGTAAAATGACACTCAAGACAAATAGCTGAACGTAAGCACGGAACTCTCTCTAAACAGGAACTCACGTGACTTTCTAAGCATAAGTTTTAATATCGCTCGTTAAGCTCCTTCAAGTGGAAGTATATTTATGTTGCAAACAAATAACATTTTCATGTACATATTTATACATATCTATGGATTGGTTATCAGTGTGTAAGCACATATCTTCCGGATTAATCAGTGTTTTGTTACATTAAAAAACCTTGGTAGAAGTTTATTTTGTGAGTTTGCTGTATAGTTATTTTTTAATAAAAAAAATACCAGTAAAGAGCTAAATGTTTATATTAGGAGTGGATTCACATCGGTAGTGCAGTAGTTTGGTTGGATTCGAATCAGCAACCACTCACTCAATCATAAGTCCGACGCCTTGGCCATTACGGTACTGCCGCTTTAGAGTGCATTCATCAAACAAAATAACAAGATCGTCGGATTGGTGCACTCCAATATGTTACGTGCGCACTGCACGTCGAAGCGTTATCCAATATCACACGAGGAACGGTTCGACGGTCGCCATATGTTAAGGTCTCTCTATCCTGTAGAAGTCTACTAGTGGAATATAATATGTCAAAAGTGAGGCTAAAAGTTCATACTTTTGTAGACGTCAGCCGTTAAAGAACGAGGTTACATAAAGCAATTTTTTGCGTCAGTTGGCAGTGGAACAACGAAACAGATCATGTACAAGTTTTTGTAATTTCTCATATGTTTAAAGAATGATAACGGTATCCTAACATGCATATTTTTTTAAATTTAGTTTTTATGATTTTTTCAATAATAGATTGAATAATTTCATGATAAAAAAAAAAATTCGTTTTAAAATCTTTAACCTCAAACTATCCACCTGCTTTTATGAGAAACGGGGGTAATATTGCCTGGAAATTCAAATGGTCGATTTTTCTTAATTTTTTTTTTGTAACTGCATGTTAGAGTCATGCCCTTTCAGTGATTTAGGGGAACACTGTCAGATACACCTTGTATAACATGCAAGGCAATACTTTATTATTATGAGTCTAGAATCATCATTATCTTTAAACTTTGAACTTGTTTACTACTTTCAACGAACTCTTGAAATAAATGATTCGAAGTTTAAACTACACATTCGGCTAAGACTTTCAGTTCCAAGCCAATAACCGAGTTTATTTTTGGAATATGCTAAATCCTGCACCTCATGTTAAATCGTTGGCCTTTTGACATATTATGGTGTACTTACAGGACGGTAGTTGCCAATAAGAAATCCAGAAACATCAGAAATACCTATAGAAGTAAATGTGTGTTTCTGAGGACTTCTAAGAAGGTACTGCCATAGGAAAAACTTCTGCTCCTATTACGAGTGATACCAGGAAAGGAATGACTTAAAATCATCAATCACTTATCATGAGAACTAATATCATTTTATTTTGACTATTACCTACTACCTGTCAGTCTGACATGACTTTAATTTTTACGTATTCTTCTTTTGTTTATTAAAGTTAACATGATTATTGTTTCAAAATCTTATGTATTTCGTTATTGTTACCTTATTGTAGCTTAAAATTATATTGTATACTAACCTCGCAAGCAAAAATGCATCAAGCATCTGCGGTTGCCTTGCATCCACTATGATGACGTGTGGCTGTCGAACATCAGCGTCTCGTCGAAGTGCATCAAGAGCCTCGCGTGCACATCTCACTGAGCGCGCTTCGCCGCCCGCGCGCGCCGCCGCTGAGCACGCTGCTGCACACACGCGTGATGCGCGCTCCGGAAACACGCATAGTAACTGATAACAATAAATACACATTCATTTAGTCTTGATACTCATGTGTCGAGCACATTATTATATTTCTTTACGTTACAATGGATTCACACTGAAATATTTTAGAAAATAAAAAACGATTAATATTTTTATTACTTTTCGAAGTAGTTTCCGTTCCTTTCTAAGCACCGTCGCATGCGATGGAACCATTGACTGAAGCAGTGAGCCCACTGTATTTATCTCAACGTATGTTATTAAGTAGACCTGAAAGTTTGCTGCTACTGATTTTACACGACAACACCTTGTTTAATCAAAACGTGAGTATGATTTCACATAGTCATATAGCCGAAGAACGTATCTCATTAATTGATCTAAAATCGACTCTAGTGCCGTGACAAAATGTCACAAGCTCGATAAGATCGCGTTTAGATATATAAAGATTTCATGAATGAATTTTTTTTCCAAATAATTTAAATTTTAACCAATACCTCTACATGACTAATTTCCCTGTTTCTTTAATTTAAAATTATGTAAATTAACAGTGTTGCTTCTGTTTATTGCTAATAAAAGAAGACAACGCTGCAACATGGCGCATGGACGCTTACATACATTTGTGTGCGGTTCTGTAATTTTTGATTAAATGTTTCATTCTGTGAGTTTTGAGTGAGACAAAGTCCTAAAAATTTAGTTGAGCGGTGGAGTTTGGGACCTCCTACTTTTCGAATGCCTGATTTTAATGCAATGACAGAAATTCAGAAGCAGGACGGTATTACTCGTGACCTACGGCGAACAACGAGAAAGTCGTGTTTAAATATTTAATTTTCACCTTCTTTGTTTCAATATTTCATACTTTATTAAAGGAACATGAAGGATGTTAAAAGTGTTCAAGAGTGTAAGCTGATTTTGTTTAGGTATCTTCCTTATCTTTCATAAAGTATTTATATAGTTAAGTAAGTTTCTTTTAAATAAATGGGTAACTTAATAAGATATAATGCGAGTAAGTGTTCACTTATTCGCTTAAGGAACCCAAAAAACAAGTAGTTATACACTTGCAAGCAGCATCGCATTACCAATGACGAGTTCTTGAAACCGCACCGCTATTAGCTATAACTGAAACTTGAATATTTGATGCCGCGCTAGTTGGGACAGTTCACCAGCCAGTAGGGGAATTATTTAATCGGCAGTTATACTTGTCTAAAAGTTCAATCGTGGGAGAGCTGTGCTTCGGCACCTATGGGCCGGCTCGACCGGAGTGATACCACGGCCTCACAGAAAACCGGAAGGGAAGCAATGTTTCATTGCTTTTCACCGCGTGAGTGAGGTTACTGGAGGAACTAACCCTTTCCTTCCCCCTCTCCCCCTCTTCCACCAACCCCTTCTCCTAACAACCCCTTCTCCTTCCTTAAAGGCCGGCAACGCACTTATGTCTTGAGTTGCAGATGCCCATGGGCGGCGGTTTTTTCCATCAGCTGACCCGTCTGCTCGTTTGCCTTCTAAACCACAAACTAAAGTCTCAAATTTGAACGTATTGTTAAATTAAAAAGCGACAATTTAAAGGTCAAAACTTAGTGTCATAATATCCTTGTACGATCACAAGTAAATTTCCAGGTTGGAGTGGGATTTCAAAGTAAGTAGTTGTTAACACCCCAAATTAGGTCTGTGAGCTAAGTCCCATACTATTTTTATATATACGACTAGCAGCGACCCCGCGGTTTCACTCGCGTAAGTCCCGATCCCGTGGGAATATAGGGATAAAAGTAGCCTATATGTTAATCCAGGTCTTCAGCTATCTACATACCAAGTTTCATTGCAATCGGTTCAGTAGTTTTGGTGTGAAAGAGTAACAAACATCCATACATCCATACATCCACACATCCATACACCCTCACAAACTATCACGTTTATAATATTAGTAGGATACTAGCCGGCAGTTTCGCAGTTTCAACTGCGTTTATGGTCACTACTCCGCCGCTATTTGTCGTATCGTGATGTTATATAGCCTATAGCCTTCCTCGATAAATGGGCTATCCAACACTCAAATAATTTTTCAATTCGAACCAGTAGTAGTCAACCAAACAAACCAACTCTTCAGCTTTATAATATTGTATGTATAGTATAGATTTTAGTTCGGGTAAGAAATTGAACTTTAGAAATGTGAGATGGAAGACTTGGTTTCTGTAGCCTGCATGCTTGAACAACTCGTCTACAGCGTACAAGTGATACCTCTGGGGCCACGACTTAATGTAGGTGGAACTAAGGACGGTAGCAAAACATAAATGCTCCATAACAATTTATTGGAGATGCGGACGATACAAATATCTTAAGTATTTGCCTATAACAAGACTGCCCCTATTCGTTCATAATCATAATGCATAGCTGTAAAAATACTATTAATTACATATGGTTAGTAATCTTTTTGGAGCAATTCATATGAGTCTACCTGTGTTACATTTATTATATTAGAAATTTCTCATTCGCTTTTTATTAATCATCATATTATCTTTTTTAAGTAATTTATTTCAGAGTTCATATAAAAAAAACTGTGTTTGTGTTTAAAACTTTAAACTTTAGCTTAAGTTTTTTGACTTTGTTTTATTGTATTTACGAAATATAAAAGTTCCATATTCCTCGGTCCTCCATGGGCTTCGAGCGTCAATTAAAAAAGTTATCCGAGTGACATTGCCTTATTCAGACAGGGAATGGTTTCATAGAACAGGGTTATAGTATATAGGTTTGCAGACTTTGCAGGTAGTTATAATTTCAAAATATTCTATATTTCTTTTATACTGTATTTCTCCTTTCTGTATGCAGTTGTATACACATTAGAATTACGAGAATGAAAATGTTGAGAGTTTTTTTTAATAAAAAAGGCAACTTGCCAGATCGCTACACCAACAATACGAAGAACGTAGATAGGCGTGGAGTCACGCAAAATACACTTTTGTTGCACAATACCTTTACGTAACTAATGATACCTACTATGGCAAACCATCTCTATATTTTAGCTTAAGAGTAACCAATAGGAACAAATGAAAATTTAACTTGCAACAACATGAGCGTCAACCGATAACACATTAATGTTCACACTTGGTTAAAGTCAGAGCCACGACCATAGAAAGCGTTTGATGGAATACCGTGTCTTCCACCCGTCCATCCGCCGGGGATAACAATCGTGCGTTCTAAATCCCTAAATAAGTAGAAATTAATTTGACAGAATATTGCCATGGTAATGCGCAGTGACGGGTACGAGGCCCGTCCTGTTATAGTGTTAAAGATATTTTTCGTTTTTTATACAACTAATTAGCAAGCAAATGGCTTTACCGGTTGCTATAAAACCAAACCGTATCATTCGTGTGTTGCCAACTCTATGCCCCACTTTCAAAACGTACTGCCATGAGAAAAACAACACCAGATAGTGCTGGTTTACCGTTGTTTCTGTTGACTGGTTGAGTGGCTTCTATTTCAGCATTAACATACTGGCTTACTTCATGTCCTTCTACGTTAACTTTTGTGTTAAAATAAAATAATGTAAAAAAGTACTTAAAAAAAACTTACCTCTAGCGGCTCAGGGGGCGCATAGAACATGGCAGAAGGTATTTGCGCGGGCGGCGGCAACCTGTTCTGCAAAGAGAGATACTTCCATGTAACATACATTAACATTAGATTTTCTTAAAAAAGTATCAGTTCGCCAGTGAAAATGTTGGTAACTGAAGAGTTTCTACTAAGAGTTTCTACTAAAGCGCGAAGCCGTCACAAGCGGACATGTTTAGTCGGTACAAATTTGTACGTTATACTTCATTATGCTCTGCTCTGCTCGACTTTGCTTCGCTCTACAAAGTACATTTGATACAATTTTGCACATGTACAGCATGACAGTTTCCAGTAAAGTGGCACACGCACCTTTAATGTTCCCGACTCATATTGGGTTTATTCCTAATATTCTATTGTTGAGAACGTGCTTCGAAAAACAATATAAAGATTTTTACATACTAATAAGAAAAAATAAGCACACGCTCCATTTATTAGCTTTCAACGGTAAGCTCGTTTTTTTGCGAAATCTTTTGATATAAACCTTCTTGTCTTTCACATGTGAAATGAGATAGAAAGCGAATGAGGACAACACAGGAATATATTTCTTTCGGCGTATGTTTTATTAATTGTAAGGGTTGTCGTCCCCTAGTCACAGCCACGAGCAGCTAGTGCCAGCCAAAAAGAAAAAGAAAATAGATATCATCGAAATAAGTAAGTTCATTTTACATTACTGTGATTATTTAGTAACTAGCTTCGCCCCGCGGGTTCTGCCGCGCAAAATTTAAAAAAAATCTTGGCATGGAGGCGTTCGCAGTTCGTCTCTTCTTGCGTTTCGAAAAAGAGACGTTTCTTGCGTTGCTCGGCCAGGCCAGAGCTATGCGTCACCTGCCAGTTAATATAGCAGAAGTAGGCCTGAGATGGTGGTGCGACGTGTTCTGCGCGGGCCTCTCTAAACCGAAAGGGGCCAAAGCTCTCCGCACCTCGTGTGGCTGGCTACTGTTTAAGAGGCGGCTAAGGTCAGCCGGGGTTCTCGGGGGCTTCCTTTCCAGGGTATACCCGAGTCACTTCCAAGACTCACTTGTGTTAGAACACCGTTTGGTTTTAGTCGGTTCGATTCCGACATACCACTTCACCGCTAGCCTCGGTTAGGTGATGACCCGTGGGGGTATCCACACGATAAAAAGGATTATGCGATGCACGGCTCTCTTGCACTACTACTACTAGGGTCATAGAACCGAGCCGAGTGTTGAATTATTTTAATTTTCCATTATCTCCTAAGTTATGGTCCAAATAACGTGCTAAACATGGTAAAGTTTATCTCCATAAAATTGTCTTTGTGATGAAGTGAAACCTTTCGTTCGTAAGAGTAATAATAAATTAGATTTTAATTTTAAAAAAATATGCTTCTGTATTATGCTTACTGAGATAGCCATATGATATTCCGGACTTTTATTTGATGTACTAAGAACCAATAATTTTATAGAACATTGGATTTATGTATCACTAGCATAAGTAATAGCGTTAATCCAGGTCTCCAGCTATCTACATAATAAGTTTAATCGCAATTGGTCCAGTGGTTTTTGCGTGAAAGAGTAACAAAAATCCATCCATCCAAACTTTCACATTTATAATATTATAGTGGGATTAGTAGGATTAATTGTTACGCTAACCCACGCGCGCTTTTTCTTCTGACTTACTTAACAAAAATCAATATTTAAGGCTAGCAGAGATGAGTTACCTAATGCTACATAGCTTTACATTTACCCTCATGAATCTGGCTATCATATACAAAAATATTTTTCGGACTGAAAGTTTCAGAGATTCGTGAATTTAAATAAACAAACAAAAAAAACTCTTCAGTTTTACAATATCAGAATAGATAATATGTGATCCATATTTATTAATTTATTTATTTAAGTTCTAAAAACACATCGTAGTTTCAGAACTCGACGATGATTATGAGGGTCAAATTTGTATTGTTATTATAACTAATTATTACAGTAATTATGCAAACTTTAATCGTTGTTTTACATACATTATTTGCGGTTCTGTACTTATAACCGAATAAAAAAAGTCCGTAATTACTTAGTCATATAACCAGCCCCTACGCTTACAAAAGCAATATACCAATTCAGCTTAATCATCTTTACGAGTAATTATACGCCCATAATTTCATCAAGTTTCCCAAACACCCGCATACATGCGGTTAAGGGGTTCGACCTGACCTTAAGGTCATTTGTGGACGTGTTTATAATGCTTAGTGAGAATGAGAGCGTGGGAGCCTTTTATGCTGAAGTCTCAAGCTACTCTGATCCGATCAATCAAACCACTTCAACATGCTATTCAATAAAATTCAATGAAATAAAAATACATTTTGTATTCGACAAAAGTACCTACTTTTGTGAAAAAAGATTAGATCAAACTTTTTTTACAATATCATCTTAAAGAATAATTTTAAATGTCTTCTTAGCAAGAATTATGCTTGGAACGTACTTGAAAGTGAAAAGATGAGGAGCAATAGATTATCGTGATATGAACACGTTTTTTTTATGGCATAGGCGGGTAAATGAGCAGACGGGTCGCTGATGGTAAGAGTCTACCGTCGCCCATGGACACTCAATCAAACATTTTATTATTTGGCGCCGACTCAAAATAAGTTAATTCAAAATTTGATAGTTTATGTAAATAAGGTCAATATTAGAGTTTATTTATTTTTTGCTTTTTAGTTCTTTTCGTCGGTTAAATTTTTTGTTAAAAAGATTTTTATTTTATGATTTTTTTTCATCATCAGCTCAGCTACATGATGTGATGATTTCTAAACGCAAATACCTGATAAAGCAATGAAAAGTAAACAGAAACACTATTTGTTCCTACAATTTTCAAGGGTTTCTCTCAATTTTATCAGGATCCCATCATCAGATCCTGACTTCCTGGACATGGGACCACTCTTGAGGTATACCCTATCCAACAAAAAAAGAATAATCAAAATCGGTTTATAAATAACGGAGTGAGGGCTGAACATATATTAAATATATATATATATATATATATTATACGATCGAATTGAGAACCTCCTTTTTTTTTCGTCGGTTAAAAATAAAAAGTGTTAAATCTTGTAGTTTGACGACCTTTTGTGTCCGAGTCACCGGAGTCACCAAACACGACACTAGATTTTCAAAAGACTTTCTGGTAATACTGCATAATATCTTCTTCTTGCCTTAACGAACCGTTAAACTTATTTAAGGCTGACATTAAATTAGGATTCTATATATCCTAAGGCATCCCTCGGGTAATCTTCACGCATCCGAGTAGCGAGACTGAAGGCGTCTAACGAGGTTTAGTTCCTTTACTATAAGTACTTGTAGGTTGTTTACAAATGGCTAACAAGTGTTGTACTTACCGTTTAAGTTAAATGGTTTAGGTCTTAACTTAAATATGCAAGCAAACACACACACATAAACTTTTGGGTGTAGTATAATGCTTGCATTTTTAAAGCCATTAAAGCCACATTCGAATTTGCAGACAAATTGTTTTTGTGAATAAACATGATTGTTTATCACAAGTACATCTACATGAAGCACAGAAATATTTGGTACTAGCAGCACCCCGCGGTTTCACTCACTATTAAAAAAAATAAAAACTGATAATGGAAGTGCCGTTAAACCAGTACAGCATTCGTAAATAAATAATTAGAGCCGATAAGGTTACCGCAATAATTATATTGCGGTAACCTTACGTTTATGAAGGACGAGTTAGATGCGAGAATAAACGTTAATTGCAGTTTGGACTCAGGTAAACAGAAATGGAGATGTTTAACCAGCAATTAAATAATATTATTATAACATTCAGTTTTGTGTAAAAGCACAAAGTGAAATTAAAGTAGCATAATCACAAGGGAATTCAGCAGTAACTACGTAGTTTTCATGAATTTATTCAAAATGAGTTAATAATCAAAGCTTTTGAATGTAATAAACTGGTCCCTCTCTAGATTCAATATCATGTTGGCGTTCTTACACAGTGTACAACGTTGCTACTTCTTTTCCCGAAGGCGCTTTTATTAACCCAATACGTTTTTGTATGTATGTATTAGACTACTATTAGTGATATGAAAATATAATAACACTACCATACTTAACTACTGTAAATATTCATGAAACGACGTGATCAGCTGATGACTTCGAAGAGCTTAGGGCGATATTTTGTTTAAAAAAATTGGATTTCTTATTTTGTTTGTCTTGTGGTCAGTGATCGTGATCACTGATCACACCTCAACCACATATTCAAGTAAAAAAAAAGAAAACTTATAAAAGTACTCTCATTTCTTGAATACAGACTGACGTTGACCACGGCAAGTGCAACCTGGTCGAAACGTCAGGAAAATCAAAGGTAATGTAATACCTATTAAATACATGATCGCTTTAATTCCCGTCAACATACGAGTGGATAAATATATTATTATCGAACGCGAAAGTTTAAAAGTTAATATGATTGTGGAGGTTGAACAACAGTATATTAATACCTATAAATAGTTGAATTTGCTTTTATGATTGAAATAAACTAATATCGAAAAATATTAATCGAAGTTTGATGAAGTAAGCCCACCCGCAGTAGTATAGCTTCTTAAACCTATTTTTGGAGGTAGTACCTATCTATACTAATATATAAAGCTGAAGAGTTTGTTTGTTTGTTTGCTTGAACGCGTTAATCTCAGGAACTACTGGTCCGATTTGAAAAATTCTTTCAGTGTTTGATAGCCCATTTATCGAGGAAGGCTATAGGCTATATAACATCACGCTACAACGAATAGGAGCGGAGCATCAATGAAAAATGTTCCAAAAACGGGGAAAATTCTCTCTCTTATGAGTTATGAACTTATGACGCAGACGAAGTTGCGCGGATCAGCTAGTTAAAAATATATCTCCTGATACTAAAGGTAAAGTTTGTGAGTTTGGATGTTCGGGGTAATCTCCGGTACTATTGACCCGATTTTGAAAATTCTTAGTGTTGGATAGCCCGTTTGTAGAGGAAGGCTATAGGCTATATAACATCACGCTACAAACAATAGGAGCGGGCCATCAATGAAAAATGTTGCAAAAACGGGGAAAATTTATAAACGCAGACGAAGTTGCGCAGGTCAGCTAGTATTTTATATATATTTTATATTACTAGCTACCCGCGACTCGTTGCTGTGGCTAAGTAATTTGAGATAAAAAAGTATCCTATCCCTCAAATTAAAACAAACTTCAAATTGTGCAAAATTTCATTAACATCGGATCATTAGTTTAGGAGTTCATCGCGAAGAACCAACGTGACACAATTTTTTTATATAAGTATAGGGATTTTGGTAGGCACGATTTTGGTATTAATCTACTCTGCAAAACGTTATTGTTGCCACTTTAGATAACGTATGTGTGCAAATATGTACTACCTCTAACTAGACCTTGAACTTTAACATTAAATCGATTATAAAAAATCCTTTTATTGATTTTAAAGCATTTTCATGTCAGCTGTATAGAACTACTACGCTAGTAAACACTATGCTATGTGCCATGTTTAATGAATGTATCGGAAAATGTATGTGCCATTATGAAAAGCGTTTGGGAAATTTGCCCAGTAATCCGTAGAACAGTGTTGTACGTTACTCTTACAAAAAAATACGTTTACTCATTATTATTTTTATTACAATTACATATCAGTATTATTACTTTTTCTCTTATATTTGACGACCTGTTTAGGTCGATTCGATTCCTGCTCAGTGCAAATGTTTGTATGCAGGAATTTGTCTATTTGTCAGTTAGTCTGGTTGTGTCTGTGTAAAATATGTAAATATTTACAAAGACTGGTTCTAATATGTATATATAGTAAGTACGGCACACTGAACTTCTGCGCTCCTGGCCGCTCATGTTTGAATTTTCAATGTTATATTTTTTTAAACTTAAGAAACTCAATCATTGATTAAAAAAAAAATTGCCGGGAAATCGCGTGTCAATTGTTTTTATCACAACTTGAAGTTCGTCGTCCGTAGCAAAAATGGAATTAACGCGGAAAGATTTAAGGGCGATGATCAACCAGCACGTGAAAAACATGCCTTTAGGCCAATGGTCCTCATGTTTATAAAAAATGGTTTGACAGAATGAAAAAGTGTTTAAAATCTAATCGTGAATACTTAGAAAAGCAGTAAATATATTACTTTACATTTAAATTGTTTTAGTAATGAGTTACGCAAAACTTTCAGTGTACCCCAGGTACATATTATTTTATTACTAAAGCCAAGTATGTATGTGTATCTACACCTGTATACGTGTAGATAGCATTTTTCATCATTAATGCTTACTAATTGTGTCTAGTCAACAACATGTCGGCAAACAAATCATTATCTGAACTAGATGCTAGTATTGACAGGTTGCGTGCACCACAGATTGGATGAATAGCAAATGATGTTGTCAGTCGTGAATGTCGGTGCAAATAATTGACGCAATATGTCATGCAGTCTGAGGCCGTTGGTAACTGGAAGTAGGCTTTTTAAATAATTATATCAGCAACTGTACCCATAGAAATCTAAGTTATTTTATTGCATTTATATTTACGCACATGAATATAATGCAAAAAAAGCCTATAACTGCATGTTTGTCGGTTGAATCGTCACGTAGTTGTACCAATGAAGGTGTTAGCCCGGTTGATCGGTAATCGTGAGTTTGTATTGTATTTTTGAACGCTTTAATCTCTGGCAGTACGGATTCGATTTAAATAATGATTTTCGTGTAACTTCACACTGAGACTTACTAAAAATAGCTAAGTACTAGCTGGTAAACAATAAAGTTGCAGGTCGAATGTTGGGGGGCGCTGATAATATTGTCAATCATGATCATAAAAGAATGTTGATCAAGTTCGATTTTAATATGATGCTTGTCAATTACTTATTGTCAATGTGTCATTTTTTATTTCATTATATTATAATGTCCACCTTGTCTTTAGACCTTTTAGGGTGTAAAGATACTTAAAATGTATAATATTTATTTTTTTATTATTATTTGCTATTTAATTTAGAGGCCTAAGTTACATAACTAATGTAAAATTGAACAAAACTGTCACTGTAAAAATAATATATATAGCAATAAAAAATATTTTCTTTCTTTTTTCTTTCTATAAATCACGCGAAGTTCAATTAAGTTCTGAAACTAACATGTGGCCTACCTGATTGAAAGTTTAAAGACACCAGTTACTATTGTCTATAAACTACTCGTTTCACACCTGTTGACTATACTCATCAATTGAATCAAAACACCACACAAACAAACTTCAATCTCTATACAGTACTCATCTCTACACATGTGGCAGTTATGTATTGCCGGTCCACCGTTATATCCAGGAGATTTCGAGATCTCTAAAGATACAGCCTGCGGGAGCGTGCGAGCTCCACTGTTATCCTATTATGGCTCACGTAGCTTACTTGCTTAGCTGTAGTCTGTGGCATTATTGAGAATATGCAGCCGGAGATAATGTTGGGTTGAAATTAAATTGAAGTATTTCACTTACTAGAAAGTGCATATAATTTTGTTATATTTTATAAAAGCAATTTCGTTTACTACTTATCAAGCCCCGGCCAGTGCATACTGAAATAATTTATAAAAATAACTTTACACACTTTAGACACGGCCGTCTTATACCAAACTAGGTTCATCAATTAGCCTATCATAGTCCACTGCTGGACATAGGCCTCTCCCAATGTGCGCCACAGCACCCGGTCCTCCGCCTACCGCATCCAGTCCATCCCTTATACCTTCTTCAGGTCGTCGGTTCATCTGGCTGGGGGGCGTCCTACTTTCCGTTTGATGATTCGCGGTTTCCACTCTAGGACCCGTCTGCTCCAACGGCCATCGGTCCTTCGGCATACGTGGCCAGCCCATTGCCACTTCAGCATGCTTATCCTGCGAGCTATGTCGGTAACTTTGGTTCTTTGTCGGATGATCTCATTACGAAATTTATCCTTCAAAGAGACTCCAAGCATAGCTCGCTCTATAGCCCGTTGCGTGACTTTCAATTTGTGGACTAGCCCCATCGTTAGTGTCCACAAACTAGGTTGAGCCTGCACTATGATGACCAGACTACTGATAAACTTATTTATTACTACATACAATATACATACATACATATTATAGATGAATTACACCCAGACACAGAACAAATGATCGTGTTCATCACACAGTTATTTGTTCTGGGAGGGAATCGAACCCACCCATGACACAACAACTAGATAAACAGGCCCGTCAATGAAACGAAATATTATAGCGTATTTTTGTATGAAATAAATCACGTTACATGCATCAAAATATTGTTCGGTATTTGTTCCCAGACCGGCCACAACACGAATAAAGTTTATATATTACAGCGGACTGCGGCCCAGTCCAGCCCAGCCCATACCCGGCCACGCATTACTGTGGCTAAGTAATTTGCAATAAAAAAATATTCTGACTGTAAATTGAGATAAAAAATATCCTATCTCTCTGGTTGGATCAAACTGCACACAGTGTGCAAAATTTTATTAAGACCGGTTTCTTGACAATGATAAGAAAATCGACATAATTTTCTCGTTAAATGACTTTTTAAACATTAATGACAGCTGAGTGCTTTTGTAGACATCCATTTTCATTAAAAATACGGTCATTATCTTTCGCCATTAATATTTTGGAAGTTCTGGATTTAAAATGAGGAAATGAATTGATATTTTAATGAATATCAAACGATGTAGATAAGTAGTAGTTCAGTAGGTCAATTTCAAGACTGCTGCGGCGGATATTTTAGCGCTATTTTTGAAGGGTTCAGTTGTCAACAAAGAACCCTCTTAGTTTCGCCATGTCTGTCCGTCAGTCGTACGTGTTTCTGCAGCTTAGCTCAAAGACTCTTAGCACTAGAAAGCTTTAATTTGACATGGGCATACATATTTATTACGCCGAGAAAATGATAAAATAAAATCTTAAAACGATTTATTTTAGGGTATCTTCCATTAACGTAAAGCGGGGATAATTTTTATCCTTTCTATCTCATAAAAATATCAATCAACAATATTGTGGAAGTGTGAAAATCACTGCTAGCTGAATGATTGGTTTTGTATATGTTAAAATGTTGGCGAAAGTAATAGATATAAAGAAGTTAAAACTATTACAGCAGGCGACTAACATTTAAAATGTATTTGGAGTAAGCCTGAAAAACGTGCAACTAGCCACCTACTTTTTCACAAGGAGTCAATTCGCACGCAAATATTTTCCCTCTGCGCGAATAGACACCTAATATTAATTATTTTAAAAAGAGGTAACTCGCTCGCTTTGTGTGAACAGATTTGTGCGAAACAAAAAAAAAAATTAATATAACATTTTGTAACACCTTGCATTGTGGGCTTAGTGGTCGATTCGCACGAATCTGTTCGCACAAATCGTGCGAGTTACTTCTTTTTAAACAATTACGCATCGTACGTTTTTAGTTTTTTTAAATATATTTATTACAAAAAGGCGGCGTGTTATAAATTTAATGTGTGTATCTGTGTATTTGTATATCTGTGTCATATCTTCTAAACGCATAACCCGATTTTGTTTTAAAGATGACTTGATCAAAAGTGTTCTTAGCTATAATTCAAGAAAATCTGTTCAGCCGTTCGAAGATCATCAGCTATTCTAAACGTTGAAGGGATTTCTGAGTATTTTAAATTTTAAATTTATACTTGTTAGTGGAAACTTTGCATCCTTTGTTCTGGCTATAAGCAGCATCGAAAACTTAAAATCTTTACTAATTTTTTTTCTCTTCTGTTCCGCCTAAAATTTAACACATGGACCAGCCAATATTCTCGCACTTTTCACAGCGACAGTTATTCTTGATAATGTTAAAATGTAAAACACTTCAAGTATTTAGTTAAAGTAAAAGCTTTGGACAGCGACTTTTACTCGCGAGAGATGCATATCCGGTGACAACTTGTGGTACGCAATCTTGTTACATAAATTGAATTTTCGTTTCTATAGGAAATGAAATGGCAGTAAAACCTACTTAATTCGAGTTTTTAATTTCTCTTCATTTATATCCAACATAAAATAGTCACTTTCCTAGTAAGAAATGTGGAACAATTAAATTATTTTAATTAAAACTTTCTAAAGAACCAAATTACATCGAGTTTACGTCTAACGTGTCGGGTCGTTTTTTACTAAACATTTTTCAACAACTTTGGACAAGTTCCAAAGTTGTTGAAAAAAAGGAAAGAGATAATAATATTTGAGTTTATTTAAGAATCTCCCGAATTGAATAACTTTTCGTTTTATTCTATGTTGTTCATAATACGAGTTGTGCTAAATTGTGTAATTCAATTTCTTGTAAAATAAGTAATTAACCATAATGATGTATGTGAGGTCAAATCCGCAGTACATCTATTTATTTTTTGAGGTTAATTTTCATTTGTCGAAATATCAGTGCCGAATCATTGTTGTTTGCATTTTATAATGAAACATTTTTATACGCTAATAAGCTTACTGAGATGCATTCTGTTTTTTTTTGTACGGTGATTAAAACTAGAGTAAAAATACGACAATGGTGCCGATTTTGTAACACCACTCTCTAACTAAAATCTGACAAAATTTTCTTTAAATAAGATATAAACCTTGTATACTTTGAAACAAGGTCTTATTTCAAATTTAAACAAGTACAAGTTAAACAACTTTAATACCACGTAGCGAGAGCCGCTATTCGTTGTAGCCATCTCTTTTGCTCTGGGTTTTTAGTAGCTTTCTTCACAGGTGTCGTTTAGAATAACGTCATCTTAATTCGTTTTAAACAAGTTTTTATACATTTGAATTATTGGGGATTATCGCTGTAGGGGGAAAATTATACGGCATTTGAATAAATCGGGACTCTCGCTGAATAGAAATAAAGTGGAGTTTACGTTGACAGGTTTTAGTGATATTTAGTGGCGCTGAGAAATAGATGCCAGTAACAATTAGGCCTTGTTACGGAGAAGACGAGGTTGATTTTATATGAAGAAATTAAGTCGGATTTTAGTTTAGTGAGTGTATCATAGAATCGGCACCAACATAATTGAAGGAGGTAGGCTAGATCTTCCATCCTACAGAAGATCGCGTTTAGACAGCACTACCAGCGTAGCCGAGTACGTTTTCTGGTGACTAGGGTCTCATTCTATAAAAGGAATGCGCAACAAAGAAAAGCTTTCTCTCAAGCGGTCGTGCTTTTTTTTTTCAAACTAAATCAATTATCTGTCGTCTGCACATAATGCTCCTAAAATTTGACCACACCTTTCTGTAAGAACTTGTATACATATTTGTATGTACATATATTTACGTACGTATATGTACATACATTTAAGCATTAACATCAAATAATAGACTAATTAATGCTGAGAATCCTGTAGCGGGTACTGGTAAAATCATACAAGAGCTGTATGTATCTATTTCACATGATTCGATATTCAGATACCATGTAATAGGATTCGTATTTGAATATACGAACGTACCTATATTTATATAGTTATTTAGTGTTTACAAAATATACAACGTTAGCAATATCATCATTATTAAAAATATTTTCTCAAATACCTAGAATACGCACGGAATATTATAATGGACCGGGTAATGTTATAGCGAGTGGTATAGAATTTCTCGGTGGGTGATATTAGTACTTGGTATTTATTAGATATTCACCGATATTTTAAATGATAGGATTCCTCTGAAATACCGTAAAAATATCGTAATCTAATTCTACATCAAATGCTTCGTTAGCTTTCCAGTTCAGGCAGTGGGTGGAGAAAAAAAAGCTTTCGGGTATAGTGCTTAGACTCAAAATAGTCTGCACATGCTAAAAATTGGCAAATGGGGATATAGATTAGCTTGCGAGGTAGTTAACACTTTATTGCGTGGCTACTAGAGTCGCAATTTTATAAAATAACTTTTAAATAATTTTGAAACCTCTTTAATTGGCTTTCATTGGCAGTAAGATCAATACGAAACAATCGTAAACATCCCATTGGTTTAATTTGTTTACATTCGACTGGTGTCGTATACTTAATTACAAACCTTCCCTTAGTGGGGTGTTGTCACAAGGCTTGTGTACGCATCCTTAAATATTTATGGGATCGAATAATGAGCCTAGCTGTTGGTAAATTAGAACTATAACATACATAAATATCAATGTACAATATTTGCCCTTAAGATTTGATCAATTATTTCTTGGTACTGTAGAAATTTATATTAACCAAAGTGTAAAGGAGAAGTTAAAAGATTTTATGTGTGTGTTATTCCCGTAAATACATAAATGAATAAATTAATTTAAAACAATTGAATCCAGTTATCCAATGAAAATGTAAAAAAAAACTATTAATAGCTACTGACTGGAAAGATATTGAGAAGAAGAAAAGTAAAAAGTCAAAAGAATTACAAAGTAACTCAGACAGAAACGAATAGATGTAGGTCCGCATGTTTGTTATTGAAAAGGAAAGTGTTCAATTATTATATTCAATAACTTATAAATTGGCAGTGCTTACGGCAACATGTAGTAACTATTCTTACTTTTGTTTTAATTTTTTTTATATTGCTTTAGTGATTTCGGCAATAACGGTATACTGATAGTGGAGACTTCAAGAAATTTATAGACTGCTCGACTGCGCTGGGTCCAACTAGTGATCTCATTGGACTAGTTCTTTCTGAGCTATAGTTTCCATTAAAGTAAAACGCACTGTAGCTACTGCTAGGAATCCTTGTATAGTTACTTCATAGAAAATGGCTGAATATTTTTTTTTATTTTTTTAGGCAGGCAAACTAGGCAGAGCCTGTACTATGGTAACCAGATTGCTGATAAACATTCTTATATTTCTAAATACATATATATTATAGATAAATAATACCCAGACACAGCAAAAATGATCATGCTCATCACACAATTATTTGTCCTGTGTGTAGAAATCGAATCCACGACCTCTGGGCTTAGCAGTCAGGATCACTAACCACTAGACCAACAGGCTAGTCAATAATATATTTTAATTCGCATACCTACTTCAGCAGAGTATTTATTATTTACTTTGAATAAAAAATGCTATCAAGGATTCAGAAAGTATTGCAATACATTTCCAATAACGTTTCAGCAGTAATAACTTTTCTCTCTATTAACATTCAGCTTTCAACTGATACAGAATTAGTCAGAAATAAGGGCAAATTACATATTTATACAAAAGTGAAGTATTCCTAAAATTGAAAAAGCAATGAAAATTTTACTTGTGATTACTTACTGGAAGATAAAATATTGTACAGATATATAATAAATATAATTAGAATATTTATTAGCTTGAGAAGTAATTTACAAAGGTCTTACTCAGAATTACAACGTCTACTACAGCATATATGAAAATGAATGAAGTAAAAAAATATAACTCTCAATAATTTAGGCACTAAGCAGCAATATTTATGTAAGAAAGAATATAAACAGAAACCGATGCTCAAAAAAAATCTGTTTCGAAATCAACCTAGGCCATTTTATTTAAGTTTTATTTGTAACAGGTATTTGTGACAAGAGTACAAGCTTATTCTTTGGATAATGTGTTTATACCTACATAAGCCCAAATCTACGAGTAAGTATTTAGAAATGTCGTACATCAAGAAACCTTGAATTATCACCAAAAGCGTCCTTATCAAATTTGTTAACGTTTGAGCCTAGTATGTATTTTTATATATAGTAGATATAGAAGTACAATAACAGAATAATACGTACAGAAACCAGTCAACCAGAAAAAATTTGAACGTTAGAACGTTAAACATTAGTTGCTACCAATAACATTTTTTTAAATCTATTACATTGTATCTACATACCCCAGCCAAAACACTGTTCGTCGTGTCTAAAACTCGTTAGGAAAAGTCGGTGTATTTATTTGGCAAAATAGAACGACGGACGGGACATTGTGATGTCGCCTCGGGCAACAATTTGTGGCCGACGACATTGTCACATAAATGTCAGCCTAATTGTGTTGCAGGTATATTGTTTGGTTTTCATTAAACCCTGGCTCTGTTGCCTCCAGGTTACAGTGATTTTAATTAATTTTAATGAAATCAATTCGAGTGAAAGAGGTCAGAAAAAATATATTCTCGAACGAAAAGTATTGTCGTCTTTCTTTATTTCGGGTATTTTAAATTATTTTTACCATCAAAACGAATATTTTAGAAGCAGACGTGAGATGAGAATATTAATATGCGTATCTGCTTCAACTAAGGAAAAATTATCTTAGAAGAAATTTAAAAGTGATGGCAAGATATGTGGTAACTGGTAAGCGTCCAGTATATAGGATTGTGATAAGATAGCGCGCGCGCGGGATTATGATTGCACGAGTTGCCCGCACACGCATATATCGCGTCCACCACCGTTGCATTATGATTATGAATGTCTTTACTAACTGTTGTGTGTTTATTATCCCTCCTGAGAGTCGAAGGTTCAATATCCTACTAATATTATAAACGTGAAAGTTTGTGAGGATGTATGGATGTTTGTTGTTCACGGAAAAACTACTGAACCGATTGCGATGAGACTTGGTGTGTAGATAAGTGGATGGATTAACACATTTTCATCCCGTTACTCCTTAGGCCCCGGGACTTACGCGGGTGAAACCACGGGGCACAGCTAGTGGCTTATACATTTTGAGTTGTGAAAATCCTTAAACCGAGAACATAGACCTAGTTAGTTACGATTGTTACGAACGCCAAGGGTGTATTATCTTTCAGCTTTAGAGTTCCAGGGGTAGTCTCGCTGTGAGGCCGTTCAATATTATAACAGTAATCACTACATACAGGGTGTAAGTGACACCGTACCGAATCCTGAAATAGTGTATTTAGATCATCATTCTGAGTGGAAAATGATTGAAAATTTCTGCCGGCAAAATCATTTATATATTTTTTTTTTGCTTAAGTGATATCACAATGAGTAAACAGAACATTTGATTGAAAAAAATCAGTAAATACCCCATACGGCCAAAAACTCAATATAAAACATTTATGCAATCAGCTGTTTCGACGGCGCCGTGCGCTGAAGGTCATTCACCGTCCCGCACACGTATCCGTGTCGCGTTACATTGCGTAGTTGAAAATCAAACTATTGACTGTAAATCCTTAATCTCGCATTTTTATGATGAACAGACTTTTGCATTCTGATAAGTATCTCAAGAAAGTCGTTTTTGTGAATTATTTGCGACGGTGTTACTTACACGCTGTATTATAAAACAAAGTACCCCGCCGCGTCTGTTTGTTCGCGATAAACTGAAAAACTACTGAACGGATTTTCATGCGGTTTTCACTAATAGACAGAGTGGTTCATGAGGGAGGGTTAGATGTACAATTTGTTAAGATTTTGTGTAAATTTATTGAAACATGTTGATGATTGTTGAAGATGTCTCTGCTACCCGTGCGAAGCCGGGGCGGGTTACTAGTATATAATATTGGAAAGTGGAATATACCAAGCATATATCGCAAGTATCTGTTTCAGTATAGTTTTCAGAACCTAAAATTTTAATGTTGTTGTATAACGCTGCGATGTTAGAATGTTGTGATATGACCTTCGTACACGTTGTAGGTACGTAATAAAACTTACGGATAATAGGCTCATTAACGTAACAGTCGTCTGATAATCTTTTCTATCGGATAATAATTGCTGGTATGGAGTAAATTCAAGGTATTTTTTTGATAAATACATTTCTGATTGAGATCGATTTTTACGTCATTATTACGTCAAGCTTGCTGTCATAATACCATTGTGACTGTGATAATGTTCTAGGTATATTTTTGTGACTGTTAATTGGTTTTTTTTTTTCATAGAAATAAGGAACTGATGGATGGTGAATTGGTGAGTGATTGCCGGTGCCTTTAAACACTCTTAGTGTTAATGTTGTCACTAGTGCGTTTCTATTATCTAGGGTTTCTAGCGATCCTACTAATAAACAAAAAATATTACATATCTACTAAGTCAGGTTCAGGTGGGAGAGCCATGCTTCGGCACGTATGGGCCGTCTCGTCCGGAGTGATGCCACGGCCTCACCGGTTACCGAAGGCCCTAACCCTCCCCGCCCCCTCTTCCACCCTTCCCTCCCCTTCCTCCTCTTCCACCCATCCCCCCTCCTACCCTTCTCCTATTCCCACCTTAAAGGCCGGAAACGCACTTGTGACTCTTAAGTTGCAGGTGCGCATGGGCGGCGGTAGTCATTTACCATCTGGTGACACGTCTGCTCGTTTGCCCCCTATACAATACAATACAATATTCTTTATTGTACACCATGAGGAACATTTCAAAATATTTACAAAGATTGTTACACTATATAAAAAAAAAATTAAGTAGTTTAACGACCCCTTCTATAAAGGTACCTACTCTATAAAGTTAAGATATTGTATAAAGATACTTCTGCCTTGTTTCGCATTTCATTATTTAACTTCGTTTGAAGTTTTACGTTTACATATTTGAGATAATGTTGGTCAAATATAAAAATTCTTTTATTTTCTCTCACAATTGATAAACAAAACAGGTGTTAAAGCGGAATACGTAGTATGTAGTCTACATTGTGAGAGCTGGTGCCTGTTAAGGGTTCTTGTAAACCTGTATGGCGCCCATTACACTGTAGGTTTTGCTGTCAGTTTAGCCACAATCAAAACGGTGATTAACGAATAACCTATCTTCTAATGCAGTGATTGACGGTTGCATGATGAGATTTTAATGTCGATATTATTTCATCAATCACTAACGAACATCCGTAAACCATGACTTTTTGGTAATGATCGACGTTTGCATGAGCGTCTAATGGACGCCTATTACAAGTCACCAGGCCCCATCCGGCAGTTGTATACATTGTACCTTCAGGAAAACTAGTCTTAAGTACATGGTCGAGAAAAAAATCAGTGAGAACAAGTAAATAAGTAAGTATATAGGTAAAGAAAAGCAAAGAAAAATAAAAAGAATAAGCATACGAGTGGGTGTTAATGAATTGGTATTAAATTATTGTTTGTGTTTATCAAAATACATACCTTTACGGGTACATATACGATTCCCGGGGACTTCCTTCCTAGGATATACCCGAGTCCCTTGCAATAGACCCACTTATGTCGGAACACCGTGTGGTTTTAGTCGGTTCGATTCCGACATACCACTTCACCGCCAGCCCCGGTGAGGTGATGACCCGTGGGGGTTTCCACACGATAAAAAAGGGGTGCATATACGCATACAGCGTACCACTTTTAAGTACGCTGTACCTACTCATATGTAGTGTTAATAAATATAGAAATCTTTTATAAAGTGAAGTGTGAAATCTTACTAATATCGTAAACTGATGGATTGATGAATGTGTGTTACTCTTTCTGGATGAAATTTGGCACAGATCATAGTCTGGAATAGGTTAATTTTATCCCGGAAAATGTAAGGTTCCCGTAGGATAGATTTCACCAAAATTTCCACGCGATCGAAGACGTGGGCAATAGCTACTAAATATATAATTTATAACTTTACTATAATATGTCTGTATTTAGCAATATATAAGTATGTTTATCAGCAGGTTACCATCGTACAGGCTCTGCCTACTTTGGGATCAATACAATCAATCTTTGTGTGTGAGATGTGTGAAGTTATTATTATTATATATAATTGACATCATTGACTTGTATGCAAGCCGAATTAAACGTGTAACCCTATTTATGTTACTGTCGCTTAGGCTTTCTCTTTGTAAATATAAACGCGTTTCAAAAAATAAAAATTACAGAAGTTTAAAATTCTATAGTGTTATAAAACTTTCATTAAACTCTCATTTTGAACCGCAAAAAAATATTACAATTTGTAGAGAATTTTTCTTTTTCGTTGTCCTCTGTGCCCTGATTAATATTGACCTCCAGGCTTTGGTGTCTTGTTTCATTATTGTAATATAATTTCTTAAAATTTTGTAATATTCCTGAAATATTTTCTAATTTAATGAAATAATTTGGGAATTATCTTATAAAAATAATTGGCGTGAGTTTCTATTTATTCAAGGAATACAGATGTCTAATATTGAAATGGTCACCTTAAACATCATGTTGTTAGTTATAATTAGGAAACAAGTACCTGGGCGAAAGAGCTTCGTTCGGTAGCTTTTTGTAAAATCGTAATTTGTTTTTTTTTTAAATATGTATTTTTTTTTAAATTGCGTTTTTACAAGAAATACAACTGTGCAGTTGAACTTAAAATGCAAAACTGTATTTGTATACAAAATTTCATCAAAACCGTTAGAGCTGTTTCCGAGATATCCGAAATATAAATACATACATAAATAAATTCATACATACAAGTATTGCTAGTTTAAAGCAATAAGAATAAGATACAATCTCACAACTTTTTGCGGTACAAGAACTGCGTTGCGACTTGCATATGTTTTTGATGGGATGCGAGTCACATTCACTATAATAATACCATGAATATCCTCCATCCAACAAAGGTTTTAAAGTTAGATTTATAAATTTTCGTCTTAAAATATTTTGGCGGAATCGATTTGTTAAGCGGTATTGATTGAGCATCGGACTACTTACAGATTAATTACGATCTAGCCTCCACAACACGATACTATATTAAAACAACATATTGATTGCCATAGGTCTTTAAAACAGCCAAGATTACCTCACCGCACGATTTGAAGGTACAATGTATAGTTTGTGATTAGTGAGTGACGGGACCGATGCCTGATGTTTTGTAAGAAATTACTGCCTTAATTTCTTACATTACTTCCTGTCAATGTGGGCACATAGCCATGATCAAAGTCTAAATTTTATCTCAAGTATTCGCTGCTATGTTTGTTACATATTTGCTTTTACGTCAGCAAAACGCAAATCAACATCATCGTCACACAATCATCAATGGATTGATATCTGTGACGGTAATATACCTATGTAGATAACTGTTTCTATAACGAACCTGTAACACTACATAATTATGACGTCAAAACCAGTATGACTAACGATTCAGAAATTTAATATAATAATATAATATTCCGGATATGTTACACATCGCTATCTAGCCTCAATTGCCTCAAACTTCATAAGCACAGCGTGTACCTACTGTGGGTTATTCAATACGGATAAACATCCTTTTTTTGTAAATGCATACATATAAAACACTCAGATCAATAAAATGTATTTCCGATTTGCAAATAAAATAATGTCTTCGAATATTGTTCTTTTCTTGAAAACAAGGCCCGATATGGATCTGGCCAAGAACCTTACTCAATACTTTAAAAATAAACTTTATTTACAAATTTAACACGTAGCATTGTTATTATGTCTAATATTTCGAGGTGTGTATAAATGTTTTCGTTTTGTGGTTAGTCAAGTTTATAAATCAGTTCTCTAGCGCTGTTTAAAACATAATAATACAATAGATTCGTCATCTTACTAAGATTTTATTTTTTATTTCTTTTAAACGTAATATTTAAGTTTTATATTCAAAAATTATTAAGTATTAAAAATATAATATAAAATAACATGAACAAGTATCTAATGGTGTTTATGTGAAATAGTTTTACGTTTGGCTGTAGGTATAGTTTTTATAACTTATTCAATCAAGTGCATCAAGTTGCTAGACAAAATAAAAATCTTACCACCTTATTAATTTTAACACTTTAAAAAAAAGTTAAACCGACTTCAAAAAGCACTAAGAAAGTGCCCTGAAAATTTTATAAGAATCGATTTCAAACTTAATTGAAAATACTGCAACTCTTATACTTCTTAATATATTATGTAGCCACTAGTTACATCTCTCTGTCTGAAGGTCTGTTTGAAGTCGGTGTCAAGCTCGAAACGTGAAAAGTAGACAATTATATTCCGTTGTTCTTAATTGCTTATATGCCTATATAAGTAATTGAGAACGGAGTATAATTGTTGTTTTTCATTTTCCGATACTTCGATCGATTTATAATCAATTAATTTTCAATTTACAGTGATTTTTAAGTGTTTATGGTTTTTAACTGACGAAAAAAAAGGAGGTTCCCAATTCGACCATATAATATATATATTTTTTTAATGTCTGTTCAGCCCTCACTCCGTTATTTATGAACCGATTTTGATAATTCTTTTTTTGTTAGATAGGGTATACCTCAAGGGTAGTCCCATGTCAAGGAAGTCAGGATCAGATGATGGGATCCTGATAAAGTTGAGAGAAACCCTCGAAAATTGTAGGAACGAATAGTTTACCTGTTTACTTTTCATTACTTTATCAGGTATTTGCGTTTAGAAATCATCACATCATGTAGCTGAGCTAATGATGAAAAAAATCATAAAATAAAAATCTTTTTAACAAGAAATTAAACTGCGAAAAGAACTTAAAAGCAAAAAATAAATAAACCTTAAGTCTTAAGTATTGAGCCTATTTACATAAACTATCAAATTTAATATAAACTTATTTTGAGTCGGTGCTAAATAATAAAATGATTAATTACCTACGTAGAGCAATGTCCATTTCTACGTAGGTACATATAAAATTTTGGTAATTAATCAGTTTGTTGTTTGGCGCCGACTCAAAATAAGTTTATATAAAATTTGATAGTTTATGTAAATAAGCTCAATACTTAAGGTTTATTTATTTTTTGTGCTTTAAAGTTCTTTTCGTCGGTTTAATTTTTTGTTAAAAAGATTTTTTGTTATCAACAAATAAAAAATCACAAATTTATTTTACTCAAACAAATATTTGCAATTTATCGTAATGCAAAAAGAAATATTGTATGATTATTGTTTACTTAAAAGGAACGATATCCAACACATTTCATATTTTATCGTTACCACTGTCAAATAGCAAATTCCAGCCTATGTTTGGAAAGGTCAAGAACTCAAGATCATTTTTTTAATGAACAGTTTAATATTTAGTCTATACCTATTCATGTCCGTATCTAAGGGACTCAATAGCAGTTGTTCTCTATCTGTAATCTTCCATTCATGGTGCCTCCTTGCTACCCGTACAGAGATTAATTCTGTATTTTTGAATTTATTCAGATATAGTTTAATCATCATAATGGAAATATAGGCACTCTACCAATTTAAAAAGCGTGTAAACCGAACGAAACTACAGCAATATTCTCAATATACATACGTACTTTCTATGACTCCTTACTATTCCTTCTATGATCTTCGCATGCCATAGTCCACCACCATCTGCTTACTGCTTAAGGGGTGGCCATAGTCTGCCCGGATTCTCAGGGACTACCTTTATAGGGGATACCCGAGTCCCTTGCAAAACCCACTAGTAACCAAATACCGTGTGGTTTTAGTCGGTCCGATTCCGACATACCATTTCACCGCTAGCCTTGGAGAAATGATAACCTGTGTTTCCACATGATAAATAAAAACAATTATTAAATACATATTTACAGGGTGTAAGAAACACTGTACCGAATCCTGAAATAGTTTATTCAGACCATCATTCTGAGTCGAAAGGTCATTCACCTTACCCCACAAAAAGAACACCTACACATGTTGGGTGTACATTGCGTAGTGCCAAATGAAACTAATGACTATAAATCCTTAATCTCGCATTTTTATGATGAACTGACTTTTGTATTGTGATAAGTATAAACAGAAAGAGGATATTGTTAGATTCTCGCGTAGCTCAAACTTACACGCTGTATGTATATCATTGTAACGTTTATGATTTGAGTATGAGTGAGTAATTTTGATTAAATTCATGAAATGTTTAGACAGATGTATTGGAATCATGTTGATATTATAATGTGCAAGTCGTATGAATAAATATTACACTAAACAATCTCCTTAGGAAACAGCTTTGTATTAAGCTATTTACTTCTAAATAAATTTTACTTACTCTGTTAAAGACGACGACAGTACGAAGAAATATATATTGGACAACTACAAACTTCGTTAAATAAATAACAATAGCCTATTACTCACCTAGTCGTGTCTCCAAGTCCGTCCCTGTTCCACGTACGCACACCAATTAAGATTAATGTCGTCGATGTAAATCTTTCAATAAGCAAATATCAAACAAACTAATATTGACTGAAACTTTTTTTTTTTTTACAAAGAACATTTGTGTGTTTTTTATTACGTGAAAAAGTATTAAATGATGGTATATATGTCTGAGTTTTTATGTAGATTTGTTGAGATTTTGATGTCTATTTACGAGCTCGGAGGATGGGAGTAAGGTGTGTCAAGAAAACGAATTCCTAAAATAGGTTCAACACGTGAATTCGTATTCGCAGATAGCGTCATTGTGCGATTATGTTGAAATACGATTTAAGGGATAGAAATCAATCTAAAAAAAAATACCCCGACTCGAAAATCCCTTCAACGATTAGAAATGAATATAAAGTTTAAAATAAGTAAGTGCTCTGACGTGTCGTGATTACACGCGGGCTCTTAATACCCATCCATAACCATCCTGTATATTATCGTCACGGTACACGGCTACAATAACTCTTTGCGAGTTTTTAATAATAGGATCCGAGAGTCAACCTAATAAATGTCGTCAGTCATCATGTCAAGAGCGGGAAATCTTCAAATTGTGAAATATTTGCAACCACCGAAACAAAAGCTACCCTCATCTGTACGTATTCTGTCTTGTATTGTCCGAATGAATTCAGAATTTCATTTAGATTTTCAGATACCCGATGGCAAAAAAATATTATAGAAGCCGCTACTTTAAAATCTACAAACATGTGCGGCAGAGCTCTGTTGAAATAATACTCTTGACGCAATAATTTGAATCGACCTTTAAACTTCCCATTTGTTACTTCCACCACCCATCTCTCTATTGTCACTAATCGTGATTTGTTTGCCTGCATAGTGGTTAATTGTGTTTCATTTCTATCATTAGTCGGTGGCGTGGGTACCTTATAACCTGAATTCTATTGTAAGAAATCCCTTCATTCATCCCTATCAATATTCTTATTTAATAACTCAGTTATTGATTGATTGTTTTAGATTTATTTTTGATAAATTACTATTATTTAAGAACCTTCATTCATTAATAATTCAATAATTTAATATTATTTTAGTTATGATAATATTAAAATAATTTATAGGTATTTAAATAAACGCATAACTCACTTCTGCAGTTAGGTAGACTATGGTCTCTGTAGTAATAAATGAAGCACTGAACATGGCCTTGAAGAATATACAAACCCCATTTCTGTTGGTACGTTGGGCCGTTTTGACGCATCCTCCTTTGATAAATTAAATTTCTTTAACAAATCATAATGTTGTTGAATAATTTTATTATAAGAAAACCGATTTTAGCTAAAAATACACAGTACCGCAATACAAAACGTAATAAATAATTACAAAACCTTTGAAAAGGTACACAAAAAACCTTATTATGTACAAGGATTAAAATACGTGTTTGTGTAGATTTGTCTCGGTGATATCGTATCTGAAATCACTGAACGTAAGTAGTAATTGGGATTACAGAGTCAGATCGTAATCACTCGAACCTTCAACACGGCTAATAGAAATCAAGTAATCAACTAATTCATTTAACAAACATTAGCACAGTGGTGTTGTTTTAAACAACAATATATTTTAAGGCTCAAAAGTAAGGTCATAGAAGGAATAGTAAGGTATCATATTTCATACGTACTAATGTTGAGAAAATTGCTTTAGTTTAATTCGGGTATCCAAGTGTTTTAAATTGGTGGAGTGCTTATGTAAATTGGTGGAGTATATAATATTATTATAAGGATTTAAATATGACTGAATTAATTTAAGAATACATAATTAATCATTTACGTATACGGGTAGTAGCAAGGAAGCATAATGAATGGGAGATTACAGACAGAGAACAACTGCTATTGTGTCCTTTAGATACGGATATGAATAGGCATAGACTAAATATTAACTCTGTTGATAAAAAAATTGATCTTTAGTTCTTGACGTTTCCAATCATCGCATCGGCTGGAATTTGGTATTTGCAGGGGTAACGGATAAATATGTAATGTGTTGGAAATGGTTCCTTTTAAGTAAACAAAGACCATACAAGTGTTTTTGCATTACGATAAATTGTAAATATTTGTTTCTGTAAAATAAATTTACGATTTAATTTACGAATCAAAATGAAAATGGCCAAGATTGAGCATCGTGTGACGTCACATTTTCTTTTTCTGTTTTATCGTTAGCTGGGACAATGCATTGAGTTCTGAATAATATTTGTTTTTTTTTCCCGAAGTTAAACGAAGGTAAGAGTTTTCCCGAGGTGGAGCCAGGATCTATAAATAGAGTAGTGAATTCTGAACAGTGTCCTGATTTGACAGGACAAATTAAAATACAAATAAACCTTATGCTTAGCGTCGGTGTGGATCAATTTACCTTTGCCGGTACGTTAACAAGGTGGCCTAAATCCACTGCTTCGTTGGAGTAATTTAGGACATGTCACTGAAGTAATTGGTACTTTAGTGACATGGCTCAATACTTACCTATATATAAATAGGTATATTCGAGGAAGGACCAAAGAGAGGTACGGTTCGAGGATTGTTAATGACTATTTTGATGATGTGGGACTCGTAAACTGGAAATTTTAATTTAAATCGATGTACGGTTAAGATCAAGGGGGCTGATGATTGTATGTTAGATACCGTTGATGATATATTTAGTGATATCAAATCACAGTTGTTACTCTAACAAGAGCTTTTTTGTTCTGTTTTGTCATTTGCCTTGACGGTTTTAAATACCATATAAGGTACATATTTGAGGGCCCTTAGTGCATTTTTACATTAAAAGATAGATAGAGGTTTACGACAATAATTTCTTAAGATGTCGGACACGTCAGACCAATTGCAATAGGTACCTACCCGACTAAAATGATTGGAAAGAGGTAAATTGTTATTTCTATTAGTAAATGAATACTGATATTACTTTTTAATGAAACTGAATGCAACTTAGAAGAACAGACAAAAAAGAACAAAGACGCTCCAAAGCCTTTTTAATAAGAAACATTTACAATGTCTTAGACAGTTGAATAACTCATTTTTAGATAACTTATTTTAAAAAACTTTCTATTCTGTGAGTTTTTGATGAAACATTTCAGCTATTCATTTTAGTTAAAGTCTATTGTTAGAGGTAAATGTCGTAGTTTTATTTGCTTTTCTTTTTTCTTTATATTTATACACACACACACAGTAGTACCGTAAAGAATCTCCGTAAAATTAGCTTTTATGGAGCCATCATCTGATCACTACATATTATAAAACATAGTCCCCCGCCGCGTCTGTCTGTCTGTCTGACTGTCTGTTCGCGATAAACTGAATAACGGATTTTCATGCGGTTTTCACTTATAAACAGAGTTATTCATGGGGAAGGTTTTGGTGTATAATTTGTACCAATGCGAAGCCGGGTTGGGTTGCTAGTATGAGATAGTTTGAATTATTGAAATCAGACGATGTGTTTCACGAATGATCAATGTATAATATAATCAATATATCTTCTCCGGAAGAATATTATTTTGTGCAGTTTTGCAACTTTTATAAGGTGTGAATGACTATTACGTACGTCTTTCTTCCTTTTCTTTTGTGTGAACATGCATGCGTTTTTGTGTGACTTTACATTTCTTAACTCAAATGACGTTTTTAAAAATAACTGAAATATTTATAAGCTTATCCTTTTTTATATTCGATTAACATTATTAAATATGTCTTCGTCGATAACATGGCGCCAGTCGTGTTAGACTTATAAAATAAATAGGAAGTTTTAATCTATAATGGATATATAATCTGTAATTTGAATTGATTTATGAAGTAATTACTGTACCTCTTTGTTTGATTGTATATTGATACAATTATCACAAAATTGAAATAAATAAAGCATGTCAATTTCATCTTTATTACCCAAACGTAGGTATGTACGTATTAAATGTTTTTCCCATACAACATAAGCCAATTTGAGACATACGCTATACTTTTAGGTGATGCACGCCTAGTGTGGCGACTGAACGTGGCATGTCGCTTCATCTCTTCAGAAAGTGCCTTCGTCGGGCCAGAAGGGGTTAGTCGGACATACCTTGATATCTGGGCAACATATCAGGGATATATCTTTAGTAAATACGAATACTACGTACGTAAGATTTTGTTTTCAGACATGTTTCTCAATTGCAATTTGGCTGTCTAGAATATTACCTATGTATTGTAGTCTAGATGTAGTCTAGGAATTGCCTTGCCTTTTATGTAGACAGATATTTTGAATGAGTAACATCGTGGTACAATAGTTTCCACACAAGCGCGGTCGATATGTGGCGTGGCGTGGCGGTCAGAAATCGCGTCAATTAAACATGTACAGAATTACGCTGTCGCGTATGTGGTTCCTTTAGACTCTTATTAGAGCTCGTGTTAGAGATACATTGTGTGGTTATATGCCAGTATCGTTAGCTATTTGTCTATATTATACTACATAAGTAGATAATCAAAGATATAAATAGTGGTAAACAGATACGGCTATCTTATCGTAGCATAGTTAGTGTCTACTTGGTCACGCTTATTATCATATCGTATTTTTATAAAGTTGTATAAAATATTGTGATTATATATATAATACAAGTCATTTTCTTGGAGGTAGGGTATCGTAACCGCAATATTGGGAAAGTACATTAATCCTACAAATTACGGTTATTACGTATTACGTATTAAAATTACTGGAATAGTGTTGCTTCTGGCGATAAGTAGGCTTGTCAAAACTCCTTAGTGTTTTCATAGTGTGATGACAGTGTTGATGATGACTGTTTTTAAAACACGTAATATTGACGATATTCTTAAGGAAGGGCAAGTCAGAATCACTGAAAGGTTTATTAACACTAAAGAAAGCTCGTGAGGTATGTAAGAAGTTGCATACCCGAAATAAAAGAAATACGTGACTTTCTCCTATGTATGTAATATTGTAATATTAAGGCGTGATGCTAAATGAATAAAGCAGCTATCGACATAGAATTCCTTTTCTAACCTCAAGTTCGTTAATTTACTTATCACACTAGTTAACAAAATTTAACTTTCTGTATGTTGCCGTAAATTTTGTGGTTGATACTGTTCGCTTATGACAAGTTCGAATAAAAACTTTCGTGAGTGGTGTTCGTATTATTTAAAGACGGTTTTACTCAGGTGTATATTTCGGGGAGGCCCGATTAGTTTCGGAGTCGGTATCGGTTGCGGACGCCAGACTCTGTTGCATTCAACCGACGCAGTAGGAGACCTCAACCCATGATAAAGGGCCTCGTCGGGTCCGAAACTAATTGGCGTCGCCCAATATACACGTGAGTAAAGTCGTACATCCGTATATTAATTAATTACGGCAAGTTTCGTCAATTCTTCCTTCAAAAATGTTTGTGCAGCTCAAGTTGCTTTGTTTTCATTTTCATTATTTGTGCGTATTTATTCATTGATAACGTGTTTTTAAAACTAATATCTAAAGTTCATGTAACATGAGTAGTTGGAGGAGTTTTTGCTACATATGTATTTGGGGAAAATGTGTTGAGCGATTATAGAAAAGTTATACCTATCAGAGTTCGTTAAAATTTCTATTTTCAAAATTTTGGGATGTTCTTAGATAAAAAATCCAGTCTTGGGCTCCAGATTGTGTTTGTAAATAGTGTGTTGTATATTTCAGATTATGGGATACTGGAAATAAACTTTTAAATTTGGAACACTAACCCTTTGGTGAGAATTAAAAAACCATATCGATGACTGTTACTGTTGTTCCAATATTTAATGCATTAACGCCAAAAATCGAGCTAAATGGCAATAACCAAGTATCTACTAACTTGTGTTCAGCATCCAGTGCACTGAAGAGTCAGGTGAATGTTTCACTTTACTCTTCAGTGGCTAAAATATGTATCTGAACCCTTAGTACAAGACAATAAAGGACCAAGTTGATCAGAAGTGATACTTATTTTAAAGTTCTATCAAATAAGCCAAAATGATTTTGAAAGAGATTGAATTTTTCTAAACCAACTTCAGAGCTGTTGGCATCAAGATTAAAAAAAAAAACATGCTTTCTCCAGGCACCAAAATCATTTCTTATCGTGAAAGAGAAAAAGAATTACGGAGTTATTTCTTAAAAGAAAACAATATAACTGTTTTGTCTAAGTATTAAAAACTTGTTAATTACAATGCGTTTGGCACAATATGAACCAAGTAAATGGCGTTAATTCATTGACAGCTCAAAACATGTTACCACCACTGCACCATGCTGCAGCTAAAATTCATTCTGTTACATAACGGAAATGAATACGCACGGGTTTAGAAAGTTTAAGAAAGAATATTGTAACATCTCGTTAGTCTTAAATAAAATAAAATACAATGACCCCAAGTGGCAAATTTGTATTGATTTAAAAATGGTGAACATTCTTCTCGGTCAACAAAGTAGTTATACTAAGCTTTCCTGTTTTATATGTCTTTTTCACAGCAGAACTAAACAAAAACATTGCGTTAGAAAAAACTGGCCCCTGAGAGAAAATATGACCCCTGGAAAGCAAATATAGTCCACACAAATTACTAGTAGTTCGTAATAAAATTATTCTTCCACCACTACATATAACACTGGGGATTATGAAACAGCATGTTAAATCACTTGATAAAAATGGAAAACTGTTTTTCTTTCATTTGGCAAAAAAATTCTCAGCTCATTATGGAAATTAAAGCTGTCATTTATGACGGCTCCTAAATAAGACAACTTACGAGAGATACTCAATTTAGATATTCTACGACTGAGCTTGAATTAAGAACTTTCCTCTCTGTGATGCAAAACTTTTTGGAAATAGAAATAGAAAATCAGAAAATTATATCGAACTTGTAGAACCTCCTTTTACAATAAAAAATATGGGGTGCAATATGAGCGTAAAATTCCATTTCTTTCATAGTCACCTGGAAGGGTATACGAAAAATCTAGGAGACATGAGCGAGGAGTAGGGAAACTGTATGCGTTGAAATTTCCGCGGCATAGAAAAACGATAAATACTGATCCTTTTTCCTTAGTCTACACATAACAGAAGACCTTTAAAGCGATGTTTTTTAGAACTCAATAATTAATTTCATTTTATATTAAACTTTTCATGGTAAATACATTTTTTTTTTCAATAATAATCAAAAAAAAAATTAATCAAAAACTAGAGCTGATAAAAAAATTCTCCTTATATATTTGAAATGAGCATAATATATCATGCAACAGAAAAATAAATTTCAGTAACACAACGGCAACGCGTAAACAAATGACTCGATATAGTAGATAGGTCTCTACTGCTTAACGCCGCGCCGTCAGAAAAAGAGCATATTACACTCAATCGAAATACAACACATATAAGTTTTTCTCTTACGAAAAGTGGATACCTACTCTTAACAGTCCAACAGTTTGTGATATGTTCCTTAACAGCAATCGTCTGAGTGTGTTATCTCTAATTTCTCCAAAAATGTAAAGCAGGTCGGCTGTCCCCACCAGAAAATGAATTATTACACCAATAACATTAAACGATTTGCAATTGTAGAAACGAATTTGTTTGTTGAATGTCATTGCATCCAAAGTTAAACTGATGTTGACATGTTGATAGCTAACAACAACGAAAGCAAACATTTCGAACATTTAGCAAATTAATGGTAAACTGTGTCTTCATTTCATTTAGTACTGAAACTAAATTATCATTTCGGATGGTATGTTATACCTATTACCTATATTTATAATTAATAATTCCTATTTCTTTTGACGTTTAAAAGTGGAATATCGCTATTTTACTCTGTATTTCATAGGTAGTCAGTAGTCAAATCAGCAACGTAAATGATTTAATAATTTGCACTGCCAATAATAGGAAATACCTTATTTAGTAATTTAACATGCTAATTTGACTACAAAAATACATTGTACTTGATTTTTATATAGTAAAACCTCAAATGTTTACAATACTATATTGCTAGATGTATAGTAAAACAATACTATATTCATAAATCATAGATATGCATCAATAACATAGATCCATGTTTAATAGAATTATCAGAAAATCTAAAAAATTAAAAAGAGGGTTCCGTACTTATATGCAGATAGTTTTCACAATCTCGGGTCCAACAAAAATTTGCAAATTGTTTCTGAGTAAGTATTTTGATAGACAAACTTAACTTTTTCGTTCTTAAAATACTTCCCATATATTTTCAATGATTCTACTTCAATGGGAAGTACCCTAAAGGTTTGATTAACTTGGGAAGTGTTAAAATAGGTTAAAATAAAACACTCAAATGGCCGTATCTTGACATAAAACCTTGATTTTTTTTTACAGCTTACAACCTGCTTACAACCTACTGAACCGCAGACATAAGTAATTTCAAGTTGATATTTCCGTGTGTTCCTGAGAAAAAGGGATTTGAAAGAATTAACATCTTTATAAACGTTTTTCTACTAGGTGGTGTGGGCATAGCACACTTGTTTCTTCTCTTTGGCACCAGTTAATATTATTAAAGCAAAAGTGTTGCTTTAATCATCCTTCCCTTCTACCACCATCATTCATAACATTTTCTCCGTTACACAATTTCCCACTTTTGTTTAATATGTCCATATCAGGATAGTTTGCCACTCTTTATCAAACTAAAAATGCATGTGAATACCTAATATGTCAATAAAAAGGCAAAATAGCCCCACATTGGCCATTATCCATTGTACTGCAATACAAGAGAGTATTTGTGCATCTCTATTGTGTTGACAATAATATAACCCTTTCTATATGTTGGTATACCTCGTGACCAGCATTACAGGTAATTTATTATCTACAGCAGGCATCAGCGATCTACAACCAGATTAAATGTATACTAGAGCTTAAGGAAAATTTGTTATTTATATTTTTGGATGTTGATGACAAATAAATTATTATTAATGTATGTCACCGTATAAAGAAGACCATGATTCTAGGGTGTATCTCATATACCTACAGTTGTGGACGTGACAAGGAATCAGTGTGGTTAAAGAATATTTGAGACACTATAGTAACTGTCTAAGTACTAAACAATATTTCTATGAGTTATTGCAGTACCGTTACCGTTACCGTACCGTACCGTTGTATTTACGATGACTATGATTTCTATTCATAACCTATTTAGTTAGAATTTAATATTTTTTACTTTGCTTCTAGGTCCAGATTGACCGTGATATCTTTCACAACCATCAGTACCCCCAATACCAGTTTACAAATTCAGCAAGTTCAAATTGACCCTCGAATACTATTTACGTTGTAAACATTGCATAAATAAAGCAATAAATGCGAAATGTAGCTTGATGTTATTTAGTACGTAGAGTTTGAAACTTCAACGTGTATAACTTCACTGAGCTTTCTAATTTATTGCTAACATTGCCTTGTATAATTATATATTTTACTTTTATTTTATTCAATTACCTTTAAATATAATGTGATTTCAATGTTTGATATCATTTTGTCTACGCACCAATGACACCCTGGTGTTGTAAGTGTATAGAAGCTAAACATAACACGAATCATATGCCTGTTTATCAACGTAGTTATATAAAAAGTAGTGACATTAATTGCCATAGATCGCGTCAAATCTTGTATCTTCTATCGTATCACAGAGAAAGTCAAATTTCATCATTGTACAACCATTGCCATAGGCGTTACCGCCTACAATCTGATCTATTCCATCCTTTCATTGACAGGCTAATTTGTCACTAGCATACGTATAATTTATTTGAAACCAGTTTCCTTTGGATTGTCATTAAGATATTAGGAACTAGTTATTCGGTTTCAATTACAAGACCCAAGCCAGTCTCATCTTACGTAAACTTATCTGATGCACTTGGGCATGTTTACGGCTTGCGATTTGTTACAATGAATGCTAACTAATTGTGCCGTAAGACTATGCGTGGGTACGCTGATCACTTGTTCACACGGACATTTTTGTTAGGTTAATTTTTTGATCTTAAACCAATTCAAAGGTTCGAAATTCAAGGCATGGCACGTAAATTATGGTTTCAATGTGATTGAACTCCTAACACAAACATATAACTCAGATGATTAAGAATGATGTTGGATTTACAAGATTATGCCATAGATTTATTTAAATATGATTATTAAACAAATTTCAAAGAGTTTCGAGTAAAATAATACTAAACGCAAAAACATTTTTGGTGTTTACCAAAGACGTTACTTAAAAATGTTTACTTACACGAGTACATGCATCTTCGAAGAGAAAAACTTTTAACTAAATACTTCTCACAATTTTTTCAGCCTGACTCAAATATGTTTCTCTCATAAATTATCATGATAAAATATTGACGACTAAATTTTTATGAACTATTTTCATTATAATTGTAGCATAGTGAATAGTTTGAGTCATTATATTTACCTGCTTATTTAAATTCGAAAAACATATATTCTATAATTCTATTTAACATTTATTTACCGTCTCATTATTCAATTTGAAATGAGTTTTACTTACCACTTCAATGTCATCAGCCTCGCCATCACCTTCCTCAGCTATGTTAGTCAATAGAACACTAGGTCTCGCAGACACGCGTCGCCGTACTGTCTTCCTAAACATATCAGGAGAACTGGCGTCTTCTTTAGCATCGTCGACTAAAATTGCAAATTGTTCATAAAAATTAATCACACCAGTCAATTCACCGTCAACATTGACTCGAGAGTTGGAAAGTTGTCTCTCTTTTTCTCTTCCAGTAGAGAGTTTTCTTTCCTCTATTCTTCTATAGCCTTCTGCTTCTTGATTCTCTCCTAGTAAATTAATTGGTCTGGGATTATGTGGAGGATATTCATACTCTAAATCGAAACCTCTGTCCGAAAAAAAGTTTTTAAAACGTATCCAGCAACCCACATCTTTATCTTTGGCAGTTAGGTCATTTTTTACTTCTTGTTCTGTATTTTTATCCATATTGATTATTTTCTGTATTTATAACTTGTGTTAAGTACTCACGTGTTAGGTATTAACTTTTAATTCCTTTGCGATGATAGGCAAATCTGTTCCAATTAAAATCAATGCCAATCCCAACATTACTGATTAAAAAGATAATAATATTCTTGATACTGATAGTTTTAATGGACGCCGATATCGTCACATGTTATTGCTTCAGTTACAGAAAAAAATATTACTCAATGCATTTACATCGCCTCATCGACATTTAAGAGCTTCACAAAGCAGGTGAAGACTATTAAAATCTTTTTATTAACTCCATGTACGTAACGTGTCATCACAAAATTGGAGGTAAATGCAAATTTTCATTATCTTGTTCAAGATGATTAACATCGCCACTTATTGCACAAATTATGTATAAACTTAGCCCCACTTGTTTACCCACTGTTCACTACGAGCCATTTTGTTGACTACCTTGACTCAAGTTTAAAATCGCACTAAAATATTAAGACTTATTGTATAGCGTTATTCATTTGATAAGACTTTATCGATTAAAACGGCAGTGATTACGCGTAGTCTGTACCTATACAGAGTGAATTATAAATTGTGTGAATCCTTCAAACTTCCGGTTTCGACCATATTAGCAGCTTATCAACTGGTAAAGGAATTAATTGAACTTATTCTGTAGTAAGTTATTTTGAAATACACTAATTAATTATTTTGTTCTAAAATCAAGTCGAGACAAAGGGTTGAATACTTTGGTTGGTTATTTTGCATTTTTTATTTAATTTTGTGTTACTTTTTGGCTGAACCGCGTAATGCCTCAGATATAGGTTCTTGTAGCTACTCACCCAGGCTGTCCTCCGCGGTTTTTCCTAAATAAGTTGGGGTCGGCTTTCAGTCTAACTACGATACAGCCGAACTTCGATATTTTACGTGAAGCGACTGCCATCAGACCTTCACAACCCAAGTACTAGGCGACATAAAAGTTCTGTGGTTAGACCAGCTTGTCGGACTTTTTAGGGCTCTAACTATCCCGTAACGAATGCCACAGATGTTCGTATGGCAACCGGGACCGACGGCGTAACGTGCTCTCCGAGGCACGGTGGAGTCTCGTTGTGTTAAGAATGGTCACCCATCCTAGACTGACCTGGCTTGTGTTGCTTAACCTTGTAATGTGTTAACTTACAGTGTTACACTTAGCCACAAGCTTCTCCTTTTCTCACCTGGGCTGTATAAAAATATAATATAGTAATAATTTTGTATTTTAATTAATTATAATTCTAAAATAACATAGCCATAATTTATGATGATACTTAAATATAAAAATGAGACCCAAGTACACTAAGGTACGTTACCTATGGAATAGCCGTTTTATTTCTAAAATATTTAAATAAAATTTTAATGAAAAATTTTATTTTATTATTATTATTAGTATTGGCCGTTGCTGAGGATGTTCTTTTGCCATTTTAATAAAAATCTACTGATAGATTTGTCGTAGATTTTTTTTTATTTTAAAAGACGTATTTTCTTTTTCACCGGATTTGAGATTTGTTCTCTGTGAAAAATAATCCGAATTCCGAAACAAAAGAAATTAGTTGGAACAAGGTTTAGTGAGTATAGTGGAAAGTTGTGTGGAGTCTACTTCACTCCATATAACTCTCTACTATACTTAGGTAACTAAAGTAGTTTTGAGACTGTGCATTGTGCGTTGTCTGAACGAGCGTTGTCCTGAAGAAGGAGTGGACTTGTTCATCGTCATTTGTTATTCCTACACCTATAAAGGGTAATTTCTTTTTAATCAATTTGTGCTTAGGACTTGGTTTGGCTGTCACCTACGTCTAACCAGTGCAAACGTCGTTTTTGGCTGTCATACGGGATCAAAAAGCGATAATCCTATTTAGAAGTAACAAAACAGACCAAGGAAAAGCTAACTTCAATGCGACTTTATTTTTGTTTTATAGAGAGTTCATATGGTACCCAGTTTTCGAACTTTTTTTGCCTTTCCAACATACGTAATTCTGCTGTATGCTGTTGGTGTTACTGACGTGGTTTAAGATGAATTTGCTTCCAATTTTGTTATCATCTTTTGTTTCCGGTCGGCCAAAGATCTCTTTGTTTAGATCTAAATTTCCACAACGGAAGCTATTGCACAATGCGTTCACTTGCGGGTCATCTTAACTCGAAAACGAAGCGAAACTTGATTTCTTTTTCGAAATTAAAGAACGACTTATTTTTAAAAGAAATATGGCGGCCATATTATAAAATTAATTTGAATTTTTCAGTAGAAGTACTAAGTAGAACAGATAATGTAGTACAGTTTTATGAAGAAAGAAACATCGAACTTGATACTAGCCTGTATTCAAATTTGACTATTTCACATGTAGCGCAATCGCAAAGGAAACCAAAGTGTCACCAATTTAAAATAATGTACGCCTTTTGAAAGAAGCATGCTTTATGACCAGACCTTTCAAATATTTTACTAACTGCTTACGTAAATCGTCAACTCAAACTTTGGGAACTGGTTAAAACATGGTAATGGAATGATGACAGAAGGAAGTTTCCCATAGTGGGAAACATATTGTAGTACTGACTGCCGAACCAGTTGGATTACAACCTAACCAGCTTTTGACCGTGGCTTCACTTGAGCTAATGAGCACTTTGTCAATCAATTCAGATATCCCTTCCATATTTTTGTTTGGATAAAATTCCCCTATGTCCTTTTCTGTAACCCTTCTACCCTGTAACTATTAACGTATTACTACTAACGATCACAAATTATGCGTGTGACGACTTGTTCGACAAAGTAGTTACAAAGTACAGCCGTATCGCTTCTTCATTGGCCTTGTTATGTTGAAATAGGCTTTAATTAACAAGTTGTGTACTCGACAACTGTGTATCGTTATGCATGTATAATATTATCTAAGAAACTAAAACGTAAATCAAATGATCTTAATAAGGGCAAGAAGATGATACAATGCACATAACTGACGTCATATTATTTACTAAAAAGTTTGATGAAAAATTAGAATTTTATCATTTAGAAGATAACATAAAATAACGGTATCATAATGACCAGATTAAAAATAAATCCTTAAACGAAGATAACCTTAATTTGTTATTTATGGTCACGTAGATTTTTTTCATGAAATAAGGTCTACAAAGACACAGTAGGTCGACTTTATTGATACGTGAACTTTCTTAGATCCTCCTCATCATCCACATCACCACCACTAAGAATAATCAATAACTACTATATCATGCATCAAACCTCATTGGCAATTTGTGAGTGCATACACGTAAGCCAAAGGCCGTTCACATTCACACCTTGACTAATATAAGTCCAAACTGCGAATGATTAGAATGTAGAACAGCGGGACGACGCACATCGAATTCTTGGCGAGGTAAGATAACGGAAACAAATTAACTGCAATGTAACCAAAGCAGTTAGTAGCATGGTGCACAATTTAAGATTAAAACGTCATTGACTTAATGTTCAATGTGTGATGAAATGACTCAATGTTTAGTTTTGAAGGAATAAACAAATTAATTTAGAGGTTGCACGTACATCTTAATCACTACGATCAACATTTTACTGTGATTGTAATAAATCGGTGTTCACAAGGTCACGGCGAGTGCTCAATGCGCCTATCTTTTATTAAGTGAGCTGGCAGTTAGTTGGATAATTGATAATATTAGTTGGATAATCGATATAATTTCAGATACGTATTGAATATTACCACTTTCGATAATTTAAAACATCTGATTGGCTATTAAAAATATTTCCAAATTAAATCCTAGAAATTAGCAAAGGAAGTAGATAGTTTTTTTTTATGGGATAGGGGTCAAACGAGCAGACGGGTCGCCTTATTGGCGCTGAATCGGCCTCTATTCACCATTAATGCGACAGACAGCCCTATATGCAGAGGATGTCTCCACGCAGAGGAGTCGGTCGCCTACGTTATCCTGGAGTGCGAGGAAGTGGCCACACATCGGGCCATTCCTCGCGGATGCTCCTAGAAGCCTGTGAATGCCCCAGGAGGCTTCTGGAAGGAGCTAGGCGGGCTTAACTAGCCAACATATCTGAACGCATAATGGACCATTTTTGAATCTAAATGCGGCAACAGAACCCTTAACCAATACCAATACCGGGTCACCTGATGGTAAGTGACTACCTTCGCCCATGGACAAGTTGGTGGAGCGCCAATATATTTATAAAATGCATACATAATCGCACCATAATATATTTCGTTATATTATAAATTTCATAGTCTTTATAGTAAACCACATTCTGTTTGTCGAATGCAATTAGTGCTGGTACTGCTGTAATATTGCCAATGTACTCGACGATCTCAAGAGATGGCGTTAGCAGTCTTCAAATAATGTAAAACGCGCTGCGCCTGATTGGTGCAAGAAAAAACGGACATACCCTGCTCTCATCGCTTTTCGCGAAGAAGACGCCTTTAATATAAAAATTTGTTCCGCCACGGACTTCAGTTATATTTCTCGTGAAAAGAAGCTGATTTTCCGTTAGTCCTATAGCCGTGTAGTGTTTGGACTCGCTTGTAACCTTTACAAGGTGTATGTGGAGTGCTCTAGTCTTCGATCGTGACCGGCCGGTCAATACCTTGCAAGAGACCGTAGAAACCTCGCCGCTGCTCGCTGCCTTCTGGAGGATCGGGACTTGGTCGGTGTTGCAGGTTAGTGCTGGCATGATTGTTTTGATCGATAGAAGTGGTTTACTTCCCTACACCTCGTACGCTAACTGTTGAGCAATCACACCCTGGTTGGGCTATTTACACGCCTGACCATATAATTTGGTCCTTCGAGCCGGATAGGCCAGTGATTCACGTAAATATTGGTGAATTTACTTTTCTATTCATATCATAAAAAAGATTCACGTAATTCTAGTGAATTCTTGCCGCCATTTTTCCTCGCTCACAGATTTACGTAAAATTGGTAAATTCTGTGTTTAAAACGCACGAGAACTACGTAATTATTGGTAGACTCGTATTTAAATATAATTAATTGTTAGATTTGGTGAATTACGTATTAATTGGTAATAATATCCATTATACTCAATTTAGTTGAACTTATTTATACCTACCCACTTATTAACCGCTCCACCACTGTACTTTACGCTAAGTCATTTTAGGATTTAAATTTAACTTGTGTTTTTACACTAACTAGGTAGATATACCTATCACTTTGTAGTTGTATTGTGATATTATTTTATAAACATGACGGAAAGCGAATCAAGCCGCGAAGTCATGTTGGTTATGTTGAATCAAAAGAAAGAATTATTATTTCAACGTATTAATCGTATGTACACATCGTCGAAAGGTATAATTTCTTTCGATTCATCAACGCGAGCTAACGAGAATTTTCTGGCTGAAACGGAGATAATAGATGAGTTACGCGATAAATTTGAGTCCATTGTTGATAAAATAAATAATATAAATTTGTTATCAAAGATTACGGTCAATCCCGAGTATTCTTGCCTCGATTCATTTGATGATTTATACTCGAGAGTTAAACGCGTTAGAAATAAAATATTAACCACTTCTAAGGTGCGTTCACTCGAGACCAGTAGCTCGATCAAGTCCGTAGTGAAATTAGAACCTTTAGTAATTCCGAGTTTTGACGGACGCCCTGAAAACTGGAATACCTTTTATCAGTCTTTTAAAGCTAATATTCATTTGAATCAACAGCTTTCTGACTCGCAACGTGTACAGTATCTAATTTCTAAACTCACCCACGACGCACTAAAATTCACTTCCGGTATTATTCCGTCAGGTGAAACATATAAAATACTGTGGGATAGTTTGGTTAAGAAATACCACGACAAACGCTCATTAGGTACATATTATCTCAATAATATACTGGACTTAAAAACTTGCTCGCACACTGCGAACGCTCTTGATACCTTTGTTAGTAAATACTCCGCTTCGATTTCAGCTCTAAAAGAATTAGGCATAACAGATCTAACTGATTTTATTTTTCTTCAATGCGCTTTGAGAAGGATGGATCCTCAAACCATCCAAGCCTTTGAACTTTCGATTCGGGATGTGGAAGTGCCTACGACACAACAGCTTATCGCTTTTATACAAGATCAGGCTAAGATTTTGGAGCGCTCAAACCCGCGAAATTCGTCATATACGAAACCCGCTGCTGTTGTTACGTCGCCCTCACGCGACCGGCGCGTTCATCACACCTCCAAATCTTTGTCGCCAGTGAGTCCGCTAATAATGCAAATACTCTCACATATTCGGCGCCCGCAGCAGTTACCGCGAATTGTTGTTTGTGTAGTGGTAACCATCGACATTTATATGATTGCGCTCAGTTTAAAAATATGCGAGACGCAAGGGCTAGATATGAGTTTATTAAATCGAAGTACGGTTGCGTTAATTGTTTAAGCACTTTACATAAACTTCCGGATTGTAAGAGTACGTCAGTCTGTTTCTGTAATAAAAGACACCATAGGTTATTGCATTTTGATAGTAATAATTCGCAATCGCATGCGGCTATGGTAAATACCGCCGTCGCGTACTCGCCGCCGCCCGCTCATCGAGCGACCGTTACTTCGCCCGCGCCTTCTCATCGCGCTCACACGACTTCGTCATGCATTCGAGCGCCCCCGCTTGCTACAGAACCAGTTACACATACACAGTCTTACACTTCTTGTCATAAGGGTGATATACTTTTGTCAACCGCTCAGGTATACGCGCGCTCTAAGGGTAGCGCTGGTATCAAATCTGTAGTTAGGTGTTTGATAGATAATGGCTCGCAGAATAATCTAATAACATCTGCTTGTTCTAGTTTATTAAATTTACCGATAATACCGTTGAATAATTCCTATGTTAAAGGTGTTGGTTCCGCTTCAAGTCCGATAATCGGTTATGTTCATTTAGACATTGAATCCCGTATTTATCCGGATCAGAAATACACTATACATGCGCTTGTTGTAGAATGCATTACGGATCAATTGCCTTCGAAATTTATCGATTGTGATCGCGACCTAGATTTTCGTAACCTTCCGCTCGCTGACTTAAGCTGGAATATTCCGGGCAAGATTGATTTATTGTTAGGTGCCCAGCTATTCCCATTTATATACTTAGGAAATATGGTCGAGTGTGGGCCGCGCGCACCGTGTGCTTTATCTACAACATTTGGTTACGTACTTATGGGAGATTACCCGCGTAAACATATTTTACCTACTGCCGCGTCTTTTTCTGCGTTAGCGCTTAATGATATAGTGCAAAAGTTCTGGGAACTTGAAGAAGTACCCATGAAACGCTTGTTGTCACCAGAGGAGACAGATTGCGAAAATATTTTCACGGCTACCGTGACCCGTGACGACGTAGGTCGTTATACAGTTGCATTACCGTTCTGTAGGGACCCTTCGGAATTAGGTAATTCGCACGCTACCGCTTATCACCGTTTCGTTTCACTCGAGCGTAAGCTCCGTCAGGCACCGATAGTGCGCGAAAATTATAACAAGGTTATTCAGGATTATATTGATAACAATTACCTGAGTCCTGTTAAAGAATCTGAGCTGTCCTCTGATGGTTATTATATACCGCATCACGCAGTAGTCCGACCTGATAAACCGATGCCGCGCATCGTATTGGACGCGAGTGCTAAAACGCATACAGGACTTTCGCTTAACGATATATTACATATTGGACCCAATTTACAGGCCGATCTGTTTTTATTATTGTTAGGTTTTAGATTATTTCCTATTGCAATGAACGCTGATATAAAACAATATTATTTACGGATTGGTGTACCAGTAGACCAACATAAATACCTACGCATTTTATTTAGATTCAACGAATCGGAAAAAATTCGAACTTATGCCTTTAATAGGCAACCTTTCGGTCTCAAGTCAAGCCCTTACATAGCTATGCGCACTGTGCGACAGCTAGCTACTGACATGAGTCCGCTCTATCCTGATGCCGCGAAAGTGGCAGAGACCTGTCTGTATATGGACGATTTGGTTCTTTCTATTGCAAATGAGGATACTGCCACGCAATTAGCTCACAACTTGATTAAGTTTTTCAAATCGGGTGACTTTGACTTAGTGAAGTGGTCTAGCAATTCACCAGTGCTACTTGACTCGCTTCCCGACACGCACCGCAAGTCGCTTGATTTTGATGTTGACAATAATGTCTTTAAGGTCTTAGGTCTCTCATGGGAACCATGTGAAGATAATTTTCATTTCACATGCGCCGCAATTAATGAAAGGTGCACCAAGAGAAACATACTCTCGATGGTTGCACGACTATTTGACGTGCTCGGATTGGTCGCGCCTGTGATTCTCTATGCCAAGTTGTTAATTAAGGAACTGTGGCTCAGCAAGTGTGATTGGGACGATCCTGCACCGGAGCACATACGCACCCGTTTTTCCGCTCTTGCGCAAGAACTTCAAATGCTTGACACTTTAAGGATTCCACGTCATGTAGGCGTCGAAGTTGGTTGTGAATTACGTCTTGTTGCTTTTTGTGATGCTAGCATGAATGGTCTGGGATGTGTCATTTATGCCCATTGTACCTACCCGTCTGGCATTCAAACTCGCATTCTTTGCGCTAAATCAAAGGTTTCGCCGACAAAAATCACTACGCTCGCTCGCTTAGAATTATGCGCTATTTTACTTATGTCAAAATTAATAAAAACTGTGCGAGACACATATGCAACACACGTAAAGAAACAAACAAAGACACGTATGCCCATTGCCGGGATATACGCATTTTCTGATTCCACTATTGCTTTATCATGGGTTCATTCTTCACCACATCGTTGGTCAGTTTTCGTCGGTAATCGCGTCGCTCAGTGCCAAGAAAACTTGGACTCTAAACATTTTTATCATATTGCCGGAGCTAGTAATCCAAGTGATTGTTTTTCGCGTGGTATGCTTCCATCGCAACTTTTGACCCACGATTTGTGGTGGAAAGGTCCTCCGTGGATTAAGCCATTCTCGCTTAATAATTGCTCTGTCTTGCCTGAACTCAAGGCAAATGTGTTGGCTGCCATTACTCACACAGAGCCGCCGTTGCTGTGTACGTTAGCACAACGTGTTTCTTCTTGGAAAAAGTTGCTACGTATCACCGCATATGTATTAAAATTCGCAAGACCTAAAGTTAAGGTCGAACCTCGTTCTATAGCAGGGTTGACAAGTGCTGAGAATGCGTTAATTCTCGCCGTTCAATCTGTGCACTTCTGTGAAGATATCAAATTGATCAAGGCTGATAAATTACCTTCAAAAAAGCTGCAAAGCCTCTTCGTCTTCTTAGACAAACAAGGGATTTTACGCATTGGAGGAAGACTTTCTGGATCAATGCTTCCTTTCGAAGCTAAACATCCGGTTCTTCTCCCTAAACGCGATCATGTCGTTGACTTAATAATACAGCATTTTCATGTTGTTAATTGTCACACCGGACCTGGACTTCTTATGTCTATTATACGACAACGCTACTGGATCTTGGATGCCAGGACTGTTATCAGGTCCAAGTTGCGAAAGTGCAACACTTGCTTTAAATGCAACCCAACGCATCCAACGCCTATAATGGCTGATCTTCCTGATTACCGTGTTTCAGAGGCCAAGGCATTTTGTCACACTGGTGTAGATTACGCTGGTCCGATAAGGACAATCCTTTCTCGCCGCAGAGGTCAACATGCGCAAAAGGCGTACATCGTTCTTTTTGTTTGCATGGTCACACGTAGTCTACATATTGAAGTGACCAGTGATTTAACTACTGAAAACTTTCTAGCCGCTTTTAAACGCTTTATTTCCCGTCGAGGACCAGTTTCATGTCTCTATTCCGATAATGGATCTACTTTCATCGGTGCGAAGGCACATTTAGATGAGCTGTATAGTTTTTTATTGAACTCTAGCTTCAAAAACGCGCTGTCGAATGAGTTGCTCTCTCGACGCATAGAGTGGAAGATGATTCCCCCAAGATCACCAAATTTTGGTGGGATGTGGGAAGGGAATATAAAGAGCATGAAAACGCATTTATATAGAGTAATAGGAAGTCAGTTACTTACATACGAAGAACTGCAAACTGTTCTTACTCAGATAGAGTGTATTCTTAACTCTCGTCCATTGAGCGTATTATCGTCAGACCCTTATCCTGAGGTGTTAACTCCCGCGCATTTTTTGATGTCTACTCCGTTGCAATATTTACCCGCTGCTGATTTGTCAGATCAACGATTGAGTCTGTTGGAACGTAAAAAGTTGTTAGATAGTATGGTCCAATCCTTTTGGAAGAAATGGCACTTAGAGTATTTGCACACGTTGCAAGTTAGGCAAAAATGGGCTACTCCCGACAAACCGGTAGAAATCGGAACTGTTGTTCTTCTTGAGCAGGAGAATTCTCCACCGTTGCATTGGCCGTTAGGAGTAATTACGGACGTGTTCAGAGGCTCTGATAACGTTGTACGCGTGGCGATAGTTAAAACGCAAACTGGAATTTACAAACGCGCTGTAACTAAATTATATCCTATTCCTACACAATAAATTCAACTTAGTTTCAACCTTATTTTTTAGTTTAGGCCGCTATATTTATCATATTTATTATTTAATCGCATAATGCATGTGTTACTCTCAGTCAGTTAGAAAATTCGCGTGTTTTGAAACATCTTGTGATGTTCCAAGGCGGGGTGCATGGTGGAGCGCCAATATATTTATAAAATGCATACATAATCGCACCATAATATATTTCGTTATATTATAAATTTCATAGTCTTTATAGTAAACCACATTCTGTTTGTCGAATGCAATTAGTGCTGGTACTGCTGTAATATTGCCAATGTACTCGACGATCTCAAGAGATGGCGTTAGCAGTCTTCAAATAATGTAAAACGCGCTGCGCCTGATTGGTGCAAGAAAAAACGGACATACCCTGCTCTCATCGCTTTTCGCGAAGAAGACGCCTTTAATATAAAAATTTGTTCCGCCACGGACTTCAGTTATATTTCTCGTGAAAAGAAGCTGATTTTCCGTTAGTCCTATAGCCGTGTAGTGTTTGGACTCGCTTGTAACCTTTACAAGGTGTATGTGGAGTGCTCTAGTCTTCGATCGTGACCGGCCGGTCAATACCTTGCAAGAGACCGTAGAAACCTCGCCGCTGCTCGCTGCCTTCTGGAGGATCGGGACTTGGTCGGTGTTGCAGGTTAGTGCTGGCATGATTGTTTTGATCGATAGAAGTGGTTTACTTCCCTACACCTCGTACGCTAACTGTTGAGCAATCACACCCTGGTTGGGCTATTTACACGCCTGACCACAAGTCTAGAGTCATAAGCGCGTTGCCGACCTTTAAGAAGTAAGGAAAGGAGGGGAGTGGGGTTAGGGTCTCCGGTAATCTCACTCACTCGGCGAAACACAACGAAGCATTACTTCACGCCGGTTTTCTGTAAGGCTGTGGTATCACTCCGGTCGAGCCGGCAGGTACGTGCCGAAGCATGGATCTTCCGCGATTAGATATATGATATGAGATATATGTAATATAGATAGAATACTCATATTCTATCAAATATTGTAACTTTTAAGTCCAGTTTTTTTAAGAGAGAGTTTTTTTTTTTGAGAAATCAGTAAAATAACTATTGCCTTCAAAACACCAATGATTTAAACCAATTGTCTTACTGGTTATATTATCATACTGTCCTTTTGCTATAGTTTTTCGAGTTGTGCCCAATTAATTAATCAAACCCGTGAGATATTTTAATTTGCTTACTAATATGACTGAAAAGTACATTATATGATCCTACAAAGTAACTTATATGTCTTTGTTTTACGCTTCGATTTGCAGTTTATGGTCGTCATTCAAGAATACCTTTCTATCACAGTGGCTGTCAGTTCTCCGGATTGTATGGCTTGGCTATTGTAACTTGCAATTGACAAGAGGTATGTATATCGGACAATAATAAAATAGCAAATTGTCATGAATAAAGGTGGAAATGGTAATAAAGATGAAATCGTGGCCTTGGCAAGTTCTTTCGCTTTTGTAACTTGAATTGCTTGTGTGTGTACACACACTATGATACCTTTTTAGAATCTTCACAAACTAGAAATGTTGATAAGATAATGGGCAACTATGCGACAGTACTTTTTTTTTTTACAGTCAAGTGTTTAGACTCGACGAAAAAAATTATACAAAAAATACTTGAAATGTTACTTTTGATGGTGTTTCACATGAACGCCCACGTCCCCAGGAGTACGATACAAAAAGAACTAGCAAAAAACACCTTAATTTGTTGAAATGGCTACAGAATGAATGAACAAAGTAGCAAAACTTTAAAAAATATAAAAGTGTTCACCATTTTCACACCGTTGACAGCCCTGACACGAAAATATGATTTTCTTATTGCCTGGCATCAGGGCTATCTAAATTAACGGGTTATCCATTACTTACAACGGACTCTGTAAACATAATTTTAAAGACATAAACATCTGAGCACTACAACAAATAGAGTGTAAAGAATATTGTCCATCCGAGTTGGATTTTCCGACAAATACTCTTTCACAAAGTTGGACCCGCAAAGTTGGTTTTTTTGATTGTTCTAGGTAGACGTATTTTTTTTTTATTACTTTGCATGAGTTCTTGACTTTTCTTTTAAAGACTTTTGCAAAGCCTGCAAAAAAGTTGCCTGACTAGATAAAGCATTCAATTACATTAAAACGCAAAGGACCCAATTTACAGAAACATTATTATATGCATATAATCGGATCGAGTTGACAGCCTCCTATTCTTTAAAGCGTTTTTTAGTTAAACGTGCTGTCTGAAAATAACTATATACTAACTGTTCAACAGTGCTCCAAGCTTTTTAACCGACTTCAAAAAAGGAGTAAGTTCTATGTTCCTCTGTATATTTTTTTTTGTATGTTCATCGATTACTCAAAGATGCCTGGACCGATTTGGAATATTTTTCTTTTGTTTGAAAGGGTATACTTTTCAGGTGGTCCAATGGTCATCAGGTCAGGTTCTGATGATGGGAACCTGGAGAAATCAAGGGAACTCTTAAAATTTTATAGGCAAACTTGAAGCGATTTCCGTATTTTGAGGCGCATTGAAGTCGGTGAGACTTTTTTTAAAAGATAATTATTGTATTGTATTGTATTGTATTGTTTATAGGTACGAGAATAATTGAATAGTTGAAGCTATTTCATGGACTTCGGATGACCTATTCTAATTGGCGGTAGATGAAAACTATGCTAGCAGTCTGGTTTTACAGCTATCCTTTGTGAGGTAAAGATACTTAAAATAATTCCGGTGGCTTAAATCCTGCAAAATGCTGCCGACACCTGTCTCTTTTAAGTAACGGAACTACAGTTGTTGTATAACATTCAAGTATTCGAGTGCAATAATTGACCTGTAACTTAATCTTGAGATAGTATAAATCAAACTTCGTCACATCAAAAGTCCGTCACCAGCAGAATTACCCTTGATCCCCAGACTGGACTGGCGCTCGAATTCAATCATCAATTCATTCTTTCGAATTAAAATTTCTTAATTGAAGACATTCATATATGGGTCTTGTTTCATATGCTAAGTAGTATGAGTGCTATTATGGTTAAATACTTTATTGAATGTCTCGAAATCGGCATTCACAGATTGTTTAATGGCAACGTTTGCATAGTACTCCAACAATGGCCATTACATATTATGTACTAGCTGCGCTCTGCAGTTTCACTCGCGTAAGTCCCCATGGCGCAGGAATATCGAGATAAAAAGTAGCCTATGTATTACTCCATGTCTCCAGCTATCTATATAAGTTTCATCGCAATCGTTTGAGTAGTTTTTGCATGAAAGAGTAACAAACATCCATACATCCATAAATCCTCACAAATTTTCACGTCTAAACAGGTATGTTGCCGATATTCGCATCCGCATCAGCAATCGCGGAGCTTCCGCATTCGCAATAATCAATGCGGATGTTCACGATGCAGATGTAGTGCAAGTCGCGACAAGAAAGACAGTGGGTGACCGGCGACTGGAGTGTGCGGTAACCACATGCTCATTGACCAATAGAAACGAAGAATTTCTTATTGTATATCAAAGGTGTTACAGATATTCGCATCCGTATTCGCAATCGCAGAGCTTCCGCATCGATTTTGACACCTGCGCTCGCATCCGCGGATGCACGCAGATCCTCCCAACCGCATCCACGGATGTCAAAAATTCTGCATCCGCGACATCCCTAGTTTATAATACTAGTAGGACCAGTAGAATTGTTCCACACAGGAATACTGACACAACAGAATTAAATCCCGCTTCCACATATGGCACACGGTGTAGCTTTATGATATTACAAAACGCGAGCCCATACAGAATTTTAGTGGCGCAGATGTATAAAAATAGTTGTGTAAAGTCCTAGTTAAATCTGTACAATATGAATTACTAGCTTTTGTCCGCGACTTCGCACGCGTAAAAGTAATTTTCCATGCCTCGGGATTAGTACTTCTTTCTGAGTGAAAAGTATCCACCCCAGACAGATTCATCTCTCTGTCCCTAGTAATTCGTATGCAAAACTTCATGATGATCGGATTAACGGTACGGCAGCGCATTAAATACGAACAAAGATACATTGATTTTATATTTAAAAAAAGTAAAAATAAACAAAAATATTAAAAAACATGCGCGTGTATGAATACAACATTGTGTAAAATTTTTAAAACGGTCGGTAAAGAACTTTAATAGATATTTGCGATGTTGAACAAACTAACATTAAATTTTTATATTCATGTATAAATTGTAGCTGACATCTTTTGAATAGTCACAATTCTTGGGTATTTTTGATCAAAGACACGAATGATAATGAATTCAAACACTTTTCACACTATACCTAAAATATGAAGATTTACATGTGAGTTTGACTCGATTAATTTGTTCGTAAAAACCAAAGAACGACCTAGACACTTTATAATATTTATTTAAACTTATATCATATATAATATCAATACACACTCCCATACATCAAACCATTATAGCCTTTATATGTTTGTGTCATGAGTCATGAGTCATAGTAAAAGAGACAAAACATTCAAATTCATTAAAAAGCGGCTCGTCGGATGGATTTCACGGAAACACGTTAAACTGGCACTCGCTAGATTTGATGTATCATGTAGCACAGACTCGTGGAAATGCCTGGGAATATATTTCGTTGTTTTCATGGTAACTTAAAGTAAACAAAATAAAATTTTCTTGTTGGCAAGTTATTTTAGTAGGTTTTTGTAAAATAGCTACTTTTAACGTATGTTGCACATTACTATTGCTAATGGTAATTCCTCGAATTAAGCCAAATGCTGGTTTTACAAGAGCGGTTCCACATCAATAACGCAACTCAAGGCTGGAACCCCAAACCACTCGTCAGACCGACGACGCAAGGATCTGGACTGAATTAATGAATCAGGAATACTTCCAAACTAGAAATCGTTTAAGTATCAGGAAATATAGTCATATCTGCAATTATTAATTTTATATGTAGGTTATTATAAATTAATGTAAAACAATAGGGATCAAACTTAGATATGTTGGATCCCTATTGTTGCATGATCTGTAACATTAAAATTGTTATTGTGCTTAACACGGGGACATCTAAAATTGTTTCTTATATATTTCTCATATAGAAATATACATATGAAACATATACGGACTCATTATTATTATTAATCGATTAATCGATACGATCGAATATATTGATACGGCTCATTTTAAATAGCTGATTGTAATTAAGAATCGGTTGATACATATATGTATTACTTATGAGGTTCCTTAAATGATTATAGGCAGTACTTACGGCGATATCAACTAGGGGTTCATCCTCTGGCGTGAGTGCGAGCGACGAGCGGCGGCCAGCGCGCGCACCCGGCGAACCGCTCGAGCTGCCTGCGACAAACAAAAACCGTACTTAAGTACATCAAATTAGAGTAAAACGGCTACCATACGGCACAGTTTGACGAGATTTTCAATCGAATCGTGTCGCAAATCGTCCAATTCAAGGTCATTGGGTGGTCAGGACCGCCTGACTTGATCGTGTCACATCAAATCGGCTGAATTGAGTTGTTATGGACGCTAATCTGCCGATTTTATCATTTTAGTCTGCTTGTTGCCTACAAGCAGACTGAGTGGATGTGTTCTTATTTTTTTGCGTTTTATCAGTTCGGTGGTTATATTTATTAGATGATTTAAGTATATTATAAGATCAATAAAGCACAGAAAATAAAATGAAATAAAACTGGCGATTTAGTTGTTTACGTGTGGACGCGAAATCTGTTCGTAAAGCGGCGTATACACGGGACAAACTGTTCCTTAAGCCAATTCAATCGCAAATCAGATCAGTAGTCAAATTGTATTGTGTAGCAACCGTTTAAATTATCATTTAAATAATTGAGAGGTGACGTACATTCGTTACGTAAAAATATGTTATATTTGTGACGAAATAATTTTGGTTGTTGATCTGAGTTTTTGGTCTGTGGTAACGTAATGACAAAATTTATTATTGACACTAAAAATTACCTATTATGGGGTCTGTTTTCTTATTTTATTTCTAAATTATAAAATATCTACAACCTAGTACCAACGCTAAACACGACATCTTACATTATGTTTTTACAGGCATTTTAGAACGAACGCTCTGCGCCACTTGAAGTAAGGAAATAATGTTAAACATTAGTACCATACGACATGTGGCGCGGAAGTAGAACATTGTACATTGGAAGTAGAATATATTTATTTGCTGGGTTTCTTCGGTGGGGGTCTAATGGTAGGTCTTTACAAAAAAAATATCGAATTATGTTCATTCGAGTTATAGAACTCGTAATGCATGCTATACTAAGTTTAGGTCTAGGTAGCTATGTTTATGTCCGAGAATATTGTATTTCTACAATATACAGTTCATTTTAATACCCCGGTGTTTGAAAATAAAAGAACAATATCCCTAAAATGAAACATTGATAAGCACTTTGTGATATCGATGAATTTAATTGCTTTAATAGCTAATTAAGTGTTGTATTTCGGCAGCTAGATTCGGAGCAGATACGGTTAGACATCAAGTCCAATTCGTAATGTATTTGATTGCTATGTAATACCAATGTATGTATGTAATACCCACTTATATAAAAAAATACTAAATTAATTTTGACGTAGGAGGACGGAGACAACACTTATGTTTTTTAGAAAATAACGGTCAAGTGCGATGAATTAGCCACGGGCTTCAGATGGTATTTATATTTCATAATGAGTATACATGTCGGTATACATGATATTTATTTTATCCAAGTTATATATTAATTGCTATTTCTAATTAGTTTAACGTACACATGACTCTGCCTCTAACGTTTTCTACTATCCTCTATAATAAGGTTTGCTGGAAGAAAACTCAGGTTTGGGTTAAGCTCGCCTTTGTACATACCATTTCCTTGTTTGATATGTAATCTACTTTTAGTGTACAATAAAGAATAAATAAATGGTAAGTTACGCCAATGGCCAACTGAGTTGTATAAAAAACCTAATAAGCTATATTCATGTTAAAAAATCATCAATAGTTATGTATCTATAAATTATAAAATAATGTATCTATAAATTATAATATGTTGTGTCTATAAATTATACTTAAACGCGTTTTAATTTTTATTCAAATCTATTCGATTACATAATTATTAGGCTTACAAAGGACTGCCTTATTGCGATTAGGTATCTTTCTTTTATTTTTATAGTGAGTTCCAAGTTAGATAAAGATCTTATTAGATTAAAAAAATCCAATAACAGTCTTATATAGGTCAAGAACAGTTACTTTTTATAATCAAATACATACATTTAAATATTTGCTTCTGGTGTTACTCTATTTCCAGTTTTATTACAAATGTCTGTTTAGAGTATTTGAAAAAGTATCTGAGACATGAGTTATGACAGGTTTGCTGAGGTTTTTTTGTCTAGCGATCAATAGCCCAAATGCATAGATCAATAGCATAGGGCCAAATACCAATTTATTTAACGACAAAAATTTTCAAATACCCTTTTCGTTCGATTAATTGAACTATGAGATCGTGCAATGCGATCGTAACGAAAACAATATATTGAATATATCGTAACCTTATTGTACCTTGAAAATAAAACTTTAGTTACTATTCCGAATAAAACCGCGTTAAACAAATTTAAAAATAATATTTCTATATTTTCGATCACGAGTTAACAAAGTGAGTGAGAGTTGTTTTGTGCCATCTTCATCTATAATCTTCGATATGCTACTTACTTTTTTTCTAATCAAGCGTTACTTGTATCTAATATAATAATGAGTATAAGTACAATAGCTAAAGATCAATCGATATAAGAAAATAGCGTACCTCCCACACCTAAATCATGCCACTAGAAACATTTAATAGATATTTGTCTTAGAGTGACTATTTTTATTTATGGAATGATTTTTTATCAGAAATATGGGCCCTACTTCTAATTAAAAATTATCATTAAAATCAACGTGGTAAATATTTGTCGCGTAAAAATACATTCCGAGCAATTCTGAATCCCCTAATTTCTGAATTCGTTATTTAAACCTTAGGTAGTACGTTTATTTGAAGAAATTAAATGTATGTTTTAAAACGTATTAATTATTTAAAATTAATATTAACCTGTTTCGATGTCATCACTCCCGCGTCTCTGCAGCCACTTTTGCACCAACTCGATGCTGGCCTCCTCACCGGCCAACATCTTTTTACACACTATTTCACTGCATTGCAAATATCACTGACTTACCCAATTTATAGGTAAAAAGCACATTTTTAAATATATACTACAAATTTCCACTATAATTTTTTTATAACATCCGAAACATAGCTTATAAAAAAAGTCGTGACCACAATCTTTGAAAAATAAAAACATGTAAAATACTGGCTAAATAGTATGACAGGACTTTGCCGCGTTCAAATATCGAATTAATTATACGACGAACATCGATGGGCGAGAAGTGTAAACAGCGAGTCGAGTAGATGGAACCACAATAATTTTGATTGTACTCTGTAATTATTTTATTATATTTTCGACCGTATTGCTTTGATTTAAGAACCGATAATATTTTGGTAGAGGCTTTGGTTGTTATGGTGTCGTAGTGTGGAGTTTGTAGAGCGCACAAGCGGTCGGTTAGGTAATGGCCGTCAAGTCGAGACAGTTGATCGGAGAAGGGGGGTGAATGTAGGACGAATGTGGTCTCAGATTATATTAACCCACTGGAAGGGATATGGTGATGACAGCCTGTTGATAGGACTATTGATTTATTTAGGTACTATCAGTGTTCATTCCTGACAAATTTCGATAGTAGACTTAATTTTAAACTTGTAAATGATAAATACGCTTTAACTATTACCGCTCGATAATTTGCGGTCTTGACTTGCATTACCAGTCTTGATCACATTTTATTTACACCACTAAGTTGGCGAACAAGCTTACGGCACCTGAGCTCCTGATGGTAAGTAGCTATTGTAGTTGGACCACAAAATTAAGCATTCCATGAACCATAGTTTTTAGTTTATTTTATAATTCAAAACAGTTTTATGTTTTGCTTCAGTACCTAAGTATTGTAGTGATACATGTTCCAAAAATATAACTAACGGTCAAATAAGTGTTATATTGTGGGCACACAATATCAACTGAGTCGAAACAATGTTTTATCACGACAAACTAAACATCGCTAATTATACTCCATAATTTGACCCCAATGTTTATATATTATATATATAGTGAATACTTGTTGCCGACCTAGAATTTCTTAGCTATCAATAACGTAAACGTGTTTAGCTATTTATGAGATGGCCGTATGAGTGTCTACTTTTGCCTTAGTAAGTCTAAAACAACTTTCACGTACAAAGTTACATCGCTCGACTACTCAAAATGTTTTACGATTCACATGGCACCTAATTAACGTTGATTCGATTTCGTTACACAACGAGTTTAGAAGTTACTTATATTCTAAAACTTAAGAAGAACTTCCAAATAAGATTATTCTTATTAGCTATTAGGATATTTCCGGAGCTTCTGAAAATCAAACTAAAATAAAGGATGATCAATTTTCACCCATAAAGTCATATTCACAAACGAACGCCGCCTTCATGACACAGGTTGCACAATAACTATTCAATGGTCTGTGGTACATCACTATGATGTCCATTTTGGTAGAAATGGTTAATATTGCAGGAAGCCATTTCATCAATTTGCTTTTTTTTTAATTTAATTCAAAAACATCGAGCCCATATATGATTTTGAATAGGTGAATTATTTGTTTTGGCTTGATTACGTACAGAAATATACGCACCAAATATTTTACAAATTATAAATCCATCAATATTGAAATCCATTACGGCAGCATCGCAATTAAATCTGTATAATGTATATAAAGCTTGTAATGCTTTAAGTTTAATTCTACATATTAGGTAGGTATATAACAAAATGGATGTGATTTTCCACATACATGCAATCAGTAAATATCGACAACTTTTGTAGAATCAAGAAAACTTACTTACAGACTAAATTGCCTACAGATCATATCTACGTTATAGATATACAGCAGTGAATAAAGATACATAACTAAATAATATTAAACTAGAAAGCTGGAACGCTAAACAAAAGCTTGCTAACAAGACTTAGAGCCCCAGTAAATAATCTCTATATTCTTGCCGTTGCACGGACGTAGCTTCATTTGAAGCAAGATAACTAGTATGCATTACGGCCACTTTACAAGCTAATTTCTTGCAGCTAACAGACGCCAGGTAATACGTTTATTTTATGCATGCATGCCCTGTCAGTTCATGGAAAACTCTTGCGATAGTGGAAAACAGGTTTGATAGATAAAAGATTATGCTCGTTTTGGAAAATTAACTGTACAATTTTATCTTACTAATATTATTAAGGCGAACGTGTATGAGGATGGATGGATGGATGTTTGTTCCACTTTCACGCAAAAACGGCTGATCGGATCTGGATGAAATTTGGCACAGAGATAGATTACAGTCTAGAATAGCACTGGAAAGATTTCACCAAAATTTCCGAACGCACGAAGTTGCGGGCAATAGCTAGTATTGTAGTATATAATAGATCATAGTTATGATCGTTGAATCATATTTTTGTTCATGGAAATAATTATTATGTTATGATTGTATTATTAATAATCTATATATATAAAAATGAAACCCTCTTTCCCTTGGTCACGGCATCACGTGTGACCGGCTGGACCGATTTTGGTAATTCTTTTTTTTTTTGGGTTTGTTATTGTCAAGAGAAGCTTCTTAGGAAAGAAAAAAATAAAAAAGTTGCACGGAAAATTAGTAAATTTAAGAAAATTTAGGTACAAAGTAAATACCGCCACAAGGAGAAGCGAGGTAAGAAAGGAAGACAAAGGATGGATAGGGCAGTGTAAGCAATTGGTGAAGCACGTCAGGGGGACATGGCATATTTGCGAAGTGTAGTGAAATTGTATAAATAGATTTGTTCAAAATCCTTTTGAGTTATCGTTGTTGCTGTCAAAAATGCGTTGATCGATGGTCTGAGTGTCAAGTGACTATTTACCCAATGTTAAGTGCAACTGACAAATAATACCTACGTTACTCGTTTCGTGCTGATTTAGTAATTGTAAAAATAGTGAATATTCAGCACAGAACATGTATGTACATCTTATAAGCTACCTGGTCGATATAATCGATGTGTTCTTTTGGTTTTGTATGTCAAATTATAAATATATAGATTAGATTGAACAAATTACAATTTTCACAACTTTGATATTTTCTATCGACCGCTTATCTAAAATCAGAAACATTACCATCAGCAAATTTGTTATGGTCATCATAATGACATGTGTTCGTATCAGTGGTATTGTGTAACTCTTTTCAACTGAGAGTAGTCGCCAAATCTGCAATTTAATGTAACCAACTTTATTTTATTTGTAACAAAGATCTGTGTAAGTTAAACTTATGATTTTCGCGATGATTACACATATTATGTCGTACCGTTGCCGTACATTTGTAATATAAAAGTGCCCATAGGCTAGCACGTAAAATGTATGGAATTGCATGACTTTGGCTTTGGCTTTGACATGGCTTTGAATGTTTACTTAAGTATGAAATCATGCTGTGCGCCTTCACGGTAAAAGGGCTATGCAGACGTATGTGAGCCCTTTTACTTTTTACTACTGCTACTACCTTTTACTTTACCTTTAATGTCGTACCTCAAAGTTGTGTAAGCACTAACATGTTGTACTATTACGTGCCGTCACATATTAACTAGTATAATTAAATTAAGGAAATGTTACTGTGTACTTTACAAAGGCAATAAAATAAATAACAATTCTAAAAGCAAGAGTATAAAGTTTAATATTGATTGCGCTCTAAAATCAATAGCCGTTAGCTATGCTAGCTGAATATACCTAGCTCAAACTAATATGTGCTTAATTAATACGCTTGAGAGCGGTTTTTACATTAATTGCCATTGGCCAGTAGTTCTTGCAAAGCCAATATGCGCTTACAATGTGCAAGCGTCACAGTAACTATGAGCTTATTTACATAATGCTACAGGCTAAGTTAAAATTACCTTTATTAAAATATAAACTTAGCAGCACTTATCAACGCCATCTATGGTAAACCCTTAGTAGTAAAATTATTAGGTACTAACTATGTCACATCCAGTTACTAGTACGCCTATATCAGTGTAACTAGTAGTTGGTCCATATAGAATTGCGTTTGTCATTACAAGCCGCAACAAGTCCGTTTAGCCGCCTATTGTTCGAACCTGTTCAACGTTCATGATCGATGTAATGTATGTGCACTCGTTGTTCGTTGTGAAATATCTTCTATTAGAACACTCTGGTATGTTTTTAATAATAATATCTATATGAGACATAAGAGTTAGTGATAATGTGAGACTCTAATATTTTCGGATCTGTCTGACTGCAGTTTAATGAATGACACTCTCTCAAATTATGTTACCTAAACATAAAATATAAGTAGACATGTAGAAACAAGGCTCCATGTGTATTAAAATGTTCTTTTGATACGTCTAAGATAATATAATAAAGAGATCAACTACCAATTAGTTTCTTTGTATCTTGTAATTTTTGTTCGTACTTTGTACGGACAAAAATTAGGTTGTTTTATAGGAATTTGACCGAATTTGTTTGTGTCCGAGTTGTCAGCCTTTGTACGTATGAATTTTGTACTCACTGTAACCTATAGTGTAATAAATAATAATGTAAAAGCTGATCACTCTGTGAATGCTAAATCAAGACCGCTAATACTCATCTGGATCACCTTATAAAAAATTATAAATAAGAAAACTGCTTTATTTAAGTATCTTGCTGATACTTCTTGTTTTAACTAAACAAGGGCAAAGTATACACGAAAAAAAAGCCTTAAAGAATTACAGAAATAAAAAGCAAGAAAAGCTGACAGGGCTAATTGGATAGTTATTTGAATAATTGAACTTTAAGTGGCTGATCATTTAAAAAATTCAAAAAGAGAGAGGGTATTCGTATGGCAATGATAGTAATAAATTTGTCTGAACGTAAATGGCAATTTGATTTCCTCAATTTGCAATTAAGAAAATTAACTTTTATACGTATATACATTTCCTACTAATATTATAAACGTGAAAGTTTGTGAGGATGTATGAATGTATAGATGTATGGATGTTTGTTACTCTTTCACGCAAAACCTACTGAACCGATTGCGATGAAACTTGGTATGTAGATAGCTGGTGACCTGGATTAATACAGGCTACTTTTTATCCCGATATTCCCACGGCACGGACATACGCGGGTAAAACCGCGGGGTGCAGCTAGTTCTATACAAACATTTAATGTTTAATGGTGGGAGATCCATGCTTCGGCACGTATGGGCCGGCTCGACTGGAGTGATACCACGGCCTCACAGAAAACCGGCAGTGAAGCAATGCCTGCATTGCTTTTCGCTGAGTGAGTGAGGTCACCGGAGGCCCTAACCCATCCCTGTCCCTCTCTTCCCCCTCTCCCCTCCTCTCCCCCTCTTAGCCTCCTTCCCCTGATCCCATCTTAAAGGCGTACTTAACGTACTTGTGACTCTTGAGTTGCAGGTGCAGATGGGCGGCGGTAGTCATTTACCATCAGGTGACTGCTCGTTTGGGGGCAAACGAGCAGACGGGTCATAACATAAAAAAAAAAGTCATCCTCAGCGCAGCATGGTTCTCTCTGCGTGGTTATCGCAGACGCTAATTTATGTTACGAAATTCCTCTATTTTTTATAAGATCATAATATGTAATATTTATCGCCTGTCAACTGTGTTTTAGAATGTTTTACTTTTGAATTGGATACTGATGTAATTAGATATTATAAAAATATAAAACAGCTTAAGTTACTTATTAAAATTCGTATTATTTTCAACCCCTAAATTATGTTAGTATAGTTTAAGACTAATTAATCCTTTAATTTAATTAAAAAGAATCGGATTTGTTATAAACCTTAATAAGTCTACTTATAAGCGTTCACGATTGCATTAACTTTTTAATGCATTTTTAAAACAAATTACTTATAAATGCTTGCTGACCTACGATAACGTTTGTAGTACACAACATGTATGTAGTGTTTTTTACGGCCAAGAAATGCTAATTGTAATACATTTTAACTATTTCTACTCCCTAACTATATTTTCCTCCGAAGTCAGTATCACCCGGTACCCTGTTTCGCCACATGATCTAATTTCCCGGCCTTGACCCTGTTCGTACCCGGCCTCAGCTCGCTAAACCTGTATAATTATTGAGTAACATACAAATGGTTTTATAGCCTCCCCGAATACGGGACTAATATACCTATTTTACATGTTCGTGATTAGACTACTTAATAAGCAATTGATTTTCTATTTCTTTCATTCATTTCTTGTTGTTAAATTGGCTTAATAGTTAAAAAAAAACACCTCCTACACACATATGCTGTATGCGAATTTAAAAAAGGTTGTATATACTCTATGGGCATTTTTATTCAACCTAGGGGTAACGGTTCTTAAACATACTTACTCGGCATACCTAACTGCTTCCTGTTTTACAGTGATCTTTTCTAGCAGGAACTTCCTAGTGATTCGTGCAGATATTGGCTAGAATACCGGTCTCACATTATCTGATTTATTTTTTATGCGATAGTGGGCAAACTAACAGACGGGTCACCCGATGGTAAGTGACTACAATCGCCCATGGACACCTACAACTCAAGAGTCAAAAGTGCCTTGCCGGCCTTTAACGTGGGAGTAAGGGAAGGTTGGAAATAGGAGAAGGAGGGGGGCTAGAGGGGGGTTAGGGTCTTCGGTAACCTCACTCACTCTTCGAAAAATGCAAAAAATTAAAATGCGTGAAAATGCACGTTGCAATATTCAAAATTGAATGAAAATCGTATATGTTACAGACATTAGTATGTTTTTCATTGTACGGTAAGTCAGATCACGAAATTTTAAAATGACAGCCTATTGTAAAGTTGTTAATTTAAAATTTCAATTGTGTATGAAATGTGTCACGGGCTTGGTATTGATATCTGAGTTTTTGGAATCGATGAGGAATAACAATATCTTTTATACCTCAAAAATTGGATTTTTTAATTGAACAAATAAAAAAGTTATTATCGAAAAACCGTAAATGAAAGATCGCATTTTTCAAATTTTAAAGTTAGACGTAAACAACTTAGTACAAGTGATTGCGCTTATTTTGACATGAATTAAAAAAAAAGGAGTACTAGTACTTTTTACTCCAAGTACTCTAGAAGTGGGCACGTAGATTGTTAAAAACTTCAACGTAGATTGTTATAAAATTCATAATATGACGTTTTTAGCAATCTACGTACACGGTTGATGAAATCGAGGTATAACGTTAAAAAAAAAATCACGAAGCACAAAAACTACTGTAGAACTGATATAAAACTGATATGAAAATTCATTGACAAAGGTGCGAATGCGTACGTCGGATGATGCTAAAGCTCTTACAATACTATTACAGATGACAGATTTGAGGAACGTTATACCTCGATTTCATCGACCGTGTCATATGACGTTTTTAACAATCTACGTGCCCACTTCTTCTTCGTACTTGGAGTAAAAAGTACTAGTACTACTTTTTTTTTAATTCATGTCAAAATAAGCGCAATCACTGGTACTAAGTTGTTTACGTCTAACTTTAAAATAAGAAAAAATACGGTCTTTCATTTACGGTTTATCGTTAATAACTTTTTTATTTGTTCAATAAAAAAATCAAATTTTTTGAGGTATCAAAGATATCGTTATTCCCCATCGATTCCAAAATCTTATATTTCAATACCAAGCCCGTGACACATTCTACACACAATTGAAATTTTAAATTAACAATTTTACAATAGGCTTAGGCTTAAAATTTCGCGATCTGACTTAAAGACTTTCTGGCGTACAATAAAAAACATACTAATGTCTGTAACATACTTACTCGATTTTCATTCAATGTTGAATATTGCAATTCTTTGCATTTTTCATCTTTCTCGCTTATTTATACAATGGAAACAATTTTCTAATGTTTTTAACGCCTAATCGTTATGTAAAATCGACGGCTTAACAACTTTTGCATTTAACATTTTGCTCTAAAAGCAATACTTTTTTAGATTTTTAATGAAAACCGAAAAAAAAACTGATTTTCAAGTTATTTCGCAATAATAAACAATGACGCGTATCTCCGTCGAAGTAGACACTTTAGTATGTTATTCTATGTATTTTTCTTTAAATTTGAAGCCAAGTATCGTATTGTTATAAAAGACCGTCACACTCAAACGCTACCCTCTAACGGACAAAGTATTGTTGAATAAATTGCAATGTGTATACATTTTGTATAAATTATCTCGATGCGATGATAAAATTCATAATTCATATTTCTACACCATAGCTACTGGTGTACATAATGTATAGGTATTGTGACATAACTTACTAAATTGTGAGAGTTACCTCCCTACCATAGCTTTCCCAAAACACTGTAGTGTGGCGTTCTTGAAAAGGCGTGTAACAAGATCGGCATGGCGAAAAATAAATGAGCGTGCAAAGAAAAGAACTTCTATTTAATCTTATATCTTATTCTAAAGCTTATTTATTTTTACTAACAGCGCCCCGCGGTTTCACCCGCGTAAATCCCGATCCGAGTGATAAAAAGTCTATGTGTTAATCCAGGTCTCCAGCTATCTACATACCAAGTTTCATCGCAATCGGTTCAGTAGTTTTGGCGTGAAAGAGTAACAAACATCCAAACATACATACATCCATACATCCACACATCCTTACAAACATTCACCTTTATAATATTAGAAGGATTCTTATTTCTTGTCATAAAAGAATTCTACAACAAAAGAAAAACAAGCATCCTGATTGGCACTTTCACACCTCCACACTCTCCTTGAAATCCTAAGACCAACGCAAATTGCTATCACGCATCGGATTACCTTTTAATACAAAGACTATGACGCACAAAACATTTCATACCTATATCCTATATAAAAACAGAGTTCTCTATTTACAGCTGTGGATCAAATTACTTATTACCGAAGTAATAAATATTTACCTTATAAATAGTCATATTTAACCGTCATGCTTCCTCAGATGTTTGACATAATACATTTCAACTATGTTAGGCGTAACAACAATAAACGAATCAACAATCATCATACGCCATACTCGGTTACGGATCTCTTGTATAATGCTATGCATGCAGGAACGACTAATTAGTAGAATTTCCATTAGGTTTTAATTAAGACTTCCTACGTGGATCTGTTAAATTCAAAGTGGAAGTGCACAGGTAGATTGCATGTTCTATGGTTACAAACGAGATGTGATAACATTACGTTTGAAAGCGTAAATAGTGGGGTGGTGGATAATGCCTATATTTTGCGACGGTCCATTGTGCGTTGTCTGATAGAGTTTTGTCGTGGAGAAAGAATGGATTGGAAAGTGTCGTTAATATTCTTGCAATTTTTCCTAGTACACATCTGCGGCATTACAAGCATTGGCAATGGATATGAACGGTAGTTCTTTCCATAATTTTTACAGAGTAGCTTTTAAAATAACCGAAAATACAGACGAAAACAATAAAATTAAATATTAATTATGAACAAAAACAGTAAAAAAAAACTCTTTATTTTATTTTTTATATTTATTTGTTATATTTTTTATATTTATATTTATTTATTTATTTAATTAATAGCTTTGTGTCATGATATACTGAGCTGAGACTAAACGCTACGGTAGCGCGAGTGCTATTTTAATCCATGCTTCCGTACGCGGGGTTTTCATAAAGTTTTGAAATAAGACGGTTACTTAGCTATTAGCTAACCATAGCAGCAAGAAATTATGACTGCAATAAAAATAGACGTATATTATATTTATTCATTCTGTTCTTTATTTCTATTATAGACGTATACAAAACAGTAGACATGAGTTTTACTATTTATTTAACAATGATTGTCATTGTATGTCATTTATGAATGTTTTGACTGGTTAACTGCTTTACCAAAGATAATCAGTGTTATCTATTATTATATTGTAACAAGATTAGATTTATTTTAATTAAGAGGGAGAGACGCAATTATATGAAGTGGTATGTAGTGCAAAAAAACATGCAGAAATTTCATAAATTCAGAGGTTGTCATAAATATTAGAAATACGATCTAATCTCATCGGTGGCAAAAATAACGAGTGAAGTTTTAAAAAGTTTAAGCGCACTGAAATCGCCACGTAAATTACGTACATTTGTACAAAGGCAACATGTCTACCTACTTTATATATATATATATAATTTCTACCTTGTATATTTATAGAGACCACAGTTTAGAAAAAAGCCATTTTCGACATTTTGTCGGCCTGTTTCATGCAATTTAAGTATGAAACAGGCACCGATGCATATAGTAAAGGTATCGCAATCGCATTGACATGTGTACACATGAGTTAATCTTGGTTACGTTTGTTACATGTGGCTTTTCATCACAGGTCACAGCCACAAGTAACTCTCTTACTTATATTATTGTTACCTACTGAGATAAAATTATAAGTAAAAAATCAATAGCTGAAATGGGTTTTGAACAAACTTCAAACACATTGTAATCTATATGAAACTTTGTGTTCTTCAGAAGACACTAGTTTAGGTTCTATACGAAGTATATATTTATAATATAGGTATTATAAAAGGTTTTATATCTCATTAAAAATTAAACGCTTCTAAATGTCAGGCTTTCGAATTGTTGGTATTTGCGTAATGTGTAATTGCTAAATGTTTCAACAGCCTCCGGTATTCTTAATTTTATTTTCACAACACATTCTTTGTTACCACGTAGCTCTATTTTCTTTAATAACAACAAAGGTTTTGAGCATTACAAACAACATTAAACAAATGAAAGTGTAGATGACAAGAGATAAAGATATCCGAACAAAGAAACTGAGTCTTGTTGTATTTACAACAAATTCTGAGCTTTTATTTGTCTTAAACTGTACCTTATATTATGATAGCCTTTTTATTGTGTTGGTTAAGGTTAGCTTGCGTCGTACTCCCTACAAATGTACAAGATGATTTACACTGCCGACGATTTACTAGTAAGAATGTCAATGATTAGAAATTTTGGTAGTCCTTGTGCTTTATAAGTAGAGATCGGATATTCGGATGCATATTTACCTAAAGTTGAGATGTTGGCTATTATGGAAAGCACTTTTTTATCGAAAGAATCCCGCGATTCCAGGAAATTCAAATTTAAGTGTACCTATACTCCGTGAGATGTAATAAACCCCAGTTTGACACAAATGACACTTGCTCTGTTACAACGTATAATGGTTGCTTTTCCCTACTTTTATTGTCAGTGATTTTTGACGAAGCAAAAACAACCTTATTACGTTGTAACAAGTGTCAAATCGGGCCTATTAAACCGCATGAAATGTAAGCATTTTGTAAAAGTGCGAGTGAGACGGCAAATTATACTTGCTTGTGCGCAAGTAGCGACGCGACAATACAACTGCATTCGTAAATAAAAATATATTTAGAAGCCTCTTCCATAATTAGTTATCCAAAAAATTACTTTAGGTAAATATGCATCCGATTATCCGATCTCTATTTATAAGACTCGTAGTCTTTCAACTATTATTTTCTGACTTATTTATTGACCTTACCGGGGCAACTAAAAATAAACTATGGTTTTAAGTTGCAATATTAAGTACTCGTTTAACAAATAATCAATAAAAACTATCAGATTTTTTTCTAAATATGTCATCGAAAGCATTATTATCATTCTGTTCGTCAAATGATTTATTAGAATGTGGATTTAATAAAATGTCTATAACCAACATGCCATCTTTAATCGAAGTATTTTTGTTTTTAAATATTATGTGTATGTGTAACATACATTACAAATACACCAGCTGGATATCTTTAAAAAAATATAAGGAATAAAAGTTTTTAACAAAAAAATAAACCGACTAAATAAAGGGACTGAAAAGCGAACAATCGAAAAACCACAAGCAAAATTTTCGAACCCATCATCAAATAACTACGGTCTCCGTGATGTTGTAGTGTCATTAGAACTGCCTACGTGTGTAAGAACCAAAAATGGTTCACAGGTGAAAAGTCAATGTCTGAACAATCATTCGTCCCCTATTTTTCCACCCTTAAAATCAAAGCTTAAAATAGTATTTTTGATGTTTATAAAAATGTTAAGTTACCAAATAAATAATAATTTTAGCATTTTATTTTTAAGAACTTCTGTTTCCAATTCCGTATAGACTATGACTTCTAAACTTTTGAGCCTTATACGTTTTCTATGATGTATGATGGATGTTAGATAGAGGGATGAGCAGCCACTAAGGTGATAATATACATAATTTATTTTGCCTAAATTTGTTGTTTTATCTAGGCATACAAAACTATTTTAACGAGTAGTGTTCACATTCTACATATAAATCTCACCGCAGCATACGTAATAGATAACTAATAATGCGTAAAATTAGCACAAGGTTGGCACTTATCACTATCACACTGTAGACACACAGTCGACTTGCTCTGCTAATGCCTGCATCACGAGAACGATTGTTCGATATGTAAAACAATGAGAATATGTTACACATGTAATATGTTTCTAATCTAACTGTCATGCTCGGGAACACGTTCGCAGATCGCTATAAAGTTGTCAAATATATTAACTGTCATGTAAACTAATTTAAATTTAAAATAGAACTCTTTCATAATAGACATAGTTTTTTTACAGCTTACATGACATGCAGGCGATCCCGATAATAATAATATAACAGTGTGCAGGTTTCGTATCAGAGCCATATTTTATTCAATCTGGCGTGAGTCAAGGAAATAATCTTGGGCCATTGGAGTACATAATTATGATAAACGACCTACCCAAAGTGATAAAAAACGCTAAATATTTATTATTCGCGGAAAACTTAAAGTTGTATAAGCACGATTACAGTGAGTTGTAACCGACAAAAGGATGTCGATAGAGTCGTAGATTGTAGTACGAGCCCCCTCTTGCAAATTAACAGCTCCAAGTGTGTGACTATCACATTGTCTTTCGCATGTAATCCGATTCTATACGATTATAACATTGAAGGCACGATACTCCTTTGGCTCGGGTTGTAGAGGTAAAAGATCTGAGAGTATGTTTCGATACTGGATTGACATGTCATAATGACTTTGCTAAGATCTGTAAGAAAGCCCACAGAAACTTATGTTTTCTACTACGAACAATTCGTAGCTTTAAAAATGTGTAAAAGATTGTTACATTAAATGTATAATGTAGAGAAAAGCTATGCAGTCATCGAGGGTTCACATGAATGTTAAGTATTATCTCAAGCTTCTCGTGTCGGAGCGAGTGCAAATAAGTTTATTCGATACCTTTACATAAAGTGTATCCCTTTTACCCTTTAATGTATCTATTCATATTGGGTTGGATACAATGAGTTGAAGGTAAGGCGAGACCTCGCACTTACTTTACATGTATTAATGTTTAAAGGGCAAAATACATAATCCGGATATACTGAAGCAAATTAATTTAGATGTTCCGGATAGATATTATGTGTATCGGTGATGAATGCCGCAGTTGTTGATACACAAATTTACTGTAAGCGGTGCTTCTAATACGCATTATTGAACATTTATAAAAAAAATGTATTATAATAGTTAAGGAACATACTATTGCCTTAGGGAAATCTGTAATATAATTACAGATTTTTTGTGATGATGTGTAAAATAAATAAATCGAAACTCGTGTTTTCATAACTTTTTAAAATTAGACAGTCTTGAATACCTACTTGAATATAATATCCCATAAAAAATCGTCGTTAAATTACAAAATAAAATATTTATAGTGCCAGACATATACCTACATATACAAAGCATGGTGGAAAAAAAAACAATTAAATTCCTTCAATTCATGAATTCATTTACTATTTTCGTACAATTTTATTATATTATATTTATAGAGAAGAAATTTTTGTAGACTTTTTAATGCCTATATAATTGGATATCTAAAACTTATCTGAATAAGATCTTTCTACTTGAACATCTAACTTTATTTTTGTATGAGTTTTTTAATATAAAACTTAAAGTCTGCTGTTACATACGGCCATGAAGGTTAAAGGGCAAGGAGAACCGAATTATATGGGCTTGCAACTAAACAGGAGTCGACTAAAATGTACATATAAAATAAATGGTTGCGATCACTATCACTTATGAACACTATGGATCTACTATCACTTATGGATCAAAAGTAGCCCGAAGGTCACAAGGGAAGTGAAAGCGAGAGGCTTTCACTTCCTTTCCTCGTGGAAGGTTGCGAGGACCTTCCCTCTTAAGTTACATCCGAGCCCCTGCAATAGACCCACCTGTGACCGAACATGTGGTTTAGTCGGTTCAATTCCGACGTACCACTTTACCATTAGCACCAGTCAGGTGATAATCAGTGGGAGTTTCCCTCCATCAAAAAAGGGAAATGAAAATTAGCATCCTTTTAAGTTTGAGAATTTGCCGCAACTTTTTAGTTTCTAGGCAACGAATTTAAAAACAACGACGATTTAACCTCAATATTCATGAAATTAAAATACCATTGTACCAAAGACGTCATTAAGTATTACGAAATCGATAACCCTACAATATACAAAGTATGAATGATAAATCTCAAGTATATGCAAATACATTACTTTAAATTCAATCTTAAAACAAATACAGTATACTGATGAGTAAACACACCAAATGACGTATGCGTAAGCATGCTATCTGATACCTGTCTTTTATTTTTTATTTTGCTTCTCTGTATACACTTCTTTGTGTGACGTCGGAGTTGGTTATCGGCTTGGCATATCAAGTGAACGAGGTACGAGGACACAGACCCGAGACAACCTAAGTGCAGCCGCACTGTATCTAGGCAATTCTACGTAGGCCATACCTATACGCATATCTATGTTAAATACATTCATTGTTATTATTCCACTATTGATACAAAAAGGAACGAAGCGGAGCGGGGCGACTTCGTAGTGGTGAACGAGTACAACGTATTGCGATTATTTATTTTATTTGTTATGATTTTTCTATTCAAAGTGCTATTCCATTAGTTTCCCGGTAGAAAAAAGAAGGATTCCATTTACTTGGCTAACTTCAGCACCCATACGATACAATAATACAATCTATAACACCTATCTTCTGAATCAACAAAGTTTAATACAATTGAAAACTTTTTTTCTTGTACATTTTTCACTTATCAAAGTGTTAACAAGCTCTTAACTATCCTACCTACGTGCAAGTTATAAATAGGCAGCATAATTTCTTAGCTCAAAGAAGATAAATACGTTACAAAGTTTTGTCTTAAATTACAAAATAGTTTTAAATTAAAAAAGATTTGTAAGCGTTTTGCCTGTATAGAGTATAGATATTCTACGTTCGACTTTGGCAATGTGATGCTATAGTGTTCTTATCCGTTATAAATTTATTCTACTAATATTGTTATGGGCATCACTTTTTAGATAGAATTAGATTAATGTGAATATATAAGTAGATTGATGTGGACATCGTATCTATGGTGTGATTAAAGGTTATATAAACCTAATTACATTAATAGACATAAACAGCAGAAGGTTGCGCAGTAAATAAATTGCTCAGCCGAAGTGCCACATGTATTTATTCGGATAACGTGCTGAGAACATAACCACTAATAAAAATATATAGCTCTTATTTTACTCTGAGAAAAAGTAATATAACAAATATTTCAGATTCCTTTAATAATAAAATCAACAGTCGATCTAAAATAAATATCGCTGTGGCCATCTTTTGATTTAGAGCTCTATACCACTCGCGATCACGAAATAGGTTCAGTATAGGTACAGGCTGACTGTGACCACGGCCAGTGCAACCTGGTCGAAACGTCAGGCAATTCAGAGGTACGAGTATGTAATACCTATTTCGTGATCGCGTGAACTCCCGTATAAATACTTAATTATATCATAGAACGCAAAAGTTAAAAGTTAGTATAGTAGGTACATGCTTTCTTTTATAAGCCTCCTCCTTGTTTATAATAAGTTTGCATCAATTCAATTCCACCCAACGTCCACCAACAAGGTGGACTGAAAACCTCGTAAAGATTACAGGTCGTCGGAGGATATAGGCCGCTTTCAACCAGTCATTGAGGGAGGCCTATGTCTAGAACTGGACGTCCTATGGCTGAAAAGATGAAATTAATGAAATATACCCTAAAGAGTAAAGATACTTTCAACTCTACTCAGCAGCAGGAATACAACACAAAGCTATTTTCTCGTGCTTTATCGGTCAGGCGGAACCAATGGATTCAAAATCTACTTTGCCTTAAATCTTGTTTGCTATTACTCAATTTTTATTTAGCCAATACAGAAGCTGTTTAAATATAACTACTAACAGCATAGAGCATAACCCAGACAATAAATATGATACCAGGCCGGTATAGTCTTTCATTTCACAATTAAGGTTTAATTATAGTGAACCAGGTGGGCACAATTAATCATTGCGTTGATTATCTGTGCACTCGTAAGTGGAAGTAAGTACTTACAAAATGATTTATTTCATACCAACTACTTGTTTACTGAGAGCCCGATTTATGTTTTCAATAAATCGAAGTTAGAATTTGACAGCAAATCATAACTTTTTAAAACAAGAAATTATATTAAATGAAACTAACAAGTTTGCAAAAAAATTAAATATAGCCCCATATATATATTTTTTTATTTGTAGCTAGTGTCAGTCGGGATGATGTAAGGATTCAAACGATATATCCAAATCTTTTCAGGCATTTAGAAGTTATGGTGGAATAAAGAAACTCACATACATATATACACGAACCCTGAAAACATTACACTCCTTTTTTGGGCAGTCGTGGCAAAACCCTACTGTATTTAAAATACAAACTAAAAATATATTACGAAATCATGATATTACACCCACAACTGAAATTAATCTAATGACACCTTATATGTGGAAATTCGTCAAATGGGCGAGCTTTTTCTCAGTTACATACTCGGTTTCATATTCATTATTAAATTAATTTTTATATAGATTTTTTTAATACACTGACACACAAGAATATATACCTACATAAAAATTAGAAGATGCATTTGACTTACTCATAAAACTTGGGTGTAGGAAACACTAAATGGAAAAACATTCTAGACTAAATAAGTAGATTAGATCTATTTCACAACATGTTACAATAATTACCGGAAATAAAATAACTTAAGTGTAGACATGCAAACCAAATGAAACAAAATAGATTCATTAATTTTAATTAAGTATCACGTTAAATAGTGACAGAATTGGAATAAGATACTTATTAGTCTACAATGGTTAAAAGATCTCAAGTTCATACGTGTAATGCCAACGTGTAATGTATCCATTCTAAATTGTTTATAGTTCAAAACTATGATATTTTGCAATAACCTGCAATCGTTTTTTGCCTAAGGTTGTTTAAAGTTATTGAAATATATGGCTTAACTTAAAATATTAATGTAGTTTATAAAACATGTTATGATGTAATTACGTTGGCACTTAAATTACATTCTAAGTCAATTTATTTTTACTAGCTATTGCGACTCTATTGCAATGTTATTAAAATACCTGTTAAACTCTGTGATCAAGAAGTAGTATATTCAGTATTTACAATTGCTGCCTATTAGTGTTGGAAACATTAAAATATAACTAAATGCATCATGCGTCAATTGTCATTATCTGTGGTTTAAGACTAATAATTCTCTTTCATCTTGGAAGTCATCATGGCCGTTTTCTTTCTCCTCAAATTCACCAAAACCAACGAAGATTCGCTCTAAACATGGAGCTACGTGCTGTGAACTTCGGGAGATACGAGTGATGTGCATCATACATTGGTTCATGTACGTGTTACGCACTTAATTAGGATTGCTTCAACTGTGAAGGTTCAAAGATCGTGAAGTAACTTCCATGTCTGGAAGTTCTCCATAATGTTTTCAAACTGAAGTCTGCCAATCTTCCAAACCTGGCGTTGCAGCCACTGCCTGAAAAGTATACTTAGGACATGCAAAATTTCTTTCAAACCAGTACCTACTTAAAAAAATGGTTTCTATACAACTAAGGTGGTAAACAATGAATAACTAAAGTGTCTGTTTATTTAGTGCTGATAAGAGCCGTGCCTCAGTGTTTGTCAACAAAATGTGCATTGCATCTTCTTTATAAATTTGATGGTTCAAGGTCAACGAGAGATGTTTATAGCTTTTGAAAACTAATGACGAGTTTATCTTATCGTGTCAATTTATTTTACACCTTAGAAAGTGTAAAAAAATCTATCTTTTAAGTAAACGCAGGCAACGGATTCGTAGGCATTCATTGTAACTAAATAAGTTTCTTTGTTCGTGAGAAAACGAAGAGACGGATGACGGATGATAGTAAAATTATCCTGAATATGTTTATTTTTAAATTTAGAGGTACGGTCTCCTAGAAGTATTGAAATACAATTATATGTTACTAGCAGCGCCTCCCCGTTGCACCTGCGTAAGTCCTGATCCCGTTAGAATATCGTAGCCTATGCGTTAATCCAGGTCTTCAGCTATCTACGTACCAAGTTTCATCGCAATCGGTTCAGTGGTTTTTGCGTGAAAGGGTAACAAACATCCATCCATCCATCCATCTAAACATTCACATTATAATATTAGTGGGATTTGATGGTAATCGAATCACTTGAAAACGGATGACTGAAAAATTGGTTGGGAAAGTAGAAAATTCGGATAAAACTAAAAGTTTTCTGATTCTTGTTACTCAATTATCGTCTTGCTGTTCAATGAATTGCGGTTAAACGGTTCTACAATTTGGTTAAACGCTCAATTAATAGTACATATACTACGACTTTACCATTACTACTCGAATAATAGACATACGGGAACCGAGATTATATATTTGATATTATTAACGCAAAATGATGTCTGCTGCCGTTCAATTTTTGAACTCAAACAAACAGCTAATTCATGTTAAGGTTCTAATGAGGAGGTTGCACGACATTGCGACGTCAGAACTATGTAAATAGGTTGCTAACGGAAACTTACGTCGACATTTGAGGGAAATCGTATGGTTTGAATAATACATTTGTCTAGGAACTAGATTGATTTTCGTTTTCTACTTAACAATAAAGAAAGGTTTTAGGAGTACGAGTTACGAATTTCAATAAGTAAATTTTGATGCCGAATTTTAGGAGAATAAGGTGATTCGCGGAATGTTCGCATTTCGCACATTTATCAAGATTCCCACCTGATCGTAGGACGTATATTAATAAAATGTGCGTAGAGATATATTGCCTTAACATATTAATATCACATTCATTAACAAACTACCTGATGGAAAATCGTAGTTAGCCATGTATCACATTCATCGTGTTCTTATTTATGTACGATTATACTTTCTGTAGATTTTAAATACCATCATAAGAGATACAAAATGATCGTTGATAAATATATTTATCTACGTTCTAGGAGCCACATTAGTGCTAAAATAGTTTGTTTTTTAGCTAATTTAAACGAAAATTAAAAAGAAATACAGTAATTTGCATTTTTTCAGTTTTTTGACAGCATGCCTACAATATACATACAAGGAATTGCTAGTACAGACTACAAGGATGACGTTGTTGATGAATAGTCACTTTCCCAGCTCGACGATGTCTCGACAAATTGGTTGTACAATCTTTAAATGGAATTTGTATAATGCAAAATAATTGTGCTGTGTCTAAGTGAACTTTTCTTCTTATAGTTTATTTTAAATTGAAAAACTGTTGATGAACAGGGCAACGGGTGCCGATTTGGCAAGATTTCGGGCTGTATCGCAACCAGAATCAGGGGCATGGTTCCAAGCTTCGCCACATCTGGGAACCTAATTGGAAGACGACTCCTTATGTGTGGCAGTGGCTCTTCGCCTGGGCTGCAGGGTGTGTGAACCCTAATGATGCACCTGCAGTTCCATGGTTGGGGCAGATGGTCACCACGCACTCAGCTGCCGTCGGTCCACCGGTAGGTTTCCGCGACATCATGGCCTTAACAATATAGTCCGGAGGGCCCTAATATCGGCCAAAGTGCCCTGCGTACTGGAGCCGCCAGTTCTCAGCAGGTCAGACGGGAAGCCACTAGACGGTTTGACTTTGGTGCCGTCGAAAAACGAAAAGTGCCTGGTGTGGGACGCTACATGCGTCAGAATTGTCGCGGCCACACACCTTGGTCGAACCGTCCACGCACCGGCTGCGGCGGCAGAGGACGCTGCAAATAGAAAGCTACGTGAAGTACGCCGCTATGGAGATTTTGTGCCTATTGCAGTGGAGACTCTTGCAGTTGGGGCTCTGAGGCGAAGAGTTTTATGGCGGATATTGGCAGCCGGATTAGGGATAGGAATGGTGACTCCCGTTCCGGGTCTTTCTTGGTGCAAAGGTTGTCCATAGCCATTCAGCGAGGCAACGCTGCCAGCATCATGGGCACTTTTGCGCCGGGAGTGATGCGGGACGGGTTACTTTGAATATTTTAATTTAATTTAAATGTATTTATTTTTTTGGATGTACTATTACAAGCCAGACAATTTAACTTATTCTATTTATTACATTTCATTACAGATACTATATATTTATGCTATGCAAGCAATTTATTTTCAATTGTCTTTAAAAATAATAAGATAAGTATTAAAGAAAATTTAAACAAGAATTTAAGTTACACCACGTATTTTGGTCAATTAAGGAAATTGAACATGATGAGCGGTCAAAGATGCCTGCCTGAAACACTCGCTTCATCGATGGTTTATCTTGACTCTTCGGAGACCCTACTAGCGGAAAAGAACAACACTTGAATAAACCTTGAATTACTTTGCTGTGCCTGCGCTCCCACACGAAAACAACACTAGTTTTCTTGCAGTTGTGTATAAGGTCTACCCGATTGTCATCATCAAGCACAAGAGAATATGATCCTTACTATATATTTTTGAAGCTTAGGTCAATAAAATTCATTTAAAAACATTATTCAAAAAGAAGGACAAGGCTACTGAAACAAGCAAATACTTATGAACCTGAGCAATATAGCAATTTTGTTTCGTTACTGTAGTAACTGAACTTTATGTAGGTACCTCGTAAAACAGGACAAAACTAAACAGAAGTTGTGAACTAGTAAACGAAGTAATCTTGCCATTATTCAGACAACTAAGATCGGCTATATTGTTTGCAACAACTAAGTGGCGTTCGCAACAATTTATAAACTGCTAGCAACTTTCCAATTACAATACTTGATTTAAGAAAACTGTGTCTTTCTTGGGAAACCTCCAACCGTACAAGGGACCGTCAAGGCTCTTTCTACGAGTTGTTTACCATAACATAAACTTGAAACAGAATTTAAAATACATGTTAAGGCTACGAACTTCAACAGATATGATGGGTGGGGGAACGGGACATTCGTGTATTGCATCGCCCACCGCAGGAGCCACACTCCCCGGTTGACCCGTTCTCGATAACGACACTAATAGATTCAAGTTACATTTTTAATATTGTAACCGTTTTATAATATACGTTTTTCTACCGGATTGGACTGTCGTTCTTTTTTCTCCAATCACCGGTACCCAACAATACCGAAGATATAAATTTTTAAAGGGGCTCTTTAAATATATATTTTACATTACAATACTTCTTTGCCACCTAATACCCTAATACTACCCTAATACCCTACATATATATGTAGGGACCAAGTAAAATATTTATTAGAAACCTATCAAACATTGCAAACTGCATTAAAACCGTTTGTGGTCAATTTAGCAAATACAATTTAGTATAGGCCATGGTAAGACGCCAGAACTTTGTCAACACCATGTGGTGGAGCGCCAATATATTTATAAAATGCATACATAATCGCACCATAATATATTTCGTTATATTATTAATTTCATAGTCTTTATGTAAACCACATTCTGTTTGTCGAATGCAATTAGTGCTGGTACTGCTGTAATATTGCCAATGTACTCGACGATCTCAAGAGATGGCGTTAGCAGTCTTCAAATAATGTAAACGCGCTGCACCTGATTGGTGCAAGAAAAAACGGACATACCCTGCTCTCATCGCTTTTCGCTAAGAAGACGCCTTTAATATAAAAATTTTGTTCCGCCACGGACATCAGTTATATTTCTCGTGAAAAGAAGCTGATTTTCCGTTAGTCCTATAGCCGTGTAGTGTTTGGACTCGCTTGTAACCTTTACAAGGTGTATGTGGAGTGCTCCAGTCTGCGATCGTGACCGGCCGGTCGATACCTTGCAAGAGACCGTAGAAACCTCGCCGCTGCTCGCTGCCTTCTGGAGGATCGGGACTTGGTCGGTGTTGCAGGTTAGTGCTGGCATGATTGTTTTGATCGATAGAAGTGGTTTACTTCCCTACACCTCGTACGCTAACTGTTGAGCAATCACACCCAGGTTGGGCTATTTACACGCCTGACCATATAATTTGGTCCTTACGAGTACGGATAGGCCAGTGATTCACGTAAATATTGGTGAATTTACTTTTCTATTCATATCATAAAAAAGATTCACGTAATTCTAGTGAATTCTTGCCGCCATTTTTCCTCGCTCACAGATTTACGTAAAATTGGTAAATTCTGTGTTTAAAACGCACGAGAACTACGTAATTATTGGTAGACTCGTATTTAAATATAATTAATTGTTAGATTTGGTGAATTACGTATTAATTGGTAATAATATCCATTATACTCAATTTAGTTGAACTTATTTATACCTACCCACTTATTAACCGCTCCACCACTGTACTTTACGCTAAGTCATTTTAGGATTTAAATTTAACTTGTGTTTTTACACTAACTAGGTAGATATACCTATCACTTTGTAGTTGTATTGTGATATTATTTTATAAACATGACGGAAAGCGAATCAAGCCGCGAAGTCATGTTGGTTATGTTGAATCAAAAGAAAGAATTATTATTTCAACGTATTAATCGTATGTACACATCGTCGAAAGGTATAATTTCTTTCGATTCATCAACGCGAGCTAACGAGAATTTTCTGGCTGAAACGGAGATAATAGATGAGTTACGCGATAAATTTGAGTCCATTGTTGATAAAATAAATAATATAAATTTGTTATCAAAGATTACGGTCAATCCCGAGTATTCTTGCCTCGATTCATTTGATGATTTATACTCGAGAGTTAAACGCGTTAGAAATAAAATATTAACCACTTCTAAGGTGCGTTCACTCGAGACCAGTAGCTCGATCAAGTCCGTAGTGAAATTAGAACCTTTAGTAATTCCGAGTTTTGACGGACGCCCTGAAAACTGGAATACCTTTTATCAGTCTTTTAAAGCTAATATTCATTTGAATCAACAGCTTTCTGACTCGCAACGTGTACAGTATCTAATTTCTAAACTCACCCACGACGCACTAAAATTCACTTCCGGTATTATTCCGTCAGGTGAAACATATAAAATACTGTGGGATAGTTTGGTTAAGAAATACCACGACAAACGCTCATTAGGTACATATTATCTCAATAATATACTGGACTTAAAAACTTGCTCGCACACTGCGAACGCTCTTGATACCTTTGTTAGTAAATACTCCGCTTCGATTTCAGCTCTAAAAGAATTAGGCATAACAGATCTAACTGATTTTATTTTTCTTCAATGCGCTTTGAGAAGGATGGATCCTCAAACCATCCAAGCCTTTGAACTTTCGATTCGGGATGTGGAAGTGCCTACGACACAACAGCTTATCGCTTTTATACAAGATCAGGCTAAGATTTTGGAGCGCTCAAACCCGCGAAATTCGTCATATACGAAACCCGCTGCTGTTGTTACGTCGCCCTCACGCGACCGGCGCGTTCATCACACCTCCAAATCTTTTGTCGCCAGTGAGTCCGCTAATAATGCAAATACTCTCACATATTCGGCGCCCGCAGCAGTTACCGCGAATTGTTGTTTGTGTAGTGGTAACCATCGACATTTATATGATTGCGCTCAGTTTAAAAATATGCGAGACGCAAGGGCTAGATATGAGTTTATTAAATCGAAGTACGGTTGCGTTAATTGTTTAAGCACTTTACATAAACTTCCGGATTGTAAGAGTACGTCAGTCTGTTTCTGTAATAAAAGACACCATAGGTTATTGCATTTTGATAGTAATAATTCGCAATCGCATGCGGCTATGGTAAATACCGCCGTCGCGTACTCGCCGCCGCCCGCTCATCGAGCGACCGTTACTTCGCCCGCGCCTTCTCATCGCGCTCACACGACTTCGTCATGCATTCGAGCGCCCCCGCTTGCTACAGAACCAGTTACACATACACAGTCGTACACTTCTTGTCATAAGGGTGATATACTTTTGTCAACCGCTCAGGTATACGCGCGCTCTAAGGGTAGCGCTGGTATCAAATCTGTAGTTAGGTGTTTGATAGATAATGGCTCGCAGAATAATCTAATAACATCTGCTTGTTCTAGTTTATTAAATTTACCGATAATACCGTTGAATAATTCCTATGTTAAAGGTGTTGGTTCCGCTTCAAGTCCGATAATCGGTTATGTTCATTTAGACATTGAATCCCGTATTTATCCGGATCAGAAATACACTATACATGCGCTTGTTGTAGAATGCATTACGGATCAATTGCCTTCGAAATTTATCGATTGTGATCGCGACCTAGATTTTCGTAACCTTCCGCTCGCTGACTTAAGCTGGAATATTCCGGGCAAGATTGATTTATTGTTAGGTGCCCAGCTATTCCCATTTATATACTTAGGAAATATGGTCGAGTGTGGGCCGCGCGCACCGTGTGCTTTATCTACAACATTTGGTTACGTACTTATGGGAGATTACCCGCGTAAACATATTTTACCTACTGCCGCGTCTTTTTCTGCGTTAGCGCTTAATGATATAGTGCAAAAGTTCTGGGAACTTGAAGAAGTACCCATGAAACGCTTGTTGTCACCAGAGGAGACAGATTGCGAAAATATTTTCACGGCTACCGTGACCCGTGACGACGTAGGTCGTTATACAGTTGCATTACCGTTCTGTAGGGACCCTTCGGAATTAGGTAATTCGCACGCTACCGCTTATCGCCGTTTCGTTTCACTCGAGCGTAAGCTCCGTCAGGCACCGATAGTGCGCGAAAATTATAACAAGGTTATTCAGGATTATATTGATAACAATTACCTCAGTCCTGTTAAAGAATCTGAGCTGTCCTCTGATGGTTATTATATACCGCATCACGCGGTAGTCCGACCCGATAAACCGATGCCGCGCATCGTATTGGACGCGAGTGCTAAAACGCATACAGGACTTTCGCTTAACGATATATTACATATTGGACCCAATTTACAGGCCGATCTGTTTTTATTATTGTTAGGTTTTAGATTATTTCCTATTGCAATGAACGCTGATATAAAACAATATTATTTACGGATTGGTGTACCAGTATACCAACATAAATACCTACGCATTTTATTTAGATTCAACGAATCGGAAAAAATTCGAACTTATGCCTTTAATAGGCAACCTTTCGGTCTCAAGTCAAGCCCTTACATAGCTATGCGCACTGTGCGACAGCTGGCTACTGACATGAGTCCGCTCTATCCTGATGCCGCGAAAGTGGCAGAGACCTGTCTGTATATGGACGATTTGGTTCTTTCTATTGCAAATGAGGATACTGCCACGCAATTAGCTCACAACTTGATTAAGTTTTTCAAATCGGGTGACTTTGACTTAGTGAAGTGGTCTAGCAATTCACCAGTGCTACTTGACTCGCTTCCCGACACGCACCGCAAGTCGCTTGATTTTGATGTTGACAATAATGTCTCTAAGGTCTTAGGTCTCTCATGGGAACCATGTGAAGATAATTTTCATTTCACATGCGCCGCAATTAATGAAAGGTGCACCAAGAGAAACATACTCTCGATGGTTGCACGACTATTTGACGTGCTCGGATTGGTCGCGCCTGTGATTCTCTATGCCAAGTTGTTAATTAAGGATCTGTGGCTCAGCAAGTGTGATTGGGACGATCCTGCACCGGAGCACATACGCACCCGTTTTTTCGCTCTTGCGCAAGAACTTCAAATGCTTGACACTTTAAGGATTCCACGTCATGTAGGCGTCGAAGTTGGTTGTGAATTACGTCTTGTTGCTTTTTGTGATGCTAGCATGAATGGTCTGGGATGTGTCATTTATGCCCATTGTACCTACCCGTCTGGCATTCAAACTCGCATTCTTTGCGCTAAATCAAAGGTTTCGCCAACAAAAATCACTACGCTCGCTCGCTTAGAATTATGCGCTATTTTACTTATGTCAAAATTAATAAAATCTGTGCGAGACACATATGCAACACGTATGACCATTGCCGGGATATACGCATTTTCTGATTCCACTATTGCTTTATCATGGGTTCATTCTTCACCACATCGTTGGTCAGTTTTCGTCGGTAATCGCGTCGCTCAGTGCCAAGAAAACTTGGACTCTAAACATTTTTATCATATTGCCGGAGTTAGTAATCCAAGTGATTGTCTTTCGCGTGGTATGCTTCCATCGCAACTTTTGACCCACGATTTGTGGTGGAAAGGTCCTCCGTGGATTCGCAGCTCATCTGAGAAGTGGCCGATTAAGCCATTCTCGCTTAATAATTGCTCTGTCTTGCCTGAACTCAAGGCAAATGTGTTGGCTGCCATTACTCACACAGAGCCGCCGTTGCTGTGTACGTTAGCACAACGTGTTTCTTCTTGGGAAAAGTTGCTACGTATCACCGCATATGTATTAAAAATCGCAAGACCTAAAGTTAAGGTCGAACCTCGTTCTATAGCAGGGTTGACAAGTGCTGAGAATGCGTCAATTCTCGCCGTTCAATCTGTGCACTTCTGTGAAGATATCAAATTGATCAAGGCTGATAAATTACCTTCAAAAAAGCTGCAAAGCCTCTTCGTCTTCTTAGACAAACAAGGGATTTTACGCATTGGAGGAAGACTTTCTGTATCAATGCTTCCTTTCGAAGCTAAACATCCGGTTCTTCTCCCTAAACGCGATCATGTCGTTGACTTAATAATACAGCATTTTCATGTTGTTAATTGTCACACCGGACCTGGACTTCTTATGTCTATTATACGACAACGCTACTGGATCTTGGATGCCAGGACTGTTATCAGGTCCAAGTTGCGAAAGTGCAACACTTGCTTTAAATGCAACCCAACGCATCCAACGCCTATAATGGCTGATCTTCCTGATTACCGTGTTTCAGAGGCCAAGGCATTTTGTCACACTGGTGTAGATTACGCTGGTCCGATAAGGACAATCCTTTCTCGCCGCAGAGGTCAACATGCGCAAAAGGCGTACATCGTTCTTTTTGTTTGCATGGTCACACGTAGTCTACATATTGAAGTGACCAGTGATTTAACTACTGAAAACTTTCTAGCCGCTTTTAAACGCTTTATTTCCCGTCGAGGACCAGTTTCATGTCTCTATTCCGATAATGGATCTACTTTCATCGGTGCGAAGGCACATTGAGATGAGCTGTATAGTTTTTTATTGAACTCTAGCTTCAAAAACGCGCTGTCGAATGAGTTGCTCTCTCGACGCATAGAGTGGAAGATGATTCCCCCAAGATCACCAAATTTTGGTGGGATGTGGGAAGGGAATATAAAGAGCATGAAAACGCATTTATATAGAGTAATAGGAAGTCAGTTACTTACATACGAAGAACTGCAAACCGTTCTTACTCAGATAGAGTGTATTCTTAACTCTCGTCCATTGAGCGTATTATCGTCAGACCCTTATCCTGAGGTGTTAACTCCCGCGCATTTTTTGATGTCTACTCCGTTGCAATATTTACCCGCTGCTGATTTGTCAGATCAACGATTGAGTCTGTTAGAACGTAAAAAGTTGTTAGATAGTATGGTCCAATCCTTTTGGAAGAAATGGCACTTAGAGTATTTGCACACGTTGCAAGTTAGGCAAAAATGGGCTACTCCCGACAAACCGGTAGAAATCGGAACTGTTGTTCTTCTTGAGCAGGAGAATTCTCCACCGTTGCATTGGCCGTTAGGAGTAATTACGGACGTGTTCAGAGGCTCTGATAACGTTGTACGCGTGGCGATAGTTAAAACGCAAACTGGAATTTACAAACGCGCTGTAACTAAATTATATCCTATTCCTACACAATAAATTCAACTTAGTTTAAACCTTATTTTTTAGTTTAGGCCGCTATATTTATCATATTTATTATTTAATCGCATAATGCATGTGTTACTCTCGGTCAGTTAGAAAATTCGCGTGTTTTGAAACATCTTGTGATGTTCCAAGGCGGGGTGCATGGTGGAGCGCCAATATATTTATAAAATGCATACATAATCGCACCATAATATATTTCGTTATATTATTAATTTCATAGTCTTTATGTAAACCACATTCTGTTTGTCGAATGCAATTAGTGCTGGTACTGCTGTAATATTGCCAATGTACTCGACGATCTCAAGAGATGGCGTTAGCAGTCTTCAAATAATGTAAACGCGCTGCACCTGATTGGTGCAAGAAAAAACGGACATACCCTGCTCTCATCGCTTTTCGCTAAGAAGACGCCTTTAATATAAAAATTTTGTTCCGCCACGGACATCAGTTATATTTCTCGTGAAAAGAAGCTGATTTTCCGTTAGTCCTATAGCCGTGTAGTGTTTGGACTCGCTTGTAACCTTTACAAGGTGTATGTGGAGTGCTCCAGTCTACGATCGTGACCGGCCGGTCGATACCTTGCAAGAGACCGTAGAAACCTCGCCGCTGCTCGCTGCCTTCTGGAGGATCGGGACTTGGTCGGTGTTGCAGGTTAGTGCTGGCATGATTGTTTTGATCGATAGAAGTGGTTTACTTCCCTACACCTCGTACGCTAACTGTTGAGCAATCACACCCTGGTTGGGCTATTTACACGCCTGACCACCATGCATGCATGGTTGGCAACACTTAAGCAACACCATCTCGTTTCTGTGAAAAAATGCAATGTGCTTTTTGCAAATTTTGTTGTATAAATAATGTATCACTAGAATGTGGCTGTAGCTGGCTTTCTATGAGCGGATGCACTCTAACTGACCTTACTCACATGACCCAGACACGTTTTCATTTGAACAAAGTTGTTTGATACGCATATCTACCGATTTAAATATTTGTGTTGTAGCCACATCAAAAACTCTTATTTATTTTATTAAAAATAGGGCCAAACTACAATAGATGATAACACAGTTCACTATTTAATAAAAATAAATAAGATAATACACGTTATTTTGACTGGTTATACCGGTAACGCAATACTATTGGCCGATTGATAAATATTAACGAATAGTGGGATTATAAAAGGGTAGGAATAAATGGTGAACACTTGACTTGAGTGCGAACAGAGGTACGAACAACTTGGCAGTTACTGTTAGTTGGTGATTTTCATAGTTTATATCAGTGGTTTTCGAGACTGTTTCTTACATTTGTAATATTCCTATTTATGTATCTATCGAAAGTTGTTTTTTTTTATTTTATAAAAACGGTCATCAATTATCCGAAAACGCCAAATTAAAAAAAACATTATAATTAAAATGTATAGATCAACACACACAGAGTCACCGCAACAATACGTTGCTCTGTCAAATGTAAAATTATAAAATGAACATAATTGATAACAGATAATACCATATCTGCCTGTGTCGATCTATAACCGCCCATTTCCAAATGGTTGAGCCTTGTGAGATGAAATCGGGCAAACGAACTCACGGCCACTCTTTTAGATCACAATATTTAGTAAATTATATAACAGCAGTTTTTGTAGTTCACTAATAAGTTATTAAAATTAAAAGTAATTAAATTCAAATTAGGCTATGAAAATAGAGAAACTGAAATTTTAGAAAAATATAGAAAAGAAACCATGAAAGATAAAAGATAAGAAACATATTATTATTATTGTTTTAAGTGCTTAGTGCTACCTCGACCATTTCTGGTCTTTTGTAGCGCACTTCTGGTTTACAGTTCACTGCTCAGACTTATGGCTTCCAGAAACCTCCAGATCCTATCAGCAGTGATTGTTTGTATTTCCTGCGGTTGCATGATGTGCAACTCTAGGTAAATACTATTACACGCATTAGTGGGCCACAAGAGCATAAAATATGCATTGCAGTTTCTTCTGTCTCTTGACAGAATCTGCATATTGTGTTCTCACCCAATTTTAGGTTGAGCATATATGTTTGTTGAGTTTGCAGTGTCCGGTGAGGACTCTTGTTACTGCACAGGTTTTGTCTCTTACATATTTATCTCATTATTATTATATCATTATCTAACATATTAGCTAACATTACATTTCTATTAAATATATGAAATGACCTGGTCTTTTTTTATGCTATAGGGGCACGAGCAGACGGGTCACCTCATGGTAAATGGGAAATCACTACCGCCGCCCATGGGCACCTGCAACTCAAGAGTCACAAGTGCGTTGCCGGCCTTTAAGGTGCGAGTAGGTGAAGGGTGGAAGAGGAGGAGGGGAGGGAGAAGGCCTCCGGTAACTTCACTTATTCGGCGAAAAGCAATGCAAGGATTGCTTCACTGCCGGTTTTCAACACAATTGTTTGTAGTTTTGTTTGAAGGTTCGCACTCGCGATCTTGACCTGCCCGAGCTATTATAACATTCAACAATTCATCAGTTTAATCAGTATCTTTTCCTTCCATAACCATTCCTTCTCATCTACATTTCCCTATTTAATATACTCACAATTTCTCGTCTTTAATACCCAAAGTGTCCGGTTGACGGTACTGGGCTTGCTCCCTATTACGTGAGTCGGACCAAATTAGTTGAAATTAGTCGGAAAAAATTGGTGGGGCTGTGGTGAGGCACACAACCGTTGGTTTTAACTACAATAAAAAAATATTGTCTTCATTCTAAATGTTTTAATAGAATGCGGATACTGAATAGTTACGAGTATTATTATAATTTAACTAACGGAGTCGGTGGCAGCAGTAAAAGTCTGTGCGGAATTGGCGTCGTTTACTAAGGGTGTCTTGGCAACTTTAAAACGCTCCCGAAACCACCTCGCTCGTTAGACACCTGATATTGAGATACCTATGCCTGGCCTATAGCCCATTCTTTCCGACGATAGGTAGGCTGAGACCAACAGACAGGTTATTTTAAACTATAAATATTTTCCAAATTTCAAGTTTCTTTAAACACATGAAACAATCACCGTGCTGTCACCGTGAGTCGTGAGGAACACTGAATAGAAATGAGTGAAACCGGCGCTTTCCCTCTATCTCCGCGGTACCCCTCCTTCGCCGCCCGCTCTGCCCCGATTTCAACTGAAGATCAAAACAGCGAACTGACTATAAGCTAAATTATAAAACTAGATTAAAGACTAATTGTTTTATGATTATTAAGGGAAGATATAGTAGTAGACCTAGTAGCTGTTTGGTGATGCCGCAGAATGGTTCCGGTCCATGTCGGGCCGGCAGGAGTGTATGAATGTACGTATCTAAATTTTTTAAAGTCGTAAATAATGAAAAATTAACTATTACTTGTGTTAGGCGCAATAGCAATAAGATTTTTGTCTCAACACACTTCTTTAAGCCATCATTCACACAATCCATTCAGTAGAAATAACAGAAATTTCAATTATCCCATTTTATCACATGTCCATACCATGATAAAGGTAGGTTTCTCAACTATTGCAACAAGTAAACAAAGTTTTTAAGATTGTTGAAAACTTTCTTTGGCTTTAAAAAAGTTTGTTTGTTTGATTGAATGCATTAACCTTACGAACTTCTAGTGCTAATTACTTACTTAAATTAAATAATAGTATATGTATGTATGTATAAGTATTAGTATATTGTGTATCAGTATAATGTGTGAATTCCATGTAATGTGTATATTTAGTTAATAACTTGATAAATCTTATTATTATAAAAACTTATAAATTCGTACTCTTTCTCTCCCAATTTTTGCACCTACCATTTATTTCTGCTTCACCCCAAGGTTGACTGGCAGAAAATGTCTAAGGCATTAAGTACGCCTTTATACAAATATGTGCATGAAGTTTTAATAAATAAATAATTAATATATAATAATAATAATAGATTATTGTTTCTCTCTCACATAGCTATAAAATACAAAATTGCACAAAGTGACATGTATTTGCGACTATGTGAGAGATTTGTATCTATACTAGGTGACCTGTATGACAGATTACCAGCTTCTCCAGGCACTGGACTCGTGCAGTACCAGTATATCAGGTAAGTGTTTCGGTGGGCTAGCATAAACATTGCTACCAGTTGGCAAAATGCATAAGCTTATGAATGAGAGGGTGTGTGTGTATGTTTATGTGTGCGCGTGTGCGTGTGCAAGTGGATTGCGTGTGGGTGTGTCTCCGTCAATTCAGGAAATAATGTGTAAAAGATTTTCTGTCTCGACTCTGAGTCTTTGTTGCCAGCCAGTTAGGTAACCTTTAAACAACTGAAGTTAAATGCTTTTAAATCCCATTTTATAGAGTTTAGTTAGAAGGAGTGGGACACGGACCATGCCAAAAGGCTTTCCCAAGTCATGAAATACAGCTCCCACCATCTTCTTCTGGTCAAGTTTGCGAACATTGTGATCAGTCAGTTCATGTATGGCATCGTTTGTTGACATGCCAGCCCCAAACCCAAATTGAGAATTCGACAGAAGATGCTTGGTCTCTAGTTTACGAGACGCTTGTTCCAGAGCTTTCCAGTAATTTTTGGAATGGCAGTAAGTATAAAAATAGGTCTATAGTTACTGACACAGCCCGTGTTGCCACTTTTATGGATAGAAATAACCTCGGAAAATGGAAATTCTCTATGGTTATAGGCGATAAAATTTTCATGCAATGATTAGAATCTCTTCACAATTTATTAAGATACCACGTTACATTCAGCTTATTGAATAGCAGATTATTAAAATAATTTGACGTCTATAGGGCGAAACAGCAACTATAAATATCAGCCAGGCTTGTAAACTTCAGAAAACTATTCGCGTAGTGAGATAGAGTGAGCTATACTGGACATAAAAAGCATAAGGTCGGATCTCTATTGTCGCAAGTTTTCAGGACTGCAAAAATAAAATTAACAACCCATTTTGACTAGATTTTATTAAATAACGGGCATTGTAACAGTTTTTTTTAAGTTATCTATAGTAAACCACTTGTAGCTTTTATTTTTTTAATAAATAGACTCAATAGACGATAAATGCTATGGTTAATTATTGTTTTAATAATTATTCTATCGCTAATATCCGACTTTATGCCTGAAACAATTACAGTTTATGAAAAATTCGTACGTGATACGAGTACATAATGTTTACATCTGACTTTGAGGTTGCAATTTTATAAATTCAAAAAATTCAAGTGAAATTTATAAAAAAGTAAGAGGAATAAAGGTAAGTAGAAATTAAAATACAGCTATATGCCTAAAAATATTTCAGAACGTCGTGAGATCCGAGTTTATGCATGAATGGATCGTAGCAATGCAAAAAGACAGAAATACGCGAGTCAGTTTGCTAGGAAGAGGAAAAACTTCACTATTGTGATGTAAAAATCGTTTTGGGTAGATCTTTAGATGCGAACAATTTTCACGTAAGTGAAACTGCGTGTCACCGTTAGTATGTTGATAAATACATATCTTTGTTACTAACCCTTTGATTTTTATCTTACCAAAAAAGATAACGGCGCGGCGGCAGTGTAAATAGTCGCCATTATAATATAATGGTGCCGATTCTATTGTACACTCGACTAAACTAAAACCTGACTTAATTTCTTCATATGAAATCAACCTAGTGTTATTCGTAATAAGGTCTATTTGTTACTAGCATCTATTTCTCAGCGCCGCTAAATTTCACTAAAACCTGTCAACGTATACTCAACTTTATTTCCACGCAGCGAGAGTCTTCATTTATTCAATCGCTTTATAATTGCCGTTTAAAAACTTGTTCAAAACGAACAAGGATGACGTGTTTTTAATCTACACCTACGAAGACGCTTACTAAAACCACAGAGCAAAAGAGATGGCATTCAACGGATAGCGGCTCTCGCTACGTGGTATTAAAGTTTATTTAAGCGTATCAGACTTTAGTCGACAAATAAATTGCTTATTTCGATAGCGACATATGTTACCTACTTGTTTCAATTTCAAATAAGACCTTGTTTCTAAGTGTACAAGGTTTATAGGTTTACTTATTTAAAAAGATGAAGTTTAAAACAGTCACCCTTGATCACCAACATGTCATCCCCGATTTATAAGACACCTTTAATTAGAAAATTTTACTTTGTTCAATCTCTTAACTCACATGCCACATCAAATAAATATATGTCAAATAGAACGCCTAACAAACTAAAGATTTACACGGTAGGCATGCAAGTCGCCTTAGGATTAAATAACGACTGTAAGAAATAATTATATAGATATGCTGAGTTCGTTAGGTCATCGAATTAATTAGAATTGTTGGAACTTAGTCTACAAATTAATATCATTAATACACCTGTACTCAGACATATTATAAAGCCTTGCCACATTGGCTGCAAATCGTAATCCCCGATTAATTTATATTAGTGGTGGTCCAAGGGTCAAGATTCGACCGTAATTCATGAAATTATTGATAACGATAAAGATAAGCTTTGAAGGACAAACAAACTTTTTTATTGACATCAACAATCGTCATAGTTAATATATTTAACAAAAAATAAAGCTACTAAATAAGAAAAAGCTACTTAACTGCTAAGTTATTATTAAATTTAGATGTTGTTCTCGCACGTTTATTTTTTTCTTTATGCTTACCTTGTATTGTAAGTCTCACTCATTATCGATAAAGACTCGGAAGCGTAAATATTATTTTTTAATGCGTGTCATTATACGCAGTGCACTTTTACCCTCTTTTATGTATATGACAGTAAGTTACATTTTTGCGGTCATCGCGATACTAGCAATTTTGTTGGCCCATGTTATTGCTGGATGACTTGGATTGGAGGCGATATAAAAAACTTAGTATAGCTCTGTCGTCCTATCAACACACACCTTGCCAATTGTCCAGTCCAGATTATTATTCTAGCTACGTAATCCCATTTCTGGGTTCAAGCATCACTATTTTAATGAAAATCACTGCTACACCGGTAACGCAATTTTTAAGGTCTTAATGATATGTCAAACAAGGCGTTAATTTACTTATGATGTCACTTTTTGTGGGTGTGGCCGCACACTAACAGATTATGGTTTTATGTTCACAAGCAAGGCGTTCAGTTAAAACTGTGGGGCTCACACCACATTTATACACACTTACTTAGTACACATAGACATATTCACAATAATAACATCTACTCATTTGCTACCGTAGCGGTAGTATTTCCGTAACGTGTTTTGGAGTCAAACGATAGGCGGAGCTTATGAACCATCACCGCAACGGTGCGCGGGCGCACCGGGAATTACACGCCGAGTTAGTCTGCTTACCGCCCTTGCGAGACTACCCTGTGTCGCTCGCTAGTTTAACGCTTTGTCGCATCTACCGCGCACTGTATTAATTGTTAACAGAATTTTTCATATACTTTGTTTTCGAGCTTTAAACTGTTTTTAGTGTTTCTTCCATCTTCCTATTACGCTGCTTAACTATACCCTTCTGTTCTTTGTGCTTGTTTTGTTTAACTGTGTGATTAGTGAATAAAAACGCTTGTAACCCGTACTGGACCTTTTCTTGGACCCTTGTGGTATGTAAACTTTATTATTTACACATAACACACTATAACTGGTGTCAAGAACACTAAAATGAGTGATAGCAGTGATTCCCTAACTACGGCCGGAACTGTGGAAGAGAACATTACCGTGCGAGTGTCTAGAAAAATACGCGCCGCTACCGGCCGTCACGACACCTCATCAGACCAACGAAAACTTACCCTTAAGGTGGCAAAATTTTCGGTTGAGGACCCGGAGCTTTGATTCGCGCTTTTAAAGAGATAATTTGATAGCCTCGATATTACCGATGATTATGTGAAATTCAGCTGCGTGACTACCAGGCTCGACATACGTCATGTCAAGACCGTAAAGGACATTATACTGAACCCTCCGGCTAGAAACCGTTATGAAAAAATTAAGACAAAGCTTCTTCGTCGTCTGTCGGCCTCACACGAGATGAAGGTGAAGCAGTTGCTTATACAGGAGAAACTGGGTGATCGTAAGCCTTCTCAATTCCTACGACACTTTCAAAATTTTGCAGGAGCGACTGTTGCCGAGGATATTGTGAAGCAGATCTGGAGCAATCAGTTACCCATAGGAGTACAGACTGTACTAGCCTCCCAGCAATCGCACTCCTTGGAACAGCTAGCAGACTTGGCAGACCGCGTTCAGGAGTTAACTTCGCCACCTGTGGTCGCTTCTACATCTACGGTGGTCCCAGCAAGTAGCAACCCTTCAAGCGAGATTGCTGAACTCCGAAAGATTATAGAACATCTCGCAGTGAAAATTGACGAGCAATCACGCCGATTTAACCGGTCACACGACCGTTCCCGACCACAAGGAAGGCGATCACCTTCACACCCAATGTCCAGATCCAGCTCCAGCTACAGGAAGTACTCTATCTGTTTTTACCACTCCAGGTTCGGGTCAAAAGCCCAATGGTGCTTGAAACCTTGTGACTTCGACAAGTCGGGAAAAGCCATGGGCAGTCGCTAATGGCGACTGACGATTGCCCCGCTGCTACCTGTCGCCTTTTCGTCTCTGACAGCAGTACAAAAAAATTGTTCCTGGTGGATACTGGCAGTGATCTTTGCGTCTACCCTCGTGCTGCACTTCGTGAGTGACGGTCTAAGACGGATTTCCAATTATGTGCGGCAAACGGTACATCTATAGACACTTCGTAACGTATGGAGCTGCCGTCTGGTGCCGTAAGGTAAGCCAAACGACTACCTCAAACAAATTAGACAGCCTACAACGTACGGCTTGTTGAATAACCACTGCAAAAAGAAGCTGCCAAAAGCATATATAGGATATGTACACAGACGAAACCAAAGTGGCAATCACGAACACTAAACTCACTAAAAGAGTCGGTTTTCGGAATGAAATCTCTGAACATGCCAGCGGATGACATGCAAACAGAGATCGACTTCGTAAGAAGGTACACAGTAGACATACCACAGAGGGATACATGGCTGGAAGGCCTCCAATCCAACAAAAATGGTAGTCACGAGTGGTACACCGACGGGTCCAAAAAAGGCCTTGATGTAGGTTGTGGAATCTACGGAGAGAGACCAAAATTCAGGTGGAGCGCTAACCTGGGAGCAGAGGCCTCCGTCTTTCAGGCTGAGTTCTCTGCATTAAACATGTGCGTGGAGGTCAACCTTGAAAGGAAAGTAAAAAATTAACACATCTACATCAACTCAGACAGCCAAGCGGTGCTATTGGCACTAAACAATTTTGAGACTAGCTCAAAGCTAATACAAAATTGCAAGGAAAACCTGAACACACTGGGGCAATCAAACAAAATTACATTAAGATGGGTACCAGGCCATTCAGGTATCGATGGCAACGAAAAAGCCGATGAACTCGCCAGGGCCGGTGCAGACAACCGACAGCATGGCCCAGAACCATTCTGCGGCATCAGCAAACAGCGAGCGTATTCTATCATAAACGCCAAATATACATCATTGGCTATTAAGAGATGGAAGACCACGACTGGTCTAAGGCACTCGAAAGCCATAATAAAGGGCTATGATAATAAAGTATCTAAAGAACTTCTGGAGCTCAAAAGATACAAAACCTGTGCAGTAACAAGAGTCCTCACCGGACACTGCAAACTGAACAAACATATGTTCAACCTAAAATTGGGTGAGAACACAATTTGCAGATTCTGTCAAGAAACAGAAGAGACTGCAATGCATATTTTATGCTCTCGCGGCCCACGGCACCGAAATATTCACCTAGGGTTGCACATCATGCAACCGCAGGAAATACAACCAATCACTGCTGATAGGATCTGGAGGTTTCTCGAGGCCATAAGTCTGAGCAGTGAACTGTAAACCAGAAGTGCGCTACAAAAGACCAGAAATTGAGGTAGCACCAGGCACTCGAAACAATAGTAATAATAGACACTTACGGCTATATCGAATTAAATTTAAACTTAGGTCTTAGACGTAATTTTCCCTAGCGCTTTACAGTAGCTAATGTGACCAAACCTATAATTGGTGTAGATTTTTTGTGTTATTATAATTTAGTAGTCGATTGTCATAATCAAAGTTTAATTGTCACAACTACATTCTCTTCGAACGCTGTAATCGCTAGAACTAACATATGTTCCGTTAAGGTCTCATCAGGCGACACAAGGTATCACGAGCTTCTGGGTAAGTTTGCCGATATTACTCGCCCTTCAGGCCCACCTTGGTCTCCAAAGCATGACACAGTCCCCCACATCCGCATAACACCTGGTCCTCCCATATACTGCACGCCTCGCAGACTCGCCCCCGATAAACTGCAAATTGCTCGAAAAAAGTTCGAGCTCATGCTGGCCAACGGAACAGCTCGGCCTTCCGAGAGTTCCTGGGCTTCACCACTGCACCTGGATCCAAAGCGGGACAACGGCTGGAGACCTTGTGGGGATTATAGGATGCTCAACGCACGTACTATACCAGACCGTTACCCTATCAGGCACATTCAAGACTTCGCCCATAGTATGGCTGCTTGCAAAGTCTTCAGCACCGTAGACCTGGTCAAGGCTTATAACCAGATCAAGGTCAGTGAGCCTGAAATTCAGAAGACCGCGATCACCACTCCGTTCGGGCTCTACGAGTTCCCTTACATGACTTTTGGTCTTAGGAATGCCGGTCAAACCTTTCAAAGGTTCGTGGAGAGAGGCGAGATGACGAGAGGCCTGGACTTCGTATACTGTTACCTCGAGGATTTCTGCGTATTTTCAGAATCACCAGCAGCTCATGAAGACCACCTGCAGCAGCTCTTCCAGCGTAGAAAGGACTACGGTTTCCTCATCAACACCTCTAAATGCGTCTTCGGAGCTTCGGAAGTAACCTTTTTAGGGTACCAGATCTCTGAAGCCTGAACGAGACCCCTTAAGACGAAGGTACAGGCTGTGAGCGACTTCCCCGTCCCGCAGACGGTCAGACAGTTAAGGCGTTTTCTGGGCATGCTTAACTTTTATCGTAGGTTCATCCCTAACGCTGCTCAGACTCAAGCCCCGCTGAACGCCTTACTTGCCGGATCAGTCAAGGCATCTCACCCTGTCGACATTTCCAGTAATGCACTCGTCACTTTCGACCAGTGCAAAACGAGTCTCGCAAACGCCGCATTACTGGCTCACCCAGACTGTCACGCGCAACTCGCACTAGTAACGGATGCGTCAGACCTGGCAATGGGAGGAGTTCTTCAACAGCTAAAGGATGGTGAGTGGCAACCTCTCGCGTTCTTTTCACGGAAATGTAGCCCGTCCCAACAGAAATACTCTCCCTACGACCGCGAACTTCTGGCCATATACGAGAGCATCAAGTATTTTCGGCACATATTAGAAGCCAGGCACTTCATCGTGTTCACGGACCACAAGCCACTTACTTTCGCTTTCTGTGAACGTAAAGCCAACTGTTCTCTTTGCCAGTTTCGTAATCTCGATTATATATCACAGTTCACGACAGACATCCGACACATATCGGGCAAAGACAATGTGGTCGCCGATACATTGTCGCGGGGCGATGAACTGCAAACACCAATAGACTTAGAACAACTGGCAGCATAACAAGCTTCGGACGAGGAGTTGTTAAAATTCTTAGGTGAAGAATTCTCTCTCCGTCTACAAAAACTCACGCTCCCTGGCAGCAAAGTAGAATTATACTGCAATACAAGCACTCACACACTAAGACCTTTTGTGACCAAATCCTTTAGGAAACAACTCTTCGACAGTCTCCACAGTTTAAGCCACCCAGGCGCTAAAGCTACCACTAAGCTGATAGCTGCGCGGTTCGTATGGCCCGGAATACGTAAGGACTGCCGGGAGTGGTCGCGAAAATGCCTGGAGTGCCAACGTGTCCAGGTAAACCGCCACGTGTCACCACCATTGGTCACGTTCGATTTACCCCGACTGGCCTGTTGGTCTAGTGGTTAGTGACCCTGACTGCTGAGCCAGAGGTCGTGGGTTCGATTCCCATCTGAGTCTGGGTGTTCTTTGTGTTTGTGTTCGTTGTTTGTATGTTTGTAAAGTCCCCCGCGACACAGGAGTAATTCCTAATGCGGGAGTTATCTTTTTTTAAACAAAAAAAAAAAAAAACCCCGCGCTCGTTTCGCCTTTATTCACGTGGACATCGTAGGTCCCTTACCAATATCTCAAGGGTACCGTTACTGTCTCACCGTTGTGAACCGCTTCACCCGTTGGCCGGACGTCACACCAATGACCGACATAACAGCTGAAACAGTCGGGAAAGCTTTAATATCGTGGATATCCAGGTTTGGATGTCCTACCGATATAGTAACTGACCGCGGTCGGCAGTTTGAAACCACACTTTTCCAGTTTCTTGAAAAAGTCATCGGATTTAAACATCGCCGCACAACCGCGTACAGGCCAGGATGCAACGGACTCGTGGAACGGCTTCACAGACAACTTAAGGCAGCCATAATGTGTCACGCTGACTACGATTCGGTGGACAGCTTACTCTTAGTGCTACAGGGCATAAGGGCAGCATTCAAAGAGGATCTGAACTCTTCTTCAGCGGAACTCGTTTATGGGGAACCATTACGCCTACCTGGAGAGTTCTTCTTTACGCCTACTCCCGGTACAACTGATCTGTCAGACTTTACCGCGCGTCTAAGACACCTAACTGCTAAACTCCGTCCATCACCAGCAGCTCGCCACTGTAATAATAAAATTTTTATTCACAAAGATTTGGCATCGTCGACTCCGTTAGAGGTTCCTTACAGCCTCAGTACACCGGCCCTTATCAAGTGCTCGACAGGGGGGACTTTTAAGATACTCGTGAAGGGCAAGAGCGTCACGGTTTCAATAGACCGACCTAAACGCCCCAACCCCTTAACTACTCCCACTTCTACCTCTAGCCCTATCCCCATACCTACCCCCATCCTTCATCCTACCCCTCGTCAGGACGCCCCTGCCGAGCATTACCCAGAACTACCCGTTCCGGTCGCAAGGTGCGATTCCCAGATTACTATCGACCGTAGTGACGGTCTCTGGGGGAGAGTGATGTGGGGCTCACACCACATTTATACACACTTACTTAGTACACATAGACATATTCACAATAATAACATCTACTTATTTGCTACCGTAGCGGTAGTATTTCCGTAACGTGTTTTGGAGTCGAACGATAGGCGGAGCTTATGAACCACCACCGCAACAGTGCGCTCGCGCACCGGGAATTACACGCCGAGTTAGTCTGCTTACCGCCCTCGCGAGACTACCCTGTGTCGCTCGCTAGTTTAACGCTTTGTCGCATCTACCGCGCACTGTATTAATTGTTAACAGAATTTTTCATATACTTTGTTTTCGAGCTTTAAACTGTTTTTAGTGTTTCTTCCATCTTCCTATTACGCTGCTTAACTATACCCTTCTGTTCTTTGTGCTTGTTTTGGTTAACTGTGTAATTAGTGAATAAAAACGCTTGTAACCCGTACTGGACCTTTTCTTGGACCCTTGTGGTATGTGAACTTTATTATTTACACCTAACACACTACAAAACCAATCTTGAGTGACCCAACCACATATTATATACGAAGCCATCTCACTATTGAGCGTAATAAAATATTTCTTGGTCAAAGTTTCGGATGGTTTAAATAATACACTAAACTTCTGTTCATAAAGTTTTAAGAGGGGGCTTAGGGCCAGGAAAGGCTAGTAGATAGGACATTAGAACATACCCCAAAGTCCTAAACTTGAGAGTCCTGAAGCTAAGTTTTGTATTTGTGTACTTTGTAACATAAATTGTCGAGAAGTTAAAAGATAATATTGCTTAAGTAAACTGTCTGTAGAATGGGGCAATTAGGTTTCTCTTTGAGCCTTTTAATCCAATTCCGAGTTCTTACAGATACTTTACTACAGTTAATATGAAAAGTATCAAAGTTGCCACCATGTTGTGATAAAATTGAAGTTAAACTTTGATTAACTTCAATGCAATCTAATCTTTGAGTTGAAATGGAGATCGAAACTTAATCATCGTACTGAGTAGAAACTTGATTCTAAAGATATTTTAACTACTATGAAAACGAATATTTTTTTTTTATCATAGAAAAAATACAAATGGTTTAGTATAAGTTTATAATCCCACATATTATAATATATATACTGTACATCAGATGCCAAACATTGTCGCAAAAATACAATAAATTGCGAATATTTACTGTCTCGCATGAATAGTTTACTGATTTTATATAAGGTTCTAGCTAGTACATTTTAATCCACGGCGTTTCCAAGAGATTCTCATACTTGTACCATTTAATTCTGGGTATTCTATTATCATAATATTTTTGCTTCTTGTGCAATTTATGATAACTACATTATTATTAATTTACAAAATGGGCTCAGTTGTACCAACAATGATATATTGTAAGCTAGCAAAAGTTTAAGACTAACCACTAGATAAGAATTTGCTGTGTCCATTCCTGGTCGCTTTAAGGTCTAGTAGCTCATAGTAGTGGTTTTAGGGCTTTAGGATTTTTTCAGATTTACATTTCTGTAAAAAATATTTCATCATCATCTGCCTACCCTTGTCCCAATTTTATTTGGGGTCGGTGCAATATGTTTTATTCTTCCATTCTACGCTATCGTTCGTCATTTCACCGCATACTCCATTTCTAACCACATCTTCTCTCACACAGTCCATCCATCTTTTCTTTGGTCGTCCTCTTCTCTTGTACCCGAGCAAAATGTGGTGAAAAGAGTTTTATGTTTGAATAAACATAAAACTCTTTTCTCTTTTGTTCATCCCTCCGCATCACATGCCCATACCACGATAACCTATTGCTCCTCAGATTTTCATCCACTGGTGCTTCTTTCAGTCTTCTTCTAATATATTCATTTCTCAACTTGTCCATCCTAGTCACACCACATATCCATCTCAACATTCGCATTTCGGCTACGTGCAGGCGTCTCTCATCCGTTCTCTTTGTGGGCCAACTTTCAGAACCGTACAGGACGGCAGGTCTGATGATAGTTTTATACACCTGTCCCTTTAACTTCCTCCTTCCTCCACAAATCTAGCTTGGGATCACAAATGGTTCCTGTTACCTGCCGCCACTTCATCCATCCTGTATTGATTCGATGCTGTACAGTGCGGTCTATTTCGCCATCGCTTTGAAGAAGTGAACCGAGGTACTTGAAGTCGGAGAACACTGGGATCGCTGTTCCATCCAGCGTAATGGTGTCGGGACTGGGGAGACCGCCGAAATCGCAAAACATGTATTCAGTTTTGGTTCTGCTGATTTTCAAGCCAATATTCTCCAGTCTATGTTGCCATTTTCCCAGTCTGCTCTGGACCTCGCACCCGTCTTCTCCGACCAACACAATGACGTCTGCAAATAGCATGCACCAAGGTACCTCCTCCTGTATGTCCCATGTCAGAGCATCCATTACCAACAGGAAGAGGTATGGACTTAGAGCCGATCCCTGATGCAAGCCTACAGAGACACTGAATTGTTCGGTGTTTCCAGCCATCGATCTCACATGCGTGCTAGACTCTTTGCACATAGCACGAATCAATTCCACATACCTACTTAGCAGGCACTCCTTCTTCTTTACCCACCACAAAAGCTCTCTTGGTACCCTATCATACGCTTTCTCTAAGTCAACAAACACCATATGTAAGTTTTTGTGCACGTGTCGGTACTTCTCGCATAGTTGGCGTATTGTAAATATGGCATTTGTTGACCCGCGCCCTGGCATAAACCCAAATTGGTTTTGTGTTATAGCACTTTCATTTCTTACTCTTCTTTCAATTATTTTCTCCCAAACTTTTATACTAAGAGACATGGCCTTATTCCTCGATAGTTGTTGCATACCTGTACATCTCGTTTATTTTTAAAGATGGGCACGAGTGAACTAATACACCATTCATTAGGGATTACTTCTTCATGCAACAACTTATTGAAGAATAAAGTCAGCCACTGATATCCGTCCTCTTCCAATAACTTCCAAACTTCAACTGGTATACCGTCGGGCCCAACTGATTTACCATTTTTCATACTTCGTACTGCCATTCTAACTTCGTTCAAACTAATCTCATTCACTAATCCGATATTCACATGCACATCATTTAACACGCCGCGCCAATCATTCTCCTCATTCATAAGCTTTTCAAAATAAGTCTTCCATCTGTCTTTTATATCTTCATCTTTTATCAACACCCTTCCCTCTTCATCTTTCATACACCTCACATGCTTGATGCCTTTTGAACTTTTATCGGAACATAACAGCTGTCGTAGGATTCTGATACAAATTGAATCCTACTTTTTGTGTTTTAAGTTGGTTAAATATGCATTTTGATATCCATGAGATTGAAAGTCTATATAAAAGATAATATAAAGTCTATATAAAAGTATATATTAAAATATATATTAACCTATCTCAGTACACCACAGACTACCCTGAAATATATTTGTTAATATCCGTACAAAGGTTGTCTGGAAGAGATCGCCGTGAGCGATAAGACCGCCAATTGATATGCCTGAATGTTTGTATTGTTTTTGTTTTTTTACATTAAAGGTGTACAATAAAGAGATAAATAAATAATAAATAAAAGATAAAAAGCAAAGAAAATCGATGTAACGTGGACTGGTTTCATTGGCATTTCTGTAATTATTATAAGAATTTTTGTAATAAATTACTGCGACTAAATCGTTCACGATTGAAAACCTTTCATGCAATTTTAGTTAAACTTGTGGCCTTTACCATTCACATAGAAATTTTTCCTGTATAACAAGAACCGACTTGTTGTATGTCTAATGTTTTAGTAAAACTATTTTACTTATTTCAGAGAACGGCCCGTGATCGCTAATTTTATGACATTTTTATTAATAAATATTATGAAAAAGATATTCAGCTCACTAGTTTTATTATTCTGATTTTTAAAGGTGATTACTCTAATGGTTTAATGTTATAACTCGTCCTAAGTATCTAAGTAGTTGAAACAGTAATTCAAATATATTTTCTTCTAAGCCGTTCAAAACCTATTAATCACTGATCCGATCGATACCTATCAGTATTTAGGGCAACCAATACCTACAGACTATAAGTTTAATGAGCCGGTCATGTCCATATCGAGATGTCGGCGCTGCGAGTGGGCTACGCGCGCGCCGCTTTTAGCCTAATCATTTAATTCTGTCAGTACGTGTTTCATTCGATTAGTGTTACGTAATGTTAGTATAGACATACCGACACGTGAGCGACGCACTTAAAGTAGTTGACATATTCATTTGAAATTACTTTTTTGTTGCCATTTAAAGTTAAGTTAGTAGTAAATATTTACTGAAGCTATGGACATTATTTTGTAACTATAAGCATGTTTTACGTAACGACAGTGGAGTGTAAATAGTGAGCCACACATCACAGCTCGAGATTAATTGATGGAGGATCATAATTTCCCTGTGTGTTACCGCGGTATATTGTAGAGGAATATGTAAAACAATTTTTTTTTTTTTTATTTGTATTTGTTTTTTTGAATGTGGGAGAATTTCCTCTTGAGTTGCTTAAGATTGCATCGCGATCATCATTAATCGTCAGACAAGAATATTTAAGAAGCATTCCGTCTTTATTTATTAAGAGTACGTTAACATTAAAAAAATACTTTAACATGTGGATTCAGGTAGCTTCTGATTCCGTGTAAAGGAGCACAATAGTGTTAAATAATATATATATATTATTATATACTTAAATAATTTAAGCTTTAAAGTTAAGCTAGGAAAGTTTAATCAAAGTTTTCATCAAGTTCTATTAATAAGAGCAAATCGAAAGTTTGCTTTGATCTATTTATTTTTATCACTAAAGTAATCAGGTACCTGTCTCTTAATACATCTTTAGTAATACAACACAAAGTTATTTTTTTTTATCTAATCGATCTTCGAAAGTATTGTGATGTTTTTTTTTTTTTTTATTTAAAACTTCCTGCAGTTTACATTGCACGACGCGGACTTAATGCCACATGGCATTATCTACCAGTGTTGTTGATGATCGGCTCACAGTGGCAATTAACCTTTAGATGAAGGTGGCGCAAAACTACTGTTGTTGGAAGTCTTAATGGAAGACTTACCTATGTTCTGTAATAGACGTGGTATACCTGAGATGATCATTATATACTATGCAAATAATAATAATAACTTGAGACACCTCACACACGGCCCTTTGATCCCTAGGCAGATCCTGCACTATGGTAAACAGACTGCTGATTAACATAGTTGTATATTACGAAATACATTCATATTTTAGATAAATCAAACCCCCAACAAAGAACAAATGATCATGCTTATCACACAATTATTTGTCCTGGGTGGGAATCGAACCCACGACTACTAGACTAACAGGCCCGTCAATGGAACTGCACTATTGTAAACATGATTCCGCTGTACCATACACATACTGTTAGATAGTTCAAATAGTAAATGCCATAGACATATCGTTTATGACTTTCATAAAAACCCGTTTACTAAGAAATCTAAGTACCGTAGATCCTAAATAAACTTTACGAGCAATGTCTTGTCCTCTGTAAGCTAAAGTGCCGAAAGAGACCGTGCGTAAAGGGACACGAAACGTATTTATTACACCAAAGTTAAGAGACCGTGGCTAAAATACGATGTTCTAATTTAAAGCTTTCTATTTTACAACTTGTATCATTATGAATAATGTTTTTTTATAACTTGATGAGTTAGGTACAAGTATATTAACACACGTCTTATTTTATATTCTATAACATTGATAATACAGTCCTACTAGCTTTTGCAATAGACTTCTATAGTATATACAGAATTGGTGACTGTACTTTTTTTCTGCATAAAGTTCCGCTATAGGGTACAGGTCTGCTCCCTGTTTTTAGAAGGGTAAGGCGTTTTCCTAGTACAGGTGGCGACACTAAGCTGGTTACGAGAGGTGTATGGTACGCAGCTGTCTAAACTGAAGCAGAAGGAGTCTCACAGTCCAGGGCTTGTGACGCGTTCAAGTTTTGCAGAGGTTTACGGTGCTTCCTTCTTAGGGTATACCCGGTATTTATCATGGAACATACCAATTCACCGTTAGTCTCGTCAAGGTAATGATCCGTGGGTCTTTCCGCATAGTTAAAATATATGGTTCCACCATTCGGCTATTGCTGCCACGAAGGTTATACCTTGTTCAAATTTATTAGTGAACATTACCGCGTCTGGATACGTCACGGTTACATTAAAATAACTCTCGTGGGTGATGATTTGCTTCGTGATAAACCGCGCTAACGATAATTAATTAGTTCTTTGGACATACATATATTATAATGATGAGCTATCTGGTGTGAACTGAATATAGATTTGGCAAAGGGTCAGAGATAAGACTTTATAGACACCGAATATTGTACCAACTGTTTACCATAAAGGAAATATGACGTATAATAGTATGATGTATAATATGGAATAATAATAATATAATTTATCTATAATATGTATGTATTTAGAAATATATAAGTATGTTTATCAGCAGTTTGGTTACCGTAGTTCAGGCTCTGCTTAGTTAAGGATCAGACGGCCGTGTGTGAGACGTGTGGAGTTATTATTATTTTAACACCAATAAAATAAATTCTGAACTTCTATGTCTTTCGTTTATCATATGAAATCGGCACATAAAAAAACGAACAACTACTAGTAGAACACAGGCAAGTTTGCATTGAACCACGAAGGATTCCGTGCAAATGTGCCCGCATCCGTAGATATTTCATACATTCCGGGAATAGTAGGTCTTATTTCGTCGGAAATAATTAATTTTAGGTAAAGATAGCACTGAACAAACAGACTGTAATGATGCTTATACAAATTCCAGATAAAAGTAGATAGTTTTACAGCTGTGTAATTCCTTTTGAGTTAGGTCTCTACTGAAGTATATTTTATCCATAACTTTCTTTTTCATGTACATTGTATAATTACTACTTTTTATAATAAATTGCTCTTGCAACAAAAACAAGAATGTTATTTTCCTTGGTTTTTGGTATTATATTTTATAGGGGGCAAACAAGCAGACGGGTCACCTGATGGTAAGTGACTGCCGTCGCCCATGGACACCTGCAACTCAAGAGTCACAAGTGCGTTGCCGGCCTTTGAGAAAGGAGTACCCTCTTTTCTTGAATGTTTGAAGGTCGACAGGGCGACATTTGTTCCAAAGGTTGGTTGTGCGAGGCAAAAAAAATTATCAGTTTATCTCCCGATCACCAAATGAATAGAATATGGCGTAGGTATTGCCCAGACTTCTTGAGAGAGAAGGTTTTGTTCTCATCTTCTTGATTGCTAATGGTATTACTAAAAGCCCTTTTGACACTTTGTTAGTAAAGTTGCATCAGATTGAAATGTCGGTTTCGTTGAAATGCTCCTGCTATGGCGTTTGTATTCTCGGCTCATTTTGGCAGATTACTATTAATGTAACAATAGAGTAGGTAATGTAAATTCTTACATAACATTAGAAATTCACTGTATGTACTTAAATAAACTTAACATAAATGATTATATACTACACTTAATTTTAAATTCAGTCCAATGTAGTTGTCATCTACGCCTGAACATTGACACTTACCTAGGCATTTGACGCCCGAAATTACTTAGTTTAGTTAAAACTATTTAAACGGACTAAATATTTTATTGAACATCAGTATAGTCCGACAACATCACTTACTTTGAAAACAGATATAAATTACGCTCAAGTCGTACCTCACGAAACTTTATTTCAAGACAGAAATAAAATTTCTTACTTCCCCATTCACCGCAACACAGCCTTATTTAATATGCATACATACCAGTGAGTTTTTAAATAAACCGGAGCGTAATATACAATTGAATAATTAAATATTAGACTGGCTTGTTGGCCTAGTGGTTAGTGATCCTGACTGCTATGCTACAAGTCGTGGGTTCGATTCCCACCTGAGTCTGGGTGTTCTTTGTGTCCGTCATTTGTATATTTGTAAAGTCCCCACAGGAAGTCTACACAGGTGTAATTCCTAATGCGGGAGTTGTCTTTAAAAAAAGAAAAAGAAAGAAATATTACTCTTTAAGTATTTATGTGTTTTTCTCAATAGGTATTATATCATCGTAATATCCGATGACAGTTATCATATTAAACATCGTACATTTATTATTACATTTTCACAAAATCTGAACAAAGCGACAGATATAAAGCTCTATGATTGCGCTATTCGTGGCACGAATAGATGGCGCACAGAGCCGCTTTATGGCAGGAAGTCATATATTCGGCATGATTGATCTATTGTTAGTGAACGGTTTTTTTGTAAGCGTTCAGAGTGAAATAGCAGACTTTTTTGTGCTTAACAAAAGAAGTACAGGTGAAGCTATTACAGGATTAAGTAGCTAAAATTTTTTAGGTAAAAACAAATCTGGAAGCAGTTCCAAGTCGAGCAAAAAAACAAAGGCACAACCGTCCCATAATTTCATCATCTCAAAGCCGTTCAGTAAAGAGTATACAAGCACTACGTTAGACCGTTCAGGACGTTTTCGACTCCCCTGTTACTTTGCTCTGGATAAAGCTAGAAGCCTTAGGTATATTCCCAAATTAAATTCAACTTGAACGTGTAGCTTAAGAACTGTTACAAGGTCTTAATTTATTTTGTTACATGTTATGTTTATAGTGGGTTTTTTGTTTTATTTTTATGGGAAACGAGTAGACGGGTCTCAACTTACCATAAGTTACTACCGCCGCCCATGAACACCTGCAACTCAAGAGTCACAAGTGCGTTGCTGGCCTTTAAGGCGGGAGTAGGGGAAGGGTGGAAGAGGGGGGGGGGAGAGGGAACGGTTATGGCCTTCGGTAAATATTTATTATGATGATATATTAGAATAAAAGATGTAGAAAATGAAGAAGTTTATTAAAATCGATCGAGAAGCTGTTATTATTATTTCTATGTGGTTTAATCTTTAAACTAACATAGGTACATATTAAACCAGGCTAGCTAGCTATCAAAGTCAAATAACGTTCAATGTTGATCTAAAACTCTGTGGTATAAAATGGTCTAAGTTTTAACATTGTACAGCTAGATGCCAACACCCCATACAAAGTGACACAGCTTAACCGTACCCCGTGATGAGGGAAAATTTAACATAATTTTAATACTTATCACAAAATACAGAAACATGAAAGAATATAAAACCTTAAAATATTAAGCTACATAAACACCATTACTACCTATATTTAAATGTTATTACACATACATTTTGCAAAGTGCAGTAAATATGATTTCACAATATTGAGAGAAGATACAGCAGTCTTTAAATTGCATTTAAATGCATCTTATGGTTCGACGTGGCCGTATTTCAAAATCAGATTGAGATGTCGAACAGGGTTGTCCAAAAGTATTCTCGAAGGAAAATATGAAAGGCTTCTTTGTATTATTTCCAGTTCATTTAAAAAGATTGCCAGCGAGTTCCTATCTATATTAAATGAAATGTTAGCTGTAGTTTAGATATGAAAAAGGTTGTTTTCGGTGAAAACCAATTTCATTTAACAGGGAATTGGATAAGTACCGTATACGTAGGACTTAATAAAAAAGATTCTCGAACTGACCTTTTATGTAATAAATACCTATTGAAAATATACATTTTACGTCAATCGTTTGGTTTCTGTTTGTCAAATAAAATAATTATGTAATCATTTAAAGTACAAAATCAATAATGAGTGAATAAATTTGAATCCCTATCATAGGTCTCCCTACAAATTAAATTTTCGGTTAAATAATTTTTTAAAATTAATAATTTAATTATTTTAAATTGTATATATAATATATATATATATATATGAAATTTTACTTACACATTGCCAAGGATATCTACATAAAAGGATATAAAGTACTAGCTGTTGTGAGCGAAGAACCGTACATATGCCGGATATAAAAGTAGCCTACAAGCTATTACAGACTATACGCATGTATTTATATATATATAATTATAGTATTTGCTTAATGATATAAATAGGGGGAGGGGCTGGTGGCTAAGTGGTAACCGAGTAAGTTAGCACATTACAAAGTTAAGTAATGCTAGCCAGGTTAGTCTAGGATGGGGGTGACCATTCTTAACACATTGAGACCCATCCGTGCCTCGGAGAGCACGTTAAACCGTCGGTCCCGGGTGCCATACGAACATCTGTGGCATTCGCTAGGGGTAGTTGGAGCCCTAAAACGTTCGACAACCTGGTCTAACTACAGAACTTTGATATCGCATATTACTTGAGTTGTGGAGGTCTGATGGCAGTCGTTTCACGTAAAATATCAAAGTTCGGTCGTATCGCAGTTAGACTGAAAGCCGATCCCAATATAGTTGGAAAAAGGCGCGGAGGATGTTATATGATATAAATATATTGTTATGTACTTAAATAGATTTATGCGATGTAATATTCAAATGCATATTGTCACTATTATTCTAATTTCTACTTCTCTGATCGTACACTAATAAGACAAATATGCACAACAAATTACCTGTTCCTAGTATAGTCCATCTAAAGGTTGTCTGTAAGAGATTGTAGACTGCGATAAGGCCGCCCCTTGTACTACTGTTTTTAATGTATTTCTTTTTTATCATTGTATCCTATTTATGGTGTGCAATAAAGACTATCTATCTATCTATACGCTATCTCTGTGCCAAATTTTATCCAGATCTTTTCAGCCGTTCTGGCGTGATTGAGTAACAAACTTCCATCCATCCAAATTTTCGCATTTGTATATTAAAATATATAGTAATAGTAATATATATTATTAAGGGACGAAAAAAAGGAGGTTCTCAATTCGACCGTATAATTTTTTTTTTGTCTGTTCAGCCCTCACTCCGTTATTTATGAACCGATTTTGATTTTTTTTTTGTTAGATAGGGTATACCTCAAGGGTGGTGCCATGTTAAGGAAGTCAGGATCTGATGATGGGATCCTGATAAAATTGTGAGGAACCCTCGAAAATTATAGGAACGAATAGTGATTTTGTTTACTTTTCATTACTTTATCAGGTATTTGCGTTTAGAAATCATCACATCATGTAGCTGAGCTGATGATGGAAAAAAATCATAAAATAAAAATCTTTTTAGCAAAAAAATTAAACCGACGAAAAGAACTAAAAAGCAAAAAATAAATAAACCTTAAGTCTTAAGTATTGAGCTTATTTACATAAAATATAAAATTTTATATAAACTTATTTTGAGTCGGCGCCAAACAACAAATTGATTAATTGATAGTTTATGTAAATAAGCTCAATACTTAAGACTTAAGGTTTATTTATACTTTGCTTTTTAGTTCTTTTCGTCGGTTTAATTTTTTGTTAAAAAGATTTATATAGTTCTTTTTGTCGGTTTAAGTTTTATGTTAAAAAGATTTTTATTTATAGTAATATATAGTAAAAATTTATAGTATAATATATAGTAAAAATTTCATCCAGAAAACAACAACTGTTCAAAATTGAGCTGTGGGTAAAAGCTTATCGTATTAATGGATTTGGTGACCGTAACTCTTACTCAACGCTGCAGTTTGACGCTCCATGTGGTGGTAATAAACTGTAAGCGTAAGTTGGTCAAAGCTTTTAAGCAAGCAGATCTTAGTGGCAAAGAAGAATCAGAAACCTAACTGAATTGAATTATTTCCACGTTGTATGGATTTACTTTCTGAATTCAGTTGACAACCTTATAGAAATACTCGATCGGAGCCCAGCAAGATTCAACAGCAGAAACCGCAAAAAATAACAGGAAGGATAATGTATAATACTTTAAACGTCTTTCAAAGTGAAGCATGAGTAATGCGATTTCTACAACTACTTCAATAGAAGTTGCATAGACTAGCTGTTGCCCGTGACTTCCTATTCCAGACCATAAACTATCGCTGTGCCAAATTTTATCCAGGTCATCGCTGTGAAAATTTTTATCCAGGTCCGTTCAGCCATTTTGTTTGAAAGAGTAACAAACAGCCATTAATTCATTCATCCATTAATCCATCCTCACAAACTTTCGCTTTTATAATATTGGTAAGATTTAGTATAGAAAGCTAAGGCTCATTAGAAGAATCGTTTTTATACCTTTATTGTAGGAAGTAAGGTACAACAGATTTACAACCTATAGATACAATGGTATAACAGAACTACGTCATTACTGCTGTCAAAGTACTCGTACCTCTACAATAATAATGATAATAAAACTTCTACAAAGGGAGTTTGAACTAACAGTTACGATTCCCTGCGAATCATTACACACCAGATATTGCAAAACATCAGAGCTACGCGTAAGTCTAACCTTCTATAAGTTTTGTATATTTACCTATTTCGATAGATATGTAATAGCAAACACAAACAAAACAGAAATGTCAAATTCAATAGAAACTTTGAAATAAGAATGTTAGGATAAAACAAATGAAGTTGAGACAGTTCTTTGTGCACCTGTCTAGATGGCAGTGCAGCCCGTTTGCATGAATAATAAATTTTCTGTTTGCATGTATCAGTATGAAGTAAAAAAGTTCCTGTTGGGTTTGTTTCTATTCATACTTACCTATCTGTAAAGAACTAGAATGCTGTCTGAGCGTAACATCTAAAAGATTTAACGGGGTATTCGACAGCGTGCATGGATAAAGCCTGTCGCTTGTAGGAGCTGCATTAATAATAACTTTAATATATTAATTACATGTATTAAACTATTCCCATTACATGTTCTCAAAATACAACTTAGACCTAAATTACACAAATAGTACTGTTAAAGGTGTATTAAAATCATATAAACCACGGCTGCCAAACTTTCTTACACTTTGGAACAGTTTTCATTAAGTTTATCTCTTTAATCAGAGTATTTGACATTTAGCATAACGTTTTGACATCAATTAACAGTTCTTAGACTTACACATAACACTTAAGAAATAATATGTAATCTTAATTTCCTGTCATAGTTTCACATATGGGGCATCTGATCCCATAAAACAATATATTTATTATCTTTTAAACTAACTATTTCATAAGGACCGGATTATATGCAACATAAATAGCTTGAAATGTGAATGCAAATAAGCATTAAAAATGCATAAAATAATATTTTTATATTTTTGTCAAGTAGTATAAAATAGTTGTGGCTGTTGCCGTGCAGTCGGACTTTGCGGCAACAGCCACTTCGAGTTACAGGTACGCAACATTTTTTTGCTCAAGCTACTACTTACACTCCATTTATCATCTCTCCCCCCCAACTTTCCCTTCTATATACAATATACTCAAAATTTTCCCATCTTTAATTATCAAAGTTCCCACTTAAATGATAATTATTTTTATATCTGATTGTGTTTTACAGTTGCATAGACATCTATTACCTCCCTGTCGGGTAAACCTATTACTTTTTTTTTATTACTATTATCGGGTTACCCATTTTTTCTCAAACTACTAAACAACTAAACTTTTTTTACGCAAACATAAACCCATGTCAATCTAAATGTGTCTAAAAATACAACATGTTATTGTTTTTCAGGTTAGTATTGAACAGATAAAATTCGCTATGAACGCTATTGGAGTTTAGATAAGATACCGATACATGCCTATCATAGGCATTCGAACGCACTGTAGGCCTATTGAATTGCTTATTTTTTTTATGGTTATCTGTGACCGCGGCTCTACACTTTGCTATTCTGATGTTTCTTTTTAAACATAACCGTTTGATTTCATATATAGATAGATACTCTTAATTGCATACCAAATATCATATACAGCAATCGGTAGGATACAATGACTCATTATAATGTTACAATAGGCGGTGTTATCACAGGCTGCGATCTCTTACGAGTACATTCATCATTTTAACTGTACCACATAAGTAATGGGCATATTGTGGTGCATTTGTATTTACTTTCAAATAGTAACATTAGTTAACAACCCTACGAATATTTTGTAATTCAAATTACAACATTTTTACTGTTATTATTATTAATATACTTATATTCAACGTTGAATAAATAAATTACTTTAGTATATAGACGTACATCATTATATTACTACATATTATAAAACAAAGCTCTCGGACTAATACCAGAGGCAGTGCGGTGAATCTAATCCTACTAATATTATAAACGTGAAAGTTTGTGAGGATGTATGGATGTATGGATGGATGTTTGTTACTCTTTCACGCAAAAACCACTAAACCGATTGCGATGAAACTTGGTATGCAGATAGCTGGAGACTTGGATTAACATATAAACTACTTTTGATCCCGATATTTTCACGGGATCGGGACTTACGCGGGTGAAACCGCGGGGCGCTGCTAATTATATCTATAAGAAAATCTAGCGTCCTTATCTACTGTACTCGAAGTACAGTAGTCTTATCAACATGATTAACATAAATACATCTCTTATTTTATACATTTATTGGGTAGCTTCTGAGAATAGAAAAAATATTTAAGCAGAGTTAGGCATCACTTGTTCTTGACTTATCCACCATACTTAGATACTATTTCAATAAGATTTATATTTACACTTGAGAGTCTCACTGGTGCCTGTGGTTGTTATCGTTTGTTTTGCACTATTATAATAATACGCAGTAAACGACACACTTAAACAAAATGGCCAAAGATAATGCTCTCTCTGTAAAATTGTTTTTAAGTTGAATGGAAAATTCTACCGCAAGGGGTTAGTTGTAAATTACTTTTACTAACATCAAATTATCTATACAGGCTAGATAAGAGGATTTGAAAGGCCATTGTCAAATCCAAATCCATTTTCAATTCAGGCCATTTGATTTCTGGCGCTTTTGTCCTCTTTATTCCAGCCAGGTCATGGCAATTGGTTTCAAGGCTTTTTATCAAAGTCTTGCTCTCATTGAAACCAATGTACGTCGTTTTGCTACTTTGACATTTTTCCATGTGTTTGTATACTTACAGATCGACCATGCCAATGAGAATACACCATACCAATGTGGATACGGTTATATTTTGAACTTATTGACAACAATACTTACAAAATAAACGTTATGTATTTGTGAAGAAGTATAAATCTGTCCATAAACATAATAAGCACAACACTAAGTACAACACTAGTTAGCAAATTGCCACTACTTCATGGAACATCTAGACGATGCAAGATACGCAATAACCAGGATCACATAAGCTACTCACCTATCCAAATCATTTTACGCTTCGACATTGTCACTTCACTTCATTTCTCACGAACAACAAAAACGTACCACAATTGTCTCCGATAGTATAAAAACTAAAAAAACGTTTCGTAAGGCAGCTGTTATCATGCGATCTGACGTAAAAGCGATAAAACTATAGACGTAATTGCAATTTGTAGTTAATGATGGTTAGCAGTAGGCAACGGCGTACGAGCGGGGTCAAATTTAAGCATTGGCTTAAGATAAGGATTTATTTTTAATTATATGGTGTTTGCGGTGTTTGCTGTCTTGAGTTTTGATGATAATACTACAGAGAGATGATTGAATAGGCCGACCTACAAGGATTTTGTTAATGTATGTGATTGTCTTGCGTTTTAGAATTTTTTTTTGTACATTGATTGTGGTTCTACTTATAGTAAAATCTAAAGAAAACTGTTAAATAGTAGAGGAAGACAGTTTTTCCACCGACCAGACCGCCTTAGAGCGCGCTGAACTATTTTGAAATTGGTTACAGAAAATTAAAATATCATCGCCCCAAGATATTTCCAGTTCATATTGCCATACTGTTTTCTTCTTCCTCCAATGCAACCGTCAGTTCTATTACGTGCCGTCCCCTAACAGTGCATGTCTATTTCTTTTATTTTTCTTTCCTTCTTCCAAGGGTATAAATGTTTAAGGTCCCTGCATTCCGCATTCCCAAAGTTGCAAAAATATACTCCAGCGGCACCAGCCTTAAATATTTTGAACGCTATATCTCAGTGACTTGACATTTTTACGTGTACATAAGCAGAATTTGAGTGGGTGATATTAGAGTATTTTATTGTTTTTTTCTTTTCAATTATTTTATTCATTTATTGAAAGTGGTGTTGTTTTCAATTATTTTTATACCTACATTGTTATATCTAGTCTGGTAACCTGTAATGACATCTTTTTTTATCAAATATAAAAGTAGTAGCGTGGTTTTGGAAAAGAACATAAGTAATGATATAACATTCATTGCTCGAACGTTAGGAACCATTATTTACGCACAATTGTCTTTCACAAATGATAAAGATTCTTTAAATCACTACCCGTTCCGACCTTTCTAAGATTTGGATTAAATAGCTTCTTATGATATCCTACAATAAGGATGCAATAAAACAAACCACTGTGAGGTTCAAGCAGTTGATTTCGACGGTTTTAGAACTGTTACTGGTCTAACTTCCTCCTTCTTCTCTTCTTCTTTTGTCTGATAAGGAGTTACATCATACACATGCAATATATTTGTTCAGTATTTTTAGCTATCACCGTGTAAGTTTAATATAAAACGATTTTCACCGGCTTTTGTTTTATCGGGTTTATTAGCCACTGATATAGAAATTAGTGTGAAATCATAGAAAATATACTATGTAATTAACGTTTTTTACTATTTTTTTTAGATTTCTAATAAATCTATCTAAGGTTAATTACAAAGCTGCCACTTATTTTATTTTGTTTTTTTCGACTACTAACTAACAGCATATATTGCAAAATCACCTTATACGTATTTACAAAATCAGATCATATGCATTCCAAACTTAATAAGTGAATAAACTTCAAAGATTATTATTAATGATGAAGTGTGTGAAAAGAAGTGAAGTGAAATACGGATGACACGCAAAATATGGGTGACATGACCCGTCTGCGTCGAAGAGAAAAATGAGGTTTATAAAATATTTGACTTGTATGTATGTGTATGTTTAGAACATATTATTATGGACGACCGTCCTTATTATCGTTACTATTAAACGGCTAAACCGATTTTGATGAATAGTATGTCACTAGATTCCTCCTCCTCCGATTTATTGCGTAAGTATCAAAAAAACTCTAACAACTTGTTCATGATATGTGAGAGTAATTCAAATCGCCTTAAATCGAATCGGAAGTTTTAAATGCATTTTTCACAAATACTAAAAGTAAACGAATTGAACATGCAAAATTAACAAGATTGATTTTCTTGGTTTACTTACGAGTAACATTGTGGCTTTGTCTCTTACCTGAAACAGTAATACATATATTATAATTAATATTATAATAATATATAATGTAATTTCATCTTTCTTCCTATTTGCTGTTAAAATAGGTATAGACAAAATGTAAAATAGGTATAGACAAAATGTAAAATAGGTATAGACAAAATGTAAAATAGGTATAGACAAAATGTAAAATAGGTATAGACAAAATGTAAAATAGGTATAGACAAAATGTAAAATAGGTATAGACAAAATGTAAAATAGGTATAGACAAAATGTAAAATAGGTATAGACAAAATGTAAAATAGGTATAGACAAAATGTAAAATAGGTATAGACAAAATGTAAAATAGGTATAGACAAAATGTAAAATAGGTATAGACAAAATGTAAAATAGGTATAGACAAAATGTAAAATAGGTATAGACAAAATGTAAAATAGGTATAGACAAAATGTAAAAAAGAAAGATCTGTCGCGCGAGGCTTATACTTCTTAATTACTTATAATTAAGAAGTATAAGCCTCGCGCGACAGATCTTTCTTTTCTTAGCATTAGCATGTTCGTTTTGTTATTTAAAGTGCTTGAATTCCAATTTGGACGTATAAAGCGGTCCGGACCCGTGCTTCAAATAGCTTCAGTTGATAAAAAAAAATAGAAGATATGAAACAATGCCAGGGTATTTTTATTTACTCTGACTGAAATCAAGTATTCCACACGTTTGAGTAAATTTTTTATTGTTTACTAATTTAATTTGCGCACAATATTTTAATTTTTCGATGATTTTTTTCAAATGTTTTGGCAAAAACTTTTTAAATAAGTTACCAAGCTCGCTAGTTGGCAAATTATATTATACTGGCACTCCACTTTTTTGCATTATTAAGTCAAACACTGTTATCCTAGCTACTAAATAATTAAATTAGTAGTTTCGAGTTCGATCTTCCATCACAAATCTCCTAATTTTGAAAGTGAATGTGCTTTTAGCAAGTCACTAGCATTTGCTTTAACGATAAATGAAAAACTTCGTGTGAAATCTTGCATAAGTATGCAAGTTCTCCAGATTGTTCTCCAAGTGTGCCAACTTGCATTCGGCTAGCGTGGCTTTACTAGGGCCTAACTCCAATCAAACTGAGAGTCGATCAATGTCCAGCGAAATAAAAAACACTTTCAATTCTGTATGCATACGGGAGAAAAATCGTTTTTTTGCTTTGAATTAAAAGAGGTTAAATGCTATTGTATTTTTTTGGATAAACATGGATGTAGTTTAAGAAAAATTTTGGGTTGCTAATTAATAGAAACGAAATCGGTTTTCAAATTTATATATGGAAATCGATCTTGGTATGGCAAATATGTTCTTTTTTTAGGAATCATATAAACAAACGACTCCCGAATCTTAAAGGTCACGTTTTTTTTATGCAATCAAAAGTGCAAAAACGACAATCGAAACACAATAACAAAAATCAAATTATTACCAGAATAGGTCGCTAAAATATATGTATGAATTTCAGGACTGCCGGACTTGAAGGTAATAAGATTTTACTGATCGAGAGTATCCGTCTTCAGATTCAAGCCGACCGTAGAAGGAGACAGGTCAAGGTGGCAAAAGCAGGCACTCGGTATGACCACTTGTTTCATAATTGCTTCAAAATCGTTGTAATTAAAATTATAATAATTACTTATAATTGTTAAATGGACAATTAAACTTTGGTTTTTTTAATTTACGAGACGAAGGGAGTCATTAAAATGTTTTGATTTAACATAAATCAGTCACGTAACTCGCCTTACAGAGAGACAAGCTCTAAAATTGAATGAATATAATTATTTGCTTTATAAAATACGCAAACGGTATGCACCTCCTTACAAACATACTAGATGTGACTGCGATTTAATCAATTCTTAACGTCTAGTAAGCTAAGAAGAATTTAAGATGGGGTGTTTAACTAGAAAATCTGGAAATTTAAATCCTTAGTATATAAAACAGTAACGTCCTTTTTCTTTGAGGCTGGCGTATTCTTTATAGCTAATGGCAGGCAGGATAAAGTAGCAGTGACAGTGGATAAATGTATGACTGAGAAGTAAACGCAGTTTCTAAGTTTCACTAATCTCCGCTTACCTCCCACGATCCGGCAATAGACAGTAACAAAACTGTTTGGTTCTGCGAGAAAGAAAACCTCGCACGGGGCAGGTTGTCTGTCTCTAGACTAGTAACTAAGACGTTTCCGGTCAATCCCTAATCCAAACCGACTTTTTGCAGCTGCGAGGAACTGACTCTGCGTTCACTGCGTTACTGCTTAAGTTAACCGATATCTATAATAATAATTGGATGCTAACTTACGGCGTTGCTACTGCAATTTTTTCGAGTTTCGTAAAATTAATTAATCGAATAAATTTTACTGATAAATAACATATTAATGTGATGATAAATGTTACCTAATGTGCAGGCACACTCACAATGCTATTGATGTCACTAGTACTTTGTCAAACCTTTCTTCACAAAAAGTTCTGGGGACTTACTAGAAATAATAATAATAATAACTTAACCACGATCTCTCACGGATGCTATTCCAGTCAGGCGACTACAACTCTAACAGAAATCAGCTATGGCCTACTTTAATCTAAGTATTTTGTTTTATTTTTAATATTCTATATCTATATATAAGATATAGTTTACAACAAGTAGCTTGTGTATGGGTTCTAAAACAGGAATAAACTTATTCAGATATACTAGAGATCACATGGTGGTCGAATTTCGACCAAAATTATTTCAAAATTTGCCAGTATACTTTCTCAATGTATAGACTTACGTACCATGACAGTTCAACATATAAACTGTATTTGTAATACATATTGTTTAAAAATTCTGCTAAATATAAACTACTAGCAGCGCCTCGCGGTTTCACCCGCGTAAGTCCCGATCCCATGGGAATGTCGGGATAAAAAGTACCCTATGTTAATCCAGGTCTCCAGCTATCTACATACCAAGTTTCATCGTAATCGGTCCAATACTTTCTGATCCAATTCGTTACATACACACTTACATACAAATCATTCCTCTTTATAACATTAGTATAGATAAGTATTTCAAATTCCACGTTCCTGCGTTGGTGAAATTTTCTCAAAAATGCGTACAAAAAATTCTCTTCACGTATTATATATGGAATATATATATAGAAATATTTATTTGTAAATATATAACTATTATTCATCGGAACGTCACTGCCAATAGATATATTCATTCATGCATACAGGATAAGATAAGATAACTTTATTTGTATAAATATTTGCACTGAGCAGAAATCAAACCAGCGTTCTGTGACGTTGCAGTCGAATGCACTATTGCCCAAGCCACATAGATTGTCGTTATTGAAAAGGCTAAAAATTTAAAAAAAATAGACTATACCGTGTCAATCTAGTCAAACGCCTGAAATAACTAGATTGGGTAGAGTTTATAGCATCGGCCTTGCCTTGATACCCCGACATATGCGATGCAACCGTTCTACATCACACCGTTATGTGATTATATGGCAACCCTACAGGAAATCGATTTTATTACGTACCTTTCATAATCTCACAACTTTATCTGTCTAGAGGTCTGAACAGGTTTAAACAAACAACAAATGATGGCCTGCCCAAAGGTACCATAATTTCAGGACGTTATACGACGTTAAAAATAAGTAAAAAAAATTTTTTTAGTTAAACGGTTTTATTGTAAACAAATATAATATTATACTAAAAAATATTTGAAAATAAAATCGTGGGGCGTAGCGTAATCTGAGCGAATATGTAATGTTTGCTACGCCCCATGATTTTATTTGCGAATTATTTTTTTTCTGATATTTTTTAGTTTTTAGTTTTTTATTGAGTTACTTAATTTTGGATTTTTACTAAAAAAATATGTAATCGAACATTTTGTGGCGTCCACGATCTTTAATTTAAAATGATAATCAATACACGTAATTATATTTTCACCAGAACTAAAGATGTGTAGTGTCTGTAACAAATTTCAGATCAATCAGTGAACAGGAAGGGACTGACATTTTAATTACTAGATTCGACTCACACAAGACACACAAGGCATGCAAATAAATAATAAATAATATTAAAATCGTTTAAGAAACCGTTTAATAATAATTTAATTTTAGCCCTGTACAGCAACGATTCTACAGCTGGATCTCTTCCTCTAAAAGAATAAAGATCTCTTCATCTTGTTAGAAGCATTGAACCGTAGTTAGGGTTGGGATACTTAACAACCTTTATGAAAATCTTTAGAAATGCAGATTTCTTAACGATATTTTCCTTTGTCGTTTAAGCAAGTTTCCATTAATTGCTTGAACAGAGTTGAACAAATGCAACTCGTGTGAGATTACAATACTGCTTTTCACGCTTCTCCCATATGTCAATTACGTTTATTGCCCGTGGTCAGCCTGCGTTTTCACATTAGACGGGCTTAAATAGCCTGTGTAAACGCAAAAAATCTGTGTCAGACTGTGAAGGTAGCTTATTTGTTTAGAACTATTCTAAACAAATAAGCTACCTTCGTTTCGATGTTAAAGTAAATTTAAAGTAGTAAAACATATCTAGTAAATTACCGACCTCAGTTTTCTATCTACTCCGATTTTTTTCAATGGGAAAAGCAGGGCAGTTTTGAAAAACCTATATAGTATTATGTATGGCATGAAATATCTCAAACGTAGGACTTTTGGAATATGGCGCTTTATTTCGTTCGATTCCATCGTAGCTTCCAGTTCGTACTGGTTACTGCTATCCACGGAGTTTCTTAATTAAAAAAATATTTATACAAATATTTAAACCACTGATTTTGGAGAAGCAATTACTCCGCTTCCATAGAAAAGTATTTAACCACAATATTCACATGTCAAAGACAAAACAAGAAAAAAGAAATTTCGAAATAGCGTTCCACAATCTCTGATCATTCATTCAATCAAATAAAGCAGATAGTATTATTTAGAGCCGTATTGTGTTCAGGACTGAATGGGTCTAGTTCCAAAATATATGGCGGACGGCCAACACTCGAGTCATTAGCGTTGGTTAATTCTGCCTAAATATAAATAAACAGACTGTCGGTTAGTAATGTCTAGGATTTGCAAATGGATTAGAGATGTCAGCGATGCTCGAATTGGTGTTGTTAATGGGTAGCTGCGTGTAAATGTGTTAGTGTTGTTGTACTTTGAACATCTGCTGGATTCCGTGATTCGTAGAAAGGATGAGTAATTTTGGTGTATAACAGTCTGTAAACAACAACAATTTGTATTTAATTATTTTCAGTTTGAGTACGTGATAAGCACACGAAACAAACTCTAAACGTTGACATACTATTCTAACTTTTTCTGTTTTGTCACATACTTAAAACTATGCGATAAAATAATTCTTAATATAAGTTTGTAAGTCTTAAGTGCTCGAAGTGCATGTTTAGTGTTAGTTTATAGTATTTTGATTTTTTTGATTTATTGTGTGTATCGACACGGGTACAACATTGCTTGGTGTACAACGCGATCAAATATTTAACCCTTATCTTTGTATTTAATTTTATTGAGAAGTCTGTGCAAAGAAGAAAGGATCTGAATTCCTTTTAAGATTTCTAAATGATTTCTTAAACACTTGAACAGACAAATAAACTTTGTGCATATTTATTTACTCAAGTGAACTGTTATTACTGTAATGTTTTACATTAATCTCAACAGTTAATATTAAAGATGACGTTTGAATAACTATACGGAACGTTGTCAAAGAAAATGTCTACATTTAATATTCAAATCAGCTCGTCCATTACGGCACAGGACAAATCGTACCTGAATGAACTTCATTTACATTTCAAATGGCTTGTAGGAAACCTTCCTATGTTTATTTTCCTTCAGGAATATTAAACAACTGGCCCTGATTGTGGATTAATCCTTTGTAGTTCTTTAGATAAGTTTATCCCTCAAATACAAACATAAAATATGTTTATTGCCGACATTATATCTAACATTAGTTCAATTTGCATTTGACACAGTTGTAACGTACACGTCATTAATTTAAAAATAATGTTGAATTTTTAATAAAATTGTTTTGTTGTTTAAAAGCGCATGGACCGTTTACATTTTTAGCGTTACCACTGCTTATAAACGTAACCAGTGGTGAAATGTAAGTTACTGCCATTGTTCCCAACCCAAAGAACCAGTGGGCTTCTGGCATTTCTCCTCACTACCAAGAATATATTATTACTGCAGAATTACTGCAAGCAAACCGCGGTCTTGACTGGTTTACTGATGTAAAACGTATAATTTGCTTAAAAATATTATATACTTGAAATATGTGATTTGTAATACGTCACGTACGTAGTTGAAAAAGAAAGAAGCAGAGCACTTTAGCATTTTACTTAAATTTAAGACTAAGATACGCTCGTTGTGTTGTAAGAGCATGTTAATGCATCACTTCCTCCAAAATCATCACCTTTAACTTGAATATTACGTGCCCTAAATTTCTATACAAAATACGCCCACGTTAAAAGTTCCTATACACTTGTCCTCTAGACTCCATTTAAATAGTTTATATATACATATGTTGTCAGAGAAAATTTAATATAGAATCACACCTTCACGGTCGCACGTGAAGTATATTTGTGAATCGCTTGTGTCGGTAACACAGTTGACTGGAGGTGTTGACTGTTAGAATATACAGGTCGATGTTATGTTCCAAATTTTATTATTTAGAATGTAAATTATGTTCAATAATTTTGTAACCCTGACTTGCGTACGTCAGTAAGTCAGAGGAAAGCTGTTGAACTAATTGGTTCGTACATAGTATCCTGTTTTTGGTAATAGGCACAGAGAAACCAGTTTGGTTTCTGAAAACTAAAATTGAAAGTAATTTTACATAAAAATTAAAAAGTTATTAAAATACACAAAAAGTTTTGAAATTCGTGAAGGATTTTCATTCTGCGTTACCAAAAACCCATTCAACGGGTAAATAGACATAAGATAGAAAATTCAATATTTTTAATTTTAAAATGAATCCAGTTCAACATGAATTTAAAAAGGTGTTATAACAGTTATATTAGAGAACAGAGTATGAAGGATACAACGCTATTGTCTCGCTGATGTTGACAGCAATACAATTGACGCTATTGTCGAGTTTGTAAATATCTTTTGTCCCTGTTCCAGGGGCTTCAAAGTGTTATTCATCTTTGGGCGTTCTTGTTCTATCTATATGTTGTTAATGAAAACGTGTAGTTGTTGAGTCAAATAGTCTGATTGTGTTCTATCCTATTTCTTCTTTTTAGTCATTGCTTTTTTAAATAGTGTAACTAGGTGTAGTATAGTAGAAATATGATATTCAATGACATAAAAATCACCATTTTTATGTCATTGAATATCATAATGACAAAGAAACCTTTTTTTTAACTAAGTAATAGGCTTGTTACAAAAGTTTTCCAATTATCTAATTTTTTTTTATTTTGCTTTACCGAAAACATTTTTTTGCTAATTGAGGTCTTTTGGTGCAGGACTTTGGAGGTACATCAAAAGTATTTAGAGGTAGGTATATCAGAAGCGTTCTAGTGTACATTAGAAACATTCTAGCAATTAAATCATTCAGTGGATCTAAAAATATCTGGTGTAAGCCTTTCTTTGTTACGCATATAGACACCTTATTTAGTTTTGTTCCGGGCAAACTTGTATCATGTTAGGCATTTATTATTAGGTAACTTTTTAATTATTCTAAAATTTATATGTATGAAGCAATTTTTAAATTATATAAGCTATTATAGATAGGATGATTATTACTATAACTAAAAAAAACAAACTTAATGCTTAAAATAGAAATGTGATCTTAATGTAAAAAGCTGAAGAGTTTTTTTGTTTGTTTGTTTCTAAAAGCGCTAATCTCTAGAAATATCAGTCAGATTAAAAAATTTTTTTTGCATATGATAGCCAGGTTCATGAGAAATAGTATAGGATATGTAACATCACGCTTTGACGGTTAGGAGTGGCGCAGTGACCATAAACGCGGGTGAAACAGCTGGGCAATAATAAAAAAATATTTCGGAAAATCAAACAGTAAATGTTTTAAGATTTTGCTCACATAATTTTACTTCCATTGAAGTGAAAAACGGTCGCTGTTGTAAATAATAAATATATTTAAATAACATAATTTAAAAACTAATTTCCAATGCCACGATAAATTTGAATTTTTTACATAAATCTTTACAACCAAAACCTAGTGCTGCAGTATCTGCTCAAAATAGACAGATACAAATATACAGTACAATAGTATATTATACTATTGTACTGTATATTTGTACTGTACATTATATGTATGTATTGCAACGTTCCTAAACAAGCAATGCAATACATATAAGCCCGCACAGCGACAGATATACCAAGATTCCCATGAAAATGGCCTGCGGGCGTTCACTTGTAGCACCGCACATAATGGGTTGTTGTAAATGGAAATGATTTTAAATCCTATATTAATTTGCATAGCTCTTATATTTCTTCCACGTCGACGACGCAACGCGGCAAGCTTTGACCAGCCGCAACAGTTTTCAGGGTCATCCAAATATGATATGCTATGTTTATTCATATAACGCACTTGCGTTGTATCAATAAACCACGACCTACACTCATGAGTTGAAGTCGTAACTTCCTGATTGAGCGTATATCGCCGCTCACTTACAACTGTAAGTATAGTTAGCTACAGTTATTAGATAAATAAAATACTGGTGAGTAAAACCACGGTAATTTTATTACATTACCGTGGTAAAACACGTAACTGAATTATTTGCTTGTAATAATTAGAAAGACGAATTTCCAATGCCACGATAAATTTGAATATTTTTTAATTTAAAAAAAGAACTGCCTACTGACTGTCTTCTTCTTAATCTCAGTATTTTTCACAGATGGACTAATTGTACGAGCGTCACATTTAGATACATATATTCACATTTGATAATGATACGTAGAGGTGCAGTCAAAGTGCAATGTCGAAAGTAGTTATAGCGACTTAATCAAGTAGTTATAAAATGTACAAAGTCAACCACCTCAAGCCGAGTAAACAAACATAACAGACAAGACAGTATGGGGATGACATCCGAAGGTAATTACTTAAAAAGTAGCAGTGAAGTCATTCAAGATAATGAGACATCAGGAGCACAATCTATTATTTGTAGCTCACTAGCTCGTGCTCGTGCTCGTAAGCTTGGTCACGTTGTCAACGACCGTCGAAAGTTAATTTTCTATTCCACGCGAACAGTACTTTTTAGGGTTCCGTACCTCGAAAGGAAAAATCGGAATCCTTATAGGATATCTTTGTTGTCCATCCGTCCGTCAGTCTGTCTGTCTGTCAATACCCTTTTTCTCAGGAACGCGTGGAGGTATCAAGCTGGAATTTATATCAAATACTCAAGTCTACTGTCCCAAAGCTGTGAAAAAATCAAACTTCTAAGCCAACGCAATCAAAAGATACAGCCGTTTATGCCGCAAATTTCCGCAAATTTTCGACACTCGCAATTGAATTCCCGTGAACTCAGAATCTTGAAATTTTGTACGAAGCAACATCTTATAGCATAAAAAGGAAAAATTGCGAAAACCATAAATTTTTAGTTACATCATATAATAAAAATATTTTACGGAACCCTCGGTGCGCGAGTCTGACTCGCACTTGGCCGGTTTTTTAATGTCCTTTTCTGAGTGACAATGTAAATGCAAAATTTTATGATGATTTGAGAACAGTAACAAGTAGTTTCAAGGTCAATGTGTGCGATATTATAATAAAAACCCAGATAATATTCAAATGTTAAGTCTAAACAAGTATGCCTTAAGGGGCCTATTACCCAGTAGGGGATTATATACAGGATAAAAACGCTTGGGATGGAATTGTAATAGAAATCTAATGTGAGCTAATATGTTTCTTATTTTCCATCTCTCATGTTTTTCTTTTCTTCTTTTTAATTTTTCCTTAATTTTCAGTTTCCCTATTTTCATATTCTTTTTTTAGTTCATTTACTTTTAATTTTAAAAACATAATAGCACACAACAAAATGATGTGATATTTACTGAATATTGTTAAAACTGTCTGGTTTTTTTTTAAAAGAGTGGCCGTGAGTTTGTTTGCCCGATTTCTTCTCACAAGGCTCAACTATTTGGAAACTTGCGGTTATAGATCGAAACAGGCAGATGTGATATTATGTTAAGCGCTTATTACACTTGACTGAATTCAGTCGTTACTGAATTCAGTCAAGTGTAATCGCATTTAGCAAGTTGGCATCCTAAATTCAGAAGCCAGGATGGTTTCTGACTGACTAAATCATTTCAGTCGCTGCGTGGGTCTCCGTGCGTAAGTAAGGATGTAAATTCCCGAATAAAAAAGTGACGAATATTAAAGAACAATATTCCCGGATATTAAAAACCTGAATTTAAAATCTTGATATGAGTTGCCCGTTGCAATAAATCTTAATGTTACGACTAATCTTTCTTTTGCACTAATACTTTCTTTCTTTTTTTTTAAGACAACTCTCGCATTATAAATTTAATATTCCTGTGTCACGGGGCTTCACAAACATTCAAATAACAGACACATTATTTATTAACTTTTAGTACATTATCAACATAATTATTATCTTTATTTTCAATAAAACCTTTATCTTAAAAAATAAATTACTTATTTTGTTTCTATTTTAATTGAACCAGCGGTCAAGGCTACAAATTTTTTGGTATTTTATAATACTGGAGCCATCATCGTACACACACCACACGTCCAACTTCGTCGCGCTATAGTCGGTAATTGATTCAGTAACTGAATTTAGGACAGTGTGTTCAGAAGCTTCTAACTTCTGAATTCAGTAACTACTGTATTTAGACGACTGAACTCAGGCAAGTGTAATAAGCGCTTCATCCATTTTTGTTTTCTTTAATCATTTTACATTTGACGAAGCAAACTATTGTTGCGGTGACTCTATGTGTGTTGATCTATAATTTTTAATTATAATAATTATTTATTAAACCGACGATTCCGAATAATTGATGGTCAATTTTATGAAATAAAGATTTTTTTTAATTGAATTTGAATTGTTTGAGTAGTAAAGGTTAACTCAGTTTGGCATTTATAATTATATGAAATATTCAGATGATTAAAAACAGTGGTTATAGGCTAGAACATTATGTATTACGCAAGAACTACCACATTCATCATCCTTCGAGTCTTTTCCTTTGGGCTTTCAGTCTAACTACGATACGGCCAAACTTTGATATTTTACGAGAAGCGACTGCCATCAGACCTCCACAACGCAAGTACTAGGCGATATCGAATTTCTGTAGTTAGACCAGGTTGTCGGACGTTTTAGGGCTCCAACTACCCGTAACGAATACCACAGATGTTTGTATGGCACCCGGGACCAACGGTTTAACGTGCTCTCCGAGGCATGGAGGGGTCTCAATGTGTTAAGAATGGTCACCCATTCTAGACTGACCTGGATAGTATTACTTAACTTTGTAATGTGCTAACCTACTCGGTTACCACTTAGCCAAAAGCCCCATATTGTGTACCCTTTTTGCTCTACCAGGAACTCGAACTATCATCATACGTCAACAGGTCTGCTCACTTATTAATGTGTACTACAAAAAATATCTGTAACCCCTTAAACAAGTGAAGTGAAAGAGTTGATGTAAGGTACTCTTTTGTAGTATGTGATGTTCAAATATGTTATCACCTCTCTATAGGTAAGATTTATTAGTGTTCCAACGAATTGATAAACTCTTTATTAACGACATTCTTTGATCATATTACAAAAGAAAACATTAAAATATATGCGCAGTCGACGCCCAGACATAAAATAAATTTATGCAGATAAGATTACCTATCGTATTACATATTAATTAAATTAATATCTTAATCCTGTTATATTAGTTTCCAAGCGTATAATAAAATGGAGACTATGAATTTAACATGTGAAAGCTAGTATTACATATTATACCTTGAAGTAAGATAACAGCTAAGTCTGAGAAATTTTACACTTAAGTATTTGCAATTGGATTCTCAAGTTATTTCGTCTACATGCTGTATATGTCCCAACATACATATGTGGTTCGTTCAGGTATCAGAAAATATTTCTACTGTTGCCATGTCGACCAGCTTGGATCGTATGGAAATGTAATTTTTGATGCTAGCAACATTGAGAATTTATTCTTTGCCGTAAGTGAATGTTGTAAGTTTTAGTACAGAAAGTTTAGTGGGAGGGTTTCTACTTTGTTAGAAGTACGAGTATGTAGTGTCTCTCTTGGTTCTATTAACAACGAAGGCTCGAAAACTTCTAAGTGTTAAAGTGTTTCATAAGAGCTTTTGTATTTTCAAAGTGAACCTTTTAAAAGTTTTTATGTCCAGTTTCTACAATTGTACTATCTGGTTATCATATAGCGTTTAATACGCAAAAGGTTAAATAATTTGTTGAAAACAATACTTACCAAAAACATCAAAGAGTTTGTCATCGTATGAAACGGAGAAAAATGTTATATTACTTGAGTGTAAAAAGATATACTCAAATGTTTGAGCAGTGGAAACGTTGATTTGTGTTTTGCAACGCTTTTCACAAACTTACGAGTATATTTTTTCATGGCATGTCTCTGAACGAGTAGGGTTTTTGTCGGGCCGTCGAGTAACGAGGGTGAATGATACTTGTGTCAGCCTGACAGCACCCGACCAATCTCACATACTATGCAGTATGGTTGGATTGAAATGGATTTCTGGACAAAGCAAGTGGGATTGTCAGAGCTGCGGAGGCATTTTCGATACCTATTGCGTGTACTGCTCTTCACAATATGCTTTCAACAAGTTAGATCGCTATGCGACCAATAAAAGGGTTTCTATTAATTTCACTGAATAAGTAGAATATCTGAATATCGATTATTCTAGTAAAATATAAAAAAACACCGGAGAAGTCTGACTCGCGCACCGAGGGTTCCGTATATTCCTACTTGTAAGTAGAGAGTTCGTCTATCTCGGGGTTCGATTCTCGAAGATTATTGCTTTTTTTTTTCTAAATACAAACTTAACGTTGCTAAACCCATAAATCGATATACGTCACAGTCAATTATCCAAGAGCTAAATACAAGTTTGTAAAAGTATTTATTTATGTGACAAATACTTGTCTGCGGTTCCTTGGAGATGTAAAAAATCAAGCTTTTAAGCAAAGCAATTAAAAGATACGGTAATTTAAGCCTTATTAAATAGGTGCAAGTAAAGGAAAAATCCAAGTCGTAAATTTAATGTTACGTCACATAAAATAATATTATTTGTGATTACGAACTTATATTTTGCGGTTGGAAAATTGACTTTGTCCTATATCAATCATGTTCGAGAGAGTATTTTTAGAACTGAAAAGTTAAGTTTGTCATTCGGAAAAAACGGGCAAAATCTTTGAGAAATGATTCCCTGGATGGACTGACTATCTACATACAAGTTTGTTTGCTTACAGAACCCTTGGTGCGCGAGTCAGACTTGCACTTGTTCGGTTTTTTATATTAGTTTTCAACAAAACAAAATTCGGAGAGAAATGGAAGCTTATTATAACACGAGAAAAGGCGATCAAATTTAAAAACATGACTTAAGCGTAATTTGTTACGAGTATTTTATAAAAAAGATATTGTATAACATTTGAAAAGATTTTAATAAATTTACCGAATATACAGATAAAGAAATTTGCAAATACATACTTAAATATGTAATTTATTTTATTTTAAATCTAGTGTGCGTTACATTTTATTATAGCGTAAAGATGAAAAAATATTGTTTTCTTTATCTTGATAAGTGGTATTACTCCATTTGATAGAAAACAAAAAGCTTCCTTTTAAATCCAAATTGAATTAATTAATTACAATAAACAGACGGAATGTTCATACATTATTTACTTGTTTTTTATGTCTTTTCATTATTTAAGTGAGACTAAGAGTAGTAAATACGCATTATTTATTTAGCCCTTGAGATGTTATCGCTACATATGCGGGAACGCGGCTGGTGTTCAAACCCAAAGTCAAAATCAAATATATTAATTACATAGTTTCTTAGAAATTGCTTGAAATCGTCTTTTTTTTCTAAATAAAAATTATAGATCTACACAATGTAATTGGTTGCTTTGTCAAGTAAAATTAATAAAACAAAAAATAACAAAGAATTATCTTCTTCTTGTTATTCGTATGCTCTTGACAGAGCAGTTCGTTATCTAGCATGTTGTTTGGAGGCGCGCAGCACTACAGCTCTCCACTTGTCCCCAGTGTCGATCTCGTTTTCAAATCGTTCAGTGTTGTGAGAAGAAATCGGGCAAACAAACTTACGGTCACTGTTTTTAATCTCCAGATAGTTTAACTGAGACTAGTGTATTATTAGACTATTTACACAAATAATATTTATTAATTACTCCCAAATTATGTGTGTTATAAATATTTATGTTATACGTAATAATAAATACTATGTGTTAGTTACAGGTAATATGATTAATTTATAATATTAAGCAATTGTTTAATAAGTTGACATAATTTAAATGTCATTTACCTTCCTTATGCACATTGTTACGAAACAGAAATACAATCCTAGAGAATTATAATTTATTTATGCTGTTTATTAAAATAGAAACTATTTTACAGTTTTAATGCAGAAAAATAGAAAATAACCCAATTTTAAAACTCTAAGTAACTGCCGACGTAATTAGTGAATAAATATAGTCATCATGTATCTGTGGTCAAACCGCTTTGGCCACCGTTTAGTGTCTTTGTTCAGATTGATTAAATTCCAGAGTCCATGGTTAGGTCCGATTGTCAGATTGAAAAAAAAAAAAACAATATTTTGTTATTAATTAGAATGTTACTCAGATTACCGTTTAATAAACACTCGAACTTTAAAATTAATTTTAGTTCCAATCGGTGAAAATTAAGAATAATTTAAATCATTAGTTAAGATATTATGTTTTATTATAGACATCATTTTCTATAATTTCTGTACGAACAACACTGAGATCTTTGACAAACACGAGAACTAATAAATTTTAAATGTCGCAATAGTCGTCTTTAAATGATAAATTATATGACTTTTTGTTTTTTGTCGAACATTGGATGTCGTGCATTGGAACATTCGATGTGTAAGAACATGTCCAAGTGTGGTAAGGAAAGTTAATAACCTACTTACTTTGAATGAAAAAAAAACAGTCAGTTGCAGGACTGCACGCCAGGCCCCCCGCTCGCAAGGGCGTGGCTGTCTTTTTTTTTAAGAGGCGGCCAAGGTCTGCCAGGGTTCTCGGGGTCTTCCTTCCTAGGGTATACCCGAGTCCCTGGCAATAGACTTATTTATGACGGAACACCGTGTGGTTTTAGTCGGTTCGATTCCGACATACCACTTCACTGGCAGCCCCAGTGGAGTGATGACACGAGGGGGTTTAAACACTATAAAAAAAAAGAAAAAAAAAGGACTGCACGTCAGAAGTAAAAACATAACTTCACAATGTATTTGCATATACATACATACACACAAAAATAGGTTAAAACATATTATCTAAATGTATACATAAGGTACACTGGAAGTTCTGCGCTCCTGGCCGCTCATAAATGTTTAAATTTCGAATGCTATATTTTTTTAAATATAAGAAACTCGAGTTAACATTTTTTACCCATTCCTAAAAGTGCACAACGCCGCTAAAGAAGTTTTCACTTAAACAATTTACAGAATGATGTAAGTACAGTATAACGAACCACTAGATTAAAGGCAATATCGTATGGACCTATCAATATAGAGTTTACCAAGTTTTTCCAGACGTTCTCGAGCGGCTGGAGATTACTAGCCTAGAGGACGATCACTGTGTAGCTCAATTACTTACTGGTTATAGTCATCTTTAGGTATCAGTTGCATTCTTTTAAGCTAGTCGAATCAGCATACACCCAGTGCTCAAAGCTCTATTCCCAATTTGATAAAGTTGCCTATCATATTCTCTGGTGTACTCTTTGGAATAATGGCCGTAACACTATGCCAAATAGTTTACAGGTCAAATGTGAAGTAGCAAATCGATATTGTATCAACTGATTCAGTTTCCGTGCATCAGGGCGTTTTGAATATGCGTATTATTGAAGTCATACATAGCTCATTAAGAACCCTTAACATTTGGCTATTTGAGTAAATTTTGTTCTTATGTTTCCTAGTTGCTAAAGACTTGCCGATTTTATATTTACAACTCCTCCAATTTGATTAAGATTAAATTTGTTACGAGTCTCAAGACAGTTTAATAATCCCAATAAAAACAAATTACTTGTTCTAACAAAGACAACCTAATATTTCGTAACAAATGACATCTTTGTTTCTACAAAGAAACAGTTATTGCTAATACAGTAACACCCAAGTAATAACGAATCACGTTTAATGATTGCTATACTAATTTAGCGTAACGATCATTCAGGCAAAGTCTTTCTGACGACACGCCACTTCAGTGTCATCAAAAATTAGACATTGATGACTTAGGGCTGTCAAGCGTATCTTCCAATTTAAAAATTAATTTAATTTGTAACATCGTCGTCTTCATTGTCACTTTAAATCAGGTGCGTTGGAAGACAAACGCCTATTCAATTACCCAATAAAATAACCAAAAAAAAACAATGAAATAAATAATAAACTTAGTTTCTAGACTATTGATACAATCTACTTAAATTGGTATTGTGTATGTTAGGTTATTGCAAAAGTTAAGGTATATTGGGTAAGTCGCTTGAAAACTTTTGGCACGGTCCTGAAACGCGATAGTATTTTTTCTCGATATTACAGCAAATAATAAATATGTATTGGAGTAAAGATCATTACGTGCTAAAGTTTTATTTTGGCGTTTTAAAATATTGTGTTTATCAAATATTATTGTGTCGTTTAAAATACAAATACAAAGCAATATCAGACTATAATAAAACAACATATTAGTCGTTAAGATTAAAAAAATAGTCCAAATATTTACTAAACCTGTAAGAAGCTGTTCCTAAAGACCCAAAAGCTTTCAGCAAAGAAAATGTAATATAGTCTTTAATAAAATAGATTTTTCTTTTTAATCCAATCTTAAGAGAAAAAAGAGACCCTGTTAATCCAAGCATAATTGAAAACCTCTAAAATTTATAAATTTCTTTGGAAATGTTATAGGTATCTTACAAAATTAGTATATAATTTGGCCGTTAGATGTCAGCAGACCAAGACAGCTCTGGAGGAAACTTGAAATATGAGTACAGTCCTTTAATCAAGGCTTGCAAAACTGGGGTCATCGCTTGAATTTGTTTCTTATTTTTTATACTTTTATACTTACTTTTATACGTACTTTTATACTTTGAGCCGTGTCAGTAACTTACTTTATTCATTGCTACAATCATACTTTAAATCAGTTAGCGTTCATATTCGACTGTCAACTGACATATCGCGGCTTACATTTATCATCATCATTAATATCATTTTTATCTATTTTATCAATGTAGTCAGGTAAATTAAAATTAAATGAAAATAGTTCGTACACCAGGATTTTAGCTAAATTTAAATTTCAAACTGATAAATACTGTTGTTAAAGTTTGCATGATGGTTTGACTACACAATAGTGAATTAAATTTATTTGTATTTCAATGAACTTCCTTGTTTACAGCGTCAGCTATAAATCACATCATAAAACAATTGTATTACACCAAAACATGGATAAACAAAAGTCAATTCTGTATGATGTAGCAACCCTGATATTGCAACTATCATATCTAGGTGACATTTGGCGCCGTTCCATCTCTGCCGCTCTATTTCTATCACATTCCTGAATTCGGTTATGTTGTTTGCTATCTAATGTCTTGTTTTTGAGCTTTATAGCATGGAAAAAATGTACTGTGGTATTGTGTTGTACACGTGCTAATTCTTTGAAGGTTTGGCAAATAAAATTATATTAATCGTTACCACTATTCGGTCTCTTTGTTATTTTTAATCATTAAATAAAATGATTTAACAACAAGTGAAGTATGATGTCACAAATTGTACTTCTGAAGTATATTAAGAATAAACCGATTTCACTTGACAGTCACCTGCCGTAATGGAGTAAAATTTGAGTTTGTTTGAACTTTAAGGGAATTGAGTTCATACACTTAACCAATTATGGGTGGGGTCAGTTGTAACAGCCTTTGCATATTATATAGCTTTAATACAGAAAAGGTAAAATTACACGTACTAGATGAAGCGTAGCACTGGTTAATTACATACAACGATTTCTGAAACAATCTTCAATATGCACTAAATCTCTACGTGATTCGCTAATTATCTTTGATGATTTTTTAATTTCTGACACGTTTTTTTCCTTAGAGCCTTTAAAGGGCTACTACATATTTCTTTATTGCCAAATTTGCCGACCTCGCTTGAATTCGCTGAAAAATCGATACGCAGTGTCTGTTTGCAATGTCAAAAAATAGTTTTTTTTTTAAAGCTCATACAGTTAATTTCACGATACCTTTGCATAAAAATCAGTTTTTGAAATTTTTGTGGGTCTGTCTGTCTGTCTGTTTGTTCCGGATAATCTCCGGAACGGGTGGATCGATTTCCACGGGACTTTCACCGAAAAAAAAGCTGGTGTTACAAGGAGTAATTAAAAGTACCTAAGTAATTCAGTTGGTTCCAGGGTAAAAAACGTTAAGAAGAGAAAACGAACACTTGGGGCAGCTTTTTAATTGACTATTGTCCCTTTGGCCTTTATTCTATACTTTATGGTTCTTTATAAACCAATTATTATATAATAATTTAATAAATCAATTAAAATATAATAAATTATTATCCTTATAAATTATAATATTAATAATAGTTAAACAACTATTGTTAATACGAAGTTTTTACAAATGACTGATTAATGGTATTTCGTTTGAAGTAAGCAACAGATACTAAATATTGAATTTATTTCGTGATATAAAATAAAAAAGATATATATAAAAAAAGATAATTGGATATATTAACTTTTTTTTTATGAATATTGACTACTACCAGTTCCCGCGCAGCTTCGCTCGCATGTACATATTTATATATTTTCCGCGGAACCCTAATTAATTTTCCAAAATAAAAGAAACCTAAGTTACTCCTTATAACAGCAGCTATCTGCTAGTCTCGTGGAAATCGGTCTACCCGTTCCGGAGAGTATCCGGCACAAACAGACAGACAGACAAAGAAAAAAAAACTGATTTTTAGGCATAGGTATCGTGCCAATAACTGTATGAGCTTAAAAAAACTATTATTTTGACATTACAAACAGACACTTTTAATTGTATTTATTTGTATTGATGTGTACCTTGAAACAATATTTAACAATACTCATATATATATTGTTACCCATAGATATAAGTGAAGTAGGAACAGAAGTAAATTATTGTATTATTTTTAACGTTAGCTATTACTTAAACAAGCTTTTTTTTTCAAGTAAATAGCTTTGCTATTAATTAATCTCTATAATCCGACAAGTTCGAGTAAGTTCGACCAATATGCTAGGGCAAAGGGTAGGTAATATCGCTCTTAAGCCACTTTTAACCACTATTCAATATCAGCTTCCAAAACACTTCAAATATTGATCGAATGTCGGGTATGAGAAGGGCCGAAAATCTTTACATGCTGGTTTGTATGATATAAAAGAACGCTATTTATTTAGTAATCCCAGAAATAACTCTGTTTTTTATAAATAAACAGCTTTTAGCACAAAATAATTTTACATATAGATTTTATTCAATGACGATTGTAAGGCCATGAAAAAGTGCAAGATTATTTGAAAATAATAACCATTGTTTAACACAAGTACTTTACCGGTGTTAGTTGTATAGACCGAGTTTTCGTCAACAAAAAATTATTGAATGAAACAAATAAACCCGACAGCGTTATAAAACTTAACTAATAAACACCTTTTAAAACCCTTAATTATGATGACTCGATGGGTTTCGAAGAAAAATAAATTTCCAACTCCACAATATGGCGCCTAATTTTTTTTTATTGAGCCAATGACACTTGCGCTTATAAGACAAATCTAACGAGGTATAAAAATGGTTTATTTGTTTAGTAGTTACGAGAAACAAAGAAACGGACACACTCAAACTTTTGGGCTTCACCGCTGTCGGGTTAAAAGCGCGAGTGAAACTTGTTCAGAGAGGCCAGAGTTCATTGAGGTCGGAAATGGTCCTGTTCTCGCGAGGTTGAACACTGCACTAAAATGTGCAGTACAGTATCCTAGAGACCAACTGGACTGGTGACATACTGTTTACCAACAGTCCGACGACAGAGTTACTTGCCGTTACTAGAGATTTGAACGAAACCGATCTATTCCGACATTGCAAGCTGTCCATTCTCCGCCCAAATAGTAGTCACTTATAAAATGTGTAAGACTTGGGATGGGAATTTTGGAACAAAGTTCTTTACTCATTTATAAACCTTTCATTCAAGTTCATAGCATTTCAATTAGCTTAGGTGCTGTCACTTTAAATTATAAATTATATTTTAAGTATGTAAAAACCAAAAGATGGTAAAAATAATTAATCTCAAGCTAGATCAAATTAAATGCAAAACAAATTTATCTTCTCCAAAAAACATAATACAAAATAAACAATAAAAATAAAGAGAACTCAGAATTTTAAACATCTTTTTTGTAACTGTATTTTGTAACGTAATTCGTTATTGTTCAGGTATAAAAATTCCAGGAATCAAGCATTAACAATATAAATACAATACCTCTGTCAAGTGCTGTTTTTTCTTGAAGCTCCATCTTCTTATTAGACGTTGTGCTAAATCATTCACGGAAAAAGTAAGTTTTGAAATCGACCGAGATTAGGTAACTACTAACTTCTACATGATATTTAACAAAGGTTGTGTCTTATATTACGACATTGATGACAAGTGTAAATATATAAAAAAAATTGTGTCTTGAATAGTTTACAAAACATAATACCCTGTAGGTACCTTATTAATTTACAAAAATAATTAAAACCTTGCATTAATATTAATTTGTATAGTGTTTCCTCGTAATAGTAACCAAACAGTAACTCTTCAATAACATCACCGATTATTTTCTTTGACAATTTACTTTTCACTGCATATGTCGATGTCGAACATATTTTCGTAAGACCAGCCATTCTTTATGGATGAAACTAGTAACTGGTATTTATAAGTTACGTCTGAGTATAAGTTAAAATATTATTATCTCGTAACGAAACTAAAATTTGCATTTGTCTGTCAAAATATGAAAATACTACCACTCTGCTTGTTCTTTAGAAATGTATGAATAGCGCTATTCGACTCGCATATCAGGCAATGCGGTAAAGACAATAACTTACGCTAAAACATCCATAGATCAAAGAAGTCACGCCACGATTAGTCTAAAATCAATTCTAAGCGTGACTCAAGATGCTTCACACCAATAAAATAGCAATTATTTGGTCATTCTACGCGACGGCTGCCAGTTGTGATTGAGTAGACTGACGCTTATATTTGTAAGTTTCTTGCCAGACCTGTCACGATGTCAACACAGTGAAAGATAGATTTTAAAGCGGAAAATTGGGAATTTACAAGTTTTACATAGCTGGCTGACGATGTTTGATTAATTTTAAGCTCTAATTTACGATTGGTCCTGTAGCAGTTTGCGCTTCCTTTACTCACAATAGTGAGGTTCTGGGTTGGATTCAGGGATCGGGCAAAAAGGTTATTTTTTTTCTGTTAAGAAAAGCTCAGCAGCAATACGAATTCTGGACACGTTGCCCAAAGATGGCAAATTTTTGAAAGAAAGAAGAAGAAAGAAACCAAAAACCATTTATTGCCTCACAATACAGCCGCGCCATGCGCAATAAAAAAAAAAATTACTTAAATCTAGGAACACAGTTACACACAAATACGTTGCTTTGCCATTTCCGAGGATGTAGTGTATATACTTAGGTATAAGAATTGCATGTCACATTGTTTGTTCGCGATGAAAGTGTTAACTAATGAACCGATTTTAATGAAATTTTCCACAATGTGTGCAGTTTGGTCTAACTTGAGAGATTAGATAGTTTTTTTATTTTTTTTGAAATTTACCTATCGACAGCAGCAACGCGTGGTCGGGGGGAGCTAGTTATATATATAATATAGTCAGAATATATAACGAACAAAAATAATTATAATCCAAGACAACAGAATTAAATACCGGGTAAAGTAAACGCTTATATCTTTCCTTTTTCTTTACTTTTCTTTAATAATCCAAAGATAAAATCTTTGGATAGTTAATACACATAACATTAAGACCCATGGTTACGCGGAACGTGAAAGTGAATGGAAAAATATAGGTAGCCCATAACTTCGTAACACGTTACCCAACCAGCATCCTGATAAGCTTACTCTGAACGTCCTTCAAGGCGGAAACTTTCAGATCTCTTATAAACAAATAGGTCAAACAGAAATATGAACAGTAAAGTAATTACCGAACTTATTTTATGTTCCTTCTGTTTGGAAATATAATAATGAGCTTACAAATCCAGCTCTTATTTGGATAACTGACATGCTAGCTTCTGACAGCATTGTTTATTTCATTTTGTTTAATATAATAATTTTAGGATTCTAGGATTATATATATTGCTTGTGATTGAGAAAACGCTCATTTCGATAATGGTATGCACCTAAAAAGAAAGGAATGTAAGAAATATTTAAGAAAGGAGTATTAATACGGAACATTTTCAGCTGCCAACCCCCCCACCCCTCCCTGCCGGTAGGCATAGAATTTTTTATTTCTATCCAGGAAATAAAATCGCAAATCTCAAGAAAAAACACAAAGTACAAAGTTAGAGATGACAATATAAAACACAATACAGGTCAGAAATGTGATATGATTGACGTCTAATGTACCGATTTTCATAGTTTTTAGATAAGTTAATCATGTAAGTAAATGTCAATGTCATGTCAGTTTGACAATCAATTATCACTCTCTGTTTTGTCTATTCATTTATCCCACCTCGCCTACTTACGCTCTAGTTTATTAGCAGGTCATCTTTGGTCTTGTTTCGGTTAGAGATTTTATTTCAGATATCTATGTTATCCTCGTATTCCTGTTTACACTCGTATAATGTAAATTTATTGATCGTACTTTACGAAATAAGCAGTTTAACCTAAAACCATTTTATCAATACAAATAAATAAAATTGAAGTGTCTGTTTTTTTTAAGCTGATACAGTTATTTACACGACAACTATGTCTAAAAATCAGTTTTAAACATTTTGTCTGTCTGTCTATCTCTTTGTTCCGACTTATCTCTAGAACGGGTGGATCGATTTCCACGGGACTTTCACTGGCAGATAGCTGGTGTTGTAAGGAGTAATATAGGCTACTTTTATTTTGGGAAAAGAATTAGAGTTCCGGGCAATATATATAAATATGTACAGGCGAGCGAAGCCGCGCGGGAAATGCTGGTTTTTAAATAAATTAAATAAATAATATTCTAGGGCATATTACACCTTACTATCTAGACTCAAACTAACTATAATTTGCAGTACGGGTTTTAGACCTACAACACGTAAAGAAACCCCGACGTTGGAGACGAATGCTCAACCGACGCGCAACACACATCATCAGTTATTTTTTGAACATTCCTTTATTTTCCTTTTCGCATATTGACTAGCCTGTTGGTCTAGTGGTTAGCGATCCTGACTGTTGAGCCAGAGGTCGTGGGTTCGATTCCCACCCAGGATAAATAATTGTATGATGAGCATGATCAGTTGTGTCTGGGTGTAATTTATCTATAATATGTATGTATTTAGTAATATATAAGGATGTTTATCATAGTACAGGTTCTGTCTAGTTTGGGATCAGACGGCCGTGTGTGAGATGTGTGGTGTTATAATTATTATTATATCGCACACCTCTACAGGGAGAGAGAGGGAGGGAGCACAGATCTAAAGGTAGCTAACTTCAATTTTGAATTAGGCACACCATCGAATTCCTTATCTAAATACCTATCGACCAATAAAACAGATTTAAAAATATCACCACTATTTGACGCTAGACGCTTAATTCACTAACACAGGCTCAACTGAAACTTATGAAACAAATATACATACATTAATAAGCAATACTGACTGAATTGACTGGCATGTTGACCTAGTGGTTAGTGACCCTGACAGCTATGCCATACGTCGTGGGTTCGATTCCCACCCTAGTCTGGGTGTTCTTTGTGTCCGTTGTTTGTAAAGTACCCCGCGACACAGGAGTAATTCCTAATGCGGGAGTTGTCATTTTTTTTAAATTAATAAATAGGAAAATAACTACAGATCCAATTTTCAACCCTATAACATGATTGAAACACAAGATTTCTGCAATATATTTCTTCTAGCTGAATATAAAAAGCATAAATCTATAGAGAACAGTACTTAGTTTCGCGCCTTTTCTGAAAAAAGTGAGTATTTTTTGAGATAATGCCTGTTTAGTCAGTGATGGGCAAAAAGTAATTAGACAAGCAATTACATTTACATTGTAATTAGTTATTGAAATACTTTGAATTGGAAATTGAAATACATTGTAATTCATTTCATTGCACATCCAAAGTAATTCTAATTACAATTTAATTGAATACTGTGTAATAACGATGATATATATTACATTTTAATGAAATTATTTTGTAATTCAATTATTAATTAGATTACATAAGTAACTAGTTACGCCCGTCACTTCTGTTTAGATCTAAGTATGCGATATGAAAACACACGCTTTGAGATGTTTGATAACATACCAGTGACATTTCTATATAGCTTTCATCCGCGGCTTTGATCGTAGCGTGATATTATGTAGCTTATAAGCCTTCCTCGATAAATGGGCTGTCCAACACTAAAATAATTTTTCAATTCGATCCAGTCGTTCCTGAGGTTCGTGTTCAACCAAACAAACAAACTCTTCAGCTTAATAATCACTACATATTACAAAACAAAGTCCCCGCTACGTCTGTCTGTCTGTCTGTTCTCAATAAACTCAAAAACAACTGAATGGATTTTGATGCGGTTTTCACCAATAGGTTGAGGGATTCATGAGGAAGGTTTAGGTGTATAATTTGTTAAGGTTTTGTGTAAATTGGTTGAAATATAATGATGATTGTTGAAGATGTCTCTACTACCCGTACGAAGCGGGGCGGGTTGCTAGTATTAGTATAGTATAGATTAAATTAGGTTAACTTCAACATAATGGTTTCGACTCATTTGTGCTATTAACTTATCTATATATCTTCATTCTAAATTAATTACTGTAAGCTTTATACCATTTATATCCCTTAATATAGGCATTAGCAGGTTATTTTTTAATTCGTAATAATTAGAATATTAATATCTGGCATATAATTAAAATAAAATAGGGTCTATATTACTTCTGGATACAAAAGCTTTCTAATATTGAAATAATTTTTAAAATCAGTTCAACAGTTTCAGAGTTTATCGGCTATAAATAAACAAATCTTTCCTCTTTTTAATATTAACTAGGAGTTCCCGCGCGGCTTCGTGTACATATTTATATATTTTGCGCGGTACCCTAATTAATTTTCTTAAATAAGAGTAGACTAAGTTACTTCTTATAACAACGGCTATCTGCCAGTGTCATTCCCGTGGAAATGGGCATACCCGAGATTAGCCGGAATAAACAGACAGTCAGACAAAAATTTTAAAAACAAATTTTTAGGCCTGCTAATCGTGCAAATATCTGTATGAGCTTGAAAAAACTATTATTTTGACATTACAAACAGACACTTCAATTTTATTTATTTTTATTGGAAATAAATATAAAATAAATCCAAGATAAATCGAAAATTCCAATATTACGTGTTTGAAGTGTTTTGACATGCACGTCAAAATTAATTAAGCTTGTTGATTGCCCTTGTCATAAACATGACAATGTATTTAAAATAAAACCTTGTCTTCATCATAGTATATTATGGTCTTCAGTATATAAACATTTGAACTTATGATAGAGCAAATTAGTGGCAGCACTATGTAATTAATGGGGTTCACGTAATTCAGGTTCTATTCATTGATTTTGAAGCACAAACGATGGAATTTTGAAGCGCTTTGTTACTTGTGATGAAGCGCTGTCTTTGACAATCACAAGCGCTCAGCAAGTTGGTTGAATCCTAGTTAAGCACCTAAACATTTCCCTAAAAGAAAACTTACCCCTAGAAAGTGATGGTCACTGTTAGGTGGTCTAGCGCCGGTGTGATTCATCACAGCCATACCAAACGGGATGAGCATTACTGCAGATGTATACTGTGAAGAACTAAACACAATGATGGAGAAGCTAGCACATCTCCGACCAGCTTTGGTCAATTGTTCGTCTCCGCTGCTCCTGCACGACAATGCGTGAATGCGTGCACAGCAGCCTCTACAGCAGGTCTCCAAGTTGCAAGAGCTGGGGTTGCAAGCTCTCCGTCATCCACCGTACTCACCAGACCTTGCGCCTACAGACTTCTACTTTTTCAAGAATTTGGAATTTGGAATAACTTCTTGCCTGGAAAAAATTCAATACCCGAGAGGCAGTACAAAATGCCTTTATAGAATTTGTTGCCTCCCGTCCAGCTGATTTCTTCAAGAAGTGCATCAATAATACTGCCACTGCGTTAGCAAAGATACATGCTGATTACTTTAATTAATAGAAAAAAAATAGTTTAATTTTTTTCATATAAAACGGCAATTTCATAGGTAAATACCTAATATTAATACCCTAGAAATACCCGGAAAATCCCATGGACAAAGACAATGGAGAGGTACAATATTAAAATATAACAATAAATGTAGGTGTAATCTGCGTCATAATTCTCTATTTAAAGTTTAATGGCAAAAACAAAAGACCACTATCCGGGAAAATGTAATTTTATGTCTAATACAACAACTCCACTAATAAGGAGAGGTAATTAGAATAGGGAAATTACCTCTACCCATTAGAAGGTCATAGTTTTCAATATTTAATTATGTTTGAGACACATTAGGTGTTATCGGCAGTTTAGCAGACGTAAGAGATCTGAAGACCAGAAAACATTACCTCAAACATACTGATATTTTAATATATTTTCTTAAAATAAACTATAAACCTTGATGAATGACATTCTTTTTTTTTTTGGACACGGACACATGCAACTCAAGAGTGATGATGCGTTGCCAGCCTTTCAAATTTATAATTTAAAGATGTAATAGTCTTATTATTATTATATCTTAATTATTAATATAATTTTCGGGGACATTTGTATTAGACAGTGCTTTCCAGACCCAAACTTACTAATACGAGTAATTGTAATTAAACATAATCACGATTATACAAATACACTGCCAGAATCGAACCCACGCCTCCTGGCGGTGCAGTTGTATCTCTTTTATATCTCTGTTTTATCTCTTGTCACGCCACTTACTTCTGTAGTCAATTTTTTTTTCTCTGTTCAACTGCGATTAGTCGCAAGACTATAAGCAGATGAGTTTAGTTTAATATAATATATGACCAATAACTAAATGATGTTAAATGTATTAAATAATATATATTACCTATATAAAGCGCTGGATAGTAGAAGGTTTCGCATTAAAGTGTCAAATTGTTACTGCTTCAAATTCAGATTGCTAACAAAAAGGTGAACAAAGCGGTCATTTTGGTTAATAAATAATCCGTAGCGACAAGTTTATTACTGTAAGCACCATTGCGACACGTATGTTGTCCCGGCTTAATAATAGATACGATACTGACAATATTACAGTCTTATATAGATTATATCAGGGCAGTAGCAAAAGTACGCTATATTACAGCCTTGTAGCTACCAAACGTTATCTAATGATTCGGGTAAACAGATATTATTGATTTTTGCCCATAATGCGCTGGGCTATAATGCTGATAAATGAAAAGGTTACTAAAATTCACGTTTAGGGAACTATTACAGATATCAAATGTTTATAAAAGTTTCAAATTGAGAATTTATGGCAACAAACATTCATGAGCAATTATAAATGAAAAATAGAGTGCGCACTGAATGACTAGGAATCATCTTAGTGTGTACCAACATTATTATGTTTGTTATAGCGGTTTTCTGGCCACGACTTCGCGAGCGATCTCTCCGTTTGTATTGTATGGTGTAATAGACATTTTTTTTAAGTCTAGGAGTACTTCGGGTCTGTTGATTATATGTATATTTAGTAAGATCCACAACACAGGGTCAATATAGAACCGTGAAAATCTCACTTCATATTTGTGTGTACTAGCTGTGCCTCACGGTTTCACCCGCGTAAGCCCCTCGTTAAGTTTTCTAATGTTCCGCGAAACTTTCTTATTTTTTCTTTCATAAGATTCTTCTCCTGACATTAATAAACACACAAAAGTAGTAGCGAAATTGGTCCAGCCGTTCACGCGTGATGCCGTGACCAAGGGAAAGCCGGAAGCCGAAGTAGAGCCGGAAAACGGACAACCAGATATTGGGCAATACTAGTTTCGCTTTAAAAATATATTTATATTTTAAAGGGTTTTTATAATACAAAATCTGGGCATTCTTTATAATAATAATATATGGCCAATTCAAAATATGGAGTTAATATTTTCTGAATATCTTAAGTATTAAAAGATAAGGAGGACGCTCTTTGTTTATAATAAATCTCACTTGATACTGGGATTTGCCCGGTATAAAGTGAGAACTTTGCGCGAGCTCCTATTGCTGTTGTTCGTGCAATTGGAATAGCAAACAGCACTGCACACTTTACAGTTTTGATACAACTATCCTAATTTATATTCCCAGGTATCACAGATTCTTTTTACCATTGTACTGCAATTTATATCGAGTAATATTAGTTACAAAATAAATTTCAACTAGTTTCCACATCCCAAATGTTTACTGTTACATGATATAAGTTCAACAGGACATTCAGTTTATATAATAATGAAATATATTAAAATGTTTTAGCGCGGAAGTGTGTTCAATCGCGACAGTGAACATCTGTTGCGTTGAACAGTTTCATGAAGGAAGTCTACGTCATGATTGGCTATATCTTATGTCATAGGTAAAAGCGTAAAATAAAAATAAGTAATCGTGACTGTATTAGTTGAAGACGAGTACTCTTTAAATTTGTGTCAAAAACTTGAGAGGAAATGATGTATGCTAAAGGGAACTGTAGTACTCTTCTGTTCCGAAGAAGACCCAGGCCCAGGGCTAACGGATGGGGCAGTATACTGGCAGGCGCAAGCATGAGACGTGCAACATTAGCCCTGGTGAGGTGAGGAATACCTACCATGAAAATTAAAATAGTTACGTTAGTTACATCTGTTAATTTTGTCGCAGTTCATACACTCTTTGTTTTGCACAAGCAACATCTGCAAAATGCCGATTTCTGCGCGAACTAATTATGGAAAGCAAAAACATGTAAAATTCTCAATTAATGTGTTTACACATTGTCAGTCAACCCGCACGTAAGACATTAATTTTGTATTCAAAGGAAAAACTATAAAATACAGAGCATAACCTGCTTTATAACAAAAACTATGTATATAAGGTTACTAAAACGTCATGGATTTTTGTAACTTTTTAAGTACTGAACGTTTCAAAAACAGCACCACAAATATATGGGCTTGTGGACTTATTTTACCTAATAGCCAAAGTAAGAAGAAATTTCTTTTATGATATAATTTAGTACGTCTCACGTAAGAAAATGACATTATAATTACTTTTAAGTAAGGTGTTATGGACTCAAGCTAATAAGTATTTAATTAGGTTTCACATTCCATCATAATTCTTGAAAATTAGCAATAATTTTAGTCATTTCAGCAAATGTCGGTTTCGTGTTACCGCCTTGGCAAATGTACCTTCATTATAACTACATACTATTATAAGATTGTTTAATATGATCACATGGATAAATGGACTACGTGCATAAAGATGAATGTATTTTTTGCCCTTGGAAAAGTTGTCAGTGATGCAATTGACATACATGTGGGTAATTAGGTAATATATTTATATTGTATTAAAATATTTGATGCCATATTACACGTTACGGGAGTAGCTAAAGTGTACAGTCTAGAACAACAGATACTATATGGGCCAATTTTAATGAACTTATTCATGGAAATTAATAATACTACTACTAATAATAGGGGTACTGCAAGGCAGAGTTCTTGGACCTATATTCTTCTCACTATTCTTATAAACCTTAATATAAATAATAATAACTTGGGACCCCTCACACACGGCCATCTGATCCCAAACTAGGCAGAACCAGTACTATGGTAACTAGACTGCTGATAAACATACTTACATACATATTATAGATAAATTCCACCCAGACACAACAAATGATCGTGCTCATCACACAATCATTTGTCCTGGGTGTGAATCAAAGCCACTACCTCTGGATCAGCAGCAGGTCACTAATCACTACACCAACTATTGATGAGTAGTGCATTAAACTGGCATCCAAAAAGCTTTGTGTGCTTAATGAGAGCGAAGCGGTATTTTACCCCGGAGTAAAGATTTTTATTATACAAGTCACAAGTCTGTCCCCATGTGGAGCACTGGTGTCATCTCTGCGCAGGAACACGCACATACCAGCTTTGCCTCGGTTCAAAGACGTGCTGTGCGAATCGTCTACGATTCCGATATTCAAACCTTAAGCCTAAACAGAGACTTTGCCTCCTTGTGCGTGTTCTACCGTTTGCATAATGGGTTGTGGTCTAAGGAACTGTTTGAAACGATGGCCACGACCGCATTCTACAAATCCTAAATCGCGCCGCTCGCCGCCGGCAGGGCTTTCAGCCCAACACCTTGGAACTTAAATGGTTGCGCACAGTACTGTCCCAGCAAACGCTCCGTCTGTGGAATATCCCTGCCGAGTCTTTCTCGAGTGACTACTGTGTAGGGTTCTTCAACAAAGAAGTGTAAAGGTTTTCAAGAGTCGGTTACGCGTGCCCGAGTCCCGTGGAATTGCAAGCGGGCCATATACTTGTTACTTAGAACTTAATGGTTTGCACCATTGATTTATTTTTTCTTTAATATGCCTCAAGATTCTTAGAAAACTATTTATTTACCGTGCAGGTATAATACAACCAATACGAATAGTGAAGATTGATTACTATATTTAAAAAATTAAAAGTTAAAGTAATAATAGATAATAATCATAGTAGATAGACAAATGATTCAGTCATGCCATGATATCAATTATTTCATCTATTAACGCATTGTTTACCGAGTCTTCCTCCTCCTTATCTTAGTCATAGAATAGCCATGGGTTTTTAGCATTCTAGGCTTTACTGGCCTGTTGGTCTAGTGGTTAGTGACCCTGAATGCTGAGCCAGAGGTCGTGGGTTCGATTCCTACCCAGGACAAATAATTGTGTGGTGAGCACGATAATTTGTTCTGTGTCTGGGTGTAATTTATCTATAATATGTATGTATTTAAAAATATATAAGTATGTTTATCAGCAGTCTGGTTACCATAGCACAGGCCCTGCCTAGTTTGGGATCAGACGGCCGAGTGTGAGATGTGTGGAGGTATTATTATTATTATTTGCGTTTTTTACTCTTTTGCTAATATTTGCTTAAGTTCACATAAATCATTTATTGTGCACTATGTGCTGTGGCAGGTTGGCACATTTGAAGAGGCCTATGTCCAGCAGTGGACTGTGATAGGCCTCGCATTAGCTTTTGCCACTTTTATGTAGATTTTATCAAAAGTCTAAAAGTGTTTTTTTTTTTTAATAAACTCACAATCACTTTTATAATATTAGTTAGGGGACATAAAATATAAGTAATAAATAGTAGGTTAAGGACAGGCAAAATCTATGACGAATGTATTATTATTTTTAATTCACCGGCAAGAGACAACCGAAGAGTGCAATTTATAATTATAGAATTAAAATGTTTCTTGGTTAAGTCTTTACAATTAATTAAGGTAGCTCTACACAGAATTAAGGTTCAAAACCTTGGTGGTCAGCGTAATATAGTCAGGTGTTGGTTAACACAGTGCTCAATAGCTAACATTTAAGGCATACTGAAAATCCTTTTAAACCATGGTCTGGCAATAGGCTCTTTGTGTATACGTATAATACTGTATCCAATATTTTTTTAGCGGCTTTACAAGAGTATAAAGCTGAAGAGTCTTTGGTTGAACGCGCTAATCTCAGGAATGACTGGTTCGAATATAACATTCTTTTAGTGTTGGATACCCCATTTATCGAGTAAAGCTATAGGCTATATAATACCAGGGTATGATTAATAGGAGCAGAGTATCAATGAAAAATTTAGCAAAACCGGGGAAAAATTATCTCTCCGTCTTATATGACGAATACGAAGTTGCGTTGGTCAGCTAGTTACTGATTTAGTAAAAAGGTATCCAACTATTGAGCAAATAACATTTTGATATTGTGTATTTTCTTCCTGTATACGTACCTAGTCCACGTGTTTACGTAGATATAGATAAGTAACGACGTTATTACAACTGCGATAGTACTTTACGATAGTTTCAATACACCTATATTTAATAATAACAATATTTTTATTTATGTTAATTTTACAATTTGTAGCAATACTGACCTACTCTACTCGATACTGATGCATGCAATTTTAGCGCTACTGTTATTTTCACAGTTTTTTTTTTTGATATTCAGCACTTTTGTATGAAGAAGCGTGTAATAACGAAATCTTATGCCCATTCTTATATAAGTCTACTATACCTGACTAAGGGATCGTTAATTTTAAATTCCTGTCATATAGTACAGTAACAGTAGTTAGATAGTAGTTCCGTACGAGGTCAAATCACGGACTTTGTATCTTACGCGTTAATCTTTTTTTATTTAATCTACAAAACAATATATTAAGGTAAAAAACCTTACCTGTTTCATCATTGTCGACATCCATCATTACGTTTATAATCCACACAGGTACATAACATAAAGTAGCGAATAATCCATCGTTTCCTACTTACTTCACTGACACAAACACATTGATTTAATCGAACTAATTAATAGTTCTATTACCACGACCGCTCCCTTCAACAATCTGAGTTAAATTAAATTACAACAAATTACACAAATTACTGCACTAGTGACGTACATGCCCTTATATCGAGTATTTTTTAATAAAGAATATTTTACAGACATTCACATACACAGTTAAAATAGATTGTCGAGCATCAAACGCGTTGAATATCACTGACTAGGCAACGCTTTATCGTCTACTGAAACACGATATATGGTTGTAAACAATGTGGTAGCTGTCTTCACAAAACGCCTTTGCACTATTAAAACACACACTTTTTATCGGAACTTGTTGTATATTTATTTGGCACACGATTTTTTCAAACTCTGATGTTTGGAACTCAACAAGATCACTTCAAATAACTTTTTCGAAATACAGTTTAGATGATTTATTATGAAATATTTTGTCATTTACTTCAATCAATTGGTTACTGATGTTGTAGTTTTGGTGGCTTTAATCATTAAAGTAGTATTTGAAAAAAAATCCAAATAAATTCACAGTTTTTTTACTAAAATTTTCGCACGCAGTTCGGATATCATAATTTTATACAAGTATGTTCACAATTATTTTGTTGGTAGAATATTTTTTATTTAATTAATAAACATTGGTGTGGCGGTGTCGCATGCACGGTATCGGAGGTCGACTGATAAGCGTGAGCGCAGTCGGCGACCACGCGTATACTACGAGAGATTCCGTGTGTGATGATATATTACACACAACTTTTAATATTACAGCATCGTGTTAGACTGTAGTTAGCGAGGAGATAAAAACATTTGCGTATTTACGTCGTTCACATCGTCATCAAGGTCAACTGAACGTCTCTAGGTATCGATTGTAAATTAGTAATATCGAGCGATAGCTCGTAATCGCATCTCTAAGATTTAACTAGCCGTTCCATTGTTTGAAAACGCAGATCTATACGTTGCCTTTGTGACGTCACATGACGTCACTTGTTTGTTAATTAATTCTTGACTCGTATTTATTATGTGTTTTAATTGACTTTATTTTATGGTTGGTTGAAGGATAGGAAAACAAATAAAGATAAATGGTGCAATGTGTATATTTATTTTGAAGAACTAGAAGTTTTTTGTTGTTGTTTGTATTCTATATTTATTAAAATAACTCTTAAGTGAGGTTACTTACGTGTCAGGTGTTTCGTGTTTATTTTGATTGTATCAGCACGATTAGTTAATATTTTCTAGATTCTGAAACAGCCGCAAAGAATTGGGAAACTAGTTTCGTTTAAAAATCCTGCGGAATACATTGTACATTACACACAATGAAAACTTCTTAAAAGTTCAACTCAGACGAGAAAAATATCCCACGGCTACGATTTCAGCTGTAGCTAATAGATCGGTAGGTACCTAATTATTTTTGTATATGACTATAATTTGACGATCGGGCGCGTAAGTCAATATTTGGACTGTTACGCTCCAAATAATGACTTACGCGTACTTACGGAGTTACTTATTTGCATAAACGCATCCACAAAATTAGATTTTTGTGGATGCGTTTATGCAAATAGTGCTCAGGCATATGGGGATGAATCCACCCCATATGCTCAGGCATATGGGGTGGGTTCCCGCTCTGCACTATTTGCATAAACGCATCCACAAAAAATCTAATTTTGAAAATACATATATCGACTATGCCAACAAAAGAATTGAGATCTAAATGATTGCCAAGTTCCTGTAGATAATCCTGAAAATTTGACTTTGCTAGTTTTCTTATATTTGGCTAAACAACATATCTTCTTTATTTTATACGCAAGTTGCTACATAGTACTATATTTATATTGTAAGGTCAACGTATCTTACTCTTCTAAATATTGGTATGCTGTTAAAACTAGCCAAGTCAAATCTTCAGGATTATCTACAGAACTTGGCAACAATTTAGATCTCAATTCTTTTGTTGGCATGCTCGATAACCACGTATATTCTTAATATTGAACTTTGCTCCAATTTTAACATTTATGTTATTGATGGGATATCATTATTTTTTGGAAAGAAATTATTATTATTCATTAAAAAGTAATCTGTAAAATTAACAGTTTTCTTGCGTTTACGTTGTATAATAATAATAATAACTCCACACATCTCACACACGGCCGTCTGATCCCAAACTAGACAGAGCCTGTATTATGGTAACCAGACTGCTGATAAACATACTTATATATTTCTAAATACATACAGATTATAGATAAATTACACCCAGACACAGAACAAATGATCGTGCTCATCAGACAATTATTTGTCCTGGGTGGGAATCGAACCCACGACCTATAGTTTTTGTACATTACCTACTCTTACCTATTCTCCCGCTAAAAATTGCTACTATAATTTTGAAAGGCGCTAAGTATTAATAAAAATCAACTGTTTGGAACATATTTAAAATAAGTAAAACTCACTGTTTTATGATTTTTTCCCTTTGCATACGAATAAATCCCCAGCTGGACGCCAAATTTCAACTTTCTAGGTCATTGGGAAGTGGTTTAGGTTTTTGATCTATATGTCAGTCAGTCAGTGATAAAAATGCCGATTTTTCAACGATGATATTTTGATGTCTGTATTTATGAAATTTTGGGGTTCTAGTTAATCTAAAGGGTTTTAATAAATAAACGAAAATTCAAGTATTTATGTAAAATAGATTATGAGTTATTAAGCGGTCAATAGTGGCTCCAAATAGTTCGTGTAATATAACACACGGCAGCTGCGTCGCCAGTTCCTTTTTCTTGAACTTGGCTTGACACGCTGCCGCGTGTCAAGATCAGATTTCCATCGTGATTGTGCCGTATTATAGATCATCTACAAACCACAGCACAAGCTATGCTTAATTTGCGTTTATATAGCACCGTGTAATTAATAAGTTCATATTATTATTCTCCTTCCGCGTGGTCCTTGGGTCTGGTCCGAAAACTTATGCTAGAGATTCCACTTTAACAGAGTCTTGTACAAAGAGTATGCATCTAGGTCTTGTAGAAAGGCCAATATAATAATATTAATCACTTCTTTCTATTATAATATTTCGAAAGGTTCTATGTAGGCCTGCGGACAAATCCGTGATCGTCTTCAGTTACTTTTTTTAGGTCCTTGTATTTGCCAGTTACTATTGCGAGTTTTATCCTAAGTTCGCAACTACTGCATAGTAAGTACATCGCGTATTCTTAGTTGACGTTTGAACTTAGCGCTAAGTGACATTGCAAGGAATCTTCTTGAGCTACCGATTTTTGTTACATTTAGACCCAACAACATTTATTTAGAGTCAGGTTCTGACTGAAGTAAATGTGGGATAAGCAAGACAACAATACAATACAATACAATATTCTTTATTGTACACCATAGAAAAGTTACAACTTAAATGAAAACACAAAACGTTTGCAGGTGTACAAACTCAGTTCAGTAGCTTATTGAAATATACGAATGATAGCGAAAATATATACATAATAATCATATATACCAATATAATAATAGATATATATATATATATATATATATATATATATATATATATATATATATATATATATATATATATATATATATATATTTTCAGCCTCTCTTCAGCGATATGCGCATATTTACATCCTCCAAATTCCAATATCAAACTAAAAAAATCAAAATAGGCGTATTGTATAAAGAATTTGTACAAGAAAATTCTAATCTAGTTTAGACTACCCAGTCTAAATTTTAATAATGCCCCTGGGCCAAGTCCGTCGCAAACTGCGGCTACCTATGAGACATCAGTGGTTAGTAGTTATTAGGAAGGAACATTAGAAAATCATCATTATTCATTCATTCTATCTCATAAGATCAAGAATCCTGTGAGAAATTGTTGCAAATTTATATAAGTAAAATTTGGACTACAAGGTGAATGACCTCGCATTAAGTACACCCTAGCTACTTAACAAAGAATCCTAGAATTTCAGCTATGATCCTTGGGCGGAACTGACGATATGTCAATGAAAATGATGGCCTATTTTGAAGGCAAGAGAAATATAGGTGTAACGCGCTTTTATAAAAAAAATTAATAAGGATACAATGTACCTATGTATTACAGAATTAACTAATTCTTAAAATTTTAGTTCTTTTTATTAACTAGTAATAAAAGCTTGCTTTTAAAAATCAACTCATACATATAATTATCCCTTCCAGGCTCAGACAACCCTATAAAACCTGATACTAAAAGCTGCTTCTTGCGTGCTTAATGCTGAAAGTCATGACTGAAATTTCATGTATCTCGATTCATTTGATAGTACAATATCTAAACGTGAACAAAAATGTTTAAACGACTTGAATTGAAAGCGATTATTTGTTTAAGAAAATATTTACTCAGTAAGATAACGGCTGTACAATTTGATTAGTATCATAATAACTAGCATTCATTTTGTTTGTGAGTTTTAAATCTTCGCCATAACTATAGATATACAACATAGTGATTTTAGTTTAAAGAAACATATTAGTAGAATAATGGAAATCAAATTTAATTTCTTGTCTTCAGTCGTAATCACCCATGAGTAGTAATAATAATCATAATTACAGAATGGTCACTGAAGAAGTCTAGCCTAAACATGTCTTCAAGTTTGCATGTGTACCAGGAAGCGTTTTAAAGGAACTGTACCTCGCTGCTATACATGTCGGAAAGTTCGGGATGAACGACGTTAAACAGACATTGCAGTTTGAAACTGTGTCTCACCTTATGAGGTGAGACCTGAATGTAATATTACCGAGTTCAGTATTATTTTTATGGTATAGGAAGAAAACTAGCAGGTGGCTCACCTGATGGTAAATGACTACAATATTGTAGTCAGTAATATTACTATTCCATAATATCTCACATCAATTATTCACATTGCTAGTCGGCTTAGTCAGGCGCTCACCATATTGTTATCAATAACCAAGTCCATTTTAGTTATGTATGACTATAAAAAGTGCAACGAGCGTTAGATTAAATTGATTATTATAAAGATAAAAGTAAGAAAAAGGCCAAGATACATTACAGAAAGTAATCTTTATTTATTAGCCGTGAAATCGGGACTTAATCTCGATGATAATAGTAACCTACAAGTGATCACGATCGGTGCAATTCGATCGGAAAATCGGTTAACCAATAATGTAACTCAGGGCACAGATAAGATAATAGTTACTTTGTACCCAGGGTAGTAACATTTTTAACAAAAAATAAATCGTCTTCAACGAAATTCATTGTAAAAATTTAATAAGCTGGTATCTACAGTTTCCACCATTTTACACCTCAGATGCAGATCCTTAGGCCTCCAAGATTAAACATATGGTCAGCATTCTGTCCTAGTACCCAATATATATTTTTTTAACTTAACACTAAAGTAACTGAGTTAATGAAACTTAAAAAGAACAAATGAATCCCAACCGGATAAATTGTTTGTGGATTAATTTACACGACCCTGTAGAAATTATATTATTTGTGTATCATGTTTTCTACCACTTTTACTCGTATATAGATTTTCTTTGTATCAAACCATTTTATAAGAACTTTTAACTTTTAGTAGAACACAGTTATTTAATTATTCTTGTATTCCCTTCCCTTGTTAGTCAGGGTTTAGTGGTATAGATTTAATTTTTTATGTATTATATTTTTTACGTGGGAGAGCCATACTTCGGCATGCATGGGGCCGGCTCGACTCCGCTCGATACCACGGCCTCACAGAAAACCGGCAGTAAAACAATGATTGCATTGCTTCCCCTCTCCCTCCTCTCCTCCCCTCTAATCCCCCTCTCCCGTCTTCCCGCTCTTCCCCCTCTCCCCCTCTTCCCCTATTCCCACCTTAAAGGGCGGCAATGCCCTTGTGTCTCTTGAGTTACAGGTGCCCGTATGCTCGTTTGCCCCCTAAATCATAAAAAAGTATATATAAATTTCTGAAAGCCGGGTTACCAACAAAAAACTGTATTGTATTGTACAATTGTAGCTCAAAATTCAAGTAAGTCAAAACATTTAATTACACTTACACTTTATGCTACAATTTATGTACATATATGAGTTATTTTCAAAAGCAGGTTATAGATCATCCTTCAAACAGCCTTATCAACCATTATCGTTATCAGTGTGGTGACGCACGGTGACAGCAGCCAGCAATAATTTACATGTACCTACTTAGTGTGGGTCTGGCATTAGCAGTGACATCGACATTATGAACCGAATTATATTATAATATGTATATTTTAATAATAAAGGTACATGAATCCCAACTACTGTAAGCTGGAATATAATGGAATTGGTTTCATCGGTTAAAATTTCAAGTGTATCAGATGGTTTGGGCACGTCGTCGACAGAGAGAATACGGAACGAATAACAATACAAGTCCATAGGCGAATGTTAATAGGATAGCCGGCAGGGGTCGGCCACGCAGAACGTACCCTGATCAAATTGGTGATGTTATGAAGAAAGGGCACGTCAGAAATACTCGAAACCAACGGGTTTGTATGAAAGGTTTAATGACTCTGCCTACTCCGATGGGAGAAAAGCGTTAGTTTATGTACGAGTATGTATATGTGCAAAAAAATCAATTTTGACGTTTGAAATGCGTTGTGTTGGTAGGATTTGATGATGTTCTAAATTTAAAAGTAAAACATGATGTCAATGTATAACGAACATTAATCTAATGATTAATTGGGTATTGTGTTTTTTGGTTTTGACAAGATTGGTGACAATCAGACTGTGACCACGGCTAGTATCACTTGCCAGGCTAATGATTGTCTATCATGGAACGTAAAAGTTTAAAATCTATTATAGAAAAAAAATAAAGTGATTCTCTAAAAATTACGTTCTTCCAACATTGCACCTTACGTCACCCAATGATCTAATGAGGCTGAATAAGTATATCACAAAGTTGAATAGTCGTTACTTACGTGAAGTATTTTTTTTAATTGAATGGATTAGTATTCTGTTCCATAAGTAAGTGTTATTTAATTGCTGTCTCCTGATTCGTTTATTTTTTTTTATGTTACAGGGAGCAAACGAGCAGACGGGTCACCTGATGGTAAATGACTACCGCCGCCCATGCTGCCCTTTAAGGTGGGAGTAGGGGAAAAGGGGGAGGGGACGGAGAGTGGTAATAGGGGAGAGGGAGATTACAGGGAAAGAAAGGACGGGAATAGGGGAGAGGGAAGGGTTTGGGCTTCCGGTAACCTCACTCACGCGGCGAAAAGCAATAAAGAGTTCATTTTTATCTTAACTGATCAAATTTCTCCACCAAATCCTTCCATTTGTCTTTTGATAGTCACCTCAAACCAGCCCTCGCGGTCTGCTTCAAGGTCATCACACCACCTGTTTCTGGGCCGACCTCAGTGGTCATAAAACAATATTTACAATAAAACATATTCTATATTTTTTTAATTATTTCTTTATTAGGCGCATTCAAGGGGTCATGGCGTAATTGATTTCTATTAAAAAGTTAAATATTTATAATCTTTTTTATTAATAATTTCGTCAATTATTATTTGTCGTTTTGTCGAAAAATATTAGAAGTCAATATTGGAAACAATGTCATACTAACAATGTGCGTGGGTGTGTGTCTAGTTAGAGAAATCAATTTGTTACCAACACAAACAAAGCTATAAAAAAGTGAATTGTTCGATTCAACAAACAGGTCTTGTTACATAGCAACTATTTTATTACAATGTAACATAATGTATTACAGGGTACGTGGTCCAAGTTTTCATTGTTTTAAAACAGCGACTCCTAAAGTGGGTTCCGTGGAAATGTAGCAAGGGTTTCGTGAAATTATTTATAATATCCATAGTTAGGTACAAATATTATTATGATATAAAAATCTAAATCAAAACTATTTATTTCAAGTAATTGAGGTATCACCTTGAATTGTCAGGAGTAGGAGGCAGTCAGTATAAGTTGGTCGTGAAGCTAGTTGCCTGTTCCAATTCGTAGATCCCATGAAGAAGAACAGACAAGAAACTCCAAGGACACTCTTTTTTAACATGTTTTTTTTACAAAGTACTTGTTACATTGCTTATAAGTTATAAGCGTTATTTAATGTGAGGACCATCGATCGTGATCGATGGTGAGGACAATGTAACACAGAGCTGCTAGGCAACATTGAAAATTAACTTAATACTTAAGTGAGTACACAGTTCTCAAAAGTACCATTTAAATTTTTATAATTAACAAAAAAATATATAATAATAATAGCATGAAGTATGAGTCGGATATAAGAGGCCAGCTACCCACCCTCCCCAAAAATCTGGGGTTTCATAAAATTATGAGTGTTCGGTTACCTTCAAAGTTTAGGACCCCTGGTTTAGAAGACCACGTTTAACTGGCACTACTAGTTTAGTGTTCTATTTTAGATTATAAGTTTGGCAACGTGCATGCAACAATTCAGATATTGGAAGTGGCCATAGACACCGGTAACCGCTTACCACCCCTCGGCCTGTCCCTTAAAGGTAGGCAGAGACGAACCCCTACATTTTACAAAGGAAAATGTGGTCCCACTCACGTTATAGGGAGCAAGCCTATTGACGTCAACCGGGCACGTTGGGAATTACCTATGGGAAAGTTGGAAGTATATTAAAAAGGAAAGGTTGATAATAAGGCAAGACAATAAAAAGAAAAGGGGTATTGTTTTAGGGATGGATTGGGGAGCAAAAGCAATAGCCCGTCAAAGTCGCATGCCTGTTACTGGTTATTGCCATGAAGTACGACCAGTCTAACATAACAATATATTCATACGACATGACGGGCCTGTTGGTCTAGTGGTTAGTGACCCTGACTGCTGACCAGAGGTCGTGGGTTCGATTCCCACCCATGTGTGAAGTTATTGTGAAGTGATCTCACACACTTCCGTTTGATCCCAAAATATGCAGAGCCTGTACTATGATAACCAGACTCCTGAACAAATGATCGTGCTCATCACACAATTATTTATCCTGGGTGGAAATCGAACCCACGACCTCTGGCTTAGCAGTCGGGGTCACTAACCACTAGACCAGTAGGTCAGTCAAACGGATGTGTCAAGTTATTATTATATTACCCCTTTATAATATAATATAATGCATCGCCGTTGGGTCCGAAACTAGTCGAGCATCCCTGAAATACAGTTGAGTGTACAGGAGTAAAATACGTCAAAGTTTACATGATGTTTTATGAATTAAGAGGTAAATGTTACATGAATTACGTCATGATAAATTAATAAGTTTGACCCAGATATAGTGTGCCTTTCAAAAGCTATATGAACTTTTGTAATGGCCACTTAAAAACGTTAAAAACTTTTTAGTATTCAGAAGCTAGACATATTACCCAACGAATATAGATGGTAGAATATATATATGGTAGAAAATGCCTACGGCATTAAGTCCGCCTCATGCAATGTATCTGCAGGAAGTGTTTTGAATTAAAAAATTAAATATAAAAATAAACAAATGCTAGTCTTTGAACTCTTACTTTGTTGGTTTCTGAAAGAATCTTTTCTGGTCTATCACGTTCTTATCACATGTAATCCATATATCTCAGCTATAACTATTTTGGCTTATAACATCATTGATTTTACCATATTGTTAAACATTATAAGGTAGTGTACAATATCTATCAACACCAAGTAAATATATAAACCTAGCATCAGGTAAAAAATGTTCTGAACGAACATAAATTAGCAAAATATGTTCGAGATTTAAGCTCTAGTCTATTCAAAGACCTGTTTACAATTTACGTGTATTTACGACGTCACTACACCGGTTGTACCAAAACACGGTGTTACGTCAAGGAAGATTTTTACATATCCTTACACGATATTGTTCATCATTTCTTTTGCATTACTTTTAATGGTCCAAGAATAACATGGTGACATAGGATTTAAAGATCTTTCCTTGCACCTATTCGTGTCATTTGGATGGATTGCAGAATTAAACGAACTCCAGGTGCAATAAAACTTTGTATACATAAAATAAAATCACAAAAAGACTACATTGACATGAATTAGTTAAGGTTTTTAATACTGACATACGTATAACTGCAACCATGATCTCGGTCTGCCCTCGACTGTGCAACTGGGTTGCCAACTTCCTGCAAGAACACCGAATTTGAGTCCTTTGTGACGGTCAGGTGTTAAAATGACATCTCTCAAGGCCATCAAACTGATGACCAATACTCTAGTACATTCCATGTCTACAATGGTCTTCAATCTTTGGACCTCAATATAGCTTTCCATCAGGAGGGTTGAGGTCATAGGGACGTGTTTTAATTAAAAAGAAAGACAGAGTGAGGCCAATTATGAGACAATTTTTTTTGATAGATACCTACATTTTTACTTGATGCAAGTACAAAGAACCTATGATTATCAAGTAAACGATAGCATACTGGTCGCACGAAAAATAAAATCGTGTCGGAGCCGTACTCTTAAGTCTAAAAGTCTCAAAGCATCTCATAATTACAGGGTAACCGAAGTGCTACCGCACTGCAATATTAAACTGTTGTTTCATAGAATAACAATAACAGTCATATTTATTTCTTAGAATTTACTGTTACATTTCATTTAGTATATTACTTTATCGCATTAAGTTTACTAAGCTTCGGTTTCTCCAAACGTTTCATTTTACAGTATTTAGAATGAACGGTATTCATATTTTCAGTTACCGTTTCGCGGAATTTGTAATTGCGTAACAACAAACGTGTATTTTTTATGTTGAAATCGATTTATACAAGTATATTAACAGTAGCTTAATGCACTTTTAACTACTTTTACAGGAATATCATCTATTCTAAAGAATTGCTTTAAGCGATATGAAAAACATAAGGTAAGTTACGGCGTAATCAAAGGCATTAGTTATTTCAACAGAAATTAATTTCATTTCATTTAAATATCCAAGATCCAAGTCAAAATATATTTTACCTCAAAGTGTACCTTTATCAAACTTACACCATTTCTGAGACAATATTTTTTGTCACTTTTTTAACACCTCAATCTATGAACCTTAATTTTTAAACGAAAATTAAATCGGTAAATATTTCCTTTGAAAAACGAAAGTGAACTACTGTTAATGATGATGATGGTTGTGATGGTAACGGCGACGGTGATGATGATAGCATTACATATGACTATATGACGAAGGGGTCACTAATTCTTACCGAAGGCTACTAGTAGGTTCAAATTTTCAAATTAATACCGTTATTAAACCACAATGAATATATATATATATCCTTATGCGTTCTGTATACACATTATTAATACACATGATAAAGAATGGCGTGCATATACGAAATGTTACAATATACTCTATACTATATGAAGTTTATGAGGTGTGTCTGGACAGAAGCACGCGGAATGCTTGTTGGAAATGTGCTTCAGTTACTTTTAGAGATGTTATTAAATAATGAACCTAACCATCTTACGCGTAATTATTATTTTTCTAGAATCAATATTAGCCAGAATAATAGTAGATAAAACTTGTTGGGCGTATAAAGTTACTTTATAATAGTTATTTGAAGGGTAAGAAGCTCATACAAGTCATAGTGACATTAACTTTAACTTAACAGTGATTTTAAGTTGATGTCGGTAGCAAGTGCAATGTATTGGAAATAATTTTAATATCTTGCCAAACACGTATTTACATGTAAATGTAGTTGACTTAAACTTTGTGACAACTTTGTGATACTGTTTACTACTTGTCAGTTCTATGCGACTGCAAGACTTGATCTTTGGATAGGAAGATCTTAACTTGAATTTATTTCAAAGTGAACTGAACTTTATCCGTAAATAATATAGCTTTAAATCGCAGAGCAAGTTGTCGCATATCTTCCAGGACCTTGCAACGCGAAACTCTTGAATGTCATATCGACTGTAAAAAGTTTGTTCACATTATTTCTTTGTATTAATATATAAAAAGTAATCTAAAGCATGGGCTTCAAGGACCAAGTTATAGAGGCTCAAACAAAATTTAGCTAAATAAGGCTTGATAAATCAAAAGTGATAATTAGTAGTGCGCAGCAGGTAATTCTAGGATGTAATTAGGATAGGAGCAGGAAGAAGATAAGGGAAGGGACATCATGTATTGTCGCCACATTAAAAACTCTTATTTATTTTATTAAAAATAGGGACAAACTATAATAGATGATAACACAGTTCACTATTTAATAAAAACAAGTTAATAGACATTATTTTGACTGGTTATGCCGGTAACGCAATATTATTGGGCGATTGATAAATATTAACGAATAGTGGGTTTATAAAAGCTTAGAAATAAGATGAGAACTTCACTTAAGTGCGAACAGAGGTACGAACAACTTGGCAGTTACTGTTAGTTAGTGATTTTCATAGTTTATATCAGTGGTTTCGAGACTGCTTTTTACACATGCATGTTAAATTGAGGGTCCTGACAACAACTTCATCAACGAAGGTTCTGCCGAGCCTCCTCGGTTTCTTTTTATTGGGAGACCTCAAACGCTGTGCTTATGAAAGGCCTATGCAGTTTTGCATTTAACTTTTATGGAGGATATTTTTTTTAATTCATCTAAGTATACCTACATCAGGTAATATTATATTTTGCCTTTTATGTAATAGTTAAATACAATTATAAGTTTCTCTGTTTCGTACGGAGATAAGATTTTTATGAAAAAGTATTCCAACCGAACAAGGAAAGACAACACATGACAATCCCGTGTGCAACCAAGGCCGAAAATAAATTATGTTAGTAATAATGTTATCCTTTAAGAGCAAAACTAAATACTTATTACAATGAATGATTTAAGCCCGAAATAATAATAAAATAACTATAATAAACTGTTAATTGGTCTAACAACTCTCTATTCGGGCAATATTAAAAAGGGAACAATTTTATGATTCTTTTTTTTAAATATATTGACGTTAATTAAATGCAATTTCTAAAATTAAACAGCAATGATCAGAATATAATGTAACAATGAAACATCCTGAAGCATTTTGAGAAAAATGCAAAAAATGCGCATTGAAATAACTATTTTCAAACATAAGATTCGTACCAAGTACATGGGACTTTTTTACTAAAGCCCCGATGATTTTACGATGAACCTAAAAATTTATTTAAAATAAATATTAAAAATATGTAGGTAGTGTCAAAAAATTAAGTGTTTTTACTATAGCATCGAACCTAAAACACTCTTTAGAGAAGTGGGATTTATTTATTGGGTTTTGTAAAGTTTGTATTTCATTTATGATATTAGTTGATGAAATATATAATTGAGCTCCTTCATATAGAATATTTTTCTTTCCGTAAATTAATATATATACATAATATAAAACAGTAGTAATTAACATCAAAACTTGTTGCACACAGATTTCCGAGAATGTTTTAATTTAAATTTTGTTAACATTCAAATCTTTCTACGTACTTATGTATATTCTATTTCTATATGACGGTCGTTTAAAATTTCATTCAATTATGTCAAATTAATATAATATGTAAAAGTAAATAAAATAATGTATTGCGTTTGATTCAAAAATTAAATTTGTAACATGGGTATAAATATAAAAGTAATTATCTAGCACAAACTGTTAATTTAAGCGACATGATTTTATAAATTTAAGAAAAAATGCCAAACCAAATTAACGATAAATAATCGATTCGATATGGCAATGCAGTGCACATTACAACAAATCGCAGAAAATTTCAAAGGCAAATATAAAGCCAAGTCCCGTCACTTTAGGGCAAGGGCAAACCAAATAAAACAAAAATTGCGTTTTTAGTTTTGTTTGGTTCACAATCAAATACATTTTTACTACAATTTACTGTAAGTAGTAGGAAATAGTAAGCTTTACCGTCTAAGCAATACAATATAACATACAAAGATAAGTATCACCAAATATGATCTTTTTCAAACACATTTTTTTTTATAAAGGACTGAAACTGAAGTGATAAGACTCATTCGTGAAATGAAAAATCTGCAAACATGCCGCAGGCAGAAAAAGTGATTTAATATTTTACCGACTCATTTTAATACGCCCTTAAAACGATTTGATATAGTTTCCGTTTGAAGGCTACCTACGAGGTCAATCCTGCTAAGTAAACTATTTACTAAGGAACGACGAAGCACTCCTGTTATCTTTTTGATGGATTTTGTTCAAAGTAACTCTTTAAATTATTAAAAATATTTTCTTTTTAATATTTTTTTACGGAGCTTAGCCACAATTATGACTACGTCACTCATTAAAAATATTATAATTAATATTAGGATAATATTTGGACCGAATATGGCGGTTCTACTACCTCTCGTGACTTGCAATTTAATACACATATTAAATGCCATATTAACTTAACTAGCATTCAATTATAATGAAAGTACTAGAGGTTTCAAATCTAAATTTTTGTTTAGTTTTGAGTAGCAGTAAGTAATGAAGAGAATATTATTCTTTGGCGTAAGTAAACATTGACCTACTATATACAGCTAGAATTCTGTTTCTTCTTTTACACACACACATAAATTGACACCTTTGTTCGTCCAGGGTAGTGATGAAACTCAAGAATCTTACGAGGTCGTCTATCATCATTAGACCCTGAATATGTTCTTACCTTATTCCGGTACTGCAATTATTCTAATTAGGTACATTTATTAGATTCTAATTTAATCTTTGACCTTGACTTTCCTACTTATATTTACCTTACCTTACCACAACAACATATCTTCTTTAACTCTCATCCTACACTTACAGCACACAAAAATCTGACGGGCCTGTTGGTCTAGTGGTCTGTGACCGTGACTGCTGAGCTAGAGGTGTCAGCTCGATTCCCACATAGGACAAATAATTGTGTGATGAGCACGTTCATCTGTTCTGTGTCTGGGTGTAAATTAAATATGATATGTATTTATTTAGTATAATATAAAAGTATGTTTCTCAGAAGTCTGGTTACCACATAACAGGCTTTGCCTAGTTTGGTATTAGACGGCTGTGTGCCTCAAGTTATTATTATCTTTCTATCCCTTAATCTTACTTCATACGTGCTCGGTAGTGATCTTATCGCTTCTTCTTTTAGTTAAGTGTGTGTTAAGGTAATTTATCGTTTACCGATCATTCAACTAAATCCATGATTTGTGAAAATTTAATTCTGACTAGATATAAATGAGTAGATAAATTATCTTGGCATAAGGTTTGAAATGATTGGTTTTAATTTATCAATTTGAAAAATATGACAAAAAAAAAATAACTACAGAAGTTATGACATTATTAATCCTGTAGTAGACCGAATTGCTACTTTTTGAGCACAAGGAAAGTGATTATTTCAACCAGTGTACTGCATGAAAGGGCCTAGAACATGACGTTTTGGGTTGCTTTTAACTGTTAGAATTTCCTCAGCCCGTTGGCTCCGAAACGATAGTAGATTCTGGTGTACCCAATCAAATAAATGTTGAAACATGTGATAAAACTCCATGCAAATGATTTTGGATGCCTTAGATCCAACAGATACAAAGTAAGTGTTCAGTATAAGTCTAAGTAATATGGCGTTTGAACTATTTTATATTATGCGTATATTACTGGGTGCGGCAGTCTTGAAGTATGGCTAAACATTCAAACCAACCGAACCAGAAATTATTTACTAATTAATTCTCCTCAAATTGCAGGTCATCTTCTTATGTGTATTGCAAGGAGGCAGAGTTTGTTGTGAAACTTCTATTTTTCTACCAGCTGCTATAACAAGAAGAAACCCTCAACACTGTGGAAATAAGTTGAAATTAATCATAATCTTTCCGAAAGATACTGCATTAACAATTGTGTCTTATTATCCCTTCGACAACAGGCACGAGTGTCTAAAACTTAGGAGTACAAATCTAATAAGAGAAAAAGAGCAACAAAATATCCCACGGTGCAATGGGACCAAAAGTCAGTTATCTAAATGGAAGTGTTCAAAAAACAAGTACGGTCTTCACAAGAATATTTGTCACTTCAAAAAGGATAACCATTGTAAGAGAAAGAAATATTTTAAGCCAATGATGTTCGGTAAATATAGTATCGCTAAAAATAATTGGTGAAGAAGAAGAGGGTGCTTCAGAAATGTATTATAACAATAAATTGTTTATTCGAGTAACATTTGACTCATTATTGAATTTTAATGCGTTACATCCTTTTATTATTATTTTGTTAAATAATAATAAAAGGATAAAAGATAATGTGGTACTGTTGTACCACATTATCTTGTATCCTGCTGTGCTAAAAAGGTGTTAATTCCGTATTTTAATTTCCGTACTCAACAATTTAGTTTCTGGTTCATGTTCTAAAATAAAATTTGGATCATTTTTTGGAATTTGTATGACATTCGTAAATTGACAACGGACTTGTAAGGTATTTAAAGCTGGTTATTTTGTGAATTAGTCCACTATTAGATACGGAAACCTCTAAGTGTTAGATACTGAAACAGCAAAAAGTAAATGCGTCTAAAAAAAAAAATAAGGTTTGTGCAGTTGTTCTAAGGCCTTAGACCACCTGCAGAAACCTTCTTTTCTTTTGCTAGCTGTTTTAGGTTAGCTGTAAAGTACATATCTGCTAAAAACTGTTTTTTTTTTCTAATGAAATAATTAGGATTCCCAAAAGTAACAAATATATTTTGACCACCTTAAGCCCTCTCTGTAAAGAAAAATCTTACGACCCCAATTAATAGTTATTGAACCTTCTAAATCAGTATAACTTTACCTTAGGTCTTAAGCAAAAACCTAGAACTTTCACATAAAGTTGCGAAAGCCCTTAGACTGCCAGTCACAAAATTTATTCTTAGCTGATGTATTGTGTCCTACCTATAAACTACTTCCCTGATTAATTTAAGGTCTCTAGTACACAAAGCCCAGGACTTGTATATAAACTTACAACAGCTCTTAGAACTGCTTAATTCCTTTCTATAAACTACTTCGTAGCCAAATCGATTTATTAGCTTATTGGTGAATTTTCAAGTTTAATTTATCATTTTCAGAAAAGATTTCTATATTTAAAATTACGAATTTTCCATAACTGTTAGCGTTTAAGGTGAATCCCCTATACAGCCTTAAAATCTGACCACACCTTTGTAAAACACTCTGTATGAAAAAAAAAATTGAAAGGTAGATACTTCGATATCATACATTATCTTGGACTAAGTCGTTTAGATTGGTCAGCAAGTTTCTTTTTCAGATGCTCAATGTGATGCTGCTATCGCTTTTAAATTAAATATTTAACTGAAAGTCCGATGATTTATAAGTTGAGTTTATAAGTCTTTATATATATTTTTTTGGGGCTAGACCAACCGGTAACAATAATGAAATATTATAACAGATGCAAAATCAAATTCATACCCGATAATATGCCGCATACAAAAGTTAGTGTAGTGTGCCCCACTTTTTACAGCTAGGTAATATTACACAAAAGTCCATATTAAACTCACCAGATATCCTTTTAATATGGAGCTGCGTAGCGAAGTTATTCCCCATCTGCGAGACATAGCTATCTTTCTTACTAGAGAGCTGAATACTGAACCCGTCAGATTCCACCGAGGCTCTCGGAGCTTTGGCTGCTGGGATAGCTTTGTTGCAGACAGGAGTCGGAGCAACCTTGCCCAGGGCAGCTTCTTGAGAGCCGGTGCTATCCCGGCGACGGCTTTTGTGGTCAAGTAGCATGCTCGGGGTGCAACCCATGTTGGCACTACACTTCGGCACTAACACGATCACTGAACCATGATGACATTATTTTCTCTGAAACAACGAAATATAAATTATGTTAGTTACATGCTACTATTTCCATTTAGCTTATGTTACTAAAGTAATAAGTGGCTCTTCAAATGTTTTAAGAATGGGAAGCATCGCTTAGCGTGACCATGTTGTTGTGTATTATTATGTGTACTACCACTTTATTTTTAAGCTTGCGTTTGGTTGATGTGGTGGCACAGTAAATATTTAGCTTATATATTTACTGTGGTGGCGGTACAAATGTTTGAATATCAAAAACATAGGACGGAATGTATAAATCATTTGACGGGATTGTTGATGACTGTGGCAGAATAACAAAAGTAAAAAAGGCGTGAAACGGTGAGGGGACTCCTAGAAGATGAAAAATTACTGTCCTGTTTTTATGGATTCAGATTCGAAAGCATCAAAAATATTGGTAAGCATCTTTTACTGAAGAATTCAAACTGTTTAAAAGTACATTGACTATGACTATTTTTGGAATCTAGAGTGAGGATAGGGTTGCTAGAGCCCTGTATGGTCTAGAACTAATCATTAGCAGGTTTTTTAACCACAGAGATTACGTCACGATTTCAAATTTATTCGTAGTTTTAATTTAGCATTGTATTTGTTCCTGTTGTATTAACGATATATTAGGAATATATCCTTGACACGCCATGACTTGACATAACCTGTATTACCTACTTTATAAGGCCACATGTGGTTTAATAAGGAACCCCGTTTAATTTCAAACACGGAAACGTTATTAAATTTGAAACGAAAACATTAATTAGTAAGTAGTAAACATTAATACTACGTACTTGAAAATCGATAGAAGGTAGTTTGTTTCTTAACTATCTATCTATCTCTGTTCTGTCATGAATTGCAGACCCGCCCTGGAGATTACTTATCCATAATTTATTATTTTACATAATAATGCTTTTTATTTTTTTTTACAAGATCAAATAGTTCATTAGTATTAACATTTCTTATCCTGAAACAAAACCTAAATAATTTCTAAATAATTAAATTCCACTTTCCCTTATCGTTTATACTTTCACGGTTCATTCTGTTTACAGCAATTTAATAGCCTAAAGCTTTTTATTTTATTATCCGCTGTTCCACGACGTCAAAGACAAAAGATAAATAAAACTTTCCACTAGACTACAGGCAAAAAAGGAAATATATATTTTCAATGGTTCAAGAAAAGCCTCCAACATAAGTCCTTAAGATACTTAGAGAAAACAAAATAAAAAAGTAACTTTATCAGGACAATGGTGAAAAGTTGGAGTATAAGTTTCGCTATTCGAAATATTGTTTATTGTAAACAAAATGGTGTTCACGCACACAATATGATCTGAAGTTGCTTGCTTTAAGAAGGTTTTACATAACTGATGGGAAAAGTGACATAAGTTATGAAGAGGCATATAATTTTTTCGCTAAACCCTTCACAAAAGGGACGTTTAGCTAGAAAACCTAGTTGTGCTGCACCTCGAACCACAGAAATGGTAGTAAGTATCCTATTTTGTTATCTTATTCTTAGAAGGAGTAACTTCTTCCTACTAAAGTTCTTTGTTTTATATTCCTCTTGTTAGCAGAGAGGATATTGAAGAAATAGCGATAGGAGGGCTGGGTACGCCATAAGTATACTAATAGAATTGTGGATAAGGTGGAGTCTGGGTTTATGGAGTCGCCCTGAAACTGGAGCATTTAAGGTTTGCAGAGAAGAATGTTACTCGCCTCTTAACCTTATTGATAAACGCCTAAATTATTATTTTTGTCAGTTCTTTCTATTGTCCATTTATTGACAAAATTTAAGACGTTTACCTGAAGTAAGAAGAATCTCTATTCTATAATAAATATATTCTGGTCTCTATCGAATAAAAAAGGACATGGAATTATTAAATATTTTTTACATTATATTATTGTACTACATTATATCATCAATAAAGTTGGAGATCTCACAATGATTTGCTTCTTAAGGCTATTCGTGTTCTTAGAAAGAAGTTTTTTAATTATAACTTGGCTTGAATGTTGGCATATCTTTGTGTTTTCAAGTGGTTCATTAATTATTAACTTAATTAGCCTAGTAAGTAAATAATTATTTTCTATAAGGACTGTTTTCAAATACCTTTTCAATAATTTTATTAATACGTGCACAGAGTGATATTTAGAATGCTTAAAGTTTATATGTAGAAGAAGTGGAGAATGTTAAAATATTGAATCAATTTGAGTTGTAAATAGAAAAAAAAGTGAACGATCGGGAGGTCCAGTATAAAATGATGACCAGTGTTTAATTTTTTGGTAGCTACTAGAGCTTAGAAGGTATTGTAGAAAAACACACTATTACCAATCTGAAACTGTTGTGATAATAATTTACGAGATATAATTTAAAAAATTATGCATGGCTTATTGTATAATTACGGCGGCCACCCTGCTAAATCTATCTAACTATCTATCCAAAGTATGGTATGCTGAGCTCAGTTTTGTTACTATAATTTAATGGATGAAGTTAACTTCTTTGGTATTTAAATTACTCTTAGAATATCTTCAAAATTGAACTGTATTAATATTTTTGCCTAGTGGGTAAATGTATAGAATCTCGTAGCTTAAAGAAGTAACTGCGCATCCAATTACGGAGTAACAGGCTAAAGAATTTTATTTTTGGTGAATTTGTTATCAAGTAGATAAACATATAATATGCAGAGCCTTATAAGTTATTTTTTTTTTATATTATAGGGCCAAACGAGCAGACGCGTCACCTGATGGTAGGTGACTACCGTCGCCCATGGACTCCTGCAACTCAAGAGTCACAAGTGCGTTGCCGGACTTTGATATAGGAGTACGCTCTTTTCTTGAAGATTTCCGGTCGGTCCGGAAATACCGCAGGCGACAATTTGTTCCAGAGGTTGGATGTGCGAGGCAAAAAAAATCTGGAAAACCGCACAGTGGTGGATTGCTAATTATCCAGTTACTTCAAGACGTGAAACCTTCAGATATCGTTAGTTTATCCCACTTATAAGTGTGAAAGTTTGGATGGATGGATGGGTGGATGGATGTTTGTTACTCTTTCACGCAAAAACCACTAAACCGATTGCGATGTCACTTGGTATGTAGATAGCTGGAGACCAGGATTAACGCACACGCTACTTTTTATCCCGATATTCCCACGGGATCGGGACTTACGGGGGGAAACCGCGTGGCGCTGCTAGTTAATTATATTTATATCGATAAACACACAAGAATTATTTCACCATTGACTGTTCAAGTCAAGATGATTCTGATTAAGCTTTGCTGTATAGGCGGCAAACGAGCAGGCGGGTCTCCTGATGGTAAGTGAATACTATCGCCAATGGCCACCTGCAACTCAAAAGTCACGAGTGCGTTGCCGGCCTTTGAAGTGGGTGTTCCCTCTTTTCTTGAAGGTCGTATCGGTCCGGGAAATACCGCAGGTGACAGTTTGTTCTACAGATTGGTTGTGCGAGGCAAAAAGTTTCTGGAGAACCGCGAGTGGTGGAGTGCAAATCATGTAAGTGATGGGAATTATAAAATGATGGTAAGGCAACATTCTTCTGAAGCACCAAACTAGCGCTTATTAAAAATATAACTGTAAACAAAGTCCATTAAATAAATGGGCAAGAATTTTATTCAAGAAAATTTCTCTCACCATTGAAATTCATCGTTTCGTAGGGGACCATCCGCTCTGATATTTCAGATCCTTGAAGAAAGGTATGACAAGCTAGTATTAAAATGTATTCAACTATTTATTTGATGATCCATTTTCATAGAATAGAATAACCGTATAAATCTTAGATTACACTTTTAGGTAGTGGCTCAATTGCTCGTAAGTAAAATAAAATGAAAAAAGTAAGTGCAAGTAGATGAAAATTATATAATTAATTAATAACAATTCTATTGATAAAAATTCCCTTATGTAGCCTCTAATTAGTTTGTTTTTCTTCAGTTAAGTCAACTACATGGATTAGATTCAAATTCGATTCAGAATTATTACTTTTGGGTTGGTTTCTCAGATCATTGATTTATTTTGATTAATTTCTTCAAAGAAGAACAGTTTCTGATTTTATATACTATTCGGCGATAGTATTATGTATTTACTGTTTACAACTTTTGCGTATGAAAATTCGCTTTATATGATTATTCTTACGGAACAGTTTACAATATAGGTATATAATATGCTACCTACTTGCTATATACCATAATAGTACAGGAGTAAAATTGTAATGAGGAAAAGAAATTCCTAAAGAATCATATTTATTTATTTGCGAGTATGGGGTATTTCTATCAAGATGTTTCAGAAGTCTACTTATGAGCAGCTACATTCCACGTCAAGGCATACAAATATGTCTAAATCCTGTAAGGTTAAATAATATTACAAAGATATATTATGTCTATCACAATTAGTAATTAACTTCAACTTTAGGTTCAACTTCGAATTTTATTACAAAACTAGCAGCGTGACGCGGTTTCACCCGCGTAAGTCCCGATTTCGTAGGAATATCGCAATAAAAAGTAGCCTATGCGTTAATCCAGGTCTCCAGCTATCTACGCACCAAGTTTCATCGCAATCGGTTTAGTAGTATTTGCGTGAAAGAGTAACAAACATCCATCTATTAAAACTTTCATATTTAAAATATTAGTGGGATATTAACTATTAGAATCACATTGAATACACTTGTCTTCAAGATACTCTTTTATGCTGTATGTTGTATGCTTTATGTAATAAAATAGTTGTTAGTTTACTTTTAAACTCACGTAGATTTTGAGCAAAGAGTTAGTAAAGAGTTTTTGATTTATTGATTAATTGGGGCATGACGTCTGTAAACATAAGCCGGCATCAGATTTTATCACCCAAACCTGCAGCGCCTAAAATACGTGATAAAGCAAAAGATTGGGTGGAAAATTGGCTGAACTTTCATTAGTGTAAGAATTTTAGTAACGGCAGTAATTTTTTATGACGCTATTGTTGAATATATTTGGAACTTTTAACTCCAAAATATGATAGATATTATTTGATACTTTTAATGTTAGATTGTTATGAATTGTTTTGGAATCCATAACAAAAATGCGAAAAACGAGACCATTTAAAGCAGAGTCTTAGATCATTGATATGAATGAAAAAATGAAAAAAATAATGAAAAAAAATGAAAAAAATTGTTATGTACATTTAAATATTTATTTTATGAAAATTAATCAATCAAGCTTTGATAGGTTATCTATTATTTCATTTAAATAGTAAAGATTTACTTCATACTGAATAGATAGACTTCAGACTTCATGTAACCGCTTGAAAACTTTGTGTATTTTAAGTGCTACCTAGTTCAGTTAAGTATTATATGTTAACTAAACAATATTGTACTTGTAATTTCCGTGTTTTGACGTTATATAGTCTCAGTAGTGAATCGATATCCTTTATCTATGGTTTTGACGTGATGTTTATTCAGGAACAAAATTGGTATAGATACTCTGTAAATCTAGAATCATTTGAAAAAAAACTAACAATAATAACAATAATGTTCATCATTTATTAGTGGCTGTTTGCTAAAAGCGGGTTCGTTAAACAGATTAATTCTTAGTCTGCAATCTCTTTATAATATTCATGACAAAATACTCAGACCGACAGACTCTCAGTTTAGTCTAGACACAGTATGTGATCTTGGTTTATTCATATTAAATTGGTTAAGAGAATAGGGTAGCAATGAACTTGATATAAATTGAATTTGTACAAGGTAATAGTTTGGCAAGTATACAAAAAAGTTCCGATCACTTAGTTTTTGCCCCTTGGCAGTTGCAAAAATCACCGCGAGTGTCTGAATTTTGTTAAAAATTAAAAAAAAAACTATACTAATATTACAAATTTGATAGTGACTGGATGCCTGCCTGACTACCTGTAGAACATGGCATATTTTTTTACGAAAATAAAACTTAAGGGCTTTCAAGGGGGATGCAAATTTGTAGTGGAGGGAACCTACGTAGATGAAGTCGCGGTCGCCAATTAGTAGTAAATTCAAATAATAAAGGTATTTTTCTACAAAAACAAAAGTATTAATATTTAGTACCAATATTTTATACATGAAGTGCACAATGGGCGGATATCAATATTCCAGACTACGTTTGGATGGAAAGAACTCATGATATAACGTAAGTATTTCTGATGTCAAGAGTACCAAGAAAACATTATAGTCAGCATTATAGTAGCTATGTCTCACAATACATTATTTTGTCTCACAATACACTATAGCTAAGCTCACAATCAAATACATTTTTTCTATTAAACGTCGAAATGGCAGATGCAGTACAATTTTGTTTGAAATACTCGTCACGTCTTCATTAACTCTTAACATTGATTTGATGAACATGAAACCAAAATTTTAAAATATTTTTTTAAGCTTATTTTACCTTTCCATTACCTGTCCGATTTTGATGATATAATAAACTAAAAGCATAGAAAGTTCAAACGTTCATTAAACACGAAATACGCGACTAAAGCTAGAAACTATGTCTTACATCTCCAAGCAAAAATTTCAATAGCTGTTTAAAAATGTACAAGAAAACATAATTAACTAGTAAATATTACTATATATATAATTAACTGTTTCTATTTCGTTCTAACAAAAAAAAAATAAGGTTCAGTCACGATACTGCCATGGGTAAGATGGCAGTATAAAAGTTGGTTATATTTAGTTCGGACGCAGTAAATAAGAGTTCATATTTCACAGTTGCGCCTACAACAGGTGTGTCAGCAAATATGAGCTTGCCGTCCGTAGTAAATTAACGGCTAAGTAGCACATAGCTAATATTTGGAAAATTCTACTTGTTTAATGTATTTCACGCATTATATATATATAACGTGTTTCAAGCATTCTGGAGGAACTAATATTAATAAATTCGTATCCTTTACTACCGACTTGACTCAATGTCCTATGTCCCCTGGATGGGGCCCCACAGTAAACCTCTATCACGATCGGCCTTGAGCTTCGCACTTGATTTCCCTCCATACCTTGCTGATGTTCTTCGCTTTGTCTGCTACTGTTCGTCGCCAGGTTTGCTTAGCTAATAACCCTTTGCGTTCACACTATTTTGTACACTGTTTGCAGTCAAGCGATGTGGTACTTTTGAGTCGTATAGAAGTGTGTGTAATTTAAAATAAAATCTCTTCCTTAACCTGTAAAATATTTAGGAGAATGACGGTTTGTTCATTCATAGCTACCATTATCAAATTGTGATGCAGTTTTACACTCGAGCTTTCAGAATTCAATCCATTACGCCGTACAGTCCGCGAATGCGGTACAGGCACAGTATAATAACACTCTCTTACATTGAACGTCCGAGAACATTTATTCAGCTCAGTCCTTAGAAACCTCTGACGAAGCCGTACAGTCCGCTGATATCTCGGATAGCTAATAATATTTCAACGGATAATTATTCTCTTTGTAATACCACCCCATTCCACCTTCCTTTGTTATTGATTTCCATACTCTGTCAATACATAATATATTTCTGTTTCTATTTGTAATTATTCCTACCCCCGCACACAGTCCACAGCTTTTTAATTAATAAAGTTATTTATCCTCCACATTACAACTGTCTACCTACACTTTAACAATAAATTTGCCTTCCTTCCCGAATACGGGTAATATGCGGGTCTAATTAAAATATGTTTCCTGAAATTTAGTCTTGGTACTCTTAAGAACGCGTTACAAGAGGCAAATAATGAAATTTCATGTGGTTGAATATGACGCGACGCTAGAGAGTTGAGTGGAAAATTAACTCAGTGGTATTTTATTGCGTCATCGTAATTTATTAAGTTACTAAATAAAATTATGAATGGAAATAGGTAATAAATAGGTATTTCACAAAGAAAAAAGTAAGTAAGTAAGTAAGTAAGTACTCTTTATTGTACACCAAATACATAATATTTATACATAAAAAACAACTTAAACAATGCACAATGGGCGGCCTTATCACAACAAGCAATATCTTCCAAGCAACCTTTGGATGGACAGGACTGTAATGATTTAGTGTGGGTGGTTATGGTGTCAAATATATAATATGTACTAACATGTACCTACTACTAGTATATGCTCACATACATATTTATACAAACATATATACATACAACTACATACGAATACACAAATACATATATATATAAATATACACATACCTACACCCAAATACATACATTATAATTATGCATAGTATTAGATTATACATATATTATCTTAGACCTAACTTTGGAGATAGTACTCTTTTAAATTTTTTTTTGAAAGATCATAACGATTGTGCTTGCCTGATAGAAACGGTAAGGGCATTCCAGAGACGCGCTGCTTCAACTGTAAAAGATTTATCAGCAAACTTTGTTGAATGCGCTGGTATTTGAAGTTTTAAGTTTTCCGATGATCTCAACAATTTCAAATGTGAGTCACGTAGGAACCTAAAACGTTCTTTGAGATAACAGGGAGTAAGGGGATTGAACAATATGTTATAAAGTAGACAGAGGATATGAGTATTCCGACGAAGGCGAATCGGGAGCCACTTGAGCAATTTGCGGTATTCAGATACGTGGTCATATTTGCGTAAACCGAATATAAACCTTATACAAAAATTTTGAAGGCGCTCAAGTTTATCGAGTTGCTCCTCTGTGAGATCAAGATAACTGGCATCAGCATAGTCAAGTATTGGAAGTAGAAGTGACTGTGCAAGCGAAATCTTTGTAGCCGTCGGTAGAAAACTCCGCAGTCTTCGTAAGGACCCCGCTGAAGCAAAAAATTTACGACTTACCTCTTGCAGTTGTGGGCCCCATGATAGAGTTTTTTTTATCTATGTATATCCCTAAATTTTTGACGCTATTACTGATTAATAGCGGTAAACCATTAAAAGTTATTTTTGGGAGTTGTGTCCATTCAATGCGGGAAATCATCCTGGGACTGCCCACCAAGTTATTAACTTGAGTTTTTGAGGGGTTCACCTGTAGACCGTAGTTTATATTCCAGTCACAAATACGTTCCAAATCACGGTTTATAATTAGAACGGGTCATTTCTTTCCCTCTGATATGGCGAAGGAGATGATGGCTGGTCCATGCGTCATACTCGTGAACGGGTGCTGCTTGGGGTGACTGGTCGGCCTAGTCAGCGATGCTTTAGCCTATTCTATTATTTTGGTTCGATCAACTGCAACTCTAGCCTCTTAATCCAGTCATGAATTATTTTTAACAGTAGATTTACAACTGAATGAAGGTAGATGTGCACCTTGAATGATTTCTATGTTTAATAGGTTCAAACCTTCAACGGTATCACTGAGTGATTTTTATTTTTTAGTACGTTAGCTTTTGGAGCATTTCAATAAAATGAAATTCAGGTGGCATCAGCTTGCATCCTGTTTACCTTTCTTGTAACACTAACACTATTGTACCTGAAGATCTGACTTTTAAAAAGAGTGGTAATGAGTTTCTTTGCAAGTATTCTTCTCATAAGGCCCTACGCATTTTGGAAACTGGAAGTTATAGATCGACACAAACAGGCAGTAGATTTTGGTGTTTTTCACCTAATTTACCTTGACAATCCAGTACATGCTGTGGCGTCTGTTTGTGCCGATCTATGATTTTAACTCTAGCTTCAATTTAACGTTCATAAATGTCACTTAGTGTCTTAATTGAATAAATGATTTTGAATTTGAACAGCTTAGTGGATTTTATTTAATGGAGCTTGAGTGTAGATCTGAAGATCATCTGCATAAAGGTGGTAGGATGAAAAAAGATTAATGAAGAAGATAATACATAGTATATATTGTAACGCGTGGAGTACTTCTTCTAAAACAACTGCGGCGTACTCCACCACGTATAAAGCTTGGGGCTTTACGGTAACCAGTCACGATAGGTTCTATCTAGAGGAGGAAAATTAAAAGAGCAGGCCAACGCACTATGCGATATAATCAGGATCAGATTATTCATGTAACAATTATAACTTTCAACAAATTAATATAAATAACACTTCTTGAATTATTCCGTACACCTTTGGCACGACCTTCGTCACGACAGTCTTCTGTCCTCTCGGCGACTGTCTTTTCTTCTATTCTTATTCTTCATAAAATATTTCGAACATGTTCTAAATTCGAGTTTGGTGCCACCAGTCCAGGCCTCTCGCATTTCAAAGAGTTATTATTCCAATCGAATGAGTATGCAAACTGTTGCGAGAGGTCTCATCACTACAATATTCACTTGGAGGTTTCGGATTTTCCGGCAATACCCAAGTTCAAATTACAAGTATGCGACCCTAACCTTCTCGAGTTACAGTTTTCTTCTGTTGCCTTCCGTTCTTGCCTACCATTCACTGCCAATATACTCCTAATTTTCCCAATTGTAAATAGTGAGTTGAGTGGAATGGGACTATTAGGTGAATGGGACCAAATTATAGTTTCCAAAATGAGGGTGTTTATTACGCCTCTGCCTTCCCCTTCGGAGATAGAGGCGTGAATACATAAGTTTTGGTTTTAAGTCGGTACTTGAAGTAACAGTAAGCTGCATTGATAATAAATAACACAAAACAATACGCAACACTCAACAGAAATATTAAAGTGTATGTTATCTGCAACTTCGTTTTATTCACAAATCTCAAATCCACAGTCTTGAACTCTTCATGCATGTATATCAGGTTTATCGCTAAGGAGTTCTATGAATACGTAATGCATGTATAATGTATGAGAAGGATTTCTCTGATTTGTGCAACCGAGCAATATTCATTCATATAAATCCCTACTTCAATATCTAGAAATAAATTGAGTTAATATTGAAAATATAGAGGCTAAAGCAGTTTTATGGATGAACGAACTATGTAATGTATGAGTATACTTAAGTAATCGAAAACCTTTGAAGACAGACTTTAGATAAGTTTAAAATCATGGACTCAATGAGCAAATCTTGATCGAAGGTGCAAATAAATATGAACCATTCAATCAGAGCCCCTCTCTGGATAAATACAAATTAATGTCAAAACCAATACTCTCTACTATCCTTCTCTTTGCAATAAATGAAATTATCACTTTTATAAGATGACTGAGTTAAAAAAAAATGCGTCCAAAGAAATTCATGATACCAATATATTCTTTTTTATTCTACTTTTTCAAGTAATAGAATTAAAAATTGAAACCAAAAACCGTTTATTTTTAAACGGTTATTTAGCTTGCTCTGTTTGTTTATTCGGGTAATTTTTTTATTTATATAGATATATGTATATACAAAAATAAAATGCTGTTAGTAAGCGCTTCACTTAATAATGGCTAGTAATATTAGACAAAAATAATGTAGACTTCCTAAAAAATTTGGAAAAAGTTTTTGTTTCTATGGAATGAAAATATTTGAAATTATAAATGGATTCAAAATCAACAGAGTCACGTCTGTCAGGTCAGCTCGTTCCAAAATAAAAATAATGTACGCTTTACTTTCTGTACCGTAAAAAATAGTTACTATATATAGTAGAATGTATTAACATAATTTAAAATTAAAACCGTAAAGTACCAACTACTCGAAACTCCCTTTAATAATTACAAAAGAGCTAATGATCTTCGAACGGCTGAAAAAATTTTCTTTAGTTATATCTAAAAACACTCTTGATCAAGTCTCCTTTAAAACAAAAAAAACTGCACTCAAATCGGTTCATCCGTTTGGGAGCTACGATGCCACAGACAGACACATAGACACACAGATGCACAGACACACAGACACAACAAACTTATAACACCCCTCTTTTCGGGTCGGGGTTTAAAAATGGACGATTGTATTATGTGATGATTGTAAAGGTGATATTGCAAATATTGTATATTTAAACAATGTAATCTCAAGAACTGCTAATTACATTTAGAAAGACTTTAAACATTCTAAAGCTCATTTATACAGAGTGTTACAATTTTTTGTTACTAAAATGCTTTTGCTTATGTGCACATTTCTAAACAACACATTACGAATTTTCATGTCAATTTCAATGATTTTGTGTTTTTTTTTTTTTTCTAGCAGACGTTTTTACTCATCAACAGCCTGGGCATTAAATACCTATAGTAGCTACTATCGGTACTAACCTATAGAAGTCATATTTCGTCTGACATGAATTAATCATGTCAGTCGAAATATGAGCTTTATCGGTCAACTTTAATTTTTCAATTTAAAAATAATATTTCTGTATTAAAAAGCACGATTTTTTATAAAATGTTAGCGCTGTACGTTATTCACGAGGTTACTAGAATATGAGCACACCTTTCTCTAACACTCTGAATAGGTACTCTAGTAGATAAACATATTTATCGAAGTTAAATGCGTGTCGTTAGAGCACCCTTCTAAGGATGTAATAAAAAGGAAAGAGCTAACTCTTATTTCGCCATTGTAGTGAGCTGTAAAACACAATTAACACGATAAGTCGTCCATTAGCTAAGATCTATTAGCCCATTTGTGGTAAAAAGGTTGGAAATACGTCGGTTAATAAACACGTGAGTGGTTTATCTCTAACGACGTATAGTCGTCGTTCTCAGTTGTACTTGTAAACGCGATAATCACACGACGATGACGACTTTAGGAACGATAGGGATTCAAACATTCATAAAAGAAAAGTGGCTTCACTGATATTCTTTAAAAAGAGTTTATAGCCTAATTGGCTTCCTTCGTCTTCCAACGCCACCATCAGTACTATCACGTCCACTATTTTGTCCACATTCTATCACATCCACTATTTTGTCCACATTCTATCACATCTACTATTTTTAATAGCAACCCGCATTGGCATTTATGTTTAATAAAACATGCTTCTATCGATTTACTGTTTATTGATTTGGCATACTAACTTTTAAAATTTCGCGTTCCATGATATAAAATTATTTACGTATTTACAGGAATTAACGCGATCACATAAAGCTATTACATACCTCTGAATTGCCTGACGTTTCGACCAGGTTGCACGGGCCGTGGTCACAGGCTGATTGGCTCAGCGATTAATATATACGAGTATAAAAATAAGGGCGTGCTCCCACTTCAAAGGCCGGCAACGCACTTGTGACTATTGAGTTGCAAGTGGCCATGGGCGATGGTAGTCATTTAAGGCAGGTAGGCACTCGGTAGGCGCTGTGCAGATTGTTGCAAATATGTGGAAGATTCGTCCATGATTATGGTTTTATACATTTATTCTGCTCAAGAAGCGAATACTAAACTGCGAAATACTTGTTTCTTTAGGCTTTCGATAAATGTCCCTCAAGTATACCACCAATAATTTTAAATGGATTTGAGCTAAAGAGAGTGCATCTGTTTTAATATCTTGGACACTATGTTAGAGACCTGTCTTGATGACCAGGTTGATATAGAGAGAGAACGCAAGGCAATGGCTATCAGGGGTATCATGTTGGCTCGTAGGTTTGCTCATTGTAGTAGAGAAGTCAAAATAATTCTATTTAAAGTTTACTGTCAAACTTTCTACACGTGCAGCCTGTGGGTCAATTGTTCCCAGAGGTCACGTGAGGTGCTGCCTGTTTATATAACAATGCCTTTAGGATGTTATTAGGGTTTCCCCGCTTTTGTAGATCCTCTGACATGTTTACAGAAGCAGAAGGGGATTTTGCGAGTTTTGTTTCATTGAAATATCTACAATTTTTTGTATAAAACTTATTTGCTAAAAAATGGCCTTTTAAATTAAATAAATTGATTAAAGTTAACATGTGGATGATATTCATTTTTGATTTTTTTATTATGGCAGTAAGAAACAAAATATGAAAAGGATGGTGATGTTTTAATAACCATCTCTAAGCTCAATAACTCGTGCAACGGATTTCAGTTTACAAACATTTATATTAAGCCCCTTGTTATATTTTAAATTCTCCTCAAATTTCATTTTAATTAAATCCGTTGTGAGTTGCAAGGTAGGTAAGGTTGTTTGGACTTGGAGAGAGAAAAGTTATCCAAAGTAGGTTCGTTGATGCTGTATATCTTATTTAATTACAAGTGTCACAAGGTTGAAAACGTTTAAATTAATACTGTTTGAACTCTCAGACTCAGAAGAAAAAATATTTTTTAAAAGACAACAAGCAAAAGCTCTTTGTTATCCGTTAAGTGTCATAACGGGTTAAAATAAAGTGCGAACGAAGTAAGACAAATTTATTAAACACTAGCAGCACCCGCCCCGGTTTCGCACGGGTAGCAGAGCAAATATTGATTTTTCCCGACATCTTAAACAATCGTCGTCAAATTTCAGTCATTTTACACAAAGCCATAGCAAATTATACACCTAAAACTTCCTCATGTGAAAGTGTTACAAAGAAACAAACTTAGCTTAGCTGAAAGGGTTAACAAGAATACTAGTAATGTGTGACCCACGTTCCTAGTATTCGTTAGGAAAAAATCTCCCTTTGGCATTTATAATACCTATTAGTAAGCCATGTGTAAGTCCTCCGTTCTGCGGCATTGGACTCTGCAGCTATTCAAAATAGCTGCAACGCTGAACGCCGTACCATCTGATTTCGATGAATTTACGATACTATAAAGCTATCACTTTGTATTCTATGAATTTTAATAAAATGCAATACGATATCAACTATGTTTAAGTATTTTCATCATCCTTTCTCTAGCCTTTTTCTTAGATTTATTAATCAACTTAAAATTTTTCAAGATACTTAGAAGAATGTTTCAAGCAAAAAGTTTGTGTGCAGTCTGTAATCGGTTTTATGTTTTTCAGTGTACCTACTAGGGAACGGTTTGATTGCATGGGCGTAATTGATTTCTTTGATCTATCTTGTAAAACCAATATTATGAACAATTTATTATTTTTATAAAATTTATCATAAAATGTGACCTGTGTGTATTTGAAGGGCATTATTTTATTATACCCTTAAAGTATACGAGGTACCAAAAATAAATACTTAAAAAAAAAAGTAAAACTGACTTCAAAATGCACTAAGAAAGGGCACTTAAAACTGAAAAAAAATCATTATCAAATTAAATCTTTGAAATAAAGGGTAACATTATAAAGGCACCAGGTACTTACTGATCTGTTTGAAGTCGGTGCCAAGGTAAATAGGTACTTGATAGACAGGCTAGGTCCATCGCACAGTAGGCTGAAATTCGCGTTTCATAGACATTCAATTTTTTTAAGTGCCGCTTTTTTTGCTTGGATACGATTAACAATACCTATTTTATGCTTTATAAAATTAACTTTCAGGTTTAAAATCGTAAATAGCTCACTCTGCATTTTTTTTTCAAAAATGTTGTATGGAGTTAATATAATAAATGATGATAACTCCGTTATCGCACAATTGCGCCTAATATCCTCTTAGTTTATTAATATATATATCAATTATTTTGGATTTTTTGACATACTCCATGCTAAGGTCAAAGGTGCGCTTTTTTTTTTTATCTTTGAAAAAATTAAAATTTTATTTTGTTTATTTTCGTTTTTAACTAACAATATCAAGCTTAACATGGGTGTATATAAACTAGAAATTTATGAAAATCAATTATTTGCTATATATGAAAATGATATTCATTAATAACTATTAAAAAATGGCTTAAAATATTTGTTCTTTATCAGTTAATAGAAACATTTACACATAGCCACTTAAATTTAATGGACAACTAAGGTGAGCTTACAAAGTCATTATATATATATATATTATTTTATTTAAAAATTCGATTGTACATGTCATTGGTAATATTTGTCAAATATAAACATTTGAAACATCTTACGACACATTTTGCGGTTAGCAGTACTAGAAATACCCCAAAAACTAAAGTTGACTAAAGTTGTGTAATAGAAATGTATTATGAAAAAAAAAAATTATTATGTACAAATAAAATTATATGATAAAATTAATTATACGATGAATATATTAATTAAAAATATTGCCTATTCTGAATCACTATCTTCAGAGTCGAACTCAGAGTCAGAGTTTATTTGACCATTATCCCTAAACTTGAATTCAGATGTTTGAAGATTCAGCAGGTCCAATGTTTCAGCAAACAAAGGTTTATTTTTTTTTTGCATCCATCGTTGTTCTTACTGCTGAAATAAGCGGATCGGACGAAATAAGTAAGAAATTAAAAATATCTTCATTCAAACTCACTCTGCTCTTCTTACGTGAGTGATGTTCTCTAAACCTTCTGAAATCCTTGTTCCTCGCTTCTGAAGCCTCTTCAGATAAACTCCCAATCGGTACTATTGCATTAGAAGCGATAATTTCGGCTCCATTTTTTTAATAGTTATAAATGAATATCATTTTGTTATATAGCATTCATTGATTTTCGAAAATTTATAGTATATAGTTATATACATCCATGTTAAGCTTGATATTGTTAGTTAAAAACGAAATTAAACAAAATAAAATTTTAATTTTTTCAAAGATTTTTTAAAAAAAGCGTACGTTTGACCTTGGCATGGAGTATGTCAAAAATCCAAAATAATTGATATATTAATAACCTAAGAGAAAATTAGGCGCAATTGTGCGATAACGGAGTTATCATCATTTATTATGTTAACTCCATACAAAACTTTTGAAAAAAAAATGCAGAGTGAGCTGTTTACGATTTTAAACCTCAAAGTTAATTATATAAAGCATAAAATAGGTATTGTTAATCGTTTCCAAGCAAAAAAAAGCGGCACTTAAAAAAAAAATTTGAATGTCTATGAAACGCGAATTTCAGCCCACTGTGCATCGTGGTGCACTTATGTATATCAATAATTAACAAAATATTCAGATCTCTTATTAGAATTATATTCCGTTCTTAATTAAGCTGTTTATATCCCGAAGTATTAGTTATTGCGTTTCGAGTTAGAACCTATAGTCTCGTGCGGAGTCAGGTGGTGAGGGCACAATAGTCACGAGTTCTGTGCAAGTACCGCCGTACGAGTGTCTAATATAATAAAGCTAAAAAGTTTGTTTCCTGCGTTTGACCACTGTTTCCAATATTAAAGTAAGAACACTTATGGAGCTATGATCGTCAGTGATTGCGGGATCTAACCCTGCTCAACGCAAGTATTTGTAATAAAGAAGTATATGTAATATGAGCGTATTTATGAAAAAAGAGTACTTATCTATTTATGTTTATCCACGTACAAACTTTTTGTGGGTGCGGTTTAGATGGCGCTGTATAATACCTCCCTAATTATTATAAGAATTAGAACACCATTTTTAGCGGGTTGACAAAGCAGTTTTGGCCGATGTTTACCGATGAACAAAGGTTGGCTCACCTCTTACATTCAGGTTTACTCCATTCAACACCAGTTAACATAAATAAAAGCCTACAACTCATTTCATTAACTCTGTAAGGTGACCAGAGAAGCGATATTAAACAAGCGGCTTCATTATAATTTGTATCATGAAAATTAATCAATATTGTTGTTGTAAACGAAAGCTTTCTTTGTTCTTGGTCAGTCGGTGAGAATTTTAATTAATTCAGTGGCCTTGAAGTATCTACGAGAGGCGAACAGCAATATACTAAGTTCTATTGGGTGAGATGATTACTACTGATAAGTCTTATTCGTTTTTTACTTTCCAAGTATTAGTTAAATAACGCGTTGGCAGAGTGACTAAACAAGATTCAAGAGCGATTACCACAAACTGCAAATCGGAGCGTTGAATGCCTTCCCGCTGGATGGCCCGAGGACTTGATCGAAGTGGCATTGAGAAAGTCAGGTTGCTTTTCGGTGAGGCTTATGTTCAACAATGGCTGAGAATATGGTCATGAACTATTCCCTGAATCAGAATGCATAATAATAATTTCATTCAGATAGCAGTTAGTCAATTTTAGTAAACACTAGCAACCCACCTCGGCATGGCACGGGTGGAAATGATACACCTAAACCTTCCTCATGAATCACTCTATCTATTTAGTGAAAACCGTATGAAAATCTGTTCAGTAGTTTTTCAGTTTATCGCGAATAGACAGACGCGGCTGGGGACTTTCTTTTATAATAATTAGTGATACTGGGTAATAATAAAATTATATAATCATGTGCTACGTGCTACGGGGCTCCAAAAACAGAACTGCGGATTCGTTAAAGGTGACGGTCTGATACAGTCCTTAAAAGCTCATACCCTAAATAGCAGTTACGGCTTACAGAATGTTTTTCGTCCTAATGGATGTGGTCACCAAAATTATAATCACATTGTGCGCGTGTTGTGTGGTGCTTACTTATAATATTAGACAAATATATATGCGCTTCTATAGCGGAAACAGGTAGGTTTAACTCCGATATAAGCACTTATACATACAACACAAAAACGAAACAACGAAACGAGGTTCCTTTTCATCCATATGAAAAAAAAGTAGGTGTTCGGTTGAATGGAATTATTTTTAATAATTTTACTGATCACTACTATTACCATATTATGAACTGTAAGGTATTTAGAACATGTTACGCAAAATGCTTTTGCCGCTTCCACATATTTTACTTTTTGTAGTCGCAGCATGTAAGTGTTGTTTGTTAAAATGATAAGTAACTTTCAATCATTTGAGAGTAATATTTTGTTTCTTACTTTGAGGGGCTCGTGGCTAAGTGCTAACCGAGTAGGTTAGCACATTACAAAGTTAAGTAATAGTAGCCAGGTAGTCTAGGATGGGTGACAATTCTTAACACATTGAGACCCCTCCGCACCTCGGAGAGCACGCTAAACCGTTGGTCCCGGGTGCCATACAAACATCTGTGGTATTCGTTACGGATAGTTGGAGTCCTAAACAGACCGACAACCTTGTCTAACTACAGAACTTCGATATCGCCTAGTACTTAGGTTGTGGAGGTCTGATTGCAGTATCGTAGTTAGAGTGAAAGCCGACCCCAACTTAGTTGGGAAAAGGCGCGGAGGATATTTTGATTCGTACTTTCTTGTAACACTAAATGTCCTGATGAGTGTCTGAAGATATACCTTCACATTCTCAAAATCATAGAGGCAAGTAGGGCGGATTCACATAAGGGGCACCTACATACACTGAGTGTATCTGAACCATATATGAACTTAGGCAAGGAGGAAAAGAATGAAGTTAGTGTGTGTGCTTAGTTTTTATGTGTGTATACTAACTAGTGAAGTTTGACAGCAGTCGCCACGGACAGAGCGTGTGTGCAACACGGAACCTGTTTTTGTCTAGCTTAAGTAATTTCATACCCTTACTTTGGACGTATCTTGTGGCTAGTAAATTACTGATGTTCACATTAATCACTGCTATTGAATAATATATTAATCAATGAAAAATCAAAATGAGGCGGATAATACTGTAAAATCTGAAATGTGCTGCATTCACGAGGTTTAATATAGACATATTTTTATATCATCACGATGTATGAAAAATAAGGCATCACCAAAATTTAAACAACTCTCTCAAGTTCGCACCCTTCAAATGAAGCGCTTCGCTATAAGATTTTCGTCAATATTGCCGCCATTTTGCAAAACTGCTTATTCGACATTTTTGTCATTCCCCCGAGAAATATTATTTAGTCCCCGACACAAAGGAAATTGAATGGGGACGTTGAACGAAATAACATAATATAAAACATGACCGCGGGGCAAACTGATTGCTTGAATTTCGAGGTTTGTATTATGATTAAATGCTAAATTAATGAAAAAATACAACATTTCTAAATTATGTATAATAGTGTATGTATAGGTTTTAATATCCAGAGTGTAAACACATCGGATCTACCGATGTGTTTACACTCCGGTTATTAAAACCTTAATGAAAAAAAATAGTCAGTCGTAGGACTGCACGTCAGAAGTGAAAACATAACTTCACAATGTATTTGCATATACATACACACACACATGTATATATATAATTAGGTTAAAAATAAAAAGTAGGTAATACCATATCTAAATGTATACATAGGGTACACTGGAAGTTCTGCGCTCCTGGCCGCTCATAAATGTTTAAAATTCCAATGTTATTTTTTTTTAAATATAAGAAACTCAGCTCCTTTTTACGAATTTTCGATCAGGGTCACGAGTCCTGACGCGAGTTTAACATTTTATACCCATCCCAAAAAGTGCACAATGCCGCTAAAGAAGTTATCACTTCAAAAATTACTTAAAATCGTATATAATTCCACTACTAAGTAACATAAATGCTTTTATATACAGGTTTAAAGGCAAGCTGGGCAATCTTTCTATAAGTATTCATAGTTATATAGTCTTGTCAAGTCTTAAAAAAATTATTCACTAAGCACCGCCCGTCTCAAATAGTATGATAGATTCATTTAGGGTTTACCCCCCAACAAAAAAGATGTACGCTAGTAATAATATCTCAGTGGTTGTTATAAGTTTAACGCGTGTATCCAAACTAAACATATCCTAACCATTTGATATTGATTTAGCTGTTTTTTTTCGAAAGGCGACTTGACCGAGCGTGTTCTTAGTTATAATTCAAGAAAATATGTTCAGCCCTTTCCTAATCGTTGAAAGTCTGGTGTTTCTACTAGTCCGATCGATTTGACATATAGTATTCTGTGACTTAAATTATATTACAATAACATGTTAACTGATGTGAATGATGATAATGATGCTACAACATCATCTGGAATTATCAGGATACTCCTTACCATCTTATAGCACAGGTATCGTGTTTTAGTTCATTGGAATATTCTCCATGATTTGGTTTATTGATAGACGATGGATTTATTTTAATTTCCTGGGTTTCCTTTGTGAGTTTTTTTATTTATGTTATTTTTCTTAGCATATTTATTATTCGATTATTAGTATTTACCATGTATTACAATATTTGGTTTCCATACAACATTCCATAAAACAGCTTTGGTTATTGCTTCCTGTAAAGAAATACAAATGTATATTTTTATGAATTTTCCAGTGGGACGTTATTGAGAAACAAACTCATTTCAGATGTCGATGTATTCTGTAAATGGTTTGCAATACATACTATGTGAGACGTCGAATATATGTACCTCTAAACAATTCTGAATTAACGAGTTCACTTCACTACGAAGATCGCTTAGAACATTCCTCGACGCTTAAGCATATTTTCTTATAAGTGAATTCTAAGAAACTTCTTGAGGCAGCTGCTTTGAGTACCTTAATTAAACATAACCCTTAAATGAAATAACAATGTCGATAAAACCTTTCAACATTAATGGACATTATACCCATTTCGACGATCAGGCACACTGTTTCATAAAAAAAATAAAAGAAAAATACCAATACATGATATCATTTTTTTATTATTCTTTTGTTGTTTTCGATTCAAAGGCGTTGAATCTAACAATAAAAGGCTGTTGCGAAATGAGGAAGCAAACTGTCTTAACATATTATCGGTCCGTCATACCTGAGGTACATTATTTTATGTAGGTATAACAAGCATATCGATATCTTTGCAATATAATACGAGTATAAATATATATCTATCGCCGTATCAACCTTTTCAACGCATCCTTCGCCTATATATATGTGAGAAGTTACTGTGTGCCAGCGGCATTGGAAGTGGAAATGGCATGACATCAATGTGTTTATCGGAAAATAAGGTTCACGTAGTTGAGTGAGAGTTTTGGATCCGATCTCCGTGACTGATGTTTTGAAAGTAGGACTGGAAAGTTGGACATGAAAAAAGGAAGTTTATCACATTGGTTGATTACAGATACCTGCACGATTTCCTGATAAAGGATCTTGACATAAAGACAGGTGGTGAATAACAAAGTGAATCTTTACGGGGTTCCCTTTTCCTTTTCAGGAACGGACCCCTAAATATATGAATATGGTACTTATTCCCATCAATACTCTGTTTTCAGTCAAAAGTAGGTATAAGTAGAATTTAACAAAATTATTTACTGAAAGTATTAATGCCATGCCTGCTATCGATATCAAACCACAACTCGGAAACTTTGTCAGTGAATTTGAATATTTGGCTAATATCAAATAAAAAAACATTTCCCTATTTGCTCAAAGCTTCATGTCGAGTCGTCAAATATTCACTAGTGTGATATATTAACTGTACACCAGCATTTCAGTATTCCACAAACAAATAAAACCAACAAATATTTACGCAGCCAACACTGTTTCAGTTGTCAAAAACAATTTCAACAAAGGTACACTCATCGAAGGCTGCACAATTGCTTTTAACAATAATAATCAATTTTCTCGAGTTGACCTAGACCTCGAGTAAAATAAAGAGTCGATACAGTCTGTTATTCTTTCATTTCTAGATATTTTTACTTTCAGATGACGTGTTATGATACGGGAATTGTGAAATATGGGTGTAACAGACTTGGATTGTGAATGAATATCTCATAGATGGACTGAAAAAAGCTTTTAAATCGGCAATTCAGCTGTTACAAACAAAACGTTTTTTATTTTTTTTTTTTCTTTAAGCTGCTCGATTATTATACGGGAATCAAGGGTATATTCGATACCTAGGAGCGGTGATGGCTTTCGTTAGGCACAAACCATAACCCGAGCAACACACGGATTAGGCTTACGCTTACACCTTATAGGAGTATATTTACATTTTGCCAACTCTAATTCAGTCCCACTAACATAATGGGCGGTAAGACTATTCCTGTCAATCGGGCACTTCTTACTATTAATTACCTTTTATTGTAAGCGCCGCTATTGTACTAACTACGATTTTTTTATTGAGTATTGTGATATGTAACTGTACTTCATGCAGCAATAAAGGAATATATTTACTGTATGAAATACATGATCAACGTAGAACATGAGTTCATTATAACCACAATCATCAACAACACTGTTAACTAACATCCTATTTAAATTTTCATCCTTTAAGTATCAGTTTCAAGAAAGTGTTATAAAAAAAAAATAACACTGTTGATTAATACGCCTAAAAATAAAATGTTGTTTTGTTGATGATATAACGTATGATCACGTGTGTATAATAACACATCACATTTTCATCGTTACAAACCAAATATTCATTCTAATAATTCATTTTTTGCATTGTTGGGTGAGTTCCAATGTTGTATTCGCACGAGTATAAGTTTAGCCAAAAGAAACTGTTTTCAATTATTGAGAACTGTTTAAAGTAATTGCATAGTTTACCTAACAAAATTATCAGCACAGCTATTATTTTAGACAGCTTTTTTTCTTCTTTTTTTTTTTTTATCGTGTGGTAACCCCCTCGGGTCATCACTCCACTGGGGCTGCCAGTGAGGTGGTATGTCGGAATCGAACCGACTAAAACCACAGGGTGTTCCGTCATAAATAAGTCTATTGCCAGGGACTCGGGTATACCCTAGGAAGGAAGTCTCCGAGAATCCTGGCAGACTTTGGCCGCCTCTTGAACAAAAGGCAGCCACGCCCTTGCGAGCGAGGGGCCTTGCCCCCCTTCCAGTGTAGAGAGGCACGCGCGGAACACGGCGCGCCACCGTCTCAGGCCTGCTTCTGCTAGAGTAACGGGCAGCCTCACCCGTTACCCCCAGGCCAGCGCTCATGGAGGCCGGAGATCGTTCTGCGCTCTCCGGCGCCTGGTGCCTCTCCTTCGGGACGGGAGAGTACTAGCCCTCTCCCGTTCCCGACATCACTTCCTCACAAAAAGAGGCAGCGGATTCCCACGCACTCTCACTTTGGACCATGGACAGAACCATGGTCTCCAGTGAGAGGCTTCCCACTCCAATAGCCGCCGCGAGGTCAAGGCGTTGTTGCGTCCACGCTGAGCACTCCACTAAAGTGTGGAGTGCAGTATCCTCGCGGCAGCCTCCGCAGTGATGGCACGCAGACATTGGCTCCCGGCCTATGCGACACAGGTACTTGCCGAAACAGCCGTGGCCGGTCAGAACCTGCGTCAGCCGGTAGGAGAGGCTGCCATGCTGCCTCTCGAGCCAATCCTCCATGATGGGTCTTACCGCCACAACTGTGGCGTGCCCAATTATTTTAGACAGCTGATGTTCTTGTGCCTATAGTTTATTTCTACTTTATACCTATATACCTATACAATATATATTTATAACTTCCACGATTTAGTTTTTACTAATATCACGTATTTTGACATAGGATATCGGTGTATAGTTGCAATGCTGCCCAGACCTAGCAATTTAGATTAGCTGGAAGGGTTGACAAACATACTAGTAATGTGTGATACACCTTACTAGTATTTAAAAAAAAATATACTAAAATAGTTTGTACTCGATATTGACCATTGTACATAATAATATGCGATGCTAGTGGCAAATACTAGAGTTTTAAACCTCATTGCATTACGAGTCATTTAGTATTTCCAAAAACGGGCCCCTCTTTTACGTTACCGACTATATGCTGTTTTACCTGCTTCAATAGCAGCAAATCAATCAAATATTAAGTTTGAAAACATGTTGAAGGATTGAGCTAATTAATGTTCGAAAGAAAATGTTAGGTGAGGAGGTGAGATGCCAGAAGAAATGTAAGAATAAAACTGTCTGGTTTCACATCAACATAAACTACACTGTGACAATCATTAACTACTCGAAACTTAACACGCCTTCCACATCTCCATGGATAACTTATCTTCGAATAGTTTATCAATTTATAACATTGTTGGAGGAGGAACTATAAACAATAATCTCCTACTAGAGTAGAGTTAGTGAGAACTATAACAAGCTTGTCTGTGACTTTCGGCTGTCCCAAGTCATAAGAAAGTAACGTTACAATTTTATTTTAAGTAAGGTGGAGAAGACTAAGTACAAAAACGGGAGAAAACACGGCCGTCAGAAAGAGAAGTGTCGCTCAATTCAGTATGCAAAAGGTAGTTAGAGAGAGAGGGGTAAAACGCAGCAGAAAATATTAAAATAAAAATAAATGTACTCGTGTACATATTTGTGATGATATAAAAACTATGGTTACGTTGAAATTTGAACAAGGCAATAATGTTTTAAATGCTAGAACTTCAGAATAGCATTCAACCCCATTAACTAATAATTTAGTATCAAGAACTTTAGAAATGAATTGGTTGATTTTAATTCCTGAATCAAATAATTTTAACATGAATTGCTCCTAATTATGAATTCACGGAAATGGTATTCGAAGAAAACTCTTAATGATCTCCTATTTGGGTTTAAAGCCATTGCATTTACTGCAGTGAGATGTGTCCGTACGTATTTGTAACGTTCTCAAAGTGTTAATACAGCAGAAATTTATCTTCATACATCTTCTATTTGAAAGGCATCTCTATCAGAAAATAATCTCCATAGATTAATTAAATATGATAAAAAACAGTATGTTTCCACAATCCCGTGGCTTAGGATAATATAAACACGGCCATTTTTCTTTATATTCTCTGCTACCTCATCGCATAGACCAAACTAAGCTTAGCCAAGAGTTGTTGTTCGTATATTTTACACTCCCTATTACCGTCCCTATGACAGTAATTGAATTGTCTTCCGTCTCGATACAGTGTTTCCAATGTAAGATACAACGTCCCCGTTATATCACTTGGTTTATCGATGGATTAGTTCGTACCATCAAGGAACTTAATAACAAATTAGAGATTATTTAGTTTGAAATCTTTCGTTTTCAACAAAAGATTCTAATGTTTATGTACCAAAAATGACAATATTTTGCAGTAATGCCAAAAGCCATTCGAGTGTTCAATAAAATTGATCATAGATTAGTAAATCTTTTTTCATCAATGGTTCAGACACTCGAATTTATTTGACATCACTAATAATTTTGCAGCTCTGTTAATTAAACAATATTCTGATTAGCCTTTGGAAAACTCGGTGTAAGTCTCTATGAAGACGTATTATGTAATTTTGGGTCAAAAAGGTTTTATTACCTAACTTGCTTTTGCTCGTGGCTTTTGTCAATCAATTTAGATATCTTTCAGGACCAGTATTCTTTTTTCTGGATGAACGGGTTGTGTCCTTCTCTTTATACCTGATGACTATTAAGTAGTAAGCAAGTTAAGGCTTGAAAGCGCATGAAAAAAATGAAATGAAAAAAATAACCCTTTCGCGTTTATAAATAGTAGATAGGATTCGTTTCTATGCATACTTGTCTACGATTTACAAGATTGATTGATGTTAAGGGTTGATAGGGATTTATTACCTTACGTTATAAAATACAAAAAGATTTTCTCAATTCGGACTGATATGGATAGACCAATAAAGTCACAGAATAAGAGATATTTAAAGAAAACTGTACCGACATAGCTCGCAGGATAAGCATGCTGAAGTGGCAATGGGCTGGCCACGTATGCCGAAGGACCGATGGCTGTTGGAGCAGACGAGTCCTAGAGTGGAGACCGCGAATCGGCAAACGGAAAGTAGGACGCCCCCCAGCCAGATGGACCGACGACCTGAAGAAGGTAGCAGGGATGGACTGGATGCGGAAGGCGAAGGACCGGGTGCTGTGGCGCACATTGGGAGAGGCCTATGTCCAGCAGTGGACTATGATAGGCTGATTGGTGAAAGAAAACTGTAAATATCGTTGACATAACAGGTTTCATTAAATATCACGTTCTCCCACCTGCCTACAGCGAGCTTAGGTAATTATCTAATGATAATAATATTTCTAGGTTGAAGATTCAGATTGCATGACGATGAGTAAAAGTTACGGAAAAAACTATTGTTTATGTAATTTGTTTAGAACGTACGATCTGGACATGAATTTATGGAACCTTGACATGGAACTGACAAATACACCTGAAAATATGAACAAAATATTCCGATTCTTACGTCAGATTTTTTTAGCCGTCTTTCTTTAGTTTGAATAACATTTTGTATGAAAACGTTTTATGTGATAGGTGTTTGCGTATATATTTTTAACTAGCTGCGCTATGCGGTTTCACCCGCGTAAGTCCCGGTACCGTGGGAATATCGGGATAAAAAGTAGCCTATGTGTTAATTTAGGTCTCCAACTATCTACATACCAAGTTTCATCGCAATCAGATCAGTAATTTTTGTGTGAAAGAGTAACAAACATCCATACATCCATACATCCATACATCCACACATCCATACATCCATACATCCTCACAAACTTTCACGTTTATAATATTAGTAGGGTGGTTGTTGAATGTATGACAATGGGCGAGGAAATACATCTACACACTCATCAACACTTATATGGTGATATCCACATAGAACAAAACATATTTCAGCGCCATCCAGCAAAAAATTATATGTTTACAACTTTCTAAGTCAGCCATTGGGCCACGGTCCGCCAGGCATGATGACTTAGCCTGGTCGTAGTATCCGCCCTTTGTACTGAAAGGGAACTACACCCCGTGCCACCACAATGATAAACCCGACGTGATTGCATGAAGCAAATCAGCAACATCATTATCGTCACCGTCGTAAACACTCCTTCAGCAAGGAGCGGTCATAAAGTCTCAGTCAGCAAGCATGTTCGCACACGCCTGCAGCTATCGCTCGCCTGGTTACCACTACGGCCTGATCAGCATCATCTAGAAACATCACGCTGCAGTTGTCCTTATAAGCCAAGCTCTTAATCTCTCGCCTTTCGCAGTGACCGTTCCGACTCACTCGGGACTTCACCGGAGTATCTCACTAAGACTAGCGGAATACAATTCCGATTCCAATTTCATTGGGACCACCGCAATACATTTTAGAGGAAAACTATTCCGACTCATTGGAACTAGCGAAATAATGTTCCGACTCACTGGAACTACTTATTACTGGCACGATCCAAAAGTGAGCATAGACAGACTCATCGTCACCTTCAACTATAACTTGTTACCGGGACTGATGTACTTACGCAGCCACAATTTTTTTAACCCTCGCCACACTTTATAATCCGCTCTAATGAAAACATCGCTGTCTCCTCGCATATTATCGACCCTATACGCCTCACCATTGAAACTACTCTACATTATCTATGTATTAGTAAGTGTTCATAAATTGATTTGTAAATACTTATATTAATAGACAATAGACAAACAGAATTCTCAGAAATGTTACGACCAATAGCTTACAATTTATAAGGTGACACCAGATAAATTTCTCGGAAAACATAAACCCCTAAAATATTTGTTACTTCGAATCCCTAACCTCACCGTTTGAATGATGAATGTAAGGTGTTCTAGGAAAGGTTGCCGTGAACAAAGGAAATTATAATGTTTTGTTATATTACCGGGGCGGGAATTTCATTGTAGGACAGGTTTGTCATGTATGGATTTTTTCGGAGCAATGGACATGGTCTGCTATAGACCTAAGTTCAATCCAAACAGTAACTTTGACTGGCAGAGGTCGTTAACAGTGGCTCTGAGAAGCTGCGAGGAAGAAAACTGAAAAATTAGTCAGCGCGATCACCGGGTCAAAGAACAGTGGGATCGTGTCTCGCGCGTGCTCGAAGAAGACAGTTTGTTGTCTGAACGCTGTATAGTTTTGACAGATTTATTCCTTTTTCCTTTTATGCACGGAACCCTAAAAACTGATATCTGAAGAGAATTTAACCTAGACCCAACACAATCGTCAAATTGAATATACATATTTTGACATTTCAAATAGATTTATCTTATAAAACATTTATTTTATTTTCGTTGCTGTCGCACCCACCGAAACGAATTGACTTCTACACAGATACTTCATAATACACCTACTTACGTATACTTCAGACATTTTGACGAATATTGACGGCTTTCCGTAAGGACCCCGCTTGTACTTCTGAAGGAAAATAAGCTCGTCTTGAAAGAAAATGCGATACTAAGCTGACGGCGGCAGTGAATTTATAAGGCAAAACAATTTTCTTATTAGAGGTTATAATAAGTATCGCCTTAACAATTTATAAATGTAAATATCTGGTTTGATCTTTGTATTATTTAAATAGTTTGGTATTTAAAAAATATGGCACAACTGTTTTTTAACGCAGAACGGACTTAGTGCAGACTGTGTAAAAAATTTCATAGACTCATATAATAATATGTACAATTTTATAAAGCCAACTAGCTAAGATAGAGAGAGACCTAAAAGAAAAAAGACCAACTACAAACGGGATAAGCAAGAAATTTTACTTATGAAAATCGATCAACAGGATTTGCATTTTGAGCTACAGTATGGGATGTTACAGAAGCATAATATATTATTTATGTATATTACTTCAAAGATATCATATAGGTGTAAATAATCAGCACAGCTAGGCAATCACTATTAGTATAACATTAGTTTTATAGATCTTTAAAACTTCGGACCTACAGCCAATTATGTACTAATTCTAAAATGAACTAACTACCAGAGATGAAAATATGGTCTTGTTTATCATTTGTTATTTTGACGTACATTATACAAATGACGTCATATTATGTATACCTGTAACTGTTTAAGTTATACCTACTCGTAGCTTTTAACAGTATCGAACAAAGTGTCGGTAACAACGTGAATAGTTGCATTATCAGACACCACGTCGACATCCATTATCCAAGTTTCCACTGTCGCTGCGTCGCACAACTTTACGTGTTACATTTATTTATTGTCGTACATCATGCAAGCTGTATACTGAAGTAAAGTTTACTGTAATAAGTTGTAGTATAAAATTTATAGTCATTCAGTATTACGGGATAGAGAAGAGTAGGCCATGGAATGTCATAATTAAAGCACATAAAATAAAAACAACATGGTACTAATAAATTTCATTTTTCATTTTATGTTTGTAAACCTCCCGACAGTATCGTCGAGCAAAGGATGAAGCAGATTACTGTTACCTCTGCTTTTACTAGTCACGAATTCACGATGCATGCGACGTAAGGCCTATAAAAGGCTATGTAAATTAAGGGGCTCGTGGCTAAGTGGTAACCGAGTAGGTTAGCACATTACAAGGTTAAGTAATACTAGCCAGGTAAATTTACTACACATTGAGACCCTTCCGTGCCTCGGAGGGCAAACCGTCGGTTCCGGTTACCATACGAACATCTGTGGCATTCGTTACGGTTAGTTGGAGCCCTAAATAGTCCGACAACCTGGTCTAATTACAGAATTTCGATATCGCCTCTTGGGTTGTGGAGGTCTGACAGTCGCTTCACGTAAAATATCGAAGTTCGGTCGTATCGTAGTTAGACAGAAAGCAGACCCCAAACTTAGTTGGGAAATGGAGCGAAGGATGATGTAAATATATAGAAGAACATATAATATTTATGTGTATAATTGTGTCATTCAAATGTTATCAATACAAATAAATAAAATAGAAGTGTCTGTTTCTAATGTCAAAATAATAGTTTTTCTTAAGCTCATACAGTTATTTGTACGATACCTATGCCTAAAAATCAGTATTTAAATTTTTTGCCTTTCTGTCTGTTTGTTGCAGCTAATCTCCGGAATAGGTGGACAGATTTCCTCCTGACTTTCACTTTCTTAGCTGGTGTTAGGTGCGAGTAACTTAGGCTACTTTTATTTTAAAAAAATAATTAGGGTTCATCGCAAAATCCTACTAATATTATAAACGTGAAAGTTTGTGAGGATGTATGGATGTGTGGATGTATGGATGTTTGTTACTATTTTACGCAAATAGTACTGAATGGATTTTAATGAAACTTTACAGTAATATAGCTTATATATCAGAATAACACATAGGCTATAATTTATGAAGATATTGTGTATATTGGCCAAAATATAACGATAAGTGTTAAGTAAGTCGGAAAAAATCTGACGTCTGCGAGCTATTCTGGCGTGCGGTGGAAAAACTGTAAGAGTTACACGAATATAATGTACGGTGGGATTGTTTCTCCTAAATAGTTCTACAAAAAAATCCGCGACAGTATATATCTATCTTTTATGTGTAAGCCATTATTACCAAAATAGTGAACCGTAAATACAATAAAATTTGTTTTTTTATTCCCAATTCACATTTAGCAGTAACAAATTGATTTTTATGAAAATAAATACTTTTATCGGTTTTGATATTCAAAGTAGATAAACTTTGTCTTTTAAAGTACGTAGTTTGGTCAAATATTTTTAAAGTTACGACTATAATATAAAACTGCGGGTGAGGGGGGGGGGGGGCGGACATCGCCGCCGCGTGACGTGTGGCGTGAGCCACTCGGCTCGGACGCGGGCAGTTGCGTGAGGGCAGACGTTGTTGACGGATGTGTCCGTAATGGAAATTTTCAAGACACTAGCGATTTCTTAAAAGGCTCTGTATACATACATTTCTATATTATACTAGCAACCCGCCCCTGTTTCGTACGGGTAGATATTATACGCCTAAACCTTCCTCATGAATCTATAAACCGCATGAAAATCCGTTCAGTAGTTTTTCAGTTTATCGCGAACAGACAGACAGACGCGGCGTAGGACTTTGTTTTATAATATGTAGTGAAGATATTGAATGTGAAAAAAATTTGAAAGTTTGTGAGGATGTATCGATGTTTGTTACTCTTTCGCGCAAAAACTACTGAATCGATTGCGATGATACTTTGTATGTAGATAGCTGGAGACCTGGATTAACACATAGGCTACTTTTTATCCCGATATTCCCCTGGCATCTGAGTTACGCGGGTGAAACCGCGGGGCACAGCTAGTATATAATATATGTGCACGGGAGCGAAGCCGCGCGGGAACTGTTAGTAAAAATATAAAAGAAGGGTATTTTAATACACCAATCTGTGTCAAGTGACACGAGTGAAACGTCACTCAGTGTTATGTCAACTTATTTGAATCTATAGATGTGAAAATAAACATTCTTTTGCTAGGAATATTACTTGCGATGGGTTCGTGAAAGTGGCTTCCAGTAATATGTTTGGCATATTACTGGAAGCCACTTTCACGAATTACGGGATTACACGTATGGCACACGTATGGCATTAAGTCCGCCATTGTACACTTTTTTGTGCATAAGTGTCAAATAAAATAAATAATATGCCAAAAGTTACAGTCGATATAGTTGTGACGTTTTTTGTCGAAAGTGTAAAGTTTTCAAGTGTAGAAATTAAGGGCACTAAGCTGCTAACGCTATGTAAAAATCACAGTTTAATTAAACATTTTATTTCATTCCGCATATTTTAGACAGCAGTTATTTTCGCTTAAAAGGGGAATCTTATGAGGATTGTGAAACAGAGATTAGTGAGTATTCACTCTGCTACTTTCGAGAAGACTAACAAACTACAAGTATCTACTCATAAACTTTGTTCAAGCTTGATTAGATAGTTGGATTCTTCAGTAATTTCTCGAGATATTATTTCTACTACTGATAATATTAACATGATTTTTCCACCACTAATAATACGTGATTCACATGTGTAACAAGTGTGTGTGCTAGCTAAAAATCATAACCCATTAAACTATTTCATAGATATTTGTAATGTATACCTATAATATGTAGCTGCTATATTATAACATGAGTATATTTGACTTGATTCATATTTGAAAAAGATATTATTGAATGTTGTTCATTTAAACAGTTTACCTATTTTTACAAAAAGAAACATCTCGAACGTCGGAACTAACGGAAATGCAAAAGCAAAGTATTAATGAACAGTGACCGACGCAGAGACGTCATCGGAACTGAAGATCCGTTGTCACGAGCAAATGCAAACTGTCAGTATAAAACCACTTTTTTGACAATAAATGAAACTGTTTTAATTTTTTTATATAGTTAACGTCTATTTTACATAGGATTCTTTAAAATCAAAGCAAAATTAAAAACATCGCAAGTTCCTTATTTGTAAAGTGACCATATAACTAAAAAAAATCTCAAATAAATAATGATTGACGAATAATAATATATGGTAAATCTTGTATATTATTATAATGACATCACGAAATTTTAATTGGGTGTTCGAATGTATTCCTTTGTTGGGATAATTATTGTAAACATATTAATTAGACACCTGTCTATGTGCATAGGGAGGTGTGGACCTGATTTTATGTCAAATTATGTTGCACCACGTACCACCGTCATAGGTAAGAGTAAACTAGTATAACAACAAATTAAATATTTGTACAACAATTCAATCTCCTAATTCATTACATTAGCACGCTAGGACTCTTAAGGTCATAGTTTATTACAGCCACCCGGCACCCGACCAGCACCGCCTCGTCGTTCGGTGTCAGCTCGTTATCGACAGGTGGTCCTCGGGTGGACGTCGCGTTGTCACCAATGAACGTCACGTAGTGAAAGAGTGGACATCGTGTGGTCCACGTATTTTCAAGTAGTCTGTCAGCGATTGGCAGTAGATCTACACGTGTGTTTCGTTACGTCAAATTTGAGCATGCGAGCAGCGAATTGTCACCGAGTGGTCCACTCGCCGTCCGCGCGTGAACCGCTTGCGAGCGAGGCGATCCGGTGACGATACGGCGTTGAAGTAGCCCTACTTCAACGCCGTATCGTCATATATCATATCCATAAAGGCATATCCATAAAAGTCCATATAAAGAATACTATCCGCACAAGGCAAGGTGGCCCCACCACCTTGCCTTGTGCGGGTGCCGAGTGGCTCTAATGAGCCACCTTAAATAATGTATATCCTTCCGAAGTAAACAGTAATCACTTATTGATTAAATGATCATTGACTGACGGTCACATATGTACTATAAAAACATAGAAATATCGCACGATCCTTATTTTTAATGTGACCATATTACCACCTAATTTCTCAAATAAATAAATTTACATATATATGGCAACCGACTTATAGTACATTTCAGATATTATAGTAGATTTCATAGAGAATCAGTAACGCACCGTCATATACTAAAAGACGTACCATATTTTTTTTATGGCATTTTTTTTACTAAATTTTAGACCTGAGCCAAATATATTGTTATAAGTCGGTAAAAGAAATAGTTTAAGTGTTAAAAGCCACTTTATATTTTCGTAAAAATAACGTCAAAAATTATTTTAGTAAAACATGACGCGTTTGAAAATGCTTCACAGTGTTGAATTAACAAAGTAACCAGTTTAAAGCGCACAATATGCTGCGAGGTAAGGGTAGTTAAATAATATTCACCATATACCTGAATGGATAGAGCGCTAATGGGCAAATACTCAAACGATATTCAATTATAAGACAACGTTAACTCACGTTCTATCAATAAAATGGCAGCTTCAGGTGACAGTGACAGAACAAGACTTAACAATACCATATAATTTCAGTGGCGTTTAAATTTATTGGCCAATAAATGCCACTATTTTCTTGATATAGATAATCTCAAAGTGTAGGTATTAATCAAAAGCATCCGTCCTCATTGCTATCTATTATTACTTTGAACCCAAAATAATGGACGTTATTAATGAATCAGGTAATCTAAAGGCATGTTAACTAATTCTCGATTATTTTAGATAGAAAATAAATACTACTGATTTCCGATAAATATTTTTTAATACCCAGATATTTTAAAATAAACTAATATGTATTTCGTTCGTCGAATTTCGTTTTAAATTTTAATAAAAGTAAATTTTCCATGTTTCCCACACTGTATTTCATAAAGGTTTCATAACCTGTGGTTGTTATCAACAATGGACTTAATAATAGACAACCTTTAGACTTAGGATATTATTTGCCTTTTGCTTTCAAGCTACGAGTATCTGTGAAACTATCATAAAGCTCAATAGTTTGTTTGTTGAATGGGCTTATCGCACGTTCTACAAGTTGAATTTGAGAACTGATTTTTGGGTTCATTTTTCTTATCGAATTAGGCATAACATCACGCTGCGGTAGAACCGGTATATTTATAATTTGTGAAAATGATTTAACACAAATTTTAAGCGGTAACTCGTCGACAAAAGTTAGCATTAGGTTAAAGAGACGGGTAATAATTTTTTATAGGAGTTTCCGGAATTCTGAGTAGCAGCATGGCGCGGGCGTCTGGAAGGCAACATTAGACTCACACCTATTAAGTGTCACCAAAAATACAGAGGGCGAAATATATGTATGAGTGCAAAACACCTAGAAATAGCACTATGTACAATTTTGAATATTTATAAAAAAATATTTTTGGAAATAGCTATCTTAATAAGTATCATAATTGAAATCTTCTGAGGTGAGGTTATATAGATTTTTTCAAATGAGCACCTGAAGGCATAAATATACATTGCATAGGCAAAGTATAACGACGCTAATAATAATACATCATACAACGTATCTACCTTTATTCCATTGAAATAGTAAAACAATGTACTACAAACAAATGCGTATGGTGATTACGTTGGCAGCCGATCAAGGTGCTTTAATAAAAACATTCAGTGTTTCTGTATGTAAAGAGAATACGAATCGTAATTAAGAAACGTCAGGCAGGTTTTCAAGTTCTTGGCATTATTGGTACCTTATATTACTAAGGTATAATTAGTATCAAACAATTTTATAAACAGTAAGGTAAATAAGGGGCTGATGATAAGCGGTTATTGGTGTATCCAGAGCTCAAACTTCCCTAATACGGATGTTTAATCGGTGTCTAGCAAAAATTCCACTGGCATGTGGGTGTCACTTGTGCGGTCCCAAAGATATGGCAACCCTACTTATCTACAGAAACGAACAGCACTACTCTAGTAGTATTTATCTAAACAAGTCTTCTGTAAGAGTGACGTACTGGATTAGTCAGGCGACTTCGATCTATTCAGAAATCTGTTAAACATTATATTATATCTTGAAATATGTATGCAATTGTAGCCCTTTAATGTTGTAAGTAACTCTAATAGCTTACAACCAGCAGTTAGATTAAACTTATCCAGCAAAAATAAACTGTCTTTGATCTTTGTTCTACCTGTGCAGCCCACCTACACTGACATTTTCGCTACCTGAACTATAAAATTTTAGCAACATTAAATGCTAACATATGTGGGTAGTAAAACAACCGTGTATTATGCATCATTTCATAAACAAGAGAATTCGCCGAACTGACCGGATTAGAGCTAATTCAGGAATACAAAAATATTGCAACGTTTATAAACGCATTTATGTACTTCTAGATTCGCTTTATTTGAACTTTTAGGAATGAATTTCTTGTTTCTTGTTATATCTTAAATGGCAAAATAATGGATCAAAGTTTATATGGGAGACCTACCATTTGTCAAGTTTAATGATATAAAAATCCAAGGACTGACAATGTGGGACAGATCAACGATCAACTCCTGTCACATGTTAAAGGTTATGTTGTCGAACAAGTCTGAATTCAAAGTCATAACTGCCCGTATGTATATCCTATAACCCCGACCGATTTGCCATTCCATTGAATTGAGCAGCATTCGTGATTACAATAAAAAACTCAAGGAAAACTGAAAGTAGGTGTATATTTAGTATATTTAGCACTCCACACTTACTCTACACTCTACACTTACAGCATGTAGTGTGCAAGCGTGGATGAAGAAGCGCTTCGACTTCGCAACGGCTATCGGCGCGAGAAGTCTCTCGTTGGTAACTGTAACCATGTTTCGGTAACCAGGATTCTATCCATGATGCGAAGCGAGAGTGCTTGGGATGCCACCGCCTCATTTTAAGAGTGCAAAACTATCTCTGGGTGAAGAGCAGGGTTACCTCTCGCCAAAGTAGTCTCAGCCTCAGCCCCTCGCACTCCACGTGGTCCGGTCGCCTGTTGTTCAGCAGGCGGCCAAGTCAGTTGGGGTTCACAGGAATTTCCTCTCTTACCATCTCAGGCCACGGAAATAGGACTCCGAGAGGGAATAGTGTGTGGTTTTAATCGGTTCGAGTCTAATATTGCCTTGCCGTTACCGGGGTGAGGCAATGAATTTTACGCAGACGAATATTATAAATGCGAAAATGAGTTTGTTTATTTGTTACGCATTCACGTCTTAACTACTGAACCAATCATCGTCCAATCATTGTGATTTTTGTTAAACACATTAATTATGGATATGCAGTTTTACCCACGTGTATATTTCGATGACACTCGGCTACTACTGTGGAGTTGCAGGTTCTTGACCACCGTAAGTAGGATGTCTCAATCCTTGATAAAGAGGCCCCGCTGGGTCCGAAACTAGTCGGGTATCCCCGAAATATACACGTAAGTAAAACCGTATATTCATAAACTAATATGAAACTCACGAAAGTTTTTGAAACACATTGGGGGTACAGAAAAAAGTAGTTTTCCTGTGGGATAGCTAACTTGATAGACAAAATCTATATTAACATGAGTGAAGCCACGGGCAAAATCTAGTTATTTAGCCTTTTCTTGAAAACATGGCGATATATTATAACCTACAATAAATATATGAAATGAGCTAAGCTAACCACATTTATTGTTATTTTCAAACCAGTTTGAGGTCTTTGGTAGCTTTTCGTCGAACAACAGTATATTTTATATGGCTTAGCGACTTACCCATGCATTGTTTACAATGTTTGTGCACACAACAGAACTTTATTGTATCGTTTTGTCTAATAAATTTCTGTAAACGACCAACGTAGTACTAAATACGAGGCCTGACCAAATTTTCGTGGCTCGTTGAGTTTGGATGGAGGCCAAATTCAACAGGTAGATACGCCCTCTTGGGTGGTTTCTTTCAGGCCAATAACCCTGAGAATGATATTAGGCTGTTAGATGGGACGGTTTCAGATTATCTTCAATAGTTATGTCATGTGTTTACGTGATAGTTTCGTGGGGTTAAAGAAATTTATGGAGATACGTGGACAGAAACAGCAAAACAACGCCACAAAGGGTCTAGAAATCTTTATTTATTTATGTGAAAATTTATTGCTTCCACATTTACTTTTATATATTGCTAAATTAGTAGAGACCTTTTGGAGAAATCAAATATGAGAGGCCTTTTGGCGGTCACCATTGTTCACAATAGTTATCACTACTTTGGTTAGAGGTAATAGATTGTACAGGATAATAAAAGAAGTAAATGGAGCAAGCAGTGCAATAACAAATGATAGAGTAGAATGGAAGAAAAAAAAATATTGCACCGACTCCAAATAAAATTGTTAAAAAGGCAGGCAGATGATAATATATTTTTTTTATGGTATGGGGGGCAAACGAGCAGCCGAGTCACCTGATGGTAAATGACTACCGCCGCCCATGCGCATCTGCAACTCAAGAGTCACAAGTGCGTTGCCGGCCTTTAAGGTGGGAGGTGGGAATAGGGGGAGGGTGAAAGAGGGGGAGAGGGGGGAAGGGTTATTGCCTCCGGTAAGCTCACTCACTTGGCGAAAAGCAATGCAATCATTGCTTTACTGCCGGTTTTCTGTGAGGCCGTGATATCACTCCGGTCGAGCCGACCCATATGTGCCGAAACACATTAAATATACGTACACTCAAAACATCAAGTGTTTAAAATATCGAATGTTTGTTTGATCCAGCACGTTCAACGCATCGCTTGAACAGGCTAGGTTAGGTTAGAACTGCGACCACAACGCACGAGCCGACCAAAGCGAGCGTGCCGCGGTAGCGGCCGGTGAGGGCCAGAACCGAATTCTACTGTAAAATCAAAAATTGTTGTTACAAACATTATATATTTTGAACACTCGGTGTATTGAGTGCACGATATATTGAATGTTCGACTTATTAACCAATCGATAATAAGAACGTTCGATTTATAGATAAATTGATATTCGATTATTTGGCATAGTATACCCGCTTTACAGCGAGGGATAAAAAGAAATGTATGTATTGTATTGTATTTTGTATTTCTATTTTGTTCTGTTTTTTTATGGTTAATCTCGCTTATCTTTAAATTTACCAATAGGATTCCGAAATGTCTTTTTGCATCTGTTAGCCCATCTTGACGAATATATATTATATAGAATATAATTTAATTAGGAGCCAAGAATTAACTATAAACTAGGCGAAACTACGGGAGATGGAAAGTAAAGTGTTTATCTAGTCAACAGTACCTATAGATATTTTACAGTGAATTGTAATCAATGATTACAATTAAAATGATTATTAATCATTTTACATTTTAGGGCAGCTGAGCAGGCAAACACAAGTTAATAAAAACTAAAATCATTTCGCAGTGGCATTAATAATTTCTGGATTCGTGGTGCGCTTTAGCAGGCTGTTTTCTGCGGTCCCATGAGAGGAGTCACGAGATCTGTCGCCGCCCATTCGTTCTGTCTTGAGCTGTGACAAGTCTCGACAGTTAACGGGATCGTATCCTCAGAGATGCTTTAAATGTATGCGATTGATTTTGTTAACATGTTATGGTATAACAGTCTAATATTGACGAAAATTTTGTAAGCATTGTAATGGTTGTAATTAAAATGTAAATGGTCTAAATTAAAAAGACTCGTTAGATACCTAGCTATCTATTTACTTACATCTAACTCGGCGCTGTCTTCCACAGACGTTTGCGTAGCTCGAAATTATCAGATGCTCGAGAGAGTTTGTCCAGGTATAGTTATGGAACAGAGACTTAAAGAAACATGTGAAATAATAAATCTACTAGAGTAATTGACAGGCTACGGTATTTGCATTCAAATGCACAATTCCGTCTTTCTCTGTGGTAGGATAGGTTAGATTATTTTAATTTAAGATTCACAGCCATAAAGCAGTTGGTCTTTGACCTCAATAAGCAAGATTTCCAATGCATGTTATAGACTGAAACATAGAACAAAAGTCCATTTTTTTAATTATTTACATAAGCTTCTTGTGTCAATTATATCATTCTTATACCCTAACTAACAAGGCAAAGTTCACGAAAACCTAAATTAATATTTACTTAATATGCCTAATCATAATTGGGTTAGTCCCTTAATTAAGTATATTTGAAAGTAAGGTTACCTTTCACTATTTACCGCTCTTAGACCCCAGGGAAATTCGTTTCAGCATTTAGTTGTTGTTTTGCCGTCCTGTAGACCCCTCTCACGTTTCGTTCCTTTGCTAATTTTACTGGCCATCAAAGAATTCTCTCTAGGCCTAGCTTTATTACAAATATATTTCGAATGTCGACGATAATTCACGAACATTATTGAACTTTGTATGTTTTATTTCAATGACCAGTATAAGTTGAACTGTGATGCTGTGTTATGAACTTTCTGCTTTCCATATTATGACCTTTCTGGACACGTGTAAATTTTAGTAGTGTTCAGTTAGTTATTAAATTTATAACACATTGCAGAAAAGAAGTGCTCTGCACTTTTATTTCAAGCCAAAATGTTTAAAACATTTTATCTTTTGCACTCCTACTATATTTAAACTTAAGGTATTCCGAAATTGCAAAATATCACATTCGTACGTGCGGGAAATTTTGCTTAAAAACGGGTACAAAGGCTTCACGTATTACTTACTAACTGCGCCCCGTGGTTTCACCCTCGTAACACCCGATGCCGTGGGAATATCGAAATAAATAGTCCATATGTTAATCCAGATCTCTAGCTATCTACATACCTACCAAGTTTCATCGCAATCGGTTCAGTAGTGCTTGCGTACAAAGGTAACAAACACCCATACATCCTCACAAACTTTTACGTGTATAATATTAGTAGGATAGATATTTCTTCTTCCTATTTTAGCGGTTAACTATAGAACCAATGAGATTTTATGTTATTTACTTTAAATGGACTACCAAATTTTGTCATAAATGACAGACACTAAAGAACCAAGTGATTTGAAGTTAGTAATAGTACACACTCATATATCTATGATAGTCTACAACTAACCTTTTGGGGTCGCTACACAGTGTCTCCAACACTCGCATTGTTATCGTCTAGAATTCAAATAACGACACAAAGCACGTCATATCTGTAAACAGTTCTGTATAAATATATTTTCGTTCTATCCATCCGAAGAAGAACTTTCAACATAGAAAGAAAGAGAAAGAAAGAAAAATATTTTATTTGTATCTTCAGTTATAACAATAAATCATATGACTTAAGACTTGGGTGGTACTGAAGACCAAATAGGGTACCTGCGTCAGCTAGTGTCGCAGATCGCTCTGCAACGCTGGTATTCTCGCAGGCCCCAATTAGATTTAAATATCTATATTATTATGTATACATTATAATTATATTCATATTTTACATATAAATAATCAATACATGTTATATAAATAATCATATACTATATAAAATTTACTATACATAAATACTTGCATTTCACACTATTTAACCAAACAAATTAAATAATTATAATTTTCCTATATTCCTATGTGTATTTTCGAACGCAACTGTCATCTGTCAGATAATATTAATATATTAATTCTAATGGATTGGTAGGTAGTTATCAATTGTTTATTGTATTATGTAATTGAAAGTAACAATGTTAGTGTATACTGAAACTATGTCTTTCTATAATATGGATACCATAAAAGTAAGTAAAGTTGCCGCACATATTGACTCATCATTCATCATAGATGATAGGTTAAAAAAATATTCTGTAGAATAAAGAGAAAAACAAAAGTGGAGCTTGTGAGGTTTAAGATTGTAGGTGTAAGCACAGAATACATAATAGTACAGGTACAGAAGTCCCACTCCGCCAAATTATTTAAATAAATAGCGAGTAATAATAAAGTCATAATTCAGGTCGCACAGCACTAGTTACCTACAGCTATATTCACCTAGAAGTTGCCTCTCTTTCTATTGAGTAACTCTTATCTGTTCTGACGACGCTGCAGCTTTAGGATTGTCTTTTTTTAAGAATTAATTAATCTGAAAATTTAATTACCAGTTAGTTATGTGCATATTACTCTACATTTGTGAACAAATAAACCTAGGCTAGGTACTAATCACTCGATAGTCTAGATACGAACGGATGACGCGACGCCTCACGGGAGTGAGAATCGAACTAACGTGCAGCACGGCTGGTGCGCGGCAGCCCACTGAATTTTTTCACGATTAGTTGACTCTGCCGTGTACTTTTTGCTTTATACCTACACTGCGGAGTCGGCCTGGCCCGGGTTTAAGTCAGAAAAACTTCCTCGGTTCTTACTTTAAAAGTCGGATCTACAGCCTTTTAGTACTTGTTCGTGTTAGAGTCCGTTACCACGTAGCCTCAATATTTTGACTGTGTGTAACATTATAAAAAAATCATAGTATTGGATATAAACATCGATAAAACGTTTATAATCTTCTACACGTTTAAAGAAAATCTGAATAGAAGGCGGTTCGAAAAAATCTCTTATTCAACTGAAAAACAGTGCTTGACTTGACCAGCATTGCCAATGTGTGAACAAAGGAAGAGGAGCAACGCCCTCGAGCCTTTCGCATGTCTAGTACAGGTCGAGACGATATTTGCAGTTGCCATTCCCTTAAAAACTGCACCTCGCAACAGTCAGTCGAATGCATCCCGCACAGTGTAGCTTCTGATTGTATAGTGTAACATTAGGTAGGTATTTCGAACAAATATACTCGGAAAAGTAAGTAGTATCATTCGTAACATGTACATAATTATGTAATTTGGGCGACTAGTCACCAGCAGTAAAACAGCACTACGCCTGAATAAGTTTAAATAGCGCAAAACAGTTTCACGGAAACATTAACAAGTAATACTTAAAATATTAATGGCTTCCAGACGTAATATTTTAAAAGCGGATCCAATTTGAATCAGACAATCAGTCATTTCCCACAATTTATCACGTGGAAGCCATTACTTGATTAACCGACTTTCCGCCATGTTTTTAATTTGAATATATGTTTTAGTTTGTATACTATTCATTTATTTGAGTCCTCTATATTTGCAAGAACTTTTACATATAATATAACTAGCAACCCGCCCCGGCTTCGCACGGGTAGCAAGGCATGTATTGATTATTCCGACATCTTCAATAATCATCGTCATATTTCAGCCGTTTAACACAAAACCTTAATGAATTATACACCTAAACCTTCCTCATGAATCACTCCGTTAATTGGTGAAAACCGTATGAAAATCCGTTTGGTAGTTACTGTGTTTATCGCGAACAGACCGACAGACAGACGTGGCGGCGGACTTTATTACACAATATTATATTTAAATATTTTTTCTCTCAAGTTGTTTTATATTTATGAAACACCGCAGACATTCACTATGGATTTGTATTAAACTAAATAACAATGTACAAGTCATACGTAAGTGTACCTATGTGAGGGATGGCGTTGTATGTATGAGTGAATAAAATATTATGGATGATACCAAGGTTTTACATAGTTTTATCTATTGCAGATTTAATATTATACTAGCTGACTGCCGCAACCTCGTCTGCGTTTGAAAATTTTCCTCGTTTTTGCAACATTTTACATTGATGCTCCGCTCCCATTGGTCGTATCGTGGTGGTATATAGCCTATAGCCTTCCTCGATAAATGGGCTATCTAACACTCAAATAATTTTTAAAATCGGATCGGTAGTTTCGGAGCCTATTACAAAGCCTACTTAGTAAGATGCGTACGTAATTGTTAAATAAATTGACGACGATTGAGAAGTATATTTCTAACTAGCTGTGCCCGCGACTTAGTTCGCGTTTTTTTCGGAAAACAGCAATTTGTCGCTTATTGCATAGTACCTCTTTCTCCAGGCAGGATTTTTTATACTGTATTGGCGGTGAAACAACCTGGAGCGTACAAAAAAGGTTGTTTTGGTTGCTTACACGTGAAATAACGACATAATTTGGCCGTGGTAACATTACTCATTTGTTTTTCGTGTAGAAGCTCACCTCACCGGGCTATTGGTGAGGCCGTATATCAGGCTTAAATCAACTAAAAGCACACGGTGTGCTTCACAGCACCGTTTATGAGTTGACCGTCGGTACGGCGACGTTTTGCCTCCCATGATCCACCCAGCGCTGGCTAGCGGACACCTGGGCGATGTCCAGACACCTCTTCACGGGAGACTCTGCTTCGGGTGAAGAACATAAAACTCGTCTCATACACCCACGGCCACTTTTAGCGTACGCACGAGAGCGCGAGTGAAAAGGTTCCACCTGGAAGTTTTTCTACCGAATCCACACCGTCACCTCCTCCTTGCGCGAGATGTTCTCCTCGCAGAAAATCGTCATGAAACAACTGTGACAACCTAACATCTCGATTCGTCCGACCAATTGGGAGACTCTTACTGTAGTCAGTGTTTGCTTCTGAGCTTTGTTTAGTCACGGTGTAACGTAAGATTTCACACTACTGTAACCGAACGGAAAATAAATGGTCTGAAAGTGTAAAAAAAACTTCCCCGGTTACATGTCAATATTTCAGCTTAGTTGTAATTTTTCTGGCGATAGTGTCTGCCATGCATTTAATACAGTAAAATACTGTAATACTAACAAAGTGTTAAGTTAAACTAACAACTTTTTTTTTGTAAGTCATATATTATATGCTTTAAATAAAAATTAATCGCGAATCAACGCGATCACGTATTTAAAACCTTTGCTTTGCCGTGGTCGTGATCACAGGCCTGAAGGTACTGTAATACTTTTTAAATACCTGATCGCGTGAATTCCCGTCAACATAATTATTATATTATTATGGAACGCAAAAGTTTAAAAGTTTGGATCTTCTTTTTCTATAACTCTATTTATAAATATATGTATATTTACTGGACTGGCCTGATGGTCTAGTGGTTAGTGACCCTGACTGCTGAGCCAGAGGTCGTGTGTTCGATTTCCACCCAGGACAAATTATTCTCTGTCTAGGTGTAATTTATTTATAATATGTATGTATTTAGAAATATATAAGTATATTTATCAGCAGTCTGGTTACCATAGTACAGGCTCTGCCTAGTTTAGGATCAGACGGCCGTGTATGATGTGTGTGAAGTTGTTACTATTATTAATGCTCTGAAACATATTTATGAATTTAATGGCTGCGAGAGGCAAAATAGCTCGTTGGCATAGTCAAGAACCATCTATCGATTACTCTGGGATCACCAAACAAAGAAAAAAAAATTCCTGCTGCTTCAGCAATCACCACAGAAAAGCACGATACCCTACGATTGAAAATATACATTCACTATAACCTGCGCAGGCACTCAAGCTATTATACTCAGTTTCAAGCATAACATAGCAGTAACTTCTGAGTTTATCGTGAACATACAAACAGACAGACAGAAAGAGAGATAGACAGATAGACAGACAAAAATTGTTTGAATCGTATATTCGGCATCAGTATCGATATCTTAATACCCCTCAGTCGTTTTTTTTTTAAATATATTCAATGTACAAAATTCATCCCGCTACAGATTTATTATAAGTATAGATGAACATACATAAAAAAAAAGAAATATGTATATAAACGGTCGAATTGAGAACCTCCTTTTTATCGTCGGTTTAAAACGATATCTAATAAAATTTAAAAAGTAAATTAGTTTTTATATAAAAAAAACTTCAAAAAAAAATAAAAAATATCAAAGAGGAATTCGATCCGGCACCCAATCTAGTAGAAATCGTACTCTGCACCAGATAAGCTAAACGCTCGCTAGAATGTGGTTCGAAATAAGTATATACGTTCTACTGACGTTACAATGTTATTACAGCTTTCATTGATTTTCCCGTGGGGACCAAAGTTTAACCCGGGATAAAAAGTACCTGCGCAGCCATTCAAACTATTATCATACTAAGTTTCAAGCATATCCCTTGAGTAACTTCTGAGTTTATCGTGAACATACAAACAGACAGACAGACGATATCGATATCTTAATACCCCTCAGTCGTTTTTTTTTTTAAATATATTCAATGTACAGAATTCATCCCGCTACAGATTTATTATAAGATAGATGTCAACTTATTTTAAGCATAATAGCAAATAGCGCGTTGAAAATGTAAAAAATAATAGCTAAAAATAAAATAGGTAAAGTATAAAACATATTGTACTTATATGTTAAAAAAAAATAAAAATATACCTACATGTATAATACCTATATACATAAAAACCCTTATTATATTAATTTTCTCGATGTCTATGTCTAAATTGTAATCGCTATGTAATAACATCAGTGGCAATATCAATTCACATTTATGTCTCACTAGCTGGGCCCCGTGGTTTCACCCGCGTAAGTCCCGGTGACGTGGGAATATCGGAGTAAAAAGTAGCCTATGTGTAAATCCAAATATCCAGCTATCTACATACCAAGTTTCCTTACAATCGGTTCAGTAGTTTTCCTTGAGGGGTAAAAAGCATCCATACATCATCACAAACTTTCACGTTTATAATATTAATAGTAGGATATCCGATCCCAATTTTCATTTAGAGAACTGTTCTAATTAATTCCGTTATTTTTCACCAATGACGTCATTCCTGAAATATTGCAAAACAATTCAAAGCTTTGTAGTACTTTGGAAATGTGAACTAGTTTTGCAACGCAATAAGGTTAAGTGGAAAAATATTTCGAGCTAGATGGTGTACTACAGCAGCGCTTTTACTACGAGTTTTATAAAAACTGTTTATCTTATCCTAATTGTGAAATAGCTGTTCATTTAACGGTTTCCATACTCACGAATAATTGAGATACCAAAGATCTATAGTTTTCATATCTGTAAAAAGTTCTAGGTAATTAGATTTGTAACTAAAATTACAGTTACCTACTTCTTTGATTTCAATTTATCAAAACCGATAAATGAAGGCAAGGGACGAAAAACAGAAGATTTTGTAGCTTGAGAAACAAATACGATTAGAAGTTAATAAAGGAGAGCTGTCTCCACCACCATGTGGGACCTAGAGAGAGAAAGAGAGAGAGAGACTATATTTCTTTAATTATCGCTACTGGTGAATAAAAGTTTTATTTAAATATTTGTAGTACGCCACCGACTACCGCTTATTTTTGTCTGTTGTTCTACCGAAGGTAGTCTGGAAGACATCGCTTTTAGCGATAAGACCGCCTGCTTTACTTACCGTCTACCGTTCGTAGAAGTATGTTTTAAACACTTAGTTTAAGGTGTTTAAATTACTTTAAAAGCATAATAAAATTAAAAATACGCTTATTTTACAACATTTTAAACATTTAGTAATAACTTCCCTTCATTGTCTACTGGAGTATTAAAAGTAGTGGAAGCTTTAATAATAGAAAAATGTTGTTTTCCACTCCGTTTAGCCGCTGCCTGCAGAATCTCAAGATACTTTAAAATCTGATCATACATACATAGCGAAGCATGAAATGATCCTAGCGCTTGTATTCTTTTATAACTTTACTTAATCTCGCACCACGGAGTTAATTTAAAATTTCTCTAGCAAAGTTCTAATATAGTTCTACATAGTTCTTCAGTGCAATATTAAATTGAGTAATTCCTAGAAATTTATTTAGTCACGCTAAAGACAGTAAATTAAGTATGATTAATATTATTTGCTTTTAAAAGTATTCGAGAGTTGGCACTCATTTCTCTAAGTACAAAATCTGAACAAAATTCATAGAGCTTTTTACATTGAAAATATGGCAAATGGAAGTTTACGTTACTCATGCCTTCCAAATCCTTAAAAAGATATAAAAGTGTTTATTGCAAGACAAGCCGTTGATAGTTTTTTGATGATTTATCATACACATAACTAGAGATAGACACGTACATCTTTGTTTCATCTGATACCGAGCTACACCATGGCTCTGAAAAATAGGAGAAAAGAGAGAGAGATATATAATAAAAGATATGAGAATTTAAAATGCCATTTTAACTGCTGTTTGAAATAACCTCAAGGAATCAAAATCAAAATTATTTATTTTCTATTGTAGGTATTTTTGAATTGTCAGGAGTAGAAGTCGGTCAGTATAAGTCGATCGTGAAGCTAGTTGCCTGTTCCAATACGTAGATCCTATGGAGCAGAACAGGCAAGAAACTCCAAGGACACCCTTTTTAACTTATTTTTTTTTTACAAGTTAGTTGTTACATCCTTCTAATATTATAAACGTGAAAGTTTGTGAGGATGTATGGATGTATGAATGTTTGGTTGTTTGTTACTCTTTCACGCCAAAACTACAGAACCCAAACTAAAACTTGGTATGTAGATATCTACTTTTTATCCCGATATTCCCACGGGATCGGGACTTACGCAGGTGAAACTGCTTATAAGCACAATTTAATGTGAGGACAATGTAACATTATATTTTTCTAAAATATTAAAAGTCACAGAGCTGCTAGGCAACATAGGGAATTTACTTAATACTTGATTGACTACTAATTTCTAATTAACAAAAAATAAAAACCTATCATACATGTCAACGTGTATAAAATAATATCAATGTTCTATAATATTAACAATCTTAATAATATCAATAAATATATAGGTACGTCAGATAAAAACATGATGAGTACTTTACAATGTGACTGTGGAGCAGGACCGGCATTCTGCCAGTTACGTTTTCTCTATAAGATAAAAATACTGCTATCCTTAATTATACCGAAAGAATGTTCAATATTTAAAAAGCAAATTTTAAAAGTTTTCTGTTAATTAGGAGAGGTATATTTTGTATTGTTCTTTCTGCTATTCATTTTGTCTTTTTTATATTTTCTAACCTTGAAATAAAATAATTGAGGAAACTCTTGCTAAAATTGTATTTGTGAGTACAGATGATGATAAAAAGTAAACATATTTATAAGTAGAGACGAACACTTAAACATCATTATCTCTTGAGAAACGTGTTGTAACAATTCGGCACGTATTTTGAGATAGTTTGGTTTTCTTTATTTTTATTTTTTTTTTTATGGTAGAGGCCGTAAACGGTCAGACGGGTCACCTGATGGTAAATGACTACCGCCGCCCATGGGCACCTGCAACTCCAGAGTCACAAGTGCGTTGCCGCCCTTTAAGGTGGGAGTAGGGGAAGAGGGGGAGAGGGGGAAAGAGCGCAAAAACGGGAGAAAGGGATTAGAGGGGAGGAGAGGGGAAGGACGGGAATAGGGGAGAGGGAAGTGTTAGGGCATCCGGTAACCTCACTCAGGCGACGAAAAGCAATGCAAGCATTGTTTCAGTGCCCGTTGTCTGTGAGGCCGTAGTATCGAGCGGAGTCGAGCCGGCCCATACGTGCCGAAGCATGGCTCTCCCACGTAAAAATATATTCCAGGAATACTATCAAAATCTTACTATTATTCCGAGTTTATTTTTCAAATAACTAACATAATATCACTGTGTGCCTGTAACTTAATACCGTTAAATGAATACAGCAGCTAAGGTAGCAACAGGTCAATTAGGAGAGGTCATGACTAAGTGAAACGTATTGACTTGGCGGCCCGCTCAGTTTGTTATTGTGTTTACCCATTATAGTACAATCGAAACTAAAGCCAATTATTAGTATAGTTGAAGATCGCTCTAAAAATTCTGAAGCTTTGGATTACTTAACAGGTTTTCATTACATATTTAAGGAAAATATGTTGACTATTATATTTTTGCCAATAACCATTAGAATCTGATTAGTATATTATATGAGCGTATGAAAAATACAGGCTTTCGTTACGCATAATAGCTTTCTGCGTAAATACTCAAAATTTCGTCCGCCAAGTTTTGCGGACCATAATGTTCTATACAATCTAGACCGTTGATAAAGACATTAGTTCCATTTTGCACGTCCAACAAATTGTGGTATTTTTGAAATGTTTATTTACGATGTTTGTAGGAACATCATGCATTTAAATGAGTTATTTTTCATGATGTTTCGTTGTTTTATTAAATAATTATTTGCACTTGACCAACCGTTTTTTATGTCATAGTTCTTTGAAAGACAAAATGACAAATAAATTAGAATCATCATCCTCCGCGCCTTTTCCCAACTAAGTTGGGATCGCCTTTCAGTCTAACTACGATAGGGCCGCATTTCGATATTTTACTTGAAGCGTCTGCCATCAAACCTCCACAATCCAAGCATTAGACGATATCGCAGTTCTTAAGTACTTACTTCGATCGGGTTGTCTGACTTTTTAGGGCTCCAACTACCCTTAACGAATGCCACAGATGTTCGTATGGCAACGGGGAACGACGGCATAACCAAGGCACAGACGGTGCTTAATGTATTAAGAATGGCCACCCATCCTAAGACTGACCCGGCTTGTATTACTTAACCTTGTAATGTGCTAACCTACTCGGTTACCACTTAGCCACGAGCCCCTCGACAAATAGGTTAAAATGTTTTAGTATAATTTTATTTAAAAAAGTGGTGTTAAAAGCAGTTGTTGTCCACGCTAGTGGTATTTAATACATTAAAAATGAATGTTTGTTTGTTCGTATTTTAAGCGCTGCCGAACCGTTCTTCCGATCATCATGAAATTTGCATACACGTGTACGGGTGTCTTTCATCCAGGTCATATAGCAAGAATTTAATTTTTGACATAAGACCTTAATTGGGAAAATATCCTTTCCCAAGAATGGCATTCTTATCTAGCTTGAGTAGAGACTCCTACCTTGACAAAATCTAAGGGCTTTAGACTCTTACCTACCTATTAAGAGTCGTATTTACTAGTGGTCAAGATACTATAATGACCGCGTCAGGTGGATTTCTCCTTAATAGTTAAAAACCGAAATTCAACATCATTAATATCTGTCAATTTTTAACAAAGCCGTTAATGATATACATTGAAAAAACAAAAATCTTTATAGGTACTGCGGAAAATAGACTATTTCATTAAAAAATATGAGCACTTTTCACAATATTTCGTTACTTTGTTTGTTTCAAAAAATTTAATGCTCTATTTTCAAATGTTTTAAATAAATTGCAAGAACCGTATCTCAACAGTATTTAAGTACCTTTATTATTTTAACTAAGTTCGTTCCTGAAATACCTCAGTAAATACCTAATATGGATTTGATATGATGTACGTATTAGTAAACCCTAGGATAATAAATAAAACTAATAATGTATTTTTTTTAGTAACTTCTGTTTATAAATACCTTTATTTATGTATATTTTTGTATAATAAATGAAAGCCTTCTTGATTATATATAAAATGCAATATACTTTATTATAAATACAGATAAATATAAGATATAAAATATAGTGATTAAATTGTACCGAAATATAATATGGACAATGTGCGATCTTATATTAGTTTGGATAGATTTGAATAGGATTCAGAAAGTAGCTAACATAATCGAATTTATATAAAATTATATTACAAAATATATTTTATTTTATAAATATATTCGATAATGTAGCGTTAAAATAAATATAAAAATGTTAAATTTATATTATTCAAGTTGACTTTATTACTTACTACTCACTAACGCAAAGTAAATATATGCCAGTCTAGAGACAGAGCCGTAATAACTATGTGAATATTTACTAGCAAGTAGGTACCATGATAGGTCATTAAGTAATATCATAAGTTTACTACAAAAAGTATCTAGTCAGTATGACTATGATTTTTACCTATATTGTAGCGTTCCGAAAAGTATGTGTCATTTGGATCTTCAACCATCCCTACAACTATTGGCTTCTCAGGCACTCTAAAAATTAACTTAAGTCCAAATCTTGCTTACTTTTCAAGTAAATCAACACAATATTCTCTTCGTTATTGAATTATAATCGAAATATTATCTCTTATTATATAGGTACACAATAAGTTTCCCCAACAACTGCTTTTTATGCCAGAGGCAACGAAGCATCATTCACTTTAAAAATTAACTTCAAAGCCCAAACCTTGTTGTAGTTTTTAAGAAAATGAACACACTTTTCTCTATTTATTAAATTACAATCGAAATATTATCTCTTATCATATAAGTATACATGGAGTTTCCCAAGTGCTTTTTTGTGCCAGAGACAAAGAAGCATCAATTAGACCGGCCTCATACAACGGAATGTTCCTTCATTACTGCCGTTATGTGAAACGGGTCTGCCCGACTATTTGATTAGGATTGAGTGCCTGCGATCCTTCGTGAGCGTGAATTTCGATCGAGCTGTTGAAGGGTTAAAACAAATATGTTTGTGTTAGAAGCGTTATTAATTAAAGTGATGAATATTACATTAGTATTATCGCACATACTGAAATATAAAGTTATTGTAAAAAACGTTTTAGACACGGGTAGCAGGTAAAAATGTCGTTAGGGTTTGATAGGTATTCAAGTCCTCATAAAATTAAATCCCACAAATATTATAAATGTGAAAGTTTGGATGGATGGATGTTTGTTACTCTTTCAAGTCAAAACTACTGAACCGATTGCGATGAAATGTAGATAGCTGGAGATCTGGATTAACATATATGCTACTTTTTAATTCCGATATTCCCACGGGATCGAAACTTACGCGGGTGAAACCACGGGGCGCTGCTAGTGTTTAATATAAATATATAACTTTGAAATTTAATATTTGGTATCGTTTTCAAGTTTGTTATCAATGTCTTAAACCGTAAAATCACACATTAAAAGACAGTAAATTAATGATTTGACGATAACAAAGTATGATATCACAAGTTTATATTTATTTTTAATAAAAAAAAAGAATGTTCAAAGTCACTACATAAAACAAAGACCCCGCCACGTCTGTCTGTCTGTTCGCGATAAACTAAAAAACTACTGAATGGGTTTTCATGCGGTTTTCACCAATAAATAGAGCGATTCATAAGGAAGGTTTAAGTGTTGTTAAGGTTTTGTGTAAATTGGTTGAAATATCATGATGATTGTTGAAGATGTCTCTACCACCCGTGCGAAGCCGGGGTGGGTTGCTAGTAGGTTTATAATTGACGGAAATATCGGTGAACATACATAACAAAAAAACCCATACAGCCGAACGTACAACGTCCACCTTTTTTGACGTTCTATAATAAGCTGAATTAAATTGTAAAGTACTACTATTTTATTATTATATCAATAAAATTTAAGTCCCCTGAATTTGCAATAGAGGCTACAGTAATCTCTTACCATGAGGCAGGCCGTATGCTTTGCCACCGATGTGGTGTTTTTTTTTTTTATTATTTATAAGCCATTTAAAGTACTAGAAATGATGTATACCTAGACGCGACAGTTCACTAATGTTTGACAAAAAACGAATGACAAATGATCATTTTAAAAATAATATTATAAAAACTAATCATTTGACAAACATCTCATTTCGCCAGTAATCATTTTACAAAATACAGATTCAGCAAATGTTTCTGTTTCGCCGGGGGCGCTCCACCGTGGATGCAATCATGCGTACAAAGGCGCTTGCGGAAGAAGCAAATCATAATTATAATTATAAAAAAAAATATCAACTGTATTTTGAACAGATATAGGCTAAAAATTTTCGACTAGCTTATAAGAATTGCTTCTGTTCATGCTTCGGCCTATGGGCCGGCTCGACCGGAGTGAAACCATGGCCTCATTACTTTTCACCGCGTGATTGAGGTTACCGGAGGCCCTAACACTTCCCTCTCCTCAATCTCCCCTATTTCCGCTCTTCCCCCTCTTCCCCTACTCCCCCTTAAAGGCCGGCAATGCACTTGTGACTCTTAAGCGGCAGGTGCTCATGGGTGACGGTAATCATTTACCATCAGGTGACCCGTCTGCTCGTTTGCCCACTATACCATAAAAAAATAAGTTTCTACATTTCGAGCCTGTCTATTGCATGAAAAGCACCATATCATAATCCTTCACGTCCCTTATCCTGATCATTATGAATGTGTATGACGACATTCAAACACTCCCAAAATGCAATAACGATTATACTCAAATAAGAACCTTGGAATACTACAATAAAGTTGTTATGTTGTTGTCAGCTACGGTTATCACAGAAATATCTACGATGATTTCAAAGATAACAGTTTCCAAGAGAGGGAATGATCTGGAAGGGCTACAGTAAAAAACACCGAGGTATGTAGATAGTTCATCCTTTGAGATATTTATTATTGAAATATGTCACTTACACACCTAAGATATTTCAATAATAAATATCTCACTATCACACAATTACTTTTTAAAATCAAAATCATGTATATTAAATGTGTAATTCGGGACTTAATCGCGATAATATTTAAAAGGTACAATACCTCTTGGTTACCCGACGTTTCGATCGAATTGCACCGATCGTGGTCACGAGTGGACTGGTGAGAGCTCAGTGACGCCTCCGTGAAGTGCTAGTTTCGGCAACTACCCGCACTTGGTCGTCACTATTTTTATTTTTATTCGTACTTTCGGTACTTCGACACACTACTCTTACGACATCCCCCGACTGATGTCGAGGGTGTACTCGCTGACGATAGCATTTACTGATGATGGGATTCCAAGACGTTGATAAGCGGTACCTATCTTCTCGGTTAAAATTCTTATGCTTTTTTCTTTCGACTGCTTAACGTACTATTTTTGGAGAAATTGTGACGGTTGGTTGAAAGGACCTGTGGTTGATGTAATTCAATCCAGTGGTTTGGACCTGACGGTTTTTTACAGCTGTGACGTGTTCTTTGACCCGTTCTGCGATCGTACGTTTGGTCTGTCCGATGTACGAACTACCACAGCTGCAATCTACCTTATACACACCTGGCGTCTGTAGAGGAACAACGTCCTTTGGTGTTCTAAGGATTTTGCTATCTTCGAGTGTGGACTAATTACAGTCTTAATGGAGTACTTCTTGAATACTGTTCCAACTTTGTCCGTCACTCATATTCACACTTTAACATATGGCAGATATGCTGGTACTCTGTCCACGTGCACTGGTTTCGGGTTCCTCTTTGGACCTTTTAAGCTCTCTCGGTAGCCGTTGAGTCTTAGTACTTCCTGAACGTGAGTGAGCTCGCTCTCTAAGTGTTCAGGGTCGCACAGGTCGTGGGCTCGGTTTGTTAAAGAAGCCACAATGGATTGCAGATGACATGGGTGATGGTATATGAGTGGGCGTGTAAGTACCTGTCTGTGTGTGTCGGCTTACGGTAAACAGTGTATCTTCATATTTGTCTCACCGTTCATTTTACATCGAGAAATGGCAACGATCTGTCTATCTCCATTTCACCCCCTTGCTGTTACCCTTCATGATACAGAAGACATCGTCAACGTATCCACAGCTTTACGTGGAAAGCTTGCAGGTCGATTGCATCCTCAAAATGTTCCATACAGATGTTGGCCATGACTGGTGCTACGGGGCTACCCATAGCCGCTCCGTCGATCTGGAGGTAATGCTACCCACGGTAAAGGAAGTAGTTACCTTCTAAACAGTTTGTAAGCAAAACAATGTACTCTTTAGACATACCGTTGTCAGATAGCTTGCGCTCGATGACGTCAAGGCAATCCATAATCGGAACATTGGTAAACAGTGACTCGATGTCAAAACTCACCATTATTTCATCTGGTTCCAGGTGTATGCTCTTGATGATGTCCACAAAAAGGCGGGAATCTTTCACGAAAGATGCAGTTCTCCAAACCAGAAACCAAAGCGATTAAGTCCCGAATTACACATTTAATATGTATCAAAGTCGCGCAAGTTTAAAACAAAATCATATAATTAACAGATAGAAAATATGTGTATGTCTTTAACTTTATAATTATTATGTGTATTTTTCATTTGTATTCATTCACTATAGTGACTACGTTGTATTGTTTTGGCTGATCACTGTCTCCCAAAATACAGGCTATAGTCTAGTTTGGGAATCAGTACTAGTAAGTATTGTACTAATTCTAAGTCATAGAATAAGTTACACACATTGTCCTCCATTTTTGTGACAATAAAAATATTATTTATCCATATCGGAAATCGATTCTCTAAAAATTTAGTTCGTTTTTTTTCCCAGTAAAAAACTTTACTTTGCCTAAAATTATGCGATACACGCCGTCAAATTTCCAAGCGTTAAATAATATCAGTTGAAAATCGTAAAACAAATGAATTTTCCGGCAGAAATTTTCAATGATTTTCCACTCAGAATGATGGTCTAAATACACTATTTCAGGATTCGGTACGGTGTCACTTACACTTTGTGTAATGTTTACATAAGGTATCATGACGAGTAGATGCAAGGGTACCAAATCGTCTTTTTTGCGTGTGGAAACGCACTGGAGTTTTCAGTGGGGTGGTCTGTCGCAATCGAACCGACTAAAACCACAAGATGTGCCATACTGCGCCTTAAATAGGAGGGATAGGATGGAGGCCGGAAATAAGACATGAAGATTTTTTAAGACATCCGGACCCTGCCCGCAAAAACACTGGGACCACCTTCGGGTAAAAACCTTTCAATTAGGCGATGCCCAGGCACACGCGGACGTTTTTATAATACTATATATTATTTCACATAATACCTACTTAATTTTGTATTGTCTATATTCACATAAAAAAGGATGACATCATTACGTTTAGACTGTTAGGGGACATGAATAAAGTTCCATTTCTTTACTCATGTAGTTATTGTCATGGGGCTTAAAATTATGAAACTAGCAATTTTAAAGATCAATTTTGTAGGTTACCCTTTTCAAATCTTTTACCATTGAAAGTGAGTGCGTATCTATTTACACACATACATTTTACACGTTTATTTGCGTCATCATTACGTCAACGCCACTTCTAGTTACAACTACATCAACGTGGTGGTAACCGTTTGTTAAATGAATTTCGGGAAAACTTTAACGTTATACTTTTTTCAGTGTTTGCCAAAGAATATTATACTCTGTAAATATATATATAAGGTTGAAAAACCTATGTGGATACTTGGCCTTGTAGTATATTGTAGCATTTCAAACCGCGATAGCTAAACAGCATCATAATCTGAGATAATCTAGCGGTGGCAGGTAAACATGTAAGAGCTATAAATATAAGTAGGTTATTGAGCTATGTACTTTTAGATATAATCAGTATGAGTTATTCAGGAAAGGTCAATGTGTCCTAAATGATAAATTTTAAATGACGGGTAGTATATATTTTTTGTGTATATGAACGATTCGATTCCTTATATTTTAACGGTCATCAAATATTTATAGATCCTCGTAACGTTAGACCTACCTACCTACCTACATTACCTAACAACTAAACCAAGAACATGATCGGTCATTACAGCGTAAATAAACGACTCACACGTCTCCAAAATGTAGTGGGTAGAGTGAATGTTTAGTATTCGGCTTCTGCTAGCAAGTTCTTCGTAGAAAACACTACACTTTAGCACACACACTTACAAATTATTGTTCACACGCGTGCAATTCTTAATTTGATGGGAATATCACTATTTTAACTAGAAAGAAAAGTTCTTGGCAAAAAATGTATACAGTTTACTAAATACTCACGATAAATGTAAAGATGTAATCGAATGTTGAAAAAAATACTTATATTTTCTTTATATTTTACGCACTGGGTTGGCAATATCTAATACCTGAAATCAATCTAGTCCCTTAACAATAATACGCTTAGGTACACATATTTTCTATAAATTGAAGTAATTTTGTAAGTATTTACTATTGTTCCCAAAAAACGTTTTATAAGTTGTTCCTGATCGATTCCTACCTAATACGTAATTATGCAGAGTCACAACCATCACATTTGCTCTACCCACTGCACTAATCGGTATTATAAATAACTCACATCAACTTGTTGTGGTAGAGCAGGAAGGAAATGACGAACCTACTTAAAAAAATACACACCTTAAAAAGGCTTTAAACTATCCAACAGTGCAAGTACTATATTTACATATACCGACATACTATAGGCACATATATATAGTATGTATTTATAAATTATGTTATGCGTGTCTTGGCATTTTGCACCCCTCTGTGCCGATGCGGAATTCATTCGTGACGGATCGGTTCAAAGAGCTCAACGTACCTGCAACAAACAGCAAAGGGTTAGTGAAAATTTTTTCTTTTTTATTAAATTGATTTACAGTAATTTAAAACAAGAACTTAATTTTAAAGCTAGATTAGAATTGATGGTAGAATGTAGAACAATGTTCTTGTTATCTCGAGGTTAAGAGTTAACTGTAAAATATACCCAAAGAAGCTGATTAGTATAGTGAGGCACAGGTGACATTCATTAAAAATACTCACACCTAGAAAACAATGTTGCCTAAAAAATAATAATTGTTCACATACACACATGTATCCCTGAAGGGTAGGCAGGGATGAATTAAAAACTATAATTTCGTCCCACTCACGTATTACACCAACAACTGGGTATTCTGGAAACAAAAGAAGGAGAAATTGGGCGTATATTGAAAGGGAAACGTAGTCAAGAATTGGCTATTGCTGGGAAGACTAGGAAGGAAACTATCTAGCTAAATATATAATTTACTAGCAACCCCGGCTTCGCACGGGTACTAGACATTTTTTTTTTTTATGGTGTAGGGGGCAAACGAGCAGACAGGTCACCTGATGATAAATGACTACCGGCGCCCATGGGCACCTGTAACTCAAGAGTCACAAGTGCGTTGCCGCCCTTTAAAGTGTGAATAGGGGAAGAGGGGGAGAGGGGGGAAGAGCAGGAAGACGGAAGAGGGGGGTTAGAGAGGGGAGAGAGGGGAAGGACGGGAATAGGGGAGAGGGAAGGGTTAGGGCCTCCAGTAACCTCACTCACGCGGCGAAAAGCAATACAAGCATTGTTTCACTGCCAGTTTTCTGTGATTTCGGTCTTCAACAATCATCATTTTTAAAAAAAAATATTTTTTTATTTTTTTTTTATTTAAAAACTTTATGCACAATGTGTACAGAGGCGGACTTAATGCTAAAGGCATTCTCTGCCAGTCTACCTTAAGGTGATGTAGAAATGAATGAAGTAGGTGCATTAAAAGGTGAGATAAGAATGAGTGAAAAAGGAAAAAAAAAGGCAAATAAATTAATATATACTTAGATACATACATACGAGAATATTTAAATATAAGTATGAATATTATAAATACAAAATTACCTTTATATTTCTACTGTTCTGATGACTCCTCCAATTTACGGAAGAGGAGAGCACGAACCTTTGTTTTAAATGATAGGCGACTAGGTGCCATCCTGATTTCTTGCGGCAAGGCGCAAATTACCAAACAATTGCCACAAAACGTTAACAAATTATACACCTAAACCTTCCTCATTAATTACTCTGTCTATTGGTGAAAAACCGCATGAAAATTCGTTCAGTAGTTTTTCAGTTTATCGTGAACAGACAGACGCAGCGGGGGACTTTGTTTTATAATATGTAGTGATTGTGTATCTGTCAAATTATATGCCAGCCTTATTTCAAATTTTGTCTTCTCTCTTCGTGTGGCATATCAATACTACTTTCAATTTAATACGTGTTTGTGTATCCTCTTCAGAGTCCCTAAACAAATTTATAAAATGAGCCCCCCTTGCCCTTCCTCTTCGTACGATTACCTAATATATAAAGGTGATAGATGTCTCCTCTCTACAAAAACTATTGGCATCAAAAATAGTAGTACTAATCTTTTATTGCTGAGTGAACTACAGACTGAAATATATCTCTAAAACAAAAAGATAGAGATGGAGACTCTTAATATGATTACATTGTATCAATCATACATATCACACTTCTAGACAACTTTCAATTCAATATAAAACACGAAAGTTCACTCAGACCAAACAAATACACGAAGCTTGCTACAGTTATACGCAAGCTCAAATAAAATTACTTCAAGTGTCGTTATATTATTTTCTCAAACTATTCAAAGTCACACAAATATGAGATACATACATTTACAGCCTTAGATTATCAAAAGAGAGAAAACGTCCATTACATCGTTAGAATGAGAAGTTAAAAATAAAATGTCCCAAGTAAAATCAAGCTATCGATTTTTTTTTGTTTCATTCAGCGTATTAGTTTTTAGCTGGTTGCCATTAGTTTTTAAACAAAAATTTGTTATCGCCACATCAAAAACTATAATAGCTGATAAAAAGTTCACTATTTAATCAAAATGAGATAAAAGACATTATTACGACTAGTTGTACCGGTAGTGCTACGGTATTGGTCGGTTGACAATAGTGGGGAGTTAAGAGGACCGGCATTATAAATTGATAACAATATTTTGAGTGCTGATTGAGGTACGAACAACTTAACAGGTACTGTCATATAGTGATGTTAATAGTTTACCAATAGTGGTGAAATTGTTTTTAACACATTTAATTTTGTAATTACTTCATAAGTCTGATGACCTATGCTTTAGGATATACACAAAATATTGTTATCTCAAATATTCATAAAAATCAGGAGCGTATAAAATACACGATATACCTACCTGTATTAGGTAATAGATCATAATATACTGTATCAGTATTAAGTATATCATACATCTAATTCCTAAGATTCCTCATAACCTTAGATGATAATATGTTATGGTATGTCAGAAACAATACGGAATCAGAATGCTCTAGAATTTGGAGTACGGCTTATCTCCATAACTGCACATATTAGTAGCTAGGTACTGCACAAACATTTCAGTTATAATAAAGCATACCATTGTAAAATCATTGGTTAATGTTATGTTGAAAATGTTCGAGGCATTATTGAATTGTGAAATTTATAACTGGACGTGTTGTTAGCTGGTTAAATACAAACATTTCTATATCATATTCTTCAACATCAGTATGATGTTAAATAAATTCCCTAATAACTCTTCTATCTAACGTTAATAAATTAGATAGATAGATATATTTATTTATTTGTTCGCAATATAGTTATTCCATTTTTCTTTTTACTGAGAATTCCTTAGATTAGAACGATAAGAGACAAATAAAAAACAAGATTTATTTACATATAATACATTTGAATAGATTACTTACTGAGACAACAAATGCCTATCCTTAATAGGCAGAAGACAATAAAAGTTGTTTGAAGAACTGTCCTATCACTTATTAAGATTTTTACCAACTATTCAAAAATAATGATTAACAAACATGCATACATCCTTACAAACTTTCACGTTTATAATATTAGTAGGATATTAATGTTGATTTTCAATGAGGTGAATAAAATAAAACTCTACTCTAATAAAATAAATAGAAGTTTCTTCCCCTCCTCACTTTTAATTCCAGGAATAACTCTGTGGGCAGTATTTTGAAAAAAAAAAACAAATTTACAAAAACTGAATACTACAGCCTATCCACGCTTTAAAAAACAAGTAGAATAACCGGTGGATTGCAATTTTATTATAGACTGAGGGTGGCAACCAACGAACGGTGTCTCTGAAACTGTATATTGACTATTCTTTTATTTTGTATTTGATATAATTCAAGTAAAAGGTATAAATGCAGACGATTACAACTTTATACATTTCTTTATAAGGTGAATAGATTCATCACCTATATACAATAAAGCAAAAAAGAATCCTGTTCCGGGGATGGTTGTAGTTAATAAATAATAATAATTTTAATCATAGATGACAAAGCAACCATATTATTATGTCAAGGCCCACGTTATTCGGATACGCCTGTTAAATTTCCCGCATTACACGCATATCAGCAAGATGGCCGACAACATCCATCTAACGTAGTAAAACAATATGCCACGCTAAACATTTCCAATGTATTGTTTTATAAATTAACATGACAACTAGCATAAATACTACTTCCTTACAATTAAAACCGTATAGTCGATTTGCATAATATTTAAATTAAAATATTTGTTACACTTGACAGGTAATAATGAAAATAGATGGCGGCCATTTTTTATGGCTTTCTTTTGTTTCTTATTTACTAGAATAGACGCTCCGGTAATTAGTACCCGGTATTACTAGAATAGCTTTCAAGTAATACTCTTAAAGTAAAATTTTTGTTGTTGTCAACGTTCAACTATTAGTTATGGGTTGTAAACTTGTTGTTTACTGCACATATGTACAAGGTTTTCGTCTGGAAAAGGGAAGTATATGTAAAAGGGTGGTCTAAAATAGCTTTGTACATTGCGCATCGTAGTAATATATACTTTTTGTCGTAGTCCTACGCTTATTTTATTTGGAGAAACTTATATGAGTTAAAGTTAAAGATTTAATAGTGAATGCAGAGATTAGTTGGGCTAACTCCTCTGGACCAAGCATAAAAAGTGGTAATTTAATATCAGATACCTGTAGGCCACTTTTTTCGAATTTAACCTAAGTAAATTAAAGAAGGACTAAAATTAACTAAGTATATATTTCGCCACAAAAAAGTAATGGTTTCTGTTGTTCATGCTTCGTGTTAAATATAGATTGCAAGATTGCATGACATTGTTTCGTCAAACATCCCAAGAAATATCGATAAACAAAATGTCATTGATAAGCAACAGTAATAGTTTAGATGCGATCAGAGCAACTCTTCATGCAATCATCGCAATCATCGCAATCTTAATAAATCTGTTTGATGTACTCTAACAGTAATAACACATTTGTATAATCTTTTGGGAAATACGCAATATAGCAATTTTGATAGAAGAGCTACTATCACCTCCATGTCAGATACAAACAAGGTATATTGCCATATGAACAGTATCGTTATAGTATAGTTCAACAAATATGGTACTCCGCGTTCTACTTTAATCGAATTTAGAATTTCTTTTTAACCTTAAAATCTACATCAAACAATAAAATATTTAAATTCTATTCACAACTCCACAGCAAAAGGATATATAAATCAAAGCGTAAAAACTGCAATTAGCAACCGACTTATAACTAAAACCGCATTTTAGGTAATAAAACAAAATGTTTCCTCCATATTTCTTTTGATGTTTTCCAGTCCTTTGATTCTAAAAAACTGTACACGGTTTTAAGCCTTAATTGCCTTGCATGTGCGAATGAATTAATTTGTTAAACGATCACGTAATTATTTTTGTGTCAAATATAATTATGTAATGACATAAGTACTGTTGAATTTTAAGGTACTGCAGGTTACCACTGCGCAAAAGCCATGATATAAAGCCTATAATAGACTCAATCCGTCTAAAATAACATAATTCTTCCAACATGAGATATATTGTCAGGATTGATTGTAGTTTACTCGCAACGCGGGTGACTGGTAGGTATATCGCTTCTTGCCAAGTCTTGGTGAGCATTTCTGACAAATCCTTTCATCTTAAAGAGGGTAAATCTTCCTACCTGTTGAGAAGCGCCTATGGGCCCTGGTAAAGTTAAGGTTATATATTTCTTACTATCTTATTGTACTTATTGTAAGACGGTTTTCAAAACTTTTTTTTTTGTTTTTTTATTGATTATTAGAACTTTGACGTTAGCGTCTACAAACATACATACTAGCACATACAAACAAAGGCTTATTTTTTTTAAGAGTGTGGGATAACCCCTTCGTATTTTAATTTAATATGTTTGTCATTTTCACTGTTTATCTATTCCCATCTATTAGCAGAGAATGTGTCAATGTTATATCGAAGTTACACAACTGTTCTCATATTTTATTCTGAATAAGTTGAAGTCACGTTTATTTTGAATACTGATGAACGGGTTTCAGGTGAAGGATGTGGGTAAATATGTGAATAATTTGTGTATCAGATCGACGTGGTGAAGCAATAGTAGGTTGTGTAACATACAAAGTTTTTTTTGGATAGACAGTGCCGTACCACATTTCTTAATTTGCAACGGCCACTAGCGCTGTATAGAATATTAAAAAGTAAAGAAAGTGAAGGTGTGTGTGAATATTAAGTGTGGAATAAAAGTAAATTATAATAAATAATACAAGAGAGAAAAAAAAACATTCTTTAGATCAAACGAAAGGAAGTTGTTGGATAGGAATACATTAAAGAAACACGCACTAATTTAAATATAATGTTGGCAACGTGCGAGTGACGCGACATTCTCAATACAAACACGTTTATATGTACTAGTAACTATGTGCTATCACAAAGACAGTGTGCTTGTTTTCCTCCTCAATAGCAGAAAACATATACATATATGTATTGATTGAAGAAACACTTCCAACCTAAAGAAGACGTATTTCCGCTGAAAGTATTTAGTAACATTTATAGCCAACGTAATTGTTTATCTACGTTTCGGTTTTGTGCTTGTTTTCTTACTTTTATTTTATGATGTATAAAAACAATATTAATAATGGGTAGGACCACTTGCATAAAGTTGTTCACCTTCTACTGCAGTCTCAGTCCCGTTCCCCATCCGAGACTTGCAGTATCTTTTACTCTAGGTTCCTCTCCCTGACCATTATTCTTTATACAACCTAACCTTCTTCCTTCATTCCCGTCTTAAAAGACTACATTCGCAAGTAGGGTCGGCGTCAGTTAGGCGGTCGGCCATAAAAAAACCAGCCAAAACCATGAGGAATATACATAAACTTCCAAGAGTTCTGACTTAAACCAAAGATTTGAGAGGCCTGCGATGTTGACGGCCCGAACCAAATTATTCATGTTTTTTTCCCTTTTACATGCTGTTTTTTAAATCTCGAATGTAACACGAATCACATACCAAACACTACATTCCATACAAACATAACAGTATAAAATACTAAAAGTGTAACGAGTGTAAAATCCTTAAGCATTTTAAAATGTAAGTGCGCAGTTGCTCATTGGTAAGCAAAATGTATGATAAGATCTTAAAACGTGACACGCAATTGTTAACGGGTCGACCAAAGACCTTTAGCCTGGAGTCGTTATGCGGAAACGTGTGGTTTTATCTGTGGGCACGGCAGTTCCCCCGCCAAGTAAACACAGTCATGGCTTTACCATCCTTATCTTGAAGCCATTCAGGACATTTTCGACCCCTTATGACTTAGTTGTGGATAAATCTAGAAGCTTGAGTTTTCAGTGACAAAGAGAGCATAATATAAACAGGTATATTACCAAATTACATTCAAATTGAACCTCTGGTTTAAGAACGATTGCTAGTTAAAGTTAATTTATTTTGTCACTGACTTTCAGAGATCACCAAAATTTTAAGGTACTTCTAGCAGACACACAAGCTTCAAATTTTGAACACAATTAGTGTCTAGTTTATAATATAAGAAAAAAATATAACTACAATTTCAGTCTCGTTTTATTGGTATACAAACTGCATAATAACTTTGTAATTCTATTAAATATTTTGTATAAATAACTAGTAAATTTGGTAGATAGAATGTGATTGACTAATGATGTTTCCTTTAATAAAATTACAAGTTATTCAATTTATGAAAGAAATAAAAATGTCTAATATTGACACGGTCACTATAAAATGTTGTTAGTTAACAAATTAGGTAACACTTAGATCTCACACCTTTTGGCGGTAGAAGAACTGCGCTACGATTTGCGAGACTTGGTTTTTATATGTTATGTTTTTAATGTTATGTAGTGTTTACTTGTTATTTTTAACTTGAACTTCAACTCCGCAAACCATACACAGATACTTCGGCCTTATCTAGTAAACAACCGCTTTATTTTTTCACGGACTTCAAAACAAGAGGATCTTCGCAATCCAACGGTAACATGTTCAAAAATATTTCCTTTTTATTGTTGACATGTTGAAATGAAGCTGTTAGAAGGCTTCAAAAGAACTAAATATAAATAAATATCTAACATATCAGAAGATCAAAGGGTTTCTAGGCGGGTACTGGTTTCTTAAACTTACTTTTTAATATTTTACTATATTTATATTTTTGAACTCGAAATTACTCCTCTTTCATTTGAAATCGATCAAACACACACGAGTAAAATGAATAATCAGTTATAAAGAAAGTAAAAATGGTAATATGTTGGCAGACTTACTTCTATGATTACAAACAATGCTTTCATGTAATTGCTGTCTACTTTTTGAGTGACAAATTCACTATATTTAATACCAATGCCTCTTGTTTACATGCTGAATGTAGTAGTGAATAAGGCATTGACATACCTCTTCTAAATAAATAAACAAACACTTTAGTTGCATGGTTTACAACATTTAAGTCGGATGTGCTTGGTGGAATGCCTTCAATCTTAGCTGACGGACTGTATGTAGCTGGTATGAGAACGTAACATATCTTGTAGATATTCTTGTGTATCCCGGTTAAGGCTTAAACGAACCTCTCGATCAATAAAGGATTATATATGTCTCTGGGATCTGGTATATGGCGAGCCTCGCCATCAACAGACGATTATCTATCTCTTATTGGACATGACATTTGTTACATATATAAACATGTAATATTATCCCTTTTTAGTAAATTAATAACCTTTAACATGAAATATTTACGAATATTTACGAAAACAAAGTTCTTAAATTTAATAATTAAAAAAAAATACTGAAATAAATAAGTACGAAAACCTAGGTATGTTAACAGAACTAAACTTCACCCAACTTAATCGGAAAGAAAATCACATACATATAATAATATCGTGCTAAGTTAATTTTTAATTATACATAAGTACTACATTACTGGAAAGCTCCGATATACGCATCCGATCGCATACAAATCATACAGTTCTCCGTACACGCGGCGTACGCAAGGTCTTCTAAAATATTAACTGAAATGATTTGTTGGAAAGAGCGCCGCTTGTTGCAAAAATTATCAAAGCGACAATAATTTATTTAATATATAAACAGTAACACATACGTTACATGTCACTTGGGGCGAAATATATCAGAGTTAAAGAACCATAAAAACCATTCCTAACTGGACAAAAATCGTGGACACAATTTGTAACGGTCGAATGTAATGTTTACCTAAGTATAGGTAACTTTACTGCTCCGGACGGTAAAGAATTAAAACCAAATCGTGACATGGAATGACGTGGAAATAAACATAAGGGAATAAATATAAATATATAAAATTATACATACATATATTATTTTTTATTACGTTATTGGTTACGTGGATTATAACAGTTATGTGTTTAAATCCTCAACTGCAGTTAATTAACAATTTTAACACTTTACTTGCAAACAAGGGCTTTCCTATAACAAATCACGGAATTCTGATTTAAGCCATTAGTCGAATATATTTTTAAATTTGTCAGTGTACGTTATTAAGATCAATCTACAAAAAAAAGGTACCAAACAACGAGTTATGATAACGAATCCTGGAGGTAAAAAAAGGACTAAACAAGGTCAAAGAAAGGTGGTGTTTAGTTAACTAACTATTACAAAAACCACTACGTTACTGACCAGGCTATCAATATTTGCATTAAAATTGATATCGTGAATCCTGTTTAGTCTTAAAGCACGTTTATTATATGGGTTACTTACTAGAAAGTCTCACAACCGTATTTATGTAATACGTTTCCTCATTCTTGCCTAATGTTTGTTAAATTTTGCTATATTCTTATTTCTATATAAAACCGATGTATCATTATGATGTATTACATTTCTCAAACATACGTAACAGGTACAGATACGAGCATAAAAGTGCTACTAATCCAACTAATATTATAAATGTGAAAGTTTGGATGGATGGATGGATGTATGGATGTTTGTTACTCTTTCACGCCAAAACTACTGAACCGATTACGATGAAACTTGGTATGTGGATAGCTGGAGACCTGGATTAACATATAGGATACTTTTTATCCCGATATTCCCACGGGATCGGGATTTACGCTAGTGAAACCGCGTGGCGCTGCTAGTATTATAAACGTGAAAGTTTGTGAGTATGGATGTATGGATGTTGGTTACTCTTTCACGCCAAAATTACGAAACCGATTGCGATGAAACTTGGCATGTAGATAGCTGGAGACCTGGATTAACATATACGCTCCTTTTTATCCCGATACTCCCACGGGATCGGGACTTACGCGGGTGAAAGCGCGGGGCGCTGCTAGTATTAAATAAAGCTTGTTAGAAATACAACTCAGCGAGTCCAGAACATTGGAACATTTCTAATGTTTCATGATGTCCGACTTACATTTCAAGACAAAGCACTAATATGAATCTTGTTTGAGACATATCAAACTCATAGAAGTTAGAGTACTTCATATAATATGATGGTCTCATAGAGTAGCAAAACTGGTATTATTATAATAAATTTGTTAAATTGAAGCAAGATTAAGAACAGGATAAAAGGAACTTGACTCGCCTGTTGGTCTGGTGGTTAGTGACCCTGACTACCGAGCCAGAGGTCGTGGGGTCGATTCCCACCCAGGACAAATAATTGTGTGATAAGCACGATCATTTGTTTTTGCATCTTGGTGTAATTTTTCTACAATATGTATGGATTTAGAAATATATAAATATGTCTGTTATTCAGCCGTCTGGTTACAATAGCAGAGGCTCTGCCTAGTACAGGCGGCCATGTGTCAGGTGTCTCAAACGTGTGTGTAGTGTATTATTATTATTATACATATTATTATTAAACTCGACAGTTGTAGTCACCGAACCACAGAAGTGAGTTCATTACCACAGATTACTGACTAGTTTCTACGTAACCATTTCTAGCATTCTTACAACAATAGTTATAATAGGTAACAAAGCTTTAGGTCGATTTTACGTATAATAACGTTAAAATTAAGAGTTTTCTTTCATCCTAATTTGTTCATTCTAATTAAATATCAGACCGAAATTGAGAGGAGTAAAAAATAATGTTACAAAAATACAGAAGAAAAAAACAATTCAGTTCGTGGGACTGTCAGCTAAAAAATATATAATACAACAAACTCATTGCAAGCTTTACTCGCTTATATATTTTGATTCTATAAGAGTAACGTCGTTTATTGCTTCAAGGACAAGCCATTTCAAGAACGAATTTTCTCAATTCGGCAGACATTTTTTGTATACCTATAACATATAAATCAATAATGGAAGTAATGAAAGAAGCTTGTCCAGAATTAGATACTGAATCGAATTCAGCAATTTTTAATCGACGAAAAAAAAAGGAGGTTCTCAATTCGACCGTAAATATATATTTATTTATATAGTCAGTATAAGTCGGTCATGATTAATGAAGCTAGTTGCCTCAACCAAAAAGTATATCCTATGGAGAAGAACAGGCAAAAAACTCAAAGGACACTCTTTTTAACATGGTTTTTTTACGAAGTTACTTGTTACATTGCTTATCATCTTGAGACCTCTTCTTTGTACCGGTAAAACTGGCATCATTTGGTATAGGTAATTATATTTTCTTTATAAATGCAACAAAGTTGACAAAAAGGCACAAGACAGGACAGGACCTTTAAATCTTAAGTCACCCTAACCCTCATGGAGTTCTTGCGACCGTGCTTATGGTTAATTTAACACAGAATTAGAAATGCTGTCCGTCGCCTTCAGTATTACTAACTCAAACTCAGTTCCACTTAGTCACGATACCAGCTATGCCATACCTCAAAAAATGTTCTTTACTTACACCTACACAATGAATTCAGGATCAAAACAATACCGACCCGGGGCTAAGGGCTTTCTAATATTTTCCGGTTCATGCAAAGAGCACTTCTTAAAATTAACAGGGGACCCATTGTTTCGAAGTGGAGGAAGGTGTATTTTAAGATCGACCTCGCATATTTTGTGGCCCAAAGATAAATAATATTAACATTCATGTCACACTCAGAGTGACGACTAACCCCCGCTTATTAAAGTCGTAAGATCTAGAAAGCCACTAAATACATAAGAAATTTTTTGAGAAAATTCACTTCGTTGCTTTGTTAGTGAAAAAAGACAATGAAGTTATGGGCTGTGTAAGGATTTTGAAATATAAGTCACAACAGTTTGTAATGTGGAAATCTCTTTAGTAACTGTTAATGCATTCATCTTCTATATAAATAAATTCTGTTCATTGGTATCTAAGCATATCACCTTAATTATTGGACTAATTATTGGGCAGACTTTTCAGAATTTCGTAGTAAAATAACTGTAACTGTACGAGCTAAGTGTTTAGATAAAGAAAATTTAGAAAGGTTTACCTGAAGAAATCGAAAATTCTTGGAGAAATTGTTTTTTTTTTCTATAGAAATAGAACGAATACAAACTAACTTATCGAAAATCGACGGAAAATCATCTGTCGGTTCAGCAATTTTTTAATAGAAAATTTGAGCATTACTAGGCCCTTAAAAAGACTGGATATTTTGCCACCATTCCGAGCACCCGAAGTTGCATGTCAGACACAGATTATGTCACTCTTAACGGCAATCTCTTAATTCAAGATCTCTTAAATAAACAACTCTGAGAAAACTCAAATAAACAATTCAGCAATAAAGTGATTACTCAGAACGTATTTAACGATATTCTTATTAGTGCGATGAGTTTTCAAATTCTAAACAACATTCACCATCTGTTCGCTGAAACGGGGATCAAATGTTTTCGTTCGCGTGGTTTTATTAGCACTATAAAGATTTAACATTTTTCCGCAGTCAATACATAAATATTAGTAGAATTTGTTTGAGATTTTCGAGTAAGACTGACCATGGCGCCTCAATTTTAACAGTGAGGGATTTTTACTATCTATATATTTATTATAAATTTGAAATTAACTCTGTCTATCCGTCTGTTGCTTTGCACGCCTTAACTGCAGACCCAATGTTAATGAATTTTATTATAGGGGTAAACGGACCTTGGAGAAATCGAAGTCGGGGGCACCAGTTATTTTATTATAAGTATTTGTTTCTAAAACATATTTTATTCAACGCAAGGGGTCTCTTAACGACAGAAAATAGAATCGATTTCTGAAATAAATTCATGAAATAGGCAATATTTATTAGACGATCAAAAGGAGTAACAAGTTAACCTAGAACTGTGTAGATTCTAAATGTACTGATTAAACTAGATAAATAAGGGTTTATCTTATATTGGAAAAATGTGAAAATAAAAAGAAACTTTCAGCTTCGTTATCGTAAAGCTTGCTAATTGGGATTTGTTTATTATGTCAGCAGTGCCTACGAGTTGGTTAACACTCTTTTTAAAAATAAATTTAGCTGTCGACGCCGTTACAATAAGGTTTAGAAAATGCCCAGGTCCTTCTGGCGTTAAACCGTTCTTGTACATATAATAGTGTATTATTATACACTATTTTCATACGTGTCTACGTCTATTAAATGTTGTATGAACGTTAAAACACGGCAAACACATATTATTTATAATAACTAAAACACAAAATATGTATATTGAGAAGACAATGACATCCTTCTAAAGCTTTGTTAGAAGTTACGTCTATTCTCAGCTATCCCATAGCTATCCTTAATGAAAAAAAAAAGAATAAAATGAGACGAGCACCGAGAATTTCATACAAACTTGTTTGTTGAGAGTTCGTCCATCTTGGGAATCAATTCTTGAAGACTTTCAAAAATGTTTTGCCGAGAGGCAAACATAACTTTGCCGTTCTTGTACTAGTTTCCTATACACCACAGACAATTTTCCAAGCGCAAAATATAAATTTGTAAGCGCAAAAAAATGTTTTTTATGTGACTTAACAATAATTTAACGAGTTTCGGTTTTTTTCCTTTACTTGTGCTGTGAGATCTTGCTTCTCGCTAAATTTCATGATTCTAGTTAAATGGAAAGTACCTTCCTTATAAGGTTTGATTTACATGTAAAGTGTTAAAATTGATTAAAATATAAGACCTCTGTGGCCTTATCTCTAGATTGCGTTAATTTAGAAGCTTGATTTTTTTACAGTTCAAGGAACCGCAGACTTAAGTATTTGATGTTAATTCTTCTTGATACCTCCACGCGTACACGAGAAAAGAGGTGTTGACAGATAGACAGACCGACACATAGACAGATAGACCGACACACAGACAGACAGACAGATGAGGAACGGAACCCTAAAATAGGTCGCTTTCTATCTTGAGTCGCCAGAGACTACTCAAAAAAGTTCAGTCTATCCGTGACCACGATCGGTGCAATTCGATCAAAACGTCGGGTAACTAAAAAAGATATTGTACCTTCTAATTATTACTGCGATTAAGTCCCGATTCACACATCAAATATATATAGTCGCGAAAGTTTAGAAACAATTAGGTACTCAAAAAAGATGATGACGAATAAATAGAAGCTAATTTTTGCTTCCTCGATTTCGGGAACATAGCGTTTCTGATATAACACCTAAACAGTGTGTGCGTTACGTGTTATGGGCTTCATTGACGGAACAACATATGGATTTTTGATTCGATTCTGACAAACTCAATTCACTGCATGTCAATAAGATGATACTAGGGAGTTTTACAAAGGGGTAAACAAATCTGTTTAACACAAAAACAAATATGTGGAAGCCTTTTTTTATATTTAGGTATAATTTAAAAAACGTCTCAGTTTAAATATACTAATATATACAAAAAAATGCCCCGATTCCGACCGATTTTGTTATTACCCAACCTTCGACAACGTTGCTATCTTGAAGCACGCTATTTGTAGTCACACAGTCATCACAATATTTTGTATTTATCTTAATATAAGGCAGAAGTACGTTGAAGTCAAAAGTAATAAGTAAGAAGTACTGTTATCTGAGCTTATTTAATTACAGTGTAACCCTCAGCGAAAGGCCCGCAATGCCGTCTGAAAAGACCTGGTTGGGATTAATTACAAAATGTATAAAGTCGTACATAGAAACTTACACAGTACTCACGATACCTAAAGTAAGTAATCTAAAAGTCTAAAGATTTGTATCTAACCATAAATTAAAAAAAAAGATCAATGAGAGAGGATGCATTCATTAGTGTATAATATTATTAATGTTACAAATTTCAAAGCTGCGTAACGGTTTGCGTCATAATTTGTCGTAATCGTAACTCATAATTCCACATATTATATACGAGTTTCGGAGTGAACGATAAGGGTTTAATGATCATATTAATAACTTGTAATTTACTAGGACGTTACGTCAAATTTATTAAGAATTTATTTTAAGGTCACTGACAGACATATTTAAAAACAGAACTCCTCGAACATAAATTAGATTTTAAATTATAATTATAAAAGTGAAATTCTATGCGTTTGCATATTAAAGAGGGTTAAGTGTGGCAGCCCCGTGTCAGACCATCGTCCCGATCAATCGATAATAAATGATCGTGTAACCTTGGACTAACTTTTGCTATTCTATTTCTACTCCTAATGTCAATTCAACAGAAGCTTAATAACACCGGATCGAACTCATCGCACAGCAGTAACCATACAAAATCAATACACATGCACCCGCAGAATACTTATTGCATATGTCATTTAAAAGCCAATAAATACATCTAGTATGAGACCCTAAAATACTTTGGAGCAGAAATATTCTTGTCTTTCTTTTCATCTTCAAGTCAAAAGAAGTGTAAGAGCTTCTAATATAATAATATAATATAATAATATAATATCAGCTGCAATATAGATCAATGACTATCGAGACTGTAAAGAAGTTCTAACAATGCCATACCTAGGCGTCAAAGTGAAGAATTGTTTTCAAAACACTCTTGACAACAAACACTATGCGATTTTTGTTAGTTTAACTTGGACCGAAGTATCGTGGTATCGAGGCTGCAGGAATAATACGTTTGGGGACTCTGTATAAAAATGCTTGGATCCGTCACTAGTGAATTCGAGAGAAAAGATGTATCTTCATGTCACTGTTTAAACAAATAGTTAGAGAAAATTATGATCTACAACAGACACAGAATAAGACTTAGATTATTACATCCAAGCGAATCAGTTCCGAATCAAGCAATCTCTTCTATATAGTGTATATTTTTCTGTGTAAATAGTCATAGTAAATAGATTAGAAAAACTAAAAAAAAACCCGCATTAATAGCGAACCAAATGAAAAAGTAAAAAAGAATTCACCTCCTGGCTCCATCATCAGATCATCGTTACTAAGCCCAATCAAAACGAACAAAAAGTCAAAACGAATCATGTGAACCCAAGCTCGAGGGGTTCACTAGTAGCCATTGAGAATTCCACTTTCCATTTCCTGGCTCCATATCAGCTCCAAGATGCTCAATAATAGAATTGTCATCCGAACAAGGTAGGTTAGGTACAAAAGAAGCTTATAAAAGCATGTTAATAAATGCGTTGATAAATCGCTGCTTGTCTACATACTGATCAGATCACTTACCATGTGACAATATTTTACATCCAAAATATATGTAACTAGCTGACCGGACAGACGTTGTCCTGTCTTAACTATGAATATTGAATTCAAATTGCTACCCATAATTATTAGCGCACATTCTGTCAATCGCGCCAACTGTCAAACCACTGACAGTTATGTCAAAAGCGCTAAGGTTACATTAGAACAGTTAATATGGTCGTTTAGTTTTCTTAAAATTTCTAATTTTCCGCGCAACTTTCTTAATTTATTTTTTTCATTTATAAGAACATTCTCCTGACAATAACGAACATAAAAAAATGAATTAGCGAAATCGGTCCATCCGTTCACGCGTGATGCCGTGACCAAGGGAAATAGGGATTCATTTTTATATATATAGATTTATCATTTTCATTTTTATTTCGAACAACTCTAAAACTTTTGACCAACTCAAATAGCGGTGCCTCTCAAATATTCAGATCATATTTTTATCAACACATCACCCAGAGTATGTCGGCTTATCTGTACACAAACATTATATAAGTCTTGGCGTGTGTTCTATGTTGAATTTATCGAAGTCTGCTTGATAACGAATGCATAATAATTATCTGATCGATATTGTACACTATTTTACGTAGAAAAGTGTATTCTATAAACTCCTAAATGCTTTTGCATGTTGGTGTGATAAAATATTACAAAAATAGCCATAAGCTGAAACAGTTAGTTTGGCCCCGCCAAAGTTAAGGAGTATGGGTTTAGTTAAAAAAAAAATTCTAACCACTTAATAAGATTATCATCATTGGCCTACCGTTGTCTCAATTTTATTTGTAGTCGGCGCATATTTTTTTTTCTTTCATTCTACTCTGTCACTCGTCATAACATAATAAGATCATGAATGTATATTCTGCCTATTTTATCGAGGGAAGGAGGACGAAGTTGGTAGACATGAATATATAAAAGAACAAGCGACGAAGTGAATTGAGTATGATTTGGATATTTTATTCTCCATCGGTTTTTCGATTATCTTTAACAACCGGTAACCGTTTATATACCGTATAACCAAAAAAATTGTTTTCAATTTAGGTGTTAGTGTATTTTTGGTGGCTAAAACCATAATGGAAAAATCGACACTGTAGTCGCTTTAGTGTTGCGAGATACGCCGCTTTTGATTGTCTTTTACTCACTTACTCGCTTTATTTGCTTTTAGACCTTTGCTCTTCCGCTTTTTACTAATCCTCCTTCTAACGATTTGTTAATTAACATTTGTTTGACGTATGTCGAAGCAAAACATGTTGCCTGCTCCCTAAATAATTAGGATACGTACAGTAGTACATTGGGATAAAAAATCGCATTTCGCCCTCTAAAGAGCTTGTAAGAGTATAGAAAACCTGATGTATTACGTATTGTCTAAAAATAAAGAGATTTAATTAACCAGCAACCCTTATTACTACAATCCAAATATTGTGATTATTATCGCATTACATCTACATATCCAACAATTGAATTAAAGTTACTTTAAAAAAATGCTAGTATTTTAACTAGATACTTCTACGCGTATTAGTGAACTGTGGATAGTTGACGATTCTTTGTTTTTACTTCCAGGTCACAAAAATGTTTAAAAAATTAACAAATATCTTAAATAACCAGGAGATATTTAAATCCTTGTAATTATGTTGCGTGCTTAATTAAAATAATATAGTATTTTAGGTCAAATACCAAAGATGAATTATATTTCTACAGGAGAACAATAACGCAGAAAAATTAAGAATTAAAAAGAATGAATATTCACCCAGTTATGTATCGATATTTAGTTGTTCTTTAATAGGATCAGGGATTCTAGTCTCATCTAATGGAAGCTCACTTCACCTAGTATTCCCCGACGTTTCCAGTATCAAGTAATTTCCGAGAGCTTCTCGACCACAATGCATGTCGCTTATACCGACTCTAGTGTCTGTTGACACTTCGCTCTGATACACACATACATAAACAATGGAATATAATAGTATATACCTATTCTAATTTATAAAAATCAATGTACCTGTGTTTGTTCGTCTTTTATGCGCTGCCGATTTTATCCAAAAAAAGTAGGGGAGACCAGTCCAAAAGCGTATAGTTAAGGAGTTAAGGGTGTAAATCATTTAAATTCAAACAGGTATACCTAAGCACTAAATCAACATTTATTATTAGTCACTAGCAACCCACCCCGGCTTCGCACGGGTAGCAAAGCATATAATATATGTATCGATTTTTTTCGACATCTTCAACAGTCTTCGTCATATTTCAGCCATTTTACACAAAACCTTAATGAATAATACACCTTCCTCATGAATCATTCCGTCTATTGGTGAAAACCGTATGAAAATCCGTTAGGTAGTTATTGAGTTTATCGCGATCAGATAGACAGACAGACGCGGCGGGTGACATGTTTTCTAATATGTAGTGATAAAGATATTTAACAAAAAACAAAACATCTGTAAATAAAGTTATACTTATTACGGTTTTTTTAATAAAAATAAATACTTTTTATTGTACACCAAGAACAAAGAAAAACAAATATACAGAATCAGAAATTATATAGGTACATTAAATGCACAATGGGCGGCATTTTCGCAAAAAGCAATGTCTTCCAGACTACCTTTGGATGGACAGGAGTGTAATGATTTACGTGGGTGGTTTTGGTCTTAAAAGGTTAAAGAAGACCTTTATAGGGTTTATGCAGTCATTGAATATATTGCATAAATATAATACGTTCGTATAAATGCAAACATGGACAAAATCATATAGTCTATACGATTTTACCCCGCAAATCAACGTTTCAAGATGTTTTGCTATAATTATCTTTTAAAAAAAAGTATCACCGACTTCAATGTGCTTTTTAGTGGAAAGTAGATGTATTTTGTTTAAATATAATGTGGGTAGGCCAATCAAACGCACTGCTTCAATGAGACAGCGATGTTTCGAAGCAAACGAAAATATCATCGACGTATACAATTTTTAGATATTTGTTGATTTTTCAAAAACCACTAAACTGATTTAGATAAAGTTTAAATGGGACCACCTGGAAAATATACCCTTTGAAAAAAAATAATTTTCTTAATTTACAGGGGTCTTCGAGTAATCGGTGAATATACATAAAAAAAAAAGGTTCCGACGAATTGAGAACTTCCTCCTTGTTTGAAATCGGTTAAAAAGGCAGTTTTTGTTGCATATCTATACTTTATAAAACTAATAGCTAAAACATATTTGTGTATACATATAGAAATTTTCTAACGACACTATTAATATGATCTAAATAATCCAAGTCCTGTGTGAGCGAGGACAGCTTAGAACGGAACGAAGAGGGATAAATTTTATATCAAACTTTCTGTTTTGTTAGTTCTCTTTTAAGTAGTTTAGACATATGTACATCAGAACTTAATAATTTGTTCTATACATATAGTTACTGAATCGGAAAACTTATAACAGGTATACACAATGGCGTGGGTAACTCTTAGGCGTCCATTAGACGCTATGATATCGGCATTAAAATCTCATCATGCAACCGTCAATCACTGCGTTAGATGATAGGTTATTCGTCCATCACCGTTTTGATTGTGGCAAAACTGACAGTAAAACCTACCGTGTAATGGCTGCCGTACACTTACACGCTCGCGTCCACACATTTATATTTTTTGCGCGGAACCCTAATACTTTTTCCTTAATAAAAGTAGCCTAAGTTACTCTCCTCCGTTCCTATGATTACCCTGAACAAACAGACAGACAGACAGACAGACAAAATAATTGTTTTTTGGTATAAATAACGTAGAAATATTCAGATGTATTAAGTAAAAAGCTGTTATTGTAACATTACAAATAGATACTTAAATTTTATTTGTTTGTATGTATAGATATGTAAGTATTTAGAAATATATAAATATGTTTATCAGCAGTCTGGTTGCCGTAGTACAATCTCTGCCTAGTTTGGGATCAGACGGCCGTGTGTGAGATGTGTCAAGTTCAAATCAAATCAAATCAGTCTTTATTTCCTTAAAAGTATGGTATTAATAGGTTTTACATTAATACTATTATATAATATAACTAGCAACCCGCCCCGGCTTCGCACGGGTAGCAAAGACATATTCAACAATCATCAACATGTTTCAATCAATTTACACAAAATCTTAACAAATTATACATCTAAACCTTCCTCATGAATCACCCTGTCTATTAATGAAAACCGCATGAATATCCGTTCAGTAGTTTCTTACTTTATCGCGAACAGACAGACAGACAGACGTGGCCCTGGGGACTTTATTTTATAATATTACCATAGATTTACCATTTTAGATAGACCAGCAACAGAATAACGTAACTATCTAAATACCAATCATTACTGCGTCACGTCTCTCCTTATTTTACAAAAAAATAAGACCCTACCCACGCGTATACATCATATTTATCCGAACTAGGTCAAGGTTGAATCAACAACGTCATCGCTTCATGTGTAATCCCTATTTTTCATCATGAATATATAGACATATTGATCTGTCTAACTGCAAAATAATAAACACTTACACAATTATTAAACTACTAAAAAACCTGAAGAAAGAATTATGTCTTTCCTATTTTGAACACTGTTTCGTAAGTTGTCTTCAGATATCAAAATCAAAAATGTAGTAGAGACATCTTCAACAATCATCATCATATTTCAAATAAAAATCACAAATTTACGTGGGAGAGCTATGCTTCGGCACGTATGGGCCAGCTCGACTCCGCTCGATACCATGTCCTCACAGAAAACCGGCAGTGAAGCAATGATTGCATTGCAGTTACCGGAGGCCCTAATCCTTCGCTCTCCCCTATTCCCGTCCTTCCCCTCTCCCCCTCTCCTCCCCTCTAATCCCCCTCTCCCCTCTTCCCGCTCTTCCACCCTCTCCCACTCTTCCCCTACTCAAACCTTAAAGGGCGGCAACGCACTTATGACTCTTGAGTTACAGGTGCCCATGGGCGGCGGTAGTCATTTACCATCAGGTGACCCGTTTGCTCTCGTTTGCCTCCTACACCATAAAAAAAAAGAACGTTAACAAACCATACACCTAAATGAATATCTCTGTCTATTGGTGAAAAATCGCATGAAAATCCGTTCAGTAGTTTGTCAGTTTATCGCGAACAGACAGACAGATGCGGCTAAGGACTTTGTTTTATAATATGTAGTGATAAATGCGAAAGTGAGTTTGTTTGACGCTTTGACGGGTACAGAAAAGGAACCTTTTATCTCCAAAAAAATACAGTTCCCGAGGGATAGAATATAGATTTACTTTTTAGTTTGGTTTACAATTAAAATGTGTTTTTTAGTTTTTTTAAACTATTATTTATTTTTCACATTTTAGTTCAATTTATCATTACCGTGTGGTCTTAAAATTTTTCAATGATTATTTATTAAGATTGTAACTACCTTCCTGTGACGGGAGTGAGTGATTTGCGCGCCTGCTGCCTTCCTCGGATTTTGTCGCCGTTTCTCAGCCTCCCTCTCCGGAATATTTATATTAAACGCGTACTTGGTGCAAGACACTACCGTGTCATCGGATATAAAAAATCGTTAATCCTAAAGATCCTGATCATCATAATGGAACAAACTATTTTAATTATTGCATTGTCATCAGTCCTTGATAAGTGTGCAAAGTTTCAAATTATTCCGACGTTTTGAAGGGGGTGAAAATCAGGTTCAAAGATTCCGTTACATGCATACATACCAAGCTAATAAAAGCGTGTTAAAAAGAGACAAAAATATTATGAATTATTACGAAATAATTATTACGACACAAACTACTACTATTAACTGTTACTTATGCGTAATGTTAAGGCGCTACACGATCGTTAACACTTAATTTTCAAGGAAATAAGGTTTCGATCTTTCAGCATGTTACTTAAATAAAGAATTAAAAAAATAAAATGTGGTTTGATACCATGATAAAATCGAGAACTCTCAAGTATGTAGATTACAGTAAGTGGTTATAAATTTCCGACATTCATTCATTTATTGTTATTCATAACCACCATAACACACCCGTAAGTCGTCCATAGTGCTTTCAAATGTAAAGTGAGCCAACGCGAATAAGCCTAACGTGTTGGAATGGGAGCTTGAACAGCTGCTGTTATGACCCTCCGACACAAAGGGAGGATCTTCCGATCAGACGAGATCATGCCTGGTGGACCACGGCCCAACGGTCGATGTTGGGAAATTATAAATGTATATTTTATGTTACTGTAAATGTCCGAAGCGCAGTGTATGTTAAGGTAACTAGTATATGTTAATATCCACTAAGCTAGCTGTTGAATGACCATTAGTAGTTAATAATATACTGGAGTTTTTTGCCTGTTGTCCTCCGTAGGATCTACTTACTGGAACAGGCACCTAGCTTCACGACTGACTGGTACTCCTGATAATTCGAAATACCTATAATTAGTTTAATTAGAAGAAATGGTTCTGATTTCTATTGACTTTGATTTATTGTGTATGTATTCTTTTAATGACGATTTCGGGCATTCACCAGCGTGATCGTCATGAGCCGCTGCCACCTAAAATATTTTTTACTAAAAATTCATATCAATCGGTTATACTCATGCATTCAGGTTCTCTAACTCCAAGTAAATATTTTACTCGAAATTAAAATCACCTCGCTCTATCTGTTTTTACAAAAATTATTTACCTTGCCTCTAAATTGTTAAACCACGAAGTAATATAATCCGAACCATTATCAGACGCTGTAATTTTCTTAATTGTGTAAATTTTCGCGTTACAATTGAGTTAAATGGACCCCCTTTTCCGACATTCAATTAACCAAGAAGGCTTACATTACAAACTTATAATCGCTTAAAATATTAAACAAAATTCGTTTGATGTTCAAATCGTGAAGCTGTTTCACAATCATTTTGTTTAATAATAGTTTGAGTTACTGAGAAAGTCGTTTCGGTTTAACTTTGTTGCTCACTGAGGAAGTATACCTACCATATTTGCAATCCACTACAAAGTCTTTTCACTAAAACATATTTTGAATTTCGTCAGATATGCACGCAAACAGATGTTGCATTGCAAAATTGTCTAGACAATTCTATAATATGGTCTTCTAATTAGATTATGATTTGAAAAGCTTATCGAAGTGAGTTATTAAACAGACATTACCTTCATCTTTTTCTAACGTCCCCCAAGTAAACTAATCTTAAACTTGGAGAAGTCTTTAAAAAACTCTTGCTGGGATGATATTCCTTATAGTAACAAGGTACTTAAAGGGATTCTTTAGCTTCAATTAAACGACATATATACGCAAACCTTTGATTAATTTAGCAGCTTCTCTTGTTCTTAGATCAGACACGTTAAATTCATGATCGTATTGTTTTTAACCGACGAAAAAAAAGGAGGTTCTCAATTCGACCGTATAATATTTTTTTTTTTAATTAATATACCTAGTTTGGCATTTCATGTACAAAACATCTGATAAACTTTTTAATATTCTATATTGGAGAGATGGATAATAATAATAACTTGAGACACCTTACACACCCCCGTCTGATCCTAAACGAGGCAGCGCCTGTGCTATGGTAAGCAGACTGCTGATAAACATACTTATATATTAAAAATACATACATTTTATAGATAAATTACACTAAGATACACAGAACAAAGGACAGTGCTCATCACACAATTATTCTGAACTGTTAAGAGCTTGGTACAAATAAGTGACATCATTCATATTAATGATCTCTCCACAGTTCCTAGTGACGATTTAATCCGCATAACTGTCATACAGTATAGAACATTTATTTACCGGCTTATGACGGCTTATTAATGAGAAACATCTACATAGGTGTGTAATATGGCACTTGGCAAACTATCCACATATGAATTGAACATAATTTTGTGTACCCATTAAGAAGAGCGATTGTCACGAGTTAACCTGTCCGCATTTCACTTTATGTTCAAAGTCTGGATGGCAGTATACGGCCCACCTGATGGAAAGCGGTAGCCTATGGACGCTTGCAATTCCAGAGGACTCGTATGCGCGTTGCCGACCCTTTAAAAACGTATACTCTTCTTTTTTGAAAAACCCCATACTTTAGTCCTTCGGGAAAACTTAGGCAGGGAGCTCATTCCACAGCTGGAGTAATTCCTTTAGAACCGTACCGTGCGCGACCATTTAGGTTCCAAGGTGAGGTGCGAGCGGTGCGGTTGTAAAATGCGGCCGTGGGCCATCATGTTCAAACAGTTCCTCGGAGCACAACTCATTATACAAGCGGTAGAACATGCAGTCTCTCCATAGGCTTTGGATTAAGGTAGCTGGAACAAATTGGTATGACCTTAAGTTCCATTTTGGCTATTTCTTAAAGATATACAGTTGTAATGACGTGTGTATTTCGAGAACGGCTGACTAGTTTCGGGACCGAAAGGAGTTTTTTATCAAGGAGTCAAGCGACCTGACACCTCTAGTCAATATTTACACGTCGCTGCTAGTCAATAATCGCAATCTAGTAGCTATTATAATAACAGTACGCTTTTTTTTAACTCAAATGTTTTTTGCAAGTAATATGATTCGCACCGTAGTAGGTATCACTAACCCACCATAGTCATAGAATATAATTAATAATATATTAGTATGCCATGGTTTAAGATTTGCTGACTTGCGATGACTCATGAAAGTCATGAATGATCATGCTGCAATATAGAATCCACCTACTATATTGATAACAAAAAAATAACAATTACCTTCTACTGCTTTAGTAAAACATTGATGGGTTTAATAAAATTACTAAGAATTTATGACAAAAGTCTTGGATAAAAGAAAAGATGAAGAACGATGAATGAGATAAACAAAGATGGTGCTGAGTCGCAGAGTTCTTTAAAATTGGTTTGCTGAAGTACAAAGCTTAATGCGTATGTTAAAAGTGGATTTCGTTAATTGTTACACTAATTAGGTTTTGATACCAAAACTTCTCGTTGTCAAGCTAAGTCTTAACCATTACTGCAGCAATCGTAAAATTATTTTTGAAAACTAGACCCATTTAGATATATGTATATATAAAGTACAACCAATACAAAATAAATTAGCAGAAACACGACTGCGGTGGTACGGCTCTGTTATGAGGAGACCGGTAGATCACATGACCAGGAACGTGCTCGATCACAAGTCAGGACCGAAACAGCGCGGGAGACCCTGACTTACACGGATGGCTATAGTTAGGAAAGACATGGTAGAAAAGAATATTAACCCAAGGACGACCCGAAATGTATATTCGTGGTTCTCCATGGTTAGGAGAGCCGACCCCAAATAGAGATGGGATAAGGCCGGAAGAAGAAGAAAAACATATATTTATATATTTTAATAATATTTTCAGACCTATTACACATCGCTATCTAGGTCCAAACTAAGCAGAGCTCGTACTATGGATTCCAGATCATGGATATAGGTACATTATAATGGATATAGGTATAATTACATACATATTATAATACATAGAAACAACCAGACCAAATAGTGACCCGGCAGTCGAATAACTACCGCTACGCCATAGGTCGTCGAATCCTACTAATATTATAAACGTGAAATTTTGTGAGAATGTATGGATGTTTGTTACCCTTTCAGGCAAAAACTACTGAACCAATTGCTATGAAACTAGGTATGTAAATAGCCGGAGACCGGGATTAATACACAGGTTACTTTTTCCCCCATATTCCCACGGCATCGGGACTTACCCGGGTGAAAGCGCGGGGCGCAGATAGTGATATTTATTCAAACCCTCGGTAACCATTTGCAATTAATATGATGGGTTGGTCCGCAAAGGGTTCTGTTAAATATTAGTTTAACTAAAATAAGTTACCATTTGAATACCGACAAATTGACTTAACAGTTTACGAAATTTAATAATCCTTCTGTAGGGGGACAATGGGTTTATAAACTTAGTGTTCATTTTATTTCTACTTATTCAATTTATAATTTCGTCAAACAGGAAATTTTATTACCAAATTTGAGAAGCCATGTTTTTATACAAACAATTTATAAAAATGTAACCAACAAACTATCTCACATATATATATTTGTGTTACTTCTACGTATAACAACTTTTATACTAAATATCACATCTCCTGGAAACTTTCAATACGAACGTATTTTATTTACGACGATTGCTGGTTTCAAAGATTTCAAACAAGGTTTCAAAAATTGGTTTCAAAGGGTTGGAATACTTATTTAATAACAATGATTTTCTTTGTTATAATTGACTAACAGAATACATCATCATACAAGTACAAACACTTTAATTGCTTTAAATGAGGACACAGAGTGGTGGTAGGTTGTTGGTTTAAAAAATGTACAAGCTCATTTAACCATTCAAGTCATAGCATCAATTTTTTTCCTTAATTGCTATTTATAAAATAACTAACAATACTACACTATTTTTATTATTTATGATATTCCGTATTAAATTAAATTTTGATTAAATTGATACTTTATAATAACTACATTTCATATTATTAAAATTGCTTATTAACATAGGTAACATAATAACTAAAAGATGAATACGATATATTGATCAACCAATATAGGTGTTGACTGACCCTCGTAATTTACATTTAACACTAGAGTGCACGCGCGGGCTACGTGTGTAGCCCACTGTCAAATCTTGTCAAATATTTTGCAAATTTGGCGCGCTAAAGCGTTCGCGTCTCGTGAATTCCTCGAGTAAATATCCCCGCTGCCGCTAGTGGCCTGCCAACTTCCGCCGACTTACGCACGTACAAGTAAATCGCCGCTAAACTTCGTGGGCTACACATGTAGCCCGCGCGAGTATTTAAGGAAGTTTTAGTCTTAAGTGAGCAAAGGTGAAAATAGAGGTAAATATCTTATATCAGGTATTATTATAACTATTTAAATACTTTTAATTCTTTTGTTTGTATTTATAGCTTGGATTTATGTATTTATCTAGTATATTTATTTTATTTTTAGGTTCAAATGGGGACAAATTCGAACGAAAGTCGACGATGGCCTCTTAGGTTTTTTTTATAATTTTGTGAATATGGCTGGTATTAACGGTCTTATTATCAATCAGATGAACAATTCTGGAACCCAAATCGCACGCCCGAAATGCCTTCAAGAAGTCGGATACGAGCTTTTTTTTTAATCGTGTGGAAACCCCCTCGGGTCATTACCCCACTGGGGCTGCCAGTGAAGGGGTATGTGGAAATCGAACCGACTAAAACCACACGGTTTTCCGTCATAAATAAGTCTATTGCAAGAGTCCCTTGCAATAGACTTATTTATCAACACAAGGTTATGTTATCTATAATAGATGTCACTATGAAAGATATGTCATCAGCAAATAATATAGTTTTATATCTAGTGACCTCGGTCAAAAATAATAATGATGGGCCAAATATACCCCAAGTCCGTTACTTTTAAAATCCAATCTACACATTTGAATCGAACTGTTTATGTGTATTTGCATGACATCTACACATTGAAACCTATAACGACTTAAAACAACTTCAGAGAAAACTAGTGAAATAAAATGACATTGCTACTTAAAATCAGCGGCATGTTAAGTTTTATCTGACTTGAAAAAAAGACATTTGCTTAACAATTTAATCTATGAACATTTAAAAAAACATTTTAACGTAGGTATACTACGTCTGTCGGAAACAAAAAAAGGAAATTGGTGAAGTTTAAGAAAAATACGTTTGGTAATTTTGAAGCAAATTACTAAACCTACTATTCTTAAACATCACTGTTTCGTACATATTTATTTAAATAGCTCATCTTTTTGAAGATTACTTTTAAAGACTGATATTATGTATTAGTCTCTAAGTGTTCATAAAGTTGCAATTGTGACACCATAAGACGCATTGTTAATGTATTTGTTAAAGCCTATGTTTAGCATGATGGTAGTAGTATGTCTTTCATTAGCGCCACAGTCAGAAATAATCGTTTTCACATTTTGGCATATTAGCTCGGGTAAGAAGCGGAATATATTCGTTAAGATTCCTTAAAAATGTTAATGCGTAAAATCTGCTCCGGTTGGCTTATACATGGTACAAAGTAGCCACAACGCTAGGGTTATTGAATTTAGAAAGATTGGTATAGAAATGAACAGAGACTAACAAAAGAAAAGCTTAAAAACAAAACAATAAAAGTATTTAGAACGTGATGTAAAATTTAAATTTATATTTTAAATGTCATAAAATCACGTGTTAAATAACATTACATGTTATTTGTCGAAACACGAGCACTACGTTTCAAACGCAGATAGTAGTCAACATTTTAAAATGTCAGATTACTTTAAAATTTTGTATTATAGGATTTTTTTGGAACCAAACAAATTGATCAAATTGCACACGGTGCGCCGTCTACACGTAGTAATTAACTCCAATATGTTACACCCAAAAATCGATGAATGAATCAGTGGGGAACTTTGACTGCGTACTTTTCCATCGAACCCACACAACCAAACCTTTATTGTGTGAAAATGTGGCGTATGTGTATCGGGAACCCTCATAGGGCACGTGCACCACTTAAACCTCTTCGGGTATATTTGCGGCGTGTAAAATATTTACTCATCGAGTATTCGCATATTTATGACTTTTAGCGCCAAATTGAGTCTACTTAAGTTGTTCAGTATTTAACACTTAACGGTGCCGATTCTATTGTATACTCGACTAAACTAAAACCTGACTTAATTTCTTCACATGAAATCAACCTAGTGTTCTTCGGTAATAAGGTCTATTTGTTACTAGCATCTATTTCTCAGCGCCACTAAATTTCACTAAAACCTGTCAACGTATACTCAACTTTATTTTCACGCTGCGAGAGTCTCCATTTATTCAAACGCTGTATAATTGACGTATAAAAACCTGTTCAAAACGAACAAGGATGACGTGTTTTTAATCTACACCTACGAAGACGCTTACTAAACTACGCTTACTAAACACAGAGCAAAAGAGATGGCATTCAACGGATAGCGGCTCTCGCTACGTGGTATTAAAGTTTATTTAAGCGTATCAGACTTTAGTCGACAAATAAATTGCTTATTTCGATAGCGACATATGTTACCTACTTGTTTCAATTTGAAATAAGACCTTGTTTTGAAGTGGGTAAGGTTTACATCTTATATGAAGAAAATTTTGTGAATTTTAATTTAGCGAGTGAAGTAACAGAATTGGGACCAATGTCTGATTAGATTAGAGCAAGAATTGAAGAAGAAGCGACTGAAGTTACAAGTGGCGTAGCGCTAATGCGGTCGCTATAAGCTGCTGTATATAATATTTTTATTTCTTCTATCACTATGAAAACCTTTCAAAGCAATTGTGATAATTTGAAATTGAATGACCTTGCAAAAGAGTTAATAAACAAAAGCAGAATATCTAAAAGCTCAAAACATTATTAAACGAATCATAAAAAGTTTTCAAGACAATCATGTTTAATGTGCAAAGAGAATAAATAAGCACTAGAATAAATTAAGGCTAGTAATTGGATTTTTTCACTTGTATATTTTTTTTATGTGAATACCCTTACAGATACAAAACCACGGTATTCCAAAGTCATGATATTAGACCCGAACGGGCAATATTTAGACGATGTTCCGATGACGCCTTCTACGGTCCGTGATATTACGGACGGACGCGGACGACCGACGACCACGGGCGGCCATACATAACACCAAGGCCATTCCAACGGTGCGTATTGATCCACATCGGTCCGTCCATTTTGTTCCTTGTGTCTGTGTTATTTTCGAAGACCACGGGGAACAGCGCACGGGCACGGACCGCACCTTGGAAGTTACCAACATGCCTACGGACGCGTCACGTTCACGGACATCCACTTCTAATGGTGCGGCAGTGCTGAATAGTCCGCGCCCGTCCGTAATATCCCGGACCGTGGGACCCCATCTTAAGATGAGATCGAACGTAAGAGAAGAACGTATTTCCACAAATTATTTCTTAAAATAATATCACAAATTACAGCTTAATGAATTACTCATAATTTAAAACGATGAGCATTTATTAGCATAATTATTTTAGTCTGAATTTATCAAATAATTTTAAACGACAACCTTCACAGTAAACATGGTATGAATTTTTGAACAGGTTTTAGGCTAGATTCGCTTGTACGGAGAATTTATTTCAAGCTAAGAGTGTACCTTGTTTATTTTTATTACTGTTTATTCTATTGTACTTTAAAGTTATTTTAGGTTTCTTTTTATTTATATTTAAATAACATCTATTTTGTTGATGTTTTCTTAATAGTTAATGTTTGTCTTAAATCACGTAGGAAGAAATTCTATCTACAGTCCTTTTACACAAATAAACAAAGTTACGAAGCGAAATGTTAAGTACCTGTGTGTTATTTATAACTTACAATACAATTACATCTAATTAAGACAAACCTTTCGCGGTAACAACTGCAGGCATTGGCTTTTTATTTTCTATAATACAGTAGAATAGATGTATCGAGAAAATCACGCTATACGCTACGATACACGAAACTCGCTATTAAAATTTCAAAAAAGTATTAGGGGCCGTCTATTAATTACGTGGCGCGATATTGGCGATTTTTTTTTAACTCGTATGTTTGGCTCGACCTCCTTTTCCCAATTTTTAATGACACTTTTACAACTGCGTATTTTTAGTGTAACTATCTCTGCTTGATTACGTTGGAATGATTAAAAAAAAACCGGACACGAGGGTTCCGTACGTAAAGAAACTTAGTAACTAACTAGATAGTACGTCCATCTCAGGACTCATTTCTCGAAAATTTTTAACCGTTCCGAAAGACAAACTTAACTTTGCAGTTCTAAAAATACTCTCCCATACATCGGTTTACGACAAAATCCAAGTTCAAACCACAAAATATAAGTTTGTAATAAAAAAAAAAATTATATGAAATAACAACAAATTAACGACTTTCGGCTCTTTTCCTGTAGGCACTTGTGTTGCGAGACTTTGCTTCTATCCAAATTTAATAATTCTATGTCAATGGGAAGTACCCTATAGGTTTTGATTCACCCGTGAAATGTTCAAATTTGTTAAAATCTAAGGCTTAAATGGCCATATCTTTTAATTGCGTTGACTTAGAAGCTTGATTTATTGGAAGTTAATTTTAACTTGATGCCTCCACGGATTCCTGAGAAAAAAAAGTCTGGACAGACAGACAGATGGACAATCTCTCTCTCTCTCTCTCTCTCTCTCTCTCCCTCCCCCCCTCCCTCCCTAAACCTTCAATAAAGCATAAAAAGCACAATAAATAAGTAATACACGCCAAACACTTTGGACGTTTGTGAAAAAAACCATAGACAACATCGATCGATCTTTTCCTAAAAACCAGGCTTTTAGAGAAAAATCGGATCACTTAAACAAAGTACATTTTATCTACCAATCTATTGTCGTTTTCGTTTGAACGTCAACGTTTTTGGTATGAATTAATAAGGGTTCTTTATGTTTTCGTGACAAGTTTACATGCCTTACGACGCCTTCTTCACTGTCCATTCTGAGTGTTACAACGAACAAAACATGGAGGTAAGCTAGTAGAAGACAGAGAGAACACGTCATTTGATATGCGATTGGTATAGGGCTCTGTTTCCGCATTTAGACTCCTAGACGGTCCTTATGCGTGTGTGCGTGATATACGATGACTTGATGACACCACTTTGTTGGCAAACGTTGAGTGAACTATTGATGTCATATTGTCATAGCAACGGCGGTGAATCGCTCACTTTAGTTACAGTATTGTGACTCGACCTCCTTGAAATAATTACTTTTTAATATTATAATATACAAAGTACACAGAAAAAGTCGCTCAAAAAGAGTTTAAAGAGTTAAGTTTTAGTTAATTAAAAACGGATCTAAGATACGGATCACGGATCTTAAGTAATGTAACTGTGTTTGAAAAGCTAAGATGAAGCCATCGTGACCTTAACGCGATCAAGTGTATGATCATAGTTTGAGCGCGAAGTCTCATACAAATGTAATAACGTTGAAGGGGCATGAAACATTACTCATCGCTTGAGTGTTCCGTTTTATTGACGAATATTATCATGCATTAATGGATCCAAAATTGAATTAGTATTTGTAACAAAGTTATGTTTCTTTGCATCTTTACATATTATTCGTAGGTTTTAACTTTACTTACAATATGAATTCTCATTTCTTCGTTTCTACTAAAATTTAGCTATCACGGGTTTATTTAACAACAGATCAAATTTTAATGATATTCCATAATTCATTTAAAAGGGAATTCTAGTAAATTAGTGTATCTGTGGCTGTATACAATGGCGGCTAAAACCACTGTCATCGGTTGACAAAGGTTGCCTCTGAATTATTAATTACTTTTAATGGACCTTCGTTTTAATATTTGTAATGGCCGGTAACTCGAGTCTTTGATGGTCAACGTTTTACTATTCTATTTTGACAGGTTAAAGTTAATTTGTGGGGAGATGGTTGGGAGTAAGTAAATTTTGCTGTATTTGTTTATTATGCAAGAGATAACTGGAAAAAAAAAGACTGGCCTGTTGGTCTAGTGGTTAGTGACCCTGACTGCTAAGCCAGAGGTCGTAGAGGTAGGAGATAATTTGTTCTGTGTCTGGGTGTAATTTATCTATAATATGTATGTATTTAGAAATATATAAGTATGTTTATCAGCAGTCTGGTTACCATAGTACAGGCTTTGCCTAGTTTGGGATCAGACGGTCGTGTGTGAGATGTGATGAGTTATTATTATTCTCTTTATTTACTTAATATACATATAAATTACATTTTTAAATACATTCACTATAAAAAAATAAAAACAAATATATTTAAAAATATAAAAAATAGTGTCCCACCGGTATCGGGTACAGGGACCAAGCTACCGGTGGTTAGGGTTCCAGAGATAGAAACCTCCTCACTATGCGTGCCGTATCAAGGAGGACTGCCTTCTGTATCAGGCTCTTAATCCAGCTGCCTAGCGTGAGCCTCTGAAGGTGTTGGTCGAGGCTCTTAGCAATTAACCCATGGGCCGAAATGACTATCGGCACAATGATTGCTGAATCCACATCCCACATGTCGACAATCTCGTGGGCTAGGTCCAAATATTTTATTTCTTTATCTTTTTCGGCTTTTAAGATATTGTCGTCATGGGGAATGGTGATGTCAATAATCATTGCTCGGCGCTCTAATCGGTCTATCACCACTATATCAGGCTTATTGGCAACAATAGTCCTGTCAGTGATGATAGATCGTTCCCAGTACAATGTTGCACGATACATCTCCCTGCGGTCTATAACAGTAAGTACTGCTGGTTTGCGCCAGTTCTCTTTTCCTAGAGCAAGCGGAGTGAGTCCGTTGTCAACTGCCACCACATCCCGATACACATCCAGGTCAACGGAGAGGAAGTAGTCTCTAAGGTTGCATACCTCGCGGTTATGGAGGGTCTTGGCATTTAAAAAACCACGACCCCCACATTTCCGCGGTATATACAATCTCATGACCGATGAACGTGGATGGTGCATTCGGTACGCGGTAAGCAGTGTACGAACTCTTCTATCCAGGGCATCTAGTTCACTCTGAGTCCATCTAAGTATGCCAAAAGAGTAGATTAGGACTGGTATGACCCAATCATTATAGGCCCGCACCTTATTACCACCTGACAAAAGACTTTTCAATACTTTTTTCAGGCGGCCAAAGAAACGTTCCTGTAACGATTGCTTCATAGTCAATTCATTTACACCTAACGCCTGTGTCATACCTAGATACTTGTAAGTGTCGTTGGCGGAAAGACATCTAAGGTGTGAGGAATCTGAGAGTTCCATCCCCTCAGATTCCACAAACCTGCCTCTTTTTACATGCATGACGGCACATTTATCCACACCAAATTCCATCCTGATACATTTACTAAAGGTTTCAGTTACCTCAAGTAATTTTATCAATTGGAAATTGTTGCAGGCAAACAGTTTCAAATCATCCATGAAAAGGAGATGGGATATAACCTGACCTTTCTTCCGTAAACGATAGCCTAGCCCTGAACTCTCCAGTAAAGTGCTGAGAGGATTCAAAGCTAAGCAAAACCACAAGATACTCAAACTGTCACCATGAAATATACCCCGCCTGATCTTAATATACTCGCCGTAACCCTGAGACCGCCGACATCCTGGATAGTAGAGCACCGTTCTCCATTGCCGCATACATGCCTTCAAGAAAGTGCATAGAGTTGTATCTACCTTGTACAACTCCATCACTCTCAAGAGCCACGTATGCGGTACAGAGTCATAGGCTTTTTTGTAATCTATCCAACATGTCGCCAAATCCTTTCGATTACGACGAACTTGTTGGTTAATGGTCGTGTCAATAATAAGGAGCTCTTTAGTGCCACGGGCCCCACTTTTACATCCATTCTGAGAGTAAGCCATAGTAGTATTGTTAGTTATATGAGATGTTATCTTCACTCTCAGAATAGACGTAAGTAATTTGTAAAGTGTGGGTAAACACGTTGTAGGTTTATAATTTTTGGGATCCGTGGCACTACCAGACTTAAGGAACAGGTGAGTTACGCCTGTGGTCATAAAAATCGGAAGCGAACCTGATTCTAAGCATGATTGCAATTGAGATGCCAATCGTACGTGTGAGCTACGGAGCCACTTTAACCAAAAGTTATGCAGTCCGTCCGGTCCCGCTGATTTCCAGTTTGGCAGCGAACGAACTGCATAAGCTATATCAGTATTCGATATTGTTATTGGCTCCATGGTATCAATCGACTCACATGAACGTTCGACATCTCGCATCAAATCACCCTATGTGTTAGTGACAGGCATCGCCCAGATGTCACGCCAAAAGGTATTCGTAATTTCAGCATCTGGGAAATGTGTGTCACTCGCTAAATCAGGCGGCTCCCACCTTCTATAAACCCACCTCTCATCCCTTTGGAATGAACGATTCTGAGTATATCGGTCCACTCGTTTTTTGTAAATTCGTATACGGTTTGCCCATGCATAAACTTTCTGTTTCAGAAAGTCAATGCGCTCTGTGACTCGCGCTGCATAATTACAGGAACTGATATCAGTTCCCGAAAAAGCCCGGTTCACAAAACGCATTACTCTCGGGCGCGTGTTACCCGATCTGAAACAGATAAGCTGGCCAATGGGTGCCCTCGCCTCAGCGATGCGACGTTCAATCCTGCACTGCCACCCCGGAGCAGCTAGCTTTGACCGAGTAGTGGTATCATTTTCTGGAAATTTAACACCAGCTACTCGACATGCTGCAACAGCCGCACAGTACAAAATTGAGTGTGTATCACTGAGATCTGTGCTTTCTTCTAAATAAATACCTAATATAGAATCAAGGGCACACACTAGAGCTTTATTTCGTTTATGCATTGGCAAACGCGGTAAACGAGGTCTGTTATCATAACTCATGGTCCGATATTCTCGAATAGCACCTTTCAAAATGTTCCTTATTTGTTCATTGTACTGAGTACTTACAGATGAAGTACCACTGTCCTCTCCACCCTCAGCTGGGTAAGGTCGTAGCAACCCAGAAATTGATTGTGACACTGTTTGTTTGTGACACTGGGGAGAAGTAACAATGCTATTCTGCAAGTCCAAGCGTAGCCTATCAAGCACGGAGTTATCCAACAAATGACATCGTTGAATAGGCCGTACTTGATCCGATAGCCTTTGTGCCGTAACATTAACAGCTGGTTCAAGTTCCTGAAACAGAGACAACATACGATTACGATACGCAGTGAGGTTAGTTCCTCCCTCTGTAACCACAAAATATGCTCGCATGACGTTCTCGTTTATCGAGGATGTCCATTTCATGCGATGCACATTACCACCGGTAGCGGGGGCCCTATTCGAAGCCGGTGGGCCTCGGGGTCCCAAGCAGGTCGGTGGCCGGCCTCTCCCCTGCCGACGTATAGGTGTTGGCGACGTCGGCGGAGAGAAAACCTCGTCACTCGATGTTGAGCTCGACGCATCCACAGCGGCCGGTATGCTTGATGCCGTTTCCGGGGGCCGGGCGGCGGATCTGAGCGACGAGTCCGGGGATGTTAAGGGTGCAGTCCTTGCTCTGGATCTTGTTAACATTAGCAGTCATATCCTTCTTCTTTTAATTCAATGACTCCATCATTTATCAATGATTTCAGTTATATTAGACATGACGTTATAAACGTCATGTCGTACTCATATATTTTTGGTTTTTAACATATTTAAAACTTCCTTTCCATATGAATATTTATTTATGGTATTAATTTTTATAAATACTGTTGAAAATATATATAATTGGATTTGTAAATACAGAAAAATAAAAATATTGGATAAGAGGTGAAAATTTTACGACTGCCATATTATAGTGTTGCGAGAACAACCAGAAATTATATGCCTGAGGGTTTCTCCGGGACGATGACACGCCCGACAAATGTTAATTGTGCCGTCCTTCAGGATATATCTCCGATAGTTATTCGTCATATCAACTTCATCTGTAATTGCACAGACAAAACCTTCAGTTTCTCCGAAGAGGTCACCGAACCGTAGCGAGGATACTGATGCTAATAAATCTATATCGGGCCCATTTAAGGCCCGATAAAAACGTCCATGCTACGCCTTGCTCTTCCATATCTCCCTGCGGTCTATAATAGTAAGGACTGCTGGTTTGCGCCAGTTCTCTTTTCCTAGAGCAAGCGGAGTGAGTCTGTTGTCAAATGCCACCACATCCCGATACACATCCAGGCCAACGGAGAGGAAGTAATCTCTAAGATTGCATACCTCGCGGTTATGGAGGGTCTTGGCATTTAAAAAACCACGACCCCCACATTTCCACGGGATATACAATCTCATGACCGATGAACGTGAATGGTGCATTCGGTACGCGGTAAGCAGTGTACGAACTCTTCTATCCAGGGCATCTAGTTCAGTCTGAGTCCATCTAAGTATGCCAAAGGAGTAGGTTAGGACTGGTATGACCCAATCATTATAGGCCCGCACCTTATTACCACCTGACAAAAGATTTACGGATGACATTAATAAATAATTCAAAACTTTTTTTTTTAAGATTTTCCAGTCCATAAAAAAAAACTTTGAAAATTTTCGGCGTTAGTTTTTATGGCCTTTCTTGGTAACGGAATGAAAAATTCATGAATCCTTTTAAGAAACGGAGACAAAAATACCTGGAAATTCAAGGATAGTTTTCTTTCAAAAAAAATTACTGTAACTGTATGCAAGCGTCTTGCCCTTTCAGTGATTTACGTAAGTGTTCCTTTTTTCAAATACAGCCTGTATAGGTTAACCTCAAAAAAGAGGAGAATAACACTGAAATGTTAAGATATTAATAAAGTATTGACTTAGCTACCTGTAGTATTTACAGCTATAGGTAAAAAATTAAACAAACGTTAGTGTTATTTTAACATACTGATCTTGTCGCACCCTCAACACGTTAGCGCAAAAAATATCGCAAGTTGCCAATTCATTCGCCTTTGTATTATACATAAACAAATATGTTTTGGTTTGCAGAGTGAACAATTAAACCACTGTGACATCAGGTAAGTCATTTTATCTTTCCATTTTAAACCTAATATGTAAAAGTTTAACAACTGAAATGTATAACTTTGTATTAAAAGGGCCTAAATATAGAAAATATTCTGTTTCTATGAATTTTCAGCAATATTCTCAAGTCATTACCGTTCATGAAAATACCACTTTTCACGCATTATTAATACATATAAAAACTCTTTAGCGTTCTATAAATATTTGTGATAGTGGTTACATAGATTTAAAAAAAAAAAGCGGAATGTTTCTTTTTAACAAGCTATGTAAATGATTTATAGTCCAATGTCGACAAAAAGTAATACAAGTTGTAGTATAAATTACAACAATTACATGCGCTATGGGCGGTATTCTCGCTATAAATTTTAACAGAAAAACGAAAAGATTTCACATTCGGTTCTGCCAGGGTGAGTTTCGGCTCTAGTATGCTTATGCGTGAACCCAGGATATACCTCCCTACATACATATCATGTGCAGATTTAACACAAATCCGTTCAGCGCTAAGAATGAAGACGTGATTGCGTGACCAACATCTTCACTCGGTTAGAAAAAGCAATTTCAATTTATTTCAAATTATAAATTTTTCCTAAAAACTTTATTCAGATCATTACAAAGATTAGAAAAAAGTAATCAACTCAGTCGATGCTGAACAGTTATTTTTTCAATTTAAGAATATTTAAAAGAAGAGTTTATATAATATATACATAATGTATGATTGGTAAAATAATAAGACATGGCGTATTTTCTTTTCTAAAATTGGCAAAGAAACAGAAGACCGGCAGATGGTATTATTAATGGTGCCTATAAACAATCGCAGAAACAGTAACTGCACTCTCGAATTATTGGTAATTCGGTTAATAGGGTTGGCCATATCTCTATAATATCCAGCATAGAAAAAATATAGAAGAAAAAGAAGTCAACAAGAAGAAGATGCAAAACGGTTTCATTTCTACCACGGCCAATGTTTAAATCCACCTTGGGATGGCACAGAATATACTATACGGTACATTGTTATTTTAATTAAATACACCCTTATTACGGCAACCTCGTTAATGTGAATAATAGTATTCTGCTAAAGAAATGTACGTCAATGGACATAAAAATCGATGTCACATAAAATTTGTTTTGTTGTGATATTTGATGGTCTCAAAATAGATCTTTGTGAGGTGAGGACTGTAATGAATTTAATTACGAGAATTGAGCGTCTTCTATAGTAGAGGTGTATATACTTTTTATCTTTTTACTTCAACTTAACATCATGTATGCTACGATGAATTGCATGGAATCATGAAATATCGTGTTCCTTGAATCAAATTACAGCAACAGCTAAGTAGGATTTTGTGAAATAATTAAAAAAATATATATTTTCTGCCACCATTTTTCCTTGCTGTAATCATTACATTCATATTTATCAACTAGGCATTTGATTAAACCTGTATTGTTGAGAAGTTTAGAATTTATAAAGATTTACACACATATTGAAGATTATCAGGTTTGTCCTGATTTGTGTCATAGTCGTCATTGCCAAGCCACTGCGTAGGCCCCTCCAAAAGACTTCAATCAACTTAATTTAATTTATTATAAGTGTTTAAATTGGAAAACAATGTTTTTGGTTTTAAAACTTTGTAACTAAAGGGTAAATTGTAAATTAACCATTTAGTTACAACGTAACATGGTTGGTGATTAGTGGCAACATTCCTATTCGGTCTGAGACTAATACGAACAAAATATATCCATCCATCCTCTGTGGTAAATTTTGAAATAAAATGTTGAAAAAATTTATATTTAATTTAAAAGATTAGCACGCTGCAGTAATCACCAACAGTTATAAAAATAAAAGTGCGATCAGGATTCCCGGAGTTTTATGTCTAGCTGAAGAGAAAAAAAATAGACAGCTGTGCGCGCCTGCATCGACGGATAACACGTATGCAGCCGACACCTCCAATATTGCATCGCTCGGATAAGCCAACTCAAATAAATATTGAACACTAGCAGCGCCCCGCGGTTTCACCCGCGTAAGTCCCGGTCCCCTTGGGAATATCGGGATAAAAAGTAACCTATGTGTTAATCCAGGTTTCCAGCTATCTACATACCAAGTTTCATCGCAATCGGTTCAGTAGTTTTGGCGTGAAAGAGTAACAAACATCCATCCATACATCCATACATCCTCACAAACATTCACGTTTATAATATTATATAGAAGGATAATATAATATCAACAAACTACGTATCCAATCTGATGTATAAAGGCCTGGGTACATGGTGGTTTTTTTAGATTACTTCTACTTTTAAATGACAAAGAAAAAAGTACCTAAGAGATACTACAAAAATTACACAGATAGAGAAAAGTACATAGGAATAGAAAGATACCACCAAGATTAGAAAAAAAATACGGTACATTTCAGAAACTCATTTAACTTTATACAATGTGTCCGTATGTTTGTGAAGTATGCAAACTGTAGTGTATTAGTGTAGTGTGTAGTAGTGGCTTAGTACAGACTAAACCAGCGTGGTGGGCTAACCCGTCTTTCACTGAGAGGAGGCTTATGGCACATATTACTAAGTAGCTACTACGAACCCATGGTCAGCAGTGGGACAGATATTGACAGATTTGACAGATCGATATTGGGTGGCCCACCATGGGCCTGGCCATCAATTTCGCAGATTTATGTTTTGTTTATTATAAATTTTCAATTTGATGTACGAATATATTCAGATTTTTATCAAGTAAATTCTTCAAACGTCAACGTCCGAAATTTTTGTAAATTAGAACTATTGCGTCGTTAATGAACCACCAGTGGCGTAACTATACCATCTGAGGCCCGTGGCTAATTCATCGCGGATATGTGTGTCTGACCCGCGCTTGGCCATTATCTTTCTAACTCGTGTATTTTATTAGGTTTATTGAATTTGATGACTTATATTGATTAAATACAAAGTTAATCTATATATATGATTATGAATCGCCAAATGTGTTGCTGAGCGCAAAACTCAAGAACGGCTCGACCAATTCGGCTAATTTTTTTTTTTACTTTTTCGTTAAGACAAGGAAAGATCTTATGGAGAGAACAGACGTGAAAATGTGGAGGAAAATAGTAAAAACTACTCTTTTATTTCCCTATCTATACAAACTACATACTAAAAATAGTTAAAACACGTCTCCAGCTGTCAAACATTTGACGTCAACCAATAACTTTTGACAGAACGAAGTCTGTTTAGGGAGCTAGTATTTTTAATACCTTTTGTAATTAGCGCCACCCTACTGTTACGCCACTGGGTACTACTGGACACTGATGGGTTAGTAATTTAGTTTCATGTTTTCAGGAAATCAAATAATTTAGGTATTCCGCCTACGTATTACTTTCGATTTTTCTCGAAGTCACACTGATTATATCAATAAAATGATATGGTATGGTATCCACTTGGCTATTTTCCGGAACTCGTCGTCTGCCTTGCAGCTATTTTGCGTGACGAGATCATCATTGCCATCCTAACTCCGTCTGTAGAAATATCATGAACTGCTGATAAGGGGGTTCGCGTCTGTAAACCACCCTTAGGAATATACATATGTTGCAAATATAATAATGAAAGGAAATATTGTATGGTGAAGCCTTGTTGAGACTGACATTATCTACGCCGAGACAAGATTACTTTAGTTAATTGTTAGGGAGTTTCGTGTTATACATATAATAATATATTTTATTATTATACATGTAATAATATAGTTATACAGAAAATAATAGACGCCTGATAGAGAATATAAACAAAAAAATTAAAAAGAAAGTTAAGAAGACTGCCCTGCCCTTTATTAGAAACAGTGTTTCTTCTAAATTGATTTTACATATGAGAGTGGTTTAATGAATGTTTACTTTTATGTGCCTTTACAAAAAAGTATGACTATAAAACACGCGTGGGAACGATATTCCTTTCACTATATAGGTTTAAATATATTTAATGGATTGAATATATTGTATCAAAATTTAGTAAATATTGTAAAAACTCGAAATTCAAATTGCATCATCTGTAAAAGTTACCCTAAGTATTAGAAAGATAATTAGTATACAACCAACATCAAATAACATTAGTATCGCATAGAATCCACAGATGGCGAAAATAAGAAAATTTTCCGTTGCGTTAACACTTTTTTCTCTCTAGCCCACGCAAACGTCTCAAGGGTCTCGTATATCGTGCGATAAGAATATTCGTTCCACTAAAAATATTGATTTTCATAACTAAAGTCAATGAAATACAAAATAACGTTCAAAAAGGGATAAATGCTCTCAAGCCACCACCATTGGGACTATGTGTGTTAGTTATCCCCGTACGGCTTTTTACTAAAACGACTTTTTAAATGGACTGTGCGAGAGAGAAAGATGGATAATGAAGATCGTTGTTTAAACTAGCTCGATAATTAAACTTCAGATTAAATAAATGGATTTTAAGTACTTCAAACATTAAGGCCTAAGAAATTTACATTTTAAATAGTGTAAAAAGAACAATCATTGTTTTGTTTAAAACTTTACTTTAAAGTAAGAAATAGCGTGATTGATAACAAATGTTTACAGAAACTTTACATTCTTGCATGAAATTAATTATTTAAGTTTATCGCATAAAAAAATCGAATAGAGTTGGCAACATAATATACATATGTACCAGTGATACCCTTAAGGTCCAAGACAGACTGTAAACCGCAAATTGCAAGCGACACTGCTGACTTCTAGGAATTCATAATACGAAAATTATTCCGAGCAGGGCCACATTGCAGCGTGCGGCCGCGGCGCACGGTCTACTCCAATATGATCAACGCAGATCATTCAACAAATTATATACGCGACGGTGAAATAAGTGTAAGCCAATTTCTATTAAAATGTGTTTAGTTGAATACCTAATCGTTTCATTAATTAAAATATTGTAATTGCAATTTTCACACTTTTCTTTCCAAGTAGAAAAAATTGGACAAAAACTAGCCAATATGTTCAATTGGTTGAACAGATTGTTGAACATATTGGAGTAGACGGCGGCGCGCAGTGACGGCAGACCGCAACATCAGTGGTGTCGCAGACCGAATAACGCTTATACGTGTCGTGCCTCCTAATTTTTTTTTTATTTATACGACTATACTTTCTAAACTTTGCTTCTGTGCCTATTATATGGTTTTAAATCAATACAGCGTTACTTCCTTCTTTGGACTAGCTTATATATAAAATATGAGTTAGTTTTCTTTTTTTAACATATTCGACGTCGTCATGATCTTCCTCTTTTATCAAAAGACACATTAATAAACTATCTATAACGTTGAACGACATTCTGTCTAGCGCGATAATATGGAAACGACTGACGGCCTTCAGCTGCGGCATGTGCGATCTACAGTTCGTCTCGGAATAAAAACGGGCCGCGACCGCAGGCAACAATGCGGTCGACTGCAACTGCAGGCCGCATTTCTGCCTATGGCTGCAGCCTGCAGCTCGTCTCGGACTTGCACCTTTAATGTTGCAAGTGTTAGGTAGTAGGCACTGGTAATTACTTACGGCCAGGAAATATTGGTACATATTTGTATATTGTGTAATTTAATTAACATTTTTTTTCTGTTATTGCCATAGAGTATTCATCTATATATTAGGTACATTCTAATCAGATGTTGTTGAGTTCTAAAAACGATGCTGAATAGTAGTTATAAATAGAACCTAACAACCTTAATATTTAATGTGCGATAACCTTAAAAGAGATCACACTATGCCACAACATCTAAGCCATCGTATTCAATACACGAACAAGATGCGACCTCCAATATTGCATCGCTCGGATAAGCCAACTCAAATAAATATTGAACACTAGCAGCGCCCCGCGGTTTCACCCGCGTAAGTCCCGGTCCCCTTGGGAATATCGGGATAAAAAGTAACCTATGTGTTAATCCAGGTTTCCAGCTATCTACATACCAAGTTTCATCGCAATCGGTTCAGTAGTTTTGGCGTGAAAGAGTAACAAACATCCATCCATACATCCATACATCCTCACAAACATTCACGTTTATAATATTATATAGAAGGATAATATAATATCAACAAACTACGTATCCAATCTGATGTATAAAGGCCTGGGTACATGGTGGTTTTTTTAGATTACTTCTACTTTTAAATGACAAAGAAAAAAGTACCTAAGAGATACTACAAAAATTACACAGATAGAGAAAAGTACATAGGAATAGAAAGATACCACCAAGATTAGAAAAAAAATACGGTACATTTCAGAAACTCATTTAACTTTATACAATGTGTCCGTATGTTTGTGAAGTATGCAAACTGTAGTGTATTAGTGTAGTGTGTAGTAGTGGCTTAGTACAGACTAAACCAGCGTGGTGGGCTAACCCGTCTTTCACTGAGAGGAGGCTTATGGCACATATTACTAAGTAGCTACTACGAACCCATGGTCAGCAGTGGGACAGATATTGACAGATTTGACAGATCGATATTGGGTGGCCCACCATGGGCCTGGCCATCAATTTCGCAGATTTATGTTTTGTTTATTATAAATTTTCAATTTGATGTACGAATATATTCAGATTTTTATCAAGTAAATTCTTCAAACGTCAACGTCCGAAATTTTTGTAAATTAGAACTATTGCGTCGTTAATGAACCACCAGTGGCGTAACTATACCATCTGAGGCCCGTGGCTAATTCATCGCGGATATGTGTGTCTGACCCGCGCTTGGCCATTATCTTTCTAACTCGTGTATTTTATTAGGTTTATTGAATTTGATGACTTATATTGATTAAATACAAAGTTAATCTATATATATGATTATGAATCGCCAAATGTGTTGCTGAGCGCAAAACTCAAGAACGGCTCGACCAATTCGGCTAATTTTTTTTTTTACTTTTTCGTTAAGACAAGGAAAGATCTTATGGAGAGAACAGACGTGAAAATGTGGAGGAAAATAGTAAAAACTACTCTTTTATTTCCCTATCTATACAAACTACATACTAAAAATAGTTAAAACACGTCTCCAGCTGTCAAACATTTGACGTCAACCAATAACTTTTGACAGAACGAAGTCTGTTTAGGGAGCTAGTATTTTTAATACCTTTTGTAATTAGCGCCACCCTACTGTTACGCCACTGGGTACTACTGGACACTGATGGGTTAGTAATTTAGTTTCATGTTTTCAGGAAATCAAATAATTTAGGTATTCCGCCTACGTATTACTTTCGATTTTTCTCGAAGTCACACTGATTATATCAATAAAATGATATGGTATGGTATCCACTTGGCTATTTTCCGGAACTCGTCGTCTGCCTTGCAGCTATTTTGCGTGACGAGATCATCATTGCCATCCTAACTCCGTCTGTAGAAATATCATGAACTGCTGATAAGGGGGTTCGCGTCTGTAAACCACCCTTAGGAATATACATATGTTGCAAATATAATAATGAAAGGAAATATTGTATGGTGAAGCCTTGTTGAGACTGACATTATCTACGCCGAGACAAGATTACTTTAGTTAATTGTTAGGGAGTTTCGTGTTATACATATAATAATATATTTTATTATTATACATGTAATAATATAGTTATACAGAAAATAATAGACGCCTGATAGAGAATATAAACAAAAAAATTAAAAAGAAAGTTAAGAAGACTGCCCTGCCCTTTATTAGAAACAGTGTTTCTTCTAAATTGATTTTACATATGAGAGTGGTTTAATGAATGTTTACTTTTATGTGCCTTTACAAAAAAGTATGACTATAAAACACGCGTGGGAACGATATTCCTTTCACTATATAGGTTTAAATATATTTAATGGATTGAATATATTGTATCAAAATTTAGTAAATATTGTAAAAACTCGAAATTCAAATTGCATCATCTGTAAAAGTTACCCTAAGTATTAGAAAGATAATTAGTATACAACCAACATCAAATAACATTAGTATCGCATAGAATCCACAGATGGCGAAAATAAGAAAATTTTCCGTTGCGTTAACACTTTTTTCTCTCTAGCCCACGCAAACGTCTCAAGGGTCTCGTATATCGTGCGATAAGAATATTCGTTCCACTAAAAATATTGATTTTCATAACTAAAGTCAATGAAATACAAAATAACGTTCAAAAAGGGATAAATGCTCTCAAGCCACCACCATTGGGACTATGTGTGTTAGTTATCCCCGTACGGCTTTTTACTAAAACGACTTTTTAAATGGACTGTGCGAGAGAGAAAGATGGATAATGAAGATCGTTGTTTAAACTAGCTCGATAATTAAACTTCAGATTAAATAAATGGATTTTAAGTACTTCAAACATTAAGGCCTAAGAAATTTACATTTTAAATAGTGTAAAAAGAACAATCATTGTTTTGTTTAAAACTTTACTTTAAAGTAAGAAATAGCGTGATTGATAACAAATGTTTACAGAAACTTTACATTCTTGCATGAAATTAATTATTTAAGTTTATCGCATAAAAAAATCGAATAGAGTTGGCAACATAATATACATATGTACCAGTGATACCCTTAAGGTCCAAGACAGACTGTAAACCGCAAATTGCAAGCGACACTGCTGACTTCTAGGAATTCATAATACGAAAATTATTCCGAGCAGGGCCACATTGCAGCGTGCGGCCGCGGCGCACGGTCTACTCCAATATGATCAACGCAGATCATTCAACAAATTATATACGCGACGGTGAAATAAGTGTAAGCCAATTTCTATTAAAATGTGTTTAGTTGAATACCTAATCGTTTCATTAATTAAAATATTGTAATTGCAATTTTCACACTTTTCTTTCCAAGTAGAAAAAATTGGACAAAAACTAGCCAATATGTTCAATTGGTTGAACAGATTGTTGAACATATTGGAGTAGACGGCGGCGCGCAGTGACGGCAGACCGCAACATCAGTGGTGTCGCAGACCGAATAACGCTTATACGTGTCGTGCCTCCTAATTTTTTTTTTATTTATACGACTATACTTTCTAAACTTTGCTTCTGTGCCTATTATATGGTTTTAAATCAATACAGCGTTACTTCCTTCTTTGGACTAGCTTATATATAAAATATGAGTTAGTTTTCTTTTTTTAACATATTCGACGTCGTCATGATCTTCCTCTTTTATCAAAAGACATATTAATAAACTATCTATAACGTTGAACGACATTCTGTCTAGCGCGATAATATGGAAACGACTGACGGCCTTCAGCTGCGGCATGTGCGATCTACAGTTCGTCTCGGAATAAAAACGGGCCGCGACCGCAGGCAACAATGCGGTCGACTGCAACTGCAGGCCGCATTTCTGCCTATGGCTGCAGCCTGCAGCTCGTCTCGGACTTGCACCTTTAATGTTGCAAGTGTTAGGTAGTAGGCACTGGTAATTACTTACGGCCAGGAAATATTGGTACATATTTGTATATTGTGTAATTTAATTAACATTTTTTTTCTGTTATTGCCATAGAGTATTCATCTATATATTAGGTACATTCTAATCAGATGTTGTTGAGTTCTAAAAACGATGCTGAATAGTAGTTATAAATAGAACCTAACAACCTTAATATTTAATGTGCGATAACCTTAAAAGAGATCACACTATGCCACAACATCTAAGCCATCGTATTCAATACACGAACAAGATGCGACTGCTTGCGTCAGCGCACGCACTGAAGCGTTCAGCGAAAGTTATTTATATGACGCAAGGGGATTGTAAGTGAGAGTATTTTCGATTAGCTATAAATGATATTATGTGTAACTAGAGCGACTGAATTAAACAGACAAGTAGGGTGTGGGTTGTACGCATGTGTGTATAGTTACGTGATTACAAAAGACTTAAGTCCATTGATGCAAGCAAAACTACGCAACATTTCTCTGAGTTTTAAAGAACACAGGAAATTTTTGCTTCAACTTTAGCCGCCTTCATTTGGATCTCCACTCTACAGGAGACCACCGTTACATAGTACTACGTAGTGCCTTTTGTTCTGCTACGGATTAGGATTGCCAATGCTTCCCGGAAAGAAGAGATAGGTCTGGCAATAAATTGATCCATAAATAACAACTTTTTAACAAAAAAATTAACCGACGAAAGAAGAACTGAGCTGAAAAGCGAAAAATAATAAAAATAAACTTATTAGCTTAACTACACTCTTACAATTATGTAATAATACCTAAATAATTTTGAGTCGGCGCCAAATATACAAACAAAATGAAATTCAAAAACTCATTTTATTTTACGTAATAATTAATTTCCTTGTTTGTATGCTTGACGTTATTAGTTAATATATATTTAAACAACGTTCTTTTATTAGGTTTATAGTTCTCATTAAGGTTGAAAACACGAGATAGCTGCTGTAAATCGTTTAGGAGTTCCATCGACTGGCTTCCGTCTACGTCATCAGATCAACCACAGTAGTCGTCACCTTGTAGTGTCATAAGAACATGAGTATATTTATGTTTGCCAAGTTTTAACAAACCTGGTTCACAGATGAAAAGGCAGTGGGTGAACAATCATTCATTCCCTATCGAATAAAAGAATAATTATTGAAATCGGACTACCCTCCAAAAAGTTATACGTATAAAAACAAATATACGGATTGACTTGAGAACCTCATCCGGTTTTTCGTCGGTTATTAAGAGTATCTTTCTTCCTAAATTAGAACTCTCTTTAGCATACGCTTACTTTAGCTTATTTGCCCACTTTCATGTACCTAAGATAATGAATGTCTTACTTAATTATGAATAAAATTGGGACAAACATAAGCCATGATTTCATACAAAATCGAGATCCTTTGTCAGAATATAATCTTTAAGTCACGTTCCGCTATTTAGGTCAAAATTACGCCGCCGAATATTAATTTAAGAGTAAAAGCAGAATGAAAAAAAGTTAGTATTTGTATGGTACTAGTTTATTATAAAAAACATATAATAATTGCTTGACAAACATTTTTATTCTTTATTTTTAAAAAGATGGATGAATGATATTAGCAGATCAAGTACAGCATTTTAAACGCCGTCGCTGAAAAATTGTCTGTGATGAATAGGGCGAATTTAAAAATAAAACACGGTACCTAATTGTTTAAATGCTGCTAGCTTTTGTCCGCGATTTCGATGCGGTAAAAGTTAGTTTTGTTTATCCCTCGGGAACGGTATGTCTTTTGCGGTACCCTTGATAACGTGGATGCAACATTTCATGATAATCGGTTGAGTTGCTAAGCGTAACATACAAACAAACTCACATTCACATTCATAATATTAGTTAGGATCACATTAACTCCGCTACGTTATACGCAGCGTTAATTTCACATCTCCCTCTAACCGTCATCCAACGAACGTCATACCACTAAACGCATTACGGCTCTAAAGATAAAAAAACCATTACTCATAATACAAGTCTGGGGGCTATCAAACCCACCTATTATTTTAATGTTCTAGAATATCTAAATATCACGCTTGCATCTTTAAAGTACTGTGCAAATAGGAACACTTTTACACTCAACATGGTGACGTCAAATCCAACTGAGATTGACTGAGAGTTACGACAACATAATTGTTGATATTGTTGGTTATAGGCGTAAACGAACTTTTAAACTGAGACTACATATGTATCATTTATCGTTTACTATCTAAGTGCGTATTTAGGTGTTTGCCTTTTTGTTGATGTTTTGTTTCTGCGTATCGTATCATGATTGCGTATCAGTACGTACATAATCTAGTCTTTCCTTACAAATAGAACCGCGATTAGGTCCTCTTCTAAGATAATTTTAAGATACCTACAATTGCGGCGTAAATAAAAAATAACTAGAGATCGCCTGGCGATCGAATTTCGACCATTTCGAATGTCTTGTTTGTTTCTTTGTCCATTATAACTTCAACTGTCATTGTATAGACTTTTGTATCATGACAGGTGCCGTATACACTGGTCACGTGTAGCCGTTTTCACTTATCTTATATATTAACAATACATGTTGATTAAAAAATTAAGCTTTCTGCACTTCTTATACATATAAACTTTAGGTATTCTAAATTTCACATTCCTATGTGCAAAAAAAGGGGTACGAAGAATTGACTTCAAATATTGATTACTTATAACACCAGTAAGAGGTCAGCGTCATTAAAACAGCCACAAGCTTTCAGTGCGAGACTTTTAAGACGAATTTGAGGGGAATATGTTACGTTAACGCATTTTAATAAAATTTTAGTAAAATTGTAAAGTAAAATTGGGAAATTTTTTCGAGTGTCAAACGAAAACATGAAAGTAGTAATAAATGTGAAGTGCAAGAAGTTTACTTTTAGTATAAGATACGTATAAACATAATCTAATTCAAATTGAATCATGTACAGGCGTGTCCTCTCGTCTGTCATACTTCATAAATTGCTCAACTATTTTAAGACAGTGTATGACCCAAGATAACTCTCTAAGTGCTTCTTCTTATCATTATTTATCGCAGCGATAACTGGCAGCTGCTTATCACTCGACGTATTAGAACTGATAGCGGCACTACCTTCTCAATCAGTGCCGAAACAGATTTTTAATAGTACTGATTACAAATTAGGTCCGGTGTAAGTCTCCATAGATTGAAGTGACTGCTTCATTAGCAGTAAAAAAATGATCATCCCTTCCTCTCACTCCAAATAAATAAAGCAAATTTACACCAGGCGTAAAATTACGTTTTTGTACTGACATTTCCAACTTACTGAGAAATACAAGATAAATAAAAGAAAAATATAGTAAGTAAGTAATGTCGGTTCAAAAATGCGAATTTGTCAGATGGAGAACATACGACGTGCATTGTATTAATTCTGACGCAACTGAGAAAGTTGAAAGTAAACTGGAATAATTGGCGCTCCTTGGGGAAGGCCTTCGTCCAGCACTGAACGGTATCAGGCTGATGATGATGATGATCTGAGAAAGTAAGAATTCTTCATCTAGAGTGAACGAAGTATAAAGCCTGGTACAGGCCTTACTAATTTTGCTAGTCATATTTTTATAACCAAGATGTAATGGTGCTACAACATTTTGTCCAAACAGTTGATTCTTTTATAAAATACAGAATATTAATGTTAAAATCTCTGAGGATTTTATTTGCACTTACGATTAGCGTTATAATATTCGACATAGATAAATAAAAAATTTCGACGCCTATTCCATGACTTGAGAAACACGTAAATATACTTAGATAACTACTTATTGTCTCTGTGTTCAAGTTTCTAGAAATACAATTTTAAATAATAAAATGCTTTTTGTTTCTTAAAGCTCTATAAGTAGCTTGGATACATCGAGATTATAATGTACCTAATATCTCGATGCTTGGATAACACATTATTTGTGTTCTGGCGAACTTCTAGAATAATCTTTTCCTATACGTGTAAGGAATGGGTTCACCATGGTGATCGCGGGAGAGCCATGCTTCGGCAAGTATTTGGAGGAGGAATTGGAATGAACGATTGGTGCGATTAGATGGAAACGTCAGGTTAAACAAAAAGCTATTGCACCTCATAAATACGTATTACCGCGATTAAGTCCCGTTTTACAAATATAATGAGTTAGGTAAGTTTGACCACGCAACTACAAACACAAAACTTGAACTACAATCTTTAACTAGTAAAGATGCCTTAGGATTATTTTTATTGACTTCGAAATTGGTATACTATAAAATGTAGCTTTTGTATTATAAATTAGCATGCTGTAATGAATTCTAACCTTTAAAAAATTATGCTTTTTTGAAATAGATCTTATGCATATTCAATTTTTAAATTGGTTTTATTTAATTCAACAGTCTTTTTGATACATTATTATTCGAACTTATTTTATCTGCAGATGGAATATTTAAATAAAAGTTGAACAACCTGCAAGTGTATTCAGTTTTTACTACGAAAAAAGGTTGTTTAATAAAAAAACTAGAAAGTTAGGATGTACTTACTATTTTTCAGTTTGATTTAGAAACTTAGATGACTTATGTAGAAAGATTATTTAATGTTCAAATGCAAGTTTTATGGAATATATTGAAGGCAATGTCCCCTCGTGGGTAACGGGCTTTCAAAATATAAAGGCAATAGCACACTAAAATTGGCATTTTAAAAGGATGTAGGTTAGTCCACATACTGTATTCATTGACTTCACTGTGCTATCTTAAGAAACCAAGAACGATAACAAAGGCTGGTCAGTTCTTAGTTTAGGTAGACTAAAAAGTTCTGATGAAACTGAAAGAAAATTTCTGTTAAATGAACAAGAGCCATATGTTGATACATATGATAATCAAGACAGGAGACCATGTTTTTAGTTGACAGAGCACACGGTGGTAGACAGAAATTGCTTATTTTACAACTACTGCTATTATTTGAAACTCAGATTTATTACACTAAATAAATAAGTAATTACTTGATTAGAATCTGACGCTAGTTCAATTGGCAATACTAATTTAATGTAATGTTGTTAAGTACTTGGTTATCGTCTATTAGGTTACAGTATTTTTAGTTAATGCTGAATGCCTTTTGTATGATTTCATACATCCGATTAATATAACTTTGTAATTTTATTCAATATAAACAAACAAAATTTGCCAACATTCATATAAAAGGTATGGGTCGATTTTCCTAAATTTCATCCCTAGTTAAATTGTAGATTTCTTAAATAGAGCATTAAATATACTGAAATTTGATTAATCAATTCATTAAAACCGACAAATAATGTGAAATGTATGGCTATGTTAGGGACTAGCCTGGCCAAAACTGTAGTAACATGTTTTCTTTTAATATGTTGTTTAAATTTGGAACCTATGTGTTCTAAATTCAAATCAGTAACTATTTAGTTTTTAGTGTGATTTCACGGCCTACACCGCAAATATCACCTACAAATCGAGGAAGTATTGCGCTCATGTCAATACGCCTACATGACGAAATAGTTAGTACGACCTCGATTGTGTTTACTCTGCACAATAACTTCATACGTATGTATTTGCTTTCATATGTAACTAGATTTCTACGTATTTTTACATTTTCAAGTTTGTGTCTTAAATCAAAATCATCTTGTCTTCACAGATAACATATATACGTAAGGAGGTCACACTGAAAGTTTTATAAAATAAAAAACGGAATGATATAGAAGCCTATTAATATTTTTATTGCTTTTCTAAGTGATCTCCGTGCCTTTTTAAGCACCTTCGCATGCAACCATTGACTGAAGCAGTGAGCCTACTCTTCTTTAGGGATCTCTTCCACGCCTTTTTCAAACGCAGCCACGGCATCTTCACGGTACATAAAACGAATTCCTCTAAGTTTACTTTTTATTTTTGGAAATAAATAAAAGTCACAAGATGCCAGGTCGGAACGGTACAGAAAACCGGCGTGAAACAGTTCTTGCGTTGTGCCGAGTCAGTTAGGTTATCGGAGGCCCTAACCCCCTTGCGGGTGGACGGGACGGGTTTTTCCCTCCACCCGCTATAATGGCCCCCCGCGAAGAGGCGGCGTCCGCGTGTGCCTGGACGTCGCCTAATTGAGAGGTCTTTTACCCGGAGGTGGTGCCCACGCTTTTGCGGGCAGGCGCTAGAAGGGTTCCGGATGTCTTAATAAAAGCTGTTCCAGGATCCCTCCTACTTAAGGCGCAGAACGGCACACCGTGTGGTTTTACCGAAAACCCCGGTGGGGTGACGGCCCGAGGGGGTTTCCACACGCTCAAAAAAAAAAAAAAGGCCCTAATCCCCTTCCCCCCTTCCGCCTTCCCCTACTCCCACCTTAAAGGCCGGAAACCCGCTTGTGTCTTCAACGAATATAATTTGAGAATTTCTCACTTTCGAGCTCAGATTTTATTGGCTATTGACAGCTGACGCACACGGACGCATTCGCGCCGGTAGAACATATAATTATTACTGAACTCGATATACCTTTTTTTTTTGTGTGGAAACCCTCACGGATCATCACCTCACCATGGCTATTGGTGAAGTGGTATGTCGGAATCGAACCGACTAAAACCACACGGTGTTCCGTCACAAGTGGTCTATCGCAAGGACTCGGGTATACCCTAGGAAGGAAGTCCCCGAGAGAACTCGATATACCTAGTAGACATTTTATTTGTTGCGTTTCAACGGCGGATCCTGCTAAAGCGTACTTCGAACTTAAGACTCTATGAAGTAATACTTAATTTCTTTTTTGAATTCTTTTGTGACACAAGAGAAGGCGTAAAATATCAAGTGAAGTGTTATTTATACTGGGTTTTAGTGGAAGCCTTTGCGTCTTAACATTAATCCAACATTTAAATCAAAGCTTTAAACTAGATTATAAATATAAAAGCTGGTTATTTTTCTTGCTATTCTGGTACACCTGAACGTTGATAGTGGTAGTATACCTATTAGGTCCTTTTATATGCACTAATATTAGTACAATAAAGGTAAAAACTAGTGCAAATGCACTAATATTAGTACAATAAAGGTATTTGAAAAAACTAGTGTAAAAAATTGAGCAGGAACTTCAATGCATGTTTGATTTTAAGGTATTTAAATAGCTCAGCATGCATGTCAATAATAAAGAAAAGTAGCTTGTTAGCTTGCTAGCTGGCTCATATCGAGCTGTAATTTGCAATAAGCTGTTAACATTGATTACTTATAGTATACTCGTACACTGCCGCGATTGTAATCTACAATGCGTTTTGGTTACCCGCCAAATGTTTGGTCTATTTCCGTTTTCATTCATCCTGCGCGTCCTAATCTGAAGTTGAAGCGGTTAATGCTTCTTTATAATGCTTACATTGACAGGAAACGAGTTCATTATTACTATTCATTATATTAACGTAATTGAGAACTAAAAATGGAGTACCTACTTTAGTATAGTTCTGTTTTATTATAGATAAATCAAAATTAATTGCCAAATGTGTGCTAAGTGCAAAACTGGGAAACGACTCGACCAATTCGGCTATTTTTTTTTTCATATTTTCGTTAAGGTATAAGGAAGGTTCTTATGGAGAGAAAACGCGTAAAATGAGCGAGGAAAAAAGCAAAAACAACACTTTTCTTTTCATATTCATAACACATATTTAAATCACATGTCCCCAGCTGTCAAACATTTGTCGTCAATCAATAACTTTTGACAGAACTGAGTCTGTCGGGGCAGCTAGTTAAGAATAGATATAAGGACTATACAAGTATACTAAGTTTATGATACAAGTAGTATACTGCTGTCAATCTAGATGTACCCATTATCTATCCCAGAAATAAATTCGTTTTATCTTCAAAATTAATCTAATATTTAATAAAAAAAACTGGACAAATGCGAGTCTGACTCGCGCACCGAGGGCTCCGTAAGCGAACAAACTTGTATGTAGATAGTACGTCCATCTTGAGAATCAATTCTCGAAGATTTCCGTCCGTAGATTCCGTCATAGATTCTTTTTCAAAAGACAAATACTCTCCCATACATCGATTTACGACAAAGTCAACTTTCCAACCGCAAAATATACGTTCAGTAAGAACTTATTCATGATTATCGAATTTTGCCCTTTACTTGAGCTGTTCTGATCTTGCTTCTTACCAAATTTCATGATTCTAGGTCGATGAGAAGGAGGAGGATGGCAGGTTGGGATGGGAGGGTTTGATTTACCTGGGAAATATTTAAATTTGTTAAAATCTAAGGTTTTCAGCCCCAAGGGACCGCAGACATAAGTATTTGGTATTCATTTCAACTTGAAGCGTCCTCCTGAGAAAAAGGGCCTTGACAGACAGACAGACAGGCCGACAGACGGACAACAAAGTGATCCTATAACGGTTCCTTTTTCCTGTTGAGGAACGGAAGCCTAAAAAGTATATATGCGCTAAACAAAACAAAAACCTATGTAGTTAAAACTTTAGGGGTTATATGAAAGAGAATTGGGTTTTCTATGTCATTTAGACTAATTTATATCTACACAATTATAAAAAAGTGTAACCTTTTTAATAAACCCTCTAGATTAATTGCCAAATTCCATTACGCACTAAATCCTAATGGATTCCTAAAATTAATTAGTGGACTTTTTATTGTAACTTTTTAGATGATAAATTAAAGATATCACAAGTGACATTGAGTTACGAAGGACATTCGATTTAAAATCAGATCAAAATGTGTAGTTTCGATATTTTAATAGACATTTCGATATTTGATTTCATCCATATTCAAGGGTTTAATTTGTCTACTGAATTTAAATATTGAAAAGAATCGAAAATACTATCGCTTATGATCTCTCAAAACCTCGCAGATAGAAAACTTGGACATTCTACGTTAGAAGTGGATGGCGTTCTTTAAGTGAAGTGCATGACTACATATATTGTATATATACATACATGTTATATTGTGAATAGCGAGAGTCTTTCAATTCAATTATAAAAGTACCCACATCTTAACATGTTTATAAAATAAATGCGAAAACTAAAGTGTGAGTCGTTTTAGAGAGCACTTTACTGTGCCCTCGGGAAAACTCACTTATTCTATTGAAACTCGTTCGTACCGTATTTTCCTGTGACTGAGGTCATTCGGTCTCGTGAAGTTATTTGTCAAACTGAATGATTGATGCATGGGGTAATTGTCATTGTGGACACGTACGCGATTGGGTGGAAAATCACACGAATATATAAAAGTAAGTTGTATCTCTTAAGAGTTCTTCAATAGGCTAACTCTCCTAGCTTATCTTGGGCACAAAAAATTTTATTTTATTATATACCTATACTTACGAAGTTCAGTTTTAACCAACTCGACATCAGGATAGTTGTTGGAACATTACGGGACATTTGGCCCTGAATTGGCATCTATTCACCATAATGCGACAGACAGCCCTACGCAGAGGATGTCTCAACGCAGGGAAACGGTCGCCCACGTTATCCTGGAGTGCGAGGAAGTGGCCACACAACTTGCAAAAATCCTCGTGGATGCGAGGTCACTCCTAGAAGTTTGTAAACGCCCCAGCAGGCTTCTGTGCTTCTGTAAGGAGCTAGGCTGGCTCAACTATTTAAAGCAGTTTTGTGGACCTTTTTACTAAAATAAGGCTTAAAAAAATTTGTCAAAATAAATAAAAAAAAAAGAAAACTAGCCACCCATACCTGAACGCATACCGTTTTTGAGTTTAAATCCGGAAACAGAGCCTTTAACGGTCAAGGGCGTAACGTATTAGTATTGGTTAAGGCTTAACCAATGCCAATAATAATAATATATTATATACTTACTTAATGTCATTAATTATAGCTTCTTAAGTGTCGAAGTATTAAAGATATTTAACTTTACAACGAATGGGCGACTTCGGTATGTGTAGACAAAATACAAGGCACGCGGAAAAATTCATTGAACGTCGTTTAACGTTATGTGGCGTGACACCACCAAAATCTAACCAAAGAATCTCTTGCTAGCTCAAACACAATTTGAACAAAAAAAAATTATTTCAAAACAGTAAAAAAAATTCTAAGCCTTATGCTGCCACATTTGATTTGACCCTTAGACCCCTAAACTACAGGCCTCATCTGAGAACACGGATCTGATCAACCTACTCGCCTATTCAAAAGAACACAGTAGACTTACTTTTAAATAGCTCACAACAAACAACTTACAACACGTACGAATGTCTTTCTATGGCATGTTATCTCCCAAACGGATGCCGCGATTACATAGTTTTATATTAGAAAGATGATTTAACTGCTCCTTAGCTCGGATTGGTGAAAATCTGATCAGAAATATTAAAAATATTAATGTGTCGATAATCCTTGTAATAATCACGAATGTATCGTTATATATATTTGTGTGTATGAAGAATAATAACTTACTGTAAAAATTACGAATGTATTTGAAAAACTGTGCAAAAACTTTTTATGTCAATGCTATATACTAATGGATATAATTGATATATATACATAACCTATAATTTTATAGGTTATCGGCTTTTTATAGATATATTTTTTATAGATATAAGATAAGAAGAAGAAGCAGATAAGTAGAAGCCGTGAGAAATAGATAAACAAGCCGGCGATAGTCAGACCACGCATTGAACCTATAGCAAAGTTGATGATGATGATGATCACTTAATCAGATGTTCTCCCTATGTTAAAAGATGCTCCACAATATGAGAAAAAAATTTCAATTTACCATTACAACAATCCAGAGACTCTTAACAAATTAAAATACTCTCAATGGTAGGATTTTTTCTACTACTGATAATACAGAAATTCTTTATTACAATGGCAACCGCTTGATTGACATGGTGCAATCAACTGTACGGCATAATTGCTTGTCTTCAGACTGTATACTGGTTTACCTATTCGGTAGGTCAAACAAACAATAGATTTTACGAAAATTCTACTGGTAGAAGCGAGAACCTCTTGCTGGTGAAGAGAAGTTATACTGCAAAGCTATACTACCACTAAACCTCCCCGAATACCTATCACACCTCTGGTGCTACAACTTCGACGAACTGTACTTGGCCCAAATTCTCCAATTCTGCGTCTCTGCGTGCTTGGAAACGTGCGAAGTGACTTGAAAGACATTCGTTCATTCATTGCGTCTGCACGAATATCTTTCAAGTCACTTCTTTCAATATGAATTGACTCGGATCCAACAATCCTGAACAATTTACTAAAAGAAGTAACTTTGAAAATGAATTGTTATCGAAAAATAGAATTTTAAGTCTTAAATAAGTTTCTTATCTTATATAGCTAGTTTTGGGATCAGTGCCAAACAAACAAAGGCAAATAAATTAAGTAAAAGAGTAAAATCTCTATATATGCTGCTGTCGTCTGAAAGGATAGTGTAAGTAATATTCCTCTTCAAGCGTGGTCTTACGTAAAATAATAATCTACTTTAGCTAAAAATATGTACTATAGATATTAGAGTCAAGAACATACATCGTAATTCTATGTTGTTTAGATCTTCTATGATCGAAATGTGAAAAGACATGGTACAGTAATGCAACAACAGTGCACATATTTTTTTAGATTCATAAGATGAAAAGGGTCATTAAAGATAAAAAGTTTGTCATCATTTATAAATCATTATTTAATTCGATTTACATACATAGGTATGTAAAATTTATACAAAACAAATTTATACTTTGTGCTTTGTTTGTATTTGTAGTAAGTTTATTTTTATGATCATATTTTTAACAATAAGTTATTAACAAAAGATTGTTATTATTATTATTACTGCAGCCGGGTGCTTACGGACCGGATCTTACGGTAATTACGGTCATTAACTAAAGCACTTAATACACAATGTCCAATTTGATGGCCCCAAGCATATTGAATTTAGCGATCGTATTTGAGGAACCTTAATATTGATTTTCTAAGGCTTCCTTTGTTGTCTCTATACGTGACCACGATCGGTGCATTTAATCGCACAGTCAAAAGTATGTTCATAATCTCAATCTGTAGACACGATATAAGCGTTAAAACAATCATCTCACTATCCCGCTAATATTATAAATGTGAAAGTTTGGATGGATGGATGGATGGATGGATGGATGTATGTTACTCTTTCATGCAAAAACTACTGAACCGATTGCGATGAAACTTGGTATGTAGATTGCTGGAGACCTGGATTAACGCATAGGCTACTTTTTATATATATAAAACCGCGTGGCGCTGCTAGTAATTTATATTGTAGATTTTAGATCTTTTGTCCCTTACGAGGGATAATATTAAAGAGAGAAAGGAAACATGAAATCCCAAAGAACATCTTAAAAGACTTGTTCTTTTATTATTTTAAAATAATACACAAAAATATCGTCTAGTTAAAATTTCATTCATTCACATCTGATTAAATATAAACAAAACATACTAACAACCGTATTTTTCCCGTCAGATGAGGGCTCCCTCAATTATCAAATTCGCTGCCACGTAGACAGACTATTTACGTATGCCTATTCCGTGAGCTGCCCTAACCAAATTGTAAAGCCAGCCTTCATCGACTTTGGAAGACTTTAAATGCCCCTAACGCTTGGTGCGTTTTCTGACGGGATTATGTATTACTTATATAATTTCACCTAAAACGAGGTCTTTATTCTAAGTATGTTCGCAATACGCAATGCAATTCCAGAAGTTCTTAGTTTATTATTCTTATTATAGGAATAGTTTACTGTGACCATGAGGGGTTATGACGATATAAGACCTTGTCCAGTTTGTGGTTCACAGGATTTTTAGACGGTTTTCAGTAGTGACGTAGCGGGAGTTGAAGTGACGCGTTATTTATAATTTATTTAAAAAAAATAAGTAACTCGTAGTGTGTAAGTTGTTTACATGAATTATTTTTAAGTAATTGTAATAATCCTAACTAAATATAAATGCGAATGTGAATTTGTTTGTTACGATTTCGCGCCTGAACGGTGTCACAGAAATACCTTTCATTCCGGTAATGTACCTATACCCACCTGGAAAAAAAAATGGTTCCTGAAGAATACCTGAATTAATTGAAAAAATCTACATTATCGCGAGCGAAGCGCTTGGCGAAAGCTAGTGATTTTCAATTTTAATTCAAAGTTCAATTTTTGCATCTTTAGTCAACAAACTGATGACTAAAGATTATGTAAATTAAAGTCCTTCGTTTGTCTGACAAATGTAATAGGATTCCACGTTTGAAGATTAAAATAATATTAACTAATATATATATATATATATCTATATATATATATATATATATATATATATATATATATATATATATATATATATATATATATATAACTAAGTTGAATTAGCTGACTTTAAAATAGTGTTAGAAATTATTTTATAAAAAAAAAATGTGTCATTTCATTCCTATTCGATAGAGACGAGTATGTTAAAGCAAAGTATGAACGTGAAAGCTTAATGTTTAAATATCAGAATGGATTATGTTGCACTATTTCCTCGTAGCACATTAAACTATTATCAGTTTAAAGCCGGCAGCCTGGCAATTTATCATTATTTCCAGTATTTTCTCGCTTATTAGCGATTGATTACGATTTACGCTGTAATTTGGCCGTTCTGCAGCATATAACGTCGTCGAACGGTGTCGAATTAAATCCTGTTTTTTGACAATGATAGAAATCCCATTAGATAGAAGCTAGACTTTTATCCTTTTGACAAGTATATCAATTTCAGTAGGAAAATTAAGTAATCATTAAATATTCTAAAACAAAGTCTCCCGCCGCGTCTGTGTGTCTGTCTGTTCGCGATAAACTGAAAAACTACTGAATGGATTTTCGTGCGGTTTTCACTAATAGACAGAGTGATTCATGAAGAAGGTTTAGGTGTATAATTTGTACCCGTGTGAAGCCGGGGCGGGTCGCTAGTAATTAATATTTGCCAGAAAGACTGGGAACTGCCGTCATTGGTTTTTATGCAAAAAACCATACAAAAATACATTGTGAGCGAATCTTTTAGCATAAGTAGGTACTTGTAAATGTAGGTACATTTCAGATATTTCTTTTGTTAGGCGTCGCTGAACAATTACAAAGGAAATGCGAACGTCTGAGGTTATGATAAGACATCTGTGTTCGTGAGCTTCATGTAGATCAGAAACATTCATCTTTCTTTTTGCTCGTGTTCTTCTTCATTGTCGACAAGATTTTGACATCAATTCAGATATCTATGTGAACAGTGATCACAGATCAGTGACAAAAGGTCTAATGTGTCCTTATGTCCTTTTCTGTACCAACTTTTATGCAATTTCATAGTGATTGATGAATGATGAGTTAAGGTGCGACATTGTAACAAAGAAATAAACAAAGAAACACAAACTCACATTCATTTTTATAATATTAGTTAGGATGCACTCTTGTTGGATTGATCTTGGGGATCATCATCATCAGCATAATCATCTTCCTGCCTTTTTCCCAATTTTATTTGGGGTCGGTGCAATGTGTGACATTGCAAAGGGTTTTGACTGGTTTATTTTGCGGCCGGCCGTCCACCTGACGCCAACCCTCCTTGGTGGTTCTTATTGGTGGATGTTCCACGTTTAAAAATATTTGTAAAATCATGTTTGTATATATGTGTTATTATCGTTAAAAAATAGTGATGTTTAGTGTATCCTGTATATCCGAAATTGGACTTAAACGAGCACGTGGCCCTTGCAATGATGAGTGCTTACAACCGTTGTAGCCACTCATCATTACAAGAGCCGTCCTTATAAATACTTGTAAAACCAGTGATGCCAATAGTGCATTCGGGTATAGGGTCAAAAATCTCTTTTCCTCTTCTTCTTTTTACAATAATTATATTATATTTTATTTCTCTACCTACGCTTTGTATGTTTATTTTTGATGCTACTGTTTTACTTCATATTTCTCTTATATCTTTCTTCGCAAATGAATGGAGTACTCCTCATAAATAACGATAAACAAAAACCCATTAATCACTCGTTAAAAGATTGTAGTTACCTGAAAACATACCCAGGTGTAAAACATTTAACCGGATTTCGACGTCACGCCGAGATACGCGCGGCTATTTAAGCGCTCCACATTCCACACACGCGTCTCAGCTTTAAACATTTTAAAGATAAATCAGCATAAAGTAGAGTAACACACTGATAATAGACTGTCGGTTATAAATAAACGGCATTGAACCCCAAATACAGTTGTTTTAATAAATGATAATGTTTTTTTTTATGAATCGCGTCTAGATTAAGCTAATTCGTTGTGAAATGTTTACAAATTTTTTTTTACAACTAAATTGGCAATCAAGGTTATGCTAGTATGCTAGGCCTAGTCTCCAACATCAGGTGCATGTTACTAAGCGGTTACTGATGCTTGAAAACGCTGGGCACGCTTTGCCAGTCCTAGTTGATAGTCCTAAAGAGTTCTAGTGAACCTTTTCATCAGGACAAACGCTACACTACACTAGAAGTGCTGGTAACACGCAGTTCTGCTGTGTTACCAGCGATGTCTTTGTCTCAATAAGGATACTCTTATCTAGGTATATATTAATACGTGAACAGAAATCTTTTTCGCCAGTACATGAAATTTGGAGGATAAGTATAAAGTTTATGTGTAGAAGTAGTGCAGAATCTAAAATTGTTATACAAAATATGTTACAAATTAAAAAATTACGTGAAAACGTCTGCATCAAGCTACAGGAGTCCAGTATACATGTTGACCTGTCATGGCACAAAATCTATACAATGACAGTTCAAGTTATACTGGCCACTGAAATAAACCAAAAATGAATTATGGCCCAAATTCGACCACCAGGCGATGGCTTGTAAATATAAAGAAACACAGTAGATATAAAAAGACAAATATGAGCAACATAAACCGGTTGCCTATTTTCGTGCGATAAGATTATTCCTTGCCTTAAGGCTTATGTATTTGTAGTTAGTTGTGACAAACACAAACCCACGCAAGTATACCTTGAGGGTTAGCCACCAAGATGCAAATGATCGTTACTGAATTTCAAATTATTTTATTTGAATATATTCGTACATTTATTGAGGGACTCCTGGCTAAGTGGTAACCGAGCAGGTTAGCACATTACAAGGTTAAGTAATACTAGCCAGGTCAGTCTTAGGATGGATGATTATTCTTAACACATCGAGACCATAACGCCTCGGAGAGCACGTTAAACCGTCGGGCCCGGCTTCCATACAAACATCCGTGGCATTTGTTACGGGTAGTTGGAGCCCTAAAAAGTCAAACAACCTTTTTTTTTTTGTTTTTGTGCGTGTGGAAACCCCCTCGGGCAAAGTCCGAAAACCTGGTCTAACTGCAGAACTTCGATATCGCCTAGTACTTGGGTTGTGGAGTTCGGCGGTATTGTAATTAGACTGAAAGCCGACCCCAACTTAGTAGGGGAAAGGCGCGGATTCGTACATTTTTTTTTATAAGTTAATTATTATAATGGCCAGTTGTTGCTCCTGTCCCAGTGGCCTCTCCAATCATAAGACGGACATTCGGGTACGCGACCCCAGCCTCTTCGAGCTACAGTCTCAGTCCTGTTTCCCCATCCGACACTTGCGATATCCTTTACCCTAACTCCCTCACCCTATTCGTTTTCCTTACTCCGTCTCCGTTCTCTCCGTCTGAAAACGACTACATTCCCTAGGAAGTTTGGCGTCAGGCAGGCTCACGGCTTTAAAAGAAACCATCCAAAACCCTTTTGCAATGTTACCTACACATTGCACCGACCCCAAATAAAGTTATGAAAAGGACTAAAACATGATGAAGATCTCTGACATGTCACTTGCCTGTGAATATCCTCAGTTTAATGTATACCTATGTATGCCTATGTATACCTATAGTCCTACAGATAGATACCACCGGTAAAGCTTTTATTCAACGAGCTGGTTTTCTTCAACCTAAATGTCCGGTTTTTATAGTTTTTATGACGATTGATAATTTCGTATACGGGAATATATATACATTAGTTTATGACGTTTGTTGAATTACACTGACGACTGTCTATGCACGACAAAGACTTCTTCAGTCTTTATTCTGTTGACTTGGTCAGTATTAATATATCTGAATGGTACAACTAAACATGTAGCTGAGCCAGTAGAAGGCATGTTATTAGATACCTACTGCTTTATATGGGTTTACTTGATTTGTTGATGATGGGCCTAAAAAGGAGAGAGGGGATTCATTTTGACTTTTTTTGGTTCCGTAATGTAGATCTCGACAGTTGTGAATAAATAAAAAAATGTGTGTGTGTACCAGAGTACACAGGTAAGAAGTGAAACTTCTTTACGACATATAATTTTTCTACTATTTGCAACTTCACGAAAATGGGGTAGATAAGGCTTAAGCCTTAAGAAATTATAAAACGAAATATATAATCACTCTCACTTTTCTTGTAAATTCACTTAAATTTGAATAAGTCTTTTTATTTTATCACTTTCAAATTAATATATTGTTATTCTTATTTCAAACCAAACTTCAAAACTAATATATTGTTGTTATTATTATAATATATTACATTATATTCTTTACGTCACTATACTAAACTTTGATAAAAAAAGCAACATGGCGCGTAACCGAAAAATGTGACGATTGCTACAAAATTTCTCCCATACGTCGATAAAGAAGTTTCACTTCAAAAATTACAATTATCTTGTACGACAGACCCCTTCGCCCCTAAAACTAAAAATGCTTGTTGATGACAACTTACTTACTTATACATTTTATTAATAATTCCACAGAAACCGTGTAACTGTTTGTTATAGTTTCCAAGTATTAAAACTGCTTTGTTGTCTTGTAAAATTTGACATAATCGCAAAATCGCGACTTTTGCAATTTAATTTTTTGATGCTTTAATTTAGAGTTAAGTGCAATGCATAGACAACACAAGATAGCTACTTTCTCCCTTGTCGAACAATACCTGGCGTATGCTTAGCCCACGTGATTTGTAAATAGTATATATAGTTTTCATCAAATCCCTTTGTCAACTGTTTGACCGGATCTAAAAGAATTCAGGAAGTCATCCATCACAATGTACTCAATAATTTGTGAACCATAGTATAGTCCTTCATACGGATAGGAGGCTATTTGATTTAAGAAACACCGGTATTTTCCTTAAAGAACAAGGACTTAGTACTATGCCGAAGTATTTGAAATAGACAGATATTCCAAGTAATGTATTGCTTTAAAAATCATAAAATATACAAGCAAATATGCCAATAAGATGATACAAGAATAAGGTATCAAAACAAAAAAGGTTTAAAGCAGGAAATACTTAAATTTTATTAAATATTTCTTCAAAAATTGTTGTAAAAACATTAAAAACCTTGAATATAATTATGGATCCACACACCGCTTTTTTTAAATATTAAATCGTCTACCTATGTCTCCCTCATACACAAATCTAACTTTAAAGAACTGCTCCAAAATATATCAAATTATATACAATTCGCTAATGTAGATGTTTGTATACAGAGATATCTATACTCTCCACATTGTAATAAATTATCACCCTGATAAGAGACGAGTTTATAGGTAGTTTCATTTAAGAATATGTATATATATATGTAGTAAGTAAGTCAAATATGGTACGGTCTACTACCTACAATAATGCTTATGTTGAGATTAATAAAATTATGGTGGGATTACGACCTTTCAGAAAATTCGTCTTAAGATTGTCCTTGAAAGATTAGATGAGACTTATTTATCATATTTTTAGTTATCCAACAAACAAGACAAGAGTATTTCAATATTAAGTTTGATAATAGACAATAATAAAGTACTTAACAAATTAATAACTAATTTGATCTTTGACTTTAAACCACAAATAATAAACATACAATCAGCTGACCATAAAATATACCATAGACAAAAAAAAACGAAGATAACTACTTACCTATATCACACACATCACAAATAAACAACACACAAGTCAGGTTTCACGTGAATTCAATTTTTAAAAATCGTAATGTCAATTTAGTAAGAACTGTACGCGATGATAAGGACGCCCCTGTGTCGCCTGCGGCAGGTACTCTGCGGGGGGCGAGGGAGATCTACTAGGTTAGTTAGACTAGTAACTACAGCGAGTCACGACTATCGGAGGGTGTTAGCAGTACTGAGCGCGACGTGCACCTTCTCTGGCGGGTGCATGACGACTGGCTGTTCCCCGCCCGCCCTATCACCTCGCCACCGCCCAAGCGAAACTGTTTACATAACCACCTAACTATAGAGCACTTTTAATACGCTTGTTTCATTAATATGGTAATTCTTATAGTGTTTTGATGGAAGTTGTTGTGCGTGTGGGGATTGCGGACGACGTCCTACTGACGACTTAGAAGAAATTTAGTAAAAAAATGTGTTATACTTTGTACCGTGCTCAATGAGGGCAGCATTTATAAAATTAATTAAAAAAATATTTCAATTGGGAATATTAGAACATAAGACCTTCATAATATAATTGTATTTATTTTAACGAAAATGTTGGTAAAGAAGCAAAAAGTACCTAAGCCGAAAAGTTAGAACAACCAATCAACCTCTCCTGTCAAATCGTTCAATCAGAATTATTACGGCTCACATATGGAAATAATTTGCTTTGACTTGCGCAATTTTTAAAATAAAATCATTAGGTATAATAATAATAAAACAATAAACTGTATAGACTTATGAGTATGTCCATTTTAAGCGGGAAAATAATATCTCATACATAACCAGGGGCACAAAAGAGATCCTAATTACTAAACCTATCGACACGTTAGATAGAATATAAAAAAGTGGTTACTGGATTTCTTTATTAATACAATTCTGTGGACTGTTCATTCATAAAAAACTTGCTGCATTAATAACTAATATGAGAAGCCTTTAACCTGATAAGAGATTATTTTACTCCAAATACGTTTTTATTTTTCAGAACATGCTTTTCTCTGTAGGTTTTAACACATTTCTAAATAAAGTAGTTATAAGTTTTATGTGAACTTCGGACATTCCATCTACATCCTTGGTGTCTTGTTCTAATTGAAATAATTCAAGTAAATAGGCATTTTCAGTAATCTATATGTATATAAAAAAATGAATCCCTATTTCCATTGGTCACGGCATCACGCGTGAACGGCTGAAGCGGTTTCGCTTATTCTTTTTTTTGTGTTAGGAGAAGGTTCTTATGAAAGAAAAAATTAAGAAAGTTGCGCGAAAATTAGAAAATTTAAGAAAATATAACGAATATATTAACTTTTCTAATCTAACCTCAACGCTTTTGACATAACTGTCAGTCGTTTGACAGTTAGTAGTCGGCGCTATTGACAAAATGCGCGCGGCAAATTATACCAATTCGAATTCAATATTCATAGTTTAGACAGGACAACGTCTGTCGGGTCAGCTAGTAATGAATTAAATACGCGGTTTATTTACACTGGTGTAGAAAGATTGACATTCAAGTTTGTTGATGTCACCTAAGAACAATAATTACTATAGAAGGAATGTTTTAAGCAAAAACAAAAATCCTACAGTTATTTCTCTTTACCTACACAAAACGCCATAAGAGTAACAGAGATGATGTATTGCATCGGTTACCTCTAATGAATGTCATAAATATCGATAAATCAATTAATAAGATAAATCTATACTTGCTAGTTTGATTTTGTTGATAAATCAGACCAAATAAAAAAAAAAATCATAGAGAAGAAGACAGATAAAAAGTGAAAAAGTCGTGGAATCTAGAGGACTCAGTTCTAGATGAAGTACCCTACTAGGTGTATGTATACTTACATTAGGAGAACCTTTTCTCATCATTTAATAATCATGTAGATATATATAAAAATGCATTTATCTTATAATTGTTTTTAATAATATTGGATCACATAAATAATATTGTAGAGGCATGGGTGTCGTGTCCACACAAACACAAAGGGAGGATCCTCCGACCAGGCAAGGTGATAGGCCTGGCGGGACCGCGGCCCAACGGTTGATGTTCCTTCACGATAAGAGCAGCAGGCTCAAAATGCAGTGAACACAACCGAACAAAATTTTAAGGATTCCACTCTCTTCGTCGCATATTTCTAACCCATTTTTCTTTTAATTCTTCGTCTTTTGGAAACCTAGAACAAGAAAAGTTATTTTAATACTAGCCGAGCCTTGTGCCTTCAGGAGTGGAGGAAAGTTTACAATATACAAAAGTTACTTTAGATTATGTACAATGCATATCTACAGAATTGTAGTAATTCACTCAATAGCCTTGAAGTGTTAATATTGTAGAAGACTTTTAATTTTCAAACATAAAAACATTCAGACGTTCCCTTTGACTTATTTTAGTACCATTAATTGTTACATTTGCTACCTACCTCATTGATATTGGCGCTGTTGCAAATATATAATCGTACATATTGATAAGTAAGTACCCTTTCAGAAATCGATATGTTAACGTGATCTAAGTTCCAACACTATATGGGTACATAAAACGTCAGTCGCGATCTATTTTTATCTAAATTCTTTTCAAAGTAATTTTCAATAGTAATTAACAGAATGAATAGGTGTGTAATTGTGGAACATAACGATCAGTTACAGTTTGGCATGCTTTACAAATCCTAATAAAACGTAATTTGGCTGATAATAACCGATAACCGCACAAAATATTGTCATTTTCTTTCATCTTGAGCACAAACAATAAACCACACAATAGGTTTCTGCAATATTTTTTACGAAAAACACTCGACACGTCCAAACATCCAGCTGGTTGACAGAAGTTCAACAAACGGCGCGTTGCATTTGAAACTGACATCTATTGCTATCTTATTTTGGGTTTTGGACTTGACGCCTTAGTGAGAACGTAACCGTAGATATGTTTTGTGCTCTTACTTAAAATGTTCCCTCTATTGTAATTATTCCTCTGAGGATGTCACAGACGGTGTTATAGTAACGAATAATTTATGACCGTGAGGAATGTATGCAAACTTTTTAATCAAAATAAATCTTAAATGAATTGTTTTTAATAAACTTAGATGAAAATTTTTATCTTCAATTTAAATTGATAATTTACAAGGGAATGTCGAGACCTCGAATTTATTGTGATATTAAGACTTTTGTGATATATTAATCTGTATGTATTTTTTTTTCACATGAGAACGCGTATGGGAAAAAAGAAGAAATGTATTTTGTGGTTAGGAACCGAGGAGTAGAATTCAAACACGCGGGTGTTAAGTTTTCGGTTAAAGAGCCCATAATTTTATAATTGTAATTTAGGGACAGTGGAGTGAACTTTTAATCGGGTTTTTGACACTGAAAAAAGAGAAGCTGTCATACCCAATAACACATAAATCTAAGGAACTTATCTATTTTGTATTTAAATTATGATCATGAGAAATATATTCAATAAGTGACCATAAATATTAAATTTATTCATAAATATAATTTATTGAATAGTTTGGTTAAAAGTTAAATATTAGCTATTCATTGGGTAAATGAAACGTAGTTATTTTTCATAGTGTTCGGGGTACTAACTTCGCTTCTCATTGTAAGCGGATGTTCGATAAAAAAAGAAGTTCCCCGATGATAGATCATTCGACAAGGAGGTAGGAATTATTATATTACCGAGGGGCCGTCATGTAATGTTCAAAGCTCTTTTAAACTTGGTAGAAGCTGGCTGGTAACATAATATTTGAATCGCTAGTTGTAATATATATTTGAATTCTATAATTGTTAGAAGGAAGAACAAGAGAAGACGGTGCGTCAAGCAGACAGGATAAACGTCTGTCAAATGTGTACCGCACCTATGACTATAGATGTTTAATTATAATGTTCTAATGTGAAAGTATGTAGTTTAGCTTCCAAATATAATTATAACTAGCAACCCTCCCCGGCTTCGCATAGGTAGCAAAGACATCTTCAACAGTCATCATCATATTTCAACCAATTTATACAAAACCTTAACAAATGATGTGCATAAACCGTCCTCATGAATCGCTCTATCTATTGGTATGTAAAGTGGTCTAAATCGCATGAAAATCCGTTCAGTAGTTTTTGAGTTTATCGCGAACAGACAGGCAGACGCGGCAGGGGACTGTTTTATAATATGTAGTCTAAGATGTAATATGATATGTCATTGTATGTAGTGATTATATTCGCAGCCTCTATCAATTGATATCCCAATAAGCAATCAACCCTATCTCGAAGTCACCTCACAGCCAAGCGAGGGCCTTACAATATTCTCTTTAACCCCCCTACTCTCCGACCTATTTAGAAGAACGTTTTACATTCCTAAATGAAACACACTCAAAATCCTTAAGATCATCGGACAATTTGAGGTTGGTAATACCGGCACATGCGACAAACTTCTTGGACAAATCCTTTACTGTTTAAGCTGTGCGGTTGTGGAATGTCTTGCCGGTTAGTATTTATAATTTATCATCCAATCTCTTTCTATTTCAATACACCAGAAACTATCCTATAACTCCTCTTAATAACGTTTTCTTTCCATCCTATAGTTGCCTGTAAGAGATAGCCTTGTGCGATAAGACCGCCAATTGTACAAATCACTGACAGTTTTAAGTTATCTATTGTATTATTTACGTGGTGTACAATAAAGAGATATAGTAATATTAATAATAAAAAATCACGTTAAGAGTTCATAAAATACATTAAACTGTTAGCGTTTTACGTTAATCAGAATGTCCATCACTCGACACTAAACTATGACCATGATCACAACTTTCTGTAGTACGTTATACTGTACAAAGCAATTGTGAAAACATTCATAGTTAGAATATCTGTAATATGGGGGAAACGATATGGTTATGTAAATATGTCATCATACCATTTCACCACACAACATACATCAAACTTTGACAAAATCAAACATTGAAAATCGGATGGATGGATGAGAAGATGGATGGTGAAAATCAAACAAATGTTGTTTTAACGCTATAAATTAAGAAGAAAAAGATCATTGGCCTAAAAACATATTCAATAATACAAAACTGGGCTACACTTACTTTGTTAAAGTTGCTAACAAACGTAAAAGCGGCTCGTCGGCTCACTTTAACAAAAGACTTTGGGTTGTGCTCGTACTTTGAAAAGTGGTAATATCGTAGTCCATCCGTATCAGAGTACCTTTAGGCTATTATATCGCAAAAATAAATGAAAAACAAGACCAAGATCGTTTGTCTGCTTTTAAAACCTTCATTTGTTTATTGTTTATGTTTGCCATACATTTTGTAGCAGTGGTGGAAATCCTTTCGGGTAAAAAACAAAGCACGTTTCAACGATTGAATAAAAGACACATTGCACAGGTGTCTGCTAGGTTATGCCCAATTTAGGCAAGTGACACATATATAATGTTTGTAAGCACCGTTAACCGCTTATGATCAGGCAAGCTGTGTGCTTATTTGGCAACATATTAAAAAATTGCTAATAAAATTTCATTTGAAAAGGCGTTTTGATATTCAAAGACTACTTACTACTCGACTAGCAAATCTTGATAACGTTTAAAACTATAAAGAAGCGCTAATGCACCCAAAATGGTTCTCAAAAAGCACATTCTGATATTTAATTTAATTTTCATCAGGGATCAAGCCGACACAACAAAGCCATTGTCTTCGCTTTGTTGACAAGCTTTTTACACCAGTCTCAGAACATTAATTTTAAAATCATCAAACATTTTCTTTGTAGTTATACTGACTGTATTTATTAAGCTCAAGTTGTAACAAAAACTTTGCAAGACAAAGCTTCTTACATTTTATTTCAGCAGAAAATAATTTCTTCGTAAGATGAAAATCTGTCTCAGTTACAGACGTATATTTCTAAATAAAATTTGTTTTAATTTATAATGGATTTATTAAACGATATTTGCAAGTAATTGCAGGAAAGAAAACCATTTTATGGTTTACGTTAGACGATGTTTTGTTGGTATCGTTCGTTCATAAGCTGTACATAGTCAAAATTCATTCTTAGCCATTAACTTCTAATGAGATGCCTATAGTATTTTATTTCATGAATAATCAATATGCGTAACAGTCTTTGTCGACCACTACATGTACTGATGATAGAATGCTAATTAATTAACCATGGATCTACCCGTGGCATACCGGTTAGTCTCTGACACCCACTGTTTAGTACCAGTGCCGTGGCGTTAGAGGTAAGACCTGGCGTATAAAGGTCCCTGCGTCTCGGGACCTTAGTTTGGGGAACTCGATGCAGGTGTACTGACGCCATGCCAACTAAATATAACCTTCGTAGCGTCGAGTTACCATACTACAGGTACGTGACCCAGTTCTCAAAAATGGTCGTGCAACATTGTACTGGGATCGATCTATCATCACTGACAGGAATATTGTCGCCAATAAACCTGATATAGTGGTGATAGACCGATTAGAGCCCCGAGCAATGATTATTGACATCACCATTCCCCATGACGACAATTTCTTAAAAGTCGAAAAACAAAGAAATAAAATATTTGGACATAGCTCACGAGATTGTCCACATGTAGGATGTGGATTCAGCAATCATTGTGCCGATAGTCATTTCGGCCCATGGGTTAATTGCTTCGACCAACACCTTCAGAGGCTCACGTTAGGCAGTTGGATTAAGAGCCTGATGCAGAAGGCAGTCCTCCTTAACACGGCACGCATAGTGAGGAGGTTTCTGTCTCTGGAACCCTAACCACCGGTAACTTGGTCCCTGTACCCGATACCGGTGGGAAACTATTTTTTATATTTTTAAATATTTTTTTTAATGTGAATGTATTTAAAAATGTACATTATATGTATATTAAATAAATAAAGGGCATAATAATAATAGCTTTTATTTAACAAACCCACTTAACGACACATGCTTTACTTAAATACTATTTAATATTATTTGACATCAGTTTGTAAATTGTCTTGCTTTCCAGCATAGGCCTCACATAGGTGGTTTAGTTACGCTCTGCTAATATACATTTAGTCCATTTTGGTTCCACCCGAGACGTCTAAATATACATTCCAGAACTGCCGAGAAATGTTTGGGTGACAACTGGTCTCCTTTTTTCATAGAAAAATCTTTGTCTTAGCAGACAGGATCACTAACCACCAGACCAACAGGCCAGACAAGTTATTGTCGTACGCCATTAGCTACTATATTTTTTACTAAATAATTCAGTTGTTTTCTGCATACGAGAAAATTGTCGTCACTGAGCTCTACTGTACATTTTTCATTTTTTTATTTCAGTTAAACTATATGTTACTTGTTGTGTATCTTAAAGTGCACAAGCACCGGTGATATATGTGTCACATTGTAGTACGCCGGTGTAAATACGACATCTATATTTTGTTATTATGAGATCAAACATTAATATATAATGTAACTATAGTGACATTCGGTGCCAAAATACGTATCCGACGGTGCCAAGTTCTCATTAGTCCCTCAATTAAGATTGTCTTAACGTGAAGGAAAAAGACAAACATGAAGAATAAAGTAGTAAGTAAGTGTAAAATGTACGACACACCGTGTTCTGTACAGCATTGCTTTAGGGTGCTATTGATTCTCCTCGTTTCTACACTGCGAATGTTCGATAAGCGAAGGATGATTTCTGAACAATAAATCGAAGTTACGAAGCCCTTGTGAAGAAGGTGAGGTAAGATTTTAACAGCCTGAAGGCTGGATTTCACGTATCTGGGTGACTCATATGCCATCTAAAAAAATATTGAGATAAAAAGCCCAGTGCAGTTTTATATAATATGTATTGTCTGTCTGCAATATTTGTGTATGTATATTTGTTTAAGTCCTTTACACTTCAGTAAAAAAAATATTATTTTTTGTACAGATTGTTTCAAAAAGAAACTATGGGTACTTAATACCAAAAACGTTGATGGAATGTCCCGATTTTCCTGGAAATGTCAAAGTCATGGAAAAAAAATTGAAATAGAAATTCATAATATTGTGCCTGTCGAAACCAGGAAAAACATTTTCGGAAGAAAAAATCTTTTTCATAATCTGTTTTTTTTTTTTGTTGTTCTAGTTATATTCACAATATTTGTGGGTCGTATTTTTATACAACCAAGCTGAAAAATAAAAATAGGCAACGTGATAGCAGTCCGATAAAATTCAAGATATGGCAATGATCAACTGACGAAACTTCTCTAATTGGATTCCTAAAACTTAACAAGCTTGTTTATTTTGGTGGCCTAAACACAAATTTCCACACTTTTAACATTCATGCTAGCCTAATGAGCGTTTTATGACTGGTTCTTATATATGATGCCAAAATTATATCGTTAATACTACACCTCAATATTGTGGGTGACCAAATCGATTTTAAATAAATTTGTTCAGGTATTGGTTGCGTTATTAAAGTGTTGTTTTTACGTGCCAATTCTATCTGTTTACTACTATTTAAAACAAAAAAAGGATGATGGAGAATGGTGTGAATATCATTTTAGATCGAAGAGGGTTACTATAGAGTTAACCTATTCGATCTAAAATTTCACGCAGTTTGAATTTTGTTTTAACAGAACTTCATGCAAACGTTAAGGACGTTTATGATTACTCTTTATATTATCACAAAGAGCTCAGAAGAGATACGCACTAAGCGCGATGGTTCGTAGACCTACGTAGGGTTCATGATAAAGCAGAACGAGAACTCTGTACATGTTATTGAAGCACAAGGCAAGATAAAACACCTTAAGTACCTTAGTAATGTTTTTATTGGGTTAAGGGCAAATTTGCACACTCACACGACAAAACACGTTCCCCTTGTGCAGTTCAACCCCGAATACCAAGAGTGGCTGGACTCAGACCATTTATAATTGTCGAGTTTAGAAACTCTTCTCTGTCCTCTAATATCACCCCCACGGACTATCCATAGTAGCAAAACTAAACAAAATAAGTATTCCCAGATTACTTTACGGGAATCATAACATTACCTAATAACAAAAACATCACTTGGTTCACTTTGTTTCATAACGTTATAGATGTTGCCAAACTATAAAAACGATGTGTTGGTTATAACGATTATAACATCAAAGCAAAGCTATAAATTTTCTAGAATCTAGAACACATTTACACACAGAATAGTGAAGACAAAATACCAAGTTTCCTGACATTGTAATTAGACTAGGCGCTAGAAGGATCTTAGTAGAGTATTCCTTTGTAGCTTTAAAGCTGCGACAGTTACTAATTCAGGGGGTATTAAGGCCAAGGAAAATGAACTTCCGAGAACATTTCATAATGTTATATTATAGTCTACACACATGGGCTGGCTTTAATAGGTTTAATGTGTATGTCATGAAAGCACTTGGACTAAAAATCATGCCAACGAAAGTGACAACTTTTCTGTGTCAGCGGATGTGAATTTGAATGTATGAATAAAACATTGATTTTCAAAAAAATGCGAAATTTTTGATAAGCCATTGTATATTGAGAATAAACGCTTTTAAGTAGGTACAATTGCACTGTCAACCACCACTGTAACAACTTCGGTACGGTCGACCACTGTAAGGACTTCAAAGAAAAAACCTAAAAATTATACCAAACGTATTATTATTATATGTATCAGACATTAGTTCTCTAAAGCTTTGGCAATAGAAATTGCGTTTCTATAGATACACCAAAAAAAAAATTTTTTTGAGTAGTATTAGAGGACAACCATCTGAAATCATTTTTGGAATTTGTGTCTGTTTATCGATTTAGTTGTGCAACATGTAAAAAGTACATAGCATTCTTGCTAGCTCCTCCAGTTAAGCTTAACGCTTGTGTTAGGAGTGGGTTCACGTCAGTAGTGCACTGGGTGGGATTCCAACCCGCAACTACTAAACTTGATCGCAAGTCCGATGCCTTAGCCATTACGCTACCGCCGCTTATTTAATTTTAATTCGAATATTGGTTTAATATTATAAAGGAAAGTGGACGAAATAATTTACGTTTGGCGTCAGTCGTTACCTAAGTAAAGAGTTAAAATAGGGGATAAAAGTTTGTATGGCAAACCCATTAAGTATTTCACAAGTTAGTAGGTGGTAAATTTTAAAACTCTTAAAGAGACTTTACATCGAAATCACGAAAGTTATATTTTACTTTACCTATAAAGCAATAAAGCTATGAAAACAAATATTTATCCAATCACATTTGTTAAACGTCTCTTCGTTTACATTTTTGTCTTGCTTACATCTATTTAATATATATATATAATAATAATATAATAACTCCACACATCTCACACACGGCCGTTTGATCCCAAACTAGGCAGAGCCTGTACTATGGTAACCAGACTGCTGATAAACATACTTATACTAAATACATACATATTGTGGCGACTTCCACATACAGCAAAAAGAAACAACTACAACCTACTAATCCTGCATCGCGCTATGAGAGTTCTCGCGCCGATTAGTATATATACAACTTCCCAACATCAACCGTTGAGCCGCGGCCCACCAGGCATGATCACCTAGCCTGGTCTAAGGATCCACAAGGATCCACCTTCCAGGACATAACACCCGTTCCTCCACACATATTATAGATAAATTTATTTATTTATCTCTTTATTGTACACCTTCAATATAAGATACAATCAAAAAAATAATACAAACATTCAGGCATATCAATTGGCGGTCTTATCGCTCACGGCGATCTCTTACAGACAACCTTTGTACGGATATAACCAAATATATTTCAGGGTAGTCTGTGGTGTACCATATAATACACCCAATAATAAATTACACCCAGACACAGAACAAATTATCGTGCTCATCACACAATTATTTGTCCTGGGTGGGAATCGAACCCACGACCTCTGGCTTAGCAGTCAGGGTCACTAACCACTAGACCGATAGGCCAGTCTGTTTTGTTTGAAGTCATACTTGTGGTTATAGCATACTCGACAATACGTCACTCTTTAGCGCTGTTGTTTATTGTTCGCAAGGTCCAGCTTACAAGAAGTTTTCCTGCTAACGTTGGACAGGAGCGTTTAGATACAACCAGGAACCTCCATGATTTTCGAGAAAGTAAACTTATCTTCCAGTTTCTCAACTACGTTACAAGACTAAAGTGAAGATGTCTCTTTGTTTAAGCACCTCTTTCCTACAATTCCATTTCAAAGTTGACAAAAGTAGAATTTGATTATTTGATAATGTCCTGTAACCTTATGATTATTTTATTTTAATTTCAGTTTTATTTTATAATATTTAATGCATTAGGTAATATTCCTGTGCTTGTGCTGACATTCTACCTAGTTTAAAACAGTGTTTATTTAAATGTCTTACTGTTTCTTTATCTTGATTTCAACCCCCGTTAAATTACTTACATCCAACCAATAGCTTTGAAATAAAAATAAAATTGACAAATTGGTTAACAAATTTTAATTATGACATTGTTACAGAATCCCAAAATACAAGCTCACAAACATAATGAACAGCAGTGCTAAAATATTTGCAACTTTTGCCAAACTTGTACCAACTATTTTATAGTAAACTAGCTGTGCCTGCGACTTCGTCCGCGTGGAATAGTGTCTTTGGGTAGAATTGACGATACTTCCATACAGCTTTTCATCCCCACCTTTCAACCCCTTACACCCCTTTTTTCGCATTAAAAAGTAGCCTATGTCCTTTCTCAGGCTCTAGACTATCTGTGTACCAAATTTCATTTAAATCGGTTCAGTAGTTTTGGCGTGAAACGGCGACAGACAGAGTTACTTTCGCATTTATAATATTAGTAAGGATAAATAATTATTAAAACCATTAAAAAAACATCCATCACTGTAATGTTGATAAAAAGACCATTGTTACATTTCTAAGCAAAAGTTTCACTGTAAATTACACAAAGTTCCTAGAAAGATTAATAAATTAGGTTAAAAGTTCACTTACTTCTTTAGAAACAAATTTAACCACTTCCAGAATTATTTCACTATTGAGACTAAGTGCTTTACTGATAACTAGTGAATTGACGTATGGTAAACGAACCCACGTCCTAAGCTAACAAGCCCTTTGTAGTGAGATGCGACTATCAAAGTCAACAGACATATCCATCTTAACTACTTAAGGCCTTCAAGACCTTAAAATGTAAATTTTTGATGGAACTGTGTAGTGGATGGTCCTATACAAAGGGAAAGAATAAACAAAACAATAAGAGTGGTAGGCCTTCCTCTTTCTGCCCTCCTCAAATATCTCTAGATTAGAATAGAATTATCTTAGAGAAATGTTCTTCTGGAATATTCCTAACCAGTCATCATTAACTGTCTGCACTCGCGTTAGCTTTGTGTGATTATAGCTCCGCCCTTATAAATCTTAATGAAAACTCTGTACTGTAAATATAAATATACGCAAACCGAACTGTAAAAAGTAGAAAATATTTTTTATTTACAACTACTATAGGGATACAAAGTCCACAGGTTTGTTATTAAAAAATTGTAAAAGATTAAATAAAAATTAAGTCAGTTACAAAACTTATCTAGACCGGACTACCAATGGAGTTTCGTATCATAATAATTATGACGACCGCATTCTGACTTCTGATAAACGTTGTATTGTAGTGCTAAGCGTCGTCGTTAAGACCGATGTTGGCAGTCAGTATTGTGGTACAATCCCTCCTGACTCACACCTATATATGTTTATTATTCAGTTTCCATAAGATTTGATTATAATCCTTATATTTTATAATAACTATTTATAGTATAATTATAATATCTATTATAGTATGAGCCATAAATGTAACAAAATAAAGAACAGGACAGCTATAAAAAAGCTTATTTTGATCGAATGAAAAAAGTATATTATCGAATGTTGCAGAGTGCGCTCGTTTATTGCCTGTGGGAGAATAGGAATCTTCCTTTACTTCCATCGCATAAATTAGGTACCTTGTTGGACGATACTACATTCCACCTTGCCACTGCCTTCGACTAGGAGCTCGTTGTGTTCCTCTGGATCTTTGTTAATGTTGAGAAGCTGTTGACAGCTTCGGACATCGCCTTTCTTGTAGTAGAATCGCAAGCCGTATATCTCGACATACCAATGTCAACGACATAATTATCCGTTTTACTCTAGTCACCGCGGGCGTTCTAGCCGTACGTGAACCCATTGTTCTGATACGAGACGCTGATTTAGACGGCGTAAATACAATAACCTAGTCAGTGATTATGTTCTTTGAGCCGATTGGGGTCGAGATGAAAGGGTCATGGGCCCGAGTGATCGTTTTGTTTATAAGGAGCTACGTTTTTCGTGACCAGATGGCCTACTACTTGCACAGAGAATAAGCATTGCTATTTAACGTAGCAATGCTGCTAGCCTTTAAGCATCAAAATGAATGTATGTAATATCTTTTTAGCAATAAATTAATTACACAAATAAGTTAATTCTAGAAGAAAATAAAAGTACATCTAACTTTAAAAAAAATATCTTACACAACCGTTATTTACGCATTTACAAATTCTATGCATTTACAAGTACTTTATCAAACAATTATTTTGGGTTGTGTATTTCGTGTGATACCAATATTTAGAGGTTAAAAAATTGGTTTGGATTTTGAGGTCAAATGACGTTGAAAAGCTTACTTGAATGATGTTGAACTTCTGTAATATCTCTAGTATCTTTGAATAGTTTATTGGAACTTGTACTCTTTTTCTGGTTTAAGCAGTTATTAAAAAAGAAAATGGGTCCTATTTATGGCATCAAATATGTATACGTTTGTGCTTTAATTCTAAACGACCTTTAAGTCTATGCCTGATTTTGGATATCCTTTTCATCTTATCAAACCTTGATGCACCCAAACCCACCACACACGCAACGAGGCAACATGTTGTTTCATGCAGCCAAAGGTCTCCAATTTACAAAACAGTTTGCGGTCCGCTTATTATGTAAACGAACATGCCATTGGGTGCGCTTACCATTAGATGACCTGTCTGCTAGTTTACCCCCCCCCCCTTTAAAAAACAAAAAATAGAACACAACTTTTCATTTAAAAAAAAAATATTTTTAGTTAGGTTAAAGCGATTTTTTTTTAATGTTTTTTAACTTACTTTCCATAATTTATATTCTTATTTTTAGTCTTGTATCGATGACAATCGATTCTTGATAGCCCAGTCAACCTAGCTGTTTTATGACTTTTATGATCAACAATTGACATCTCGATTACCACACTTTTTTTTTTATAAATAGTAAAAAATGCGCTGATTAAGAATTTCGATATCCGCAGTCTGGACAAGTGGGGCTTCCTTTTTTTTTGTACAATTTAACGATAATTTTCATTAAGTGGGAGAGCCATGCTTCGGCACGTAAGAGCCGGCTCGACCGGAGTGATACCACGGACTCACTGAAAACCGGCAGTGAAGCAATGCTTGCATTGCTTTTCGCCGAGTGAGTGAGGTTACCGGAGGTCCTAACCCTTCCCTCTCCCCTTCCCTAACCCTCTTCCCCCCTTCCCCTACTCCATCCTTAAAAGCTATCAACGCACTTGTGACTCTTGAGTTGCAAGTGCCCATGGGCAGCGGTATTCATTTACCACCATTTGACCCGTCTGCTCGTTTGCCCCCTACTCCATAAAAAAAAGGAAAGAAAATACTTTTTTTACATTTCGTGTAATATCCCGTTTCCAATACGTTTTTCGTCACATTTGCCTAAACCTTTTTGTTCTTCATTAAATTACCTACAAAATGAGACCTGTTTGAAGACGCTAAGTGTTTAACAGCAACAGAACAAAAAGGTCAAAGTTTAAAAAAAAATGCGTTTTTTTCAACATTTCATAACTTTGAAAGCTACGTATGTAGAACTCTGAAACTTTCTGATGTTGTAGCTTGTGATGATGTTAGAAACTGCTATAAATTTCAGCGAGATCGGTTTTTAACTTTTAAATTAATAACGATATTTTTTAGCCTTAATTGAAAAATGCGCAATTTTTTTTCTAAATTACTAAAACCAATCGGACCAGCTTGGAAAATTGAAAAAACCATTTAAATTTATGAGCCCATTGGAATTTTTTAAGAAATATCGATTTTGACCGATTTTATAACGATATTTTGAGGTATACCTTTTTTTACGGAACGTATAAAACTACGCGTCTTTTTTTTCATATAACCGTTTTGGAATATCTTTTTAAATATATTCGATATTAATAAGCGGTTATTTGCAAATTTAAAAAATGATTCGCGTGAAAATTTTTTAGATAATCGGACGTTTTGAAGTTTGAAAAATACGTTGAAAGATAACATTACATTGATAGATAGAGATACAGGTCAAGCTAATACAAAGCGTATAAAAATAAAATAAACATAGACACAATCTAAACGACCAATATGATAAGATTATGTTCATGTTACATTATAACTAATAAAATTATGTTTCATTTGGTTTTCGAAAATTTCTGAGTGTTAACCTAAATCTTACCTACCGTTTCCTTTATATTTTTATTGGATTTGAGGTCGATTTATATGAACGTGACCAACGTGAATGTGCCCAAATTTAAGATATCTTTCAAAATATTTATGGGATAATTCCAAACCCAAAAATTTAACTAACAATCCAATAGTTAAAACTCCTTAAGAGCGCAGCGGTAGTAATATGTAGGTCATTTTAATATCGATTTTCGAAATCGATTAAATGTAAGTAGGTACGTATTTGGACCAAAAAAAATCAAATGTTTGCGTCTACATTCTACACAAACCGTGTATTTTTTAGGTATATTTTGTCAACAGCTGATCAGATTAGGTACAAAAATTTTAAGCAATGACATTTACAGATTAATATGATTATTTATTTTTCTGCTAATATGCACATTATTATCATAAAACACATATTATACAGTACAATTTATTGACAATACTTGAAAAATTAATTAACCTTTTTTCAAATAATTTTACATAGTTACTAAAAACTATCACCACATATTTTACTTACAGCGCCTCGCGGTTTCACCCACGTAAGTCCCGATCAGCCCCTGTTAATCTAGGTCTCCAGCAATCGACATACCAAGTTTCATCGCAATCGGTCTAGTAGTTTTGTGTGAAAACATTATAAACATACTTAAAAACACAAATGTTTCCTCTTTATAATATTAGTTTAGATTAGTTTAGAAAAGAAAGTCTCTCGCCGCGTTTGTCTGTCTGTTTGCAAAAAAAGGGAAAAATTACTGAACTGATTTTCATGCGGTTTTCACTAATAGACAGAGTGATTCATGAGGAGGTTTAAATGTATAATATAATTTGTACCCGTGCGAAGCCGGGGCGGGTTGCTAGTTAATAATAATTGGACATCGTTTAACGAACAGGATCTAACCTACAATATTGTCGAAAAAGCGTATTATGTATGTATACCAAACTACTCTTTGTTGTGGATACTGCCATAGCACAAAAGCATTCCAAGTTAATTAACTTTCAACATATACCGTACCAACCCACATATTAAAAAAGGACACCATTTATTCATCCATATTGCTTCAGGTTACTAAAATCGTTTATTAGGAAAATCATATTATTAACAAAAATCCAAAAAAATATATCACAAAAAACATTATAATAGGGAAACAAACGAAGTACTGCCTGAACTTTAAACTGATTTATTTCAAAAGTAACTCTGTGTGAATCGGATTCTTTTCATTAAACGACCAACGTAAACAACCAAAAAACCATTCGGTTATTAAAGTGCATAGAATGTTTTTTTAAAAACGCTTTTTAACCGACGAAAAAGAGGAGGTTCTCAATTCGATCGTATATATTCATTTTTTTTAATGTATGTTCAGCCTGCACTCCGTTATTTATGAACCGATTTTGATGTTTCTTTGTTCGTTAGATAGGGTATACCTCAAGGGTGGTCGCCTTTCAAGAAAGTCAGGATCTGATGACGGGACCCTGATAAAATTGATAGAAACCCGCAAAAATTGTAGGAACGAATAGTGTTTCTGTTTATTAATAAAAAAACCAATCTCTTCCAGACAACTTTTTGATGAACAGGAATCTATTAATTATAACCAGAGTGATTTTAAGAAGCAGGAACTACATAAAACTTTAAACGAATTCATGAAATATTTTGTTTTACTTCAAAAATATTTATATACCTACTTACGTAATAACTAGGTCATAACATAACACATTACAACACATAAGGAGGCCAGTAACCCCGTCCAGGTTGCGACAGGTCATTTGTCACACAAATGCTTAGTCACCCCTCAAAGCCACAGGTAATGGGAACGTGTACAACAGCAATGACTGGAATATATTATAGAGGGGAACGATAGAAATTATAAATGTTGGAAATATAGCAAAATCTTGAGTCAAGAAATTAATGATCTTTTATAAAATAGGTTCTCGATTGAAATAAAAAAACGCAGATGTTGGGAGGAAAAGTAGTCTTATCGAAAGTACTGATTACAGCTTATGATCAGACGAAAAACTGGCTTGTTAGAAAACTTTTCAGTGCACGTTCAACGGATTATTCACAGCTCCTCTTTTCAGTGTCTACGGGGTTGAAGTTACTAGTATGTAAAAGCTCTACCGAGGCGGAAGTCTCACTGGTGGGTCTCACTTTGTGATATCCTATTTCTTCATTTGTTTAGAAACAGGTTAGAGGATGCTGTGCCCTCGTATATATATATTATAAGATCACTTTGTTGTCCGTCTGTCTGTATGTCTGTCTGTTAAGAACCTTTTTCTAAGGAACCCGTTTACGCATCAAGTTGAAATTAATACCTAATACATAAGTTTCTCAGTCCCTTGAAGCTGTAAAAAGTCAAGCTTCTTTTTTTTCCATCAGAGAATATGGCCACTTAAGCTTTATGTTTGACTATTTTGCAGATAAATCAAAACCTATAGGGTACTTCCCATTCACCTAGAATCAAAACCTATAGGGTACTTCCCATTCACCTAGAATCATAAAATTTAGTAAGAAGCAACCAAGCAAGTAAGAGGTCTCACAACACAAGTAAAGAAAAAAATCCGAAAGTCGTTAATATGTTGTAACAAACTTTTATTTTGCGGTTTGATTGTCGATTTTGTCCTACATCGCAACCGCAAAGTTAAGTTTGTCTTTCGAAAAAAGACGGGCAAAAATCTTCGAGAATTGTTTTCCGAAATGGAATTGACGTACTATCTACAAACAAGTTTATTTGCTTCCGGAATCTTCGGTGCGCGAGTCAGACTCGCACTGGTCCGGTTTTGGGGGGGGGGGGGGGTTTCTAGAAGTGACGAAGATCTACTAGGCCACTTCGCAAGCAAACTACCTCTTACCTCCCCTAAACAAAGGTATCGAAGATATTGTTTGATTGTAGGCAGTTCGTGTAAAAGTTTGAGACACATAAGTATAATTCTAAACTGATAGACATTAAACAGTAAATTATATTATACAACGTAACACACTCACAAAATTATATCGTTGTTGGCAGCCAAAAATATCCTACTTAGGTATGTATACTTACACATAACTTAGAATTGTAACTGAGATATATGGCTTGTAGATTTTTATTAAATTTCCATGCCATTATATGGCACTTTAGAGACTTAACCTTTAACTAGTATTATGTTATCTGTGCCTTTAATTACCTACTGCTCTCCTTTTTGGTTTGAGTCGCTAAAGTGTAGATAGAACTGCCTACGTTGGCCTGCGACAATTTTTCTAGTCAATTATAATCCTGGAACGTTCAAGTGTAGAGTGAATAGGTTTCTCTTTAATTTTCAAAATAAAAAAAAATTAAGATCATTATATTTTCATGTGTCAAAAAAGTGGTTACATTGGTTGAAACACCCCCCAAACCCCCCCTTACCCCCCAAACCTTATAATAGTAATAATAACTTGTCACATCTCACACACGGCCTCTGATCCCAAACTAGGCAAAGCAAAGCAAAGCAAACTAGGTGAGCTATGGAAACCAGACTGCTGATAAACATACTTATATATTTCTAAATACATGGTCATTTGTTGTTGGTCATGTATATTATAGATAAATTACATCCAGACCCACAACAAATGACCACACAATTATTTGTCCTGTGTGGGATTCAAACCCACGACCCCTGGCTTAGCAGTCAGGATCACTAACCACTAGAACAAAAAATAACATATATTACAGATTCTGGATAAATTTAACGAGAATCTGTAATATATGTTTAAATGGAAGATGAAAAAAAGTTTAGTATAACATTTTTCTTTTGTCCTCTTGATTTATTGCTACAACTGATACTGTGTTGTACTTAATCAAAATTGCAGCTTTGGAAAGGTTTCCCAAAAACAGTAATTGTTCCAAATATATAGGAGATAATTATAAAGTATGTAATACCATCTATAAAGGTAACTGAGAACTACGGTGTCAATACACGTATTAACTATAAACTAGAACCAGTAGTTGGTATAATTCTCGTTAGATGTCGCTAGTAATTCTTAACTGACTTGTTTCGTTTGTACTTTGAAGGATCACGTATAGATGGCGTTACGCCAATATCTAAAAAATATATTACATAGAATTTTAAGATAGTTTCTGCTGGGGAACGTGAACAACTAAGACTCCGCCACCTAGTGGTGCTAATTCAAAACTTTACACTATCTTAACTTTCGACATTTCGCAAAATTTATAAAACTCTTTTATACTTCTCAAAGTGATAAACATTTGATTTTAATAAAATATATTGTTATATTATCTGGATGCTCGAACACATCAAACAAAAAAAACCAATCGAATTGAGAACCTCCTCCTTTTTGAAGTCGGTTAAAATCGCAATAAATCGAGTGGTGTAAAATTCTATTATTTTCCTTTCAATAGTACCTAACCTACTCACACGCCATGGACGGCCATGGTTATGTGCAAAACGAAAAAAATGGATGAATGCAGATAAGAAATATACGTAAGTATAAATCCTGGGCTTCTGGGGTTGTACCTAAGTTTAGGCATTATTGCTGGTGTTGGAAATAATTCAGACATTTTCAGTCATCATCATAGCGCTAGCTAACTGAAGGGGGGATGTATTACCCTATTGTTGTGCATAGCTTGTTTGCGATTTAGCACTTTCTGGAGAGTAAACGTAATAAATTTAAGCACATTTGCGTTTATGCCTATATTGTATTCACAAACTGCAATTTTATTCCTGTGATATTCCTGTTGCAATCAAGCGGAAAATAAATCGGATTTTCAACATAGAAAACATGGAATTTCCATGAAACCTAACTCAGAAAAATCTGAAAATACTTTACTGTTATTTTAACAGCATAAACGTTAGAGACATTCGCCTATGCAACAATGATTCCCGTTATCACAGCTTTGTTTTCTTGATTGACTCTCTTCAACATTCAAAACATGCTGGGATTTAAAGAGTTTCTAAACGTTTTGGCCACATTATTATAGTATAAGGGATCGGCCAAAACCAATATTTTAGAACTTTTATAATTATTTAATACTAAAATATAAACAAAATAATTCAATTTAATCACAGCGACAGACAGCACGATGAAAGGTCTAATAAGTTTGTTCTTTAATCCGAACGATGTCTCTTGCGTCGGCTTTGTGCTGCCACCTCTGTTGTTTAAAATTAGGGTTTCCATTCTACTCGTCCATAATGCTATTTCTTAGACTACAATGATCTAATATGTGTAATATATCTGATTTAATGCAAATGTTACGGTTTAAAGTGAACAGTTATAATCTTTTGTCGCTGCTCCCCCCTCTTCCTCATGGGTTCGATAGTACCCTTATTATCTAGCCTACCCTTCCGCTCCACTTTAAATCGTCTAACATTGTTGAACTTTAAAATTTACTTCTGAAAAGTAAATTTTTATCCAATGTCTTACGGCCTAATAGTAATAAAGTAATAATGTTGATTTTCATTCTAAAAATGGATGCAAGAAGTAGATATCTACACTGTTACCGATTTACGTAGTAACTACTTAGTAATCTGTGCCGATAGGTACTTAGGCTTAACAGTAGACAGTAATCTTAACTGGAAATTTCACGTAAAAGATGTGACTGTATAAGAAACTACAGTCAATACTGAGTAAATTCTTCCATCGTAACAGTTATGTGAACAGAAACATTTAGCAGATGGGTTTAGGTATATGGTATATTACATACTTTATTATATAGCTAGCTAGTTCATTAATTAGCTATGGCATAAACAGTTATTGGTCTTGCATATAAAACACAATTGGATAAAATAAACAATTACAGATTGGGCTAAATAAGTCTCTGGTCAACGAAAAAGTATAACTGAGGGAGGCACAGTGTCGTAAGAACCTTATTTATGTTGCGTGCAGTTTTTATTTAAAAATCAGAAGATTTTATAATGTGAAATACAATAGCAGAACTCCCGCTTTGATATTTCTTGTAGTTTTTTTTATAAAAATCCATAAGTTTTTGTCTGTCGATTATTTACACTTTTAGTAATCTTAATCTTAGGCAAGGTAAACAACCGAATTATTATTCGGAAGAATAAGAATAAAATTAAAACACTTATCAAAAAAACGTCTATTGTGGAAATAGTAGTAGTTTTTCTAGTTATATATATTTAGTTAGTAGCTAGTATTTCTAGTTAGTTGTTAGTAGTAGGTTTTCTTGATTACTGTTTTATCGTGTGCGTAAGGAAATCCCTACGGGTCGTCACACCACCGGGGTTTTCGGTAGGACAGAGTGTCGGAATCGAACTGGCTGAAACCACATAATGTGTCATACTGCGCTTAAAATAGGAGGGAGCTGGGCACAGTAACCTCTGGATTAGGCTACTTAGTAATCTGTGGTCCAGGCGTTCTTGATTACTTCTACATCGACCAGATTCTATGATAGACGGACTGGCCTGTTGGTCTAGTGGTTAGTGACCCTGACTGCTAAGCCAGAGGTCGTGGGTTCGATTCCCACCCAGGACAAATAATTGTGTGATGAGCACAGTCATTGGTTCTGTGTCTGGGTGTAATTTATCTATAATATGTATGTATTTCGAAATACATAAGTATGTTTATCAGCAGTCTGGTTACCATAGTACAGGCTCTGCCTAGTTTGGGATCAAACGGCCGTGTGTGAGATGTGTGGAGTTATTATATTATTATTATATATATATATTATATAGATGTAAGCAAGACAAAAATGTAAACGAAGAGACGTTTAACAAATGTGATTAGATAAATATTTGTTTTCATAGCTTTATTGCTTTATAGGTAAAGTAAAATATAACTTTCGTGATTTCGATGTAAAGTCTCTTTAAGAGTTTTAAAATTACCACCTACTAACTTGGGAAATACTTAATCGGTTTGCCATACAAACTTTTATCTCCTATTTCAACACGTTCAGTTTATTTTTGCGGCAAAAGATAACTTTCTCCAAGGACGAAAGTCTAAATCACTTTTACAGGGTGTATATGACAATGGAACACTTAATTAAATCCCTGACTCTAGCATGCTACACTAAAGTTTAAAAAAATACTTTCCGTGTACAAAAAATGAGAAAAAGAATCTATGAGAAACAGAGATAAAATACCTGGACATTCAAACGATATGACCGTTTGAATGTCCAGGTATTTTTATCTGTAAACGGATACTTTTTTTTCCAAAATTATTTTTGTATTGCTAGAGACGTGTCCTGGCAGTGATTTTAGTAAGTGTTCCATTTTCAGCTACACTCCGAAAAATCAATTTATTATTTTTCAATTGTCAGGAGTAGGAGTCAATCTAAATCAGACTGTCGTGAAGCTAGTGGCCTGTGCCATGAACAGGCAAGAAACTCCAAGGACAGTCTTTTCAACGTCTTGTTTTGTTTTATTTGAGTCAGAAAAACGTATCAGACAGACAGATAGAGTTACTATCGCATTTATAATACATACTTACTAGTATCGATGGCCGCAAGGAGGAGCGCCAATGAGGTTGAAGCCTGAGGCGCTGTCGACATTTAATCCGCCTCTGTGATCAGTTGATCACCTCTAGCATAAACTACGGCAAAAGTTTTAGAAGTAGAAGTAAGATAGTGTTCTTGTCATCCTAGCTCATATAAAAAGAATTAGCTGTTTGTACGAGAAATATTCTTCAGCCACCTGCACCGAAATGAGTTTTTTAAGAAGTCTTTCAAACGCCAAGATGCTGTATCCATATTTTTGAGAGAAAAGGGAACAGTCCCCTTGCAGTGCTGTGTCTTAATGTGGCTGCTGGGGTCTTCACATCACTATAACAATCAGCCTGAACTAGACGAAACTTTTGTTGACGAGGGAGGGTCTAGCTTCGATAAATAGTAATAAGGCGGCTGTCGTTGGATGTAAGTAATAAACACAACTCGTAATACATAATTATTTATTCGTGTATAATTATTTGAATACATCAAAAATTTTTGGTGTAATACGAAATTCGCTAATGCGCAATCTCCTGGCCTTGCTACCTGTGTATAAGTAGGCCAGTTTATATATTGTTTGCTCTTAATCATTATTGTACATCGTCAGGAATGTACCAACATCTACAACTACTTAGCTCGATTAATGCAACTATTAATCGAATTTTACACAATAATCTTTAAAGTTAAATACATTAAATTAACTATCGTAATAAAAAATTAAATCAGTCATTTACAAAAAAAAACATTTTTCAATATTTTTACAACAACGCTACGATACATTTTTTTAACTGGAGATTTTTTCGTAATTTTGGATATCCCTTATTGCACTACGGTTATTATAATTTATAAAAAAAAAACTAATGTAAAGGCAAGCTGTCATAGCGCCGAAACACGAAACAGACACTTTCAATCACATCTGAAGTAACTTAAATTACTTACATTTAAACATTAAAACTAAGGAAATGGCATTTTGTGATGCTAAACGGCCTATATGCGAATTTTAAGTAGTGTTTCATCTATGGAGCTTTTTTCACAATTCTTCTTTACTTATCTATTCGACAAGCATTTTCATACAAATAATCAAATTAGCTACCGGTTTAAATAAACCGTAACTGACGGATTACTTAGATAACACCAACAGCAACTGTGACGCAGTTGAAATAAAAAAGTAAAAAAGCGATTTTCCGAGAGATTTTAAGATTTTTTCTACTTCTAGAATTCAAAAGAAGTGTAACTAAAATTTAAGAAATTTAATGAATATTTTTTGCTATTTGGATATTTTTCATACAAAGAAAACAGGTTTTCATATCCAATGTATAAATAACTACACGCTAAGTACAATACTGACATCTTTATAGAAAAATTAAAATATACACCTTTGAAATCACAAATCACAAACATACGGAGACGGTGTATAACGCGGTACTACTGTATTCAATCATATCTATATACAATAATATACAAAACACAGATACATATTTATATGACGCTACTTTATATGACGTAAAAAAATACACAGATCACAAATAAAACTATAGAATGATGCCTTATAAATTCCATTTTCAAAAATTAAAACGTGAAGTAAAAATGCGACTTACTAATTTGATTGTGATTTAATTATTTCATGATATACTTAATTATAATAAATCAACAACGTCTTCGTGATCAAGTTAACGGATAGAAAGCACTTGTAATATCTAAAATTTACTTAAATTTAGGAAGCACAACCCTAGTAGTATATAAAACATTACTATCATTACATACTACTAAGTATATATAAAATAATTTATTTCTAAATGTTGACTATAATGACGTGTGTGATTGTGTATAAATTTTAATTATATTCCCTGCGTCAATAATTCGCTGTGCAACTTCGTTTCTGTATCACTGCACTTGTAAAACCGCAATTAAATTCGAAATTGCATGTCAACCTAATGGGTTTTAAATAAGATTTATTATAATTATACTAATACAGTAGCTATTAGTATAAACGCCTGTAAAGGTGACAGAACTGCAGTAATATAAGAACACAAGTATAATTACAGAATTAACGACCCAATAGTGAGCATATTACACTCACTGGTGGCCGCCATTTCATATTTTTATTTTGTTGCTACAGTTCTAGAGTCTATGTAAAGTAGCGTAATATACATATACTTTCCGTCACCACTCCAACACAAAACGGACGCTTCACACTGTCCATTCATAACATCTGTCAAATTATAAATAAAATACTAACTAAAAACTATATTTACACATTTGTCATTTATTGATGACATCATAAAAATGTATTAAAATTATCATAAAAAGCATCCATTAAAGAACGTTCAGAAATTATTTAAACTTTTTATTTACAAATAATTCCGCGTTCTTTAGGCAGTGACGTAATTTAAGTTTGAGAACTATAAATACTTTGAAAAAATAAAACTTAATCGCATAAAATAACTAAGTACGTTAATATCTTTATTGGATGATCAGTGAATTTTGTACTTATCCTCGAATAATTTGAGTTCAATTCTAAAAACAATACTTTAGAAGTTTGTGATTTCAAACGGCAAGAACGCTTATTAAAAAAAACGCTCCCCTTTAATTATGTTGTTATTGAGTATATGTCTAACAATTAAAAAGTTCTTATTACATATTCCGAAACCTATGTTTTATTTCAGTAAAGTTTCATCACGTTGTTTGTTTCTAATATTGTAGCAAAGTAAAGACAGAAACTCAATTTTGAAACTACAGATCGATGACGAAATGAACTGCCCATGCTCTGAAATGGAAAGCAAGAAGAAATGGAAGAGGAATACATGCTTATATGGCAAATGTTCATAGAATGTTATGGATAAATTTACTACATCCTCGCTGTGAGAAACCACATCTCCTTGCCTGTATGCCATTAATCGTTTGTTAATCACTTCATAAACATGGACATTTCGTCAAGATGCTGCATGTGATCGATTCAACTTGTGGGCATAAACGAATATTAATGTTTATTTTTAAAGAAGAAATCTAAAATTTAAAAACCAAATTAATATAAAATAAAAAAAGAGTTGTATTCTTGCCCTAATTTTAAAATAAGAATATCATTTAACTGTAATACTATGTCGTTATTTGCTGTTTGAAATCGCGAACACGTAATATAATAATAATCATAATACTACTACCATACGAACTGTAATATTGTGTTTAAGAGACCATTTGCCTGTGTCCATTCTGTGAGTTATTGGCGGGGAACAGTACGCCCTCGTATGTGACACCGTTCAGTTCTATTGACACTACCAGCTGCTGGTCACCTGTGCTGGCATCACCTGTAAAAGTTAATCATTAATTTAATTGTCACTAGGAATCGCCTATTGGTCAAAATTCGTCCATAATGTTTCATTACCCTAATTGTATCATAAATCAAGCAATTTATTTTCAATAAAGGTTGAACTGTAACATATATACTGGTCCAGCGTAGCTTTTTGTAATTGTTTTCACATGGTTTTAAAATTTATTGCAAATAGGTTTTGTTTAAAAATTTTAGCTATCTCCACTTCTAGTACACTTTTAAGCATTCCTAATGTCACCTTCTTTAGTTCGCGAAATTTGCTTGTCTTTATTTGTTTTTAAACTTTCGCGACTATACATATTGGATGTGTGAATCGGGACTTAATCGCTGTAATAATAATTAGAAGGTACAACACCTTTTCCAACTTTTCACACACACAAGAGCGTATTTTAGAGCTGCAATAAGTTTTATAAAACACACTTATCTGCGTCTCTGACCTCAGGCACTTAAGTATGGACATTAGCGATGTGTTCAACTATGGTAAATGTTCGCTGAAAGTGCCTGAAGTGTCAACGTCGGAGCTGTTGCAAAGTCAATTTTTTATATAAAAAAGGTTTAGTACTATCTAAAATGATCGGATAAAGTTATATTAAAAAATCGATTGCTAAGTATAAAAGGTACATACCTCTAGTAGTGATCTTGAAGGCGGCTCCGTTGACCCCATTGGCGTTGGGCCCGTTAAGCGCGTGCGGCGGAGAAGGCGGGTCGAGGCGCGAGGCGCGCGCCATCGGCGCCAGCGCAGGCGACGGCGGCGAGGCGCGAGGAGACGCTGGCCGCGGCGTGCGCCTCTTCGCAGGTGGTGCCGGCGATCGACAGGCCTCGCGCTTACCGCCTGATGCACTAGAGTTCGGGCTCTCGCTCAGGTTTAATGCCTCGCTGTGAGTTAAGCAAGTCGACTTGTTAACTCTTTGTGTTTCGACTAAACTAATGAGAGTATTAATTTATAATTACTTGAGAGTCGAACTCAAGTGTCCTAAAGCAGAATGGATTCTTCTAGCTCTGTTTTTGCGTTGTCAAGAAAATAATATCTTCGTACAATTACGAAGATATTATTTTTGTTCAATAACAAAAACAGTAAATTCAGTCCTTGAGTAAGTTTATGTTATTGTGCTTTCAATTGCGAAGGTAGAAATATGGATTTTTAGTAATAACATATTTTGGACCAAGGACCGATAGCCAAGAGCAAGACAAAATCGTTAGGTAAATATATCGAAATTAAACAACAGGATGTTTCGTCAAACCATGGAACTATAGTATGCCCTAAGAATATCCAGAAACTTCCTGTCATTATTACAAGTGTCCGTAAACAAACTTTATGTTTATTTATCGACATTACTATGATTTATTGCTTCTACAACAATTAAATATAATCGCAAAATTTACACGTAACAAGATAAGCTAAAGGCTTACGTTATTCTTGAAAGTATTTTTTATTGTTCTTACCGTTGTGGTTCAAGATCAGGCTGTGGACTATTGTTATTGTTGTTATTGTAGAGTGACCAGAGCGTGAGGCGGGATACGTCGATGGCGCTGAGTGCGGCCGCGTCGCGCGGTGACATTATCGGCGCCGGACCATTTACACTTGGTGGTGACTCGGAACCTATGGAAAATATACATTGAATAAGTACTGGACCAGTCGGGCGTCTACAATCCTACTAAAAATGTTGTGTTTCACCTCATTTTATTGTTTTAAATTTATGGTAAGAACAAAAATTATTCCAAATGATAAATTTGTATAATTTTACAAACAATTCAAGAAACGTCCGCCTCTACTTACGAGTATTTTAAGATCAAAATATTAAATACACTTCCAAAAATATGTGGTAGACGTCGATCAAATTTACATGGTATATGTATATTATGATCGGAGGTGGTAGAATGCTAATGTCTGCGGACTAAGTTCTCCTTAAAGAGACCATAGAGCACATTCGGTTTTTTTTTTACTACGCTCTCAGTTTAGTAACTTCTGCATTCGGTTTTAGATTTTTACAAGGCTGCCAACAAACAGGTTTTACTCCTTCCATTGTAAGGCGTTAAAACAAAGCTTGGCAGGCTTGTAACAAAATAATTGAGGCATTGTACGAAGGCAATTGAATAGTCAATTCCTTGTTGTAGTCAAGTGTCTGGCCGCTCTTGCAGGAAATCCATATCTCTATTATTGAAAAGGTATTCAATTTGTCTCCGTTTTGCTGTTTCATAGTTTAGTCTAAAAACAGTTGTGACAACATATTTTTTTTTAGCTTTTTTAATGTGTTCCTACTGTCGGAGTATTGTAAAACTCCTACTAACAGCGGTAAATTCAGTTTTTTTCCTGGGTGATTTGATTTAATCTGGTGCAGCGTGCGAACATTCGATTGAACGCGGGTTTGATTCCCGTTTATTGCAAATTTTGTATGTACGAACACGTTTCAGAACCTATAGTGTGTTCTAGATCAGAAAACCATGCTTAGTGCTTGGATCCAGATAGTGCTGTAATTTGTCCCTTAGTATTATAACTATTGTGGAAATTATTGTTATAATTCAATCAATATTTAATGCATATTAATCTCATCCTATTTCGTCTCATCTTCCGTTGCACTTGATTACTATTACCATGTGTTTGGTCCCCATCTTGAGAGTAGAAAAAGTAAAGAAAAACTCATATTTTAACTTACCATTTCTCATCAGCTCCCTCTGCTGTTGAATCATCTTCATGTACTCTCGCACCCTGAACTCAATGTCATGTTGCGCTAGATGTGGCGCGTGTGGTGGTAGTGGCGGTAGACGTGGTGCCACACCTCCCAGAGAGAGAGAAAGAGGCTGCATGTGTTGTGAAAGTTGCGCCAATGAAGCAGGCATGCCACGGTTCAGAGGCGGCTGGAATGGAGGTATCTAGGTTAAGAAAATTTATTCAATTTAGTTATTTATTAGCTGTCATTATTGTATTTACTAAAAGGGCTAGGTAGCTAGGGCTGTGTAGCGACTTCCACATTCATCAAAAACATACTTTAACATCATCTTGCGAAGACGAGCTGACTACGTGGTAACTTTAACTTTTAATATCGGCTCGACCGGAGTGATACCACGACCTCACAGAAACCGGCAGTGAAGCAATGCTGGCATTGCTTTTAGTGAGTGAGGTTACCGGAAGCCCCACACCACGCACTTGTGACTCTTGAGTCGCACGTGCCCAATGGGCGGCGGTAGTCATTTACCATCAGGTGATCCGTCTGCTCGTTTGCTACCAAAATAATAAGAAACTACTAATCCTGCATCGCGCTATGAAACTTCTCGCGTCGATTAATATATAATATACAACTTCCAAACATCATCCGTTGTGCTGCGATCCGCTAGGCATGCAGGCAACCTAGCCCCGGTCGGAGGATCATCACTTAATGTTGGAAGGACATAATACCCATTCCACCACAACTACACCCGCATCCAGTTCTATTTATTTGGTCTTACGTAAATGGTGCGAGTCTAGAGATATTAAAATGGTAAAGCGGAACAATAAGTATAAACATCAGCCAGTATGGTAAACTGTTGGCAATAACGCAAAGCAATGACTCTAATTCCCTACCAGTGCATCCACAAGACACAGCTTAGATACTAAATATTAAATAATGACATTTGAACATTTAAATCAGAGTTATAAAATTGCACTAGAGACTAATTACAAGTAGCAGTATGTAAGGTACAGTAACAGTTTCGTTTCATATTCTCTACTCACCATAGCTAAAGCGGCTTGTGCATCGTACTGTCCCGAAGCGCGTCTCCCCTCGCGCTTGTTACCTTCAATTGCGGCATCCAACTCACTCCGAGTAGAAAGGTTCTTCTTCTCACACTCGTAGTCGTACAAGTATTTCATATACCTGAAAATAATATATTTATGATATGAAAGTAGAATTAGAAACTAACTGCAGTAAAATATTTCTCAAAAAGGTAAGATAATTATGGTAATGAGAGCCAACAAATTGTGCCGTATTGCACAATAATTACGAAACGAGAAAACGCTAAAGCGAACATTAGAAAAGATTATGGATTGAAAATGTATGAAAAGATGAAAATTTAAATTAATATTATGACTCTTGAAAATTACATAGATTTTAAGCAGAAATCTCACATAACAATTACTTAACCTGGTTGAATAGAATATTTCCAAGATTTTATAGGGATGTAAACTGTACAGAAATTTTGTATTTCATCTGCAATAAAGGATATAGACATGTAAAGCGGCACCGACAAAAACGAAACGGTTCGTAACTATCTATTATGATTCAAAATAATGTCCGTATCTATCAACTAAGAAACAAATCATAACTTTTCAATGTCAGTGTCACTATTCAGTCCTTTTAACAAATCTAATAATATCTTTACCACTTCGACGGAGACACGACAGCTAGTAAATCATATTACAAGCCCAATTATTATCAAAACTCTATCCTTCAAATATAATACGTACCATTACATCCTTAATCCTATTCTGTTATGTGTCAATTTTATATGGTTGTATTGTATGGATACCTTACCATATGTCATATTAAGTGATCACATATTTAATGCGTAACACAAAAGCCGCACTCGCCGACGCGTTGTCGTAAAAACGCCACCTTTAAAACTGTCACTCGGATCTATATATACGACATTCGTCATTACGGTTAGACTAATTTTACGGGTTTCACTAGATGTCCGTCTGTTTGTCGCATTAAAAATAGACTATTGTCTTCATATAAATGTAGAAATATGTGGCTGCTGATGTTAAATTACGAAATCTAAAGACTTATGTGTATTATATTGAATATTCTTTCAATTATTCAGTATTTTAAAATACTATTATTACACATTATATGGTATAGTATTACAATATACCTATGTTGAGCGTTTAATGGCAAAATACGCATTCAGAATTTTACTGATTTACCTTTAATCCTAACCTACTAATATTATAAACGTGAAAGTTTGTGAGGATGTATGGATGTTTGTTACTCTTTCACGCCAAAACTATTGAACCGGTTGTGATGAACTGATGAAGCTTGGTATGTAGATAGCTGAAAACCTGGATTAACACATAAGCTAACATACTTTTTATCCTGATATTTCTACGGCATCGGGACTTACGCGGGTGAAACCGCGGCGCGCAGCTAATCTTTAATGTGTGTAAATATATATAATACACATTTGTAAAAGAGGCAATTATCTGTTTGTTACTAAGAATAACATAATAATATATGTTCTTTTAATTTAGAGAATATGTTCGATAGCCTAATTCTTGTCCCAGTAGGTATTATTCAGGTAATATTTACGTCAACATAAAATTTCCATGTTATTGTTGCTTATGAGTATAATTTTTTTTATCTTAATCCATTACATATGATTGAGCACTTACGGAATTAATTATTACCTACGTGTTTTTGTTGTCAATTCGGCATAATGCGAATGCACTTTTAAGGGCCGTTACAAATCGTGAGTGCAATGACATATTCTGACAGTACATGTAATTTAATTTTAAGCGATGAATTGCTTCAATTGCTTGTTTACAGTAGTCGTCATGTCTTAATTACAAAACATCATTTTATTATTATTATTAATTTATCTATACTTATATTATATAGTTGAACGCGCAAATCTCAGGAACAACGGGTTCGAATTAAACATTATTTGAGTGTTGGATATCCCATTTATCGAGGCAGGTTATAGGCTATATAACATCACGCTACGACCAATAGAAGCGGAGCGGCAATGAAAAATGTTGCAAAAACGGGGAGCATTTACAAACGCGGGCGAAGTTGCACGGGTCAGCTAGTTACTACAAAAAAGTAGACAAAAAATATAAAAGTCAGTTAACATTTGTTCGCATAAATAGCGGTTTATGGAACAGGTAGATCTAGATGGATTGAAATTGATTATAAAGTATTAAACAATGGAATAAGTACTTTAATTTGTATTCATGACTCAATCAACAAGCAATTTCTCAAAGTTTCAATTAAATCGAAGTGACCGTAGTCTAACTCAACAAAAACGCTAAGAATATAATATATCTAACTAGATACCTTTCTAAAACTAAAAAGTATCAATTGACACACAAAACATCTGGTCAGTAACTACATGAAATATACAATGTATTTGGTTACAAAATCAGTTGAAACGGTATGAAAATGAACATCACTAGTTGCATACATAACGCTGTCTATAGAAGGTGCGTTTAAAACGATCGGATCGTGCGTAACGGCCGTACATTTTGTATCCCTCTAAACCTCTTTTCCATCATAACACAAAAGTGGAGGTGAATAAACTCTACAAGATAAATGAGAAATTATATCGGCCGAGATGAGTTAGAGGTTATTAATTATTAAGTTGTCATACTGTCGTCAGCGGCTCACGTACTCCATTGTGGAACAGTCTTTGTCTCCTCCCCGTGAGAATTTGTATAAGGCTGGATACAAAGCAACATCTAATATGGTGCTCCTGAGTATTTAAGACCACACATTTCTTTTGTAGATTAGGCTCTAAAAGAGGCTAGCTATCTATGCCTTTGGATTTGGCTTACACATATTAAAGTATGTAGATGTGATCATATCAGCAAAAGTTTTCTTACACTTTGAACTCGAGATTGAACTAAATTTTTTGATTGCGCAATGAACTCAACACCCTAAAATTATGTCTGTTTGGATTAATTCAGAACTGATTGCCTAAATAGACCCCTCGCTTTTTGTTATACTTTTTTAATTGTAAATTTAATTCATTGTACGTTTTGCTATTCATTTCGTGATACTCTAAATTATTTGAATGGGTTCTTGTAACTAAAAATAACGGAGTAATTAAAGAATAAGTATTAATATCTCAATTGTCCATAACAATAATTTTAAGATAGATACATTAACACTGCGAGTTTAATAAAAAAGAAAAACAACAACCAATATTGGTCGTCCGACAGGACTATTGTCCAATTGATGTTTAATGTTAATTTCTTAATTAAAAAACAAATAAACAAACGGTCTACCTGAAGTAAAGAAATTACTGTAGTCTATATAGGTCAAGGTGTATCATCTACCAATCATGAAAAAGTTAAAAGGACTTGCAGCATAATCTCTAAGAATCTACACATAGAACGATTTTGTTTATAACAGTTTTTATATAGCCGCAAGATCCCGACTAAATTCTAAGGTTTTTAATGAATACTTACTGTGTGCGTAACGTGAAAGCCGCCGATGTGATCGACGATGGCAGTCTTAATCCCTTGATAATTTCCTGCCAGAGTTTCTTGTTAATTACTTCCACCAAGCCTCCACGAGCAATCACCAAGTTGTACAGTTCATATAGGTCTAATACAGACTTAGCCATTATTGGCAACCGATTGATAGGTGTTCCTGTAACAACAAATAAACAGTGTAAGTTCCTGGAGGAATTGAATCAATCATTTACTTCAAAACAATTAAAGGTATTTTTGAATTGTCAGAAAGTCAGAGTCAGTCAGAATAAGTCAGTCGTGAAGCTAGTTGTATGTTCCAACACGTAGATCCCATGGAGAAGAACAGAAAATAAACTCCAAGGAAGCTCATTTCAACACGTTTTTACACAATTTTCTGGTTACATTACATCTTGCATATACCTAAGCAAAATTGAAATGTGAGAACAATGTAACATATTGTTCTAAAATATAAACAGTCACGCAAATTACTACTAATATCAACAGGTATAAGTCATACAATTAATATTTTGCTTAAAACGTAATGTACCGTACTGTAACCTCCAGTAGGGAGGTAATCATATAAAAATACAAATCTATGGTTATGGTAACCATATCTATGGTTACAGGTGAATGCAAGATTTCTCGCTTTAAGCGTTTGAATTCGTTATAAACCCGCAAAAAGTAAAGTTTAAATATCACAAAATTTATTAAATATGTAAAAGTAGTGTAGTTTCGAACTGCATAAGAAATAAAGTCAATTGTAGACAGGACAAGAAATACATTTAAAAAAAAATATTCGTAGAGAATAAAATAACTAAAATATAAAGATTTATACAAAAAATAAACATTGGACACGGGAGAAATCTTCCTATAATAAAACTGACTATTCAAATCTGATATATGAGTACATATCTCTAAATATACGTCATAACTAAAGACGTATAGGCAATAAACCAACACAAGGAAACATGTTAATCACGCTAGATAGCTTCGAATAGAAGCGGTCAGAACATTTGCCCACTATTGCATGTTGTAAAACCCTTTAGTGCGCACTTGGTAAGACTCGTAAAAACGAACACTGCCAACTACGACTATATAAGATGAAACTGGCTGAAACAAGGCTACATGTCGTCCGTGAATGGACCGCTTTCAAACTATTTTATTGAATAAAGATATCGGGTAATGTGTTGATGTTATCGATAATATTTCTTATCGACAATTTAGCAATGGCCAAGTCACAAACAGATGAGAGAGTCAGATACTAGAGATGATGATGATGGTGGTCGAACTTCGACGATATTATTTCATTGACCTATTCGTAATATAAATCAAGCTCAACCAGTATAAGTTGAACTGTTATTGATGACTTTCCGTTACATGAGAGGTTAGCATATACATTGGAACCCTGTAGCTTTTTGTATCCACTTTCACATAATTTTTAATTATAATACACTTACAAGTTGATGAAAAATGTTAGCTGTCCCCAGTTCTTTAACATTTAAACTAAGTCTTCCAAATATCCTCCTCCGTGCGCGAAATTTGCTTGAAAAGTGGTACAAGTAATTATCTTCACGTATTTATCACTACATATTATAAAACAAAGTCCCCCGCCGCCTCTGTCTGTCTGTTCGCGATAAACTGAAAAACTACTGAACGGATTTTCATGCGGATTTCCCCAATAGACAAAGTGATTCATAAGGAAGGTTTAGGTGTATAATTTGTTAACGTTTTGTGTAAATTGGTTGAAATATGATGATGATTGTTGAAGATGTCTCTACTACCCGTGCGAAGCCGCGGCGGATTGCTAGTAGATTATAAAATTCACTTTATAGTCATTTTATTTAGAGCCCATAAATATTCAATAACTTTTAAATTTAGACATTAAAAAAGGCAAAAAAGCTGTTCTAGGATATGAATTGGCAATCTTGCAATTATAACATAACTATTAAGAAACTTATAACAAATTAATGACACGACAGACGCCTCAATATGCCTGTTAATAAAATCAACCATGGAAATAACAATGCAACTGGCAACTTTTTAAAATACATTGTGTTTTCTTACAAAAGCATTAAATATATTTAAGTTACCCTGAAAATCTAGTAGGTATGTAAAGGTATCTAAAATAACATGAGCACACGTGAAGCTGGCAACAAGGCTCGTCGAGCGTGGTGAATCGCATCGCATCGCACGATCGATGATTTACGCGTTGCGCGAGCGCGTCAGATCGCGGCTTTACGACGCGAGAGCAGTGTTAGTAGCCCGGATTTAGCACAGCCCGTGTGGCCGCGGAAGCTGGCCGTTTGTTGTACAGGCTTGTTTGCCAGTTTTGCCACTATTTGATTTACTGTAATTTGACTGTTAACTTGTGTAAGATGACGTGACGAATCCGGATCGTGCTCGCTATAAGGAACTGCGAACTACTTAGCCACGCTAATAGGGGCTGTCAGTGCTTGAGATATTTACAATCTAAACGCAATGCAATGTATCTTTATTCAATAACTACACTCCTATGCCTTAAATTAAGTCTAATTACGATATATTTTTTGGAATTACATAAGTAGGTCTTATGTCTGAATACTAATCTTAGAAATTTCATTAATTTCAAATCATTAAAACAAAATTTAATACAATTATAAAGTAGCTAACATATATACTGTCATAATAATTTGTATTAGCTATTTTCAAAGGAATTTCATTAGATGTTATTTGAACGTAAACGCAACGATCAATCAACATTCGCGTGAATAATTGCTGCAAACAATTCGTTACATTTGCAAAGTCACTTCAGCAAGGTTATATCGAGTTACAAGCTGTCTCAACCCGAACCCGACATCTCTAATACAGTGTGCTCCCGTTTTGTTCAATTCTCATTATACCTTTCTAATTATTGGTAGCAGGCACAACATTTTAAAAACTTGCGCATAGAATTGTACTACCTTTAATATTCTATGTTAAAAAAAGCTACAGGTGAAGAAAAAAGGGATTTGAATCAACTATCTTAGCACTAAGGAAAATATCTATTTTGACTTCACGATTAATTTAGTATTTATCCTTTTTTGGAGATAGGTATATGTTGATTGTATATGTTATAAAAGTTATAATTAAAATGCCATTTTTTCTTTTTTTTATATACGTTGACTTTTTGGGCTAGGAACCCTCGCGTAAACGGTTTAGAAAAAAAATTACCTTTTTTTAGTCCTATTACCACTACAACAATTACTTACTTAAGAGTTCGTTGTAGTAGGACATGACCGAAGTAATAAAATTCATTCACGATAATGAATACTCAACTTGTGTCTTCTCGTAACTCGTACAAACTCGTAAACTGTACTGCGCTTGAGTGAATTTCTTGTCAAGCCACTATTGACAACGTTTCAGAAACTTCCCTAATCACAAATTCCCTAAACAAGAACAAACCTACAGCGTCGATCGTTTATTGATGAGAGCGAAACATTAGCGAAATACCTAAACGACTATTTGTCAATCCGTCTTCCTGTCTGCACTTAATCATTCCCCCAGTTATCTGGGCCATGGCTGAACCAGGGGGTGAGGCAGGGTGAGCGGGGAGGAAAGCAAGGGGTGGGTACGTCACCCGTTCAGATTAATTGCCACGTTTGAAGTAAATGGTACAACATGATGACGCAGAATTGGACTAAACAAGGCAACCGATGTATCTGCCAGTATACATATTGTATAGGTGGATGGTTTACTTGGAATTACGTAATGGATTGTGTCAAATTATCTACTTACTCATTTATGGAGTGAAGTGAGTATTGAGGCTGACGCATAGGTATACGAGGAAAATCTATGTAGAAAATAATCAAGTTAACACTACTGCTTATTATCTTACAAGCAACAAACTTCACTCAATTTGTTGTAAGTTCATTTATTGGTTGGTAGAATTGAGAATTTATTTGAACTGAGAAACTGTTAAATATTCATAAATTCTAGATTTCAAAGCATATACAAAATGAGTCATTATTAAAACATAAATTGGTAGTAAAATTTCAGGTCAATTTTAACCAAATCCTTAACTTAACATAGCCGCAAAACTGTGTGGTAATCAAAGTTGCTATCTGCAACACTTAAAAGTACTTAAAATAGATTAGTCAACCAATCGGCAGTTATTTCCAATCCTCTATCATAGGTTAATTTAGATATTTCTGTCTATAATTTAATATTACTAAGTAAATGATGATGATGTTTCTCAACCTCGACGGGTTAAGAAAGACAACCGTTACTTAATCCAGTGGTAGTAGTAGTAATCACTTTAAAGAGAGGAATAAACCACTATGTGTCCTTAAGTTCGTCAGTTAGGACCTTAGTGGTAGGTATAATTTAAAAAAATTGCCATAAAGCAGCTTTTGCCAGCAGATAATATTAACCTAACAGAACAATACATTTTATTTTAATTCTCTAGTAGGATATGATAGTCGGAGCACCTTAGCTAAAAGTTTAGGCACAGCCCTAATTGTAATTAATGTACTTATTACAATGTGGCGTTGACAATTACATAATAAAGTATAGACATTTTATCATAAGGCGAAATTAATACTAATTAACATTTGATCATTATTTAAAATTGGAACAAAATCGAGCCGTGATGTTTTTTACAAATCTTAAGCGTATAAAAAATTCAGTCAGCATTATCATCATTTGGTTAATTAAAATATAATGAATAACATTTCAGTCATGATGAGTCACGACCTAGGCAGCTACAATTCGATCTAAAGTCATGAAGGGTGTATATTACTTGCTCGCACGGTACCCAAATGTACCATTTCCACAGGATATTCTTGTTTTAAGAAACAGAGGTTCATATAGTAGAAATTAATAACGCAGAACAAGGAAGTATCTACTCGATATGAAATGGCCAAATATATATTACAAAATGTACTCTTACTCATTTCCTTCCAATTTCAGAGAACAAATTTAACATTCACCCTCGGCTTGTGTCAGAATAGAACGACTAAAATCGTGTCAGTTGAAATGCCAAAGAACTTCGACGACCATTTGCCACGGTAGAGAAAATACCTATTCGTTTTCATCGTACTACATTGTAGGAACATCCAATTTTGCTGCTTATTATCTATCAAACTCCACGATTATATAGTAGGTGACTACTGTTTAGAGACTTCTTATAACTTTTCTCCTAAAATAAACATTAGTTGGTAACCCTATTTGCCACCCATACTCTTCACACCACGTTGACAACCTTTATTGCACCCTACTAAGTTGCTTTGAGCAGGATCGCAAGTATCGCAACTTTTATGACACTGTTTCATCCGTAATAAAATGACCTGTAACTTTTAGACCTGCTGAATGAATTCTTAAAGGAGGTGAAGGTCTAGATATATTGGCAGATGGTTGATAATACACCTTTCTTTGATCTGAGAAAATATGTCGTGTTTGTAGCTGGCTAGACATTTGGTAGCCGTATGAGTTGATCTAGATTAACAAATATAATATTATATTTGATATCCTGTTTCTAGATACCGACATAGAATAGATGTCATGCGGAAGATACTTCCTGGAAGTACCTACATTTCATGGAGAAGGTATATTTTTTATATACCTAATGAAGTATAAAAAGATACTAGGTATGTTATAGAACTATTATTGAAAGTTTCAAATTAAAAATAAAATCCCAAAAAAAGAAAAGGAAGAAAATGCGTTATTCTTGGTTTTAAATTATCATTAGATAGTTTCTTTCAGTACAGCTTTCAACTCTGTCTACTTACGTGCACTGTCGTGTAATTTTAAGTAACAATGCACTGCCAAAATCTTCTTTTTTACAAATGGCAATGAATAATAAAAACTTAGATGGCTCTAAAGAAGTACTTCCGAAAAGTGTATTCCGGATTAAGAAAATGCATCTTTAAAATCATGATGAAATCATAGTAAAGCCAGTGGTTACGCCGCATTGCATAAATACGAACAACAAATTACTAGCAATTGAACAGGGCATAGATAAAGCACGATTTTACATATCGAATACCTTCTAAACAGGATTGCGTAGTGTGAGCGTTATCACACGAACAGCGAACAATCCCGTTATCCGAATAACGCTACGTTTACAAGAACCCGTGGACAAAAGCTATTGTTTATGAAAGCAATCACCCCAATAACGATTTCCACAAAACGCATTCCGTGCGGTACGGCGGAAAACGCGCGATTCGTTGCGCGTGCGCCCAGCGCACCGAGCCGCGCGCGCGCGCGCTATTTGCATACGACGTACCATTTATAAAAGGCCCACACAACACAGCTCGGTTCGCCTGCTCGCTCGCACTGACGGCTCACTCAATTCGGCCGCCCGAAGCATTATTTACGAGCTATGTCAAATTGCCAGCGGAGCCAATCTAATCGTGCCCAATTGTGACAAATTATTGCTTTTCCTACGAAACCTTATGCTAAATTTGTGTTATGAATTTCACTTTATGGGTGTATGCGTTTATGGGAATGCGTATGAAATAAATTGCGGGCCGTCACCGTCTCACCCGCTACAGTGTTGCTCGATTATTTGCACCTCAGTCCATATTTATTGGCACTCGATGTCGCTTAGAAAGGCTAATTCTTTTGTGCTGGCAACTCTTGCGAGTCGTAAATCGTGTTGCCGACCGCCCCCGAGTGCTGATAAAGGATTGTAAATAACTGCCGATTAGCCGACTAATCTGTTTCAAGTGTTGCAGATTGCAACTTTGATTTGCACACCGTTTTACGGCCAGATTAAGTTAAATATTTCTTGGAGTTCTAATAAATTTTAACTTAAATTTTACTACCAATTTGGGTTTAAGAGGATTGGTTGATGACAACACAAAAATGTTAAATGATGACGATGACGCAGTTTTTAATCTAAATTTTATATCAAGATAGGTAGGTATATGGACTATAACGCATACCAAGATAGAAGTCGTAACAAGTGACATAGGGAAATATTGATGACGAATTTTAAATGTATATACATAGTTGAAATATGGATTAAAAATTTAATGAAGTAATATCTATCCCACTAATATTATAAATCCCACTAATCCCACTAATATTATAAATGTGACACTTAACATTTATAATATTAGTGGGATTAGTGGGATTTCGTAAATTACTTATTAATAAACAAACATCACAAACATGGACGGATGTTTGTTACTATTTCACACCAAACCTACTGAACCGATTGCGATGAAATAAAAAATAGAGAAAAATACGTAAATAGCTGGAGACCTAGATTAACATATAGGCTACTTTTTATCCCGATATTTTTTTTTCGTTTTATTCCTTATTATGTTATTGCCTATTACTACTTGGTGTGAAAACTGTATGTTACTCTGTTAGCGTAAGAATAATTCGAAACTAAGAATAATTTTACCTTTTTTTAGTTGCACTTATTGATATAAGGCCTTAAGGTACTCTGCCTGGTTTATAGATTACCAAAAAAGTGCCCCCGAATCTTCGGAAATAGACTACCTTTGTGAAATAGAAGGAAGGTGAAGGAAATAGACTACTGATGAGCTTGTGGTCTTGTCAGCGATCTCTATGGAGCTCGACGAGACGGGCGATAATCGATTGAATCGACATTGGTCGACTCCCGCTTATCGAGTGTGGTATCAAGGCCCTTGTGTCGACTACCCCGCACCGCGCCAATGAACGCCGTCCATTCACCGACGCCGTTCTCCTATTGGTCCAATTCGCGTTTGATTGCGCCGCCCCACTCGATCCACGTCTCGATCAATCTTAATTATATTCGTATGCTGGTAATACTCCAAGTGGTCGACTACATGCACATTTAATTGCACATTCATAACAGAGAAAATTGTTTTACGTTTCGTATGGATGGCGTTTAGCGCAATCAATTTTTATTACTATAGTAAGGTGGCTGAACACACGTCCCGTATGATGGTAAATGGTTACCGGTTCTTTTATAGGTATATCTACAGATTTAAAACAATAAACGTGTGAATGACGCGTCATCTCTCTCGTCAAACAGCTTTGAATATCTACTATGTTCAATACGATTGCTAGTGCTAAGGGAGGTCCACAGGTCCACATTTACATTTTCCCAGAAGATACGTCTCTAATTAATTGTTTTGGGTAAGTCTAGGGATATTTTATTTGAATTGTTACTAGATGAGGGGGCTTCCAGCTAACCCCCTGAATCTATTTAGGTGTCCGACCTAGCACCTTACTTACCTAATAGGTAGAGGTTAAGGGTTTTCGATAGGTATTTTACTAGATACATAGCGTTAACCCTTTTGTTGTTTATTTGCCACGAAGTAGATAAGCAGTCAAGTGGTCAAATCATGGCTTTACTCGACTCAAATTATTCTTAATATGTTATTTCACGATAGTCACTCAGATTTATGGTGCATCGTAAATCAGAAAGACTTCAACAAGTTAGAATTTCATCTATAAATTAAACATTTGTTTATAAAGTCGAATAAAGTCTAGGTCCTAAACTAATTACTTTTAAGTACTTACTAAGAACAATAGTAGGTGTGTTAAGTGCTTTAGTGCTTACGGCCTAACACTTGGGTACCTACTATAAGTTATTAACTAATTTTAATCATATCTAAACACTTTTTAACGTATCTATTGTGGTTAGGTAAGTCTATGATAAGTAGGTAAGTATTACATTAGACACCTACCAATAGGTGAGAAAGAGACCACTATCTAAACTACCTACCAGGCTACTACTGATCGCCAGGGATCGAAGTTCCATTGTAATTAAAGTAAAAACAAAAACTTGTTAAAGGTACATACAGACATAGGTACATATATCTAACCTCTCACAACGTACTATGAGATTTAAATAAGAATAGGAATGACTTTGCGCCATATTGTGATGGCATAGCTGTCACTTCGAACTAATTAGGTAGGACGAGCAAAATAGCTATTGTATAAAAATTGGATCACATTGTTTCTATTTAAATTATGTGAAAACGACTACAAACAGCTAAAGGCGTCCAGTATAATTATGTTGATTTGTGATGTACGGAAAGTCTTTACAATGACTGTTCAAGTTATACTGGTCAATGAACTAAACAAAACATTCAAAATTAATAAGTTATGGTCGAATATCGACCAGCAGGCGATGTCTAGTTATTTTAAAAACTATGAAATAAATATATTTGGTATTACTAGGGCTAAAAAAGTAACGTTTTCTGTGCAAACCGTAGATATTTTCAGTTGACATTTGACAGATTAAGGTCAATGGCGTTAGTACTTTTATTCGAATCGCATTGTACCTTACTTCCTGTATTAAATACATAAAGGGCTGAAAATAAATATTTTTTCTATTAGATTAACTATGTGTAGGTATTTTCAATTAGAAGGTACTACATACCTACTAAATGGATTAAAAAGATATGTGCATATTTTATTTTATTTTTTAACATGCATTAAGGCCATAAACGACAGCTAGCCTCTATTTAGACAGTCGTTATAAGTTTACGGTCGGAACAATTTATAGCGGCTCCGAGCCAGGTTTTAATTTAGAATACGATCATTCTAGTGTTAATTTCCACACTTCGACTTAACACAACACCCACACGAGCCCTTCTTTAATATGAACCAATAATTATTTATTCAAAATCATAACATACCATTATTGCCTTCTACTTTAAGTTCAACAATACTCAAGCTCCGTAAAAGAGTCATATGCTATTATTTCGCAAAATCACCATAACTCAATGTAATATTTATTGCTTGTAGTACAAATTCCAAGAGATACGGCGCGAAAATGACATAAGGCCGAGGATACAACGATCAATCATGAAGGGAGCAGTAAAGTTGAGAACAATCCTGCGTAATTCCGTCTGAGAGACATTAAAACAGCGACGGCCGGCCCTATCCGGTGCAACATTGTGGCAATACTTACTGCAACGCGCCCCCACCCTCCTTGCCCCGCAATGAGACTACATACTCCACTCATTTCTACTTGTAATCAGTGTACGCGGTGAGCACATCCCTTGGCTTAGTTACGAAACAACCAAAGAACCAAAAATAGCATTCCTTTATTTATTACAATCCCGATACCTCAATAACACATAAATCATTTATTCGAATGCAAATCAAAACCAAGAAAGATTGAAGTTTTACATGGCTCAGTGGAATTCAGGGGGCCATTCGATGTAATTGGCAATCATCCTGAAAAGAATATACTCTCGCTCGAACAATCAAGACAAAAGGGGCCGATAGTACCTACGGGCGAGCCATTACGGGTCAATACCCATTATTATGCTATATTTTCGCGAGCGCGGCCCTCCGATAACCCGTGCGCTCACATGAGACGGTAAATATCTGTAATTAAAGGTTGTAAAGTTGATTTACAGTCGCAGTCCAAGTATCGAAGTCCGGGGAACGATCCACCAATGGCGAGCGCGGGACCCTCACCCCGCACCTCGTATCAATTTATTAGAAACGAATGTAAACCGTGTCTGCGGTGGCGGAGGCGTGCGATAATACGGCGTGATGCGGTCGCGCGACCCATCACCGTGCTTCGCATCGCTGCACCGCGGATCGCGCGCGATAGTATCGAACGCTGTTGCGTTGTTTACGATCTCCACGGGGACGGTAACACCGGCAATAAAATTGCAACAATGGAAATGTCGGATGCGGCTGAAAGACGGCGATGCGACTACGCCGGATCATTGCGTGCAACAATGGAATCCTCCAAACGAAGGTGGCAACTATCGACAGCAGTAAACCTGAACTATCCGCCGCCACAGCGCCGACATCGTTACGAGTCTCCACAGATACGAACAATACGCACATATAGTACAATATTCTAATAAAATTGCACGCACAAGATAATAACGAACGTACTGTTACTGAAACGATTCCACATATAGAAAACGAATATTTGATGTGTATATATGCAATAAAATGTTGATTTAATGTAATAGCTGAGTCGGAAATTAACATGCCAGATATCGCAACAAAGACGGCCGATTTGCGGCGGCCGCCTGGCCTCTTGAGTTTATTTCCCAATAATTCTCTTAGATGATCGATAATAAGCATTGTTTCGTTTTGCTTGGTGCGAAACGCATTTCGTCCCTTGCTATGCTTGCGAACATTGCATACGTGGAAAGTAATTATAAGCATTTGTTGTTTCCAAATGGTAGTAACGTCTGGTTGAGATGTATGTAATTTATTATTAACGTAGTCATGTTTCTGCTTTTTATGAGTGCGGAGAAGATTGACCGTCAAAACGAGTCCGCTGCCCCTCTTACAATGTTGTGCGGATGTTTGTGCCCCCTGGTAACATAATCACAAACTCAAATCTGTTTAAATGATATATTTAATGAAACGTTTCTTACTACATGTACATATTACCCGATATAGAACAAAATAGTTGCCTGGACACCAGTACAGGTGCTTTGTCTGCAATATTTCTACTGGCTATTGCAACTTTTATGACCATCGTTTTGTCGCTTACGGCTATCGTAAAATATCACTGGGATGGAAACCCTTAATTTTGTATATCATTTCTGTTGTTGTTATACATTGTTGTTAATGTGAGTTTACGATGTTCCATGATTGATGCAAATGCATTGAATTTTTTTTTTATTTGAATAGCTTATAACAATCATTGGTGGTTAATAGCCAGTAATGCTTGCACTTAAAGCATATTTCAAAATATTCAATATTTACGTGACAAGTGGTAGATAATAGAATGCGTGAAACTGTCTTGTTTGGACGTGTCTAGACGAAGGTGTCGAGAATTCGAGTGCCACTGCGTTTACTGTCTCCTCTCGATGGTAATTTGAATGACAATTTAAATTACAATGTGGAATGGCGTCCCGGCCGTGACGAGGCAGATTTAGTAGCAGCACTTTCGGCTCGTGTTGTTAGAATAGTGTCACTAATAGCCCACAAAGAGATAAAGGATGATGTTTTTTGTAAGAACTACAGCAGAGTCGATTGTATTCGTAATTAATAGACATTTGTTACTCAGCTTGCATTTTTAGGATTAAAAAGTTTCACATTCAAAATATTCAAAATTTACTTCTTGCAACGATAAATCATAAGCATGAACATAAAATCACGCCGAATGCAAGAACAGTTTTATAATAAATGTCATCTTGAAACCAGCATAAAGCTGAGGTATGTATGCCCATAAAACAATAACGACGATACTAATTATGATAGTTATACTGGCAATAAAAATACGATCCACATCTCGTAGGACATGTAAGTGAAACTAATAATGATAAACATGAGACAACAAAGAAAGAACTCATAACGGAAATAAAATAATCCAATGTTGGTTGACAAAAAACATACAATGGAGTCAAAGGGCAGGATTTGACAATGGCCGTGCTTGGCAGATAGAACAAATGAAGTGTCAGCCACAATGCTGCATTAACATAAATAGGCTGAAGAGATGGGGTGGCACCGTGCTGTTTATAGAAAGGACAATTATTATTGATTCTCTCATGAATAAAATAAGAGTTGACTGTCTAAAATTGGTTAGATGAGTGTTCGTTTTAACAAGTTAAATCGAGAGAGTTGGGTCCTTAAAACCATTTTTAAACTCTTCTAAAAATTGTATTGTTGTATTTAGGACTTAATTTGCACTATTGTATTGCTACTTCATAGACTTTAACAGCAAATTTTAAGTCGGTATTCTTTACATGGGAGAGCCATGCTTCGGCACGGGCCATGGGCCGGCTCGACTCCGCTCGATACCACGGCCTCACAGAAAACCGGCAGTGAAGCTATGCTTTCATTGCATTTCGCCGCGTTTGTGAGGTTACCGGAGGCCCTAACCCTTTCCTCTCCCCTACCTGCCCCTCTTCCACCCTTCCCCTACTCTCGTCTTAAAGGCCGGCAACACATTTCAGACTCTTGAGTTGCAGGTGCCATGAGCGGCGGTTGTCATTTACCATCAGGTGACGTGTCTGCTCGTTTGCCGCCTATACTATAAAAAAATATAAAATAATATATTCCAATAATTTTGCGGTAATACCTAATACATTGAACACATCAGGTACACAACCAAGTTGACCAATACCCTACACTTTTTTTACTTTCAACATCGTGCTGAAACTGAACTTTGACATTTAAAATAATCGAATTAGATTTCGATATACTTCTTGTATCTAAGATGGATCGATGGTCTTTGTGTAGTAATCCGATATGGAGGTATTATTCTTGTTTTAATATCGGCTTCCTGCCACCCGCAGTGGCCCACGACTCCATCGGTACCCATCGAAGATTACATTTAGATATGGTGTCAGTAGATATGACGTAATAGAATCGTTATCGAAGATTATCTCAGTGATCTGTGTGAATTTAAAATAAACAGTTATAGGAGTATAATTTTACAGGAGTTTTAACACTATAGATTACTACTAATAAGTAAAATTGTTAACTTGAAGTATTACGGAAAAATGTGACAGTATTTTTTCATCAGTGTCATCCTCATATCAAAACGATTGATTTAATTACACACTAGCTGGTCTGCGTAGAAAAAAATAGGCAGTCATGGGACTGCCGACAGAAGTGAAAACATAAGCGAAACGATGAACTTAAACGTCACATTAGCAGGTTGGTTACATTAATTAATAAGGAGCTGACAGAACTTAATGTTTAGATTAGCGCCCTCTAGTGGATCTATATATGTATTATTAGCGTGACGGTCAAGAGTTCAGTGCTTTTTCAGCATAGCAAAAGTGCACAAACGTGCCTAAAGAAGTTTTCACTTCAAAAACATTTTTTATTTACCTAACCATGAGAAATCATTGGTTTCTCATTTCATACTTTCATCGCCTATCTTCAAGTTTTATTTACGTGACAGAAAAAAGTCCATTTGCTGCTCCAAAGTCCCATCTTAAGACCTCTATGATTATTCAAAATCAGTTTAGCGTTTTAAGCATTTAAACGTAACAGACAGACAGATATGTATGTGTATTATTATTAAGTATTGATACAGATACATTTACATAGTATTTATGTATTAACATACAAGTATTAGTCAAATCTGTATAAACAGTAAAGTAGGTACTTTCATCTCGTACCTACTCAAATTAATCGTCTGATAATGCAATAAGCTGTCCCCTTGTCGATCCGCCCAACGTGCAGGGCGGGCGGGGATCTTAGGGCGGTCCGGCACCGCCTACCACTCTTACGTTTTACTATTATATCGGAAGTTGATTATCCTTTCGATCCTCGGTCACGTACCTACCCTACCCTACTTATGAGTATTCGAAGTTTATGTGCTAATACATAAATAAATAACTCAACATGTCTTAAACACGGCCGTCTGATTCCAAACTATAACAGAGCCTGTATAATGGTAACCAGACTGCTGATAAACATACTTATATATTTCTAAATACAGATATAGAAATAGATATAGAAATTTCGAAATATAGATAAATTACACCCAGACACAGAACAAATTATCGTGCTTATCACACAATTATTTGCCCTGGGTGGGAATCGAACCGATGACCTCTGGCTTAGCAGTCAGGGTCACTAACCACTAGACCAACACTTGTTATTGACTTAATTTGCAAATATCAATATTTTTATATTTCATAGATACCTTATTTTCTATATTTCGACATTTATCAGTTTTATGAATTTGAATGAAAAAGATGGTTATGTTTGTGTTTCCCTTGATAATAGTGTCTGGTTACAACAAAAAGTGTAATCCAGGTATACTCTATGGAATAAATCTATAGGTAAGATTTTTTTTTATTCAGAAGCTATTTAAAATAGTGCATGAGAAATTAGCACCGAAAACCCCGGTGGGGTGACGGCCCGAGGGGGTTTCCACACGCACAAAAAAAAAACCTTACCTGGCTTAGCCTAGTAGGTACATATCTGCACGCATGCGAAAAAGGAACTTTCTAATTAGCCAATTAGGCCAAGGAGTTCATACAGGCAGATTTTTTTCTTGCATAAAGCATTGTAAAATGCTGTATGATATTCGTGCTGAAAGGTAGGCAATTCCTGATATTTAAACTCAAGAAGGTCTTCTGAATGCATTAGACTCGATGGAAACTTGCCTTTTTGCACATCTCTGGAATGCCATCTTGGAAAGGTTCAACAAAGTGAACAAGTGGCTTCAATCAAATCAACATTGACCTGGGTACTGTCGCTGAACTGTATCAATATTTGGTAACGTATCTAGAAGACTTAAGGAAACCCTGTACCTTTGAAATTTATGAGTCGAAAGTTATTGAAATATCGGGTGAAAACAATTATGCATGTGACATGCAGAGGAAACGTAAGCGTAAAGTCCAGGTCGATGAAGTCAAAGGAAACGAGACCGAACTCTCTGGCAAGGACAGATTTAGAGTTACTATTTATAATATCATCATAGATAGACTGATTGCAGAATAACAGAGACCCGGATCTGCTTATAAGGAGTTAAGTAAAAAGTTTGACTTTCTTACGTTACTCAATCGGTTGGAGTCTAAACTTGTTGAAATCTAAAAAAAAAGTGGAGGAGCCAGAAACCTGATAGCTGTTTATCCAGTGGACTTGGATAGGACTTTTGAAAACGAGTGTCTGCACCTGCGAGCTCATTTGGATTTGAATTGATTATGATGACGTCATTCGTTCCTTTGCTCAGAAGAAAGCTAGCCGTATGATTCTATAAAATAGATTTACGTAACTATTTACTATTTGCGTGACGATTACGGATCATAGACTGCGTAGTTTTGATGTTCTTAAAGTCGATTGAAAATTTGTTCTGTACTAGTGCATTTAATTTGCTAAACCAAAATGGAATGATCTCGAAATGGGGGAGGGGCCCCAAATGCTAAGTGCCTAGGGGCCCTAGCCCTCTAAGTCTGGGCCTGGATACAGCCTGGTGACAGAAGGATAGACAGACGGACGGACAGCGGAGTCTTAGTAATAGGGTCCCGTTTTACCCTTTGGGTACGGAACCCTAAAATAATTGTAATTTTACAAGCCCGCATATACTCCGTGGGAAAAGTACACAATAATTGCACTTGCGGATATGAGATAATGTACACCGACCCACTAATGCTCACCTGTACGCAACACCGTAATAGAATTGTTTGATCAGAACTTGGAGTGCGCGAACTGTGTTGCCCTGTGTACCGATAACAATATCCGGCACCTTTAGATTACCCGATCGGCGGATATTAACTAATACTGTCAATATTTGATGGAAAATATGTCCAATTGTGGACAGTAATTATGGATGTCAACGATACCTACCTCAACTGGGTGGGGTTTCTAAAGCCTAATATCCGTTATAAAATTTAAAGCAGTTTTTAAATAAAAGTTAAAAAAGACTCTTTTGTCGCAAATTGAACAAGAGACTGAATGCGTAAAAAGTTAGAATTTTTCGTAGGACAGTACATCAAGTGTAGTTTTTTTTTCGCCATTAAACTTTTTATTATGCGTATTTTACGCGATATCTTCACCAATCGGGAATAGATTATAACAATTTTTATTTGTGAAAATTATATCTCCCGACGAGTCCCATAATAATGACAGTACCGCAAATATTTGTTAAGGTACCTAAAGGTTATCGGAAAACCCGTTATTTAAATATCCACAGTCACAGTAACAGTGTAACAGTCCACATAAAAAAATATAGAAAATGTGAAAAAAATGCAAAACATTATTTAATCTGTTGTAAAATAACAGTTTTACCAATTTTGTTATCAATTTTTGCTTTCTCTTACAAATCATACCACAGATACCATGCAGCTACATACATTATCATAACGCTTTTACGAGTATATAGTATCTATTAGGATCTATTAAATACTATAAGTTAAACCTATAATCATTAAGAATTAATTTCAAATTATTTGAAAAATCGGCTGTTAAATGAATTTAGATTTTAATTGACTGCGAAGAACATGATACTGCCTATTGCCAATGTGCAAAACCAAAATAATGAAAACATAGCAAGGTATATTAGTATCTACATACATAAAATATGAATGCTATGTAATTATAGACTATAATCCTCTGGAATAGCAAAAAAATAATACCTGTCATCGTTTACATATATAAAGAATACCATCATTTCCTGTATATTTGAATACCGTCAACATTGTTCAGTATCTATCAGTAGTATAACATTTATAAACCTATTTTCTAAATCTAGATTTCAATCGAGAAGCTCCTTAATCACCAGTTATAATGTCGGAAGTCCTGTCATCACTGTTTAGAAATAATCACTTTTGGCCAACGAGTCGTTAGTGAGGGAACGAGGAGGTGAGAGGCAGAGAGAGGGAGGTAATTTAGCTGCTCATCCATCAAGCACACCTTCTTGCCGACCTGGATGCTTTCAATTACGACGATTTAAAAAAAATAACAGCGGAAGAAGTACTTGTTTTGAATCTTGTTGCTAATTTATTTGTTTTAAGGGAATTGTTACACTACATATATCGCTGGTTTGCGAGAATATCGACGTAATTTAAAATTCAGTCGGATTGAACTAAGTATGCCAAACGATCACAAATCTTTGATATTTTATTGTGAACAGAGATGTGACGCCGATTTCGTGCTAACGTTCATTAGTAGTAGTAGACAAGTTCATTACATATTTGAGACAAAACACTCGGAAACACGCGGAAATCGAGAACTCATTTTTAGTTCCGTCGCTAGTCTCGCAAACTAGCGATATATTTAATACAATCGTTAACAGTAGCTTCGCATACTTCAAGTCGTGTACTGTTCAGTGGAATTAAATAGCCTGTCTCTGTCATGCACACAAAAAATAATCCTGTGCAAAAAGATGTTAATACATTGCTGCAGAAAGAAGGATAACCCAACAAAACACTTCTGAATTTACAATATTACATAGTAGATATATTTTAAGACGATTTTCCACAGATAAACAAATAGTAGTTGCAGATTAGTTAGCTAATTTCATTGTTACATTCGTGTGTTAGTTCATTATTATATATCTATGAGGTCAAATGGACTAAAGTCGAAGAAAGCGGAAGACCGGTTGCTATGTTGAAAATTGGGAGTGGTCCAACAGTGGACTGCAAAAAGCTTAGTTAGTTGATTGACTTATATATCTTCATTAGCTACCCGGGCCACGCGTTGCTGTGGCTAAGTGATTTACAATAAAAAATAGTGTGGCTAAAAATTGAGTTAACAACTATCTCTCTCAAGTTGGACCAAACTGCGCAGTGTGCAAAATTTTATTAAAATTAGTTCATTATTTGACACATTCTTATATCTATGTGACTATGAGAAATCAACGGCATGCCTACACAGACTGGAGACAAATATATCGTAATTATTATAACCTTAAGCATAACCAATTTTCGTTCTTTTTGCTGCCAGCGCTAAATATTTTAAGTAGGTTAACTGTTGTAATTCCGAACTGTTAAAATCAGACCTATTAAAAAAGAGGCCTCTTGCTACACATATGAATCATATTTTACTTACATAAACTATGTTATATCTTTTAATATTAGTTACTAATTATCGTGGGTTGTCTTTAAGAGAGGTTGCCCAATATTTCGCGAATAACAAACACTGCTAGAAGGCCGAATCAAAGATATCTTCAAACTATTGAAATAGACAAGCGGTGAGTGATCCGTGGGCTAATTACTTTCTAATGACTGGTAATCAGCGACATCCCTATATCTAGTGGATAAATGGACAGTCACTGATGAGTGATACTCTTTATTTTATAGACGGAGGTGGCTACTATTCTGGTCCGAGGAAATGGATACGCGTCAATCGTCTCCAAAAAAAAATCTTTATGAGGAGAACAATGCGAAGACGCAGCTTCCGCGCGCTATGTTTAGATGGTGTCGGTTTCAGAGAATTGACTTTTGACCCTCTTAGCATCCATTAGCCCTATGTACATTTCCTAAATTCACGTTTCATGTTGAATATAATATGCAGCTTATTGAAAGTATTCTTAACATTACGGTGGTTTTGTGTGCTGAATATCACTCTGTCGCGGGGGACTTTACACCTAGATCCAGAACAACTCTCTTTTAATCTCAAATATGATTAATTAGGTATCTATGTTGAGATCGAACTGGAAACATTCGACGCAGCTTCAGAGTACGGCTACCATCATTGCTAATTCTGTACTGATTTGATAACTCTAAATAATGAACAGAAAATGTAATACAAGCAATACATACAGGCAGGTACTGCTTAACGGTTGCACCTGTATATCAATATATCAAAATAGTTGTTCCTATAGAATAAAATTATACCATTAATTACCACGGCAATGCATTATATTGTTCTTGCACAGTACCTACAATTTCGACACTTTGTAGTGTAGTCTCTAAAGTCTAAATAAATGTTTTATTCTTTTGTTACTTTATGTATAAAACCTTTCTTAAAGTGCACAAGTATAACTTCTTATCATTACTACTATCAAATGCAGCACTAAACAAATGAAACGCTGTTTTAAAATGATACTAAAGAACTCGCTTCCTGCAAGTAGCGGGAATCTTGTACAAAGAACGCGGGTCAAAGTCGGGGCTCACAGGGGCTCTTGTTAGCACCTTCGACACCTCAAAACACGATCGATTAGGCCCCCGGCCGCTCTCATTCAATTATTTATTTATTTATTCGTAATTAAGGCGCGCGAGTTATGGACTCACAATTTACGAGCAAGAGAGATGAGTTATCTTGCATCAGTGGTATTGCTATATGGGTACTGACGAAAGAACCTTTCTGCACTATTTTGAATTTTATTATTGTTAACTAACGAAGTTCTTGAAGACTTATCGTTCACGAAATGCGTTAATTCATTTGAGACATACACACTTAATCATTTTACAATTCCTCGATTTTAATTCTTAAAAAAAAATATTGATTTGTATCCTAACAAGTATGTACAAAACAAATGTTATCTCATTAAACGAGTACAATAAGCGGGCCATTAATAACGATGTATCGATACATCGACAACGATTTTATCGATTCTCGCCACTCGATAAGGCGGCCGTCACGAGGCCAATTTGTAAGGGACCATAAATTACTTTATTAAAATAAATCAACGGCTTTATTGTTCTCTTCTCGCCTTTGCGACTATTGTTGTTTTGGTATTTTGCTTTCTGCGTCAACGTTTATTTTTTACGTTGAAGTTTATTTTAATACTATTATGATCAAGTCACAAGGGTACATGACATATACATAATACTATGCTAAATAGATACCTACTCATTACAGATTATTCTGAATCAATTTATTTCATTTATGATATGCACTTTCACTAATAAAATTAAACCTATGAACTTCCTTTTTGGATAAAGTGTAGCGGCAACAAAATTAGAAACAAATTTTTAAGAACTTGGCTGGCATGAGTTCCATGTACTAACTTAACTATCAGTAGTATTCTTATTTCTAACAATATTGCTCTGTGTTGTGGGTATAGTCTTGTTAGACAGCTACTTCATTCAACTGCTGCGAAACTTCATATTATAGATTAAAATAATTTTATGTACAAAAAGTAGTGTGTACGCAACGCCTAAATAAACTTAGAGCATATATTTCATCGATTTTTGTGGTCACTACATTCTGAATAATGTCTACCTATTCATTTCATACCTCTAAACATGTCAAATAGTAAATTTTGCCCTGTCAAATGTATCAAAGTTACCTTTGCTCCTATTGTCATTAACTAATTAAAGACTACTCTAATACAATATTAAACCTCGAGACCTCAATGAACAAATCAAATTAAAGTAAATGTTTAAGCGTCAGCATTTACAGGTTTTCGGCCATAAACAACACGGTTAATAAGATTGGGTATAGAGTAGATTTATTTTATCTTCCGCGCTCGCGAGTGGCACAGGACGCATGCTTATTCAGCCCGTAAGCGTTAATAAACGATTATTAATAAGTTATGTTTTTAATTACAAGTCGATCGAATGCGTATTTATCCGTGTGATTTTATAGGCCCCCGCGGGCTGGCCTTGGGGCAAACATAATAAAATATGTGCCGATAAATAAATTCGATTCGTAACGAGATGTGGCTGGCATTCCATTACTTGAGTTGTTATCATTGTAAGGAAATGATGTAAATATTTTGAAATAAATTAGTGTAATGTATAATGGTGTGAAAATTTAATTATGTACATAGATAAACAATTGACTAGCAAATATTGTCGAATGTATTCATTTTAAACTGAAGACTGTAATTATGTAACTTAAAAATAGTATCATTCACAAAGATACCAAGATATATCTACTTTCAAATTAAGCTGAAAACATAATTTAGAAATAGAATCGGACAAAAGTTTATTAAAAAACAAGGACTGGTAGCGTCCCTTCATTGTCAAGAGCTAAATCTGATACGTCTCAAATCATGTGACGGATGAAATAACGCGACCACGTCGGATGCGACACACTGTGTTGTGAAAATTCTTCACAAAATAAAGAAATATAAAAATTGAAGTGACAGAAGATGGATTGACGGGTATGCCTGTACGTAATGACTTATTATCTCACCCACGCAGACTATAGCAATAGATAAATACTTTAAAATTCATAAAGTGTAACGAATTATGGTTGACAAGGTTTTAAGGAATACTAAAACAATCGAAGACGCTATTAGTTATCACATATCAGAATATACTAATTACGTAGACGGACACCACTTTTGTAACATTATAGTACACATATTTGTATGACATATTAACAAAAAACACTGGTATGATAAAATCATAAGGTAATAAATATTTTAGTAGTGCTATAGTCAGTCAGAATTTTAGTCTAGAGACATTTCACAAACAACAGAACAGTCAAACCACTTTACTTTGGTTGGATGGAGGTTTGGGATTTGATCCGAAACAATTACGTAACACAAGGAGACCTTGATTACAATGAGTCATGTTACATGGCCACCATACGGGCATGTTTCGTCTGGAGTGGTCACCGCCAAAATACGCCACAATCACGGCCGGTAAATGGGTCAATGCAACAATGTCCGACTTGAGGCCGACTCCACGCAACTGTTATTAATCAAATTTTACAACATCGTAAAACCACGACGGGATTAAAAAGTTAAAAACCTACTCGAAATCATATTTTTATGAGATTTAGATCCGAAGTTATTATTTGAGTTTTTATAACGTGAGCTGTTCAACTGTTTAGTGAGTTTCCAATTTGTGGGGCGGTTGATTTATGAGTGTCGAGATGACGGAATGACGAGATGCTAGACGCGGCTCAGACGGGCGTCATGCTTAAGGCGTCATATCGTCACGCAGTCCACAATGAACCACTGTGTCGATTGTGCCACGGCAATGACTGTAACGGCACGTGATTACAAACTATAAAAGTTTACTATAGTAACCTCTTTGTACATATTCGTAAAGGGTTTCTATATAATATTATGACTATATAAGTCGATTAGGGACACACTAGTACATACAATACTAAGTAGTTGTCCAGTCTAATAAGAATGTAAGTTCATTAACCGTAACGGCGACTTACTCAGTGTGAAGTTACAATTTAATGAAATAAAATTACCCCTATCGTGTTTAAGATAATTAAATATAATAGTTTTAATCATTTAAAAATAATATAATATGAAACTTAACAATCCAGCATCAAACAAATTATAGTAGACAAAGAAATGAATAATTGTAGTGTAAAAGTACATTCGAAAGTTGATGGCAAATCTATTCTTACAAAGCATTCTAATCAACTGAGACAGTGTTCCGGTGCACACGAGTCGTATTATGTTACCGATCACGAGTCTAGGAACCAACTCGATCTAATGAAACCGCAGAAGCATTGGCCGATCTCCCAGTAGGAATCGGGATACGACAGCTGATTTCCGGTTCTAGAAACGTTGCGCCTAGATAGCACAAAGTTTCATATTCAATATCATTACGCTGAAAAACGTCGCTAAATTACATTGACGGAATAATAGGAACGGGTATCTTTGATCTGATATTTAATTTAGTAAGTAGGTGGACTGTACCTTGTTGTGTAATATATTTTCGGTGATGCATATAATGGTATCCGTAGGTTGATTCAGTAAGTATTTTGGCAGGCTTTGCACACACGTGATGAGTGGTGGTAGCGTGGTGCGAGATGCGCGCGCGCCGCCACTGGCCGGCATTGCGCTCCGCTGCCCGCCATCGAACACGCGTATAAAATCTTTGATACGCAGCACCAATGGAATCGAAATCCGATATTCGACTCACAAGTTTATTTATCGCGAAATGCGATGATATTTTCGTCCGTCCGTCACTTGGACAGTTCACAGAACCAGCAAGATTAATTGTATTTCAGTTGAGTCATCAAAATAATTAGAATGACGCTATTTTCGTTTGTGATGCTAATTTGACAGACGTCGCGGGAGATTTCATGTCTTCTTGTTTGCCGACTGAATTCTTTGATTGCTTCTTTGTTATTTTATTTTAATTATTTGTGTAAAAAGGAAAAGCGGGGACCACATCTGTTTTAACAGAGCTACCGTTACGAATGGTATCACAATAGGTGAGCGCGACCGTTTGATTCTTGACTCTACTGCGCACCAAATGTTCAAATGACGAGATGTTAATATAACTAAATGACATTATTATATTAACCATAATAAATGTACATAAAACATTGGCGGCAATCCAGGATTTTGACGTCGATGTTATTGTGGTTGTTATGTTAGGATGGCACAAGAATGAGAATCTGGGAAGTATACTTGCCCAACTGGTTTATTGTAGGAAATATTTGATAGCCGAGAGTTCTGAGAACTAACATTTAACATACGGCAGTTAATTTTGAATGCGACCGCAATAAATGTGTTTGATTAATATCATTCTCGCGAAACAAATGTAATGGTTGCAGTCGCCTTTGATCAAAGAGTGGATATACATCATGTTGGAACAATGATACACATAAAGCCATTGCTGAAACATGGCGAATTGCTTTATCCTCTATCCCTGGACTAATTGAGAGCGAATGTAATTATTATGAATGTTGGCACGAGGCCGAAGATAGAGGAGAATTAAATAAACCTGTACTAAATCAATTCATAATCGTAGCAAAGGTGACAACAAAGGAAATCAAAATGATAAATGCATAATTAACTTACACGTTCTTGGTTCTTAGAGTTTGTTGTGGCAATTTACAATTTGAAGTAATAACTCATAATGTTTTTGATAAAATCAATGGAAGTTTTACAATAACCACACGATGGAACTGAGCCAAACACGTTTCCGCAATCCAATAATAAATGTGAGCTATTGTATTCCAGTCTTGATAAATATATACATATATTTAAGGTAGTTCTTATAATTATCATCATAGTTTAATAAAGAGTAAAAACTTTTTTATGTAAAAATTGCCTTTTTAGTCTACTAATGTTGTCCTTTTTTTCTTGTTGGGTAAAGTTGATAGCAACCAAAAAGTTTCAAATTATAAAAAAGCTCCTTACTGTTAAAATTAATGTTTACAGTACGATACACATTGACATCTGCCTAGTGTTGACCATTTGTTTACTTTTATTTAGTTACTTTTTCCAATACGTTGGTAGTTTTTAATATTTAAGCCAAATGCTTAGGTAATACTTAGGTATTTGTTACATGTTACTACAGATGATAGCAGTTTTTGATGTCTGATAAAAAGAAACTAATTTGACTTTCGTATTTTACTATTTTCCTTTTGCATTTTTACTTCATATGAGTTCAGGCTACGCTTCATCTAACGGTGCTACTTGCAGTCATGTATGAACCCTTACTTTATGCATTTTGGTAGATAGTTTTTCAATTGAAATCCCATATGATTCCTCCTGTCTTATTCTCTTTGACTGACATCAACGGTCGTTACGATTACGAAAAGACAAATAAAGATAATATACTTAATTTAACGTGACAAATTGAATTGAAATAGGAAAGTTTAAGTGTCTTACTTATTTTAAATGAAGAGAAAAATAAAAGAAACACAATTTAAAAGCAATTAGCTTCCACCGTTTCTGTATAACACAAGAGGAGGTTGGAAAGTGTAATTTTTGAATGGTACCAAGATCAGAGAGTGCGTGGACGTGTTTTGACACTATAGACCGAATGATTAATGAGGCACACGCTAATCGTAGCCGATTTATTTATAACTTAGTCAACGGCAGGAGGGAATTAACGTTTGTTGACATTAAAATAGGCCAATGGGTAAACACTTGATGCGAACATTACAATGAGAGTAGAATTCCACCAGACAGGAATTTAAAAAGAAAAATTAAAAAACTTATAAGAATTTACTTTCTATAGGAATTTATGTACACCACTCCTAAATAGTTCCAGTTAGAAGTTAGATAGTACATTTCTAGAAATATAATTTCTCCTCTTGTGTTCAAACTAATTGCTTTTAAATTGTGTTTCTTTTATTTTTCTCTTCATTTAAAATAAGTAAGACACTTAAACTTTCCTATTTCAATTCGATACGTCACGTAAAATTAAGTAAATTATCTTCATTAGTCTATTCGTAATCATAACGACCGTTGATGTCAGTCAAAAAGAATAAGACAGAACGAATCATATGGGATTTCAACTGAAAAACTATCTACGAAAATGCATAAAGTAAGGGTTCATATATGACTGCAAATAGCACCGATAGATGAAGCGTAGCCTGTAACTTCTAGAAGATAAACTTTTAAAAATCCCCTATTATATAGGTAAGTGCCATACACTTATAATAGGGGATTTAAAAAAGTTTAGCGTGTTTTATAAGGTATTCGATCACTACTATGCTCTGACTTATGCTCACAGTTATACTGTGATCTATGCTAAGCCTACAATCAGTAAGGTACCCAGCACAATGTAGTCTGAGCTACGATTATTCTGTTTTTGATAAAGTATCAAACAAAATACAAAATTAAAAATCGTAATAAAATTACCGTTTCAAACATAAATTATTTATTGTACAAATAGATTACAAACAACCAACTTAATGACCTTTCTCGACTGACAACTATTTACGACTAATCGTTGATATTATTGATTAACACGCAATTTTTTTCAGATTACAAATTTTGAATTTACACGGGAATTAACGCAATCACGAAATATATACCTCTCAGTTGCCAAATTGCAGACTGACCCTGTGACCACGGCCAGTGCAACCTGGTCGAAACGTCAGGCATGTAAATACATAATTATATTACAAAGTCAAGTCAAGATTTTTTTACATCAGTTGCGTTTCATCAATAGAAAACTGATTCAGTCAGAAATCATACAGAAATGAGTTTCTATTTTGATTGTGATAATGTGCATTAAAGCGAAATAAAATATATGTCAGTATAGAATTACACAGGCCGCATAATAAAACTGTTCAGAGCCAAACGTATGACCTCCACATTATTCCATTTATCTGGAATTAGACCATTACAACAACTATTTCAATTCTCAGATTTTCTTACACTTTATAAATTCATGGTTTGTTTAAATAATAAACTTGATTTCATTTTAAAACAACATTGTTTTAGTCTTTGTCTTTGAGTCTAATTCAGGCACTTGATGTAGGTGTAAAACTTATTTATATTAGACTGAATTGTCGGTTAATGATGTCAGCATTAGTTAAGAGGTCGACATTTTTCGCTTTTAAGGAAAAGCTGTAATTAGGGGTTTTTATCACAACATGACAGTTACAATACAGAATAAAGACCTAATTTAAAATTATAGTCTACCCTGTTACTATTATGGCGAGAATCAACAGTATGTAGTGACACAAAACACCAAGCATAACGCTTATTGAACCCCAAGTTTTTATACCACACGTGATAGTTATCATGCCAATTATTCGTCATAAATAAGGGTATCTTTACTTTCTACTTCCAAGTTAAACGTTTCATATCTACAGTTATGTGACCATGCCTAATGTGTGTGATTGATTTCTCTTGGTCTTAAATATTTTGGAATGAGGCTAGATTGATCAGTTTATTATTCCTACGACAAGAAAACCTTAAATTACTGCACTAAACGGAGGCGATTGAACCTTATCTACAAAAAAGAAACAATTCATTTGTATTTCTCCTAGTATGCTCCAAAAACGGCACCTTTTGTAGTATAAATATAATTTAGTTTCAACTCAAGATGTGCCAAAAGACAAGACCGAATAAGAAAGTAATCAGCTTCTCGACATCACTCCCAATAGTGTGGTTAAACGTCACTCCCAACAGTGTGGCTAAAGCATTTTAGTTACAAATCAAGATGGCAAGGTATGATTCGCACGTCCACGACAATTGGTCAATTATCTTAATTAAGTACCACGCAATTACTTCCCGCAATACACTCGATTCACGACGATTGTGTTAAAATTACTCGTGAATGTTTTATGAAATAGATCGAGGAGATTGGACTACATAAATACGTTATTTTCAGCTTGCATTTTTTCCACAGTCGTTGTGACATATTTCCGGGCGATTACAATATGTACGAGGTCGTTAGTCGAAGGCAGGTATTTACTTTTACAAAACAAAACCAGTAGGAAGAGAATATATTATGTAGATGTCTATATTTTAATAGAAGCAGGACATAACGCAATGCTCATTTACGGATTTTATCCAAAGTATCAGACATTCACAAACTTTCGATACGAGAAATCTTTACGAAAAAATACCGACTTCCGGAAGCTAATTGTCCCTAAACTGTATAATTGTATCGTTTGACCCTAAAATCCTGACATTTTTATAATGAAATAACTTTCCACACTCTTTCAATATAGCTGCAATACATTTAAACATCAAAAAGGGCTCTTTTTTAAAGATTATAATAAGTCCACTAACACACGGGATAAATAGAAAGCCGGTGACAACAATTAGGAACCGGCCGCGAGTCGGACGACTTGGAGTTAAGTACCGTGACTACTGGGCTTTTGAACCGCTTACGATCATCCCGTTTTCTTTCTGGTTTATAGATCCAATTACAATGAATAGGTTATATATTATATCTACGTTAGTATGAGTTTTTAGAGTGTACGTATTATATTCAGTGTTATCTAATTATCTATGCCTACGTTTTCTAGAACAGTGGATAACTAAAATAATCTATAGAGGATATAATTATGTGCAAGAATACTTCCAGTAATACGAAGACTATAAAGCAAGAGAGACTATACAAACAATAAGAATTTCTTAATGTTAATACTGTATAAAAGAAATAACATCTACTATATTCCGAACAAATGTATGTATCTAATTGACTAAGGAAATACGTTATACTTAATTTCAATGTAGTCAAACATTACAATTTGTTTTCCAATTTCACTAAAATAAGTATCTAGATAACATTGTAAACTGTGCTATAACTTACCGCTGGTAATCGTAATGGCACAAAACCGCTTTTCGTTAAAAACGTATGTTCTAGATCGGTAAGAAACTAGCAAAATCATCAAAACAGCTTTACAGTATTATATCTTTTGCAAGTAAGTAAGTATGTTATGTGCAATGCATTAAACTCCTTTGCTCTGATGTGGGTACATTTATTTCTGATTTGTAACATTAATTGTTATATAGTTATAAACGGGTTCCCGGTTCAAATAACGACATGAAGCCATTTCAAATTCAAATTTGATGAACATTTGGACCATTACACCGGAATGAAGGAAATAAAAAAACAAATACATACTGGATTGAACTGTAGATTAAATTATAGGAATTTATACAATGTTGTGGTACACGCAGCTCTGGAACCATTTAGTAGAGGGTACCAAGGGTACAATTACAGCGAAATGGCCGATAAATTATATACCAATGGTTGGTGCGCGGGCGCCGCGTGACGAGGTACTTTGCTTCCGCGAAACGTCATCTAGCGATCGGCAAATTGCTGCGAATCACCGCTACACGATCGGTGGTGTGGTACAACACTAGCGCACTGCTACGTCGTAGCTGGAATCATTTAACTGGAATTGTTGTTAATGCGTCAAATACTACAATGTCTGTCAGTATGAATGGTACTTACCTACTTGTAAAAGATATAAGAGAGAATCTGTGTAAATCCGAACGATAAGTAATGAATGATACTTAGTGAACTTGATACTTAGTGCGACATTCAATTTCAATTACGCACGTTAACTTTGTGTCGGTTCGATCTAAAGTGATCGATATATTAACGTCTCTTTTAATTCTGATTGGCCTGTTGGTCTAGTGGTTAGTGACCCTAACTGCTAAGCCAGAGGTCTAGGCTTCGATTCCCACCCAGGACAAATAATTGTGTGATGAGCATGATAATTTGTACAGTGTCTGGGTGTAATTTATCTATAATATGTATTATAGATGTATTTAGAACTATGTAAGTATGTTCATCAGCAGTCTGGTTACCATAGTACAGGATCTGCCTAGTTTGGGATCAGACGGCCGTGCGTAAGATGTGTAGAGTGTGGAGTTATTAATTCAATTCAAGATAACTCAATTTGATGAATTATTTTGGAACGCAGTGGAAGTAATGTAATCCAGAAGTCTCAAATTAATTCCATCTGAACTCACTTGGGATCTCTAGATGAAAAAATTTCGCGTTGTCGCGATATTTAGTATAATAATTATGTTTCAACGATGACGACATATGAACGACCTCATAGGCGATAGTTCATTCCGACTGCATCGTCCGAGGTCGCGATTTCATTTCCTTCCTTACAGTGAAAATATTTGTATGCATGAATATGCCTATTTGCATTAGTCTAGTTTAATGTGTTTCTATGTATAACAAGTAAGTACATTTAAAAAAAAACTGACCATGTTTATCCGTGTTCTAGAAACTACAGTACTATGGTGTCTTACTTACTTTAGGTCTATATTATTATTAATTTAAAAAATAGTATTGATTACATTCGAATTTCATTCGAGAACCAATGGTACACCAATTACAATTCATATATCGTCTCATGAATCGGTTAACAATGTTGCGAATCATTTGTTTTACTTCATTTGTTTCCTTATGCCTCGTTTGCGACGGAAACGCGTGTTGACATTACCAGAATAGTCCTTTGTTGGCTCACAGCCGTTTAATAACTCGAAACGCATTTATTTGAACCAAGAGTAACGAGTTTAATAAGGCGAGGTAAGTTTCACTACTTAAAATTTTTATTTAAAACTTCTCTGAAGTCTCTCATTATAAGGGAAAGAAATAAGTTGTAGCAGAAACCTCGACCCAAAGGGTAAATTTACTTTCAATGAAGATTGTCATAACTTTTATATGTTAACTAGGTAATTGCCTTTATTTATATTTGAAACCAGAAACTGTTCTATTGTAACATAAATTACGAATAACAAAGATCCTTCAATTTTGAATTCCAAACTCATTATTCATAATTATAAAATTTAGGTAACCGTTTTTAAATTCCGAGAAAATAACACGACTTATAAAGAGTTACAAAAAAAACATTAGTGGCCAGTATTTTTCTTTTTATTTTATTTTATAGGGGCTGTGTATATTGAAAAGAAATTGGGATGTTTGACGGGAAACATTTAGGAAACAATAGGGTATGTCGGCTAAAGTAAAAGCTCTCATTGTGGAATTACCCGGCGGCCGACCGTCGCCGACTCTTACAAATGGCCTGAGCAATAAAAGAGGGCTGTGAATTGTCCCATATTCAGGTTTGTGTTACTAAATTTGTATTATGAAAGTACAGTATCAGTTTATATTGGCCATCTAGAAAATTCTTTACAAATGTATGGCAAAAGCACAAGCCGTGCAAAGCCAAGTCATTAATAAAAACAATAAAGAATACTATGCCGGGCCGATTATTCCGAGTTCGAAATACAAAATTTAAAAAATAAACAGAGCTAATTGTCACACCTACAATAGACTAAAGTGTAATTAATAAACTATATTTAATCGCGGCAATTCTAGACAATAACAGTTAACAGTTTAATTCGGTTTCGTTACATAGAAACGGAAACGTCGCATACATAGAAACGGAAAGTTATCACGGATCATCGCATCACGATATCAACGGATAGCTACCAACCAATCGAAAACCGAAATCAAAGAGCAAAGTTAAAGGAGACAGATATAATTATAAAAAATGTAGAGTGCTAAATTTCTAGTGTGGTAACGGCATTCTTCAACACTGAATAATGATGATGATGAATAAACTATTATAAAACAGATAATATAATATATTGGACAACGTGAGGTATCAATTCCAGATAGCTTTAAAGTTTATTGAAGTCTTAATTAAGCACATGGCCAAACCAAAACAAATACTCAATACTATGGAATGTCTTTATCGGATTCGATAAAAACATTCCATTGTATTGATAACATTGCTAAATCATGAGTCAGGCGACAAATTATCGACTTTTTTTTACGTCTACATATCTATTGCACGATATTGTCGACCAATTCAGGTAGACGGAATACAATAATAAAACATTTACCTAAAAAAACTATTCCAAAGCAATTAACTTGAAGTAAGCCTCCGTGGCGTCAGGAGGATTACAAAGGACTTATCACTTTTTTGTTCGACTTCTGAGTAATCTGCGTATAAATCCAAACTTTAAAGTCATTCAGCTTAAGTACATTTTACCTTGGTTGTGTCTTTAGTATTATGTAGGTGGTCACTAACGTATTTGTTTTTGGTAGATAACAAATTGGTCATTTTACAAGACCTCCGATGAAGTCGTTCGCGTTACGGTTATGATGACGTTTATAAGCTAATATGGAAGCTGATATTTATATCAATTCAATCAACAAACAATGCATCGATTAAAGAAATGAAGAAATAGAAATAGAAATAAAAAAAAATGTTTAGAAAAGGCCTCTTACAAGTTACAAATTAAAATTAACCGCACGTTTGATAGGCTAATCTCTGCACTTGGCTAATATGTTCCGATTCTGGACCCTATTTCGTCAGTAATAGAGATGTGTCTCCCATCGATATATAGTTAACTGAGTAGAGCAGATGTCGCTGGCGACAAAGTAAAACGTACGTGCTTGTCGCGTAAACATGCGATGATGTGTGGGGCCCACCACGCAACAATAGCTGCTGTGCAATTTGTGATTCAACCTTATAATACCCAGTAATTACCAAGAAAAAAGCTGTTTATTTTTCATATTTTTTTGGCAGCCCGAGGTCTACACATTTCTGCAATACATTCCTGTCTCTATATTGAGTATACACTATCAATCGAGATACATGTAGGTATAATTTGCATACCAAATTCTATAGAAAGCTTCTTCTAAAGGCTCAAAAGAGTTCATACAATTATTTTTTATATAGAATGTCACACGAAAATCGTTGAAATTCAAATAAGAACAGTTCTTTCATTGTAACTCGTATCGAATTTACGACGAATATGATTTATGACCGTATTTGATGCGGATGGACAGACGGACAACAATAGGATCATACAAGTAAAGAAACGTCGGCTCGTGTTTTAGTATTATAATGCGGTCACACTCCCCCTCCTCAACCTGAATAAGCTTTTTTTATTACCTATAGGTAGGTGCTTCTCGGAAACAAATGTTCGATTACGTTTATCGCTCCGTTTTATAGTGTTAAATTGAAAAGAAAGTGGAATTGTAATGGCATTCCCTTCAGTATTTAAATTAAACCGAGTTACGGTTTCCTGTCTGGCATATTAAAAGAGTAAAATTTATTAAAACATAGTAGCTCTCAGACGTTTAATCGCATTCATACGAATTGTTTATAAATAAGAACCCATTGACTAGTTGTTAATACGACAAAAGTACACACTCAACCTTATAACCAATTGATGGAGAAGCAATTGCAGGTAGAATCGAGCAATCAAAATATGTCAAAAATAAATTATAAGCTGCCTAACTTTTGTTACTACATCCAAAAGTGTTAAAATCAAAAACCGTCAGAATCGTATTACGAAAGGTCAATTAAATCACAAACATCGACGTCGGCATTCGATACCTAAACATAATCGATTAAACACGCGCTCGTATCGAATACAATGCAGTTTCGGCACGGAATTATTTTTGACAATATTAGGACCACAGCCCAGGGGCATTGCCATAATATTACAGTAACTTATTTTTTATATCTATAACATAGAGTAAAGCGTAAACACCTACGTATATATACAGAATCTACTAATACGTGTTCAGAAAAACTTTCTAGGTTTTTTTTATATGTGACATGAAACTGCTTAGTTAATAATAATAGAAATATTTCAAAAATCTTACAGAACTTATACAATTTCTAAGAGAAAAGACACAGACTTTTGATTTGAAAATAGAATACAATATTATGTTTTTTAGTTATCTATAATTATAAAACCATTGTGTGTAAAAATGGAACACAATTTTTTTTTTAATAATTAAAGTAGAAAGATTGCAAAAGGCTTACTGAACATAAACGATTTCTTAGAGAAGACTTTTGACTTTTTAATTTATGCATAATTAAAAAAAAAATGTTTGCTATTTTCACAACAAAATAGTTTTTTTGTAATGGTTTACATTATAATGAGTTGTATATTATAAGCCGCAGCGCAATGTATGCTATAGACAAAGCCCGATTGAATGTATTTAATTCTATTTTTACGATCAAGCCCCTTTCTAAATAGATATTATAAATATAAATCTCACAAATCGTAAACAGCCGCTAATGTTAATAGCGAATAAAATTCCTGAAATTCGCTATAAAAACTGTGTATTGTCAGACAAAAAAAATAGCTGACATTTGTAACATTTGGAGACATTACTCAGTTCCTGTATTTGTCATCAAAGTATGCATTAAGAATATTTTCTTTTATTTCATGTGATTTATTTGCGGTATTAATTTGGCGAGATGATGTATGTTACGCCCGCGGCGAATAGTACCGTGGTCTTGTGGTGTCGCGGACATCGGACAGTGGGATAACACTAACTCTATTCGACGACAGGACATAGATGGAGTTGAAAGATTTATTACAGGAAAATATTATATTCGAGTAGGATTGATGGAAGTGTTGATTTGAAGATAAGAGATTATTATAAATGGTTTTTATATTTTCTTTTTACACTTTTAATTTGATGGTAATTTTAATGTTATTTATGACTTTATGTGTTAACACTCTATAACACTATAGAGTGAAGGAAACCTGTTTTTAACAGTAATTGTCACTAACTGTAAAATTTTAATTGAATAGTTTAACGTGTCAGCTAAAATTAACATTATAATCAGTTAATCCGTAAAAGTTCCTATTAAATAGAATTTAACTTCTCCTTGTTGTTGTCCGACCCTTGGCCGATTTGACTTTTATTAATGAACACTAAATATATGCAAGCCGAACTCATTCAACCATCTGAAGAATAAATATTAAAGTCTGGGAATCTGACGGATCGGCTTTTATGAGAGGATTTGTAAAACAATAAACATTAGCATTATGAAGGAAACCGGTTCATTAAGTGATCGTAAATAAAGAGAGACGCTTAAGACTTTGTAATTTTTACCCAATAAAAACGTACAAATGACAGTGTCCGACATAAAAAGTAACATTCGGCTGCGTTATGAAAATAGATATATTACATTTACGAGATCAAAGCGTCGCATAAAGGTTTATAAAATCATTTTATTAGTAGCAAAAACAAAAGATACATTTAAGACGCGATAAAAATTATTAATAGAGCGGTAAACGTTGGCGGGACGATTCGGTAAAATTAAAAATGTGTAAGTCGGGTATTCCACGACTTTGATATATTAATCCACGTTTCGACGCCAGATTATCATCGAATCTGTGCGCGCGCAACTTTACAGGAAACTCGGGAACCGCTCATCCGCGCCTCCGTTAGTGATGGGACATTGTGAAATGAATCATCAAATCTTTTTAAAGGTTTTCACTTGTAATTAAAATATTTTATATTATTTATTTTCAAATGACATCATATACTAGGTAGGAAAGTATCAAACTTTGAAATTTCTCGTAATAAAATGTGTAGCAATAAACTTGCATCAAACTTTCGAAGCGAATATCCGAAGTGACCACCTGTACAAGAAAAAGCTGTTGAGTCCCATCACTAGTTCTGCGTTGATTAATTCCACTTTTATTTGTTTTAGAATCAAGCAGATGTGTGCGATGGCAGCGCGTTTGATCCCGATACGCCGCGGAGCGCGACGACATAATGTCTCTAGCATTTTTCACCACGTACCGAAAACACTAATCGATCATAATCTTGAAAGAATTCTAAGAAATGAGATAGATCTGTATTTTTTAATTAAAATGTTCTTTTTAGATTGAAGTTTATATTAAGAATGTGATCTTAATATTTTGATAAATTAAACAGGCATTCTAAAATGGCGCGTCGCAATAGATCGTCATTTCGAAATTTGAAAATTAAACAATTTTGTTATGCGTATAACATAATTGTTTAATTTTCAAATATGTCCCTTCAAGGTTCCCTTCGAAATTCAACTCGATGTCAAAAACAAATACCGTGTTTTTATCTTACTAGTCGTTTGTTAGAGACTTGAATGAGAGAACAAATAAACCAGTAGCCGCTACTGGTCGTTGTGTAAATTGCATAATTATTAAACGAACACACGGGAAAGTCGGCTGATTGGGAAAGCGCATACCTTTATGTAATAGACGTAATTACAAAATACGAAACAATACTTTTTGATTTATCACACAATATATATTTATAATTTTCTTTTACTTGCGGTTGTGTGTTTAATCTGAAATAGCTGTAGTTCCCCAGATCAGGTCACATTTTGAGGTAACCTTTCTACAGCATATATAATTAATAATTACATAATAGACATCGACAAAGTTACAATTCGCTCACTCTACTCGTTCATTCATCCAGCATACATAAGGTTTGATAGTGATATGCCTTTGAGTGCACCCACTGTACAGTATAATTCACAAGCGATAGCGATTTAATTATAGCGTCATACTATTCGCTCAGGTTAAGCAAGTAAGTAGTTATAAGTAAAATAAAATACTATCTAAATATAATAATATGATCAAAGTAGCTATTAATCAAAGATCCACTATTCCTCTAGTCTCAGATAACTCAATTAACGAACTATCAAGACAAACTACGTTATTTTTTGCTTGTGTAAATTTTACAATACTAAGAAATATAATTCAAGCTCGGATTTTTACTACAACATTCCGAAGGTTGTTGTACTGTTGTTGTATCTTAGTTAGGTATCACCCAAGTTGTAGTGATGCATAAATAGAGTATTAAAAAATACTATACTTAACTACATCTCTGTTGTCCTGTCCCTCGCACCAGCCGTGACGCGGGTGTGCCACCGTGACTGTGCGCTATCAAAGCCCGTTATTAGCGGCAGATGACCGTCACTACGAGGACCGTTCGCACCTCTCCTACTGTGACGTAGCACTACTTTATTACAAACTAGTCTAGTGATGAGGGCAAAATTGAAACCGGGCTCTCTGAAAAAAAACCTTTAGGTTTTTGTGACTTGAGCTATCTATTTATTTACTTTATCTATGTATATTTTGGAAAACAAGTGTAAGTACCTACATATTTGTACCAGAAGCAACACGCCTTGCCGACTCTTACACTATTTAGGTACCTGCCATTCGAAAATTCAAAGGAAGATTTGAAAACTAGAATGTCTTATTATTTATTCTCTTAGTGCAAACATTCATTTTGTAACTTGTACCATCTTCGTCTTTATAGTCACGTTTCATCAGGTGAGTTGGAAGACGAACGCATATTCCATTACTCAATTAAAAAAAAAACTAGTGAGTTTCTTTTCGAACTATTCTAAATTCGAACTGTCTAATTTCTATCAAGGCTGATATTAACTAGATTATTCGATATTCGATTAGACGTGTATTAATTATAATAATTAGTCTATGGTGCTCTACCTTAAAGAAAAAAAATGATATGCACATTTCTACAATGTTCAATTCCGTTTTAATTGAACATTGTAGAAATAAGTCCTATATCGAGCTGCGACAATGATTGCAGGTGTCAGTTGCACATCATCAATCTTCACCCTTGTTCTAATCGTGCCACATCATCCATCCTGGTTTATTTAAAGCAGACGACAACCATAGACCATCTAACTTGTTTTATTCAATATTAAATGCATGAAGAATTTGAAACGATGCGTTTTAATCACTACATGAGATTAGCGTAGGACAAAGAGTATAAAGACTTCTTTACTTCATCGATTTCTAGACGATTTTCGAGAAATCGAGAGAGGAAATATTATAATTTATACAACTTCATTATTAAAGCGAAGACCTTTACTGGGTCTTTACTATAAGTATGTTCAGTCTACGTATTGAGGTTTAATATTACGTCAAAAGGGGAAAGAGTTTTTTTATATAAGAGGTTGATACGTTTAAACAAAAAATTAATAGTGGTCGTATTATTGGCAAATTGCGTACTCGTTATACTAATAGTTTTAAAACTTATAATAAAAGTAATACTTGTCCATAAGTGTTTCCAATAATAATTTAGAATTTTATTATAATATGCCCTTATAGGAGGCTCGCCTAGCGTTAGATTAAAATATACATTTTAATCTAACGCTAGAAACTAGTCTCTACATATTTTTTTCTAACCACATTGACAATACTTTTATAAACAGAACTAGCTTCAGTAAATCAACATCGAGGTCAACAAAAACAAAATTAACTCACCCATTCATATTAAATCCACAATCAACAAAATGTAATAAGATCCCCGCCCATCATCGAAGTCGCCTCTAATCAATCAACTTTAGATTAACACTCCGTTTCTTAAGACTAACCGGACAAAAACAAATGGGCAAACCCATACTCGAAATCGAATTAACCGTATACATGTTTAAGACACCAATTAAAAGCTCAACAAAGGCTATCTTCAATGCGACGAAAAAAATTTGATAGATCAACTCTTTAACCTAATCTACAATCTACTGACTTGCAATTTAATTCAAACCTTACCCGATTGTCTTAAAGTAAAATTTTCAATGTAGCGTTGGAGTTAGAAACTTGAGAAGGCTGTTGGCACAACATCTTATATCGATTAAACAGATAATTAATCACGGAGAATGAATCCGAATGAGATGTTATTAGTTATACCACTCACTATTAACAAGTGAAACAATAGCTTAGATACATGCTGATGGCAAGATATAGGACTTTTATACAAAACTAGCTGATCCCATTCCTCGAAAGGCATTGAACTTATCTAACTTTTTTTTGGTGGCAAAGGAAACGAATAAGTGGTTGTCAAAGGTAAATTTCACCTACATTTCGTAATAGAGGCAAGGATGTTGCTATGTACCGGCCAAAGATTTCAGACAAAACATTTTGTTGACGATTCAACCAACCAATAATACAACCAAGCCGGGAATCAAACCCAGGACCTCACAACCATAGAACGCTCATACATACTTCAAGGAACTAAAAAAATATAAAGGTTCGTACAATACAAAATTTAATGTCAAGATGCATATATAGGTAGGTATATATTTATTGATCAAATTGACAGAAAAACTATCTTTGTGATAATAAATGATCTTTATATTGATAATACTTATTATCCTCTATATACGTTTGTGCCTGAGTCTTCAGAAGATTATAGAAATTTAAATTAAGATATTTGGCTTAAGTAAATATTTGTGAATATGCTGTGTTTATAGATAGAAGTAAGTTGTATATCAATTCGATCAAACTATAACAAAACACTTTATAATATCAGATAAGGAATGGACAACATTAATATATATGTCACTAATCAGATTTTGTGTGGTTTATCAAAAAAGTTGTCGATAATCATTATATGTTAAATGGTTATAATTATAACTATCTAAGTGTAAAATAGCAATATCTTGTTATTTTAATCAGAATATAAAACTGATAAAGTGTAGTCCTCTTTTGAAATATATTTTGTATCAATTTACATGATTTTTATCTTTATCTGTATCTTGATCTTTTTTTTTTTTTTTTTATAATACAAAGTAGGTACTAACTTGTACTCGGAATTCATGACCATTACTTAAATAAAATGAAAATATGTTTCTATTATAAGAAAAAAATATTATAGAAAACGATATTTTTATTACTTTACTAGCTTTTTTCCGCAGTTTTACTAAATTTTTTTTCTGGTAGAGAGATACCCGATTTTCTTCTCCCCTGTTCCGTTGCAAGCGCATATGCTTTCATGATAATCTATTCAGAAAGACTGAGTTACTTTGGCCTGCATATAATTAGTATATTTATAAATTTTGATTGATATTGTTTTACTTATTTATACACTTTGTAAAAAAAATATATTCAATATCAGTTTAGTAAGTTCACCCTGTATTTAGTCAACGGCTCGCAGACGCCGATGTCCGATCAATCAGCGGCTAACGAGGCGATCACGTGGTTACATATAGCATACCCAACTGTACTATCTTCTATCATAATTATAGAAGATAAGGAGACAAATTAGATTATCATAGAAAAAGGAAATGCTATCGATCCGGGTTTTTAACAATGTTATTACAGAAAATTAAGGTTTTTTTGTTTCGAAAGTATCTGACTCAGTCTGACCTATTTGCTTTGTTAATTTACGGATGAAAGTTGTAACAGATCTGTACTAAATTCGATTAGTATGAGTGATTACTGAGTTTTTGGAATCAGGTGAATCAAAGTCGTTATCAATATTGTACCTATTATAAAAAAATCTATATATTTATATACCTTTGGCCCATTCGAATACTATCTAATCTTACAACGTATATAAAGTATACTAATTCCAAATAATTTTATCATAGACATTAACGATATCTTGTAATCAAAACAAATCAAACATACGTCAATAAGAAATACATCAATCGCTGTCAAATTACCATGTAAGTTTCCTCCAATCAAACCAGTCAATCGATTTGCAAAAGATATTTGAATCGATACAAAAAACTATATGACTGTAATCGATTAGTTTACAAATTAGAACACCCACTGTGTTAGGCGTGTAACATGCACTACACTTTGATTAACATTTACATAAACGTTTGTCGCTGGCATTAAATTAAACGAGTCTGAGCCGGATAAAAATAAAATTTTAATTTCTTTTTTTTTGAAGTTGAGACGAAGACAGAGTACGAGAAGGCGCGGGGCGTGCCTGACTAACTTTCATTACTCACGGGCAATAATAAATGATAAAACATTATTAATACGAAGAGATCAGTCCATTTGATGGCTCACACATGCTAACCTACGTCGAATAAATTAATTCTAATTATTAAACTCTGTTTACGTGCATACTCCCTCAGGCTGTGTAGATTTGTTGCCTTTGAAAGTGAATGTTACAAAGTAAAATAATATTCTACAAGAAAATGTGACTTCATTAATAGATAAACATATTCGGTTCCATTTTTGTATTTGAAACGAAATATTTATCCAGTGAAACCAAATACTGTTCATTTTTCTTTTTACGTAAAACATAAAAAACAATTATTTTCTCTATCTAAGATAAATATGTAGATCAATATAACTCCAGAGGCAATTAATTGTAATCAGTGTTATACGATTATTTTGTTGTTATCTCATCGCGTAATAATAACCAGAAGTTTATTGGCCAGTTGGCCGTGTGATAAATTGAATAATAATTTATTTCGAACAAGATAAGCGAGCGGTCTGATCGCACGCCGCGATACCTTCAACGTGTGAGCAAGGTGTGCTACACACTGACGCGTAATATTAAATGTTCAATTTATTGAACGCTACCTACACTCTGACAAAATATTCCTATTTCCAGTTGGTATATGTTTTGAGCTGTAATTCTTCATGGAATTCTAATCTAAATACGTTGGCGATTTTATCGCTAATAAATTATTGTAGACTAGCGACCCGCCCGCCTTCGCACGGGTAGCAGAGACATCTTCAACAATTATTATCATATTTCAACCAATTTAAACAAAACCTTAACAAATTATATACTTAAACTTTCCTCATAAATCGCTCTATCTGTTGGTGAAAACCGCTTGAAAACAAAGTAGTTCAGTAGTTGTTGAGTTTATCGCGAACAGACAGACAGGCGCGGCGGGTCACATTGTTTTAATATATGTAGTGATTCTGCAATCCTACTGACTCTTATTTTCATAAATAAAAAATTAATGGAGCCATTAACGATTACTACAATTAGCTACAATTTTGTTTGTAATCAGCTAACCGCCCTGACTAACATACACACAAACTCGAAAAATCAATATGGGAGTGCGAATATCTAACTTTTTGGTTAACCAACGTTTCAACCGAATTGCAACGATCGTGGTCTCGATTGGACAACTAAGTTCAATTACTTAGTTAAGTTAGTTTAGTGAATTATTATGTATTCAACTTCGAACGTCGGTGTGAGATACATCCAAAATTCTCTTTCAATTCGTACAGAGGGCTAACCAACAACGACGGAGCGCGGTCGTTGCGATCCTCACCCCTGATGAAGATATGCCAGTTTTAATACTTGCTGTAACCTTCTTACTACCGCTAAGAGAAAAATACCTACCGGGTAATGTGGTGCTGGGTGCAACTGAAGTTCATATCTACTTAAGTTGAATGCTGCAGCTTCGTGTTAAATACTTATCCAGGAGGGAACTCATTTAAAGTTCCCTAGAGTGGTAATTTAACACAAGACTACAGAAAAAACGCGTTTAGACAACACTACTAGCAAAATCCTGCCCGTGACACAGATAAGATACCTAATATTTGCCCGTGAATAGATTCACCAAAGTGTCACCGAGGGAGGTTACAAATGTAGTACATTGATTGAGACTTTAAAATGAACAATTTTTTTAGAAGTATGTCAACATCACTATTCATCTCTGTTCAAGCAATGAAAAGTTCTAGAAGAACGCCAGGTTAAGGTGGTAACAAAGACTTTGGGAAGAAATAAGGTGGCGTACAATAGCGCTAATTAAAAATACCGTAAGTTATGGAATCAATTCAAGGTATTCGTTATTCAAATCGCTTAACATATATCATAAATCCCACAGGTTATTAACAAAAGCTGCAACTGCACAATAACGATTGATTTAGCTAACAACAAGGCGGTCAAATATCAACATGATCTATCTAGCGACAATCCTGGCGCCATTTACAACAGAGATCAATTAATGCTAGACAAGGACAGTGGTATAAAAACACGTAAACGTGAGTGAAACAGCCGTAGAGTTATCAATCACGCGCCCGCGCTCCATCACGACGCCCGAAGCGATCAGACGATCGCCCGCTTAATTATTTCTATTATGATATTTAAAATATAATGATTATCTATATGAGTACTTACATAGCGAATTCCCACACTCGTTTTGTATGTAACACGTCTATAAATTTAATGAATGATACGCTTAAGTGCGTTAGTAAGAGTACATCACAGCGAAGTAATGTAATCATAAATGTATTATCTATAACATGATGGAAAATTATTGATAATTGTCTACAAAGCGTTTTAGTTTATAGGTAGTATAGATCAGAAATACAATTGAGGAAGGGGAGATAAAACCTTGTTTTTCTAGTTAGACACCAAATTATCAACGTCGTTTGATGTTTCTGGTAGGCTTCTGTGATTTTGAAAAACGAGGATCAGAGCTGGTAAAGATGTCAGTGTCACCTTTATTATTTCGTCATCTAGTAGGTCCCAACGTTGAAAATTTTTACATGTTGTTATTATTATAATAGTAAGTAACTATAAAAACCCGCCCAAACAGGTGACTAATTTAATGAAAAGTTGAATACAAAATAGATGAATTTACAAATTAATATTCTTCGCATAAACTAATTAAGATTAAAACTTCCTCGTATTAATTTCCTGTCGTTCATATCTCGGCTTCATTAATAGCTCATAGCTCCATAACAAGCTCCAAACTCGTCCATCACCGAAGATCTTATCACCGCATCACCGATCCCCACAATATAAAACCGTTTATACAACCAATGGCTGATATTAGCCTGCATCTGATTTGTATCTAAACGCCACGGTAACCAGACCCCAGTTTACAAGCTAATCGTTCAAACAGAGATGTCTTGCTAGATTTGTGTTTCGTATCATTTCAATCGATGATCGTGAATGGAGCATTTGGAGTAGTGATAAATGACAACGAGTATCAATCGTTACAAAAGATTAATCAAAATATCTTAAGACCGTGGTTATAGAAATTTATCAGTAGCTGTAGCGGTAGCGGAAATGGTATTATAAAAGAACTATGAAACTACGTCAACTTTCTATATTTTTATGTGATATGGTAAGTCTAATTGGATATTCATTAAAAATTACAACTCTTTTAGTGTTAGATGATCCATTATTATTCTATGTCGTTGGCGTGCGATTGCGTTAAAGAAAAATTCATAGGTTTTGTTAGAAAACTGTATGGTTATATGAACTGTTGACGTACGTAAGTTGTTTCTGAACAAAAATTGTCTCTTTGTAAGTAAGAACTTTATTCAACTGATGGTTTTTGTGATGCGTTTTTTTTTAGATTTTTGACTCTTACGTACGCACTTACATTATATAAAATACCTATACTTACCTATATAATAAATGTATACATGTATGTGAGTAGTAGATCAAATGGTTTCATAGAATTAAACTAAGAATTCGCTCTACATGTAAAATTATAATATGAAATAATAAACCCCCCGACTCAAAAATCCCTTCAACGATTAGAAAAGAGCTGATGATCTTCAAAAGGCCGAACAGATTTTCTTGAATATCTAAGAACACTCATGATCAAGTCACCTTTCATACAAAAAACGCACTTAAAACGGTCCATTCGTTTGAGAGCTACGATACCATAGACAGACATACAGATACACAGACACGTCAAACTTATAACACCCCTTTTTTGCGTCGGGGGTTAATGAAAGTAATAACGATAAAATTCTCGACGGCCATCGTAGTAAAGCTTTACAGCTAAAATCGTTTAATAAAACGCTAAGGACGTGTACATGTTAGCAACCTTAAATGTAAGATATGTGAGAAATTTACTTACCTCGCTTTTGCATGAAGGAGAACAGGTCGTCGAGGAATTCCTTCCTTTGAGGATCATCGCTGATCTCGTACAACTGTAACAAAATGAAAACGTATTGTTATAAATTTACACAAAATAAAAATGATTGTTTTGGTAACGACAGTGAACAGACCATAAACTTAGAATACTATCGTAAGAACAGACTTATACTATTTTAACTTAAATTATGTTAAGCTAAATTTCTTTAAATTTAAAGCCAAGTTGTTGCCTTGTTGCTTAAAAATTGTATTAAAAAAACCTTACATATGTATATCCTTACTTACTTTTTATGTTTGTTTGTTTGCTTAAACGCGCTAATGTCTGGATGTGTTTGTTGTCTGATGGATCCAGTTGGATTCGTTTTTTTTTGTATATGATAGTCAGATTCATGAGGAATAGTATAGGTTATGTACCATCACGCTACTTTTCTAAGGGTAGAAATGGAGCAATGACCATAAACGGGGGTGAAACTGCGGGGAACCACTAGTGTTGTATAAATAATACCCTTTCGTTGGTAAGAAGATCCCGTTGATAGAAAAATAATAATTAATCGTTTATTTTCTGATCTCCAATTTTATGCTTGTTAGGACAATCATATAAATAAAAAACTGTAACTTTCTACTAATATTATAAACTAGCAACCTGACATCTTTAACAATCATCATCATATTTAAACCAATATACACAAAACGTTAACAAATTATACACCTAAACCTTCCTCGTGAATCACTCTGTCTGTTGGTAAAATACGCATTAAAATCCGTTCAGTAGTTTTTCAGTTTATCACAAACAGACAGACAGACAGACGCGGCGGGGGACTTTGTTTTATAATATGTAGTGGTGTGAAAGTTTGTATATTTGGATGTATGTTACTCAATCACGCAAAAACGGCTGAACGGATTTGGTTGAAATTTGGCACACGGATAGTTTATTACTTGCATTAACACATTGTGATACATTTTCATCCCAGAATTTTTTAGGTTCCTGTTCGATTATTAAAAAATGAACTACAAGACGTATCTTACTTGAAATTTCGTATAGATGTGTCTTATTTAACATTAATTCCGGATAAAAAGTACCTATCCTTTATCTTAATCTAAGTAAAGGCGAAGTCGTGCGCAGAAGCAAGTTAAAATATAAGCTGATTCTAATTTAAAAAATGTATTTCCTGCCCGCATTGCATTAAATATAATATAGTAGATATGACACAATCGTCACAACGTATTCTACGCTAAACGTTACATTAGCAATAATGAAGGAATTAATATTCTTCGGAAGCGTTGTTCAACGGTGCGCGAGCGCATAGCCCACGTGCGGAGCCCGCATGACGGAACAAAAACATAGGAACTGCATTACACCTTTGTACTTCCCATACCTTAGATATGCATGTTTAATTGGCTATTAAATTGCTATTATTAGATTAAGTTTTATTATTTACTCAGTGAAATGAAAAGAGTCTAATATACTTTTAAATTAAGTTTATTGTATGGCAGAAGTAACATCAGTTTTGACACAGCAATTTTCTGCTTAAAATTGGTATTCCGGACTAGGAAAGTACTAGGTATACTAAAAGTCAGTCTAAAATTTATCAGCTGATGAAGTGTGGCCCAACAGACGACTTCTCAAATCGGAGTTTCCCGACATTGGGAATAGAAAATGCAATTTTGTTACACCTAACTGTCTGATTCCAAACTAGGCAGATCCTGTACTATGTAACCAGCCTGTTGATGAACATACTTATGTATTACTAAATGCATACATATTATAGACAAATTACACCCAGACACGGATCAAATGATCGTGCTCATCACACAAATATTTGTCCTGGGTGGAAAACGAACCCATGACCTCTGGCTCAGCAGTCAGGATCACTAAGCACTAGACCAAAACCATCAAAAGTGGTATCACATAGATTTCAGGTCAGGCTGGAGAAGAGCGACTAACTTATTTTCTATATAGATGTACGATTCCAAAGACTAAACTACCGCATCAAAAGTGTACCATACCCGTTGCTCACACTACGAGATATTTTAATAAAACTGTACCTAACCCCACAGGGGTCTACAGATAGGACTACATAAATAGATGTGGCTTGCAAGGCGGGCCTTAAAATCGTCGATATCCGCCATACATTTACACGGAACAATTTAAATACATTACGATAATTTCGCCGTATCAGTAGCCGGTATTAAAGATAAAATGCGCTTGGTTGATTGGCTCGGTATGTGGAGCGTTGTTGAATACCAATCAACAAACTGTAGGTATATTTTAACAATAAACATTAGCGAAGTACCTACTTACAACCTACGTAAACCAGCCTGCAATAGTATATTTGTTTGTTAGGGTTGATCACGTGTGTGTGGTTCCTGTTTTGACAGTTTAAAATGATTTTGATGGTGGACAGAAAGACAGAAGACCGGGTGGAATGGCGCACGTTGCGATTGCAATGGGTTGATGAAGAGGACAGTAAAATTTCCGAGTTAACCGGAATTTGTTTTCTGTTGCTTTTCTCTGTTTAAAACATTGCGAGGGGCAGCATCAGAAAATCCACTGTGATGGTTCAGGTCAGTTAATGCAACCTGAGTAACGGGCATATGACCTGCCTGATTAAAGCTCTCACCTTAACATAATTAATTGCAACACCAAACGTGTTAATGCTAAGTACAATACTTCTGATCTTAAGATCTGATAAAACGAATCCACTAAATCGTTTAAAAAATCCAATGACACATAGATGGCCTCTTTAATGACGTCCCGTGTCACCGCAAAAGCATGATTCTGACATCATACACAAACAAAGGAAACCCCGTTAAATAATCACGCAAAGTCCGTTTACACATCGGGGCAAGAGTGTCTCGAAGCTGTGAAACACACGGCGCCGGCTACAACGATCAAACAGCCGTATTTGCATTGGCCGAGCAATTACATCGACGCACTTAGCGCTACGAAGAACTGGGCCGTGGTGAGACAACGAAACGCCATTTGACACTTCCTGTTTCCGTCTAACACCTTTGTATGTTCATTAGACTAAAAACATTGTGCAAAAATAGGTGCTTTTACGTTTGTGAGCGCCTGAACTATGGTCAGATTGGACGTTAGTAAAAGTTACTTCTGCGGTTTATTCAAGTAGGTACATTCTACTTAATGTGAGTAAGTCATAACATTGCAAAATAAGAGGTTAAATGACTCATTCACCACTATCACTATTTTCAAAGTATTCTGCAATCCCCTGACAGTCTATCACAACATTTTTTAAAGTGAAACTTTTATTCTATCGCCCCAAAAATTTTCATCCATCTGCCGCATGTCGCATTATAGCATTCGAAATTCAACATTTATGAGCGGCCAGGAGCGCAAAACTTTCAGTGTGATGATTGTATTAATTATGTATTCCGTACTCTAATACGCAAATTGAAATTAAATTATATAATTGAATATTTTGTCTACTATTGATTTCCCATTATCATTCCCATTTTACAATAATTAAGATAAGATTAAAATCGCAATTTTAATACCCTAAATCGAATAATTTTAAAATTTTTTTAGTTAAATGCCTACAAACCGAAAAAAAGTTTCACTTGCATCGTAGTTTCATAAAACCACACAATCAAATTTTTTTTTCATCGCAATCGGTTCTATGATTTTTGCGTGAAAGAGTAACAAACGTCCATCCATCCATCCCAACTTTCATATTTATAATATTAGTGGGATAAATGAACATTTCAAATTTCATTCGTTTTTTAAAACGAATAATTTTTACCAAAACAATTGTCTTTGAACCGAGGAACATGCGGTCAAATATGTCCCATATCCAACTAAAACAAATGGGGTCCGTTGATCGTTCATAAATGGAACATGCTTTTTTAGTCGGTGTGTGCTATCCGGCGCTAATCGAAAACGTTCTGGGTGATTAATCGCGGGGGGCGAGTCCGAGTCGACAGTGACGATCGAGAAGATTGATGTGCGAGGCGATAGCCTGTTGCCGCTATTAAGAGTCAAGCCCTCTCGCGAACGCTCATGATCGTCTATTGACACCACCACGATTAACGTCACTACACCTGGAGTACTCGTGTGAATATAAACGATACTGTAAATCCGAATTCATATTTTAAACGTAATCCCACTAATATAATAAATATGAAAGTTTGGATGGATGGATGAATGGATGTTTGTTACTCTTTCACGCAAAATCCACAGCACCGATTGCGATGAAACTTGGTATGTAGATACCTGTAGACCTGGATAAACGCATAGGTATTCTTTTATCCCGATATTCCACGGGATCGGGACTTACGCGGGTGAAACCGCGGGGCGCTGCTAGTGATATACAATATTCTGATATAGGTAATTTACACAGCCCTTTCTAGACCTTCCACTATAGGTTTTAGAACAGATAAACATACTTACACTTTATTTTGTACAGAACAAATCAAATAAACATACCTATGCATGCGTAAAAATATTTGCAATAGGCGGAAATCGAACTTGAAATCATCTACGTGGAAGTCAAATGCACTTCCTCCGTGCCAAAAAGGTCGTCAAAATATATGTACTTATAGGCTAACTACAATAAATTGTTGCTTGTCGAAACTTTCATTTGCATCAGTCAATAATTCACACGAAAGATCATAACATTATGCATTCCAATTATCGCAAAACATTGACAATGTTATAAGGGTATAACGTCCACTCGAGTAGTTCATGTCAAATTATTGTATATAGCCGGAATATTATCATAACAGGGTCCGGGGTATTGTCGCCCACAAACCGCCATATTTGAATCACAAAACTCGGTGATAATCTCCGTAATCTCTATTGTGAACTGCCAATTACGAACTCTCCCCTTCCGCTTGAATAAATAAATAAATATTTTGAAAACATTATCATCGTACCGTGGTAACCGCTACAAAAAAGATTATATTATTTTCCCATATTTTGTCGAGTCTATTGTAAACCTGATCTAAAGTTTACCCGATTTAAGAAGAACTTTTTAGTTATATATTTTTAATGCTTTAAAAACTTGGCTCCATTTGTTGTTTAAAATTTAAACACAACACTATAGTGTAATTAAAAAAACGCGTGATGTGTCTTTGGGACACATATTTGATGGATTAATAAATTGTATAAAAATATAGTAGATATTAAAAACTCGAAGTTAAAATTCCGCCATGTGTGAAACTTGCCCTAACTAATATACCGAAAATTAGTGTACAAGATATTACAGCAGTATCTCACAGAATCCAAAGATAGCGTTAAAATAAAATAAATCAGCTTGCGGTCATTTTTTGTTTCGCTAACACTTTTTACCGCCGAGTCTAAATTGTAACGTGCGGTAAAGAACTTCGTTCCACTATAAAAATAACTATTTTAAAAATATATTAATATGTAAGTTATGTCTCTATTTTCGCCGAAAAGGCGCTTTACGCTATTCAGGCTGGCCCCTACGCTAGCCCCTAGGCTATTTATGTCTACACTAAAATTTTACATCATATTTGTAAAACATTTAAAATCCTTCTATAATTAAAAATCCTTTTCCTGTACTTATAATTTAAAATTCTACATCACTATAAGTTCATGTCTTCTTTATGATGCATGCATATAATAAGTGATATCTACTCTTTATTATAAAATGTGTGGTATTTAGCTTTATACTGTTTTACAAAGAAATAATTAAATGAATTAGGGCAAAGACATAAAATGAATAGTTTTATAGCTGTTAAACTATAAAATTATAATTTCATTGAACATAAATGGTAACTGACTAAATCGAATTACTTAAGCTTTTTAAATAATCGTTTATAAATAAAAGGGTTTATATAACTTTATGTTTAAACACGAATATATAAAACATTTTATTACAAAAAAATGGTTTAATTAGGATGTTTAACAATATGAAAAAGAAGGAGGAATGTGCAAGTTGTAAATGTTTTTGAAGCGTACGTTGATTAACTGATCAATAGCTATTGATGTTATAAAGTCGAATACATAGTTGCACATTAAAGTTGCGTATTTACGACCGATTTACAACAACCAATGACTTGTTGCTTGTGCGATGTGTCGTCAAGAATCGTAGCCCCATTCATGCGGCTTTATCGATATAACCTTTAACTCAAGGTGCTTTTAAATCAATCGTAATGTAACATGCATTTAGGTGTATACTGTTGAATTACACAGTAAATTGTTTATAAATTGTATACTTTTATTATAATGTTCTTTGGTTTACTTGCTTCCTAATTTGATTAATTAGAAGAAAGACTGTTTATACTAACACGTGAAGAGAAAACTTGATAGTTCTTTTTAGGAATATTGTGAGGAACGAAAACAGAGAAAGGTAATTGAGATGAAGAACAGAAAGCCAAAATTCACGTTTTATAAGCTGACGATAAAATAACAAAATTAAAAAATGCAAAGATCACAAGAAATATAAAATATAGTGTTCTTCTATTAAAAAATATCAGTAGCCACATGAAATCGGGAAGAGGTGACTGTAGCAATAATAAAATTTATATAGATAAGCCTCTGCGTACCTATTCGGGTATAAATTAATATAATTCAATAGACAAAAAAATATATTTTAAATTACAAACACGCCTACAATAGAATAGCAGTCACGTCATGTTCAGATATATCGAATATTATAATAAATCAAACGCTCAAGATTGACTCGCTAGTATATGGGACAAGGTGTTGCCATTATATTAGAAACATTCGATTTTGACACACATAGGAAACTACTCTGATAGGCTATTGTGTTCACGAACACAGATTTATGAAGTTTTTTTATAAGGCCTGCTTAGTAAAATCAAAATTTCAAAGAGTTGATGTCTTGCTTGTAAATAACAATTGTAAATAGCGTATTATATTAGCATACTACTTAGTAATAAAATGTAACAATAAGCATGTTTAATGTAATCCCGCTTACCTACTTCATATTAATATTAAAAAGCCATGTGACATTGTTATTGACAAACTTATTAACATAATTTTAATTTAATCAAAGTAATAATCACTTTAAAAAGACTACCAGTATATATTTTTTAAGTTAATAACTCCACTACCTACGAAAGCAACTAATTCTACGACAATCTAATGAAACACAACAACAGGCTTATACGGATATAAAGCTTAGATAACACATTTTCTTTACATCTACTCCTCAATCTAAGCTAAGCTGTCACAATAAACAAGCTTTTTCTACAAAAACAAAAACCGACAACTTTCTACCACTTAAAATACAGGTCAGTTCCATATCAGTTCCGTTTTCGTAACAACTCATTCATGGACATACAATCTCGTGAAATACAATTTACATTGGTGTTGACGTGGCCGTGTACACTAAATAATAGAAGACGAACTTGGCCGGTGCACTGACGCCCGCTTGGTGTTGCCGCGAGACAATTTCAAATTGCATGCAATAATTCAGTCGTAATATTTAAGAAGGATGCGTTTATAAATAAAGGCTGTGGTGGGTATCTAAACATAATAGTAACACCGTTTATGGTAATGTAAAAGATTTACACTTATTGCTTTTGATGGTTTACGGGAGAAATTACAGAATAAATTTTGCGTTTGCATACAATATGGTCGCAGCTAGGATTGTTTCTGTTCATTATGCTATATACAGGCTGTACGTGTTTAATGAAATATATTGCTGTTCAGTTTAAATTTTATAGGCTGATTTAATTGTCTGCATCTGGAAATGGCCTGAGATGATCTTAGTAAAGATGATTAATTTCTTTATTATTTGCACGTTATTGCACATTATTTGCATATAGAATAAAAATGAATTTCGATGTATCGTAGTTTTTCCCTGACTACATTATTATCTGTTATCTCAGTATTATATAAACATTGGCAAACCAATTTCCTTCTTTGGAATCACTAATGAAAACTGTTTCTCAATATGGTTTAGAACGAAAATGTTTTGTTTGCAATCCATCGCAGTTAAACGTTCGTAAAGTCTTCGTGTATTTGCATGTATTACTAAGATAAAGCGACCTATATACCAATCGCTCGCTACCTCCGATGCAGTAATTATTGTCGTTTTCCGTTAGTAATAAATTATAATGTATTGATAAGTGTCATGTGCTTCTACCAGATAAGGGGTTTTTCTTTGTATTTAATTGTTGCCTACTGTGTATATTAAAAAAGAGTAAAATGGTTGTTATATGAGATAATATTACATTGAAAACAATTGATTTGAATTTTTATTGGTATTTGTTATGCATATTCACGCACGCATAAGCATGTTTGTACAGTATAGAATTTAACATTCGTACAGCACTAAAAACAACTAATCCCGATGCCGTGGGAATATCGGTATAAAAAACCTATTGGTTAATCTACGTCTCCAGCTATCTACATACCAAGTTTCATCGTAATCGGTTCAGTAGTTTTTGCGTAAAAGAGTAACAAACATCCATACATCATCACAAACTTTCACGTTTTTCAATATTAGTAGGATGCTATGTAAAATCAAGACAATTACGGTTTTGTTTTACTGACAAACAACTGTCGCCATAATCTATGCCAGTTTAACATCACTCTGTGTAAATCTATTCAACTGTACATTTTTAAAACGCTATAGGCTGTATCGTGGCGGGAGGTCAACAATAGACTCTAAATGCTACTCTGCTACACATATCTGCCAAACTCTTAACAGACAGAACCGCTATATTATGTGGATGATTCGTTACAGGTCTTCTCAAGGAGTAAAAGCTTCGCTGAAAACGGCAAATAATTAAGTCTGAGAGAGAGTCTCGCAGGTGTGTCCATTGTGATACTGTGTAGCACAGTTTTAACCGGAGCTGTAATGAGGTAAACAAAGGTTACGCGTGTGTGTCCTAAGATATAAGAGGTTGAGTATCGCTTAAGCCACCGTCGATGGACATGATAAAAATCATTAGACGAGGCACTCGGGGCACAGATTACTAAGAAGTTATGGTCGTGGTAAGAAAAAGTGGCAATATAGTCTATTAAAGGTAATTATCATATTGTACTTATGAAATACATATATATGGATATATCTATTTAGAATAATATTCAAGAAATCTATGTAGGTACTTATTTATTTTTACACGTAAACCTTGTAATGTGACCAAGGGTTAAAAGTATCTTCAATATAGATAAAACTTATAATATTTGAAACATATAACCGCTTCGTGATATCTATTCCTATGCGTTGCTTCTGGTAAAAGTAAAAAGTACAGATATATATTTTATACAACTTTACAGGTATTTATTTGATATAGGCAAGTATTGCTGGGTATAGTTGTGTACTCAGCAACATTACAGCAGCTAATACTAAAACTTCCAGTTTTCAATATACAATATATATATGGGACATTAGTATAAATGTACAAATTGATTGAGGATATCATAGATTTAGATCTCTTTCATTTTAAAATGTTGAGAGTGAAATCATTTGACAAACACTAGTAATAATGATTTTGAGACTTTATAATTTAAATCTAGACATCGTAAATTCGATCTACATAAATCGCTTACGTCTATGACTTACGTAAATTACGCATTATATGTAAAACATGGAGTAACGGAGAGGGCGTTGGCCTCGGAACAAAGCCTCAATTGATACACGATGTCTAGTGTCGAAATCAAAGTGTTACTACTAGTCTAAGCTAATGGACGACAGCTACAGAGCCAAATAACGGGGTTTTATATCTTTGTTAGACGTTTCAATGTGCATTAGTATGTATTTAGAAACTTATTCAAATTGAGAACTTAGTTTTTTTAAGTGTTACATGAAAGATAATCTCTCGAGAACCGCAGCAACAGCGTGACAATGATTGTTTAACACGGTTAAAATTAAAACTATGGCAGATATAGGCGTATATTGTCAAAAGTCATTTCAATATTATATTTCCGAAACTGCTCTCTTTTCGATTTTCACCACCTTTTAAGGCGCTTTTTTAACAGCGCTAAAATATCTTTGTCGCACTATAAATTGCCTTCCTTGAGATCAATGAATACAGCAAAATAGCATAAGCAAAGTAGTATTTATACTTTACTGTTTCTGCATTTAAAAATTGTATGACAATTGCGTCATATGTAAAAAAAGAACGAGTTCATCAATCTTAACCGTTTATTATTAGTGATTCAAGTGAGGCAGTGGATAAGGCATCAGTATTATGATCAAAGATTACAAGACGGAATCTAAACAATCACTTGGCGTGGTTGGAAGAATTAACAAAAGCACTATTGCGCTGCTCTACGTTCGTGCCAACACTATCCTAACTAATATTGTACTCGTAAATGTGAATGTAAGTTAGTTTTTTAAGTTTACAAAAAAAAGTACTGCTTCCAGGAACTCGAGAAATAACTTTTAGACAGTCGTCCGGTTTGACAAAATCGACATATCGACATTAGCGCGACCGAAGAGGCGGACAACAGCTGGTTTATAATAAAGGTTTTAAATCGTTCCTATAAATAGTTCCATTTCTAAATAATATTCTCAGTTTCATGATGAATTAGCATCAATCGGTGTTGCTTTGATAGCGGCTCCGTTGAACGCGCTAAGTGATTCCCATCCTCAATGTTTACTCATAAATTACTACTCATTTGAGCATCTACCACTTGCCCAGATTGATAGGTTACGTTGCCCACACATGGGGTAATTACACCTGACCACGTAACTACTATTAGATATTCGTGTTTGAATCATTAATTGCGTTTTGAAATATCAATTTCATGAGAGAAAAGTTAATGATAGTATAAGATTGAATCTGTCAGATGAATCAGCAATACTTATAATTTCAGCGTTTCAGCTCTAATTGCAAAGAGCTTGTCTAATTAGATTCCGCCATTGCTTAAATAAAAAAAAACTTCTTTCTGAATAGTTGACAAAATATTTTTTCTGTAAGTTTAGGTACTTACACACCTAAGTTCATAAACAAGCTTCTGTCAAAGACGCACACATCTTGCCTGATGGCAAAGAGCTAACAGTGCGTAGAAAGTTTTGTTTAAGAAAAAAAATGACTTAAAATAACCTAAATAATGCCACAAAGTTACTACGAACGTTCCATATAAAGCTGAAAAAGCTATAAAAAGTGAAGCATAGCTATCAAAATCATTAATCGTTACGACTTTTTTCAGTGTTATCTCAAATCAACATAATATGAAAGAAAATTCTTTAAAAGAACCTTCGTTATTCCAAAGAATTGGATACAAAATTCACTTTATTTCAGTCTAGCATTGAGATAGCTTTACAGGGGTGCGCTTTAGAAAGTTCCAACACTAGGTTAAGAACATCAATTTATCGGTCAAACTGATCTGAAAGAGTTTCTGTAGCGTTTTCTATTTCGAGAACATTTTCAAGAAAATCTCTTTTATTTTGCAATAGATTTAAACTGAATAGCTATATAGCTAACATGTACAACAAAATGCTTAAGTAATTACGGATTTTGTATATATATTAATAACGGTATTTGTTTGGAGATGAAATGACTATAATTATTACTTTTTAAATTAAAGATTGTAGTTAAATAAACATGAAATAGTAAGCAATATTTGTGGGCCGATTATATCGAAATTATATCAAACTAGCAGCACCCCGCGGTTTCACCCGCGTAAGTCCCGATCCCTTGGGAATATTGGGATAAAAAAAATTATGTTAATCCAGGTCTCCAGCTATCTACATACCAAGTTTCATCGCAATCGGTTCAGTCGTTTTGGCGTGAAAGAGTAACAAACATCCATACATCCATACTCACAAACTTTTACGTTTATTGTATTAGTAGGATAAAATGTATGAATAACTCTTATAAATAAATAAGCTTCGCAGAGATGAAAATGTGTGAAAAACATATTTAATGAAAACATGACATTATTTTTTTACTATACATACGAACAACATAAATTCCAATTCACACTCGACCGGAGCAGTTATAACCGTCTCTAACCGGCTGTGTCTTAATCCTGTCGGATAATTGCGGCTCGCAATACACAGTACACAGCTTTGCGGCCTGGCGGATTAATTTTCCCCGCCCTAGTTGGTGCTGCCCGCCCTAGTGCCACGTTATTATTTCATGTGATTATTTTTACCAATCAGATTTTGCTCAAAGAAAATATCTTCATATTGATGTTAATGATAAATGTAGTAAGTTAACCATCAATATTTGTATAATCGATTTCCACCGTGATTAAGAAGCAAGATATTTTAACCCGCTTTAAACAGAAAGTTACTTTTTTTAATTATTTGGATACCTACACATACTTTACTCAATTTTCCGATTTCAATTAACTACTACTACTTTATTATTCCATTACTTTGTACACATTGTTGTGTATTAAGTGTTACAACTTGTAAAAAAAATGCATGTATAGATATTCACTCACTCAAATATTTTAGTGGTATTTCTGTATAATCTCTCTTGTAGTCTTCTACATATATAAATTCTCGACTTGTAGGTATGTACATGCCAGGTAAACAAAAAGGTTTTTTTATCATTATTTTTTAAGACTCAATGTACATAATAAACATATAATGTCTTGGGGATTGATCTTCGGTTCATTCCTAGAATAACAGTTGATTTACCAACCCTTTTATCCATCGGATTAGGTGTTTGCCATTTAGTATAAAATACCAACTATACAACACAACTACATATAGTAAGTACTACTTGTGTGTAACTTTCTTATTATAAAATCATAAGAGTTGACTACAAGCAGACCAATCAACGATTAATTACTGAACACAATATGTGAACAATAAATTGGTGTCTACACCAATTCGCTACAGTAGCGAAACTAATTCACACCCCTGTTCATATATGAGCACACAGTATAAATGGGCGAACACCTAACGTATTTATCTACGAGCAATCATCTCCCCTATCATAGCGGGCAATATGCGGAACCCCAAAATGTTCATCTAATTGGAGATCAAAGAGAGGGCGTGTAATCGCGTACACAAACGCGTGTTCTATAGACCTTGCTAAAGATGCAGTGATGATGGAAGTGTCTTTCTGAAATAATAATTATTTTGTTTGGAATTAGACATATTTAGTGATATTTTTTTTTGCTCTGCACGCTCAACCTTCCAAAGACCATGGGTAACCAGAGCCTAGTATTGTGTTTTTACTGATGTGTATGGCCGCTACTAGATCTAAGAGACAGAGAGAAAGGAGGAGATGCAGTTGTCTACTGATATGACAAGCATACTGACTACCAGATAGTAATAAGTTACCGTTGCACGCTTTAAAAGTGAGCTCATTTTGACCGGATCGGTAAGTTTTCCAGAGTGTTCTTAGCCGTTCGAAGATCATCAGTTCTTTTCTAACCGTTAGAGGTAGTTTTGAGTTTGAGGTATTACATTTTTTTATTCATAGTCGTTCTAATATGTGTGTCGTGCATTTTATCAATCAGCCTATCGTAGTCCACTGCTGGATATAGCCACAGCACCTGGTCTTCCGCCTTCCACATCCAGTCCATCACTGCTCCCTTCTTCAGTTTGTTGGTCAATCTGGCTTCAGGGCTTCCTACCTTCCGTTTACCGATTCGTGGTCTTTATCACATATTTAAAAATAATGAGCCTTTTTCGCCAAAGTTGCAGTTTCTGCCCCCTTCATTCAAAAATAACTTCTTCTGTAGGATTAATAATACATGAATCACCTTTTAAAATCACCATCAATTTACAATCACAAATTTTAAAAATATGGATTTAGACCACTTTACCGTGATCGACACATAATACATATATTTTGTTAATGCGTATGTCACTTTTAACTTTACTATAGATCGCGTAGTGGTCGAATTTCAAGTAATTTAATTGTCATTGAATAGACTTACTTACCATGACAGGTAATCAGATATACTGGACGCGTGTAATATCATAAAGCCGTTTTCACGTAATCTTTAAAGTTGTAAGACATTTTGTTTAAAAATTTTAGCATTCTGCACTTCTTCTATATATAAACTGTAAATATTACAAAACTCACGTTACTACGTTCGCGAAACTTTGTTAAAAAGGAGTTCAAAGGATTCTCTAAACGTATTAATATAATGATCTATACGAATGGTACGCTCAACCTCTCTTCCAGTACACAACAATCCATGTTGGTATACGTTTATGACCAAAGGCTGGTGAGTGCGTATTGTTTTTGTCAATTACGCGATTACTTGCGCGGAATAATTCTTCCCTGGTCCAATATTCGACAGCTTTGAACATAAGCCCTTCACTATTGTGTAGTTGGTTATATTTTAGTCATTGAACCTAGTATATCTAATAGATGAGTACAAGAACAAAAGCTATAACAGTTTAAAGGTATATTCAGGAGCTCTGGAACATCGTTGGTGCGTCTCTGAGAAGTGCTTAACAAAAAGACATCGTTTTCCTAGAAACAGTAAAATTTATTTTATTGGTCCCTATTTCTAAAGAAAACCTTCGGGAAGAAAGGCTCTCTAAGTGCTAGAAAACAAAGTGTGTGACATCCCGCACTAGAACGGCGACAAGAGTGGCAGGAAGCCGCTCTGAAGCGATAAAATACTACTTAATTCATCATCAGAATTTTTGGGAGAGGTCCACATTCAACAGTGGATATCATGTGTCTAAGGTGATGACATCTACAAACGTGACTATTGAATTGATGGATTAATGCCGTGTTCCAATAAACAAGAAACGATTCGTTTTGCTTACGGACGGTAAAATTTGCGTTGAAAATGCAAATGATCGTCTGAAAATGCGATGAATCGTTTTTTGTTTATCGGAACGCGCCATTAGACCGCTAATCGCGATTACAAAATTAGTGATTTATTACGTTTTTACTATTGTATTTTCAATTAAAAAAGAGGTTGTCTTAAAAGTGTAAGATTTAGATAAGTTTCTAATGTTAGAGGAATCAAAATAGTCTTATCTATACAAAGATTTTAGCCGTAACTTAGAGTATTTGTTATTACATAAATAAAAAGTACTGCTTCTTATTTACTTAAAATCTTGAACAGTTATGCAACTTTATTTTCCTATCTTATTCTAAAGTCACTAACAAGTCGTCACTTAAAACAGGCACAGGAAATAATTATACATAAAGCAGCATTATGCCTTAAGCAAACTAACTTTGACATTGGAAACTTTAAGAGGTACATAGTATTCAGGATGTTAAAATTCGTGACGTCTAACATAAAAGCTACAGCTATTTACTGAATAGGGCGTCTCAACAAGTAGTATAATACTATTCAAATAGGATTAAATGCACAAAGTAACTGAAACAAATCAGCTTATTTGTGAGTGAACACATTCATATTTACGTAAAATAACAAATGTTCTTGGCCGTTTCAACAGTTTCCCAAGTCTATAAATAACTTTTATTTGGCTAGCTGAATTTGTGCGTTTTATCTGCTAATTACATTGGCTTTAGTTTAACTTTCTAATTTAAAAAAATATTATATGGCGTACCCGGCGTACCTATCCATATATTTTTTTTTAAAGGTGACCATTTAATGACACTAAAAGAACAAAAATAATGTTTCCTTTTATAATTACTATAAAGAAAATACGAATAACTATTGAACATGGGGTTCAAAGCTATATATAGTATTCGACGTAATAGTTATTGACAAGGTGAACTTTACCTAAAACGCTACAAAATCTACGAAATCATTTTAAATAGGTATATGGCATTATTTAGATTTTGGTTTATTAATTTTTGTCTCGCAATTAAGTTATGCCTCAATTATAATTATCATGAATAACCAAATATTCTCCAATCTACTTCAAACCGATCAAATGGCAAAATGTCGATTTATCCGAAGATTATGAAGTGTGCTGTACTGGCAGAAGATTACCTACCATAATCACTACGCGTCAGGTTGATTGATGCAGGATAATATCTGCATTCAAGTGAACATCGTTTACATAAACATCTAGGTTTATAAGTTCAATAACCTTCTACCGATATGTGAATACTTGCCTTTAAAAACAACCAATGAAAAACTACAAATAGTTTTTCCTGAGTTATATTTTCACCTGTTAGGGAAATACGCTAAACGCGGCTCGGTCAACGCGTGTCGGAGACATTAGCGCGCACTCGTGACGCGCACACTTGCGTCTGCGCAGCCATTGATACTTACATATTGTGTAAGGGCGGCATCACAGTGTACTTAAAATAATAAACTTAATGATTTTTAAGTAACACGATTTGTACAAATATTTGAAATATACCTAAATCTGATTCGAATGAATACCTACACAGTATCTACGAACTACTTAGAAAAAAATCGTATTTTTTTCTAATAAATCCCTAGTTTCAAGATGAATGTATTGTCTTTACATCCTAAATTATTAAATATTTATACATTTAGGTACATAAAACTGTGAAGTTTATTAGTTTTGAATTCGAATTAAAATTTCAACAGACTATCTTACTATATTTTGTACTGCGTTTTAGAAATGTCAACATTCCTAATACCTACTTAAAATTCACATTAACAAATTGTTTAGTGACAATCATCGTAACTTAGAAGACATAACAGTAAAAACCTCACATGATCGAATACTTAGTAGCTATAAAATTAATAAAAAATGTCCCAAAATGGAACTTCATACGATTTCTATTTGACAAATCGCTCCAAGCCCAATACTTTATCACCGTGTTAAATTCTAGACAGTGTATGTACAACATTAACACATAGACATAAAGATCGCATGTTAACGCGCTCACAAACCAAAGATTTTCACCGTATAAGGTGGTTAATGAACACACACTACATGGAACATGCATTTATTGGTCCCGCGAATGGAGTCCAGTGTATTTGCAGGTGTACCGACTAACAAACGGTCGGTCAACGCTCTCAGTGTGCAAGTGTGGGTAGTGTTGCCAGCGCTATCAGCGACAGATCTGACGCTTTTATTTAAGTATTTACTGCATTTTTTAAGTACAACTGTAATTGTTTGATGGGAGAGCTTTACGAATAGATTAATTATTCAGACACGAAAGACAGACTTGGAATAATTGATAACCTGTGGATGAAACAAATTGTAATTTCGGCAGAAATTTAGGATAGGAGAGAAACAGTGGGTAAATACATTAATAGGACACGTGGTGGTTTTAACACCCCTCGAAGTTTTAATGAATATGCAAATATCTTAAAAGCAAACTACTATTATGATGTAACAAGTTATTTTGTGTATATATACGATTTATATTCTACTTAGGTAAATACTTGCATACGTATTAATTATAAATAATATTATATAAGATTTTATTCGCATGGATTGACGACTAGCAAACATATTTGTACTATAGCATTTACTTTACCTACCTACTTTCTTATATGTAACTCATTATTAAATTTTCTAACGATTTTATGTTGTATTAACTCATTATGCTTCTTGGTCAAAAACGTTGGCAACACCGAATGTGGGTGCTGTTTGCACACAGGCATATTCTTGCATGTGTAACTACATAGTTGTGCACACACGTGTACTGGAGGAGAGGGAGGGGGGGGATGACCACAGCTCTGAGCGACGACATGCTAATTTCTTACAAAGCCCAACAATCGCTCTCCTGGATGTATAAATACAAGTGACACCCGGCTCTGAACATATTTGCAATACTTTTGTTATTAACATACAAGAAAGTACGACTCTTGATTTCATATTCAGAAAGTAGTTACTCACTAAAAGTAGGGGCAGTCAAAGTCAGTTCCCCCTAAAATAATATTAAATTAAACTCAATGAAAACGAGTTGTTTTAAGTTTGTCAAAAAGGATTGGTATGAATGAGAATCACGTCAAGCAATTCTTTCTGGTAACTGGAACGAAGTACCTACAGAAGTATTGAGATAATCTTTCCTTTTGAAATGACTCCATTACTCAAAAATGTAGCTGTTAGACTAATAAAAGCCACGTGGTATGAACATATAAATCAATAAGGATAAAGAAGGGTTTTAATCCGATCATTAAGATATGTTGTCGTTATAAAATTATCCATTTCACGCATTATCCGGTCATAAAAATAAGATGCGTCATAAATGTAAACGGATCTAGTGAGTTTGACCACCCCAGACACTACAATTCCTGTCTGACAAAAAGAAATCATAATTACATTTGTGTATTAGATAAATCGGGACTAAATTTTGCTTTGCTTGTTGACCGACGTACCACAGAAGAAGCAGAAAATAGAAGATCCTGGCTCCACTAAATTATGTTACAGGCAACACGAAAATCTCACGAATCGTTATCTAACTTGATTAACTTTATCGTCACCCCAAAACAATTTTGCTTTCACTGTAACTCCACTTTTGTTCTTTTGTGTTTAAGCTTAATTATAAATTTATACAACTTTTTCTTTAGCTACAAGTCAAGTAAAAGCAGCAGAAGAATTATCTACGTTTTATTGAGTGGAGTTTGAGCATTTGGCTGTTAGGTAATAACAAAGAAAAATAAAGAAGGACGTTTATTTGTAGATCTTATATCAATCAGCTAATTTACGAAACAAAATAAAAAAAAAATGTAACTAAAAATGTTAATAATCTCATCGGAATTTTTATCTAAAGCTATAGCATCTTTCTGTACCAAGTTCATCTTGAATAATCGATTTGTCATAAGTAATTAATCGTTGGTATAAATTTGATATATATTTAAAGCTTTCCACACAGACTGTAATATCCACCGAAATACAGTCAGCAACGAAAATAATTTAACATTCAAATTTATAAACCACAAAGCTTTGTATTAAATGCTAGGTACAATATAGAAATCATACAGTTGTCATCTGGGGATGAGAATATATTTAAATACTAAGTATTTGTTTATTGTAGTGCATGAGTCTATCGCGAATGTTTATATGTCAAGTAATTTTTGTACATAACTGAATAGGACACACAAAATTGGTTAGCATTTGTGGACTCCAAACTCCTAAATATGAGTGTAACTTATTCGGTACCTATATTTAAAAGTTGCTTAAATTATAATGACACGGCATTAAACGGTTGTTAAATGGCTCATAAATAATCTAAATTTATATCGAATCCATTTTTTTAATCCGTCCGCTTCTAGTTATTAATTTGGTATCGTTTTATATTAAAACTATAATTAACTTCCTCATAAAAAGGTCCCTTTAAACAGATCAACAGTTTTTATTAAGAGATTTAATATTCAAATAAATCTTTTACGCTTCATTCTCCTATTTTATTACTAATTTATTTTATATTGTTTAAGCCAGGTCAGGTACTCAAACTTGTTCCTAAGATTATTTCTGTTGGAGCCTTCGAAATATTAAAATGGGTATTCAATAATAATTTTATGTGCGAATATAAAACTGCAGAAGTATTTATTGCAATCAGCGACCTTACATAGTAAAATTATTATACCTACATTTGGAAGTACGTTAATATGGTGTGGTAGGTAGGTGTCACAAAACTTGGACATTAATGTTTTATATTTTTTTTATTTCTTAGAGACTAGTAACGTTCGTTACTAGAATTCTAGCCCTAAGCGACTAAGCGAATTTGACGACCTCTGTGGTGTCGCGGTAGAGCATTATACTGCAACGTTGGGGGTCGGGGTTCGAGTGCCGCTTCGTCCATACGCTATTTGTATGGACATCTAAATCTATTTGCCTTTGTCTAGATATTTCCACGTTTAAGTAGGTATGTTTATAGTTGTTATATAACCCATAACACAAGCTATAATTAGTATGGGTCCAGCGCTATGTAATAAGTAAAAAAAAAATTATAAAACATTTTTATTTTTAGAACAAAGTTCCTTATCGCACGTTACACTTCAGGCGCTCGGTGGCCGCCCGGCTATCCGGAAAAAAGTGTTAGTGCAACGAAAAATACTGACCGCGAGTTGATTTTTTTTATTGACGCCATGACGCTAACGCCATCCATATTTTAGTTCCAATTTTAATGCAATTTATTCAATCCATCTAATACATATATTATACAGCGTAAGTAACTTCGTCCCGAGTGTCGCAAAGACACTCACACTTTCAAATTTTTGTAATAACACTCTTATTACAAAAATTTGAAAGCGTGAGTGTCTTTGCGACACTCGGTCGGTCGGTAATTTAGGTACTAGGCAGCACTTGATACTTATGGCATAACACATTTTTACTAGGTGATTTTTATTTTTAGTACAAAATTTTACTCTAAACTCTAAGTGTTAGACTTACATCATTTCCTTTCAAATGACGTATAATTTATAAAAAAAAAAATAGTTGCAATTTATATAAATTAAATTAAATTAATTACACTAAATTTAATTACAGATAATTGCGGCAAATTTTTTATAGGCAACCCGAAACTAATGCATTGCATATTCACTTATTATTAATTTAAATTAAGTTTCAATGAAAAAACAGATCCCTGCATAATCGAGCGGTGAGGTCTTAGACTAAAGGTACACTAAGATATACCAGAAGTTATTCTGGCTGTTAGATTTTAGATTGTATAGCTAGCGGGTTTGTTTCTAATTAATACTAGAAAGTAGTACCTTCTAGGCAAGGATACTTTGTCAACCATCGCGTCATCACTTATCATCAAGTGAGAACGTGATCACGCGCAAGCCTGGCATCATTTGAAAAAAATTATATTGATTTACTGTCTCATTCCGTAAATTCTAAAAAACTGACACTAGACGGAATCCAGAATCGATTTATTTAGGAACATCGATTAATTCATATCTAATACCTTTAAATGAGCAATTCTTGTATCTATAAATATAATCTGAATCTCGGAAACGGCTCCAACGATTTTAATGAAATTTAGTATTCAGGGGGTTTCAGGGATGTTAAATCGATCTAGCTATGTTTCATTTTTAGAAAACGTAAAAAAAAACTGACATGCAGGTACTTCCAAAATAAGAATATTATTCTTAATTTTGTTATTTCCAAATGCATTAGACAACTTTAGAGTCTAACCAAATAAGTATTAGTTTTTAATATCATACCTTAAATTTGAATAAGAAGTATTATCGAACTTATATATAAACTCGAACTTATATATAATAGGCGGTTAAAGATCGCCACAGTCAGATATCATATTAAGTTATCTGTTTTTTTTTATAATTTTACATTTGACAAAGCAAACTATTGTTGCGGTGATTCTGTGTGTGTTGATCTATAATTTGAAATTATAATAATAATTTTAGAAATTGACGATTTCGAATAATTGATGACTAATTTTATGAAATAAAGATATTGAATTTGACTTTGAATTTAAATGAATATAGGCCCCAGACACAGCACTATTAGCTTAACACTTTTTTTTCCTGCTGATGAGTAATATCGCCAAAGCTCTATGGAAGGGTTAGCAGGTAGATAGGGTTGGCAATGCTTAAATGTAAAAACCGGTACATCTGGCAAACTACATCCAACTTCGCAACCCAATATAAACAATATTTCCATGTATAAGTCAGCATATTTGTAACTGATCACTGATCACAGTGTGATCACTGTGATCAGTACAGAGATATCATCCATCTAAGGATCAGCCAGCAATGCAGCCACACTGAGATCTTAATTGAAGAGGTGTCTTCTATGCTACAGGTCAAATTTAGCACATAGGTTAACAATAGCACACGTTAATATTACGTTTAAGAAGAAAATATAATAATATGTTCTACTGTGACCACTTTAAACCCGACGAACCGTGTACCACGTATTATTGTTTGCTACTTAAATGGTACGGCAGCCTAAGAATCTTTTTAAAACGTTCTATGAAATACGCATCGCTTTACTTATTATTTATATTATTTCACAGACAAGTCTAAGCTATGTATAGCAGGTACCTATTGACAGGTATCTAACATTACTTTGATAGTATATTATCGAATTTATCTAAGTCTTGTTTACAATAATTCTTATTTTATATATTCTATTAGTATTTTTAATTATATTATTATGTTATGTTAATTATAATTACTATACTTAAATGTAATAATCTAAGAAAACAAAAATCCTTAACTGATTGTTTAATCACTTGACGTCGTTAGCGATTCTTCATATAAACAAAATCATTAATATTAAATAAATTAGATGCTATAAGCATTAATTTGTACCTCTATGTACACAAGATTACAAGGGTCAAATCTTAATGGTATAAAATTAGTTTTAAGAAATAAGATTGATAACAAAAGTCACCCATAACATTCAAACTCATAACAGTCTCATCTGTCAAATTAGCTTGCTTACAAAATAGAAGACAGCCAATGTGAGTAACGATTATTATTTTTTAACAATAATTGACATCATCCAAATGTCAAAAAAATAAAAATATTTCGATATTCGAATCCTTAACCCCCAAAAACTTCATTACATTAACAGCAGTTAACTTGCAATCGTATAGATATTAATTATAAACGTAAGTTCGAAGTAACTAATCAGACGATTGATAAGTTAAGGGTAAAACTTATCATTGTTTAATCAAACATATTTACTTCTATGTAAAGTTTCATTAAAACATTCTAAATTCATCAAAACCAAATACTAGCACCTATGCATCTTAAATGTCAGAATTAAAATCGTTAGTTCAAATTATATTATTCAATAATTCTCAGTAGTAGTATATCTTTCAACCAATATAGTTAGATTTATGGGCCGAACATCACCATCTTCCACCGAATTTCAGATGACAAGCACAAGACTTTCAAACGTTCAAACGTCATAATTGAAATCTTTTGACAGAGTAGCTAATTATTTTCTATAGTATTTCTAAACCTGAGGTACCGACTTCATATTCATAAAACTAACAAATAATAAAAATAATAACTATTGTAATTAATTATTAACTTTTCTTATGATCTACCCACCTTTTTCTTATCAACCTCAAAAAAGTTCGGCATCTTTGGAGGCTCGCTGTGCGAGTTCTGATGATGATGATCCTCCATAAAAGAGTTGAAGAAATCCATGAATTCCATTTATTAATTCAACTTTTATGCAAGTCCAATAACTCACTCAAAACCACAATAGGTAATCAATTATCCGCGGCGAACTAATAACTCAAATATGTAATAAGTCGAACGCGCGACATAAATACGTGCACAATGAAGAATGGCGGCACGCCAGACGTCTTGCTCTTGCCAACATCCGATATAAACTAAATTGAAAATTGGAAACAAAATGCAATGTTCGAATCTTGATATGACAATAATAGGCGAGACAGAGATAAACGGAGCGGACCTGCGCGAGCAGGACGACGCGAGGCACGAGACGGCTCCGCTCCACCCCATCGACATTGGCGGCGCAGGGGTTGTCGCCAGACGATCTCACTACGAATTTTAAAATCCTACCTGCTTACTAAACTTAAACAACAACCAAACATACAAACGATTATAACCTCTATTCTATACGCGAAATACAACATTTTTGTTCCTAGCCTGAAAGTAATTATGCTTTTTCAGAACGAGAATTTTTAAGTTGTAATTATAAATAGCGAACGCGTTGATAGAATGCGCAAGGCTATTCTGAGTATTTGACTTCTTTTATAATATAACATTGCTGATTGAAAGATATTATTTTAAATTAGTACGTGAATTGTGAGCAAAACAACACATAAAAGTACAAAGAGGTTCTTAGATATGTATTTATGTTTTGAAACAACATTTGGGTTAACAGAATCGTAATTTACCAACGGTTATACCTATTGAAAACCAATAAACACCACAGTCAACGACAAGCGCACAAGCATTAGAAACGTAAACCAAGATACGAGAAGTCGAATGAACAATAACTCATGCATCAACATTCAACGGGAAGACCCTTAAACATTTCAGCATAAACATGTGAAACCAATTCGATGTTCATAGAGTAATTTCGCTGTCATATTAATAGCGACTGTTATACTTTCGAAAAAGTGTTCACAAAATTTCACCCCTCCTTTGCGCAATTGAGGGACCCACAATAATTTCGACACAAAATTATATCGTCATTTCACAAATAATCAATTAAATTTCGACTATTGAGAATGTCATACAATTGCATGGGGAGTTTATCTTGTTATTGATATCTTTATAAATGGCGTAAAGTGGGCGAATCTGGTCATACGGGCACTTGAATTGATACGGGTGGATTTGCAGGGTTAACATGTTGTGACAGGTTCGTTAATCTCTGAATGGGTTAACTATTCATTGATACAGTTGAAGGGAAATATGGTTAGATGTTATTTTATGTTTCTAATTTTGATGCCTATTGAAAGAAAGAAAATAAATTTATTCAGATCCCGCAACATACGCGTACATAACATAAATAACAAAAGGGAAAAAAAAATTGTAAATCTAAAAGAATTTTCGTACATTTGTCTGGGCCTGGTCACCATCTCAGCATAATGCTGCACCTAACAGCAGGTGCAGCGCTGGTTTTCAGATGGCACCTCTTAAAGGGAGTTAACCTTTCCCTTTTAATGTACTCTCAATTTTCCTATCGTTAATGGCCAAAGTTGTCGGTTGACGGAAATTTGGACGATTACGTAATTGGAACCAAATTATAAAAATGTGGTTGTTTAATACATCTCTGCCTATCCCTTGGAGGATACAAGCGTGAGTGTATTGTATGTATAAAATATACTTCGGGGTTAAAGAGATGAATAGTATATTTATAAGACGTAGAGGGGCTTACAATCCCGCAGCACTTTTTAACCCCCGACGCAAAAAAAAGGGGTTTATTAGTTTGACGTGTCTGTCTCTGTGTGTCTGTGTCTGTTTGTGGCATCGTAGCTCCCAAACGAATAGACCGATTTATGTGAGTTTCTTTTTATTTGAAAGATGACTTGATCAAGAGTGTTCTTAGTTCAAGAAAATCTGTTCAGCCGTTCGAAGATCATCAGCTTTTCTAATCTTTGAAGGGATTTTCGAGTCGGGGGTATTATAAATTTAAAATTTATGATTATTCCAGGTAATTGGGTAACACAATAAAAAGTATGTTTATTAATTGAGAGTTACAGAAATGACATTAATTTTGTTGCTTAAACATATCATTATGTTTCCATTTAAGAACTTAATACTGTTAAATTGATTACTTTATAAACAACTAAAGAAAGAAAGAATATATGCCTGAGTGTATGTATGTAATAAACGTAGATATAGCACTACAGTAAAAAAGGCATAAGTGTCACCTAGATCATGAAGAAAAAAGACATGGTTTTTTTTAAACACATGCCCATGCACAGGCCGTGTGATCCCAAACTAGGCACCCAGACCGCTGATAAACATACTTATATATATCTAAATACATACTCGTACGTATTATAGATAGATTACTACCAGACACAGAACAAATGATCATGCTCATCACTGTACTTTTTTTTAATGTTGTCCCCAGTCACGCTACCGCAACGAGTGAACCAACTACACCTTAGATGTTTTTTTTGTATTAGGTGCCATTCTTCTGTTGCCATCCTTTTACTGTAGTATGGTTATATAATATGGTTAGGTGGCTGTGCAACCATATTTAAATATATTTAACCGGTAATAAAAACAATTACATAACACATTGTCGAGCCATAAATTGTATTAAGTGAAAACTTCTTTAGGTACTGTGGGCACTTTTGGTATGGACTCTCGTCCGTCTCACTCAGATGACATATATGACAGAATGTGTGTGTGTTTTCACTTCTGACGTGCAGTCCAACGACTGACAATTTTTTTGTAGCTGTCTTTTTTCCTGACAGAAACTGAAAAACACATTAGTCAAGGCAAGCTCCTTTCGTGTCAGTGATTAAAACGGTTTTATAGTTTAAAAGAATTACATGAACTCCATTTCAACTTTTTTTGCTAAACCTAGCAAAAAAAAAATAACCTATTATATCTTTGTGCCGTATGTCGTAATCTTAAGCTTGCTTTTACCTTAATAGTGGTATTAAAAGACTGACTATATAATATATAGGTATAGTATTTTCAAGTTACTCAGTTTTGAAATACATGAACAGAATTGAGAAAGTTAAAGTTTTTAATTCCGTACAAAGTTTGCATAAAAAGTATATAGTCGACTGTCAAAGAAAATTTGTTTGTCTTTATTAAGAAGGTAAAATCTTGTATGCAATAACAACTTGTGACGTCATACTTTTTGTATTGAAATAAAACTTTGAATATTTGCTTTTTTAAAAGAAAAAAATAATTTAATTTGTCAAAGTTCTCTCTCTTAGGTAGCGTAATGGCTAAGGCGTCGGACTTACAATCAAGTGGTTGCGGGTTCGAACCCCACCCAGTGCACTAGCGACGTGAACCCACTCCTAACACAAATACTTAGCTTAGCTGGAGGCGTTAACAAGAATACCTACTAGTAATGTGTGACCCACGTTGCAAGTATATTATAAAAAAAATCATGAAGAATTATTTATTTTAAACCTATTTTCAACAAACACAAGGGAATCATTCAGAATTAATAAAAACACATTGAGGGTATGTTTTTATGGTTTGGTTTCCAACTATTCGGATGGAAAAACCCACATGCAGTTGTTTCAAGAATTTAGAGAAATGAGCCACGAACATCCCGATGACGTCATACTAGCCCCTGTCGTAGGGCAGTCTTTCAACTGACGGTGCTTGATTTTTTAACTTCAAGCAAATTAAGATATAGTGGTATGTTCATTGTATGTTACTGAGTCACATTTAAAAACTAACTTCACATTACTGTCTACAATTAACATAATAATGTGACCTCTAATTATATACGTCAAATATATAATTATGTATAGATATATACATAACATTTGGAAATCCGTAAATTTACTTAAGAAATTGTTATGAGATTTACATAATTTCTCGTACACTAGAACTCTCAAATCATTTTCAATATGATTGTTGATCAATTCATTCAATTCAGTAATCATAATACTTAGTGTGGAGTAGACTTGAGTAGTCTGCTTAACTTTTGCGAGGTCTAAGTATTAACTTTTACGTTACTATTGCAACCAATCTATTTATCGCATGTTTCCTAAAACCTTTCAAACATTTATAGCACCTACCCACTGTTACCCCACGTGCAAATAGGTACCTGAATCCGATCACTTAGTCCAGGTATAAAACAATCCCAAATATAATAAACGTTACAAGTAAGATACGATTCACTATTACCGAAAAACAACATTTCGAAAATCATAATGTCGAACTGCAATAAACATTACAATAGAATAGACCCAGTTTGACTCAGCACAGTAATTCTAGCAAAAAAACATCCTTCAAATAACGATTAAAATATAATTTTTGTACTCACAAACAATAGGCCGGCAAAGAATCTTTATTATCGGAAAGGAAGTGAATAGATACGGCACATTATTGGAGATATTTCTGGGAAATTGTCTGTGAAACTATGAAACAATGGTCCTAGGAGGGGACTTATAGTTTTTATTCACCATGTGGGCTTAATAAAAGACAAAGAATCGGTAGAAAGAAATTACAATGGATTCAAAGATTCCAGACCGTAATCTGAAACAAATGTTTGAGTTTAAATATTGACTGGTTTCATATTTTTAAAGTTGCTGTGAGTCACGTAGTACGAGTAACACGTTATTGTTAATCGATTATTTTTGCACCAAGTAAGTTTTAAAAGAAGTTTTCATTCCGTAAATATAAAACTTATTGGGGAATCCTGAGACGTACAAATTAAATAAAGCATCCTAATTTTAAACTTACTTACAATTACAACGTTCTTCGTAAGTTTATCTACCTCAAAATACTTATGTAATTAACATTCTTATAACTGATATTATTAGGAGCACGTATCTTTTGAGTAAAGGCCAATGGGGCTGAATGACATACAGTTGTATCAGCAAGTAATTTATTTATCAGTCAGCCAATCGGGTCTGTGCAATTAGGGTTCGAAGATAAAAATTTTTGAGTTTAAAATTACATTCATTTGTATTTTTTTTTTCAATTATTGTTTTACTTCGTTTAACCGGCACTAATATTATGTTTTTTGTATTGTTGATATTAAACGCATATGAAGAATCTACTTATGTACTAAAGACTTCCTAGTAAATGACCTTGTGAATAACATATTTAATAGTTATTACAGCTTTACAATAGTTTACCTGTGAGTACTGATTTTCATGATAACTTGACTATTTGTAATATAAACATGTAAGATTTTCTTCATATGTAAATAGAGTCAAATTATGCAAGTATTATAACTGAAGTACGTCTGTTGATCACACTCGTATTAAAAAAATGTAATAAATAATTTGCAATCCGATTCCGATAAATATTAAGTTTACCCCTCAGATAATTTTGGTATCATCCATAATTGCATTCACACACTCCTCTTTTCGCACGGGCGAAGATTTATCGCATACGATTTTAATTAACACCCAATAGTCAATAGTGCCCGATTGCCACACTCGCCCCTCGTGGTGAGTGTAATTAAGCCCGTGATAGCTCAATGTTTGGGTGATCTGGGGTAAACAGTAACGTGTTCAAAAGTAATTAGAGAATAATGAGTGATTATATTGATTATTGAAGAATGCAACATCAAATTTCTAATATTGTAAATTTCTATGTTTACTGAGAGTGGTCGTTTTAAAAATATCAGTTTGGGAAATTTGTAAATTTTACCGTTTTATTTTGACTACCAATTGACTGTAAAAGTGTTAATATTATTGCTCTCATGAAATATGCGTTGAGTTAACTAACTAACTAACCTAACCTAACCTATACAATATAGCGTGGTATACTCGACTGCTACGTTGGACGTTGCGGGTTCGACTCCCACTCAGTGCAAATATTTGTATGCATGTTTTGACGGGCCTGTTGGTCTAGTGATTAGTGATGCTGACTGATAAGCCAGAGGTCGCGAGTTCGATTCCCACCCAGGACAAGTAATTGTGTGATGATAACAATCATTTGTTCTGTTTTGTGTCTGGGTGTAATTTATCTATAATATATAACTATGTTTAACAGCAGTCTGGTTACCATAGTACAAGCTTTGCCTAGTTTCAGACGGCCGTGTGTGAGGTGTCTAAAGTTAATATTATTATTATATAGGGAATACAACATCTTAACTAATATTATACTTTAATGTGGATATGAGTTTGTTTGGTTGTTTGTTACGCTTTCACTCTTTAATTGCTTAACTGATCATCATGAAATTTTGCATATACGTTGTCAGTGTTACAGAAAAGGATGTACCTTTCATCCAAAAAAGGACTGTTTTCGATAACGCGAGCGAACCCGCGTGCAAAACTCTTATTAATATTATAAAGGCGAAAATTTGTGAGGATTGATGGATGGATGTTTCTTAGAGGCCATCCATAAATTACGTCACACGTTAAGGGGAGGGGGTCAACGAAGTGTGACATTGTGTGACAAGGAGTGGGGAGAATCATAAGCTTCGTGACGTCACATCTCCTTCCGGCAAAAAAGTGTCATAACACAAAAAAAGTGTCATATCGCATGTAAGGTACGTTTTAACATTTTTATAGCATTGAATAGCAAATGTTTTTTTTTTCTAGTAAAAGACAACTCCCGCATTAGGAATTACTTCTGTGTCGCGGGGGGTTTTACAAACATACAAATAACGGACACAAAGAACACCCAGTGGGAATCGAACCCACGACCTCTGGCTCATTAGTCAGAGTCACTAACCACTAGACCAACAGGCCAGCAATTCGTCGTTATTAGCAGCTCAGTGAATAGGGGAACAAAGTTCCCTTTTTCACTGAGCTGTTTTGTTCAATTCACAGGCATAAAAGTTGCGTTTTCTCGAAATAGCTGTGTTTGTATAATGAGACTTTTTTTGCCGGAAGGCGACATGTCAAAATCTAAAGTATTAAACACAAAACATTACCTGTAAACGCAAGACTAGACACGTTACTACACTTTTATTTAAAATAAAACTAAGAACTGCTCTTTGCAGTTCTGGGTGTAAATTAACGTCAAGTCGAAAATATGTGACGTCACATCAGGGAGGGGGTGGTCCAAAAATCATGAAATTCGTGGAACGTAATATATGGATGGCCCGTTACTCTTTTACACAAAAACGGCGAAAACGGATCTGGATCCAATTTGGCACAGAGATAAACAGAAATAGCACATAGGCTACTTTTTATCCCGGAAAATGTACGGTTCCCATGGGTTTCACCAAAATTTCGAAGTCGCGCAACTGCTAGTACTTTATAGTTTTATTTAAGCACACACTAGAAATGAGATGTTATTTTGGGGGTTGAAATTAAAACGCACTTTAATTAGAACTACTGTAACTACTGACTATCATGCATTGCTTCATGTGCTCCGTAAATATTTTAATGATATTTGAAATTATTAATTTTTCATACTCAAATTTTCTATTGCACATGGAAAGATTGTAACCGAGCACTACAAGATTGTAAAGAGAATATAAATTTAAATGGGATCGTTGTTATTGAAGTAGCGATTAAATGAATATTTCTATTAAATTTTTAATAACAGTTTTAAAACGTTTATGGTCTAACACAAATTCAAGGCGAGCTAAGATTAAAGGTATTCTAGAAAAAGCAAATAAATATCTTTACAACTTTTGAGTGCTATAAAAATTAGTATCGATGAAAGAGTTTTTATTTTCGCAAACGACCGTTTTGGATCAACATTTGAGATGAATCTTTACGCCGTAAATCTTTTTTTTTATTTTGACTTTTAGTGTCGTGATCTTGAGATTTTGTAAGTGTAAAACTGAAAGAAGACATAGTAGGTATAATCAATTGTTCATCTGCCCACATTGGCTATAAAAAAATTCGGAGAAGAAGATGTAGAATGTCTTGATATTAGGCGATAGCGATTAAACCATTGTGGACCAGACCATTGACTACAAGAATCTTCTATTTTAAATTCTCATTTATAATAAAAATACCTATAAGAATAAGGGACCTAACTTATTTGGTCAACTTTTCAAATAATAATGTATAAAAAAATCGTAATAAACAACCTAAGTACCTACTTATTAAATTTATGTCAGGCACACACCGCCTATACAACCTCAACTGTCTCCTGACGCCATTCTAATAAACTTTGACTATGTTCGTTCAGTTACATTTCAAATATAGGTTTTTAAGTAATTACTAATTATAACACGCTTTCAACCGAACAAGACGGTTCTATTAGTTTTCAATTCGATATAAAACGCCTTCCTTTAGATATTAGCTTTCAATTCTAAACCGAACAGAAAACAACTACGCGCTGTAGTAGCGCGTGTTTTTAAATGACCATGGTCATTCCACCCGGCAAAAAAGTGTCATAAATAGTCATAATACAAAAACAGCTATTTCGAGAAAACATGACTTTTATGCCGGTGAATTGAACAAAACAGCTCAGTGAAAAAGAGAACAAAGTATACTAATAATGATGTTTTTAAAGCTGACCGAATGCAACATTTGCTATGTGATTGATACTTTTTTTACCGGGTGGCGATATGTCCTTGGTCCTAGCGCCTTGTCTTGCGTACCTTAATTATCTCATTTTTCAACAGTTATGTAACAATATTTATAATGGCCACACAATGTAATAAATAATGAAGTTTATATAAGTATTAATAGCACAGCCGGATTTTACTTGCCATTATTCATATTGACCGGGCACTATAAATAGTACAATGTTTATTCATTTGGGTCATAAGATGTATATTCTCGTATATATAAGAGTGGGACTACCAGGAGATAAGCGATTATAGTAAAAAATTTTGCTTTATGTATTTAGTTAATATTTTTTACACTGATAGACTGTCTGTCTAATACATGCACGTCTCTGCATCACCCAAAAGTTGACAGCAAGAATATGCTTACGGCATTAAGTCTGCCTTATGCAAAGTATTTGCAGGAAGTGTGAATAAATAAATGAAATAAATTTGTAAAGTAATTACGAATATCCAAATGACCCATATTGTTAACCCAATACTTTTGTGGCGATATACCTAGCGACCTCTCCCGGAAACAACTCGAAATACATAGTTACTACAAATCCTGAACCGCGCAATGAAATTTCTTATATATACAACTTTGTATCGTTATCAAATAAGCACATGTCCCGCCTCATGGTAAGCAGTTACTTTCCGGCTTTCCGGAAATGGCAGTGCCATTTCGAGTTACAGGTATGCGACCCTAGCCTGCTCGATTTAATGCTTATACTTCGATTATCTATCCGTATAAGGGGCCATCCATAAATTACGTCACACTTTAAGGGGCTAGGGGGGGGGGGGGGGGCAACGAAGTGTGACATTGTGTGATAAGCGGTGGGGGTCATAAGTTTCTTCCTCGTAGTTGTTGTTGTTTCCTCGTTTCTGTAAACGAAAGACTACACACGCTACCACACTTTAACTGAAAAAAAATGTTGGAACTGCTCTTTTCAGTTCTGGGTGTAAAATTGCAAAGTATGTGACGTCACACCGGGGGGTTCCACAAATGCCACCTTTCACAAGGACGGGGGGTCCAAAAATCTTGAAATTCGTGTGAAGTAATTTATGGATGGCCCCTAAGCAGTATCCCTTTATCCAAAATACTCCTAATTTTCCTCCTTTAATTCCCAAAGTTCCCAGTGAACGGCAAATAGGTTTGCCCCTGTCCCAGACTTGTCCCACTCATGTAAGACCAAAATTATAGTTAACCCTTCAGAGACACAGGCATGATTGTGAGTGTGTGTATGTACATAACACAAGACGAAGTTACCTAATCCTACTAATATTGTAAACGTGAAAGTTTGTAAGGATGTATGGATCTATGGATGTATGGATGTTTGTTACTCTTTAACGCAAAAACTACTCAACCGATTGCGATAAAACTTGGTATGTAGATAGTTGGAGATCTGGATTAACACATAGACTACTTTTTATTTCGATATTCCCACGGCATCGGGACTTACGCGCGTGAAACCGTGGGGCGCAGCTAGTTACACCATATAATCCTAGTAATATTATAAACGTGAAAGTTTGTGGGGATGTATGTATGTATGGAAGTTTCTTACTCTTTCAAGCTAAAACTACTGAACCGATTGCGATGAAACTTAATATGTAGATAGCTGGAGACCTGGATTAACATATAGGTTACTTTTTATCCCGATATTCCCACGGGATCGGGACTTACACGGGTGAAGCCGCGGGGCGCTGCTATATCTAAACAAAACACGGTACTTATTAAACATTCTTTGGGATTATCTACTACACTAAGTCAATTCTCAAGCTGTCCATCCTAGCCTCACCATACACGTAATAGCCAAGTTACTTAATTAAAGTAGTGTTTAAAACGCCTATAAACTAGTTAATGGTGTGTCGTTACTCGTACACTCCCTAGATGGCGTGGTGGCGCGCCTCCGAGTATTGCACCACGATACTGCGCTTTAATTAAATAGATATAACATATTGTATACAATGCTTTTCATGTAAGAATTAGTACGATTTCTTAATAGATTTTTAAGTTAAATTTTCAGAATGTTTTCAAAAACATTAAAAATAAAAAGTCGATGTTAGTTAGTGTATTATTAAAAGTGGGAATCTAATCTCTGACGTAACAGTCGAAGCCTCGACCGCCGCGCTAAATAAATCGTCAATAATGCTAATAAGCTCGCTCATTAGTTCTATAAAATTAATGTGAAATGTAACACTTCGGATTACAAAGTCAAAGACAATTCCTTCTATTTTTTAATTTTGGACTAATGCGTCACATTCTGACACAATTACCCTTTAGCTGAACTGTATGTGACATTTAGATGATTAAAACACTATGAGGTGTTTATATTTCTCCCAACATATTACAATTACTAGAACTAAAAATCCCATCAGACATCAGTAGCATATGTTTACAGAACATTAAGAATGAAGTTGACGACTGACGCGTTCCGTTCTCGGCGCGTGATAAATTATTGAAATTGATAAAACAATGGATATCTATACAAAGTGTTACACAGTTGGGCAGGCCGTAAAGAGGAAACGTTGCAGGCTGATCCGTGGCGCGGTGGACGCTTTGTGATGGCCGCTGTCTAAACAAATCAAGCGCACTATGTTGTGACGCGATCTGAAGCACTGAGCGCTTTAAGCGCGGTAAAGCGCTGTAGCGCTATGTAGAATTTTTTTAGAGTTTCTGTTCTGAGTGCACCAATAGCATAAATTGTCACCTTATTAACTAAATCTGGGTGTTTTGAGTTCGAACCCAATATTATTAAACTATTGGTAATTTCGAGCCTATTCTGAAATTTAACTATTCTTAAGTGATTCTAACTTACTCTAAGAAATCATTTAACCTGAGTTATGTTTTAAACAGCACTTTATAAAATGGTGTCGTCATAATTTCTTTATGACCAGACTTTAAATGTTCCAAAGATTATGAATCAAAAACAAAAAACATAATCAAAATATTATACGCTAATGACGATATAATGTAGTTCGCTAAAATATAACATTACCGTGTGATTTCAAAACTTCTGACAGCGACAAAGTTCATTGTTTTTGGGCCATAAAATAAAAATAATAAATATTATATCATAATATTTATTTACAAAACGCACTTATGGTAACCGAATGTTGTGCTTAGGGTTCAGTAATGCCACAGTTTCGTATTTTGAGGTAGGTAATCCTGTACCTTATTTTTTTTACCGAAGTTTTCACGAACGTTTGCTTCCCATAACAAAGTTCTAGAGACTTCCATATATCTCAGAGCCTTCCACTTGATATTCGGCACCTGGTCTTTCACCAATCCTCGTTAAGATCTTGGAACAACTGCCAGCTGTTTAACTGCAACTCATTAAGTGATTTCGTAGAACATGTTTAATTAGGATCTGATCAAAGGACCCTTGTTTTGAAGTGTCTATTGTTTAGTTCCTGGATAAGAATCATTAGGTTTAGTATTTGTTTGTTTAAGGGTTATCAAGAATGATACTTTGGGTAATCAGGTTGTTAAAGTTTTATGCCTTTCAGCTGTATAAAATGGGTGTTTTATAAAGTACCGAGTAGCTAGAAACACAACGTATGCGTCAAAAGAGACTACCAAACGATTGCTCTGAATGATCCTGTTTTGAACGATTAAATTACCAGGTTTTTCCCTCGACCCAACCCATTTAGATATTGTTTGTACCTACATTTTAATTTTTATAATATACTAGCAACCCGGACCGGCTTCGCACGAGTAGCAGAGACATCTTCAACAATTTACTATCATATTTCAACCAATTTACACAAAATCTTATATACCTAAACCTTTCCCATGAATCGCTCTATCTATTAGTGAAAACCGCATGAAAATCCGTTCAGTAGTTTTTGAGTTTATCGCGAACAGACAGACAGACGCGGCGGGGGACTTTGTTTTATAATATGTACCTAGTGACGAAATTATTACAATGTGGACAACTGTTATTGATTTCATACTTATCATTTATATAAAGTGACTGGTCGTCAATCGTCATAGACTAACATAAATGTCATGATTGTATGATAAGTAACAAGCTTGCCTACGAAAAATCTTTATATATATATTTTTTTAATAACTCCACACATCTCACACACGGCAAGGCAACTGCTCTCAACTTAGAAAAGTTTAGACAGTTACCTACTTGTTTACTTATCGAGATTTATAAATATGTAAATATTGTATTGTACAAATACTTTCATATAACTATACCTATATTACCGGTTGTAACTATAGAAAATCCAATGGATATGAAATGCAATAGTCGTATGTGAAAATATTATTCCAAATGACAAATACGATAATTAATACCAAGTAATTTAATCAACTGTGATATGTTAGCCAAACCTTGTATCAATACTGATGCAACAATATTCACCATAATACTCGTGAAATAAAAAAAACTTTATTTTCAAAACTGACTTTTAGGTTTATGAATATCAGGGTTATGTCCAAAGTAGTCCCCTTTGTTTCGACTAATATTTTTTGTCCTAATTTAATTTGGCATAACGAGTTAGGCATTTTTTTTTTGTCATAATAATACTTGACATAAATGTTTTTTGGCATACTATTTCAGTGGGCATAAAATATCATTTAGGCTAATGTTTTTTGCTCTAATTTTTGATTATAGAAGCAGGCATAAAGTTATAAGGCATACCTATTGTTTATTCGTCTAATAGGATATTAAGTTGGATACGATTTAACATTAGTAGGGTAGGTCAATTGAACAGAAATGTCTAGGTTTAGTTTAGGCTAGAACTGTGACCATAACGAGAACCGAATTCTATGACAAACGAAATACTTGGTCAAACGAGTTAATTATGCGGCGCATAATTAATATGCCCATAAATATTATGCTTAAATATCATAATGCGTAAACGAATTTAATATTATACTTTAGAATAGTATGCTTAACAATTATTATGCTTATAGTAATTATACTTAAAAAAAATGTTTAATTGCCTAAACAGATATGCCAAAGTAATATTGTGGGAACTATTATTAGGATAAGTAAAAGTATGCCATGTTAAATTATGACATATAATTTTATGCGAATAAACCTACTATAAAAGCACAATTTTATTTATGATTTGGTGGTTGACAACTTGACATACATTTTAAGCTATTGAACAAAAACAATGAATCGAACAAAAACAAAAAATAAAGTTTTATGTACGGTTAAGTTAGGCGAAGTGTTACACGCACGTAAAGGTGCGCACACACTACATAGGCGAGGGCGGGTCGAATCGTGCGCAATAAAATCATATTGACGTATCGGCCGACAAAGCTTTGCACCCGAGCCCGCCCTAATAAACAATTACGTGTATAAACAGTAAAATTATTGTTGTTTGCCGTTTTATCGTCCGAATCGACTCGCCGACAAGCGTAGGAAAAAGTAAAATCGGTAGCTCAGAATTTTATAATTAATACCCCTGTTTTAATTGTTCCAACTAAAGTATTGAATTAATCGTAAACTAAAAATCTACGTTTATTTAAAACTTTATAATAAGCAAATAAAATGTGACGATATTTACCTAATATTGAATTTAATGCGAATAACATTCAAAACGTTTAAATTGACTTCAATGTCCATTTCTACAAATTTATTTGTTAACATGAACTGAATAACAGAATTTTCTCGTGTGTGTGACGTATTGACAAGTTTTGAAGATCTAAAATTTAAATACGTAATAACTGACAGAAGCATTTATTTCACCAAATGTGATGCAGTAAGATGCCGTTATTCCTTGATGAGTGTTCGAAGAAATAACACTCGCTTCAGCTTCCCCGCGCCGACTGCGCCGTAAGCAAAAAATAATATGTTGTAAAATTTAAAATAAGAACAGGAAATGATAACCCGCGGGTCGGCTGCGCCTCCGCCCTTACACAAACACATGCAAATATCTACATATCTACACGTAAACAGAAAAACCGAACACATACGTGATATAGCAATTAAAAAACGCACACATATGTAGATGTTTTAAAAAAAGAAGCTTCTTCACGAACTAGGTATTATAAAATTTAAATATTGAAATTCGATCTATTAACTATTTTTAGTTTTTCAAAAAATTATGACGGCCTTCGATCATATTCTTGAATAAAATAAAAGCACTTGAGACTAATTCAAACACAGATTATATTATTTCTCATGGTTCATACACCGATAACTGTAAATTTATATTTCAAGGGGATTGTAATCATCTACTCAAGGATTCGGGACAATTTTTTTTTGTGTTAACGTTCGGATTTATTTATTTTTTGCCCGGGGTGGCAATCTGGAAATTTTAGAATAATCTCCAGTGAAGAGGGCTGGTGCCACATGTGCATGGTGATAAACATTTTATAGGAATGTTTAAAGCAAAAACTTTTAACCAAATGTTCGTATCGATTTAGGGGTTTTACTTAAAGGAAGTTGTAATATAAATAATAAATCTATGTTCCATCTTTTAAATAAAGAAATATTACACGTATTCGAATTGTTTGAAAATTTTTTTCCAGTTTCTTTCTTTAGACTTTACTGTATCAATGTAAGGCGAAGGATAACACCTAGCCCTTCTCTCAGTCATCTACCTGTAAGTACCTACTTCTGATTTTATTTCATTCATTTATATACTTAAACATACAAATGTAAGCCCAGCTTAACATTTGATGGTACGGTTGACAATATTTTTCCCTTGACGAGGATTTTTTCTAAATTAGCCAATTTTTTTTGAAGTGAAACTTTTTTAGAATCGTTGTAATTTGAAATTTGAAGAAACGGAAGTATCACGTTAAAGTTCCTACGATAAAATTCCTATCATCTTTGTCTTTGCGCCTGTGCGTACCTACTACCAATCTTTGTCTTTGCGCCTGCGTACTACCAACCCTTCAGAAAATATGTCAATATCAACGTGGTGTAATTTTTGTGAATTTTGCGTATCAAGTTTTTTTTATTTGTTTTTCTACATATTTCACTTATACTTAATTGATTCTTTACAAATTTACATTTTAATCCAACTTTAACCTATATTGGAAACGAAGTATCTATTGTTTGTTTTGAAAGTTGTGTAGGTACAGTTCAACTGGACTTCAGGTTTGCTTACTGTTTATTATTAAGGCCATTCTTTGTATATCTTGATCTGTTGTCTTTATCTGTACCTATTGAATAAAATAAAAATAAACTTGACCGATAACTTTTATAGAAATTATGTAAAATTATTAACATTGGTAAATTATTTGTGTTGAATTTACTTTTCAATATTTCTCATTCTCTCGTAGGCTACTTTTCTGAAGTTTCACTTCTGCCGTGTGTGAATTGTATCACACACTTTTTTTTTTACTTTTTTCATTCCTATTAGCTCAAAACAATATAAAGTAGCTTCTAAATTCAAACATCTTACTCCCCCAAATAGTTCACTACACGTATAATCCTTATTTATCCCAATCCCGTGATATTATCGTCCGCGGCCTTGATACTACTGAGGGTGCTATTTATACCGGCAGATGCATCGCCCCGTGCGCGACCGCAGTCTCTACATCGCCTATTTGTGGCACCCCCTGTACGTGTGCCTAGTAAGGGTGGAACGCGTGCTTGCTACCTCTCGCAATGCGATATGTACTTAGAAGACGCGTGGCGTAGAAGTGGCTGATGATAAATTACTTTGACTATCACATAGATGATTAATTGTTATTTTATTCGAGTCAAAATACTTCTCAAAGATAGGTACGGTTGTAATTTACGTAAACAACATGCCAAAGCTACTTAACTAAATATTGAAAACATGTTTTGACAATAAGAGTTAATGAGATGGCAATGAATTAAACGCGACGTAAATAGACGGTAAAAGCCTTGAAAAAGATAACGCACCTACTAAGCACTTAACATCTGTAAGAAAGTAATATAGTATATAGTATTTCTACATCATATCAAGAGAATGGATACGAGTAAACACAGCTGATAGAAAATATTCGAAATATTATTGTTTTTCTTTCATATATCCTATATTGTTCGTGATGATTGTAAAACGAATAAATCTGCAAAAAAAAATTGACGATGACGTCACCAAAAAACAACACTACCAGTGTGCGAGAAGCTTCTTCCAATCAAACAACCAGACAATGATAACAGAATCCAATCTGCGCTATAAATATCAGCACGGCAAAGCGATGAGCATAACGAAGCCGGCGGGATACCCGACACGCTAATGTGCTCTGACTCGATACATATGGACCACGTGTCCGCGATGCCCATCACTATTTCAACATCACCACAAACAAAACAAGAAATATTGTTCTACTATGTAGAATGAATCTATAAATTCGCAGATCAACTGATCGAGAGGAAATTAACCGGATCTGGATTAAAAAATAATGACCTTTGTACTGGTCTACAAAAACATAAACCAAAATAGACCCTGAAAATGAATAACCTGATAATAAAATCTTCTTTTTATGAACTACTTTTTTAAAGATACGAAAGGTAAGATAGATAAATTCAAACCCCTTACTGCAAACGCATCAATCTTAAAAACTGAATCCTAAATTTAAAGTAAAATGGGCCTTAGTTTGAGGTCTTTTAGTTAAAACGTACTTCGAGTAAATTACCTTGAAGATTCACAAGTGATTAAATCACTTATGTAACTTCGAATACACACATATTGGAATCAACCAACTAGACAAGCTCACTACCATTAGGACTTATGTGTACTGTACAGCAAACGAGGAAGACCAACATCGATCAGCAAAACTTTCTAGCCTAAATAAAGCCTAAAATCTTTAACGAAAATAATGATTGTAACACACCAAGGTGTTTGTCAGTCTATGCTTACAATGGACATAAGTTTACTGTATAATCACTAATTAATGGTTTTGAAATTACGAACACTTACCATGAAATATTAAATAAGTAATTGATAAAAACCCACGACTAGGCTAGGCATATAAAAATCGAAATTGAGGAAAAATCATACCTACATTACATACGCATCTAGGAATTCTTGGAAAACGAATAAAACATAGTGAGTTAGGAAAAAACACGAACATACAAAAATATTCTAATCGTAAACGGTAAAACTGAAATAAATAAACACTGATGTATCGTACAAATTATTGCACACACCCACATGAACAAATTAGCCAAAGAAACGCAAATTAACAACTAATAAAATCATATTTCTAACACATCTATGTTAGCCATCAGTCGACGAATCATATCAAATAATAAATTAGGTTGTATTTCTAAACTGATATAGTACAACGTAGTAGTAATAGTAGCAAAAGCAGAGGGCAACAATTACCATCAATTATTCTATTCAATCGACAAGTTATCGCAATCGTAGTGATGTGTTTTATCGATAACTCTCCGATATGGTAAATAGAAGTTCCTTTGCTACTAATATAAGTACTCGCTTTGTTTACCTGTTTCAGTTGTTTGATTTCAAGTTATTCTCATTTCAGTTCTTATTTTTTTTTATAGAAACAAGACTACAAGCCACGACACGGTTCAACTAATGGTGAGGCTACATGGACCTGTAAACGTAGGATGGCTTACTGGCATCCTAATTTAAGGATTATAATATCAGCAACGAAATTAGAACACATTTTTATCATTTTGATCAATTTAATTTTAGGAACGGACCTACTGGAATTTGATACGAATAAAACACATAGTTTAATTGAAAACAAGAAATAAACTTCAAAAATAATTTCACATTACGAGAAATTCTTACTCCTTTTATCAAATGAAGATGTTCGTTTTTTATTACAATTTATTACAAGACAATTAAGACATACAAAGAAGTGAATAAATTGTGCATGTGCGAATAAAACTGGTATCGAATAATACACCATATGTGACATGTTGCACTTTGATAGCACTCCCAGTGCTCGGACACTGCAATCATAGACTTGGCCTAAGTTACAAGAATATAACGACACATACAATTGTCCAAAAATATCTATATAAAATAAGTTTCATATCGATATTTTTGAAAATACATATCTCTGTATCATATGAGTATTTTTTTGCACAGTGGAAGCAGTAAAATAAATACATTTGGACATACGTCATTGAAATAAACTTTCTGGAAATAATCCGATTAAGATAAATAAAAACACTGATGCACAATATTTCATTTCGGAGAAAGAAATACTTATAATGGTATTTAAGTTACTGATCAGCTTTTTATAATAAAACATTTAAAAATAGTCTTTAAGATTTGAATCATAACTTGACAACTACTTTTCAGAGTATTGTCCTTAAATAAAGGTATCATGGACAATCAGAATATTGCTATTATTAAAAAAAAATATATGTACCTAAGAATGTCTTAAAAAGCGTTTTAAATTGAATTTATACCTATGTACTTTCGACTGCTTACGAGCAAAGAGTATACAAACGCTACGGCTACGAGTAACACCGGTGCATTCGAATTTTAAAATACATTTTAGTTTGTTTATCATCCATGAATACATGTATTTCAACGAACCAATTTTAATTTCACAGCGAGATATTACTGTTTAAGCTTTAAATCAAGTCTTAAGATCTTTTGGCCTATCTAGAACGGCCACCTCCCATGGCGCGTCACTTGGAGCGAGTACCCCATGCACGTCTTCAGAAATAACCAGTCAGCTGGGGTGCATCAGCCGATTGTGTCTCGCATTAGACTCGTGATACATATTCAACGCTCAACTATGCTCACAATGCATTTAAGCAGAGTTTAGTTGGTGCCACTTTTTGAACGCCGCGATCATGTCATTTATGTATTTATGATCGAAGTCTGTAAGGTACTTCCAATGTTCGGTGAATCAAAGCAACCAAAAACCGGATGTACGTAGGGTACATCAGATTATTGTTGCTTAATAATAAGAAATCTTAGTTTCTTTTATTATCCTATTTTATTTTATACACTCGACTAGTACTCTCGTTTCCTCCCTGTACCTTTACCTTTAGTATCCACCTGCCTATCTAGGCTAGTGGCAGGATCGCGTTCCTACTGTTATATTTAGAAATGAATCCCTATTTTACTTGGTCACGGCATCATGCGTGAGGAGCTAGAATTAGCTCCTCACGCGTGACAGCTCTAGCCGATTTAGCAAATTCTTTTTTTTTTGTATTTGTTATTGTCAGAAGGTTCTTATGAAAGGAAAAATTAAAAAAGAAAAGTTAACGAGAGACTTACGCGGGTGAAACCGCGGGTCGGGTTAGTTCAATATGATTATACAATAAAGTTTTTAAGTTTGCAGGAATACTTGAAATTGGTTTTATAATTAACTTTCTGTGTCGGTGTCTTCCTATATGGGTTATGATATGAAAAACAAAACAAAATTTTGAAGCGTACGATACGCTTTAGCATTTTCTTTTGTTTTCACATCAGATACTAAAATTGATCAGAAACTCAAAAAGTATATACGGTCGAATTGAGAAACTCCTTTTTTTCGTTGGTTAAAAAGAAAGGAAAAGGATGAAGGCGAATTTGGACATGTTTAAAAATAGGTACATATACAATGTAAAAGTAATTCGAATAGAATTACTTTCACATTGTATATGTACCTATTTTTTTTCTATTTAGGTGCAATTTTCATTAAATAAATAATTAAAAGTATAATTCTTCTAATAAAATTCGTCTCCCATTCTTTTTCGTATCCCACTGGTCTAAATAAATTGAAATAGTCATATTTGCAATCAAAAGTAATTTAAGGAAATGAGCTTATTTGTCATTGCAATGACGCAAATTATGTTAATAGTTAGAAAGGTAAAGTGAATCTGTCTAGCAGTAATCAGTATCTTCAAACATACTTAACAATATTTAATAAAAACTGCTTTTCTAATTTATTTATTTAACACTAGCAGCGCCCGTGGGAATATCAGGATATAAAGTAGCCTATATGTTAATCCAAGTCTCCAGCTATCTACATACCAAGTTTCATCGCAATCGGTTCAGTAGTTTTGGCGTTAAAGAGTAACAAACATCCAAACATCCATACTCACAAACTTTCACGTTTATAATATTAGTAGGATTGTGGCTTAGACTTATTATTTAAAGAACAAGGAAAATCTATACTAAGTAATACAAACTTATCTAAGGTAAAAAAATCAAACGACAATAACTTCCAGCAATTAGCTACGTCGTTTCTTTAAAATGTTCGTATTGTGTAAATGACATTCAATATCGAGTATAGACCAATCACAGCGCGTTACTAAATACTCGTAATTGTCCCCTCACTAGTCAGATACATCGATACTTAGTAACGTACGTACAGTCTATGAATACATTAAGGTTATGGCGTTTTTAGTTAATATTAATGACTATTACTAGTATTATAATAACAATTGATAATGGTGGATGAAGTCATTGTTGGAGCTGGTTACATTGGATTTGGAGATGATGAAGTAGTTCGAAAAGGCTGTTTAATATAATTACGCTTACTATTTAGTTGTGAAGACTCCTTTTGAGTTTATAGATAAGCTGGAGTTTAATACAATTTATTATTGAAAGAAGAACAGCTTATCGTAAATACTATCAACAGATAGATAGATACCTACTCATTATTTCACAAAAAACAAAAATGTATAATAAAATCAATACAAATAAATAAAATTCAAGCGTCTGTTTGTAATGTTAATATAATAGTTTTTTTAAGCTCATACAGTTATTTGCACAACGCCTATACCTAAAAATCAGTTTTTAATTTTTTGTCTGTGTGTTTGTTCCGGCTAATCTCGGGAAAGGGTGGTCGGATTTCCACGGGACGTTTACTGGCAGATAGCTGGTGTTATAAGGAGTAACTTAGGTTACTTTTATTTTGGAAAAAGAATTAGGGTTCCATGCAAAATATATAAATATGTACACGCGAGCGAAACCGCGCGTGATGTACGTTTTCATCATTTGAGTGCACTCTAAATAAAACGTAACAAACATTTTTAATTCGGCCTACGTAGATTCCTCTTTAGTTTAATTTGTAATTTGACTTTATTTTATTTTTTGTAAAAAAATCTCTCCTTTTCATATTGAGGAAAAAAAATACTTTATGAATATAATTGTAGTTTTAATTGTCAAATATCTACGTCATTAGAGGTGATTAATTCATAATCGTTAATAGCAGTAACTAAATTATTATATTACTTATCCATATTGTTGTTTTATTTTGTGTCATGCTTATTCGAAGAACGTCCATAGGATTTTTAGGTATGCGTTTCGTTAAAAAATCATCAAAGGCATTAAAAATAATAGATAGTTTTATATTTATTTCATATTTATCATGTTAACAAACAAACCGCTTGACGTAGATGATACAATACTAAGCTAACAAGTTCCTTTATACTTTAAGTTACTAGTAGCATCCGCAGATTTACCTACGTTTATGATCATTGCTCCGCTCCTATTGGTCGTATCGTGATGTTATATAGCCTATAGCCTTCCTCGATAAATGGGCTATCGAACACTAAAATAATTTTTCAATTTCAAGCAGTAGTTCCTGAGATTAGCGCGTTCAAACAAACAAATTCTTCAGCTTTATAATATTAATATACATTTGTCACTATTTCCACATATTCGTTTGAATAATGACACTATTAAAATCAGTACTAACAGTACGTATAGTTGGCTGATAAATAGTGTGCCCCTAGATAATGAAGCCGATAGACGTAATCGTACCGATTTATGAACAACTGAATATTTTAAGGCTAATTGCGACGACAAATCGCCTATTTAACGATAATAGCCACATCTAAATCTGTAGAAAATACAACATTATAACGAGTTTGAACACACCTTAATTAGGATCGGAAGTCTCGAATGCTTTTTAATGTTTGACTAATTTGTTTGTTCATGTGTTCGTTAGTATGACGCAACGAGAAAGTACTGCGATAACATCAAAACAACTGTTAGAACAGAAGCTTATTATGATTTTACATGCTTTTAAAATTAACCTAATTGGTAGAAACATATATTATGTATTAAAATTAAATATCTTGAAATTTTACAGTTGCAACATAAAATATACTGGAAATATTTTAAATTAGGACACACCAATATTGTTATTCTCGTTGATAGTTTATGTAGTAAGTATACATAGAAAATCTTACATTATGGTAATAATATTTACTTACATTGAGATAAACAAAATATGGTCTTTTCAAAATACAATGTACCTAAGTATTGAATGTGACCAAAAACCAAAATATGAATCATCATCACATTTGCCAACTAGGTGTATGTGGTCCCATTCGTGAAGCAGTTATCATAAAAACCGCTCTTTAATTGACACTAGTAAAAATCAATTCACAAATAATAGATTCCAATAAAATTAAGTATAATCAAACAAATTAGTTTATATTTAAATAAAAATAAAAAATAAAATTTCCTCTTTTACTAAGGTGAAGGTCTAAAAATGTCTATTACACAGCTTAAAATACACACTGTAAAAAAAAAATTTAAAAGCTCATTCGTTTTCTAATTTCAAGTGTATAAAACATTCGTTCCCTGATAAACGTATCGAAGGCATCCACTAGATAAGACGTCTAGACGAAATAAATATTCGAAACACTCGAAATTCGAATGCCAGCCCGATGGCTCACTTGGCTAATCGTTTAGTAAAAAAATATAAGTAACTTTTTTAGAACGCACCCATAACCTACTACCACTTTAAAAGGTTTACAGCGAATCTAATAGGAGTAGGACACATGCATTTAGAAACGCTTTCAGATTACCAAACCACTGGGTGTGGTTGTTGTTTACATTTTTTTTAAACATTCCATAGAAGAATATTTATCCAATCGTTTGCAATATGCTTTTGCAACCAGATTAGTATTGGCACGGTAATTTGTATTTGTATAGATGTGACTTAACTCATAATATACCATGTGCAAATATTATTGACAGCTCATGAATGTTCTATCCCTGTCGACAGTTGTCAAAATGCTGGTCATTGTTGTTTTTGTAGCCAAATTGTGCCAAACGATGCAGGGGTTTTCGAGACTATTATAATAACGCAACGTGGCGGTCACCATGTTGGGTGTCCTAAGGATGGCACCAAGTCAGATATTACCACTGGAAGGAAACCTAAATGCGAAATATTGCATAAAATAATGAGCTCATAAATACAGTTATGAAGAAATGCATGGTCCTCTATACTTAATCCACCTTTAATCCTATCAATTCTCAAAGAGTTGCCATGTTGTACTAATATTGAATTTAATTTCTTGGCCTGATAAATGGTATAAAATCAAACGTGTCGGACATAAACTACCAGCACGGGTGGGGGTAGCGTGACTAATGCGCTTGCTGCGTGCGCGCAGCTTTACGTGTCAATATTATGTCTTTTGCAATACCTTTTTTATAGATCAGTAAACAGAAAACAACGTAAGTGGTAGCTAGCTGCATTTGAGAATATTTTTTCCATGGTTTTGTAACAAAATGATATACCAATATATGGAATTTGCCGTCATTCCTGCTATATTCATATCAATATCATCAACCCATACGCATAAATCGCACTAGGCAGTTGACTCTTATAAATATTGCAAGGCACTGAAACTGGTTTCTGCATTAGGATTAAGACCCTTAATGTCGTCCTTGTCTATGCTACACAGAGGCAGAAGGTGCCCGAGTCTAGTACCCTAGCGACCCTTCCAGCACCACCACCTTCAAACACCAGCATACGCATCACTAGTCAGGCATCCCCGAAATAAACAAGCGCGTAAAACCGTATATCTATAATATTGTAAAGCTGAAGAGTTTGTTTGTTTATTTGGTTTCAACGCGCTAATTTCAGGTACTACTGGTTCGAATTGAAATTTTTTTTAGTGTTGGATGGCCCATTTATCGACTTAGCCTATACGTTATATAACATTACGCTACGACCAATAGGAGCGGAGCAGTGACCAGAAACGTAGGTGAAATCGCGGGGCACGGCTAGTCTTTAATAAACATGAATACCATTCACGAAAGTTTTAATTCTAATACGCATCTGTATTTGTTCAAATTATAATTTTGCGCCGCAGATTTTCGAACAACTAACTACTACAAAAATTAACCATTTCAAAATCTCTCATCGACCGCCATTAAAAGGATGAAGGATACGATTCCAGTATTGTTTGTATAAGTTTAAGTCTTCTATAATCCGAAAAATAAATAATTTTGTGTAACCACAAATGCTCTTTATTGCTACTAACCCATGGTTGCAAAATAAAAAAAAAATCTAAATATGCCAACCCATTCATACATGAATACATTGTTAAAGCCTTTAAAATTACTCCATGAACGCACTATCAGAGTAAGCAACACAGTAGTGACTAATAAAAGGACGGAACAACAATAATTCGCGACGATGATTTAGGGTCGGAAAACAGCGTAGTTTCTAAAATGGCTGCCGTTTATAAAGTTGCATTCTTTCAGCTGTTTAATTTCAAACCTTAGCGAATACTATTTAAGGTAAAAACTTCTTTGTTAGTGTATTTTTTGCACAAATAACTGTTAATTCAACGACAACGCCCTAAAGAGGGCGCGATAATCATACCATTAGGAAATGTATAAATGTTTATACAGACGGAAGGTAAAGCAATATAAACGTAGCAATTTAAGTGTAACACCTAAATTACGTAGAAATAGAAATATTGCAGTTTTTCTTTATTGCTACTTCTAGTAGTTACTTAATAATAGAATAAAATATTCATACGTGTTTTAAATGCCATTGAACAGTTTTAAATTGATATATTTTGTTAGTTTAGTACCCATTTGGGGTTGTAATTAATACAAGCAACACTTATTCACGTACAAGATAAATAGATTCAGTTTTACGAAAACCAAATAGTTCTATAAGTACAAAAGCAATTGTAACAAACTGCAGTCCCGTGATTTTCTCAACATCTGCTAAAATTAACCAATCTTTTTATTCTTATGTTAAACTGCTCGAACCAAGCCGCCGTGTGTTGTATGAGTGGTTATTGGAATAGAACTGACTAAAATCACCGGATGTCTCCTTATCACCACATCAAATTTATTATCGGACGAGACTGTTAATCTTACAGCAGGCAAATCCTTTCAATCATTATTGGAGACAATTATGAGTACAGCCATACTATTATGTATTCTGTGGTAAAGCTAAGAACCCGCTTCAAAAAATGCGCACGGCTCTAGCCACTTGATCGAAGGGGCCCCTTTTATCAAGTGTCTAGAGCCTTTATTTATAGAATCTATAGTCTTTTATAATAATTATATATCTCTTAAGAATCTTACTTATCAACTAACAAGCTAGCTACAAAAATCTACTTGCGTGTTTCATTAATCAGAATTGCTTGCCTTTAGAAAATGAATGAGCTATGAATGAATTGAGCATATTTACGGAGCGCCTCGTCCAGTTAAAGTAAACTTTGTTAAATATTTCATTGAAACGACAAATTCATCACTCTCTGTGTCAACAATTTGACAGGCTTTATACCAAAAGTGGAATGATCAAACATGAAAGTGATCATCTTAACAGAAACGCGTGATATCAACATGATAACGTATGCTACCCGAACATATGTATGTTAGACAAATAGATTTCATTTACTAATTACTTTCTGGTATTGGCACTTCTTAGTCGTAGTCTATAATACACTTTTTTTTTTAAATGAAATCTCTGTTAGCACATTAGACACTTTGGGTACGGGGAAAAAGCGCTGAACTCGCGTGACATACAGATGTGTCTGTGTGTATATCTATACTAATATTATAAAGCTGAAGAGTTTGCAGGATAGCTAATATGTATTTATATACATTTATGTAAGTTATGTTTGAACTTCTGACGTGCAGTCCTACGACTGACCGTTTTTTTTTTTGTAAAGAAAGAAGGCTTGGACTTCTACCCTGAGCTCTTTTTTGGTGAAAATACATACATTCTTCTATCACACATGCAATTTAAAAAAGACAAGACATCCAACACATGTTTTAAAACTTGTTTATCCCTATTTTATTCATTACTAGCAACCCGCCCCAACTTCGCACGAGTACAAATTATACATCAAAGCCTTCCTCATGAATCACTCTGTATATTAGTTAAAACCGCATGAAAATCCGTTCAGTAGTTTTTCAGTTTATCGCGAACAGACAGACGCGGCGGGGAACATTGTCTTATAATATGTAGTGACTAGCAACCCGACCCGGCTTCGCACGGGCAGTAGAGACATCTTTAAAAATCATCATCATAATATTTCAACCAATTTACACAAAACGTTAACAAATTATACACCTAAACGCAAGAAAATCCATTCAGTAAGTAGTTTTTCAGTTTATCGCGAACAGACAGACGCGACGGGGGACGTTGTTTTATATTATGTAGTGATTATTACTTTTTCATTTACTTTTATTTTTTGTGTTTATTTCCAAATCATGTCCAATTATTTCGCAAGTTATGACTTATGAGTCATACTATAGTTGAGTATCAGTTAGCGATTGATTTAGTTTATTTATTTTTTTTACTTTCATTAGGATTTCGCAAAAAGACTACAGAATCGACCAGGAAAGTAACTTTTTATTGGTAAACAGATTGGCTTTGATCACCTGATCACATCACATGCGCTTGTTTAGAAAATACCTATTCCTATTAAAAACACCCAAGTTATAGTACCTATAGTTATCAGGAAACGCGACTTCGTTATATAGTTTTATTGTTTTGAGGTGCGCTGGTTAAAAGTGGCGGCAAAGTGCATCAAGCATATTTGTGAAATATGTACCGTGTAACGTAGGTAGGTAATGTTGGGAAAACACGGGAGGAAGGTGTCTTGTTGCTGGAAGTGGACCGCCTTGTCAGCTTTAATGTCATGATCAAAGTCTCTCTGTCAGAGTCTACTCTGATACCTATGTAATGAGTTTTCTTTAAATAAAACGCTGTACCCAGAATCTACTTTAATTATCAGTAGGTAAAAACAGTTCAAAAAGCTCTATACTTTATGCACGGATTTTATTCTGATCATGTTAACTCAACCCAAAGAAGTAAGAACCGTAGGAGTAGGTACTTAACTACTACATTGCATTGCATTTTCACCATTGTCTTAACAGATCAAAGATTTCGGTTATTTCTGTGCTGCTATTTTATTAATAGTCGTAACTAGATCTAGTCTAAAATCTAACAATAATAAATAAACATTTATAAGGTTCACGGCAAGTATTACGGGGTAACAGCCAGCGAACATAAGTAATTGTACACTGCATTCATCACGGGTATAAAATTGTACGTTAATCCAAAAACTAGAACAATAAAATAATAAATAAGGAGCGTTTACATCGGAATCGCACAAAGCAACCGTGACAGTTGCAACTGGACCGAATCACAGAAGAAATACTTGAGTAAACGACAAACGCGCCGCGTCGCCCGTGTTGCGTGCGATTTATCGCAGACCGCTTTTGATTCGCTCTAGACTATATAAGGAGATTTTTTTCAGAACGTATCATTGTTTTAAAGAAGTATTTTGTTTGATTTATTTATGAAGAAACAGGTGTAGTTAATTTATTTAAGTTACACATAATATATGTATAGGCAAAGTAGCCAAGTTTGGGTTAGATTTTTTTATTTTTCATGGAGGTTCCACTTTAAAGATATTTTTAATAAAAAAACCTGTTCCTTCTTTAAAATATACATCTATGTACATATAATGAGAATATACATTTAAATCATAAAATACAAGTGCCCAGGGCACACAGCTTTTACAGAGATACCGCATTACTATATATAAACTCACTCTAATAAGGTAATTTTTATAAATAATAATGACTCAACCGCCTCAAGAAGTACTTATAAAATGTATAAGACCACATTCACAAGTAAACTAATATGACTATTAATTTCATTGTATCGTAATTTTATTCGCGAACAACATTACATTTATCAATTACGATGTTCTACAATGTAAGGATCTGTATATCGCAGCTCACATCACAAAGGAAGAATACGTTAAAACCTAATAAATACCAATAATAAACCACAATTCCTACAAAATATATCGTCTACATCAACATTTAAAACATTAACACATCAACTTTGTTGCTTTGTGAGTCAAAGTTTTATTGTCGTTTATTGTTTGGGAGTCAGTATTGTGTCGCAAACTGCAAGATGGAGCACTTGCTCACCATTAAGGGTCTAGGCACAAAGACTCGTGGTTCTTCACCCTATGGTTAGGAAGACCTAACATTACCTACCAATTAACTATTTTTGGGTTTCCGTCTCTGCACTAATCTTAGGTCTGGTTTTGTTTTTAGTTTTATCTGTCTTCAAAGACACTTCTACTTTTATTATTGTTAAAAATGTCCCAGATCTCAATAAAATATTTAGGTTATAGTGTGTTAAGACCTAATCAATCAGAAATATTAATAAACTCTATGATACCAGTAATAAACAAATAAACTAATTTCATCTGTCGCAAAACGTGATATTTTCAAAACGTTACATTAAAAATTGAGTTTAAAATAAACAAAACGCTGTTTAATGAAATTTACTATTAGGTAGACATACGTTAAAAAAATAACCCGTGACTATAATGCCACAAAAAAAAAAATTATTCCCTATGTAACTACCCCTAAAATATTAAATTTTTGATACAAAAAGAATCATTGAAATTTAAAACGTGGTAAAGAATCATCGCCATGTACTTTTAAGCGGCACATGACCGGTCATGGTGGAAGATTTTGGAAGATCCTATCACGAACAGTAGAGTTGTTTTGCCTGTGGTAGTGATGGTTATGATATATATAAAAAGATTGACTTTATAATTTAATTATTTTTTAAATCGCTTGAAAAACGTTATGACATTACACAGGTAAAAACATCCATGCGTTTTTAAATTTAAAAATAAATTAACGTTGTAAAATTTTTAATCATATTTTATCTGTGTAAATTAAATGTGTGCAAAAGTAACATAACTGAACGTTTAGCAGCATGTAAAGAATTCGTTTTTGTTTTAACATAGGCAGTTGCAGCTCGAATATATATAAACAATACCGCGTGTAAAAATAGCAATATATATTTTAAAATTGTCTTAATACTGGCCATAAATATAACAACTACGATACTCAACATACCATAACTTTTATATCGAAACGCGCGAAGGTATCAATTTGTGTCCTTTGAGTGTTTCTTGTTAACGCGTTAAGCACGCGAACGATCCGAAATAAAAGCGGTTACGTCGTTAATATGCGATGATGCTACATGTAAGCCATACGTGCCGCTATACACGGTACACTATCGTGATATAAAGAAACCATCCGCCTTATTATGTAAATCTATGGGCATCGGCTTTGAATACCATTTTAGTGTTCATTAATTACTAATACGGTGTAATTTTAACAGTATAGATATACTAGTAAGCGATGAAAAATGAACGATTGATTTAATGTTAGTGAATATCAATGAATTATGAGTCAAATCAGTATGTATGTATGTACAGATCTACACTCTTCAATTACTAGCTATTACGACTAAAGTTTAAGACAATTTTTTGCATAAGTACTTCTTAGCAGCATTTTAGTTACAGTACACATTGTTTTTTTTCTAAGGTACCTATTTGTTTTTTTGTTTTGCTTTCCTAGTTCATTGTATGCAACTAATGCCAGACAAAGAAGTAAAGTTATAAATTTGTAAGTTATAGTTTATTGCAACCAGTTGCAGATGAAGAAAGTGTTTTCAATAACGCAATATTGTGTTCTTATTGTAATTGGGGCCTGCGAGAATATCAGCGTTGCAGAGCGATCTGCGACGATAGCTGACGCAGGTAACCTATTTGATCTTCGTTACCAATTGTTAAAACGCATGTTTATTCTGTAATAAAATATTTTTCTTTCTATCTTTCTTAGTCACAAAAACCCAGTTGCGACAGAGTCCGGTGCAATATTTAATAGGAGTAGACAGAAGTGTAGCCTATCTTACACCAGGTATGTCTTGTAACAAAATCTCGCTACTGAGAATTGCCTAACAGAAAAAGGCCAACAAGAATTTGCTCCAATTCGTGGAATTATAATAATAACTTAACACATGTCACACAAGGACGTCTGATCTCAAACTAGGCAGAACCTGTACTATGGTAACCAGAACGATCATACGTATATATTTTTAAATACATACATATTATAAATAAATTAACCCCAGACAGAATAAATGATCATGCTCATCAACCATGCAAACAAGAGGACCAACAAAGAAGTTAGAGGTCGAATAACTGCAATAAATGAATCAAATACCTGTGTCTAATAATTACTTCTAAACACGTCTGTACACAAGTACAAAGCGTAGTTAGTTTTGATTTCGCCAGAAAGGAAAATGCAAACATGAAATGGCTAAAGGACACTTCAGTTTTAATAAATAATGCTTAAGGTTTTTTAATTAAGTAGGTACATAATTATAAAAATACAATAGCAATGATATCAGAATATAACCTCACTTTGTAATACCTGGAGAAACTTTGCCGTGAACATAAGTCTTTATCTTGCATTATGTAAAATATGTACCAGCGCGCCTACTGTTAATCCCCAGAATATAATACGGACGTGATCAGTAAGGAAAGATAATTTTATACCTTTCTTCTCTTTGATAGAACACTTAACAGCTTGTTAAGTAAGGTCGTGACGTGAAAATAATACAACAATACAAGCAGTAAAATGGGCAATTGCCCTTGTTAAAATTCTTTTACACCCTCAATGAAAAAAAAGTAATGATTACAATGGAAGGTTATTCGGAACAGGAGAGTTAATAACTTTTGAAAGTTTAAAATAGTATGCGTAAACTCATCAACGCTTTCTGCTTTATGACAACTGTAACACAGAATTTCAAAGAAAAACGTAAATATTGGGTAACTGTAATTACGGGGTTGAATCAAATTAACGTTGCTCTGCACTGGTCGTTGTTTTTTTCCATGGCAACTTTTGATCGTCATTACTCCACTGTTTTGAGGTGTAGGTACAGTAAATTGATGTGTATGGTTGGTTAAAAATAAAGTTTTTATTAGGAAGTTATTGAAAGGAGAATTGTAAAATAATAACTGATTTAAAAGTTATTATGTCACAACAGCCGTAATTTAATGTTAATTTAGCCATATAAAGATAATATAAGGCGCGTTAAATCTCTAAAATAAAATTCATACATAGTGAATTTACACTCCAAGAGTTAAAATAACTTTATGTAGAACTAGCTAACCCGCATTTTTCATTTATGCTCAGCTCCTAATGGTCGGTAGCTTGATGTTACATAGCCTTCTTCGATAAATGGACTCTCAAACACTAAGATACCCCGAACATCCAATCTCGCAAAGTTTACCTTTTTATAATATTAGTATGGATAGGTTAAGCGCAAATTATTGTAAATATCTTTTTAATATAAACATACTTTTTAATTACGCCCAATCATAAATTCAACTCGTTGACTTAAAACTTCTTAAAAGAATCAGAACAAGTCATTTTTTGTCATTTAAAAACTACGAAAATGATTCTCATAAATTGCAATAAACTCACAAACATTGACAATCTGTTACCCACCCTCACTTCTGATTATTATTCATCTTGGGGCTGGAATGACCCTTCACTTGTTATGACAACCCTTCGCAAAACCAATGAAATATGTAACAAAGAGAACGGGTTAGACCGGCCATTATATAGCGATTTAAGACTCCATTTTATTGGATACACAGACACGTAATGTGTAGCCAGTCTGAATAATTCAGTACGGCAGGGAGGGTTGGCGCGATTTGCTTGGATTGTTCCAAGCAATGGGGTAAACACATATGGTGATTTTTTATGCAGCACCACGATATAGATGTTATGTAAATCGTTTATTGATTTTACACAATAGTATTGCAAAGATCGTGTGAATGTCTATATGGAAGTTGCCTGTTGCGCAGCCTTGAAACAATATGAAGCACTTATACATTAATTCTAGAAAAGACTACATTCAAGAACTTGTTCATCTTAAAATCTATATCTACAAGCAAAACGACTTACCTGACGGACCTGCTTATACTGTTCCTCGAAGCTCCAGCCAGCTGCAGATCCCTCTGACGATGACGATGAAGCTGAGCCGGCAGGCTGGGCTGGTGGAGGCGGTGCGGGTGCAAGGAAGGCCGGAGGTGCATACGGAAAGCCTCCTGTAGCACCCGCGCCTGCCAATGCGAAGACACTGTTTGGCGTGGATAAAGGCGCACCTTGGGCCAATGACGCCAGTGATGATAAATGCGGGTGTAATGAAGATTTCAGGGATTCAAAGTCATCGCGTACCTGTTGAGGAAATTTTGTGATTAGTTTATTGCTGCTCACTTTTGGATATTATGTAAAGTGCGATTTGGATGATTTTGTTAAACACTGGTCAACAGTAGTAACTAGTAGTAGACTACATAAACCTCAAGCCAATCTTAAATTATTTAATCATCTGGCTTATCACAATGTACCAGTTATGAAAATTGTATTTACAATCTACGAATCCGTAGAACTAAGTAAATTATTTTATTAACTTAAAACATAAAAGCCATCTAAAAATCCAATACCCAAATCAGCAAAAAATGCGAATGTGTCCTTGAAACTCAAGAAGAAATCTGTTAGCCTGTTAGACGAGGTGAAGCTCGACAAACCTTTCATACGACAATTACTCGGCATATCAAGCAGCCCTTATTTACGATATCATTAGTACACCAAGTTTTACGAAATATTTGAAATATCAAAATGGTCCTGAATCTTATGCTTAAAATTTTATAAATTAATTGCCATTCAGAGATAGTTATCCTCCGCGCCTTTTCCGAACTAAGTTAGAGTCGGCTTTCAATCTAACTTTGATATTTTACGTGAAGCGACTGCCATCAGACCTCCACAACCCAAGTAATAGGCGATATCGAAGTTCTGTAGGTAGACCAGGTTGTCGGACTAATTCTGGCTCCAACTACCCGTAACGAATGCCACAGACGTTTGTATAGCACCCGGGACCGACGGTTTAACGTGCTCTCCGAGACACGGATGGGTCTCAATGTGTTAAGAATGGTCACCCATCCTAGACTGACCTGGCTAGTATTTCTTAACTTTGTAACGTGTTAACCTACTCGGTTACCACTTAGCCACGAGCCCCTCGCCATTCAGAAATAGTTTATTCAATATTTGCCTAAACATTATTCTTTATAGACACTTAATTTCAGTACACATTAACTCACTCATGCTCAAGAAAAATTTTAAAATCTGTCTACACGTGAGAGCTTAATTTGCCCTGACTGCAAGATATACTCTCCCGAGTAAATCTTGCGGCTAAGATTGTCAGCAATCAAACAAGTTAACTTTATTAATAACAATGAATTTCAAAAAAACGTGTGTGAAGACCGACAGAAGTAATAACTTAAACGAAAGACAGACTAACGCCGTAACGCGCTACGTAACGAAGCGGTTTACCCTTCCATAAGAAGTTATCACTTCAAAAGTTTTAAACTGTCTTCTAAGTAGTAGTAACTTTTAACCAAATACAAACAAGAAGGTAGTGCTTAATTCGCCTGTACTTTTTCATTAACACTAAAATATAATTCCTAAATTTCTGCTAGTGAGATTTTATTGGTGTAAATTTCACATAGCATGATTTTGCAGCATTAAAATCGGTGCTTTATAAAGATAATTGTAGCTCTTACTTTCAGTTCCCTCTCAAGAGGTCTCGGTGAGTTCCTCTGGTGCTGATGCGAGATTGAATGATTATTCAGTTGCTGGTGTGGCACCGTAGCGTGGTGATTCATACTGTTTATCGCCTGATGTTGCATTGGCTGAAGTGACTGATGAGATTGCAGTGCTTGATGCGATTGCAAGGACTGATGTGACTGCAGCGGTTGGTGGGACTGATGCTGCTGGTGGGGTTGATGTGACGCAGGAGCGTCTCGCCCTACACCCTCGTCGGAACTCTCGCAAGACTGCTCCCCAGAAGATTCACCTTCGGACCGTGCAGACTGTAACAAAGAAATATTCCTTGAATTTTTTGTTAGGGTTTAGTTCTATTATTAAAACACTGAAATAATCTGCATTAGTAGTACCATTTTTTAAACGCTTTTATTAGCAAGTAACCATGTAAACAAATCTCTGGAGTCATGTTTATTTTAACTTACTTCTAATTAGTCGAATCGAAATGAAACTGTATATGTACATCTAGTTCCGAAAAAGCTCAAATGGTTACATATTCGTGTTCGCCGGAACGCTCATATTCTCTATTTGCTATATACAGTATACTGTTTAACCCTCAGACACATTCCTATTTAAAAGGACGATTTGAGTTCCTTCACGATACTCATACGAAGTTCTTACGATTATGAAAAAATCTGATATTAAAAGTGCCGGTATTCAACAAATTTCTTTGATACATTATTTATGGTTCTGTCCTTTCGTTTGTGGAATGCATTACCCATACAAATTCGGCAAGCTGAAACCCTTACAGCCTTTAAGAATTTGGTCAAGCAACATTATCTGTCGTTAAGATCTAAATTGCTATCTATAATACCTATATTTATTCAACGAAATTTTATTTTACCGTCCGTAAGCAAAACGAATCGTTTCTTGTTATAGGAACCGGGCACGAAAGGACTTTTCAGGCCATCCATCGCTTACTACTAGGTCTGCTTTTAATTATTTCTGGTAATTACTTATGATATATGTAGGTACCTCGGATAATAATTGTAATAAATATTTTATTTGTCACATTATTAACCCCCGACGCAAAAGAAAGGTGTTATAAGTTTGACGTGTCTGTGTGTCTGTCTGTGCCATCGTAGCTCCCAAACGAATGGATCGATTCAAGTGCGTTTTTTTGTGTGAAAGGTGACTTGTTCAAGAGTGTTCTTAGATATAATTCAAAAAAATCTGTTCAGCCATTCGAACATCATCAGCTCTTTTCTAGTCGTTAAAAGGAGTTTCGAGTCGTGGGTGTTTCGAATTATAGATGTAATTTATTATATGCATTTTTCTTGATTAGAAACTTAAATTGATTTAATTTGTTAAAGACAAAGACTAAAGCTGTTAGCTGTACGTGTAATGTTTGAATACTAGTTAACAGATATTTAATAACAAATAAAAATAGTTCAACTATCTAGATATATATATATAAATCCAACTTTGCAACGTAACGTTATTATAATTACAGCTTGGTTTCATACATGAATTATTTCGGAATTATAACTGAGTGGCAGGTGGAGGACTGGTCAGTTTAACCAGCAATTATTTATAAATGTCGTAAGGCGTCAAATATACACTTGAACGTGAAAAGTTATATGAAGAATATAAAATTAACTATGTTATTACCAGACAGTGAGTGCAACTAAATAGACATTTAGTTGCTCTTCGTACCCAGAAACACCTACTTACCACTGCCGCAGTATTACCATTTGTATGGTAAATCTACATGGGCTATTACAGAAAACAAATGCAAACGAAAAAGAACGATACATCTTTAATGTATTAACAATTCCACTACAAGATTATTCGTTCGTTGGGCACGAGTTGAAGTAGCACTTTGTGCTAGCAAAGAATTTTCCATTACGGCTTTTCCACACATGGTAATATTGGTAATGTGATTGGTTCCCTGCTCAATTAGGTACTAATTTTCATACTCAAATTCTTATTAAATACTAGCAGATCCCGCGCGGCTTCGCTCGCATGTACATATTTATATATTAGAATTAAAAATAAAAGAAGCCTATGTTACGCCTTATAACATTAGCTATCTGCCAGTGAAAGCCCCGAGGAAATCAGTATACCCGTTCCGGAGATTGAAAACAACAAACAGACAGACAGACAGACAGACAGACAACAACAGATTTTTGGGCATAGGTGTCGTGGAAATAACTGTATGCGCTTAAAAAAATATCACTTCAATTTTATTCATTTGTATTGATATTTTACACATTCAAATTCTTAAGGCGGTTGCGACGTTACTGAATAGGAAATACATTTATACCCATATTCGCAAATAAATAAATTATTATGATTAATTAAATACTAGGATTCCTAGTCCTAGGATTAGGTATTTTTTTCATGATGTCCTGATAGATTTTATTCAATCACATTCTTATATTATTAAAAAAATTTAATATGTTAAGCAATATTCAAATATTTAGCAAGTAAATATTAATATTCAAACAGTTAAAAAATCCGATGTCATTCTCCAGCACTTAAGTTACTACTAAAACGTCTTATGTGACATGTTAATGCAATAGATTATATTATATGTAACTATATTGATCTCTTTGTGAGATACAAAGAGATCAATATAGTCTTTAGCTCCAAAGTCGTATGTAAATCTACAGATGAGGCCAGCCGATTGCCACTTCTCCTTCCTTTTACTGCGGTCTTCGGTCAGTACAAAATAATGTTAAAGTAAAAGTTAAATGTTAAATAGGCTGGAGATATGAACTTATATGTGAATACTTAGATTTGAATTCATAAAATAACTCGCTTTGTAGCCTATGTATATCGAGTATTACTTACCGAGTACCTGGATGACCGAGCTTTGCTCGGTTTTTTTTTATGTTCTCTAAAAACGCCCCCGAAACCCCTGCATACTAATTTCATAAAAATCGTTGGAGCCGTTTCAGAGATTCACATTATATATATACAAGAATTGCTCGTTTAAAGGTATTAGATAAATGAAATACAGATAACGAAATGTTTCGTTAATTTTTTTTTATAGTTTTGTAACTTTTTAAAAATAGATTATTCGTTTCGCAGAAGGCATGTATAACATTAATAAGTAAGTACATACTGTTAAATATTGAAATATGTTATACATTTTTCTGAAGGTGACTCCATCAGCACACAAAGGGATTACTACTAGTAGTTAAAACATTGTATTGTCTATAATTAATACAAACTATGTAGTAATAACCTTCGAATCACATTTAATCTGCAATTGTTTACTTGCAGCTACAAGCATTTAATAAACAGAATTCATATTATTTCCGTTGCTCGATTGCCGGAGGAGTGAATTTGTTCAGTTATTGCTTATATTCATAACGATATCGGAGAACAACATATGGTAACCACAATAGGATGCCTAGGGCTTACAACATTTGCTGAAACTTTTATTAGTATAAGAAATAATTAAATAAAGCAAGCAAGTGGGTATATGAAAGGTACTGAGGTGCGTTGGCATGGATGGATTTGGTCTTCACCGTCAGAATCGTGACAATCAAAATATGAAAGTCAAATATCAGTGATTTAAAATTGGAAATCCTTTTCAATTTTAATGATAGAATAAAAATACCATTGTCTATACATTAACGGATATCCGAACTAGCAAAACTCAATACCAAATCTTAATTTAAGCATCAAGTTCTAGTCTAATTGCAATTATTTCTTTAGCATTTAGCTGTCAAAGCTAATATGAGAGTAGTACTATATTTCCGTTGAATTCTATAGTTTATCGCCTCTGCGAGCACTTTTAGTCAATCTGAACTGAACAGCTAAGCTGTTCTAACCAAACTTACTACTAAATTTGTTACTGTTGGACAGTCTTCAAAATCAATACCGATTATTTAGCATTCTACCACTAAATGAATTACAACAGTTGAGTGAATTTCTTTATATACGATATGGTATTCAAGGAAATTCACCATGACTTGCATTAATAGCAGGCTTCGTAATGCATCATGGCATAGCGAGAAACAAGTGTGTGCAACTGAAAATGTAGGTACCGACTAAGCAAAACCAGTCTCAATATTGATGCCGTTAAAGTTCCGTCGGAATCAATATAATGCAAGTGTAGTGGCAGGCAATCAAAACGTTGTTCGAAATGAGCGCGTTTTGCGCCGCCGCAGCCCCCGGCCCACAATTACGACATTAAAATTATTATTTTATTTCCATTTTTATTTATTATTCGCATTATTATATTGTGTGGAGTTATTATCGGTGAAATGTTTCGTTCGGATAAACGTTCGCGTCGGAACGACACGCAAGCCCTCCCCAACGACTCACCTCAGGGTTCCGTGTATTATATTAATTAATGTACTCCAATTCATTGTACTCTATCAATTCTTATGTTATGTTTAAGGCTTTTATGTCTAAGGTTATTTTAACAATATAAAATAAAATACTGGCTGGAACATATCTACAAGTAATATGTGTATTGACATGCATATCTAGGAACTTGCTGAATCCACTCATACAACTGATCAGATTAAAATTGATTTTCTTGTTAAAATTTCTAAAGAAATCTTGTAGTCTGGTCTGTTTTCTATTTCGTCTAGCTCTTTGTATGTTTTTGAATCGACATGTTTCATTTCTTGGTGATAAATAAATAATATTTTAAACAGGAGGACGATTTTAAAATCTAATATGTGAGTTAATCTAAGTTAAAAGCCTAAATTGCATGATTGTATACAGTAATTTTCAAATTACAATACATGTTTAGGTACGTGATTTATAAAGTGTCCATAGATTAGAACAATATAAGTTAGATCTAGAACTAGGCCACAAAGAAAACACACTGCAAAAATATCTCAGCATTGATACGGTACATTTCATTACAATGATCTTACTGTAATGAAATGTCCCATGTGTAACGTTGATGACGTCGATGATTTAAAATATAAGCTAAAGTACCGCTCGGATTAGTACTATACTTTATCTAAATCAAGAAGGCGTATAATCTGAGTTACAGTGATCTACTACGTGCTACAGAACCCTATAATCACATCAATCGCTCCCGTATCCACGCCCTGTCATTTCATTCGACTTTTCTTTCTCATGGTTCCAGACTGCTACTGGATTCCTTCTACCTTTTATTACTTTTTAAGGTGACCGCAATTTTATTTAAACGTTATATCAATAAAATGAGCCACTTAAGGCGTTTTAAGTTCATTTACCTTCAAAGCGGCAGATTCACCAAATTTAGCAAATAAAATAAACATACTGAATGTTAATATATAATTATCGTGTGACGAACTGAGAAAATCAACACTTGCGCATTACGATAAGTAGGATGGCGTTAACACAAACCTCGCTAATGTCGCAACAAACAGAATCAGAACGACTAAAGCGCTGTGTTGATCTCTCGCGTGATTTTATAATAACATATTAACTGTAACTTATTTAGTAGGTCGATGAAATAGTACCTTTTAGAGTAAATAGGAACGACCGGAATTTCACAACAAGTTAGCACCTCATGCAAGGCAATGACATTGCTATCAAAAAAGTCAACGATAATAAACTCAAAACATGAAACTTCCAACCCAATTTGAAACATCGTAAGTAAACAGGCACTTACCATGATACACTTTAAATCGTGACCTTAACAAAGAAATAGAAAGTGAAAGAATTCATCCGATGGAACCATTAACCTTCCCAGTTGCTTATTATTTGAATAAACAGGAATGGACCCGTTGCCGTTCTCAGAAGTATCCCCGAAGTAATACTAAGATGCAAGCAGAAGAGGACACACCGTTGATTAGCACCTTTTTCTGCACCAACAAATACTACTAAAAGTTATCTTATACCGTGCAGCATTAAGCTCAATTCTAAATAGACCATTATTTACGGCTACCGATATCAATGAAGATGAAGCCTCGAAATCCTCTTCGGAGAAACCTCTACTCTATGCATATGTCAAAGAAGCTACAGATTTTCCTGTCAATAGTTGTAAAGCAAGTGCAGATGAAATTAAACTCTATGCTACAGTAAAACTACTGATTCTTGTATAAAATGAAAAACTTTCAGTTACTTTATACATTGTAATATTTGTAATAGAAATCATAATCGTGTCTATGCGAGTAAATTTTATGAGGCGAAATCAAATAGAAAACGTGTAATGAAAAATGTCGTGTGCGCTCAACATGTTTGGTCGGTATGTAAGACAAATACATGCGGTAATAAAATATTGAAAATTAAGTTGTCGAAGGGGAGATATCGCAGAGGTGCGAGGTGAAAATATTCATGACAGTGTGAACTGATCGAACACACGTCAATCTGATCGATAAACATGTAACAATCCTAACAGCAAATAAAGGATAAGTTAACATTTAAATTGGTATTGATCAGTGTTAGGGACAAATACTAAGTATAAAAACTCATTTCGCTCACAGAGAACAGAACTATAAAGACAGTAATGACTTCTATATTTGATTAAAAAAAAATCTAACGTGACGTCCAAAAAATTTCAACTGCAATGGAAATCATTATTTCCTTAATCGCGTTCTTGCTCAACAAAAAACTTTTTTTTTATTTAATCAAAGTGTTGAGTGTAGCTTTGATGGACGATTATAAAAATTTAATCTAAAGGACAAAGAACTTCTGTAGGATTCTGACGTGATGGTAATGTTCGCGTAGCCACACTCCCGGGAATATTTATTAGCAAGAGCAGTCACGACGAGCTTTGTCCACACATTAGCAGTGTTAGCACCCGGGATGGCTACCTGCATATTTACCTAGGCATAATCCCTTCATGTATTTGCCTAGATATCCACATATCTCTGGTATTTCGCAAAGGTCGTTGCAACATTCATTTGAGCTTGTATTGTTGACGTCGAAGGGAAATCTGCCTTCGTCGTGTTTGCGTAATATATGAAATGTTGATTGTACAAGATGCTTTATACAAATAACTCGAATGCTTTTCTTATTGTACTGGACGTAGGTAAATTGTAGGACTAGAAATTCTTGGGTTCGTAACGAATTGTATGTATACAAACATGTAAAGATTATTGAGGTAAAATCAAACAAAGATGGTGTAAAGAGCGCGTATGTAACGGCCTTACGTATAGGAACTGCGGCGTGTCACAATGTTGCCGCATTAACTGCCGCACTCGCATTAACATTAGCAGACATAAAATAACCGCCAATAAGCCGAAGCACGCATCAAACGTCGACAAAGCAACAGGTTCTTGGCTCAACAAACACACTGTGTTTACATTACGATCCTGGGGCTTCATTTAATAATTCTCGGGAACTAAAAGCCTTTGAACATTTCATCAGATGACCCTCGGTGTTTGCACACACTCCTGGCTCGAGATGCTAATGTGGACACAAGGACCTGTATCGCCGATCGGCCTCCGATGCTTCTATTGTTATACCGTCCAATAGCTTGGGCTTCTTCTATTTCATTTCGATGTCCGATAGACTTCGATATCTTGTGCAAACATTCATAAAAAATTCTTCCTTTTTTTGGTCAAGATATATTTACATTCAATTTCGAACGTTGTGATGATTACACAATCTTGATTTTGCTAATATAAACAACAAACAAATTAATCATGTGGACAGGTATCATAAAATAACCTGCAGCTGAAAAGTTATCAGGTTAAACGACAGTACATGTGTTTATTGAGTTACAACACAATATTACGTAAGTACTTCGCATTAGGTGCATGCGTCGTCATATAATGGAGGCGTGCAGTAGTAGTTATATCAGGAAACTGCGGGTGACACACGAAACGAGACAAGCATTTGAGCAAAACAAAAGGTGATAAGGAGAGGTAAATAACCCAGGCCATTGACGGCGTGACGGCAGCGCAGTACGCGACGCGAGCTTGCGCCTTCGCCGCGTACACGCGCTTGCTACCCGCACTACCACCGTACATTGCCCGCCGGCGTTATACTCTCGTTCAACAGCTGTTTAACGCTTCAAATACCACACTGAAATATTTTCAGCATAGACTATTTAGCGACTGACGGCCGCCGAGTTGAATGGAGCCGTTGCGAACTCGCTGAGCGATTCACAACATAATATATTTTAGAATCAAGAGGATATGCACGACCTATGTAACTTTAGTTTAGAGCGTCAGGTACGTAAACACTCGTTACACAGGTTTCTAATAGATGCTCATTACAACCGTCCCGACGGTGTGGAATTCTAAATCATTTGGCCTCTTAATTTTATTCAAAATACCGAAACAGCGGTAAGTAGAAAGAGATCGCGTCGGTTATTGTAATGATAATTATTTTTAGAAAACAAAAACTAGAAAGCGGTCGAACGAAGATGCGTATCTGTTAATTATTGTCACCAAAATGGCGGCCGTCATTGTGAATGCCTCAAAATGGCGCGGTGACAAATCGTTGGGTTTCGTGTACGTTTGATTGACGCGTGCCAGATTCCGCGGTAATATACCTTTATCCATATTTATTTGTGCGTAGAAAGTGTAAATAAAAACGAGTTCTTTAATACTGCGCATGAGATAATTTATGATGTTTACGAAGAGTCGTCCTCAGATTTGAAATGGACCGATAGCAGATTAATAAACACCGAATCGGGCGCAGTCAGTTATAAAGATATTTGTGATTGGAAAATATCGGAATCGTTGAGACAATTTCGAAGCCTAGTAATAGGCCGGGGGTCAAATATTGACAGTTCTCACGAGCCACACGGACGCGTCGTTGTAGTCGGCGAGACTCGCCGGGCCATTCCTTCCGCTTTTCACACATATAGGTAATAATCAATCGCTTTATTGCGTGTCATGTGTAGGCGCGCCGGCCGCGGACGTCGGGTGATACTTCGGGGAAACTTAATGTCGTTTGCCGACGATCGAACGCGAGAGGGACGTTAAGTGGAGCGATAAACTGGAGTGTTCCTTTACTCGTGATTTCGACGGAAGACAAACCAGGACCGAGTCTTCTGTCATTGACTTAGCCGTCGCCAATTTGCTGACGCACCCGTAAACGTGTGAAATGTGAACATGTCGGGTAAACTTTGATACTCACCTTTATTTGCATTATTAACTTATTCTGTAAAGAAGCAAACAGACATTATCGTGCCTTTGTGATCGAGTAGTGTTTGGTTTGACTCATTACTTTTAAGGGGAAGAGTCGTTGATTCGCGGATGACCCAGGGTCGCTTTCCTCCGGCCTTGATGAGGAAAATTGTTTACCGACCACTTTTGATTCTTAATGGATAATAACTACTCATGATAAAGACAATAAGATGTAAGACACCTTTTACCTAACCAATTTTACAACTATATTTCCATTGATTGACAAGTAACCTACCGTCTTTGACGGCTTCTATTGAAAGCGATGGGTCTATCTGTGTGCCGAGTTTAATTCGTCATACAAAGGTTAATCATGATTAATCCTGAATCAGGATTGATCACGATTCCTGATACATGTTAATAATGAATTAAATGTTAATAGCTAGTGGAACTAGCTGTTGTCCGCTACTTCCTGCGGACCATACATTTTTTCGGGATAAAAAGTAGCCTGTGTGTTATTCCAGACTATCATCTATCTCTGTCCCTAATTTCATCCAGATCCGTTCAAAAGTTTTTGCGTAAAAGAGTAACAAACTTCCATTCATCCATCCCCACAAACTTTCACTGGCGTTGCTGATCATGGAAAAAAACAGTTAAAGATCGAGTCGCTGAAGTTGCAGTTTAAGAAACAGCAATGGCTTCTACCTCGGTTGTCGAAATAGCGCGGTTAATGTGTCTTAAAGAAAGTACTTAGCTTAAAGCTTTAAGAGAACTACAAATCGGAGCCCTACTAACTTAGAAAATATCTCCTACTTTGCAGTCAAAATAACTGTATACAGTGGTAAATGGGTATTCAATAGTGTATAAGGATGCACCCATCAATTCAAAAATCATGTGGTATTTGATGGCGTTGCATGCGTCTACATTCTATGCAACCATTGATAGCCTGAAGGGTGGTATTTTGCCGCTTTAGTGGAAGTAGAGATAGTATACACGTTCCAGTGCTAGTGCTAAAGGCTAGCGTTGAAAGCAGTCGGCATTATCACTACATATTAACAAAGTCCCCCGCCGCGTCTGTCTGTCTGTTCGCGATAAACTCAAAAACTACTGAACGGATTTTCATGCGGTTTTCACCAATAGATAGAGCGATTCAAGAGGAAGGTTTAAGTATATAATTATTTAAGATTTTGTGTAAATTGGTTGAAATATGATGATGATTGTGGAAAATGTCTCTGCTACCCGTGCGAAGCCGGGTTGGTAGTAAATTATAAATACCATACTCAAAATTTACATTTCCTCCTGACAATTTAAGAGGTCTGATTTTGCATGATGTAATTTGACTGACTTTCTATTAAACCTTCATTAGTTGGACGCAAATACGCACATCTCTTATTATTGTATCTATCATAAAAAAAAAAACATATATATATACGGTCAAATTGAGAACCTCCTTTTTTTGCGTCGGTTAAAAATAAATTTTAGAAACTTATTTCAAAGAAGGTAAGGACGAGTTTGTAATGGCTCATATACACTGATTATCTTAGCACAGAAACATCTATTGACTGAACTCGATCAATGGAAACGCCAAACGGATATACTGTTCTCGGTATTCGAATAAAAGATGGCCGTCTTGTGTCACTTCCTTTGTGGAAAATATCAGGCTTTCCTTTTATAGGCAGCCTGCATCAGCTTATGACGTGAGACTGGTAAGAAACTCAAGGAATTTCAAATATTGAATAAAAGATTTGCTCTTAAAACTCTTTTACATAAAATAAGCTTAGTTTTGTATTACAATGTAATTGCAATTGTAATTAGGGATTGTATTATTAAACACCGTGCAAAAGTCAGAATTCCGGCCTAGTGTCTATTGATTGTCTCAAAAATTTGAGACAAAAGGCTTTATAATTCAAGTAAATAGAAAAAAAATCATCATATATTATCATCAGAATAAAAAATAACAGGCTAAGCCACAGAACACATTAGCAGGGCTTAAGAAATCTTTTAAATTTTCTTCTATGGCTTGTATATAGATCGTGTAGTCCCCGGAATCGAAATATTAATACTTTAAAATACATTTGATTACCATTAAAAAGAACGACGTTCGTACACACGTCTATTTTAAGTTGAAGCTATAAAACCCCGCGGGCAAAATTTGCTATGAGTATTATTTGTCGATGTCATCGAAACATTTGTATAACCTAAAAAGCACTGTATACCAAACACTAGAACTAAAATCTCCTAATGTGAGATAAGATACTTTATACATTTCCAGCGCAATTGTTGTTTTAGTTACTATTTAACATAATTACTATTTTTGCTTTGCGGATAATAGGCACATCGTGCAAAATATACCGACAAATACATCAATACTTTCATTAGTGTTACTTTATATTTAAAAAGTAACAAATTAATATCCGTTGTGCAGTTCAAAAGTCTTGCAATTGTAATATTAGCAACATTGTGTAATCTTATATTTAAATAAACATTAATAAATAATTATAAGCGTGTAGTCAATAACAAAATTTAATGATTAAGTTCCTCCGTTTCATGACGAAATTTAATAGCTAAATGACGCAAATACCCATGTGCAAAATGAGTTTACTGATGTTGCTTTAAGCAAACTGACCATAGTAATTAAAAATTCAAAGTGCTTGGCATAGACTAATTAATAAACATGATTTAGCCTTTTTAGTACCTATTTATTCATGCTGTGTAAATCCTAAACTATTTTTTTTTCTTTAACTTTCTTATAACATTTTAAATAACCGCTAAAGCTATGTTCTTTATGCAAATGGACGCCTTGCCTGATGAATCTGTGTTTATCGATGTTTGTAAGCACTCGAATCATCCAATTATGCATATAGCCTTCTCATAGAACTCTGGTGACCTACTCCCAAGGGAAAACTTAAGTCATCTGCTTTGTCTAACTCCCTAAATACCGAGAAGGGCTGGCTTTTAGATGCTTTGGTAGAACTAAGTTTATTGAGTAAAATTTTTGATTTGATTACTTAATATTCAGTAAATATTATTAAATGAAGTTCTTGAAAAGTCTTAACATCGCAGCCTATTATTTTAAAATAAAGTTGTTTTTTTTTAATGTCAATCGTATGTATACAAATTTGCACCCTCTAAAAGTAACGCTTCATTAACAGCTGTGGGCCACTTTTGTGCTGTTGAACACGCGATGAACTTGCCCACGCGTGAGTCTTACATTTAGAAATAATTTAATTGTTTTTGTAGATAGCATCTTATTTAGCTTATCCTTGGTAGAAATTGTATTTATTTTTATTAAGGTATTTTACTCTTAACTATTAGAATAAGAAGAGTCAGTTTAGTAATAAAATAATAATATGTTTATGTTACTTTCTTGTTCGATAAATACTTTTGAGACAAAGAAGTGTCTCTTCATATTCGCTCCACGATTCCCCTCCCAAAGGCGTAATGTCTAAAATTAAATTATAATGATTATCCATTGAAATTTTATTTTTATTCGATTCAAATGAAAAATCGTCAAATTGGTAAAAAGCTCTTGGTAACGGAATCAGTAGATTTGACGTGATTTCGTATTTTGATATAATGTTTCCATCCGACCACAAATTGGTTAGATTTAAAATATTATTCGTGTAACGAATAAAAAGAGTCGTCTAAAATAGAAAAGCCGTATTAGACGCTAAAAAACAAAAATGAAGCAAGCTGTTATGTAGAGAAACTTGAAGAAAATATACAATTCATTAAACTGGAAGAAACACATACAGCTCAAAGCTTATACAATAAACTCGAAAAACAGTGGACAAAATCAAATATTAAATTTTTGTATCAGAAAGGTGATCCAAAGGACATACGCAATTATAGACCTATCAGCCTTCTATCTAGTCACTACAAACTATACTCACAGTGTGTCTTAAGCTTATTTAAAACAAGCAGGTTTTCAAAAAGGATACTCAACCGTTGACCACATTCAAACCGTGGAGAACATAATAGAAAAATGCAAAGAACTCCAAAGGCCTCTCTACTTAACTTTTGTAGACTACCAAAAAGCATTGGACTCTCACACATCTCAATATAGGAGTCACTGAAGGTAAACAACATAGACGACTCCTATTTGAATATAATCAAAAACAATTATGATAGAAGTACAAGTAAAGTCAGCCTGGAAATAAATAGGTCTGAAATAAAAACTAAAAGAAAAAACTAAAATATTCATGGTATTTTCTTCACTCCTGCAGTAGTGAGACTTTAATATCCATTAACTGTCTTAACTACAATTATCTTTCAAAAAAAAGTATCACCGACTTCAATGTGAAAGTAGATATATTTTGTTTAAATATAATATGGGTAGGCCAACTAAACGCACTGCTCCAATGAGATAGCGATGTTTCGGAGCAAACTGAAACGTCATCGATGTATACACCATTTAGATATTTGTTGGTTTTTAAGAAACCGCTCGACTGATTTCGATAAAATTGAAATGGAACCACCTGGGAAGTATACCATTTAAAACAAAAAAGAATTTTCAAAATTGGTTCAGGCGTCTTACAGTAATCGGTGAACATACATAAAAAAAGATTCCGACGAATTGAGAACCTCCTCCTTTATGGAAGTCGGTTAAAATCACTTCCTTACCGTAAGGTATCATTTTCGCTGTACACTTAAACATCAGTTAATGGTATTAAATATTAGAATTTCCATTGTCTATTTACATAGTTGTCTGGTAACGCAAGATAACATTCATACAATGGGTTTGTGACAGTAAACCGTATCGTTAAACTATGGTTAAACCGTGCCCTAACCACCGTTTAATTACCTAAGGCTTGCGGCGATCGTAAACGTTCAGGAAACTAATGCAGTGACCGCAGGTAGGTCAGTTGTCTAGTGAAACGGATGCTTTACATTGTAGCCGTATACCTTAAACAACAACCATTTATGTACCGTTCTAGAATGAATGTTATCTAACTTAACTCAAAGTTAGATTTGTCTGACCACCAGTGGCGTAACAATAGGGTGGCAGAGCGGGCAAAATGCCACGGGCCCAAGTGGTTTCACTAATCGCCGAAAACGATCGATCGAGGTGTGTTTTGGCAACTAAAGGGAGGGTCCCATCTGATGAATTAACCACGGGCCTCAGATGGTATAGTTACGCCGCTGCTGACCACAGAATATTTAGATAGATAGATAGGTAACTCTTTATTGTACAAAAATGATACAATTCGTTTGCATAGGTATATATTATTATCGACTAAAGTTATACCCTAAAAGAAAAAAACCAGACAAGTGCGAGTCTGACTCGGGTACCGAAGGTTCCTTAAGCAAACAAACTTGTATGTAGATAGCGCCCATCTCGGGAATGAATTCTCGAAGATTTTTGGCCGTCTTTTCAGAAAGACAAACATAACTTTGCGGTTCTAAAAATGCTCTCCTATGTATCGATATATGACAAAGTCAAGTTTCCAACCGCAAAATATATTTTTTTAGCTACAAAAACTATTTTTTTATGTGTTATAATTAGAGATCGGATATTCGGATACATATTTACCTAAAGTTGAGATGTTGGCTATTATGGAAAGCACTTTTTTATCGAAAGAATCCCGCGATTCCAGGAAATTCAAATTTAAGTGTACCTATACTCCGTGAGATGTAATAAACCCCAGTTTGACACAAATGACACTTGCTCTGTTACAACGTATAATGGTTGCTTTTCCCTACTTTTATTGTCAGTGATGTTTGACGAAGCAAAAACAACCTTATTACGTTGGAACAAGTCTCAAATCGGGCCTATTAAACCCCAGGAAATGTAAGCATTTTGAAAGAGTGCGAGTGAGACGGCAAATTATACTTGCTTGTGCGCAAGTAGCAACGCGACAATACAACTGCATTCGTAAATAAAAATATACTTAGAAGCCGCTTCCATAATTTGATATCCAAAAAATAACTTTAGGTAAATATGCATCCGATTATCCGATCTCTAGTTATAATAACTAATTAACGACTTTCGGATTTTGACCTTTACCAAATTTCAAGATTCTAGGTCAATGGGAAGTATCGTATAGGTTTTGATTTACCTGCGAAATGTTCAAATTTGGTCAAATCCTGGGCTTAAATGGTTATATCTTTTGATTGCGTTAACTTAGAAGCTTGATTTTTTACAGCTTCAAGGGACCGCAGACATAAGAATTTGGTATTAATTTCAACTGAATGCGTACACAGGTTCCTGAGAAAAAGGGTCTTGACAGACAGACAGACGGACAATAAAGTGATCCTATAAGGGTTTTGAGGACCGGAACCCTAAAAACAAAAAAAAAATATAATTAGCGGCTTTATCGCCAGGCAACCTGTGGATGGAAAAAAATAATAAGGATGAAATGAGGATTTGCAGTGTACGAGTAAATAGGTCTCGGTATTCTTCGGTGTAATATTGCTACCTTAATACCCATGCTTAACGAGCACTAGCTTCTTTCTGGCTTTACAGCCTTTAAGATCAGTTGAAGTCTTTGACTAGTGGTTTTTTTTTTATTTTTAAGCGCCACAGACTAGTGAGCAGCGAGCTAAGCAGACTTTTTCCTAATATTTGAAGACTATCACTAATTCACGATCATCACGGTCACTTGTAATACGTAAACTTACATCCATTCAAGGGCTTTTTGGCAAAGTAACAGCAAAAAGCTTGATACCTTATGTTTTTTTTTATCGTGGTCGTCACCACACTCGCCAAGCCGTGGGGTCGTATGTTGGACTCGAACCGACTAAAACCACACGGTGTTCCGTCACCGTCCATATTTCCAGGGCCTCAGGTGTACCCTTGCAAGGAAATCCCTGTGAACCCTGGCAGACTTGGCCGCCTGTTAAACGACAGGCGACCTTACTGTGGATTTTATCCCCTGTCAGTGAGAGAGGCACACGCGGAACACGGCACCACTATCTAAATAGCTTGATACCTAGTTGCACCGCTCAACTCAAGCATTTAACAAAAAAATCCCATTCTGGATCTTACAACTTGTGATTGAACTTGTTCCTTTTTTGAAACCCTTTTCTAAAGCCGGCTACTCCATATTAGTAGAAAAGAAATTGTTTCCTTAACAAATGTTAAGCCTGTGCAAAATTGTTGGGGTTCATACTTTTGGCCGAGACTGTATGATCACGACATAAGCGTTCGCTTCACTAAAACCTCTTGCGATCTCTTCTCTTAATATCGTTTATTCCAAAGTAAAGTTCTTTGGTAAATGATAAAATGAAATGACATTTTCAATGTTACTTAAACCCACTGATTAGCTAGTTTAAAAATTTTGGAAAGAAAGTTGAAAGTTTGGAAGATATTTTGAAGTAAGGCCACTGTGCATTTTATACATATTTTATCTGTATTTTTTTTGTTTTACCTACTTTCTTAAAAATATTAATATCGTTTTATAATAAAAAAATATTTTGCCGTTGCCAGTACATCGCATAGTAGTCGTAAATCTGGGGTTGAATTAATGAGGTCCTGTTCGGCTATCCATCACCGAGATGGTATGGTATAATGCGTAGGATGATACTTATCAACATACTGACATCGCTTATCTATCAAATTGGTATTCGGGTGCTGATAATGAATGTATGATAATATGCTGATCGCAGCTCTTCTTGTGTATCTAAAGTAAATGAATTTTACGCTACCAAGTTTTTTATTAAAGGTATCGTAAAAGATAATGTAATAAAATAAATCCAGCTAATTAAATAAATGTTTTGTGGCATAATTGAAATTTAAACAATGTTAAGTATAAGTGAAATAGTTTAAAAGTAATCTTGATTTATCTATCGTGAGGTCCTTAGTTGAATTTGCCTGTCCACAAACTGTTTAGTTTTTCTATTCTGGAATTCTCAGTATTACGTAGTCTGGGACTAAGCTAAACATTGTCTCAGTGAGATTCGTAATCGTTTTACAATCTTAATAATAATTAAGAATGCTTTAAAAACATCGTATAGGTAGGTACGTCAAAAGGTTCACAAATTAAAAATTCTGTCATTTAAAGACTTTTGTTTCATCTGCAACATATTGTATTACTTATTAATATCCACCAGAAACCGATAACTAAACCGCTGGTGTAAAAAGGAGGAAATTAAAGTTCTATATTATTTGCTTTTCAATACTTTAAAGGCTACAAGAGCCGATTGACTAGTTGCAGAGGTAGGTAGTACGAGAAAAACTTGTCAACGTCATGTAATTTGTACTTAATTGTCAAATGTAATAAAATATAATGACATTTGTGACCACTTAAACAATTACATTCTCAGTTAGTTATAGATCGATAAACAATTACAATTACCTCAAATCCTTATTTAATAAAAACTACCGGTATCGAAACCATTATTTTTATTTGAAAGAAGTCAGTCCATCAAACCAAACATACATTTTTAAAATCAATAACGAGAACCCTTCCCGATCAAATAAACCTTGTCGATTTAAAAAAAGCAAATCGACAAAAAACCTCCGCTTCACAAGAATCATAATCGGACACCAACGATCTGTCAACCATCATTGTGTTTTAATATTCGTATCGAACATATTTGTAACGCAAATATATTATAATAAATTGAACGATTTTATCAATTTATATTTAACTAGCAGCGCCCCACGGTTTCACCCGCGTAAGTCCCAATCCCGTGTGTTGTCGCCACATTAAAAACTCTTATTTATTTTATTAAAAATAGAGACAAACTATAATAGATGATAGATAACACAGTTGACTTGAGTGCAAACAGAGGTACGAACAACTTGGCAGTTGCTGTTAGTTAGTGATTTTCATAGTTTATATCAGTGGTTTTTGAGACTGTTTCTAACACGTGGGAATATCGGGATAAAAAGTAGCCTATATGTTAATCCAGGTCTCCTGCTATCTACATATCAAGTTTCATCGCAATCGGTTGGGTAGTTTTGGCGTGAAAGAGTAACAAACATCCATACATACATACATCCTCACAAACTTTCACGTTTATAATATTAGTAGGATGTAATCTGTCTATTTTTTGCCAATATTCCTTATGCAACGTCACAATATGAGGTGACAATGTCAATTTCAAGCCAGAGATTCAAACTGTCACTTCCTAATAAACGCCACACCCCGCTGCGCGCGCGTGCCCTATTTACAAACAATACACGACCGACCACTCACATTTACCTGATTAATTCTTCATAATACCTCTTATACCACGATTATTTCTCGCTGCTATACCTATCTCGTTTCCTACATTAAATTATTACTCGTACACATCAGATAATACGAAAATACGCATATGAGCACAATAATTGATGATTTAATTCAAACGGTATGACATGAAAGTAAGATCGTGTCTTAAAAATACCAAACTCGCATACCTAAAATAATTGATATATCAATGCACTTCTCATTGCGAGGGGCACTAAATCAAAACGAATAAGCGACCGTCTATCATAACATTTTGACGTAGAGAAACGCGCTCGATATTACACTGTTCCCGCTAGATGGCGCGATAACTGGCTGTCAAACTTGCCTGTCATTATCTTATTAATGGTTGCCGAAAGCCATTTTGATAGAATAAAAAGTTATTTGAGTTTAATTCTCCCTTTGTTTCTAATTATTGGTTAATTTTAAAGATAAACAACTTAATTGAACATTGACACATAATTGTTATTCCAATTATTAAGCTAATAAATATCTTAAAGAACTAAGCAGGTTTAAAAGAAACGGAAGAAATGAGGCTTAATTAAAACAATTACTGTGATGTCATTTCGTGAAACAACGATTTAAATGATGTAATTAAAGTTGGCAACATTGAATGCGTAATAGCATCTGGGCCAGTATTTCACAGAATACAATGGGTCACCCACGCAACGTCTGCCGTAAAACCTGCGCATCCTCTCGCAATTCGAAGTAATTTACATATCTACACATGTCATTCATGTCTAAAAATAAAGTAAATTCAATTTAGGTGTTTACAAAAGGTTAACAAACCAGACCAACTTAACACTTTCGCTGTTATTCTTCCTATTTTTTTCAAAGGCAACACTGTCTTATTTAGCCAAACAATCACATGCTCATGTCGTATGACAACACCAGTACACACAAAGTTAATCCTTAATCAATTGCTATACGATTCAAATTAGTGTTCCATTTTAGGTGTTTTGTATCATTCTTATTCAAATTCCGGTGGCCCATCGGACCACACACGGATGCAAGTCAACATCGGTCCTTAGAACAACACTATAGCACTTAGTATACTTTACAGGTAAACTAGTAGTTTTGAAGGTTCACGTCACTGGATTTGATATGCGGTTATGCACCCTGAAACTGACGAGTCTATTCTAAGTGGAAGAAGGTAATTGGATACCTACGACTTCACTTGTATTTTTAAACGGCATAAGTGAGCTAAGATTAAATTAAAAGACATTTTAAAAAATCACTCATAGTCAGTTAGAAAATTTATTTATTAAATAACAAAAACCACTATGTTGGACACAGTAGGCATTATAGTTAATAAATTAAGTAGCTGCGAAAAATGTACTCCTTAACTTCCCACTTTTATTTTAACTAGCTTTTGCCCGCGGTTTCGTTCGCGTTAATGTTTATTTTTTTCTCCTTCGGAACATTCTTTTTTTCTGGATGCAAGGTACACTATGTCCTTTTTTGTACCCCTGATAACTGGAATACACATTTCATATTGATCGGTTGAGCAGTTAGAGCGTGAAACCCGTACAAAAAAGCCCACTTTCTGATTTATAATATTACTTAGGATTAGGGTGGGAAACGGTGGTTAGGTTACTCCCGTAACATGAAAGTATACAGATAGATTCAAAATTTCATTATATTTTATTCAATCTATTTTATTTTAATTTACATACCTTCTACATAAAACTAGCTCTACTTTCAATCAAGATTTGATTAGTTAATACAATAAATATGTATGGTGTATGTGTGACGCCTAATACGAGAAGGCCGTATGGGCGCTGCACCCGTGCCAGTAGCCAGACGCGCCGACGTCACCCGATGACATACGAACGCATAAGTCACGTCACGTCGGAAGGACATTTCAAATGCAACTGTCACTATGTGTAAAATTACATATTATAATATATAGGTAATCTAAAAGTGAACTTGTGTAGCGAGTGAATGAGATAAAAACGAAATCAAGGATTAAGGGATTTTTTCTCGTCCTCTTTTGAAAATTGTCGTGCGCCACCTGAACTGACTACAGTGGCTATACCATAATTTAACGCCTTTTGATGGACACTTTTTTATACGTAGATGGTGCTCCTTACCTCTACCCTCCATAGTTTTGATATTGAGTAAAAATATACTAATTTAACCTAACAGTCATTTACCCTTTTATGACAGTAATTTAAGATTTGTAGCTTGTTACAAAGTTGTAGACGCTGCGTCGATATTGCCGTCAAGTGCACGCAAAACCAATGAAACGCCGAAGTTACAACGCTGTGGCGCGCCATTTATGCCGCAACGGTTTTTTGCCGTGCGGCAAAAACCTTGTAGTGCGCGGATGGCCTAAAACATATGTTCGTAGAAAAGAATGTTTACAATGTTTACTATTCAATCAGTGCAAGTATTAAGACGTGTCCTCATTATGTACTTTTACTGTTTTGGCTATTCATTATATATAAAGTCACCACCGAAGAAACAATATAATAATCAATGTGTAACAAAAACTAACTAAATCTGGACGTTAGGAAGTTTACATTTCGTATTAGGAATACTGAACCTAGCCAACCTAGCCGGAAGAAATTATTTATCTATGATTTCTAATAAATAATAGCACAATAGATGCAAATAAATGTAATGCCCTGTAGCAGTCAAGTTATCTAACTATAGACATCAGGCTACAATCAGATATAAATGTCAGATTGATATTATTAATCAACGACTCGATGTCAATTACTCAATGTAATATTCATTCGAACCTGATCACAATAGGTTAATAATTTATAAAGCTCGTTTAGGAGCAGAAGCATTGTTCTATAAATGTCTGCTGATACCGACTTATAACGAATTTTATACAATTGCTTGTCAAGAACAAACAACAGACTAGAACGTCTAATTGGCGTTTACGAGTTCGAATCTAAGCCAGTATACCATTGAAGTGAATCCATTGCTAACATGATCTTTTAGCTTACTTGGTCCCTCCAAGTAAGCTTAACGACAATACGGTGAGCTAGATATTTCCAAGTCTTTAAAAAAAGCATAATTAGTGATTCATGACCTACTGATAAAATAGTACATAGATAACTAACGGCATTCATATTTAAATTTTTTAACAAACCAATGGTGATTAATGAAAAAAATTACGGTTTTAATTTCGCTGGAAACTTTTTCTTAAATCTATTAATTATTAAAACTGCCAATGAATTCATCTTGAAAAAGGGGTTAACTTTTTTTCAAACGTCATGACTTCTGTACTGAGCGTAACACTTCCATGGCACGTGGAGGTAAAGTACGCAGTTTTACTTAATAGAGACTTCCTTTTTCCAAGTACAGTTACTATATATATTCAGTAAATTTCCAAAAGTGAGAAAGAGATTTGATTTTCTTGAGTAAAACGTCCTATCCACCGTACTTGAAATAATTTTCTTCCGTATAGCATAGATATTGGACCCTGTATATATGTATACAGAGTTGATTATCAGCTTTAGATATAAACACGAGAAAACGGTGTAAGTATGTGTTGATATGTATTTTTTGCACATAATATTAATAACACAAACAAGTGTTGCAACCCCGCAAGACTTGTTTACTACAATGTAAATACAGTCAACTTCAGCTGCGCAGTGTCATCGCATCGTCGCACGCGCAGCGTGTCCGGGGGTGAGACAGGAAGAGGCGTGGCCGCGGCGCATTAGCGACTGTTCGGGGAATACACCAGTGATCTCTCTCCCAATCATTGTGACATTAATAATACACGTCATATGAAGAATTCTGTAATTGGTACTTAAGGCACTAAAACCGGAGTTGAAATGGATAGAAGGCAATTAGAAGTTAACAATATAGATTTGAGTAAAGAGAGGAGAGAGTATATAAAAATAAAAGTAATAGTAATATAATCAGATTTTAAAATGTAAAATAAAACTTAAGGTTTTAAACCAAAAAAAGGAACACCTTGTGTTAATAATAATTTTATTAAATTAAATTATGAAAATCAATATAACAAAAACACAATACAAAAATCTATCAATAATATTTAAAGATAAAACAATTTAAAGCGATAAAAATTTACAAAACACAGGATTAGACTTTTGGATTGGGTTAAGGCCTCTTAACAATAAAGACATTACCTAGGTAATACTATAGAAAAATATAGAGTCAAAAGATATCCGCATACTTATATATAAAAATTGCATTAATGGTATTCGGCGAGAATCTCGTGAGTGCGATCCAATTCGATACTACTGTGTTTACATTAAATATACTTCAAAGTATGTCATCAAAAATAAAGGCTAATACATTTAAACAAGCTAACTTTGAACGATCCTCACATTTTCGAGTGAAATCTCTTTAAGAAAGTCCAGTGTCTTCAAACAAAGCTACCACTGTTACGGACCACACGTGGATCCTCCGGGCCTCCGGCGAGCCAATTATGTGACAACATTAACCGTCCAGTGAAGAGGGTAAACATGCGGGGGCGATCCGTAACACGGTAGTGATGACCCTCGAGAGTCCTCCGGCTAGCTGGGAGGAATCTACTATCGGAGGCTTTGTCAATAATTGAAAAGTTAGAACAAATGTGCTTTTACAAGAATACACTTATACTTATCGGCAGTACTTTTAAACTTTTGCTGAAAATTGTTATTCTTCTAAAGTGATAAATCTATATGATATTGGCTCCAATTCTGTTACTTCACTCGCTAAATTAAACTTCACAAAATTTTCTTCATATAAGAAGTAAACCTTGTACACTTAGAAACAAGGTCTTATTTCAAATTGAAACAAGTAGGTAACATATTTTGCTATCGAAATAAGCAATTTATTTGTCGACTAAAGTCTGATACGCTTAAGTAAACTTTAATACCACGTAGCGAGAGCCGCTGTCCGTTGAATGCCATCTCTTTTGCTCTGTGTTTTTTAGTAAGCGTCTTCGTAGGTGTAGATTAAAAACACGTCATCCTTGTTCGTTTTGAACAAGTTTTTATACGGCAATTATACAGCGTTTGAATAAATGAAGACTCTCGCTGCGTGGAAATAAAGTTGAGTATACGTTGACAGCTTTTAGTAAAATTTAGCGGCGCTGAGAAATAGATGCTAGTAACAAATAGACCTTATTACGAAGAACACTAGGTTGATTTCATATGAAGAAATTAAGTCAGGTTTTAGTTTAGTCGAGTGTACAATAGAATCGGCAGCATTGTGTTGTACAAGGACTGAGCTTTCAGTGGACGAATAATAAATTAATATTATGCGGGGTATTATAATTATGGTCTACTTTTGATATAAAAATATAAACGTATGTTAAATACAGGTATGTGGTCAATAATGTAGTGGTAGTAATGGTGGGTGGTAGACAATTAATTATAACGTTATTAATTGTACTCAGTGTGGTCATATTTGTTTCAGTTAAATTTAATAAACATTGAATAAAATATCTTTATAATAATTCTTCAGTTTTCGTTTTAATCGTTTTTAATAATAAACAATGAAATACTTATAATTAAATAATAATATAATGGTGCCGATTCTATTGTACACTGGACTAAACTAAAACCTGACTTAATTTCTTCATATGAAATCAACCTAGTGATCTTTGTAATAAGGTCTATTTGTTACTAGCATCTATTTCTCAGCGCCGCTAAATTTCAATAGTACCTGTCAACGTATACTCAACTTCATATCCACGCAGCGAGAGTCTTCATTTATTCAAACGCTGTAGAATTGCCGTATAAAAACTTGTTCAAAACGAACAAGGATGACGTGTTTTGAATCTACACCTACGAAGAGGCTTACTAAAAACACAGAGCAAAAGAGATGGCATTCAACGCATAGCGGCTCTCGCTACGTGGTATTAAAGTTTATTTAAGCGTATCAGACTTTAGTCGACTAATAAATTGCTTATTTCGATAGTGACATATGTTACCTACTTGTTTCAATTTGAAATAAGACCTTGTTTCTAAGCGTACAAGGTTTACTTCTTATATGAAGAAAATTTAGTGAATTTTAATTTAGCGAGTGAAGTAACAGAATTGGGGCCAATATTTGTGCTTAATATTCGCGACGAAGCGTCCGTGCCCGTGTTTAAGAATCGATTTTTTTTTCAAAACTATTCGATCATCGATGGTAGGTATACAATACAAAATGAGGTAGGTAAGTATTATATTGTTTCACAAATTATCGCTTAGTATCCATGAACTTTGACATGCACCTGAGTATTCATAATTTATAATTCACTTTAAATATACAAAATAAGTTATTTTAGCCATCTATCTCGCTTTATTCGTATCATATTTGCGAAAGGAAAAAATACAGATACCGCTCCAATTTGCGAAGAAATTTATTATTTCGTACCTCGTACCGTAAGGGTAGAATTGTCTAAATGCTAACTGTTGCCCGCGACTTCGTTCACGTGAAAATTTTGGTGAACTGGAACCGTGGATAAAAAGCCATGTGCTATTCCAGACTATAAGCTATTTTTGTGACAAATTTCATTGAGATCCGTTCAGCCGGTTTTGCGTGAAAGAGTAAACAAACATCCATCCATTCTCACAAACTATCGCCATTATAATATTAATATAATTCATGGCAATAATTACTAGAAAGAAACAAGGACACCAACTTATATAAAAGAACAAATTATTAAAATTAAGCTCTTTCACATAACAATAACAACTACAGTCACCTCAAATTTGATACAGTTATACGAAGGTACAAGTTAAACAAACATAAACCCGATTCAATCTGCAACCTTTCTGAAGATCACATCAGAACATTAGCTACTGAATATTTATTATTTAACGATCAAATGTTTTGTAAATAAAAATTAACGTCAGCATTAACATATTTAGAATTAACACGCGTTCATAACCCTCGAAGCCTTGTAGGTAAGTAAGATATAGTTAACAAATAGAAAATGACCAATAGGGAATATGCATGTATTTTTTTTTTATCTTTTATTAACTTGTTCCATCATTCTACTCTAATAAAAAATATAAATAACCTTGGCAATGTTCAAATTAATTTTTAAAATAACATTGAAAACATCGATAAAATTTGATCTGTTTGAACGCCGCCATATTTCGCGGGCCTTGGATGACGTCAGATATCACGCTCAGTGTTTGTTTCATAAACTTAGTATACTTACTTGAAGTGTTACAGTAGTTTTATACCGATTTTTATTTGTAATTACTATGTATTGTAATTAATAGACGATGGATAAAGTTTAAAAAAACATTTTATAAGTATTGCCTTGTCCCTAAGTGTAAAAACACTATAAGAAGTACACCCAATACAGTATTTTTTCCTGTACAAAATAATAATGTAAAATACGAAAACAATGGTGTAAATTAATGAGAAGAGATGAAGTATCTTCAATATCGTGTTTATATTGTTGTGAAGATCACTTTAATGTAAGCATATTACAATTTAATTGCTAGAATAGTGTGAATTAGTCAGCAGAAGGCCATTTATGTTGGTTGTAAATATCAAGCAGAAGGCAACTTGCTTGTCTACTTAAACTAGGTAACAAAAGTCCAATAAAACTTCATGAATATAACTAACTATACATATCTTACCTATCCTTTAGATTATAATATAACAAGTATTATAATAATTACCTTGCGGATTTCACTCCTTTGACCTCAGCAGACGTAAAATCTGGATTTGATGCAAAATATGTAGTCATCATGAATGCATCTATTTTCGGTAGATTGTCCGATTGTTCTTTGACAAAACTACATTCAGTCATCGTCCTAGATAATTTCTAATATCACTAGAATGCTTAAATTGCACTAGCTAAGGGCAAAAACCACAGAAACACCTATCTTTCTCCGTAACACTACGAATATAGGCACCGATAAATGACAGCACGGGGAATTTGACGTCATGTTTTGTTTCGACCAATAGTGAAGCGTTTAGCAAAGTTGAATTTCGCTCCCTTATTTTGCATATTTTAATTAATATTTTTTGCAATTAAAGACGAACTAAATAAGAAAATAATTGTTTACTCATAATATGTGGACAATAAAGATTCAAGGGAAAATTAATCAAGTAAATTTAAACAACATGCATATTCCCTATTAACGGGTGTTAAAGTCCTGATGGTCTTGTGTTTTACTGTGGGACTGGCCTGTTGGTCTAGTGGTTAGTGATCCTGACTGCTGAGCCAGAGGTCGTGTTTTCAATTCCAACCCAGGACAAGTAATTGTGTAATGAGCACGATCATTTGTTCTATGTCTGGGTAATTTATATATATTACTAGCAGCGCCCCACGGTTTCACCCGCGTAAGTCCCGATTCCGTGGGAATATCGGGATAAAAAGCCTATATGTTAATCCAGGTCTGCAGCTACCTACATACCAAGTTTCATCGCAATCGGTTCAGTAGTTTTGGCGTGAAAGAGTAACAAACATCCATACATCCACACATCTATACATCCATACATCCATACATCCTCACAAACTTTCACGTTTATAACTATAATAAGCAAGTCCAAAGTATAAAATAAAAGGTATGAAACAAATGACCATATACCTAAATGTAAAATTCATTATTAATCTTATTTTTTTTATGGTATAGGGGTAAACGAGCAGACGAGTCACCTGATGGTAAATGACTACCGCCGCTCAAGGGCACCAGCAACTCAAGAATCACAAGTGCTTTGCCGGCCTTTAAAGTGGGAGGAGAAGAGGGAGAGGCAAGGGTTGTGAGCCAGCCCATACGTACCCAAGCATGGTTCTCCCAGGACCGTTTTTTTTTTGATAATAATATATCCTTCATAATTTATGTTCATATTACTAACATGATTCAGATTTTTGTAGTAGTCAGAGGCAAAAACTTCATGTAACTCGGGCAACTTCTTTAAAAAACTTCCAGATACGTTACTCAGATATTATTCGTAACACACTAAAAGCAATCTAAATATTATTTTCACGTCAGTATTATTGCAATACCTAGTTTTATTGCACTTCCTAAACCATTATATTTGTGTGTCAGCTACTGAATTTGCAGTGTTCCAAAATATACCAATATCATGGTATTAAAACAAAACTGCAGCCCACACTGCCTACAGTAGTATTAAAATATTTGAGTGTGAATATATCCATTTTACTAAAAGTTCGTTAATCCATTTGTATGCAAATTAACACCAAAGTAATACCTTCATTGTTCCTCATGTAGGTATAGAATAAAGTTCAACATTCAGCTTTGACGAACAAACGCCTAATTCAATTCAACGCAAAAAGGTACCCCAAAACAAAGCAACGAGCGCTAAACGACTGTTTTATGTGCCATTCGCAGTTCCATGCGCTCGCGCAGTCCGCCACGCCGCGCCGCACCGACTGCTGGCCCACGACGCCTATCGATACTTATTTGCATACACGATAAAAGAGACCAGTCAACATGCATGATATATTAAAATCACGTCTCCGGAACAATTAACAGAAACGAGCAAGCGATCAAATAATAAAAAGTGCCTTTGTCATTACAAACAGTCGAGGCGACGAACATTCTTAGAAACACCATAACGCCACGAATAATAATAACTCTGTATAGACGATGAATCGGTTTTCAGACGTTAACCAATCGACGGCGCGCGCGCAAATCGCCAATATGGCGGATATAATTATTACTATATTATTGTGCATTAGATATAGTTCACATATCTAAAACTATTGTAGATAAATATATTACTTGTGACTAATGAAGTCAAAACACGTACATCAACAACATACCTAACTAACCTGAGCATATTTTTCAATAGATCTGAACAGATCTAATGCATTTATAATTTAGATGACTTTCATAAATAAGTTCAGAAAAATAGATATTTTTCCTCTTTTGAATACCTAATTTCGCTATTATCCTTTAGCTGTTTTTACTTGGAAAAACAGTTTGATATTTGGCTTCAATAAGAAACAACAAAATCTTTATGGTATAAATAGGTTATTAAACCACCACAAAACTCTGAAAAAGTATAGTACAAACCTGTAGCATGCAATTAGGTTGCGATGACCAAAAACTTAACGTGACGGAACATACTGAATAACGACTTTTTTCAGAACAGTATATCATGCTTGCCTAGAAGCCCTGCCGCGTGTCCCGTCGTTCGGCTCCCTTCAATATGGTTGATGACAGATAAATGCTATTACTTAAATATAGAAGTCATTTGCGCTACTGTTTAATTAATTTAGAACAATATGTTACGTTGTCCTCGCATTTCATTCAAATTGCAAACAAAAAAACGTGTTGAAAAAGAGTGTCAGAGGAACAGACAACTATTTTCACGACTAAGTTATTCTGACTGACTCGTACTCCTGATAATTCAAAAATACATTTATAAATTCGTTTAATTGAGCTACTAGTTTTCATTTTTATTTCTAATTGTGGATTGAACCTTAATAAAATTATGATGAAATGACTTCATAAGTCTACGTCTATCTATGACAATAAGAGAATCCCCAATACGATTCTTAGAATTATACAGGAAAATAGTGATTTGTATAAATTTTCCAGTTGTCACTCAAAACATACCAATACAATAAAATTAGATACGTACAAGAAATCAATGCGGAATGACGCAGATATAATAATCACAATAATATCACTAGTAGGTATCTATTCAAACGTTGTTGAGCATTCGAAAACAATTTTCCGTTGCGGCAAACGAGCAATACTCAACCTCAAAACATCACTGGGGACAAAAAAGCTGAGACGAGACATATCACCTCCAACCTCCGATTGAGAAACCCAATTTGAATAACAATCAATAAATTAATGTACAACCGTAATTTATTCATAAGCGGAGAGTCTGTGACACACCGACGCGACGAGCACTGAATCCAAATGAAATTTTATAAGAAATACTCCTTTTCAACAGCCCATTATGGACAGAATGTAATACTTTTCTTAACGTATCATCATTATCGGTCCGCATCACAATGCTTCTTTGAGTGTGAGTGTCGTTTAAGTGGACTAATCTCTTTACAGGTAAAAACTGACGGCACCGAATGAGTTTCTCGTGTTGGAATAATTAGTCTGCAATTGAAAGCGTGCTTTATTTTAAGAGACCGGACAAAACGGACATGACACGGTTGGCCAACGGTAAAACACTTTCACGAATACAATGATAATATTACAAAAGAGTATGATTCCGAAACGGCCCGGCCCGGTACGCAACCGTTTTTAGAATAAGAAAACAGAATATTTAAATAATGTCGTAGGCAACGCCATAAATAGCGGCTCGTTAATTACCGACTGTAATCACATTTCGCCAAACGCGTTACGACACACATGTCCCATCCCTTCGCTGTTCTAAATTTAAACGTTATTAAGGCGGGCTGGCGGCACGCTCCCTGTCTCGATAGAATTGAAAATAATTTATGTAACTTTGTGTCACTTACTTAGGATTACTTAACTCATTCAATACACAATCACTATTATTTACTTACATAAAGCAATATTATTAAGCAAAGTATTTGTGGTTCCTAATGCAATATATTGCTTTCATAATACCAGAAGTATTAATAATCTTTAGACGTAACAATCATTTAAACTAATAGTGTCATCGGTTATATATCTTAGGTTTTATTAGAATTACCACACTAGTATTTAATAGAAATAGGTGAATGTTACAATGCAGCGGTTTAATTTTAAAATATTTTTACCACAGAGAAATCGGCAATTTAGTAGAAAAAAAACAGTTTTTTTTTTTTAAAGAATACTAGCAACGTGGGTCATACATTACTGGTATTCTTGTTAACCCCTCCAGCTAAGCTAAAATGCTTGTATTAGGAGTGGGTTCACGTCGGTAGTGCACTGGGTGGGGTTCGAACCCGCAACCACTTGACCGCAAGTCCGACGCCTTAGCCATCACGCTACCGCCGCTTAATTATATTTGCTGTTTACGTGACTCATCTCTCTCTCATGACACATGTTTTTTTTTCACTATTCACACATTGATTACATACAATACCTATCGTGCCACAATTAGTTCATAATATATTGATGTAACAAATAAAAAATATTTTTTAAGTTTCGCCTAAACCTGTTTGTCAATCCTCGACCTTACAAAAGTCCTAAACACAGTCAAATTGCATTCACATAAAAACCAACATCGTATTCGCATTCCCAAAAGAAAAACTTAAATGTTTATGAGGAATGAATTAGGTTCAAATTATTTAATAGAGTTGCGCAGAGGCAACGAGTTAGATTCGCGTGTCGTCACGAGCGCCGGCAGCGACAACCGAACTCAAATTGTTGATGGAACCACATTTTAGTAGTCATTGAACATAATCATCGTTAGAACATCTTGCAGAATTTTGCGAATATGTGCAAAAACTGTTTCAAGTCAATGACGCTATACGTTTTGGGTAAGATGTTGGATGCAAGTCCAAAACGATCAAGAGGTCTAGGAAATCAAGAGGTTTTGGCCTTAAACCCCACTCAGAAGGCAATTGACGAAACCCCACTCCTCACACAAGAACTCAGGTTAGTTAGAGGGGTTTTAAACGACTACTAATGTGCGACACACATAGAATACAAGAAGATTCTTAAGTAAAATGTAGTTATTTTAACTAAAAAGGACTTTTGCAAAGTTTTGTTAATTGTTCGAGATTAATAGGTTTGTTCTAAAAGATATATATTATCCAATCTACAGACTCCGGAACAACTCTAACTAGCTCTAAGTGTATTTGTATTAATTAATTGATTTGTAGTCAAATAACTATACAACAATTACAAAAGAAGTTTGTTTGAAAACTCAACTAGACCCCATTATCTTCTTCGTTTTTTGATAATTATTTATAAAATAAAATTACATATGTGAATATTTACCTACTATACAAAAATTCATAAAATTTCATTATAAAATAGCAATAATTTATTATCGTTACCATGTTATATATATCTAATATATATCCGATTTCATATATTTTATATTTTATGAAGACGTTTTCCATAACATTGTTTAATGTCTTGTATGTTATATCTATATGTCGTCTATTATATATATAATGTATATATACTTCGTGTATAATTGCATATTTTTCGTACATAACGTTTTTATAATTTCAGGAACTGTAAATACAGCACATGTGTGAGGGTGTGTGTTATTTCAGATCTTTATTATTTTCAATGGATAATGCGTAACTGTCCGAATGACTTAAAAAATTTACCTAATGTATTAAGTAATTTTGCAAGTTACGAGATTGCGTGTCTAGGTCTTTGCTCGAGGGGAAAATAAACGGTAGCTGGCCGTGACTCCAAATTGAAGCCTGTCAGATCAACAGTCAGAATCGTCTGATCCCATAGCTCGATTAAACTTGGTAATTGTGGGAATCGATTACTTGACTTCAGACTTTATAAAATATTTTCTACGTTATTTGTTAGTGCATATGTCATTTATATTGTCTGATTCCGTATTTAAACACTACATTTGCATTAATTTTCTATCAAAAATTTTCATGTCAGTCTGAAAACAAATCCAAGGATAATTTATTCATTACAGATGACATTATGTATTAACCCCAGATACCTAGCCTTTGTCATATCAATGAATAGTAGACAATAAATAATTATAAGTAGCATTCATAAGTATTCGTCGACGGCGACGGTAAATACTCGTAATATTAAGCATTGCGTATTCATCGATTCAAACGAAGTTTAGTTGTTTAGGTGTAAAATCTTGTCAATATAAAATAAAACTCCTGAGATAATCTAGTAAATAATAGAAAGTAATTATGACCAAACCATAATCAAATTTAAAAAAGGATGTTTACTAACATACTGAGGATCAATCAACAATGTAACTCTGTCCCTAAGTAATGTATTAGGCGAATAAAATTGATCCTTTCAAACCATTTTTTCCCACATCTTGCTAGGTCTCTGCCGATTCTGTTATCTCAATCATAAAAATAATCATAAATTTAAAACACCGTCGACTCCAGAATCCCGATCGAGAATCAGCGATTAGAAAAGAGCTGATGATCTTCGAACGGCTGAACAGATTTTCTTGAATTATATCTAAGAACACTCTCGATCAAGTCACCTTCACAACAAAAAAAATCACACTTAAATCGGTTCATTCGTTTAGGAGCTACGATGCTACAGACAGACACGTTAAACTTATAACGTTAAAAACGTTAAAAAATAGACCACAACTATCTGCTTGACTAAATCTTATGTTAAATGTAAATAGTGCAACTCGTTCCCACGTGCTTTTGATATTTTACATATTTATGGAATATTAGCTGTTGCCTGCGACTTTGTTCGCGTGGAAAGTTTAAAAGGAACCGTACATTTTTTCGGGATAAAAAGTAACCAATGTGTTATTCTAGACTTTAATCTATCTCTGTGCCAAATTTTATCCAGGCCCGTTCAGCCGTTTTTCGTGAAATCTCCATCCATCATCACAAACTTTCGCTTTTATAATATTAATAAGATAATGATCGTCACAGTACATTCATTGGCACTTGTAATAATTTGGCTTGGCTTTGGACAATAGAATTTTGTTTTAGCAATCTACTACCTACATCTCCATAAGTTTAACTGTAGGTATGCGAGGAACGTCACCAGTCTTTGTAGGCCCTAGCAAAATATAAAAAGTTGTATAATCGTTAATGGCGGGCCGTGTGCTTATACAATTAAATCTATATATAAATTATACTATAATATACTACTATAATATAGATCTGTGGCGAAGCTCGGTATGCCGTGATCAAGCTCTGTGCAGTTGGAGCTAATTGCAAGCTTTCCCGCCATTGCCGCTTCATTTCAAGATGGCGGCACGGGTATTGGAGTACGATTTCACGTCATTAAGACTAGTTATCGCGCGACCTGCCTTCTATCCTCTAATTATTCGCTACCGGTGCCTCCCAATGGTATGGAAATAATATTAGATATTATAAACTGGAAATATAATTCACTTGATCGACGGACGCTGACTTACATGTGGCGTAAAATAGGCGGACACTCCGTGAGTAATTACTTTCTAATGCTTGAGAAGCGTCGTTCGAAATACAATGGTGCTATTTGTTGGTTTTGATGTTTCTGGAAACAAACCTAATCTTATTATTGACAGTAGATAGTTCAGTGTAAAGATTTGATGAAGATCATTCTCGACAACATCGAACATCGGGAGCGCAGGTTATTCAGATTCAGTGCAAATATGTATGTGCATGAATATAAATATGGTATTGGTCTGGTTGTTTCAAAAAAGCATGTGTAGAACAAATATTGCAAACGCCTTAATTGGGATGTATGTAATATGTGTGATAATTGTGGAATATGTTCCAAAATATTATTGCATTAAGTAATTCTTTATGGAAACCTTCATAAGACATCTACTAAAAAAATCTAATTGGTTAGCCATAAAAGTCTGTGAAAACGGTTTAGAAAAACACTATATATAGTAAGTAGAAGAACGGTAGCGTGCGCGGACGCAACGCCCTCCGCCGAGTGTATCTTGGGATCCGTAATTACTGTAATCTGTAATCAAAACGCCAGCTATTAAACAGTAGCGATACTTGTTGATATGGACACAACATCGTATGGAGTATCTAGATTTTTTATATATTTTATGAACCAACTTCTTTTTCTCAATTGAGTAAAGCCGGAACGGAACGGAATCAATCTACTCCGAATACATGTAGTTTGAGACTACCAAATTGTACAAAAAAAAATCTTCTCCTAAACCACAACATCTGAAACAACTCGTTTATTAAAGAGACTAGCTGTGCCCCACGGTTTCACCCGCGCGCACCTTGTAAATCCCGTGCCCGTGGATTTTTCCGAAAGTTATTCTGCTATTTGAAGCGAAGACAAATCCGTTCTTCCTCCGTTCTTCCTACTAACATTATAAACGCGTAAGTTTGTGAGGATGTATGGATGGATGTTTGTCACTCTTTCAAGCAAAAACCACTGAACGGATTTGGATGTGTGGCACACATATAGTTTGTAACCTGGATTAACATATAGGATACTTTTTATCCCGGTAATCGTACGGGAACGGGAACTACGCGGATATAGCTAACCCGTGCAAGCTTCGATGGACGTCAAACATTGATCTTAATACTGAGTATTTAGGATTAATTTAATGTTTATTTTTTTCTTGTTCTTTCCTTTACTTTGTTGTTATTTTTTTTGCAGCGCATTCGAAGAAAGATTAGCAATATTTTTGGTTTTTTTTTTATATCTTGCTTAAAACTATCGTCATTTAGGAAATTATTTTTTTTAAATAAAATATAACATATATAGCTTTCTATACATGACAGAATTTTTATAATCGGTCTAGTGGTTTCGGATACTATCCATTACAAAGAAACAAACAAAAAATCAAATCTTTTCTCTTCCTAATATTATTGTAAACGTAGATTGTAGATATACTACATACTTCTAATAAAATAAAACAATCACATGTCTACATAATAATTATGAATAAATTCGTAGCAGATATCTAATTTTTAAAAGCCCTTGATATTTGCAACGACTCATGAAGTCATGACCAAGTAGCATGTCATTCGGACTGGCCTGTTGGTCTAGTGGTTAGTGACCCTGACTGCTGAGCCAGAGGTCGTGGGTTCGATTCCCACCTGAGTCTGGGTGTTCTTTGTGTTCGTTGTTTGTATGTTTGTAAAGTCCCCCGCGACAGTTGTCTTTAAAAAAAAATGTATCGAATGATGAAATAAAAGTGAAGTTATTTATAAATATAGGTTATATATCGAAGAATATCGGCAAAGAGTTAAAGATTGTGCCCACCGTCCGCTATAGACTTTACGGTTCTTAGGTTTGAAAATGTCAGACCATGCAAAATTGCCTCGCATCGTAAAATTTACTTACCCTAAGTTAAGTTTAGAACGCCTAGCATATCCCCATATAATAACTATATTCTCAGCAACATTTAAGACCATTTAAAATTTAAAGTCAGACGGAAACAAAACAGTCCGATGCATATTTTTTTAATTTGGAATAGTAGTAGTAAAACTCAATGTACCGTTATCACTTATCATGCTAACGAGGAATTGGACAATACTGTAATTGACTGTCAAGTCAAATCTTTATTAAACGTCCAAATGAAAAACCCTAATATCATGTAAAAAAATGTGTAGGTATATCATAATGACTTGTGACGGTATATTTTGCTGTCGTCAGATCATTTATTGTAAATATTTGTTTTAACAATTAAAACTAAATAAAAACCGTGCAAATAATAAAGAATTAAATTTTTCAAACTCTTATTTAATACTTTACTGCTCCGGCTTCGCACGGGTTAGCAAAGCATATTCTGATATTTTTTTCCGACATCTTCAACGGGGGACTTTGTTTTATAATGTGTAGTGATTTCATGAGTACTGTTAAATAGTTTACTTTAACCATAGGTAATTAGCCTATTAACTAATATTACACAGTATTGTTAGTTAAAATAAAAAGAAAAAACATGAAAATATTTATTTAAATAATACAATCATAGCATTGTATTTTCTGTTCTAATAAATATAATAAATAGTTAATGTTGAGAATTTGATTGCTGAATCCTTGAATGTAGGAAACGTATCATTAGAGCTGCGATACACATTATTATTCCAAGAATCGGTTCGTCTCCAGAGGCAGTAACTACAGACGTGGCGTGTGATGCCCGTGAGAATATGTGCGATATCTTAAGAGCGCTGATTGACGGAAAGTCAGTTTTGTTTGTACTATTTCTATACATACTAAGGTTTACAATATTAATAAAAACTATTACAATCGTTATCCCAAATTATTTATTTTTATATAAACCTCGATCGAACTCTGGGTTTATCATTTTTGCTAAATTATGCGCTTACGTCGTAGATTTTTTGTGTTGTTGTTTTCCCATTTAAAAAATATGTCGTAAGTAAATAAACAATTCAAAGATGATCACGGCAGTTACTATACCCCCATTTTTCTACCGACAAGTAAAAGGAAATCAATACATTTCCATCCGTCCATCCATTACACTTATATATGACAAAGTTTTAAAACTATCTAAGTACTAAGAAATTAGTTTTGTTTTCTGTAACACTAGTTTAAAATTTACCAAATTGAAAAAGTAATCAAACGACGGCACCACATTATATTTCTGTAACATTGATCGTATTGTCACCTTTGAAAGTTTACCTTCAATTATTATAAAGACATTTTTTATGGTCGACTCAAGTCGACTGTGATTGAACAATTAATCATGTCGATTACGCATGCGCCACATCACTAACACCGCGCGTTTATAGAGACAGCTACTTGAAAAGAAACATTCGGCCATTGAATGGCCTTTGTGAAGATCGCTTAATGCTCTTTTATGCTACGTTAATTAATTATATTTAATGCGGTCGTATATACCTTTTTGTCGCGTTTGTTTGTTACCTCGATGTATTAATATTAATCCTTTTTGTACACGGCTGATGAATCTCTTATTCGAGATGAATAAAAGTTATTCGTTTTGTCGGAGACATAAAACGACATTTTGCAATGGTTGACATTCTTGTTTTAGAATGCTAATGGTTAAATAAATTAATTCTGAATATTTATGATACCTTTTTTATGTAAATCAGGTCATAACGGCTTAAGAAACATCAGAGCACTCAGTAACTGATATGTTTCCTTAGAAAGACACCGGTCAGAAAGAACTTAAACTTAGTAGACACAAAATAAAAATTATATTAAAAAAAACCGGGTCCGCTGCAGGCCCGCAGAGGTAGATTTCGTGTTTTTTTTTAATTTTTTAGAAAATCTGCACCCAGTCCTCCCCTTTTGGGGGAATATCTCCCATTCACGAACTTAACCTTAATTTTTGCCCTATTGATTTTTCGTCCAAGTTTGAAAGCAATCGGTGCATAATTGCGACCTCTATCGTGCCGGTTAAATTGAGGTACATACATATATTTTAAACTTTTTAACTGGCGGTTGTTTTGGGGTCTAGGGGTCATAACTAGGCCTCCTGTGAAGAATTTTTTAGAAAACTCGACTGCTGGTACAAAACCAATCTTCGAAATATACCTAAAATGGTTAAATATAGATAATATTTACAAAACGATTCTTAAATATAAGACTACAGTTTGTTAGTCTAGTCTGTGCCATTAAACCATAAAAAGAAAGCATTCCTGTGGCCACTAAAATAATCAACGTCTTATAAAAGTGGATGAACAAATTTACAAACAAAGAGAATTTATTAATCGTCCTCCTCAGTGTACATGTAAGGAAGGGGAGATCAAAGTACAGCGCGCACGCGCCGGTAATAGCGCCCCAAGTGTTTAATAATTCAATACAAATAAAAGTTAAAGAAAGTAAATAGATACATAGAGACTGGCCTGTTGGTCTAGTGGTTAGTGATCCTGACTGCTAAGCCAGAGGTCGTGGGTTCGATTCCCACCCAGGACAAATAATTGTGTGATGAGCACACGATAATTTGTTCTGTGTCTGGGTGTTATTTATCTATAATATGTATGTATTTAGAAATATATAAGTAAGTTTATCAGCAGTCTGGTTACCATAGTACAGGCTCTGCCTAGTTTGGGATCAAACAGCCGTGTGTAAGATGTGTCGAGTTATTATTATTATTTATTATTACATACAGGTAATAGAGAAGAAATTTTTTTACAATTTTAGTTCTTCATTCAATATTTATTAAATGAAGAACTAAAAACTGTTGATCTTTTTAAACTCCATCCTTATAACTTATCCTTTGTCATTGAAAACAGGTCGTGTTATAAAATACTAGCTGTCCCGCGCAACTTCGTCTGCGTTTGTAATTTTTTACCGTTTTTGCAAACATTTTTCATTGATGTTCCACTCCTAATAGTTGTAACGTACTGTTATATAGCCTTCCTCGACAAATAGACTATCCAACACTAAAATAATTTTTCAATTCGAACCAGTAGTTACTGAGATTAGCGCGTTCAACCAAACAAACAAACTCTTCAGCTTTATAATATTAGTATAGATATACCTAACACACTAGCCAAAAGTAGAAGACAGCTTAACAACTGTATAGTAAAAAAAATAAAAATCGAAAATTGACTGACTGACTTACCTGAGAAAATGATATATTTACACATTTTATTTTCACACACACATACATCTCACCAATTATATAAATTTAGACCAAACGGCATTTATTAAACTTGGAATGGTGCAATTATTGTCATCATGTCAGGCAACCCAAAGAGCAGTCTACTGTATCCTTCCTCCAAAGGCACTTTGAACGGGTATAGACGTTATCAGTGCGCTTTCCAGTTCGTCCTTTTTCCGCAGCGATTACTGTTGCTGCTCAGAGGCCTTGGTTCCGAATCATTTCTTGTAGGGAAACGACCAGAATAGTCCAAGGAAAGTTATTAAGAACTTATAAAGGATCCATTGAATTATTTTAAGTCCTATAGTTTTTGTATAAATAAGGAAATATGTAGAGCATAATACATATAAATATCAACTAACTTCTAACAAAAAACATAAACATTACAATAACAATATTTATGCTATATTTATGTTTAAAAATAAACTTGTAATAGTAACTGTGTGTGTACTACGTCTTATTTAAAATACTTTTAAAGAATTATTTAATTTACAGTACCTAGTACCTACATACTTTACGCAAGAATACTCTTTTGGCCCACTTAGTTCAGTTCTGTTCAGTAAAGATATTCATTTATATGCATGACTATTTGCATTGATCTGGTTGTTTCTTTGTATATTGTGTATCTATTTACGAAAAAAGCACAAGTATCTAAGGCTGCTAATCCATGTTCTAGAACTCGTTGGTTTGGTCTCAAAGACGTTCGCACTGTTAACTGTTTTTTTTTAATATAAAATGTTATTAGGTAGGTACTTTTAAATAACGACAAAAAAACATGTTTTTTGATTTCGCCTAAATAAGGGATCTTTATTAAAAGCGTCACTATAATTTATGTTAAACAAAGTTATCGTCGACAATCATGTATACTTAAATGACGTGATAGATAGAATATGTGACAAAGATCAAGATTGTTCAAATCACACACCACCGGATCTTTTTGTCGTAAGTATAAGTACTTAGTTGACAATCAACATAATTAAACAGGTAGGTACGGTACTAAATGAAATAAAGAATGCACTTGTTTGATTTTAAAGAAACCCCTGGTTGAATCAAAGTCAAAAAACTTATCGCCACACAAAGTCAGTCTACATTTCCTAAACCTAATCATTTACTTCCAAAACAAAGTAGGTAATTCTTGTGAAAATTTAGTATGGTAATGTAATTTTTTATAAGCTAACCTATTAACTATTTGTTACGTTAAGCGGCACCTTTGTGGTCTTTAAGTAAACAAAATATTATTATGATACTACAGATTGCTAACATAACCAATATATCTTAGACATATGTCGATGTCGAGAAATATTTGCACAGTTTGTTTACAAAAAAAAAACTGTATGACGTAGCTAATGTACAATCAGGATTCAACACAAACAACACGCAACAAAGTTCTGCAAATCAAATATTACCTACTTAGTTGCATCAAAACTTCCAAATTCAAAATCCAGTGTTCCAATAATTTTATAGCATAGAGAATAAGGAGTTCATATTTTATAGGTTATTAACACATTCTTGATGAAGATAACGATAGTAGGTAAAACAATAGAATGGAGGCTTTTGATCGTGTAACAAGTGATTCTTAGAATTTCCCGCTACGTTTGTAAATAAATTCCCTTGATGCGCATCAAGAATACTAAAATATGCATCCAATAAAACTAACACGGCATAAACGCAATAAATGATCATTTTATTGAGCGTAACCGGCAGTTATAAGTGAACACCATTGGTGAATCGTCGCGCTCGTAAAATGGTCAAAGATGAATTGCTCTTAGTCACAGTTGAATAGAACACATAAATCCTGGCTTTTGAGTTTAAGGTCAACACAGACAGTCCAAAGATGGCGTTAGTAAATCTTAGTATTAATCGAAATGTAAATATGCGGCCAATGTGTTAAATTCTTCCGAATAATATCGCGGACATTCATAAAACGAAAAATTTAACCACGCGTGAAAATAAATAACCGATGACGTATCATCCTCTGTAGAGTTAGAGTTATTATTAGAAAATCTTATGCAAGAATTAGCACTAAATAAAAATACCAATCAAATTGACTATGACTATTTACAATCAGACATTGACAGCAATAAAACTTAACCACGCTCATCGGTATATAGTTCTGTTAAAATTAAGCTGATTATTTTTTTTAGGATTCCAGTTTTTTTCTAATAGAATCGAATTAAGCAAAATCTTTATTATGTTGAAGAATCCTCGAACAATATTCCAATTTCAAAGATGAAGACATAAACGCCCATGCAGACTAGACCCACTTATACAAAATTGAAGAAAGAATTATTTATCTCCAAAGGAAAAATACACCTGCCTTGGCAAACTACTCTTCACATCACTTTTATTTCCTCCACTGTTTTAGTGTCAGAAAAGACTACCCTAATTTGATCCTCGAAACAGTCTTTATTTTCCCCTCAGTAGTCGTACCCCAATAGTTAAAGGAGTACGAGGGTAGGTCAAGATATATTTTGTAAGGTTTAACAGTGCGTTTTACTGCTAGTAAATAATTAAACCACCTAATTTGATGCGAAGGAAGCTTTCTTTAGTGAGTAGTTTATGTGAAACGCGTCAATTGAAAGGCGGCGGGTACGTTTGTAATCATCGCGTGGAGATAAGAATGTAATTTGCCACAAGTAGTACCAAATTCAACTAACTATTAACCGTAAATGGAAACAGACTTATAAATAATGGAAGGAAGAATATAATGTATTACACAATGTAATTTTTCATTCCATTGAGTTGTAGATAGCCGTTTGTTTTTAATATACAGTCAAGTCAAGACGATAAGAAAATTATAAAAGGTGCACTGAATTTTCGTTCAGTATTCGGTATTTTAGATAAATTTAAGGTATTTTTATCTAGCCGAATTATTTGGATTTTTATATCCAAACATTAATTTTGTTGTATAATTTATAAAGGGAATATAATATATTGCATTGCATAATATGAATATTGCAGCTCAACTCAAGTCAGCATTCACTATGTGTTTTTTTATGAATATGTAGTATCTTAACTACCTATGTATGTAACTATAGAATTTTGGAAAAAATATTAGTCTTTTGACAGTTCTTCAAGAATCTTCTTAAAAAATCAGTATTTAGTTCATAATTCCCTTAATAACACTTCTTAAAAATATTTATATATTAACATAATTTTTAAGGGTTACTGGAGGTTGGTAGGAATTTCCCAGGAGTTGGCGGACCTTCGTGGGGCCTGTACTCGTGCCCGGAGGTCCTACACCCGCAGCCGGCGTCGTCACCGCGAGGAGGGTGAAGAGGACCAGCTTCATGAGGAGTACCGAGAGGCGCGGAAAACTCTGAAGCTGGCCATTAGCCGCGCCAAAGAGGAGAAGAGAAAGGAGATGCTGGAGGGCCTCGATCGTGACCCCTGGGGTCGCCCATATCGCGCGGCGCAACAAAAGCTCCGCGCGTCGGGCCCCCCCCTTACGGAGACTCTCCAGCCCAGCTTCCTGCAGGGAGTGGTTGAGGGCCTTTTCCCGCAACGGGCGGAACACATACCCCCGTCGATGGCCGTATTGGCCGGACACGACGCGGAGGTCGAAAATGAGGAAGTTCCGCCCGTCACAGAGGCGGAGGTAGGGACGGCTGTTCTACGGATCCGTTCCAAGAACACCGCCCCCGGGCCAGACGGGATTCCTGCCCGAGCTTTGGCCCTCGCCCTCGACCACATGTCGGACTGCCTCAGGGAAGTGTTCGACGCTAGCCTGGCGTCTGGATGCTTCCCTGACTGCTGGAAGAGCGGGAAGCTGGTGCTATTAACGAAGCCGGGACGGCCTACCGACTCGGTCGCGGCCTACAGGCCCATCGTGTTGCTGGACGAGGCGGGTAAATTGTTTGAGAGGGTCCTCTCTGCCCGCATCGTCCGGCACCTTGGCGAGGTCGGCCCCGATTTGTCGGACGCCCAATTCGGTTTTCGAGCGGGGCGTTCGACGGTCGGCGCTGTGTTGCGCCTGAGGGCCGTGACCGAAGAGGTAGTGAGCTGTGGCGGCGTGCTGTTGGCGGTGTCGTTGGACATCGCCAACGCGTTCAATAGTCTGCCATTCAGCTGCATCAGGGAAGCACTCCACTATCATGGAGTGCCAGGGTACCTGAGGCGGCTAGTGGCAGACTATCTAGAGGAGCGTACCGTCATGTACGAGGACCGAGATGGTGTTTTGAGTAGTCGGCCCATGTCGTGCGGTGTTCCGCAGGGGTCTGTCCTTGGACCACTCCTGTGGAACATGGGGTACGACTGGGCCCTTCGAGGCGACTTCCCCCCCGGGATGGGCGTAATCTGTTACGCCGACGACACACTGGTCACAGCCCGGGGGGCGAACTTCCAAGAGGCGGCGCGTTTGGCCACCAGAGGTGTCTCTCTGGTGGTCGGTCGCATCGAGGCGCTGGGTCTGCGGGTGGCCCTGGATAAGACGGAGGCCCTTTTATTTCATGGGCCTCGTCGTGGTCCACCCCCTGGCGCCTCCATCGTAGTCAAGTCGGTTCTCGTACCGGTTCGGGCCCACATAAGGTATCTGGGCCTGATCCTCGACGGTAGGTGGCTCTTCGACGAGCACTTCCGACAGCTTGCTCCGAAGCTGGTCGGCGCTGCGTCCGCCCTTGGGCGACTCTTGCCCAATTTGGGCGGACCCAGCGTCGCTACAAGACGGTTGTACACGGGGGTTGTCCGGTCAATGGCACTGTACGGTGCACCGGTGTGGGCGGGAGCTCTGACCGCCCAGAATAGGGCGCGCCTCTGGCGCCCTCAGAGGGTTATGGCGGTTAGAGCCATACGCGGATACCGCACCGTGTCGACGGAGGCGGCGTGCGCGTTGGCCGGGACTCCCCCGTGGGATTTGGAGGCGGAAGTGCTCGCCGAAGTATATCGGCGAACGGCTGAGTTCCGGGCGGGAAGCGGCAGTCGGCCCCCGCCCGAAGAGGTACGCGAATGGCGTGAGGCCGCTCGCCGAGCCACCATGGCTCGTTGGTCGTCCCGGCTGGAGGCTCCACGTGCTGGCTTTGCCGCCGTGGAGGCGCTCCAGCCGGTCATCGTCGAGTGGGCAGGGCGGCAGCACGGGACCCTTTCCTTCCGACTGACGCAGGTTCTTTCCGGGCACGGCTGCTTCGGGAAGTACCTGCACTCGGTCGCTAGGAGGGAACTGAGTCCCGCCTGTCATCACTGCGACTGTAGTGAGGACTCGGCTCAGCACACGCTGGCGGTTTGCTCCGCCTGGGCGACGCAGCGTCGGGCCCTCACTGCAGTCATCGGAGGGGATCTCTCGCTACCGGCCGTCATACGCTCCATGGCCGGTAGCGACAGGAATTTTACCGCGGTCGCGACCTTCTGTGAGGACGTCATCTCGCAGAAGGAGGCGGCGGAAAGGGTCCGGGAGGACGATCTCCACTCGGACCTAATTCGCCGCCGGCGAACCGGGCGGCGGAGGCGCGCTTACCAGCGCCTCATGCCGCCCTGAGTGTGGCCGCGGGTGGACGGGACGGGTTTTTCCCCTTCACCCGCTATAGTGGCCCCCCCGCGAGGAGGCGGCGTCCGCGTGTGCCTGGACGTCGCCTAATTGAGAGGTTTTTACCCGAAGGTGGTGCCCGCGCTTTTGCGGGCAGGCGCTAGGGGGGGTCCGGATGTCTTAATAAAAGCTGTTCCCGGATCCCTCCTACTTAGGGCGCAGTACGGCACACCGTGTGGTTTTAGTCGGTTCGATTCCGACACACCGCCCCACCGAAAACCCCGGTGGGGTGACGGCCCGAGGGGGTTTCCACACGCACAAAAAAAAAAAAAAAAAAAAAGGTTGGTAGGAATTTAACGTTCTAAGAAGCAAACAATACTCCAGAGCGATGACGAAAGCGTGCGTATTTTCACTACATAGTTTCTATAAACCGGTTACCAGCCCAGTCTGTCATTGATGCAACACAAGTGCCAATAATACCTACCAAAATCTCGGACAAAAGTGTCTTAGTGCGTGCGGAGGTACTCTCATGTACCTAACAAAGTAATGTCTTAAATATTTATTTTGTGGATGCCGCAGAAACTTTAACTGCTTAGAGTTCTCACTTACCTCTAAAACATCTTAGTCGGACTAATCCTGACTTACCTAGCGAACAGTAAATTTATGTTACAAATATTTATATTTAATATTACAAGTCCAACTACAACTCATTTCCGTGTTCGTGACAACATTAATTAATATTGATTCCAATTTACAGCCTATCCGATTTCAACCAAGAAGTCTTGAGGGAAGCCGTACAAATGCTAATGCGATAGTTAGCGAGGTATGGTATCAAAACCTTCGACTGTGATTATATTTTAATTAAAATTTGGAACTCGTTACCAGCTCACGTGTTCCCTTCGACCTATACCCCCGGGTCCTTTGAGCGGAGTGTGAAAAGACTGACACTGAAGACCACCATTATACTCGAACGTATCTTAGGCCACCCTTACGGTCTTCAATCTTTGGACCTCAATCCAGCTTACCATCAGGCGGGTTGAGGTCATACTGATGAGCTATAATTAAAATATAAATATTTAAAAATATATATATAAATACATATGTAAATACATAAATAATGGTATGATAAAGAAATATGATGTGCCTGAAAGTAACCAACTCAATCTGACTAGAATCACCTGACAGCGGTGGATTAACGCGGATTACAATAGAAACTTAATAATTTGCTAATAAGCTTCTTTTATGTGTGGACAACAAGTTGAACGTTACAACGAAAACTTACTATCGGTGAAAAATAGACACGACCAAGTAAGTTTACCAATTCTAACTTTGTTCCAGAGCTCGCACTGTTGCCTCTCACTCACAGTCATTCAAAACAAATAATCTAGCTTATAAACTCCTCACATCGAAATTGAATGCCTACTTTTAGTAAGAGAATAAAAATACGGAACTTGATTCTCTGATGGAAATAATTAGACCTAAATGTAGTATCTGAACCGGGACACGTAACAGGCACCCCTTCAAGCATCTCTCGTGTATGTATTTAAGGTTGATATTTCATTAACTCTTTTCTAAGGACACAATATTTGTTCAAAAGCGGTTGTATCGCAATGGCCAAGTTAAGGTTTATACAACCAAGGAGCTTAAAAAATATATTTGGAGGGATGGAGAAAACTTCTCTGAATCTTAGTAAATAATTAAAAAAATACAAAAAATAAACATGTTTTTCTAGAGATAACATGTGTTTTTTTTTCGTAGAGTTATGGCATAGATTGCTAACGAAATCAAAATAGTATCAGAGAGATGAAGATTGATTGTAGAAAGTTATTTCGGACGAAACTTCTTGTATTTCTTGCTTCAAATGTAAGATGACATCATGCAAGACGTTGATAAATTATGGATCGTCTGCAAATAAAAAAGCGAAAGTCTTCAATAATAATATAATTATTATTTGACTTTCTTCTGATATTGTTGTCCTTCTACCTTTAAGTAAGACCACCCGAATATTAATATGTACCTATCGATTGATTAAGCTTGTTGTAATCCCGTACATTATAAATCATATCTATACTAATATTTAAAGTCGAAGAGTTTGTTTGTTTGTTTGCTTGATCTCAGCAATGAATCTCAGGAACTACTGGTCTGATTTGAAAAATTCCTTCAGTTTTACATAGCCTATTTATCGAGGAAGGCTATAGGCTATATATCATCACGCTAAGACAAATAGGAGCGGAGCCGTGACCATAAACGCAGGTGAAACTGCAAGGACGGCTAGAAAACCTACCATTTAACCTCAGTTGCCAAGCTTAACGATGATAAACGCCAAAGAAAACTTAAATATAATACTCAAAGAAGAATAAAACCGGCCAAGTGCAAGTCGGACTCGCGGATGAAGGGGTGCGGAACCCTTCATCCGGGAGTCTGATTCATCGTACAAGATTTAATAGATACTATATAGGTATTTTTTTACTTTAGCGAATATGGCAATACAAGCAATGTGAGCATTTCAAGCGTCTACTTATCTTTATTATTAGGATACAAGCAAAAAACACGTTTCTAGTAGGGGAGCCTTTTTAATTTATTTTTATTTTCATTATATTTTGTTGTTATAGCGCCAACAGAAATACACATTCTGTGAAAATGTCAACTGTCTACCTACTGACATACAGACGGACGGACATCGGAGGCTTAGTAATAGGGTCCCGTTGGTTAACCTTCGGATACGGGACCCTAAAAACAAACCTCCCCTTCAAGCTTCCTTGAAAACTCTCGTAGGTACTAAAATCGTAGTCTATCTTCTACTAGCAAGAAGGGATAAGTAGTACACAGTTGTTGCTGTGATGGGCTTTGTTTTAAATAGTCTGCTTAATCAGTGAACCTATCTGGGAATAGTGTTGACGTATGATCATCATCATCAGTCTATCACCGTCCACTGCTCGACAAAGGCCTCCTCCAAAGAGCGCTAACTATCCCGGTCTTGGGCAATCCGCGTCCATCCGCTGCCAGCCACCTTCTATGATTGGTATTGGATAGGTGAGTTATGACGGATAATGTATTTAGAACTAGCTGCGCCCCGCGATTTCACCCGCGTAAGTCCCGATGCCGTGGGAATATCGGATTAAAAGTAGTCTATGTGTTAATCCAGGTCACCAGCTATCTACATATCAAGTTTCATCGCAATCGGTTTAGTAGTTTTTGCGTGAAAGAGTCCTCACAAACTTTCACATTTATAATATTAGTAGAATAAAGTTATGTTTTCTGTAGCCATGTCTCAGTGCTATCTTCCGATTATGACGCGAGTATTGATTTAAACGCTCGCTGTCATGTTGTATTGAATCGATAAGTCGACCTTACCGTAAAAGGACGATCAAATTACCTCGTAAACCTGAGACGACCAAGGGAGTAGTGATTTAAATTTATTTATTTTTAAATTAAAAACGTATCACGTAAATAATCTTCTAGATTGTCTAATTGACGTATTGATATTCAATTTATTTCGTTAAACAATAAAATTATATATATTATAGTATATATAGTATAATTATATATATATAATAATAGATATATTTGGTTGGTAGTACCAACCAGATTTGCATTCCTACGACATTAAAACTATTAATATATATATATTCATATAAAGAATTGGACGCTAGAAGCTCCGTGTCGGAGACCATTATATGAAGGAGGAAATTTTACATGTCAATACACAAAGCTCGTTTTAGTTTACGACGCATTTCATTTATTCGATGAGCAAGGTTAATTATTTTATTGAATAGTTAAGTACGTCTTACAGCTGGAGTCAATAAAGACAATGTGTTATAAAACTCATAAGCTATTAATTTAAAAATAAAAAATAGGCAGTCATGTGACTGCCGACAGAAGTGAAAACTTAAACGAAACGACGATCTTAAAACGTCACATTAGCAGGTTGGTGACATTAATTAATAAGGAGCTGACAGAACTCAATGTTTAGATTAGCACCCTCTAGTGGATCTATATATGTATTATTAGCGTGACGGTCATGAGTTCAGTGCTTTTGCCCCGTAGCAAAAGTGCGCAAACGTGCCCAAAGAATATTTAATTTAAAAAAAACCTTTTAGCATATCATTAGTCGTGACTCAGTGATAAAATTCACATCTTTTCTCGCATAATTCTGAGGGAACTAATACAGCAGTTCCTAAGAGACCCTGCATTTTGACCACCTATTTGTCCCGTGGCATGACGTAGTTTTTATGTTTGCGTAAAATCATCAGCTCTTAGATTCGACTCCTAATTTATTGTATAGCTGATGATATAAAATAATATATAACATCTGTATCAGGCATAGATGTATCAGGTACCTATCAATAACAACGCGTGGTACCATAAGTACACCGTATTTTAGGTTTGAAGAAGGTTAATAATAGAAATATACTATGGTAACACTCACCAATAAACACCGCACAAGTGACAACGCTAATGTCAAGTTTGTGAGTGCATGAACCTCTTAACACCGAGTAAATAATATTTCTTTTATTGATATTTTTGTTCTGCTAGTGTAAGAAACAAAGGAATTTACGTGCAGGTCATGACCGTACCCGAGCATGCGGCTGTATCAATCATCCCCACTCCGCCCACAACAAAGCTGCGATCGTGCATCTTCGCCATCATTCCCCTTTTTACTTTAATATCGCCTATCAGCCACGTAAATGATTATTTAGCGCATATTGCTAATGTGCAAACACAAGTTGTTTGGGGACCACCTGCGATCTAAGAATACTTATACGTAGAACGGAGAAAATTCTTATCTATTATTATGTATATTGAGTACGACAATATAGCGATAATAAGATAGTTAATTGATTTTCATTTACGAAAGCGGGGGACTGCGCGAAAAGTTTACGAGTCACGTGAGAGGACGGAGTCACTGTTACGTTTTGAGTTGGGACGGACGTTAAGCCCACTCTTTTGGAAGTCATCCAGTAGGTTCAGTATATATATATTTTTTTTTTATTATTTAAAAAAAAAAGACAACTCCCGCATTAGGAATTACTCCTGTGTCGCGGTTGACTTTACAAACATACAAACAACGGACACAAAGAACACCCAGACTCGGGTGGGAATCGAACCCACGACCGATGGCATAGCAGTCAGGGTCACTAATCACTAGACCAACAGGCCAGTCAAATACCTAAGTCTGTAATTAATGTGTTGTGTTAGTTGTGGTTTGAAATCTACGCCATGAACCCTCTATAAAGTGAGAGAGCCATGCTTCGGCAGCTTCTAACGTACTGAATGTACGTTCAGAGTACGATGTAGGTACATACATAAAAAAACGAGCAATTAAGAACCTTCTTCTTTTTTAAGTAGTTTAGAAATCAGAACACTGCGTGGCACTACAGCATGCATAGCCGACTTTTTAATTAAGGACAGGCGTGCACTGATCGCAATATCGGAACGCGATTATAATGTTCATATGACTTCAGGAAGACCCTCTAGTGCTGATACCTCGGTGTCAGCTTACATAACTACACACTGTTTGTTATTCATTCATTTGTATACGTCAGATTATAAATTGATTCACGTATAACTTTGTTACGGAAATTTTAACTTTTGGAAGTATCTTATATTTATATACTAAAATATTCTAAAAAGGTATAAAAGTGTACCAAGGTTGAATACGGTGGTGGTCAAGACAAATATTGCTTTTTATTAAACGTATTTTTTTTTTGTAATGAGCTAGAATAAAATAGCAACCTTGGACGTCATACTTTGCTATCGTCAAATCCTTTACTTTTATTTTAATGCTTGACTTTACAATTGAAAATAAAAACAAACGTGAAAATAGTAATGAATCTAATTATTCGAAGTCTTTTTTTAACACTTATTTTATGATAACTGTTAAATAAATTTATTTTTGGTTGTTTGTTGGTTAAAATAAATCCATCTTATTTCATATCCTTTATTCTGGCAAACTTGTCTTTAATTCGTAAGGAACAAAGGAAATCAATTTCCAATTTTGAATTTGGAATTTAAATTGTACCAACTGGGCTCATCATGGCTACGTGGCGAGTGCGATAGGATTTTGCGCCCTTGTTTGCTTGTTTATAGGGACCGATATAGTTGTTTATAGTCATGTGCTCGTTATCCATCTCGTTTATATATAAGAAAAGTCTTAAGACAAAACACTGACACGTCGAGAGACTAAGTTAATGCAGATCTACACTAAAGAAATGTCATGTCTATAATAAGGTAATTATTATGATTATTTATGATTTAAATCAAGAATCCTGTCGAATGGACAAGCGGACTTTAAAACTGTTTAATATATTCATGTATCGTCTATTATCTCTTTATTTTAAAGCTGGACTATTTATAATAATTTATTACATTTATGTTGTTAAATGAAGTAAAATGTGCTTTCTATAATAATAATAATTTGTTTTCTACAACATCGATAAACATACTTGGATATTCTTTCTGTATATACTTACATAATTCAATAATACGTACATAGACCTATTCTTTCATAAAAAAAATTGCAATAAACGGTAATCACCTGCGACCTTTAACATTCCAGTCGGATGCTGTACCTACTGATTTAGATTGTCATACTTCGTGCGAATCGAGTTAGCAGAACAGTTACGTAAAAACTTTTGTGCATTGAAGCTGTTCTATAAAAACATGAACCCAAACACTAGCCTCTGGCGTGCTCTGCTCATGACACATATCGATTAAAATTTATAGTGATATCTTGACATTTATAACAAGGGGTACCTTAAATCAAGATTTTGATTTATATATTATGTTGCATAGATTGATGTCATTGACTAAAACAAGCATGGGTGTACAGAGGGAGGAGTGGGGCTGCTCCCACGGTGCTGCTGACAACCAAAAAGTAATATATTTCTTGTATCATAGAGAGACATTAAATTCTTAACGGGCAGAAGTTTCCACCTTTTATCAGTAGAATGATGTTTATTTTGTATTTATCAGTCCATTAACGTTAGAAATAAAATTTTAAAATAAACATATTGTATGACTCAGTGCGTTATTTCTTTAGCTGGCAACATTGCAAGCCGTTAGGTGGCAATGTTTGCAATCATTTATTTGCGTATCAGTCTCAATAAATTTGTATGACTAACGTATATTACGTATCACATTAAATAGTACAATCATCGATTTCAAAGAAATTTTAATGAACACTCATGCCTACCGAATTCATTTTCATTTTAGCACATTAATTGTAATGAGTTTACACCCCGATTCTAATTAAATTGATTGATTTCATAAATAATCGTGACGTGAAGCTAAATGCTTGTGTTAGGATTCCCGGCGATGTTCCGGATGTCTTAATAAAAGTTGTTTCCGGATCCCTGCTATTTAAGGCGCAGTACGGCACACCGTGTGGTTTTAGTCGGTTCGGTTCCGACACACCGTCCCACCGAAAACCCTGGTGGGGTGACGGCCCGAGAGGGGGTTTCCACAACCAAAAAAAAAGAATTCCCGGAGATAGTGTTGTATTATGAAGTTCAAACTCGCAACCTCTAGATTGCCAGTTAGAAGTTCTTGAAGTAATGCACAACATTTTTCTATTCCAGTTGGAATTTATTACCTCCTATAGGACTAGTTTAACATGTTGGAAGAAAATACTTTAAATATAGTACTAAATGTCACCTGATTGTGCTAGTGTTGATAGGGAACGCTTACCGCTGACCTTCAGAAATATTTATTTGCTACCTTAGTAGCATGGGTAAAGAAATAAACTTGTTATGTTTTGATTATTTCTGCAAACGTTTTGACATAATATTACGACGTAAAAGCAATAAAACCAACACTGCTATTTTATTGCAATATAATTAAACTGTTGGTTTGAATCCAATGAATAATCTTTATCCGTAACATTGTACTAAGTTTATTGCTATTACTTCTGGAAAATCATATTTCGATGTATAAAACATGGTCACATGATTGATATTGCGCTTCGTACTAACGTCAACTGCTTTAATATACTCGTACTGTGACATTGTGTTTACTATGTATATCATAATATCGTGTTAATACATAAAATATTTTATGGGAATTTTCCATATAATGTGACTAGTCCAACAGACACCTAATCTATAATAATTGTGGCCTTCAATGTTTCGACCTGAATTTGGCTTTCCATCAGGCGCGTTGAGATGATTCTGACGTGCTTTAATAATAAAAAAACACAGGGTGTTACATATTGTAGTGTCGTAAAATTGACGTAAAAAGCTAACAATTTTAAGAAATTCCTGATTTTAAACACAAAACTTATATGGAAACTGACAAATTGAACTTGAAAATTTATCAATAAACCTAAAATTATTCGAAAAATTAAATTTATTAATAAAATTATTCCTATTTATATTTCGTAGGAGAGAGGGTTGAATGAAGCTATGGGTATACAATACCAAGGATTCTGATGAAATGTCCAGGTTATTTAAAAAATCTCTGTACAAAAAAATAAAAATCATTGAAATTGGCATGATCAAAATCATAATAATAAATATGTTGTATAAAGATGTGCACCTACTCTAGGAAAACCATTTTCCACAGAAAAATAAATTTTATAAATAAATGTCGATTGCAAACAACGCAAAAAAATTTACCTACACCACCGGTCTGTAACACAGAGTATAAACTTACGTCTTCCTCACTTCGAGTTAGACGCAGACAAACAGCCTTTTGTTTTAGACCTTACATGACTAGTTACTAGTCTACTATAAGTACCTTTCGTAACGACTAGCTGGATTAAGGTGATTCTAAACTAAGTGACAAATGGGTAGATCCACAGAAATCTTTATTTAGATTTCTGTGGGTAGATACCTATGCTTTCGGCTAAGTCGGGTAATATAATATCATAAAAGACTGCAAAAATTGTCGTTCAGATTTATTTTTAGGTTATTAATTTATTTTATAATACTCAAATTAACCACCTACCTACCTAATATACCTTCATAATTAAAAACCTAACAGCCCTTCTAGGATCGTTTGAAACCATAAGTCTGTTCTTGTAATTAATTTGTGTTCAATTAATAATTTTATTGTACAGTCTGATAAAAAACTTGGGTTGCTAAGATTCGTTCAAGTTTTTTTCTACGGACTTTATACTATAGTAAGACTCGTCCTACGATACCCTAGATCTAGATAGTCAAGATGTTTAGACGGTGTAAGGCAATTCCTATATCTTGATGGCGTCCGAATCGCCCACAAAAAAAAATTAAAAGTGTCAATTCTGACAAGTCTCCGAATATATTTGTGTCCGAGTCGTCAGCTACCCGTTTCGATCGCATTGCGCTGATCGAGGTCGGGGGAAGTTTTTATTACTGTTATTGCGATTAATCCCGGTTTAAAATTACATATGAACAGAAGTCGCAAAGGTTAAAAAATAAAATGTTTCTAGTAAACGTACAATGTAGCACGCCAAATGCAATCAAAATCAACAACAACAGCAATCAAAATAAGCATATTGCAGTAAATTGGGGGCCATAGTTAATAAATTAAAATTACGAGCTATAGAAGATGCAGCATTATGAATACACTGAGTATAATATTTTATGTTAATGCATTATGAAAGCTAGATAGAAAGGCTGCTTGGCGAGCCAAATGAGCAATTGAATCTATGCAATTTCACCGAGGCTGGATTTAAATAAAATGCGCCCAGTACTGCACCGCTGTATCATCTATCCGACAATTTGGGTTTGGATGAATACTATGCAAATCAGACTCTTGTAATGACAGACAAACATACTTCATCTACTAATGATTAACACTCTAAAGATACCGACGCATTTCCGCTGTATCTATAAAAGGACATATCAGATATTTTGAAATATATTCTATGTGTTAGATCGAGAGGTAGACTAAATAGTATGTTCCTATGTTCCAGTCCTTTGCTTTTTCAATGATTTGGTATTCAGTAAAATTAAAACCACTTGATAATGCCAACTTAGTTACCTGAGTTCCAGATCTCTAAAAAATTACGAAAAATGAGTTACTATGAATCATTTTCAACTTTGCATTTCATGACTCATGCCACTTTGATTAAGATAAAATTACCTATTTTTACCGTGCGCATGCACCGATCAAAATAGTGACTGGTTTTTCGAAAGTAGATAAATTACTTCAGTAAGAGTGTGATGAATAGCGTCCTTCACGAGTAGGTAAGGTGTGAAAATAACAGAAGATTAAAATGGAGCATTACAAATAATAGAAACTCAAACTTTACAAACGCAAAGTGTATTTTATGTCATTTATTTCTAGGAGGTAAGTATCTGCTCGAGTTGGAACCGCTCCACCGAGAAAAAGCTCTTAACCCTACATAAGATCTTTCTTTTTTCTTTTTTTTTCTGTGTGTGCAAACCCCCTCGTGCAGTCACCCCACCAGGGTTTTCGGTGGGGCGGTGTGTCGGAATCGAACCGACTAAAACCACACCGTTGTGATCCGCCGCCTAAAATAAGAGGGATTCTAGAACAGCTTTATTAGGCGCGCAAAAGCGCGGGCACCACCTTCGGGTAAAGACCTCTCTATTAGGCGGCGTCCAGGCACACGCGGACGCCGCCGCAGCTGACCACTATATATCCCCACAGAAGACCACGGTCAACCAGTACTTCTGCTAATATAATTAAATTCTAGGAACATTATTACATTTCGCTATCTAAACTCAGCATAATTATTTAGATACTTTTTTATGTAAATACCATGCATCCAGACCAGACGTATTCATGGTTACCTCAAACTTGTAGGCATCTTTAATGTGCAAGTAGATTAATTTCCTACTTACTATCTTGTTGCACATCGATGCGATCGATCGAACGATTTAGTGCTTCACACCGACTTTTAATCTCACCGCGATCGCAAATAATATAAAAGTGATAATCTATAAATACATTACAGAACACAAAACCGTTAACCAACATAAGTTTGAAGCTTTAATCAACGATATTAATAAGAATGCGATATTAACCACTAGGGAAGGTATTATGGAATAAATTGTTTCTGAATAGTATGCGGGCGCCCGCGCACACAACGTCATAAGCATTCCGTGCATAGAACATTGTAAATACGAAAACTATTTTAATCTAAAATAAACTTAAAAGTGTTGAAATAGGTATCATTTTGGATTTATTGAATGTGCAGGAATTTGAAATAATGGAGAATCGTAATAGTATAATTTAGTACTTGATAGAAATATATATAGTATAGTGATCGATAATGTTTTGCTAAGAATTGCTACGGGTCGCATTTGTCAAGCATGTTGTTAATTATGTAGCGATTACTCTGGACATGGCAAATTAATGGCTATATAGGTATTTAAATAAAGGTAAAAAATATATTATAGTAAAATTTGGTTTCTTTTTCAACAGCAGGTAAACCTTCCATGGAAATAATAAATGACTTGACAAAAAATACATTATACACATACATACATTTATACATTATTATTTTTAAACCGATAAAAATCGTGTAAAAATGTACAGGACTGCCTGTTACTGCTAGAGGACCTGCATAAACTCTCTGTCTTTTGTTCAAACAATAAAATGCAGCTCAGCTTGTCCAAATGTAATACTTATCCTTTACTAAAAATAGGAATATCATTGTTTATGATTATAATCTACAAGGATTGCCTTTACAGAAGGTTGACTCAGTTCGTGATCTTAGTGTCTTACTTGATTCTAAACTTGATTTAGACTTACATATCTATATAAATAACAATGAATCGCCAAATGTGTTGCTAAGCGCAAAACTCGAGAAAGGCTCAACCAATTCGGCTAATTTCTTTTTTCATATTTTCATTAAGGCACAGGGGAGGTTCTTATGGATAGAAAAAACGTAAAAAAAAAAATAAAAACAACACTTTTCTTTTCCCATACAAACCACAGAGTAAATAATAATTAAAACACAGGTCCCCCGCTGTCAAACATTTGACGTCGTTAACTTTTGACAGAACGAAGTCGGTCGGGGCAGCTAGTTAATAATATAATTACCAAAGCTTATAAGATGTATGTGTTCGTCATGAGATCAACAATTGACTTTAAGAAGTCGTCCACATTCATTCTTTAGTACAGTACCCTCATTCGCTCTCAACTTGAATATGATGTGCAAATTTAGAGTCCCGTTCACATTAAATATGTTGTTAGACTAGAAATGGTTCAAAAGAAATTTTGATGAATGAATTATATATGTCACCAGCCAAAATTACCAAACACAGAACTGTTGTATAAGTATAAAGAGTCCAGGCGTGTCCATTTGATGGCTATGACGTTGCACAGCCTTTGTAACAATAAGTTCGACTGCTCTAATATAACAAACCTAATATGTGATGTTGTGCCTAGAACGGTGTATCGCGGGTGCGCGCGTGCCGGCTGTTTTACACCGTAAGGTGCAAAACGAATTCTTGTGTGCGTGCGCCTATGTGCCGAATTCTAGAAACGTATAACACACATTTCCCAGATCTCGAGTTTTTTTCTGTTCCTTAAAATAAGTTAAAAGATTAACTCGCGATTTTTTGCCCTGTAAATAAATTAATCTATCTACTAATACTTTCGGCAAATAGGTACTAAATCAATTACCTGCGCGTTTTGCGTATATACTAAATGTTCACTCTCAATTTCTTACTATGCCTGTGGACATTGGTGTGGGTGATACATTTTTTATTATAGTAAGACAGAGCGTGTCACTTTTTTTTGTCCCAATAAAGAAAAATTAAAAAAAAAATGTATGAAAAAATTCACACACGGCAGCAGTGAAACTTCAGAAAAGTAGAATAAATTTAATTTCAGATAATTTATAAAATAGTTATTAGTCAAATTAACACAGATGTGTTAAATAATTAACATAAATAAATTAACCAACGAATTTTAATACGCAAATGCACAAAAATGATACACGTAAATGTAACACCACGTGGACTGTGACGCATTTTCTGAAGGCTTCTAGTACGCAGGCGCAAAGACACGTGCTAGCATACGAAGATTATAGGAAACACTGTATATTTGTATATGTTTGTCTCTTTTTAGTGTGACTTTTTCGATTCATCGAATTTTTCAAATCTGAATGATTTGAAAATTCGAAAAAAAAATGTTTTTATTTTCTTGCAACATATTTTTAGTAAAATCAATAAACACTAAAGTATGTCCTACTGCTGCGAATGTTGATATCCTACGCTTTGACTTTTATTTTTCTAGCCCTCGGGATCCTCTAACCCCCTATGTTCTATTCTCTACATCATTTTGTGGCTAATCTTAAATTAAAACTACGGCTAGCAGTTGTATTATAAAATGTCATTTTTTACTAAGATTTTTAACAAAGCTTTTTCAAATCCGCCTTCTGCCTTAGACAGTTAGATTACGGCAGGAATGGACATTATTTCTTTAACCTTAAAATAATATGTCTTTAAGCGTGAAAAACATTCCTGAAAATAGGGTAATTTATGCACTGAAAATCAAATCCAATCAAGCAATCAAATCAAAATCATTTATTTCAATTAAATCCATTACAGGTATTTTTGAATTTTCAGGAGTAGTAGTCAGTCAGACTAAGTCAGTCGCGAAGCTAGTTGCTAGTAATCATATATCTCACTCTACCACTCCCCTGTCAATGTCATCCAGGCCTGAAAATATCCTTGTTGCAGTATAATTATGGGATTACTCATGAGGATTCTACACACGTAAATAAACCGTCAGAAAATGCTTTGCCTAAGATTTGAACATTTGGCTCAACAGTTGAATGCAGCATCCTAATGTAATCAGTCAATAAATTTACAGGTTAAAATATATTAATTATAAATACAATAAATGTAGTTGTAATATTATTAACGGTTACATTTAAACATTCATACCAACTACCATTGACCTCAGTTTGACTCATGAATTTAATGTAGGTACCTATAAAAACTCCTATAATTTGATATTACACTCTACCACCAATCCGGACTAATAATTTAAATAATACGTTACTCTGTTTATCGGTTACTTTTTACGACAAAAACTTTAATAATTCAATATTTTAAAAAATAGGCTACAATTTTACGAAAGTCTATGATTAAAAGTCCCTTATATTTTGTGAAACCGCGATACAAGCCTAATCGCAAATACCTCAATGTAATTTGGAAATTTAAAACCGAAAATTAATTACAATTTCTTTCATTCTTAATTTAAACATGATACTGTTAGTACGACATCCGGCTGTAGAACTAGTGCGCTCGCTTTGACACTTTATAGCCATTGCGTATGCGTTCTAGCATTCGACGCATGCGCAACGGCATCTATGATTTTTTAGGGTCTTTATGCATATTGCCGTGAAGTGGACGATATTTTATTTAAAAAACAAGTGAATGAATTTTTTTCCCAAAAATCATTTAACAATAATTTAATTAAAAATACTAGCGGCCACATTTTGATAGGCAGACTGGTAGATATATAATCTCCTCATCATAAATTTACGTAAAAAATTGGTTTTTAGCTAATACTCGATGAGCGCACTAATTCTACGGTCGGATCTTAGACCATGTACAAAGCTATATTTTAATACAGAATAAATAATAAAAATATGACCATAAATTAGAGCGTGTTTTTTTTTTTCATCTGAAGCACTGATAACCCTAAAGTTCAACATCTAGAAGGAGTAAACATCGAATGAGATGCGAATACATCATGATCAGATAAGAGCCAGATAGAGGGGTTATTATTAGTATAATACACCTCTATTGTGGCTGATTGTAACTACTTACTTAAGGTCGTCACCTCTTACTATGTTGCATGCGCGTATGTGGAAAGTAAGTTTTCTTTCATAGATTATTGTTGGCAATAGAAATTGTGCGTGCAGTAAAATTCGTGATTTAAAGTTTTACATTGAAATAGTGAGATGTGTAAACGGGCTTTGGTCATTTAATGGTTATAGCACGAGTAGCCGATACCTGCAGTTTCACCCGTGTTATTATTACTTTACTACTCCGTTCCTATGGACGTCGTGATGACGTTCATAAAGAGACTATGTATTAAACAAGTTGAACCTGAGATTTGCGCGTACAAGGAATCCAACTCTTCAGCTCTGTAATAATAGAATAAATGATGAGGCTTGTTATTTCTTAAGCTTAAACCTTTGCCAAGTTTGAAATTGGACTGACAATCTGAAATGCCTTCTTCATTGCGAGTTAATTAAAAAATATATATATTTCTAAAACGTTTATCAATAGTTACATTCCTAAAAAAATATTGTGGATGTCTCTGATATGAGCCAGTTCTAATTTCAAAATGCTAAGACTATAAGATACTGGAAAACTACTGGAGAACTATAAGATATTGGAACGCATCGCAGGTGTGTATTAAAGTGAAAAAAAAAATTAAAGTACTTTACGGAATTCCAAATGTAGCAAGTGTTATAGTTGTTTGTAGTGCGGAATACCAATAATACAATTTAGTATTTGTAGCACCATCAGTTACTCAATTATCACTACTAAAACGGGAGAAAACTTGTGCGCTGTCCAAATCCCGATGAAGGCAGAATAAAGGCATGCTATTATTTTACACATTAATCCCAAGAAACTTTTTAAAACTTTTTTATTTTGCGGTCTATCCTTTTCATAATCTTAATTTACAACGTTTTTTATCAATGAGCAAAATAATAATAATATAGAGTGAATATAGTTTTTAACTGCCAGAATTAGGAAGTATTAGTTACCACTATTGCTTATGAATGTATGCCTACACATGACAAAGGGTTTCGGAACTTTTCGAGATGAGTGACCAGTAACCGCTTAGGCGCATATTGGACGTATAAGTTATAAAACCTTATGAAATAACTGACTCACTAACATTCGCGTTTCACTGAATACCATCGCAATATCGAGTTAAATCCGTCTTAGATCTTAGATAATTGTAATTGAACGATAGCGTTACCCGGCGCGGTGGCGGTGTGACGAGGTCCCGCGATCCCACGCAACCTTTCCTTTATAAATATTGAATGTCAATACGATTATTTACAACAGATATATTGAATATAAATGAGAGATAAAGGATCAAGTTCGATTTCTGTGTAAAGAACTGTGACAATGGTTCTTTTGTCGAGTCAGCCATTTTATTTGTATGCAAATTAAAATCTCCAACAAAAGGTCGTTCGTGTCGAATAATCAAAATATCTGAATATAAGAAAAGTATCGATTTGATATGCAGGTTCGCATAAAAAATACAAAGGGCAGGAATCAGATGTATGTAGGTAAATGTGTATAACATTAATAGTCAAGTGAAAAGCGCTGGCAATCAAAAGGAAGACAATACCATGAATAAAGATGCCTCGAACAATAGAATAATAGGTACTCGCAAACACGTTACTGTAGCTGCTTCTGAACTTTATAACCATCGAAATACGGTTTAAGATGCTAATTTAGCGAAGTGGAAATTATGATCTTTCGCATATTTTCTCCAACATTCAATTCAATTATAGAATGTGTCAAACTGTCATGAAAATTCTATCTATGGGTTGTTAAAATTTAAGTTTCATTCAGTTAAGACGTAATCTGGGTCAAGAGATGAATACATGTATGTATGTATTTGAATAGAACACCCACCTTAAGTAATAAACTATATTGATATAAATGTGTCAGACTATTGGAAATTTATTAAAATATTATACAAATGTACATTGTATATGATTTATAAGCAAAAAAAGAGTATTACCCACTTATCAAAGGCTATGCTTGCATTTTGATAGAAATGGATAAGAGCAAATCGGTAACTCGTCTTTGTGAAAGGAACACACGGTTTTAATAGTCTTCTCCGTCTCTCTTTTCTTTCTCATTTTATTAAAGACATCATTTTATTTATAAATTTGAGTTGTATAGACACAAGCAACATTTGACTAAAAATCAATTTTTATAACAAGTATTTTCATGTGGATCGACTTTTATACGGTTGATGACCATTTAGATAATGATATTACAAAATGGTATTAGTTACTAGCCGCTGGCATGTAAATTATTCTCATTTTCATTACTGTGTAAATAAAAATGTTAGAGAAGGTACTTCGTGATGGTCACTTATATGTTCTTTACTTTAACACCTTTGAAGCTGTAGATTTACCAATATAGACAGTTATTCAGCGGTCCTTCATCTGGGTGTACGTATTTTGTATGCGTTAATTGTTCATTTGTCAAACGCGTTACAAGAATACTACTTTTGAAATTGTATTAACTAATAAAAAAGAAACAAATATTTTTAACAAATGTATTTCCAGAAATATGAAGTTAACCTGTAATCAGTACCAATGATTTAATAAAAACGTGTGAACTTTTTTTTCGACCCGTAGAATTAGATATAAGATGACTGACCCAATTGGCCACCTATCTATTGTGGGACACGGAGCGCACGCGACCAGGTAGCGTCGCCGCGTTGTTCGTCGCTCCACCTGGCAAGTGTGTGCTACTCATTGTGGAACAAGTGGGTTACGTCAGCAGCAAAAAACTTAACTGTCAAAATATGACAAAGGTAATTAGAGATGGCCATTTAATATATCAATAGACATATTCGCATAGTGTAGTTATATGACAATTTTTATTTGCCGTATGGCACAATTGGAATTGTAACGGTTGGTACTTGTTTGTCAACTCTAAAAACTTTCGTAATCAGTTGAACATTTTGTTGCTTAGTGTAGCTTGGGCTTGGGACAGGCACAGAGATTGTACGGCTAAGTCTCTGCTAGTTAAATACTTAAAAAAAGGTAAGCAAGCCACAATTGTGTTAACATCAGCAGGGGTTCCTAAAGTATTGCTTAGCTTTTTCATAATATAATCAACACATCATCATATCAGCAGTCTCAAGAGAGATTGTACTTTTGAAACTATGGAATATAAATAAAGATTGCGTTTTATTCTCATTAATTAATATCAAATAGGTATGGAATTTCTTACTTACCAAACGAATAAATTATTGTCTACATGGTGTGTAAATAGCATAGTTTAATATGTACATTTATTTATCTATATTTAAAGTAAACTAGAACGAAGCTTAATGTATTATTTGAAATGAAGCCAAATTAACACAACTCGAACATTACATAATAAAATGATTCACGATCAAAAACCGACATAGCATTCGCTTGTTCTCAATATTCTTTCTTTTAATTAATGTTCTTTTCTGTAGGTAAATGATTTAATAGACTATGTAGCGTACGAATGTAGGACTGAATTAACTTAGTTATCTAGAATCTTCAATCTTATCGTCCTGATTGCAAAATAATTTTAAAATGATAATAGTTATGTCTTTGGAACTTACCCGACAAAACCTAAGTGAGGACCTACGCATAATGTCATATTTTTTTGTGTAACTTACTCATATTCTCATTACTCATATTATATAACTCTTTTTTCATTACCTTCTTAATAGACAGGAGCAATACTGAAATTGGAGAAAACGAAGGAGGAGAAATGGTAGAATCGAAAAAGAAAAACCATGTAATATCTTATATATATGTAAAAAATTGTGTAAACGTGGAATTTACATAATATTTTCTTATTTCAAATATTATTATGACTACACGTTTAAATTTAAGCCAAAGCCAAAATAACTGTCACAAAACTAGATTCTCAATTTTCAATACTGAGAATTCTCCCGAATAAAATATCTACAGGCACAGATAATTAAAATTAATGCAAACCGCCAAGTGATGTTGTCAACGCGAAAAAATAAAATGGTGGAGCCCGCCAATTATTTCAATTAATGGTACGTCGCGGTGTCGACAGGAAAAGGAAGTGTGCGTTCGGGATTTGAACTAAGTATAGTCCGCGATTGTGCACTGACTGACAGCTAGGCTTGATTAATTAATTCGTGGCCCTCTATTCGCCCAGTGGGGATAATAAATCGTGCGTGCTGGCCTCCCGTGAGTTGTCGCCGAAGCCCGACACACCACTGAATAAATGATTGAGTCAAACGCAAACATTATATGTGTCGGGACTGCGAGACAGAAATAAACGGCTAATGATGTGTTATACAGGTAAGCGATAATAAAGTCTTCAGATCTCGTTACTTTAGATCGTTAGAATGGTCGGATTGTTCATTAATTCTCAGATCCGTCTGGCGAAATGTTTGGATAAGTTCATATCTACTTTTCTTAAATATTTTGCCTTTTGGTTGCTACATTTATACGTGATATTTAACCTTACTAATATAGGTATCAACTAGTAATTTTTTTTTGTTAGTACTTCTATACCCTTTTAGTTTTGATCCAGCTTATAATAGTATGATGTGTAGTACACCCAGATGATTAAAGCCGCTTAAAACATTTGACAGCATAAGGGCTTAGATAGCTCCTTCTGTTTTTATTACGACATCGTGGTTAAAAGACAAGACAAGAGTTTGGTTTTCTGATACCTTTATAACATTCACTCACACATGCACACATTCACGTGTGTACCATTGATAGTATAAGTTAAGTCACTCACTAACTGCTATCTCATACTACTCTTTTTTAAGCTTTAAGCAAGCTGTTGCTGACACTATTCTTACTTATATTCCTATACGATATATCTTCCACTTCGAGAAATGTTTTTATTGTTTGTTTTATTTTAAATTGTAATTTGTAATGTATATATAACGATAATTTACTATTATACGCCCAAACGGTTTGAAATACTATGACTTACATAATATTTAAATAAAACCTTAAGTTCTGTTAAAAACCATATCATAGGAAAGAAATCCTAAACCGGTATGGGAACACAAAAAATGACCGGCAAACTATCAATACCATTCGTTTTCAAATCACAAGTTATGAACATCCACAAAAACAGTTCCGCTAAATAAACAATATGCAGTCAAATTTCGTAGAGCTGCCGCAGATGGGTCCTTCGTCCTGTAATAAAACAAGCTTGAAACCGAATCGCAGCCGAATTCGTTATTAATAATCATAACGGCGCCATTTTGTAAAAGCCGCCGCACACGTGTGGGGTAGATGTCGCCAAACATGGTTTGTCTATGGTAAGGCAAATTTTATTTCTGAAATAAGAATATAAATGATGCATTTCAAATAGATGGGAGAGTTGAAATTCTGTATCTTTCGATTTAAATTTGAACTGTTAAAGTACCTATTTATATAGGTAAGCGCTTTAAAGCATTTAAGCTAATTTATCGTATATCTACGCTTTTTATTAAACCTGGATTAACCTACTGTATTTACATATTATGTAGTCAAACAAGCCTATCGTCCATAGGCACTAGTCCATGTGTAACATGATAAAATATTTAGGTACAGGTACATACTAGATACTTAAATCATAAAAAATACAGTTGATAATAACATTTTTATTACAAGATGACGTCTAATGCGCAATAAACCAACAACAAATAAGCAACTGAAAACATAAATATGATCATAATATAAATAACATTTAACAAGCTAGAAATTTAGAGACAAGCTGAAAATGTTGTCTTAAAAAACGCTTACTCACTTTATTTAATTAATTATTAAAGTCATGTAGGAGTAAGTTCATGTGAAAGACGAATAAAGGCACAGACAACAATATACATATTACATAGATAATAAATGGTATTATTAAAAACATATCGATACACAAACTTTGTAGGTACAAGTACATAATATACCAAGTCTATAAAATGTTATAAACGCCTCAGCGGTGCAATTGTCGGATAATCCCAGATGTCGACCAGGCTTGTTAACAACAATGAGTTTTTGTTGGCAACAACCAAAATACCACAAAAGCTTGTTACTGCGTGGTGTTTTTATTGTTTACATGCAGAATCATGGACATTCGTAACAATAAACACTAGTACGTATTCTATATTTAAAATGTATTAATATAAGTAGTGGTGCAGAATGACAAATAACTTTATTGTCTGGAAATAAATAATATATATTAAGCACGTGAAAAATAAAAAAAAAAATAACGAAATGAATAACATAAAATGTGTAAAGCTTTATAGTTTTTTCTGTCTCAAATGACTAGTTTTTTTACCTTCAATGACAAACAAACACTTTCCGCTAAGTAGTTACTGTAACGCTTGCAACACACCAGAGACATCTTATTCGTTTGAACATTGACTTTGCAAAGATAAAAGTCGCTTTACTTTTAAACGCTTTAACGTATTCAGGCGACCCTGTTTGCCGCAAGAAAAAAAAAACAATCGTTTTTTATATGCAAAATGCAGCAGGTACTTTCACGTCGACTACAACTTTGGGCAGATACCCATCTAAGTACAGATTCTCTGTTTTATTCATTATACGCTTAATCTTAAAATATTAGTATTCAAATAATAAGGAGAAGTTAAGAGAGGGAGATTAGTCTTTAAAAATGTCACTTACCTTTTCTTGTCGAAGAACCAATCTATAATAGCCACCAAATCGATGAACCGGGTACAGTGCGAACGACGTTCGACAATTTCGTCCGCATTGTACTCAATGTAAAACAATATTTAAAACTGATTGTTGGCCTAACTTACTAACCTTTCCCTCTTCAGAATTTATCTTTAAATACACAATTTATCTTTAATGTATAATATAATTTATCTAGGTTTACTTAGGTTATATTATAGAGAGGTAAAGCTTGTGAGTTAGGATATTCGGGGTAATCTCCGATTTTGAAAATACTTTTATTGTTAGATATCCATTTATTGAGGAAGGCTATAGGTTATATAACATAACGCTACAACCAACAGGAGCGGAACATCAATAAAAAAATTGCAAAAACAGGGCAAATTTACAAACGCAGAAGAAGTTGCGCTTGTCAGCTAGTGTAAGATAAATTACATAAAACTTTTCTATTGCACTTTACATAGATACTATCTCATTGTCTGTCAACAGTTTGTAATAAGTTATTTATTTTGCTATTAATTACAATGTACGAAGTAAATACAAAATAACGGTAAATGTAACACGAGTACGACAGCAAAGCGTGTTGCGTGAATCATGTAACTTCCATCATATTTAATCAATTCTGTATCACCCAAAAGGCTTCAGCATAGTCGTAACAATTAACTAATAAATTGTGTCTTAGTAAGAAAAGATTATGGAAGTACTATCTATAGATAATTTAATCAAAATGCCGAGCATCGCAAACCCTCTGTGGATTGCGATAGCAAATTTAACACGAGATTTTCGAAGTTATCAAATCCACTTCCATTTATAACAAACTAGCTGCGGATTATCCGGATAAAAACTAGCCTATGTGTTAATCAAGGTCTCCAACTATCTACATACCAAGTGTCATCGCAATCGGTTCAGTAGTTTTTGCGTGAAAGAAAAACAAACATCTATACATCCATACATAAACAGAACAAAGTAACCTTATATTTCAATCATTCATATTAGGGACAATATTTACTTTTATTCGTATAAGAAATATTATAAGTTACGGACTTAACTTTTAAAATATTTCCTATATCTACATTTAAAAGTATCGATAAAATTAATTAGATTCAATATCCTTGCTTTGACGATGATAAGTTTAGGCACTAGTAATCATTAATTCATTATTAACAAACATGAGATAAACTTTTCCAAAATCATCATTAACTTTCTTTACAAACGCCATTACATTATTTGTTTATCACCGTAATACATATCAAAATATAAGTAAGGTTCTATCTGACTGCACGAATGGCGCAATGGTTTAAGTGGTCACCTCGCCACTACGCCGCGAGTGTTGTGAGCTCGAATCCCAAGGGCAAAAATTTGTGTGGTCCACAAATACTTGTCCCGAGTCTGGGTGTTCTTGGTGTCCGTTGTTTGAATGATTGTGAAGCCTTCCGCGACACAGGAATATCCTAATGTCTTTTAATTAAAAAAAACAATAAACTTTGATATTTGGATATCTTTAATATCTTTGATATTGTATTTCTTTTCTATAAATATTATAGCTTACCTAGGCACTGACTATTAATATATATTTCTACATATATTTTTAATAATACAATAAATAATAGGTATTTAAATGATATCCTAGATGTACCTATATTATATACATATAAGTATTAAAATAGGTCTCAACACTACCGCGACAACAAAGATGAACAAGAACAGTGTGATAATAAAAGTTACATATGTTTTGAAAACTACATAATAATGTATAAAACTCTTTCTATATTTGTTTTAATTTTCATTGCTTTTAAATAGATTTTTGCTAAATTCCGTAAAAAATATTACATTTAACTTAATTACAGACATGTTTATACTTTAAACAAATTTGTTTGTAAAGCAAACAACCAGATAACAAGTTCATCGTCCAGAATTCAAAAGTGTAGTTTAATAATAACTTTAAATAAGAAATAAGTGTCTAAAAGTTGTGATAAATGTAATAATTTATTACTAATAAAAACTTTATCATAAATAAAAGCAAAATTTTGTAAAACACAAGTGTTTAATTATATTAGAACGAAATTATACAATGTATTGTTTATAAACAATATCACCAAATTACTTTATTAAATACAATTACAACTATTATGACCACCACACATGTACAGAATATTGTATTTAATAACTTACATTAAGAAACTTGACTGTTTTAAAATTATTATGGCTTTTATGTATATTCTCTCTCTCTGATCCTATTTTTTTTAGTTCTTTTTCATGCAGTTCTTTCGTATTTTTCTTTCCCGTTACTCCATTTTTTTAGATCAATATTAATTAATTCCTGAATAATATAATATATGAAAACAAATCTTTAACTGTAGCTGAGTTGTTTATATCTACCACAGGATAAAGAATAGACCGTTTATTGCACGCGTAAATGATTAAATATGATATTAAAATCACAATTGGTACACTTTTCAAGTTTTATTTGTAAGAAGAATATCTATAGATACATGTTTTGCAACAGGCCTATGCACCAAAGTCGAATGCTATGCCTACTGCAATGTTTTTTATTTTTATATCAGTCTTCTTGGAGCAAACTTAATACTCTTTACGATATTTTCTATTGCAGTTTACCAATAACGTGAGTTAAAAGTGATAATTATTTACATTTTACGTCGTCACAACTAATAAACTACATTGAGACCTGTTTTGTTTTCAACTACCTACAGTACAATATTGATAATATACAAGACCACCAAAATATATTAGTAAACTAGTGTAAATGAATATCATATCCAATCCAAAACATATTAAGTCACAAACATGTAAGTGCACGGTTGTCATAACAACCGTACGCGGTTTAGCTTAAAACACTACGTTTAGCATTGTCGCAACTTAACCTACACACTTCTAACTCCATATTAAAGGTACTATCATCAGCTTGAACCGTCAATATAAGCTTAGTATCGCGTTGACAACGTAAACGGCACTATCTTAAGATGTCGAAATTTGTCTTATTTTCGTTTTGGCTAAAATATGCCAACATAGTTTAGCAACACCTAGGTGTGATCAGTGATCAATCTTGATAAGAATTGTTACACACAGCTGTTAAACAAGTCAAGGGTTATCAAGTAAAATAATTAAACTCACCACAGGACTGTCGTCGCCAAGGTCCGAATCACGGTCGGCGTCGGCCATGGCGTACGCCGGCACCGGCTCACGATTCTTCACCCGAATCTTGGCGGCTTCACTGGTGCACGGTACAAGGAATAAGCCACAGGGGCACGTGGTCGGACACTCGCGTCTCACATACAACGGTGCGGTACGGTACAGATCGCGGCGCGGGCCGTCAGCGGCAGAACGTCGGGACGAGCGCTGCGTGAGCTCGCACGGAATGGTATGCCGAACCACTCCGCCGATCGCCCCTCTATCCGAAGCCCCGCCTTAAGGCGTCCGCGTCACGGCGAATCAAACCTCGCGATATCAAACTGATATTTCTGCCCGCACGCTCCGCCCGCTACGGTTATATTGTTTTTATTCAAGCTATAAAATAATCGCACGGCATTGATCGCTCTTTGTGATTAATAGCGATAGTGAAACGTGATATTAATGCGCCTTAATCGCAGTTTCGTTTGCGCACCTTAATGAGCCTGTTAGTGTTAGTTTTGTAGCTATATGGGTGCTGTGATTGATGGATCGAATGAACGGGCTCGACTGTTAAATGAACAATACATTCAATCACTAATCATTTTCTTTTTAATTGGTTGTAGAATATTTTGAGACTGTTTAATTATAATAGCTCTAATTACCTATAGAGGCAGATAACTGCACCACAGTTATGTTTTAAATGCCTTTGTAATGGAAGCTCTGTCGCGTTGATGTCTTTATTTAGATAAATATACTAGGTAGGTAGGTATGTTTCCTTAAACGTTTATATAATATTAGTTTAGTTGAAGCTCATAAACATATTTTCTAACTAAGTGTCTATTTAATAACGTTTTGCAAAAGCAATTCAATTCATTTACAGTTAATCACTAATTAATTTTGTTATAAGTTCCTAAAATATCAGTTACCTACTTAGGGTAGTCTTTACCTAAGTTATAAATAATAAAAACTCAAAGGTAAAATTTGTGCATTTAACTCATTATACTTAAAAGTGAATGTGACGCATTATCATCCCTCGATAAAACAATGAAGATGATCTAAGGATTGATTGTGACCTATTTTGATCTACTGCAACTTAAAAAATAACTGTTATTAGATAGTTTTAATGTCAGTTATTATATTACCTATAGCTTTTACAAGAAGTCTTTGTCATTATTCAAAATCAAAATTATTTATTTCAATTAAACCAAATATACCTGGGTAGGTGTTTTTAAATTGTCAGGAGTAGTAGCCAGTCAGACTATGACAGACGTGAAGCTAGTTGCCTGTGCCACTCCGTAGATACTGTAGTGAACAACAGGCAAGAAACTCTAAGGACACTCTTTTTGAGCATGTTTTTCACATTGCTTATAAGCTCAAAATGTAACATAGTTATCATTGTAAAATAAACACAGTCGCGCAAATTACTTTTATATTTCAGTAATAGCAGTCCAGAGATGACCAGCTCCGACCAACGGCTCTCGTTACAAGCATGAGGCACGCGTCAGCCATTGTCCACCTCAACCATGTTAAAGGGAGCCGAACGACCCAACTCATACGCCATCATCGACAGGACTTCTAGGTGAGCATGACATACTCAGAACTGTAAGGCAACATAGAAAATTTACTTAATATGCTATTAACTGCACAGTTCTCACATGCAGGTACAATGCAATATTTTCTAAATGCACATTAAAAATTTATAAAATATTTATATAAGAAAATATGTATCAATGTTAACATTGAAAAATACCAATAAATAGATAAATAAATGTCAGATAAACACTAGTATAGGTACAAGTGAAAATTCTTCAGTCCGTCTCATTGAGTCTTAAGACCACCACTGTTGCTCTTCGGTGCCAAAATTCGTGAGGTCACTTTTTATAATCGATTAACCATCTACAGTTTCGAACCTAAAAACAAACTTTATTGTTTTTACTGGCTGTAAAAGCTCAAGGCACATATGTCAAGTCACCGCAAATGTTGCGAATGGAGGACATGCGTTTATTTACATCCCAGTTCAGAAATTATCAGTACGTGCATTAATTTACTACACCCTGTACTTATACCTATATCAAACAAGTGGTTATTAATCTTAAAATTAGTGTTAGCATTCACGCGCAGCACATGCTCCATCTCTTCGAAAGACTCAAAGTACACTTTATTGTATAATCGGGAAGGTGAAACTATGAAAATCTACCTAACCACTACGGTTATATAAGTTGAAGGGTTTTTAGCATTGACATCTGCTTGTACCTGATAGCTAATCTGTTTATACATACTAACACAACAGATGGTCAATACGAAAAAAAGCAGAGCTGGTAAAAGTGCCCCACCTTTCGAAGAATTGAAATGAAAAACTGAACGTAATCGGAACAATTTTAATAAGTAATCAGACTTAACCTTTGGCTTAATTTGCATTACAAAAACTATAAAAATCTTTTAAAATGAAAAATAAAATAACCGAGATCCACCAATTATAAAAGCTAGGGTGGGGCACATTTCACGCATACGTCTGCCTCAACTCATTATGCACTCTTTTTTACTTTGCCATTTTTTTGCTCCACACTTATTGCATTTCTCTAGGTGATTTGTACAGTTTTCGTGTAGTCAGCCGGAACACTGTATACACACTAAATTCAGTCACTTTTCTTCTACTCAAGTGTTTTCATTTTCGTCTTAACATTCTTCGTTGGGTTCGCTAAGTTATAACTTATAACTCTTCGTTACTTGTCGAAGAAGAAGAAAAATCTTTAGGAAAAATTTTCTTACGTTTTAATGGCAGTGCACTAGCTTGTTTTATTGCGACTTTTGTTTTTGCTTAAAGAGTTTACGAGTTGTTAAATAACTTTCAGACTTGAAGGCTTTTACGTTTTGTTTCCTTTTCCTTACTTCTTGATGAATAAAAGCAATTTACTTACTAGGGACTTATAAATATTTAGTTGTTGCCTTGCAATTCAACGGAAGCGTATGATGCGGTTATCTGGACGTCTTGATGTTGATCTATTGAAGATGTGGATTTATTTTGTTAAAAAAAATCAGCAGTATGTTGTATTGGATTATTAATTGGCTACCCTTGGCAATTAACGTTCCAATAGGTACGTAGGCTTTGGCCTTCGGCCCATTGCCTAAAAAAATTGCACTGAATTGTACATTTACACTTAACGGAAAACGTTATTGCATGTATATTAAAGTATTCCGGATGTCTTAATAAAAGTTGTGCCCGGATCCCTCCTATTTTAGGCGCAGTACGGCACACCGTGTGGTTTTAGTCGGTTCGATTCCGACACACCGCTCCACCGAAAACCCCGGTGGGGTGACGGCCCGAGAGGGTTCCCACACGCACAAAAAAAGGCCTATAAAAGTATAAGTAGGTTAGTTTTAGATAAAATTTAAAGAAAGGGGTATTTCAATAATTGATTCCTTTAAGATACAGTGAAAATAGATACAAAACAAATTCGCATTATCTTACTTACCTTTTAGTGTCTTTTGTCACTTAAACGAATAAAAATCGGTGCTGTTTTGTTTACACGGCTGCCATACTGGTGTCACTGACCAGCTGAGGCTAAATTAGCGCCAAATTTGAAATGCATCTATGAGTTTTGTAAGTGGGGCACGTTATCGACTGGGGCACTTTTGCCGGGTTTACCCTAAGCAATATGATGTGATTCATACTTTATAAATCTGTTACGATTCATTAAATAAAACCACCAACCATAACAACATAACCATACAAATTGGAATTTATCGTGTTTTCGTTTGCATTTTCGGAATCAGTAGGTGTATACCTTATATGTCCAACCGAACACTGTATCCCGGCCTCTGCAGGTGTTTCCACATACTGCTCCCCAAAAAAAAAGGCAATCATTCGTCATGTGAGCAACATGAGTTCTGCCGCGATTATTGCAACATTTCTCTGATGATTTTCCTTAGTGCAACATTTTTCAATCTTATCCAAACTTCCTTGGCGGAAAGTAAAACAAGCTCTTCTAGAACCTTTCATTGTTTAAACGTCAATTGTAACTATCAGTCTCTAGGAGAAATAATATATTATGTGGTTTAAACGTATGTAATATATAACTACCTACTTATTCAGACGAACAATAACACTGCAAAGTTGGAAAGATTTCATAAAAATTGGCAACAAATGTATACAACACGCAAGTTTCGTTTGAAAGTTCATACAAGAAAAGTCAACTTACCATCTTACGTACCTACTTACCTAAGTAAAACGACTCGAGCCTCATGGCAATGGTTTTGAACTTTGTAGGTAGCTTACTTGCCCTCCCTTCCCCTATTATATAAAATGTCGTGACGACATAGAAGTGCACGGTTTCATTGTATTTTTATAATTACAGCTGCACGATTGTGTGGAATTCTGCACTGCTGCAAGAGGTAAGTTAGCATCCTGAGCCGTATTGTTGAATATGCAAATGTTATAATATATCCTGTCTCCAAAATAATTACAGATGAAAAGGAAAATCGTTAAGTCAGGGTACATGTCTAGAAAAGTACTAATTTATTTAATCCTGTAGGTAATATTGCAAATACATACGTATCAATTTGATGTGATAACGCAGTGCTTGAAACGGTCACCACCAAACGTCCTGCCACTCTTTAGAGTTACAAGTATCAGGGGCGAGTCCAATTCAAGTCAATTCTTTATTTAGTTACTTCGTAAGTTTTTTACACCTATGTTGATATTTTAAGAATGCATACTAATGTTTTACATAGGTGTAAACAAGTTAAAAGAAAATGGTCTCAAATAAGTCAGTCATACAGTCCTTCTAAGTAACAAGATAAAGGACAATTAATTGAGTTGCATGTGGCATGTAGCATGCGATACACTAAAAAGGTTCAAATTAGGTAGATTTAAAAAAATTATAGCCGGGCCAGTGAAATAAAAAACCTCATCATGTTGCCGAAAACAAATTCAACTAATTTATTTTTATGGCCAGAATAACTTGATTGATGAAATCATTGTTTATTGTTGATTACTTTCAATGTGTAAGCGTGGTCTATTTTTCAGTTGGTGAGATTTTGATGTGTTAAAATACAAAAATCTATTCATAGTCGTGATAGAAAAGTAGTTAGCAATGTAAGTAATTCCTTGAAAAAAAGTCCCTGAAAAGGATTGGACTGTATTTCCCTAAATAACTTTTGAGATTTATTTGTCAACATGACAAAGCTGCATATTATGTACCCACCGGGTACATAATATGCAGCTTTGATAGTTTTATTTCCTTGATTTGATTGAATGCTTTGACCTGGATACAATGCTATTTATTATTCTGACACAATATATACTTGTACAATTTGTACATATGTAAGTTTAAAAAATAAACCTTCATTGAATAAGTTGAAAATCAAAACTGTTCTTGTTTGAATTTCCAATGATTCACTAGAAATGTGGTGTAAGTGTGAAAGAAGTAAGTAATGATTAATTCATAAGGTAACGTCTCGCCATCTATGCTAATTTTTAAACCCTGATGCAAAACGGGTGTGTTCATTTTAAAACTAAACCTAACCTTTAATTGGGAGATCCATGCTTTGGTACGTATGGGCCGGCTCGACCTGAGTAATACCACGGCCTCACAGAAAGCCGGCAGTGAGTGAGGTTACTGGAGGCCCTAACTATTCCCTCTCCCTCCCTGCACACTCCCCCCTTCACCCTTTACCCTACTCCCTCTTAAGGGCCGGTAACGCACTTGTGACTCTCGAGTTGCGCGGCGGCGGTAGTCACTTACCATCAGGTGACCCGTCTGCTCGTTTGCCTCCTATACAATAAAAAAACACATTTTCTGTCTAGACATTATTCTGTAACCACAGAAAAACTGTTTTTGCTGGTACTTCGTCAGAACTTCATGGAAAGGCGAATAGGGTTAAGAAGTTGCGAGTAACAAATATGGCGTTGTATAAGTTGTTGAGTCTCCAGAGCTCCTGGTCAGGGGGGTAGATAGGTGGAGCAAGGATTAAGTAGCATTGCTCGTATTTTGTGTGTTTATGGACACTGGTAACGGACCTCGTCGTGCCAACTTAATGGTTTATGAATAATAATTATCGTTCAAAGTAAGTATCACCAACTTCAATGCTCCTAAATCTTTATGAATTGTAATAAGCTGCCTTAATATACCACCCTTAGAAGTAGCTTTTTTCAAATTTAAATGAATAGATCCATCTAAATTTTGAGTATCAAAAATTTAATTAAAAAAATGATTGTTGAAATCATTTACAGACATTACGTAACATACCTTTTTTATCGTATGAAAACCCCCACGTGTCATCACCCCACCGAGGGTGAAGTGGTATGTCGGACTCGAACCGACTAAAATCACACGGTGTTCCGTCACAAATACACACAAAACAAAATTGTCAAAATTGGAACCTCCTCATTTTTGAAGTCGATTAAAAATTTCATTTAAATTTAGGTACATTTTTATTACTCACTTTTGAGTTGGCCTAATGTCAATTGCTTATTACCTTTAAATAAATATTTATTTTTCCGATGCAGGGACGTTCATTTTTGAAAAGTTTTTATGGTACTTTATATGCATTATGACGACCATAATGGAATCGCAACCCGTGAAATACTAATTAATTAGTAGTTTCGGTGGCTATCTGAGGTCTTCAACATCAGTTTCTCTTCACCAAATGGAGGTCATCAAGGTGCTTTTCGGAGGGCAAATGCATGAGTTACTATAAAAAATACCCAAATCACTATATCGCCCGTAATATTTGAAGATTTAACTTGATTTTTCCAGGATTTCATCATTAGATCCTGAACTGATGACAATGGGACCAACCAAGAATTATATACCCTTTCTAATAAAAAACAATTTGCCAAATCGGTTCAGCCATCTTCAAGTAATCGGGTAAAATATATTTAAAAAAAGATCCCGACGAACTGAGAACCTCTTCCTTTTTAACCCCCGAAGCAAAAAGAGGGGTGTTATAAGTTTGACGTGTCTGCGTGCCTGTATGTCTGTGTGTCTATCTGTTGCATCGTAGCCGCCAAACGCTTGAACCAATTTGAGTGCGGTTTTTTTTGTTTGAAATGTGACTTGATCGATAGTGGTTTTAGATATAAATCAAGAAAATATGTTCAGCTGTTCGAAGATGAGCTCTTTTGTAATTTCGAACCGGGGGTATTTTAAATTTTAAATTCATGATTATTTTGTAGTGTAGTACTACTAGGCTATTTTAAATTCGATGTTTGAAACATGAATTGTATAATAACATCAATAAATCTATATATATAAAAATCAACGTTTGTTTGTTTGTCCTATAAGCGTTGATCAGATTGTGATGAAACTTTCTTAGGGTGTTCTGGGGACGCCCGCGAGGGTTCTTGGCCCAAAAAATCTATAAAAAAGGCATTGCAATGCATACCGGGTGCAGTCAGTGATTTAATGAAATATATAGCAATATCCAGTTAGTTTTCATTTAATTCAATTTGTAAGAATTGAATGTGTATGGGTCCACTCCTGCGCCTATCACCTTCTTAAGGGATAGTTAATTGAAGGGATACTTCCCAGTTGGAGATTCATATCTAAAACTAGCTGCCCCGACAGACTTCGTTCTATCCAAAGTTATTGATTGACGTCAAATGTTTGACAGCTGGGATATGTATTTTAATTATTATTTACTCTGTGGTTTATATAGGAAAAGAAAAGTGTTATTTTTACTATTTTCCTGGCAATTTTTACGTTTTTTCTCTCCATAAGAACCTTCCTTGTACCTTAATGAAAATATAAAAAAAAAAATTGCCGAATTGGTCGAGTCGTTCTCGAGTTTTACGCTTAGCAACACATTTGGCTATTCATTTTTATTTATATAGATAAGGCTGCGGTGTTCGAACGTGCAACCATACCCAAAACACTACATTTGTTGGACATAAACTCTAAAGCCTTTACTGTAGTGAACGTACAGTGCCTGACTGTAGGCTTTCAGAAGTGTAATTTTAACTTAAACACTCTTTGAAGAAAATGTGCGGGCAAGCATAATGCATCTGACAGTCAATGCTCAACGCTCTCAATATCTAAAGCATCTTTTTTAAGGTCGTCTTAACGAGGTGCCTTAATTATTTAGCTGCCAGCTGTACTGAATTAAGATTGAAAGAAATTTCGCGGAGTCGGGAGGAAGCAATACAAACACTTAACATCTGTAGAGTAGGACTATAGGTATAAATACAGACAGTAACAATTAATACAACCGGTAGATCAATCGCTTGTCGAACAGTGCAAGCGGTGAGGCGTGGTCTAAGTTATAAAAGATTTCTTGCAGACACTCCACCGTAATTACAATCTAAGATTAGAAGAATAGTGTGGCAACACTAACGCCTGCCAAGTTTTTCTGCAAACCCTTCATCATCATCATCATTTGAGCCATAGGACGTCCACTGTTGGACACAGGCCTCCCTTAATGACTTCCAAGACTACCGGTTGGATGCGGCCAGCATCCACCGACGTCCTGCGATCTATACCAGGTCGTCTGTCCACCGCGATAATGGACGTCCTACGCTGCGTTTTCCGGTCCGTGGTCTCCATTCCAAAACTCTTTGGGCCCATCGACCATCCGTTCTACGTGCTATGTGCCCCGTTCATTGCCACTTCAATTTTGCTGACCCGTTCAGCTATGTCGGTAACCTTCGTTCGTCTGCGTATCTCCTCATTTCTGATTCAATGAAACCCTTGCTCCCTGCTAATTAAAATCCTCTAGCAAGGATAACAATAAAAGTTAAGAAGTAACACTGATTGGACGATTGTCCTAACATTTTAGCACGTAGCCAATCAGATTTATTTCAGTTTCAGTGGTCTATAAACAAAATGTGTTATTTACTTGTTTTTGGGCTTAAATATGAAAATAGGAGATATTTCACGTAAAATATCAATTAAAGATTATATTTCTTATAACTAGTCAATTTGAATTCGCCTTCATCCTGAAAAGGCGATGCACTTAATTGTTGCCATTTAGCCCGAGTTAACCATGACTATCTATTACCCAGACTACATTACCACAACACCCGGCTTTGTTTTAAATACCTATTTAGGATATGGCCATAGAATACATAATAGTACTAGCAATATCGCTTAAAGTAGTAGGATATATGGGATGGGATATTGTTTATACAATATAAGTGGGACAGTACAAATACACCTTCATTTGTAATAAGTAGTAATAAGAGATATTTATGTCACAGGGTATATTTCTAACCGCTGTTCATAGTAACTATATAAAACCTCTTATTCTATAAATGTCATTATCATGTTTGTTTCTATTTCATAAACCAATGCATTTATGTTGTAGGTTTTTTCATTTTGTCTATTTTGTTTTTTGTAATTACCGATTTCTGGCGTGGCAACGCATGCCGTGGCGACGCGTCGCCACGCAATATGATGGTATATATATTATAGTGTGTACGATGTGGCGACGCGTCGCCATGCGGCATCGACTGTGCGATTCTCTTCCACTCGATCCGGCGTTAAGCAATCTCTCTCGCTATTGTATTTAATAAAAATAAATGTTTATTCAATAAATAGTCATCGTTATCTGGAAAAAAAATCGTAATATTTTATTTTATCATTATGACATATTTAGTTCATCTGTTCTTTTCTGCATATTACTTTTACAAAATAATGTCGATGTTTCACATCTGCCAGGCGTCCCGTGACGGCTCACTTTTTTTTTGTTTATAATGTTTTATTCATTTACTCTGTAACCCCTGTTCCCCATTCTAGTGAGTTTTCATTTCAGCCTTCAACCGTATAAAAGCTTATTTCTGAACCATTCTTATTTCCCAACCGACCAACCAAAACCTTCGGTTACCACATCGACGAAGAAGGCACGATGAGTGTGATGTAACGGATCTTTACAATCTCAAACGAATCGAATACAGCAAACCAGAAGAACCCCGCTGGGTAGTCGGGTAGAGCGAGTGGAGGGCTCTAGGCGCCAGGTGGTAAGGGCCAGCCAAAAAGCCAAATTCGAAAAACAATTTTTAGCGGATAATTTGTTAATTTCAATTCTAATAAGCATTGATGTTTGCAGTAAAAGTAGAATTTTGAAATTTTGGTTAACTTATGTATTATGAAACACAATTTAAGAAAAGTACAGAAAAGAAATGGGTCCAGTATGACAATCTCGCTCTACCCTGAGTCCAGTCTAGTCGGCGCTGTATAGCGGTGTCGCACTGTAAGGATCTAGTTACCCGTACGCCCTTTGCTAATTAGAGAAACACACAACCCAAAACGAAGGCCTCTCTCACCAGAACATCAGTCAGAAGCAACGTCTCCTCAAAGTATATTCATATCTTCTGACTTGATCTTATAACTTGAACCATCGTTTCTGTAATCGCTCTGGGCTGATTGATGAACCCACCCCTCCCGTTCTTCACCGGGCGCAGTGGACTCCCCCGCCGTTTAGCCCGAGTGATCCATGACTATGAGATCTATTACCCAGACTACATTACCACAATACCCGGCTTTGTTGTTTTATTTTACATATTGCTCATTAAATTTTGCTTATACCTACTGAAGGTATTTTTTCATACAGGCCATAGAGTAATAGGAAGTAGTTAAATACGGAAGTATCATCCTACTAATATTATAAACGTGAAAGTTTTTGAGGATGTGTGGATTTATGGATGTATGGATGTTTGTTACTCTTTCACACAAAAACTACTGAACATATTGCAATGAAACTTGGTATGTAGATAGCTGGAGACCTGGATTAACACATAGGGTACTTTTTATCCCGATATTCCTATAGTACCGGGACTTACGCGGGTGAAACCGCGGGGCGCAGCTAGTATAAATATAAATATGATCGTGATAATTCTAATACATAAAATGTAGGTATGCAGTAAAGGATGGAACTACAGGTGTCCAACAATGTCTCCCTTATTTATGTTTCAAGGCCGTGTACTATACTATACCAAGCAGCTAACATCTCAGTTCACGAATATCAATGAAATAGTCAAATCAATTCACATGGACGGGAAACATCTTCGACTGAGTTTAGTTTTCAAAGTCATCACCAGAGGCGCTCTCATTAACAGTATCCAGAGTGCAGTTTGCTCACATACACGAATGCCTGAAGACCATATGCCGTCTGTATTACCTATGATTTGCAGTATGATGAAAATATTGCGGCTTTCTAAACACTAAGTGAAACACACTAACGTGTTTAAGTTTAATACTCTAGATGGAAGTAAATATACTTTCTCAGATAAGTGTTTACTCAACTTTTTACATAGTTAAGTTAAGATGTTTTGATAAAACTACGTAAGTAGATAAGTTAAACCACTTTATCTATTTCACAGTACTTGTAATTATAGAAAAAAGTTAGCGTACTCAATGACAATGTTAATTTAACCAACTTACAAAAGACATTCTCAATTTGGGTTGGTCTCCGGTATTACGAAAGTTTGTAGGGGCATTAAATAGGTTTTTTTAGGTTAATCTTATACAGCGACTTGGCTGGGTACAGACTTACTTGGTGTAGGCCCCTTCAAGAGATAATCAGAACCAACACTAAAACGTTTTCATTTTATTTATTTTAAAATCAAATTATTCGAATCAGAATCAAGGTGAACATCCCGATTCAAAACGAAACTAAATCTAAACTAAGATCAATTTATCAAAACGTTCAGAGCAAAAACCAAAGATGGCGCTAGGTATCGAAATCGCAGTTGACATGATATCTATACAGATGGCAGTAGTATACAGTATTTCCAGTATAGTGTAATGGTTTCAGGTTTTTGTGATGAAAGTTCGAAACAATTATCATTAATAAAAAATCATTTATAGTACATATGTACTGTTGCATACCAACAGTTTAACCTATCCGATAACTGAGATAATGATGATATTGCTTGTGATGATGATAATATCAGCAGTGACCGTCGCCTCTTGTCAGTGGTTTCAGATTGAACCCCGATCGTAAATTTTTCTGATGTTAGGAATTTCATGTGCATATTAGAAAACTGTAAAACAACTTCGGTATCAGAGCTCGTTCAAAAGTTACTTGATAAGTACAGTGTGTAAGGGTTGATAGCTATGAAAGTGAGCTATGAATCACGCGGCATGGAGTGCCACAGAGGAGTATCCTGGGACCAATTTTATTTAAAATGAATATTCATGATATACAGTAGCATCAATGCGGAGGTGATATGCTATGGGGGCGACACTGCTATTAAATATCGAAGTTTAACTTGGCAGAATGCGTTTTTGAATGTAGGGAATGAAATGAAGCAGATAAATAAATTGCTTCAATACAATTTACTTACTCTGAATGCTAAAACACCAGGGTAACAGTCATGACTGTCCTGATCAGTTGCAGTCCTATGACTGCGAGGAACTATAGAAACCAGATAGGTACTGTAAAATACCTCTGCGTGATCATTGATGAAAAGCTTAACTTGTCGCCAGAGCTGAGTCCCCCGATATGTCGTACGCTAGAAGTGCTCAACGTCCATAAATGGAGAAAAATTATACGAGTATGTCTAGAGTTCTGCGAGAGAAAGTATGCAAGGATGTCCACTATAACTAGAGCATATTTAGATAATTTAATATAAAAGTAATAACATGTGATTAATATTGCTTGTCAAATGGCGGAATATAGTTGCACTAAATGTTTGTTCTATAACCGATAAACATAATATGTAAACCAATTGTATTAACCTATATTCGCAATAAACTATTTGAATTGAATTGGACTATTCCGTGTTAAATTAAATTTATTTAATAGTCTACTGTATATTTATAGATAATAAGAACCTAATTTATAAAGTCAGAAAATTTAATTGATATAGGTAATTAAATTTAGATTTATATAGTTTCTATATTAATTAATGTAATTGGTTATTTGTAACCGTTTTATTTAACTATACAATGAATAAACTTACCCACACATACGAGGTCTGTATATCAATGTTCGAAAAATGGCAAATACTTATTTTATAATTACTTCGTTCATCAGCGTCAACAGACATTTTTAAATATTCATAAATTGCCCTGTATCAGTCGCTGATAACATATTGCATAACCTGTTGGGGAAGTGCTTTGAAATCAATGATGATTCAAATAGAAAGAGCTCGGAGAGTAGTAATAAAAACTATGTTCAAAAAACCCTTTCGGTGTCCAACAAGAACTCTGAACAATGAAAGTAAATTGTTAAACGTTCGTCAATAATATATTTTAAAACAGTTCTTAGCGTCCATAAAAAATAATTATTACACAACTCTAACTAAATGACGTGGGTACAAGTTACCGCTGCCCAAAGTTAACACAATCTTTTCCAGACGCCTTAGTTCATTTAAAGACATCCACATCTACAATCAGACAAACAATTCTTGCCACATAAACCTGTGTTTGGCAAAAGAGGTAAAATTAAAAGCCAAAAGATGGCTCCTTTCATTATCTTCGGACTTCACCACAACGACTACGACTCCACAAATATTAGTTATTATCAAGTGAATTAATATTATTATCATGTATGTACTGTTTATATGTATGTATAAAATTATATTGTAAGTTAATGAAATGTAAATAATAATAAATGAATAGTCCATTACCATGTCCATTTACCTTACGACTTAGAGAAGGCTGCGGGAAACTACTTACTAGCGTATGCTGGCCAGTACAGCATGGTCGCTAGAACTTCATGGTAGGGGAGATCCATGCTTACGTGGGAGAGCCATGCTACGTGGGAGAGCCATGCTTCGGCACGTATGGGCCGGCTCGACTACGCTTGATATAACGGCCTCACAGAAAACCGGCTGTGAAACAATGCTTGCATTGCTTTTCGCCGCGTGAGTGAGGTTACCGGAGGCCCTAACCCTACCCTTTCCCCTATTCCAGTCCTTCCCCCCCCCTCTCCTCCCCTCTAATCCCCCTCTCCCGTCTGCCTGCTCTTCCCCTATTCCCACCTTAAAGGGCGGCAACGCACTTGTGACTCTTGAGTTACAGGTGCCCATGAGCGGCGGTAGTCATTTACCATCAGGTAACCCATCTGCTCGTTTGCCCCCTATACCATAAAAATTTTTGCCTGTGTTTAAAAGCATCGGTAATCGCTTACCATCAGCCTAACCGAATGCTTATTTGTCAACATACTTGTATAAAAATATTATAGTTTGGGTTTAATACTTCAGAAATAAACAACTACAAAAAAGGTAGTTAGAATTATCAACGAATAATTTAGCTTGTACAGCATCGGAATTTCACGCTCAGCCCCGACCCCTAGCGACACAATGATAAATTAACGATATTATTGAAGTGCAAACTCAACGGCGGAATTAAATTAGTCAAACTCAGTCGTTATTGCTCCAAGACTGTTGCCACGCTGAATTATAGAATATTTGTCAGCACACTTGACATTTTTACATTTGAGTCACACCGCACATTCTGTTTTACATTAACTAGTGAAGGAATTATTGTTCATTATTTGTAGTTCAGTGTGGTAGGTAGGTCTCGTTGCTCTTTGTGGGCTAGTGCGTTCGCTAAACATTAATGTATGCTCGCGGTTTACTCCGAGCCCGGCGAGCTTAAGTGTTTCTTAGTAATGCGTTCTGTCATTTATAAACATAAGAGTAAATAGTCCCAGTGCCACACCTGGTCTTATTGGTAGGCAGACAATTTCGACAAAACATACTTTATGGTCACGAACGGATTTTGAAATCGTAAAATCATTATGGGAGACTATTGTTGCATTATTCTCATCGTGTCAACGAAGATGGTGTAAAATAAATACAGTTAGGCTCTTGGTAATTTCATTAACATACGACAAAGCAGTCGAGTACTATTATATTACGTACGAGTACTTACATCCTATATGAAAGTACAGCACGGCTCTGTTCGCATTCGCAATGATGTCGGTTAAAACATACATCAGGCTGTATCTTCAGTTTTACTTCTCTAATTTTGATTAAATTAGCAGTAGTATTTAAATAAAACACAACACAAATTAATCTGTGTTAGTTTTTTCTAATTATTAGAACGAAGTTCCTAATCGCACGTTACACTTCAGATGGAAAAAGTGTTAGCGCAACGTAAAATGCTGACCGCGAATTGATTTATTTTATTTATGCCATCTGTGAATACTGCGCGATACTACTGTAATTTGATGTTGGTGGTATACTAATATTATCCATATATTGATGCGGTAACTTTCACAGATTTCGCAGATTTTTTTGGTATAGGGGGCAAACCAGCAGACGGGTCACCTCATGGTAAATGTCAAAGTCACAAGTGCGTTGCCGGCCTTTACGGTGGGAGTAGGGGAAGGGTGGAAAAGGGGAGAGGGGGAGGAAGGGTTAGGGTCTCCGGTAACCTCACTGACTCGGCGAAAAGCTTAAATATATTTATGTATAGCGAAAGGAACTTCGTTCCAACCGGGTGTCGAAAGAACACCTCACGCGTTGTTTTTTAAGTTAATTTGTTAATTAATATTACATTGAACTGAAAATGAAAAATAAGTAGGGTATTTAAAATCTTATATTAAAGAATGATATCGCATTTCTCTTTTATACAAATATAAAAAACCTAATTCGTTCATATCGAATGTTAAGCTCGTTCTTGGCCAACAACGGCGCTTAAAAATAAATGCTATTCATGATTCGATCGTTGAACATCGATTAATCGATGTCTCGTTAATGAAGGGAGGGGAAATAAGATATGATTGAAGGATAAACATTTTAGGGGGAAGTGACGATAGGTACATTTTGTTCGCGAGGTTGGAAATGTTCTGGTTTCGGGGGTTCAGGTTGCTTAGCAGGTCCGGTTTTAGTAATGGGAACTATGCGTTCTCCGGAGTTAGGTGGTGGACGTCTTGGTGCGGTGACTGTTAGCACGCCGTCAGAAGAGAGAGTGCTGACGAGATCAGCGACGTCGTAGCCGCTCGGAAGGATGTACCGGCGCGTGAACTGTCTGGAGATAAAGCCGTGTTCGTCCTGCTTTTCCTCGTGCTTTCCTTCAACTAGTACGCTGTTGTTGGATGTCTTAACTGTGATTTCCTCTGGAGCAAATTGTTGAACATCCAAGATGACCTACAATGAAAATGTTTTCCTTTAACAATAGTTGGAGATAGGTACATAGTTCTGCAAGGTCTGACTCAAATTTCTTTCTGCGTATTCCAAATTAAAAACACATCTTGATTTTTTACCACTTGTTAGTGACATTTGTGCGTTCCTAGCACAAATAGTTACACCACTACAGTTAGGCAAATTAACAAATGAATGCTCTAATGTCACCAACAAACCATATTTAGCTCGTAACGACAACTGGTACAATTGAACAGTAAACTCAGATTTGTTTCTATGATCTGAGACAGTAAACCTCCTGCGTAGTCACGTTTTCTTCTGTAAGTGTATCTACGTTGGTCAAACTAGACCCAAGTAACTAATTTTTGGCTAGGTACTCTAGATGATTTCTTTTTACACTATCACAAAAAAATATCAAACTGTAAATAAAAACAATAAAAATTATAAACAGAACTACTGTACTGTACTACTAATGTAGAATAAAAAACGACTCAAAATTTCTACCTCAAACTTCTCCTTGGTCAAATTAATAGTAGAGGCAGACTCCTGTCTCTGAAGATTGGTCCTCCAAGGCCTGAAGTAGGAGTTTCTGAGAAGTGAGGTGGATGGAAATGTGGAGAGGGACGAGAGGAGTTCATCCCTCTTGAGCCCCATGCCGAAGTGCTGGTCGAGGAGACGAGAGGGCCTGTCCCACTCATCCCACCAGTCGCGGAACATCATTGGTACTATCGACATCTGTAACAAAGTATAAATCGGTTAAACTTAATAGATACCCACGTCTACGTAATAGCCACTGAAAAGCGTATTTTTAACCACCGTCATAAAAAGAGGGGTGTTATAAGTTTGACGTGTCTGTGTGTCTGTCTGTGGCTTCGTAGCTCCCAAACGAATGGACCGATTTAAGTGCGTTTTTTTTTGTTTGAAATGTGACTTTGATCGAGAGTGTTCTTAGATATAATTCAAGAAAATCTGTTCAGCCGTTCGAAGATCATCAGCTCTTTTCTAATCGTTGAAGGGATTTTCGAGTCGGGGGTGTTTTAAACTTTTATATCACCTTAGATTTATAAAAAAACTAGACGTTCGTCGCAGTTTCACCAGCGTTTCTGGTCACAGCTCCGCTCCTAAGGTTCGTGTGATGTTACAATGACATAGCCCATTACCATCCTCAATAAATACTTTATCAAATACAAAAAGAATTATTTAAATCTGACTGATAGGTCCAGAGATTATCGATCGATATATTAAAAAATAAGGTTCTTTAGATTAGTGTAAATAGATAGATATGTAGATAGATGATCTCTTCGTAATGAAAAGCTGTGACTTGCTGTGATCACAGTGACTTGTTTTAACGATTGATTCAAACTAAAATCATGTTTTCATGATGTAAATCACAAACTTAAATATGTAGCTGAATTGAATTACAAGAATTAACCTTGTCTTTGTGTAATTATATGAGACTCATTGAATATATGTGATTAAACATTTCTTGTATGATCATACTAACACACACATTTTTTATCAGAATAAGCGGGATAATCTTATAAAGATGATTATTTTATATAACTAAAAAATGGGATTCGTACATTTCAAGTCAAAACTACGTTTCTTGAAGCATGTCGTAATAAATACCTACGCTGATGTCATTTTCACGAAATCAAATTCACGAAATTTTTATTTACTTATAAAAATAATGTTTTTATTTGTAGATACCGCAAAGTACCATTTAAGGCCCTCATCAATGTCAATCAAGTCTTGTCTCTATACACTACACTATACCTTTGCACACAAAAAAAATTGGCACAAAAACTTTGATTCTCATTATCATAACACCGCGACAATAAGTAATAATAATAATAATAACTCCACACATCTCACACACGGCCGTCTGATCCCAAACTAGGCATAGCCTGTACTATGGTAACCAGACTGCTGATAAACATACTTATATATTTCTAAATACATACATATTATAGATAAATTACACCCAGACTCAGAACAAATGACCGTACTCATCACACAATTATTTGTCCTGGGTGGGAATCGAACCCACGAATCGACCCTGACTGCTAAGCCAGAGGGGCTTAGCAGTCAGGGTCACTAACCACTAGACCAACAGGCCAGTCAAAAGTAATAATAATTAACAATAAGTAACACCATCTAGTGAAATAATGTTAAAATAATTGATCCTACGAACTACGATAACGCAAATGTAATAATAATTACAAGGCACATGTTATATAGAACTAGCAGCACCCAACCCTATCTGCCCTACCGGCCTACTATCCTACCTTACCCATAAAGCTATATCGACAGACAACTTATCAACAAAAACACAGCGTAAAGGTCATCCCACACTATACCGTCACGGTAACGGCACGGCTCCAACCCAGTAATAAAGTTGTCATTCAAATCTAAACTTTAAAACGTCGTCGTATAATACATTTCATAATATCAATATGAAAAAGCCAACGACGGGCAGTAAGCGTATTGACATTATGAAATGTAGGTATTATACGACCACATTTTAAAGCTCAGATTTGAATGACAACCTAATTGCTGGGGTGGAGTCGTGACGGTATAGTGTGTGACAAGCTTTACGCTAGAAGTTGTCAAAATTGCTCAATGACGTTATTTCTGAGTCTCGCAGTCTACACCTATTGCATTAAAACACCTATAAAAAAATCAAGCTTCTTACTGTCAAGAAGTTAAGAGAAGGAATCAATCATTTTGACTTTTGGCTGATAAACTTAAATTCTTTGGCAACAAAATGACAATAAAGACTCTACTTGATCTCCTCTTTAATACAAATTGTTCACCACCATTACACCTTGACATCGTCTTTAACCCTGTAATATCTCCGTCAAGTCGTAAACCAAACCAAATCGATAATAGCAAAAAACCCTATAGTTATCGATGCTCATACTGTTGAAGCGATCGTTAAAGTTCGTATCTCTGGCCCGAAATAAATCAACAACAATGTGTTGTGTTCAAGAAGTCGAGATAAACAGCGGGATATTTTCATTGCAGTTATTTTAAGAAGTTACGTTCGCGTTACATCTATCGTAACCGGCTTTATTATGCTAATTCGTATATTTAAAAAGTGTTGTAGATAGATATCTCCTAAAGTCATCTACACTGTAGATGACTGTAGAATTTAGACGATGTTTAAATTGATTGTTTAATTGATTTTAGTGTCAGTATTGAAATAGATTTATGTCGAAATTAATAAGATAAAAGCAAACTTTCTTATTAAATCCTGCTGTAATAAAGCATTGAAAGTGGTTTGAAATGCATGCAACAACACCACCTCAATTTTCCTCGAATGCCTGGACCGTATATAGTCTAAAGGACGGTATATTGGTGATAATAGTTAATTTGGTTATATCAACAAAAAAGTTTGTTTACTAAACAGTATAGTATTATGTTATCCGTGCTATACGCAAGAAGCATGTACTGAAGCGCGTAATATATAGTCTTAATGTATTTTGCTCAATCAAGACTAGCGCTTTCTCTTGATGACCACACTTTTACCTTCTACCTAAATTACCTAAATCACCAAATACCTTCCTTTACCATATAGTATAGTAGTTATGTTATCTGTGACCATATATAGAGTCCAGGAAATCGAGGGAAGTCGAGATGGTGTTACTGTATCCAATTCAAACTTACTCTCCTCACAGAAAACCGGCCTCATAGCAACGCTTATGTTGTGTTTCGCCGAGTAAGTGAGTTTACCGGAGGCCCTAACCCTTCCCTCTCTCCCCTTCTCCCCCTCTTCCCTCTTCGCTCTCTTCTTCTTCCCTCTCCTCCCCCTCTTCCCTCCCTTTCCCTACTCCCACCTCAAGGGTCGGTAACGCATCTGTGACACTTGAATTGCAAATACCCATGGATGCCGTCCATGGGCATCTGCAACTAGTAGTCTATTACCATTAGGTGACCCGTCTCTCGTTTGCCACCTATCCCATAAAAAAAAAGATGCGGTTCGATGCTTTACATTATTGTCACAGTAAGATAGAATTTGTTAAGAAAATTTGATAATATTATCTTATTATTTTACGACATAAATCAACTTCAATACTTCAATATGACCCACGTTACTAGTAATCTTTAAAAAAAAAATACTGCCACTAAAATCAATTGTGACTTACTTTAAATCAATACAAAAAAAAATATGGCTTCAAATTTAAATAAATAAATATTCAAATATATATGGTGGAGCGCCAATATATTTATAAAATGCATACATAATCGCACCATAATATATTTCGTTATATTATAAATTTCATAGTCTTTATAGTAAACCACATTCTGTTTGTCGAATGCAATTAGTGCTGGTACTGCTGTAATATTGCCAATGTACTCGACGATCTCAAGAGATGGCGTTAGCAGTCTTCAAATAATGTAAACGCGCTGCACCTGATTGGTGCAAGAAAAAACGTACATACCCTGCTCTCATCGCTTTTCGCTAAGAAGACCCCTTTAATATAAAAATTTTGTTCCGCCACGGACATCAGTTATATTTCTCGTGAAAAGAAGCTGATTTTCCGTTAGTCCTATAGCCGTGTAGTGTTTGGACTCGCTTGTAACCTTTACAAGGTGTATGTGGAGTGCTCCAGTCTACGATCGTGACCGGCCGGTCAATACCTTGCAAGAGACCGTAGAAACCTCGCCGCTGCTCGCTGCCTTCTGGAGGATCGGGACTTGGTCGGTGTTGCAGGTTAGTGCTGGCATGATTGTTTGATCGATAGAAGTGGTTTACTTCACTACACCTCGTACGCTAACTGTTGAGCAATCACACCCTGGTCGGGCTATTTACACGCCTGACCATACAATTTGGTCCTTACGAGTACGGATAGGCCAGTGATTCACGTAAATATTGGTGAATTTACTTTTCTATTCATATCATAAAAAAGATTCATGTAATTCTAGTGAATTCTTGCCGCCATTTTTCCTCGCTCACAGATTTACGTAAAATTGGTAAATTCTGTGTTTAAAACGCACGAGAACTACGTAATTATTGGTAGACTCGTATTTAAATATAATTAATTGTTAGATTTGGTGAATTACGTATTAATTGGTAATAATATCCATTATACTCAATTTAGTTGAACTTATTTATACCTACCCACTTATTAACCGCTCCACCACTGTACTTTACGCTAAGTCATTTTAGGATTTAAATTTAACTTGTGTTTTTACACTAACTAGGTAGATATACCTATCACTTTGTAGTTGTATTGTGATATTATTTTATAAACATGACGGAAAGCGAATCAAGCCGCGAAGTCATGTTGGTTATGTTGAATCAAAAGAAAGAATTATTATTTCAACGTATTAATCGTATGTACACATCGTCGAAAGGTATAATTTCTTTCGATTCATCAACGCGAGCTAACGAGAATTTTCTGGCTGAAACGGAGATAATAGATGAGTTACGCGATAAATTTGAGTCCATTGTTGATAAAATAAATAATATAAATTTGTTATCAAAGATTACGGTCAATCCCGAGTATTCTTGCCTCGATTCATTTGATGATTTATACTCGAGAGTTAAACGCGTTAGAAATAAAATATTAACCACTTCTAAGGTGCGTTCACTCGAGACCAGTAGCTCGATCAAGTCCGTAGTGAAATTAGAACCTTTAGTAATTCCGAGTTTTGACGGACGCCCTGAAAACTGGAATACCTTTTATCAGTCTTTTAAAGCTAATATTCATTTGATTCAACAGCTTTCTGACTCGCAACGTGTACAGTATCTAATTTCTAAACTCACCCACGACGCACTAAAATTCACTTCCGGTATTATTCCGTCAGGTGAAACATATAAAATACTGTGGGATAGTTTGGTTAAGAAATACCACGACAAACGCTCATTAGGTACATATTATCTCAATAATATACTGGACTTAAAAACTTGCTCGCACACTGCGAACGCTCTTGATACCTTTGTTAGTAAATACTCCGCTTCGATTTCAGCTCTAAAAGAATTAGGCATAACAGATCTAACTGATTTTATTTTTCTTCAATGCGCTTTGAGAAGGATGGATCCTCAAACCATCCAAGCCTTTGAACTTTCGATTCGGGATGTGGAAGTGCCTACGACACAACAGCTTATCGCTTTTATACAAGATCAGGCTAAGATTTTGGAGCGCTCAAACCCGCGAAATTCGTCATATACGAAACCCGCTGCTTTTGTTACGTCGCCCTCACGCGACCGGCGCGTTCATCACACCTCCAAATCTTTTGTCGCCAGTGAGTCCGCTAATAATGCAAATACTCTCACATATTCGGCGCCCGCAGCAGTTACCGCGAATTGTTGTTTGTGTAGTGGTAACCATCGACATTTATATGATTGCGCTCAGTTTAAAAATATGCGAGACGCAAGGGCTAGATATGAGTTTATTAAATCGAAGTACGGTTGCGTTAATTGTTTAAGCACTTTACATAAACTTCCGGATTGTAAGAGTACGTCAGTCTGTTTCTGTAATAAAAGACACCATAGGTTATTGCATTTTGATAGTAATAATTCGCAATCGCATGCGGCTATGGTAAATACCGCCGTCGCGTACTCGCCGCCGCCCGCTCATCGAGCGACCGTTACTTCGCCCGCGCCTTCTCATCGCGCTCACACGACTTCGTCATGCATTCGAGCGCCCCCGCTTGCTACAGAACCAGTTACACATACACAGTCTTACACTTCTTGTCATAAGGGTGATATACTTTTGTCAACCGCTCAGGTATACGCGCGCTCTAAGGGTAGCGCTGGTATCAAATCTGTAGTTAGGTGTTTGATAGATAATGGCTCGCAGAATAATCTAATAACATCTGCTTGTTCTAGTTTATTAAATTTACCGATAATACCGTTGAATAATTCCTATGTTAAAGGTGTTGGTTCCGCTTCAAGTCCGATAATCGGTTATGTTCATTTAGACATTGAATCCCGTATTTGTCCGGATCAGAAATACACTATACATGCGCTTGTTGTAGAATGCATTATGGATCAATTGCCTTCGAAATTTATCGATTGTGATCGCGACCTAGATTTTCGTAACCTTCCGCTCGCTGACTTAAGCTGGAATATTCCGGGCAAGATTGATTTATTGTTAGGTGCCCAGCTATTCCCATTTATATACTTAGGAAATATGGTCGAGTGTGGGCCGCGCGCACCGTGTGCTTTATCTACAACATTTGGTTACGTACTTATGGGAGATTACCCGCGTAAACATATTTTACCTACTGCCGCGTCTTTTTCTGCGTTAGCGCTTAATGATATAGTGCAAAAGTTCTGGGAACTTGAAGAAGTACCCATGAAACGCTTGTTGTCACCAGAGGAGACAGATTGCGAAAATATTTTCACGGCTACCGTGACCCGTGACGACGTAGGTCGTTATACAGTTGCATTACCGTTCTGTAGGGACCCTTCGGAATTAGGTAATTCGCACGCTACCGCTTATCGCCGTTTCGTTTCACTCGAGCGTAAGCTCCGTCAGGCACCGATAGTGCGCGAAAATTATAACAAGGTTATTCAGGATTATATTGATAACAATTACCTCAGTCCTGTTAAAGAATCTGAGCTGTCCTCTGATGGTTATTATATACCGCATCACGCAGTAGTCCGCCCTGATAAACCGATGCCGCGCATCGTATTGGACGCGAGTGCTAAAACGCATACAGGACTTTCGCTTAACGATATATTACATATTGGACCCAATTTACAGGCCGATCTGTTTTTATTATTGTTAGGTTTTAGATTATTTCCTATTGCAATGAACGCTGATATAAAACAATATTATTTACGGATTGGTGTACCAGTAGACCAACATAAATACCTACGCATTTTATTTAGATTCAACGAATCGGAAAAAATTCGAACTTATGCCTTTAATAGGCAACCTTTCGGTCTCAAGTCAAGCCCTTACATAGCTATGCGCACTGTGCGACAGCTGGCTACTGACATGAGTCCGCTCTATCCTGATGCCGCGAAAGTGGCAGAGACCTGTCTGTATATGGACGATTTGGTTCTTTCTATTGCAAATGAGGATACTGCCACGCAATTAGCTCACAACTTGATTAAGTTTTTCAAATCGGGTGACTTTGACTTAGTGAAGTGGTCTAGCAATTCACCAGTGCTACTTGACTCGCTTCCCGACACGCACCGCAAGTCGCTTGATTTTGATGTTGACAATAATGTCTCTAAGGTCTTAGGTCTCTCATGGGAACCATGTGAAGATAATTTTCATTTCACATGCGCCGCAATTAATGAAAGGTGCACCAAGAGAAACATACTCTCGATGGTTGCACGACTATTTGACGTGCTCGGATTGGTCGCGCCTGTGATTCTCTATGCCAAGTTGTTAATTAAGGAACTGTGGCTCAGCAAGTGTGATTGGGACGATCCTGCACCGGAGCACATACGCACCCGTTTTTTCGCTCTTGCGCAAGAACTTCAAATGCTTGACACTTTAAGGATTCCACGTCATGTAGGCGTCGAAGTTGGTTGTGAATTACGTCTTGTTGCTTTTTGTGATGCTAGCATGAATGGTCTGGGATGTGTCATTTATGCCCATTGTACCTACCCGTCTGGCATTCAAACTCGCATTCTTTGCGCTAAATCAAAGGTTTCGCCAACAAAAATCACTACGCTCGCTCGCTTAGAATTATGCGCTATTTTACTTATGTCAAAATTAATAAAAACTGTGCGAGACACATATGCAACACGTATGACCATTGCCGGGATATACGCATTTTCTGATTCCACTATTGCTTTATCATGGGTTCATTCTTCACCACATCGTTGGTCAGTTTTCGTCGGTAATCGCGTCGCTCAGTGCCAAGAAAACTTGGACTCTAAACATTTTTATCATATTGCCGGAGCTAGTAATCCAAGTGATTGTCTTTCGCGTGGTATGCTTCCATCGCAACTTTTGACCCACGATTTGTGGTGGAAAGGTCCTCCGTGGATTCGCAGCTCATCTGAGAAGTGGCCGATTAAGCCATTCTCGCTTAACAATTGCTCTGTCTTGCCTGAACTCAAGGCAAATGTGTTGGCTGCCATTACTCACACAGAGCCGCCGTTGCTGTGTACGTTAGCACAACGTGTTTCTTCTTGGGAAAAGTTGCTACGTATCACCGCATATGTATTAAAATTCGCAAGACCTAAAGTTAAGGTCGAACCTCGTTCTATAGCAGGGTTGACAAGTGCTGAGAATGCGTTAATTCTCGCCGTTCAATCTGTGCACTTCTGTGAAGATATCAAATTGATCAAGGCTGATAAATTACCTTCAAAAAAGCTGCAAAGCCTCTTCGTCTTCTTAGACAAACAAGGGATTTTACGCATTGGAGGAAGACTTTCTGGATCAATGCTTCCTTTCGAAGCTAAACATCCGGTTCTTCTCCCTAAACGCGATCATGTCGTTGACTTAATAATACAGCATTTTCATGTTGTTAATTGTCACACCGGACCTGGACTTCTTATGTCTATTATACGACAACGCTACCGGATCTTGGATGCCAGGACTGTTATCAGGTCCAAGTTGCGAAAGTGCAACACTTGCTTTAAATGCAACCCAACGCATCCAACGCCTATAATGGCTGATCTTCCTGATTACCGTGTTTCAGAGGCCAAGGCATTTTGTCACACTGGTGTAGATTACGCTGGTCCGATAAGGACAATCCTTTCTCGCCGCAGAGGTCAACATGCGCAAAAGGCGTACATCGTTCTTTTTGTTTGCATGGTCACACGTAGTCTACATATTGAAGTGACCAGTGATTTAACTACTGAAAACTTTCTAGCCGCCTTTAAACGCTTTATTTCCCGTCGGGGACCAGTTTCATGTCTCTATTCCGATAATGGATCTACTTTCATCGGTGCGAAGGCACATTTAAATGAGCTGTATAGTTTTTTATTGAACTCTAGCTTCAAAAACGCGCTGTCGAATGAGTTTCTCTCTCGACGCATCGAGTGGAAGATGATTCCCCCAAGATCACCAAATTTTGGTGGGATGTGGGAAGGGAATATAAAGAGCATGAAAACGCATTTATATAGAGTAATAGGAAGTCAGTTACTTACATACGAAGAACTGCAAACTGTTCTTACTCAGATAGAGTGTATTCTTAACTCTCGTCCATTGAGCGTATTATCGTCAGACCCTTATCCTGAGGTGTTAACTCCCGCGCATTTTTTGATGTCTACTCCGTTGCAATATTTACCCGCTGCTGATTTGTCAGATCAACGATTGAGTCTGTTAGAACGTAAAAAGTTGTTAGATAGTATGGTCCAATCCTTTTGAAAGAAATGGCACTTAGAGTATTTGCACACGTTGCAAGTTAGGCAAAAATGGGCTACTCCCGACAAACCGGTAGAAATCGGAACTGTTGTTCTTCTTGAGCAGGAGAATTCTCCACCGTTGCATATGCCGTTAGGAGTAATTACGGACGTGTTCAGAGGCTCTGATAACGTTGTACGCGTGGCGATAGTTAAAACGCAAACTGGAATTTACAAACGCGCTGTAACTAAATTATATCCTATTCCTACACAATAAATTCAACTTAGTTTAAACCTTATTTTTTAGTTTAGGCCGCTATATTTATCATATTTATTATTTAATCGCATAATGCATGTGTTACTCTCGGTCAGTTAGAAAATTCGCGTGTTTTGAAACATCTTGTGATGTTCCAAGGCGGGGTGCATGGTGGAGCGCCAATATATTTATAAAATGCATACATAATCGCACCATAATATAGTTCGTTATATTATAAATTTCATAGTCTTTATAGTAAACCACATTCTGTTTGTCGAATGCAATTAGTGCTGGTACTGCTGTAATATTGCCAATGTACTCGACGATCTCAAGAGATGGCGTTAGCAGTCTTCAAATAATGTAAACGCGCTGCACCTGATTGGTGCAAGAAAAAACGGACATACCCTGCTCTCATCGCTTTTCGCTAAGAAGACCCCTTTAATATAAAAATTTTGTTCCGCCACGGACATCAGTTATATTTCTCGTGAAAAGAAGCTGATTTTCCGTTAGTCCTATAGCCGTGTAGTGTTTGGACTCGCTTGTAACCTTTACAAGGTGTATGTGGAGTGCTCCAGTCTACGATCGTGACCGGCCGGTCAATACCTTGCAAGAGACCGTAGAAACCTCGCCGCTGCTCGCTGCCTTCTGGAGGATCGGGACTTGGTCGGTGTTGCAGGTTAGTGCTGGCATGATTGTTTGATCGATAGAAGTGGTTTACTTCACTACACCTCGTACGCTAACTGTTGAGCAATCACACCCTGGTCGGGCTATTTACACGCCTGACCAATATATATAAAATATACACACGAACAAAGCCGCGCGGGGCATGCTAGTCATAAATACAATCAATCTACTATTCTACTAATATACAATTCAATTGATTTGATTGTTGGAGGCTTTGTCAAACGTAGTTTCTTTCAGACAACCGTAGAATAGAAAGTGGCAAGCGATGAATAGAAAGTTTAGGGAGTTTGTAAGACTATACATAGGTACGTAGTTGTAAATTTAAATATCCAGAACAAATGGCGGGTCCAATGCGCATAAGTACAGTGTTCTCTGATTAAATTATCAATGCCATTTAGTTTAGACTATTCACGTACAAAGATTAAAAGCCATAGCTAGACCCCATTATCAACCGGGCAAATTCGGGGAGATGACACAACTGCAAGCATATCTAGAAAATGCAATTATAAGGACGGAAATTTGTCTTTTTTTATATACACAATGTAATTATATAACTTGAATGAGAAGAAATTAGTGGATAATATAGTGGATACATGGTCCCATTTTTCATACGACGTTAAAAAAAAAAAAAATTATTTCGTAAATTAGATTCTCATAGCTTGCCAGTTTGATCATGTTTACGACCTTGTCGTTGATAATAGCTGAGTTGCGTTGCAATTAAAGGATCGCAGGTTCAAACCCACCCAGCACACTACGGATGTGCACATACAAATTTCAAAATACTGTATCATTATAAATAAGTATTTACAATAATAGAAGGTAAGGCACTGAAGATATCTATTCGAATTGGAGCCATCCGACTAGAAAAGTATGTCCTAATAGTTAATAAGAACTATCAGGGGGATAGGGTTTATGACGAGAGAATAATACATCTAGTGTTTTTAGGAATCGATAACAGTTCACCATCATGTGAACCGCATGCTCACAGGCCACTAATCGTATAGAAAAAAAAACAGTCAGTCGTAAGACTGCACGTCAGAAGTGAAAACATAACTGATACATCTGTCATCTGAGCGGTCACGCCATTTCAGTGCTTTTTCCACAAACCAACGTGCCTAAAAATTTTTCACTTCAAAAATTTTTACCTGACACATACTAATTAAGATTTACAACATTTGTTTACATTTAAACGCATATATTCGTGCAGATTGAGAACTATTTTCTGGAACTATTCCATGTGAATCACCTGTAACCGATTTAGATCTGATGCAACACCGAACTAAATATCTACATTTCAAAAGTAACGCGACGTATCGTTTTGCAATGTGGTAAAATTAGATTGAGTGTTGAACTGTTGTTGTAAATATGGGAGATCGTTACGTGCGGCACACCTGACTTCTGAATAACCTGTTATTACAAGCAGTTGCTTATTCAGACGCGTAGGCTACCTATACTTTTAATAGAAAGTTAAAACCCCACAATTTACCTACAGTGACATATTATTTAAATACTTCAACAATACAAATAACAATATAACATTGAAACGTGTCTGTACGACGTTTGGGAAGTGTTACGGTGCTCATATTTGTTCAGGACATGTTTCAGGGTCAAACAACTGCTCAACACCCACCAGATACCATAACCCCGTACTCTAGCTTACAATTTATTTTATAATAATAACCAGACTGCTGATAAACATACTTATATATTTCTAAATACATACATATTATAGATAAATTACACCCAGACACAGAACAAATGATCATGCTCATCACACAATTATTTGTAATGGGTGGGAATCGAACCCACGACCTCTGGCTTAGCAGTAAGGGTCTAACCACTTGACCAACAGGCCAGTCAAATAACATATACCCTCTATTATGGACGGAACGGAAAAGTTTTTTATGTCAGTCGATTTAATGTTTTACGAAACGTTGTCCGCACACCAACGCTTCCCAATGTTTTTCATTTCATTATAGGTTCATATAAACGTCCTACAATTAAGCTAGCCGCTTGCTGATATTTATGTTTTATTTATTAAAAACGCATAAGTACTTTCTATATTAAGCAAGATTATCGTAATTCATTACATACGATATGACATTTTTTTATTGTTAAAAGAAGCAAGAGTCATCTGAATAAACCCTACCCTACAGAAGAACCAAACGTTTGAAAATTTCGCTAAAAGGCTAAGAGTTAAGACTCAATCATCATTTTGTATTTGGAATAAATGTCTAAGTTTATAAAGGATCTTTGTAGGTTATTAATATTAATCGGCAAATAGTCTACTAGTATTTTTAATAAGGTACAGCTCGAAAAGAGAAATATGCCAAGTAGAAAATTATTTTAAAAGAACGCGAACGAAAAATATTTATTTTGGGTTCTCCAGGCCTAACTTGCAATTAAGGATTAGTACTAAATTTGCAGTTAGAACAATAGACTCTTATAAAAAGGTTTTATTGCTTTAATAATGCTGCAATTCTTTTGAACTATATGATCTGTGACACTAAAACCATCCTTTATTTAGATCACAATTGTAGGATATAGGATACTTTGTTGAGGCTTAAGATGATATTAATAATAAATATGTAATATACTGATAATTATGTCACAATCACAAACGTTAAACACTATATAAAATTAGAAAATATGAGATGAGAATTAATTAACTAAAAGAAAATCTTTACAATATTTTGATAAAAAACAAAACTGTTTCTCTGGAGTAATTGAAACTATTTCTATGCAGATTATGTACAACAATAATAACAAATAAATAAAACAATCACCTTAGCGTGTTGTTTGTTCGTTGCAGGCGCGCGCCGCTTTGCTCACAAGACTACAGATCCCATGCTCTGAAATGTGATTTAAATAGAATTTTCAGCTGCCCACACGAGCTGATTCATGAAAAGACACCTTGAACTTGAAACGAATGTTCTACATCATTCATTACTCGACGAGTATGAAAGGTCTTTGGAGAAAATACCTTGTAAAGTGCACACCAGCTCTTCAATAGACATGCGACGCTCGTTAACAGCGACGTAGACTATTAACTTTTATTCGTCACTACAGTATGCACGATTATTTACCAGCAACAACTGATATTTTGTATACGTTCCTGGGGTACATCTGATTGGTGTAAAAAGATTTGCAAAATCCATTCCACATTCATGGAATTACAAAAGCATATTTTAGGTGATAAATACACCGACATGCTGTAGGTATTTAATCAAGTATACAGTAAAAAGTATTTTTAACTGACTTTAAAAAAAGGAGGAGGTTCTCATTTTATCAGTATCTTTTCTTTTATGTATGTTGTCTGATTACTCAAAGATGGTTGGACCGATTTTTTTTGTTTGAAAGGGTTAATTCCCAGTTGCTCCCATTGTCATCAGGGCAGGACCTGATTTTTAGGCATAGGTATCTTGCAAATAACTGTATGAGCTTAAACCAAAACTATTATTTTGAAATTACAAACAGACACTTAAATTTTATGTATTTGTATTGATGATGATGATGATGTATACTTAGATATAATCACTGAAAAGCTATTTAATACTTAGTTCACGTCTTTACTCATCCTACTAATCCTAGTAATATTATGAACGTGAAAGTTTGTGAGCATGTCTGGATGTATGTATGTATGGATGTTTGTTACTCTTTCACGCAAAAACTACTGAAGCGATTTCGATGAAAGTTGGTATATAGATAGCTGGAGACCTGGATTAACACATAGGTTACTTTTTATCCCGATATTCCGACGGCTACGGGACTTACGCGGGTGAAGTCAGATGTCAATTTGGTTCAAATCCTTCTATGGCATAAATATAAGTAGGTATTCTTAGAATTCTGCACGTACCTATTCTTTTCTAAATATATAGATGCTCCCACTCGTAGTTAGTATTTCACATTGAGTAAAACTTACTTTTATGTGTATTGTCACGCATAAATATTCACCTTCGCTGCGTCAGAAATGATCAAAATAAAAAGTCTAATTCTGGCATTGTGACATTTTTATCTCGGTACCCCTACTTCGGGTGATTGTTATGTTATAAATAGAAGTGAGAGACACTTCTGTCGACAGATCAGCAAGTTCGCAAAAATCTATCGTAACTAGCTCGCTAAAGTAACTATGTAGCGTAACTAATCATTTCCGGGAAAACAACATGGAGTAAAAGCGGGAAACGTATTTTTTTTATTTGTAATTGTTTTTTTTACGTAATAAATTAGTAGGTAGAAAGATATGTTCAAGAAATGTGGTCTAGGTATTATAAAATGGTCTATCAATTTATCTCACTAATTGTATAAATACAACTGATTTAGAAAAAAAAACAAGTAAGTATATAATATAATATATTTGTTTCAGGTTCCAAGACTTGACAAAAAGTTTAACCGTTACTGGGACTTGCCGAATACAATAAGTGTGGCGTACTGATTTACACGTTGTTCTTCATTTCAGAAACCTCCAAAACCCCTAAATATGAGGCACAACAATTAAGAGGAGAATTTGTAGAAAAAGAAACAAGTGACTTGACTTTTCTAGCTTAATTATAATATTTGTCGTCTCAATTATTTTAAGAGCCCCAAATATTTTTTTTATCACTAAAACCCCTATATATTGTGTGCGCACATCACATTTACCCAAATCTTAGATAGGAAAAGAAACTCAAGGTGCCAACACTAAGTTACCAAAGTTTAACAATGTATGACGTAAAATCTGTCAAACTATATTTTAGCTAACATGCATTTAGCATGCAGTTGACGATATTAAGGTTGCGTTCGTTATGGGTGCTTTGTAGCATTGAAAGTTAAACACTACAAACATGACTCTGGTAGCTCACTTCTCTCTGAATGACGTTTGTGCTTCAGCGAGTGCGAGTGGTAACGGAGCTCTCTGAACAGGCAAAATCGTTGCGTTGAATAACGTGTTATCTGTCAATCTGTCTACTATAATACGGATAAAGATCAATATCATATTGACCTTTGTCCGTAGATAGATAGGTAGTCCTTGTAAAAAACATAGAAAGTGGTTTACCATATCTATACTTATAATAAATCTGTAGCGGGATGAATTCTGTACATTGAATATATAAAAAAAAAACGACTGAGGGGTATTAAGATATCGATACTGATGCCGAATATGCGATTCAAACAATTTTTGTCTGTCTGTCTGTCTTTCTGTCTGTCTGTTTGTATGTTCACGATAAACTCAGAAGTTACTCAAGGGATATGCTTGAAACTTAGTATGATAATAGTTTGAATGCCTGCGCAGGTTATAGGGTACTTTTTATCCCGGGTTAAACTTTGGTTCCCACAGGAAAATCAATGAAAGCTGTAATAACATTGTAACGTCAGTAGAACGTATTGTAGCGACGGGAACTCTCGCACAGCTTATATACTCCTTCGATTGGAAGAATAACTCTTTACTACGCGAGAGGCACAGACTGGTGGCATCAAACTCGAATTTAGAATACGTTCGAAATATTTTATGAAGAATAAATTTTGAAGACAAGAGAGTCGCCCGGCAGACAGAGGACGGTCTGGACGACGATCGTGCCAAAGGTGCACGGAATAATTCAAGAAATAGTAGTTATAAGTAATTTGTGTGAAGTTATAATTGTTATATGAATAATCTGATCTTGATTATATCGCATAGTGCGTTTGCCTGCTATTTTAATTTTCCTCCTCCAGCTAACACCTATCGTACCCCGATACCCTAAAACCCCAAGTTTTACACGTTATACGTGGTTTACACGTGGTGGAAGCTTTATACGTGGTGGAGTACGCCGGAGGTGATTTAGTAGAAGTATTCCACGCGTTACAGTATACACTTATTTCGAACTACATTCCAGCGAGCGTTTAGCTTATCTGGTGTAGAGTACGATTTCTGCTAGATTGAGTGCCAGATCGAATCCCTCTTTGATATATTTTTTTCTTTTTTTGCATTTTTTTATATAAAAACTAATTTACTTTTGTAAATTTTATTAGGTATCGTTTTTAACCGACGAAAAAAGGAGGTTCTCAATTCGACCGTTTATATACATATTTTTTTTTTTTATGTATGTTCATCTATACTTATCTATACTTATATCTATACTTATAATAAATCTGTAGCGGGATGAATTCTGTACATTGAATATATTTAAAAAAAAATGACTGAGGTTTATTAAGATATCGATACTGATACCGAATATGCCATTCAAACAATTTTTGTCTGTCTGTCTGTATGTCTCTCTTTCTGTCTGTCTGTTTGTATGTTCACGATAAACTCAGAAGTTTCTGAAGGGATATGCTTGAAACTTAGTATAAGTTGTTTCACCGCCAATACAGTATAAAAAATCCTGCCTGGAGAAAGAGGTACTGTGCAATAAGCGCCAAATTGCTGTTTTCCGAAAAAAGTTCCTCAGTCCTGTTTTCCTCAGGTCGCGGGCACAGCTAGTATATAATAAAACGAATTGAATCTAGTCGTAAACAAATTGGATATGTATGTAAACTCTGACCAAACCGTGACATTCTTCTTTATCTACGAGTAGTATCAAGAAAAAAATATGGAGAAATCATTATCACATTTTGGTAAGCGTTAAAAAGAAAAGTACCTACTAAGATTAGGTACACGATGTTAGTCAGTAAAGTAATATCTACACTTAACTCCAAGATTTAAGGAAACGATCAGAGTGCTCTCTTGTCACTCAACTGCAAGGATTGCTGTTATAAAAGCGTTTGAGTAATTGATGGCAAGAATTGACCCATAACCTTTCTATAAACACCAAGAATCTAGTTCACTTTGTAAACTAAAGGTAAGTTAAAAGAACTAGTAAATATTGACCTAAGTGGCACTAGCCAAAAACGTCCTCGAAGCAATGTCGTCTTTCACTATGATAACGCGTCCTCACATTTCGCCAAGATAGCGTTTTTGAAGGCTTCAAATGTAAAACTAATGATGCATCCGCCATACAGCCCAGACCTTGAACCTTGCGACTACTTTTTGTTTCCTAAAATTAAAGACAAACTTCTAGGCAGATTTACAGACACGTTTTACGAGCCCTGAATCGGCTGTCAATGCGTTCTATGAAGTCGTTGAAGAGGTCCAGGAAAACTGTTCCAATTGCTTTTTACAATGGTGTCAGCGAATGAAAACACGTATATATTTTTTTTATTACATAGCTTTGTAACCGATCGGCGTACAAAGTTCCCTCTGCTACGAATATTTATGTTATTAAATCTAGAATTGATATTTATTATTATTACTAATATGCCTCATTATAAGAAAAAAAAATGTGCCACTGAAGTCAACCAAATAACGGTACGGATGAGGATGACCAATTTAATGTTTGCATTATTCTACATTAAATTTGTATGTGTCAAAATAATTTACTAACAAGCAATTAGGTAGGTAGGTAGATATAGTAAAACAGGCAATAACGAACTAAGGTAAGTAAATCAAAAACATTCCAACCATGTAATTAAGACTTTTAGTAGGAGTTATCTTAGTCAAGAGTAATTTTATTTGTGAAAACTTTAAATAACACTAATCTCACCCACGTTTCTGCTGTGAGTCCTGTATCTATACCAAGATCAGCAACAGTGACCTAAGAAAACGCCGAGCATGGCACTCGGCAAGTCCCAGTAAAAGTTAGACTTTTTGTCAAGTCTTGGAACCTAAAACAAATATATTATAAACTAGCAACCCGCCCCGGCTTCGCACAGATAGCAGAGCATACATGCGTACCTATATTTTTTTCCTGTCATAGTTAATAGATAATTTTAAGAGGAATAATTCCATAATACATTGTTTTCATATAAGCCAGTAAATATCCCAGTCAGCATGATTTTTTCCGACATCTTCAACAAGCGTCGTCATATATCAGCAAATTTATACAAAACTTTAATGAATTATAAACATAAACCTTATTCATGAATCACTCTATCTGCATTTGAAGTTATTAGCACACATAGGGCACACAAGGACAGTAAACATTCTGCGTTTGACTGGAAAAAGGTAATAGTAAACTTTTGTAGAAAGTGTTCGATATTAAAATAAAAAACGATGTTTTCAAGCGATATACCGATAAACATCGCTGCTGGGATCCGATGTTTTACATCAAATATAAATATCGATATATTTTTTAAGTGGACACTGGTGGACACCCTTCGGGCCTTCAAAGAAGAGTATACAAACATTACGTGAACGTGGTGTATAAAACTTAGGTTCCGATTCACATTATTTCCATTCGTAATTATTTAAAAATAAAAACAATATTATTTAAAATTAAATCGTAGCTTTTAAATTGTTATGACATTGCATTTTAATAACACAATTATAAAAAAATTATATTTGCATCTTTCCTATTTTCACCAGTTGTCATAGCTGTCATGCAATTTACATTAATGTCAATTTTGTAATGTACTCTGTATTTATTTACTTCTGAATTCATTAAACTGGAATATTTATTCACATATTTCTAATTGGTTAATGAAAATCATATTACCTTTTAAATAATTTTACAATACCGACACTTTTTAAAATTTATCATTTCAATATATAAATTACATGGTATTGTGATAATTATCACTTTACAACATACTCTTCCTTGAGCGATCTTATCGTGCCGCCAATGATAAAAAGTATAAAGATACAGTGTACATACATAATGGGTGAAACTAGCCTTATCCTCATTGCACAATGCTGTTTTTCGTAGAGGGTAGTGGGTAACACGCATGATAACACTTCAATAAGCGAAAGTGCGTGTATGTAGCGGGAAATAGTTGTTGGAATTTAAACACTGTTTGTGTTCCGTTTTGAGTGTTTCTAAGTGGAGTGACTTCAGAGGTTAGTCATCATGCGGCGTTTGATACACCACAGATGGACCGGTTTTGGCCTTCTTGTTATGGGCCTTATGGCTTTAGTACTGTTCCTGTATGGATTTTTTCCACTGAAGTACCACTCAGGAAAACTATCCCATTTGGATGATCTTCCAAACTTCATTGATGGCATCAGGTAAGTTCATTGACCATTTTGTCAATAACTTAATACTTCAATTAAGTTAAATTGCAAATAGTTTTTAAATATTTTGTATCATATTGATATTAACTTATATATATTTAGATTAGATAATAAATGTGTAAAATATGAAAGCAGTGATATAGGCAATTTAGTGCTAAAATAAATTATTAGCAGTCAGTCTTTTTTCTCAGTATTGATGGTCAACAAGTATATAATTCTGGAGAAAACACAGTTGTTTTAATGGTGATTGATGGTCTACGGTATGACTTTCTCACTGAGGAGTACATGCCATATGCTGGGCAGCTGCTGAAGAACAAATCAGCATGCAACTATGTTTCTGTAGCAGAACCACCTACAGTTACGATGCCAAGAATAAAGGTAAATAAAAATTGGTTTCAGACCCTATTCATTATGAGTGATATTGTGTAAATTAAGTAATAATTCAATGAATTACACATACAACATTGAATACAACCACAATTAGTATTGTCAAATGATTGTGAATAAGCAACAGTGGCTTGTTGGCCTACCGATAAAGATGTTCTTGGTTCAAATCCCACCAATACTCATGATGAAGTAACTTCTAATGGAATGCAGGAGTAAACGAAAATACTTCATCAATTCATTCATTGAAACTGCAGACAAACATTGTAAAAAAAAGACAATCATTATTATACACTGTTAAATACTACAGAAATAATTTTATTGTGAGTTGAGTTTTTACATTTTGTCTTAAGCTAACAATTATAATTTAATAAGACACATTACTAGTTATTGATATAAAAAGTTTATAAGAACACATGTTGTTACCTAGCCACAGATAGATTTCTAATGGTCCATACCATTAGAAATCTATCTGTGACTAGATTTCAGTAACCCTTTCAAAAACTATGCCCATTATTTGCAAATATTTCTTACAAGTCTCAATACATATATAAGTATTAATGACATTTAAAAACAAAAAATATCAGGTTCCTATTATTTTTTGTTTTCAAATTTACATCAATCACGGTACCAAAGAAAAAATTCTATTACTTATCTTGTACATTTATTTCAGTGTCAGTTGTGTTCAGTGTTATAAAATGTCAAAGTATTTTCTGTACAGTCACCAGAGCGAAAGAAGGAAAAGGCACAGTGGAGGCGCACTATAAACTTCTGGAGGGATATCTTTGCAAGTGTCACAATTTGTACTACACTGTAGATTATAGCATCAGTTTTGCTATGTGCGCTTTATGTTTGGTGACGGAACAAAGAAAAAACACATAGTATATACATTTTTTTAACACTTAAACAATTTTTGATAGATGTTATTGAGTTTTTTCTTTGGTCTTGTGTTTGCTTTGGCTTCCACCACTCACACCATCCACTGTTTTTAGTCATACTAGCCGCATTTTAAATTTTAGTCAATATAAATAGTCAAATTTTCAATAAAAAAATTCATGCTTGTTTGCTAATCTTTAGTGGTATAACAAAATATAAGGGCACATAAAAAGAAAGGTGAAATCATTATTATTGCATGGTTGCATGCAAGGTGGTTGCTCTTACTTATATACACTAAAACTTGTTCATAAAGCACACTAAAATACATACAATTAGTAAATTAACTATCCATATAAAATACTCTGTGGCAATAAAGACCATTGCTGCATTGTGATCATCATGTGAGACCACATAGAAATCATATTGCTAATTGCGGACTATTGCTTACATACCTAGCAATATATCATTAAGTACAATTGGCAAACATATAGTATTTACAATACTTAGCCGATTATTAGGCAGACAAGTCTAATCTTACAGTACTGAAAAATTTGCCAGCCAGTCAGACTTATGTAATTGGAAATTTACTCAGTATCTCCAAAAAAACGAATCAAACTTAACAAAAAGTTTATCGAAGGCTAAAAAGTGTAAAATCGATAAAAAAAAGTCATACTTAAATGTTAGTAAATCTCTAATTTTATCCAATTAATTTATATATTAATTATATTATATATTAATTACCAGAAGCACTGGGTGGGGACAGTCTTAGGTACAAATAAATAAATAAATTACAATAAAATAAAATAAAATAATGTAATAACTAAAAAATACTAACCTATTAACTTAAGCACTACTGTCACTAACACAAAAATACTAACAAAAACATGGACATAAGTCTGAAATAAAAAGTTATTATTGTTATCAGTTGTAATGAGATTGAATTGCTTTCTGCATGTATTGAACTGTAAACAAACGTTAGTTAAAACTAACCTGTAAATAAGTTATTATATAACAGTACTATTACATGTATACCTGCAGTTCTAAATCACTGCACATGGTCTCACTCATGCGCGTCGCCTTTAGAGCAATAGTAACTCATATCTGCCTTGATATTACACTTTCTCTTCCTGACAATTTCTTTACAGTATTCTATCTAAATGGGTTTAATTTTGTCATACAATTTAGTTAAATTAACTAATAGAAGTTGGTTATGTTTTTATGTGTAAACTGTAATCCATAAATGCAGAATTACAACATGTGTTGTAATTCTGCATTTATGGTGTATGTACACCGACTAGGTACTTATCTTTCTACATAGGTATTGCAAATTTAGAGATCTGGTAAGAACTAAGATAAGTCTTTGACCTCACTGTGTAATAAAAAAACATAAAAAACCAGCCAATTGTTTGTTAACCGCTTGCCACTGCTTGTTAAGATGTTAATGTAATTTTACTATGTAATTTTATTTTTGTATGTATGTTTTTCACTATACTTAAAAGTTGGTTACAATAAATTTTAAAGTTTCATGTAGTTCGTAAGCACACACCATTGAATTATTTATCTTCTATGATCTACGCAGCTTTGGTGCAAACAGCTACGGTTTTTAGAGGACATTGACTTGAAAATATGATGTTTTCAGTTTGTTCTACTGTTGTTAGAATTAATTGATTGATATGACATGCATTGGCTGATGCTTGCACTTACTAATTTTAATATGCTTTATTACCAGCAGTTTAATCTATATCTAATACTAGCAGCGCCTCGCGGTTTCACCCGCGTAAGTCCCGATCCCGTGGGAATGTCGGGATAAAAAGTAGCCTATGCGTTAATCCAGGTCTCCAGCTATCTACACACCAAGTTTCATCGCAATCTTTCCAGTAGTTTTTGTGTGAAAACATTACAAACATACATACAAAACACAAATGTTTCGTCTTTATAATATTAGTTTAGATTGCATGTGAAATTACTGAGCCAGCTACCAATTCACTCAATATGCGGTGAATAGAGCACCATGCCATGTACAGAAGCTTAATTTATGCTATGGAAATTCCAGGCTATGATGACGGGCAGTGTATCGACATTCGCCGACGTAGCACTCAACTTCGGTGCGCCCGCTGTACGTGGGGACAGCGTGTTGCGTGTTGCCAACTCTAGAGGGCGCAAGTCTATCATGTATGGAGATGATACATGGCTGAGACTGTTCCCGGGGCTTTGGACTGAGTATGACGGAACCACATCTTTTTTTGTCACCGATTATACTGAGGTTACTTTTTTGAAATATTTTTACCATCCCTGTACTTATAACCATTTTTTTTATTTTATATACTTTGACATTTTTTTAAGCCTTATTTTAGTACAAAGGTCCACAAAACTGCTTTAAACAGTTTGACTGTGGACAGTCGAATCTTTATATATGTGTATAATGTACAGGCTTAGCTACACATCATTCACATAAATTATAAAATGCCAGTAGGTATGCCAAATAAATGCTACGAAGAGAGTACAATAATTTGGAGGACACATCACCACACCATAAGCGTCGTTCCATCAGTCAATGCATAGTTTCAGAACGATGAGACAAATAATTGTTTTTGCAGGATAGCATGTAGTCTGTCTGATTACAAGCGGTTAGCGAGGCTCTTATCATAATAGACCACTCGCTAAGGTCTCTGAGGTCTGATTGTTTGCCTAATTGCCTTTGAATTACAATTATTGGTTTATAACATTTAGGACACGTCTCACAAATTAATTTTATTGAAAAGCGTAAAACCTAAATATAGCTCCAAAAGCCTTACAGTAAAGCCTGTACAATACTGCTTCTCTCGTGTGATTTATCGAATGAAACAATATCTAGAATATAAATGATAGCGATAAAATAGGTGCCCAAATAGTTATACTTTTGTTGTCAATCAAAAACTTTCTCCGATTTAAACCTATGACATGTATAATTTCGTTTTATTTACAGGTAGATAACAATGTAACCAGACATCTAGACAAAGTGTTAACGCCAGATGAAAAGAAAAAGCCAACATTTGACTTTCTAGTTCTACACTACTTGGGACTAGATCATATTGGACATCTAGAAGGCGCAAGAAGTCCCAAGATTAAGCCCAAGTTGCTGGAAATGGATGAAGTCGTCAAGAAAATCTTTACGGCTATGCAGCAGTGGGTAAGAAAATAACATTACCTACATGCGCTAACTACAGAAACAAACTTAACAAAGTTTAACATCTAAAACTCTCTATCGTATATAATCACTTATTTAGACCGTAGACTAAGTAAGAGTAAACGATACGATAATGTCGCAAAATAAGGATACCTTAAAGTATTTATACTTTTATAATGTAGTCAGGAGATTAGGATCCTACTCACACCGGACGAAAGATTGGGTTTTTAATCGACTCGATTCGTCATATTTATGCGTGCGTGCGCGGTGGAGTATAGTTTAACTTCTATATGGAAATATCGTCAGGGTTCAGGCGCAGAACGTACGATTCCCAAAACGTTCGGTGAGAAAAAAGGTCTGATTCGCATATTGTCCTATTCGCAAAACGTCCGATTCGCATAATGTCCTATTCGCAAGTTGTCCGATTCGCTAAATGTCCGATTCTCAGACTACGTGCTCCATCTAGTTTCGGCCGCACCGACGCCTAACATCAGGCAAGTTGGCGGCCAAACGCAGACCTATTCTTAAAAAAAAAGTCCAATTCTTAAACTGGCCTATGCTTTAAAAAGTGCTTCTTCAAGGGGAAGAAACAAAAAAATCTATGGTTACGGACGATTAGAGGAAATCATAAAGGGTTGCGATTAACTAATTAGATGCACGCCATCTTTTGACAATGAGCGGAACGAATAGTCTATATCCCACATTTTATTAGAAAAATCCATCGTGGTTTCGAGTTTTCGGGAAATGACACGATTTCTCTACGAAATAATATTCATTGAGTTGAATTGAGTTCTAGTTGAGCGATTAACGAGTAAACAATTCGATTAGTGCATAGTACAAGTGATAAGTGAAATAGTGAGAATTAATTGTAATTGTGTTATTTGTGAATTATTAAAATAAATTGTGTCTATTTTGGTAATAAATTGGTGTAACTTTCTAATTCCGAACCTCAGCTCATAACAGTAATACGGAATTGAGCTGAACAAGGTTCTTCGTCGCATCAAGGGGGTAGTATCAACCGTTTGGGTATTTCGTAATATTAGGCAACTGGGAATTCTAAAATTAAATTAAAATTACTTGTTATATTCAGGATCGTACCGGGGTACTATTGGTGTGCGGGGACCATGGCATGCGTGACGCAGGCGGACATGGTGGGTCCAGCAGTAGCGAAGTGCTGGTGCCGCTGCTTGTGGCTAAGAGCGACGGCTTCACATGTCCACACCCGTCAGTATCTCATACCAATATTCACCAACAGCCTAATTTGAGAGAAGTAAAGACCATAGCAGAATGCATTTAGCTCATGTCTCATTCTCAACAGAAAAAAATATTTAATATTTCTAATTTTTTTTTTACTCCAGAACATCTTTAAATTGTGATAAACATGAATCTTTACTCTCCTCCATCTGCCTCGACAGACTGAGACTGCCTTCGGTATATCATTCTTACTCATATACCGATGCCTTCCGAGCCATAAAGTAGATACCTATTTCTTTAATATCCTTCTTAGTACTTTTAACTACAGAAAAAAAAAATACGACAATACTAAACCAACGTAGAGAGACATATTCAAGCATACAAGTATTTGCACGGACAGAAAAAATAATCCGTGACTCCCGACGTTGCAGTCCAAATCTGGACCAGCCGCCCCTTATAGATCGTCAATATAAGAAATAGATCATCATTAATCATAAATTTAAAATACCCCCGACTCGAAAATCCCTTCAACGATTAGAAAAGAGCTGATGGTCTTCGATCGGCTGAATAGATTTTCTTGAATTATATCTAAGAACATTCTCGATGAAGTCACATTTCAAAAAAAACCGCACTCAAATCGGTTCATCCGTTTGGGAGCAATGACGCCACAGACAGACACGGCAAATTTATAACACCCCTCTTTTTGCGTCGGGGGTTAAAAATAGTTTAATACACTAAACATTTTTTTATTAAGAATGGTTAAAATATATCTATAAAGTTTAATATTCAAATATTTACTCAAAAATGTGCCAAAACATTTCGTCAATCGTCATTCATCGGTCTATCATTGTTACAGACTGGGTCCCGGCCCGACCGTAGCTCAGGTGGACGTAGCTCCGACGATAGCGTGGTTGTTGGGAGGCGCGCCCCCGGGCGACAGCGTGGGCCGCGTCCTCCCCGCGCTGCTGCCCCAGGACACGCGCCAGCACCTTTACTTGTTACATGTCATGGCTGACCACAACTCTAAGCAGTCCCTTCCCACAGATACGGGTATGTATGTTGTACAGACTGAGCCCGGCCCGACCGTAGCTCAGGTGGACGTAACTCCGTAATATAATTGTTAACGTTATAATTTTGGTACACCGATTCATAAATGAAACTAAGAACACAGAAAAGTAGAATAGCTACTGGTTTTTGAAATCTAAATTATAACGTTTAACGTAAAGGGCACGCTCTAGCATGTAGCATAAGATTTTTTTTTTTAAACTATCCGTTTACAAGTTATGTCCGTTTGAATTTCCAGATATTTTTGCCTCCGTTTTTCATAAAAGTAGGTGGAATGTGTAAACTAAAAATATAACTGTCAAAATTTGGATGTTTAAAAAAATATCTCATTGTATGTTAGAATAATCACGATCTGACTGCCGTAATCTATGTTTTGTTTACAGAATTCTACAAGCAGTTCAAACGCGCCGAGAAACAGTTTGCCCACTTCCTAGCTACCGGCCAGCAAAGTGCTGCTAAGATCTCTAAAGAATTCTACGAGGAATCACTACAAAAGATGGGTGAATACCTCGCGGAAACTACAATTAATTTCGACTTGTTCGCTATTGGGATTGCTATTATACTCTTGTATTTGGTATGTATTTCATACTTCGATTAAAAATACCATAGATACACTTTCCCTAACAAAAATTTGGCATTTTTTGAGTGGCGATCAAACATCTATGATCGAAGATGTCATATAATTTATATTTTTGTCAGCTGAACTAATAACGTCTTGGGTTTTTATTTTGGCTGACAATATTCTTATTTCATAGAAGCTGTTTTGCGCAACTTCGTCTACGTTTGCAAATTTTTCCCGTTTTTGCAACATTATTTATTGATGCTCCGCTCCTATTGGTCGTAGCGTGGTGTTATATAGCCTTCGTCGATAAATGGGCTATCCAACACTGAAAGATTTTTTAATTCGAACCAGTAGTTCTTGAGATTAGCACAGTCAACCAAACCAACAAACAAACTCTTCAGCATTATAATATTAGTATAGATGTTTATCTGCTTGTTTACCACCTTATTGGTATAAAAAGTAGTCATATATTCGGTACAAAGTAATATAATTGTGACGAATAGTTGGGCAGCTGCCACATTTCGCCCCCGAGTGATTCCGAAACGGAACGGAAAATACTGACCAGTATACCTCGGGAAGTCCCAGGGATACTTAAATTGTCTTAAAACTCGCTCTGAATTTAATTGTAAATAGACATATTGGAGGAGTCCGAAATATCATAAATCCATTTTGTATGTTAGAAGCGCGTAAAGGCACAGCAATTCAGTTTTTTTCTAGAGATGAATAGAATAGATAAGAGAGGTTTTTTCTTTCTAATTTTACAAGATTAAGATACGAACCAAAACTTTCCCGTTAAACCTTAAAGTTGCAATAAGTGCTTGTTAGGCTATCGCTTACCTCACTTATCGGATCTGTTTCCCAAGACGAGTGTAAAAATGTAAAAAATAAAAACTAGTACAAATTTTAAATTAAAAGAAATCTGTACAAAATTGTTAATTGTTAAACTTAAATATACTTTAAGGACAGTTTAATATGACAAAAAGAGTTTGCGCCCAACGTGGGGCTCGAACCCACGACCCTGAGATTAAGAGTCTCATGCTCTACCGACTGAGCTAGCCGGGCATGCAAGATTAACTCTTATCACGTTATCTATTGCGAACTCATATATTATGTATTTTCTCTTCTTTCTAACACAAAATATTTAGTTACTTTTACTTCTAATTTATTCAATTGTAATAATGGAAGGTTTATTACCTTGACTTTTGTGTTTAAATCGGGAGTATAATTTAAAACCACCATATTAACAAACAAACATACGACCCACCTGATGGTAAACGGTCACTATAGCCTATGGATGCTTGCCACACTTTTATATACCGTTTTCATATTATCACAGATATTTAGGGTTCCGTAGTCAACAAGAAACCCTTCTAGTTTCACCATGGCCGTCCGCCCGTCCCTCCGTGTGTCCGACTCTTAGTACTAGAAAGCTGTAATTTGGCATAGTGATACGTATTAATCACGCCATGGTCGTATACTTGACTAGCCTGTTGGTCTAGTGATTAGTGACCCTGACTCCTAATCTGGCTTATCTGGCTGGTCGTGGGTTCGATTCCCACCCAGGACAAATATCGTGTGATGAGCACGATAATTTGTTCTGTGTCTGGGTGTAATTTATCTATAATATGTATGTATTTAGAAATATATAAGTATGTTTATCAACAGTCTGGTTACCATAGTACAGGCTCTGCCTAGTTTGGGATCAGACGGCCGTGTGTGAAATGTGTGAAGTTATTATTATCATACTAAAACATGAAAGGTACTTAAAAAATAAAGAAGCAGAATTCCATTAAAGTTACTTAGATGAAGTTGTCAACTACGGAACCCTACACTGGCGTGGCCCGACACGCAGTTGGCCGGTTTTATTAATGCTAATTAATACAGATATGTTTTCCCACAGATTGCCACATCACTTCTTTGCGTCACTCTGTACTCTTTACAATCGGACTGCAGACGGAGTAGCAACAGCAAAATCACACGCCAACAATACACTTACTACGGCTCAGTCATAGCCTTTTTCGTCATTTTCTTTATATTCGAAGCTATCCTGGTCACTCTGTGCTTCATAACTGAAACTAAAAGCCAATTATGTTCTTTTAGTACCCAAGCATCTATTCCTTTCACAATAATTGCCCTCTTTTTTACCGTAACTTATTACGTTATAAAGACAGGTATTGAAAAGATTAAAGACTTAAGTCCTTTGAGTGATCTTAACGCTATAGACTATTTGTTAATTGGAGGGACAATATTCCATAGTTTTTCGTTTTTCGGAACGAGTTTTATCGAAGAAGAACATATGACTTGGTACTTCTTTTGGAACACACTGATGTTCTTTGTGTTAGTTAGGACTTTGGTCATAGTGATCATGTATTTGACTAAGAAGTTCACTGGGGCGACTGAGGTGCAAGATAAACCGGAATTAGAACGAAGAATGACAACTGTCGGTGTTACAATCGTGCCTAAATGGTTGTTGCTCATTGCTTTGCATAGGTGAGTCGTACAATTTTAACTTACTATTTTTTTATGGTATAGGTGGCAAACGAGCAGACGAGTCACCTGATGGTAAGTGACTACCACCGCCCATGGGCACCTACAACTTAAGAGTCACAAGTGCGTTGCCGACCTTTAAGGGAGAGGGTAGGTCGGCGAAACACAACTAAAGCGTTGCCATGAGGACTTAGTATCACTCCGGTCGAGCCCGCCCATACGTGCCGAAGCATGGCTCTCCCACGTATGATAAAATTTGCTTATCAAAGATGAGCCTTTCAAGTTATATCTGCTATTGTTTCTTTGACTGGCCTGTTGGTTTAATGGTTAGTGATCCTGACTGACGAGTCAGAGATCGTGGGTTCGATTCCCACTCAGGGAGATCATTGTGTGATGAGCATGATCATTTGTTCTGGTGTCTGGGTGTAATTTATCTTTAATATGTATGTTTTCAGATATTTGCGAACAATGAACCAAACAGGCGACCGGTGGTTGTTCCTACCGGATACTGCAGACTGGTTGAACACACCTGAAAATGCTTTTTACCTTCAAGTTCATTTAGTTATAGGTAAGCGTAGAAATAATGTTGATTTTAGACTTTTAAATACTGTGTACCTATTTTTAAAATCCATGTAGGACCTACCTACCTCCCAGTAAAGTGAGCAATAGTTTCATTGACTTCATTGATTGGTGAAATACAGCTATCAAATTTTGCGTACTAAGTACCCTCCAAAAAGAATTTCCGAAACGTTCAGCGAAATGTTGCTTTAGGAGGCGACGTAAATTCCATCGCGATAATTTCTATTAATTTTTATTATTTTTTTTCTATTGATTGAAAACATCAATTTGATACGAAAAGCACGAAATTTTACATATGTTGAAGTGGCGTCATCGTCGTCTTATTACAATTAATGTATTAGTCAGTACCGGGGAGACCGAGCTTTGTAGTTCGGTAATTTTTCGTAAAATTGCGTGTTTACAGGAAATACAATTATGCAGTTGAACTTAAAATGCAAAACTGTATCTATATAAACAAAATTTTATCAAAATCGTTAGAGCCGTTTCAGAAATAACAGAAATATAAATACATACAAGAATTGCTCGTTTATAGTTATAAGCAGTTAATTAAATGACCTATTAAAATACGTACCGATACCAGTGTACGTTATGATTGGTGGTATAATATGTGAAGGCGTTTATTACAGATTTCAAATTGTCATGCGAGTCACTTTTTTATTAAACGGCTAGACTGCTTAAGGAGTAGACCCCCTTTTTATTTTCCTGACTTACCTGAGTTTTATCCACATGAATATTTTAATTTTTTAATAAAACATTCGACATTACCACGTTTTTGTTAGTGACAAAGCGCAAATCTTTCACTGTGCTCTATGTGTCTGCATTGATACAATTTCTTTTTTTTTTCAGGTACCCTAAGCACTCTAGTAGCGTGTCTATACAACCTCCGTTATATGAACAACATACTCAACATACACACAGGATTGACTATAGCAGCCACAGGTTGCATATTCTGTTACCGAATCGCTTCCCAAGCTCTAGAGTCCCCATTCGAAGACATTAAAACATGGGATCCTGTCAATATTGTCAATGTATTTTGGGCTATATTAATAATACAATTTGTATTCGAAATCCTTTCCTACATAGGAACATTCAAAAACTGTGGTTTTGAGCCGCTAGAAAATCATACACCCGCTTCTAATAGATTTGTATATAACAAACCTAAAGCCAAAACTGAAGATTATTTTTATGATCCCATAATGGAAGAACCATGGAATGTTGATGAAGTGAAATTGAACCTGGTTCGGTCTGCTTCGCATCTTATGTTGAACAATATGATGTTGATCATTATTTTACTAATGAGACCACACAATGTGATTATGGTGCCGAGTATATATGTAACGTGTTTGCTGACGTCAAAATGCATGGATCACAAGTTGTTGGACTCGAAGTCTGGGAGAAAGACTGAAGTGGTAGATATTATCAGTAGGACTTTGGTGCACATGTGGATCGGGATATTGTTTTACTTTTATCAGGTAAGCATTATCTGTGTTCTATTTATGTGCTTGATATTTATTTATTTTATTATTAGCCATGGTCGTCCCACTGCAGGGCAAAGGCCTCCCTACCCTCCTTCCACTCCTCACGGTTTAAAGCTTTCTGTCGCCAATCTTCCCAATAAGCATCCAGTTCATCCCTCCATCTCTTTTTGGGCCTGTCGCGACGTCGTTTAACGTTGCATGGGCATCACTCGGTATTGAGTTTTGCCCACAGTTCGTCCGGCATGCGGCAGATGTAACCAGCCCAGTTCCATTTAAGGCTTGCAGCCTTATGGCCAACGTCGGCGATCTGAGTTTTGGAGCGCAATATAGGTATTGTTCCTTATGCGGTCTAATAACCAAACTCCTAGGATTCTTGATATAGTTATAATAAAAAATTGTGGTGTTTTATGAAGGACTGAAAATAGTAGTGACACTGTATTTGCAATCTGTCGCTGTCAGGAATAAATGTCTGTTTTTAATATTATATTTTCCCTCTATTTTTTCTTGTGTAAGATATAGTAATTTCCATCTTATCAAGACTATTAACGAGGTGGTATGTCCAAATCAGTCAATCTAGCTTGTTCCATCACGGGTTTCTGATATGGGAGCTACGGATGTACTAGACCTTACACGCGGGGTCTCGGATGTACCGTAGACCATACACCCGAAATCTCGGCAATGCCGACAATGCTCTCTCGTAGACGTAATTATGTATTCCAAAAAATATAAAACAAAAGAAATTATGTTTTAAAAATAGATTGTATATTGAGATAAAACGTATTTCGGAATGAATTTCATTTAAAAAAAAAATGGTTTAAAACGTGTCGTGTACACGACATCGGTCAGTGGCGGTACTGTAAGGCAGTGCGTGCGCAGGGCAACTCGAACAGCCTGGCGTCGGTGGACCTGGGCTCGGGCTACGTGGGGCTGCGCGAGTACAGCGCGGCGCGCGTGGCGGCGCGCATGGGGCTGCACGCGTACGCCGCGCCCGCGCTCGCCGGCGCCGCGCTCGTAGCGGGGCTCGCCGCGCACGCGCCCTCTTGGCAACGGTGAGTGTCGCAGCTGCTCTACCTTCACTTTGTTGTGATATCGAATAGACATATTCATGCGAACAAATATTTACACTGATCGGAAATCTGACTCGCGACATTGCAGTCGAATACTTACTGTGGATGTCGAAGCAACTGTGAGTACCGGATCCACCTTCTATGTCGGTAATATTGTACGCTTTATACGAGTGTGAACGCACAAAAATCCACAGATGTTAAATAATAAACAGTCTTGTAGTTTATGCTCGAAGTTCGAACGCTGTGAACGAATGTTCCTTCGTTCCTTTTTCCTTCCGGGTCATTATTAACAACACAAAAATTATGTCAAAACCGTCACAAAATATCTTATGCTTGATATAACTATAATATATTATTTTAGGACAATTACCGGCGATGAAGTATATTTTTGTAGGAAATTAAAAATTCCCCCAAGAAGGATAATTCCCCCAATTACACAACGATTGACCTATTCTTATCAGTATTGTAATATTGTTTCTACTACGATACTTCGTAACAATCTTGAAATGCTTATTTGTTGTACTATAATTAAACTTCTCTTAAAAATAGTCTTTGGTAACGTTAGTTAACTTTAAACCACTCTCAAATGTTTAAAAGCATATTTCGGAACTTATTTTCCGTACTTATATTAGGTAACTGTTTTGCGATAGACTAATATATCCTTTTGCCATCTGTAATTAACCTATTTACCGATCATAGCGACTTGTCGTGTGCTATTGTATGGTAGGCGAGGGGCAAATATTGCAGTAGGGTACAAATAGTCTCCCTTGAGAAAGATAACATTCAAAACTAATATCTTGTTTTCAGGTACTTACAACAAATATGGCGAGCAACAAACATCCTCGCCCTGCACAAAGTATGGTCTCTAGTTATGTATTGTATAATAGCAACAGTGTTCCGACACCACTTGTTCGTATGGTCAGTGTTCTCACCGAAACTACTGTACGATTTCGTAGCAACAGTGTTCAGTGTGCAAGCTATCGGTACTATCGCCCAAATTGAAGTTTTAGCACATATTTCTAATTGGCTAGCCAGGATGTGCACGTATAGGTCGAAACTATGATACAAGGGCAATAAATTAAAGTCTTCAAAATTTAAATCTCGGAAAATAAAATACCGAAAAATGAAATGTCGTAGTTTTAAAATTATAGTACAGCAGAGTCAAAGTCCCAAGGTATTCGATGTTGAGCCTTTGAAGCGAATTGAACGTACACCAGTTTAGTAACACATCTACAAATGTCGTTTTTTATGAGTCTTCCGCACTAGGGAACAGACTATGATTCAAAATAACTTCCTGTAGATAACTACCACAAATAGTTTTCTTTTGTGGGTGGGTATTGAATCCAGAAACACTCATGGAACAGCAATTAGGACGTGACACTGAAACCCTAACAAACGTCATCGTGATCAATAATAATTTTGGTCGAATAATCTTTCGGTGTTCTAATAGCAATTATTACCAAAGTATGGTGTTTATTGTAAAGCGATAATGCCTTCACCATATACCTACTAACTGTCAGTAATGATCTTTTCATTTACTTGGCTGGCCAATAGATATACCTGTGTGACAACCTGATATAGATGTAGCTTAGTTGTAACTGTAACCATCGACGTACGACGGTTAGTGAATATGATCCTTAAAGCACATATTACACGGTAGGTTTTGCTGTCAGTTTTGCCACAATCAAAACTGTGATTGACGAATAACCTATCGTCTAATGCTCACTGAACAGTTGCATGATGAGATTTTAATGTCAATATTATTTCATCAATCATCAACTAACATCCGTCAATCATGACTTTTTGTAATGATTGACGTGTGCATGAGCGTCTAAAGCTATGTTCAGATGAGGGGGGCGTTGAGCGCGCGTTTTGATAGCGTGCGTTAACGTGCGTCAACAAATACACGACTTTTGTGCTGCCATGTGAACACAGTACAAAAACACAACGCGCGCTTAACGCCCGTCATCTGAACATAGTCTAATGGACGCCTATCCATTACGCGTACGCCAAATTCAACTTACCGGTTCAAATAACTTTATATTACTGGTTACCATGAAGTTGACTATGGTTTTTAAAACCCTAATTTAATCTATTGTACGGCGAAATAATTACAATATTTAGAAATATTACTAAAAGTATTTAGACTATGTTTAGATATACAGGTTGTTACAGAAAGGTGTGGTCATATTTTAGGGTCGTAAATGACGTAAAGTGCTACAATTTTTTTTAAATTCGTGCTTTTTATTACATAAATTTTAATTTGAAACTGACAAATTGAACTCAAAAATTGAGAGGGCTGACAGGAATGAAACTATGGGTATTTAATACTAATGATTTTGATGGAATGTCCGGATTTTTTCATAAATTTAATGAATCGTTAAACTTGATAATATGTTGCTTAGAAATGTGCCCCTACACCAGAAGCATCATTTTCAAAAGATTTTTTTTCATAATTTGTTTTTATGCTAAATCAACAGTTTTTCGCCTACACACGACACTCCTCAAATATAACCACAGCTTTCTGTAGCACCCTATATAGAGGTTTTTAATAAGAAATGATTGCTGCTTAGAATGGTTGTGCTCTTGTAATATTATTGTACATCCCATTATCAGACATTGGGCATTTGTAGTTCCTTTTTTAACGTGAACGTGAACGTAACGTAGTGGATTTTGTTCAAGATTGTTTTACAATCCGTGAAACACACATAAAGCAATACAAAGCGTGTTTTAGAATAATACTTATGATATATACCTACTAGGTACTATATTTTTGAACGACCTCTCGCTTCGTATAATTATTATACTTACAATTTCTATTCCTGGCTGTTACATAATAAGTGTTTTAGATGTTAGTTATGTATAAGATTTGTATAAAATTACGTAAAACTATGACAATATATTAGGCCGACCATAAGTCTCCAACATATATAATATATACTTACGAAGTTTCAGAGAAAAGCATATTGTGTGCGTTCGCGCAGCGGAATGTTGTTGAATTTAAAGATTTTAAGTATGCAGATATTTAGTGTATGACGTCGTGCAATTGTGTATGGTAAAAAAAAAATTGTGCATGCAGCCATTGTGGAGATATTCGCCAAAAACTGATTCCGCTGGGCGAACGTTGTCCTGGCGGAACTTTTTTTAATCCATGGACTTAGAAGAAAAAAAATGTGTCCAAAAATTAGTGTGTATTAGTGTGTTTACATACGTTGTTTTGAATTTGTTTATATTTGTTTAAAAAACAGATTTAGAAAAAATCGTAGGGTTAAAAAGATAAAAATATAAACGTAAAATACGCTTATTAGGTCTTAATTCGTAAAGTATGCACTTTGGGGTCTACATTTTCACGTTTATACAAACTTTGTAAGAGTGTCTGCAACATGTTGCCAAGTATCAATGATGTTCCGTTGGTAATTAAAGAGTTATAGGACAATTTACCATGAATAGACCACTGTTTACAAAGCAGTCAAATGTCACGACGTTCTAAAGGAGTTGCATAGTAAAATGTATTCCAATAATTAGTGTATTAATTCAACTACTCACATGCAACATTTCATCTCATTAAATTCAGTAATTTAAGAGAAACAATTAAAATACTGACAAGGCATCGAAAACCTACATAACCCGACCAAGTTCGGATGGCTACAAAAAAGCGGCCGTGCCATATATCTAAGTAACGTTCTTAACCTTCCAGTATAGTATTTATTAATATGGCATAGTTGCGTACACAAGCGTTAGGAAAAAATTAAACAATTGTATTTCTTGAATGAATTTTTTTTTTTAAATAACGCCACTATCTACGATAAAAATAAATCTTCAATTAACAAGTACTTCTCTAATTAAACATCCATGTACAAAAATATTTTTAATTACATGTAATAATTATGTATTTATTATTTATTTCTCGCCACCTGTTACGTAGAAATCCAAAAATTGGCGAAATGTGGGTGTCACAGAAATGTCACACTTCTGCCTACCCCTCTGGGACAACAGCCGTGAGCATATGAATAAATTAATGAAAATACAGAAAATAACCTCAAAATTTCTAACCCTCTTAGGGACTAGTCATGACTAGTCTCTTGTTCATAAAAACTTTGTTGCCGATGGAAACAACCTTTTTATTACATTGTTTTATAAAATGCAAACAACCTTTTTATGTTTTTTTTTACAATTGTGTTTTATAAAACGATCTTGTCATAGTTCTTCTTCTTCTTCTTCTTTGTCCTCGCCTTATCCCGTTACGCGGGGTCGGCTTTCCTAATCCTGAGGCGCCATTCATTTCGCTGGTAAGCGTCGTCAACAGATAGACCCAACACCTTCATGTCTCTCCGGACATTCGTCATCCATGTGGTCTGTGGTCTACCTCTCCCTCTCTTTTGTGTAGCCATGGAAAGGCACTTCTTCACTACATGATTTTCGGGTCTTCGCATAACATGTCCGAACCACCCTAGCCTGGACTCTGAAAGCTTCTCAGCAACAGGCTCCACTCGAAAACTGCCCCGAATGTGTTCATTACGGACTTTATCCCTAAGAGTAACTCCACCAGCCCAACGTAGCATACGCATCTCCGTGTTATGCAGCTTCCGTTCGTGTATTTTGTTCATAGCCCACACCTCGCCACCGTAGAGTAGAACTGGTCTCACAGCAGTTTTATAAACCTTGCCCTTGGTTCTTACAGGCATTTTTGGATGGCATAGAACTCCTGTTAGTTCGCGCCATTTATGTGGAATAAATGGCGCGAACTAACAGGAGTTCCGCCACTGTTCTATATGTAATGTCTGCAGTTATCGTCCCGTCTTCAGCAATGACAGAGCCGAGGTATTTAAACTGGTTCACTCTCGGTAGGGTTACACCATCTAGTTTGAGTTCTGAACTTGACATACAAGAGTTGTCAGGGTTAAAGTCGCATTCCATATATTCGGTCTTGGTTCTACTTATGCGTAGTCCATTGGTCTCGAGAGATCTTCTCCACTGGTCCAAATTTTCCTGTAAATCTTGAATACTGTCTGATATAAGAGCCACATCATCCGCATACAACAGGTTCCACGGTAAGGGTTTTTGGATTTTCTGTGTTAGGTAGTTCATGATGACGTTGAACAATATAGGGCTAAGAGCACTTCCCTGGTGCACTCCCACTCTGATATTGAAGCTCTCGGACAAACCAGCTGGACTTCTAACACATGTTTGTATGTTGTTATACATGTCGATTACGAGTCTTATCAGCTCAGAGCTCAGGGTCTTTTGCGACCTTAGAGCTTGCCATATTAATGTTTGTGGTACACGGTCAAAGACTTTCTCAAGATCTATAAAAGCCATCCACAGATTTTGTCTGTTCTCGCGAGCATTTTCCATAACCAGCCTTATCGCGTGGATTGCATCTATGGTCCCCTTACCAGCAGTGAAACCAAATTGGTTTTCTGTAATTTGTATCAAATTTTGAAGGCGCTCACTTAGGACACTGAATGGCTACGTATTTTAAAGAATATTGGCTCATTACGTTTGCCCCGCTATTATCAAAATGTAGAAAGGAATAGAACCAATAGTGCTTGCCCGCTATCGTCGCCGTCGTCGGGGGTTCGAGTCAATGTCGAGTCGCCACCCGTACTGATGAGCGCACCCATATGTATGAGTAAGGAATCACCCTTGACTCGCTCGATCGTCTCCGGTTATACAAACCTAGAACTACACATATTTTGCGATGCGTCAACTCAAGCTATGTGCGCGGTAGCGTATTGGTGTTGGGAAAATAATGGAATACGCACGGCGTTTATTACAAGCAAGTGCAGAGTCGCTCCTTTGAAACACATGTCAGTGCCACGATTGGAATTGCAAGCGGCACTTCTCAAGTAAATTACGCACCTTATCTCCTATTCTCGATGAGTACGGCGTCCTGCGCGTCGGCGGTCGCATTGATGCTGCTCGTGATGTTCCAGTTAACATGAAGCATCCTGTAATTCTCGATGGGCGACATCATATATCCCGTTTAATAGTTTTACTGTTTCACATTAACCACGAAACAGTCGTAAATGAATTAAAACAAAAATATTGGATACTACATATTCGACCAACGGTAAAAAAGGTTGCTTTAGAATGTGTGGTCTGTAAAATAAGAAAGGCTCAACCTAGACCACCCAGAATGGGAGACTTACCTGAAGCTAGATTGGCTCATCATCAGCGTGTATTCACATTCTGCGGGCTTGATCTTTTTGGCCCCATGGAGGTCACTATAGGGAGACGGAGGGAGAAAAGATATGCGGTTCTTTTTACGTGTCTTACTGTACGGGCCATACATATCGAACTAGTGGCTAGCCTGACGTCTGATTCTCTCATTATGGCTCTCCGTAGAATGGGCGCAAGACGGGGATGGCCTTTACATCTATATTCTAATAATGGAACGAATCTAATAGGTGCTGACAATGAACTGCGTGACTCCGTAAAAGGATTAAATGAAAAAAAATTAAATTTTGAATCACTCAAGTATGGAACCACTTCATCCGCCTTCAAGTCCACACTGGGCTGGGGCATGGGAGCGCCTTATACGGACAGTGAAAACATCATTTAAGGTTGTTTTGAAAGAGCGTGCTCCACGTGAAGAAGTCTTGTTTACACTGTTAACTGAGGTGGAGCAAATAGTTAACGGACGCCCACTGACCCATGTTAGTGTGGAACCAGGGACTGAAGAGGCACAATAAATCATTTTCTGCTCGGATCTTCGTCTAATCTGCCCATACTAGGAGAATATAATGATACGGACCTGCACTTAAGAAAGCAATGGCGCACTGCCCAACACCTGGCTGATATGTATTGGATGAGATGGGTGAAGGAGATGCTGCCTCAGCTAATACCTCGAAAAAGGTAGACTGACCTTACAAGTGGGAGACCTAGTGGTGGTTGTGGATCCCAATGCTTCTAGGAATATGTGGATGCGCAGTCGAATCGAAGCGGTTCATCCTGGTAAAGACGAGCGAGTGAGGGTTGTTGACATCCGAACACCCACAGGTAGGATTACGCGTTCAGCAGTACGCGTCGCACGTATTCCCGTGACTTCAGAGTAGGAGTGCTATCTAGCACTAGGGTGGGGTATGGTGCCGATGCAAACAACCTTTTTATTACATTTTTTTTTATAAAATGCAAACAACCTTTTTATATTTTTTTTTACAATTGTGTTTTATAAAAAGATCTTGTCATAGTTGACTTTGGAAAAATAAAAGAATTGAAGAACACACGCCCGCTGGTCTTGGGCGAACCAGGAACTCTTGTTATTATTTTTGCACCTATCTCCCTGTCGTCTACAAACTTAACGTTAACAAACGCTTGCTAAACATACTCTGTCATTGGTTAGAGACAGCAATAGACTTAAAATGCATACATACATAAGTCACTACCAGTACAACGGTAATATCATATACTGACGCAAGTCTCAAGCGCATACTTAAATAAAGTACCTACGTAAATAGTACTTACTGTCATAGTCATATACATTTAAAAAAGCAGGTGTAGAAAAATAAATGACCTATAAATTATATCGAAACAACAATTGTGTTATCACCTGTACCAATTCAATACCGGTATTATTCTGTAAATTTTAGAATGTTACCTAAATATATTGCACGGCCGCTTTTTTGCAGCCATCCGAACTTGGTCGGGTTATGTAGGTTTTCGATGCTTTGTCAGTATTTTAATTGTTTCTCTTTAATTACTGAATTTAATGAGATGAAATTTTGCATGTGAGTAGTTGAATTAATACACTAATTATTGGAATACATTTTACTATGCAATTCCTTTAGAACGTCGTGATATTTGACTGCTTTGTAAAGTGGTCTATTCATGGTAAATTGTCCTATAACTCTTTAATTACTAACGGAACATCATTGATACTTGGCAACATGTTGCAGACATTCTTACAAAGTTTGTATAAACGTGAAAATCTAGACCCCAAAGTGCATACTTTACGAATTAAGACCTAATAAGCGTATTTTACGTTTACATTTTTATCTTTTAACCCTACGATTTTTTCTAAATCTGTTTTTAAACAAATATAAACAAATTCAAAACAACGTATGTAAAAATCTACAGCTCTCTATATAAGCGCTTTATATGAAAACTAGCTAATGGCCAAACGTTCGCGTAGCGGAAACTTGAATTTCTCCGAAGTTTATGCATGCACTAATTTTATTCATACATACACAATTACACACTAATTTTTGGACACATTTTTTTTTCTTCTAAGTCCATGGATTAAAAGAAGTTCCGCCAGGACAGCGAATTTCTCCACAATGGCTGCATGCACAAATTTTTTTTTACCGTACACAATTACACGACGTCATACACTAAATATCTGAATAATTAAAATCTTTAAAGTCAACAACATTCCGCTGCGCGAACGCACACAAGCATATTAGTGACATAATGAATAATATTTTTTATATTTTTATGTTGGCAAATAAACATACGGCTGGCGAATTAGTAGTAGCAACAGCCCGTAGCCTGTGGAAGCTAGCAACATCATCATCCTCCGCGCCTTTTCCAATATGTTGGGGTCGGCTTTCAGTCTAACTACGATACGGCCGAACTTTAATATTTTACGTGAAGCAACTGCCATCAGACCTCTACAACCCAAGTACTAGGCGATATCGAAGTTCTGTAGTTAGAGACCAGGTTGTAGGACTTTTTAGGGCTCCAACTACCCGTTACGAATGCCACAGATGTTTGTATGGCACCCAGGACCGACGGTTTAAAGTGCTCTCCGAGGCACGGAGGGGTTTCAATGTGTTAAGGATGGTCACTCTTACTAGTATTACTTAACATTGTAATGTGTTAACCTAGTCGGTTACCACTTAGCCACGAGCCCCTCAGCATGGAAGCTAGCAACACCAGGGCTAGAATATAATGGCAGAGACGTTATTTCACAATTTGAGCGTATATGGAAAGTGGTGGTTGCCGGTGCGATCTTAGATGAAATCTCGAACAATTCTTTAAAATATAATCCCTTATGTCATAAAAACTTTCAAAGATCTATACCGCTCTAGGTATATTCTATTCCTTGATAAGTTTAACCCGATATTTTTTCGTTTTCAAAAGAATACTACGTAGTAACGTGGGTCACACAATCTTAGTATTCTTGAACTAAGTTAAATGCTTCTATAAGTAGTTGGTTTACGTCGGTAGTGTAATGGGTTAGGTTCGAACCTGCAATAGTTTGCTGGCAAGACCGACACCGATAACATAACCCTACCTCGATGACATTCCGCCATCATAAATGTTGGTTTTTATTGGTGGTATTAATAATTTGCAATGCAATGATGCATTATAGTCAGCTTAGTACTTTTTTTAATGTGATATTTAGACAGCTGGACTAAATAAAAACATTTTTTTTACCAAACTAATATCCTAAATAAAGCTAATTCAACATTAATCTGTGCCTTTAATTTGCTTTACCCAATGGAGGAAAAAAATGATATTAAATATAAGTAAACCTTAGTGTTTGTAAGGGAACATATTAGAAAACTTTCTGAAAAGCGGCAAGTATTACTACTTACTATGGCTCTCTTCTAACCGAGGCGAGAATGGGCCACGTTTTGGATTGCTTTGTTTCTTTGCGGTCCTTCTGCTTAGCAGAAGATATCTACGGTACAAAGAGCGAGGGGGTACACAGATACGCTTTCTCCGATTGTTTGACAAATTGTTTATGCGGCGCACATTTACAGCAGATTACGCAATAATTATACGTTCTACTCATATCACTCTAGGAGCCACTTTCCTGCTTAGGTAACGTACACCACCAGTCCACCCGTGACCACGATCGGTGCAATTCAGTCGAAACGTCGGGTAACCAAAAGTTATTGTATCTAATAAATATCGCGATTGAGTCCCGAATAACACATGTAATAAGTAGCCATCGCTTCGATCGGCACCTGGAGATTTGCGTGAATTAATCATCACACTGATGTTTCACCTGAAGGTATACCACCTCTTGCGGCCGTAGGTCTGATGCCGGAGACACCGTGTAGTTTTAGACGGTTTGACTGCGATGTAATGGCTTATTCACGCCCTCGGTTTGCGTTTCTTTACCTAATAAGCAGCTATGGAGGGTAGCCACGAAATCTGATTTGCTCCAGTTAGGTACTAGTCACTTATTCTTATAATAACATTGACTTATAAGACCGCTACATTCGATTAGATGTGTTCGCGAAGTATATATGATTTCAAAAATATCTTAAGTGACGCACCTTAAAATCATAACCCTACCTAAAAACAGAAGCATAAAATTATAAACAAAAATATGTTTTAATAAAGTTTCTTTATTAGAGTTAAACTGTATACTGGAAACACCATTTCTTTTACTTGATAATTATAATCTAAAAGAGTAAATCAATACTCCTTACCAAACCAATTTCCTAAATAAACCTAATTTTAACATCTGTGCTTTTTAAATCAACCAATGGAAATAAGATGATAGTACTAAATGTAGATAATTTTCTTAGTGAAAATAATCACTAACGTTGATTTGTTTAGTTCCGTCCCCGATAAGCGATATCTAGATGATAAAATTGAGGAAATCTCGATTTATCTATTATACAGCTACGGAGAAAAATCGGCGGACGGTGAAACAACAATAGAAATACATAATGTATATAAATGCGAGAGAAAGGCACCCAAACGACAACTCATATTCAAAACAAGTTGGAATGATTAAAATATATACCCGAACATTCCACCTTTTTCCTTGCAAATATAGACTCAAAAAATATGTAGTGTTTTCATAAAAATATAGACATCTGCTGTACATTGTTTAAGACATAATATATACCAATATCTACATACATGATTCGTTTTGGCACTACCTATAAACAATACTGGCATATAATTTTCACACATACAATTTTGATATTAAAAGATACTATTAGATACAACATAAATATTAAAACGCAAATATATCTAACATAACTATAAAATTTTACAGTAAAGTAGTTACAAATGTTGTCTAATTACGATTGTCGGAAATTTTTACGTAAATTATCTATTAAAAACCAGAACATTGTACAAATATTGTACATATCGGCTTATCAAATAAAAGCTTGTGAAGACTTGTCCAACTTTGTTCTAAACTAATATGTACTGTCCGAAGAACGACCTACCTACCGATTCCACATGCTGAATCAAAATAATTCGTATTTTCTATAAAAATATTGAATTTGCGAGACGGCAATTCGGAAAAAGTTTTATAAAGTAAATATTTACAGCAGTAACAATTAACTATACATAATATATTCTCTCGTTATCGATACATAGGGTGAAGACCAACAGCTGCCCGAAGCCTATAATTTTCTTTATCAGCGAAGGTATGACGTGGCCTTAAGTATAGTGTGCACCATTCCCATCCAATTACACCGTTGGAATATTCTCAATCTGGAAATAAGCAAATAGACTATAAGTGTCTGAACATCCTGACTCTCCTAAATATCAAAAATATCAATTTATGTTTACTAATTAATTAAATTTTTAATTTATTGTGACTCAGTGGTGACGGACCACTGAGCCAGTCAGCCTGTTACCACGGCCAGTGTAACCTGGTCGAAAAATCTGGCAATTCAAAAAATTTATCGCGTTAATTTCCCATATAAATAATTATTTATATCATGAAACGCGAAACTTTAAAAATCGGATTACCCTGTAAAAAGTTATGCGTGGCATATGCCATATCGTACGGCGTGCATACATAAAAAATAAAACAAATATACGGGTTGACTTGAGAACCTCCTACGTTTTTTCGTCGGTTAAAAAGTTAGTAAATGAATGAATGTTTACAAAAATGTGTTAGCTACTAACTTCTATATTAAATGTAGTAAGCGTGGTGTAGGTCAATGCGCCTGTATCTTGTACCGGTAGACCAGCACGCTTGCCACGCCCACCAACAGGCTGAGTAGCAGCGAACCCCACATCAGCATCTGTAAAACCACTCACAAATGTAAATTATCAATGTTAACAAGACAAGGCAGTTTTTTTTATTCTTTTAACATTTCAACAATATATTTACAAGTTTCGACTATGGATAGCATTTCCCAAAAACCAAACAACCACTAAAAGTAGATACAAGATAAACAAGACAAAAAAATATTGTTACTTGCAATTTGGTAGTGTTATTTAATAAAAATAAAGTCTTACTTTTTTAAAGAAATCATTCGCAGAGCTACAGTTAGCAATTTATATTATCTGTGTACATGAATCCATCGAGTTTATTATGATTTTATTGAATTAAGCAACTTAAACTTATACTTAAGGATATTTAATTATTTTATTTATTTCATTTTTGCGGTATAATATCTATTTTAGTATATATTATGTCAAACAGCAGTGATGATGAAAGTTTTATATCAGCTAGTAGTCATAACGATAGTTTTGTGAGTATACCATCACTAGCTGAAACTATACAAGATCAGTTTTCCGATGTATCCAGAAATTTTAATGTGGTTCATTTAAATGCTCAGAGTATTCCGGCCCATTTCCCCGAGATGCGAGATGATTTATCATCGCAACCACCACCGCCTAACGCTGGTGAGCATCTGTTTTTGGAAGTCGAGCTTTTTCATACCAAACTACTACTTGGCGTGTATTATTCTCCTTCTTCAAGGATCAACTTTTTTCCCTCTTTTGAAAACCTATTAGAACGTCTTTCCCCCGCTTACAGTCACTGTATCGTCATGGGAGATTTTAACACCTGTTTATTAAAAAACGACTTTCGATCCTCCACTTTCTCCAGTACCATTGAATCCTGTAACATGTCTATCCTACCTCTAAATGCTACTCATAATTTTCCTAATTCTGTCCCATCTCTTCTAGACCTTATACTCGTTTCCTCCCCCAATCTAGTTGCTAAGCACGGTCAGTGTGCAGCCAATGAGTTATCATACCATGACTTGATCTTTCTATCTTACCAACTTCGTCCTCCTAAACCTAAACCCAAAATTCTTCTGCAGCGCAATTTTCGTGATATGAATCTCAATCAACTTCGTGAGGATGCGTGTAATATGGACTGGAGTTTACTTATCGCAGCGGAATCCGTAGATGATAAAGTCAACATCCTAAATAATAAACTTACTGACCTGTACAATATACATGCCCCGATCCGAGCAGTAAAGATCAGGCACTTGCCTGCACCCTGGCTTTCAGCCGATATTAGAGCCCTAATATCAAAAAAAGGCTCTGCTAAGGGCAAGTTCAAATCAAGGCCTACACCGGGTAATTGGGATAAATACATTGCCATTAGAAATCTCTGCAGTAAGGTGTGTAGAAAAGCACAACGCCAATATATTCATAGCTCGGTCGAGAACGGAGACCCAGGAAAAATCTGGAAATTTCTCAAAACACTGGGGGTTGGCAAGTCACATTTACATACTATCCCAAAAAAAGTTGACATCGATCTGCTAAATCAACATTTCTCTTCTTCGCCTAAATATGATCAGACCATTAAAGCTAGTACTCTACAATATCTTTCATCACTTCCAACACCAGGGTATCAACCATTCTTTTTTAATCAATTATCTGCTTGTGATGTTAAAGAGTGCATAACGTCGATAAATTCAAACGCTGTTGGCAACGACTGCATCAGTCGTAACATGATTCAACCAATTCTAGATGATATTCTTCCAATATTATGTCATATACTAAATTATTCTCTCTCTTGCAGCATATTCCCAGAGACTTGGAAAGAGGCTCAGATTATCCCTCTGCCCAAAAAAACTGATCCTAAATCCTTTTCCGAGTATCGTCCCATTTCCATACTGCCTTTTTTATCGAAAGTTCTGGAACGCCCTCGTACATAAACAATTAAATACATTTCTTACCAAAAACTCCCTCCTAAATCCTCTGCAGTCAGGCTTCCGCCCAGGTCACAGCACTGTTAGTGCATTGATTAACGTCACTGACGACATCAGGTTGGCTATGGAGAATGGAAATCTTACAGTACTCTCCTTACTAGATTTCAGCAATGCCTTTAATACTGTAGATTTCCATATCTTGTTAGGTATCTTGCGATCTATTAACATATCTCCAACAGTGGTTGATTGCTTTCAAAGTTACCTGTTTGGTCGCCGACAGCGTGTGCGCTTTGAAGAATCTTTTTCTTCCTGGTGTAATACATCTGTAGATGTGCCGCAGGGTGGCGTTTTATCTCCTTTACTTTTCACAATTTTCGTAAATTCCATCTCTAAATCATTACTTTCATCTTATCACCTTTATGCAGATGATCTTCAGATCTATACGCAAGCACCATTGCATAACTTGTCAGAAGCTTTTACCACAATTAACACTGATTTAGCGCAAGTGTGCGAGTGGAGCTGGCAATATGGACTAGAAGTAAATCCCTCTAAAACATAGGTCATAGGTGTAGGAAGCCCCAGGATGATATCTCGAATCGACTGGACACAATTACCGAACATTGTGTTTAATGGTACTGTGTTGCCAATGAGCACTACTGTTAAGGATCTAGGCATTTTAATTGATAACACTTTATCCTGGGGCCCCCAATTGCGGGAGGTCAGCCGCAAACTATTCGCATCAGCGGGGTCTTTGCGAAGACTACGCAATTTCCTGCCGACAGTCACTAAAATTGCGCTTGCACAATCCCTTCTCCCTATACTCGACTATGGCGATGTCAGCTATCTCGATATCACTGAGGAGCAACTTGATAAACTTGAACGCCTCCAAAATTTTTTTATTACATTTATATTTGGTTTGGCAAATATGATTACGTATCAGAATTTCGCATCTTGCTCAAGTGGCTCCCAATTCGCTTTCGACGGAATACTCATATTCTCACTACACTTTATAATATTATGTTTAATCCCTGTACTCCAACTTATCTAAAGGAACGTTTTACGTTCCTCAATGGCACTCACACAAGATCCCTGAGATCGTCGGAATCACTGGCACTGGCAGTACCTAATCATTCTACCAGGTTTTATGACAAATCTTTTAGTGTACAGGTTGTCCGGTTATGCAGTGCATTGCCTTTACCTATTAGACGTGCCCAATCACTGGCCATATTCAAGAAAATGGTCAAAGAATATTACTTGGCTTCTTAATTTTTCTTTTTTGTCATTTGCTGCATTCATCGGATACGAGTATAATCTTATTAATCTAGAAATATATATGTATTATTTATTATATATGTTTATGTGTGTATATGAATATATTAAATGTTACAAAGTGATTACACTTGTTTCCCTGCATTACCTATCTAATTATATTGTTTATGTTTACAGTTATCATTTACTAGTTTAAAGCCTAACACGTTTTGATTCCCACACCATAACTACCCATTAAATTATTTTATTACTGGTCATTATTTTTCCATCCCAAGGTTGCCTGGAATAAAATTGCTTTTAGCGATAGGGCCGCCCTTTGTACATATCAAAATTGTAAACTAACCTTAAGCAATATGTACTGGTGTACAATAAAGATTATTCTATTCTATTCTAAACTAAAAAAAAAATTGTGGGTACGTACCAGGACGGGCGAAGAAAAGGTTTTACGTGGTTTTTAGTAGTTGATCAATATCGTTAAGAGAACGAATATAATAGATATTGCTATTACTTTCCCTTCTAACTCACGCTTTGCCATCCTTACACCAAACATATCGATACGACTTATTCAAATGCGTTTCAGCGTTATACAAAAGTGCTTTTGTATGCTTTGGTTTTCGGCATTCTCCTAAAGGGATGTCAGGCAACACTACTAGTAAAACTTAGGTGTGAGAAGATTTTAACTGAGCAATACTGGTAAAGTTAATAATTTCAGAAAGACAAGTTATTTCGGTGAGACATTCCAACTGCCAGGTAGGAGACAGCGTAGATCTGCAGCTTGAAGGATTAGTTTCAAATCAATAATTATTGAAAAATCTAACCTTAGTTCTTGTAGGTTTCTTATCAGGCGACGAGCCAGATTTAGGTTGAGCAGGATTACCCAGCATCCTCTTAGCGAGTTTTCTCTCAACAGATCTTTCCCTGGTAGCCTTTTGTTCACATCGTTGTAACTCCTTCCTCGCCCCGGAGTCTTCGGGAGCTGCAGCCGCGGCTGCGCGCGCCGCCTCCAAAGCTTCAGAGTTGCGTCCCATTGCAGATAAAATACGGGATTTGCGGTACAACGCCTTCGCATTTTTCGGTTGACAACTTAATACTCTTGTTACCGCCTGGAACATAGAGAAATTCAAATCAACCACGGGCTAAATGAAATCAGAATACTTTATTAAACTAAGGATGGATCAGCAGACAGGTCCTAGAGTGGTGGCCGCGAATCGGTAAGCGGAAGGTGGGACGAAGGTGGGGCGAATGATGTCCTAATAAGGCTACTATGTAAGTATAGGTGTTCATTAAGTTATCTCGACTGCGGCCCACCGGTTTACTTTGGAAAGTTAGATATTATGTATATGTAATCAACGCAAGAAGTTATTGCTCGATGCATGGCCGATAATTACTAATTAAATAGGCCTTGACTGTTGTGCAAATACTGCTAATGCTACAAAAAATCATACAGTCAATGCACATCATTCTATTCTTAGAATTACCTGCAGAGCAGCATCATAGGCACCAGCTTTCAACTGTGCAGCAGCCATATTGTTATGTACTCTGAGCCTCTCGTCTAACAGCGACTGTAAAGCTTCTGATGTGGGCGCAAAATCTCCAGAGGGTGTCGGATCCGTGATGCCGCCTTCAGACTCATCCAGCACATCTAATGCACGTCTGTATAACTGAACAGCTAGTTGAGCTTCGCCCCGTCCGTACCACCAGTTACCGCGGGCCCGCCGCCGAATACTGGAAAGGCGTAAGGCCTATTAAGGTTTTGGTGTTCCAAAAAACTACGCTTTGCGCAAATAATACTTTTTACACCGAAAAAATATAGTCTTCCTGTGGAATCGCCATTTAACATAAAGACGTCGAATGTATTAGGATGAAATTTGACGTGAAGCTGTTTTAGGTCTTGAACCCACCACTACATGAGTAAAGAATCGGAACAGAGACGAAAGCTTTGTACAACAACGCTACGGTAAGTACACTACTACAAGCTTGAGGCGTCTGTGTGAGTGAGCACTGGCGGTCGGGTCGCGTACGAAGACAAACCGGTTTTTACCAGCTCGGCCAGTGCTCAACTTCAGGGCTCATGGTGTGACACCCCGCATCGCATTTGTTTTTGGTTTACTTATTGATACTATAATAGTACACGAGTGGTTTAGAATGAATAGTGTTTTACTAAAATGTCTTTAAATCTATACTAATATTATAAAGCAGAGTTTGTTTGATTTTGATTAATTATCCCAAAGACATCATCTATATTTAAGTAGTAACTTGATTATTACTTAAATGAAATATTAAATAGTTCAATAAAGTACAATATTTGATTAATCAATGACGACAATGATTATATGAGATTGTATAGGTAGGTACTTTATCAGTCTGTTATTGTTTATCAGAGGATTGCAAAAATAGTTCTCAAATACCTCGTCTTTTATTTTGCTCTTTCAAAATAACTGATTAGGTATTTGAGAACAATTTTTGAAGTGAAAACATTTTTAGGCACGTTGGGCACTTTTGGTGTAGGGAAAAAGTATTGAACTCGCGTGACCCTCAGATACTATGTGTGTGACAGTTTTTTTACAAATTATGCAGGTTATGAATTCTAAAATGATAACTTTGAATTTTGAAACGTAGGTACGAGATAAGTGATTCCTACGTATTTGACTGCCTCAGTGACTGCGGATATCAGGCCGGACTGCCATGCCGAAGTACCGGATTCATTTCCATAAACTTAAAAATATTTTAAAGTTAGAATAAGTAATTTGTAAAAGAAAATATTTTTCATTCTGTAAACATTCACTTCTGTTATAGGTACAAAATAAAAGCTGATAATCGTTTTTTATATCCGTAATCAATATGCTAACTTATCGATGCAATTTTAATTTGGAAGCCAACATCGTTAGATAAAGAAGTACTAAAAGTTCATTGCCCCGACATTAGTTCATTGTTCTAGAGGCATATGTGTCGTCACATCAGTTGATCCACTTTGATTACCAATCGTTCCTTGTACCTTAAATCCTCAACCAATCGGAGTACCATTTAGTATTACAAATTATAACAAACATTAGTTCTGTTCAGATGTATGTACATACACTGTAGCAAGAGTCAAAGGAAACCACTCCCTAACTAACCCAATTTACACTACAGTGAACAAGGTCATCAACTTCGGACAGTAGGTGGCCATATAAAAATATCCGGAATGAGCAACCTTAACCGATGATGACATGGAGAATTGGTGCCAAACGATATATATTTTTTTGTAAAATTGCGTTTTTACAGGAAATACAACTATGCAGTTGAACTTAAAATGCAAAACTGTATGTGTTAACAAAATTTCTTCAGGATCGGTAGAGCCGTTTCCGAGATACCCAAAATATAAATACATGCATAAATAAATACATAGTATACATACATACAAGAATTGCTCGCTTAAAGTAATAAGATAAGATTTATAATAAACATTGATTTAAAAACATAGCTTTTTTTAACGGTATAGGGGGCAAACGAGCAGACGGGTCACCTGATGGTAAATGACTACCCCCGCCGGTGGGTACTTGTAACTCAAGAATCACAAAAGCGTTGCCGCCCTTTAAGGTGGGAAGAGGGGACGAGAGGGGAAAAGCGGGAAGACGGGAGAGGGGGATTAGAGGGGAAGAACGGGAATAGGGGAGAGGGAAGGGTTAGGGCCTCCCGTAACCTCACTCACGCGGCGAAAAGCAATGCAGGCATTGTTTCACTGCCGGTTTTCTGTGATTCCGTGGTATCGAGCGGAGTCGAGCCGGCCCATACGTGCCGAAGCATGGCTCGCCCACGTAAAAAGCTTTTTGTTTCTCTTTCTGCACTTCTACATAACTTTAAGTACCTATTCCAAATTTGACATTCGTCAGAGCGAAATTTGTTTAAAAAGGGGGACAAAGAATTCTCGTCGTGTATATTATTATGCCGAAATAACCAAAGGTATGCTTGTAGTAAGGCACGGGGTAGCGGCTGATAAACGAAGACCTGAAATTTTCGATTTTATTAATATAAAACAATATTTACATTTTGTTGTATCCTATAGAGCAGGGAGCAGCAATTAGTTTCATTTGGGGTCCGTTTTTTTTTAATAATATTACCATCGGGGTCTGTTTTAACTTTTTTTTACAGATGAGGTTTAAGAGTTGTTTTAGTTGATCGAAGAACGTAATACTTCTTCGAAAGTATTTCAATGTCTAAGAAAAAAACTTAGCAGCGTGTATAGTACGACGAAGAAAGTTCAATGACTTTGTCTTTAAAAAGCTACTCGTAATGCTTACTAGCATACCTACAGCAGAATGATTTGATCAGTTCATAACACTGAATGTCACGTCAACAAACCTTCATATTTTTCTGATCACTCAGTGATAAGTCCTGGTTGCTCTCAAACTAATAAAGACAGATAGGCTAATACACTGACCCCAATTTTAAGTAATCACAATAAAGCAAACATTTGCCACAATGTTTTAATTTTACATGTCAAGGTTGTGATATCAACGCCAAACACTAAGTTGATGTAAATATATTCAAGGGTACATACACGATACCGAAACATTCAAACATTACAAACTATTTTAATAAATTAACGTGATTAGGACACTAGAGCAAAATTGTTTTTTTACTTTCAGTATTAATTAATTCGATCCGTGATCGCACCACCAGGGACCCGCCAACCAGAGTACGGATCGTATTTCTGGAGCCAAGACTTGCAGAGACCCCGATATGTTGTGGGCTGTGATAATATCTGCACCTGCCAATGCTTAAATAAATCATCAAGAGCTGTATCTTAACCAGAAAACAGGATAATTTTCCCGCCGATACCAGTGGCGCAAACGTTCCTATGCTGCCAATACGGCGAATTGTTCCACTGCACTAAATTGTAGTCACGATAGTTGGGCCCTTGCTGTTGCCCCCGTTTTTGTGCCACATCGCCGTAGTAGCTCATGGCAGAGGATGCAATAATCGCGGTTTAGATAATAGACGGTGATTGCAGTATTCTACAGACGAACCTCAAGCTCAGTTTGTGAGCAGGACGGCTTCAAAATCAGTCACGGTCCACAAGCCAATCGGGTTGCATGACGCGGCGGGATTAAAAGAATTCTCCATGCTTGTACCGTCCGATACTTATGTCGACTCTTGAGACAGATTTTTCGTAACAGTGGTTACCATGGAACAGGCTCTGCCTAGTTTAAGATAAGAGGACCGTGTGTGAAGTGTCTCAAATTATTATAAAAAAAGAAGAATAGTTGTGTGACCAGGGCAGCAGAACGCAACCCCGACTGACTGAAGAAAAAAATGAATCCTTATCTGCATATAACATCTGCATCTTGTTGCAGTAGTTGATGTTTCGCGAACCAACTATGCTACGCTCTGCTCCACGGAAGCGATTATTTTAGTGACATTGCAATACGGTAATTTACAAATTTTTATAAGCCATTAAAACAAGTTGCACTACTTGCACTTATTATTCGCACATTGTCATTACGTGGTAAGTAACAAACAGATTTACAGTTTCAATATATAATTAGAGCTTATATAACTCACCCTATTTCCATTCGTTCAACAATTGGTAATGTTTCATGTTCTGGTTCTTCATCCCAGTCATGCAGTTCAACTCTTGCTTCTAACCAAGTATCTGATCCTATAGCTGGTCCTTCATACTTAGGACTATCAACTTCACCAACTAGGCCCAAGCTTTCACCTGGCTTCAGTCCAGAGTCTCCATAACCAAACCGTGGAGCCATTTTTAGAATACACTCTTCTCCTTTATACATTAATGTTAAAGCTAAGTCCAACCCTTGGAGGACCTAAAAAGATTACATTTTTAAATATGATTAAATAGCCCATTTTACCTGGTACAGTTTCTTCTTCACTATGTATTTTGTTTTCTTTTTTTTACAGAAACTCTTTCTCTCAACTCTAGAGACCTCAAATTTTTTGCTTTTTGTTTTCTCCATAATTCTTGGAAAAACCCCCTTAGATTAGACTATAGGGTTTAACTTCTGTAACCTAGAACTGTTTCCAGATTTTGATATGCCTATTTAATCATACTCATCCTTTTATCAAATTAATTTGGCCCTTATTAAATAAAATCACTAACATAATATCTACAATAACAAAACAAAATTGAAAAACACACAAGTATCCTTATCTTGAAAAAGTCAAACTTGTCAAAGGAATCTAGAACAATACATTTTGTCAGTCATTCATAGACAGATGAAAAGATAAGATATTGTTTCTATCATAAAACTAAATATAAAGTAATCCTTGATTACTCATGCAGTTGCACCACTGGTAAACGGACTTAGATTTGTATACAATCTAAGTCACATATTACATTGTTTTTATCACAATTTAAATACAGTGTATATTACATATATATACATATACATCATGTTAATATGTCCAATGATAAATGTTGGTTTTTCAATGAAAATTCTAAACACAAATTTTTGTTTGAGTAATCATTTCTAATCGTCCCAAAGCTGGGACCAAACTTTGAACAAGTACCATATTTGAGGCACTGAGAAACGATTGTGTCATGATCCTTTTATTATTTTATTAAGCATAGCAAGCCATTTTCCACTTATGACATTTTAAAATTGCTTAATTTTATTTGCAATGAATCCTTGAGGCATTTTAAAATTGTATTATCTTTAAAGTTTGATATTATTATTACAATAAGCTAATCATTCGGTCTTATCTAAACTCTTGTGAGGCAAGTTGAAACACTTGGGGTTGATTTAAAATTTAGTTTCTCATACAGTAAAAGAGGCTTTGTTATCCTCTAAAATATCTTCATATCTTCATCGTAATACTAAATTGTGACCACAAGAGGAAATTTATTAAGATGTATTTTGCAAACAAAAATTCTCAACTTTGAACCAAAAGTACACTAAACATGGCTCCACACTGGCTAAAATTGATTTTTTAAAATGTTAGCCATCTCTAATATGAGAATATATTAATAATAAATATTGTTACTTTAAACTGAATCCCTAAACTGCAGTATGAAACTATTCTTACTTACTTCATTATCCCCCAAGTATATTTTAACTTCATCTCTTTTCTCCACAATAACATCTGTGTCCTTAATTTTGACCTCATAACTAATTCTGCAAATATCACTTCTGTGGGCTCGCAATCCCTTTGACTCATCACCAACTTTGATTATCTGTGGATGACATACTTTTATACATAATTAGGTTTTTTCACATGCTACATAATTTTCTTACATGTTAAGATTTTTTATGTATACCACCTAGTAACTTTGTCTGTTTCATACATAATAAAGGCAGTGATGTAAGCCATTTGTAGCTGTACAAAAGTAAAAATATTATTAACTGTGTAAAGATAATTACAGTAAGTAGTGCAATTAATTTATTGAATACAAGTAGTTATTCATATATATATTTAGTATTTTCAGGTAAAAAATTATTTTGAATCCTATGTAGATGACTTGGTAAGCTCAGTGTGCCCATTACCTTTTTAAGTAGTGCCCCCGATCCGAGGACATCGTGCCATTCATCAGTTTTGGTTTCAACTGATTTCTCGGTAGCAGCAGCTGCCTCGGCAAGCTTAGCTTCTTCGATCTCATGAGCCGCCGCCGCTGCAAGGTCCTCGAACGAGCTGCTCTCAGACTTGTCAATCAAAGTGCCTTCTCCCTCGCTCATCTACAAACACACGCTCGTGATTTGTGATCATCCTAATTCTAATACGTAATTATATTTATTGTTTTCTTACTTACTCGTATTTAGTCTCATTATTGTTTTTAAAAAACAGTGAGGTATAATAAATATTACATATCTTACCTTATTTCAATAACAAGGATTTAAAAGAAATATTTTTCAAAATATCTAATGCAATTTAAATGACAATTCAACTTTTCGGATTTGACTTGTTTGTGAAATAGTGAATGACAACGAAATTCATCGAATTGATTAATTGAACGAATGAAAACTGCATTGCCACTTTAATGTAAATCTAAAGTAGAGATATTCATTTATCATCGATATATCGAATTCACTCGAAGTTTGCCATACCATATATCGGATTGAATTGATGTTTTGACAAATATTAAAATATATTCTATTCGATGTATCAATAATAATCAATATATATTTTTGTGTAGAAACATCGAATGTTTGTTTTTTTATCCAATCTATTTATAAAGCTAATTCTGAATTCTACTAATTATTACAATCAAAACGGAAGTAATTTTTTAACACTGAGTACTTGATGATTTCAATTTTAATTAGATCATCATTTATAAAATTATTAACAGGTAGTGACATCAACAAACAAATAGAATGAAAGGTAAAAGATTATAAACTTTTATTTTTCCAAAGTCTCTCTAAAGAGCATTCGTTTTAAAGGGCTAAAGTGAAAGTAAGTTTTTGCAGGTAGATTAAGACTTTCTGTTATTTTTCTTCTGCTGTTTTGAAGTGTTCTGGTGTGTTATAAAATACTTCTATTAATTTGTCATTTTTGTTTCACTTACAAACGCATAACTCATCTGTCATATTACCACTATCTTAGTAGTACAATTTCTATTCAAGTAACACTCATAGAAAATCACGATTATTACTATTATTATTGGTCTAGATACAATATGTTACTCTGGTCTCTCATTCTACATTCACAAATACGAAATCAAAGACATCAAACATTCTGCGTTTGACTGGAAAAAGTCATTAGTAGAATTTTGTTTAAGGTATCCGATATTGAAAAAAAAACAATGTTTTCACGCCAAACGCAGAATGCGTTTGACAGAAAAAAGGCATTAGTAGAATTTTGTTGTCTGTCTGTTTTCAAGCCATATTTCGAAAAACATCCATCTGGAATCCGATGTTTTACATCGAATATAAATATCAATATATTTTTTAAGTGGACACCCCTAATCCAAAGCCATGGGAACAGGCTGTCTTAAGTTGGCGGGGAGAAGTCGGTTTATTACATTTTTTTTTTGGCTATTTCAACTGTTCGTTAACTGTTCGTCATTGTTCGATCAAAATTTTTATTTGTTCATTCTTAGTTTTCTTTTTAAAAATAAAATAAAAAACTACTCTCAAGTTGGCGGGGAGAAGTCGTTTTTTTAATTATTTTTTGCTATTTTAACTGTTCGTTAACCGTTCGTCATTGTTTGATCAATTTTTTTTGTTCGATCTTAGTTTTTTTCAATAAAATAAAAAATTACCCTCAAGTTGGCGAGGAAAAGTTTTTTTTTAATTTTTTTTTTGCTATTTCAACTGTTCGTCATTGATCGATCAAATAAAATTCAGTTCTGGCACTCGCACTTCGCTCTCTCGCATCTCTTCGCTGATTGGTTGGCTCAAAGTATACCTATGAGTAAATGTCATCAGAGGTCCAAAACATATTATAACCTATGCACCTGTATACATTAATAAATATATGAATAGAATAAAAGATTCGACTGGACCTCCAAAAGAAGCAAAATGTTTATTTAATGCGGTTATCCTATCTTCTTTGTCAAACGGTTATTCATAAATACAGATAAATTAGCAAAGACGTGCGAGAGAGATGCATGTCTTCTTTCTGTTTCTACCGACGTCGCCTGTTCGTGGCTCTCTCTCCGCCTCTAGCCTTAATACCTCTATGAAACATACTACCTAAACCCGATGCTACATGCCACCCGACTCGAGTCGTATCAAATTCTATAACTTACTATGGCTAGAATCTCCCTAGCCCAAACACCCAATTGAGTAACAAGAGAAAATACCATCATACACGATGGTGTATGATGGTATTTTCTCTACTTCTATGACCTGATGAGCTCATAGAAGTATGAAATATAAAATACCTCAAATAAAATTAGGTGATCTAACAATCGGTATTAAAATTCAGATTTTTAGCTTACTTTAGTACCCAACCAAGCTTTTTTTTTTTTTTCAAAGGAAAATTGTCTTTATGAAACAGCCTAGGCGGCCCTAGGCTAGGCCTAGGCCCATGCAGAGGGCGCCAAATCAATAGATCCGGGGCGCAACAAAACAACATTTTAATTCACATTTTTATCTAAACTCAAGTAAGTGTCCAAAATATTTTGTATATGTCTTAAAAAAAAAAAGTCATCAAATTCTTTTTACGACAAACATCATAAGAAAATTGAGGTTTTAAATTTATAGAGACGCCACTTTGGGGTCTCGCACTACTTAAAAATGTAGCTAGGGCCGCTACTGAGCCTGTTCACATGCTTGTGCCGTTGAATGTCGGTTTGAACGCGAGCGTGTGAACGCACCCGACAGTCATCCCGATCGGCGGCAAAACCGGCAAGCGTGAGCACATTCAAGCATGCATGCATGCACAAACAGCCTGTTCAAATACTTGTGCCCGTGCTTGTGCTCGTCTGAGCGTGTAAACCCACCATTAGGTTTTTTAGCTGAAAGTAGCTGTCATCACAGGCTGACAATTGTCATTGTCATTTCAAGCATTGAATTGAATAAACATTCGATCTTGAACTGCGGTTTTATTTATAATAATAAATTATGCAGAAGTATGAAAAATTGGAAAAGATCGGGGAAGGGACGTACGGAACTGTTTTTAAAGCTAAAAATAAAGAGACTCATGAAATAGTGGCACTTAAGCGTGTAAGGTTAGACGACGACGATGAAGGTGTACCATCGTCGGCTTTACGGGAAATATGTCTACTTAAAGAATTAAAGCATAAGAATATAGTTCGTTTGTACGACGTCTTACACAGTGAAAAGAAGTTAACCCTTGTGTTTGAACATTGTGACCAAGATTTGAAAAAATATTTCGACAGCTTGAATGGTGAAATAGATCTAGATGTTGTTAAATCGTTCATGTATCAGCTGCTCCGCGGACTTGCCTTCTGTCATAGTCATAACGTTTTACACCGAGATTTGAAGCCCCAAAACTTATTGATTAATAAAAATGGAGAATTGAAGTTAGCTGATTTTGGTTTGGCTAGAGCGTTTGGTATTCCTGTGAAATGTTACTCTGCGGAAGTGGTCACATTATGGTACCGACCGCCTGATGTTCTTTTCGGAGCCAAATTGTATACCACCAGCATTGATATGTGGTCAGCAGGATGTATATTTGCTGAGTTGGCAAACTCTGGACGACCACTTTTCCCTGGATCAGATGTTGATGATCAACTAAAGAGGATTTTTAAACTTCTTGGTAAGTATGTTCTTGAATCTTACATGTGTAGTTTTAGAATTATCATACTTTACTGTACACACATAATTGTTTAAAAAAAGGAGGTTTATGCACACTTATCACAATGAGATATGTTTTGTATTACCAATTGATTAGATAGATAGATAGATAGATAGTACTCTTTATTGTACACCAAACACATGATATAAAAAAAAACAACTTAAACATAAAATGCACAATGGGCGGCCTTATCACAACAAGCAATATCTTCCAGGCAACCTTTGGATGGACAGGACTGTAATAATTTAGTGTGGGTGGTTATGGTGTAAAATATATAATACGTACCAAATTGAACTAATATGTACCTACTACTAGCATAGGTATGATCACATACATATTTACACAAACATATACATACAACTACATACATATACACAAATACATACATATACACATACACAAATACATATATATATATACACATACACCTAAATACATACATTATAATTGTGCATAGTATTAGATTATATATAGATTATCTTAGACATAATTTTGCAGATAGTATTCTTTTAATATTTTTTTGAAAGATCCTAACGATGGTGCTTGCTTGATAGAAAGTGGTAGGGCATTCCAGAGACGCGCTGCTTCAACTGTGAAAGATTTATCAGCGAACTTTGTTGTATGCACTGGTATTTGAAGTATTTGATTAACCTGAAATGAACAGTTAATTTTTGAAATTGAAATTTGAAACATTTTTATCATAATCAGAAATCATGGTGGCATAATTTTGCCAAGGCAAGAATCAAATATAAGTTTAAACTAAGAAGTTGCATTTAGTAGGTAGTTGCATAAGGTAGTTGGAGCTCTAAAAAGTCCGATAACCTGGTCTAACTACAGAACTTCGATATTGCCTAGTACTTGGGCTGTGGAGGTCTGGTGGCAGTTCCTTCATGGAAAATAGTGATGTTCGTCCATATCATAGTTAGACTGAAAGCCGTTAGTTAGCCGAAAGACGCGGAGGATGATGAATGGTTTAAGTGAAGAGTGAAAAATTTGGTATCTTTACACCTTGTACAAGCTGATTCCTCGTTTTCCTACGAGGGCTTGTTTGCCTCACTCTGGGTGCACCAAATTAAAAACACACTTCCTGAGTAGATAATTTTATTTAAAGATTTTTGACCTCTTTACGTTGTACGCAAAACCTCTTAACATCGACTTACAGAAAATGACGTCACACGCACAACGCCATCTATCGGTCAACAACCATTCACGTTTAGTAACGTGTACATACCGCCACCCATGGACAAGCATAACTTAGTCCTTAACAAATTGCAAAACAATAAACAAAACACATATAATAACCCTGGTATAATGCCAGTAATTACACAAGTTGCTTGCTTACTTAGTTAGTTAAAAATATTAAAATCCACACAACAGCTTAACCAGTAAATACATCTCATATAACTTACACATCCCATCATAGCGGAAACGAATCTGGTAATAAATTATTTTTAAACTCAATATTCTCAATGAAATTTATACAAGACATGGTTACTACAGATCGCACTCTCAGCCTTAACTGAATAAAACATATTATTTAAATCAATTAGCAGATTACCTTGCATAACTAAAGTCGAATCCGAGTGTCAAGCAGTGACGGGCAGAACACATAATTTATTAACAGGGCGTTTAATTGTACCATTTTTTACCTTTAAAGTTACAACTCGCACTATATTGTCCTGACCAGGATGAGTAGCAATCACCCTACCGTACAACCATCTACTAACAGGTAAATTGTCCTCTCGCACTGTGACTACATCGCCGACCTTAAGCTGCGGAATTTGTTCTGCACCGCGATACCTTTTATAAAACTTATTTAAATATTGGCGTGACCATAGGCGCCAGATATCTTGAGTAATCCTTTGAGTGTACTGCCACCGTCTAAGTGAACTTATGGTTGACATTTCAAAGTTGTAATCAGGGGGGGTTATTAAAGCTTCGCCAACTAAGAAATGGCCTGGTGTCAATACCGTAAAATCCTCCAAATTGTCCTCAGTTATCACCGATAGAGGCCTAGAATTCAAGCAGGCCTCTATCTGCGCGAGCACAGTCGTCATCTCCTTGAATGTAAGCGTAGAAGTACCAATCATTCGTTTTAGGTGATATTTTACCGACTTCACTCCAGCTTCCCAAGACCACCGAAGTTGGGGGACTGGGCTGGTATAAAGTGCCATGTACATCCGTTCGTTGCTAACGATTCAGCAACTTCCTGAATCATAGAACCCCGTTCATTTTTAAAAAGCCTATGCAGCTCACTAGCTGCACCTGTAAAATTTGTTGCATTGGCACTCCAAATTTCAGAACAAGGTCCTCGTCTAGACACAAATCTTTTATAGGCCTGGAGAAATACTTCCGTGGTGAGTTCAGTTACCACTTCCAAATGTATGGCTCGTGTCACCATGCACACAAATAGGCAAATGTAACCCTTGTGTGCCGTATGTCCACGACCCTTAGCAGTTCTTATTTGAATTGGACCTGCATAATCAACACCGCTTGATTTGAAAGGCCGGGAGGGGGTTGTACGCACTGCTGGTAACTGGCCCATCAATGGTATTTGGGTTTTTCCTATATTTTTAACACACGTGACGCATCGCCGAAAATGTGTCTTTACGAGACGTCCTGCACTCAATATCCAATACTTCGTCTTTAAATTTCCGAGCATCAGTTGAGGACCACCGTGAAGAGTCTGTGTGTGAGCGTCACGGACCAAAAGGTTAGCCATATGCGACTCCTTGGCTATTAAAATAGGATGCTTCCTTTCTTCTGTCAACGGGGACAGCTCCAATCTGCCACCGACGCGTAAGATTCCTTCTTGGTCAAGAAATGGATTGAGGGATCGCAATGTACTCCGTTTTGGTAAGTTTTGCCCCCTTTTTATAACTTTTATGTCGTCGGAAAAGTTCTCCTTTTGGCTCTGTAATATACAATCCTTATCCTTAGGGTATTGTTCAATTCTTCAGCTGAAAGGAAATTTAACCTACGTTCTCCCTTTTTTACTTTCAGATTATAAATAAAGCGTTTGCAATAAGCGATGACTCTAACCATTCTAGTGAGTGACGAAAATCTTTCCAGTATAGGACAATCAGCAGCAGCAACGTAAGTTTTTGTTTTAACTTTAACTTCTTCCACGTCAGTATCTAACACCTTCGGTTTTTTATATTCAATTTCGTTCTTATGTAAAAAGTCTGGTCCTCTAAACCACATCGTGTTCTTCACTAATTCGCCTGGAGATTGTCCACGTGATGCCACGTCTGCTGGATTACATTTCGAAGACACTTATGACCAATAATGAGACTCCAAACCTTAAATTACTTCCGATACCCGATTTGCGATAAAGACTTCCCAGCGGCTCGGATGGCTATTTAACCAAGCTAAGACTACGCTTGAATCAGTCCACGCATGTACACAAGGTTTATCTATTTCCATCACTGATGCTACTTCTACCATTAATCGCGTAAGTAAAACTGCGCCACATAGTTCCAGTCGAGGGATGGAGATCTGTTTAACAGGAGCCACCTTTGTTTTTGCTGTTACCAATGATACGTGAACATACCCATCTGAAGTAACGACGCGAGTATATACTACAGCCCCGTAAGCATCTTTTGACGCATCACAAAACCCATGCAATTCTACAATATCACCAGATCGGATCCCCAACCAACGAGGTACATAAATATATAATAAATTCCTTTTTATAATGTTTCCATTCATTCAAAATGTTAACTGGTACCATTTCATCCCAATCTATTCCGGCTAGCCATAATTTTTGAATCAGGATTTTTGAACTAATAATACTTGGAGCTACCCATCCAAGGGGATCGTAGAAACGACAAATTTCTGATATTATACTTCTTTTAGTTGCAGGACCTTGATCATCGGGCACATCTACCTTATAGTTAAAAGAGTCATCACTGCGGTTCCAGGTGAGTCCCACTATTTTTATAACATCATCTGTCTTTATCTTCAATCCTTCGTCGATTTCTTCTTCCCTTGTAATGATCTCCCTTTTTTTATTCTCACTATCTTTCATTTTCTGTACTAACTCATTGCTATTACTTGTCCACTTCTGTAGTTTAAAACCTCCTTTAGCTAGCAGCTCATTTAATTGCTGATATAAAGATAGTCCTTGATTTACGTCTTCGCAGCAAGCCAATAGATCATCCATGTAGAACTGACTTACTAGGGCCTTCCTGGCTAAAGGAAACCTATCCCCTTCATCCTTGCTAAGTTGCTGTAAAGTCTTAACCGCTAAATAAGGAGCAGATGCTACTCCAAATGTAACGCGTAGCATCCGATAGTGTTTAATATCTTCATTAGTATTACCTCTCCATAATATTCTTTGCAGGTCAATGTCTTCTTCGGTAACTTTGATTTGCCTATACATTTTGACAATGTCAGCAGTCAAACAGACGCGTAGTACTCTCCAGCGCATGACTAAATGTCTCAACTCTGATTGCAGGGTTGGACCGACAAGCAAATTATCATTTAAAGATTGGTTGTTAGTCCCTTTGCAGGAAGCGTCGAACACTGCTCTTACCTTCGTCGTTTGCTTATCATCACGAACCATAGCGTGATGTGGTAAGTAAATAGCCTTTGGATTGTCTATTTCTCTTTCCGGAGCAAGCTCCATGTGATTCAGCAAAATATACTCATCGATAACCTCTTTATATTTATTTTTTAGGTCTCCGTTCTTCAGTCTTTTCTCCAATGAATATAACCTCCTTTCTGCAATACGTAAAGAATTCTATACTTCTGGAGTTGGATTCTTCAGAGGTAATCTCACTATGTATCTACCTGTTTCATCCCGTTTCGTAGTAGTGTCAAAAGACCTTTCACAGAGTTCTTCTTCTTCAGTTAGCAGTTTTTATTTGGATAAAAGTAAATCCTCCTCGAGCTCCCAAAACTTCTTTAATAAATTATTATATTCTAATGTATGCATTACTTTATATTTGTAGGTAACATTATCCGTTGTCTCGATCCCTCCTGATAACACCCACCCTAAACACGTGTCCTGAGCAACCAACGAGTTATTTGGACTCCTTTTTAATCCAAACCTTAATACTTGAGCAAAGACTTCGGCACCTAGCAACATATCGATACGATTTGGGGTGTGATAACATGGATCAGCTAATGTTATTTCTTGCAGTTCTGTCCATCCTACGTCTCTTAGCCGCGTACAAGGTAAGTGGGAAGTGATAGATTTAATAACGCATGCCCTTACCTTAATTATCACATTTGGATGCGAGACTTGATTTCGATGTAAACGATTGCCTTGGAGGTTAATGTTTTATCTCCGCCAACTCCAATGACTGCGATATTTGACGGGAATTTTCTTGTGCCTAGCTGTTGAACGGTTCTTTCTGTTATAAACGACGTTTGAGACCCCTGATCTAATAATGCACGAATTGTTTGCATGCTCCCATCCGTCGCCATAGCGTTAACTAATGCCGTCGCTAGCAAAATTTGATTAGAATTTTTTGTAAAACAAGAAACCACAGGACTGTCTCTACCTGAGCTGTTCCCTGTGTCTACGCTTGTATCTGGTTCAGGAGTCACAGTACGAGCGACCATACCCCTAAATGTTTCCTCGCCAGCAGGGTGTAAAAGAACATGATGTTTACCCTTACAAATGGTGCATCTGAAATTAGATTTGCAATTTTTTGCTAAATGATTGCTCTTTAAACAACAATAACAAATGTTTTTTGTTTGTGCAAACTGACGCCGAGCTTCTACGGATTTCTTGCGAAACTCATCACACGAATAAATATTGTGTTCCTCGTTACAAAGTAGACACTGACTACTGGTTGTGTGCATCGATTTAAATTTATTAAAATTATTTTTTACATTAGAACTCTGCGTTTTATTACTATAACCTGCCGTTGGGTTCAGAAACTCGATAGCGCGATATCTTTGAGTCAAAAACTCCTTAAATTGGCTATACGTAGGCGGATCCTCCGCAGCTATATTCGAGTTGACATAGAATTCCCATTGACGACGAGTTTCTGAATCCAGCTTTGTTTCAACAAAAATATTACGAGTATGTCCCAGCTAGATACATCTATTTTTAAGTTAGATAAAGTGGCCAAACAATCATCGGTTGAATCAACCAGCTCTTTTAAACCACTGGCTGACTCAATATTCAACTTACGTAAATTTAATAATTTATACAATGATTGATGACATATATATTTTCTATTATTGTATCTTTCTTCCAGTAATTGCCATGATCGAAAGTAGTTAACCGCGGTTATACAAATTTGGCTTATCAATTGCTCAGCTTCACCCGTTAAATAACCCTTAAGGTACATCAGTTTTTGGACATTGGTTAAGCTATTATTGTCATGTACTAATGATCTAAACAAATCTCGAAATGTACTCCATTCGGAATATTTACCCAAAAAAGGTTGAATGGTTATTTTAGGTAGCCTAACTTGAGCACTTATGTTACTGGTGTGGGCATCGACAGTTCTATGCAAATTACCGAATTCCGATAATTTTAATTTTAATTCACCTTTGTAATCTACATACATTTCTTCAAATTTTTCATAAATATCCTCTTTAATATAATCCTTCAAAGCATCGGGCTCATAATTTCGCAATAGTTCTCTATGCCCCGCTAGGAATTCAACTCGCAACTGGTCGAGAGATTCCAATCTACCTTCCACATATTCAATACATAACCCCTCTTTAGGTGATTTTTTAAAATTGACTCTCTGTTTTGATATTCTCTTAAACAAATCATTTTGGTAATTTACCAACTTATCCATTTTGCTTTATAAGAATAACACGTAAACGATACAAAATTTTCAAAGTGTTTGTGACTTTAAATTCTGGGTAAAATCCGGCATGGATTCCCCGTCCTTCGCTTTTTATGAAATTATTCTAAGTCTAAATAACATCAAACAAATACAAAAAATTTACAAGGTAAATTTAAGGATCAATACTCTAAAATTTTAAGTTTATTCAATATGAACTGACTCGTTATATATAACGATAACAATTTGTGGACTGTATTAGAAAACACTATTAAATTAAGTCACAGTTAAAAATACTTCTGGTTATATAAGTGATCGAAAGAGTACTCACAGTGTTTTCACGCACTTGTACCTCAACTCACTATATCGCCACTCCCCATGGGGTATTCCCCGTATTCGTATTTTTCGATGTTCACGAACAGTATGGACAGCGTCACGCCTGCGCCGTCCAACCTCGATCTCACCGGAATTCGACAGCGTCACTCCTGCGGCGTCTTGCCTCCGTACCTGACCGGCTTCAATAAGAGCGGTCTGCAGTTGCCAACTCACTCTGCACGCACGCGCAGCAACTCCTTCGTGTTGCGTTGACACCAGCGAGGTCTGGCCAACCTCAACGACTGCGGCTGCGATCCACAGCCCCACAAGTTCCGAAGACAAAAAAAAAACAAGCTGATTCCTCGTTTTCCTACGAGGGCTTGTTTGCCTCACTCTGGGTGCACCAAATTAAAAACACACTTCCCGAGTAGATCATTTTATTTAAAGATTTTTGACCCCTTTACGTTGTACGCGGAACCTCTTAACATCGACTTACAGAAAATGACGTCACACGCACAACGCCATCTATCGGTCAACAACCATTCACGTTTAGTAACGTGTACACACCTGTTTTAGGCCACTTAAGTGAATTGGCTTCTATCGGAATAAAAACTTTGTGAGTGGTTTTATATTAATAAAGGATTACATACGGTTTTACCAACAATGTATTTTGGGGGTGCTCGACTAGTCCGACCGACTATACTAGATTGAGGGGTGAAGTTATGGCAAGACACTATGCTATTAAAAAAGGCTATTCCCGCCGGATAGAAAATAATGTTTCAGAACAAAATTGATATATTTATTCTCATAGAAAATATGAGGTTAGCTTATGTATAGACTATTTACCTATATACCAAAGTTGAATTGGTTGGACTTTAAAACGGGATTTCATAATAAGATTGATCAAAGCCACAAAACACTCCCCCCTTACTTTAGAATCGAATAAATAAAAAATTTAAATACCCCTGGCTTCCCTTCAAGAATTACAAAAGAGTTGATCTTCGGCTGACCAGATTTTCTTGAAATATATATAAGACCACTCTATATCAAGTCACCTTTCAAACGTTGTTGTCTTTTTCAAAAAAAAAAAAAGACCGGGCCCGCAGAGGTAGATTTCGTGTTTTTTTTATTATTATCTCTAAAAATAGAAGTCACATTAAAAACTTTGAATGTCAACATTCTAGAGTAAAATAAAAAATTAGCTTTCATTTAAGAATATTACCGATTGTAAAAAGGTTTACAGTTTCGGAGCTATGAATATTTTTTCAACAAATTTTGGTTTTCCTCCTCCCCTCAGCAAGTTAAGGATGGAATCATTTATAGTTCATATTAAAAAAATGATCGTATTTACTATGGGCATGCTATTAATGTTAAACGGTCCAAAAAATTTTCCATAGGAAAAAAGTTATGCTGAAAAAACTGATTTTTAAAATCCTTTAACCTTCATTCTTGCCCTGTTGATTTGTCGTCCAAGTTTGAAAGCAATCGGTGCATAATTGCGACCTCTATCGTGCCGGTAAAATTGAGGTACATACATATATATATATAGCTAATTCAGCTTACAACAAGCCCCTCGTGCATGGTAAATCAGAACTTCTTTGCTCAGTTTCATCTTTTTTCTATTGATTGAAGGCAGCAACGTGACGTTACTTTCGACATCCAGGATAGGCAGTTGAGAATATTTGACGGCCTCAACTATCCGATTCATTCTCCATGGGAAAATTCGATACTACTTATCTTATGGATTGTTTTAGAGACTTCTCTTATCATGACGTTTCTAGCATGACATACTCTCTAAAGGACACCATAGATCATAATCAAGCGGATTAAGATCGGGACTAGATGACGGCCAATCTTAGGTTCTGATGAAGTCGGAAACGTTCGTTTCCAGCCACGCTTGTGTGGATCGAGCTTCATCAGCGCCGGCCTTAGGGTGGAGCAAAACCAAGCGCTGCTTAGGGGTGCCCAGTTAGTATAGCCCCGCTACGACGCCAGCAGAGAAATCATTTTTTCAAATTGTATTCGAGAGATTAAAGTAAATTTTTCATGATTTCTTAGCAAACTTAATAAAAATGTATTCAATTGTATGACGAATACTTCGTTATCAACGAAATTACAATCATCTAAACATTTTTAATTATCCTATAGTATGCACGTGCATGCCTATATATATGTATATGTATAGTACCCTAAAATTTGCCTAAGGACGTCACATGTACTAAGGACACGGAGTCTCTTTCTTGGTTTTGACACATGGTGCTGTCGAGGCGTAACCTCCTCCTCAAAAATCGTATCTTGATACACCTGGGCCGATGTTTTGATACCCTTTTCACAAAAATATGGCTTGGTCACTTCTTGATACCTATCCGAAAATGTACACGTTGTTCCCTACTGACGAATTGAGAAGGTTCTCTAGAACTAACTTCGAGCATAAACTCGGTCATTCTATTCATTAAAATATTGCTGGATAGTAAGAAAAATCTCGTCAGTAATTTTTTTTTTCTGTGACCTCCCTTTGCCTACCGCCTAAAGCGCTTATAACACTTGGCTGAATTCAGTCGTCTGAATTCAGTAGTTAATGAATTCCGAAGTTACCTAATTCATAAGCTAACTTGCTAAATGTGATTATACTTGACTGAAATTAGTAACGACTGAATTTAGCCAAGTGTAATCGCTTAAGAAATTGTTCATTTTTAAATTATCAAGTCCTAAGTCACCGTTCAAAATACGCTACATGGTTCTGGGTGCTATATTATTTTCCCTATACAAAACCTTGTACTTTCGGACAGGAATTCTGCGGATTTATTCTTTGGCTTTGATCGCCTTATTAGTATGAACATTACGTGGACGGCGAGATCTTTTGTCACAAATAGAGGATGTTTCCCTGTAGGTACCTATTGTACCTACAGTGAAACATCCTCTATTTGTTTCATGCTGGCGGGTGAGGAGGGCTGGGGCGCAGTGGTCTCTTTCTGTGAAGCTGTAATGCTCCAGAAAGAGACCGCTGAACGGGATCGGGAGAGGGCCGATCCCGAGCCTAGAGGACGTCGGCGGCGGTATCAACCGTCGACGGGGCCGCAGGCTGCCAGAGAGTGGGGACCTCTGGTAGCAAATTAACTGCTGCAGTAGGCGATAGGATGGCGGCCCGATCGCATCTTTGCGATCGGGCTGCTACACACATTGATTAGGCCGATAGGCGTGGGGAAGGCTGCTTTCCCCGGGATAGGGCTTGGCTAGGTGCGGCGTCAATCCGGGGGGGACCTGAAATAATATGGTCCGGATCCTTCCCAGAGCAGGGCGCCTGAGACCGGCTGTCGGGGTGGTTTTTAGTGGAACCACCACATACTCCTGGCTCCTGTGTCCCCGAGGAGCCGGAGATCCGAAGGGATTTTCCACCCCGACAACAAAAAAAAAAAAAAAAAGGTACCTATTGTACCTATCAATAACTCAAAAATGGTACACAACGATTCAATTGATACTTTACAAGAATTTCAAAAATTCCATACCAACTTTGTGTAATGCTATCACAGCAATTCGGTTCTCTTTATCACCCTACTACATTTTTATATCACAAGAATATTTAAATATGAGAATGACAGGTTCCTAATTTAAATGTGATATTAGTTTTTTTTTTATTGTAACAGTATTTATGACCATATATAATATTCAGCTAAGTAGACAGACTTATTATTTTCTCTTTATCTCATTAAAGGTACACCTAATGAAGACACATGGCCAGGTGTGACTCAGTTGCCTGACTACAAGCCACTACCAGTTTATCAACCAAGCTTAGGGCTTGCACAAGTAGTTCCACGTCTTCCTGCACGAGGAAGAGACCTCCTTGCTCGTCTACTCACCTGTAATCCTGCTTTACGAATGCCTGCTGATGATGCAATGGCACACGCTTACTTCCACGATTTGAATCCTTCTGTGAAGAATGACAGATGTTAACAATTAATTCATCCATACCGCTGTACCGCTGAACTACTGATAAGTGATAAAAATACTGATGAGGTGCAGGAGTGTAGTGATGAACAGACTTAAATAGAATTTAAGAATAGTAAGTAAAATATTGTTAGCTTTATAAGGGACTTAATGTTTTTCGCTTAGATCATTTAAAAAATGTCGTGTCGAAAAAATAGTGGCCAACTTTTTTGTTGGGCACTAAGTTCCTTTACCGTGGTCAGTATCAGTTGCGCTGTCGCCAGATACGCTCGATTTAGAACGCGAAGTTGTATTGTTTACAATCACTGTGGGTGTGATAAAAGTGTGCAGAAATTACAAAAGTCAATTATCATCGGTAAGTAACATTATTTCATATCAGTTCCAGCAAAATAAGCCATTGGAATATTTAATCCGACCATGTTTGTGAACTTCTTTGACAAGCCAACTTACTGCTGCCAGAAAAATACGTGACTATTGGTGCCGATTCTATTGTACACTCGACTAAACTAAAACCTGACTTAATTTCTTCATATGAAATCAACCTAGTGTTCTTCGTAATAAGGTCTATTTGTTACTAGCATCTATTTCTCAGCGCCGCTAAATTTTACTAAAACCTGTCAACGTATACTCAACTTTATTTCCACGCAGCGAGAGTCTTCATTTATTCAAACGCTGTATAATTGCCGTATAAAAACTTGTTCAAAACGAACAAGGATGACGTGTTTTTAATCTACACCTACGAAGACGCTTACTAAAAACACAGAGCAAAAGAGATGGCATTCAACGGATAGCGGCTCTCGCTACGTGGTATTAAAGTTTATTTAAGCGTATCAGACTTTAGTCGACAAATAAATTGCTTATTTCGATAGCGACATATGTTACTTACTTGTTTCAATTTGAAATAAGACCTTGTTTCTAAGTGTACTAGGTTTACTTCTTATATGAAGAAAATTTAGTGAATTTTAATTTAGCGAGTGAAGTAACAGAATTAGGGCCATTCACTGTTTTTATATGGCAAATAACACAATGCCAAAACCGACGCCACATCCAGATGAAAACTTTGTAGATTATATTTTTGTCGTTTTTTGTCGTTTGTAGATTATATTTTTGTCGTTAAACTTCTCCCTATTTAAATTGAAGTATTTTATCAACTGTGAGTGAGGCAGTGTAAAATGTAGCTATCACGCACACCAGCATATGTTGGCCCATGTGTTTTAGTTCTTTTGCAATGTGCGACACTCCATCTAGACATATACATATATATGATCTAAGGTTCTTAGTAAATGTTGTTACATCCTTGTTTATTGTTATTTTGTTTTTGTTGCACTAAGGTGATGAATTTTATCTAGATTCGGAGTGATTAACAAGATTATATATTTAGGATTAACTTGTTGTATGATATTATTAACTGAGACTGGACCTATCAGTGAAGTAGAATGTACTTAATCATAGAGTAAACATGATGACAGCAAATTTAATCAAAGTGTAAATCATCTTAAAATTGATTTTTAGACACAGTAACATGTACCTATACATATTGATTAACTGGATATTTGAATCAGTTAGGTATGCTTACATAAACTGTTATAAATGATTAGTATTGCCTGCAGAAATGAATTTACCTACATATTTTCCAGGATATAAATTAGACTCATTTTAAACCGCTTTCTCCATTGCGGAGTGAAAGAAGGTCAAACTATACTTTTTTTCCATATTTAAAATCATTTGTTAAACTTATAAAGAACTTGATTAATTTGTTGTCATTTGCTTAACTAATAGTAAGTTTTTTTTTTATTTACCTACAGTCATTATTGATCTCATTAAATGTCCTCTCTGTAATTGTTATACTTAATTGTAGTGTCATTTGATCATATCATTGATCGATTAGTAACATAAACAAGACTTCTTTTGAATAAGATATTACATACCTACTCCTTTTCCTTCTTCAAGTGAAAACGCAGAATAGTCTGAGAATGATAAAGACTGCGATAAAATTCGTAAATCTAGTTTTATTTCAATAAAATAGTGAATCTTAAGTAAATAAGTTTAATAGTAGGTAATTGGTGATGTAATATAAAACTTAGTAAGTTTCAACTTGGTAATACTTAATAATAAAAAAATCTTTTATAATTATATGTAATAAACATTTGTAATAATCCAACATCTTATACATTTTCTGCTGCCTCCCTCAGTTCTTTCCTGATGTCACCGATGCACTCTCTTGTATTTCCACTGACGCTTATGCTTGATAACATTGATGAGGCACTCTCTCCGACCAATATCTCACACATGCCTCTTACCCCACAGATTTCTGACACATTTTTCATTTCTGTCTTCTCTAACGCACTTTTGATGCCGGACATCCCTGACGCATTTTTCATGCCAGACATCTCCGAAGCACTTTTCATTTTTGATGTCTCCTGCTCGTTTTGCCCTCCAGATATCTCAGATACGTTCTGTATTTTAGATTCCTCTGATAAATGTTTCATACCCGACCTTTCTAATGTACTTTTCTTGTCAGACATCTCTGTTAGACTTTCTATGCCCGACAAATCAGCGGTACCTAGCATTCCAGACATCCCTGGAGGGCTTTTTGGGCATGATGTCTCTGAAGAACTTTTAATGCCACTCATTTCTGAAGAAATTTTCATGCCGTCCATTTCAATCTTGGATGCTGAACTGTTTTGACCAAACTGTTCCGTTAAGATCGATTTTCCTATGGACTCCTCAATTTTGTTCGAATTACTAGTAATATTAAGCTGGTCCATTTTCTCAGAGGTTTTCATGATGTCAATAGATTGGTTAGTTTCCGTCTTCGTACAGGTACCATTAGCCTCCGAAATTATCTCTTTCAGCAGTTCCGGTCTTAGTAGACAGCTGTAGTCTTCTCTTGCTTCTTCGTTCTCTTTTTTTCTTTCTTCTTTTAGCGCCTTTTGCGTTATTTCCGAAGTGGTTTAAGTTTCGATTTGAGTCTTACGTGCAAACGTACCAGAAAGATTGATTGGTACAATCTTTTCTGTTTGATTCATTGATAATTTCTTCTCAGCAATAATGGTTAAAACGCCATCTGAAGACAATGTTGATGTAACGTTTTCGGGTAGACAATGATTCTGTAAAGGATAACGCCTTTTGAATTGTCTTGTAATAAATCCGTGAATGTCCGGTCTCTCTTCATGTTTTCCTTCGACTATTATTTCATAATCTGTCACTTTTACGTTAATTTCGTTTGGCCGAAAATATCACACATTACATCTAATGTAATTTTGTAATTACCTTTTTCATTTTCGACCGTAGAACCAAATCCTTTGGAAATCGTTTGATTATACCATTTCCAGGGTCTATAATAAATTGATTGCATGTCTTGAAATGAGGATATGAAATCGTGCGTTGTCATGCACATTGTAAAATGTTGGTCTGGTAGCCACCGGGCTGGACAAACGCTTGGAAACTCCATCTTATCGCGCCGTTATCACTGCATGAAATAATGAGTCGACTGAACTCCTTAGGAGTGTGCCAAATGTTTTTATAGACGAACCACTTCCCGTACAAACAGACTTAAGGTTGCCTCTTAATGTTAAGATTTTGTTATTCCTATAACACCTCGCTGTGAATATGTATTACAATTAATATACATACTATATATTCAATGTAATATCACATCCTATCATATATTTACATAGTTTTTAACTTTATATTTAACTAGCAGCGCCCCGCGGTTTTACCCGCGTAAGTCCCGATCCCGTGGGAATATCGGATCGCTATCTACATACCAAGTTTCATAGCAATCAGTTCAGTAGTTTTAGCGTGAAAGAGTAACAAACATCCATCCATCCATCCATCCAAACTTTCACATTTATAATATTAGTGGGATTTATTTTTTCTTCGAACTACCATCTTTAGGTACCTAATTGTATTGTTTTACATGTAATAATTAAAATTTATTGCCATTTCTAATTGCACGAGAGGGGCTTGTGGCTAAGTGGTAGCCGAGTAGGTTAGCACATTACAAAGTTAGGTACGTAATACTAGCCAGGTCAGTCGAGGATGGGTTACCATTCTTAACACATGGAGACCCCTTCGTGCCTCGGAGAGCTCGTTAAACCGTCGGTCCCGGGTGCCATACAAACATCTGTGGCATTCGTTACGGGTAGTTTTAGCCCTAAAAACTTCGACAACCTTTTTTTTTTTTTTTTAATTTTTTTTTTTGTGCGTGTGGAAACCCCCTCGGGCCGTCACCCCACCGGGGTTTTCGTTGGGGCGGTGTGTCGGAATCGAACCGACTAAAACCACACGGTGTGCCGTACTGCGCCTTAAGTAGGAGGGATCCGGGAACAGCTTTTATTAAGACATCCGGACCCCCCCTAGCGCCTGCCCGCAAAAGCGCGGGCACCACCTTCGGGTAAAAACCTCTCAATTAGGCGACGTCCAGGCACACGCGGACGCCGCCTCCTCGCGGGGGGCCACTATAGCGGGTGGAGCGGAAAAACCCGTCCCGTCCACCCGCGGCCACACTCAGGGCGGCATGAGGCGCTGGTAAGCGCGCCTCCGCCGCCCGGTTCGCCGGCGGCGAATTAGGTCCGAGTGGAGATCGTCCTCCCGGACCCTTTCCGCCGCCTCCTTCTGCGAGATGACGTCCTCACAGAAGGTGGCGACCGCGGTAAAATTCCTGTCGCTACCGGCCATGGAGCGTATGACGGCCGGTAGCGAGAGATCCCCTCCGATGACTGCAGTGAGGGCCCGACGCTGCGTCGCCCAGGCGGAGTAAACCGCCAGCGTGTTTTGAGCCGAGTCTTCACTACAGTCGCAGTGGTGACAGGCGGACTCAATTCCCTCCTAGCGACCGAGTGCAGGTACTTCCCGAAGCAGCCGTGCCCGGAAAGAACCTGCGTCAGTCGGAAGGAAAGGGTCCCGTGCTGCCGCCCTGCCCACTCGACGATGACCGGCTGGAGCGCCTCCACGGCGGCAAAGCCAGCACGTGGAGCCTCCAGCCGGGACGACCAACGAGCCATCGTGGCTCGGCGAGCGGCCTCACGCCACTCGCGTACCTCTTCGGGCGGGGGCCGGCTGCCGCTTCCCGCCCGGAACTCAGTCGTCCGCCGATAAACTTCGGCGAGCACTTCCGCCTCCAAAACCCACGGGGGCGTCCCGGCCAACGCGCACGCCGCCTCCGTTGACACGGTGCGGTAGCCGCGTATGGCTCTAACCGCCATAACCCTCTGAGGGCGCCAGAGGCGTGCCCTATTCTGGGCGGTCAGAGCCCCCGCCCACACCGGTGCACCGTAAAGTGCCACTGACCGGACAACCCCCGTGTACAGCCGTCTCGTAGCGACGCTGGGTCCACCCAAATTGGGCAAGAGTCGCCCAAGGGCGGACGCAGCGCCGACCAGCTTCGGAGCAAGCTGTCGGAAGTGCTCGTCGAAGAGCCACCTGCCGTCGAGGATCAGGCCCAGATACCTTATGTGGGCCTGAACCGGTACGAGGACCGAGTTGACCTCGATAGAGGCGCCAGGGGGTGGACCACGACGGAGCCCATGAAATAAAAGGGCCTCCGTCTTATCCAGGGCCACCCGCAAACCCAGCGCCTCGATGCGCCCGACCACCAGAGAGACCCCTGGTAGCCAAGCGCGCCGCCTCCTGAAAGTTCACCCCCCGGGCTGTGACCAACGTGTCATCGGCGTAACAGATTACGCCCAGCCCGGCGGGGAAGTCACCTCGAAGGGCCCAGTCGTATCCCATGTTCCACAGGAGTGATCCACAGGAGTGGTCCAAGGACAGACCCCTGCGGAACACCGCACGACATGGGCCGTCTCCTTAAAACTTCATCTCGGTCCTCGTACATGACGGTACGCTCCTCTAAATAGTCTGCCACTAGCCGCCTCAGGTACTGTGGCACCCCATGATAGAGGAGTGCTTCCCTGATACAGCTGAATGGCAGACTATTGAATGCGTTGGCGATGTCCAACGACGCCGCCAACAGCACGCCGCCACAGCTCAGTACGTCTTCGGTCACAGCCCTCAGGCGCAACACAACACCGACCGTCGAACGCCCCGCTCGAAAACCGAATTGGGCGTCCGACAAATCGAGGCCGACCTCGCCATGGTGCCGAACGATGCGGGCAGAGAGGACCCTCTCAAACAATTTAGGAGAGTCTCCGTAAGGGGGGGGGCCGACGCGCGGAGCTTTCGTTGCGCCGCGCGATATGGGCGACCCCAGGGGTCACGATCGAGGCCCTCCAGCATCTCCTTTCTCTTCTGCTCTTTGGCGCGGTTAATGGCCAGCTTCAGAGTTTTCTGCGCCTCTCGGTACTCCTCATGAGCTGGTCCTCTTCAGCCTCCTCGCGGTGACGACGCCGGCTGCGGGTGTAGGACCTCCGGGCACGAGTACAGGCCGCACGGAGGTCCACCAACTCCTGGGACCACCAGTAGACCTCCTTCCTTGGAGGCCGACGACCTCGGACGCGGGGCATGGCCGCATCGCAAATCTGCGTAATCGCATCGCGAAAGCGGCCTGCCCTAATGTCTACCTCCTCAGTCAGAGGCTGCGGAGACAGCCATGAGTAAATGATGGCTGCCTCCTCTAGTAGGTCCCTGTCCATCTTCGTAACAGCCCACCGTGGGAAGCGGGAAGAACGCCGCGCCGTGTGACCCCTTCTGGGGTCCTGGGTCCGGGAGAGCTCAAATCGGATATACAGGTGATCCGAGAGCGTCTCAACCTCTTCCAGGACGCGCCAGTTCCTTACTCGTGCGGCGAGAGCAGGGGTAGCGAACGAAAGGTCCACTACCGACCCCCCCTGCTGTCGCACACACGTATTGGTGGAGCCTCTGTTTAGGAGACAGAGGCCCACCGATGCCGCCCACTCCTCTACGGCATCGCCCCTTGCGTCCGTCCTGGGGGAAGCCCATGCAACGGACTTGGCGTTGAAGTCCCCCAGCACTAAAACGTGCCCAGACGCTAGTCGCCGCATCGAGGTCTCCAGGTTATTGAGGAAGACCTCGAAGTCACTCAGACTCCGGTTGGGGGAGAAGTAGACATCATATATGGTGATACCCCCCATTCGGCAGCAACATATCCAGTACCCTTGTCTCTTAGCGACAAGGGAGGGGAATGAGCCGCCGTGGAGCTGACGACTGCCACAGAGCCATCCCAGTCACCCAGCCAATTTGGACGGGGAGGAACGTAATAGGGCTCCGCGGCTACGGCGACACCTATCGACCACTCCGCCATGGTTTGCAGGAAAAGATCCTGCGCACCGGCAGAGTGGTTCAAGTTCGTCTGGACAAGGAGGTTGGAGACTTGGTCCATTACTGGACTGTCTCTACAACCCCCTCCATGGTCGACGATGACTCTGGACTCGATGACGATGGGTCGATTGGCTAGCCCCCGATGATTTTGGAGCAATGCGAGGAGGCTTGCAGCCCCCCTGCCCCATTTGATGGTTGGCGGGCAGATTGCCCGCCGCACACGCTGGGCAGTGAGGGGCGGCGGAACATTCCGCCGCCTTGTGCCCCGGACGGCCGCAGCGGAAACAAAGTCCGCTGCAGTCAAAGCAAATTGCGCATTTGACGCGGGTGTGTCCCGTGGACAGACACTTAAAACACCTCATCGGTCTCGCCTCCAGTACTGTGACTCTGGCGTTGACGAAACCGATGAGGACCTTGCCAGCATCGCCCAGGATTTTGGCCGACGCTACGGGACAACTCATCCACACCGCGCCAAGGCCTCCAGGACCGGGGCGGATGGTGCCAACCCTGATGCTGTCCGGGGTGCATCCAGTTTTCTCCAAAACCACAACCCGGACATCCTCAGTCGTCACGGAGTCGTCCAGGCCTGAAATACGCAACTCCGCGCACTTGGTGGGCCTGGCGATCTTGACACCATCCGTCGCTGCGAAGATACCCCGCAGCTTCTGGGCGAAAGTATCGGCCGTCTTCGCACCGTCAGCCCCCGGGAAACTCTAGGACCCGAGCTCCCGTCTGGGCGAGGCGCATCCTGACGCCTGAAGCCCCGAATTCACTGGCGAAGCTATCCCGGGCTTTCTTAAATACTGCCGCGTAGGATAGCCCGCCATCTGCCGCCTCCGGTGACACGGTGATCACCACAGCCGCTGTCTTAGGCGGCTGCAGTTTTCGCGGCTTCTTGGTGGTGGCCACTGCCACCGATGGCGACTGCCACCGATGGCGACTGCGGTGCAGAGGCTGCTTTCTTGGCAGCCTTCTTGTTCCGCTTTCGGGACCTTTTGCCTCCCTCGACTTTCTGCCACCCGTCGTCAGAGGGGGCAGACGTCGAGGGGCCAGACGTGGAGGGGCCAGATGCGGAGAGGCCAGACAGTTTTGGCACCAGAAGGAACTGTCGTCCCTTTAGGTGCCGGAGTGGAAAGCGGAGGAAACTCCGCCGATGCTGCAGCCGAGGCCTTGGCGGCTTGCCCGGCCTTCGATGCCACCGCTTTTGCTGCGGCCTTAACCGATCGCCCGGCCTTCGGTACAGCTGCAGGGACTGGCGCTGATGTCGCCGCCGCATACGACACCGTGACGCGGCCACCTGAGACGGGAAGTGGCGTCGGACCCGATGCGGCCTTGGGCTTACCACCCGCGAGTGGCGGCCGAACGATGGGGGCCGGAGGAAGCCTTGCTTCAAGGCCTGCAAGGCGCCCGTCCATCATCCTCCACACTGCGTCAATGACCCGACGCAAGTGGGAGTCCGGAACTTCGGAGGGGAGGGGGCGCAAGGAGCAGGCTGCCGCTGTACCCGGCCCGGCCGCTCAAGGGAGACCGCCCGAGCCCGAAACTGGGCGAACCGAGCGCCGAGCCCAGCCACCCGCCCCGCCAACCGATCGCCCGCCACCTGGAGGCGCGCCACGTCACCAACTAGGGTCTTCACGACCCCAGAGACAGCGGAGGAGGAGTCCTTAAGAGCCTTTACAAAAGAACCCTTAAGGTTCGTGGACTTGGTGGCCACTTTGTTAATTATGGCCACCGCCGCGTCCGCTCTCTCCTGCATGGTTACCGGTATTTGGGGGACAGAACCCCCTTCCACCGGCTCCCGGATTTTCGGATTCCGCAATCTCCTCCTCCGCCTCAATTTCGCCCCCCGCTCTGGTCCGGGTGCAAGCGCCCGACCCGGAGAAGGCGGAACCCGCTGGAGCCGGGATCGGCGCGCGCGACCCCGACCCCCCTCCGAGGCCGCCTGCCACCCCTGGCGGCAACATATCCCGCGACGCGTCGCCACCCCCATCCTTCGAGCGTCCGCGCCCACGACTCCCAGTGTCGCGCACCTCCAGCTCCATCTCCTCGGCCGAGTCGGCCGCCGAACCAGCCCTCGATCGCACCGGCACTCCCACGCTCCCAGGAGTCAAACTGACCCCTCAGAGCTCCACCGCACGAGCGGTCCCACATGAGGACCCCCCCGCCCACCGACGCAGACTCCCCCGCCAGCCGTCCGCTCCCTCCTCCACACGCCCTCCCCTTCCCTTCTTCGCCTGTTCCTACCACCCGAATTCCATCAACCATTCCTGTACCCACGATTGGGGGAGAAACAAAAGTCGACCCGGGCAGAGATCCCCCAATACCCGGGCAAGCGAAGGCCTACACCCAACCGAGGGGTCCGCAGGTGCCCCGGCCGGGAGTGCGCCCGCGACCGAACCACCCACCAGCCATGCATCCCCTGGTCACGCACCAGAACACGGGATTCGGGGTGACTCCCTAGAGAGGCCCTCCTCCTCGCAGTCCGGGCGGCCAAGCCAAGACCCTCGTCCCCGATCGGAGCCGCGAAACATGACCACGACTCCCCTCGGGACCACGACATGCCGACGGTGGCAAGGAAACCAAATCCCCCCATGCCCGCTCGGCGGCAGCGCAAGCGCACGCCGAGCCTGCCCTCCCTCTCCACTGAGGACAGCGGAGAAACTCCGACCCTCGAAAGGGTCCCTCCCTCTTGATTCCTCACCGAGGCTTCCTTCCTCACAGCTCCGAAGAGCGAAGAACCAACAGAGGAATCGGCAGAAACGCCCGCTCTGTTGGACCAAGCCCCGACCGAGCGGCCGAAGAAAAATGGCCTCCTCTCCTTACTAGAACATCAGCCGTTGGCGATGACGCCGTCCTCAAAAACTGAGGAACAAAAGGCAGCGTCATCGCCAACGCTTCCAGGGCGCACCACGTGGAGGCCTTCTAGACGGCACCCCAAAAAAAAAAAAAAAGTCCGACAACCTGGTCTAACTACAGAGTTTCGATATCGCCTAGTACTTGGGTGGTGGAGGTCTGATGGCAGTCGCTTCAACGTAAAATATCAAAGTTCGGCCGTATCGTAGTAAGACTGAAAGCCGACCCCAACTTAGTTAGGAAAAGGCGCGGAGAATGATCTAATTGCTAAACCTGATTGTATCGTAGGTACTATCTCTAAGAATAAGGAGGACAAATGACGCAAAAAATAGATAACATTCCTGATCAGGACTCCAAAAATAAATTTATATCAAGGATTTTTTCTATTGTAAAACTTACGGGAGTTTGAATTTGCACCGGCTCGGCTATGGTACATACCGACTGGTTTTGTACAACTTGCTATGGCTATCAGTGTTATAAGTAATATGGGCACCTACCTAGTGCACTTTAACTTCCAACGATTTCTTATTAATAGTTATTTCAATACGTAAATAATATTTAAAACAACAACAAAACAATAAAGAAATGATATTAATCGCTCACGAGATACACCCCTAATAATATTGAGACCAATCATTGATGTAGATATGCTAGAACTTTCTTATTGTATTTATAGAGTGGCGTTTAAATGTGGAACCTCGTTTTCGATCAGTATAATAATAGAATAATGATCGAATTTCTATTGGACAATACAGTATCTATTAGTTATTCGTTTCTTTGTTCTCATATATTACGATGATGTCGTGCCAAATCACTATTCCAAGATCAAATGCTAACATTGGATTGCTAATCCATATTTTACATGAAGGATAAGCCTTTTTCCCACTGAGATGATCACTGGTTCGCAACTCAGTCATGTAGACTGAGGTGCGAACCAGTAGTTATTTTGCAAAAAGAACTGTAAAAAGATTGACAGTACGTATTTTGACTTGCGCGGTACAGCAGACAAATCTACGGGCCAGCATGCTCGCCGTGACTGACAATGCCCTTAATTCCCTCTCTATAGCAAGATCATCTTTAAGTGTATCAGCGACGCAGTGGCCCAAGTACTTTTTCAAACCTTTAGAAATAAATTATTATAACATATGTATAGCCTTTAAGCAGACATTTTGTTTAAAAATACAATAATAAATTAAGTTGCTTAAGCATATTAGTTTTGTTTTCATAATAATTGATTTATATTATTGTAATGTGATTTATATTATTTTCCATCAACAGTCCTGTCTATACCTTTTTTAGGCAAAGGTTAATTTCCTTCCATTTTCCTCTGTCTTTGGTTGTTTTCCAACGTCCAGCTGCTGTACTCTCAACCTATCTTCTTAGTGGCGTGCCTCGTTATCTCTGCCTGTGTCTAGTGAACCAGGACACTATTGTTATCAAACAGTGGCTATCACTACTACCAAGTCAAATTTCCACAGCATATTCAATATTTGTGTTAACAGACATACCATAGAAAAATTCAACTTTACTGTGCAAATAAGGGTACAACAGGAAATAGCTTTTATATAATTTATGAATCTATTCAAAGGGGTTTTATGTAAATGTACAGTATTAAAACATTTCCATCTCTGCTCTCTTCCTCTTTCGATGGTTAGCCACCATGTTGGCTGTCGTAAGTACGCTATCTCCTCTTTGTAGCCATGTGGCAAGTGCTTTCTCAGTGCTCCCTGCATCGGCAGCCTGTTGTCGCTCACTTGCCGACAATGGCTGGATTGCACCCACTGAGTCTGTTGCTACACATGCCGATAACAACATTCTGAACCTTTGTCTGAAAGTCTGAAACAGTCAAATATTTTATTAAAACAACATTTATTTTAAAAGTGTTTTACTACATACATCCTGAAATTGATTTAGCTACCTAACAATATTACAGCACAACTAGAATTTTGTGTAAAGTAAAAAAAAAAAATATACATAACACCATAATAATTAATAATATACTCCATTTCAAAAAAGTGTAACTAGGGATCTACACATGAATAAATCATTGACATCTACTTTGACTTGACAAGGAAATAAGCAACAATAATAAGGTTAGTAACAATGACGGCTGGATCATGGGCCTGATGCAGAAGGCAGTTCTTAACTTGGCACTTATAGTGAGGATGTTCCTGTCTCTGGAGCTTTAACTACTTGTATCTTAGTCTTAATGTAGGTGGGATAATATTTTATTATATTTTTTATTTGATTTTTTTTTATATTTCAATTAAAATGTAATTTATATCATTTTAATCATCATCATCATCATCATCATTTCAGCCATAGGATGTCCACTATTGCTGTTCCTATCATTTTAATATTTAACGAGAATAATAATAACACTGGATCACATTTTACACAGTATTTTCTAGAAGTAAATATTGCATAGCTTGTACTATTTGTTCTAGAGTATGAATAAATGTGTCATATTATTGCCCAGACCAATGCAAATGGACCCAGTGGATGCTCTACCACTGCACCACTTGTAACACAATAATATATTATAATGAATTTAATGTAGTCTTGAGTTTTTATGGCAAAAAGCAGACGATCACATGATGGTAAATTTCTACTGCCGCCCATGGGCACTGCAACTCAAGAGTCACAAGTGCTTTGCCGACCTTTCAGGTGGGAGTAGGGGAAGGGAAGGGTTAGGGCCTCCGGTAACCTCACTCGGTTGGCAAAAAGCAATTCAAACTTTAAAACACTGCCGAATTACTGTGAAGCATGTGGTATTACTCCGGTCGAGCCGGCCCATTTGTGCCGAAGCATGGCTCTCCCATGATAATATGTATGTAGATAATACATGAGAACAATGTGTAATACATACATACATTATTAAGTGTAGCTGCAACTTCTCCTTTTATGTCATGTTTAGCTATATAACAGCCAAGTTCATAAAAATATTGACTTAATTTATGCATATCCACAGTACATGCATCAGCATTAAGGATTTCTCTATATGAATCCTTATATATTTTAGGCAATTCTACAGATACTAAAGGTGGTCTTCTAGAATATAAAGATTCTGCTAGCCATAGAGGTATTTCCACATTAGTGCCGGCTTTTATGTCATTGTCAGCAGCTGAGGGGTCAAGGAATCCTAAAAAGTAAAAAAGATAAAATAATTTTACGTCAGCAGTTACTTTACTTTTGAGCTGGTTTTACGATTATTAGTCGACGATCATTATCATCGCAATACTGATATATGACCGTCCATAGGGGCTTCATGATAAATTCATCTATTTCTTTTAAACTTTTCTGTAATAGCAAATAAAACACAAACATTACCTCATGGTATACTTACCCATTTTAGGCAAATCATGTAAAAACTTACAGGGTATTTTCTCATTTGTGACTAATATATCGGATAAAGACAGGTAATTACTGTTTTCCATGTTAATTAATAAAATAAATACTTCGAAAGTTAAGATGAAAGCGTTCGTCAATTCGTTAACTCTGGTTTTTTTAGTTTTATATTTATTTTAGTCAAAGAGTATACAAAAACTACGTATTTTAGTATAAGATTCTGTACTGTACTGGTAGTCTGGTAGGTCCATTGCGGATGCGGCATGGTTTTTTTACTTTGTTTACTTCCACAAATGTCAAACAGTCTCCGTTATGAACCATAGAGGTATTATATTTCTAGCTAGAGGCGGGAAGGTAAGTAGGTAGGTATTGGATTCCCTGTGTGTGGGTTGGTGACGTACGTAGAAAGAGAAAGAAGAGCGATTTACATGTCTCTCTCGCACCAAAGCGCTGATTGGTTAGCTCAAAGTATACCTATGAGTAAATGTCATCAGAGGTCCAAAACATAACCTATGCACCTGTATACAGCAGCATTACCATGTTGTAGTTATAATAGTTTTTAAATAATTTTCAACATGACAGAAAAGCTGTTAAAAAAAATAGAATCAAAGACAGGACCTCCAAAAGAAGTAAAATGTTTATTTGATGCGGTTATCCTATCTTCTTTATCAAACGGTTATTCATAAATACATAGATATTTATTACAGATAAATCAGCGAAGAGGTGCGAGAGAGATGCATGTAAGCTGCCAAAGAGTCTATAAGGGTTCCTTTTGAGGCACGTAACCGTAATGGTACGTTTACACGCATGCCGTGCAGCCTGGCAAGCAGCATGGCACGCAGCTCGGCGGGCAGCCTGCCACGCAAGCTTTTCACACCAGGGCTGCCAGTAAAGACAACTTATTTTATACCGCTAAGACTCGGAAATTATACAAAATCATGTACTATTATACAAAATCAGTGTTGTACAACTATAGAACGTCACTCTTTGGGGATTTTAGTAAAAGGTGTTTTAACTTTAACGTATGAGGATTTAACAGTTTATCACAGACATGATTTGTTTTAAGTATCTCTATGTGTATGTACGTACTTTTTACGCTATAACATCAGCAATGACATTGTATCCAATTATGCAATGCAATCTACTATACCAACAGGATACAAAAGATAACCGATATTATACCAATTTTGTATCCAATTTACAATCTGGCAGCCCTGTTTCACACACTTGCAGGCGTGGTCCGTAGGGTATTAGTGTTCTGTGGACATGGTAGTCAGTGCAAACATGGGAGACGATGTAGACGTAGATCTCGTGGGAGCTACTGCTTTGGGCTTGATGTATTTTTATTGAAAAAAAAAAACAGCCCGACATAATTATGCATGCGACATTTTACTTAAAACTATTAGGTTTTACAATTAAAAAATCATTTATGGTGTAAAAACACTTTTCAAGTAGCCAAAACTTTAAATTTGATTTTTTTATTTGACATGCGTTATAACTATTTTTACATCGAAGAGTGCTTTTACATAATTCGTTTCTTATTTTAGTGGGATCTCTTTGAATGAATTTACTATCCTCGCTAACTTTTGAATATAATTTTTTATTATTTCTAAAAAATATGAACATAATTAACCATGATAAGCATTGAGGGCGGCTTCTTCATTAAATGTGTTTCGTAACTGTTTTAAGGCATACATAAATCTATTTTATTTACTGCACATCATTGATATGCGATTAGTTACAATTCTCTAATCGTCAATCAATCAATACTAACTTTAATCCTAAGAATTGGCACTATTTTGTTTCATATTTTTTTGGGCCCTGATAAACAATATTTATTTTTACTAAAAGAATAGTTCAGAAACATCTTTCTGAAGTCTTCTTTTGCTTTCGATTCATGCATGATACAGGTTCAGACCACTCCGATATATTTGGTGTCGTCAAAAATTAATTTCGATCGTTACGTCGTCTGTATGCCACGAAGATGAAAACTATACTAACGCGGCCGAGAGCGTGTGTGTGTGTGTGTGTAAACAGGCACACAAGCACATTCACCCTTTGATGGTACGTTTACACGCACGCCGTGCAGCCTGGCAAGCAGCATGGCACGCAGCTCGGCGGGCAGCCTGCCACGCAGCGTGCCACGAAAGCTTTTCACACCAGGGCTGCCAGTAAAGACAACTTATTTTATACCGCTAAGACTCGGAAATTATACAAAATCATGTACTATTATACAAAATCAGTGTTGTACAACTATAGAACGTCACTCTTTTGGGATTTTAGTAAAAGGTGTTTTAACTTTAACGTATAAGGATTTAACAGTTTATCACAGACATGATTTGTTTTAAGTATCTCTATGTGTATGTACGTACTTTTTACGCTATAACATCAGCAATGACATTGTATCCAATTATGCAATGCAATCTACTATACAAACAGGATACAAAAGATAACCGATATTATACCAATTTTGTATCCAATTTACACTCTGGCAGCCCTGTTTCACACACTTGCAGGCATGGTCCGTAGGGTATTAGTGTTCTGTGGACATGGTAGTCAGTGCAAACATGGGAGACGATGTAGACGTAGATCTCGTGGGAGCTACTGCTTTGGCCTTGATCTATTTTTATTGAAAAAAAAAACAGCCCGACATAATTATGCATGCGAAATTTTACTTAAAACTATTAGGTTTTACAATTAAAAAAATTATTTATGGTGTAAAAACACTTTTCAAGTGGCCAAAACTTTAAATTTGATTTTTTTATTTGACATGCGTTATAACTATTTTTACATCGAAGAGTGCTTTTACATAATTCGTTTCTTACTTTATTGGGATCTCTTTGAATGAATTTACTATCCTCGCTAACTTTTGAATATAATTTTTTATTATTTCTAATAAACATGAACATAATTAACCATGATAAGCATTGGGGGCGGCTTCTTCATTAAATGTGTTTCGTAACTGTTTTAAGGCATACATAAATCTATTTTATTTACTGCACATCATTGATATGCGATTAGTTACAATTCTCTAATCGTCAATCAATCAATACTAACTTTAATCCTAAGAATTGTCACTATTTTGTTTCATATTTTTTTGGGCCCTGATAAACAATATTTATTTTTACTAAAAGAATAGTTCAGAAATATCTTTCTGAAGTCTTCTTTTGCTTTCGATTCATGCATGATAAAGGTTCAGACCACTCCGATATATTTGGTGTCGTCAAAAATTAATTTCGATCGTTACGTCGTCTGTATGCCACGAAGATGAAAACTATACTAACGCGGCCGGGAGCGTGTGTGTGTGTGTGTAAACAGGCACACAAGCACATTCATCCTTTGAAGTGTGTCAAAAAACCGACAGTCGTCCCGATCGGCGCCAAGCGCGTGCACATTCACGCAAGCATGCACAAACAGCCTGTTCACATGCTTGCGTCGTTGAATGTCGGTTTGAACGCGAGCGTGTGAACGCAGGCGTTAGTCGTCCCGATCGGCGCCAAGCGCGATCACATTCACGCAGGCATGCACAAACAGCCTGTTCACACGCTTGCGTCGTTGAATGTGCTCGTTGAATGTCGGTTTGAACGCCAGCGTGTAAACGCGCCATGAAGTGTGTCAAAAAACCGACAGTCGTCCCGATCGGCGCCAAGCGCGTGCACATTCACGCAAGCATGCACAAACACCCTGTTCACATGCTTGCGTCGTTGAATGTCGGTTTGAACGCGAGCGTGTGAACGCAGGCGTTAGTCGTCCCGATCGGCGCCAAGCGCGATCACATTCACGCAGGCATGCACAAACAGCCTGTTCACACGCTTGCGTCGTTGAATGTGCTCGTTGAATGTCGGTTTGAACGCCAGCGTGTAAACGCGCCATAAAAATCTAAAAATGAGTATTCTTACAGTAAAAATAATATTGAAAACTTGGTTACTTACATAATATTGACCACTCTGAATGCTTATTACACTTTACATATTATGGTAGTAATCATATAATTGAATAGTTGTTCTTTAGATAAGTTAAAGATAGCTTAAGTATATGAATCTCATGCTGATTGTAGGTACATATTTATATTGGGGAAAGGTAGATAAGAAAGGAGGTAATGGAAGGAAAGGGATGTTGCTTATACGAATGGGTTGATGGGCGATAGATAGTTGTAATTCGACCCGACTATAGCCGGGAAGTCCCAGCTTTGTAACGAAAACTTAACTTGTCATAAAAACTAAATAATCAGTGTAGGAATGGTGTATGTTCGAAAACGTACCAATACCAATTTTCTTAAAATTTAGAAGCATAGAAAGAGGCTCACTTTTTATTTTCTTCATTTTTTACTGCAGCAACATTATATAGCTTGGAGGTGCTTGAATGGAGTTAGTTTATGTTTATTTCGTCAATTGCTAAAATTCGCCGAAATTCAGGTTACCTCGTAACTTTTTCTATTTTAGTGTTTGAATTTCATACTTTTCAAGAACTATTTTGCATTTGGTTTTGTATCTAAATTGCTGCGTCCTGCAACGCTAAGAATGAGCTGACGCGAACAAAATATACCTATACACTCAGTACTAGAACTACGTAGCCAGTGGTAAAACTTGAATATTGTGTTAGTTGAGGATATACCAACACAATGACGGGGTAAGTAAAGAGAACAATGATAACATTCTTTAAAAAATCGTTATCAAGAACTTACACATTCAAAGATTCTGTATTAATTAAAACCTACTTACATACCTACCTGCATTGTCTAAATTTATTTATTTCAGTAAATCGTATAGTATTAGGGAGATGAAAACAATAGTGGAATATCTAACAGAAAACAAACTTTACGGTGAAATCAGAGGTAGAAAGATGTGGATGGATTTTTCAAACACTCAGGTATTGAGCAATTGAAATATATATAACACTTGACTGAAAATATTACTAAATACTTAACTAGAAACCCGCCCCGCCTTCGCACGGGTAGTGGTCACATCTTTAACAATCATTATCATATTTCAACCAATTTACATAAAACATTAACAAATTATACACCTAAACCTTCCTCATGAATCACTCTGTCTATTGGTGAAAACCGCATGACAATCCGTTCAGTAGTTTTTCAGTTTATCATGAACAGACAGATGCGGCCTGGGATGTTGTTTTATCATATGTAGTGTAGTGATCGTTTGATATGATCAGTTCCACCACAAGTATTTCTAACAGTTTTAAATTCAATACACAGTAAATGAAATATTGTCATATTTATTGTAGCTTACTACTAGGACCTGGCAAAGTCTGAAAGAAACTTTTTTGAAGCGTATTCTTCCTGATATACACAATCCATACTACAGGCTTTCCATCGAACAAATCAATAGTTTTCGAGCTGGGTAAGTAATAGAACATTTGACTTTTACTATAAAGGCAACCTCTGGATAGCTGCCGTTCAAGGTGTTTGCAAATTATTACCAACATTCATAAAAAAAATGTTTTTGTTAAATATTAGCTGTATGGTTGACGAATATTATGTTTCTATTGTTCATATGAATATTTATTTATTAAAAACAAAAAATTATTAATCACTTATAAAAATAATTTTATTCCTGTATTTGTAGCATTTCCTTTGACCTCAAAGTGCTTTGGCATGCTAGCTACATGTATAAAACATTTTGCAACTTCAGATATATTTGTTTTTCTCTTAATTGGTGTTTTTAACTGTAACTTCTTATCAATTTCCTTCTTGTTGATTCCAACTGTTTTTTTAAGAGATTTATATATCTAGCTTTATAGCATAGTACCAACACATACATTAACCTAAGTCATTAGTGCACTCATCCAGAAACTAAGGAATGAGGCTAGTTTGTAACAATTTTCTTATTTTGTAAAATAACTGGCACTTTTTTCCCTCAGGAAGATCATGTACCTATCAAATCAGCCCTTCCTATGCTTATCTCTTCTACGCAGCTCATTTAGAAATTAGGAGTACAGTACTGTGGTTTTTTTACAAAAATTTGTGCCATGTCAGCAGTGTGGTAATTTATTTTCTACCATTGTGGTTTTGGGATAGGTAAATTTTGCTCCAAAATTATAACTGCATAATTAGAAACTGCTGTTACTATATATATACTATTTTTAGACTGACTAGAATGCAGGAGAAGTCTTATCTTAGTTTTTTTCATCAGAGATAAATTTAGTTCTCTACATAAACATCAAGCAAAAAAAAATATTTTACACTATATGTCAATGTTTGTGATCTGCTAATGATAATAGCTTGTAGAATAATAAACTGTCTACATATTTTTAAAGCATCTCATCATGTCTATTTCAAGTGCTATGGAGATGTCCATGTTGGTGAATGGTATTCTCTCAGACAGGTTCTACTGATCAAGGCCTAACCAAATATGAATTCACATCGAGGCCTACACAAGCTTAAAAAAAGGCTGCTCATTGTTGTTAATATCAATTTAAATGCGCCAACTGAGCGTTATTGCAGCCATTTTTTTCTAATATGTTAGCTGCAAAAATGCTGAAATTCTGTCAAAATGTACTTTGTGTTGAGACTATTTAGACTGGGGGCAATGTAACAGTTTGCTTTGACATTTAACAAGACTTTCCAACTACTTTCAAAAGGAAGCTTCAGATAAAGTAACCGTTTGCTTTAAGAGTGATCTTAAAATAGAAATAGTGTGTGTATTTGAAGTTATCCTATAATTGACTAACCCTCAAATGATTAATTGTACCTATACTTAAAATACCATTAATCATTGTTATTATCCATATCCAGGCAATGGCCAACAAATTAAAAAAAATTATTGCCTATTTTCTTTCAGATATGATGTTAGTGACAAAAATAAAAATAAACTTGAAATCCACACTGTGAGTGATGAGTCAAATGGTATGTTAAAGTATCAGTGAACTTTATTAAATTTTCAATTTATTACAGATATTAATTAAGCAGATTATTGTATTTTAGATCCTAATGAAAATGATACACCACAGAGCAATAATGACTATGGAATTAAAGAGGAAATCATAGCAGGTGAGAATATAAAATGTTCAAAGATCCCTTCACAAAACAGATCTTCGGCAGATACTGTAATTGTTGATACATGCTATGAAACAGCTCAAGATATTCAAAAGGATTTGGAGTCCCCGGGTGGTGACATAGAAACGAAGTCACTCAGAGATTGCATTACTTATTCTGAGCCACTAACACCAATGCTGCAAGAGGTATTGGATGATTTTCAATCAGAACCAGAGAATGAGCCTGAGACATCAGACAGAGAAAACCAAGTTGAAATAGGTCATACTGTGTCAGATTCAGATAATATCAATAAAGATACTTTAGAAATTATGAAAGAGCATGATAAATTAGATAAAGATGCCGATGATACTTCAAAGAAGGCTACTGATTCTACAGTTGCTTTAGATGAAAAAGCAGATTCTAAAGTTGAAGTAAATGAATCAAAAGATAAAAAAAACCAAATTATTAAAGAATCTGCTGATAAAAAACGTCCTGAATCAAAAGATGACTTCCCAGTTCAAGAGGCTGTTAAATCAGATATTGCAGAAAAGCAAGATGAAAGTGAAAACCATACAACAACTAAGAATCAATTGGTTGAAAATGCTATATTAGCAACCAATGATTCTCAAAATACCGATGTTGTAGTAGTGCATGATTCAAACTCTGAAATTTTACATCCTTCTGCTGGTTTGAACAATTCTAATAGCACAACCGATGCTTCGCTTCCTAATAATCCTGAAGCACTAAAAAAAATACTAGCAAACCAAAAGGACACAAAACTGGATCCACCTGAAAACCATAAAGATCTTAAAGTCACAAGGAAAAGATCGAATTCAGAAGATACAGCAAAAATTACAAATAAAAAGAAAACAAGGTTAAACAAATATAAACCTAAAGCTACCTCTGAAACAGAAGGTAAGAGAACTATTGTTACAATTGGTGAACTTAAACCTGTAAGTGTTGAATCAAATGATAAACCTATGGAAATTGAGACCATATCTAACAAAAAAGATAAGCCGAAACTGAACAAAAAGGATCCAATGCCATCAGATAAAATAGAAAAACCTTCAACAAGTAATAACAATGACATAGACAAAGTCCTTTTACTATCAGATACACCTCAAAGCCCTAATTTAAATGAATCTGCTGAAATAAAAAATCCTTGTTTGCAAAATGTGAGTTTGTTTGATGAACAGTTTAATAAAACAAAGTATAATACATCTGAATCTGAAGCTGAGCCAAGTAACAAGAAAAAAGAAGTTATCCAAGATAAACATGACGATAATAAAGCAAATGTAGTGGCAGAGAAGCAAAATGAAATAGTGGTACTCAAGTCACATTCAGAGTCTGATACTGAAGAACTTCCAAGATCCCCGAAAAAGAAGCATAGGCCTGGAGTGATGTCATCAAAGACGGAAAGAGATAGAGCTTTAGCAAATGTATTTGGATTTTCTAGTGGTGAGTTATGTACAGGCCATATGCATTGTGAAAAGTCATAGCTTGATCTTGTTTTAAATACCTCTTAAAAATTGTAAAAAATTGCATGTTTCATTGGTGAATGGTTGCCAAGAAGAATTAAAGTTCAATAGAAAGGCACAAGAAAAAGCATTGATGTAAATTTATGGTTCATATTGTTACATATTTTATCAATTCGTTTTAGTAATTGAAAGTAGGAACTTAGATGAATATTTAAACTGGATTATGTTTCCTATGTATGAATGTATTTTCATTAATTCTGAATAAATTCAGATCCATCTCATAATTGATTCAGTACCTGATCAGACAGTTTTTAGAGTTTGTCAAAAAAGGTTTTTCAAGGCAGACCTTGAACAGCCCTTATTAACAAAAACTAAATATTCTTCATTTACCAGTAATGACCAGTTCTTTCTAAAGGCTACTTGTAACCTCACATTTTGTGATTTTTGTAATAGAGACATCTATGCCCAGTGTTGCACCGGTTAGTAAAATAAAATTCTAACTCTGTTATGACAAAATCATTATGTACATATATTTGCCATTTTTAATTTTCTTTGAAGGTGTAAACTGAACGTGATTCGATAATTCTAAAAAGTGATCTAGATTTTGCTCTAAAAGTATAAAGGTGCTAAAACTGTAACAATATGCCAGATTTTTTTATCTATGATGTGTAGTAATTTGGAAAATTGTCTCTGTAAGTTTTTATTGCCAAGCTCTTTTATTACAGGCTCTTACCACTTAACTTATAATAATATAATTTTATTATTGAATCTTAAACATAACATATTAAGGTGCAAGGGTGATTGGAAGTGCATGTACTTGCTAACTACAATAACTCATTATTATTGGGGCACAGGCTTGAATAAAGCATGCTGAATAAATTATGTATAATAGTAGAATATTTTTAATTAGTGAGTGATCATTTTGTCTGTAGGTGCAGCAAATTTAAAACGGCGAAGGCAGTTGAGCCGCCGTAGGAGGACAATATCGCAAAACAATGTGTCGCAGTATGTATAAAATAATAATAATAACATCATTTTGAATATCAGGGATTAGGTGCTGAGTGTTTTGTTTAAAAAAATCTCAGAAACAACATTGACTCATTGACATTGATCATTTATTTTCCTTTATATCGTGTGAAAACTGGTTATATCGTGTGGTGAAGTGGTATGTCGGAAACGAACCGACTAAAACCCACGGTTCTCCGACACAAATGGGTCTATTGCAAGGGGTCGGGTATACCCTAGAAAGGTGCGGGGGGCGTCGCCCCCCTTCCCGCCACCATCTCAGGCCTGCTTCTGCTGGCGTAACGGGCAGCCTTACCCGTAATCCCCAGGCCAGCGCTCATGGAGGTCGGAGATGTCGGAGATCATTTTGCAATGTCTGTCGCCTGGTGCCTCTTCTGCGGGACGGGAGAGAACTAGCTTTCTTCCGTTCCCTTTCCGCCGCCTCTTTAGCCGAAATCACTTCTTCACAAAACGAGTACTCAGAATCCTAAGCACTCTAACTTTAGACCATGGATAGAACTATGGCCTCTAGCGAGAGGCTTCCCTCACCAATAGCAGTCGCGAGGTTCCGCCCCTGCTGCACCCACGCTGAACACTACAGTGTGGGGTGCAGTGTCCTCGCGACTGTTTCCGCAGTGATGGCACACTGACGTTGGCTCCCGGCCTATACGACAGACGAGCTTTCCAAAACAGGCGTGTCAAGTCAGCACCTGCGTCAGCCAGTAGGAGAGGCTGCCGTGCCACCCCTCCAGCATATCTTCCACGATGGGTGCCTGCGCTCGGGTGCTCTAGAAGTTCTTTCCACTCGGCCATTAGACCCTGGCGAAACTGGGACCGTTGCGCTTCGATTTCGCGAGGCGCGGGTATTGGGTTTCGCTCTAGTGTCCTTCTTTGATACTGCTGTCTTAGACAATAGGTATCCTTTGGAATACTGAGAAAAATTATTTTTATTTAAATTTCAATCTTTTTATGCAGTAACGGTGGAACTGATTCAAGTGAATGGACATCCGACCATGACAGCGAAGTTTATGTGTCGCCCCCGCGCAGCAGAAAGAACAGACCAACAAAGAAATATTTGTAAGTTATATTATTACTTAGTACCATTTCTTGTTTCGTTTTGGATAAACATCAAATGACAAAACAATTCATTGCTTCCAAAATTTAAATGATCAATGACATTTCTTAAAGTAATATACATAACACTAGCGGACCCGACAGACGCCTGAACTTAAAAATATTATGCCTGGAACCCTATCGCAGCGCTATCTACCGGGTAGCTACCAAAGTATCTACCAATTGTAAATCTAAACCATTCTCGAATCCACCTGAAGACACACAAAAATTTCATTAAAATCCGTCCAGCCCTTTAGGAAGAGTTCAGGAACATATACACGCACAGAAGAAATATATGTATAGCAATGACCTTTTAAAAATTTGAAGTCTGAAGAATGGGACTTATCTTAAAATTTGACTTAATGTTCTAAGTATAAACAAGGAATAATTTGATACCATTTAATATAATACATTTATTTAGGAAACCACAATCTGGCAGAATTCTTTCATTGGAAGAGGAAGGAGGCTTGTTTGTTATGTACGGCAAAAAGATATACCCGCTGGTCAAAGATGGCAAGTTGGTAAAAAATTATCTCACATATTTACCTGAATGTAAGTATTTTTCGTTTTTCTGTACTAATCCGAAGCTATGAAATAAGGGGCCTATCAATACTTTATTTTAATAAATGTACATATATGTCCCTGTTTGTCTTCTAATTACGGTTTGTATATTTAAGGTTTTACAGTCGATATATATATATATATATATTTTAATAATACTTCCTCCATCTGCAATCAGCCCTTAAGCTTTAATCAGATTTTCTGTTTTCTTTTATGGCAGATCGAGATTATTCACATCCAGTGACGTGTCATCTCATTTGTTTAGGGTAATGAAGTTAAATAGTTGCTATTTGGTTTCGTTTTAGCCGGTGTAAGGAATGGCTAGTCTCCAGTAATGATACAGCCAGTTGGTTTTTGTGTCGCGCTAGTCTTTCTTTATATGCTTTACAAGACTTATCTGTATTGATAGTTGGTATTTGTAGGTACTCATGTACTTCTGTGTTCTTTGTAAACCAAGGTGCGTCACAAAACATCTTTAACGCTTTGTTTTGAAAGTGTTGCAGAATTTCGATGTTAGAGTGGCTTGCTGAACCCCAGAGCTCAATGCCATATGTCCATATACGAGGGGTGATCAAAAAGTAATGATAAACGGATATTTCTAGTAATAATAAAATTCTAAAAAAATATTTTTTCAACTCCCTAATCCTTCACAACTTCCCTGACAAAAAATGGTATAAATAGGACGTCATTTTTAAAATATACATTCATTTGAATACTAGCAGTCGGAGTGATAACATCAAAATGGAGAAACATGAAGTGCGAAGCGTCATCAAATACCTGTGCTTGAAAAAAATGTCCACCAAAGACATTCATACTGACTTGGTGGAAACATTGGGAGACTCTGCTCCTCCATATTCTACAACTGCACGCTGGTGCAAGGAGTTTAAGATGGGAAGAACATCCACGGAAGACGAACACCGCGAAGGCCGTCCGTCCTCCTCCCTCACTGAAGAAAACGTCAAAAAAGTTCAAGATCTGGTTTTGGCAGACCGAAGAGTGACCATTCGTCATTTAGCTGAGAACACAGGCATTTCATTTGGTAGCATTCAAAGGATCTTAACTACCGAGATGAACATGAGAAAGGTCTCTGCACGTTGGGTCCCGAGAATGTTAACCGACGAACAAAAGAAGAAACGATTCGACATTTCAAGGACCAATCTTGAAATGTTCCAGGCGGATCAAGATATTTTTTTGGCTCGATTTGTGACTATGGACGAAACGTGGATTCATCATTTTGATCCCGAAACCAAACAACAGTCAATGACATGGAAAAGGCCATCTTCACCGACTCCCAAGAAATTCAAAGTTTCAAGCTCTGCCGGCAAGGTTATGGCGTCTGTTTTCTGGGATGCTGAGGGAATAATTATGGTTGAATACCTTGATAAGGGCGCTACCATAACAGGCTCCTACTATGCTGACCAAATCAAAAGATTGCGAGAGGCCATCAAGGAAAAAAGACGGGGTAAACTGCGCGCAAAAGTTCTGTTCCATCAAGACAATGCACCTGCACACAAAGCTGAAGTTGCGATGGCTGCCATTCAAGAAGCTGGCTTCCAGCTGCTTGAACACCCACCCTATTCTCCAGATCTAGCCCCCAGCGACTTTTATTTGTTTCCTCGGCTCAAGGAACACCTCCGGGGCCAGAAATTTGAGGATAACGGCGAAGTGATGGCCGCTGTAGAGGCATTTTGGGAGAGTCAAGATAAAGATTTTTTTTTGAAGGGTATCGTTGGTTTAGAAAAGAGATGGACTAAATGTATTGACCTATTAGGAGACTATGTAGAAAAATAAATTTTATTTTTAAGTATATAGTTATTTTAATGTACCCATTCTCATTACTTTTGGATCACCCCTCGTAGGTTTTATAATGCATTTGTAAATAAGTAGCTTATTTTGTAAAGTTAGAGAGGATTGTCTACCTATTAACCAGTACAAGTCCCTACATTTTTTGTTGGCCTGGTCTCTTTTAATCTTTATATGTTCACGCCAGGTAAGCCTTCTGTCAAGGTGCATACCTAGGCATTTGACTGTGTTTTGCTGCGGTAGTACGCATCCATCTAGTGTTACTGGTGGACAATCACCTCTTCTGAGAGTAAATGTAATATGGACCGACTTGGCAGCACTAGCCTTAATTCGCCACTTTTTTAACCATCCATCTATTTTAATAAGGTGTTCTTGGAGTTTAGATGAAGCATCAACTTGGCTTTTATCACAAGACAGAACTACAGTGCCATCAGCATAAATTGCAGTAAGAACTCCTTCGGTAGTTGGTAGATCAGCTGTGTATACGGAATACAAGATAGGTCCCAGCACAGATTCCTGGGGCACTCCTGCTTCAATGTTATAGAAAGAAGATAAAGAATTTTCTGTTTTAACTTGGAATATCCGATGTTGTAGGTACGAGAGCAATAAATATGCAGGATGTGGTAAACAAGTTTTTAATTTACATAAAAGACCTTTATGCCATACTCGATCGAATGCCTGTTGTATGTCGAGGAAAACAGCTGAGCAGTATTCTTTTTTTTCTAATGATTGCCTAATTGTATGTGCAACTCTGTGTATTTGCTCTGTTGTTCCGTGGTTGCTTCTGAATCCAAACTGATGGTCTGGTATTATTGTTCTTTCGTCTAGTAATGGTTGCAATCGTTGTAGAAATATTTTTTCAAAGAGCTTCGATAATAGAGGCAAAAGGCTTATTGGTCTATAGGAAGCAACTTCAGTGGGAGGCTTTCCGGACTTAGCAATCATTTTTATGGTCGAAATTTTCCACATAGCTGGGAAGTATTGAAGTCGTAATACTGCATTGAACAGGATTGTTTTCAGCATGACTCCTTTTTTGGGAGGTTTTTTAAGACCTTTGATGTAATCAAATCAAATCCTGGTGCCTTCTTTGTGGTTAATATTTTTCTTTATTTCTCCTGGAGTACACAGACGTAATGGCAAGGACATCTGCTTGTCACTGTTAAGAATATCGTCGATATCCTTTTCTGGATATGATACATCGGCATCATTTGGTTTGAATGCTTCTTTCAGAAATCTAGTAAACAATTCGGCCTTTTCTGCAGGCTTTCTCGACCAGCCACCATCTGATCGTCTCAAAGGAGGGAAGTGTTCTTTTGGCCTTTGGGACGATCAGATGCTTTGGTGATTTTCCACAAGGAGTAGTCATTTGATTTATGAGGTGTTAAAGTTTTAAGCTTATCTTGAAGAGTGGCATTTTCATTATCTTTAAGCAATCTCTTTAGTTCTTTTTGTGCTCTGTTAAGCGCTCTCTTATCATTTGAATTCCTACTCGTATGCCACTGTCGCCTTAACCTCCTTTTTTATGTTATCATGTTACGTATTTCTAGCGTGTAATCTCTATTTTGAGTACTAGTATCCAAGCATGGAGTCGACCGCCAGGCAGCTGTTTGTATTAGATTGGTAATAAACCAAGCAGCATTATCAACGTCTTCCTCTGTTTTAAGGGGTATTCTTAAGTTGCTTTTTTCCTCTATGTAATCTTGGAAAGCGTTCCAGTCAGTTTTTCCGTTATATAGAGCTTCGCGTGGTTCTTTCCAGATGACTGTGGTGCTTAGCGTGCATATCACTGGTGTATGATCGGAACAGGCGTATAGACATGATTCCACTTTTGTGTAGATGCCGGATATGCCCTTAGTGACAAAGGAATCTATTAGATCAGGTGTTTTATTGATATCTGAAGGCCAATAAGTTGGCTGGCCCGTTGATAATATATGGAGTGAATTTATGTCTATGGCCTTTTTAAGCTCTCTACCGCGCGTTGTTGTTAGTCTCGAGCCCCAGAAAATATTTTTGGAGTTCCAATCTCCTCCAGCTACGAATCTACTACCTAACGTGCGAAAGAAATCACTAAATTTTTTTTCACGGATTCGATATCGAGGTGCACAGTAGACCGCGGCGACTTTGAGTGGGCCCTGTCAATCGTCTACTGATACAACAGTAGCCTGCAGATATGGGTGTTTAAAATAAGGTAATTGACATTGCTTAATATGTTCCCTTACAATAATTGTAGTTCCAGCGTGCGATGTTCCATCTGGATGATTGGGGTATTATATGTGGTACCCTTTGATGACAATTGCGTTTTGATCAGTCATGTGTGATTCGGAAATTAAAAGGATATCTATGTTGTTGGTTGGTTGGTTGTTGGTTCAGAAAAAGTTCAACCTCTTGCCTATTAGGTATTAAGCCATTTATGTTCCATGCTGCTACTCTTAAGAATTTCATTTATTATATTAGGCAATTAATGTAGTTAAGAGTCCCATTAGGGTACCCATTTGTTGTATGAGATATCTATTTTCTCTGATTGCTTTGCTATAATTTGTTCTGTGTTGGCTGAGTTTTTAAGTTCTCTGGTTGTCTATCAAAGTATACTGAGTTTTTAGTAGTTGAGGTGCGAAGATTTAAGGGGTTTGTATGTTGCTTTAGTGGTGGGAAATCATCTATTTGGAAGGGAACTGCATTAGCTTCGACACGTTGGATATTTTTTGGTACAACTTTCTTGTTTGATTTAATTCACTATCTTGCGCGTATCTCTTTGTATACTTGGCAGCCCTTATAGTTAGCAGGATGATCACCAAGACACAGTGTGCAAGTGGCTGGTGTATTCCTGTCTATCTTTGGACAGTCTGTGGTTCTATGGCTTTGTGCGCATTTGACACATCGAAATGGACGCATACAATTATTTTTCGTATGACCATATTGTTGGCACCTTGTAAATTGTGGAATATCGTTGGTTTTGCGTGGATCCTCTATTTTGACTTTTGTATGGTATATAAAATCGATGCGCTTAGCTTCGGGGTTATTTGGACCAGGTTCTATATTTACAAAGAACATATTGAGAGGCCTCTTGTTTCTTCTAGAAATTGCGCATATAATTTCTCCTCGGACTTTATTTCCTGTTTTTTCTATTTCTTCTACAATGGCTGCTTTTGGCGTCGTAAGATGTCGATTTTTTATTACAAGTCTACAACACCTCTTATCTTTTTGTGTAAAGGTATGACCAATGACTCCATTCTTTCGAATGAGGTCTATCAATTCCTTGTAAACATCAGTTGTCTGCGACATTATTCTAAGTAGGTCTCTATTCATAATTTTATATAAATAGCCACTACTTGGTACAGCACTGTTTAGAAGTTCTGTAAGTTTTGATAAGTCCTCTATACCATATAAAATTATTATATATATACTACTAATATACAGTCGATATATTCAAAAACATTTGTTAGGATTTGTATTGTAAAATGACGTTAAACAATAACTTTGTACTAAATTTTTAGCCGATTCAGAAGATGAACGGCACTATTGGAAATTGAAATACGAGGATGAAAAGAAAAAGGCAGAGGAGTTGAAAAGGTAAGTCCTGTTTTAAAATGTTTGTCTGTCTGTTTGTTAGTTCTGGCTAATCTCCGGAACGGGTAGTCCGATTTCCACGGGACTTTCACGGCCAGATTAGCTGGTGTTATATGGAGTAACTTAGGCTACTTTTATTTTGAAAAAAGAATTAGGGTACCGCGCAAAATATATAAATATGTACACGCGAGCGAGGCTTATTATATGAAATACCAAGCTATTATTGGTGGCAGGCAACTTGTCCTAAATAATATTAAAAATGTGAATGTGAGTGGAACTACTACTAAAAGTAGTTTAGTAGTAGTTCCACTCACATTCACATTTTTACTTAACTTTAACCGCCCATCATGAAATATTGCATACACATTCTCTGTATCTACAGATTCCGTGGGATAGTGAATTTTTTTTTTAAAGACAACTCCCGCATTAGGAATTATTCCTGTGTCGCGGGGGACTTTACAAACATACAAACAACGGACACAAAACACCCAGACTCAGATGGGAATCGAACCCACGACCTCTGGCTCAGCAATCAGGGTCACTAACCACTACAGCAACAGGCCAGTCAGTTGACAAAATGTACTTTAACGCGAGCGATGCCTCGGGGTAGAAGCTAGTTCCTAAAGCTTATGTCTCTTAATAACTTTATTCAATTGATACCTCAATTGCCTTGCTGTATAACTTCCTCCTACAAGAAATCATTAAAAGTGAATTGAATAAATGAAACTTACTTTAACTAAAGTGACTTACTTCTATGTTTGAGCTATTCAGTATTCCATGACATTTTTCACGGCTAAAGTGATATTACGGTAACTCCAATTATTAAATATAAATTTGTATATCAGCATCTCAGTCTGGTCACCATCGTACAGGCTCTGCCTAGTTTGAGATCATACCTACCTAGAATTATTCAAATCATTGTTAGACTTTACTCGTATATAACCGCGCATTGTCTCCATAGGTTAGTGTATTCGTCTTCAGATTTCTTTCTTCTCTCTCTTCTATTATTGTCCATGTTCTATATTTCTACTTACCTACTTACTTACTTTTTAAACAGGTTATTACAAAAAGCCAAAGAACCAAACTCAAGGAGGTCTACCTCTTCGTCTGCACATCCCAGTGCATTGAGGTTTGTTACATTACCATATTAACCGTTATTCTGCACGTTTGTTGTGTAGCCAGCCATCCGATTTCATCCAAACGTACCAATATCTTTTAAACTTGTTTTTTATTAAGTATAATAAACTAAAAAAGTAAGAGTTAAATATTGGCAACATAGAGCTGGACTATAATTTGTTTAGAAGTCTGTCATTCAACTCATGTAGCGGCAGCGGGAGTCGTCGATGCTTTCTGATTCTGCTTTTTAGTGACCCGTGTACTTACTGTCCTTTTAATTCCAACATAAATATTTTGCCAACTTCTTGCCCTCCCCTCTCGTCCCCATGGACGAGACTGCACCTATACATAATTATATTGCCCACTTAAAGCGTTTTTCAGCTGTGCTGTGTCACATTTTGTCATATTTATGTACGAACTCTGTAATACTTTTTTGTTGAATATGATATTTTAATATGAACGTTTGGTTTTTCTAGAAATTCCACATCCGATCATAACCATCCCCGAGGAAATTCAAGTGAAACTGGTGAGTATTTAAAAAGTGTATTTAATAAAACCAAACTAACTAAGTAGGAAACTAACATGTTTATAAACAATATTGTAATTTGTTGCAGGTAAAGAAATATGTATACCGGAGAATAATGAGAAGAAGCCCGAACCAATACCAACCACTTCAGAGAGCATTAAAATTAAATTTACAACTAAAAACGATCAGGTACAGATCAGAATGATTTCTCTTACTATACATATACTTACCTACCCAAATTCGGCTTGTTGTTCTAAAAAAAAAAGTTTTTTTAAGAAATATGCTGTTTTACTTGCCCATTGTCTATATTACAATATACATATCTAAAAAAATATTAAAGGTTTTTAAACTGTCACTTTCTTTAAAAAACAAGAATGGAAGAACCCAAAGTTGCTCAAATTGTTGTCAGTTCATCCAAAATCTGGCAACATTTATCATTGTCATAAAGTTGGAATGCTAGTCGACTGTAGTTTGATAACTAGATGGAGGTGATTGGAACAGCATCTATAAGTAAACAAGTAAAAACACTAAAATAAATTTACATAAGATAACAAAATAAGAATTTTAGTGCTGATTCAGAAAAGTTCTCTTTTTAAACTAAGATAAGATACAGGTAACAAGATATAATAGCTTGTTAAATAGCATGACATTATCACTTCTCTTTATTACAGGAAATACATTTGGAAGGTAACTGGCCCCAGATCCATAATGTTCTAGAACATGTGGTGCATATATTTCACAAGGAACCGCAGCCTATCAGTACGAGCCGGTCTAAAACTGTTATAGATCCCCCAAGCTCAGTAGCAAGTGGAATCTCAACGCCAGTCGTCATAACAGCAGTTCAGGAGCCAGGAGTTGATCCAGGTATTTTGCTGTTGTAGATGTATAGTATTAATTAACGAAATCATGTTCTTGTAGTCCACAAGGTTATTTTTTATTTCATAGAGTGTGAAAACTTAGTTCCTTTCAGAATTTAATTATAAGAAAAACAAATTTTACACAAAAAATATAATAGTTCTGACATCTCTTGGCTTGTGAATTTATACTTTTTGTGTTGGATGCTACGACTTAAAAAACTGACTTACTGAGACATAATGAATCAATTCTATGTATTATACGTATGTATGTTCTATGAGTTATATACATATTATTATTATACCTACATAGAAATTAATGCATTATTACTACATAGGCTCTTTACTGTGTTTATTTGTACATCAAATCTTGTTACACCTGAAAACACGTCAATTGTGACTTATGCTAACATCAGTGGACAGTCTAAGAATTGCCCTATTTGACTGTTATTCTCACATGGTTCCTCGGCTGCTAGCCACGAATGCCACCTTACGCTGTACCTTGGACGTCGGAAGCGATAATGTCTTTTCCTTTCGGGGAGACGCTGCGTCTTCCATATTATGTTCTGCCATCTCTAACCCTCGTTTTACTGCCCTGCATTTTGTTTTGGCTCGTTTTGTTCCCCTGCGGGTCTCTCTGGTTCAAGGAGAGAACAGTGGAGAAATTGCAATTGGATGTTTGGAGCAGGGCATTTATCAGTTACCACATCTTTCAATTTTTTGTTTTGGTTTTACAGAAGTCCATGAAAAGGTAAATAAAATAGAAAAGGAAATTTTCAAAGAAATTGAAGAGAGAGATAAGGAAGAGAAACATGAGCCTAACGGACTAGAAAGCAACATTACGAAAAGGTACATACTATTAGTTTTGCTTATTATTTCCTACATAATAGATACTTATGGCACATGGCATATTTATGGCATTATCTAGTAGTCAACTTTGGTAAATTTCATGTACATAAAAAAATGTAGAAGAAGTGACAAACCTGTAGTCACTGAATTAGCATTGTTTTACACTGAAAGAAAAAACAAAAAGATAATGTTTTAAGCTCTGCCACTGCAGTTCCTTTTGCATTAAAGATTTCTTTATCTTTTTTTAGTAGTTTTCATTGCCATATTTTAATACAAACCCAACACATCTTTACAATTTTTTTCGTTGTCACAGAAAAGCAGGCAAACCGAGGAAATCATCGCAATCATCAGTTTCCCAAAGTCCTGCAAAAAGACTTAAAACATCTGACATATCCGACACGAAGGAGCCTGAAATCAATGCCACAAATGACAAGTTGAGCGAAGAAACTGTAAATGATGTCAGAATTGATTCAAAAAAACAGCTTAGAACGCCGCGGAAAAATTTAAATGGTAGGTAATTTCTTCTATTACTTGTATTCAACAATTAAGTGATTATAATAGTTTACGATCTCACTCTAAACAGATTTTTTTACGATAAATAATCTAACAAAATAATTCCAACGCTTCGATCATACTATACCATAGATGTTAGATGGGCGCTCAAAAAATTTACTATCTAACTAAACTGTGCTTAAATGCAGTTGTATGCACAGCTGAGATATCGTTTAAGGTGTAGCCGAAACCTTAAGTGCGTCTTACAAACGTGCAACCTCAATCACATTGTGTATAAAATTAAGCGTACTTTCGTGCCATCTTCACTTTAGGGGCGGCGTTATGTACTTTACTGTCGTTTCCAAAGATACTTGAGTGTCACATACAGAATAGGGTGACAGTGGACTATGAATATTAAAATAAATTGTTTAATAGTCCTTTTGAAATTAAGTGTTAACTATGACTCAATAGTTAGGTTCGTTTTTATTTTTAAGTTTGTTATTATTTTTTAATTGTTGGCACTGGTCATCATATACTCTAAAAGCAAGGGTTTTTTTTCATACAAGTTTCTACAAAAAATACCATTTTGATTTAATAAAGTGATGGACTTGACAGTCAACTACCATACTGTTTATATTCTAACTCAAAATGTTACCAGGTTTTTTGTTTACGATAATGTAACTTTATATAATATATATAACATAGACTTCTTTATCACCAATAGGTTCATAAATATTTTCATATAATAGCCACTGTGTAATATTTTTAACAGAATCTCTGAACAATGACACCAAAACTGTTCAGACCAGACGCTCAAAACTCAACACAAGCAAAACCAGCGAGATAAAGGGCGATGAAGAAGTCCGGTACATGTTCCCGCCAAAAGTTACGAGACAGACTATGAAATCAACCACAGATAAAAATTCGAAAGATAAATCTCATAAAAGGTAGTATGTTAGTAAATAAAAGTAGAAAAAATAAATGTTTAAGGTTTTAAACTATATATTGCCTCGAAGTTAGGTTATTCGTGGATACAGACTAGTATCTTATCATAGTGTATTTGAAATGTTTTTTACATATTTTATTTTTACATCATATATTCTACAATCTATTCAAACATTATATGTTCTAACTCAACCTTCCATAAATATTAGTTTAAATTTTATTTTAATTTTCCTTTGTCTTATATAGAATCATTTTATTTAAGAGTCAATTATTTACTGGTTTTTAATTGTCTCTGTCAATCTTCTGAACCTTAGATAACTATCAGCACTCTATCTTATCTCTATCTTAAGTGACTGTATTGCATTTATATCATTCTTGTCAATCAAAACATAAATATGATAAATTTAAGTATTTATGACTACTTAGGTGATATGCAGTTAAATCATAATGTCTGTACAATAGATTATAGGGTGACACTATAATTTTGGACAGTAAGTTTTACTAGAATTGTACTTAGAAATAAGGTTTTAAAAGTACAATTTATGTACCCATATGAGTTTAAGAGATCATGCTCAATGCAGTTGAACATATAGCGTGCCGTGTATTCACTCAGCAAGTGGTTAAAAAATACAACAACATATTATGTTAATTACAAAAGAGAAAATTTATATTTACAAGCATGTGCTAGTTCGAAAGTAAGAGAACTAAAAGAATACTGATTGGCTATACAGATAATAGGTACACAGTACACTATAAACATCAGTAGTTTTGATTTTACGAGTTCTGAACTGAATATGCGGTTCATAATTTTTAGAATTGAATCTGATTATTTACATATTGGGTTTGCGATTTTATACATATACCCGTATAAGTCGGTGTGTGTAATGAAATAATATTGTACGTAAATGTCAGAAGCAGTAGTTAAAGGAGCTAATATATCAATATTTTTTTTATAAAAATGGATTATGTAGAATGGGAGCAGGTGAATATTTTAGATCAATAAACGTTTCAATTGCAAATTGTGTATTATTTCTTCTTTCTTTTTAACTATAATGTCTAGATTTTATTACTTTAAAATTTGGTTTCAATCTATAATATAATATTTTAACCAATTGAATTTTGTATTTTTTGTTTATTGTAAAACTATATAATTGTGATTCGTTTAGGTGAGTGCTTTCTAAATATATTATTGTGTGTTTTGTGCACCTGCTTCCATTGACATTGTGTAAACTGCATGTTTCATTTGCTTATTATTTCATATCTGAGTTGCTCTTTAGCTTCTGCTACACTTCTTTCATTTTGTTTTGATGATGCACTTTTTAATTTTTGTTTGCATTATTAGTTTGGCATGTCTAACCGCATTTATCGCTTCTCTTTCTCACAGTACGACTAAAACCACGAAGATGTTCTCTTCCCCTGAAACCGTTTGTTCCAATTCTTTGGAGAGTACTCAAGGCTACCAAGATAGTGACCCCAGTCCTATGAAAACGAAATTCAGAAAAAAGAAAATTATAAATATTTCTCAAATGAAATATAAAACTATTAGCCATTTGCGTCGCAGCAATAGAAAAAAATCGCATTCGTATTTATGTTATGATGGAGGTGAGTGTAGTAACTCATCTCCTGGAAAAATAGGCGATCGAGATAATTCTACTCTTAATTCAAATATCTACAGATCTGAATCTTATCAGTTATTAATGCCGGCAGCCAAAAAACCGTTCAGACAATTAGATCCTATAGACGAAACAAAGTCCGTGGGCAATGAACTGCCATTTATTAAACATTTAGATACAGCTGCCAAAAATATAGGTTTTTCTGTTGAAATGAGTACTGTGCCACAAAACACGTGTCAGGCCGACAGCGATTTTGGCAGCTCCAGTAATATATCTTTGCCTTTGTCTCCGGAACTGTCAGTTGTTGAAAGTTTATCTGTGTCAAAAGACTTGCTTAAAACTATTGAAGGTGGTCCTACTATAAATGAAATGCAATGTAATGAGGTACTAACTATACCTACGACTTGTAACCAATATTTAATTTCGGATATTGATGTGTCCGTTCCTTTGATGGAACAGGAATGTGGCCTTGAAAGTTCGAATGTACTACTTACCGATAATATAGATAAACCAAACAATTTGGTCACTGAATCATTAGTAAGTAAAATAGGTACGATTAACATTACTGATCAAACTAATGTGACAGACACTCTAGATGTAAAATTAAGAGATCTGCTCCTTGAAAGTGCTAAAAAAATTGGTAAAGAAAATTATATGGATGTTGATGAGACGAATGTAGAGATTCAAAAGAAAACAAGAAATAAGAAGAGATGTTCTACTCCCCATAAACGTAAAGACTTTACAAAGTCTAAGAAAGTCCCTAAAGTACCAACCCTGGTAGAGGAGGAACATACCGAATCCTTTGCTAAAGGCGGCAGGCAGTCTTGTCCACCTATAATTCAAACCTTGGTGCCGGACGAGCAGGAGGAAATTAATATTGCTCATCTGACTATTGCTGAGAATGTCAAATCAAGGCATAGAAAGAAAAAAGATATCATCAAAGTAAAGATACTTAAACCTAAAAGTAAAAAATCACAAAATGAAACTACAAAATCAGTACAGAATAATGGTAAGAAATCACTGTGTATTGATAGCGGAATAAACGACACAGAGTCTGGAGTGTTTCTTCGTGGAGATGAAAGTGTGGACCTCATACATAATCATTCTGAAACCTGTCTGCAAGCCAATGATTGTGTAGGCGATAGTCTTGAATTTGTAGAGAATTCCATAAAAACTGTACTAACTTTAGAAGATTCTATGCAGTCCGTTGACGACATTCTATGGCAAAGTCAATGCGAGAATCTTGATGGCCACAACATTGTGCCCGATTTCTTCTGTAACGATGCTCAAGACGTCAACAGCTTTTACAGTAAGTGCCACCTACTTAATAATTTTGGGTGATCTTAAGATATGGGTATTAGTATAATTTCAATTTGTTATTGCTGCTTGCGACATCAGGGGTTTCGCGTTGGGCTAAGACTGTAAACAGTTACAAAATTTCATTCAATGATAGTCCCCTCTCTTCTTTACTGACTTCGGATACAACTCGATACATAAAAGGAGCTAACTCAAAAATTTAAATTTTTCAGTTATGCACACCATCGAATTCTTCATCTCAATACCTATCGACCAATAAACCAGATTTAAGAATATCACCACTACTCGACACTAGACACTAAATTCACCTACACGGGCTCAACTCAAAATAATAAAGCAAATATATATACAGCGTGTAAATAATTTACAAAAACGTCTTTCTTGGGATACTTATCACAATGTAAAAGTCAGTTCATCATAAAAATGCGAGATTAAAGATTTACAGTCAATAGTTTGATTTTGAACTACGCGATGTAACGCGAACGCGTACGTGTGTGGCGCGGTGAATGACCTTCAGCGCACGGCGCCGTCGAAGCAGCTGATTGCATAAATGTTTTACATTGCAGTTTTTGGCCGTATGGGGTATTTACTGATTTTTTTTCAGTAAAATGTTATGTTTACTCATTGTTTTAAGCAAAAAAAATAAAAAGAAAGTGAAAAAAAAAAATGAATTTTCCGGCAGAATGATGGTCTGAATACACTATTTCAGTATTCGTTACGGTGTCCCTTACACCCTGTATATTGTTAAGCAATAGGGAAATAACTTCAAAAATAGAATTTTCAGCCCCAAAACATATAAAGCTTCTGGACACGGACAATATTTAGTATTTCGCCTTTTCTGAAAAAAGTGTTTTTTTTTTATCTAGGTGTGCGATATTTAGTAGTATTAACTGAACAGATTCTACATTTCTAACATTTATTTGCATCTAGAAACTTCTAGCAATATTGTAATTACTATGAGTAACCAGTTATCCGCGCCGTGTTGACCGGTACTAAGAAAGCGATACTTTAGTATTACGATATGTATTTGTTATCATTTACAGATTTAACGAGAATTTTACATGAAAACTAAAGTCAGTGTGTTGATGTGTGCTAGCACTGTTCCTACATTTTTTAACATATCAAAAGTCGTTAGCAGGTTTTTTAATTTTTTTTTGCAGATCCGAAGCCGGATGACATCGATACCTGTGAGACGGTGTATCATAGTCCCTTAGGTACAGAATCAAGTCTCATAACTGACGATCTTTCTGACGATTTACCTCAGCCACAAATTAAGAATGATAAATGGTATCTACTCAGCGAAGATGAAGCTACAAATACAAATATGAATACCACAAATTTATTTGATACCGCTAATGTTACTAGTTTTGGTGCCAATCTTAAACAGATATTCCCTCTCACTTGTGCCGTACCAGACTTATCTACTATCACAGAAATGTCCAGAGAAAGTGATAATAGTCGAAGACCTATACAAGAGGTGACTAGCGGTGATGGTTTTGATTCCCAAAATATTTTCGATTAAATTGTTTACTGTGTGATTTTTATTAGCCTGGAGCTTGATAGAATATGTTTGAGATTATTGATTTTTGTATTTGTTATTTTAATGAATTAGTATTTGAAGAATAAATGTAATAATATTTAAATCACTACATTATTTTTGGAATTGGAGTTTATGTAATTTGAGAAAAGAGTTAGGGTGCCACCACACCAATAGGTTTATTACATCGATCGACGTCGATTGATTGTGGTGACTTTATGAGCCCGATTGGTACGGTCAACTCGGAAAGTAGATGACCACATCCATATTTCCAAAACTCATTTACACCAACGCCTGCATAAGTTAACAAGCCTAGCGCCAGGGTTGAATTCAAAATTAGCTAAACATCACATTTTATAAATTAACTAAACACCAGATTGGCCAAAAGTAGCTTGTATCCAAAGAACAAGATTGTATCCAAAACATCTTACCACCCTGTGTTACTTGTCATATGTCATAGTATTAAATTAATTCCGGTGGTTTGGTTTTTCAAGATAAAACTCAACTAGCTGTCATAATTACTTTAATTATAACTTGCGACACTTAAATGACTTTAGCATTTATAAGATAATTAAATAGGATTAAAATCTTTTATGACCTCCATTTGCTCCTATCATATTTTGGAAGGCGCCCGCGCATGGAGTTAATCGCATATAATTAGCGCATATGTCTGGCATCCTAAAATCTTCCTAAATATTCATGGCATGATTAACAAGCTTATCACTGTCCAAAGCCTGCACCGCATGAGCCCCATTAATTCTCCTTTTAGATTTAAATCCAGGCTTTTAGGTGGAATAGGAATTTTGACAATATTATGTTCTCCCGAAACCAACGATGCGGACTGTGTGAGTGGAACAGTTGTCATGTATAAAATTTAATAACGTGTTCCAAAACATTTTTATACACGCAGTGGTTTCTGGTCTTCCGTTAAAATCATACGGTATCCATAGAGTGCAATCCGAATCCGAATCAATCAGCCGAATTAATCAGGCTTATTGATTGATTGTCTTTTTCTCTTATGGCGGCAGTATTGTAGTCCACTGCTGAATATAGGCCTCTCCCAATGTGCGCCACAACACCCGGACTTCCGCATTCTATCTAACCCAGCTACCTTCCTCAGGTCGTCAGTCCATCTGCCTGGGGAATTTGCTTACAAGTATTTTTTTTGTCAATTTGAATCAGCTGTCGTATAGTATAAATATTGGATTTATTATCTCAGTCGCCGGCCGACCTTCACCGCCATGGAAATGAGCACGTCCACGTTTAAATTCTCCGAACCACGAATAAAGAAAGCTGCCACATAGGGCTTCATCACCAAATGCAGATTAAAGCCTCAGGCAACTCTCTTGTTGACTTAACCACACCGAAAATAGGAAAAAATCATTGAGCGGATATTTTCGAGAGTTAATTGTTATAGCGACACACAATTTTCTATAGGATGCCACAACGAAAAAACAAACAGTATCGTTTATAAAAATTAACTCGTTCCCGGAGAATTCAATTTTCGAATTCCGTAATTGCTTTTTAACTGACTTCAAAAGAGGAGGAGGTTCTATATTCCACTGTATTTTTTTATGTATGTTCACCGATTAATCAAAGACGCCGACCGATTTGGAAAATTCTTCTTATGTTTGAAAGGGTATATTTCCCAGGTGGTCCCATAGTCATCAGGTCAGGTTCTGATGATGGGATACTGGAGAAATCAAGGGAGTTCTTCCAATTTTATAGGCACGCTTAAAGCGATTTGGATATATCCAGTAGCCTACCTAGTCTGGGGGGCGAATTTTTTTTTTACATGCAAATTATCCCTTCTTTTATACCCTTAGTGTAAATTTAAAAAGTTTTTTTTTAGATTAACTTTAATTAAATTAGATGAAATTATTTTCATTTCATAAACTTTACTCTCTATAGGCTACTAAAACTTAAAACTACTGGACACAATTTTTTTGATAGTTTGACGTGATGTAAGAAAGTTTAGGGGGGGCGATACCCGATCAGGGCTGGACCTCCATAGTCCGTAGTAATTAGAACTGACTTTTATAGCGTCAATGGGTTTTTACACTTTGGCTACATTGGGTCTACTATATGAAAAGTAGACATACCTATTGGGTATTTCCTTTGATTTTTTGAAGTGAAAACTTCTTTATGCACGTTTGTGCACTTTTATACGTGCGCGACAGATTTTTATTCAGCAATTCAAATATTGTTGAATGTAATCAGGAAATTTGACACGTTGTAGTAGTCTGACGTGCCGCCACCGTACATTCTCATTTATCCTCAATCAATAGTTAAATATGATGAGCGTGAATTTAGCTGACATGTAAAAATTTAAAAGTTAAGAACTCATTAAAAAATGGTAAAACGGGTAAAACAAAATGAGCATAAAATTTCAAAATCAGCATTTTTTGTTTTAAAAATATCAACATTTCATTTGTTTAAATTCAAAAAATTTCAAGTTATCAAATGTCTCCTTAATTTACACTCATTTAATACGTGTATTACTGACGTGATAACATCTTATAAATCGATGAACGCGCGGCTGCACGCATGAAAAAGCATGACTCATTGTCAAGTTCCGCCTGAGCCGAGCGTGCAAGCGAGAGCGCGGAACAAGCGATAGACAGGCACGATCGGCCTAAGCGTTCGGCTTGTATCGCATCTATCTCTCTTCCACTGTTTTCTTATGACGTTATCACGTAAAATTATCGTCCATAAACCGACTATAAACCGACCGACGTTGAATGTACGAGATTTGAAAGCCAGAGTACGAGATTTTTTGTTATGTACGAGAAAAAAGTTCTAAGGTTGGCAACCCTGACGGGTGGTAGCAGTCACCTAGAGTTCTAGACTCAAACTATCCATGTAATAAATAATAAAAAATTAATCCCTATTTTCCTTGGTCACGCCAAAACATTTTGCAAGATTTCATTCTCCTTTTTTCTATGTTTCAAATACTTTGTAGAAGGTTCTTACGGAACGAAATATTAGGAAAATTGCATAGAAAACCGGTTCCCGTGGGATATATTTGAATTTCAAAGCGAACGAAGTCTCATCAAAAGCTAGTAATATAGTATCTTATCTGTATAAGATAATAGTTACTACTTCGTAAGTAATTTTAAAATGTCAGACTGGCTGTACTTGTTTGACACAATAGTTTAAATCAAAAAGTCTAAGGTATAAGCAAGGTTAAACGTTTAAAGAAGATATCACAGAAACAAGCACAGTCCAGAATTTCGTCGTAAAATACCAAAACACAATTGGCAGTTATCAAATTTTGAAACTTTGAAACCGTTTGTAAAGAGGGTAACCGAATCAAGGTCAATCAGTCTTCTGTCAAAAATACCCACAGACTAATTTAATATTATTTAATTATAAATTACATGGAAATAATTATATTGTGTATCTTCAAATTTAATTTCAAGATTTTTTTTAAATTTTATAAAAAGTAGTAAAGTGCCATCTATGAACTTAAACTTAAAACAGCTTTAGTTTTAGGTACCGTAATCTACAGGTGACAGCACTTTCTATGCATATTTTTGATAAACCCGATTGTATGGATGGCAGTTGCATACCCCTAGCACAGATTACTAAGTAGTTACTACGTAACAGATAAATCACTCCCTACAAAAACGGCCATACCTACCGTTTTAATTACCTACTCTTTCCGAGTGCCGACCCCTGCATGTGAAAATGATCTTTAATGTTCTTAAAACACGATTATTATTGGTCCCAATTCTGTTACTTCACTCGCTAAATTAAAATTCACTAATTTTTTTTCATATAAGATGTAAACCTTGTACACTTCAAAACAAGGTCTTATTTCAAATTGAACCAAGTAGGTAACATATGTCGCTATCGAAATAAGCTATTTATTTGTGGACTAAAGTCTGATACGCTTAAAAAAACTTTAATACCACGTAGCGAGAGCCGCTATCCGTTGAATGCCATCTCTTTTGCTCTGTGTTTTTAGTAAGCGTCTTCGTAGGTGTAGATTAAAAACACGTCATCCTTGTTCGTTTTAAACAAGTTTTTATACGGCAATTATGCAGCGTTTGAATAAATGGAGACTCTCGCTGCGTGGAAATAAACTTGAGTATATATTGACAGGTTTTAGTGAAATTTAGCGGCGCTGAGAAATAGATGCTAGTAACAAATAGACCTTATTACGAAGACCACTAGGTTGATTTCATATAAAGAAATTAAGTCAGGTTTTAGTTTAGTCGAGTGTACAATAGAATCGGCACCATTGCCTCGCAATAGCGCATGGTTGCGTTGACGTAAGTGAGTTTAGGGTTACCTCTTTTTATGTAAAATTAAATATCTATATTTTTATTAAAAAAGGCTATGTTAATTAAGTAAAGTTTTTTACCCAAAAAATCGGGTGTGTTACCTGACTTAGAAAAGTGTAACACTTAATACCACGTCCCCGTATATTTACTAATACGAAACACTTAACAACAAATCGCTTCTCCGAAAAACTTATCGCCGAAGCCACGGACCCTTGCTTAACCAAACCTGTAACGAGAAACATCAATAAATTATTGGAAAAGAATTTGTCGTAGCGTGATGTTATATAGCCTATAGCCTTCCTCTATAAATTAATAGTCCATCCAACACAAAATTATAAGATTTTTTCAATTCGAACTAGCAGTTCCTGAGATTAGCGCTTCAACCAAACAAACGAACTGAAGAGTTCGTTTGTTCGCTTTATAACATTGGTATAGATGTGATGTAGTGATAAATCTAAAGAACAATGTTGCATATGTATATTGTTGATGCTCCTTAATTAAAGTTGAGTACCTAGATCTAAATCTTTTCCCAATCAAACGCGTGGAATTCACTACACGAGTAGATGCGTCGTTGTCCTTGACGACAATAGTGCCGACGAAATCTAAAAACGCTAACGCGGTGGCGTTTAGCTTTTGGATAAAAAAATAAGGTACCTAGGTACTAAAGATTTTACTTCCTGTAGTTATGGCATTCTTATAAATATAAACTAATAAAGTATCATTTACTTAAAAATTATAAAGATAGGGTATTTAGTACTTACCTAAGTATATATTTTTTCCATAAATAGAATCTTAACACCATTTCAAAATTTCGTATTTTCTTTACTATTATAAATATTTAATAAGAATGGTAAACCATTATTAATTACTTTTATTACAGAATTAACTATTTGTATTCGAAATAAACACTTGATTAATTAAATAAATTGTATAATTCAAATGGTTTACCATTCGAATTAAGTAGGTATTTTTATATTAAAGAAAGGGCATACAAATCCTTATCTAAAAAACAACTCTATGTGACAGTGAAAACCGTAATAACTCTTATTTATTTAAAACAGAAACCAAAACATCAAAATAGCACAAAATATATTTGAAAACAAAAACAATTACAGATTTTTTTTCTTACTGGATTACTACTTACATCCATGTACAGCACATAAACTACCAGAAACCATGTCAATTTGTCTGTATATATTATAGTTCTAGTATTTAAAGGTATAAAAATACGATTTCGAATTACGTAAAATTTAAAAATAAAAGCGTGAGCGCGCGATACAGTTGTCGGCAACCCAGTGCGTTGAACCTACTGCGCGAGACTGCGTATAAGGGCCGCCAGCGGCCATGCGGCCGGTAGTTGTTTAGCGCACGTAAGTACATCGAGTGGCATAGGCCTGCCCCTAGTGTATTCTGTGGTAGTGATCAAAATCTGTTATTTACGTAAGTTGCGCATTATAGTATTCTTGTCTCTATCACACTTACACATTTAATATGGCTATCCCGCTGTCGTTAGTTGTCAATATTGTCAACTTGTCAAGTTAGAGTTAGCCATTGAACGTTGTTTTCATATGAAGAATTCCGATTGCTAATATATTTATATAATGGTTTAAATTTCATGATGCTTAGACATCTACCATTACGAATAAGTATAAGAGACTGTTTAGTTTTAGTTCTACTAGTTATATTTAATACAATTCATATAACGGACATGGGTAAGGTTCTTTAGCGAATATTGAGAGTAGGAACACTGCAAATATTAATGTATGAATCTAATTTTATCATTATTGTTTGACCGTAGCAAATAATAATATGGACGTCCAAAGTAAGGAAAATAAAATAAAAGATGACACGAGCGACAAAGGTGTAAATTTCAGTGAGAATGAAGAATATTTGAAAAGTTGTTCATTTGTGGATAAGGATGTAGTTGAGTGTAACACATTGCAATATCCTTGCATAGATTGTAAGGGGAGTATAGATTGCCGATATGGAGCATTCTACAACTACACCTGTACTGTGAAGCCGAAAATTATTTGCAATGTTAGTAAGCTAGACATTAGCAAAATCAAAGTCAGTATATTCTTTTAGCAATGTAGCAGAAACAAATAGATTACTTACATAATTGTTGTTGTTGTTTTAGGGACCAATAAAATTTAACAGAACTGCAATGTGCCGATTCTGTTATCAAACTGAGAAATGGGAACATCGCTGTGAGCAGAAAGCAAATTGTAACTCCTTGTCATCACCTTTGAAATATTATTTGTAAGTTATACTCAAGTTAATTACAGTTTAAGTTAGAATAAACATATAATACTACTAGATTATAATTAATTACTTTACTTGAGTTGGTCTAAGTAATTATCAGCATGGACAAAAACCAGGAAGGGGCAGAGAGAGAAGCTGTCCCCCTTCCTATAAGTTTGTTAAATTAATGTTTATATCAAGATTTTCATTTGATGCTCTTGGACCAACAAACAGAAATTTAGCCTCCCCTTAAAAAAATATATAAATTGTCACCCCGTTTCTCAAATTAAAGAAATTCCTGGGGTCTGCAATAGTATGTCAAACTCTATCACAGAAGTTAGAAAATTATACAGTAATCACACATTACTCACATTTCTTAAGTAGAGAAAAATAATGTTAGTCAATCACATAACTTGTGATTGATTAGGATTATTTTTCATGTGCAGCCTGTTGCGGTTTACTGTGGCACTTTTCTTGTTTATTATTAACTAGCTGCGACCCGCGGTTTCACCCGCGTAAGTCCCGATGCCGTGGGTATATTGGGATAAAAAGTAGCCTATGTGTTAATCCAGGTCTTCAGCTATCTCCATTTCAGGTTTCATTGCAATCGGTTCAGTAGTTTTTGTTTGAAAGAGTAACAAACATCCATACATACAAACTTTCTTGTTTATATTGTTAGTTGGATAAATAGATAGTCTCAATTTATATTTCTTAATGTCCATTTACAAACTTTTAAAGAAACCTGGCTAATATTATAATTGTTACTATTATTCCAGGACAAACTGCACAGTCTCAGATGATATAGTGTGCTTAGGAAAACGAAGATTTCTCAAGAAAATTCGATGCTCTTGGACTGCAGGCACCAGATGGGGTACTGCACTAATTCTAGCCTTGACACTTGGTGGATTTGGTGCAGACCGTTTCTACTTAGGCCACTGGCAAGAAGGCATAGGAAAACTCTTCAGTTTTGGAGGACTAGGAGTATGGACTTTAGTAGATGCTCTGTTAATTGGAATCCATCATTTGGGCCCTGCTGATGGCTCACTATATATTTAATTCTTAGTCAATACTGTCTGTGTACTATGTAAGTTTGTTTATAATTTATTAAAATCTTTTAATCTCATTGTGTTATGTATGTATGACAGAATGTTTTATATTATTGCAACCCTTTTTTATTGCTATTTAGTGAATATATAGTAAGTCTCACTGGACTTGCATGGCTGGACAAGCACATGGTGCACACCCTCCGTAACGATGTCGAGGGCGTGCACCATTGACCCAGTCAGCCTGTGACCACGGCCAGTGCAACCTGCCTGAAACGTCAGGCAGTTCAGAGGTATGTAATACCTTTTCGTGATCACGTTAATTCCCGTAAATACATCAATAATATTAAATATAAATATGATTTTAATTTTGAATAATATATAAGTACGTCGAAACTCAATATGCAGAAAAAATGTTGCTGCTGATATGCGATTTTTTGCGAAACCTTCATGGTATTAGCTCCAGCTCCTGCGTCTAAAATTTAAGGGAGCCCGGAAACAACTGTTTACCAACTTGCCACAAATGTATCCTCATTTAAAAAATGTTAGAAAATGGTATATTTTAAGTAAAAAGAAGGCATATAATTGATAGAATCGGCTTGTAAAACACGCGAAACAACGATAAGGTTTGTGTTTAGCTATAGATTAGCTATTGGTTAATACTGACATGTAGTTGTTTACGTTAACTTTGGTCCATGAACGCAAAACATATGCTTAAGCTGATGGCAATGTTTTAAAATGCGTATTTGCAACAACACTGTTGCAAAACAGCGCAGCAGCATCTATGCGCGGGCACACTGGCACACTGAAAGTTCTGCGCTTCTGGCTGCTCATAAATGTTTGTATTTCGAATGTTATATTTTAAATATAAGAAACTCAATCATTGATTAAGTTCGTGATCCTGACTGCTGAGCCAGAGGTCGTGGGTTCGATTCCCACCCAGGACAAATAATTGTGAGATGAGCATGAACATAAATAAATAAAATTAAAGTGTCTGTTTGTAATGTCAAAATAATAGCTTTTTTAAGCTCGTACAGTTATTTGAACGATACCTATGCCTAAAAATCTGTATTTAAAATCTGTCGGTCCGGCTGTCTGTTTGTTCCGGCTAATCTCCGGAACGGGTGGACTGATTTCCACTGGTCTTTCACTGGCAGATAGCTGGTGTTATAAGGAGTAACTTAGGCTACTTTTATTTTGGAAAAAGAATTAGGGTGCAGCTCAAAATTTATAAATATGTACACGCGAGCGAAGCCGCGTGGGAACTGCTAGTCTATAATATGTGTGTATCTATGTATAAGTTTAATTTTATTAAATTGAAGTGTCTGTTTGTACTCGTAATGTCATAATAACTGCTTGTTACTAAATGCATCTGAATGTTTATGCGTTACACATACCAAAAAATTGTCAGTCTGTTTGTTCCGGCTAATCTCCGGAACGGGTATACCGATTTTCATGGGACTTCTACTGACAGATAGCTGGTGTTATAAGGAGTAACTTAGGCTACATTTATTTTGGAAAAATAATTAGGGTTCCGCTCAAAAAACATATAAGTGTACACGCCGCTCGCTCGGGGCACCGCTTGTTTAGAAAATATACATATAAGAATGTTTATCAGGAGTCTGATTACCATAGTACAGGCTTTGCCTAGCTTGGGATCAGACGACCGTGTGTCTCCTCCTCTCCACCTCTTATTAACAGAATTTAATTTTCAAATTACACATATTTTAGTAGTGGATCACAACTAGGTATATTGTCTAGCTATGTCGACTCGGAGTATAATTACAAAATTGTTCGGATGGCGCAATGGTTTAAGTGGTCACCTCGGCACTACGCCGCGCCGAGTGTTGTGGGTTCGAATCCCACACGGGACCAAAATTTGTGTGATCCACAAATAGTTGTCCCAAGTCTGTGTGTTCTTTGTGTCCGTTGCGATGCCCCATCCCCCCCCCCCCTCCCTCGCCCGCAATTTTATATTATAAGCGTAACTTTTAAAATATTTGACCAAATTACGTACTTTAAAAGATAAAGTTTATCTACTTTGAATATCAGAAGCGATAAAAGTATTTATTTTCATAAAAATCAACGTTACGTACTGCTAAATGTGAATTGGAAATAAAAAATCAAATTTTATTGTATTTATTGTTCACTATTTTGGTAATAATGGCTTACACAATAGATAGATATATACTGTCGCGGACTTTTTTGTAGAATTATTTAGGAGAAACAATCCCACCGTACATTATATTCGTGTAATTAATTCTTACAGTTTTCCCACCGCACGCCAGAATAGCTCGCAGATGACAGATTTTTTTCCGACTTAACGCTTATCGTTATGTTCTGGCCAATATACACAATATCTTCATAAATTATAGCCTATGTGTTTTTCTGATATTTTTTTTTTTTATTGGTTTTAAAGCTATATTATTGTAAAGTTTCATTAAAATCCATTCAGTAGTTTTTGCGTGAAAGAGTAACAAACATCCCTACATCCATACATCCTCACAAACTTTCACGTTTATAATATTAGTACGATTTTTACGTAATTCGAAATCGTATTTTTATACCTTTATATACTTTAAATACAGACAAAGTATCATGGTTTCTGGTAGTTTATATGGTGTACATGGACGTAGATCCAGTAAGAGAAAAAAATATCAAAATTTGTAATTATTTTTAAATATATTTTGTTCTATTTTGATGTTTTGGTTTCTGTTAAAAATAAATAAGAGTTAATACGGTTTTCACTGTCACATGAGTTGTTTTTTAGATAAGGATTTTTATGCCCTTTCTTTAATAGACAAATACTTACCTACTTAGTTCGAATGGTAAACCAATCGAATTATACAATTTATTTAATTAATCAAGTGTTTGTTTCGAATACAAATAGTTAATTCTGTAGAGTAGAGTAGAGAGATAGAGAGAACTGAACTTGTGACCGTCACGCTAATACTACATAATGTATAGATCCATCAATCCATAATAATACATAAATAGGTCGTTTCGTTTAAGTTTTCACTTCTGTCGGCAGTCCCATGACTGCCTATTTTTTTATTATTACACAACTCCTTCAATATGGGTATCAAATGAAAGGAGTCGACTACTAGATTATAGACACTATGAAAAAATGCAAACCCAATATGGCCACCGACAAAATGGTGGATTTAATTTTTTTAGAATCATTACCATCATCATCATCAGCCTTTCATTATCCACTGCTGAACAATAGGCCTCTCCTATTGACGCCACTGAGCTCGATCGTCACTCCACCTGGCCGCAGGGTGTCCTACACTACGTTTCCCTTGACGTGGTCTTCACTCCAGAACTCGTCTACCCCAGCGGTTATCGGTTCTGCGGGCAATGTGGCCAGCCCATTGCCACTTCAGCTTGCTAATTCTTTGAGCTATGTCGGTTACCTTGGTTCTGTGTCGGATAACTTCGTTACGAATTTTGTACCTCAGAGACACACGTAGCATAGCTCTCTCCATAGCTCGCTGTGCTACCTTGAGCTTGTGGACCAACTTCTCCTTGAGTATCCACGTCTCGGCACCGTAACTCATTACAGGTAGGACACACTGATTAAAGGCTTTTGTTTTAAGGCACTGTGGTACGAACGACGTGAAGACTTGACGAAGCTTACCAAATGCTGCCCATCCCATCTGAATCCTCCTAATGACTTCCCTCTCGAATTTGTTCTTACCCAGTTGCAAGGTCTGCCCAAGGTACACGTACTCTTGAACAACTTCGAGATGAACGCCATTTACTACTATCGGCCCCGGGTTAATATGACTATTGAGCATAATTTTCGTCTTATCTAGGTTCATTCCGAGGCCGATGCGTTTGGAGGCTTCAGCTAATCCGGAAAACATCTCTTGTAAGTCCGGTAGCGACTCCGCCATTAGGACATTATCGTCAGCAAATCTTAGGTGCGAATTGTATTCACCATTGACGTTGATGCCCTTACTTTTCCAGTTTAGCGTCTTAAACATATCCTCCAGGACACTCGTGAACAGTTTCGGGGATATTACATCCCCCTGTCTCACCCCCTGCGTAATGAGATATTTTTAGTCTGCTGATTCTGATTTTCTTAGAATGGTTTTTAGCAACACAGGTATTTTCCGAAAGAATCAGCTACGTGTCAGTGAATATCGCAACAAACAGACCGACAAACAAATTAGGCTTAAACTGATTGGCAGCATGCAATATTTACTTATATATATAGGTAATATGAGTTTAGGAAAAACAGTTATTTTGACTTACTAGTATAAAATAGACACTTTTATTTTGATCTGAATTATTGAGGAGAAATACTTATTAACAATTCTGACAATCGAAAGTATTGGAGATTGAGGCTTGAGTTTGCTGATTTTGCTCTAGGCAGTTGCTCAGAACATAACATGACAATGACACAAGCAACGTAGACCGCTTCCTTTTACCACTGCCGTGATTATGAAACTAGCACTTTTTCCAAATGTTGAGCTTACGAAGCCATTCATTTATATGAAAGTTGTGACTGTTAGAACACTTCTCATAGGAAAAGGTAAAGTGCATTTAACAGTTTTAAACTGAGTTGTGTACCCAGCTATATGTATAAATAGAAAAACTAGTGAACGATAATGATACACATATGTAACTTTGGTCGAATTGGAGCGTCATACTACTTACACTTTACGCTAACAATGTAGAGCTAAACAATCATTAAATACTTTGTCTTATTATTTTCATAGCTACCAGTAATTGACAACGCGCAATTTAAATAAAATAGCATCCTTTGTTTCTTTAACAAATGTGAGTACCTATCTGATTGCGTAAGTACCTACACATACATTAGGTGAATTAAGTTAAGATGCCTGTTCATTATAGTATGAAACGTATATTAGTGTTTAAGTAACTTATAACTCGTGTAGGTAGTTACATAGATCAGTAATTTTGATCTTATTCGACAAATGTATAGTTAATGTTAATTTAATAGTTGCAATAACTTTATAATTCTTTGAAAATGCGCGTTGCGTACCGAAGCAATTGCATGCAATAGTACCTACCTAAATAAACACTATCAAATGCAATATCAAATTTAAACAATGGAGGCTGATTTATTCAAGACTTTAAAATTTTATCATGACCAATTTAAATCAAGCTCGGAATAATGTTATTCACGTTTGCCCACTGGTTCTCTCCTCGCGTAATATGCCGAAGTGTATAGGCTGCATAAGGCTGCTGGTATAGGGTGTAATTAGCATCTGAGGGAGGGACTAAGCGAGCAACGTGCAGCGGCTAGTGAGGAGGAGGCGCGAGCGTGCGCAGTGGGTACGGCGCACGGGACCTGCGCGATCCGTCATTCGTTCGCGGGTCAACGCCGCGGCGCCACCTCAACCGGCTACTGTCGCTCCGCTCGCCCCCCGAGTCACCCGAACGTTCCGTTTCGCGCGCGTAGGGCCGGAGCGTCGTCCCGGCTGTCTCGTGGTGTTCCTGGTATAGCTGGTCCGGAGACGCGTGCGCGAACGAGCGCGTGCGCGGCGCTACCTGCGCGCGACGACGGGCCGCGAGCATGCGAGGGGCACGGCGCTGCCGCGCGTAGCGAGCCAGGCCGTGCGGGCTATCGCCATGGGATGCGCCTCGTCCGCCGAGGAGCGCGCTGCGATCGCGCGCAGCAAGCTGATCGAGAAGAACCTTAAGGAGGATGGCATCCAGGCTGCAAAAGATATCAAGCTGCTACTCCTTGGTAATAGAGATTTCCTCTATCTCTGTCTACTTTGTGAGATGCGCGCGCACACGGAATCGAGCTCTATTGACTGAGACTTCCGAGCCGGCATCCTACTTCACTAGCATGCAAATTCATTGACATTGAGGGTTTATCGGGTGTCGATCTAAAACCCTGAACTTTAGGGTTAGGTACACTTATTTTGTCACGGCTTTATTTGGAAGCAAGTATTTGAGAGAAAGCTACTTGCGATAACAGGAAACTAGGATAATTTATATTATGAGTTATGACACAAATTTTATTGCGAGAAATGTTACCATACACGAAGATTGTTTAAAGTTTTTTTATATATGTACTTACTAAAAGGTGGCCACTAAACATAGGTAGGTAGGTACCTACTCCACGATGACAAAGTTGTTAAAATTTTTCTTCAAACGAAAGTACTTTTGAATGCATGTGCTGCTCTTATATTTCTTTTAGTTTTTGTTTTTATTCATTCTCGCCTCACATAAACATTCCAGAAAATTTTAACTGTAATAGGTATTATATTATTGTAAAATAGTTTTTAATGTTTATAACAGTTGACGAAATTGGCAAAACCCAGATAAATCGAACGCCGCACGATCCGGAAATGTAGTTCAGCACCTCAGGAGTCATAATTTGTATGTATATTACCTACAGCACAGATTACTAAGTAGTTACTACGTAACCTACAGGGTTAATTAAAATGAAGGATCTTCAGTTTTGATGGTCAATGAAATAAACCAATTAGAGTTTTCTCTCTAGAAATCGGTCGGCACAATCTTGTATGCAGTCACCGTCGCGTAGCCTATGGTATAACAAAATAACACTAGAAGTGTTAGGCATGTGCTGCCGATCTTGTAAGAGAGTTCAGTATGGGTTTACACTGCAGTCTCTTGGAAAAACCCAGACATGACAGGGAGACACAATTTACGATTCCGCCGCTCTTGTTGCGTTCGAAAGTGAGCCTTTGAACATTCAGAAGTATTTTATAAGCAATAGAAAACATGTAAAGATGAAAAATTTCTTCTCAGACTAAAAGAATCAGTAGTGAGTTTGAGATTGTTCACAATCCTAGAGACGTCCTTGTGAAACTATGACACGAATACTTCTAGAGTACTGATACTTCATGCGGGATTGGATTTGCGATCTAAACAAGTATAAAGTAACACTTTTGTTGGACATCGAAGTACCTACCACTTCGTTTATAATTTTTTGAAGTACTGTGGAGCAGACCTACATCTTTTGACAAAACTTAACCTGGTCCACTAATCTAATTTGGTTTTGTACTCGTACATTTTATAGTGTGTGTGTGTGTGTGTGTGTGTGTGTGTGTGTGTGTGTGTGTGTGTGTGTGTTTGTGTGTGTTTGTGTGTGTGTGTATGTGTGCTCACGTGTGTGTGTGCGCGAGTGTGTGTTTGTGTGTCGGCGAGTGTTACGTATGTATATATTTGTAAGTCTTAGGATCCACATCTTATCAAATCCTCTGTCTCTCTATAATATAATGTCAACAACCACTTGGACACAGTGGCTTTACAATTATTACGGGACATGGGCGCAATGGCACAGACTTTATTAATTTTGTTGTACAGATAATTGGAAAAGTGGGTATAATTACGCTGTGCGTTCTGCATTTTTGTTGCGCAGGACATACCTGAAGGTATCTGCGTTTGTTGACAGAATTAGAGTCATGCGGTACCGTCGGATGCTTACGGAGGATGGTACTGAGCACAAAGAGCTGTCTCACCGTCAGAACTTGACACTCACTGTAGAGAGCCGTGGTCGGGTACCGGAAAGGTTTTGATGTCATGACTTTGAGGACAGCTCTCTGTGCCCGCTCCAAAGAAAGAAGGGAAGTTTTGGGTGCACCACCCCACAAGACAATGCAGTAACTGATGATGGATTGGCACAATGCAAAATAAACAGTGTTAATAGTTTCAGCATCCGCAGAGTACCTTAGTTTTTTAAAAATAAACATACACTTGCGAACCCGACTTATGAGTTTATTGATATGGGTCTTCCAACTTAGAGAACTATCTATATAGACACCAAGATATTTAACACTCTCCGACATAGTTATCAGTGGACAGTCACATTGTGAAGAGGTTATATCGAGAGAGCAAGTATGGGCTTTAAGCGTCATAGCATCAGCGGGAGCAAGATTATTGGAGCGTAACGAGAAAGGTAAGTAGACAGTTTTATCAATGTTTAGGGTTAGAAGATTATCTGATAGCCATTTCATCACTGATCCGAGAGCATGCTCTGCGTGTTTCATAGTTTCAGGCCAGTTTTCACCGTGAAGAACCAGTGCTGTATCATCTGCATAAGAAAATATTGAGCAATAAGGTATGGACATGTTACATAGATTATTAATACAAATCAAGAAAAGAGTTGGGCCCAAGATCGAACCCTGAGGAACACCATAATTTAACGAAATGTTGAGGTTAGTTTCTGTATTTTCATTCATTCATTCATATGCTCACGGCTGTTGTCCTAGAAGGGGTAGGCAGAGGTGTGATATTTCTGTGACACCCACATTTCGCATTTTTAAATTTTTGGGTTTCTACGTAACAGGTGGCGAGAAATAAATAATAAATACATAATTATTACATGTAATTAAAAATATTTTTGTACACGGATGTTTAATTAGAGAAGCACTTGTTAATTGAAGATTTATTTTTATCGTAGATAGTGGCGTTATTATTAAAAAAATATTGGCGTTATTATTAAACGTGGGAGAGCCATGCTTCGGCACGTATGGGCCGGCTTGACTCCGCTCGAACCACGGCCTCACAGATAACCGGTAGTGAAGCAATGCTTGCATTGCATTTCGCCGCGTGAGTGAGGTAACCGGAGGCCCTAACCCTTCCCTCTCCCTTATTCCCGTCCTTCCCCTCTCAACCCCCCACCCTCCTGTCTTCTCCTACTCCCACCTTAAAGGGCGGCAACGCACTTGTGACTCTTCAGTTACAGGTGCCCATGGGCGGCGGTAGTCATTTACCATCAGGTGACCCGTCTGCTCGTTTGCCCGCTATACCATAAAAAAAAAAATTTCGTTCAAGAAATACAATTGTTTTATTTGTTCCTAACGCTTGTGTACGCAACTGTACCATATTAATAAATACTATACTGGAATGTTAAGAACGTTACTCAGATATATGGCACGGCCGCTTTTTAGTAGCCATCCGAACTTGGTCGGGTTATGTAGGTTTTCGATGCTTTGTCAGTATTTTAATAATTAATTACTGAATTTAATGAGATGAAATTTTGCATGTGAGTAGTTGAATTAATACACTAATTATTGGAATACATTTTACTATGCAATTCCTTTAGAACGTCGTGATATTTGACTGCTTTGTAAACAGTGGTCTATTCATGGTAAATTGTCCTATAACTCTTTAATTACTAACGGAATATCATTGATACTTGGCAACATGTTGCAGACACTTACAAGGTTTGTATAAACGTGAAAATCTGGACCCCAAAGTGCATACTTTACGAACTAAGACCTAATAAGCGAATTTTACATTTATATTTTTATCTTATAAACCCTACGATTTTTTCTAAATCTGTTTTTTAACCAAATATAAACAAATTCAAAACAACGTATGTAAAAATGTACAGCTCTCTATATAAGCGCTTTATATGAAAACTAGCTAATGGCCAAACGTTCGCGTAGCGGAAACTTGAAGTTTATGCATGCACTAATTTTATTCATACATACACAATTACACACAAATACACACTAATTTTTGGACACATTTTTTTTCTTCTAAGTCCATGGATTCAAAAAAGTTCCGCCAGGACAACGTTCGCCCAGCGGAATCAGTTTTTAGCGAATTTCTCCAGAATGGCTGCATGCACAAATTTTTTTTACCATACACAATTTCACGACGTCATACACTAAATATCTGCATAATTAAAATCTTTAAATTCAACAACATTCCGCTGCGCGAACGCACACCATTTTATATGTAAGTATAATGACATTCGAATTGGGATCAGTGGCGTAACTATACCTTCTGAGGCCCGTGGCAAATTCATCGGATAGGGAACAAGTTCAGTCTTGGTGCCTCGTGTGCTTAGGCCTTGGCGTCGGGGCCGGGGGCCCCCTAGGGCCATGGGCCCGTGGCATTTTGCCCGCTCTGCCAGCCTATTGTTATGCCACTGATTGGGATATTCATTGGAGTCAAATTCTCAGCTATAAAATATCATCTCTAAATAGATAGGCTTAACCATAATCTTAGTATACTAGCGTAATAGACGAACAGTCTCCTCATTTTCGCGCGACCGAAACTGAAATCTTTGTGTGCGAGTTTTACAGGCGTGTGACCATAGAACACTAATACCAATGTGACTGAGTTCTAGTGTAGACATATTGACGTCACCGCAATTACGATATAAAAAAATCGCCAATATTTATATCACTATGGGTTGGTAGTATTTTGTATGTTTTATTGCTGTGTATGTATTTTTTTAAATGACAGAAGTGAAGAAAGTACAATAGAATAATAACTTAAAGAATTTTTATCCAAATCTATTTTTTTGGGTTCCGTTCCCAAAGGGTAAAACGTATTTTTTTTGCTTATAGTATTAAATGTTGTACGATGGTGGAAGGGTTCCGCCCTTCATGCGCGACTCCGACTCGCACTTGGCCGGTTTTTCTATATTTTCTAGCTTAAATTGCCTCTTTGGTGTAAGTGCTGACAAAAGTCCGCCATTTGCAGCCCACGCTTCGAGTACTATCATTAAACATTAAAAAGTATTGTAAAACCACCCATCTGTTGGTCATTTTGATAAATATCACGTAATGTTCTATCTACTGCTTCACCCGCTTTACAGTTTGCCATTGTACATTCATCCATATAATAAGTTAACAATCACGTAAAACCTTAGCTTTATCGCTGCTTCTAGAAATATGACAAACAGGACTCTCTGTGTGGTCATGTCGATCGGAATTTTAAACATTCCTGGTAACAAAGTGGCTGCTAATGCCCGATTAAGCGACAGCAAGCGGAATTTTACTTTGGCTTTGTACCTTCGCCGAAACAACTTTGGTAAGAAAAGTCTTTCCCGTTATGTCTTTTCTTCAAAACGGTTTCTGTCACTCTAAAACTACAGTTTTGGGTAGATTTTTCGAAGAAAAGTCTACCTATTGGTTTTGTATCAGTTGTCGAGTTTTCCAAAAATTTCTTCACAGGAGGTCTAGTTATGATCTCAAAACCCCAAAACATCCGCCAGTTAAAAAGTATATATATATATATATATATATCGGATAGCCAAACGGAATACTATAATACTTCGCTATTTTGCTTCGTTGATATCATCGGCCATTTTGTGTGTATGTAATTTTTACCAAAATAAATATGAAGTATAACGTTGTTCAGTAATACGAATGTTTCAACGAGTTACATGTAATGATCAAATACACAATTAAATATTACATGATTACAAAGAATTAACGGAGCCGATGAGTTTCGATATCTCTATCAATTTCGCCATTACCAGAAACTGACTTTTTGTAAGATGACATCTCTTCAACTTCATCCGGCCGAAGGCCGCTCCAAAGATAATATTGACTATCATAATATAAAAAGTTTGCAATGCTATGTCAGTCAAACAAAATATTAAACACCATGTCTAGACCCAACCAGCCCAAACAGCACGCGCCGTCACGGCCGTCCTGCATTTCACACGTCCTCGTGTGTATGGATCTCATCTGTGAACAACAATCAGCGCTTTACACTTTACACCACTCGGTCTTCCTGACCAAATAATAAGTTGTTCTTTTTCTTATATTACACAACAAACAAAAATGATTGACAACTAAATCATAAAGACCACTTTACATAATACTTTCCATAAAGCTCAAATCATATGAATAATACCAATAGTGTATCAAATTTTATTACACTAAATGCTACGTTATAGCCACATAAGCTACATTACCACACAGGTTACAATGCCACATAGGCTACATTATCTCAAACTACATTATCACAATAACTACAATGCCACACAGGCTAGTCATTGTCACAACGTCCAGTCATTGCCACACAGGCCAGTCCTTGCCACACAGGCCAGTAATTGCCACACAGGCCAGTAATTGCCACACAGGCCAGTCATTGCCACACAGGCCAGTCATTGTCACACAGGCTAGTCATTGTCACAACGTCCAGTCATTGCCACACAGGCCGGATTTGCCACACAGGCTACATTTGCCACACAGGCCACATTTGCCACACAGGCTACATTTGCCACACAGGCTACATTTGAAACACAGGCCACATTGCCACACAGGCCACATTTGCCACACAGGCTACATTGCCACACAGGCTACATTTGCCACACAGCCTACATTTGCCACACAGGCGACATTTGCCACACAGGCGACATTTGCCACACAGGCTGCATTTGACACACAGGCCACATTGCCACACAGGCCACATTTGCCACACAGGCTACATTGCCACACAGGCTACATTGCCACACAGGCTGCATTGCTACACAGGCTACATTACAACTATCTAACAACAATACTCGCCATCGCCGTTACCGGTAAATCCTAACTCTACATTGTTTCTAGGTATTTCTAGTCCAAAATGTTCCTAACTACAACTTAACTCTAGGTACCTTTCGCCCACAGTAATTAATCTCAAAGATTGTTTTTATGTAACTCTACTTTTGTGGAATCTAATCTTTTCCGAAGAAGCAACTCCTATTTTTCGTGCCGATTGTTCTCTCTTAACAGATCTAATACAATAACATCATCATCATTATCATCAAGGAAATCTTCTGTAACCCGATTGATAGTGCAGTTAATAGCTAATTGAATGTTGGGCTAGGTAATACCTCTTGCGACGACCTATTTCTATTTTACTCAATAGTAGTTATAACTCATTCTACTTGCCTATCGCGCGGCTATTGCCAATAACTATAAGATGTATGCTAATGTTGTATTGCAAAAGTTCTTAAACTGTTTCCCTTCGTCACATCGACTAGGTGCATCAACAATCAGCCATTGTATTTCAACGCTTTCACTGATTGGGGAGTCTAACGCTTTAACCTTTAGTGACATTGTTTATGTCCATATTACACGTATACTATAGTCATAACCATTATTACAAATGCGAATATGAGTTTGCTTGTTTGTTACACTCTCACACCTAAACCAACCAACTGATCATTCCTCTACACTTACAACTACTACAAAGTGTGTCCCACAATCAAACATAGAACCACACTAGCCAAGCAACATTATAAAGTCATCTCCGCTTTTCTATACAACAGAGTCATCAGAATTCTAAGCATCTACGCTATGACCAAGTTTAAGATTAAAAACAGACTCAGAAACTGGCTCCTGAGTCAAACCTACCTAGACACAGAAAGCTTTTTGCACTAAATTGTGAAATAACAGCTTCCATACACATTTATATCGAAAACCCCTAAATAATACAATAAATACTTTTGTTTATTAAATTCTAATGATATTCACCTTTTAATCACACTTACATACCCACCCACACACGCAGTTATCCCTCAAATACATCACATACTCACCCCTTACCTATCTTGGGTTACCGGTATACCTCACTATTATATTCTTTCTACTTCATATTGTTTTGCATGCGCGGCATGGACCGTGTCCCAACTACCCGTAATACAGGCTTACGCCTAGTGCGGGAGTCGGCCGCTGCTTCAGCTGTGCGTGTAGTAATTTCAAGTATAGAATGTGCTATGTGATTAGTAGTATTTTGTCACTTTTAAAGGAAATAAAGATGATTATTATTATTACTCACAATTTGCATTTCACGTTGTCTGGTTAATATAACCTTAACACGCTTGATAGAATTAAAACCCAGGAGGAAGAATTGAACGCCACCATAATAGATACTAACAACACTAAAATGTTGATTCTCACTTTTCAGATTCGAAAGATGCTTTTTCGAGCCTTGGTTAATCATCTCAGGGTTGTAGAGTTGTAGGTCAACGGAAACACGTGTATTGGTAAATCATTCCTTTTATCCAGAAAAATAAAAGTACTGGTCCCGAAGGACACCTGGATTGAATAACAACATCTGCATCAACGCTAGCGAAGCCGCGAGCACAAGCTAGTATCTTATACTTTAAACAACCAAAATACTCTTTCTTTCTCGACTTTAACATTCTTTAAGTTATGCAATTTTCCACAAACACTAAAAGTGACATAAACATTTACTAAGTTCTTTCCTCATTGTAAGCGTATGTTACTTTCAGAAACATGACTGAAAATCCTTAGATACTGTTGGTAACCAATATTTTTATCAACAACTAGCAACCAGCTCCGGCCGAGCACGGGCAGCAGAGGCATCCTCAACAATGATCATCATATTTCAACCAATCCATACAAAACCTTAACAAATTATACACCTAAATCTTTCTCATGAATCGCTCTATCTATTGATTAAAAACGCATGAAAATTCGTTCAATAGTTTTACAGTTTATCGCAAACAGACAGACAAACACGACGGGGGACTTTGTTTTATAATATGTAGTGATTATACCAATATTCATTTATTTTTATATATTTTTTCAGTTTTATACGTCTTAGTATTCCTCTCCTTTATCTTTTCATTTAGATAACTTTCGCACTGGGAATAGTTCCCTTGGCACAGGGACCTTACAAACATTCAAATAATGAACACAACATCTAGACTTGGTACAACTATTTGTAGATCATAAAATGTTTGTTCCATGTGAGAATCGAACCCACTAAACTCGGCGCCACATAGTGGCGTGGTGAATACTCCAATTATTGTGCTATTTGTATAATATCGCTGTTAAACTCATTTGCATGATAATTTGTCAGAATAGAATTCATTTAATTATCTTTGTATTGTTCACCCTATAAGTCTAATCTAAAAGGCATACACTAAACTGTGAAATTAGGATCAATTAGTTTAATGATCGTGCCCATGCTGACCATCCGAGTGTGTGTACCTTCTACGAAGCAAGCTAGAATTTATTTGACAATAATTTAATAAATAGTTGCTTTATTTTTATTTCGCGGCCAATCTCTGTACGTGGCCTCCTTGCCTCTACAGGCGGTGCAATCTTTTCATTGTTCAAAAGGTCTTTTTACTCGTAAAAGTAAAAGTTATAATTTCTTGTTGTAATGCATTGCGCGTGTTGATTTTAATAGTAAATGTTATTAGTTGAAGTCGCAACTCAGCTTCTGAAAACTTTCATCGCACTCTTGTAGCGCTTGTAAATCGAACAGCATACGCCGACAAACAATTACCTTCCTTCTGACTATATTTAGGTAATAGAAATGTTTCAACTGGAATTTCAACAAAATGAAATAAAGCTAGGACCAGGTCTTTGGGTTATGGTTACGTAGTTCCAGGAAAACTAGATTGGGTTAGCCATGCATGATGTTGCCGATTCTTTGAACGTCTTGCTCATTGTTATTATTCGACCATTACAAGAGAAACTTCTTGTTAGCATGTCTTGACTGTTTCACACCAAGCGTTATATAGCGTCGTGGTTTGGAGTATCAGGTTATAACAATGTATGCAAATAGATTTTTATTTTTCTGACATCAGTGACGTCCCACGCAGATGTTTTCTTGCACACAAAAGAAATCTCTGCAAACTCAGGCAAAGTTATTATTCCAGATGCACTTGGTTCCTGTACGTATGTTGTTCTAAAGCTCCGGGTAATCTCACTTCTGATATCGGATAGCCAAACGGAATACTATAATACTTCGCTATTTTGCTTCGTTGATATCATCGACCATTTAGTGTGTATGTAATTTCCACCAAAATAAATATGAAGTATAACGTTGTTCAATAATACGAATGTTTTAACGAGTTACATGTAATAATCAAATACACAATTAAATATTACATGATTACAAAGAATTAACGGAGCCGATGAGTTTCGATGTCTCTATCAATTTCGCCATTACCAGAAACTGACTTTTTGTAAGATGACATCTTTTCAACTTCATCCGGCCGAAGGCCGCTCCAAAGATAATATTGACGATCATAATATAAAAAGTTTGCAATGCTATGTCAGTCAAACAAAATATTAAACACCATGTCCAGACCCAACCAGCCCGAACAGCACGCGCCGTCATATATATGAATATATATATATGTATGTACCTCAATTTTACCGGCACCATGCACCCATTGCTTTCAAACTTGGACGACAAATCAACCGGGCAAAAATGAAGGTTAAGTTCGTGAATGGGGAATATTCCCCCGAATGGGGGGACTAGGGGCAGATTTTCAAAAATCAGTTTTTTCAGCATAACTGTTTTCCTATGGAAATTTTTGGGGAGGGGGGAGAAAACCAAAATTGGTTGGAAAAAAATTCGTAGCACCGAAACTGTAAACTGAAAGCTAATTCTTTTTATTTTACTCTACAATGTAGACTAAAAAAGTTTTTAATGCGACCTATATTTTTGGAGATAAAAATTAAAAAAACACGAAATATACCTCTGCAGGCCTGCTGCGGGACCGGATTTTTTATATCTATCTTCTGATTTAGGAAAGGTATGGTTCCCATCATCAGTTCAGCTTCATGATGTGATGATTCCTAAACGCAAATAGCTGATTTAGTTATGAAAATTAAACAGAAACACTATTCGTTCCTATAATTTTAGAGGGTTTCTCTCAATTTTATCAGTATCCCATCATCAGATCCTGACTTCCTTGACATGGGACCACCCTTGTGGTATACTCTATTTCACAAAAAAATAATCATCAAAATCGGTTTATAAATAACGGAGTGAGGCTGCTCCTTTTTTTCGTTCGTTAAAAACACCGTGCAATAAAAGTGTAAGTTACGCGGTAGCGCACATAGCAATTAGTAATTATCGACAGACAGAATGTCATCAATATGCAGCAGAAAAACTGTTGGTGACATCATGAAACCTTGTATTGTATTAATCTCCGATAAAATCCTTGCAGTCGGAGACTCTGATAATATCAGTACAGTACATTATACTGTATCTCCTAACATTATACATTTGTTTTACAAAAAGCAACCATCCGATTGTAAAGTTCTTGGAGTAGTCTGTAATTCTGTATTAGATATGGCAACTTTGATAGAAGACATCTGTGCCATAGTACCTAAGCTGATAGCTAGCAGATCCTCATCCTCATCTTGACTCTGAATTATTGCTGCTTGTGTCAAGACACAAGAAGGTCACCGGTTGAGCGATTGTAGCGGAATAGGCGGTATTTTTTATGCCGTAATTAATATGACGGTAGGTGTAAAGAGTTTGCCAATAAACATCTTCAAGCTGTGTCGACCTTTTTAAACATCGGTAACGCGATAGACTAATGTCGCGGACCACATCCCGGTACATAATTCGGGAACAAATATATTTACTGTTAGTTGCCGACGACAATTAAACATTATGACTGGCCCGTTGATCTAGTGGTTATTGACATTGACGGCTAAGCCACAGGTCATGGGTTCGATTCCCACCCACGGTAAATAATTGTGTGATGAGCATGATCATTTGTTCTGTGTTTGGGTGTAATTTATAATTATATATTTATAATTATATAATTAATAAATTTATATTATGTACACCCAATGTAATTTATTTATAATATGTATGTATTTAGAAATATTTAAGTATGTTTATCAGCAGTTTGGTTACCATAGTACCTAGTTTGGGATCAGACGGCCGTGTGTGAGATGTGCGCAGTTATTATTATTAATCTTTAGTGTCGCACCGGTATCTGGTACAGGGACCAAGCTACCGGTGGTTAGGGTTCCAGAGACAGAAACCTCACAATACGTGCTGTATCAAGAAGGACCGCTTTCTACATCAGGCCCTTAATCCAGCTGCCTAACGTGAGCCTCTGAAGGTGTTAGTAGCTCTTCACAATCACCCCATAGGCTGATATGACTATCGGCACAATGATTGCCGAATCCACATCCCACATGTCGACTACCTCGTGGGCCAAATCCAAAAATAATTCTTCCAAGTAACAATAATTGCGCTCTAATCGGTCTATTACCACTATATCATGCTTATTGGCAACAATAGTCCTGTCAGTAATAATAGACCGATCCCAATACAATGTTGCACGACCATTTTCGAGAACTGGGTCGGGCACATACCTGTAGTACGGTAACTCTACAGTCACAAGGTTATATTTAAGAGCAAGTTGCTGATGGATTATCCTGGCCACTTGGTTATGTCTATGCAAGTACTCGCCGTTGCAAGATGAGAACAACCGGAAATTATATACCTGAGTCTTTCTCCGGGACAATGACATGCCCGACAAATGTTAATTTTGCGACGACATATCCTGAAGGACGCTTCAGGATATGCCTCCAACAGTTGATCGTCATAACAACTTCATCAGTAATTGCACAAATAAAACCTTCAGTTTCTTCAAATAATGCTTCAAAGCATTAATGCATGCTGAGTTCACCTGTAAGTAGTCATACATAACTTGCACTGTATAATTTGAATGTTTATTTTTAAGCACTTATGTAATGACTGTTGGTAATAATTTTTTTTTTTTTAGTTAGCCTTGTCACGTTTTATTTTAGAGTTTAAATAAAACGAACAAAGTTTAGGATTTGTTGTTATATTTAAAAAATATAAATAGTAAAAAAAGTGGGTAGTGAGTTCGGTTAGGCCGGTACAAAAGGTTGGTTCCCGTATAAGGACCACAATACCGCACTCTCCTGGTCGGTGTCAGCTGGCAAGGCCCCGGCGTAGTCCGGCGGAGCGTAGCCCAGGAGGACTGAGGTAACACCTCAGTTGAAGAGAGCAGCAGAGGTTCTCGAGAGCTATAGTCGAGCGCAGCTCTCAAGCCCCATAGGATTTCCCAGTACGGGAACAAATAAGGCACTTAGAAACAACTGTTATAAATATTAACAGATTTATGAGAGTCGAGGTTTAATAGTTTAACTGTCGGTTACACTGATGGTCGTCACCGAGCTGAAGTACGTGTCGTGTCTCAAGCGCAGTGTTGAGACGACTGATGGCTGCGCGCGCGCCACTAAACTCGCCGCCTTCGCATGAGTCATCTTGTCGAATTCTCTAGAAAAGACAGTTCGCTATACGGCGTAAGCATATCTGTCGTTCCTGTTTGTTTGTTGCTAATTTATTTTTATGTAATGAAAACTAATTAGATTATAATTTGAAAATTGATTAGTTGGTAATATTGCAGTATAATTTGCAAATAGTTATGCAAGATTGATTAGGTTAAGTTTTATCCGTTTTATGTAGGAACAGTATCTAGTGATCGTGACAGCCTCACACGTGTCCCACTGCTGGGCAAAGGCCTCCCCCTTACGCTTCCACTCCTTTCGCTCCTCAGCCACCTTAGGCCACATGTTTATAAAAGTGTCGAGATCGTCCCTCCATCTCCTCCTCGGCCTTCCTCGCCGTCGCCGACCACCTTCAGGTATCCACTCCGTGGCTATTTTCGCCCATCGGAATGGCTCCATTTGACAGACGTGTCCCGCCCAGCACCACTTTAACCTGGAGGTCACTACTCCAACACCAGCGATGCCAGTTTTGGAACGCAGCTCAGTGTTTCTGACGTGGTCCGTCAGTTTGACACCCATTATGCTGCGTTCAATGGCCCGTTGGCAGATCTTAAGTCTGGACTTTTGATGCTCGGTCGAAGACCAGGTTTGGGCGCCGTAGGTTAGGACGGGCAAGATGCACATGTCGAGTGGTAACTCACCCTTCAACGTCTCCTTGATGGACCAGAAGCTCTTCCAGGCGTTGTCGATACGGCGATCGATCTCCTTGTCCTGCCTGTTTTCGAAGTTTACTATCTGTCCCAAGTAGGTGTACTCGTTGACATACTGAATCTGTTGCCCATCTACCTCAACCCTACGTTTCGCGCTGTTTGTCATTACCTGAGTCTTTGACCGATTCATCTTCAGTCCGACATCAGGACTTGCCGTGCTGAGATCTTGAAGCATATGCTGTAATGTTGGCGCGTCGGGAGCGAACAAGACTATGTCGTCGGTGAAGCGAAGATTTGTGAGCCTTCTCTCGCCGTCTTCAATACCCCTGTCCGTCCATGTGGCATCCAGACCTCGAAAGACTTCCTCGAGAACGGCGGTAAACAATTTCGGAGACAATGGGTCTCCCTGCTTAACGCCTCTTTCTATTAAGAAGGATGGCCTAGGCATGTGAAACTTGATATCAGCGGTGCTGTTATCGTAGATCGCCTTGATGATGTCAACGTAAGTTGTATCGATTGCCTGATTGCGTAGCGCTGAGAAAATGGATGAATGTGTAAGGCTGTCAAAAGCTTTTGAATAGTCACAGTTCACAGTCAATAACCTAATGATGAGCCTGTGATAGATACTTGTAAATTTCGTTCGCGGAACGAAATCTAAGGTGTGTAGAATCTGAAAGTTCCATCCCTTCAGATTCCACAATCCTGTCTCTTTTTACATGCATGACTGCACATTTATACACACCAAATTCCATCCTGATACATTTACTAAAGTTTTAAGTTCCGTCTAGTAATTTTATTAGTTGGAAATTGCTGTAGGAAAAAAGTTTCAAATCATCCATGAAAAGGAGGTGGGATATAACCTGACCTCTCCGCAAACGATAGCCTTGTGGAGGAACGGGTATCATGTCCCTCAAACACAAAGCGAGGATCCTCCGACCAGGCGAGGTGATCATGCCTGGCGGGCCGCGGCCCAACGGTTGATGTTCGGAAGTTGTATATATACTAATCGGCGCGAGAACTCTCATAGCGCGATGCAGGATTAGTAGGTAGTAGATGTTTCTTGTTGCTGTATGTGGAAGTCGCCACAGCCTTATCCTGAACTCTCCAACATAGTGCTGAGAGGATTCAAAGCTAGGCAGAACCACAAAGGACTCAAACTGTCACACTGAAATATACTCCGATCTTTATATACTCGCCGTCACCCTGAGATTGTCGACATCCTCCATAGCAAAGAACCGTTCTCCATTGCATTCTGTGAGTAAGACATAACAGAGTTTTTGGTAACATGAGATGCTATCTTCACTCTCAGAATAGACATGAGTAATTTATATACTGTTGGTAGACAGGTGATAGGTCTGTAGTTCTTGGGATGCGTGGCACAACCAGATTTATAGAGTAGGTGAGTCACGCCTGTGGTCATAAAACTTGGAAGTGAACCCGATTCTAAGCATGATTGAAATTGAGATGCCATACATACATGTGAGCTACGGAGCCACTTTAACTAAAAGTTATGAGGTCCGTCCAGTTCCGCTGATTTCCAATTAGGCAACGAACGAACTGCATAAGCTACATTGATGTTTGATATCAATCTGGCTCCATTCCAATAATTGACTCACATGATCATTCGACATCTCGCATCCATTCACCCTCAGTGTGAGCGACAGGCATAGATGATGATACACCAAATGAATTCATGATTTCAGCATCTGGTAAATAAATATCACTCACTAAATCAGGCTGCTTCCACCTTCTATATACCCACTTCTCATCCCTTTGGAATGTGCGATTATTATTATTATTCTTCTCTTTATTTATTTAATGTACATATAACTTACATTTTTAAATACATTCACATTAAAAAATATATATTTAAAAATATAAAAAATAGTGTGCCCCCGGTATCGGGTACAGGGACCAAGCTACCAGTGGTTAGGGCTCTACAGACGGGTAAAAACCTCTCATTTAGGCGACGTCCAAGCACACGCGGACGCCGCCTCCTCGCGGGGGGGCACTATAGCGGGTGAAGGGGAAAACCCGTCCCGTCCACCCGCGGCCACACTCAGGGCGGCATGAGGCGCTGGTAAGCGCGCCTCCGCCGCCCGGTTCGCCGGCGGCGAATTAGGTCCGAGTGGAGGTCGTCCTTCTGGGCCCTTTCCGCCGCCTCCTTCTGCGAGATGACTTCCTCACAGAAGGTGGCGACCGCGGTAAAATTCCTGTCGCTACCGGCCATGGAGCGAATGACAGCCGGTAGCGACAGATCCACTCCGATGACTGCAGTGAGGGCCCGACGCTGCGTCGCCCAACTGGGGCAAACCGCCAGCTTGTGCTGAGCCGAGTCCTCACTGCAGTCGCAGTGGTGACAGGCGGGACTCAATTCCCTCCTAGCGACCGAGTGCAGGTACTTCCCAAAGCAGCCGTGCCCGGAAAGAACCTGAGTCAGTCGGAAGGAAAGGGTCCCGTGCTGCCGCCCTGCCCACTCGACGATGACCGGCTGGAGCGCCTCCACGGCGGCAAAGCCAGCACGTGGAGCCTCCAGCCGGGACGACCAACGAGCCATGGTGGCTCGGCGAGCGGCCTCACGCCATTCGCGTACCTCTTCGGGCGGGGGCCGACTGCCACTTCCCGCCCAGAACTCAGCCGTTCGCCGATATACTTCGGCGAGCACTTCCGCCTCCAAATCCCACGGGGGAGTCCCGGCCAACGCGCACGCCGCCTCTGTTGACACGGTGCGGTATCCGCGTATGGCTCTAACCGCCATCACCCTCTGAGGGCGCCAGAGGCGCGCCCTATTCTGGGCGGTCAGAGCCTCCGCCCACACCGGTGCACCGTACAGTGCCATTGACCGGACAACCCCCGTGTACAGCCGTCTCGTAGCGACGCTGGGTCCACCCAAATTGGGCAAGAGTCACCCAAGGGCGGACGCAGCGCCGACCAGCCTTGGAGCAAGCTGCAGGAAGTGCTCGTCGAAGCGCCACCTACCGTCGAGGATCAGGCCCAGATATTTTATGTGGGCCTGAACCGCTACGAGGACCGAGTTGACCTCGATAGAGGCGCCAGGGGGTGGACCACGACGGGGCCCATGAAATAACAGGGCCTCCGTCTTATCCAGGGCCACACGCAAACCCAGCGCCTCGATGCGCCCGACCACCAGAGAGACTCCCCTGGTGGCCAGGCACGCCGCCTCCTTAATCCAGCTGCCTAGCGTAAGCTTCTGAAGGTGTTGGTCGAGGCTCTTAAGAATTAACCCATGAGCCGAAATGACTATCGGCACAATGATTGCTGAATGCACATCCCACATATCGACAACCTCGTGGGCTAAGTAAAAATATTTTATTTCTTTCTCTTTTTCGGTCTTTAAGAGATTGTCATCATGGGGAATGGTGATGTCAATAAAATGCTCTAATCGGTCTATCACCACTATATCAGGCTTATTGGCTACAATAGTCCTGTCAGTGATGATAGATCAATCCCAGTACATTGTTGCACGAATTGGGTCGGGCACGTACCTGTAGTATGGTAACTCGACAGCCACAAGTTTCCATCCAATCACCTCAATTATTATTATTATTATCTTTCTAACTCGTTCTATAGGCACCTGGTCTATAGAACCAGTTAGAAAGATAATGTTTAATTATCTTTCTAACTGGTTATAGCGTAAGGATTTTAGTGTACCTATGGGTTTTTTAACTTTTTACTCAACCATGCCCATTAAACAATTTGAGCGTCAGGGATAGGACGCATTACTCAGTATTGAGTAAAATGTAAAAAAATATATATTTTCTTCTCTATGGAGAAGCACCGATTGCGGACGACCTGTTTTAAACACTGGTTAATTATGTAAAGGGTTATGTAAAGGATAACACTATTATGTAAAGGATTAACAATTTCACCACCATTGCACCAGGGCGACCGTTCTACCGAGCCATTAAACCTAATTTTCGGATACTACCTCAAACAACTTCTAAAGGTCGTAGAACCGCAACTGAAGTAGGTTTTACTTACTATTAACCTATGGACTTAATCTACATTCAGATCCAAAACATTATTAATAATGCAGTACATATATTTACAAAAATAATAAAAGTTACTAAGGCAGAAAATGTCAAAACGATTAATAACATGACGGCCATACGATATTAGAGAGAGAGAAAGAGAGTAATAGTAACGATCACATAAAAATTTAGAACTTGGTAATATGCTACGAGCTTGGCGATGGTAGGTATACGTTCAGGTAGGTTTGGTAAATTGATTTAATCAACTGATCTCGTTCAAAGTTTTGTATATGCCATTATCAGTGGATTTTTTATTACTAAGTTAGTGGTAAGCGTTAGTATATTAAGTTTATGGTATATATATGCCTGATATATATATATATATATATATATATATATATATAGGTAAGTAAATAAAATTATCAGTTTGAAACTAAAACTTGTTTGAGTGATGGATGATAATGGATTTTGCAGAAGAAGGTGAGCTGTAATGGAATACTTTATTACTTTGAATTAAAATCAATATGGATATAACTGAAATTAGTATACAATAACGTTTAAATTTTATGTAAATAACCTGGTGGCACTGAAAGTGTTAAATAAACTGCGGTGTACCGCATTTTGTATTTCGACATACTGTAATGTATCCACAGTATGCACTACAAAGCTGTAACAATATTTTTATAAGGGTTTTTTTAACAATATTATATAATGAGAGTTATTCTATTACAAAAACTATTTGTAATAATTCTAAAAATAGCGTTTATTATACTATTATTAACGACCATTAATAAAATTCAAAATTACCGCTTATAATAAAAAAATGAAATAAAATGTAGATATTGTCTTTGACAAATCTTTGATTTTAGCGCATTGCTCTTGTTCTCTTTCGTGTATGAATGTGCTTTCACGCATGTGTGAGCGAGTCCGAACGAAGATTTCCGAACGCACCCGAACGTCAGTCGAGCGGGGCGCGGTCGCTGTCACGGAGCGAGTGGAGTTGGTGCTTGTCATCCGGCCGCCATTATCTCGTATTTAAACGGATTTATAAAATCAATTAAATTTTGCATTGTAGTATCGTGTTATAGTGTTCGGTGCAGTATTAAAAACAAAAAATCGTTGAATCCCGGCTGTTCTTCTAACAATTTCGTGTTTAACAGTCGAACATACAGTGATAAGTGGTACTGTTAGGTTACTGTGTGTTGGGTGCTAACGTTGTGTAGGGTGGCTCCGGTCGCGCCGGAGCGGCAGGACGCGTGTGGAGCGCATGCAGAGGGAGCGGTGAGAGCGCGCCCGACTCAGGGGTCGGGGCGGCCGGCGGCCAAAAACCAGGCACAGCTGCCGACATGGGGTGCGCCCAGTCGGCCGAGGAGCGCGCAGCGGCTGCTCGCAGCCGAGAGATCGAGAGGAACCTGAAAGTAGATGGAATCCAGGCCTCCAAAGATATCAAGTTGCTGTTATTAGGTACGCTGTAGCTCCAGTATTTGATGGCGACACACGACCGCACCCATGTTTCGAGACTGTTGCAGGGAATTTACTATTACATATTCGAAACATTCGTAGTACCTTTGTACGTTGGGTCTTAACGCTTCACGTTCACGTCTACACGTTGGATCCTTATTTTAACGACAAATCAAGTCGTTTGTAGCTTTCACTAATCATTATGCCGGTATGTACAGTAGTTCCGTGCGCAAATGAAAGTTCCTATTTGTTTCGCATTTAGGAATCATTTATACGAACTCGAAACTGACTCATACCTATTATAATTATGACGATTAAAATGAGTATTTTAATGATGTTAGGGACCACTAATGAATATGGTCCTGTTTTTCCTTAAGAGTTTCGGGATATCTAGAAAAAAGTAGCATAATATAATTATTCTCTTTGAAATTACTTATTATAAGACATGCAAGGAACTTATCTTCTCTCTATTTTCTGGAGATAGGTAAATGTATGTAATGTGATAACACTGAACTGTTCATATTGTTATCATAAGCTGTTAAATTTTGGTTTATAACCATTTGACACTCATAAACTCATTTATTGAGGTATTTTATCTTGTGAGTAAACTATGATTTCATATTTTGGGCTCCTAAAGGAACATCTCATTTTTAAAGTCCGTACACACTATTTGTGTTAGTTTCTTTAGTCAGCAACTATATTCCTGCATAACTATATGCTCAAACTCCATTGTGCTGCCTTTTTCCTCCTATTTACATAGATGACCTTGATAATGTGTAATTTGAATAACAAAAGAACTAAGGTTTACAAAAGTTAAAGTACAATGTGCAAAATATCTTTTAACTAATGGTTATTTCTTCAAAGAAGAACGAAATTTACTCTTCATTGCAAGGTTAAACTGTGAATTATTTGATACCCTCAATAGAAAACACTCTCATAACCAAGTTATAATAAAAATACATGATATGTTGTCTGTAAACAATCAACTAGTATTTGAAGAATTTTAATCACTACAAACTGTACCTGTTGACATCAATTTGAATGGTTGCCAATACTTCAGAGGAACAATGTCATAATGAATGATCATCAAACAAAAATTGTGCAAGTTACCTATTTACATTTGAATGAAATCATAACAATTTTGTTTTATGTAGGTACACAATACCACACTTTTACTTTAATTTAAACTTAATATAGGAAATGTTGTAGCTATGGTCAAATTATACATTGAAGTATATTTGCCTATAAATATTTAAACTTTTTTAAAGTCAAAACACATTTTGAGATTGTTAAAATTTATTTTAACAATCTGCATACTTTATAGTAATTTTTTTTTGTATTGGGTGAAATTAATGATGAATACACAGTGCAGCTGTGTTATAGAAACACTAACACTGTCACTATTTCATAAAATCTTGAGTGACATACTGAAAATAGTTCTGTCATCTTATTGTGCTTACTGATGAATACACTGCTCAGAAGTTACTCCCAGAAGTCAAGCTCAAAAAGATAATAGAAATAATACTGAATAGTCTTCTTAATATTGCAGTATAAGAACCAGATGAATGTATCTACAAAAAAGTCAAAAATTGTTTTTTTTTTCATAATACGGGTCCTTTATGAAAGTGCTCCTTTATGAAATGCCGAAACGACGTAATTGTAAATGCAATATTTCACAAATAACAAAAAACATATTCATTCATATTTATTCTTCCCATTTTATGAACTAACTTAGCCTTATTATCAGAAAATCAGTGTTTGTTATTATAACAAGTATAAGTAACATATTAGATATATTAAGGGAATCGGTTAGGCAGGGTTAGGGGGTTTGGTGTCTACTGTGAAAGTATCCCAGTAATATTATAAATGTGAAAGTTTAGATGGATGGATGGATGGATGTTTGTTTGTTACTCTTTCACGCAAAAATCACTGAACCGATTGCGATGAAACTTGGTATGTAGGTTGCTGGAGACCTGGACCTGAACACATAGGCTACTTTTACCCCGATATTCCCACGGGATCGGAACTAACGCGTGTGAAACCACGGGGCGCTGCTAGTGTAACATATTTCTAGATCTAAAAACTTGTTTACATGCATTGAAAATTAACTTACTAATCAATACAACTCATGCATCCTTTTCTTTACATAAATAGCTTAATCACTACATAGTATAAAACAAAGTCGCTTTCTCTGTCCCTATATCCCTATGTATGCTTAAATCTTTACAACTACGCAACGGATTTTGATGCGGTTTTTTTTAATAAATAGAGTGATTGAAGAGGAAGGTTTATATGTATATAATAACATCCATTAAATAGTGGAGAAATACTGTTATTTTTGAGGTTTCTAATGTGATGTCGTAAATAATTACATAACTACTGGATCGATTTTAATCATTTTTTCAGTGAATGACATAGGCTATATATTTTATACCCATGCGAAGCCGGAGCAGGCCGCTAGTACTGAATAAATTTAATTTTCATTTTATCACCGATAGCAATACAATAACATAATATCATAGTTTGTATTTCCTATATTTTTTCAAGTTATTACTATATCATTAGTCTGAAGGATTGTTAGATTGAATTTCTATACAGCATTTAGATGTTACCCTGTTATGCCTACAATATTCTGCACTATTCAAAACGAATTTCTTAGTCACTATGAAATCCTCTATGAGTCACATTCTCTAATGTTGGCATTCAATAGTATAGAAAATTTTGAACAAGTTTTAGTTTTAAAAAGATGTAAAATTACAAAATAATAATGCAATAATAAACATAATATATATTTTATGTTGTAGAAGTAGTTACAAATTGAAATTAAATAAATAATATGGAAATTTAACAAAAAGTGATTATTTGGTCACTATGTGCATAGCTATGAGGTAACTAGCTATATACTTAGTGTCCAAATCAATTTTATTGTCTTCTGTCATTCAGGGGTACAAGGTACTTAGAAATTACTTTTGACATCTTTAGCCTCCTACAGACTGGCAGATAGTCTTACCAATATGTAAAGGGCCGAAAAGGTATATGTTAAAAATAATTCTTATTATTAGCCTAGTTTTGTAGTATTTTATCATAAGGATATGATTTTTGGATTTTTATTTCATCACAAGTATATCATCCATTATATTGAATAATCATGATAATACTTTTTAGTTAAATTAACTAGAATAGAATAGAATATTCTTTATTGTACACCATAATACATTAAACTACAGTGATTGATCTTAATATTAATGTTTTGTACAATGGGCGGTCGTATCGCTAAGAGCGATCTTTACCAGACAACCTTAGGATGGATTTAGTGGCAGAATTAAGTAGTAGTTGTCAGTGTACTACGTAGATACACATACATATACCTAGTCTTATAAATAAGCATACAATATACATATATAAATATACAAATATATATCTATATATACATATATTTTCATATATACCGAAGCAATAACATGAATAATAAAATTAAATACTTAGAAAATACATACCAATATTCTGCAAATAAACATGATAACGATAAAGTGTCACATGATTTCAGTATACCTCTTGATGGTGCTATAAGGTTAGGTAGTGACTTTTCACCATTGCTTTGAAGGCGTTTACAGTTTGAGCCTTTCTTATTTCTATAGGTAGCAACATCCCGAGGTGAGGTGATGTTGGCGGTGTCTCTTGACATCGCTAACGCTTTTAATACCTTGCCCTGGATTTGCATCAGAGAGGCGCTAGTTTTTCACAGAGTTCCTCTGAGAGAGCCGTTATCTATCCGAGTCGGGCAGGTTACGGTCGGCGAGATATGTCGTGCGGTGTTCCACAGGGGTCGGTGTTAGGACCACTCTTGTGGAACATCGGTTACGACTGGGTGCTTCGCGGAATGCTTTTAAGTGGTTTCGCCGTCACTTGCTACGCTGATGACACCCTTGTGACGGCGAGAGGCAAGACATACCGCGAGGCTACCATAAAAGCCACGGCCGGGGTCGCTCTAGTCGTTGGAAGGATTCGGCGGCTGGGTCTCGAGGTGGCCCTGCATAAATCGGAGGCCCTATATTTTCACGGGCCTCGGAAGAGGCCACCAGCGGGATCTAGTCTTATCGTGGGAAGCGTTTGCATCGGCATAGCCCTCGATGAGATATCTAGGGCTCGTACTCGATAGTCGATGGGATTTCTGTTATCATTTCCGGAATCTGGCCCCCAAACTTACGAGGACGGCGGCTGCTATTTCACAACTGCTGCCGAACTTAGGAGGGCCTGACGCCTCCTGTAGGAGACTTTACGTTGGAATCGTACGGTCCATGGCCCTATACGGGGCCCCTATTTGGGCAGTCCGCAATGCCGCCCTACTGCTGCGTCCACAGCGAGTGATGGCCGTCAGAGTCATAAGGGGATACCGTACGGTTTCCTTTAAAGCGGCAAGTCTCCTAGCCGGTACTGCGCCATGGGACCTGGAAGCCAAAAGCCTTGCGTCGTTACACCAATTGCGCAAGGAGGCTCTAGAGCGGAACCTGAGACCCGCGCCTCGCGAAATCGAAGCGCAACGGTCCCAGCTTCGCCAGGTTCTAATGGCTGAGTGGATAAAACGACTAGAGCGACCGAGCGCAGGGCACGCCACCATTGCGTAAGACCCATCGTAGAGGATTGGCTTGAGAGGCGACACGGCAGCCTCTCCTACCGGCTGACGCAGGTGCTGACCAACACGGCTGCTTCGGAAAGTACCTGTGTCGTATAGGCCGAGAGCCAACGTCTGTGTGCCATCACTGCGGAGGCGGTCACGAGGACACTGCACTCCACACTCTAGTAGAGTGCCCAGCGTGGGTGCAGCAGCGGTGCGACCTCGTGACTGCTATTGGTGTGGGAAGCCTCTCGCTAGAGGCCATGGTTCTGTCCATGGTCCAAAGTGAGAGTGCTTGGGATTCTGCTCGTTTTGTGAAGAAGTGATGTCCGCTAGCAGACACGTTACCCTAGTTACCCTAGCAGAAGCAGGCCTGAGATGGTGGCGCGATGTGTTCCGCGCGCGCCTCTGATGGAAGGGGGGCGAGGCCTCCCGTACATTTTGGTGTGGCTGCCTATTATATAACAGGCGGCCAAGATCTGCCGGGGTTCTCGGGGACTTCCTTCCTAGGGTATACCCGAGTCCCTTGCAATAGACCCACTTATGTTGGAACATCGTGTGGTTTTAGTCGGTTCGATTCCGACATACCACTTCACCGCCAGCCCCAGTGAGGTGATGACCCGTGGGGGTTTCCACACGATAAAAAAAAAAAAAAAGGGCCTCGAAAATTGGTCTTGTACCGCCAACTAAAATAATTAATCAAAATTACTGTATTTAGAAAATTTCGCACTTTCAATCCAAATGATCTAGTCTCTTTTCTATTTAAAGATAATTCGAAAATTAAATGTATCTAATCTATTAATTCTAATAAGCTGTATTCTTCAGCCCTTCATTTTCCACTCTTAGAGATAAATATTTTCTTAATATTTAAATTGAGACACTGAAAAAATATTTCATTTTTACCCGTTTTCAAGAAAGAGGAGGTTCTCAATTAGACAGTTTTGTTTAATATAAGCGAAGTTATCGCATATATGTGCGATAACTTCGCCAATTGTAAATCAATTACAATCATTATCTTTTCTATTGAATCGGTTATACATACTCAAGCTTGGGCCTATTTAAATTTTAAGAAAATATTATCATCTAACAGTGGAAAGTAAAGGGATGAAGAATACAGCTTATTAGAATTTACCATGTTTAAGGCGCATTGAGGTAGGTTACCTATCTTTAAATAATGTTTTAATATTGCAGGAAAATTCGATTCCAAATTATATATTTTTAATGTTTCTGCAAATAAAAGTGAGTCACTAATTGTATATGGCAAGTGTGTCACTTAGTTATCTTGTAGAAGGCCATTGATGTCTCATGCCAGTGTTTGATTTTTATGAACCACAACTTGTTGTGTCTCACCTTGGCATTGTTTTTTTTTTATTTCTATGATTTTATGTAGATAACATTTATACCAAATCAAATTGTTTATTTCTCTCTTTACTGATTAAATTACTAAATGATAAAATCTTTAAAGAAAATGAATTCAAAAGCTCTAAATAGGTAATCACACTATAAATGAAGAAATAAACAAACACTGCTTGTTTACGTAGTTTTGAAGGCGTGTGTACATTTATTTATAGAGCGTATTGATTATTATAATGAAATTCCAAAGATATTAATACAATATTAGTTCATGAGCTAATTCCTGGGCCTCGCGCGACCTCAAAATGCATTTAAAAGTATTTATTTATTTCTAATTTCACTAAGTTGTAGTGGATAACCCAGTTAGTTTTTGGAATCGGTGTCTTTAAATATTTATTCATTATGTTACTTTATTGAGTACTAATAATTCCTAAGGAGGTCCTAAAGTCAGTTATTTAAAAATATATTTTTATCTTTCGTAAATATTTGAGTTATTTTACATACATTTCGTTAAAAAGTTCCATTGTTTTTTACTCCGGACGTAATCATCGTCATTTTACCCAGACATTCGCGTCAGACGATTCGACACTTAAATCAAATATACCATTAGGCCAGGTAGCCTTAAACATAAAAATTAGACGAATCTAAAATAATTGCTACAAACGGTTTTATTGTTTAAATGGCTTCATTTGTAGCCCAATATGACTACCCTAGGTTTTTCCTCCTCGGCAGAGTTGTGCTAAAGTGGTGGGGCAGAAAATGTACCCCCAAAAGAAGTATTTTTGCAGTTTTACGGTTATAGCTCCGAACTACATGTCAAAAACATGACCATTATAAAGTTTTAGAACATTAAATTTTGCAATGAATGAGACTACATGCACATTTTCGGATCACTCATTCCCATACTACTGTACTTCAAAGTTGGACCAGCATTCCACATTTATAAAAACATTTGTTTTGTTTTGACTTCAGGTTTTTGCTAATTTTTAGAGCGCCGATCAAATTATTGCGGTATATATGATCGACGATACGACAGTATACTTTTTAAGAGCATTGTCTAACTTCTATGGATCTCCATTATGAAAATATTCACCACTGGTCAACAAGTATTTATATATTAGTTATACAGCCGATATTATAAGGTTAAGATTGAAGAGGCAGTCGAATGGACATCATAGACAGGTATTTTATCATTAATCGACGTTCGGGCATGCGACGACCGATGTTACCGTAATGATAGCGCAAAAAGGTACAAAAGCGACGTCAACTCATCCTGTCACACTATCGATATAGAAATTTAGATACATTATGGTTTTTTATCGACTCTTATATCTCGATAAAACTATTTCTATTCTATTTCTATTTCTGTTTGCCTCACGCTATGCCATTTTATGGTAACAGACAATAAAACTATTACAGTTTATTTTGTCATTCCTGTTACATCGAATTCTAAGATGGATAAACAATGTAAATGTAAGGCTTCTTACTTTTAAATTTAGTTAAGATAACATAGAAATTTCTCAAATACTCTAAGCATTCACTATTTAGCAAATAATCTAATATGACATTCACTGTTTTAAAACTCGTTATATTAGGTGTTCGTGGGAATAGTCTGTTGGCACGCAATTGTTACCTTTTTATTGTGAAAGTTCTTCAAATATTAGTAGTTCTTGTATAGCTACTAATATTTGAAGAATACGAAAATATTTAATGCAATTTAAGCATCGTAAGTAAAAGGAAAGTATGCATAGCTATAAATGGCTGTATATTGCAGTGTAGGAGTCAGTAGTGCACTGGTATTGTGATAATATGTGTATCATAGGTCAGAGGTCGGCCGTTCGCGCGGAGCCAATTAAAGCCAACAGGGGTCATGATACTTGGAACCTATATTCGACAGGGTTCGTTTTGATACACCTACGTAGTTTTGTCACTTTACTAACCAATTCATAATGTCATTTTATTGCGATTACAATTAAGATTGACCAAGATAAGACTCAAATTTGTGTATATCACTCAAATCTACATTTGGAGGATTTTTTAACTAGCAAGAAAAACAAAACGGTTACTTGCTAAACAAACTCGCCTGGAGTAATACGTGGTAAAACTTCGGCTAAAATGAATTTAACTTTTCAACATTTCTACTAATGAAGTAACTCCAACCTGCAAAAGACCGCTATTAAATTATTCTACTAGCATATTGTTGTACTTCTGAAAGTAATTAGGGTCATAATTTCAATGGCAAAAGTGTTAGCGTTGGCAAGGCACGAGGAATACCGTTGATGTTGGGTTGTCAAATCATGTTAATAAAATCCTAGACCTATTAAGCTTTACAGTTAATTAATTACCTTTAATATTATGCGCATTTTACAAACACTGAAACGGTTACCGATTTAGCAAACCCTATGTGCGTCGCATGTATAGTTCACAGTAAACGTTGTAATTTATTTTTCCATGCTATTTTCACTCTACCAATGAGACGTGCATAATGTGTACTGAAACCGTTTACATTTAGGCTGGTAATTAAATCTTTTATATCATCGCTTGTTTTATTGCGGTCGACCGGTTGCTACTAACGTAAGCTCTAAAAGAAGGCAGCGGTCTTCTAACTTCACTAAGCCAATGAGCCCTATCATGATATTCAAGTAAGACTTCCAAAGTACTCGCAAGGTGGTGTAAGTGGTGGGGTGTTTCAATCACCTAGTTTACTAAGTTTAGTTCAAGAATGGTATATCCGAGCTATCCTAGGCAAAACACATAGGCACTCTCGTGATCTCAACACATTTAAATAGTTTAGTAATTTGTTATTGATATGTATTTTTCGTTTACAGGTGCTGGTGAATCAGGCAAATCCACGATAGTCAAGCAAATGAAGTAAGTACATTTTGAATCGCATTTCTTAATATTGTTTTTATGCCCAAAATGTGCCAGAAATACAATAAATTAGTATGATATAATTCGTCCTTAACGTCTTATCACTAATGAAAAACAATACTACACTGTAACACTAAAAGCTTCTACTACAATACTTCTGATAAGATCGGAAAAATCATTTTATGTTTTAGAAAGAATTTACAATTAAGGTAAAAAACGCGGATTTGATTTCTTGTATAAAATTTTAATGGTTTCATTGAAATTGTAAACCACCAATTTTATTTATGATGTCCTTTCCTATAAGCCATTAATTCGTCTACAAACTTAATTAAAAATAATTAAAATTGTGTTAAAGTATCGCCGCCCATAATAATACTTGTTGTCTGAAACCACGGGACCTATCACCATACCCGGCACATTTCGCAACAATTATCATTTTTTACGGCAATTCCGACAACTTCCGTCAAGGAAACTTCCTAAAAACGGTACGACGTATTGGTGGGGGCCCCTTTACATAGCAAACCATCATAGTAGAAGATGTGTACTATCATAAAGTTATTAAATGTGTGAACGAAATAACCACTCAAAATAAGATTTGTTTAGTAAAATAATAATAAAATAACGAAGTTTCCTAAAATTGTTAACGCTAGGGTAAGGGATAGTATCGTCGTATATGTTTATTGATTAATTTGGTACTTTTAAGGACAAGTAGAAAGTAATAGAAAAATTTGCATAGCAACTTAAGGGACACATGTTGCTATCTTATTGGCGGTCATGTGATAGGCGGTAAGTAGTGTAAAACTAAATCGAATCTGACTTTCTGGTTTAAAAGTTTACTAGAATTATGTCATAAAATCCTGGTTTAAAACCTTGTCCTCTCGTAGTACTTCCCTCTCAGTAGTCTAAAGAAAGAAATAACTTGGAATGCAACTATTTGTACCTACGTAGAAATGGACATGGCTCTACGTAGGTAATTAATCATTTTATTATTTGGCGCCGACTCAAAATATGTTTATATAAAATTTGATAGTTTATATAAATAAGCTCGGTTTATTTATTTTTTGCTTTTTAGTTCTTTTCGTCGTTTAATTTTTTGTTAAAAAGATTTTTATATTGCTGAACATTGGCCGTCTATCAATTATAATATGTATTCATATTGTTATCATAAACAATAATATTGTTTAGAGTAATACAGCGACCATATCTACCTATCTATAAGTTGTCAACGGCTTTAAATTTCGATAATAAAAGATTAGCGCTCATGTCAAATCTTGATACAATGTATCGGATAATACTATCGCATTATTAAGTAATGTATCAACTAGTATACTGATAGTCTACATAAAGATTTCAAACAACTCCTCTAGAGAAAAATAAATCTGATGTTATTTTTGAGAAATGTTGCGTAAAAGTAAAGTATCTTCTTATATCCTATAGTTTTTCTTATTCTTAAGTTTTAAGTTTGGCTTTAACATGTTTGTTTTGCCTGATTGAAGAACAGTCTACTTTTTTTTAATTTAACCCACTGCGCAAAAAGGAGGGGTGTTCCAAGTTTAACGTGTCTGTGGCATCATAGCTCCTAAACGGATGGACCGTTTTGATTTAGTTTTTTTTTTGTTTAAAAGGTGACTTGATCGAGAGTGTTCTTAGTTATAATTTAAGAAAATCTGTTTAGGCATTCGAAGATCTTCTCTAATCGTTGAAGGTAGTTGTATTATAATAGCTAACGCATACGCTTTCTATTCCAGTCTTGTATTTGTAAGCCACTGTCGGGAACTTTGCAAATAGCTAAGACATTAATGCCCGGTCCCTATAATCAAGAAACAATTCGTTTTGCTTACGGATGGTTAAATTTCGTTAAATTTTCAACGAAAATTTTGCCGTCTGTAAGCAAAACGAATCGTTTCTTGATTATAGGAACGCGTTTTAAGACGTTGAGAATGATTACTGAGAACTTCTGCTGCGATTGTCTGCAACAATAAACAATCATCCTCCGTAAGTTGGGGTCGGCTTTCAGTCTAACTACGAACCGAACTTTTATATTTTATATGAAGCGACTGCCATCAGACCTCCACAACCCAAGTACTAGGCGATATCGAAGTTCTGTAGTTAGACCAGGTTGTCAAACTTTTTAAGCTTCATCTACCACCCGTAACGAATGCCACAGATGTTTGTATGGCCGGGACCGACGGTTTAACATGCTCTCCGAGGCACGGAGGGGTCTCATGTGTTAAGAATGGTCACCCATTCTAGACAGCAATCAGCAATAAACAATAATAAACTTAAAAGAATTTTCCATATTGGCCGGGATAATAATAATTATATATTATTATTTGAAGAGATGAAACGGATATGCGGCAACTATTCAATATCCGGCCGGATACCGAATCATCAAATTTATGTGCTTTTTAAGTCACAACAAATATAAATGCTATATTTTAATTTTGCAACAAAATTAAATAGTACTTGTTCTGAACTCCTTCGTGCAGTACAAGTAAAACTTATAAATTTTCAAACTATAGTAAATGAATATTATTTTTTTTGTATTAAGATTAAACTTGTCTTCATAGAAAATAGGCCAGCTTCAGAAAAAAGTCTCACTTGACAAACTAGCGCTTAAGTCTGGGTATTGTGTAGCATTAGCCATTAGCAGAACCACCAAATATAAGGGTCACGATCAAATCGCATTGACTTCAAGTAAAATTCAATTTTACATGTTTTTTTGTTTCTTGATCTTAATACTGATTACCGTTGATAACATTTGCTACCATAAAGCAGTCACCGGATGGTAAGCTTCATGAGAAACATCCGACTCCACTCGTCTCTACTTTTTTTAAACTAGTGTGGAAGATTAACTGCTATTGTAAGAATTGTTGCAAGATTTTTTTATAAAATCCAATAGGATCGTCTGTTAAACTGTTTCGGCTTTAACAATTCCCACCGTAGATTGTCTTAAACCTTGCATCTAGCAGTTGACTGACTTAAAAAGTAAAAACGGCTACCGAATTCAGTTTCCAACGATGTTCTTAAGCGTAATTTTATCTCTCTCATCTTTAGCTTTGTTTTAAGACAGCAAACTGTGGCATTATTTTCGACACGCAGGACACGCAGGTTTCCATTATCAAATGAATTTTTGAAAATGAAAACATTAATAAACTAGCCGTCCCTGCAGTTTCATCTGCATTTATGGTCACTGCTCCGCTCCTATTGGTCGTAGCGTGATGTTATATAGCCTATAGCCTTCCTCGATAAATGGACTATCCAACACTAAAAGGATTTTTCAATTCGAATTGTAATTCTATCGAACTTTGTTGGAAAATGTTTAATTATCCAATACAATCTTGTGTATTTAATTTGAAAGGTATTTGCTGCAACGTGAGTAACATTTACGCGTAAAATATAAATTGTCTGTCCGTGACGACGTCTTGGTGACACAGCTGCTTCACGATAGCGTAGAGAGCTGCCAAATAGTTGATCGTGGTCAGTTAATGTGTGTAAAGAAATTGTAACAAATATTATCATTACTGTATCTATGTTTTGATAAACAGATGTGACAAAATAAAACAGTACGATATTTAGCGTAATCTAGTTGGAATATTAGAGCAGGTACTAGGCGCCACATGAGTAAAGAACCGAATAGTGACAAAGCTTTTATGGAACATTCCGTGTCGTCTTTACACATGTGTTAGGCACCTAGAACAACTGTCGATATTTATAACAATAATAGTTACATATGTCTCGATGTGATGTGATACGAATCGATGTTTTGTAACTGTTTTCACACTATAACGCTAGAGATGACGTAACTAACCGCGTTCCGGCTTCAACAGATCTGTGGCTTGCCAAACTTCTAAAATCAAATTACATACTTTCATTTACGAAAGTAACTCTGTCTGTCTGTCGTCCTTTCACACCAAAACTACTGGACCGATTTAAATGAAATTTGGTACACAGATAGTCTAGAGCCTGAGAAAGGACATAGGCTACTTTTTAATGCGAAAATAGGTGTGTAAAGAGTTGAAAGCTGGGGATGTAAAGTTGTATGAAAGTATCGTCAATTAGCCTAAATAATTAAAAATTCTACCCAAAGACACTATTCCGCGCGGACGAAGTCGCGGGTACAGCTAGTATAACATAAGAACACTAGCTGACAGGTGGGTCTTTCCGATCTTGGGGCGATCCGTTGGATATATCTGCAAGTCTGTCGTACCCAGCTTTAGTTAAATTAGATCGAATAATACCTTTTTTTTTGTCGTGTGGAAACCTCTACGGTCACATCTTCGTGGCCAGCGACAAGGTGGTATATCGTTGGTATGCCGGTGGTATGTCGGTGGTAGGTGACGTATATTTTCACCTCTTGATATATGGCTTAAATAATTAATCTATCCAAAAAAACATGTGATTTAAAATCAATTTAAACTAAAACTTGTGAATTTCTTTAGTTGTTAATATATTTTCTTTTTTGTTCACGAAAATAATGATGTGGGAAATATAATAATTAATATATTTGTAGATAATAAAAGAGGGAAAGATCATCAGTCAGTCTATTCATTGTAAGAAGATTGTGTATTATGTAAAATTGTTAAAGTGATAACTTCTTATGTAGTCAGGGCATCAGAGCGTGTGAGGGTGGCGGTCTTTTATAACAATACGATTCTTGGCTTAAAATTTAAAGAAAAATACGTAGAATAACATACTAAAGAAAGTGTCTACTTCAACGGAGATACGCGTCATTGTTTATTATTGCAAAATAACTTGAAAATCGCTTTTTTTTCGGTTTTCATTAAAAGTCTAGAAAAATATTGCTTTTAGAGCAAAATGTTAAATGCAAAAGCTGTTAAGCCGACGATTTTACATAAGGACTTGGCATTAAAAAAAATTAGAAAATTGTTTCCATTGTTTAAATAAGCGAGAAAGATAAAAAATGCAAAGAAATTAAAATGCGTGAAAATGCACGTTGCAATATTCAAAATTGAATGAAAATCGAGTATGTTACATACATTAGTATGTTTTTCATTGTACGCCAAGTCAGATCGCGAAATTTTAAAATGACAGCCTATTGTAAAATTGTTAATTTAGAATTTCGATTGTGTGTAAAATGTGTCACGGGCATGGTCTTGATATCTGAGTTTTTTAAATCGATGGGGAATAACAATATCTTTGATACCGCAAAAATTTGATTTTTAATTGAACATTTAAAAAAGTTATTAACGATAAACCGTAAATGAAAGACCGTTTTTTTTTCTAATTTTAAACTTAGACGTAAACAACTTAGTACAAGTGATTGCGCTTATTTTGACATAAATTAAAAAAAAAGTAGTACTAGTACTTTTTACTCCAAGTACTCTAGAAATGGGCACGTAGATTGTTAAAAACTTCGACGTAGATTGTTAAAAAGGTCATAATATGACGTTTTTAACAATCTACGTACACGGTCGATGAAATCGAGGTATAACGTTAAAAAAAAACGCGAAGCACAAAAACTACCTTACAACTAAAAAGCAATAAATAAATAAACCTTAAGTCTTAAGTATTGAGCTTATTTACATAAACTATCAAATTTGTTTTAAACTTATTTTGAGTCAGCGCCAAATAATAAAATGATTAATTACTTACGTAGGTACATATAAAATTTTGAAAATTAATCAGATTGTTGTTTGGCGCTGACTCAAAATAAGTTTATAACAAATTTGATAGTTTATGTGAATAAGCTTAATACTTAAGACTTAAGGTTTATTTATTTTTTGCTTTTTAGTTCTTTTCGTCGGTTTAATTTTTTGTTAAATTCATAATTTAATTCATATAACTACTGACCTATTAAAAAAATACCTCTGTGTGAAGTCAAGTGTGAAGTGTTGCTTACGTTAAAAACGAAGACTACTGTATCAAGAATGTTGGTGTGAAAAGTATGGATTTAATACGAGGGCGGCACTGAAAATTTCGGGAGGATCAAGGAAGTGACACAACATTACTATTTAAAAATGTATAATGTGTAACAAATACTAGCATACCATTCTGCATTAACCGTTCTTTGTCCCTCAAGAGAAATAGTCGCAACATGGCCGGTTTTAGAGACAAACGTGGCCACCATTTTTTTTTGCAACACTCCGTGAACGAACAATTTTTGTTGGCTTTAACTCATTTTCGAACACCCAACCTCGTGACTGATTTTTTGTTTCGGGTTCGTACGCATACAGCATTTGAGGATCCTGCGTGGAATCTTTCGAGAGTTCTGACGCACCAAGTAACGCGAGCCGCTTTTTGCTCTTCACAGAGCGAATGCGGTATCCATTGGGGAAACAACTTTTTTACTCATGCCAATGTCTAAAGTTGCCTGAATTTCGCGGTATGTCACATGTCGTTCTTCTTAACTCAGCTTACGCACAGCATCAACGTTTTCTTGGGTGACTGCAGTTTTTGGTCGACCTTGACGGGATCATCACTGAGCTTGACACGTCCACGTTGAAATTTAGCAAGCCAGCTATAAATTGTGGTTTTGGATGGGGCTTCATCACCAAATGCCGAAATCATCCGGTCAACACACTGTTTTTGCGTTAAACCACTTCGAAAGTCATAATAAATCATCGCTCTTGAATTTTCTCGAGTCAATTCCATTTTCTTAACGACTAAACAAGTTTGACAAAACCTTGTGATAAGACCGAGAATCTTTTTTTAAAGAAATAAATGGTATTCGATTTTTAAAACCAAGGAGTTTTCAATTAAAAAGATTTTAATATGACAGAAACAGTGGAAATATTCCATTCCCGATACTTTTAGTGGTGCAGCCTATGTAACGTAAGCGTCAAGTATGGAGCATACAATAATTGAACAATCAAAACAGAGATTGTAGCTCAGCTGTAGAGACAAGTAGTTCACTTACGATAATAATTTCTTACTGTAATACAAGTGTCATAAAAAAAAAGGTTAGAAGTCATCGCGATAAGGTGTAAAACTGTTTGATTAGAAGGTTACGATGGAAAACATTTTTAAGATTTTTGGCGCTTACGATGTTTTTCCTGAAAAGGCTCGATATGTGTATAGATAAATGTATCGGCAAGTAAATCCAAACCTATAATAGGCTACTTCCTGTTTTGGAAAGGATTGAAACCTGCAGAATGCAGATATAACACCAACGATAGAGCATTTGATAATAGAAAGCTGACTAGCGACGTGTGTTTTTAAGTTAGGAGACATCTGATAAAAAATTTGCTTAATAAGACCTCACTGTCAAATCTAACGTTTGTTTGATTTGATTAGTTTGAGTCTAACACTTCAAACTAAAATACATATACTAACTAAATAAATATATAAAATATAAGAAATGAACCCAAATTAATAGAGAAATAAAGATCTGTTTTTATTTTTAACCGAAGAAAAAACGGAGGTGGTTCTCAAGTCAACCCGTATATTTTTTTATGTATGACCACGCATAACTTTTAACAGGGTAGTCCGATTTCCATAATATTGTTTTTTTTTTTGGAAAGGGTATACTTCGCAGTTGGTCCCATTTAAATTAAAAAAAAAATCAATCCTAACGGTAGAAAAATAGGACAATAATGATTGTTCCATATTGACTTTACACTTATGAACCATCGAGATATTATGTACTAGAGAACTAGATAGCCACTCAGAACAAAATACATGTTCCGTTTTTACTTTAATTAAAACTAAAAACGCTGCAGCGTTAAAACACTCATTTGTAGTCAAATCCTACAGTATTAACAAGCAGCGTTTGATCTTTTTTGAGTTGTAGTTTTCTCGCGGTCTTAAGCGCCGTGATTTTGCCGTGTTGCCCAACGAACTCCTACAAAGATTTGTTTGCAGGGGCAGTTCGCGTTACAAACTTTTTCTTTGCGGTGTCTACTCTATACGCTAGTAATAATAACTCAGTGTTATGAACCGATTTTGTTGAGACTTAGCACACAATTATGTAGCTCTAATGACACTACAACATGGAAATGTTATAGTTAGTCGTTTTTGCATAATTTCAATAGAAAAAAAACATCACATTACATTTTTCAGGTTTTTTTTTCTAAATAAATTGATTATTTGAAAAATATCTGTTTTGCTCACCCTATCTAATTGTTTCGAATTGATAGCTATGACATCACAATATGGCGCAAAGTCATTCCTATTCTTATTTGAACCGCATAGTATGTTTATTCTACATCTTTTGCTGGTTTACGAGAATATCGACGTAGGCGACAAGTTCATTATACATTTGAGACAAAACACTATGACTAGCGAAAATCACAAATTCATTGTCATTCTCTAAAATCAATAAATTTTAGTTCCATCGCTATTCTCGCAAACCAGCGATTTGTTTAAACTTACAATATAACTTTAAACAAATCTTTAAAATATACATACTGTTAACCTAACGTACACATAACTAATTACAGGATCGTTACAACTAAACATTTTAACAAATAACAAACAGTAATTAAAGGTTTCTTTTCCCATGAATTGGTAGTGGTTTAGGTATCTAGATTTCTGTGTCTCTTTTTGAATGATTTTCATCCTTCACATGAGTGTGCGACTGCTGATAAAGTTTTATTAAGGTACTATTAATTCCCAGAGTTTAGATGGAAGAAAAGTCATTTGTTAGTTAAACCGGTATTTTGTATTCATGTGTAGGACACATTATGTACAATAATAATCAAAACATTTATTCTCTTTTCACAAACAGTTCGTTAAGATAAAATAATACAATCGTATCATAACTAAATTTCACCTTTGTGAAAGACTAGTGCCTGATGTAGGTTTTTGTAAAGAAACCTGTTTTAAAGGTCACCAGGCTTTCTACGGTAACAAAATGCTTGATAGCAACCGTGTAAGAGAATTAGCACAATTAGCATAAGAAAATAACAATAGGAGACATTTTGCAGAAATGATTAGCTAATGTAAGGATGGGAGAACGTGATGGGTGAAAGATGAATATGATGGATGTGTGTAAGTGTAGTAGAGGTGGTGGTGGAAGTGTAGGGGTGGTGCTGGTGTCGGCAGGCTAGGCCCACTCCGGTCAGTAGGTATAAAGCTACAGGTACCTAGCAGCGTCGATGAGTCAGGCGAAATTCAGTGGGCTGCCACGCGCCGGCCGGGTAGCACGTTACTTCGATACTCACTCACGCGCTACGAATTACGTTTCACGTATTAACGTAGTTAGATTATATTATTAATTATAATCAATATAGTTACATATTTACAAGTTCTGTTTACAAAGTCAAGTTTATCTATGATAAGTATATTTATTTATTAGGACCATATTTTATTTTTTTCTATACTCTATAGAAATAAATGTCTGTTTGTAATATTAAAAATAACCGCTTTTTTACTAAGTGCATTTGGATGTATATACGGTACATATACCAAAACAACATGTTTTGCAATTTTCTGCTGTCTGTCTGTCTGTTTGCTTCGGCTAATCCCCGGAACAGGTTCACCGATTTCCACGGGACTTTCACTGTCAGATAGCTGATGTTAAAAGGAGTAACTTATGCTACTTTGATTTTGGAAAAATAATGAGGGGCCCGCGCAAAATATATAAATATGTACACGCGAGCGAAGCCGCGCGGGAACTGCTAGTAAATAAATAAATTTCAAGTGTCCGTTTGTAATGACATAATGACTTGAATGAATCCCAAAAAAATATTTTTCACATTTTTGTCTGTCTGTCTGTCTGTTTGTTCGCCTAATCTCCGCAACGGGTTTACCGATTTCTATGGGACTTTCACTGGCAAATAGCTGGTGTTATAAGGAGTAGGGTTCCGCGATTTGATTTGCATATACCTACCTAGCTAAGCACCTAAAAGAGATAGTTTCATTCCAAGGTACACACTAACACAATACACACACTAAAGCAAATGCCTATCTTCTTAGAGATATCTATGCAGAGATTGTGAAATAAAATAGTTTTCTTTAATATAAGTTACATCTACGTAGGTATTACTAAGTAAATACCTAGCCTAGGTTTATTTAAAACTTCATTTGTTCACAGAAGTAAAGTAATAGGCACATAACTGGTTATTAAATATTTAGATTAATTCTTCTTACAGAAGACAACCTTAACGGCATCAGAATAGATAAGAGTAATGCGATAGAAAGAGAGGCAAGTTTTAGGTTAATATAGCCCGCTTGGAGTTAGCGGTGTGTGATCTGAATTGCACCTTATTGTGTTGGAGCAAGAGTCGCTATTTATTTAAATGGTATTGCGAAGAGGTCCTTCTGTACTGGTACTATTATGTAATCTGTGGTGTCGGTGGACTTGGACTTGACAATAAAGAACGCATGGTTGAACTATTTTATTGTTCTTAGTAAAGCACACAATAAATCGCTTTAGTATAATAAATTCCCGTGCACCTTCTGAAAAGTCTGAATAATATATTTGAATTTATAAGTAACCTGAAAATAGATCAATCAAAGTAGCCTTAATTCAAATAAGGCTACTTTGATTGGTCTGTTTTTAAACAGTACAAAATTACAAGTGTTAAATTTGGTGAAATTCTCCTATCCAGGAATCAAGTTATATGAAAATTAAAATATGGTAAAAGTCAAGGTACAACGTACCTAACTTAGTTTTTTTTTGTTCCAATGAGAATATTTTTAAAGGTTTATGTCCACCAGTCGATGTTATGGGTATAGTAAGATATAAGTGAACGCTCTGAAACTGTTGGTGGTTAATGCTGACATAATATTTGGTACAAATTGTCGCCTGCGGTATTTCCGGACCAATACGACCTTCAAACCTTCAAGAAAAGAGCGTACTCCTATCTCAAAGGCCGGCAACGCACTTGTGACTCTTGAGTTGCAGATGTGCATGGACGACGGTAGTCACTTACCATCAGGTGACCCGTCTGCTCGTTTGCCCCCTATAATATAAAAAAAAAACATGCAATTCTGAGTATTGTACAACAAGCATGTACCTATGAGAACTCTCCACACAGTCACTAGTCGTTGTTAGAACCTCGTTATCGATACTTGTCTTGTATCTTGTATTTTCTCAGTAAGAATAAGTTATATTTTTGTGACCGCAGCTGGCAGTAAGCTCGCCGTCCACGCGCGATGACATGCGTTTATTCGCGGTAAGCAAGGCGTTAACCATCGAGTGGCTAGACTGCGGTGAGCTCAAGCGAGCTGCGCTCTTTGCAATTATATGTTATCATTGTTAAATGTACCTAAATTGCACGACTTTAAGCTTGCGGGAGCGGTGTCGTATAAGTGAGCTACGACGTTAAAACTCCCAGAAACCCTAATTGTTGTTTACGACTACATGTTTTTCTTTTTACGTGCTATAACTAGGTACTTAGGTATCTTAGCCATAATTTATTCTTAAACTAAAGAAGGGTTTTAGTTTAAAGCCAAAAAGAGAGAATAGGAAGAAAAATAATACACCAATGCTCATATACAAAATATTTTGATTTGTCTTCAATCATTATTAGGATATCATCTAAGAATTGTGCAGAAGTTACGATATTCTCTTGGTATCTTGCCCAACTGAGATACCAAATTGTACACATTGCATGGGCGTAGCAGCCTACAGTCCTCTTACAAACAATACAATACAAAACCGAATTTCGTCCTCTGCAACAGCTGTCAACTAATATATAAACATAACGTTTTCCAACTTATATGTCGGGCTTGTATACATCTTCGTAATAGCCAGGATAAATTTGAAGCATACTTCTACGATAAGCCCATCAATTTTGTGTATATGTTCGCCTAAATAGGACCGTGCCTGCTTTAATTGACAGGTACCATAATCATATAATATGACCACTAGAAAAAACACATTCAAATTATAATTTAGTGCTGTTATTGGTTTAAAAACAGCCCTACGTCGATTATGTTTGTTAGTAATTACTCATTAAACTGCCAGGGAAATCCAATGTTTCGATAACTAAAGCCAATTATTTTGTGGCACATAATATTTATATACATTAAATAGCGTTTTCCTTGTTACTACAGGAACTCTGTAACGTTCAGTGTTCTTGTATGAAACACCATCTCTCATCATTTGTTGGTTCATAAGCCTGCACTGCTGGTTGACCAATGGGAACTTCTGATGTTTGTGGTAGCACCAAGGGTACATGAATTGACTTCTGATGGAACAGGAAAATCTAACAGTTGGGATTGTACCGAGGGTTCATGCGGGTTGTTGGCACGGTATCCGTCTTATTGATCAACAGAAGTATCAACTGATGATAGCAGTGGGTTGCTCTTCGAGTAAGGTAAGGAACCAGTTAACCATATGAATAGCAGCTCGGTCCTCTAGTATCCAACAAGAATAGCATATCTAATCTGCCTAACCCACCTGAAACAAATGATTATATGTAACAAGGTACTTGACCTGTAATTGAGATATTTTTAATATTTTAAGATATAAAAGTGAATCTAGTATCATACATCTATGATCATAGTACTACTATTAAGTGATATGTATGAAATTCATATACTAATGTGATATCAAATGTGTCTATGCACCAAAAGGGTAAAAGTATACTTTAAATTACAATATGAATTAATTAAGTATAAAATCTCTGCATTTATCGAGTTCGAAAATAGACCTTATATTTTTCAGTATGTAGTAAAAGGGACTAATTAAAAAAAAGTTGCAGTCGGTAAAAGCTATTATACTCTATCCATTCCTTTATTTTCTTTTGAAAGTTCGATATAAGTAGTCAATTAGTGATAACCAAAAATGTTGCCGATTAGATTAAAAATAATTGTTTTTATATAAGGGAAAAGTAAAAAGATAATATTATTACAAGAGACGCAAGTGACGAATCTAGCGTATCGTGTTCATTAGTCTAATATAAACTTTCAATAATTTTAAAGTTATTTATTGCAAATATTATTAAATATAACTGATAGTAAATAATAAAATTCATAACTGTGGATGAAAGACTTTTAAAATGATTTAGACTTAGTTAATATCAATATTTGATATGCAATAGTAGAAACGTTTGTTCTCACCCCTACGTACAAAATAGAACGTGACTCTTTTTATTGCGTGTAACACAAAATTAGATATAAAATTTGATAGTTTATGTAAATTAGCTCAATACTCAAGACATAAAAGATTATTTATTTTTTGCTTATTAGTTCTTGTCGTCGGTTTAATTTTTTGTTAAAAACTTTTTCTAACAGCTCTAGTATAGTTCAATTTTACAAAGTGGCACATTTAGGTTCTCAAGCAACTGACAAAAAAAAAAAAAAGGAATAGACAGAGTATAAAAAGGAATGTTTTCGTATTAAAATATGTTATAATCGACACATGGCTAGTAAGGTGTCGTGTCAAACCAATCAATCAAATCATGTTGATAAATGGCCTATCCTATAACAGCTCTCACGTCCGTAGAATCCTGAACACAAATGTCACTTGTTTAGGGTTCCGTACCCGAAGAGTAACCAACGGGACCCCATTAATCCTCCGCTGTCCGTCTATCTATCAGCGGGCTGTATCTCATGATTCGTAATAGGTAGACAGTTGAAATTTTCACAGAATGTGTATTTCTGTTGCGCTGCTATACTAGAAACGTGTTTTTTGCTCGATCTTAATAATGGCAACAAGTAGACGCTTGAAATGCTCACAGTTTATATTGCTATAATACAAAATTATTTAAAAAGTACCTACATAGTATTAAATCTTGTATGATGTATGGAACCCTTCATGTGCGAGTCCGTGTCGGACTTGGCTGGTTTTTTTCACTTTACAAATATTTCATTCTCGCTTAAGTTAAATTTGAATATTCTATTAGTTAATAAAAATATACAGTGAAAGAGTTAAACTCAAAAAAAGTTAGGGAGAATATTATAATATACTAATTGAACAGAATTTTAATAATAATAAAACGTGTCAGTCAGTACCTAATCACATTATTTTATGTTCAACTTTAATGTTGGCTCTTCTGAACTCAAATACTCGCAAAGACTTGATCGAAACTGTTCTTAGCTAATTTAAGTAAATTTGTTCAGCCGTTCGAAGACCACAAGCTTTTTTCTAATCGTTGAAGGAAATTTTGAGTCGAAGGTATTTTAAACCTTTAATTTATGCTTGTTGTATTGTCTACTCTGTGCACTGACTGTGCGTCATAGTTTTATGCCGAGGTTAGATTATACAATTACCGTTCCTGCTACCATTTATAACATGATTCATGGATATCGATGACTAATGTATCTCCTTTTATTAACTCGTTCTCTCAATTTGTCATAACTAACATCAATTAAGGTTCATTTTCGTTTTCGATCTTAATCATTCGGTGTTATATCATCATTCTCAACAATATTTTATAGGCATTCGTACTTAAACAATTATCAATAGGTACAAAAAAAGTGTTATATTGCGGTGCTTTTTGTTTTTTTTAAAAACGTTAATATATTCTAAGTTAAGATTATATTACGGCTCATTGCGCCCTGTGAATTTAAGATTTAAGATTGAAGTGTTACGATTCCTCACACATAAATCTTCTGAATAACGTAAGACATTATCTAGTTACAGAATAGTAGCATATAACTGCATTGACAGTTGTATTAGGTATGCCCTAATAATTTCAGCCTAAGCCTTTATTGCTTCAAGATCTAGAAATTACAGGAATACTTTCAAAACAACCTTAACCAAACATGCAATCTAACCACAAATCGCAAATGATCTATAGAATCGCATTGACTTGCAAGTCACACTCCTTCTTGCTTCTTAGATCACGTAAGGAAATTGTCGGACACAGCTTTTCTGAAATGTTCACAATATCGGTCTGACCATGCAGCATTACCTAATATACTGACAAGAGGTCTAACCACAAGATATCGTTATTTTTTTGCCTTCTGGAATGATGTTTTTTATGCATTCATTATCTGTTTGTAAAAGTGGTGTATCATTGGTGGATGGAGAACGGAATGTACACGAGAAATGCGACTATCGTGGGGTTTAGACTTTTACATTCTATAACTTAACTAAACCAAAAGTTTTCTCTCTACAGAATTATCCACGAGAGTGGATTCACAAATGAAGACTTCAAACAATACCGACCAGTGGTGTACAGCAACACGATTCAGTCGCTCGTCGCCATATTGCGCGCCATGCCCAACCTGGGTATCACCTACGGCAATAGGGATCGAGAGGTAAGCATATAACACCATTTTTATCATAATTGTAGTTCCTTATTTTTTCTACTCAACTAAATATTTTTAGTGCCGTCATGATTTCAGATTTTTCATTCTCTCGTTAATACAGATTTCTTCTGTATATTTTAATTCGATTAAATAAAAAATTTAACCATAAACTATATGCTGTAATGCTATAACTTTAGTTTAGTGTATATATATATTGTTAACCATGTTCACCACGTGTTAGCAAGCATTTATTCGGTTAGTTACTCTTTATTTTTTTTATATCGCCTGAGTAAAGTTAGAAAAAAAAAATCTGTTGGTTGGAGATCGTGATGACGAAATCCAAAAACGACTCTTATATATTATACTAGCAGCGCCCCGCGGTTCCCCCCGTAGGAATATCGGGATAAAAAGTAGCCTATGCGTTAATCCAGGTCTCCAGCTATCTACATACCAAGTTTCATCGCAATCGGTTCAGTGGTTTTCTATCCATCTATCCATCCATCCAAACTTTCACATTTATAATATTAGTGGGATACCTCACATTTATGCAACTTCTTCGTTAATGCAAGAAAGAGACTTCGACTTAGAGATATTTAAGAGTTGTTAAATTTAAAACGTTGCCGTATAAAACGTTCTATCGGTCATTCATTTATTAAAAATCTAATATTAAAGTAACAGTTTCGTTGCGCAAACGATAAACCGCTTCGATTACGTGTTAGCTGTGTTCTATAAATAATGGGCGATCGTCGGCAAAAAATAATGTCTATGGCATCGAAATTCACATCGGGAATAAGTGCTTTCAGTCTTCCGTTTGCCGCTTATGCTGATTACGAAGCAATTTGTGAGAGAAACGGGAATATTATGATACCTATGGAAACACTTCGCTATCGTAAAATGTTTTGATGTTCAATACTCAGCAACAACCTTAATAAAATTAAATGGCCGTATCGCTTTTGTTTTAGTAAAGTATTTTTATTGTACGAACGATAATTAAATGTAGATCCTATTTCAGCGAAATACGTATAATCGGAATGGAAGTTTTAAACCACCAAATAGCTTTTATATTTACGAGGGCTTGTTCGATTCCGTGAAACGTTTGCTGCATGTAGATCAATATAGTGTATTCCTTATTCATGAGAGTGTTTGGCAACTGCATACTGTACTACAGCTTATTGCATTATTTCTTAGGAATTGTGGACGAAAACAAAACTACGTTATTGTAAAAGCTTTCTGTTTTATCAACATATACATTACAAAAAAAAATGTGTTTAGAGCAAAACCTATCGAACTCTATCATGTATTATCGCCGTTTATTATTTTTTCGATTGTAAGTATTAACAATAAAAGTACAAGTAGCTGTGATTGCGTTACTCGATCATTTCAGTATAAAAATAGATTAAAAATAAGGTATCTTTATAAATGATATGTTTACTTATTATAAATGAAAGCAAAACATGTTAAAATCTCGAAGGGATCCTTCATTGTCTACGCTGTTATCGTTGCAGTACGTTTGGTATGATAGATAAGATAATCTTAGTTCCGTCCTCTCTGTTACACAACAAGAATAAGACGCTCTTCTGAAACTGTAATTAATTCTGTCGTCAGAGTTGTAACGCAATATTCACTGGATCGTAAACGGATCTTAAAGTCCCTAAATGTAATGACCATTAAAAATTTTAACCGTACTATTCAAGCAGTAAATCATGATGGAACATTGTTAAGTTACAAATATGAATTCAATAGAGTCCCATGAACTAGTGCACCTATTTAAAAAACCTTATTACAAAATTTCACCTGTTGAAAAGGTAGGTATTTTATTCCAAATGGACATAATATATATGCTATTATTTATAGACAATTGCCAATTGTCAGGGCGAACAGCTAGTTACTTATAGACATAGTATGGGACAGTTTTGCTAGGGTCGATGCAACTGAAAACGAATCATGGTCTGCTTCGTTTCGAATAATCAATAATTAATTGAATATATAAGCAATGTAGAATCGGATCGTAAACCTACTTTAAACACCTTAGCTGCTTACACTAATTAATGTTGCCTACTAAACCGTCATCATATTCAACAGTTTAATGAGAGTATCTAAAAGATGAGTAAATCTCTACAGGGGAATTTATTTGACATGTCGGACAATCGGACAATAAAATATGCTTACAATAAAATATAAAAATACGAGGGATGATTCAATAGCAGTGGTAATGAATATGTAAAACATATTGAGGACTTCAAATTAAATTTGTCACCATAATCTATAACAAGTCCATACATTTGATATATCTTTTCTCTAAAGCTTGAATTGCTTTTAAAATAATAATTAGTTAGATCCTCGAAAAAAGCCTCCACCGCGGCCATCGCCTATTCACTATTATCCATACCTTGAGCCTGGGAAATTTTGGTCCATATCTAAAGAATAGGATTTGTGATCGAGCAATTCGAACCAAGATTCTTGAATGGCAGTGCATTGACTTGGTAAAACAGGACTGTTGCTCGCAGTTCGCCTAGTCTCTAGTCTTTGATATCCTCCTTGGACAGCATTACATGAACTGGTTATAGTGGCGTCCTTTTCCAGGTAATAAATCCCTATGATTTACACAGTATTCCAAGAGAAGAACGCAATAAGCTTTCACTTTAGCGCTTTAGCTTTAGCGGGGAAACTCGCGCAGTTGAACTGCAACCTTTTATCTACATTTTATCAATTTTATATAAATACAATATTCACTGCCAGACTTGCAAATCAGAAATTATGTCTGAACAATCGATCAGTTGTTATTAATTCCTGCGACGTGACGCGGTTTCTTTCTACTGTTCTGATATTAGTTTACGTAATGAGATTGATGATACGCTGTGTCGCTACAGTGCATGTCACCGGAGTAATCTCGTACACCTATCTTCTTATCACAATGGAGGACGTTATGAAAGCGGAGCGTTGGTTTGTGCTTTGCATCGTGACAGTCCTATCTGGTAGGTACGAGCGTGTTAAAACAAAAACTAAGTACATGCACGTATCATGTGAGGTTTTTCACTCCATTTTAATCAGTGATGTCATTGTACGTAATATTTTCATATCTACATTTCTATCTGCGTTATGCCTGAAGAAGAAATGAACAAAATGTGACAGTTTTACCGCAAAGTAATAGTTATGCATTTTATTTATTTAAACTAGATATGTCCTCGTAGTCGGCCATAATAAATCTGCTACATATAACCTTCAAGTATTTCAAATTTTTAAGTGCGCAAAATTTGCTTAAAAATGGGTACGAAGAAATCTCTTCATGTATTAATATATAGGTAAATATCGCTATGTTTTAGTTAGCAACAGTTGCAGCGCAAGTAAGGTGAGGTTCTGAATGACCGGGCATCAGTACTCATGTGCGGCTAGCGCAGCGCATGCGCCCTGCTAGAACCAACACCCGACGTAATTAGAACATCCTTTAAAAAACCTCTGCAGACACTAACACCAGCCGCATGACTTATTTATTTCAAAGCATGACATTTCATGCCGCAATGCTGCTAAAATGAACTTCATACAACTCTTAACTTTTCAAAATTTTAATGATCTTCTAAATTTTATATGAGGAATTGTTTCAAAGTTCAACTCTTTACTTATTTATACTGTGATCGTTTAACATAACTAAAAGCATTCAGGTATTTATAGAACCGGCTTTACACCCCGGTCAAAAACCCCGGGTTTGCTTTTCTGTAGGTTCTTATTAGTTTCGGAGATTTTTTCAATTGGTAGCGAGTGGATCGCGGAACAAAAACGTACTGTTCTCTGAGACGGGCTCGCTACGTGGATTACTAATCGGATTAGCGTATGTTCCGAAGATGCTGGGTCACTAAACTCTCATTGAGAAGATATTGCGCTCCGACACGATTTGTTATAACGAACAGCACGCCTCTATTGGCTGTCCTAGTTGAGCAATAATACATTTTAAGCAGCATGAATAAAGGTAGAGCATTATATTGTATGTAATTGTATCGTTCAATTTCAGACAGACGAGGGTAGGGCACTGGAATTTCTGTTCAATTAGAAGCTAACCAACATGGATAGTACCTCTACCCTAGAGAACATGCGATTAAACAACACTACTGGTATACTGTTTTGTTTCTGCTCATAATATGTAGGATGGACGGAGGTAGATTATAACTCTCAACCATTTACAGTCACTGATTGAACTGTGTGCTTTTTGCCGCTTTGGTATATAAGAAAAAAAATATGCAACAATGAAACGAAATTACTTTAGCCATGCTCCGTAAGGAGTACATTACCTGAAATGAGAATATTCTCATTTCAGAAAATGTACTCCTTACCGAGCTTACCTAAAAACATCGTCACGATATACCCGGAGTAATGAAGCGTCGACACCTCTTTCTGTGGTTTGGAGATACTGATGCTCCGGCTGATATTCTGCCGATGCGAGAGTCACAGGGACAGAGGCGCATCCCGTAACCCTGACGCGTAACGACGGGATCGGTGGCTGTTTGGGGTTATGAGGAAGACAGGTACAAAGCGGGGCGGCGTGTGTCCCTGTCTCTGGATATTTTCGGAGACATTAGATAATGTCTGGCCCATAGCTCCGCCTGACAGGAACTTTGGGGCTAGGAGCAAGAAAACCTCTGTACAAAAACTTCGAACGCCATGCATGTGCTTTCTACCCTACTCTAGTAGATATAGATAAATCTAAAATAAATATAGATAAAGATCTAGTAGATATAGAAAAAAAAAGTAGTACACTCGAGTCTCCGCATGCTTTGGCCTCCTCCAACTATAATGTTTTTTCTTTAGAAGTAATTGCCAAACGAATTAGGCGAAGAACCTATTTTTTGTTGCAATTTCCAATACTTGTCTGGATTCGCTGCGTTGCTAAGTTTTTTAGAATGGATGCGGGCTTGACATTGGCTTCATAACGTCATTACCAGTACTTTTGAAAGACATTATTTGTAAGTTCCTAACTAGGTGGCACCCATGGAGTTTTGTTGTGACTGACTCGGTATAACAGTGCAGAGGTCGCAGTTGTGTCTGAAATTAAATATAAAAGTATTAAATATAAATTTAGCTTCATGTAAAAAATAATTGATTGACTTCTATGGAAGATGGACAATGGTTAGAAGTTCAGTGAACGTTAATGAATTTGGAATGGCGACCTTTGTCTAGCCTTTCTCTAAATTACTTATTCAATGGTATTTAGGCCACTAATATAGTTACTAGCTTATAAGTAACTAACGTACCATTTAAAGACTAACTTACAATGGGTAATGGTTTGTTATTATTTAATGAGTAAAATACCAATTTATCTATAAAATTTCTAATCGATTCTCTAATCGACAATAATCCTTACTGATATTATAAATGCGAAAGTAACTATCTGTCGCCCTTTCACGACAAAACTACTGAACCGATTTAAATGAAATTTGGTACACAGATTGTCTAGAGCCTGAGAAAGGACATAGGCTAGAGTGTGGAGGTGTTCAATGCTTATTATACAAAAAGTAGCTTACATATGGCGTTTATTGAAGGTGACAAAATAGGGAATCAAAGTTTATATGGGAGAGATATAAAAATTCAAGGAATAAAATTGTGGGACAGACCAACGACCAAAAGCATGTCAAATGTTGAAGGTGATCTTTTCGAGTATTAAATATGAAAGGAACAGCAAAGGGAAAACATGGATTAATTCCCCGTAATCCAAAAATCCGACCGATTTGCCATTCCAGTTGAAGAGAGTACTAACAGTTCCCCTGAACTGTTAGTACTAGTGTATATTTGGAATACAATTATTTGTCCTAGGTGGGAATCGAACCCTCTGGCTCAGTAGTCACTAACCACTAGACCAAAAGTAACTTACGAGTACATTACTTCTCCTCAAAAGATGGAAGAGATGAAGAAAATTTTTTTATCACAAATTCTACGCAGACGAAGTCGTGGGTACTAGCTAGTTTTCGATAATTATGAGGAAATAATGTAAAATAAAATTATGTATACCCTATCAAGTTGCATTGAAAATACATGGTGATAAAAACGAACGGTGGACAACGGAATGTAGAAATCAAAGGAACAAAGGGCGCGTCATGTTCATCGGCTTACTGTTATGTTACTTATTTTACTTAGTTACTTGTTATGGAAATTAGATTTTTACCACGTTTATATAAACTCACTTTTTAGTGTATGACTTACCAAATTTCATTCAAACACTAGAGTTGAAATTAAATTTAATTTCCTGACTAATTTCAAATATAATCTATAAGGTAACAAATAAAATTAATGAAATAATATAATAAAACTTAGCCGCCAGAAATTATTAATATCCACATATACCATATTATACAGATATCGATTACAATAAGCGTCATCCGGTTGTGATCTGCAAGGTAATTTTCCTCAAATGTCAATTTATCCTACTGTCGGCATCTCCAAATGTTTGTTTATTGGATTTATTTATTATTTACTATATAAATAGTTGCCAAAATGTGGATATTTAATTATAATCTTGGAGACTTCCAAGCGTAACGTAACGCCTGACGACACAGTTTTGATGCAACTTTAATTAGTTCCCCGACATCTATTCATGTAAAACATTGCATATTTATAACCATTGGTGAAACGGAAAGTTTTAACAAAGGAAAAAAATATTACGTCATAATACGGGCGCAAAAGTTAAAAAACCGGCCAAGTGCGAGTCGGACTCGAAATGTTCCGCACCATCGTACAAGATTTAAGAATATAAGCCAAAAAAAATCGTCTAAAAAATGATTTTTATTATTTGTTGTTATAGCCGCAACAGATATACACAATCAGTGAAAATTTCAACTGTTACGGACCATGAGATATAGCCCGCTGACAGACAGACAGACGGACAGCGGAGGCTTAGGAATAGGATCCCGTTTGTTTCCCTTTGGGTACGGAACCTTAAAAAAGGAGCGCAGGGCCGTAGGTAACCATGTCTTCAGTCTCCACTTTGTAATGCGTTGCCTCTCATGATATTAGTACATATGGAGGCTTACTTACTGAGCCTATCGCCTAAGAGAACTTATTTGTCTGAGGATAGCGGTCAGTAAAAGGTTCGTATTGAAGTCGTCCAGTATGTGCCATGAAATGTTGTGTTGTTAAAAATTGCACGACTGTTTTCAGACTGGAGAAGTAGTAGAGACGTCAGGAAGACAATACACTATGCCCAGCCCCAGAATGATTTCTAGTAATTTACATAGTACACATACACTCACGCCTGTATTCCCTAAGGGGGCTAGATGGAGGCATATTAAACACCCACATTTTGCCGACTGCATTGTAACGATATGTTTTTTTTTTTACTTCACACATCTCACACACGGCCGTCTGATCCCAAACTAGGCAGAGCCTGTACTATGGTAACCAGACTGCTGATAAACATACTTATATATTTCTAAATACATACATATTATAGATAAATAACACCCAGATACAGAACAAATGATCATGCTCATCACACAATTATTTGTTCTGGGTGGGAATCGAACCCACGACCTCTGGCTCAGCAGTCAGGGTCACTAACCACTAGACCAACAGGCCAGTCATTCTGTCATTTCAGTTTATTCTGGACCATTTTAAATGCTTATATTTCTGGATGGATTGAGTAAATTACTTACCATATTTTTGTTTTGCAGAAGAGGTTTCAACGTTTGTTTTGTAAACATATAAACAGACACAAATTCCAAAAAAAATTGTAGGAATGTTAGAGGACAACCAAATGAAATCTTCATTTGGTTGTCCTCTAACATTCCTACAATTTTTTTTTAAATATTTTTGATGCACCTACAAAACGCAATTCCTACAGATTTATTATTAATATACATAATGATGTATATGTAGATTGTATTGTTTCTATTAAATTATAATGAATACACATAATTACACTACAAATATTTACTTATAGGTATAAGATGTATGTGTATATTACGCACGGGTGGCGTAATGGTTTAAATGGTCGCCTCGCCACTATGCCTAGCCGAATGTTCTGGGTTCAAATCCCACAAAAAATTGTGTGATTCACAAATAGTTGTCCCGAGTCTGGGTGTTCCTTGTATCCGTTTGTTTAAATGTTTGTGACGCCCCACGTGACAAAAGAATATTCCTAATGCGTGTGTTCTATGCTAATAATATCTAAAAAATAAATGACCATTTGACGTTATTACCAGTTAGTATTACTTGATACCAACAGATGATGTTGTTACGTGTTGTATAAATTTTTCTTGAAAATTCTGAATTATTTTTTGTATGGATACAGAGCATCAATTGTGATCAATCAAATACTAAATGTTACGCCGAATTATACACAATAATTTTGCATAATACGTTGCCTCGATTATTTTGGACTTTTTACGTGAAGCAACCAAACAGACAAACTCGACGTCTACAGATTTTTATACATATAAATATAGAAGAAAGAAGATTACGTGACAATACAATAACTTTCATCCCCGCTCTCATGGAAACCGTCTTGAAATTCGGGATAAAAAGTGTCCTATGTCCTAACCTCGTAGTATAAACTCAAATCATGCTACGTTTCTTTAGAATCAGTTCAGTAGGTTCAGCGTGATGCACGGCCATGGTACAGACAGACAGACAAAAATGAAATAAAATATAGTTTTGGCTTCAGTATAAAATATTTCAAAATATTTTCAATGTACAGAATTGGACTTGTTACAGTTTAATTATAAGTATAGATGTTGAGGTACATACTAAAAAACGAGTATCCATTTATTTTTATGAGATAAAGTTAACATGCATGCATATTAGCTTTAAATACTTTCAACCTGTTAATATTAAATACTTACAAAACTAGAAGTATAATACTTTTAATCTTTCTAGTTAACTATTTAATAACTTTTGTGAAAAGGTGTTCATTGTGACAGGTGTGAACGGGTTACATTTTAAATGATTTTAAAACACATGACGTACAATTCTACTATTTTAAGTATTCATATTTCGCCCGCAAAAAGAACTCTCTTCATTCGCTAATCTATATTTTTTCTGAAGTTAGGATAATTTTTGCTATTTTTAGGCTAAGTTACATTTTTGACTACATTGGCCATTTGCCTATGTGGCAGCATGTCCATGTAGTCAAAAATGTAACTTACATATTTGTCTTTTAAATTAATACTTATTTTAGTAACGACTTAACGCACACCTACTTTTACATTAGTAATGAAAAATAATTGACTATGATCACTTGTTGCAGAGCGATGGCAAGATGGTATTTGACGTGATCCAGCGGATGGAGGACACGGAACCGTTTAGCGAGGAGTTACTGGCGGCAATGAAAAGGCTTTGGGCTGACTCCGGTGTCCAGGAGTGTTTTGGCCGCTCTAATGAGTACCAGCTCAATGACTCCGCCAAATAGTGAGTATATATTTTACATAACTTTCACATAGCCTTTTGTAGGTCTACAGTTTTTCATTTGTAACAAAGGTTCCATTATAAAATGTATCTTAGAGATAAAAGAAAATCGTTCAAGAAATGGCCCACAACAGGATGCGCAGCGGGTTATCATATGTCACTTCCTTTCAGAAAATCTTACGCAGGAATTAGGAACCTAAATGAAACAGCAGAAAATAAATAAAATACTAAATGTAATATATACAATAGGCACTGTTTATATTTAAACAATAGAGGAAAAATGCTGATCTAATTTTGTGTTAACATAGCATCACGGTTTTATCTAAACTTAAAATAGAAATATATGAAACTGGCATTTACATAGCACAGTTTTTAAAATCCCTTTCGGCCGCTATGGCAACTAAGTTTCGCAACCAGTTGCGAAAGAGGATTTTATGTTCTTCTTTGGCAACTGGTTGCGATAGAAGAATGTTTTCCTTCCTACGCTACCGGTTGCCTTCCAGGAATAATTTTCTCGCAATCGCAACCGAGTTTCGCAACTAGGTGCCACTAAGGAGATTTTATTCTTTGTATGTAACTTTCTATATTTACAAATTCTTTTATAATAATAAATTTTCTGTGATAAATTACGTCTGCTATATTATATATAAATATGTATATGCCATTGAGGAGAAAAGCAGTCTCAAAAAGGATTAGCTAGGATTACTTTTTGAAAAAAGCTGATGTTTTGACGGGTGAATTTTCGATTGAAAATTAGGGTGCTTTTTCGATATTAAGTCAAAATAAGGTGGAAAAATTAATATTTCAAATCAAATAAATTACAGTGTATTTGGGACATAACAAGGTAAGTTTTCACCAAATTTCGTGAAAAAAAAAAGTGTTTTGTAAAAGATAAAAAAAACCAATAACTTGGTTTTTTTAATCTTTTACATAAATTTTGAGGTTATGTGAAAAAAGTGGAAATCCAAAAGTTGTAGATCTTTTTATTACCTACAACTTTGCCATTTGACTTTTTTCCATAGGACTTGTATTTTTGCCGGAAATCGAGATAAACCGTTTTTTACCCTTAAAACTCACCCCCTTCCCCTTCCCGACCTCGGATCGCTCATAAATTATTTTTCCTTTCATTTTTATAATACTCTCCTCCTTTTCCAATGGGTTAGGTTAGGGTTCTTACTATTCGAGTGGGCAGGGCGGCAGCACGGGACCCTTTCCTTCCGACTGACGCAGGTTCTTTCCGGGCACGGCTGCTTCGGGAAGTACCTGCACTCGGTCGCTAGGAGGGAATTGAGTCCCGCCTGTCACCACTGCGACTGCAGTAAGGACTCGGCTCAGCACACGCTGGCGGTTTGCCAGTTTGGGCGGCGCAGCGTCGGGCCCTCACTGCAGTCATCGGAGTGGATCTCTCGCTACCGGCTGTCATACGCTCCATGGCCGGTAGCGACAGGAATTTTACCGCGGTCGCTACCTTCTGTGAGGAAGTCATCTCGCAGAAGGAGGCGGCGGAAAGGGTTCGGGAGGACGATCTCCACTCGGACCTAATTCGCCGCCGGCGAACCGGGCGACGGAGGCGCGCCTACCAGCGCCTCATGCCGCCCTGAGTGTGGCCGCGGATGGACGGGACGGGTTTTTCCCCTTCACCCGCTATAGTGGCCCCCCGCGAGGAGGCGTCGTCCGCGTGTGCCTGGACGTCGCCTAATTGAGAGATTTTTTCACCCGAAGGTGGTGCCCGCGCTTTTGCGGGCAGGCGCCAGGGGGGGTACGGATGTCTTAATAAAAGCTGTTCCCGGATCCCTCCTACTTAAGGCGCAGTACGGCACACCGTGTGGTTTTAGTCGGTTCGATTCCGACACACCGCCCCACCGAAAACCCCGGTGGGGTGACGGCCCGAGGGGGTTTCCACACGCACAAAAAAAAAAAAAAGAAAGGGTTCTTACTATTATTTTTTTTCGCTTTTTATTATTTTTAAAGGCTTCTACCCTGGTCTATAAGTGAATTAGAAGAAAATCAAATTTCTACGGGCCATTGTTTGGAGATAATTAGTCCTTTTACAATTACATTGTAAATTAAAATGATCATATTACAAATTAATATTTTTGTTATGCATTTGGCTACATTTTAATCTCTACAAAATATTTATTAATGAGACTATATAAAATACATCACAGTATTTTTGTATAAACTAAGGCAAACCCTATAAATATTAAACACTATTTCAACTCCGTCTTTTTAACCAAAAAACCATATTCAAGTTTACACCTGATAAACAGTAACTGACAAACCTAGGAAATGGTTGCTTATTAAGGAAAGTCGCTCTTCTATCGCAACTTCACTTTTTGAAAAATTCTGATTGGCAACCGGTAGCATAGGAAGGAAAAATAATCTTCTATCGCAACCAGTTGACAAGAAAGAATATAAAATCTTCTTTCACAACTGATTGCGAAACTTAGTTGCCATAGCGGCCGAAAGGTTAAAATGTATTTTAAAGTTTATATTATGAACCGTTCATATTATTATTAAAACCTTTGATGAAGGACTACGCATATATTCTAATGTTATACCTTCCTATAACTTGACCAAACATGGTGTACTGTTCTAGTACGTTATGGTGAAGGTTTTTAAACGAACATATATAAAGGAGATCCACCACATTGTATGGGGTATGTACCGAGCTGTACAATGTTAAAACTTAGACCATTTTTTAATACATAAGTGTTTCAGATCAACGTTGAACATTATTTGAATTCGGTAACTAGCGGGTATAATAGATATGTTAGTTTAAAGATTACTCAAAAGTGGCACAGAATGATAACAATAATGGCTTCTCGATCGATTTTAATCAATTTCTTTATTTTCTACATCGTCTCTTACTGCTATATCATCTCTTACTACTATATCATCATAATATACATTATAAAAACGTGGTTGATGCATTTATTTTACTTTGGGACCGTGCCCAACCTAAATACCACTAATACCACAGATAAAATAATAGTGACTTCGTCCAATACCAACAAGCGACTGACTTTTTAAATAAAAAGGCAACGTACCAACATAAAAACAGCTGTTGTCAAATAATATCAACTGCTTTAGCATATATTATATCGATCCATCGATTGCATCTAGTTTTTTTTTTACCAAAGTGAAGAATTATTACACAGTTTTTTTATTTTATCGATTTAAACAATACTTTTCCACTAGCTAATGCGCTATGATAAGATATAAATCTTATCATAGTAAACCGCATATGGTGATTAATATATATATAATTTATTCTTGTACAATCCAGTACCATTTTGGCTCTATCTCCTTGCTTCATAAAATCACAGGTGTGCGATTTAGTTTGAGTACCCACAATTTTTCAATGTTATATGGTGCCCGATTTCTAGTTTTCTATTGGTACCAATGTGACCTCGAAAACTAATTTAGATGTTGCTTCTTTAATTTCTGTGATGTAGCGTAAACCGCAACGGCTCGTTCGGTACATAGGTGGGCGTCACACTGTAGGTTAGTTCGCCATACCGCCACCTCACCTCGTAACGGTGGAATATCTGGTCAAAATTACATTAGTTATAAATTGTATGAATTTAACGGTCATGTGAGGCAATTTATGTAAATGGTTCTAGTCTGATCTGAACTATTTTTATATTATTGAGTAAATCATGTTAGAAAACGGAAGATTAGAAAACAGGCGTAAATCCTACTAATCCTACTAATATTATAAACGTGAAAGTTTGTGAGGATGTATGGATGTTTGTTACACTTTCACGCCAAAACTACTGAACCGATTGCGAGGAAACTTGGTATGTAGATAGCTGGAGACCTGGATTAACATATAGGCTACTTTTATCCCTATATTCCCACGGGATAGGGACTTACGCGGGTGAAACCGCGGGGCGCTGCTAGTATATAATATAACAAAAGAACTTCAATAGAATAAGATCTTTGTTCTGTCTTTGCATAACGTTTTCTATGATACACTATTACTACTTGGAGTCGGTGTCATATTTTTCTTTCATGGGTTATAATCATTGCGCCCTTACTTATATACGTACCAACAACATATGTAACGCATAACATGTAAAAATTACGAAGTTAGTCCTGGTTTAGCATAAAAGCAATGTAATTATATAAAGTATAATGTGAATTTGTTGAATTAGTAAATGACATGGCAAATTCCTATATGTACCTTAGCGAGCAAAAGCTGCAGCTCCGCTTCAGCGAATCTCTTTCCTATACACATGCGACGCCCAAAACCGAAAGGAAGGGAAGCGAATGGGTGGATCCCAATTTCCTTCTGTTTGCGCCACACGCCTGCTGCCTTATTGTCGTGTCCCATGGGACATTCCATTGCTTCGCTAACCTGTTCGGTTCGCAGCCATCGCTCTGGCACGTACTCCTTAGGTGATGGGAAGTATCTTTCTTCATTAGATAGAATGTAGTGAGGAAAAACTACATGTGACTGAAACAAAGAAATAACTTAGTGAGAAGGCTTAGTTTAAAATACTTTACTGTATCTAAAGGACGGAGGTTGTAATGTACTAGTTAACATAGAAGATGTCACACAGCGTCGACGCGGTAGGCGCTAGTACATTTCAACCGCGCGCTCACGCCATCTCACCCCGCCCGCTGTCTGCCCCACCCTTAAATAGTCGGTACTTACACCCTTCGGCACTCGATATCCAGATATTATTGAATCTGACTGTATGCATCGTCCATTCCCCAAAATCACTGGTTTAATTCTATAAAAATAAGAAAATTAAATTTAAATTAAAAATAAGCAAACACATCCTATGTGATGTTAAAAAAAAGCTAATCGGAAATACAAATCTCGTCTATATCAGCTGATATAATGAAAAACACGCATTGAAATTGCATTTATAAAATCACTACACAGTATAAAACAAAGTCGCTTTCTCTGTCCCTATATCCCTATGTATGCTTAAATCTTTAAATCTGCGCAACGCATTTTGATGCGGTTTTTTTTAATAGATAGAGTGATTGACGAGGAAGGTTTATATGTATAATAACATCCATTAAATAGTGGAGAAATACTGTTATTTTTGAGGTTTCTAATGTGGTGTCGTAAATAATTACATAACTACTGGATCGATTTTAATCATTTTTTCAGTGAATGACATTGGCTACACACCCGTGTGAAGCCGAAGCGTGCCGCTAGTATTATATAAAACTTAATTTTAAAGTGCACTCCGAAAAACCGTCTAAATAAAACTAAATTGTGAAAACAATATTTTTAAATGCCTCATAGGCATTGTTCAATTCGTGCAAATAGTAATACTTTACATGTTACATGTAAGTGAATGACGTCATCATTACTGCCTACTGCCATTTAACATGTCAGTAATGGATGAACGATCTGCACTAATCGGTGCATGTAGAGCAGTACGCATGTAGCATTAAGAACTTATGTAGTTATTATGTCTTAGCATAACGCGTTCAATGACACAACTGGTTCTGCAGTAAAAAATCAGGGCTTGGTATGTACCCAAACACCAATGTACACCAAAGCATATTCAGTTTGTTAGAGTTGTCTAAGAGTGACAACAAAGATACATACCCTCTGCTGTATCGTATGTACCATTAACAGATGAACCGTAACACTGTATTTTGGTGTACAATAAAGAGTAGGTACTTACTTACTGTCTGAAGTTTCAAATTAAACCCTTATATTTGTATATCAATAATACAATACACCTAAACCTTATTTATGTTTCAAAAAGAGTATACTTATTATATACTTCACTTATATGAAAGTATGTATGCATAGTTCAGGTGCAAAATGTAATCTGACGCTGACCATCATTAGTCACGTTACAACAAGGCGAGACGTTATATCAGGTTTTTATATGTAAAGATTCTTTAGAGGTTGGTGTACTCTTGACAATATGTTATCATTCGATGCATTAACTTGCAGCAATTGTGGAATAATATCTAAGTCCTAATTTTTAACATATTTCTGATTACTAAAGAGAAACATATTTTCTATTTAGAATGTCTCATAAAACAATTTGCAAAACAACGTGGGTAATGTAGGGCGCAAAAAACCATAAAATCTTGTTATAGATGAGTTATAAGTATTACAAAAGACTTCCTAACCTGCATTGCCATTGAAACGAATAGTTTTCGATGATAAACCTACTGACACCTTGAGCTACACAGTGATCCTAGTAGCATTAGGCGTATATTATATATTGTAATTGAAATTAGATCAGATTGAAATATGAGAGTGCGCTGGAACAAGCACTGAACCTGGCCCAAAAATAGTTATAATTGTTGTTCAATAAAATGTAAAAACTTACCGCAGTGATTCCTTTATGCACGCTTTAAGATAAGGCAACCGATCGAGATCCTTACAGTCCATTATTTTGCCTTGAGGAACGTTTTTGTCTAATTCCTTTTGTAGTTTTCTCTGTGCTCGATCGTTATTTGCTAGTAAATACATAGTGCTAGCTGCCGCAGCCGCCGTTGTATCTACACCGACTAGCAGCAGATCCAAAGCCAATATAGCAGCTACTTTTTCTCCAGAGGTTTTAGCTATCTGTGCGCAAATACCTTTATCAGTCAATCTTTTTAAACAGAGTGTTCTGAAGGCATCTAACGCTTTTATATATGTTTTATAAGTAGGAGTAGAATATAACCGCCATAGTGGTGCAGAAAGCTCTAGAACGGGAACACTATGGAAGAAACCGTGTATGCACTTGATTATATCTTTGGCTTCAATATCGTTGTCTTTTAAGCACCCCAATCTAGTACCCAATGCCCAGGCACCCACCGCTAAAACAAAAAGTGTTTAGGCAACAAAATTACCTCATAGTGTAACTTTTATGGTACGGAAAAGCACAATAAAGTTTGCCTTCGCAGCACGTCAAGTAACACTTACATTCAAGGGCCCATTTGTAGAGTTCCGTGAGAAAATCTTTTGGCAGTTCACGATTACTGTCGAGAATGCATTCCATTCTGTAAAAAAAACCATAAGTATGTAAATGCGCTTGGGTTGAATGTTGTTATAGACCATTCTGAAAATATCTATAAAGAAGTCAATAAGATATTTGTCTAAAGTTAGACCTAATTTATCAGGTAACATTTTATGTCTATATTTTTAATTAAAAAAAGACAATTTCGAAAATTTTTATGCGATTTTATGAAATAAGATGATTTATTTTATTACAATTTTTATAAAAAAGCGTTAAATATTCTGGTCAAAAACTACTCAACCGAAACTTTTTTATAGACTTTAGTGTTCCCAACAATGAGTTAAAACACATTGCTTAAAACAAATGCGCAGACACCGTTGTTTAAAACGGGATGTGGTCATTAAACCGAGATTCTACACTTAAATCACTAGACACACAAAGTAGTAGACCACGAAATTTACCTACAGATTGTAAGAAGTATGTCAGATCTGTAAGAAAATGTATCATTAAAACAGTAAAGAAAAACATTGGTAAGACAAGAATATTGTTAATATGACAGATACGTAGAAACTATTTAATATTGAAATTCAAAATTCAATCAATTTCAGAAAATTACGACTATAATTGAAAAATAATGAAATAGAATCTACCTGCTGACAAAATCGTTAGCTACATAATCCAATTCTGGAACCGCAGCTCTCGATGCTTCTGGTGCGATAAGTGCTTTTGAGACTTTTGATCTAAATCTAGACCATGGCTCGCCATGTCTACAGCAAAAATAACAATTAGTTGAAGTAATCTGGTATCTTAAACAATGACATTACTAAAAATATTATCTCGCTTACACTCCTATCAGTCCGGGCTCCTCACCAAAAAAATTATTTCTCAGCTCTTGCTTGTAGTGGCTGAGACATGGCGCTTTCGCTCTATATGGCATTGAGTCTTCTCGTCTGTAGATCTTCGCTGTTTCATCGGCAGAAAACGGGAACACTAAATCAGGGTGCCCAAACAACTTCGCTACTTTAACTGCACCTCCAGTGCCAGCCCAGGCTCTCAGGAACCACAACGTGACATCCAAAGCACGTGTTCGCCACGGGTTTTTACCGAAAGCAAATCGCCATGAGTTTCCGAGTACTGGCAGGGGCCGTGGTCCCGGCATGTAAGTGTAACACCGCGCGCTACTCATCGCTACCGATTTATCAATGGCCAAGCTCAAACCCTAAATCACAAGACAGGGTGCAGTGGGGGTTACCACCAGTATTACTTTTTCAGCGTCGCTGATGTCGTAATATGAGGCATCCGGCGCGTGTTGGCGCAGTACACACGCATGCGTACAAAGAGCGCAGAATTTCTGTCGACGTGGATAATAATCGTTAATGAATAAAGAATTTCGACAATTACTTAAAAATATCTCTTGAACAAAGATAAAATAATATTTAATGAGACATAAGCGCTGACTGCGTTAAAAATAGTATTTAATATATATATATTGATATATATAAATTTGCAAGTGCTACTTTTAATGTTATTTATTTGAATCTAAAAAAAAAAAATATGCTATAATATAAATATAATTTGAATTTTAGAAAAGGTAATTGCAGCAAAACTTTCATAGCCCCACCATGTATGTTTTGTTTATTTGTTCGTGCAAATAAACTTACATATTTTGTTTGTAATTTGAAATTAGATTTGTTAGAATTAGATTGTTGTTTAAACGTTTTAAATTAGATTAACGATTAGCTATTTATTTCCCACATCTTAATTTTTATAAGGTAATTAGTAAAATAAATTATTCTACGGTGAAGTTACATTTAGTTTTTAGTTTTTGTCCAAACTGTAGCATCAAGTGTTTTTGAACTGGCATAAAATAAAATGCCATACATAATGATTATACCCTATATCACTCCCACAACTGCAACAAATCTAATGAGACCTTATTTGTGAAATCCAATAAACGATTAAGGCTACATACGTTCGAAAATCAAAAATAGCTGGCTGTCCAGGTGTTGAAGAAACTGTTACTGTAAGTGTTTTTTGCATACTTGAGTACACAAAAATAATTGGACACGAATAGTAGTATATGTAACTAATGGTTTAGTATCGCGGAACAAAGATAAGTGTTATGACATCTTTTAGCGTATACTTGTTAGAAAGGAAAATGCAAGTCATCGCTTGAATAGGGCTAACTGAATCTGCAACTATTTCGTAAACTTTTTCTCTCCAACTTTGTGTGTGTAGTGTTTAGAGCGATGCCTGAAATACTGCTTGAAAGGTTAAATGAGGTAACTACCTACTCCTTACGCGTGCATCAAGAGTTAATTAAAGTCTGATACTTAATCACTTTATTAGTCGTAATTGTAAATATCAATATGTATATCGTATCGTGGTAATTCTACATTTTAATAATAATTTAATTAGATGCTGATGTATGAAGTCGTGTCATCATGTTTTCAATTTTGTCAATCCCTCGATGGAAGAGGGGAGCGCCTACGCCGATTGATTCGTCCGGTCTCTGCGAACACATATTCATTTGTATTTGTTCCGGAATTACATAATTTAAATACTGTTGTTATATGCAGCCATGGTATAATTCATAAATCATAACCATTTATAACCAAGAGAACTCTTACCCTTCAAGGCATGAAATTAGTCCATTCATAAGAAATCAGTAATCATTACGTCAGTAACACGATATGGATAGTCGTTTTGTGATGTATGATTGAATCGCGGTCGGCGGATGCTCTTGCAGCAAGACAAGGAACGCTTTGTAAGGGAACGGTTCAATGTACCTCTCTGAACGCCACGTACCAGTCGAGAGAAAAATCCCGAATATATACTACTAATCTAGCTAATCAGATTTTTATATTGCCAGTTGGGGTTTATGTTAAGGAACTAATAGATGAATTGGTGAATCATGAATATGTCGTACAGCATGTCCTTAAGTAAACAGCAATGTAGTAATAATTTCTTGCAATAATTTGATCCATCATACTTAACCGTAGCTCCGCAAGCGACTCAGATCAATAGGCGAAAAATTGCATCTTTTATTTTACATTACCGATCCCTTGCGGAAATAATAATACAGTGTGCAATTTCTCAATTCTCAATCATTGTTACCTACTGTTACAACTAGTACACGATAAACATCAATCTTGACAGTTACTGGACGAGTTTAATCTTCTATAATATTAAAATGAATCGCTGAATGTGTTACTAAGCGCAAATATCGAGAACAGCTAAACCGATTTCGCTAATTTTTTTTTTAGAATATTCCTTGAAGTACGACGATGGTTTTTACGCAGAGAAAATTAAAAAATTGCGTGAAAAAGTCTAAAAAAATCACTTTTCTATACTTCCATACAAACAAAACGAGAACGACGACGTAGTAATACTTAAAAGTCAATTTGAACTCTAATACCATACTATTAAGTTCAAGTATTAGTGGAGAGGTGCCGGAAAGGCAAAACAATTGAGTGACGTTAGTATCGTATATTAGATTTAAAAAATGTAGAATAATCTCAGTAATGGAAAAGGATTGACATATATATTGGTTGTCAAATATTTATGTCCGTTCAGAAATTTATTTTGTGTAAACTAAGGAAAACATATCAAGCTACAGGGTAAAAAATAAATTAAACCCGTGCGAAGCCGGGGCGGTTCGCTAGTAATCAATACAAATTAAAAATATATATTAAGCTCATACAGTTATTTGCACGATACCTATACCTTGAAATCAGTTTATAAAATTTTTCTCTGTCTATGTGTTTGTTTCCACGAGACTTTCACTAGGAGATAGCTGGATTTAGAAGGAGTAACTTAGGTTACTTTTATTTTGGAAAAAGTAATAGGGTTGCGCGGATTATATAAACATGTACACGCGAGCGAAGCCGCGCGGGAACTGCTAGTAAATTAATATGTTTGTAGCTCATCCAATATCCTTGTGTATAATAATTACATACTCGCACTACTTAACTGAAACACCATCTATGTACTCAAATTATTTTCTAACATATCCTTCGTAACCTATAATCTTGTCAACGTGTTATCAATACATCAATACAAATAAATAAAATTGAAATGTCTGTTTGTAACGTCAAAATAATAGTTTTTATTTGCACGATCACCTACCTATGCCTAAAAATCAGATTTTAAATTTTTTGTCTGTCTGTCTGTTTGTTTCGCTAATGTCCGGAACGCGTGGATCGATTTTCACGGGACTTTCACTGGCAGATACCTGGTTTTATAAGAAGTAACTTAGCTACTTTTATTTTGGAAAAAAATAAGGTTCCGCGCAAATTAGGTATATAAATATGTACACGCGAGCGAAGCCGCGCGGGAACTGTTAATTATAAATATGATGTTTAATAAAATCAATGTTTATATATATTTAAATTTCAAGTCACGTTATGAGAACCTACTGCTTATGAATTGAATTACAGATTACAATTCAATCATGAACATATTTATAGTAATGACACTTTGTTTTATTAATTACCTCTCGTAATAAGTGAGCTAGACAAAAGGTTTGTTATGTTAATATTGCCACAGATTCAATATTGATTGTAGCAGTATCATAACCAACGGATTTATATAATAGTAGGTAGGTAGGGCATATTTCTACTCAGTTTAAAGAATAATTATTAACCGACGAAAAAAAAGGAGGTTCTCAGTTCGACCGTATATATATATATATATATATATATATATATATTTTTTTATGTATGTTCAGCCCTCACTCCGTTGTTTATGAACCGATTTTGATTATTCTTTTTTTGTTGGATAGGGTATACCTCAAGGGTGGTCCCATGTCAAGGAAGTCAGGATCTGATGATGGGATCCTGATTAAATTGAGAGAAACCTTTAAAAATTGTAGGAACGAATAGTGTTTCTGTTTACTTTTTATTACTTACTCAGGTCTTATTTGGCGCCGACTCAAAATTAGTTTATATAAAATTTGATAGTTTATGTAAATAAGCTCAATATTTGAGACTTAAAGTTTATTTATTTTTTGCTTTTTAGTTCTTTTCGTCGGTTTAATTTTTTGTTAAAAAGATTTTTATAAGAGTAGCATTCAATCACACATTACGGAATCACTATAGTTTTTGTAAATAAGCAATATGTACATTCTCTCTACACTTTTTATGGTTTATATTATTATTTTATTATTATTCTAGCTGCGCCCCGCGGTTTCACCCGCGTAAGTCCCTCGTTAAGTTTTTTAAAAGTTTTCTAATTTTCCGTGCAACTTTATTATTTTTTTCTTTCATAAAAACCTTCTCCTGACAATAACAAATACAAAAAAAAAGAATTAGTGAAATCGGTCCAGTCGTTCACGCGCGATGCCGTGACCAAGAGAAATAGGGATTCATTTTAATGTATACCTTGATATAGATAATGTTATAATTTTTTACTTTAAATCAAAATTTGATTTTATACACTTCAGGGGCGCAGCCTTAGCTTGTTTCTGTAGTTTTAGTGCCTTTTTCAAGCAATTGTGTTTTATTAAAAAAAAAATGGGTTTACAACCTGAGACTGCTCGCTCGCAAATAAGCGAAACCTATAAGAATAGGCAGCAATTAGTCTACTGCAAATATAAATGTTCATGTCCCAATGATTTTTTCAGCTAACACTTAAAGCAATTGAAATTATATCAACAGTTTGCAAGTATTGCAACCACCACCCACGTCGCCTGTAGCGAGTGGTGCGAGGAACTAGTGGCGACGGATTTATGCTCCGATCGTATGACGTTGACGCTAATTCCGGAAGCATTTTACAGCGCCACCAGCTGCTCAGACCCTGAACTACGCCGATCTAACACCTAATAAGCCACTATTCACGGTAATGTGTCACTAGTGACGTTTATTGATATTGTCACACAGTAGCGTTTGCTTCTAAGTTACAACTGATTATTATTCACCCCAACGCAAACAAAAACTCAGAGGGTTGATTTCTGCTTGTTCTTATCGTACATATATTTATTACATATTTTTTTCCCACGTCGCATTTATCCTGCTGACAAATGTTTCGTGTTCTGAACACACAAAACTATTTGTAAGTCCAAACTAGACGTAGAGATCTGGATTTAAAGAAACGACTTTTAATATATTGTGTTTTTTTTAATATTAAATATTTGTAATATCGGGTGCCCTTCCATCAGTTTCCGTCATGATGCATAAATGACATGCGGTTAACGCTGTACAAAATTGTGCGCATGACGCGAACCCGTCATCGCGCGGGTGCGTCAGTGGCGGCGGCTTGTAGCGCGTAGCTATCGAAAGGGCTCGGCGGTGCGGCGTGCGGCGGCGCGTTGTTGTATTGATCGTCGGACCTGTTGCCGGGCGCCCTCGGCCTGCGCCCGACGCCGCAACACCATACATGGATTTTATGCATTGCCCAGTCTACAATTGGCACAAGGATATTATCATCGTACACTTCTATGTTACCTACTTCATTGTATATTAGTACAGCTTGCTTTATGGTACAATTAAAAAAAAACACATATAATAATAATATATTTGACGAACCGAATTAAAAAGAAAAGTAAAAAAGAATTCCACAATCTACCTCCTGGCTTCAGCATCAGACTATTACCCACCAATACGAATCGTATAAGACCAAACTCAGAGGTTTACTAGTAGCCACTGAACAGTTCCACTAACCACTCCATCCACAGATCAACTCCGAGATGCCAAATTATAGTATTGTCATCCAAACTACATATACACACAAAGTTTAATTTCGATTAGACAATAGGGTATATGACTGTCAAGTCAAATCAGTACCTTTTTAGTAAACGTCAAAACGGTAGCTTCCGTACATTTTTGTATGGAATACTAAGGCGTGACGTCACACCTTAGTATTGTCAAATCATTTACTATTAATGTTAATTTAACAATTATAAATGAACCAGTTATAAATGAATGGTAATTATAACCTAAATTAAAAAGTTAAATTAAAAAATAAAACTGGAAGACAATTTTCACAGTATTTTAAGTTATTTTATTGCGACCAACTACCGACTACCGACCAATTACTGACCTTCAAGATTACACATACACAAGTGAACCTAATAAAAGCATGTTAAAAAGCAGACCCTCAATAAGATTATGGATTTGATTTTTCAATGAAACCTGGGCTTTTAAAGTATATTTATTACATACTAGCTGCCCCGACAGACGTCCTGTCTTAACGTCTTAACTATGAATATTAAACATGCTATGGCAACTTGGAACATAAAAGAATTGCACTTTTTTTATTGAGTCCAGTGCCATCCCAAGGATAGATACCGGAACTAAAATTACTGTGTTACAATATTTAAATTTATGATTTGTATGACGGTAAATTTATTACCCTCAAATGTATTACGATTTAAAATTCGTAAATAATAATATTCATTTGTAAATAACAAAATATTGCATATTAAATATCTAAAACCACTTTAAATTCTATACAAACAACAATTTGTTCACCAACACACAATAATATTAATTAAAAATACAATCGTAACAATTTTTTTTTTTTAATATTTGGAACTTATTAATATAAGGGTGGCAACACTTCACTTATATTGCAAATGGCTGCGTATGAGTACCGATTGCCGGTTTCTTGTGCTTTTCTTTTTGCAATATAAGTTTTGGTTTGAATATAAAAATCGGAGATTAGTCATAAACATACATTAATTAGCTAAAGTATAAAATTCTCATGTTAGAACCAATAAAACAAGAAACAGCTAACAACAAAACACATACATACACCGTCTAAGTAGGTACATATATATTGTTCAATTGTATATATATATACCTATAGATATGTATATTATATTAGTTTTCGGTATCTGACCACTAGGCAGAGTTTTGTGTTGTCAATAAAAAGAAGCAGAGCTGCCTGTCTATATCCTATATACTATTGTAGTCTTTGATATTACACAACCGTGCCAACTGTCAAACGACTGACAGATATGTCAAAAGCGCTAAGGTAACATTAAAAAAGTTAATGTAGCCATTAAGTTTTCTTAAATTTGCTAATTTTCCGCGCATCTTTCTTAATTTTTTCTTTCTAGGAACCTTCTGACAATAACAAACACAAAAAAAAAGAATTAGCGAAATCGGTCCAGCCGTTCACGCGTGATGCCGTGAACAAGGGAAATAGGAATAAATTTATATATATATATAGATAACGGCGATTTATAGTAAACATTCAGCCATAAAATCTATATTTCTGAATATTGGTTATCTTATATCGACGTCAAATAATATCTTCAACAGTATAATGAAATGATTTCGGCTGCTCCAAATGTAATTCATCCTTGTTTACTGACCCAGTTAATGTTGACAGAGGCTTGACGTCAGCAGCGCCCAGGACCGGCGAAAAAACGTTAGTATCATAAACACTCGGCTTTACAACATTAACACATATGTATGTTGTTTATGATATGTTTTAATTATAACAACACTTTGTGGACTGTCAGCGGTACTAACTAAAATAGATAATAGTACCTGGTTGATCGATTTATCGCCCCCGAAACCCCCTGCATACTAAAGTTCATGAAAATCTTTGGAGCCGTATCCGATATTCAGATATATATATATATATATATATATATATATATATATATATATACATACATAAATATATACAAGAATTGCTCGTTTAAAGGTATTAGTGTAAGAAACAGTATCAAAACCACTGATATAAACTATAAAAATCACTAACTAACACCAACTGCCAAGTTGTTCGTACCTCTGCTCTGTTTGCACTCAAGTCCCCCAATCTAAACATATTCCTACCCTTTTATAATCCCACAATTTGTTAATATTTATCAATCGACCAATAGTATGGCGTTACCGGTATAACCAGTCAAAATAATATCTATTAACTTATTTTTATTAAATAGTTAACTGTGTTATCATCTATTATAGTTTGGCTCTATTTTTAATAAAATAAATAAGAGTTTTTGATGTGGCAACGATTAGATAGATAGATTAGTAATATATTATGTCAATAGAGTTAGGTTAGTTGTACTAGTGCCAGCATCGGCGGAACCAGCTTTTGGTCTAGGTCTCCGCAAAATGTTAATTTGTAAATGACTGTCACTATGAGTGTTAAAGTTAGCTTGTAACTACACTAGTATATACTCGTACATATTTATAAAGATCTATGTTTGTCCTTAGTTATTCATCATGTAACGTGTTCTTATAAGAATTTTAATTTATGTAGATACTAGAGGAAACACTTGTGTAAGGCACCTCAATTCCGTTTTGTAACTGTGTTACCCCCATCGTACCGCAGTAACACAACGTGTTATTTTTCCCTAATCATAATACTCCCGTCGTAACTGCGTGTCACCTAGTTAACTTTTTCTTAATGTCTGTAATACATCCACTTAGCTCTCGAGATTTCAAGGAAGAAAACCTCTGCAAAATATCCATTCACTTCTAGACCACCTGTGTAGAGGACCTTGTGGTGGCAGGACTAGTAATGGCCTTGCTTATACATTACAGCTTTTCTCTACGATAAGACGAATGTCAGAGAAAACGTCTGGATTTGTTCGGTAAGACTAGGATATAATCGCTAGTAGTGTCCTCGGTTTGATGGTACCTGAAGTTTTTATAAAGAAAAAAAGGGGCTACGGAAAAGTGACTGTTATGCTACTGAGGTTATTACCACGTAAAAAGTTACCGTGGAATCAATGAGGTATTAAGGTTAGGAAAAGTTAACCTTAGTGTTGATGTTGCTTCGAATGGTTACAAAATGCTCAGTTCAGTAGAAGCTATTCCTGTGTGCAAAGTTTACGGTATTTGAACCTGAAAGATTATTTTTCGTTACAAATAATATGACAACCTCACATTGAAGGTTAATTCCAGAAAATAACTAAATTCGCAGTCAAATTTAGCAGTGTCAGCTCATACTTATTTATCACTTTACTTTGTCACATTTAAGTTCGGTTCTAGGTTTCTGGCAACTGGCCAACAATGTCAACCCGCACAATCTATATACATAGATTGGCCTTGAATTGCATTTGTTATGAATACACAAGCAACGTCACGTCATAGGCCTAATTGCCATTTTACATAAATCCGATACAGTCTGCCTTCTGCCTGACATTTCTAAGGACATTATTGTATGTTGCTGATTTCTTTTTTCACTGCCGATTGTGTAACAAAACGAATATCACTATTATATCCGTTAGTTTCAATTATCATTCATTTAGACTGGTATCTCGCGACCTTGTCCGCCTATAGGTACATATGTTTGCCGCTTATTCGCACTCGTTCTAATTGTTGATCAATTTGCTTAACTTATGGCTCTACTAATATAGTCCAATTGTCCACTATCGTCATTTGTTGACATCTGATCATGACATCAAAAACAGCAGCATAAAAAAAATAATTATACAATAAGACAGTAACACAGAATACATAATAGTACGGGTACAGAAGTATCAATTCCCATAATCATTTTAAATAAATCCTCCGACACAATAAAGTTGCGATTCAGGTAGCACAGCGCTAATTCACTACCTACAGTTATATTCACCTATAGTCTAGACCAGGGGTCTGCAACCTTTTGAGTCGCAAGAGTCAAAATTACAATTTACAAAATTTCTAAGTTTTGAAAGAGCTAGTTGTTCATCGTAGAAAGAATTTGATGACCTTTTTTTTTAGGCCTCATATACAAAATATATTGGGACACCCATACTTTTAGTTGTTGCGGATAAAAATATGAATTAAAATGTTGTTCGCCGTAAAGAATTGATGTCCTTTTTTTTTTAGATAAAAATGTGAATCAAAATAGTAATATTAAAATTTTGTTAATAATAAATTTAATATAATATATATAAATAAATATAATAATAATATTTGCGTATGGAACTAAAGAGCCACAACTTCGCATCCAAAGAGCCGCATGTGGCTCGCGAGCCGCAGGTTGGCGACCCATGGTCTAGACTGATGTTGTGCTTTTCTTTATATCGCGTAACCCTTATCTGTGAATTAATTAAACTGAATATTAAATTACCTGTAACTTATGTGTTATGTACCTATCTATTACTCTTACCTGTGTTGGCCTTTCCCACGAACCAGTGCTTCAATGTATGGCACAATTACAATTAATATGGTTTGGCCGATTCGAAATGATAAATAGTCAGAAAATACCTCGCACACTGTTTAAGATGTGCCACCAGCAGTGCAAATGTTAATATTTTGAAAGTTAATAAATATAAGCTTATACTTAGCTAGTAACTTAAGCTAAACTATACGATAATTTACTACTAATGTTTTCTTAAGCGTTTTATAAAGGTCTTTTACATTGCCTTTTTTAATCTAAAGCTATATCTTCAAGTTCAAGGTTACGTTTCTCGGAGCTGCCAGAGCGTTGTCGTCACAATCTGAGTCACGACCACAATGGAATCTCGTGATCCGATTAATTGACATTGATAATCTTCTTCAATTACATATCCTTGGAGTAGTTACGTGTGTGTCCATCTAAGGTTTTCATTAATCTACTAGTGCTTACAGATCATAAAAACCAGATAAACTCGTCCCATATTACGGGGGAATACAGTTAGGTATTGTTACATCACCTATTATGTTATATAACAACAGATTTATGTATTGGGATAACCAACGATTACCATCATTTAACTTGCTCGTATTCACGCTAATTTACTAGGTCTGCATGAGGATGGGGATAATGAGGGAAGGATGAGGATTTTGATGTAATGGGACACTCTTTTGCTTGTTTGTTTATATGCCTTAATCAGCAACTGTTAAACAATAACGTGACTTTTTCTAAGCAGAATATGGTTATTACGATGCTAGTTAAGAAAAGGCCTATTATAAAAGAAAAGGCATATTTAAAGATCAGTTAACTATTTGTTGACGCTATAAGCTATAGTATAAAGACTGTTTAATGATTCGTTTGTAAGATTCAAGAATCGCGTGTTGTCTGCGCTACGCTACGGGCTCGTTAATATGTATGTGACGGAGTCGCTCGGCGCCGTTTAGCTATTGCAACTAGTGGCCGGCCGGATGTGTTTATATAGCTTGCAGAATTATTATCATTCAACTTAGAACTGTTTATTGAACTTTGTGTCCTTTTTTTTTTTTGCTTATACATAAAGATTTTCATATCTTAATTTACCGATCAACGGAGATAATGAAAGCTTTTTGCTATTAGCCACTTCGTCGTCTAAAAAAGACATTCAGAAAATTAAATAATCTAGTATGGTCGGGTTTAGGGTTGCCATGCTGCAGCTATGTTTATGGATGAGTACCTTGGATTGTAATAAAAATGTTGCAGTGTAACAACAGCTCTCTGTAATAAGTCCTATTAAAAAATCAAGAATCCAGGCAAGGCTGTAACAGATTATAGAAAAGTAATTTGATTGTGTAGGACCAAAGCGACCAATATATCGTGAATAACCCTATCCCTTTTAGTATAACCTAAGAGTTTCGACGAAACTTCGATCTCAATTGGTTCTAGATTCTTAAGGATAATATTGTTCTGAAGAATCAACAACCGATTGATATCAAACATATTTGAGCGATAAATTGAGACTCAAAAGTGCAGTTAGCTTCTCTACTATATGGACTTAGCGTTACTTTAAGTAAAAACCTTCACTTGTTTGGAAATTCTTGAAAACGAAGTCACTTCATGTTACTTTTAGATGTATTTGTTTTTTAATGATCTCACATATCAATAATATCAAGGTGACTATTCACAACGAATGCAATCGCACACAACAATGCTGGATTTAATACTTGCCAAAACTGAATACAAATACTTTATTGTCAACACTTAACAGTAGCGTTTGCCCGGGTGTAGTATGCACCTCACGCCTCACTCATAGTCATGACCAATTTTTCTAATTTATATATTTGTTTGTGTTAGAGGCAAGACATTTATTATTTCAAAATATTTTGTTCATAAATTTGTACCGTATTTTATAGGACATCAATCCACTTATGCTTTCCTTTTGTTCCATTCTGTCCTTTATCTAAATTAAAATGGCTAAAATGCATTTACAATGGTGGACAATACTTAATTTCGATATACATTTTTTTTTTTTTTTTCAAAATGATTGATTTTGATATTGTCTATACCTATACCAATATTATAAAGCTGAAGAGTTGGTTTGGTTGAACCCGCAAACTTCAGAAACTACTGGTTCGAATTGAATTTTTTTTTTACTGAAAATATCTATCCAGCTCATTTATCGAGGAAGGCTATATAACATCACGCAATAGGAGGCAGTGACCATAAATGCAGGTGAAACTGCGGGGACGGCTAGTCTGTCTATAAAAAGACAATTTCACACCATCTTATTGTACTTTTGTAATGAAGATGTTCACGACTACCAAGATCTAGGAATTTTAAGATGCTCTTGGAAATGTCTTTTTGTGAAGGAATGTCTTAAAGCCTGATTTTAGTTCGATTAATGTCTTTCTAATATGTTCAGCATCGCTATGTTTATAACACTGAAGACATAAGTAAGCCGCTCACCCGGCAAACAGCATTAGCTAATGGATTGCAACACCTAGGAAATCACTTGTACTTTTAGTCATGCTCGTGTTAGCTAATACAGCATGCTGTAACATTAAAGGAAGTGAATCCGTAAACATGGAAATTCTTCACAGCGCTTGTGATTAGCCTGATATAGACTTTCTCTCTCTCATCCTTCCAGGATAGAGTAGATGCAGATATAATGTAGATGTAGACTCATCTAAAATGTTTGTCAATCTGCGTGTTGAGTTTCGTCGGCGTTCTTTTATACCCAAACGAGTTTTTGTAATATTACTTATTGCAAATCACTATCACTAGAAGACGGGAACATTGTTTCCTAATTGTAATGTATTGAATTAATCACACCGATTTTAAGTATAAAATCACGATTCCTGCCACATCCATGCAATTCGAGATGGACCTGTACAAGCAAACTTCAAACTGGACAGATATGATAATGAAAACAAAAAAAGAACTAAATTTTCAAAGAAAAATTACTTTAAATCTTCGATTGGACTACCAAGTATATCCTGCTCTGAACGATCTTCGAATATGCAGATAGAATATAGTAATAACAGTATTCATACAAGCTAACTAGTAATAAAGAATTAATAATATGTTATAGTAGTATGGTGATGATCGTGAATATTTAATTAATTCATAAATCAAATAGAGTTTCAATGGTTTTGTAATAGATCTTTTGACTATTCCATAAGGCAGTGAGGAAAAGCTACTACAAACAGTAGTCAAAAGTTTACTGACATGTAATTGTTCGTGAACCAATAATTATTATCACTGTATACCATTGCTGGAAACAAAATTGTTTCAACGAACTTGAATGCAGGGCCCGTTACGCAAGTCACTAAACCTAATCGATTTTGTATAATAACTTCATAATCGATTTGGTTTGTAAATGACTAAACGGAGTCAACTTTTTTTCTAATGTGCAAGCTCGTAATCACAGATTAATGAATAGAATCATACACAAATACATAAACTCACGCCTTTTTCCTTTCTTCTTCACTTGCTTCTATCCTTACGTACGTCACGAGCTTACTTCTGACCTCCCCTATCTTCAGAACATCACCAATTTGATCTGGGTATGTTCTGCGTGGTCGACCCCTAACGGCCATTCCACTTATGTGAATATAGATTCAATGGCTCACATTAGCAATACTTAAAAAGATAGCACCTCACATTCCTTATGCTACTAGTAGATAAATAAGATATCCCAATCTCATGTATGCCTAATAAACAGACAGAATAACTATAGATCTATCTGTAGTTCTCACCAACACTATGTATGCATATCATAACACGAGTGTTCCTTACCTAGTGAGCAGCTGAGTAACGCCCATAGTAGTTAATTTTTGGTATTTGAGAAAGGAACACTTATTTAAATCACTAAAAGGGCATGACTCTAGCATTCTGTTACAAAAAGTTTTTTTTTTAAATACTATCCGTTTACAAGTTATGACCGTTTGAATTCCCAGGTATTTTTGCCTCCGTTTTTTCATAACAGTAGGTGGGATGTGTAAAATTGAAGATTTTAAATTGTACATATTTTTTTATTTTGGAATTTTTCATTCCTTACTAAGAAAATCCATAAAAACTAAATTCGAAACATTTTTAATTTCGTTTTTATGGATTTGATGGAATAGTTTGTTTGTTTGGTTTAACGCGCTAATTTCAGGAACAACTGGTTCAAATTGAAAGATTCTTTATGTGTTGGATAGCACATTTATCGAGGAAGGCTATATAACATCACGCTACAACCAATAGGAGCGGAGCATCAATGAAAAATGTTCCAAAAACGGGTAAAATTTACAAACGCGTACGAAGTTGCGCGGGTCAACCAGTCATTAATAAAAGCGTGCACTCGTTGTTGATATTGAATTGCTATAACTAAAAACCTTCATATTTTTCAAGTTATAAACTTCTTCTGTTTCTAGGAATGCTATTATAAAATGACTAAAATGTTAATATTTGTGTTATTTCAGTTTCCTGGATGATCTCGATCGGTTAGGTGCTAGAGAATACCAGCCCACCGAGCAAGATATTTTAAGGACTAGAGTCAAAACCACTGGCATCGTCGAAGTGCACTTCTCCTTCAAAAACCTCAATTTCAAGTAAGTATTTTGGAAATTTTGTCTACTAACAGCTGTACTATAAAAGGATTACGCCGATTTCTTGGAAATCTTGAATGTTATATACCCTAAATAGCCGGCTCCACCATTTTCAATAATAGGGATATTGACAGTTAACACTAATCACAAAATTTATGTCACGTTGTAAATAAATTATTAAATACTACTTTAAAACCTAAAAAGACATTTATATATATATATATATATATTATTTTATTATGGACTCTTATCCCGCGCGAAGAATCAACGCAGGAATTCCGCCAATGTCAAGTGTTTTATAATTATACAAGTTCTCAAGCAACTGTCAAAAAGAAAATAAATAAATGCTCATTAGATATATACTTATACTACTCTATGGAGCACTGTCAGTTATAAAAGACTAGCTGTTCTGCAGTTCTGACGAAGTGTAACAACTAAATCGGTGATCTTTCACAGTCAGAATCTGTTACTTTGAGCTGGCTTTCAAACGAATCATGAAATCTCGCAATATTATAATTTTTTCATTATTTGACCTACCGATGTGGAAAAACTAGACGTAAGCTAGCTTGTTCCGTAAATCTTTACTAATAAATATAGGTTTGACTAGAAGCCATTGCGGTAAACCGCAAACTAGAGAATAATATCTAGAGTTACAGCAAGTCTCAGCTAGAACAATAGAAATCAGTGGCAAGAAGAGGCCATTCATTAAATAGTTTTGTTTTGTGTTTTTTTTTGAAAGGATACTAGTAACGTGGGTCACATATTACTAGTATTCTTGTTAACCCCTACTGCTAAGCCAAATGCTTGTGTTAGGAGTGGGTTCACGTCGGTAGTGGACTAGGTGGAGTTCAAACCCGCAACCACTTGATCGCAAGTCCGCCTTAGCCATTACGCTACCGCGGCTCTAAATTCATTAAATAGTACAGGAAACCGGGTGCCAAAGTTAGTTTTTCTGACAGGAAAATCTTTACTTTATTGACACTGTAAGGGTCACACAGCGCTAATTACAGTCATATTCATCTAGAAGTTGCGTCTCTTTCTATCGCGTAACTCTTTATCTGTTCCGACGACGCCGCGGCAACGTTAGGGTTGTCTTTTTTAAAGAATTAATTAATCTGAATATTTAATTATCAGTAAGTTCTATCTATTTTTGTAGACAAATAAACCTAGGCTACTAATAATGTGCGGCCCGGCGGCATCCCAATAAATTTTGACTCGTTTAGTCGACCCCGCCGTGTACTTGTGCTTAGCTTTATACCGGCACTGTGGAGTGGACCTGGCCTGATATTAGTGCCTACAATCCAATGTAATATGTAGATTATCTTCAATACGGTTATGTTGATCTATTTCAGATTGTTCGACGTGGGTGGGCAGCGGTCCGAAAGAAAGAAATGGATCCATTGCTTCGAGGATGTGACTGCCATCATATTCTGTGTCGCCATGTCCGAGTACGATCAGGTGCTGCATGAGGATGAAACAACGGTATGTAGTCGATCTCCATTAAATAATTTACATAATATGTCATAATATCCAGAAGTGAGTATCATATTAATAACGTTTTTTATAGTCAGTCGCACTCGACAGGTTCTTTAATGGTTTTTTATCTAAAGAAGCAATTGATGTGTCCAGTTTAGTTCTCTATATTTTATTATGTTGGTTTTGTTTAGTGAAAACGGCGAAGTTTAATCTAAATAAACATAAATTTGTTCCTGAGATACATTTTTTAACAATAAGTGACAGTTTTCCCTGTAGAATATGATATAAAGTAGAGCATAGCATAGCATTTATCTAGTTCATGAATCTAATCATGACATGAACTAGATTATAAGAATAATCCCGCACCAATCGTCACTAGGTCTTGATGCTAAAATCTAAATCCACTTTAGCATACTTACAAGTACTTATTATTTAATAGATTTATTGTGAAAATCAAGGTGAATAAGCACTGACTTAGGTACTAAAGCATGGTTCTTGGTAAAATAGGTCTTAACATGTTAACAGTAAAATTGTAATTGCTTAACTCCTGCTTGTTAAATTTGTATGTATGCACATAAATAAACGCAACCGTTTGACAATATATATTGACATACACAAACAGATTTGTCAAACGGTTGCGTTTATTTATATATATATATATATACTTCCTATGTTTATTTTTCCTTACTCCAATAGAGAGATACATAGATTCTTAGGTCAAAACATTGTATGTCTTTCAGAACCGTATGCAAGAGAGTCTAAAGCTGTTTGACTCCATTTGCAACAACAAATGGTTCACAGACACCAGCATTATTCTGTTCCTCAACAAGAAGGATCTTTTCGAGGAGAAGATACGCAAGTCGCCGCTCACCATATGCTTTCAGGAATATACGGGTAAGTTAGATGTTAAATTACTTATAAAAACTAAGACTGTCTTTCTATAATTGTACAACTATTGAACTCTATGTAAAAATTTATTCTTGGGCTATTTGTCCACCACCACCCGACCTGGTTCGTATAAGACCCAGTTATGGAACACCATTACGGGTTATTATACAATCCTCGGGATAATCTGTGATTCTGGAGAATTTCTCTGCTTACTGTTTCAGTCTTATGTCTATAATTTACTAGATGTTTAATTTCTGTTAGGCTTATAACTATAGTAGAATTTTATTTCACTACTAATAAAAATTTAAACGTACTATTATTATCAATTGTTTATGAGGCCGAGCTCAATAAAATTTGTTGTGCTTGACCTCATACCATACATGCGTATTTTGGGGTGCGGACCCGTGCTTCACCTAGTTTCTCCACCTGGGTGAAGCACGGGGACCTATAAGGTCCCGTGCTCCAACTGATGATCAGTACAGTCAAGTAATTAAGAAAAATACAAAATTTAATATAATTATCAATAGGATTTATTTTAACACATTTTATCAAAAAATGGCCCAAAGATATTTCTTTATTAATTAATTGCATTTCCGAATCCCACTAATATTATGAATATGAAAGTTTGGATGGATGAAAAAATGAAGAAAATCGGAAAAACAAGAACATCATTATAGATCATTTAGACAATAGTGGGTTGAAAAATGTATTTTCGACCTTATTGACAAAAAAAATTTGTTGTATTTTAGCAGCAAAATAGTCAAATAAGAACTAGAATGTAACTAAAAACACCATAAAATTAAAGTTAATAAGGTCTAAAATCGCCATAACCCATTTTTTTAACCCAGTATTGCCTAAATGATCTAAAATGATCTTCTTTTGTTTTTTCCGATTTTCTTTGGGTTTTCTCTGGGCTTTCTCTTGTGAAACTGTGAAAGGCTTCTCTTGTTCCATACTCTTGTTTTTTGTTTGTACATATTCACCCCTGTTAAATAATTGTTGTTGTTTAAATCTTTTGAATCATATAGGGAAAACAATTTACTCCATCACTGTACAATAACGCCATCAGTTGGAGCACGGGACCCTATATAGACCCGTGCTTCACCCAGGTGGAGAAACTAGGTGAAGCACGGGTCCGCACCCGTATTTTGTTCATCGGTACTAGTCTCATAACAATAGTTGGTAATTGTGCATGGCAGGAGCACAAGAGTACGGCGAGGCGGCCGCTTACATCCAGGCGCAGTTCGAGGCGAAGAACAAGTCTACCACCAAGGAGATCTACTGCCACATGACGTGCGCCACCGATACCAACAACATTCAGTTCGTGTTCGATGCCGTCACTGACGTTATCATCGCCAACAACCTCCGCGGCTGCGGCCTCTACTAAGCCGTGGAACTGGCCGCACATACTCCGTGCGAATACGATCACAAAGTTACTTGTATTGCTCCTACTCAAATATTATCTATTTCATTCAAATAAAATCATATGGTAAACTTTTTTTTTTTGGAAATAGGTGTGTGAAATCGAAAGCTGTTGAAATGTTCAGGGGTTTATGCATGATATATATAAATGAGTATATTGTGCTTGTAATATTGTACAATTTTTTTTTGTGTCTATCTGTTTCCAAGGGTCTGTTTACGATGCGATTTTTTTATTTGAAGTAGAATTAACAACAGACGCGTGATCGATTCAGTGTCGTCACGGGTCCATGCGTTTTGTGGTCGTAGTAGTCGCTAGGTTCCTCCCCGCGACTCCGGCCCTCGCCGACAGAGCTGATGCCTGCGGTGTGGTGCGACTGTAAGCATATCATGACGTCACACTAAGGGCCCGGGGGTCGCGGGCCGCTCACGCCGCAGCTAAGCGTATTATATAATTACTATATATTTTTATGGAAAGTAAGCTTACTGGATATACCGCCGATGTGCAGATATCATGTGTCACATGGCTTGGGGCATTGTGTATCATTTTCGACTGCTCCGACCGACAGCGTGCAACTAGATCCAAAATATTGATAGTGATTTTGTTTATCCCTGTACTATAAAACTGTTTCATTATTATTTAATTGTCATGGTCCCTCGGTACTTTGTCGCGTGGATTGTTTTCGAATAATGCGGAATTAGTGATCTAGTGTTCAATTCTAAATTTTGGTGCTAGGCATTGGTATAGTGTTTCGTTCGCACAAAATAATGGATAGCTTGCGGTCTAGTAGCGACGCTGTCGCAGTGGGCGGGCGGTGCGTGGTACGGGGGCGCCCGCTCATGTCGGGACACCGGTAACAGTATGTGCTTATATACTCACTCTCTTACGGACCAAACACAGAAAGGAACCAATATTTAGTATTGAAATAAAACTCGATAGTGAGATGCATGAGTACGTTCACAGGCCTACTTAAACTGATTACAAAACATCATTCCATTATGAAGTATTATATCACTTATAATGAGAAATTATTTTTTATAAACTTTTGAATGCACAACTGTAACCACTCTATATAATAAGACGACATTATGTTACGTACCCTACGATCATAGTTAAGGTAAGCCCTGTGTCATCAAATTTTATTATTTAAGTTAGGCATCCTATTATTACGCACAAATTATTTATTCCAGTAAGAGCATTGTCTGTTACGCCATATTATGTACACGATTCTAAATATTATATTTTCTGTTCATATTTTTCTATATCATTTTACAGTTATCCTTAAGGTGTAGCCATTAAGATCTATTCTTGTATTCAATTATTGAAATCATGTTAGGTATTTATTTTATCTAGCGTACGTGTATTAAACGTCATATATGTAATCTTGTCATAATTGATTTTATATCTAAAGGTAATTAACCAACGTTTATGATCATATTAATCGTTCGAAATTGTTTTGTGAAGTGGAGTCTGTATCGGTAAGGAGTTAGTGCGGTGTGGTCATTTTTATATAATAACTAAGCAGTTATGTACGTGTATTTACAGCTAGTGATTGATCGTTGAGTTGACGGGAGTCAGCACAAAGCCCCTCGTTTCTAGGTCGCGCTACAAAGTGTTCGTGTAAGATATGTGAGTATATAAACTTTATATACACTCGCGAATTGGCGTAATCAAACACTTATACATATATATTATATAAACATAATTTATTATTAATAATAAAAATAAAAATCTTACTTTTAAGCATTAGGACAGTAACTGTATCAATAAACATTAATTAATAATGCAATTAGACAGTAACCTTTACTATTGTCATAGTTAGGTGATTTATTTTCATTTTATGTTTATGAGTATGTAAAAAGTGATTAAATGAAAATGTACGCCTACATTGTGACTGCGCGGGCCATTCACCCCAACAGTGACACGTCGCCGCAGCGAGGAGCCGAGTCACAACCGAGTACCGCTGCGAGCTGACTCGAGACCAAAGATATTGTTAATTCACTGTGCTACACAATATTTAAAAAAACACATACAAATAATTTAACATTAGAACGATGCTCGTTGCTCGCATTAATGTTTCTTTGAAATTGGTAAATACATTATTAGATAAAATAAATGTTGTCGATCCCGTGATCGTATGGTAGTGGCCCGCGGCTCGAGCGCCTGTCGCTCGCTTGTTGCTAGGTAGGTTTTTTACTGTTATGTAACAATATGTGTACGTAAAACTAATAAAAATAATATTAGCGCAGTTCTACATTCAACCTACATTTAAGTAAGCTTCACGTTACATTTAAAGTTTTTGTTTAATGGGTGAACGATGTTGGTACAATCATTGTAAAGTCTTGACTATGGAAGGCCCAATCGCAAGGACTGGGCCCCTAGATGAGTGATGTGGTGAGAGCGTGTGTGCGTGTGAATGCGCGGGACCGCCCAGGGCCGTCACTAGTGCCATTGGGCCATCGTCGCCAGCTTTAAGCATCCGTAGTGGAAACGGCCGCCTTCCCGCCGCTCGCCACATTCGTGTATCGACTGACCAGATGTCGTACGATATCTAGTTCCAAGTCGGCAGCATTTTAATGTGTTCCTCATCCGCAGAACATTTAACTTGTACCTATGCTTATATTTCGAGTGAATGTGATGTAAATTTTGTACACTGCCGCATTGTTTATTCGCTCGAATCACATTTAGTTTATAAGATTTGAGACAATTATGTGAACGAATCGCACACGCCACATGTAACATGTTTGGTTGAAACACAAATGAACGCACAAAGTATACATGACGTACGTGCGACACGCGGCGTGCGAGCACTGCGCCGTTACGTCACGTGGTATGTGCGTTTGGCTTCTTATTTGAAGACTGAATTGTTGCGGCTCAAATGTTCTCGCGCTTTATTAGATCCACAACTGGGGAAGTTATTGCAAAGTTTTTTTAAGGGAGTAGTGTTTAGTGAACAGATCGAGGCATTATGTCTTATTATAATGTGGTGTGGCAGGAAGTAAATCGAAGACTACCCGTATCGACATTCTATAGTTGGTATTAGCGAAATGAGCGACGTTCAGTCATAATTTTTAATATTAAAATGCTGAGTATTGTCGAGATTTTGTCGAGCAATATCACCATGCTTCATTCATATTTGCCAAAGTTAATACTAACCTCACTATTTATACCTACTGTATGTTCTTCGATAGCTAAATTATGTCTGAGATTCGCGGTAAGGCGCAGGCGCGGCGCTCGTATCGCCGTCGCCGGCCGCTATAGCCGGTCGAATATAGTCGTATGGGTACTGATCAGAGTACAATGTTAACAAATATCTTATTTAGAATTGATGAACATGTAAACATTCATTTCTAGCGCGTGCGAGGGATCGCTCGGTGCGCGGCGCGCGCTCGCGACAGCCGGCCGCCGGTCACGTGGCGCCGAGCGGTCTCGTCTTTTGAACAAACGTTTAAGAAAGTAACATTTTTAGTCACTAGTGGGTAACTTTTGAATGTGATTCAATCTTATCTTTATTTTTCTATATCAAGTGACATTAAACTATTAGTTCATTATTTTCCAACCTAATTTTGTATTGCATTTACTGAAAGCGATGTATTTAACCAACGATGTAATAAACAATATTTTCTCTTATTTGTATCTTGTCTGCACTGGTATTTTTTATTGAATTTACTATAAATGTACTTTAAGTGTATAATTTTAAATAATTACTGAAAATGATTATATTCTAATTTTTATGTTCAAATAAATGTTCGTTTTATTTATTCCCTAAATACTGTACTGACCATACATTCGAAGGATACTCAGTTGTTTCGCCTAAAGGACCATCTCAATGTTACTTACTCTCCTAATGTATCATATTATTTCGCAAATTCACAGAAATCGTCTTTATTTAATACGTTATTTTTGGTTAAGAATTTAGGTTTTGGTTTAAGTGAATTGTGAAATAATTTTTAATGATGCAAGTAATAATAACAACAAGTAAGAAATGAATTAACTGACCTTATAAGCTGTATTGTAGGTTGATTCCAGCAGTAAATCACCATCATATCACATGGTGATAGTACATTACAAAATACTGCACGACAACGCTGCCCACTATTAGATAGAACTGATAAGTGATAACACTATGTATATATACATTTTTTTTTCATGTTTCACATGTAACTGAGTTATTGCGCATTACTGTAAAAAAACCGCATTATAGAACAATAAATCGCTGAAAGTAGCTAAAAACGAATAAGTAAACGATATGCAGAAAAACACATGGAAACGCGATCGCCACCCAAATGTCCGGCCTACGTCTATAAAGGTCCGTTCACAATAGCTCTCAACTCACAATAGCTTAATGACCTAGATTCCTAAGTGTTCTTAAGGGCGAGTCTATCAAAATTGCATAATTTTTTAAGTCAGTAATTCCAAAAAAAAAAAATAAGTTTATTTTAAATCTTTAACTTAACACATTCCACCTGCTTTTATGAGAACCGGAGGTGATAATACCTGGAAATTTTAAAATTCATGAGAAAGGCTAATATAGTTGTTTGTAGCGCTTTAAAAAGCGACTCAAAATAAGTTCATATAAATTTTGATAGTTTATGTAAATAAGCTCAATACTTAAGACTAAGGTTTATTTATTTTTTGCTTTTTTTTTCTTTTCGTCGGTTAAAAAGATTTTTTCACATTACAATTTAAATCTCCAATTACTTTAAAAGGGCCTAAATACACTGGTTCAAATTTGTTATCTTTTTCACTTTTTACTAACAACATATCACCAATTTCGTATCTTACTGGTTTTGTGTACATATCATAAACAGACTTACGTTTAATTTTACTACTAATTAAATTACATTTTGCATCATTTTGGGATACTTGTAGTCTATAATTCAATTGTTTATCATAGTCATCATCATTATATAAAGGTTCTACCATTCCTGATCTTAAATTATTTGGTATATTACATTTTTTACCAAAAACAAGCTCAAACGGTGTGTACTTGTTTCTGTGTGGACAGTTGTATTATAAGCAAAACAAAAATATGGTAACCATGTACTCCAATATCTAGGATTATTATCAGTTTGGATTCTTAAATAAGCATTCAATGATTTGTGTGTATTTTCTAAAGCGCCAATTGATTGGTGATGATATGCTGTGACATTTGATTTATATTTAATAGTTTACATACCTCTTTCATAGTTATTGACATAAACTCGGTACCACGATCCGATACTATTTCTCGGGGTATACCATACCTTTGTGGCGACTTCCACATACAGTAAAAAGAAATATACTCAACATCATCTACAACCTACTAATCCTGCATCGCGCTATGAGAGTTCTCTCGCCGATTAGTATATATACAACTTCCCAACATCAACCGTTGGGCCGCGGCCCGCCAGGCATGATCACCTCGCCTGGTCGGAGGATCCTCCCTTTGTGTTGGAGGAACATGACACCCGTTCCTCTACACCTTATGATGAAATTTTCCTTATTTTCTAAAGGGTAAGCTTCTAAATACTTACTAAGCTCACACTGTAGGGTGAGTATGTATGAATAATAATTATAGTAGTCCTTACTTATGGGCCCAACTATATCTAAAGCTAACTGCGCAGTGGTTGAAATCACCATTGGTTGTTTGGTAGGTAAATAATGTTTTTGTGTTTGACATTTTACACATTTCTTTACGTACTTTTTAACATCTTCCTCCATATTTGGCCAGAAATAATAGTTTTTTATATTATTTATCACACGTCTTATCCCGGCATGGCCGCTTGTCGGCAATAAATGAAAATCATTGAGAATTACTAGTTGATCATCGTCATTATTTATTCGTATCGCTCCTCTTACAATACAAATTCGTGGAACGGTCCACTTTTTATTAATATTGGTTAACCATTTAATATATTTCATTGTATCATTATCTTTCATTATATAAATTTCTTTAATATTATTTTCCTTACAAAACCAAAGTCTCTCACGAAAACGTCTCGCGCTTGACATGATCGAGAACTCGGATTTAGTCCTATGATATATTTGTCTTTAAAATAAACAAAATTTCCTTTTAAGTGCTTTTTAACTATCAATTCTATACAATTCTTTGGTTTTTTAAGCATTTCCACGACATCTGGGTGATCAGTCCGGCTGTTGGTAGAAACCTTATCTTCGACCAAGGAGATGTCAGTCATGTTTTCATTCATTTTTCTTGACATACTTCTAGGCATTACATTTACAGATTCTACACCCATTTCTTTCAAATCCTCTGACGTAATAATGATACGAGATAATGCGTCGGCCGCTACATTACTCGCACCTCTAACATACTCAATCTTTTATACTCTTCCAAAATTAGTATAAATTTCAAAAGTCTACTGGAGGGGTTTCTCATAGAAAAGATGTTTAAAGGCATTTTTACATTTATTATTCCATTCAAATTTAACTTCTTTCCGACATAATTTATTGAGTGGTATTGTGATCTCAGCAAAATTAGGTACATATTTTCGATAATAATTGGCAAAAGCGACAAAGCGTTTCACTTCGTCACTAGACTGAGGCGTTGGATAATTTTTTATAACTTTAGTTTTCACTGGGTCTGGTTGCACACCTTTTGATGATACTATATGTCCTAAATAATAAATAATTCCTTTTTAAAAAATTGGCATTTACTAGGGTTTACTTTTATATTTACTTTCCTTAATCTTTCAAATATATCAATTAGGTTTTTGTTATGTATATCTAAGTTCCGTCCATAGCAAACCAAATCATCTAAATATATTAAAGCTGTCTTTAAACGACTTAAGGCACTTGGACTAATTTTTAAACCCATCGGTAACCTTTTAAGTTGATATTGTTTATCAGTTGTAAAAGTTGTGTATTTTCTGCTTTCAGGCTCTAATAATAATTGATAGTATGATTGTGATAAATCTAAATGAGTAAAATATATTGCGCCAGAGAGAGAATCTAAAATTTCGGTTATCGAGGGAACTTGTTATCCATAATGCTTTCATTTAATTTTCGATAGGCTATCACTAAACGCCATTTTTTGCTAGAATCTTCACTCTTTTTTGGTACAAGCAAAATAGGACTATTCCATTCACTCTGACTTTCTTCTATAATATCGTCTTTAAACATTTGTTGTATTTGGCTGTCTATTTCCTGTCTTTGTGACATAGCTTAGGTAATCTATACGGTTTAATATAAGAGGGTGTAACATTTTCCTTTAAATAAATCTTTTGCTAATATAAATTTGTAACACCTAATCTATCACCCGACAACAAAAATACGTCTGAATCGCACAAATATTCTCTATAGATATCTGTTCCTCTGGATTTAAATGGCTTAAATTTAGCATGGAAAACAGTTTCTTTACTCTGTCTGAATTATTTAATTTCCTTTCAAAACTACAAATTGAATAATCGCTTAAACTCAGTAATTCTGGAATAAAATAACTAAGCTGAACTTCGTCGTCTCTAGTATTTAATAGGTATTTTTTACGTGGGCTTACTAGTACACTAGCAAGAAAGACTCCTTCACATAATTCACTGGGAGCGATTATACACTTCTGATTAAGGTTTAAATCTATAAAATAAATCGATTCGCACCTGGGTTGTAAAGTAATATAGTTATTCTGACCTATTCGTCCCATTTGTAATGGCAACAAAAAAGTTTCTTCATGGTTTACTGTTAGAATTTTTTTTTCAAAGTTTAAAATACAGTTAAATTTACTAATAAAGTCTTGACCTAAAATACCATCCGAACGGCAAGGTAAATTTTTAAACACGTAAAACTTATGATTCAATATTTGTTCTTCGTAACAAAGATTTAAAAATACAAACCCTTCTGATACTACATCCCCACCTATGCCTTTGATTTTTATTTTCTCAGCACGATAAGGGATTTGATCTCTGACCATCGCTTCGTGTCTAACGATAGACAGCGAGGCACCGGTATCGAGTAACCAAGAATAACTAACATCATGAACGTTAAATGTGACTAAATTAATATTAGCATAATAACAAATTAAATTATTAGGATCGAAAAAAATTATTAGGTATTTCCAAATTTTTCTGATTACCATTATCTTTGTTTGTCTGTGTCTCATTAATAGGACGAATATTTTTAATGTCATCGGTACTGGTCGATTGTGTCATATTAACACGGTGGCAATTTTGACCACGAGGATTCCATGTTCTGTTATACAATTGCCGTCCCCTAAAACTACGATTATTATTTTGTTGTCTGTAACCACTCCCTCGATAACTTTGGGAATTATAATAAGTGCGCTGTCCTCTGTTTAAGTTGAACTGACCACTATAATTGTTACGGGGCGTAAAATTATTTGACCTACCTCTATACTGATGGAAGTTCATCATTCGGGCTCCAGTTTCGGTCAATGACGATAATTCTTCATCTAATGCACCACGGATTGCGTAATTCAAAGAAGTATAGTTTCTCGCTGCTATAATAGTGCTGATTCGACTATTTCTCAGACCATCGGAAAAACGTTTAATAGCATTCTTTTCGTTCACAGTTTTTAAAATTTCATATTTTTTCGAGTCTCCATCCGCTTGAGAAATAGTTAAATCAACGAATAATTGTTCTATTTGCTTACCGAAGTCTTCTACACTTTTATCGCTCTGCCTAGCGCTTGCAGCGATGTGTCCGATTTTCTAGTAAGAAGTCGGTCCTTCATGTCCTTCACCAGATCTGGAACTGTGGCATAAGTTTCGTGCAAGCGTAGTTTTGCACTTTCAGACAACCTTGATCTTAAAACAAAAGTTATTAGCTTTTTCTGCTCCTCGGCTTCCAATATATCAGAGTACATTTCAATATTAGAAATTAATTGCTTTGTAACCGATTCGGTTTTATCTATAACCGGTAAAATACTGATAGCGGTTTTAAGTTGGAAATTCTCCATTATTATTAAATTATTTGAGGCAGTCCACTCGGAAACAGAATCTGTCTCAGTACACAACTCTCTTATTTTCATTTTTATTTACTAATCTTATCACATATATTTTCTATTCTATCTACTTCTAATTTACTTAGTTTTTTTTGTTTCTGACAAAACTGTTACACTCTCCAATACAAAATCAAATTGTTTCTTTAAATTTTCTACTTCAATATATTTCTCATTCTTTATTTTAGCTGTCCTTCTACTTGAACTTAATTTAATTAAGTAATCTTTAATATACTTGAACTGTTCCAGTAACTCTATGAGCTCATCTGCCATTTATTTGCTACGTAAAACACAAATACATACTAAATAAAATTATCTTAACGACAGAATTAACTTACAAAGATCTTCCAAAGAAATAAGATTTTACGAAAATATTTATGTAGGGGTTTCGCTTAACTAGAATAAAAGTAAATAAATGATTGTATCAGTACCGATTTCAGTCCAAGGTCATCTTGTTATCTTCCAAAATTTCCGTTTTAACGCACTCTTGAAATTTCACAAATTACATATTTCCGATAACTTACGCACTCACGCACTTTGACCGCACTTTTAGTAACACTACAGTTAGCGTTAGATAGTTTCTTCACTGTTTGGCTTGCACTGTAGCTTCTTAAAATAGCTTACAGACCGCTTTAATGCGAATTCACGTAGATGTTGTTCCATCCAATCGCGATGGCATTTCCGGTACAATCTGTACATAATAACCAAGATGCCTATACCCAAGAAGATACAAATTGCAGCAAGGATGTAGTTCGTGGTGGCTGTATGCTCTTGAAGTTAGTCCACAGCCCCCGAATTCGTGCCCGCACCAGACGCCGTTTGCGCCACATTAACTTCTTCTTTTTCGACAGCCTGATTGTTGCCCATCTTCGATTTTCAAACAAAATTTCCGGATGCTCCAAATTACAACCACAATGTGGCATAAACGGTCGAATACTCGTTTTATAACTCATTATTATAATTGACATAAAACGATGCACAGAGACACAAATTATCAGGCCAGTTTTCACGAATTTGCTTACACCGCGAGAAGTGCACCTACATCGGCTCGAGTTACGCGATACCGTGATGCATTGTCGCAAGCAGGGTCGCCATATGATGTGGTCGTTAGGGAGCAAAAGTAAACACGTGTGTGCCTGACGAAACCCTGTTTATTACTCTCCATTACATAGAAGTATCATGAAAGTACTTAAAAGTTACAAAACAATGCTTACATACACTTAATTAACAGTAGGGCTGTACCATACCATACGATTACCACTTAGCCACGAGCCCTTACCTTAATATATTTTTTTAGAAACACTATCATTTAGTTTACTTGCATTAACATTATTGTCACTTAACAATTACGGTTTCATATTGTCAACTTTCTGATTATGATAATGAGGATAAACCAAGATAACCTGACATGCCAAACCTTAGAAAAGATTTTGCACCCCTATTGGTGTTCTGTGAAATTCGCGATAAACCCAGCACGGACCTGTAACGTTAAGACGTGACCACAGACCGGTCACGTCTTAACGTTACAGCTGAAGCTTCATTCCATACCCACTTTGGATCGTCTCAGCGACAGCGCAGGAGTCAGGATCTTCTAATGTGAGACAGAGCTGCCTCCACGGGTATAATGCGTAAAGGTTCTATACCTTTTGGGTGTAGTATAGTCGAAATATCATAATCCTCGTGTTTGTACTCTGTCAAGGCAATACATTGTTAATTTTGTCGACCCGACGGGCAGACCCTAGGACTAGCCACCTCGGGAGGCTGCCCCACCAGGTCACGCATAATCCCGATGTGGCTATTACTAGATATTGTATCAATGGTCATATTTTCATGGATACATTGAAAGGTGACGGGAGCTGAGTGGTTTGTACCATCGGAAATTTGACATTGTCCAAAGAATCAAGTTTCCGCCTGAGTCTTCAATTTTTTGCTAGAGAGTGCTATGCGCTTTGTAAAGTTGTCGAATACATTAGTATCATGCAGCTTCCAAAATGCATTATTTTTACGAACGCACTCAATGCCCTTCCTTCAATTCTACCGACCTCTCGTACATAATTTTTCGAAATTCAGAACTTACACCTGCATTACTCAATGTTTTCATGCTCATATTTATGGATAGGTATGGATAGATTTCATTGTGGCATTTCAGGAAATGAAAAAAAATGATTCCTTAGCTAAAGAAGCTGTGAAGTGTGGTGACCTTTATCCATACAACAGTTGCCAGGACTCGTCTGATCTGCCCAGGGTTTAGTTGAGAGTCTCTTGGAGTGAGCTCTGAAAGAAGCATACAGGTAAAATCCAGCCTCATTTTTCCATAAAAACCGTGGTTTTATAAGTGTAAAGGTAGGTAATAATAAATCATTTCCAGATAGTACGCATGCATTTTGCTCATCTGGTGAAATTGGGCATCATATCAGTTTCAAATTCAAAATCATTTATTCAATTAAGACACTAAGTGACATTTATGAACGTTAAATTGAAGCTAGAGTTAAAATCATAGATCGGCACAAACAGACGCCACAGTATGTGCTGGATTGTCGAGGTAAATTAGGTGAAAACACCAAAATCTACTGCCTGCTTGTGTCGATCTATAACTTCCAGTTTCCAAAATGCGTAGAGCCTTATGAGAAGAATACTGGCAAAGAAACTCATGGCCACTCTTTTTAAAAGTCAGATCTTCAGCTACAATAGCGTTAGTGTTACACGAAAGGTATACAGGAAGCAAGCTGATGCCACCTGAATTTCATGTTTCTTGTATTAATATTGTGTATATCACTATTTTTCTTATAGTCAATAATGTTGTGCCTAAAACACATAATATTTGCAAAAATATACTGTTATGCAACAGTTAAAATACCTATATCCTTAAACAACTCTCGAAGAGAGACTCTAGCACCTAAATTGTATATGGAGCGGATGGCTCGTTTTTGGAGAATAAAAATCGTTTCAACATCAGCCGCCTTGCCCCAAAGTAGTATACCATAGGACATGACGCTGTGAAAGTAGCTAAAATAAACTAGCCTAGCTGTGTCCGTATCAGTGAGCTGGCGTACCTTCCATACTGCATAAGCTGCCGAACTAAGCCTACCTGCAAGGCTGTCTATCTCGGCTCCCCATTGTAGTTTACTATCTAATGTAATTCCTAAGAATACTGTTGAGTCTACAATACTTAACATTTCATTATTTAGAGTTAAATTAGTACCTAGCTGTTTTACATTTGGCATAGTAAATCTCACACACTTTGTTTTATTTGAATTTAGTAGGAGATTGTTAGTTGAAAACCAATACAATACATCATTTAGTGCCCTATTCACATCGTCAAAAACTGTTTTCTTACGATAGACTTTAAAAATAAGTGACGTATCATCAGCAAATAGAACTATATCACAGAGATCTTTTAAATAATAAGGTAAATCGTTTATATATCTGCGAAAAAGTAGAGGACCTAGTATAGAGCCCTGAGGAACGCCCATAGTAACAGGTAATCCAGAAGACCTCGCACCATTGACATCTACGTGTTGAATTCTATCTTTCAAGTAGGAAACAATTAGTTCCAAAGCAATACCATTAACACCATAATGTTTAAGTTTAAGAAAAGGTAGCTGGGTAGCTAATATTATTTCACGTTCAAAACACAAGCCATACGACGTCGTCATAAAAAGACTATCTCTTTTAGGGTAGGTAATTAGGTGTTATATTTGAAGACGACTTTATTAACTTATTCTATGACATTGACCAACAGTTTGAAAACAGAATTAGTAACACCTCAACAACGTAGATTTTAGGTTACAAAATGGTTCTCTTATTAACTTCGTCGCTTTGTGATGTCCTAATAAGCAATTATTGTTTCAATACAAGCAACTTTTGTTTGTATTGAAACAATAATTGACATTTGACGCCTGTCAAACCGATGTTCACTAGCCAGTCACTAACCCAACAGGCCTCTGTTGGGTTAGTGACTGGCTAGTAAACATCGGTTTGATTCGCACCCTGACCAAATCATTGTATGCTGAGCATGACATTTTGTAGAATATTTATGAGCAGTGCTGCTCTGTTTGGGATCAGACAGCCGTATATAAGATGTCTCAAGTTATTGTTAATAACATCATTATACATATCATTATAATTAGAACAAAAATTTTAGTCTGAATTTGGATTTCAACAACTAATTAAGCAACTAAGATTAAAATTAACTCTCACACAGACGCTCATGTTTAGTAGTGGGCTAAAGGCTGCTTGTTGACTTAGTGTAAAACATTCCTAACCACTGAAGCGATATGAATCAGTGTTCTCACCCTTAACTGAAATAGTTTTTGCCATGAATGCTAACTTCAGACCTACTCTGGTGATATGCCAAGTATTCAATCATTTGATCCTATACTGGTATAAATTCACCATGTGAATTGTGAGCATTATTATGCTAATGAGGTTTATAGACAAGGTAAAGATGATACCATGGTGTAGATGGAGGCCAGCAACCTGTTGTTGCCAAGTATGAATTATTAGGACACAATTACACAATAGAAGTTCTAAATGTTTATAAAAATATACCATTCTCATCAAGGCTGTAAGGTATTTAGTACAATATATCACATAGTAATATCCAGGAAAAAACACATTTTCAAACTTAATTTAATGAACAGCACACAAAATTATTTAAATGTCACAATAATATTTATATTGGTTCTGGTTCTCTACTGTAAACTTGCATAATTTTTTCCATTATTTCCCAATTTTTTTCTTTTTGCAAGTCTTTAGTGAACACCTGTAAACATACATTAGCTTTATAATCATCTGTACTTTAAAACAATAAAACACATTTAATTAATAATTAATATTTACCGAATACCATGCAGCATCATCATCCAATGTTGATGCTAACGGTACAGAAACTCCAAGAACATGTAGAGCTAATGTTAGGGATGCAACAGCTATATGAGGAGCTCTGTAATCTAATATTGATGGAGAGTGATGGAAGTCTTGTAGAAATGACATGGCAGTTCGGGCCACGGGCGCCGAACGCCACTGTGACGGCGGGAACCACTCTTGAAGCGAGCGCAAGTAGTGCAGTAGATATCTATGTGGAGATGGCGCATCCAGGTTAAACCCTAGTAGTCTCAACACTAATAACTCTGCTTGAGCTACAGCACCACGCCATGACCAATATTCTTCACCTAGTTCCAGCGGTCCAGCACCACGATTGATAGAATTATGAGCCACATTTACAGCATCTCTCAGTCTTACAGGTTCATCTCGTGACTTCCCCGCTGCACATAGACAAGCGGTACATATAACATAACAGTCGTAATCATTTTTATCGGCTTCTTTAAAGAACTTGTGGTAAAATATAGCAGCAGTAGCAACTGTTGCCGGTTGTAACCCAAGTTTTATACCGCACTCGAAAATGAAATTTGTGGCCAAACTATGACCAGAGGCACTACGATAATCAGGTAAACGACGTTCACGACGAGTGCTCTGTAACGCCATCACATCTATTACGTCTTTCATAGTGTCTTATTTACCAATTTTGTATTTCTTATGAGACGCAAGCAAGAAATTAGAGGTTATAATGTAAATCAAAGACTACAATAGTATATATGTAAATTAACAGCTTCTAGCTTTACTCTTTGGAGTCATAACAAACTACAAACCATAAACTATAATATATTAAGCCGAATCCGCACGTTTGCCACTTGCCACAAACTACAAACGTTAGGCTTGATTTTGGGAATCAAACATGGCCATCCACACGCCTGTGAGTGGTTAGTGTATTCTGAAGAGGCAAGTGTGGCGGACATCGAACTTGTGTCGACCATAACATTTGGCTTAAGTTATTTTTATAATAAAAACAAGAAAATAAGTAAAAGAAAAATACGGCAAAGAAAATGGTGGATGTTACAAATTCATAAAAACCGTACCGATTCTTGGGTGGACCAATTATTCGTTTTTTTAATTATTGCGTATCAAAAACAATAGTAGTAGTATAAAAAACGTATTCGGTACGGACGCACACGCACACAAACATGTGGATGCATCGCAAGTCGCAAGCGCTTGGCACAAGCTTCCTTTGATTTGGGCGTCAAAAACCGACAAAGTTCGGATCGACAGCAAGCCAAGCCAAACGTTTGGCAAATCGGGCAAACACACTATCCACACGTTTGAATTTGTGACTGCTTTTTGAGGTTTGGCAAGTGTCTGGACGCGGCATTATATTGACTACAAACAAGGGGCTGTCTTAAGTTGGAGGGGAGAAGTCATTTTTTTAGATATTTTTTTTGCTCTTTCAACTGTTCGTTAACTGTTCGATAAAAATTTTTGTTTGTTCGATCTTAGTTTTTTTTTAAATAAAATAAAAAATTACCCTTAAGTTGGCGGGGAGAAGTCGTTTTTTAACTTTTTTTTTTGCTATTTCAACGGTTCGTTAACTGTTCGTCATTGTTCGATCAAAATTTTTACTTGTTCGATCTTAGTTTTTTTTATAAATAAAATAAAAAAATTGCGTTTGCGAAGTCGTTTTTAAACCCAAAGTTTTTTTTTTAATGAAATATATTATATGTATATATTATAATATATTATATATAATTTTCCTCGCCAACCTGAGGGTAATTTTTTATTTTTTTAAAAAACTAAGATCGAACAAATACAAATTTTGATCGAACAATGACGAACAGTTAACAAACAGTTGAAATAGCAAAAAAAATATGTAAAAAACTACTTCTCCCCGACAACTCGAGGGAAATTTTTTATTTTATTTTTAATAAAAAACTAAGATCGAACAAATAAAAATTTTGATCGAACAGTTACGAACAGTGAACGAACAGTTGAAAGAGCAAAAAAAAGTGTAAAAAAACGACTTCTCCCCGCCAACTTAAGACAGCCCCGGAACTACACATGTCTAGAGCGAACGTTCGCCGCTGAAGTGAGTCTAGAGGCGCTATTTATATAATTATATTCAAAAATGCCTGGTTGTGCAGTTACATCCTGTAAAAATTATACAAAAAAAATTATATATACATATAAACAATTAAACGGTCTACAAAAAAGGTCATATATGAATTTTCGATAAGTTAGCTCATTTAAAATTTGGCAATATGTAATTGCAAAATTTTAAATGGTACTTGGAAGTATGGTAAATACTATAAATTCTACTATGTTGAACCTAATTGTTAATTTTTATTACTATTTTCATATTTTACCGCTAAAATCGATCGAGTTATCGATCTGATACTTAAAGTTACGTCAATCTCTCCAACTGGGTTTACTGAAATTTAACCTTGAATAACTTTTAAACGAACTGACTTAGCGAAAACTCACATCTGACCTTTTTCGTAGATCGTTTAATTTCCTACAAGATTATGTATTGATTTTTACAACTTGTCAATTCGTTGGAACGTGACAATGCCCACCTGCCATACAGTATTGGACTAAGAACCAACAGACATAATAAAATGCTTACCGTGTGGTTAATGAACACTACATTTGATTTATATTAAATGAAAGTCAGTTACACTTTCAATAATTTCATAATTATTGAAAATACTTTCAGATTTTGAGGTTATAATAATGTCACAATGTTAGGGTAGTAATGTCACTTATTTTAAAGAAATGTATATACAAAAGTAATATCTTACCCTGTATTTTAGCTTAAAAACAACTGCAAATTCATTCTACGAAATTGATAACGAATATAATAAATGGTTAGTGTTGACTACTTATCAGCCTTTTTGCTATGTGAAAGATTTCAATATCATGTTGAATTCTTTCCTTCTTAGGTGGGCATTTAGTGTTTAGGTTGGAATAAGTAGAACCTAAACAACTTTTTATAATACAGGTGTTTTATTACCATCAATAGTATGAGAGAGTGCAAGTTGGGTGCGAGGGGCCACTAAGACCTTCAGGTCTAAGCCATCTGCTACCTGGTGTACCTCCCGACCGACGGATTAGGTTCTGGAGCAGACCTCACAACAGCAAAGGAGGAAAAAAAAACAATACAAACAAGTTAAGAAAATAATATTTTTTTTTTTTTTGGAGCAAGCACATTTATTTAGTAGCAGTTGTCCACTCAAGATCAATTAATTAATGGCAGCCATTACATTTACAGTCAGTTGCAGTCGCCTGAAATAATATATAATAATTTTAATTATTTTATTGAAGTAATAAGAGTGTAAATCTTCTACTATTGGAAAGATTCCTATGTTCAAAATAAATTATTTCAATTTCACAACAGTCAGGCAATGTAACATCTTATTCTTCTTAAACTAATAATAATCTTTATTTTACTCACTAAATCCATATTCAAAGTAAGCAATTTAACAACACTGAACATGTAGTCATGTCTAATTGTTTCATATAAAAAGGGACCGAACCTCCCGTTTTGACAATTGGTAAAAAGATACTGATTTGACTTGGTAGTCATCTGCCATATTATAATTTACTAGATGTCCCCACAGTTTCACCTGCGTTTTTAAGGTGACCGCTCCGCTCTTATTAGTCGTAGCGTAATGTTATATAGCCTATAGCCTTCCTTGGTAAATGGGCTATCCAAGACCAGTAGTTCCTGAGCTTAGCGCGTTTAAGCGAGCAAACAAACAAACTCTTCAGCTTTATAATATTAGTATATAGATTAATAAGAACATACTTTTTATATAAATTAATTAAATTAATACTTACCGCTTGCAGTGTAACCAGTTGCTGTACTTTTTGTAGAATTATGTCAAGTACAATGTGGTGTCTCATATCCTAATCATGTTAATATTATAGTTAGGTAAACTACAACTCATTTGGGAGGTGGTACTTGCAGAAGCCATTGAAGTAGATGCAGTTGAATAGTATTTGCAGCACTATCAGCTCTTTACTAACAAGGATGGTAAATCAAATGTGATGCTCGAACCTAAAAGTAAAAGCTATTATAAGGAAATAATTTAAATACAAATAAAACAAATTATTTTGACTAAGAACATTAAACAGATACACGCCTTTAATCAAGAGCCTTTCTATTATAATATTTTTAATATTAATGTAATGTTTAGTATCTGTCTTATCGCTATTACTTGATGAGAATGAATCCAGTCATCATTATTAAACTTGGCAAAGAGTACATCTATAGCACAAATGAGGAACATTGGGAACAGGTTCTGTTGCTCTAGTCTCTGTGCAATATGTTGTGCAAATGAGATCATATCAAGAAAACAAATCAATTCAAAATCAAGCATTTCAAAATGTATTATTACAAAAGATTCAACTTACCAATCCATTCCATTCTGAAGACACATTGTTATTAAAATTGTCTAAATGAAAACTTTACAATTAAACTGAATTAAGCACAATAATATTCAAACTCATATTATGTTGAATGTTGTTTAGAATAGTTTATATATATATAGAGTCCATAATAAAATAATATATAGAATAGTTTGTCCAGTTTTGTCAACATTGTTGACTGACTGTCAAAGTGTCAAGTGCCGCCTAGTGTTGCCAGCCCTATAATCAAAACAACTGACAAAATTATTAGCATTTATTTAAACAATCATTTTCATTTTGATTTTAATTCATGATTTTATATTCTCAAAAACATTCATCAATTATACGTCGCATAAAATAATTAGATATATACTTGAAACACAAACTAAACACCAGGTCCGTTTTATAAGGAACACCCGTAACCCTTTATTGAAACTATATGACTGACAACACTGGTTGTTGTACAGAGGCGCTGAAATATTTGAAGTCGTGATAACACTTTTTAAATGTTTTCGAGATTTAATACTGTCCGTAAGATTGTAATATTTGGGTATGTTATCTAAAAAGAATATATTATTTACCGTTTGCATAATTGAGCTTTTGATTCATAGGCCGAAATGGACATACTCCTTTAAAACAAAAAAAAAAAATTTCTACTTAGCCACGAGCCTGTACACCTAACAACGTGTATGCAACTTTTCATGATGAAAGGTTGAGTTAGTAAGTCGTAAAAACATAACAGAGAGAGCTACTTTCGAGTTTATAACATTAGTATCTTAATTTTGAATGGTTGAAATTATTAATTTATTAAGTTTACAAAACAGTATTTGACCTTGAAAATTGAGATACCAATATCAATTTCAAAAGTCAAACTTTTCAACTTTCAGTAAATGTTCACTGTTTGGTCTGCAATGTTAGTAATTAGAACTTCTTGATAACAAGTGATAACTGGAAAAAATAATGTAATAATGTAAAAAATGTTAAAAATAAGTATATAGAACTAGATTACATAGTAGAAAATAATTTAAAGAATTTATAATACAACTTGGCAACAAAGATTGTTGTTCTATTTCAGATAGCGATTGTGAAAGTGTACAACTACTAGTAAAATGGATGGAATAGAGTTTTTGGATTCAGACTTCAACTATGATTCGTAATAACCACCTATAACGAAATATTGATGTACTTTATATTACAAATTACGTAGCATGTTTTTTTTTTTAATCCATATATAATTAAAGTAAATACACAAAGCTCTTCGCCGGCTTCCTCAACGGGTAAGCGAGGCCCTCAGTCATCTCCCACGGTCCTGACACATCATCTGGTTGATTCCACTTAATCATACATTCATTCCACCTTTTCAATTAACGTATGCATAGTTTTTTTTATTAAAATCGGATTCCTTATTTATGTAAAGTATCTAAACTTTTTGATTCAGCGATGGTTCTTGCACAGTGTTGCTATAAACGATTTTTCAATTACCTTAAAACTTACCCATGTAAACTGACTTATTGAACTGACTATAAGTGGTATGTCGGGCTCGAACCGACTATAACCACACGGTGTTCCATCACAACTGGGTATATTGCAGACATAAACATAGTATGTAATAGACGAACATAGTGTGCGAGTGAGATACTTAGCCTTATACAGGACCCTAGGTGTGAGAAAGAGACAGAATAAATCTGAGAGTATGACCGGTTTTGAAACATTTAGTTTCAATTAGTCTCATGTAAAAAATTTCAGGTTTTAATTTTGGTGTTTTCGTCGTAATCTTTCTATATTTTAACGGGTAAATATAAAAAACAATAATGGTGCCGTATTATCTGTTAGATTGTGGTGTAACATACAAGAAAAATCCAATGAAAGAAACGTTTGAAAGCTAAATACCAAAAGTTCAATACTACTTTCAAAGTGTTTATTTTCACACAATATTATTTTGTATTACACTTTATATATGCAGGTAATAGTCTTTTTGAGGTATTGTAATAGTTTAAAAAATTATGTGTTAGATAAAAAAAATATTGTATACGTGAATATGACCGCTTTTGACACAGTGATTGACTATAAGCAAAACACAATCTATCAATATGTCGATATATATTACGTCGCATAAAAGAATAAAAACTATCAAGCTGCGGTCATTTCACAACGTCATTATTTTTAACCAACTTCAAAGAAAGGGGCAGGTTTTCAGTTCGTCTTCATCTTCTTATGTTTATATTATAACATTACTCCAAGATGGCTGCTGCAATATGAAACCGGTGCACCGGGTACCGGAACCAATCAATAGTAAGTATTTCACAAGTGGCGATACGATTACTTTAATGTGGTTGCTAAACAATTTATGCTAATGAGAATGCATTTGGTGAACTTGAGCTAAAAGTGAAGTACCAGGAGATCTTCGCAACAATTAATGTTCCTGCATCGGGTAAATTTATATTTTATAAAAGGTGATTTTAATTGATATTAAGCTATTACAACAAATAAATTAAAAGCGAACCACTCAAAATCTAAAAATAAAAGATTCTGTTCATCCATTGTGAACCGATTTCAATCATTATGTTTTTATTGAATTGGTGAAAACCACAGAAATCTAAATAAGGTAACCTTATTTAGATTTCTGGTTTGCACTACACATTTTTGTAGAAAGAGCTTGAACTGAAAGGTTGGTATTACTCTGGTTATTATATCCCATTATATTAGGTATTACTGCTGGTCGTGGGGGACTTTACAAACACACAAACAACGGACACAAAGAGCACCTAATATAATATATATCAGGATATAATGGGATACCATTAATATGATCATTTTAGCCAATTATTTTCTACAGAAATTTGCCAATCTATTTATTAAACTTTCCGCTCCCATTTAATTTGTGTGTAGATCACGGAGTTTTCCATGACCTCATTGAACAAAGTAAAATCATGACACTTCTTAAATTCTTAAACTGTGAAAATTAAATTATTTAATGGCTGTAAACGAGCTTATGTAGTTAAGAATCTCTAGTTATTAGTGAGTGTAAACTGTGAGCTTATTATAAATATAGTCTTTAGATTCTGCTTCTCCTTTTTAATTTTCACTTATGTAGTAGTTTGAGTTTTCTTCTGACATAATATATTCTTTACAGAGATTTTTTTATAAATGTAATTAGGTACTTATATTGATGATATGACATGAACTTTAATGTTTCATTTTGAAAATATTGAATTGTACATGAAAACTGTGTATTCAATATTATTAAGTTATATTTTTAAAATATGTGAGATGGGTCAAGTTAATATTATAGGCAATAGCCTGATAGTTCTGAATATGTCATGCTCGCCTAGAAGTCCTGCAAATGGTGGCATGTGTCAGGTCATATAGCTCCCTTCAATATAATAATAATAATAATAATAATTTAATTTATTGTTTCTCTCACACAGTACATTAGACATTACAAAACAAAATTACTTTTGACACATTGTTATGCTTCTATGTGAGAGACTGGTATCTGTACTAGGACAGGCCTGTATGACAGATTACCAGCCTCTCCCAGCTCTGGATATGTGCAGTTCTTGATGTCAGGTAAGTGTTATTGTTGAGAGTGTATAAAAACTACTACCAAGCTGCAGTGTGTTCGTTTATAAATGAGTGTATGTAAGTATATGTATGCGCGTGTGTGGTGTGTGGTGTGTGTGTGTGTGTGTGTGTGTGTGTGTGTGTGTGTGTGTGTGTGTGTGTGTGTGTGTGTGTGTGTGTGTGTGTGTGTGTTTACAATATGGTTGACTTGAATGATGGCTGATGCGTGCGTCATGTTGCAATGGGTGCCGTAAGTTTGGCTTAACCGGGACTACTAACTAGAGTACCTATTCATTAGCGGGAGTGTTTATATGCAACTTTATATTATCTTACATATATTTTTCACATGTTAGCAATATTCCCATGAAATTAAAAAAAAAACATGTTGAAAAAGAGGGTCGAGTGTCCTTCTAGAGACTAATTCTGACTCGACGCTCCTGTAATTGGTTTTATTGAAATAAAATATTTTAATTTGATTTTGATGTGACTATATGGAAGGTTTGTCATAATATTAAAAATATTTTAAATTTTGTTTTCATGTTTTATTTATTGCAGCGGAAGTACCTACCCCCACTGCATTTCTATGTGATATTATATCCTTTTTGTAGCAAACCTTTTTTATTAATTCAAAATAATTTTAACTGTCACAGTTTTATCATTAACAGTCTTATCATTAACTGATCTCATGATCAGTTAAGAAGTCCCCAAAACCGATTTACTTGCATAAAATGTTTAATGATAGTATTCGAAGCGTGGGTGTGTAAGAGCAGCAAATGGCGGACTTTTATCTGTACTTACACTAGAGATAGTACATTGTGAGCTTACTTTACGTACTCTTAATCAACATTAAATGGGGCAATTAACGCTAGCAAATATTAAAAAAACATTATATCAATGAAAATTATATTAATCATTATTCTATTGTACTTTCTTCACTTCCGTCATTAAAAAATTACAAACAAAAGCACAACTCATAGCAACAAAATATACAAAATACTACCAATCCATAATGTCATAAATATTGCCGATATTTTATATCGATATTGCGGTGACGTCAATGTGCCGACACTAAAAGTCAGTCACACGTCTGTAAAACTCGCCAAACGGCCAACGGTCAGCCCGACCCACTACCCCCAGGCCAGCGCTTATGGAGGTCGGAGATCCCGGGTAGGATCCCCTAAATTTATGGAGTTTTTTTTGATGGGATGTTTATATTTCAGGGGATTTTTTTTTTCAAATATTGGGCTTTATTAGGGTAATTATAATTTTTATTTGTTGAATTTTGCAAACCGAGCGATGTCTAGTACAATTAATTATTGCTAAGAATGGAGTTAAACAAAAGGTAAGTTTCTCCAGTGTAACCATAAACGTTTTTACTATGGTGAACTGGTGATTACGATTCCTAGTTAATTATGCATACCTCATGTGTGATTTTTACTTTCATGCTAGTTTGTCCATGCTTGCTGGAAATACGTTGGTTTTTGTTTACTTTGAATTTTTTTTTATAATTTATTTATATTACAAACAGAACTGTTCCTTAAAAAGTTAAAAGAAGTTTTTTGTTTTACATACACTACATATTGTAACGCGTGGAGTACTTCTTCTATAATAACTGCGGCGTACTCCACTACGTGTAAAGCTTGGGGCTTTATAGTAACCAGGTTCGATAGGTTCAATCTAGAGGAGGAAAATTAAAAGAGCAGGCAAACGCACTATGCGATATGACCAGGATCAGATTATTCGTATAACAATTATAACTTCACACAAATTAATCATAAATAACACTTCTTGAATTATTCTGTGCACATTGCACGTAAGTCGTCAAGACAGTCTTCTGTCCTCTGGGCGACTCACTTGTCTTCAACATTTATTCTTCATAAAATATTTCGAACGTGTTCTAAATTCGAGTTTGGGGCCACCAGTCCATGCTTCTCGCGTAGTAAAGAGTTATTCTTCCAATCGAAGGAGTATGCAAGCTGTGCGAGAGGTCTCATCACTACAATATAATTTCGAACTAAAGTTGCATTAAGAAGTCGGAACCAGAAAAGAAATTTGAAATGTTGAATATTATGTAAACAAACAAAAATATATCTCTAATGTTATGAGGGGGTTTCCAAATATTTTTTCAATTTTACGGGTTTTCAACTTTGCCTTTAGGGGTAAATATTTTGAGAATATAGTAACACTCTAAGTGTCAAACAGGACGCAACCCGCAGTTTATTGGCTGTCTTAAGTTGGGAGAAGTCGTTTTATTACGTATTTTTTTTGCTCTTTCAACTGTTCGTTTACCGTTTGTCATTGTTTGATCAATTTTTTTTTTCGATCTTAGTCTTTTTTTAATAAAATAAAAAATTACCCTCAGGTTGGCCGGGAAAAGTCATTTTCAATTTTTTTTTTTTTGCTATTTAAACTGTTCGTCATAGTTCGATCAAATAAAATTCGGTCACAGTCGGTCACAGGTGGTCACAGTTCTAACCTAACCTAAACCTAGCCATTTCTTTTCAATTGACCTATCCTACTAATGTTAAATCGTCTGTAACTTAATATTAAAGTCCCCTCTCTGATGTCGCCAGCTCTCGCGTGAGGCGTATAATCCATTTTGGATATTAAAATTTTATACGTGCGACTGAATTACTAAGTGAGCGACAGAAATGGCTAGGTTTAGGTTAGGTTAGAACTGTGACCATAACGTACGAGCCGGCGAGTGCAAGAACCGAATTTTATTTGATCGATCAATGACGAACAGTTGAAATAGCAAAAAAAAAAGGTTAAAAAACGACTTCTCCCCGCCAACTTAAGAAAGCAAACTTTTTATTTTATTTTTAATAAAAAAACTAAGATCGAACAAATGAAAATTTTGATCGAACAATGACGAACAGTTGACGAACACTTGAAATAGCAAAAAAAAAGTGTAAATTAACGACTTTTCCCCGCCAACCTAACCCCGACAGCCCAGTTTATTTATGCATTAGGGGTGGCCACTTCCAAAAATACATCTATATTTATATTTGATGTAAAACAATGGACCCCAGCATCGATGTTTATTGATATATCACTTGATAAAATCGATATTTTTTCAATATCGAATACTTTTCACAACAGTTTATTATTTCCTTTTTCCAGTCAGAGGCAGAATGTTTTTATTTCATAAGTGTGAATATAGAATCAGAGACCAGAGTAACATAGTGTAATAATAGTGGTTATCTATGAGTGTTACTTGAATAAAAATTGTACTACTATGATGGTGATGATGACAGATGAGGCTAGTGTAATAATAATAACTCAACACATCTCACACACGGCTGTCTGATCCCAAACTAGGCAGAGCCTGTACTATGGTAACCAGACTGCTGATAAACATACTTATATATTTCTAAATACATACATATTATATACAAATTACACCCAGACACAAAACAAATGATCGTGCTCATCACACAATTATTTGTTCTGGGTGGGAATCGAACCCACGAGCTCTGGCTTAGCAGTCAGGGTCACTAACCACTAGACCAACAGGCTAGTCAAAAGTGTGTGTAAGGGAGTGTTTGTAAGTGAAACAAAAACGACAAATTAATAAAATATTTTATTACATACCAGAACACTTCAAAACAGCTAAAGAAAAAAATACATAAATTTACTACTAGTTTTAATCTACCTGCATAAATCTACTTTCAGTTTACAAATTTAAGACGAATGCTCTATAGACAAACTTTGCCAAACTAAAAGTTTACTTTAACCTTTTTCCTTTCATTCTATTCGTTTGTTGATGTCACTACCTGTTAATGGCTTATAATTTTATGAATGATTCATTTAAAATTGAAGTTATTAAGTGCAGCGCTAAAATTTACTTCTTTATTGTAATTATTAATCAGAATTAGATTTTTTAATAAATTCGACAAAAAACAAAGCTCAATGTTTTTATAAATAAATATATCGATTTATCGAATAAAATAAATATTTGTCAAAAAATCCGTTCGTACCGATATATCGTATGGCAAACATCGAGTAATTACGATATATCGATGTTAAGTATACATATCCATAGTATGCAGCTAATGCAGTATATCTATGATTAAAAATGCTGTCAAATGCTGTTTAGTACTGCTTACCGCCAACAAGTTGTGACAAGTTCCGATTCTGAAAAGGTTTGCTTAATTTATTTGATTTTACTTATTATAATTTATCAAATTTGGAAAGTAAATATGGATTCAGACGAAGAAATTGAAGAAAATCAGTCGTGGAAAGGTGCTACAGCTACAATAATATGTATCAATACTTACGATCGAACAAATAAAACTTCAGAAGTGGCTCATGCTGCTACTTGCCGAATGATCCGACAATGTCTACGATTATCAGGCTCTAACTTTGTAGGAGTATGTCTTTACGGTACTGAAGTTACGAATTCTACAATATTGGGCATAAACAGCGTTGAAGAAGTGTTTCCACTGAAATTGCCATCTCTAGATGATTATCGGAAATTAAAAAATATCAGTATTTCTAATGTGAAACAAGCACAAGATTTGATATTATCAGAAGCCCTGTGGTATTGCAGTAGAGCATTTGCAAGTTGCAAAAGGCAACTTTCATCCCGCAATATCATTTTGTTGTCTAAATTGGATATACCTCCACTTCAATCAGATCAAAACCATGCATTTAAGAGAGTGATTGAATTATCAGATTCAAATATTGATGTGAAGCTTATTAATATTTCTGAAAATGAATATGAGATTGATTCATTTTATAGTGACTTCCTACGCAATACAGATAACATCACACAGGACATTATTTTACCAAAACCTGTTTGGGATAAGATAGAAATTGAACAATTGTTGCATCAGCAGTCACATCGCCATTTAGCTGTTGCACGCTTAAGCTTTGAAATTGGTGAAGGGTTAGTTATTGGAGTAGGAGTGTATAGCCTTATCAAAAGTAATGGCCAACCTCTGAAAAAGACAGATTTGGATAGAGATAATAATGCAATCCTTACAAGGGTTAACAAAACTACTAAAATTGCTGTTAAAGAAGATTCAAATATGGACATAGATGATGAACAAGAACCTACACCTGTTCCTGTACTCAAATCTGAACTACTTCATTATAAAATGTTTGGTGGAGAGAAGGTCTCATTCACAGATGATGAAAAGAAAACAATAAATAATCCCTTTGGTACACCCATGTTAAAACTTTTAGGATTTAAACCTACTAGTTTTATGTGTAAAGAAAAATGGTTTCTGAAACCTTGTTACTTTCTATTTCCCAATGAGGGTATAATTGAGGGTTCATTTGTAGCTTTTAAAGCATTGCACAAAGCTTGCATGGAAACTAATGTGGTGGCATTCTGTGTTCTTTGCACCAGAGTTAATGCTAAACATATGATTGTTGCTCTTTCCCCAACCACTAAACCCCTTGGCCTCGATGTAGATATAGGTTTTGATGTTATCCGAGTGCCTTTTGTAGAAAATGTTAGACCACTTCTATTTGAAGATGAGGATACAGAAATATCAGTTGCAAATGAAAAAAAGGCCACAATGAAAGACATGTTAAAAGAGTTACAGTTTGATTATAAGCCTGAAATGTTTGAAAATCCAAAAGTACAAACATTGTACAGAGCTGTAGAAGCAAAAGCTCTGGATGAAGATGATGAGGAAGAGGAAGCATTCATTGATACAACAAAACCTGATTCTAGCAGATTCCAAGACCTCAAACATGATCTATTTCAAGAACTTTTTGGACCTTTTGGACCAGTTGCAGTTAAGAAAACTGCAGCAACTAAAGAAAATGGTCCTGCAAACAAAAAACCAAAACAAGAAATTGATGAATCATTATTGCAAGACCGTCTTGACAATAACAAAGTAAAAGATTATACAAATGTTCAGCTTAAAGATATATTATACTCTAAAAATCTGCCAAATTTACCTGCTCTGAATGGTATGAAAAAAAACGAACTTGTGGAATTAGTTTATAAGTACTGTAAATAATTATTCAATGTTGTGCACAGTATCTAACATCAGAATATATTCTATATTTGATTACATATTGATTTATTTTATATAACTGTAAACTAGGCCTAGCATATTGATGTAGGTAAAAAGTTCGACTTATGGGACAACCTAATGGGGCTGTTAACACTTTCAGTGCCGGTGACATGGCGTGTCAACAATGGTTCGGCAATATTTTAGAATTTAAGCAGTATTATAATATATATTGAAAATAACAGTGTAGCTTAATTATTTGGTAAGTTAACCAAATTTAAAGTGGTTATGCTGCAATTAATTTATATTCCACAAAAAATGTTGTATAGGGTGTGTGTTCGCACAGCGGAATATTGTTGAATTTAAAGATTTTAATTATGCAGATATTTAGTGTATGACGTCGTGTAATTGTGTATGGTTAAAAAAAAAATAGTGCATGCAGCCATTGTGGAGAAATTCTCTAAAAACTGATTCCGCTGGGCGAACGTTGTCCTGGCGGAACTTTTTTTAATCCATAGACTTAGAACAATAAAAAGGGGTCCAAAAATTATTGTGTAATTGTGTATGTATGAATAAAATTAGTGCATGCATAAACTTCGGAGAAATTCAAGTTTCCGCTACGCGAACGTTTGGCCATTAGCTAGTTTTCATATAAAGCGCTTATATAGAGAGCTGTAGATGTTTTGAATTTGTTTATATTTGTTTAAAAAAGATTTAGAAAAAATCGTAGGGTTTATAAGATAAAAATATAAACGTAAAATACGCTTATTAGGTCTTAGTTCGTAAAGTATGCACTTTGGGGGTCTAGATTTTCACGTTTATACAAACCTTGTAAGTGTCTGCAACATGTTGCGAAGTATCAATGATGTCCCGTTTGTAAATTAAAGAGTTATAGGACAGTTTACCATGAACAGACCACTGTTTACAAAGCAGTCAAATATCACGACGTTCTAAAGGAATTGCGTAGTAAAATGTATTCCAATAATTAGTGTATTTATTCAACTACTCACATGCAAAATTTCATCTCATTAAATTCTGTAATTAAAGAGAAACGATTAAAATACTGACAAAGCATCGAAAACCTACATAACCCGACCAAGTTCGGATGGCTACAAAAAAGCGGCCGTGCAATATATTTAGGTTACATTCTAAAATTTACAGTATAATACCGGTATTGATTTGGTACAGGCAGGGCTACATCACTCACTCGAGGTCGCGTTTTATATACCTACCAATTTAGCTATCCGTCCACGGTAAAAGTGTCAGTAGGGGCAACAACGCGTAGCTGAGAGCACGCACGCACGGCTGAACGGCATGCTCCGTAATAAAAACAAAATGTCAAATCGAACTTATTATGAAGTGGAGATGTTTAGTTATTTCTAAATGTATTTATTATGTTAAATTGCGTTATTGCTAGATGTAAGTGATCTGTAAAATCCTTTAAAAATAAGTTGCAAAAATGATATTAGCTATTACTTTTTTGTCAATATAATATAAAAATACTTTAGGTGTTTATTCTTTACTCGCCATTGCCGCGTGGCTGTACTAATAATAAATAATAGTTATCTTCTCAACAAAAAATAAATGTTACTTATATATATATTCTATACAATGTTGCACTAAATCAGGTTTTGAGTGATTAGCCAGAGTGAAGTTGTAATAAATGTAGTCTTTTAAACCGTCAATAATAAACCCATAATTTCTACGAAAGGTGACGAACTTAGAAGGTGTGGACTGCCAGCGTATTCATTTGTTGTAACTTGTAGGCAAGGCGAACTGACGGCTGCTTGTCTCACACAATATGTAATATAGTTAGAAATATAGTGAAACTAATAATAAGAGCTACTGAAATGTAAATCCGTGGCGCTCTCAATATGAGAGCGCCACGGATTGAGGTTTTTATTTGAGTAGGTAGTTATTTGTTATTTAATACTTTTGTGTAATATAATATGTAATACAAAAGTATTAAATTATAAGAGTATCTTTCTCTAGTCTACGCAACAGCCATTACTAGCAACCCGCCCTAGCTTCGCACGGGTAGCAGAGACATCTTTAACAATCATAATCATATTTCAACCAATTTACACAAAACCTTAACAAATTACATACCTAAACCTTCCTTATAATTAGCTCTATCTATTGATGAAAACCGCATGAAAATCCGTTGAGTAGTTTTTGAGTTTATCGTGAACAGAAAGACAGACAAACGCGGCGGTGTAAAATGTAGTGATGTAATAATAGTGATGTATATGTCTACAGCATCAACATTTTATGTTACTATTGAAGGTTTAAGGATATTTTAATTTCCTATAAAAATTAAAGATATAAATTTCATAGGGGAAATAATTTTATTAATCATTATATAAAACTCAACAACACCCATAAATTTTATTATCAAGTGTGTGTTCCGATATGCCCTGCGAGCACTATAAGAACTGACGTCAATTTAGTATACTACAAAGCCGTTCCTTTATAATTAGCTTTACTGGTTACAGTTTAATACGGAACACAGTCCAGTATACTGCCATCTATGTTTTTTGGCGCTGTTTTGACGAGAAAATAATTATCATATAATTATAGGTACAAGTTATCTGTTCAACAAGAAAAAAATTGTTTGAATGTAGTTATATTTAAAAAATTAATATTCAAGTCAATTGACAATTACTCGCATAATAAAAGTAAGTTTACTTTTTATTAAAAGAAAATATTGTTTTTTAAGTAACCGAATGCATAATAACTTTATAACCGAATTATTTAAATGGGGCTATGTACGGTAAAAGTGATGAACATATTTAATTGTTTATAATCTAACTGGAAAAAAAATTGTAGTTGATCACATGATCAAAGCACCGAGAGCACCTTTCCTCGAAAACGATAGTGTTAACAGTACAAAAATGGCGACGATTTATGACGTCATGTACTTCCCTAGGATACTGCGGCAGTATTCTGTCAGTCCATAACGGAACGAAGTTATCTCCAGTAAGAGCACTGAACAGTGCTCGCAGTGTACATCGGGACATACCCCAAATAAATATTTCATTTCATTATTTGTGTACTTTGTACAACCCTAGTGTCCGGCAGTTCGGCTACATGCACAGACGAAGGTTGCGCGGTGGGCAAGGCGTTCTCAACTTTCGAAAAGCGTAAATAAGATATATTTCTGTTCGCAGCTAACGCCAGGTATTATTATTTCAATTTTGTAGGCTATTATAACGTAGGTATTTTGAGTTTTGTATGGGAGTGATGTATCTGTTACGAAGTAACTATTATCTTATCTGTGGTACAGGTGAGAACACAACTGTTGTTTCGATATAATTTATAGGTGGTTTAATTTTCTACAACTGCTTTTTTAAATCTATTTGACTATGACAGTAAGTACTATTATTATTCATTGATACTTGGCAACATGTTGCAGACACTTACAAGGTTTGTATAAACGTGAAAATCTAGACCCCAAAGTGCATACTTTACGAACTAAGACCTAATAAGCGTATTTTACGTTTATATTTTTATCTTATAAACCCTACGATTTTTTCTAAATCTGTTTTTTAAACAAATATAAACAAATTCAAAACATCTACAGCTCTCTATATAAGCGCTTTATATGAAAACTAGCTAATGGCCAAACGTTCGCGTAGCGGAAACTTGAATTTCTCCGAAGTTTATGCATGCACTAATTTTATTCATACATACACAAGTTTTTGGACACATTTTTTTTCTTCTAAGTTCATGGATGCAAAAAAGTTCCGCCAGGACAACGTCGCACAGCGTAATCAGTTTTTAGCGAATTTCTTCACAATGGCTGCATGCACAAATTTTTTTTTACCATACACAATTACACGACGTCATACACTAAATATCTGCATAATTAAAATCTTTAAATTCAACAACATTCCGCTGCGCGAACGCACACTTGTATGGGTATAAGCTATCAGAGGAAATAGATGGGGGATTCGTTTGCCACCAGTGTTTCTCATCTAAACAAATATAATTTCAATTAATATTTTGGCTCATAATTGTTAACGTAAATTGTGTGCATGTTCTAAATTTGTGTTTCTTTCACTGTAGTATAGAGGTTTATTAATTATGATTTATATAATCCGACTGAATTTACTTAGTTTTCCAAATATATATAAATTTATTGGGCGAGCAGGTTTGTAATTGCTGGGTTCTTAGGGGGCGGTGGATATGGCGTGAAACTGAAGGACCTCTCGGGCAACCATCTTAACCAGCATCGTGGGAGGAGGCGGAAAACGTCTATTTAAACCCGATTCGCAAGTCACCTTATTCGTCGTCTGGGTTTGCTTGGTCACACGATCAGACCGTGTTTATGGCCTCTACATATAGAAGTAGGAGATACACAAAAGAAAACAACACATTAGATCTACAAACAAATATAATTCAGTTTCTAACATTTTACGATACATAATTTTTATAAATGTACAGGGTAAGCTCATGACGTGGGAAAAGCGGTACTAGTTCTCAACTGGCTACCGGATGTACACATGTGGTGCATATTATAATCATTAGACGCGCGTCGGCGATGATATGCTTTCACTTATGGAACAGGTATGACGACTTAGAGCTAATGTGAGTGTGAAGATATGGAGTAATTTCCATTCAATGTGCTGTCAGGTTACAAATCTACATTAGACACCAATGACTAGTATAATTTATAAAAATTACGCTACGGTTAAGCGTATTAAATTTCAATTTTACATCAGTATGCCAGAGAATGCATATTGTAGCGCCCCGAATTATGTTGAGAAAATCAGTGGCCGATTTCTGTGCGTCCCGTGGAAGACAACAGAATTCAAACCTCCCGTCGAATCACGCATCTACCATTTGTGCTTATCTATGTACCTATTAATGTTGCGTGTCGATTAAATTTAAAAACGGAATACACATGTAGTTTAATTTACCATTTCCTACAATACCGATGCACAAAATGTTAAGACGTCGTATATCAAGAGCGATATATATCTTATTCTATGCATATTTATTAAATTCTATAAATAAATTCACACAGACAAAATGTAACACATGATATTGATGTAACCGACATAGATAAATGACAGTTATTATTGCACGATACTATTAACTACTGGGTTGATACATGGGAGACACACAGACATTATGTGGTGGACACGTGACGCACCTCACCTGTACAACGCAACAAACACTATAAACACACCAATATGAAGTATGTGTATAGTTACGGTAGGGAACCAATCAAATCTCAACCACCCCAAATTATTACAAATTTAAACTGGATCATAAACAGTCATTCATCATACTACACAACATGCAATATTAAATTGTATATTTACCATTCGGGTTTTACGTGTAATATCATCATTCATGTAAATTTATGTCTAGTTATTTCAATAATAAATATTTTTACATGCATTGAAAATAGAGAGTAAACATTTCAAATGTTGAGTAACTATATGACTGTTCAATGTCCATTGCAACAATAAATACGCATATCTCACAACACGTTTCACAATTTCACATAGAAAAAGGCAGTATTAGTAAGTTAAAACACGAGATTAACTATAAGATACACTTATAGTTAAAGTGTTAGTGAGAAAGTGTAAGAATAGTCTGGTTAATGTTCTTGTAGGAAATAGGCACTTCAAGTGAAAATGTAATCAAATCGATGGGCTGTCAAAACACATTCCGCTAACAAAATGATAGGTATATTATTAATAATACAATGTCAACCAGCAACAAAGGGAATGTACTAGCTACTGCAAACAAATTCAAACCAGTAGTTAAGATACATAATAGGTATTGCTCACAACAAGCAGCGAAGCGAAGGCCGACATGAGTGTATGCGCTAATATCATATCGCACTCGGACTTAATTTACCAGTGGAAGATCGACAGCGCTACATTTACTTCACAATTCAACAAGTAACATATTATATTCATAAAATAAAATCTTCTATGGCATCTGAAATCAATTTGTACACTTTTGTACATGGCGTCAAAAACGATACATCGTACCCCTCAGGATTTGACTATATTCCATTAAAATTTCCTAATCTACTAATGTTTAAATTACAATAAGAAATGACGAAAACTAACTACTACATAGTAAATATATACTTTATATATTTAGATACATATGATATTTATGCACTCACCTACTTTGGTTGGATTCACAAACAAAAGTCGTGGGATGTTTCTAATTTAAATAATACTGGACATCTACCTGAGGGTCGAGGAGCGCCGGGGCCAGCCCAGGCCTTGGCTCCCGCGGCCGCTGGTACGTTACATGTGTCCACTGAATCAAACCATTACAATTTATACACCAGCTTCTTACAATGGAACAAATAAAATAAACAATGGGACTCTACTATTTGTTCATTGGGTTTTGTGTTCACAATTAAAATATAACAGTTACGACCTCAGATCTATTATAATGTAAAATCATTAAAGAGCAAACAAAACAATAGGAACTCTCTACAACAGAAAAGAAGATTTAAATTAATTAAAGTTAACATAAAACAATTTTCCATTCCCTAACAAAATCACTACGAAACAAACGTAATTAAAGTATACTCTGAAACTAAATGTTTCATATACAATGTATGTATTACACTTCACCATATAATTTGCTGTTACTTAGTCTGAATGTAGACAGACTATTGAACATGTTCGAATGACACTTTGAAATTCACAACAAGTCGTGTAACCACTACATACATAACTATTATTTAATTTGGCAGATAATAAACTGATCCTCACAATACATTCTCCATATACATATATCGAAACCATTAACCGAGCTCAAAAATAAATAAATTAAAAAAGACAGTGATAGATTTAATCTATTCACAAAAATAAAAAATACACCTACATATTTACCTACTAGGTATATAATTTTGTTATCATTCAAAAAGCCTGTGTCAGTGGAAATATCTTAAGTTAATAGAAATGGCGATAGCTATTGAGAATGTCCCAAGATAAGACGTGGCCGAGGGCCGAATAGTATTGCATTGTACCACTCACTACGTAAAACATATTTTATGTTAAAGTTTAACTCTATAATGCCTTTTAAACTCGAATTATAAATTCTTTTATTGTTATCGTCTGATGTTCACTGGATCCTGTAACGACGACAATCGTAGAAAACAAATCAATAGAAAGCGTAACAACATAATGCGTATTAAACGTACAATTTTGTTACAAAAAATATGAACAATTAGAAACAAACAATAAAATTGTACAACTGAACAGTCTTGGCGAATATTCAACATTGTCCTAAATGTTATGGCACATAAAATGAGCATAATTTCTCTACAAGGATGCCTCTTAGGACTATGAAAAATTGTGTTATGTTAGTGGTTTGATGTGGAAGGCGGTGAAAGCGATGTACATCACCATTTCTATAAGGTATTAACACAATTCAAAGATATCAGAACTACAGAGACACCGCAAATTTTGTTTTCTACGCGCGCGTCTCGCTCACCCGTATGTACCTTATATATACTTAGCTACTAAGGCATTTATCTATCTAAAATAAGCGTATTTTTGTATCAATGCAATATTATTGAGCGCTCGCTTTTGTAGTATCGTTTCACCTTCCATTCAACGCGTAATCTGTTAATAATTACAATATAACAAATTCAATTAAAATAGAAATGGCACTAACATTGTAACTAAATAACTTGTACTACACACGCATCTTAGGGTTATTAAGGTAGTCATGTGCCACAGTAAACCATTTTGCAAGCTTTCCTACTAGCACAATCTCAATTTTTGTGTGGGATTGTGCCATCTTAAACTTTTTATTCTATTTACTTGTTGTTATTTTCAGGCAAATTCATAAAAAAACAATGTTAGCTTGGTAAAAAAAAAAGTCTACATCAAGTAAAAGTTTCTAGGAGTCTCAATAAATTTTTGTATTACTTATTTAAGCAATATTTTGAAATATGTCTTGATTTATAAAACTAAATAAAATGTGTTTCAGTGAACAAAATATACTCTTTATCCATTCAGTTAACAAAACCATGTTTTGTTTAACAACTTAACTTTTAGCCCAAATAGGATAGTCTTTTTCCAATATGACGTACCAAACAAGTATATCGGGTTAAAACAACAGATAGATTACGGTGTGTGGAAGGGAAACAAGTGTTCGCACGACGTGTCGGTGTGACGCGTTCATCGCACGTCGGTGAGGTTGCTCTTGTCGCCGAACAACTTGACAAGCTGCTCCTCGTAGTCGTCGATGTTGCGCTTCATGATCTCCATGCAAGGACCCAGCAGGCGCTCGAAAGTATCCACGTCCAAGACTGGAAGTTAATATATAAAAATGACTTATTTCATGAAACGGACTTCTTATTGGATTTTAGAGGTGCTTTCGAATTCGAAACTCTATAATTACTTGAGCATCGTCAGAGTTCTCAGGGGGAGACTTGATCGAAACGATACTGACTGAGATCTCATGTTCTGAGCGTCACGTCACCGGTGGTGAATTGGATAGTTGTCAAATCGTTTCTAAACTGATATGAATAACAACCTGTGACGTCATATTTCTTGTTTAGCGTATAAGCCATTTAACCCTGACATATAATTGCATATTGTCTGGCTCAGGGGTATTTAAAGGCACAAAAGAGTACTTCAAGCAACAGTGGAATTATATACGCAATCCTGGTGTCCACCTCCACCCGTGTGACACTGTCTTGAACCTAAAGTTTGCTCTGTAGAGAAACTATTGTGTTTGCAAACGGTATAAAACTAATCTTTGTATGACTATGGTACCGAAACACTATTTGATATGATGCCCACGACCGCTTTTTACCACCGCACCACCGGCATGCGGCAGGGCATTCATCCTCGCACATTGGAACCTAAATGGTCACGCACGGTACGGTTCCAGAGGATTTTCCTCCCGCGAACGCTCCGACTGTGGAATGAGCTACCTGCCGAGGTTTTCCCGACTACATTATAGGGTTCTTAAAGAAAGGAGTGTATAAGTTTTTAAAGAGTCGGCAATGCCATGCGAGTCCTCTGAAATTGCAAGCGTTCATAGACTACGATAACCACTTACCATCAGGCGGGCTGTATGCTTGGTTGCCACCGACTCAGTATAAAAAAAACTCAGTAAGGACAAAATTTTAAAAATATTGCGGCTTCCAACTAGTTTACTATTACGAAACTTTCAGTTACATCAAATTATTCTACTACGTCACAGTAAAAGAATGTTAAACAAGCTTATGAAGTTTTTGTGTTCCCAATCATAAGTTATCAACATTGGCAAGATTCCAGGGTTTGTTTTTGGACAACATTCATCTCAGTAGCCTACTATTATAGTTGTCTCGTTATTACAACATCTCATATAGGACTATATATTTACAATTGTAAGCGTTTTAATTATTTTAATAGCAGAATGAGAAAAGGGACTAGAGATTTATCGTTCTTAGGATTACCTATAGGAAACTAAATCGTAAAAACAATACATACAGTCGAAAATACAACTTCCTCCTTTGTTGAAGTCGGTTAAATAGTTATACTGGCATCCGTTTTATAACTAAAAGCTTCTGCTTGTTTAATCAGCTGCCCTCTTAGGGGAAAACCTATGCTACACCAATGGAAATGCTTTAAACCGTATCGTGTAACTGTATGGTAATTAGTAAACTATGTAATTTAAAAATCATAGTCCTGTATTATGTTTATGATAATAATATAATGGCCTTTATTAAATTTTATCGCGAACGGTAAAATAATATAAGGAACGAACAATAACAGGAAAACGATGAGGTTAATGTATGGTGATAAATACAAAACACGTCAGTGAGGCTCGACGCGACATTCAAATGAGGTCGGCGGGAATAGGATGCAATGCAATTAATAATATAATTATGTCGACGGGAACTGCGATGATAAAGGCCCACATGGCATAGTAAGCATGCCCTCTTTCTGTCTGCTTGTCACCGGAGTCACCTTGAACGAGATATTTAACCAATGAATCTCTACGTCTTTCTATGGCCTTATTGGTTGTGCTACAACCAAAAATCGATATATTTCACAATTGTTTTCTTATAGCACATAAAGGTAGATAGATAGATAACACTTTATTTGTACATTAGCATTACAGTGGAAGATACATTTACATAATTTAATTAAACAGATAATGTACAAAGGGCGGCCTTATTGCTAGATGCAATTTCTTCCAGGAAACCTTAGGATGGATCAAAATGATTCCGAGAGACAATGGCAGTTGGTGTTATATTTAAAAATCATAATGATTTGTGATTTCTAATAAATATGAAAACAATTATACACAGATATTCTATATTAACCTATTTTACCTATATTAACCTACTAAGTATCTATTGGTATTTATAGTAATAAATACCAATAGATACTTATATATAAATATACATAAATCTAACTGCAATAAATCCAAATACATACATACATAAATACAATTATACAAAATAACAACAATATACCTTACAATATAGATACAATATACCTTAGTACAGCATCTCTTATAGATCAACTATACAACAATAGTAAGTACATACATATATATTAATGAAGCCTAACACGGACCTAAGAGGTAGTGTTCATGAACCATTTTTTTTTAAATGGTAATTGATTGCGCTTGCCTAATATTTATTGGTAACGCATTCCACAAGCGTACAGCTTGAACAGTGAAAGATAGGTCAAAAAATTTTGTGGAATGCTGTGGCATCTCCAGTCTCAAATCCTCAGACGACCTTAGACATTTTTCATGCGTGTCATGAAGGAACTTAAACTAAGGATAAAGTAGGAATGTACGGTGAAATTGTTTTTTGAGGTTAGCCTTGAAACATTCTTTCTTTCTTCATTCTTCTTCGTTCAAGGGGATAAATACACTAAGGGATTTTATACATTATTATTTTTATAGTACGTAAGTTGCAGTTATAAGTGGGTAATCACCCGGGTTTTTATTACCCAGTCGTGGGTTTTAACCAAGTTGATTAACCATCTCTATAGATGGGTAATCACCCAGGTTTTTACCCAGTTGTGGGTTTTAACCATCTTTAGTTGCAGTCCATAGTTTCGTGCATATTGTCACTGTTAAGGACCTTTTCACCAGTTCCTAATAACAAGAGTATCAAGGGTAATGATGTAATAACCCTCTTAAATTTATCGTTTTGAAAGATGAAGAATACTTACAAGCCACCTTAGTAGGTCCTACAGCGTAAGCAGAAGCGGCGCGCGGCTTGTGGGTGACCAGCGCCAACTCACCGAAATACCCTCCTGCTTCTGTTGGGGACAAGATGAGTACATTATAGATATTACAGCTAGACAATAAACTTTGATATGGTAACACTACTTATTAATAAAACCATAGGATACCTTCTGCAGGCCTAACTAAGAGAAGAAGAGAAAAACTAGGAGGTTTCTTACTGTCATATAAATCCACAGAGCGTGCAGCAAGTAACATCGCAATCGAATAATATTGGGACTTATTATCTTAAGATTTATAGGCACTAGAAACTGGTATTATGGTTCTTATAATTGTGGTTACATACCGAGGCGCTTGATCTCGTGCTCATTGCCATCGTCGCGTGTGATGCGAATGCTGACAGAGCCGTCTTCGACGAAGTACATGCCGTCGGCAGTGTCACCCTGTCGAATGATCAGCTCGCCGTCGATCAGCGTGCGCGGCAGCAGGGCATCCGCCAGATTAGCGCGCTCGTAAGCCTGCAGCAATACACTAATGTTATAGACTGTGGATAGAAGATCTCACAGTATTGGAAGATTCTTAAGCATTTTTTGATATAATAATTCTGTTTTTCCAATTCCCGGGACAGGGCTTGTCGTCATTACACTTTTAAACGTGTTTAAAAGTGTACACTGCACTCATTTAAAGTGCAGCGATCTCGTTTCTTCTTTTAATTTAGACAATTTGCTTGTTATGGTGGTAAGTCATCTCTACATAATATAAAACAAAATCGCTTCCCGCCGTCTGTACGCTTATACCTTTTAAACTATGCAACGGATTTTAATGCGGTTTTCATCAATAGAGAGAGTGATTTAAGAGGAAGGTTTATACGTATAGTTTAATATTGTTTTGTATTTATTTGTTGAAATATGACGATAATTGTTCACTACATTAGTATCTACATTGCACCCGTGCGAAACCGGGGCGGGTCGCTAGTGTTTAAATATAACAAGTCACTAACTGTAACAGTATGAGAAAGAAAGAAAAAAAAAATAGACGAACATCATTGATGAAATATATTGAAAGCCTTATTGCTTTATTCATCCAAATGTCGTTGCATTTAGTGAGTGTTCCCCAATGGGGGTTTTTACAATTATATAAGACAGGATATAAAGTATTTCACAAGGTTAACTGCCGAACTTACAGATTTTAGAAGTTATCATTTATGCTCTGCTGTTCATTCCTTTACTTTCTTTTTTGTTACCGGTTGAAAATAATAATCGATTTTATTAAGAGGAAGTTAGGTAAAGTAAGGAATAGCTTAAGTAACCATTGAACGTCTAAGTGCGGCAAATCAACATATAAATACAGCAATCATATTTCATGAGATTCTCGACTCTTAGAGTAAGCGTATGTTATTGTCCCACATTATCACATTTAGGCAGTACAGTCACGTAAAACGCATTTAACGTGAGCTGGACATCAAATAGAGTGAGATGCCAGTCAATGGAAGTCTCAAGGCCAGTTGTGATGAAGGCCAATGGTCTGATTCAAAGCTGTATTGACAATATTATATTATGAATTTACCAGAACTGACAACAACTACTACAACATTGCATCAAAACGAGAAATACGTTAAATCTGACAAATATAGTAGAACTGAGAATTCTAATTCAAATCAGGTATTTCGATACACAAACATAACATTTTGGAACTAATGTATTTGTTATTACTAAGCTGTTAACCTATTAGTCTGGTGGTTATAAATAGCCACTAAATTAAAATAGAATAGATAAGATTTGCGAGATAATAATTAATACCCTTGTCTGACTGTATGTCACAGGACTTGAGCAGTATCACGAGCACTGGTGATGATTTGTCGTAATAAGTTACCTATACAAAACAATCTTGCGAAATACGTCCGACGTAGATACAATTTATAATCTTAAATATCTTCAGTCACATCTAGTAACTTACGTCTACAGTGATAATGTGAGGTATTGATTGATACGTCAACACATGTGATTGAATGGCAGACATTTCCATGAAGACTTGAACAAGGTAGGAGTTATGTTACGTGGTTCTGTATATGTTTTTGTATATCGTGGTTATTTGTTTTTATATGTTTTTTTCTGTTCACTGTTAATACACAAAAGATAAATACAAAGCTCACTTATCACAACAGTCTATTTTAATCTGAATGAAGACCAATGTCCAAACTCGACATTATGGGATTTACTTACATACTACTTTGGAAAAATATTCAATTTGTTTTTTCTTTATACGTATTGTGATTTTACAATACATGCTAGCAGTCTACGGCTTAGCTGCTCATTTATGTATGAGATAAACTGTTTACATTTGTAAATTTTATGTATAAATTACATAAAATTCTTTAGAATATTACGTCTTAAGAATTTCTCAAAACAATTTTCAGCCGAGCCGTGTAAATTTTGATATTGGATGTTTCCGTGTAACAGTTTGTAACATCAAATAAACACTTACATAAATAGCCGCAGGTTGTGATTAAAAATAGAGGAGTGGAGGAATCATCCTACGGTGAAATTGTTAGTACATATTTCCAGTTATATTTGCTAGCATTCAATATTCACTCAGTAGATATGACTTCACATGAGAGGATATAAAAAATACATCAATAACTTTATTATAAAAAAATATCATTACTTACATTCCTTAGTTGCCATCCAAATTTTCAGTGACGTTGCGCCACGTGTATACCGTAATATACACCCTAGTGGAAAGCTCACAGGCCGGTGTATATCTACTTATACACCTCGAGTACTCAACTTCAGAGGCTAGTGTATTGGTGAATATACACCGCACTGAACATTTTCTTTGACAATCTTGTAGGCCTGGCCCTGACAAATCGTTTGGTATATCTGGGGTATAGAAATATTGTATAGTTTAGGAGTTAAAGATTTTTTAAGAATGAAAAAAAAACAACCCTTTGTATTTTACAATCTTATTTCAATAATCATCAGCCTTTTTATTTATTTGTTCTTCTTATTTTTATTATTTATTTATTTTTCTTATTCTACTTCCACTTTTTTCTATTTACTATGAACTTCTGTCTCTGGGGCCAGTGTATATTATATGATACATAAAAAAACCAGTTAGAAGCATAGGAAAAAAAAATATCAAGTTCACATAGTATTTTAGAACCAGGAGAAGGCATTTATGCAAGAAAAAAACCAGTAATTTCCACAACATTAGCCTCAGAGGTCTTGGCGCTTAAAGTGTTAAGATAAAAAATGATGACGTATTAAATAAATTCGATAGGCATACATGAACAGAGTAGTGCGTCCGGCACAGCAGCTGTTATCTCTAATCGCTCGTCAAGCAATACGTATAGTACCATTTATTATTATCTATAGGAATGGTCTTTGAGAACCATGCGTTGCAATAAATCTTTATTAGCCAGTTAACAATATTGGCTCAATTATTTTTACTATTCTAATACAGATATAGAACTCTACATATTATTATGTACTATAACTACGACGATGTCATAATTATGTATGTATATCTGTGACTAGTCATGAGAAATTCATTAGGCAAACATCCAATTTCTGAACAAAATTTCGCTTTGAATATCCCGGACTTCAGAAGTGGTATTTAAGGGCATGGCGGGTGTATATGTGAGAAATTTTCTCCCCTTTTCCTTAGGAGTAATCGTGCATGAGTGCCAACATTACTAACTCATTAAGTCCGCACGACACGCTCACCCTATTTTCTACCTGAGACCTACAACTTGCGTGAATAACTCCCACATTCTGGCTTAATTTGTGTCCAAATTAGCAACATTTTAGTGTTAAGTAGGTATATGCGTGTCAGGTTGTTAACCTGATACTCTTTTACATATAATCACATACTTAGGTATATTTTATGTACATATATAATATAAAAACATATATTATGGTAGTATTCAAACAAGGGAAACTGTTGAAAAAACAGAACAATGCCATTATCCTTAAAGCAAAGCGCTTATAAGGAATAAATAAATAATATGAATTAAATTCATTTCGTCCAATACTTTATTCTACAGGCCAATACCGTTACGTATAGTTATTTAAAAATATATATATTAGTAGATCGAGTACAAACAGAATAAGTAAAAAATTAAGTTATAAATGCAGTTCATGACATTATACCGTGGCGCTACATTCTGAAATATTTTTAATGTAAATAGTTTCGTAAAATAACAATTCTAGCTATGATTTATTATAGAATAAAAATGTCTATGTTTTGTTACTTGATAATATAGCTAAAGTAGTACTGTTTAAGTAGTTAAATGTTATAAAAATTAAATAAGTATGTCCCTACTAATAAACTGTTTGTCATCAATATCATGTCAGCATCTTTTGTCTATTTTTATACGAAGACCTACAGTTTTACTCGGGCGAGCATATTTCTTAACACAATAATTTAAGTGTGTTTAACACAATATTTTCTAAATAAACCTTTTTAGAATTTATGTCCAACTACGCTATCGTTTTAACGATTTGGTTTTGTAAATAAAAAAAACATTTGGAAACGCTTATCAAACTTTGCAAATTTAATTAAGTCTTTAGCAGGAATAATAAAAACTTACATTTTTCCTATTTGTATTTGCATGTTATGGTCGGAAGCAAGGGTTTGTTAAATCTTAAGTTTATTGTTTAGAATGTTATTTTTGAAGTAAAGAGAAAAAGCACTGCAAAGTCACAATAATGATACCAGATAAAAAAAAATGTGATAAGTTGATAACGTATAGCAAAAGCAGGGGCAAACCTAGTAAGTAAACTTTAACAATTCGAAAAAATCCAATTAAAAGTAATATGCCTACAAGAGCCTCCTATTGGGAGTCTTGCAAAGCAGTATTTTTTAAACTTTGAAAACACATACTAGAGTGTATTACAACTCCAATAGTCATCATCAAGTTTGAAATCAAGACCGAATATTTGTATTTTTAAACCAATGTAATAAATACATTGGTTCACAAATATGATTCTTTTTACGTATCGTCACTACAAAAGTACACATTACATAATAGTTCAACAATATGCTAACCTGGCTTCGAACGTTATTATACTGAAGATCTGGCGTTTTTTTTAAACATTCTTTGGTAATGAGTTTATGATATAAAGTCCACTTTGCTCCGATGAAGATTTTAAACATCTTAGCCTTGTGCGAGAATTTACCTTCTGGGTAAAACTAAGGCGGTGAGCCAAACTGCTAAGGTCGGAATTTCAACTTATTCACTCTTATATTTTCTCTGTTATTTTTTTGCCGACTGACTTCCTAGGCTGACTGACTGCCTAGGCCCCACAGAGTGGGTTTGTTCAAAAGTGTGTGATAAGATCGTTAAGTAATACCCTGTGATTTTGCAGCGTCCATATTTGTTTTTTATTTTAACTGTATACGGAAAATCTACCATCCCAGGATGAAATATCAAAAACAAACTGATAAACTTCTGACTTCTTAACTAGAGAGAAATCTGAGACAACTACAGATGATTATAAGTACTACGTTCTTAGTGTGTGATTTGGTGTAGTCTAAAAGTCACAAATTATAGTCCAAAGCTAAGACCGGGTGGACGTTGGGTGTTGATATCGGCCCGAAAATAATCTTAGTTCAAATCAGTATTAACTGATAAGTATTATCACGTTACGTACGTTAAGGATCACGCGACAGCGCACTTTATTACATATTTTCAATGTTATCACCCACTCCTCATTCAATTGCATCTTATGAATTTCGATTGGTATGGATTTAATAATATAATCTCGACGATATTTTCCATTATATACGTTATGTTATGTGAGTGTGAAAATATCAGGTCGTGAACGTTTAGGATTTATTATTCGTCCGATTACCGAAAGGGATGGGCGCTTTTTCTTCATGGATTTAACATTTTTCGGTTACTACGGCTGCTGACGACGCCCACGGCTTAATGAGGTTGTTTCTGTTGTGGGATTCGTAAGTTTTGATGCAATTAAACATAAAAATATTATTAGAAAATTCTCTTCACTATCTACTACAAAGTCGATACTGATAATCTATATAAACTTGTCGCTTGCTTTCAGATTAACCCTAATTTTAATTTTGTCCAGCATGTTCGCTATGAAATCGGCAACCTTATGTAGCTGTTCTGGCTAAACACTGTTTATCTATGCTTAACCATATGAAAAACTATACGTGTATAAAAAAACCTTTTCAATGTTTAAAAACTTACAGAAAAAAATTGTTTACGTCCAAGTTGATGCGCAAATTGTATAATTTACATCGAGTTATCCTGCCCTACGGCTCGCCGTTTATTACTTTAAGGGCTTATTAAAAATGCTATAACGCAACGACATTATGCCAAGATACTTTACATCTACTGGATGCTTAGCGAATGGATCGATTTTCTTTAAGGAATGAAGAGGTCATGTGCTAGTTTTCTCCCAGTCTCTGTTTAAGGTATCAACAGTAATTAAAACACGTTTTTTTTAATTACCTCACAATGTAACATATAACAACAAATTACCTCCTTTAGTATTTTTTCCTTTACTTGTGCTGTCAGACCTTGCTTCTTACTAAATTTCATGATTCTAGATTAATGGGAAGTACCCTATAGGTTTTGATTTACCTGCGAAAATGTAAATAAATGTTCAAATCTAAGGTTAAGTGGCCATATCTTTTGATTGCGTTGACTTAGAAGCTTGATTTCTTTACAGCTTCAAGGGACCGCAGACTTATGCATTTGGTATTAATTTCAACTTGATGCATCCAGGCGTTCCTGGGAAAAAGGATCTTGGCAGACAGACAGACAGGCTGACAACAAAGTGATCCTATAACGGTTCTTATTTTTCTTTTTGAGGAACGGAACCCAAAAAAATAATTTAATTTTTTTACATAATCTCTCTTCACTTTAACACAGTTGGTCCAGCGTTTCTCCAACATCAAAATTCCTGCGTGGAAGTGAGAGTCTCTTAACTTCTTCATTGTACCTTCATCATACCGCAAATCCCGCTGATTTCACTTTGTGAGAAGGTGTGTTCGTCATCTTGGTGAAAGATGTTTTCTTTCTATCAGGATCCTTTTGGAACCAAAAACACTCTGGCCATGACCTCAGTTCTTTCGTCAGTTAAATACAGTCGAAAGTACAAACAAGGAACAAAAATGTCTATAAAAGTTTCCTGCCACGCGTCAGCCCAATACTTTAGCCGAATATTCGGCTATTAGGCCAGGAAGCCTGCAGAATATTCGGTATAATACACTATTCGTTGCAAGTCTAGGATATATACATTAATTTATATCTCACCCTCTGACTTTTTCAAATACATAAATCCTATTTACTACAAATAATTTGCAAATATTAACACCTGCCCGTCATTGGTTGCTAAGAAAGGTTGTTATTAAACATTCTACATCGCATTTGGTAGTTAAAATAAAAATTCTACTTGGCGAGGGTTAGGGTTAATAATATGAACAGGTTTGTCTTCATGAGATTAGAAATCAAGTAAGTAATAGCTCTCGTACCGTTTCTCGATAGTGTGCTGGAGAACCGTTATTTAGAAATACTAGCCGTCCCCGCAGATTCACCTGCGTTTATGGTCACTGCTCCGCTCCTATTGGTCGTAGCGTGATGTTATATAGCCTTCCTCGATGACAAATCTTTGTAATAAATAACATTATAAATATTGGAAAACAAATTCAGTCTTTTAGCTTATACTTGACTGACGTAAGATCATGAAACTCTTAGTATTTCTTTCGTTAACCATATTATCTTGCCTTGAAAATTTAAGTTTCCGGTCTCCCAAACATTGATAAGTACTTAAATAAGTTTCGTGGTTTGAATATTTATCAGGATAGGGCTCCTGATAAATTCTTCGCACATAGCTACTAGGTATGCCATAAAGCCACCTATTTGTCAGCCTACTTTTCATTATTGCCTCTCATTACTCTTTGCATTTATATGGTCATAGTAGTGGTAGTTTTAATCGCAAAACAAACCTGTTAAACTACTATCCCAGTGTTTACTTACTTGCGGTAAAATTAATAAACATTCTAATCTACCATTTACAGATTTAACTTTACAGATTACCATCAACGATTTAGTAGAGCTGTATCGCTTTCTAGGTATGTATGTCAAATGATTGATGACATGCGGGATATAAATCAAAACATTATATCTTTATCAAACAGTATTTACAATCGAAAGATTTTAGATTAGCCTGATTGTTCATTTTTTTTTACAGGAGTTCAACTTTTATAAAAGTCTATTCGCGGTCCCTTTTACATACACTTTTTAGTATCACTAATAGAGGACCTTGTGATGCCAGTCTTAAGTCAAACCATTGACTAAGTCAGTCAGTCTAGAGACAAAAGGGCTTAGAATAAATCTAGGTATAGATACCGATCTATACCTAAATTTATTTTAAGCCCTCCCTACACGTAGTGTTTTGATACAATAATAATAATAATATGTTGCATATTAGCCTACGCAAAAGAAAAAGTACGAAACAACCCGGATATCATTTACGTGTATATTCTTTTTATCGAAATATGTTGGTGTTTAAGTAAAAACAAAACAATAGTAACGTGTCATGTAACCTAAGAAGCCGTAAACAATGTAATCCATACGTTTGATCAGCATTACATATAAAAGTTGCCTTTGTAAATACTGTTCCTGTTGCTGTTTCCTGTAAACCTTTGTAAACCCTGTTCATTCAATAAAATAATGAAGAATAAACTTATATACGTTTAAATAAAAAAGGAAAAATTGGGCAATATTAAGTGGCATACACGAGGCATATGTGGGGTGCTTCCTTTATACATTTTAATTAGAATTTTTGACTGTACAAAGGGCGTTGAACACACAAGTGCAGAGTATAATGACGTAGTTACTTGTTTTAGTACTTCAAAAAATATTTTTTTGTATGACAAGCTTTTTGACTTTGTCCGCGTAGGTAAAGTAAACAAATATGGGATAACATGTCCGAGATATACTAAAGAAAAGTGACAAGTGCTAACGGTGGTAAGTATAGATTGTTAATAATTTGCGATTCTAATTGCGGCAACACAAGAACAACAAAAAGATGACAACGGCTGGTCAAATCACTAATGTCATTTACAACATAGATAGATGTTGTCCTGGTTTAACAAGTGTTCCTTCCATTGATCAATTGCCATTTATCACTACCGACCAGAAAATGGAGGGAGGCGAAAAGTCCATAATTTGTGCAAGCGGGTACGTTTACTGCGGTCGCTCCTGGTGGGTAGCATGAGCGCGCCTGGATAGACACGCTTCTATAATTAGACTCGTCAGGCAATATTCCTAAGAATAGGTAGTAAGACATTTATAACCACTTTTACACTAGTAACTGACGGGGACATCATACTAAGCAATCAAGTCAGCTAATAAATAATTCTTAACACGTATCGATACACTGACCTACATTCACAATTGACTTGAAGTGAACATAATTTTACTATTGTACCTATTGCTGCTTGCTTACAAGGTTTTCGCATTATTTTCAAAATAATGATAGTGGTATTATCTTAGTTAAAAAGTTAATGGTTACAACATAATGATTAAATATATAAATATACACCTATCATGCAGTTGTTTCCTAGAAATTTCACATATTCGGTTCTTCAGTTTTGATCTATTTAAATATGCTGATAATTTAGTATCAGTTACCTTAACACTTCACTAATTGTAACAGTTTTCTAATACAAGATTAGAAGCTAGAAAACATACCAAGCACAAATTTTAATCATGTTAACAGTATACATGTTAACAGTATTAGTTATTCAAACTTCAGAAGGGTTTTTTTTTTCATTGGAAATAATATTTTGATTAGTATAAAATATTGTTCGCGGTATAGAGGCAATTATTGCTCTTATAGAGTAAAATTAAAATAAAGATGTTTCAACGAGAAGGCGTCCTTTTCTATCAATAAGAATTGCAATATAATCCTGCCAACGCTTTCCGTTAAACTCCCTAGAAATCTATTTATAGTATGTAAAAATTCGATAAAGAGAGGTGGAGACTCGGTATAACATATTGATTGATAAGTTCAGTTTGAGCGTGGTCAGGCAATATTTTCGGGACAGTGGGTAACCGATCCGCTCAGGTGAAAGCGTTAGAGCTCGTTCAAGACTCGTTTCAATGTTTGGAAAATAAGTCGAAGATTGTCGTAAGGTTTGATGCCTTTAGGGTTCCGTTCGTCCAAAGGAAAAAAGGAACCCTTACAGGATCACTTTTTTGTCCGACTTTCTGTCTGTCAAGACCATTTTTCTCAGGAACGCAAGGAGGTATCAAGTTGAAATTAATATAAAATCAAGCTAAGTCAACGCAATCAAAAGATATGGCCCTTTAAACTATTTATTTTAACATTTCGCAGGTAAATCAACATCTATAGGGTACTTCCCATAGAACTAGAATCATGAAATTTGGTGAGAAGCAAGGTCTCACAGCACAAATAAAGAATGTCGTTAATTTGTTGTTGTATCTCATATAAAAACAATGTTTTTCGCGATTACAAACTTATATTTTGTGTCATACAGAAAATAGTGTGTTACGCATGTATATCGGTATCGATTCCTCAGATACGGTTACATTTGTGAAATAATTTCGAATTATCCGATAGGTTTGGATAATTTCAGTTAAGGATATTAGCTTTTTAAGGAATTTTAATAGGTAGATTATCATTTGGTACTATATTCAAACAAAAAACAATTTTAGTGATTTATTTGGGAAAGGCCTATGTCCAGCAGTGGACATAATATATGCTGATTGATTAATTGAAGTGGGTACCCATATAATTCTACTTAAAAAGTCCATGTCTTAGGTACTTAAAATGCATAAACGAATTTGTAATAAACAAAAACAAACAACATTTTTCAGCCATCTCATATAGAAATAATAAAAACCATAATGTGTTTCATTCAGACTCCGCTTTTCCGGATAGGAATTCGAAATTATTCGAATCTTATATATCAGATTCCGTTACGGTTTCGGTTCGGATATCCGATAGTTACGATTCTCACGACGAATCGATAAAATAAATCTATGAAATATGAATTAATAACGGTTCAATCATCTTGGTTTCATAGTTTGAAAATTATTCAAAATTATAATTTTAATACAAATCATTTAATAAATATTTAATAATACAATTAAGTTGAAAATAATTGTATTACTATTACAACGTTTGAGTGACTTTTTTTATTTAGTCTTTAATAACTACTTTAAAAAAGGCGTCACGGACATATATTAGGTATCTTTAATACAGAATATAATGAGAAAGTTTCAACAGAAAAATTACAAATCAATATTTAACGTAACACATTGAATATTCTTGTCAATTTCTCGAAATGTTACAAACATGACATACATTTTTTTTAAATTAGGGTACATTAATTTCGAATGATCAACTCAATGGCAATAATGTCGATGCTACAACATTGTAACAGCGATCTCTTGTATTTTTCAATTTCTTTTGAAGAGATTTTAATTAAAATAAAATGCTCTTTTATGAATTATTCATTACATTGACTGCCTGGTTTACAAATAATTACCTACATATTTATTCGTTCAAAAGTAATGGCTTCTTGTTACACCCAATTAATTACCACTTCTAATGAAACCCTTGGCTACCCCACATGTGCTACAACGAACATAGCGAAATTTTCTTGAACTTGGCTTGACACGCTGCCTGCCGCATGTCTAGACTAAAGGAAAATCATATTATAGCACGAAAATTAAAGTTCGTAGTTACTAACCCAATTTTCATGCAATATATGTAACAACGTCATCAGAATTTAGTAAAATATTTTTAGAAGTTATATTTTCACATGGCAGACTCATATTTTTGCTCTGAAAGTTGTATCTATACGAGAATATATCCTACATATTGAATTAAACTCACTTCAGTGTGGGAATGATTAGTGCAACAGATAAGACTTGTGTCCAGTTGTTGCATAGTTCAAGGAGTTCAACTTTATAGCTCGGATGTATGTCAGTGCTACGTATGTTTCTGTTACCAGGTGTCTTAAATACTTTAACAATGACAACTTCCCACGCTAAGTATTCGTTCGAGAAAAATTTGGGGATGCTTTATAAAGGGGTTTAGTGGAATGTAATTCTTGATTAATGGCGATGTGTTTCACGAGCTTGTATCCATAATAGTACGAGATCCGACTGCAAGATAACTAACTATGTTCATCGAGTACCTATCTAATAAAAAAATCATTTTTATATATAATTAAATACATAAATGCTACAAATGAAGATAACATTAATTGACTTTTTCGAAAAAAAAAACAACATTCACTTGTTATTAAAATAAACTATAGTCCACTTCACAGCAATATACATATGTTAAGAACTTGAAGTTAGTTTAAGGTTATGGTTACAGTTGCGCATTCGGCCGCAACCTATTCGCAGCCAGGTATAAAAAAAGTAAATAGTTGAAAGAAAGAAAAGAAAATATATTTATTCAGAACCCGCAACATACATAACATAAATAACAAAGAGAGAATTAAAAAAAAACTATAAATCTAAAAGGATTTTCGTAAATTTGTGCGGGCCTAAAAAGGTTACCATCTCAGCATAATGCTGCACCTAGCAACGTGTGCAGCGCTGGTTTTCAGATGGTGCCTCTTAAGGGAAGTCACGTGCGTTAGATAAGTTTGTTACATTCTTTGTTACGTTACGATCTTTGTTACGATACGTTCATGACATGACTTATATTCATTATAATTTATATATTAAATTACAGCATATATTTTTCTGTGTATGTTAAAATACCTCTACCCATGTAAAAGTGGCCGCAAATAGAGATTCAAGCAATGATTACGTCCATGTGTACAAATTTTTTTCCCTGCACTATTTTTATGGAACGACAGCACATAAAGTAAATCCAGTTGAATTGACTTTAAACAGTTATATGTAGTTTATTATAGATCGCAGTGAGAATCGTAAAAATGATCGTGTAATGACCCCAAAGAAACTGTCTAGTCTAAATACGTGGGAGATAGATAAAACTTCTTCATAATACTGGGTGGGTGGTACATACGCAGTTACTTTAATAAGGTTGTGAACAAAAAATATTGGTTGTAAACAAAACCTACAACTGACTTGACGACTGGTCTGATTATCATTTATTTTACACATGATTATATATAATGCATAACCTACGCGCGTAAGTACTCTTTTTTTTTAAGTGTTCGAACAATTAGTCGGATAGAATTAGTCGAAAATCGTTCAAAAATGGGTGAAATTGAGTTAGGCGGTTTTTTATTTTTAATTGTTAGATAAAAACATCACGATTAACATATTTCATTTCAAGGCATATTCACTCGTGGCGTCCCCGTCAAAAAATTGTCAAAAATAGTAAAACCGTTTTTTTCTCTTTATGAGTAAACTTTGCATCTTGCGTGAAAGGTGTTTAGACATTAAAAATCCTCGTTAAAAGACGAAAAAAATGATACTCTAACAGGCCCGATCGGATTAGTAGTTAAAAAACCGTGTCTATTTGCCATTTATTCAAAAATTCATAACTCGCGTTTTAATAAATATTTAGGCCTGAAATTTTAAAGCGAGTTGATACGATCACAGATACAAGAGCCCATTTGGATTTCTCTTTACTCATTCATATAAAGCTGACTCGTCACCATTGTGACGAATCGGCTTTATGTATCTGAATGAGAAGACTCTGATGATGTCAACGCGGTTTAGGTCGAACAACGTTTACATTTTGTAGACTGTGTCGCAAAGTTTACTGTTCAATTCTGCTAGTTAGCACACATTAGAACCTAACTTCATTTAGCTCTAGGCCTGAAAACTACAGAACAATTTCCATCAAAATATTATATTTGACACTTACTTGAAGGGCCTTTAACATGGGCACTTTTTCGAGGAGATCCTCGTACAGCTTGCGCTTCTTGAAGGCGCTCTTGAGCAAGATCCGACGGAAAGTGTGTCGGTCCATGGCCCACAGCGCGCCTGCAGTCTGAGCGCGAACCGAAGCTGCGCGGGGCATGTTGTACATGAGAGCCAGCTCGCCGAACGATCCAGAGCCTTCATAAGTATGGACCACCTATAGGGAAATTAAGAAAGCAAACTGTAGGTTTTCATACATTAAAGGTTTTTGTAAGATGAATAACCAATCACGTCTGCTGTTGTAACTGTAGTGTGCTTGTTTAATTTTTAATGATAAAGGAATAGATAAAATTGATTGATATGAAAATACAACTTTTTTTGGAATTGTTCTTGAATAACGCTACTCTGGATAAACGTTACGAATAGGGTTCGTAAATATACCATATTTTTTGAAAATAAGCTATTCAGAAAGTAACGAATATGATATTGACTATTTTGTTTTTATTATAAATGTTATTAAAAATCGGAGTACAGAAAGGCAGTCGCGTATGCCAGCCATTGGCAGTAGCAGTGAGTATGTGGTATGGCCACGATTTACGGCAAAAGGCTTACTTGTAACCGGGATTCAACGCTAAGATGATGATATGTATGGGCAATGCCGTGATTTATACCTGTAATATAATATATATCCAGACAAATTTCATGAGTATTAAAAAATGAACATAGAAACTTTTCACTATATAATCTTCAACATATAAAGATAAATTTGCAACATTGTTTTATTTCGTCCCACAACCTTACGTACTTTACGTTTTTAAATGTGTGCTGCAAGTAAATACCTCCACTTGTGTCTGCTGAACAGTACGGCCAGCAGACACAGCGCGGCCGGCCGCTAAGCGAAAAGCCATAGTCAGGGCGTAACGTTTACCCCATGGAATGAGTTTATCTTCGCATCGTTTATATCATACAGCAAGAATTTTCAGAAATTCTTTCTTAAAGCTCACATAACACAAACTCAAAACAACATTTTAAGCTTCTAGACCCACGGGTCCGTCAATCTATCAGTGTAAATTAATCAATACAAATAAATAAAATTGAAGTGTCTGTTTGTAATGTCAAAATAATAGCTTTGTTGTAAGCTCATACAGTTATTTGGACGATACCTAGGCCTAAAAATCAGTTTTTAAAATTTTTGTCTGCTGTCTGTTTGTTCCGGGCTAATATCCGGAACAGGTGGACCGATTTTCACGGGACTTCCACTGGCAGATAGCTGGTGTTATAAGGAGTAACTTAGGCTACTTTTATTTTGGAAAAAGAATTAGGGCTCCGCGCAAAATATATACACGCGAGTGAAGAAGCGCGGGAACTGCTAGTTTATTTATGTATGTCTATAAGCCGCAGAAGTGGTCTCCAGAAGTGCGATCTCATTCGTGTGTAATGTGCATGACCAATACCTTATTTTTAGCATTAAGAACGATGATCTGTTCTAAAAATTGTTTGTTATTTATATCGTTTGAAGTATCGAAGCGTGCGACATAAAATTCCTCCTTTAGAAAAGCACATTTTTAATGAGTTCTTGTGACAAATTAACCTTCCCAGATCCAAACAACTAACACAAGTACCAATATGCTGATTATTATATGACTAAAATGAAAAAGTTGTGATGACCATCAAGATAAGAAGCTTTTCTCCAAAGTAGTATATTGACTGAATCAGGGACAATAAATTTAGCAACAAACCACATGGAGACGTTAAATTAGTAAATGCAATCGACATCGAGTGATAACCCTTATATCACTAAGCCTTGAGGTGATTGATTGATTATTGAATGATTAAAATAATTAACAGTAGGTATGCTACATCGTTTTATTAAAAAAATATGGACTTACAATACATACCTACCAAGCAATAAATTAAAAAAATACAGGAAAAAAAGCGATTAACCGGTTTTTCATAGGCTAAAGGTGAAAAGCATTTTAAATTTTTGTTGAACCTAAAACTTTTGTGTATTACTTTAAATTCATCAAGTAACATTTTATTTTAATTACTATTATTAATTTGAATTTAGTAAACTAAATTTTCGGGGACAAATATGAAAACGGGCGATGGTTTCTTAAAGGCGAGTAAAGTGAATTTCACTTCAGGGTTTTGTTTTTAAATACAGAAATAACGGACACAAACGGCGTTCAGATTTTAAACAATAAATGACAAAAATTACTCTTCTATGCAGGTATCGAACTATTAAACGTGATGCGATGGCAGTGGACAAGGCGAGCACCTAAACACCTGCGCCATGCGTGCAGCTAGATGTTTATGAAATAGGGAATATTTTATTATAAAAGTGCATTAAAATTCATAGTCCTAATTCCAAAAGCTTCATTCCCCGAAATGTTTAAACATCTCTTGTTTGATAGCATGTCCGACTCTAAAAAGACACCACCGATGCCAACTACTCTTGAAACCAGAATTAAGCTTAGTTGGTTTTTTAACAAGAATATTAGTAATGTGTTATTCACATTACTATTTTTTTAATGCAGAAATTAAAAGTCGATTTGCCTTCTATTTGGTGATGGGCTATAATATTAACGCCAACAATTTTACCGGTGTATGTTTGTATGTTAAAAAATTACGTTTGTATGTTTGTATGTGTATACAAACATACAAACGTAATTTTTTTCGGATTTTGTACAATTTTGTATGTTTGTATGGAAGCTCTAAAGTCTAATAGATTGCCATATGTGAATATTTTACAGTTTCGATAATATTACACACATGTATTGTGTTGAATTGATAATCTACTTTTTTTGAAGTCTTTTAAAAACAGCTCGACTGGCAGCACAAGGTACAATAAATGTTCTCAGACAATCAGTACAGCATTCCAAGAACACAACACTAAGATGTTTTGGCTAGAACTGTCTATCCATAATAAGAAAGCTAGGTTCCTGAGTGGATATGGACTATTGTGACGTACCTTTTCAAGGCGATCATCTCCAATGACAAGCACATCGAAAACACCATTTTCAATGACGTAGAAATTGTCTCCATCATCGCCCTGTCGGATCACGTACTCGCCGGGTTCAGTACGCTTTTCGAACATAGCGTCCAGTACCTATGCACAATAAAAGACTGGATTAAAATAAGCAATAAAAGTTTATAAGTAAAATGAGTAGGTAGTTGTAGTAATTACTAGTCACTTACAGAGTAGAAAGGCGAAGAAAATGCTCTAATAATGCAATAGAGAATGATAGGAAGGGAAGTTACCTGCTGCATCTGTTGCACGTCCAGCGATCGGAATAGCAGGATGCTGCGCACAGCTTCAGCGAGCCGCGCACGCTGAGCATCCGACTTGGGGAACACGGCGGGAGCACCTTCGTCCGAGTCATCTTCCTCAGGATCATATGTTTCAGCAAACACCGACTTACGCCGGTTGTTGAAGCGCGCCACTGGCGGCTCTACATCAATAAAGTTTCAGGTTAGTAATCACGTTAAAAGGATACGAATCAGTTAATCAAGAAAGCGTTTAAGTTGAATTCGTCTTCTAGACAAGACCCACGTTCGACAATACTATCTATGGTTTATTTTAATACTTCAAAACCATACAGTTACAGTTTAATACCGAGCAACATTATTTTTTATTTGTATTATTAGTGTTATAACAAAATGTATCCCCAAAAATAAGTAATTCCTATAGTCTTGTAGAAACATTTATTATGCGAATCGACTCTGTTTCATGTAAGGATGAAGATTCCACTGCATGGGAAGGAGACATCAACTATAATTACTAGGTGAGATAGCACTTCATCGTGACATCGATCGTTAGCTCCTGCGATAACGCTATGGATATTCGCGTCAATAAGAAAGAATAAAGACGAAGAGTCTCGAGATTATATTCTCAATTGTGATGCCTTTTATGTACCTAATCAGATTTTATTCTTAGAGTAACATAATATGTTTAATAGTTACATGGCTGTCATTCAGGTGTCAATCATTCTAACACAGAATATCGAGGCCAAAAGAGGCTCGCAAATTAGTTAATGTTTTGCCAAATGTTTAAGATAAAACTTATTTAGTACAATTAAATCTGAATACAACACTATAATTCAGTCAATCTAACGATTATGGTAGACAATGGAAAATAAAATCTGTCAATGAGTAGTCACGCAAATAGTAATTCTACAGATAAATTACAATCAGCAACGAAAATCGCATAACTCATTCCAATTTACACAGCATCTAAAAAACTTTACATCAAATAAAAAAATAAACACCCACAAATGTTGCTTTCATTTAAAAACGAATTATTTATTGTTTACTAGACCAACTTGTGTTTCGGGGGAGCCATACTAGTTTCCTGCCTGACAGGCTCAACCATTTGGAAACGGGCGGTTATACGAGGGGTGATCAAAAAGTAATGATAAACGGATATTTCTAGTAATAATAAAATTCTAAAAAAATATTTTTTCAACTCCCTAATCCTTCACAACTTCCCTGACAAAAAATGGTATAAATAGGACGTCATTTTTAAAATATACATTCATTTGAATACTAGCAGTCGGAGTGATAACATCAAAATGGAGAAACATGAAGTGCGAAGCGTCATCAAATACCTGTGCTTGAAAAAAATGTCCACCAAAGACATTCATACTGACTTGGTGGAAACATTGGGAGACTCTGCTCCTCCATATTCTACAACTGCACGCTGGTGCAAGGAGTTTAAGATGGGAAGAACATCCACGGAAGACGAACACCGCGAAGGCCGTCCGTCCTCCTCCCTCACTGAAGAAAACGTCAAAAAAGTTCAAGATCTGGTTTTGGCAGACCGAAGAGTGACCATTCGTCATTTAGCTGAGAACACAGGCATTTCATTTGGTAGCATTCAAAGGATCTTAACTACCGAGATGAACATGAGAAAGGTCTCTGCACGTTGGGTCCCGAGAATGTTAACCGACGAACAAAAGAAGAAACGATTCGACATTTCAAGGACCAATCTTGAAATGTTCCAGGCGGATCAAGATATTTTTTTGGCTCGATTTGTGACTATGGACGAAACGTGGATTCATCATTTTGATCCCGAAACCAAACAACAGTCAATGACATGGAAAAGGCCATCTTCACCGACTCCCAAGAAATTCAAAGTTTCAAGCTCTGCCGGCAAGGTTATGGCGTCTGTTTTCTGGGATGCTGAGGGAATAATTATGGTTGAATACCTTGATAAGGGCGCTACCATAACAGGCTCCTACTATGCTGACCAAGTCAAAAGATTGCGAGAGGCCATCAAGGAAAAAAGACGGGGTAAACTGCGAGCAAAAGTTCTGTTCCATCAAGACAATGCACCTGCACACAAAGCTGAAGTTGCGATGGCTGCCATTCAAGAAGCTGGCTTCCAGCTGCTTGAACACCCACCCTATTCTCCAGATCTAGCCCCCAGCGACTTTTATTTGTTTCCTCGGCTCAAGGAACACCTCCGGGGCCAGAAATTTGAGGATAACGGCGAAGTGATGGCCGCTGTAGAGGCATTTTGGGAGAGTCAAGATAAAGATTTTTTTTTTAAGGGTATCGTTGGTTTAGAAAAGAGATGGACTAAATGTATTGACCTATTAGGAGACTATGTAGAAAAATAAATTTTATTTTTAAGTATATAGTTATTTTAATGTACCCATTCTCATTACTTTTGGATCACCCCTCGTAGATCGAAACAGGCAGATGTGATATTATGTTATCCATTTTGTTTTCTTTAACCATTTTACATTTGACGAAGCAAACTATTGTTGCGGTGACTCTGTGTGTGTTGATCTATAATTTTTAATTATAATAATTATTTATTAAATCGACGATTTCGAATAATTGATGGTCAATTTTATGAAATAAAGATTTTTTTTGAATTTGAATTTTGACAAGGACCTTTTATCAAGGAGTGCAGTTTAGTTAATTTCTTGTTAAGGGGCCCATCGGGGCTAAACCACACATAAGTATAAACTTATATTAATAGGTAACTGTCAACGAAAACGATAGGCATTGAAACTAATATAAAATACAGGTTAACACTTGCGCATAGTGACAAACCAAGTTACAAACATACTGATTCACATGTTTGTACAATTTGGCAACATTAGTTTTTAGTGTCACTCGTGCCGATTAGGCCCTTGAATGCTATACATAGAGTGCGCATATTTGCCGTCTCACTACCATGTTTCATAGCGTAAATATAATATATACTTCACAGCCTACAGAGTAAAAAAGAGACTGATATAAGGGCCGTGATCTAAACGAGCTAAGCCTTGTCAGTTTAAGTGATAGTAAATTGAATTAATTCAGTAAACGAGGGGTGGTCAAAAAGTAATGATAATAGTTTACACAACAGTTATGGTTAAACATAATTTTCTTTTTCGACGTTACTTAAAAAGTAGGTACATTTAATTCATACCCTTCTAACCCTTTTTCGAAATTCATCATTAAGTGTCGATCATCCCTCGTAGTTTAATAGTCTACAGAATATCTGCCTAAAGAACGGCATATTGCAATTATGGTTTCAACGAGCTTTGTTGCTGACTGTTTATAAATATTTATTATAATATAGGTTTTCATCAAAAAATCTTTCTTCTACTACAGTTAGGTGCAACTGTGTTGCGGGAGGACATATTGTATACTATTAATAACTACTAAATACAACTGTCTATAATAAATTATGGCCGTTACGTGTAACTACGAAACAATGTATTAATTTATAAACCTTCCTTATGCATGTGTTAACGTTCGAACATGTATTGAAGGCCTTTTATGCTTATATACACGTATTTGACGTATTTCTATTGCATCTGTTCTCATAACCTTATTATGGAAGAGTTTACTTTAGAAACATATTTGTAGTATATGACGCAAGTACATTCGTCGACATATGATTTGGTCGACACATGTGTAGTAAACCTAATGTATTTAAAACACAAACATTCAAAGTTGCTGGCCGAATCATGGGCATCTTCCCAAATAACTGTGTTACGCGTGCTGCGAAAACTGGATTTATTAAATATAGTTGTAAAGTACTTCCTAAACATGTAAATCGGAGGATATTGATATGTAATTATGTCAAAGGTGAATTCAGATTTTATTGTATCCGTGTCTGTCCATATTCTCGATTACTATTTAGATTTTTTTGAAACTACATTGGTAAACAAGCTGTGCAGCTTGTTCTATATTTCCGAAGGCTAGCTAGCTGACGGCAATGAAAACGATAGATAAAAGTCCCGGTATTACTAACAAATATACTCCTTTAGTTTCTATGATTTATATCACGATATCTTGAGTGTAACAGGTTGCAAACGCTTTTCGTAACAAGTTATAACGGAAATTATACATAAAACATGTCTTGTCTCTGTAAGGAATTCGCCGAGTGAAAGTGTATTAGTAAATGTTTAATATGCGATGCAATATCTATGTTGTAAAAAAAAAAAAAATTAATAGGACACCAAGGCAAGATTCTCATGACTACCGTAAAACTCCGCTTATTGTGCACACAAAAGATACAATGTTTTATTGGCGTTTTTGTAAGGCTAACACAAAATGAACTTATAATTATATTATCTATACGGATACCTACTATATATTCTTATAAAGAGGAAGGCCTTTTTCGCGTGACTGGTTCATAAACGCAGAGCCGAAACTACCGGGTAAAATATATATTTTAGTAGATATATACGGAAACATGAAAGGACATCTTCCACACACGGTTCTTTAACCATCGGTATACGGCGAATGTGACTGCATCGCGCTTTACGACTTGTTTACACTTTGATTATTTCGTGTGTTAAGTATTAAGTAACATTTACATTGCTTGACCCAAACTTAGCATTCCGTACTTATAGTTTTCAACTCAGTACAAATTAAGTAATATTACCTGCATTTACTACTATTACTATAGATCTGAATATTAATTTTATACCCGTATCAGATACTGTTAAGGATATGAAATTATTTCGTATTATTTGATAGGTTCGAATAATTTCGGTTACAGATATTTTTAATTCTTGTGGTAATTCCCGTAGTTCTTACTGGAAATGATTTGGCTTTATTTCTAGTTATTATTTGGTACGACCATAACAGACAAAAACCATTAGCCTTATATGTGATTATATTCTAGCTACTCATTTTTAAGTGTTATCTACTTGAAAATGGAATAATGAAATAATAAAAACCTGTAATAACATGTCTCCTTTAAACTTCGCCTCTATCTTAAATGATTGGAAACTTTTATATAAAATTTGTACGGTTTCTTATAGATTTTTATTTCGGATATCTGAATAGGCTTGGTTATGCTTACTAAGCTCCATAACATTCCTGGTATAAACAGACCATTTGTAACTTATTGCAGTACAGTTACAGAAAATTAGCTATCAAACTTTACAAATAATGAGGCATGGCAAATCAGTCAATGCATAGGGTTGCATTAGGGTTCAAGAGCAACCGGGTTCCGGATGTCTTAATAAAAGCTGTTCCCTGATCCCTCCTACTGAAGGCGCAGTACGGCACACCGTGTGGTTTTAGTCGGTTCGATTCCAACACACCGCCCCATCGAAAACCCCGGTGGGGTGACGGCCCGAGAGGTTTCCACACGCACAAAAAAAAAGGGTTCAAGAGCTACTACATCAGTGGTAATAAAGTAGGGTGTGCAGTGGCTCTAAGTTAACTTTAATAAAAAAGGACATATAGAGATTAATTACGTCATTAATTTATTTTTGCGATATTCTTACGATTTTTAGGGGTTAAAAAAAGTAACCTCAAATTACATTAAATTTGTTAATTGTAGTTTTTATAACTGTTATTATTTGTTACCTAACCAGTGATTAAGCATTTTAATTACTTTAATCATGAAGTAGTTTTTACCCACTTTTTTCATATCATTTTCTATTACACTAATCTGCATCTAATATTAAACAATATTTTAATTAGTGTACTGTTGTGCCATCCGGGATGAGAACAACTGTAGTATTGTACAATAGCAATCCATACGAATGTAAAGAGCAATCATATTTTTTCTAACTATTTTTTATTATATACTAGCTGCGCCCCGCGGTTTCACCCGCGTAAGTTCCTCGTTAAGTTTTCTTAAATTTTCTAATTTTCCGCGTAACTTTCTTAGAAAAATCGGTCCAGCCGTTCACGCGTGATGCCGTGTCCAATGGAAATAGGGATTCATTTATATATTATACATATAGCTAACTTGTAGGTAACCCTAGCTACCCTTAAATACATCAAATCAATGTACATATATATTTATTAAGCTCTATCATTTTTTAAATATTATTCTAGTTGATTACATTAAAATGTAATCAACTAAAATATAAGAATATGACTATGACATCATTTGTTTCATCAACTGGTATTTACTATCTCACTGCTGAAAATGGTAACCATCTTATTTTGAGTAATGTTAAAGAGCACTTTGGTAAATTATTCTAAAATGAATCATTAACTTGATGGAGCTGCAAATGTGCCAGTTTAGTGTCGTAAGTGCTCCTTATAACAATGCCCACAACCATGTAAAAGAAAATCTTTTACACAAAAATAGTTCAAGGTCCAGTTAACACTTCAATAAGTTGATCTAAATGTGGAAACAGCCCTATACTACTACCAACACCAGAACAATTTCAGTGTGATACTTTGTTACCTGTCATTACTAGGCTAAGCTAATTTTAAATAACACAAGCGTAAAATGCTCGACATCTGGTTTGGTTCAAAATGTTCACAACTCAGCAGCAGACATAGAAAAATAAGCCAATCTCATCATCACACAACTTCAAAGCGTTAAAAAACAAACACGCAAATAGAATCATCATATAGTAAACACTGTAGATTTATGCATTTCCAAACAATCTGTTTATAAAAACCTTGGGTACTGAGGCTCTGCCAAACTGCCAAGTCTTCTCTTTCTATAGGTACTAAGTAAGCATTGGTTTTCTGCTATTTTATTGCTTGGGTTTAGAAATATTCTATATAATATAATATAGTGAAACCTTAATATAACAAACCTCAATAACAATTTCCTCAATTTAACAAATCTTTCAAAATCCACTAAAACTGGCTGTAAGAGTTAAAGCAAAGTAATATTAAATTTACATTGCAAATACCTTTTGTAAAAAACTTTTTTATTTATGAATTTTGGATAATGAAGAATATAAATAGAGAGTATTTTACATCTACTTTTACATAATATTTTATACCAATCCGTCACAAAAAATTGCCACAAGAGTTCAAGTCTCAACAGCATCACACTCATTTCAACAGACACATCAAACACTTAAAACTCATTGTAAGACAATTGCTGTTCTTTAGTGTAGAGTAATATAAACATTGCTGTTTCCTACTGTTGTAAGACAATGTAAAGACTAAAGCTACTATGGCTGAGGAGCTCAAAAGGCATTCCTTAACCATCACAGGGATTTCTTACCTTGTTATAAAAAAGTCTAAGAGAAACCTAACTTCAATATAAAAAAACCTCATTTAACAAATATTTTCTAATCCCTTTTAGATTTGTTATACAGAGGTTACACTGTATGTAAAAGAAAAGAAAAAATATATATATGGCTATTTGAACCGCTTGAATCTATGTTTTTAATATATTATACATTAAACAACAGATTATTTTCTTTCTTTTTTTTTTCTATTCATGCATTTATAGCAGCCATAATAAGATTAAATTGAACTTAATGAAATATGGATAGTTAAGATTTCTTCAAATGCTGAAGATGCAAGGCAAGGCTTTTTTAAGTGCTAAATAGTGTTGCTTGACATTATTTTGTCTCTTCTCATTATTTATCACTTGGCAACAGTAAAGTAGTATAATAGTATTCTTCATAAATAAAATTATATACCATTGAAACTGTAATGGCAGTACGCCAAATATTGAGTCATTACAGATGTTAGCTAAACCATTTTTTTTTAATCAAAAAGGTTCAGTATGATTGTACAATAGCCTAATAGTTTTTAAACTAATTTAGTAATTGTCTGCAATGTTATAATAATGCTACTAAACCATTGCTCAGTATATATTTTAAACTTTTGCATTCCATGATAATATAATTATGTCGACAGGAATTAACGCAATCATGTATTTACTAACTATTCAACTTTCTGTTGAACTTTAGTATTAGTTAAGTATTCAAATGAATAATTGCTACCTACTCATGCTTATATACTCTATTACTTTTAAATTAATGAAAAATGTGTATTTCAAATAGGTATGACATATTACAGAATAACTGCAAACCACACTGTTTACATAAAGGTCAAGAATAATTATTATGCCTCTAAAACTGAAGCACCCTTAGTCATAACTTGGGAGTAAATACACTGATTTTGAATGTCTAAACTAAAGTGTTAGTTTAGTTTAAACAGAATTGTATTTAAATACTAAAGTAGCTCACTATGGGGGCCTATAAATGGCTAGTAGGTTTGCAATCTTATTAGGGAAATATTCGAGCCCAACAGCTACTAGCATATCTCTACTAAACCCACCTTTGTTAGTCGACAACAGGTATCAGTGTTATCGAATAATGTTCAAAGCAAAATAATAGTACCTTCTTCATCAGATATTATGGACTCATCGGGTGTGCCGGCGATTGGACCTCTCACTATGGTCGTCGTCCTGTTATTTTGTAATCTTGTGAAGAACTCGACCGCGTAGTTGATCACGTCACCCGGCTGCTCCAGCAGATAACTTATGGTGAACTCCAATAAGATTTCTCTAAGGTCATCCGGGACTTGAATGCGTCCGCCTTGAGGCCTGCTCATTTCTAAAGGCGTCGCCTCGCTTTCTCGATACTACCCCGGGAAGAAACCGTCAAAGCGACACGTTCGATTAAAACTTCAATAACATAGCCATTGAATTAGCTAAAGCGACACACCAACGAGCAAATTTTACGATGGGGAAGTAGCACTACATACAAACGTTAGTAATAAATAAAACCACACTATTATACTAAGATTTCGTTCAAATAAAGTCTTTGCTACTACAAATTAAATCTAATGACACACTTTTTACAAAATATTCCTCGTTCTCCAGCCTGACAAATATAAAATCCCCCTTCACTAAAAGCAAAAATGGCGAATTGCCCTACTTCACTTCACTTCACTACACTCACTCCCTTTTGAAAACATTGCTATAGGCAAAATAAAATTTACCATAGACAACCTGAACAAATGACAATCGATCGCTAGAACATCAGCTATAATTTTTGACTGTGATTCTATGAAAAAAATAGTGTTTTGTTTAAAATATTTTTCAACGCTTAGTTAATATTTTTAAAACCTAAGGAATAAGTCTAAAATAAACTAGTTTCATATAAATATTGTAATCCATTTATTTTCATTACATCCTTTTATTTAATTAGGTCACAAAAATTATTACTACTTCATAAATTTCATTCGTTTATCACTAATATCAAGTAATATAATCCCTTGAGGAGGACATGCACACACATACACGGAGATGCTCTATTCTACTAATATATGAACAATAACAAAGAGTATACAAACTAAATTACTAAATGTTTCGACTATATGTCAACCATTAATGATCGCTCACCACTACGAGTACATAGGGATGTTCCGATACCACTGACCTCTTGTACAAGTACGCTGGACTAACTATTCCACAAGAAATTATAGTTGTTTTTGTGCCGATTTGAAGCGACTTCCCGGTCATCTCGCTCGGGTACTAAAATTGACATCTGTTGCAAATGGCCATTGTGTTCTGTTGACGCGTCTCTGTTGCTTTATTTATTTATCGTGAAATAAGACTTCACTTTTTGTGTTTGGTGTTTGCTAAATAATATAGAAAACATTTCTATAATAAGAGTTTGTGTATTTTGCATTGAGATAAACAAATAGAGTTGCAATCACTTAGAGAAATTTTGTTTGGTTTTGTGAAAACTTAAAACTAATCGACGCTACAGCGCTAAAACAATCTTCATTTGTCTAACCAAACACTAGGAATGCGCAGCGCCGCAGCGCACTGGGGTGTCAAATTTTCACGATCAGAAGGTCGCAAGCGCCCTGATTTTCATGGCGCTTATGCGTTTCGTTCATCGAACCTATGCTGGATAAGCTCCTATAGACTAAATTGAAAAACAGAAAGGACATTTAACTTAAATAAGAACTCTAGTGTGAAAGTAAACAAAAAATATATTGAATTTGTTTATTAATTTAAAACTTACATTTTATTAAAAAAAAACGAGTCTTTATATAAGTATTGATTCCAAATTTACCCTTAAATTCTTTTACAATCGCTGTTAACGATTTATTTTTCTGTTTAAGATATGTATTTTGCCTTTTAATTTTTTGTAGTTTGTGTGAGAGTAACTGCTTTGCTGCTTTAATTTTTCTTAGATCTTTTTTCAATTTTGTTTTTCGAGGTGTATCAAAAATGGAATCTGTTTCTGAAATTTGAACTTTATCTAATGAAGTGGGTGATGCGCGTACATTTTTACCTAAAGTATTTTCAAACGGAATAGCTGTTTTTAAAAGATATCGCCTTCCAGTTTTAGTAATTTAAAATCATCAGATTTAAAATAGGAAGAACAAATCATTGAATGTGCCGCCGGTAACCACGTTTCCTCACTTCTGTTGATTTGAACGAACTTTATCCAGTTTTCTTTTATCGGAACTTGACGTGGAAATCTGAAAATTGATGTAGCAATTAAAAAACTACCATTTCTATATCATACAGGTTGTAAAGGAAAACATGGCGGTTCCGATAGCCACGGATTTAGAAAGACTGAACAGTTTTTGTTAATAAACCGGAATTTAAAAAAAACCAGCAACATGGTTTATTACTTTAGTTATTTTACATACATATACATAGAGACGTTCAAAAACCTGTACACTCCTTTGGGTAAAAGAGACATATATTTTTTCATAAAGTAAATCACCAGTGCATAATTATAATCACTTGAAATAACTTAAAAGTAGGTATTAACTTTATTTACATGCCCTCAAATAAGTCGTTATTTTGACATACGTATATATTTTCTTAGGTTATTGAGCAGATTACATCAAATTATAAATTACAAAAATCTACAGAGTTAAATCAGGAAGTAAATTATAAACACTTACCGGTGAAAAGTTATACCCGAAGATTTATTATCATTTTTTGATCTTTTTTTGCAATATCGTAGTACGCACGAAGGCATAATTATTGAAATTATGCAATTTTTTTAAAACCTTTAATAAAACAAAAAATAGTGTTTTACGGAAATAATAAAGGTTAAAAGTGTTTATAAAAATTTGTGCTTGTAATGATTAACATGTTTTAGAGCATTTATATAAACCAAATAGAATAGATACTTATTAAAATTGTATGTGTACATACAATTTTACATATGTTAAGCTTTTTAAGTTAACTTAATATTTTACCTACTCCTAACGCCGAATTCGTTCTGCAACGTTTTAATCTATGATAATAAGTTCCTGCCTACAGTTCTTCCTTAGTGAAAGCGAGACAGCGCGAGGTGCTATTCATTGATAGAAGCGAGATAGAGCTATTGTTTTAATGGCGAAAAACATGCACATGGCTTCTATGAATTTTAATGTTTTCTCTTATTTTACTGCAATCTGAGGCAAAATCATGTTATAATGAGTACTCATTTTTGTTTTTACTTACCAGAATATAATATAATGATGAAAATATAACCCACAAGTATATTTTTACGTTTTCTAACAAATACAAAACGCCGCTGCTAGCTACACATGCGCCAGTGTACACTGAACCACAGTTGAAGTGCGTATGAGCTAGTTGTAGCTCCGGAACCACAACTTAGTTCGACAAATGTAATGTTCCAAACACCATATCTAGTACGTAGTACATTTAAATCGATGGTATTTTGTAAAACTCGGCACCAAAAAGCAGCGGAATAGCCTTTCACAAGTAAGTGGATTTCTTGGCAACAAATGTTTCAATTGTTATATTATATTATATATTTTATACTTATTTTATTAAATTTCATCAAATTTAAATGTAAATAGGATTCAAATTTCATTTATCAAACAAATAAACAGTTACTGAATAGGGTTGCGATTGTTCCATATCGATAATATGCCGATAACTTTCTTCATAATTATTTCTCATTATTCTCTTCATTATTATTTCTAAATCGTAAAAATAAACCCTAGCATCTAACTTGCTATTTACAATGGTATACTGTATAGTTTACTTGTTTGCTTTATACTTTCAGATTTCCCACCGACACACTCACTAAGCAGTCATGGATGGAAAACATGAAAAAAGAAAATTGGCGTCCTAAATATAATGGTGCCTTGTCAATATATTTATGAAAACATCATGTATGTTAGAAAAAATCTGCATCTCTTTACAAAGCGGCGTGAAAGACATAATTATGTTACTAGAGATGGACCAAGTTTCAACCAAAATTTAGGCTAGCAAAAGTGCAAACATCTTTTATGGGGTACTGCGTTTAATATAATGAAATACCTGATAATATTATTTAACTAAATGAGAAAAAATTTAGAACTTGTATAAAACGCACGCTATGTAAATGAGCATATTAAAAACTAGATCATTATTTAGATGATAAAAATGCTTTGCAAAATGCCGGTCTTGCTCCACAGTCACACTGTCAACGAGGTACCGCAGTAGTAGCTGTAGGTACTCGTCTTGGTTCTTATCTGATGTATTGATTTATTGATTATTATTATTGAAATTGTTAATTTTATAGAACATTGATGTCATTTTATACACTGTTGACAGTGTAGTTCTGATACGGTTTTTATTTTTTGTTAAATAAAAAAAATTTAATTGTATACGTGAGAATTGTGTAGTCACATAAAGTATTAAGTTAATTTTCTATGTTGCCTATCACCTCTGTGATTTTCTTTTCATTTTAAAACAATATTATGTTAAATTGTCCTCACATTAATTTGCGCATATAAGCAATGTAACGAATAACTTTTTAATTAAAAAAAAACATGTTGAAAAAGTGTGTCCTTGGAGTTTCTTGCCTGTTCTTCTTCACGACCGACTTATACTGACTGACTCCTGACAATCGAAGATACCTACAATGGCTTTACTTGAAATGAATAATTTTGATTTTGTTTTTTTTTCGTACCCCATGCATTTACCCTTTCAACAGAAAAATTGAGTCAGGTTTCTTATTCATCGAGCGAAGTGAGATCTCCGTATCAAGAGCCGAAAATTAGAGTTTGCATATATTGTGTATGTGTTTATTTGTTCGATGATAATTAGAGTATCATGGATCCAATCTTTACAAAATTTCGCAAGTAGATTTCTAATGCAAAGATTTTTTTTTAAATCGTAGGTATATTAGCCAAATTGTTCAAACAGTTGTCGAGATATTTAAGCCAACTCTTATTCACTATGAAAACCGACTCTTATTCACCATGAAAGCCACCTCTTATTCACAATGAACGCAGCCTATTCATTAGTAGTTCGCAGAGGGTTACATTTTAATGAACTTAAAAATTGTTTTCTTAATTAAATGCTAATAAAGTATAAATAGCTTCGTGAAATTATTTTTATGCCTCGTAAGTATACATATAAGCATTTATATCGATAAAGTGATGCAATATTTTTTATCGTGTTATGTCTCATTCCTAATATTAGTTCCACGGACGACCATCATGTTATCAGCACCAAAATGGCTTCAGTTTGATAATCGACGTATGCAGTCCAGCATACTTGTATAATAGAGGTCAGTGTCCGATACCCAGAAGATATCGATAACTACTCATATAAGTAGTAGGTACTCCTCTGAGAGGTACTCAAATCATTTTTCGATACATCTCATATGAATACCCCCTAAAGTATCGATACTTTTTAGATTGATTTTATGGGACTGATTTAAAAGAACCTGAACCTTGGTTCCGTTCCTCAAAAGGAAAAAAAGGTACCCTTATAGGATCACTTTGTTGTCCAGCTGAGTGTCCGTCTGTCATGACTCTTTTTCTCAGGAGCCCGTGGACGAATCAAGTAGAAATTAATACCAAACACTCATGTCTGCGGTCCCTTGAAGCTGTAAAAAAATATCAAGCTTCTAAGTCAACCCAATCAGAAGATAGGGTCATTTAAGTAAATTATGTTAGTGATTACAACCACATATTTTGCGGTTGAAAAGTTGACTTTGTCGTTAATCGGTTTGTGGGAGTATTTTTAAAACTGCAAAGTTAAGTTTGTGTTTCAGAAAAGACGGACAAAATCGTCGAGAATGGAACATTATAAATACATTAAGCAATAACAAAACACGTCCAATGCATAATTAATTCAACTCATCTACGCTCTGTCGCCCTACTGACACTTGTACCGTGGACGGTATGCTAAACTGGTAGGTATATTAAACGCGACTTCGAGCGAGTGATGCAGCCCTGGTATTACGTACCTGGTATTCTATAAAAACAATTTACAATTTAAGAGTAGACATATAAAATATTTTTTTGGGAATAAACACAACGGGGGGGGGGGGGGGGCAGGCAGGTAAATAGGATAAAATCTTTTTAACAAAAAATTAAACCGACGAAAAGAACTAAAAAGCAAAAAATAAATAAACCTTAAGTCTTAAGTATTAAGCTTATTTACATAAACTATCAAATTTTATATATACTTATTTTGAGTCGGCGCCAAACAACAAACTGATTAATTATCAAAATTTTATATGTACCTACGTAAGTACTTAATCATTTTATTATTTGGCGCCGACTCAAAATAAGTTTATATAAACTTTGATAGTTTATGTAAATAAGCTCAATACTTAAGGTTTATTTATTTTTTGCTTTTTAGTTCTTTTCGTCGGTTTAATTTTTTGTTAAAAAGATTTTTATTCTATGGTTTTTTTCATCATCAGCTCAGCTCACATGATGTGATGATTTCTAAACGCAATACCTGATAAAGTAATGAAAAGTAAACAGAAACACTATTCGTTCCTACAATTTTCGAGGGTTTCTCTCAATTTTTTTAGGATCCCATCATCAGAACCTGACATCTTTGACATGGGACCACCCTTGAGATATACCCTATCTAACAAAAAAAGAATAATCAAAATCGGTTTATAAATAACGGAGTGAGGGCTGAACAGACATAAAAAAAAAAAAATATTATACGGTCGAATTGAGAACCTCCTTTTTTTGTCGTCGGTTAAAAACTACCTCAAATTGTTAATAATATTTTTATTAAACAACGTTTACAGTTACATACTATAGATATAGTCTTATAAATATATCAGATTAATGTTTATCAGAAAATTTATGTCTAAATCTTTTTCTTAGATATGAATATTGTGTCATACAATTTTTGGTAGGAAATACCAAAATGTCTTCTGGGGCAAAAAAGGGACTAAAGTCGTTAAACTCTGGTTCAATTTCTTCGTCTGAGAACAAATCTTGTGCTGGCATTTTTACAACTTTTAATGTAATACATTTATTCTTCTCTAAAAATATGCAAATGTCTTGTAAAGCTCTGTAGGTTATAAATTCAGATTTGTCTGCAATATAAGCTATTGAAGAACCTGGTTTTTCAAATATAGCGTTCATGACTACACCAGTCCATTGTAAAAATACGTCATGCTTTATTCCGGGGGTTAATTTTAGCCAAGGAGTACATATCACGTATTTGTCACCAATCTTCGTTGACCATGATTTAAAATATTCAGTTAATATTATGACATTTTTATAAAATCCAACCCTTTTTATTATTTTTTTCGACTGCAGTTGTTGTAATTTTTCTAAAAGAACTTCGATTTCAAATTTTAAAAATTCCTGAAAAATAGAGAATACACTTTCTTTAACATTAAAACTTCAACACAAGTGTAAAATATATATCATACGCTGAAACCGTTAATTAATATCTATAAGTAACTTTTGTATTATTAGTTTAATTTTTATTGTAACGTGGTATACATAATTACTACATTGAAGTATGTAGTTATGGTAATACTTATTATTTCTCAATATTAATAACCACCTTAAAAAATATCTGTAAATTCAGTGATTAAAATTTGATAAAAAACTTAGTACCTATCAGAAAGCTATATAGCTCGAGTGTGCAAAATTTGACTGAGAGTACCTGATTAGTGTTGCAATACTTCTCACAATTTTTCTTAGTGTATTTATAGGTACACCAGAAAGTTTAACGTTTGCAAGCAGCTACTTAATCAAATGAACAAACACGTATAAGACGAACACACAAATATGAAATCTACATTAAATTTAATAATTTTAATATCGATTAGTTATAACCTGGAGCTCAGCACATGTTGCACCTTTCTCCCCTTTTTGCTTCAAATATAAAACAACCTCATCATTCAAATCCAGGTTCCAGAAGGATTCAATTTCCTCAACAGTGACGACACCAGCACTAAAAAGAGAACGAGACGCTGTAATAAAATTAAAACCTTATGAAATGTTGTAATAACAGTTGTTATTACAAAATTAAATAAGTTTTTATTTGGGTAAATGGGGCATGCAAGTTAAAATAAAATTAATTTGATGAAAAGATACTTGTGACCCAAGTGGTGTCAGTATTCTGAGGTATAGATGCAGGATATTCTCGACAAGGATCGTTTGAAACGTAGACAAACTAGGAACTACAACTGCCATATTGTTAAACGTCATTCGGTCACTTCAGCTTTTGTAGATTTTGACGCTTCTTCAAGCGTGGATCAGCCTACCACAATGTCTTCCCGGACATCTCTTTGGTTGTACTGTTTGTATCTGGCTGATTTTAATATCAATAAATATAGGTAGAGCATTAAGAAAAATAAAAAGTAGAAACCTTTCCCGCCCTTTTTCAGTCGTTTTTCTGTCCGCCAAAATGAGTGAGTCTAACGCACAGAATAGAAAGATATAGGTAGAAATGACAAGTAGGCGTGACGCGCTTGCCACTGCCATGCGTTGCAACGCATACCTTTGTAAGTTGTAGGTATTTTGTATGGTATAGTCGTGTTACAACGCTGTGTCGAGTCGGTCGTCAATTGAAAGTTCTTTTTACGCCACAATGCCGTACTGCTCTGTTTTACAGTGTAAAAATTATAGCAGAAGGAAAAACATTAATAATGTGTTTCTTACCATCGCGATGCATCGGTAAGTACAATTTCATATATTTTTTCAATAAAATCTTAAAATTTTATTTAACTAATAAATGACTAAAGATTTAAGCTAAACTCTTCCTTATCTTATTCACATAAAGCTCAATTTGGTATGATTGGGTCTCAGCAGTTTTCAATGTTATTCTCGAATATTCTATTCTACTCGATTAGTGATGTAGTCAGGTAGGTTTATGTTGGTTTTATCGATATGCATACTTTTAAACGTGTTATATTTACTTACTCTAATATTATAAATATTAAATTTTGTTTGTTTACGTGGCCGTTGTCTTGAAATAAGTGATGGTAGCATCAAATAATTAAATTGTGATTTTCTTTTATATGGTTGTTATAGGATCAAGAATTGATTGCCAGAGTAATTGGAAACACGAAGTCAGGTGTCACATCAAGGGCAAAATATTCAGCAGTCAGAATCGCTAAACACTATACCAACGGGTCGACAATTAGACGTATTGCATTTTTGTTCATTGCAGTCAATTATGATTATTGAGACTATGTATTTTCTAAAAAAATAAATATGAATATAGTAATATTTTTGTACATTTTATTCTAAAATCTACTACTAAAGATACATACTATGCCAAATATTAATTATGTAACCACTGTTTGAATTTTGTTAAGTGTCTAATACAGTCTTTATTATATATAATTTTATAATAATACAGATTCCTAAGATTAATAAACATTATTATGCAAGTACTTATTTTTTAGCTTCCTCACCTTTTTATATCCTTCAATTCATGTTTTTTATTCTGCTCCGTCCAAACAGAAGTTAGGTATTGATATTATTGATAATATTCTAAAATGTGCTACAACACTAAGCGAGTAGCGGTACATATAAGTGATTAATGTTATAATTGCGTGCATTTAGAATAACGCCACCTCAAGATTACGAAACGTTGTAAGTTCTTCTTACGCTATGGCAAAATAACTATTAAGATTACGCGTTAAGATATATTATCAAATGTGTGACTTTATGATTGTAGGCTAGTTTTGAGCAAAATAAAAACATCAAATCAAAACAATTCGTTATTAGTGTGCAGTAATAAATAGTCCTTTCATTTGTGTGAGTTTGGCGACAGTCGTTCCGCTGTAAATTATGACACATAACACTTTTACCTATATCTTTCTATTCTGTGCTCTAACGAATAAATTCAATATATTCTGAAGTTTTATTACAAAAAAGGAAAAATTCGACTAAAGCTGCGAAAAAAAATTGTGACGTTTATGGTCCTAATGCTTGAACCAACTTTGTGCTACTCTTACTGACAAGTAGTACGAAGTTGGTTTGACCGCCCGACCGACCTAACCGACCTTAAACGTTCGGCGCCGTCAAGACGGGCTGATTGCATAGTGTTTAAATATTGCTTGATTGATTAAATTGCAGTTTTTGGCCGTATGCGGTATTTATTACATTTTTTCGGTAAAATGTTCTGTTTACTCATTTTGATGTCACTTTTAAGCAAAAAAATGTAAAAAAAAAATATCAATTTTCCGGCAGCAAATTCTAATGATTTTCCACTCAGCATAAAGGTCTGAATACACTGTTTCAGGATTCGGTACGGTGTCCCCTACACCCTGTATAAATAATAGTGTCGACTGCATGTTGTCGTCCTAGCGAATCCAGTTTGGTGATTGGTTATAATATTCTGATAAAGAACTTACAAAAAACTTACTTTAAAAGATACTCTATACTGTCACTGAAATCTACATCCTGATATAACTCCGACACATCGACGGTACCCTTCGTTTTCCACCTCATTGTCCCTGTCTTTAGGTTATACTTTGTATCTATTGTTAGTGCACTTATCTCTCCTTGCGTGATAGGAATACCTTTCGCGTCGGTTATAACGGGCACTGTCGTAGATTCAATCTCTATTACGCCACAAGCCCCTAATTCGCAAGTGGCACAGTTTAGTTCGGCCGACCCTTTTATTTCCTTTTCAGATTTGACTGTATCTAACACATCAGCCAATTTATCAGCAAAGTCAGAGTTTAGTCTACAGATCCATCTCCGTTTGTAAAACACGGAGATTTTGTAAGAGGATTGGGTTATATCTTCTAAATCGAGTTTGCGGATTTGATTGTTAAAGAGCTTTTCTTTTGCTGCGATTGCAGAACATTTACGTAATTGTTCTACAGCGATTCGTAAAGCACTCTCAGGATAAGCCTTAAATGTGGTGTAAATATTTTTTGCTGTTTCAGTATCTAGCTCACAATCTAAAGTTTGCATTACGCTCAGTACAATTGCTTCTTTCAAAGGCGAATTCTCTGATATTTTATACATATTACACAATTTGTTAGCAGTCGATGTAGTTATAGTGAAATGTTTATGAAAATCTTCAAGGCTTACGGCCACGCATGGCATTCTCTGAGTGTAAGATTTACTTCGCATAACTTGGAATATGATCCAGATCAATTCCAACATGGGTAACCTGGCCTTGTTAATGAATTTTGTCATATTGGTCGAGTACTTGAGCCTAAGTTTCTTCAAGAGGCCTTCATACTTTTGAACTAAATTTCGTCTCCGTCTCATTTCGTTAATGATGCATTGTTTTTCATGTATCAGAGTAATGTTAGTTTCTATGGTTGCGGCTCTGCTATGACAGACCCCTTTTGTTTTTCTCGGATCATTGATAGAGAGTAAATCTTTTGCTACGATGTTTCTGACTATAAGGCTCCCAGGCTGCGAATTTGGACTCATAATTGTTATAGCAGCTTTACAAATGGTTATTATAAGATCCTCTTTCTTAGACCATTTTACAGAAGCGTCGGTTCTTCTTCGTTTCGCGGGGGCGGAAGTTCTTTCTACAGTTATCTTCTTAGAAGGTTTAATTTTTGTCTTGGGCTTGGGTTTCCTAACCACTTCGAACTTAGGTGCTTTCGGCTTTTTCTTTGTTATTATTTTTCTATTAGTCCTCGTGTAGAACGTTTGCCATAATCGTGGTAGTTCCATGTAGAAGCACGAATCGAATCCGCACGGTCCTAAGCCATCACCGAATCTTTCTCCTGTGTCATATTTTTCAATATCAGTTGCTGGGCGTAATGGTGATAGCAAAGGTTTTCTCCCCCGTTCCGGAAGGATTATTTCAGTAGCAGTACTGATGTTAAACACTTCTAACCAGTATTTTGCCACAACATCGGGTGATTCGAAATAGAATGGTAATTCTTTAACGTCTTGTTTGTTTCTGGGCCAAGAGCCTGATGTATCCAATATTTTTGCACGCCGATTCACGTAAAACAAGAAACTTGAGTAATTGCTGATACCAGCTGTATTTGTCACAGCAGTTTCACAGCTCACTAGTTGTATTAGACCCAACATTGCCAAAACTTTTAAATTCAACCTAATTGAATTTTGTATTATTTTTGATTTCATTAATACATTATATATGTTTGGTGGAGTGTCTTTAAGTTTTAGCTGTAACTGGTTATCGCTTATTAGTTGGTATATTTCTATAGCCGCTGACGTACAGAGGTTGTTTATTAAGAATTCAACTGTAGCCTCTGGGAATAAATCTATTACACACACAAAACCTTGCGGTAAAGTGTGTGATTCAGGTTTCACATAGTCAAAGTAAGTAACGTTCATGACAAACTCATGCAATTTCTGAATTTTCATATATCGCGGATAGGAACGCCTTACTTTAGCTGGCTCCGGGTTTTCAACTAATTCTTTTTTTAGGTTTACTTTTTTACTGATGACTGCTCTCATACAAATCTCTTTGTATTTAGCGCATATTATTGGATCTGATATTTTGATATGATGAGCACATATTAACACTGAATATCTTTGGAGGCCAGGCCATTTTATTTTATACATTTTAATGTGGCCGTCAGTAACCAGCTTTTGTATGAAAGATTTAAGAGCCTTAGTATCCATTGGTGGTTCGTTGATTTCTTTTGAAGCTAAATTACTCAATGTCATATAACCAGATATACAAAGCTTTTCTTGAAGAACCTTAAGAACACCATTTGCAAATTTCAACTGCCTCAGTGTAGGGTTTTTCTTAAAACTGCCAAGAGATTTGGATTTCTCAAAGCCATCTAATATTTTGATCTCAGTGATTTCATTTCCTGGACTCATTTCTATATCAGCGTCATCAGCATCAATATTGGTTTCCTTTTCGATTTTTATTCTTTTCAGTGGAACTTCATCGTCACTTGTTGAAGATTGGCCGGTTTCTGATCGCGTTGCATCAGCTTTGCATTGCGCCAAATGTTCTAAGAACTTATTTCGTTGTTCTTCATATTTTTTGTCCATTTTCTCAGTGGCAACGACTGCAATAAACCTGTAATATAGAATTCATAAACATTATTAGGTGTGGTTTACTAAACTTTACCTACACATACACAATATTGTGCACAGTAGGTATAGTTCGTGTGTTTGTATTCCGTTCAAAACATCTTACAGATGATGTACATATAGTAGTCTACTACTGAATCATGTTCGGTAGTGGACATTCTGGCTGGGATAAAAATTATAAATAATATAAACCTCGAGGAGAAGATAGCACGAGCACTCCTTCTATTAGTGATTTAAATGGAAGCAAGCAAGAAAAAGAGATGGCTAGATTACCTTGCAGTTCTCTGTTTGCCTTTATCCTCAAGATACTCCCTAACGATATTCCTAACTCTAAATATTCTGCAAATTGCTCGGGCCGTGTAGAATTCGATACCAAGTAAATGTGATAGCTGCACTTGAGTAAGACCTTGGAGTCCAGCATCTAAGAACTGTTCGTAAGCTTGTCTCATTAAGCTTACGCCAACTTTGTATTGACATGTCAAATTTGATTCGTTAGATTCGTCATCCGACGCGCCAGATTCATCGCTCTTGGATGATAGGCAAATGTATTTTCTTTTCTGAATAAGCTTTGGCTTTTTGCTCTTCACACTCGTATCTTGAACTTGTACTGATCTGTCTTCCTGTAAATGTAAAAGAATTTAGATTGCAATACCAAAAGCCTCATATGTTTGAAAATTTTATGGAAATGTGCAAGTAAAATTTTCCCGGAGATCTCAAACCAGAGACTTTCAGAGTTAACGACAATTTAGGATGATCTTAACTGCTGGGATATGGAGTTTAGTAGCGTATTTATAAGAGCACCTCAATGGCAATGATCCGGAGTTGAAATTTTAATTTCATTTGGCACAGTAAGGATTATTTCCCTCTATTTTTATTGCCACATATTAAACACATTATTGTACATTTTTTAGGCATAAAGAATAAAAAATAATTTATTTCCATCTAGATCATCACAAAAAGTATTCTTAACTGATTTTAAACTAGCACTTTATTTGGAGACTTAAATCTACTTGACTTTCACTCTTTTATGGGTAATTCCTTAACAACTGACCACATGAGTAATTTTATTAACTCCCGACGTATAAACGAGAGGTGTTATAAGTTTAACATGCGTATCTGTGTATTAGTGTCTCTGTCTGTCTCATTATAGCTCCCAAACGGATGAACCGATTTGAGTGCGGTTTTTTTGTTTCAAATGTGACTTGATCGAGAGTGTTCTTAGATATAATTCAAGATAATCTGTTCAGCTCTTTTATAATCGTTGAAGGGATTTTCAAAGCATTTTAAATTTATGATAATGGAAATATTATCTCTTATCAATATAATAACTTAATTCTCAGACAGCTAAACACTGCGTTAATGCTTTTAAGAAATGAGCCTCATCACTGAACATGATTTTTTTGACGTTCATGACTCGACCCTAAATAGAAATGGGATAAGGCCGGAAGAAGAAGACTGAAGATAATTTTGTTCCGAAAGAAGGGTCAGCCGCCAAATGCTCTAATGCCATATCAGAGAATATACGGCGCTGTATGTGATCGTTGGGTATTAGCTTTTGAGTTAAGTAAACTTTGTATGGATGAAAAATAAGTGAAATCCGCGAAGTTGATGTCGCAGAAAGACGCACGCTTTCCCAAACGGCAACAATATTCTCCAACGATCTTGCGTTTCTATGACGAACAGGCACTGCTTCATCGATCATTAACCCGGTTGTCTCAAATTTATTAATTAAACAACGGATTTTGGACTCTGCAGGACGGCCATTAATGCAATAAATTGGACGGAACGCACGGAAAGTTAAGCAAACAGAGCATTGACTTTAATAATACAATTTAACAATTTCAACGCGTTGTTGATGCGTGTAGCGTTTCCATGATAAATGTCGCAGATGCACAGATGGAATCTGTGCCTCAGAATGAAGAAAGAAAGTATGTAAAAGTAAGTATATAAACGGTGTAGAAGATAACATAAGCAATGTTAAGAATTTATGGAGTTACATTTCTAACCGAAAACGGGACATAATGCTGGCGGTTATACCTATATTTAAAATAAAACTGAAGCTGTCTTAATTAAGATAAATGTTTAACTGAATACCCATTTTATTTCAGGCAGAAATTGAAGAAACAAAAGAAATGATTACTTACAAAGCTGAAAATATTGACAGTTTTCTGCAATCTTCTATTTTGCTTCTGTGTTAAAACTCCTTTCTTTACAAGTAGTTCTGCTCTTTCACAGTAGTTCGGCGCTTTGAGTAAGTACTGTAGGACGTTATGCACCATGCCCACTTTGGGCATACTAAGGACTTCAGGTTTATGGAACCTTTTTAATCTTATAAGTAAACACTTGATACCTTTGCCTTTGATAACTTGTGTAATATTTTGCAATTTAACTAGATCTAAGTCTTGTAAATGTTTCCTGTTGTAGAATAACGTTTTAGAGTCCTTTATAATTTTATGTAAATTTGATTTGCCTACAGACATCTGACCCTAGAAAAAAAAAAGGATTTCACATTTAGAGTGGTAAATACAAGTACAAAATAATATTAAAATTTTCTAATTAGACACATAAGCTTAATAATATAATATATTATTTACTATCATGGAATAGTTAATAACATATTATGCAAAACTTGGAGATGGTAGGGAAGAACTTGTGTTTGGTACTTTATCTATATTATTGTATAAGTTGCTTGAAAGATAAGTTAGCTAACTTTATAAGAAGCTAATACAAGATTGTAGAAAATGTTTGTGATAGTTTGAATAAGGTTTTGATCAAAAGGTAATGGCAGATAAAAGTGGGAGCTTTTTTATAGAATAAGAAGGATCAAATTTATTGAAATTTAGACATTACATGATGTCTTTAGACTTAGCTGGTGGGTAATATTGTACATATACTGATGCTGACTTTGTCCAAACAACACGGAGTTCGCCTGGTGATGAGCTTACTTGGTATTTCTAACAGTAGTGTAAAACCAGCACAATCTAATAAGTTATAAGATGCATTTTTAACTAAAAAAATTTAAAGTATAGTTACGTTTTCTCTGGACTTGCCAATCAATTCTAACAAGCAGTAATTGATAGACATCATCTGATATAAATATGTTATAGGCATATGTGGTGCTAAAGCATGCCATCTATTTTCGATACTTGCTACCACAACAAGTGTGTCTCCATAATTTGCCATTGCATGTTCATATGTAAGACTGTTTAATGAAGTCACAGGTTTCCTTGAATTATAGAATCTACTTGATCCATATTCAAAATCAATGGGATTGTATTCATAAGGACCATCTAGGTAATCATCCTGAAATGAATGAAAAATAACAATCAGTACAATTAACATTTTTACATTTCATAATTTCATAAATGTTGTCACACAAGTCCAAATTTTATAACTGTTGATTTTTTTAAGGCACATGCCTTGGTGGAACTAAATGGGTCAGAACAGGCAGTGCTGAAATAATCTGTAAGGCCTTAAGGCTTTAAATTCTCCAAAAGCAGGTCTATACTTCCTTGGTAAAGCACTGCAAGTGATTTCCAGAAAACCTTTTCATTGAAAATGTTCTAGAATAGGCAGTGACGTAACTATAAATTCTGAGGCCCATGGCCTATTCATCGCATTGGGCCCTCCCTTAGGTTGCCACCACACACATCAATTTATGATAGAATGAATCAGTTTTCATTGATCATCACCGTTGTTATCACACCAATCAGTCTGAAAAAGCCAAATCAATTGAAGTTGATTGATGGCACAGATCAATTGGTGTGCCGGCACCCTTAATCTAATAAGACTAGTTGGTTTATCTTTATTATAAATTATGTATTAAAGTGACAGGTTGCAAGACATTGAAATTGTCGTAAAAAAAAAGGTTAGGAGTCATGGAGATAAGGTGTAAAACTGTTTGATTAGAAGGTTACGATGAAAAAACATTTTTAAGTTTTTTGGTGCTAACAATGTTTTTCCTGAAAAGGCTCAATATATTTCATAATTTTAGGGCCTTGGGGCCAGAGCCACAGACCTCGCATTGGCATTTTGCCCCCTCTGCTACCCTATTGTTACGCCACTGAGAATAGGTATGAGATGTCATGCAATCTAGCTAACCCCTGAGAAATAATAAATATTTCTGACTGCTGGAGACTGCACAGATGACCAGGCCTAGTTGATTGATACACATGCACCTGACATTTGTCACATAGTTACATCAGTTAACTAAGCACTGGAAATAAAAATGGTGGTTCAGAAAATATGAAGAATTTTTCATATAATAATATGGTACAACCGAACACTTGGGGATTGGAATATCAATATCCCTTTTACAACAGTTAAATACATTGTCCACTTTCATGCATAATCTTCCAAAAGAAAATTATTTTAATTATAAGGAATAAGTTTTTACTTCTAATCATGCTTAAAAAGAGATGCCAATGAAGAATGCGGAGTTAGACACTTGGTTCACTGTGTTAATTTGATATAGGTACAAATTATTTCGTTTTCTAAACCATACAAAACAAGAAAAAAAATCAAGATATCAAAAACTTACAATATAACCATTACAAAATTTTACTAAGTAACTTTTATGTGCTTTGGAAAACCATGTATTAAGTAGGTTGTTGAAGTTACTTAATTGTTAAGATTAAATTTTAGATTATCATAAATATTTGTGAACATTAATTTATTTAAAACAGTTTAAAAGAGATACTTACAGGTTCCATTAGATGGCCTGAACTTTCATCAATCATCGTAAATCTATCAATTATTTCAATATACGGGAATGGTTCTGGTATTTCATAAAAAGACAGGCTATTGTTATTTGTGATAAAACTCCAATATCTTGCCTTCATCTTCTCGGTTATGCTTGCCGAAAGTCGTTTTCCTACTCGTCTCCATAATAAATCAAATGTGATGCCTTCTAATCCTTCTAAGGCAATCTCATCTATTATAATTTGTTTGTAATTACAAGAAAATTGTCGAAGTATGCTACTCTCCATTTTAATTTATGTGACCGCCTACGAAAGTGGAGTTTCCCACACGTGCATTCAACACTATAGGTTTATGTGTAATAATATAACAGTTTAAAATAAGAGCAGAACACTAAAAAGGCCGAAGAAAACATGATGAAAAAATTAAACGAATCAGTGTAGGTTTAACACTATTTGCAAGAGCATTTAATTGAAAATAAACAATGCGGACTACCCGTCCGTGTGCCGTGAGCCGTCTCTTCTTGATAACCGCTGTCATCTAGAGATGTTAAAAAATAATTGATTTTTATTTAAATCGATTATTTTTGTTTTATAATCGATTGTTAATAATCGATTTCCATTACATTAAAATCGATTTTAAAAAAATCGATTACTCAAATTACACGTTTTAATCGATTTTTCTAATGCGACTGATAAAAAACTCGAAGTAAGTTCATTAAATAAACAAGTCGATTAAAAATAAAGCGCCATCTGTATGTATATATGTAAAGCGGTTTCATATCTTTCCAACGGTTAATTTCTCTTTGAAGAGTGTAAATTGAGGAGTTAAACAATAAAAATGTCTTCTAAAAAACACCTAAAAGCAACTGGCGGAAGTATTTTATAACGAAGAAGGATAATACCACAGCAAAATGCAAGTACTGTTCGAAAGAATTAAAAACATGTAGTAATACTACAAATTTAAAACAGCATATGGAACGAAAACATCCCACTGTCTTACAGGCTAGCAAGGTAAGGTGATTTGAATTATTATATTTAATAATGGTTAGTATGGTCCTTATGATAGCAAAATACTAAAATCTGTAAAATTCATTCAATCACACTAAAAATATGTCATGCGAGTCATACGTTTTATAACTTCAATATTTAAAATAGAATCAAATGTGTCATGGTAGAATCAACATAAATAAGTTTTTACAAAATAAAAGAGCTTCCTTTTAGGAATATGTATGTATTAATTTGAACTGAACATTTGTGACAATATTTTATTTTTTATATATTTTTTTTGTGTTTAAACTGAAAGTTTAAGGAAAGACTTGTTTTATATTTTAGTTTTTGACACCATAATATTGCCGTTTAGGTTTATGCTTATCGTTTTAATTGTGTTCTTTTTATTTGTATTCTAATAAAATGTTTAATAGTACTAAAAATTTGTAGCAATAATTATATTTGGTTTCCTTATTGTTTACTCCGAAAATTTAAAGAGACATTAGTTTTGTTTTTAAGTTTTGAAACCAGAAGGTTGTCATTTTGGTTATTTTTTGTACTTTTCATTTTATTTTGATAAATTGTTAATATTAATCTCTAAATTTTATTATTAGTGTGTACAGTAAATTAGAGAAAAAAAGCAGTTCTTCGAATAAAAGAAAAAATCGATTTTTCCCTAGAAATCGATTATTTGTTTAGTCTAAAATTGATTTTTGACAAATCGATTTTTGTTGGAAAAAGAATAATCGATTTTTAAATAATCGATTTTTTTCACTCATTGTCACATCCCTACTGTCATCTGTCAATATATCGAAATATCAATATTTTCCCCTAAAATATCGGTATATATCGGTGATATTTATTTAATCGATATATTAACATCAATATTTTTTTAAAGTATCGAGTTTGAATCCATTTTGATATATCCATTTTTAATGCAACTTGGGTTTCATATTTAATGTTACTACTAAATACTCCTAACATTCTGCTGGGGCCTCGTTTATCTTAAAATTTTCATAAATTAATTGATTTAAAACTGCATATATTAAATATTTCAATAGACAATGTTCTAGTTCCAGCTCTTTAGTTTCCTGAAATCATGATTTATTGATTTATATTCTGCAATTTCTTTTTCCTACATCTGATACTTTATGAACATCAAATGCTGACGTTTTAATTTGTTCAGTTTCTTGTTTAAAAAAGTTTATTAGTGGTATAGGTAACTAAAATAATCACATTAGCTTAGCGCAGAATAGCTGTACCTCACAATAAGAGCCGCCTGACTGGCGAACATATAAAGTAAAGGGTACATGTACGAACCACGTTATACGCTTCTTGTATCATGTTTGAGACGGAGGTGTTCCACTTTGCTAGATCGTCGTTAAGCCAGCTTAGGATGAACCATCAATTGTGATTTCATTCATACATACGTACTTGAGGACTGTTGAACTTTAAGCACTAACTTAGATAGAAGATGAGCTGCGCCTAATTAAAATCGTGGGTGGCTGATAGACAAGTCTGGCTTTACTAACCCAAAGTATTGTTATTGTTTGTTTGTTACGATTTACTTTACAGTAAATAACGCAAGCGTAGGCCGTTGATACAATGCAAAAGCCATGTAATTCTAAAACATCACGGGGTCCGGTTGATATCCATCTATGTATTTGAAATCTGTTTATGTTTATAATATCGTGTGTCACTGTGCTCCATTCAGACATAATGTCTTTTGGTAGAGGTTCATCCCAAGTGATAGAGATCAACCATACCTTCTGAAAAATGAGTTTTACCTTTGTTGATATTCTGGTAAGCCAACCGAGAGGGTCAAATAATTTAAAAATATGTGATAAAAGTGATCATTTTGTTTTTAGCTCGGTGGATTGTTTTATTTTTGAACAAAATGTAAGTATATCTTGCCGGTGATCCCACCTGAGACCTAAAGTCATAAATTACTCTATATGCTGGAAGTTGTAGTTATTTTGATTTGTGTATGATATATCAGAGATATTAGATCTCCATGTTCTTAGGTTAAATCCGCCCGATTTTAAAAGACTGGTTAAATCATTACGCAATCCTTTTGCGTTTTCAATCTGTTGCGTCCCGCAAACTAAATCATCTATATAGAAGGAGTTTTGAAGGACTTCGGATACAGGCTGTGGTAGTCTGATAATTTGCCCTTTCATTTAACGCCAACTGTCTTATGGTCATCATAGCTAAAAAGAGGGCCACTTTAGTACCTTAGGTTAAAATGGTCAACTCTCAGTCTTTCAAAGAATCTTGTTTATTGTCACGTCAGATGATTTTTTGCAGTGCTTGATCTTGTGGATTTATCCAAATTTGACTAAAAATTTTTTCACTATCTGCAGTAAAAGCGAATTGATACTACCGCCATTATAAGAAGAGACTGCAGATCTTGTTGTAGATTAGGAGCACATTTCATGATGGCATTTAAGCTATATCCTGACGAGCTCTTAGCGGAGCCATTGAATAATACAATAATATAATAACTCTACACATCTCACACACGGTCGTCTGATCCCAAACTAAGCAGAGCCTGTACTTTGGTAACCAGACTGCTGATAAACATACTTATATATTTCTAAATATATACATATTATAGATAAATTATACACAGACACAGAACAAAATGATCATGCTCATCACACAATTATTTGTCCTGGGTGGGAATCGAACCCATGACCTCTGACTCAGCAGTCAGGGTTACTAACCACTAGACCAACAGGCCAGTCAATTATGTATCATGTATGTATTTTTATCAGATCTCACTTTAACAGCCTAAATGCTTTAATCTAATCACTCTTAATTTAAATAAGACATCAATGCTTGCCTATTTTCCCCATTTAAATAGTGTGGACACATGCAAATCTATTTATACTATGATACTCATTCTTTAGTAGAGCTGGACATACTTAGTAGGTACGGTACTTAGCATTGAAAGAGATTCTGCTACCTCTATTGATAGCATACCATTTAGAGCATGTATATGTAGAGAGATCAGAGTAGCCAGTCAAGAAACAGCAATACAGCAACCTGCGTTAGTAAACCATAAAACGAAATTAAAAAAAAAAAAAAAAAAACTCTTTACTTAGATAGGTACAGTGACAGTGTGACAAAATAAAATTCGTAAAATTCAGCACTTTAACACTGATAACTTTTTCAAAATAAGTTACATTGAGAAGTAGGTAATGTATAAAATGTCCTTAGGAAAGTTACCCCTATCAATCGTCTGTCTTACTCAGCGTGTCAGTTTTAGCTGGCTACTGACTGTGGCTGCCAGAGAAACATCTTATTATGGGATCAGTCAGTCACTGCAATCTGTGTTGTCTGTGTATTTTTTGTGATCCTCGGTTTTGTTTGACTGATCGGGCTAGTCACGCTGCAAGTTATCTCTATAGGCACTCGAAGATTTGATTGCATAACAAATCATCGTTCCTAGATTTTAGAAGTAGGTAGATACGTTACGTTAAATTAAAAACAAACGTTGAGTTTCAATATTTTATTTACTAAAGAAAAGGAATACATTTTATCCTTTGCTAAAATATTTAGCATAATATTAATAATATTTTAATGAGAAAATGATCATAACATTTTAAACACTCAAGAGTAAAATATAAAATCTTGCTCTGAACCAGAGTCAACTATTTTATATTTTTCAAATCAATGTTTTACAATCTATTTGTCTCTAGTTATAAAAAAATTGCACTCTATAAATACGGGCAGCGAATAAGGTGTAACAGTTCTATCACTGCAATTGCGTTTGCTTTATTATTTATAAAATCCCTACTTAAACCTATGCCTTAAAAGAAACTAATATTAGGTTCTGGTCTAAGTTTAAAGTATGTTTCGTCTCCTCTTCACAACATGATAGTAGACAGAGATAAAACATAGTTTAGATTTACAACAGAAGCATTTATGTTGGAGTGTGGTTGGAATAAAGAATAAATCATTATTATGATTACAGAAAATATATGAGTGTATTGAATGAATAGGTAATTTATAATTTTAGGTATAATTATAGATTACCAAACTATCGTCAGGTAAAGAGATAGTAAATGGGAATATCAGATAGGTATGTAATAAGTGAATTTATCTGTAAATGATGACGTATACGTCTATAACTATTAGTAAACTTGTACGAAGTAATATGTATTAACTATATTCAAAAATAAAAGGTTATTCCAATTTTCTTTATGGAGTTTCTATAGAGCTGTTACTATGCGATACTATTAGGCACACTATTAGAAACTCACACCACTTACCATGGAAGTTAACGGTTTAATTTTAAGCCGTGTTTTGTCTCGGGCATATTTTTTTTTATTGCAGACGAAACATTGATTAAATTTAAACAAACGCTATATATTTAATATGGTAATGTGATTATGGTCGGTTCATGGGAGGTTTGACGGACTTCCGTTACTACTACAGGTGCAAATAGATAATATAGTTAGGCACTTCCCGTAGTTACTTCATGATATACCGTCCCGTATCTCTTTATCACAAAATGCTTAATTTGTTGAATCTTCAAAAACATCTTAGATTTTTGAAGAATGCGAGTAAGTAACATTTCTACATGCAGGTCCAATAAGTAGTAGCTTTGTAAATTTTCTTATTATTTAATTCTACAAATCTTAAAACGATATCAGAACATTTTGTGACAAAGAAAATATTCACACAGAAAAACAATAAAACTCACAGAGCATAATTCTAATTTTAAAATTCAATTCAGTATGAGAGTAGGTAGAATCATTGAAGAATTTTGGAATAGAAAAATATTCCATACAGCGAAAATAAAATGAAAAGTATTTTTTAGTGGATGAGGCTCACCGTACACTGAAATGTATGGGAGTGTAAAATATACTGATAATTTATTTAAATTAAATTGCATCGTCAAGTTATCTTCAGTGTATTTAAATTTCAGGGGATGATGATCCTAATCCTACCAATCAAAACTCAAGTCTCGTATTTACAAAATATAATGTAGAGTAGGTATGTGATGGTTCGAGAGTAACGTGACGTAACGACCTATATCTTAACATTATACTTTTAATAAAAGTTTGGATCACTCTTTTTATATCCATTCCTCTGTAATTACAGTTACTTAGTTCTTTATTTCAATAAAAGTCTTCAATTTCTAACACTAAGGCTTCGAGTTCCAAAATAAAATTAAGCGGCCTATAATATACCTACTACGGTACCATACGATCTATATAATTCTCAATATATTATAAATCAATATTTTACGCTTATTATAAGAAACTTTCTAGGCATGTTATGATTACAATAAACATTACGAGTAAGTATAAAAAGGTGGTTCAGTAATTTAAACGTAGAAATGGTTATTGTACATTTCATCAATATTATTTTTTAGGTAATACAAAAACAATTCTTAACAATTCACCTTCAAAATTTTCTTGCGCTTATATACTAACACTTAATTTAGTTACTTGACAAAACTAATTAAATTACAGAACTTGCTATTTACAAGTACTAGCCTCACTTACGTATGTACGTGTACTTAATTCCCGCGATTACAAACTGTGAAAATGGCAACCATGAATGGTTTCATTAGTTGTGTCAACCCTAAGTATGATTTGACGACTCCATTCAGAGCGCGTCAACTAGGGTTGATTCATAACGAACGGACTATACATACATTTAACTTACGACATTATAACAGTAAATCTGTAACATGATAATAGTTTTTATTAAACCTTCTAAATACTAAGGACTGCAAGCTTATAAGTAAAAAGTTACATCGCTTGCCATTTTCGCGGTCCGTATACAATTTCGAAACAACTTTTGCCTTGTAAAGCATCTACACATAGCATGGGTTAATTTTAAAACAAACAATGTCTGTGCGTTACTTTGGTTAATTATAAATTAAGTATACAAATTGGCAGTTATATTCATATAAAATAACAACGTGATTAAGTAATATATAGGTATGTTAATAGCAACTCTACTTTAAATAAATAATTTACTTTAAAAATCATGGCATCTTTGGTATTATAAAGTTGAAATTAGTCATGAGTATTATGAAGGCAATCTTGAGAATGCCTTTATTATTATGATGTATAAAAATTAGCGATTGTTTACCACCAAATTGCTCTAACAAGTGCCAAAATACCTTTTAGGATCACATATTATTACACACAGAATACATTGTATATTGGTCTTCAATTGTGATAGATCCATTATGGAGACTTGATTAGAGTTCTGAGGTAAAATCAATGTGTTTTTACGCCTTGTCTACTGTAATCGCTACTCTAATGGCTCTCTAATGTCACACTATCATCAGTCAAAATTAAAAACTGAATCATTGTAATGTACAAATTACAAACCTGCCACACACACTTAGGCACTAAATCATTACAAATAGAATTGACATTTCTTTACACACATTCAATTGTCAACAATGAGCGAAGATGATATTGAACACTATACATTCTCGGGGTCAAAAATAACTGCTAGCTAGTTTACAAACGAATTAATAAAGCGATTATTCAACTAAGAAACTCTAGGTCTCTTTGGCTATTAGAAAAATAGCAACAGGAACGTTTTCGAAAAGGAGTTTTATCAACGTTTTGGCCCACATTTCTGGAAAATTTAATTTATAGAAACGACAGTAGACAAAATGAGACGTCGTGTCACAGAATGTATGTACACAATGATCACAGTTACTAGTTGTAACGATACAAATGGCGCACCAACAATCTAAATTGGCATGTGGCATCACAGTGCCTTCTTAACTATTATAATATGTATCTATGTATACATAGTTACTAAATCTATAACATTATCCAATAATTATCAAAACGATCTCCTAGTAATCTAAATACACCCATAAGAAGCACTTTAATGAATGAGTATCAGAACTTTACATATCATTTTATACATGGTAAATATAATTTATTTCATATTTTGTGTTTTCATAATGTCATTGTTTCAACTATAATGTTATAATAATCATTTAGACTAATATAACTAGGCAAAACTTGACCTTACCACACATTATAAACTTTGTATTGTACAAACTTTGAAAGATCGTCCTTGACAAGTGAACCTTACTTTGTGGTGATATCAACAGTGTTGTCGAGTTACAGTAACACTAGAACTTTAGAATAAGAGAACCCTCGCTATATTTAATGACGTAATGCTAAAAATAGTAGGTATGTAAAAAGCGTATAGTGAGTCCATTGCAGGCTTTTCAATTTCTACCTAACCAGTACCGATTAAAAAAAAACTGCAATGACAAACACATTTTCAAATTAACTATTCGTTAACGTGTTACCAACAAAAACTTATATTTTCACCTAAATTATTTGTAAACTATGTATATTCTAAACAATCTACAATTTGTTACATTAGGTAATCATCTTACATACATCAATCGATAATATTGTTCCGTCTTTTAAAAAAAATACATTATTTTTGTCACACATTTTCTGACCATGGATACGATCAATTTAGATTGTGGATAATCACCAGTACGTATATATTTATTTTTTTGGAAGAATGTTACGATCACATTTTCTCGTGACTTACAATCCATAAATAGCCATTGTTTATATTTTCATCGAGTTACAAATCGATCACTATCGACTTTCCGTGAGTGTATTTCAAATAACGAGTTATCGTGTCCGATCATAATTTTAGACAAAACGATTACACTGTCGCATCCACAACAAGTCACTACTTCCTCGTCGGCTAAAACAAAACACCACTCGAACGAATCCAATAACATTATAAATTTGGAATGTCTATATCACTTCACTCGTCGGACAGTCCGAGGCGGGGGCGGGGCGGGGCGCGGGCGGCTAGTTGCGGTAGATGTAGGCGCAGGGCTGCGGCGCGGGCGGCGGCGGCGTGGGGGGGCGCTCGCCCGACGGCGATGGCGACGACGAGGGCGGCGACGGCGACGACGACGAGCCGCCGCCGCTGCCCGAGCCCGAACCTGACCCGCTGCTGCGCTGAGACACTGCAATAGCATACCTACGTTTCAAAAAAGGCCCACCGTCTTTCACAACCGAAAACGTTTTATTTAAGTTTAGACTTTCTTTCGACTTCGGTCGCCCGGTCTCTAAGTACTTTGAAATAAGTAAACTTACCCAATGTATGATGATGGTTGGTATTATGTTTATGGTGATGCATTTGGTCGCGCGAGTCCGCCCCGCTTGTTTCTCAGAGGTACACTTTCTTTACTGAGCGCGTGGTCGAGAAGCCATTGTCGTTGCCGCGCCGGTACCCATCGCCCTGCGGTCCGAATATTCCTGTGTTAACTGACATGCCGAAGTGAATATGCGTGCGTGAGTTAGTGGATCGAGTGAGTGGTCAGCAGCAGGTTGAAATGATTGTGAGATTTTGTTATTTCATTTTTGTTTTAAAAGTGAAAATGAGCATAAAAATTTTAAGTTAAACTATAAAGGTAATAAGAATTTGAATCCTGTAATTTGAATTCGATTTGCTTATTTTCAATTTTACATTAGACTCATAATCACACAACCACACAGAAACACAGAATCTCACAACCACCATCAACGATTATGAAAATGAAATAATTAGGTGACGATGAATAGTAAACAAAATTAATTATTAATTAATAGTACTTCTTATATGAGACGAGATGAAATGAATCGAGAATGAAACTCATGCAAAATGGATAGGCAGAGTAAGCTGAGTTATGTTAATATGATAAAATGATTTTTTTAAAGTGAAACTTACTCTCCGATAATATCACAATGTTCTACTAATAGGCAGGATAACATCAATATAGAGAAAAAGGTTATTGTGCAAAGTCATTATGCCTATTTCAAAGCATGCGAGTCATCACATATGGTAAAATTCTTCACAATTTTGACCTGTTTTGAAACACATTTTAAATTTTATTACATTTCTTTTTATGTAAAGTATATTTGTTGCTCTAAAATCTGCTCTTCTCATTTATTGGTGACATATTAAGGCTCCTGTAAAATAATATAAGCCGTGCAAAAGATCAAAAAAGAATACAACTGACATTGACCTGATGCGAGCGAAGAGTTCCAAAGTTGTCACGACGGTATGCATCCGGTTGGAATTGGAATAGTGTCTCGTGGTGAGGATGATACGGAGGATGCTTGCGAAGAGTGGCACGAGGAGATGCTGGTTTCGGTTGGGGGGCTAGGACGGGTTCGGCATACGTTACTTCTTCTACTTGTTGAAGGAGTTTGGGTTCTGCTTGAATCCTGTACAGAAATATGAAATCATATGAGTTTATTTTAATAGTTAATGTTTAAAATTGATTTATGTATGTTCAACGGGGCTGTTGGTCTAGTATTTAGTGATCCTGTCTGCTGAGCCAGAGGTCGTGGGTTCGATTCCCCCCCAGGTCAAATATTTGTTTGATTAGCTTGCTCATTTTATGTGCTTTGGTGTAATTTATCCATAATACGTATGTATTTAATAAAAGGTATATAAGTATTTTTATCAGCAGTCTGGTTACAATATCACAGGCTTTACTTAGTTTTGGGATCGAACGGCTGTGTCTCAAGTTATTACCATTATAAAAATTTTAAAATCTCCTAAGCATAAATTACAAACCTATTAATATTTTGCCTCTGCTCAAAATATTCGTACTCAGTGTCAGGATACGGCATGTTATCATCATCGTCCTTCTTGCATCTTCTTCCACAAATGTATCCAGCAGCAAAACCAGCTGCAAGAGCAGCCAGGGCTCCAGCAGCTACAGCTAACGCAAGGGTTTCTACGGAGTACGCGGCTGGAGGTGGATCAGCTGCAAGGACTTCAGGACCTAAAACAAGAATAATCTTTCTCTATCTTTCTCAAAAATATTTTCTTTACGACAAAAAAAAATATTTTCCATTAGGTACACTGGTGTGAGGATCGTGACGAGGAGTAGGGCACGGCCTTTTCGCTGGTACTTCGCAGCTACAGTAGATTTAACACTTAAATATATTACGGTAGCCGGTTTTACCTTCATTAGCGCCACCCCCTCCTTTGCCGTCTTTATCTTGGACGATATTGATTACTTCTCCTTTATTTTCACTTCTGGCGTCATCATATAAACCTGAGCTGAGACCACCGACAGCTCCAGCATCTTTACCTAAAAACACAAATTACTTTAACGACACATTGAAAAAGGTGTTAAAATATAAAGTTAGTCTTCAATCTTTGATTCCTTTATAATCGCATTATTGACCTTCTGATATTACTGAACCTGGATTTCTTACAGCGTGAATGATTAGTTTTTCATTTGATACGTACTATGTGGGCAAGCCGCATGACTACCAGTGCTGACACTCTGGTAGAAGGAGTTTTCGTCCAACCAACGGCTTACACCGTGGGAGTAAGCACGGCATCTACCCGCTTGCTTATCCCAAGCGCAATATGGATCTTGAAGTGCTACACATTCACTGAAAGTAAACATACAATTTTTACAACATGTATGTTAGAATAGAATATTGTATTAACAAAGACTCGTTGTTATGACAGTAGCTAGGTACCTGCAGGAACTTATCTTGTCACTAGAACACCTATGTAGTCTCAGACTTAGTACTTGTCTATCAGAAACAGCAATAAGCCTAGCTGCATCACGTCCAGCTCTGGCTACTCTGAGGGCCCGAACGGGTGAACCTGCTGCAAATGCCTGCAGCTCTTCAATTACTACTGGTACTGCTCGTTTGTTCGAATCGTATGAGACAGCGTTGATTGCTTTTATAATTTTACCGTTATCTGCAAAAGAGTGTAAATTGATTGATAAATGTATCCTTAGAAAATTTCGTATATTTATAGTGATTTTGGCCACTTTGTTATTTTTTCAAAAATAGTTACAAATAAACGGTAATGCTTACCAGTGCCTATGAAAAGAACATCGTATGCCTTTCCTCCAGGGGTTTTCACTTGTGGATCTACAGCTATCTGCGTAAATCGATAGCTGGAAATATGACGTCGTATGTAAGTATTTAAATTGATAATAGAATATTCTTTATTGTACACCATATAGAATTTTAGCAGATCTTAAAGTTAATGTTAGGTATAATTGATAGAATATTATGTTACTTACTGAAAACTAGTTCTTATAACGATGGGCTCTCCAAAGAAAGCCGGCACTGATTCATCCATCAGTGCGTGAGTCTTGATAAAGTTAAGCGTTTGATCCGGTAGCTGCCTGGAGTCGTTATGACATGTTCCAGGTCGAGGCTCGGGTACCTATGGTAAATACAATATTTGATAAGTAAGAACTACTATACAAACACTTCCTATAGTCATTGATAAATATAAATAATATTATTATTTGCCGATCATTTTCAATTTCCAAGCATTATTTATTTTCAACCTTTCAGTTGGTAAATTTACAAGCTAACTACAGTGACAACAGAATACGTATCAATAATTTTTTTTGGTTTTGCCGATCCATCAAAAATAGTACCTACACACGACCTCCCTAATATGCGAGTTTGGAATTGTGGAAGGCCCAAAGCGACGATAGGGGTCAAAAGTTATCGTCGGCTAGACACTGCATCTAACTTTCCTCCGATCGTAGCAGTTCTCTGTTCCATTGGTCATAGGTGAGTTAAGACGAGAGGGTGCATTTGTGTTTGCGCGTATACTCATGCACCATAATATATCCTGCGCATATGACTAGGCTTCTATACAAGGATTTCGAGAAAAAAAGCCCTGTGGCGATCGGCAGAGGTAGAGGGGTTTGGTAAAGATGCTTACCGGATTGTGTCTGATGCCTGCACGCAGGCGATTGAGGGAGAGTGGTCGCTCTAACACTGAAAACGGGGTAACAGTGTGGTTCGGTAGCACCCTCAGTGACAAAGCAGCACTTTTCAGAGAAGCACTGCTTTCCTCGCATAGCCGAGGAAGGGGCTAGAAAAGGTGGCCAAACAAATGCTTACCCTAATACATACTGGGAGGTAGCTATCGCGGTTGCCTGTGCATCCCAAACACCGCGGTCGAAAGTCACAGAATAGGAAACATAAAACCATAACCAAGAACATTACATACATAACATACAACATACATTTGGTACGTGGAACGTGCGTACCCTTTTAGATAGACCATCAAATCAATGCGCAATCCCAGAGCGCAAGACAGCTATTGTAGCTCGTGAACTCAGACGTTGACTGTTGACTGACACTCATCTTGCCGATACAGGTGAGTTGACTGAACATGGTGGCGGTTATACCTTTTATTGGATTGGAACACCACCTTCAGAACCCCGACGATCAGGGGTAGGGTTCGCTATAAATAATAGAATAGCTTCTAAACTGGTAGAACATCCCATTGGAATATCAGACCGGGTTATGTCTCTACGGCTACACTTGGAAAATAACAAGTATCTTAATCTGATAAGTGCTTACTCGCCAACACTTCACAAAAACGATACCATCAAAGATGAATTTTATGAAGACCTGTCACAACTCTGACCAAGATACTTAAAACAGAGAAAATCATACTATTAGGTGACTTTAACGCTCGCGTCGGCCGTGATTTCGATGCATGGCCGCAGGTGTTGGGACGACATGGTGTTGGTAAAATGAATAGTAATGGACAACTACTCCTTGGTTTTTGCTATCAATTTGGTCTGGCAATTACCAACACCATGTTTCAGCTACCAACAAAACATAAGACCACGTGGATGCATCCGCGATCAAAACATTGGCATTTAATTGACTATGTGATCACCCGCCAAGAAGATATCTCACTATTTCATCTGACTCGTGTGATGCGCGGGGGCAATTGCTGATCAGATCATAGACTCGTAATTACAAGAGTCCGACTGCAACTCAAACCATGTCACCGATTTCCCAAATGTGCACCTAGCTATTTAGATCTTGGAAAGCTCCAATCGAATGAAAAACAGGCCGAGTACAGAGCTGCTGTTAGAACTCCCGTAGCGAATGATTGTACAGGTGCAACTCTCAATGAAAAATGGAACGGTTTAACAACTCAAACTTTCGATGCGGCCACAAAAACCTTGGGCCTAAAAACACGGACTAATGCTGACTGGTTTGATGATAACGACAACATGATCAGAGAGGCACTAGCAAAACATCGGGTTCTCGATGATCAAAGATAGCTCTAATGAAATAAGGAAACTCACTCGCATATCTAAAGACGCATGGTGGCAAAAAAGTTGAATATGTCTAGTGGTTGTGTGACACAAACCAATTTGGTGATTTTTTAGTGAAGTCCGTAAACTTACCGGAGGTCCCCGACGAGCTAATGTGCCTATAAGATCGGCGGATGGAAATATTTTGGTTAATAAAGGAGACATCATTAATCGATGGGCACAACATTTTAACAATCTTTTAAATGTTAACCGTTCTGTTGATATGGATTTCTTAACATCTATTCCAGAATATCCACAAGCTAATGGACTTGACGACCCTTGATACCCTTGAAGAGGTGGTAGCCGCTATTAAGGCCCAAAAAAATAAAAGGCCGTTGGGGTTGATAACATGCCGGGTGAGCTACCTAAGTATGGTGGAGAAGAACTGCATATTAAAATTCTTCACTGCAATGTGGGAAAATGAGACAGTTCCCTCAGATTTCAAAATTTCACGCATTTGTACCTTGCACAAGAAAAAAGGCGATCGAGCGGACTGTAACTCGTACAGGGGCATCTTGTTGCTGTCAGCTCGTGGCAAAACTTTGGCCAGAGTGATTCTGAATCGTCTTTTAGTAATATCCGAGACAATCTTGCCTGAAACCCAATTTGGCTTTCGTCCTAATAGAGGCACATGTGAAGCTATATTCTGTTTGCGACAACTACAGGAAAAAAGCAGAGAGCAAATGCGGCCTCTTTTCTTGTGTTTTGTCGACCTGGAGAAAGCATTTGACAGTGTCCCTCGTGATGCCTTGTGGATAATTTTGAAAAAACTGGGGTGTACCGATAAATTTTTAAGGATATTGAGGCTCTTTCACGACGAAATGACGTGCTGTGTCACTGTAAAAGGTGTACAGTCCGAATATTTTCCTGTCACATGCGGTGTCAAGCAGGGATGCGTCCTGGCTCCTACGCTCTTTGCCTTGTATTTTTTTGTAGTCGTGAGAGAGGCTCAGCGTCACAATGACAAAGGTATAAGATTACGATTTCGTTCAGATGGTGGTCTCTTTAACCTAGCAAGACTAAAAGCTCACACCAAGGTATCTTACGATCAAATTACGGACCTTATGTATGCCGATGATTTATGCTTTGTAGCTGAAACTGCTTTTGAACAATTTACAAACTTATAACCAATCTGAGCGAATCTTGCAGCCAATTTGGTCTTAAAATTAATATTAAAAAAACTGAAGTGATGTCAATGGATGCTCAATACCAAATTCCTCTAAATCTACAACTTCAGGGAAGTAATTTAAATCAGGTGGAGAAATTTAAATATCTGGGTAGCACTATAACAGAAAGTGGTGATCTCGACTCTGAAATTAACAGCAGGCTCGGTGCTGCTATGGCGGCCTTTGGTAGACTCCGAGACAGAGTTTTTCTCTCCCATCATATCAAATTGGGAACCAAGATTACGATGTACATGGCCATTATCTTGCCTATAATTTTATATTCATGCGAGACATGGTGTTTGTATCGAAGACACATACGCGTTCTTGACAGGTTCCATCTAAAATGTCTACGAGACATTAGGAACATAAAATGGTCAGATCGTGTACGGAACACCGAGGTACTTCGACGAGCCTATGTCGGTGGCATAGAGGCCTATTTGATGCGCCGTCAATTGCGTTGGTGCGGACACCTTTCCAGAATGTCAGAAGAGAGGAAAACGAAACGTGTGTTCTTTTCTGAACTGGAACATGGTAAGCGGAAACGCGGTGGCCAGTTCCTTCGCTTCAAAGATGTTCAGAAGAGATACATGAAGAAATGCCAGATAGATCCCTCTCGTTGGGAGATTCATGCTGCCAATCGTCCAGAATGGCGACGTATAGTTCAAAATAATGTACACGTGTTTGAAGAAGAAAGAAGGTGTGAGCTAGATACGAAACGAGATCAACTGAAAACACGACCACCTTCGATTATAACATTTAATTACGTCAATGGTCGTGTCCACAGTGTTCACGTCTATTTACCGCAAAAAATGGGTACATTACCCATCTTAGAGCAAAACATCCTAGTTCGTAAAAAAAGGATCCCACAGTAGCTTAGTCGCCGTAGGCGAAATCGGCTAGGAATCTTATATATAATCTTATATGCGAGTTATTGTGCATTAATGTCAAGATTTAAGAAACAACAACGCAAGTGCAGCCGCCTGGGACGAGACAATAATTATGTTTATATTTTTAATGACACCCGGAGGTTAGTTATTTGTAATATTGAATTCAAGACGTATTAATCTGAGAATCCCAAATAGATTAATGATTTACTTACTTTGGCACTATTTACAGGCAACCAATTTGAATTGATCGCATTTTGTTCCTTGAAGGTGCCTTCAAACGTATCAGCGATATCTTGCATACTGAATGCGCAGACAGCACTTCCTGATATACTGTTAGGTGGTGTTGTGAAGGTACCGTACATCAGCTGGGCGTTTAGACCACCATATACACCCTCTATCAGCTCCGTTGTTGATTCTGTAAGGAGGTATGTTGATCGTAAACTTTCGAGATTTTTTTATCTCTGGGATCTATGAAATAATGTCAATATTGGACATAATTTAACAACAATTACATATCAAGGACAATGCAGCGCCATTGATGAACTCGTTGGCTTTTAGTGGAATTATGCTATAACGTCGTAATTTCGCCATCAATTCAGTTCGCCAGGAATCAGCGACTTTCGTACTAGTTCCGCTTCTGTTTTGTTGCAATAAGATAGGCGAGGAGCCCAACTGACAAAAAAAGAAATTCCAAGTGAGTTTAGACATGGTTTAGACCCAATAAAATTTTAGACTCCAAAAGTAAACCGCTTTTTGAAGGTTGTATAATTCCAGGATAATGTTAAAGGCATTTTATTTGAACACTTTCATGATTTTAATGCATATTGTTATGAATCTATGACAACGGTTTTAAGCTACTTAAATAATTAATTCAAGGGTATCCTTTTTAATATCACTGATAACGTTGCAGCTGGAAAAGTTGGTAAGTGCGGGATGGAATTGCATCCATAATTTTCCGCTGCTCATGAAAAGTGTAAAGGGCCGCTCGCACCATCCTGGTTGTGAGTAGATCACACGTCAATCGTATATGATTTTGTATTTTAATGTTTAAGTCTTACTAATATTATAAAGGCCAAAGTTTGTGAGGATGGTTTATTGGATGTTGGTCACTATTTCAAGAAAAACAGCTGAACGTATCTGAAAGTATCTGAACGTATCTGAAAATATCTGAATGTATCTGCATTTCGCACAGAGATATAGATATAGTCTGGAATAGCACATAAACAATTTTTTTATCCCGGAAGAATTTATAATTCCCATGGGTTAGATTTCACCAACATTTATTCTTATATTATAGTTTTCAATTCATAGAGAAATATCTACTAAAAACATAACTTACGTATTTCATTGAAGTAGAACGGGAAGTCACCAGCGACGGAACAGTTGAGCCGTGACTTGAGGAACGATGTCCATCGCTGCTTGAAGCGGTGCGGTCCACCGCGGTCGTCACGACATACCCGAGCGACGCGGGAATATACCGCCTGGTTCGAAAATATATTATTCTGTTTATTACTTAATTCATGGTTTATAAAGAGTGTTTACCTGTTAAGCGACATAACATAATAAGGTATTTTGAAGATTAAAAGAATTTAAACATGGTAAAGCTTTTTGTGGGCTGTTTTGTATAATGTATATAGTTTGGTTGATTAATGCGTTTTTTTTATTATTTTATATTCATGAATATGTCTATTTGTATGTAGCCTTCGGCTTTCCGGCAACAGCCAGATCGAGTTGTACCCTAAACCCTCGAGAGCTATTGCTTTCACTCTTCAATCCATCCGTAGGCATAAGTAATATCCCTTTCCTTCCATTGCATTCCCTTCTTACCTACCTTTCCCGTATTTCTTTTCTTTTTTTTTACAATAAATGCTTAAAATAATTAATAAATAAAGTAATACCAACAGAAACATCAGTCGGCAGATAGCAGACAAAAATTGAGAATTTAAAATTAAAAACTAAATTAAAAGTTGGACGCTTAGAAGTAATAGTTTCAATAAACGTTAGTAAAGTTCCCACTCTTCCTATTTTTAATTCCCAAAGTGCCCGGTTGACGCTACGTTAGCGGGACTTTATTATAGTTCACAAAATGTGGGTGTTTAACTTCATACGCATTTGCCTACCTTCCACTACTACTACTATAAGTGTATGTATAAATGTATGTATTTACAAAAAAAACTATTTCTATGTATGTGTATCCGTGTTCTAGAATCCATAGTACAAGCTCTGCTTAGTTTGGGCCTAGGTAGCAATGTGTAATATGTCAAAAAAAAACCAGCAGTCCCTTTTGTTTTTCTCATATGGCTCACGGTTCGTATCGGCACAAACAAGTAAAAGGTAAACAATTTGAAATAAAAGGAAATTTCGAATTAGGATCAAAAGGAGATAAGGAACAAGGACGGGAAGGAGACAAGGACAGTTACATTTAGATTTTTAAAGAGTTATGGGTTGTTATAAAAAAGAGGCTAAAATATTATATACATCAGGAGTATTGGAAGACAAAAGTAGGGGAATAGATGAAGGAAGTGGAATGCAGATGGAAACTAGGAAAGAAATTAATTTTGAATTATCATATAATGGGCAAGAAAAGAATAAATGATTCAAATCTCCCACTTCGCCACACTCGCATAGGCCACTGTTGACAATTTGAAATCTGGCAAGGTGAGCCGGAGTACATACATGACCAAGTCTCATTCTAATGAGGGAACTTGTAACGCGTTTATTATAAATAATTTTGCCGAACCAAGGCTTTGAAGAAATCTTTGACTGGATCCTAGCATAATGTTTACCTTTGTAACGGCTGGATTCAGCCCAAAGATTCTCCCAACGCTCTTTTATATTAATCGATGGCAAAGAAGCCGTGTCATGGTAGTAATTTATATACGGATCTTCAACTCCATCCTGTACAGTCTCATTAGCTAAGCGGTCTACCATTATATTTCCTACGATTCCAGCAGTTCACCATTGGAAGCTGCAAAAAGTTGCCAGTTACATTACATATATCGCAGTATCGGAATGCACGGTGCTACACGATACGTTATTCAGTGATATATTAATAGTAAATTAAAAGCCTTACCTTTCCACAATTAATGTATTCAACAGCTGTTTCTCGAAAGAAGAAATACACGAAGTTGCCGTGTACTAAAGAATTCACGAAGTCGGGAGCTGTGAACGAAGATACAATACGAATCGATTAAATATAATGTTGCACAATGAATACAAAGTTAAAGTTAAACAAGGCGCTATTAATATAATTTCGATAGTCGATTGTGCAAAGTGATGTAACGTTATTGACGTTAAGTCGATAATTAATAATACGATCCTAATCGGATTTGGCGATTGTTGACACGTCAAACGTCACGAAGATGACAAGAAGTTCCCGCCGAAACACGTTCCAAATTCAATCATAATAGCGGATATATATATATATATATATATATATATATATATATATTTGAAACATTCGGGGGTAATCGCATGGATATATGTAAATATAGATTATACACAAGTACCTATGATGGTAAGATCGGTATTATAAATTGTTTGTATCTCATTGTTTTTGGTAAGGACAGTTATTGCTTGTGCTATGATTCAAGTTGTTTTAATGTGCCTTTATTAGCACCTCATGCGTTTTGAACACATAATTAACTACCAGTAGGTACAGATGATCATTTCATTGAATAGCCGCCTAACGGCATTGTAGTTATTTTAAAATGAACTGGCTCTACTTACCTGGGATACATCTATATATAAAATTCAAAATGAAAGAGAAAGTGATGGTTAGAGAACTTAAAAGATATGGAGGAGATCACGTTTGACTCTGCTAGGTTTAATGTTTCCCTACTTTTAAACAGTATCCGATTAAATAAGTTCGAAATATAATTACCGTTTAAAGTCATGGAATCGTAAGGCTCTGTCTGCAATGGTTCTCGATATATGATAGGCTCCATACCACTGAAGTCTGCCACTGTACCCGAATATAACTCGCCATCTGGAAATCATAAAAATAATTTATATGAAAACTTAATAAACAGTGATTTGAATATAATGGGATGTAGAATAATTTAATTTATATAATACAGTAATGATAACAGAGTGTTTTAACCAGAAACTTCTTGTACCTTCTACTATTAGTTTATATTCTATTACATAGCTGAAGTATAAGCCACGGACAAGAGAGGACTCTTCTAATACAGATTAATTTAAAGTTAACAGAAGAGTTCCCAAACCCATATTACCCATGTAATAGCCGAAAATAAAGATATTTGTTTGAGTTTGATACCTGTGACTATGTATGTATGTTTTATGTACCGATGTATGCGTAAGATTATGTAGAGTTCCAGATACCGTGACCGATACAAAACGCATAGTTCTAAGAAGCCGAAATTTGTATCCGTGTGAGAGGAAGTTTTCAAAACTGTCATGACATGAAAATTCTTACTTGCTGATTATGTAGATAATGATAAACGATTAATTGTTTTCTGTTCCAATGCAATTAGAAAAGAAATCAGTAAGTAATATCACTTTTCCGCCGACGGGACTTTGAATAGTTGCCCAAAAACATTCAAGTAACTTCATTCAATACATGGTTATGATTAAAAAAAAGAGACTTAAGTCATGCATGTCATCTTCCGTATTAAGATGATATCCATGACTGTTGCGTATTAAAGAAAGTCGATTTTCTATCGCAACTTCAATTGTTGAAAAATTTCTGGGTGGCAACCGGTAGTGTAGAAAGAAAAAAAATCTTCTATCGCAACTAGTTGCCAAGAAATAAGATTAAATTCTCTTTCACAACTGGTTATCTAAGAAGAATCTAAGATACATGCTTTACTGGTAAAAACATAGGGAGCAAAACCAAAGAGTTGCCTTTAATATTATCGAAGGTTTGGTAGTTCGCAAATCCACAAAAGACCAATAATAGATGACTATGAGACAATTTACAAGCAGGACTGATATCCACTAAAGAGGCATGAAGTCAGTAGGTCTAGATAGACGACCAAATAAAATCTATGTTAGATGATATCTATCAAGGAAGGTAGTTCTAACCAGGGCAGAAGTAGACTGGATAAACCGTAGTCGTAGAACACAATATTTGTTATTGTATTACGCTAACTTTACCATATTGACAGTACCACAAAAAACATTCACTGAAGCTTACTACAGCAAGAACACAATGATGTATTTAACACAATAGTAGTCCGACTAAATTTCCAATTGGACACGAGCATTGAGAGTCTGCATCTACCTATATTAAGCTTACGTACAGAGTTACATCAGCAAAATTACGACACGGCCTCCAATACATATCTATCGCGAGCTAAGACTCGAGCGATAGCTAGTACAGGACTGTACAGTGTACTCCCCTGGGCGTCGGTGCACTTAATTGGTCCAGATCAATAGGAGATAACTAACCGTGTCCGCAGCACGTAATGCATCTATGGAATACTGACCATTGTATATGTGTGCACGAAAAAATATATGTAAAGTGCATTCTTACATGTGTGAGTGAAAGAATACAATTGTGTTTAAATGTAAATCGTATAGGCAGTATAACTGTGTGCAGTGTAGGGTTGTTGGAGTGGGCCCAAAAATGTAAAAGTATGTGTAAAAAAGCGCCTCGAAAAAGCGCCTCGAAATGAATGAGTGAATTGCTGAATGTAAAACGAGTACAATTTAAAAAGTTCCTGCTGTACATGTATAAAAGTTTTATGTAACAAATAAAAAACTAGATACAGTGCTTTGTTGAATTCAATTAATGAAAACCATTTTTTTTAAGTTTATTGTCTACCGACAAACCCCGAAAACAAGGCTTTTAATTACTGACGCCGGAATGTATTATATTATGGCTTTATTACATTGTTTCTTGTTAAATTTCACTTCTTAGAATATACATGTATAGTGGAATTTCGCTATACATGTATATTGTAAGAATGGAGTATTAGCTATTTCATAGCCATTTGTAAAAGACGGTATATTTTTTCTTTTATTGCTTCCTTTGAATAAATACACATATTGTTATTCTTACAATAGCAAGATCTTATTTTAAAAATAATATATAACTAATGGACGCCCCTATACTTAGTTTGGGTCTAGGTAACGTTATTTAAAAAAAATGTAATCGATCAGGGCAATTTCAAAACAGCTGCTCATCATGTGGTTTGAAGAATTTAAACGTATTGATCCTGTATATATACAAGTATGTTATTTTGCTACGATGTTGTCGATCATCATGTATATATGTATAGTAACTGTGTGGGTAACGACTAGTAAACTATATAATGTTACACAGTTTGTATTGCGTGTTATAAATGGGTGTGAATTTGCAAGGGTGTGCTTTAATGCAAAGAAAATTGTACAAAGGGACAGTGTGACGGTAATTGATGGTGCTCACTCGTAGGAAACTGTTTGCGCGAGGGGACTTTGTATACGAGATGACGGTCTTGTTCAATATTGATTGGTAATAGATATTTTGTTGTATTTAAAACAACGTGTTAATAGTCTTTGATGTATTTGAGATCAATAAATGGGCAATCGAGCATCTGCATGAAGGCATAAGGTCTACATAGCCTATGGTAGGGGATTACTTGCGGTCTTCGTGAACCCTTGCGTTGCCTCTATCTCTTTAACAGTCAATCTGATAGTACTATTTTACTGCAAACGCCTCGAGAGTACACGAACTCTCCCAGTAAGATGGCTCCAATTTATTCATATCTTCTACAAAATTGTAACATAAATCACTTTCTTAAGACTATTATGACGAGAGGTAATTTCAACGTTAACAGTAATACTTTTATAGTCGCTGTAAAATACTGTGAATAACTAAAGCTGGTCCATTATAAACAGTATATCAAAAATGTATGACAGGATTTTACGTAGCTCCAGTCAGCAAGTACATTGTAGCTCCCAAATTAATTTTGCAGTACGTCCTTTAGTTACACAGCCTGAAGGTGGATATATTTTTTCACAAAGGTTTTTTACAGAAAAGTCGATTGTTTGTTTGGGATAATCTCTTGTCCTTTTCAACTTGTTTTGTCTGGAATACAATGGGCTAAGTACAATACTCGTAATGAAAGTTTATTCTTAAATGTGCAAATGTATGGAAATTAAAAATATTTAAGTGGGGATATAACGGAATCTACGGTTAAATTAAAGTGGCCTGCCTGGATGAGTGTTTTTACATCAAGGTTAAGCCCAGCATCCGTGTGGAATAGTGGAACCGTGGCGATAGCGGAATAACGTCAGTCAGTTTTTTCCATTTTACGCAAGCTCTTCAACCGTATACATAGGTCGACTCCTGTTTAGTAAACACATATCTCTTCTCTATTTTCTTGAAGAGTCCCTATGGTTTCAGTTACCCATTTAGTTATCTTTCGTGATTCTGATTGTTTGAGGAACTGGTGTACTGGGGTGGCTCAAGTAGAAATCCCTCTTTTGCCATATTTCCTTTCATGCCTGCACCCTATTTGGAAATAAATACAAATTTATAATATTAGCTCAGCTCTTGGAAATTCCTAAAACCTAAACTAGGAAGTTTAACGTAAAAAGTAAATATCGTTTTCGTTTGAATGTACGAGTATTACAAATTATACAATTCTGAATAAAAGCTATGTGCCATATTAGTTACTGTTACTACTTTAAGCTGAAGTCCATTGTACCTACATTCAATGTATTAGACTGTACAGGATTAATATAGGGTTATCTGCACGAGTTGACAACCGTCTGTTTGTAATTTGCTGTATCGCAGACGCATGCCCTATATACGTGAGTGATCATTTAGCTTTCAGTCTCCTGCCTCTGTATTGTGAGAAGTAATGAAATGTGAAGAAAAACTCGTAATTCCTGTGAAATTGACTAGCATATGAGGGCGCTAGGATCACTCTCTACCAGTTCACAATCCAACAACAGTATTCCCTGCATTTGTTAATGGTACTGTCTGGTAAAAGTCTTTATAAACGTTTTATTAATATTTTTGGTTTGTCACGTCGTCGCTTGGTTAGTTGACAAGTGCGATTAAAGATACTTATATAACAATTTTAACAATACTATTTTTTTATTGTGGTTTTCCCGAGGGACTACAGTATGGGGTTCTTCAAAAAAGGAGTGTATCTATAGGTTTTTAAAGGGTCGGCAACGCGCATGCAAGTTCTCTGGAATTTCAAGCGTTCATCGGCTACAGTAACCGCTTACCATAACCAGGCGGACCGTATGTCTGTTTGCCATCGACGTAAGTATAAAAAAAAAATATTACTTTGTTCTGTGGTAAGATTACTCCTGCTTTACCCATGAGCCCAGAGTCACGGGAATAAACAAAAACGTGTATATTTGAATACATTCTGTGTATCTATACATTAAGTCTAAATAGCACATTACGTTTTAATTTGAATTTTCGATCAAATTAATAACTTTATATCATATATTATGCAATACACGTTGCGCAATTTAGCTGTTTCTCAATACTACCCATAAGTTTTATTATTCAACATAAGCCAAAACGGCCGCCCACCCTTACTTTGCGGTTAACAAACAGATCCGTAATCCATACACAAGTTCTGTATTATTGTGTATACTACGTATTGTCTTCTGTTTTCGAGTTTATTTCGGGATGTGACAGCATCTCGTAAAATAGGCTATTGTCAGGTCTGTGGGCGGTTTTAATATTCGGTCCTATAGAACATACACGTTACGTGATCGCACAAAGTTTTAGGTATTGCGATCCGTAGGGATTCTCAAAACAATTATTTCCGCTGCTTACTTCGTCGAAGAAATCATTAAGTACTTTTTTGAGGTTATATTAAACTTTGCTGCTCTTAAAGTTACTACGCAGTTATTTATAGTTTTGAAAATACTGGAATAGGAGTCGTGAACAAAGCCTAATCTCGCCTAATAAAGCTCGCTTTAATCTCAAGTGCTACAAATCCGATTTTGAAATTTTTTGCGTCAGACCAAATACAACATAATCTCATACTTAAACTCACAGGACCTGCAACCTCGTCGCTACGTATGTTGCATAACAGTCCCATATTATTATACGCAAAATATTAACAGCGAAAACCAGGTGAGGTTGTCTCTAATGATTAGTAATGATATAGTTGCGTTAATTTTTAGTTTTCGTATTTGCAGCTTACATAGTACAGTACGTAAATAATATGTAGAAGAGTCACGTCATAATCCACTCGTACTTCATTCAATGGCCTCTTTTCAATGCTACAATGAGTGTCTATTATACGCCGGCAGACTGTGAAAGTGGGTTCAATCGTTATGAAAAAGATTTTCCCTTTTTCCTAATTTCCTGACAATGGAACGCCCATGGACTCCCTGAGCATATGTGACCCGGTTACCGAAAGGGTTCCGGCGCAAAATGTTAAAAGTATTCTTGCTGATAACAAGCTTTTGTGTTGTTGCCGAGATACTTATTGAAACGATTTTTTGGAGTTCGTATACAACGTTTTATGTATGTATTTGAGGGTGGGGCTAGTGGAATAGCGAGTGGAATCGATATGTGTATCGCCTCGGTTACGCCCCTCAAATCATAGACCGACATCAGGTGTTTGGATACTGGTTTGAATTAGCTATAAGTTATGCTGAATACAAATACTGTACTGTATAAAGTATTTTAGTGTCAAGCAGATGCAATGTTATATCAAAATTGATACACTTTTGAAAATAGTTGTATTAGTTTATACTATCAGCCTATAATGTTGTGTATTGGTTTGTTTGAGTAATTAAAATTATATACACAGAAATAAAATGTTGTTTCTTTTTGGTAGCGTAACTCTTGAACGGCTGGACTGATTACGGTATTTATTTTTATGTTCATATCGTCCATTATAGTGCAAATCGTAATTGGAAATTTGGACAAAATAGTAGACATTACCAGATATGCATACAACTGTATTACATAATTGCAGGATACACATCGTCTAATTGGGGTTGTAGTGTAACATGGCGCGTCCTCGGATCCCATTAGTGACCGAGGTAATGCAGGCAGCAGACTGAACTACGCTTATGTATTAAGCGTATCGCTAGGATAAGTAATGTGAGCGTACCGCTTACGAAATCGGATTACAAACTTGTGCTTATTAATAAACTTGCAAAACGTAAACGTCGCTTTTCTTTGTTTACCTACTTAAAGGGGGTAGAAAGGGAAATTGCCAATGCAAAGTTTGATGTAATAGTGTTTGATGCCGCGTTGCACTAAACAAAAAACGATTCGTTTTGCTTGCGGACGGTAAAATTTTCAGTTAATTGGAACGCGGCATAAGTAGATAACATTGAGTATTATAATACTGAGATTCAAATTTAAGACACCAGGACATAGGTGAAATAGGAACACTGACTGAGAATAGTATTTCTTATCTTCAGTATCAGTATGAGGTGGACCCAACATAATATTTATAGGATACATTATCAGGTACCTACTTATAAGAATTATTGTTTGTTCCATTTTTGTTGTTGTATTAAGATTTTGGACTAACAAGAAATACTCCTCCAGGTGACCGCCTCGTGGAGTATTACTTGTTAGTCCAAAACATCCTCTTTAAAATATGGGAGTCTTACCAGCATAAACAGCAGTGGAGTTGTGTTCCGGGTCGTATGGACAGACTGCCTGTCCAGACTTTTCTCTCTCCATGTGGTAGGAGTCACGCTGAACACTGTACTCCCGGCAGAATGGTCTGAAGCTGTTAGTTCCACAAACCAGCAGCCTTCCAGGTCCGAGAGATACTAGGACCCGAATGTAGTTCTGGCAGCTTTCCTGTAAAAATAAGAAGGTATTCAGTGGTTTTGTAAATTAGAAACGTAATCAAAGTCACGGGCTATACGAGTGACGTTCTGCAGTTTTTGGACGCCTTTTAATAGTGGCTTTCGAGCACTGACTAGTGTGTAGACACGCTTACTTGCGGCTTTTTACAAAACAAAAGATAACTATAACAACAATAATCGTGCTATAGAAAGTATGCTCCTATGCAGTGTAAAATAAAGCTCAAATTAGGATACACGTCCTTAATGGAAACGCACAGTAATCAAAACGCATATCTTGATTCTTAAAAATATTATAAAGATGAAAGTTTGTGAGGATGGGTGGATGGATGTTTGTTACTCTTTCACACAACACAACTGAATGAATCTGGATGGAATTTGGCAGAGACATAGATTATGTCTGGAATAGTACATAGACTTTTATTTCCAAGATATTTACGGTTCTTGTGGATAGATTTCACCAAAATATTCACGCGAAAGAAGTTGCGGGTAACAGCTAGTCCTTCATAAAATCACGTAGAAGTAAACCCACCGGCAGGTTATTAAAACAGTTCAGTAATATCATTGGATTTGAATTCCGATGAACCTCTAGATGTTCCTGTGGTCCTATTACAACGCAATGAGGTCTGGGCATACTGGCAAATACACGTCGGGAGGCACGGTATCGCTAAAGGTATTGATAAAGCAAGAAGCTTGAATTTTCAGTGACCAATAGGGCATAATGTAATAGTCATATTCCATATTAAAAACTATTGTAAGTCAAAGTTCCTTATTAATTTTGTCACTGACATACTCACTCACTCATCCATCATCAAAATTCTAAGATATTTCTAGCAGACACACAAGCTTCACATTTTGAACACCGATAGCGTGTAGCCTATAAAGTAAGGAAAAACTAAAACATACCGCAATTTCAGTCCAGTTTTTGATATACAAACTGCATAAGTAAATTTGTAATCCTATATAAGATCTAGAATCCTAGGTATGTGGTAACAAAGTTGCTTTTACGATTCATAAAATTTTTCGTCACTCACACTACCTAAATAGATAGATAAGTAGGTAAATAATGGGCACAGGTAGGTACAGTAAGTTACAGATGAACGATATTTACCTTGATATACCTACCAACAAAAAGAAATGAGATCTCAACAAAAACATAACATTAGAAAGCAAGTCTCGCAACTAGAATATGGGTAATCATCCGGGTTAAAACCCACAACTGGGTAAAAAACCGGATGATTACCCATCTCTACTCACAATGCAGTTTTTCTAACGCAAAAAATTGTGAGATCTAATTGTTACCTAATTAGTTAACTAACAACATTTTATAGTGATTTTATCAATTTTTTACATCTTTATTTCTTTAATAATTATAGAATGAATGTTGTTTGAATGATGCTTGTTGTTGGAATCTATGCTTACTCATATGTTCATACGTCATTTCTTGTATTGTAATTACTGTAGGATAGGTACAATATTTAAATGAATATCCATGGACATGAAAATTATTTAAGTGAACAACCGATTACTAAACTATAGCCCTTGCGTCAGCTTATTGTAGCTTAAGTTATCGACTTGCATCTAATACTGTGTTAATATAGCGTATCTAATCACAGTATTATGTCGAAAGGCGCTATGACGTCATAGGATTGCTCACGCAAGATGACAGACTGACGGTTGATTGACGGAAATACGTAGACACTAGCGAACAGATTGAACTATACGTATTGTTTGTCGGTCTTATTCAAATTGGTTTGGGAAGGTAAGAGATAACTTTATTTTTACTGCCCTGTTTTACAAAATGTCAAACTGTTTTAGAAGTCAGTTTTATGGTGGATATGACCATACATAAAAAGGCAAGTACGTTTGTTGCGTTAGGGTTATGGTATAAAAAGAATGGAAGCTTGGATCAGACCATTTCTACTGTAGTGAAAAAATCTTTAGATTTATTCGTTTGACCGGTCTTTAGACCGGGAACTTGTCCAACGCCAACAACCGGCCAAAATTGTGGGCTACTCCTGACTCCGTAGAACATACGTCGAAAGCAAAAATGTCCTATCCGAACAAAACAAGTGTTGCCACTTCCAATACCCAGAGAGCACCGCGAGGTTTCGTAGCCAAGCAGCTATATTGATCATAATGCTGCATTTGCATTAAGTTGTTAATTTGACTACAAAAATACATCACACTTTAATTGATTTTAATTTAGGACTCAGCAATTTATGAAATTATGTTACTAGTTATGTAAAAAAATATTGTTTTATAAAAATGAACAAATTAAAAAAAATACCAGAATAGGAAAACAATTTCAGAACGTTTTCTTGTGAATCCATAACTTTTGAATTGTTGACGACACCCAAGTTACAATGCTATAAATAAGTCAGTAGGTTAAGAGGATTGAAACCTTTGTAGTGTCGATATACATAGCCCTCCTAATAATATTAATAAATGTCATCAAAGTATCACAGATGTTATCACAAACCCCAAGAAAATTACAAACGCCATACTGAGACACCGCTACCCCAGATTCATGTTCTTTAATACTCGTACATAGTACATGTTATACAGCTATTAGGGCTCTCGGAAGTTTCTCGAAGGCTATAGTGAACAGTTGTTCGCACTCGGCGACCGTCAGCTGTGCCATTACGCAGCCCGATCCGACGCAACGCATCCCGCAATACCTTGTAGGGTTACCACTAGCGATTTTCATATAAATGTGGATTTATACATTAGCTTATTCCGGGGTATGGAGGGTGGAATGCTGGGGCAATAAAAATCACTGATGTTCTTTATAAAGCTTAAGTGTCCAGTACTTTCAGAATAAAGAAGTTTCATTTATAGTAATTATTGTTTTCTTTTTAATTATATGCCACATTCAATTTTAAAAGATACAATTAGTTATAGCAGTTACACGTGGTTGTAAGAGACGGAACAGTTTTGTCGTCCTGTTGGTATCAATGAGTAACTTTGAGTGAGATGCGTCGTTTAATCGTCCAGATAAGACCTGTTGTTTTATGAAAAGTGACTAGGATTTATTGAACACAATATTCGACACTGGAACACATCCATTATGTACAAGGATCCAAGCGGCGACCCTAAACCGCTATTACGGCTGTTACGATTCCTAATGTCCAAGCATTGTAACTGTTCGTATTTCGAACGATCACTTGACTGGTTACTTTCTAATTCAGGGCACTCTGCGAATGCGAATTCTAAATGCAAGTCCATTGTGCGAAATCCTAATTCTGACGCAAATCCAAGCTTGAACGTGGAAACAAAACCTTGTTCAGGATTAATGGTGATTGTGATTACAGACGTGCCGAGGCGCGTGTGTGGGTAGAACTGTGACGAGCATTATAAATAGTGTGTAGAGGGTTTAAAAGGCATTACCCAATGAAGTTAAATGTGTCCAAAACTTTTAAATTTATAATTTAACTTTTTAAATTAGTCACTGCTTTAATAAAATCTTAAATTATTTAAATCGCTAATTAAAATTTTTGGATGGAGTTCGGCTATTTAGCGACTAGGGCAAAGGGTTATCTTATCAGCCTACAACTGGGCTACTTCTGGGCATGAAGGCCATCTCAGTAGGACACGGAGTAAACCACAGTCTACCCCGCTAGCCTGGTGCAGATATGTACCTACACTTCATACACTTCCTAAGAATATTATGGTCATAGAGCTCTAAGGTACAGATTTTGCCTCAAAGTGCCTCCTTCATAATTAACGCAAGAGATAATTCTATTCTAAACTGCCCATTACATTGATGTATTTAGAACACAATAACGATTGCACATAATTGTGATCTTAATCCGCTATTTCGATAGTAAAAAGATGTTGAGTTTTATGATCGTGAGGCGTTTATACAGAATACAGCTTTCCACACAGGATTAAGATATCTTAAGTAACATAAGACAACCCTCAAGTAAAGCAGGCAGAACGTCTAAGAGCTGTCCTGTTTAAAATTCGATAAATTTAAAAATCTTCCAACACTGTCAAAAAATCTATCAGGATATAAATTTGCAATTATTTTAACCAATATCTACTACACTAACTCTTAGATTTGCTTATGTTACGTTGTTCAATTATGCCGTCGTTGTAATACTGTTTTGATATATTAAATCTAGACTCGAGCAGCAAAATAATAATTCTATTCAAGACTTCCGGTTCTGGCAGAAAAACAATATGATTCTTGGTTTGGTAAATATTCAAAAACTATAAAACGTCACTGATTAAGCAAGCTGAGAGTGCCTTCAGTTTTTCAAAGGATTGATATGTTCCATATGATTTGCAGTTACATAATCTAATTCACAATATGTCACTAGCTTCCTTCGCAGACGTCGTCTAACAAATCTGTTTAGGAACCAGTGGCAGTCGATGCACGTCGTTGGGTGTTCGGGACAAAGTAAAATGGCGTATTCGCCGACGGGCCAGCCACGGCTTGCAATTGAAGCATGAATTTCCAACGGTCCCACGAGCGTCGAGCAATCAACTGAAAGGCGGACGCAATGGTAACTAGACTAAATTTAGATATCGTTTACGCTATATGTCAAACAAGGATTTAAATATTAAAATATTTATCTAACGAATATGAAACACATTATTATTGATGAAAATTACGAAAATCTTTTGGCCTTTATAAACTGACAGAATTGAGAATGGAATTGCTCCTTGTGCTTGAAGTTTTTTTTTATATTATAGGGTGCAAACGAGCTGACGGGTCACCTGATGGTAAGTGACTACTGTCGTCCAAGGACACTGGCATGGACACTCAAGAGTCACGAATTGTGTTTAAATAAAATAGGTATCCTACAAATTGAATTGGTTGCTCTTCCAAAATAAAGCATTACGCTTAGTTTTTAAACGAAGCCCTACAGATACATAAATATTTAGCGATTCATTAGCATTGCATTGCTGGACAAGTAAATTCCAAAATCTACTCCTCCAATGATTACCTACTTTTCCAGCCTCGACAATAATGTACTATCACATAATAGATTTTTCCGTGGCTCTATAGAGTCATCTTTATCTTTTAAGGATTTTAAACTAATGTGGGAGGCATTATAAGGAAGCAAATGTAAAAAAGTGGTCAATTACTGATTCAATGAATAAATATCTATGTTCCAAAATTGAACTGGTTACTATCCCAAAGCCTAGTGCGTAACGGTCTCAGACATAGTAGGTATGTACTGTATTATTGTCTAGACATGATGTACGTGCAATGACTTTTCATAAGCCCTGAGATATTTATTTGCATATTTCGAACTACATATAATTCGATATAGTGGAGATGACGAAGCCAACCAAGGACGTGACGGTATTAATAGCGTTCAAATTTCGAACACTAAACACAAAATCAAAGTATGTACCAAAGAGTATACAAACACTACGTTAGAGTATGTACTATTTTATTTTTCTATTCTATGTTTTTCTTTTTTAATTGTTATAGGTTTGCTTTTTAATATAGTCTTCTTAAAAGTAACGTCATCAGACTACACTATATAAATGCTCTTTATAGAATAGAAACGTATTTGGTAACCGTTAACTTTTAAGGATTCTAGAGTATACCGAGAGGCATTATAAGGAAGTAAATGTAAAAAATGGTAAATTTCTGATTCAATAAATTCATTGGACAGTATAATCTCAACAGTTAATCCGCTATCCTGACGTAATATACGTTTTGTTATTAACAACGTTTTGTTAAATATCATATTCTTCTCGAAAAATGTGAAGTCAAAACACGAACTAACGATATGTTAAACTGGGAGAAAAAATTCTTAAAATTTAATGTGAGAATTGTAAATAATATGTATTTTTTTTTAAGACAACTCCTGCATTAGGAATGACTCATGTGTCGCGAGGGATTATGATATATATGGTATTATGAGATAACAATAAAAATGGATTCGATAAGCATTCCTTTTTAAACAACTTTTGTAATTTAATGTTTTAAAAGAGTACCTACGTAAAATTTAAATCCTGTATTTGATGGCCTTAATCTTAACTTTCCCAAACAACGGACGGTTACATAAATAAGCTGTTATTATACACATTTTCTATTTAATAAAACACCAAATTTAGCTTTACATCAAAGCTTGATACCAAATTTTTTCAGGTAAAACGACCTAGATTCACTGTTGCATATATTTTTAAAGCTGTTCTTTAATTAATGCCACGACGGCCGTAATGCCCTCTAGCGGCGAAGGTCGTTAAATGAAAGTACCAAAGTTTTGCACTAATTGTTACTATGTATTAGCATAAGATTGTAAAAGTAATCTTTAATGCAGCTTATATGAAACGCAGAAGGTAATTAGGGACTTGATAAAGTAAACTACGTTGTATAATTAGTTTGACTTGAAATTAGTTTTTTCATTGCCATGGTATTTTCTCACAGGTTATAATTAAAATAGGGGCAGATTAGAATGTTAATAGGTAATAATAACTTCTGACACCTCACACACGGCCGTCTGATCCAAAGTAACCAGATTGCTGATAATCATAGTTATATATTATTAAATACATACATATTATAGATAAATTACACCCAGAGACAGAACAAATGATCCTGATCATCGCATAATTATTTCTCCTGGGTGGGAATCGAATCCACGATCTGTGGCTCAGCAGTCAGGATCACTAACCACTAAACTAAACTAAATTATCACTGTTTTATTTCAATGGAAAGATATATGTTAAATATATTGTGCTTCGGGTGACTTCAGTTTTTCGTTTCTTGTGGGACAGTGATTAAAATAATCACAAAAAAGAAATCAGTTACAGGAAAACCTAAAAGAATGAATATTTCAAAATACCTTCTGTCCTTAGTCCTGAACCTTTTTGTGACCATGGAATAGGGTATTTTAGTCCATTAATGTAATGATCAAAATACATAACAATAGGATAGTTTAGGCAATAGGTAACCGCCAAATTTTTTTAATTAATTTCAAACATTTCAGTTTTTTTATCTGTTCTAAAAATATATGCGAAACGCAAGCCACCATGAGGTCAGCAAAAAACTCACTTTCAATATGTAGTGAGCCTATTGTCCTATATATCAGACACGATGCAAATCTTCAGGACTTTTTTTTTGTGTGGAAACCCCCACGGGTCGTCACCTCACCGGGCCAACTGTAAGGTTGTATGTCGGACTCGAACCGACTAAAACCACACAGTGTTCCGTCACTGATCTTCTTGCCGGGGCCTCAGGTGTACCCTAGAAAGGAAATCCCTGTGAAAATCTTCAGGACTGACAAACGGATCGTATTACACTGCATATATAGACCTATGTACTAATGTTAACAACTCCAGTACAAAATAGTCGTTACCGTTAACATTTTCTTATCGTAATATTCGACAGGCCTTGCCCTTAAACGTACCTAACCTTGCTTTCAGTCTAGTTTATCTGAAGCAGCGAGCGATGCAAACTTCATCAATACTTACTAACACTATTAAATGAATTCTACAGGATAAAACTATTACAAGGAATCTTTTAGCCAACTCCAGCCAGAGCGAGATTGTTTGTCTGCTCCCATTTTTTTACTTCACACAAATTGTATTTCAGTTTTATGTTAAATGAATATTATAATCAAAATGTTCAAATTTTATTGCAAATATTAACATTGCGATTGGAATTTAATTAAATGAAGTAGCTCTAATTACTTTATTCCTGCTTCTTAATATTACGAAAGCTCCTTGCTCTATTGGTGTTCATTTCAATTAGTCACTTAATAGTAAAATCTGTAATTAGTGCAGGTGTTGTAATAACTAATTAAAGGTTTTTGCATTGAGCTTTTTGGCGCCGCTTGCCACCTGGCGCCTAGAGCGACCGCTCCACTCGTTCTACCCATGGGCAGGCGCTCCTTTTAGCATCTAAAACCTGACATTTTGTTTCGTAATGAAATCTTTCTAGTGTGATGCCATTGAATAAATTACATTTTGAATCCTAACTAATATATTAAATGTGAAAGGGAGTTTGTTGTTTGTTGAGTTTTCACGCATTATTCCATTACACCTTGTCAGGTGTACAGAAAAGGACATAATGTTTGCAAGGTATACCTGAATTGATTAAAAAATCTACACTAACGCAAGCGAAGCTAGTAAATAATACTTTCTAATGCAATTAGTGGTTTGCACACAAACGGTGGTAATAACGAGTGTTACTATCAAATGTTACCACTTACATTAATGTGAAAGCGATTCTAAAAAAAGAAAACGAAGATACTGAAACTTCTCGCTCAAAGAGTTGAAGGGAATTCTTAAATAGTTCAAGAAGTTTGTGCCCTTTCTATGAAAACAATTTGTAGTTTTTTAATGTATTAAGTTTATTTGAATATTTTTGTAGGAGGGTAGGAGGGAAGTATGTTAATCAATCAATCAAGCCAACGATTGTATGTAGTATGTAGTCAATATCACCAACTTTTAAATAAAATAAAGGATGTTTTCAAACCACCAAAGTATTCAAAAAGAGTGTAGCCCTTCTGTTGGTAAGCGATATTTATAGTGGTCGTTTACAACACCAGAGCTACTACTTAAGCGTTGTCAACATGTGTTTTGTTATACCATGTCGGTGGCAAATAAGTATACGGCCCGCCTGATGGAAAGCGGTCAGCTTGGTTTTTGAGCGTTTGCAATGCGTATGCGTTGCCGACCATGCAAAAACCAGTGCACTCCTTTCTTGAAGAACCCCAGACTGTAGTCCGTCGGGGAAAACTCGGCAGGGACGGCAGGGGGCTCATTCCACAACCGGAGTATTTGTGGGAGGAAGTTCTTCTGCAATTTCTTCTGGAACCGTACCTTTTCTCACCATTTAGGTTCTAGGGTGTGAGGTGTGAGGCCAGCGGCGAGTGCAAAGGTGTGTGTGCCGTTTTAAAAAAAAAGTCAACACACATATATAAACAAACCTATGTGTTAACTTGTCCAAAACAATTTATTTGAGAAATGGATTTCGAAACCCGTGGCACACCATCTTTATATACGAATTTACATCTTCGTTTTGAAATGTAAGAAAACCTACTAATTTAAGATGTTATCAAAGAGTGTAATATCGTAAAACTTCGCAAACAAATTTAGGAAACTGAGTTTTGAATTTATCGCATGTTTCATGAATGTAAACCGATTTTTAGAGGGCTTTGGGTCGATTTTGATAATTCGATTTTTTTGATCACTGAAAAACGTAATTAGCCTAGGAGTAGAGTATTATCTCCAATTTCAATAGAAAATTTAAACTCTAAATTTCCAGCAAAGGGATATTATTGAGGTGCAATACAAGACTTCAGTGGTTTCGTCTGTACACCAGGTACATGACATGTGGTTCAGTGGAGTATTGCCAAATAATTACCATTAGTTATAGTAATATAATCTAGGTATTTAATTACTTTGTGATCATTGGTTAGCTTTTGTTACAAATTTAAAAGTACTTAGGGGTTTTACAGAATCCTCTACTTAAATTGAATAACACAGGTAGAATTTAACATGTCATTATTTGGTAATAGCATATTATATATGTTGAAGAAAAATCCAAATTAACCCTAATTGACGCCACATTGTTTTTTTTGTGTGTAGACCCCCATGGGTCATCACCCCACCGGGGCTAAGCGGTAGAGTGGTATGTCGGACTCGAACCGACTAAAACCACACGGTGTTCCGTCACAGTCCATATTGCTAGGGCCTCAGGTGTACCCTTGCAAGGAAATCCCTGTGAACCCTGACAGAATTGGGCCACCTGTTGGACAACGGCCACTGTCTCGGGCTACTGATGCTGCTAGGGCGCTATCCAACTCGGCTCTTTTTTATCGCTTTTGCCGACATATATTTATTAAACAGTAACCGATTCAAACGAAGTATCTCTGCTCGTTAATCATACCTATAATTATTGCTTTTGTTTTATTTTATTTGTAAGTTTTACGTCCTAAGTTCGAAGAAAAGCGTTGTGCTGAATGTATTTCACTTATCTGTGTTATATCGCTTTGAAATGTTTGTTTAAAGTAGGTAAACTTGACTGCGTCTTATTATACCTTCCAGTAAAACTGCCCGTATTAGTAAGCATCGTAAAACAAAAACGCTCATTAAGTAATGTACTGTATTTTTAATATATTAAATTTACTGCATTTTATGGTGATTTAAAACGGTCCTGAACACGTAAATACTTCTAAAAATAGGTTGAGTGCTTCATTGTTCTACCAAACAGTAAGTTATTGTTAATAAGTAGTTATTCAATAAAACAAATAATAAAAATAACTGTGTGATGAGCATAATCATTTGTTCTATGTCTGGGAGTAATTTATCTATAACATGTATGTATTTAGAAATATATAGGTTTGTTTTATGCAGTCTGGTTACCATAGTACAGGCTCTGCCTAGTTTGGGATCAGACGGCCGTGTGTGCGATGTGTGAAATTATTACAAGTATTATTTCTTCTCACAAGGCTCAACTGTTTGGAAACGGGCAGTTATAGATCGAAACAGGCAGATGTGATATTATGTTATCCATTATTTGTTCTTTAATAATAATTATTAAAGAAAAAAATATATTTGACGAAGCAATCTATTGTGCTATATTTAATATAATAATTATTTATTAAATCGACGATTTCGAATAATTGATTATCAATTTTATGAAATAAAGATATTGAATTTAAATTTGATTATTACTATTATTTAGGCATAAATAGTAAGCATTAAACCCTTCTCATAAATAAGTCTATTGTAAAACTTTCTATGTATTCCTCCCCTATAGCGAAAAGTAGTAAAATAATTAATAATAAAACTATTATTATATTTACATTTTAGGTATCTCACATTCAAAAGTGAAAAGTGCATAAATTTGTTTTGAAGTACGAAAAAACTAATATAATATCGAAATAATTCTGTGGATTGGCAACACTAGTCGTGCTATAAGGCAGGAAAGACATCTCAAACGGCTGTCTGCTTAATACAAATTCGTACATGTATTATACGGGTTATGGCAACCATACACTCCTCTCTGACATTCATATTATTCCGTAATCTCAAAATGAGGTTCATTAACTGGAACTAAAATAAAGTTATACGAGCTTCCCAGGGCGTCTTTCTCGTACAAGCCTGCCTGGCGCGAATTTCCACTCCATTGGCTTTTTAATTTGCCGGTATTCGGTAGAGAGACGTTTAGCGGAATAAGGCCTCGTTTCATACGCGACCGGCTCGTTCCAAATTCAATTATTCGCCGCAAGATGGCGGCAGGTAACATTGATATTGAGCGCGCGCTCTCATTGTTCTTTATTTAAAATCATATACTCAAACCTAGTTATTAAGCTTGGGCTAAGGGTTATTTTGTGGCATTGAAGAGTTTTATTTAACTTCGTTTAAATTAGACAGTGAATGAATATTGTTTAAAGATACAATAATATTATGCTCTCAAATACTCTCAGCGCATGTGCTACGAAACCGCACTACGTCGTAGAAGTGTAGCACTTCTACGCCGTAGCATAACGCATGTTTGTATATATGGTTTAAAGTTTTTTTACCTGTCAGAATTCAGATTTAAATATTAAGATTAAAACTAACATATATTTGATACATTAAAAGAAAACGTAAACTTACCTCATCTTTCCCCTTGACGACGCACATTTTGACGTCATTCTCTGGTGAGTACCATACTAAACGCCTTTGCTCGTTTAGGTCTGTTAAGCTGAGATTGTACACTACATTTCTGAAACAAAAAAAAAATGACTTAAAGATTGTAGAAAGTAATAAAATATAATGTTAGATTATAATCATAATTAGCAAAAGTAATATAAAAACTAATTTAACATTTTTTTGTAACACGACTTGTTATTGTGGCCTTACACTTATTACACTTGCCTCTTCTAGCAAGTTGGCCGACATTCATTACCAAATAAAGTTGACCTCCAACCGCATACTCCAGTACACATATTTGTTAGAACACGTGTAAAGTTTGCAGTTCATTTTAAGGTGGATACTCGGCTCATAGTTGTTAGCTGAATGTTTGTTCGTGGTTTTAATCGCACTTGGAGTTGAGGATTTCAGGTGAAGTTAGTTGGAATGGTTCCTATTGCCGCGACGTTTATTTTGCGGGTAGTAGCTGCGGCGGCAGTTTGTCCCGGCCTACTGCGGCTTAACCTGCTATGCAGAATAGCTTTGTGAACAGTTACAAGCCAAGTTCTCTCTGTTTACCAATATATAGCATTACATCTTCTGTCTGTGTGTATGTGATTTTTCATTAAAACGTTTTTATAAAAAAAGGATCACTTAGAAAAGTTCTTGTTGACAAATCAAACTAAAAATATTTAAAAGAATTCACGTTAGTGTGTTAAGCTGTCAAACCATAAAGCTTTTTAATATTGAGCATGTAAAACATTACTGTCTTCGCAATATTGGTGACGTCATTGTTGTGTCACTAACCCAATAATCTTGAAAGCCATGCTCATTATCAGTAATAGAATAGAATAGAAGTGGAGTATCGCTACGGATGTTGTGTTTAAAGTGTTGTGTTTAACTCTTTTGAAATAATTGCTTGTTATCTTAGTTTTACAAAGTAATGGGAAAATCTTTAATCTTTATTTTACCTTACGACGAAATAGTTATCGACAGTGTGTATTGCTTTTGTACGCGATATCGTAAATAAGCAAGATGTCAATGTTATTGACAGGGTAAAGTTTACTATGACAGATTTTCTTGTAAGCTTACAAAGCCGAAAAACACAATGCGGGGTGACGCAACGGAATACAATACCGATTCAATCGCGAGTGAGTTTGACTTAGGAAGAAATAGAAAAATCAAATACCTACAGTTAATGTTCATAACATTAACTGTAGATATTTGTAACTGTATTACAACAGCGTTCTGAAACTGATTCGATTTTGATTTAGTTTTTGATTTGACCTCAATAAAAGTCTAATTTACAAACTGAATAAAAACACAAAAGTATCGAATTAAATTCAAGTATTACCTATCAGCTGGTCAGATCTAATCTAATCTATGTATTATTACGTGAAGAGAATTCTTTGGACGCATTTCTAAGAAAAAAAATTAAATGTAGAAATGCAGAAAGCTACAATTTTTAATCAGTATTTATTACAAATTAAATAATTAGGTGAAAACGGCTAGATCAAGCTACACGCGTCCAGTATATATGCTGATCTGTCATGGTATGTAAGTATATACAATGGTAGTCCTAGTTATGCTAGCCAATGAAATAAACCAAAACTGAATTAAGGTTGAACATCGACCAGGCGATCTACATTTGATTATAATTATCCGTCTCATGGTCACTTTGCATAGGCATTATAAAATTTTCAATCACTGTTATGTATTACGGTTTGTTTCTTGAATATTAAGTGTGCACTCACTTCTTTTTTAGCATTGAAAAGTAGTGTACACGTACACAATAAGTAAAAGAAGTGAACTCATGCGAGATTGAGTTGAGGTAGCTTCGTTTTACTAGTTTTAGTGTGTCACGCGCAGAGTTAACATCGTAAGTCATGAATATAGTATTTATATGATAGTGATCGGAAAATCAGACCAAAGGTTCTTTAATCAAGACTATCAATAGTGATACTCTGAATATCATTAGACAAGCATTCACAAGCTGTCTTGTACAAGGGACAACTAATCACATGGAAGACGTAATTCGCGGTACACCACTTTCAATCTACCATTCGTGTAAGCAAATCAAAGAGTTTAAGTAAAATGTGGAAGCTTCTTGGGTTGTGTACCTGCGGTTTTATAATGTTATAATGTTACGTCCGTGATCAAGAGCAGTTTAACGGTTACGGCATAGCAACTTACTGAAGTTTTGAAAACTAATGTCGAACTGACATTATGAGTGTACACAATTTAGTATGAATTGTGACACAAGTTGTGGCAATTCATTAAACTTGCCTGAGCATACCTGCGTTCTGTCTGGCATAATTGCGAAAGTCCCTCAACCCTTAATTAAGATATTTGGCACGAAAATTTCATAAAGAAATTATGACATAAACTTTGCCAATTATTGCGCAGCGAATAGCCGGTGTGACTTACATAATGTTTTTGAGATTTAACAGACAAAGTTGCACCGGTCGCTAGCCGGGATTGTGAATCTAATTTTATTGATATTAGAATACACTCTTTAAACGACAATTCCATAAAGTTTTTATGTTTGTTCTTTGTTCCAGAACGTAATGTTAGAGCCGACTTTCCTATCAACTACGTGAGCTTTTTTTTATTGTAGACAAGAGTCGGATGATTTTAATTAAGACTTAATTTCATTAGTCTACACTAGTCGTGTAGACTTGAACGTAAAAAATCCCGGAGTACCGGTTCATTAGTGAAGCCATCTTTATAAACTAAGTAGACCATAATACCATTTACAGAGTATGCTAAGTTTTTTTGTTAAATAATTGGGTGCCTTACAATGCGAGTCTCGAAATAAGTACGTTAAGTTTTGAATTATGAATTATGTTATTATAACAACTATTAAGCTTTATTTTGTTTTCCGTTCTTTGATAAAAAATACTTGACCATTTTCAGTAGAAAATATTTCGGATGTTATGTTATTTCAATTTCACTTTGTGGTGTTTCATGTGTTTTATTGTCAAGTATTTTAAATAACAAAGCTCACGAGTCTTAGTGCCATACAAGATTCCAATACAACATCAGAAATGGTCCAAAATGAAATTTTTCGCTTCCATTATGTTGTAAATAAGGCATTCACATTCGACGTCTTGCATTCGAATAATGTTCTTTGTACTCTATCACCGAGGGTCCTACGATACTTATTCCTAAATAAGGGAAATGCCTGTAATTCACAAATGTTAGGGGAGCCAATTTGTGGCCAGGGCCCACCCAAATTTATGAACAAACCGTTTTTTTGTTGGGTAACGAAGTAGTATAATACAATAACGTGATGCATGTATTATCGAAAACTAATGGATAATCAGGTTATTACAAAATACATCAGAATAATAGGATTACTAGCAACAGTAGCAAGTGGAATACTTAATAGTAAGTGTATCGATTGTTTTTTTTTTTTTAAAGAATGCTAGTAAAGTGGGTCACACATTACTAGTATTCTTGTTAACCCCTCCAGCTAAGCTAAATGCTTGTGTTTGGAGTGGGTTCACGCTGGTAGAGCACCGGGTGGGGTTCGAACCCGCAACCACTTGATCGCAAGTCCGACGCCTTAGCCATTACGCTACCGCCGCTTAAAATGCTAATATTTATATGCTATGTGATAGGATTATAAGTTATAGTAGCTTTCATCATCATCATACGATTAGGATCAAAATATTTGATAAAACCGGCCAAACTTTATTATCTAGTTAGATGTTAGACTTAATGTACTAGTACTTCGCAAATATCAGGTTTTTATTAAAAGTACTCTCCCGATCCGTAGAAGACGCACCAGGTGCCGGAGAGTGCAGAACGATCTCCGGCCTCTATGAGCACTGGCCTGGGACTGGGTAACGGATAGGGTACACCCGGGTCCCTGCAATAGACCCACTTGTGACGGAACACTGTGTGGTTTTATTCGGTTCGATTCCGACATACAACTTCACCGTTAACTCCGGTGAGGTGATAACCCGTGGGGGTTAGCACACGATAAAAAAAACGATTTTTGTTGAAAGTACAATAGAAAAAGGAGCACATTACTACTGTATACATAATACAGATTACGATCATTCTGCGAAGAAGTATTTTACTAGATCCCTTTAACATATTTTTTTGGAATAAATATTTTTTTAACATTGTGCTCATCATGAAAATTTTCTACATATTTTGTAATATTTGTAAGTAATATTCTGGCAGACAGGCGAGCTGGCCGAAGCTTACAAAGACTGTATCCTTTGTCAATTATTCGCTTCAATGGTTCCCGCCAAAAGGCGGCGGCCATCTTGGACTGTGTGCGACGGATCGTCAACGTCATCTATTGTTCGGTCACTCGCCCATGTTTTTGTGTTCTGTCCAATCCCGCTCGGCACGCTGATTGATGGTCTGAACTTACAATTATTTTCGTGTCTTCGTGATTATTTATTTTTTGTCTTCCATCCTTGGCAAAATAAATTAATCCGAAAGAATTTTCTTTATCCGGATTAAAGTAAATATCTGGGTGGGAGCTGGTACAAATTGATTTCGTGAACAAAAGCGGCAGGCCTACCAATCAGAGCCATACTCATCAATATACATGGACACACGGGCCAATGATCGAATCGAAATGAAAATGTCAAACATGATGGCGCTTTTAAAGCGAGATTTACATATTAAACAATATTATTATATTAATTTGAATACCTCTTTTTCAATCAGTAGTTTTGGCGTGAAAGAGTAACAAACATCCATCTATCCATCCAAACTTTCACATTTATAATATTAGTGGGATTAGTGGGATTGTGACGAACTTTTGGACTAGTTTAAATAATACAACATTTAACAAATCTAAGTAATTGAGATATCAGTATACCAAAGTATGACATTAAAAGGCTAACATCAATTCATAGTAAGTCAGGGAGCAATGGATATTTTTCGAATTACCGAGAATCAATAGTATACATATTAGAATATCGTCTTGTTGTTGGATTTATATTTGATTTTTGTGATCTATTTTAATAGATTACGAGCGGTCAGACTGAATTCACAATAATAAAAATTTAATGAAGGTACATAATACAATTGATGCCAAGTCCAAAGGCAACCAACAAATACCAGAATATGAAAAAGATATCTAAGTTAAATGTTACTACTTACCTACAAGTAGATATTTTACTATAACTATACCTAGGTACACCTACTCAATATAAAATTACTTCGTTTTTGTCACAGTAAATTCAAAAGCTAATAATTTGTTATTGTTTTTTTTTACACAAATATGACAAACAAGTACACCGCGGAAAAGTAACTATTAAATAAATAAAAAAATACGCAATGATAAATACAGTATTTATACACTAAGCAATTCAATTTCCTCATCCACTATTTGCCATTTCAGTAAAACATCGAATAAATAATTCAATCCTGCGAGTATTTTCTATATTTATTTATTTTCCTCCCCATTTTCAGAATCTGCAAGATATGTGAGTCTCAGCCTTGTCAGGGGATTACTAGGGGTCCATAAAATGTCCTCTAACTAGGCGATGTACACAACATATAGAGGGAAAATAGGGGAGAAACGGCAACTGTCGGTATACGAATAAATTATAGATAGTGTAACAAAGTGACTTTATCTACACAAAAATCCCCCTCAATACAACCTTTTTTTTATCAGAGAAACTACAGGTGGTATTACTTGTGACAACAGAAGGTAATAGCAATGGCTTTGATTTTTCATAATTAATTGAATGTGTGACGAATAAGGTATATACGGTTTGAATGCCGTTAAACGGGCTAAATATTACGTGTTGAATTGATGTTGAAATTGCATTACACTTTCATTGTTTCACTTTGCTCTGCTGTCTTCTTTCTATCTCGCTCTGTGTGATTATATAGAAGTTTAAAATATATGTTTTTTGCTGATAAACTTGATTGACATTATTCAGACCCTCAAGACCCTGAATACTTAAGTTTTAATGTCATCATTTAAAAGTCTGGCGGTATAAATATTTTTCAAAAAGCATTTCTGGTTGCTTAATATACCTACTAATTGTGTATTCCTACTACGTATGTTTGTTATAAAAATCCTTATACTGTTATGATGACGATGATGACGTTAGTTACTTCAGTTTTGTTGTAAAAAGTTGTATAATTTGAAAAATGTCGCGTAGATATTTAGACACTAAAGCCTTAAAGTGTTCAATACAGTTCATAAAAATTGCAACGTCGCGTTTTTCAAAGGTGCTATGTCAAAAAATTTCAAATTTCATAGCGAAGCGACGAATTGGGATGCCGACAGATGCAATTTGTTTGCATGCACTCGACACGATCCCGATATTGGAAAAGTTTACGAGTTCCGTTTAGAACAATATCAATAGGACATTGGTACACGTGCCCGATATATTGACTCTGCACAAGCACTAACAATTGCAACACCAACTACTGCTAATATCAATATTATTCACAGAAACAAAAATAATACGAGTTCGTGATTCTAAACATTCAGTTCAGTGTTGGTTGGAAAACGACGACGTTAGTTTGTCTTGTCCTACGGTTTACATAAGTGAACGCTCTATACCAGAGGTCTGCATTTGCTGGACTGGACTGTGGTAGTAATATATTCCGTTTCTGTCCAATGTTGTTATTGTCATTATTCGTAACTGTTCAAAAGTAATTGGGTACTTGCCTATATTTGAAATAAATAATTTTTCAGTCTTCATAAAATTACGTCTCATATAAAAATTTGAGTCGTTATTATTTTTTGCATTTTGCTTTTATTTTTAAATAAAACCAAACAATCGAAAAAAATGCTAACTGTGACGACAAAATTGTTATTTTATACAAATTTCTATAGAACGTACCGTTTTGACATTTAATGAAAGTACCCAACTAATTTGACTTGACAGTCAACTGTTGTAGATGTATGCTTATGTTCGTAGGAGTCATATTGGTTGTATTATTGATGGGTTCACGGTTATGGGCGGAGTTTAACCCGGAACCCCTTAATCGTAATACTATTAGTCTAACGTCAGACGTAAAGTTAGATCAAGCACTCCAACTTCTTCGTCATTAGCATTTGACTGTCAAATGGGCACTTACGTGGATTGGCTGACATACATGCAAGTGGCGCCATCTAGCCGCCAATCTCACAGATGACATATTGCGCAAAATTTTCCTTCAAAATGGTGTCACTTTGTTTTCTTGTGACGCTAGACAAAACCTGTTATGAGAAATATTATTTATTACTAGAGAGTAACATTTTTGTTGACGCTTTCATGATATTTTATAGGACCCGTCACTTAGATACGCCCTATAAACAAGAGAGACGTAGAAGTTAAACCTTTCTGTACTTATTAACGATAGACTGCATGTTAGATAAACAATGATTGGTTAAACCTTATTAAAATCTTTTATCCTAATCAAAAGTCATTGTGTTAAAATGAACAAGACAAGACTAAATTACAAACATACAAAAGCTAAATATATACCAGAAATATTTATAACTAGTTTATTTTTTAATATCCTATTTTAAATGCAGAGCGTTGTGCAGGCGTCAGCATTGGCGTCGAAGCCGTCAATATTGCAAAAGTTCCACTACCACGCCACCGGCCGCCGAGAAATTGCGCTTCACATGCCGCGAGATTTATTGCAATTGTTTCTCAACAACATCCATCGTTTATTTCATCGATTCCATGATGTCTCGCATCGACGCGGCTGGCTTATTGTAAAATACATAGAATGCATATTGTTTAAGGAAAATACGTTTGCTGATGTGTTGAGCCTGATACTCGAGTTTGAATATTGTTTTGAAAGCTTATGAAATGACATTGGTTTGTCATAAGGCCCGTACTACAGATATCCTTTAATGTATTCTGTACGCGTGTCAACTTAGTATTCACCTTACAAAAGCCTAAAATAAATAAGTAAAACAAACAGCGTCGTAATTTTTTTGTTGGATATCAGTAAAACGCATCGGTATATTAGAGCCAGTCGTTTACCTAACGAAGCGAACGAATACAAAATAACAACACACAAAATAAAAATGTTTATTTTTGTAAACGAATTAAAAATGATACATATTTTCGGCGACGATATTTCTTTCATATACTTTGTGTGAGTTATTACCTTTTTACACATAGGTGTTCTTTTTAACATCGGAATGACCAAGATAGAAGGAACTCTGAGATTTCTTTGCTTTTCTTGATTGTCGTTGAAGGAGAGGGGTCTTTGAAGGATGGGCATCAAACGCCCGCATGCAGAATACAAATTCTTAACATTTTAATTAAAAGCGCTCAAATCGCCGACCGCGCCGAGCCTATTGTTGTCTCGTTCTGACATCACAGTGATTTATGGCAAGTGTAAAGAGGAAGGGTTGCTTTCATCTTTTCCCCGAAATGATAATTGACATTTTTGTGCGAGCAACGTGGAAGGGTTATGTTATTTGGTTATAGTAAATCCTCTAAATTGTATTAACATTAATTACTGTTTAATAAGCAAATAGTTTTCTACTTCAACGTAAAAGAGATTTTACATTGGATCATTCTGTTCATAATACTCATGAAACTGTCTCAAAACCGGCAAGAATTGAGATGCAGTTCTAAGATTAAAAATATATAAAATAGCTATTGTTAGACGTTATTTTTGGCACCTACTGCATCTTAAGAGAAATGCAAAGAGGAAAAGTTGTCTGCAACTTTTCATGATGAATTAAAAAGCGAAGCAGTGGTCTTACGTAATATTGAGCCGGTGTCTATGGATTGTTTATGTATACTTATTAAGTAATAGAAATGGAATTATATCGTAAACATCATTTCTTAAAAATTAAGTAGATAATTGTAAGAAACAGTATCAAAACCACTGATATAAACTATAAAAATCACTAACTAACACCAACTGCCAAGTTGTTCGTACCTCTGCTCTGTTTGCACTCAAGTCAATCAATCTAAACATATTCTTACCCTTTTATAATCCCACAATTTGTTAATATTTATCAATCGACCAATAGCATGGCGTTACCGGTATAACCAGTCAAAATAATATCTATTAAATTATTTTTATTAAATAGTGAACTGTGTTATCATCTGTTATAGTTTGGCCCTATTTTTAATAATATAAATAAGAGTTTTTGATGTGGCGACAACATAATATAGTATATCTGCATTAGAGATGATGTAGATGCAGAAGAAATAAGTTATCGTATGTTCTAACTGTAACCTTTTATATATATCTCAGATTGTCATTTATCAACTAGTACTTACAACGTTTAACTGTTCATAAACCTATTTTTGTCAATTAAAATTGATAAAATGAGCGAATCAAACCCTGCTCAACGTGGTTATAAAATTATATATGTTAAGCTGACTATTATCTCGATTCACGGCTTTGAGTGGCGGGTAGCGCTAAATATTCAACGGTAAACATGTCAATCACTTACCGGGTTACCGAGCGTTCGAGGTGAGAAAGATAGGTGTTCCCTAATTTCATTCAAGTTACGAGCACTAAATCTATTCGATTATTGAAATGTTTGATGACCTAAAATAATTATTTTCTTAGATTTCGTCGAGGCACAGCCAGCTCTTGTTTTGGGTCTAGTAGGCATTTAGATTAGGACCTGCTGTCTAAGAAGGCAACTGAAAATACTTGTGTACCGAAATTGAGTTGCAGTTCTCTTTTTGTTATCTACTCTATCATCTACTAACGCGAAGATAAAACTCTACTGCTGCTAATGGATGGCGGAGAAGCGTTCCAGAAGAAAGAAAACATTATAGTAAAGTAGGAGACAGCAACTGGATTCGTAGAGATTTCGTAGTCTGACCGTCAGTAATTACTTACTACGAAATTTCCGTACCCTATGTCTGTTAGCTCCTAATAAATAAATAAATTAAACATTTAACTGTGACTGTCAGCTGTCAGTAGTATATTGGCAGTTAGTACTCGTACATTGTCAACCCCCCTCATCAGTCAAAATACCACCCTATGTGCCTAGTAGTGCTTAACGCCTTCTATAGGGTAGAATCTATTGGAGTAAAAATCTGAATTAGCTTACTTCCTCCTAAAAGTAGTAAGAGTTGGTTTAGTGGACAAGAACTCGCATAACTTTTAGCCCTTTATTATATTTATAGCTTGGAAAAGGGTAAGGACGCCTGAATAACTTTCATTTAAAATTTTTGAAAACAGAAAGTTAAATAACCCTATTTCTCTGCAAAATCAGTACGATTATTATCAATGTTTGTCTTAAAGATTTGAATAACTTTTAATTACGTAATCCCTAAGTGGTTCGCGGCAGAACGTCTCAGAAACCACTCTTTCATTATCTTGCTTAGTTATTCAGAATAATGATAGCAAATTTAAATTTGATATTTAAATAAATTAATACAGTCAAGAAAATATTTTTATTTGACCTTTTTATTTTTCCATTTTATACGTCTTAAATTTTTTATCAAGAATGAAAGCAAATAAATGATTTCTGTTCAACTCAACAGAAATTACCTACTAAAATCAATAAGCAAACTTCTTACGGAACGAGTGTTTCATATAAAGGCTAAGTAAATAAAACAACCTTATTATTACTACCATACGTTTTCCCCGGCGTTCTTTTGATTAAACAATACAAGAGTTAAGGGCAATTTGAGGCGGTCCCGGGAAACTTGGCACAGAACCTATTTGTTGTGGCCTAAACAAATAAAGTAGTTTGGGGGAAAACAGATCAGTTAACTTGTTAAGTGTGTAAGGACGGCACCTTGGTGTGGCTGGATTTGTTACAAATTGCCCAAGCTATTGTTTTGTTCGAGAATATAGCGCCTTCTATATTTTACCACTTGAGTAGCAAATTTGATAAAGGTAGTGGTGTATCAATCCTAGATACGTATAAAAAGTAACCCTAAAACTTTTGAGCTTTGAGTGTTACTAATTTCCATGATCCACATATTAAACATTTTGTTTTAATTTTAATTGCTTTTCCATAGTTTTAATGAAAATGGGTTAGTTAAGCAATATGAGTGACTCTCATGAAATTCGAACATCATAATTAGATCGTTCAAAGTTTGTATTTCAAATTCGATTTAAAACCGTAGTAAGTTCATACTTTGATTTTTTTCATAAACTTACAATCGTACTTTTGTATAAATAATGATAATTTACTTACATAATATTTTATTTAATAATAATAACTTACATAATTATTTTTATGTTTTTGGCTAAAATACTATAAACGATTAAATCATAGACTTTACTGATGTTATAAAATCGATAGATCCGCGAATATTCTCAGGGATATTGAAACATTATTTGATACTGATTTTGTATTCGATTTAATTTGGAAGTATGACTAACTGGAATCAGTGACAAGATTAAGCTTGTTAGTCCTTAAAGGTAGTCCTGAATCACATGAAGAACTAATTTTTAGTTAACCATGCCTAGATGCTCAAACAGATTATCGTATACCGACTATGCTATTAAACGCAAGGGGTGTTTTCGTGTGGGGTATCGATAGCATAGGTATTAATATACTTACTGCTGACAAGTTTATGCAATAGAGGGAAAGCAAGGTTGAAACTTTATCGAAAATACAGAGGGATTATTTATTTCCTGCACCCTTTCCCTTTATTAATTACTTACCGAATTTTAATTTTATTTCGCATAAATTAACAATTATTGCAACAACAATGCAAAGTGAAGCATCAAACTTTAGTCGATTATTCTACGATTTCATTATTCGTAAGTGTATGGGCTCAATTCAAAATGGCGGATCTTCGTCTGTGTTGAGGGTGTACAGTGTACACAATTTGATTATAAGAATCTTTTGGGTACGATGTTCTTAAGATTGCCTTAACATTGAATAGCTGAAATAACTGCAAAGTTCCGTTGTTACTAATTTAATGCCTATATATATTATGTAAGTATGTCTAAAAATATACTATTATTTTTTGAACAACTAGAAAAATATACTTACCATTTCTTTTTGTACAACAATTTATAAGTGTTTTTTTACGCAAAAAGGAGGGGCGTTATAAGTTTGACGTGTGTATCTGTGATTCTGTGTATTTGCTGTGACATCATAGTTCCTAAACATAGAAAGTTGACTTCATCGAGAGTGTTCTTAGCTATAATTCAAGAAAATCTGTTTAGTCAAGATCATCAGATATTTTTTAATCGTTCGGAGTATTTTAAATTTTCAATGTATAAGTACTTGTTTATTACGATAAAAACAATTGTTACATATTTTTTACATAGGAACAGTCAATGAAGGATGACGCTATTTCGACTACTTTCTTTTATAAATAAAAAAAGTTCCTAAAAGTTTTCTTAAAACTATGCAAGAGACACCGTCGAATAAATAAGAGGTTTACAAACTTGAGTTACAAAATACTATTAAAGTCATAGATACTTAGAACTATAGACAGATGTATAGTTACGGTACTGGAATTGATAAAAATAGCACAAAGTAAATGATTGAATAGAAGATATTCACGGCTTGCAGTCATGGGCCTCGAACACTTTACAGGAAATGGGAGAAGTATAAATCATTTGCAAAGGGCACTCCCATATCGGAAGCCGAACACGTTCATTGTGAATTACAAGAATTCTAAAGACGATGATTATTGATTGGGTCATACAATTCTCTGTATGGAAAGAACATGACATTTTGTCCGATTTCATTATGATATACATAGATTGTTCTACATCTTGTCATCATGAGTAAAATTTTATGGACTTCCAAAATATTATCCCACGTTGGCAACACTGCGTCTAAGTGAGGCAATGCATTACACTCCTTCCTTTACAAGGGGGAGCCGTTACGAACAGAAATAAGAAGGCATAGGGAACGGTATTGACTTATGTTATTTTGTGTACTAAGTAGGAGTTTCCATACGCCCTTTCATTTCGCTAATTCTAATTGAAGGGTGCACCCCTAGTCCCAGTTGGAAGTAACTTTGTTTATACAATAGATACTAATTTGTGTAACACGCTTACATTCGTGTATATTTTATGCACTTTGCTTTAGAGCAATCAATTTAACAGCCTTTAAGAAATAGGAGGTTATTACTCAAGTGTAATTATGCTTTTTAGTAACACGCTTTTATTAACTTCTCCTGAAACTAACTAACTAACCAACAAACTAACGAACTATGTAAACTTGGAAGTCGAATTTAACCAACTTCTAATTGTCGAACCGATTTGAAACTTTGCAAATACATTTTTTGATTTTTTTTTTATTGTATAGGGGGCAAACGAGAAGACGGGTCACCTGATGGTAAATGATTACTGACGGCCATGGGCACCTCAATTCAAGAGATACAAGTGCGTTGCCCACCTTCAAGGTGGGAGTAGGGGAAGGGTGGAAGAGGGAGAAAGGGGGGAGGGAAGGGTTAGGGCTAGGGTCTCCAGTAACCTCACTCACTCGGCGAAAAGACATGCAAGGTTTTCATTGAGGCCGTGGTATCAGTCCGGTCGAGCCGGCCCATACGTGACGAAGCATGGTTCTCCCACGATAAGAATACTACATATAATTATGTAATACCCATAACAATACAAAAATTAGGTTCCATCGAACTGATCTGATGATGGCATCAGGATAGTGCAACTCTTCAATGGTTACTAGTTATCCCCTCGAGTTTGATATGTTTTAACGAGGCGAATACTTGGTGACGTTTCGTCTCAGAAATACTTATTTATTTTACTCTTTATTGTTTATATTTTAAGTAGTAAACAATGCAATCAAATATCAAATATTTAAATATGTATTTAGGTAGATTCCTCCCAGACAACTTTGGTACGGATATTATCAAATATAATTAATGTCATAGACACGTGGTTTTTGTTTCTAAATAATGCTTTAAAAGAGACGTATCACAAAGAGTAGTTGTTGGAAATCTAAAATTCGAAAAACGAATTTCAATTCTAAATCTGTGAATTCAGTCGTTTGTCAGTCGCGAAGGTCAAATAAATGCGTGACAATCAGTGCGAGCTGCGGGCTCTGTCCCAGGGGCCCACTTCAGCATCCAGCGACCCAGTGATTGATGCGATGATTACCTTAATTCCTTTTTTGCCACGAACGCTCTCTTGTTTGCCGTTTTATTTTTTGCTACTTCTGATAATAGGATATTTAAGCTAACGTATTTTATTATTTGGGAAATGTTTATTTTTAATTACAGACAGAGTTTCGTATAATTACGAATCTTAATTTGGTATCACGGTTTTTGGCTGAAATAGAACAGAGTCTGGTTGTCCCGAGGGCATCGTAAATGCGGCGCCAACTTTACAGTCAGAAACGTCTCCAGTTAACTGTACCCATTATCTACAGTACTTGAAATTCAAAAGTACGTGCCACCAAATTTTGTTTGCACTGACATAATATTATGATTGCAAGCACTGTTAGGTTCAAAATATTGTAGAATTATAGTAGATTTGAAAATCGAACTATCGGATGTCACTTATTCGTAATTACTGCTAGGATTTAGATACTAAATGCTTGTGCCTATTCTTGTTATAATCACCAATGTACTACTTTAGAATCGATGTAATCCTTATTACAAAAATACTTTGTACGTCATTGTTATTTGCATGTCACGCTGTACCAATGTTTAATAAAAATGATGTGCCTTGATGCATGGCGTTTTTTCCAAATATTAGATGATTTTATCAATTCCTCGTTAAGCTAGATATTCTATAGCTGTACCTACTCGGTCACAATATAACATCATTTAATCTTCACTGCGAGTCGCCAATGTTTTTTTTTTCGAGTATCTGGGATATCTCGATATGTGGGATTCTTTGTACCCTGGCAGCTTTGATAATATACTTTTCTACATAGAGTAACTCTAACAAATGATGCGCAAAAAACGGGCTCCAGTTACGAATTATGTGTGAGTACGTGCGTGTAGTTATTGTCAACAAATTGTCACTGTGTGCGTGTTTAGGGATGCCTGTTCTAAATTATTTACTTACCTTCTTGTATTACGTCATAAGGAGATGAAGGGTATATAAAATAATGATTTAAAAGAAAATGAATTTATTACGAAACAAATTAATCAACAATAAAAAAACTATTTAACAAAAAATTCAACCGACGAAAAGAACTAAAAAGCAAAAAATAAATAAAAAGTCTTGAGTATTGAGCTTATTTACATAAACTATCAAATTTTAAATACACTATTTTTGATTCGGTGCCAAACAACAAACTGATTAATTATATTATCTAAATTTTAAACGTTCGTAGAAAAGGAGAAGGCGTTACGTAGGTAATTATATATATAGGTATAAAGTATCGTAAATTCTCAGAAAATAGTGTAAATTAAAACAAAACTTACCAATGAAAAGTAATCTTAGTGTTTTAATAAGCTTTTCTAGCATAATTTCGACACAATTTAATAGTACAAACCGGCATGATTAATTGTTTCTCAAAAGCACGTCGCCGCTTAGAGATTCAAATGACAATGACGTCGATGACACGCGAGTCTACGAAATATATTTGACTTTATTAGCGCAATTTTGTATATATGTCACCTAGACAAGTATGTTATCAAAGCCTGCAAGGATCACACTGTTCGCCTGGAACATGTTTATGCAAATAAAATATCTTGTACCTTGTATCATCATCATCATGTCACAGGTGTGTGATCGCTGTAGGCTAGGTTTTTTATAATGGAGGTATTCTTTGAAAGTTGAAAGGGAGAGGATTGTGTGAAAGTGGAGAGGGTTCCGTACATAGTAAGTGTATGTTTGTATGCATAATATTTAGATATTTACTATGTTATTTTAAGACCATGGATTTACTTTTTATAGTTATATTATATTGTTTTCTTGAAGTATATAAGTGAATAACTACGGAAAGGGACCCATATTCAAAATTCATTTATGTACGTTGCACATCTGTGTTTGTTTAATGATGATGATGTTCGAGATGCGGAGCAAATTGGCTGGGACAGAAGGACAGACAGATAAATGAGTGATGCGTAAGGGTTCCGTTTTTTTATTCGGACCTACGGAACCAATAAAGTAAAAAAGACCTAAATTAAGATTGACTTTGAATATTCCGGGTAAGTTCGTATTTGTTTTCTAAAAGAAAGATTAAAGTAATCTAAATTTAATTAAAATCACAAAGACAATTAATATAGTTCTTCCACCTAGAATACTTTAAGTTCTGCTTTTCTTTTTAATTAATTTCGTAATTACAGCTTATAAACTAAACTTATACAAGGCGTTTAACAAGAAAGAGATCCTCAATTGAAAGTTATATAAAAACGTGACAAGATTTTCACAGAAAGGCTCGTTCGTAAACATGTACTAACACATTTTTTTGTTCGTCAAATGTTTTCATATTCAAAATTGATTTTCCAACTGGGGCCTGTATGAATATGATTAATTAGGAGCACATTTATTTATTCAGGCTTTTATACCAGCTCGATGATATTACGAGATTTTAAAATGGTACGTGAAAATTTGATTGTTTGCTGTTTATTATACAGTAGCGAAAAAGGTAGGTACGTGTAGGCAGATCGACCAACCTGTAAATGGTTGCACAGCATACTATATTTTTTTTTAATATTGAACAACTAATTATTTTATCAACTGAATTTTAGCCAAAAAATTTTTGGAGTCATTTAATATTTATAAGTGAACCAATAACTACATTTTTTTTAAAGTGGGTATATTTCAATATTTTTTATAAAGCTTTCCTTAATAAGTCTTAAAACTTTGGCAAGTTCTTACACTTTAACAGCATATTAAAAAAGATATAATATATGATAAATTAAGATGAACTCCACTTTCAAAACAAACAGCAGCTAACCCCGAATGCTACAAAACATAATTTACGTACTTCATGCTCTTAGGTGTCGACGTAAAAACGAAATCAGCAAGTATCATTTTGATGGCCATTATGTAAAAGTGGGTGTGCGTGTGATAAGCCTACAAGTGGCCATTTGGCGCTGTTTGCGAGCCAGGCTAACAGTTTACGGTATAATGTGCCGGAGAAAACTCGCTTACAAATAATCACAACACATACACTTACAAAAGTGGGTGTAACAAAGATGGCGGGACGAACTTTAACTAGTGAATATAGAATGTTTTCTGTAGCGGACAAGTTTGATATCTGTATAGTTTATATAAGATCGTCGTCAATAGTATAAATAATAAAAAAATGGAGTAACAGTAACATTAGTGCTCTAGCGCTCTCTTAACATATCTCCAAAGGTGAATGTCTGGTTTCATAGTTACCTGTTTGGTCGCCAGCAGCGCATTAGTATTGGAAACACTGTTTCTTCTTGGTGCAAAACTACTGCCGGAGTACCACAGGGCGGGGTGCTGTCTCCCCTACTCTTCTCTGTTTTTATAAACTCTATCACGAATGACCTGTCTTCTTCCTACCACCTTTATGCAGATGATCTCCAGATATACTCTCGTTCTAAACCGGACAAACTTACAGAAGCTGCGAAGACTGTAAATGCTGACTTGGAAAATATTTGTAAGTGGAGCTCTTGGAACTCGTGGAACTCGTACGGTCTGAAGATAAATCCAAGCAAGACTCAAGTCATTGTAGTTGGAAGTCCGAAGATGATCTCTAAAACTGACTGGACAATTGTACCACAAGTCACTTGCAACGGTACACACATTCCATTCAGTGACAAGGTCAAAAATTTAGGGATTTATATCGATCATACCCTATCCTGGGGTCCACAGCTGCAAGTACTGAGTCGCAAAATGTTTGCCGCTGCAGGTTCCCTGCGCCGACTTCGCAATTTTCTTCCTACCACCACTAAGTTTGCGCTTGCACAATCCCTTCTTTTTCCTATTCTTGATTATGCCGATGCCAGTTATCTAGATCTTATCGAAAACCAATTGAATAAGCTTGAGAGACTCCAAAATCTCTGTATAAGATTCATATTTGGACTAGGCAAATATGATCATGTTTCTGATTATCGAAAAAAGCTCAAGTGGTTACCTATACGCCTTCGCCGGAATGCACATATTCTTTCGCTTTTATATTGCATTCTATTTAATCCCCTAACTCCTATTTACCTTAAAAAACGGTTTAGCTTCTTACACGACACTCATTCTCGATCTTTGAGATCGCTGGAGAACCTGATATTAAAACTACCTGGACATTCTACGAAATTCGTCGACAATTCCTTCTCTCTCCAAGCCGTTCGTTTATGGAATAACCTACCTTTGACAGTAAGACGTGCACAGTCACTGCCTGCTTTTAAGAAACTGGTAAAAGAACATTACCTGGGTGATATCAACATATTATAATTGCCTATTTATCTTCTTATTTGACTTAATGTAGTATAGTCCTATATTTGTATGTTTTATTCGATTTATATGTGAATCCTTATACCTATGTTTGCTTATGTATTTATTTGTTTGTTGCTCTCTTGTATGTATATTCTTACACTATATGTAAGATACGTCATCTTTATTTAACTTATATTATATACCTACTGAGCGTACACCTTACTGCCCTAAAATCGATATCCTATGTTCGCTCCATCCCATGGTTGCCTGTAAGAGATTGCCTCAGTGCGATAAGGCCGCCAATTGTATCTACCACAAAACCTTGCTGTGCTTCTATTCTTCAAAATCATTTTAGTGTACAATAAAGACATATATTATTATTATTATTATTAGTTACGCAAAGGGCATAAAACTGTATCTTATGGGCACTAACATCAATCGGGAGCGTAACCAATGACTTTAGAAAACCTGAATGCAGTTAGGGCGTTGACAGTTAAATCCCGAGAGAAGCGAGGGCTTTAAAACTAGAGTATTGAGTGCAACGAGGGATTCAAGCTCGCCCAAGACAAAGACAGCTGAATACGGGAGAAGAATACTCTACTTTTTACACTTTCTGTGAGGGAATAATACTCCAGTTTTTAAAAAAAATTAACTATGCATATGGTGTCTGATTGAATACATTTCAGAGTTATACTATAATTTTCAACACACGATATTTAAAAGCGCATTTTCATGTAAAAGGATGGTTCGGTACAATCCGACCTATATCCGATTTATGAATATTTCTCCTTCACGGAATTTTCATACGAATTTTCTGCTTCTGATTACAAAAGTATGGACATACTTTTGTTATCAGAATTGATTCGTCAATTAACTGACAAGTAAAAAAGTGGACAGGAAACAAGAATTTTCACACATAAACATTCAATATGAGAAGCTTTCAAAAGTACTGATTTGTATATTGAGGACATAAATCGATGCACCTTCCTGAATTGGCGGTAATCTGAACGAGTTTATTATATGTAAACGCCATGGTGCTTTGATAATATTATGTTAGTATGAGGCCGGTCGAAACAACGTTAATTTCGTTAAAAGGCCACACAAAAGAGGATCACACTACGGCGGAATACCATTACATGGGACGCGCTCCGAATAACGTTTCCGCACGGTAAGCGGCCTTATAAAATTAAGGGTAGGGGTGTAAACCGAGCGGGGACTGAAGCGATGCACGCTTGTAATGGATTTGAATGGATTTGAATTTTGAAAATAAATAGAAGAATGAAAAGTTTTACAAACATTGTTAACAAAGGTATTTGTGTGAATCAGATATATATTTCTTAAAGATTCAGGAGTCGCTTATGGCGGATGTTAAATCGGTATAACGTTATACAACACTTTTCAAAACTATTTATATTTATTATTCCTATATGAAGAGCGTTTATGCATTTTCGTTACTCTGTGTTTTCTCATTAATTTTACATGATTTCTGTTACAAAAAACAATGTATTTAAAAGTAAGTACAACCAAATAATGATTTCTTGTACCTGTGTTCAAATTTACAATCATTGACACAATTTACGTTTTGATGCTCAAATTGACAACACACGTCTGTTGTGTTGTTTACTCACTTGGAAGTTGATGTGTTGTGTTAAAACTTAGCTTACGTCAGTAGAATGGTTTTGTTCAATGTATTTTTTTTTTAGGCTCAGTGAATATTATCCACAATGTCCTTAACTTAAACTAAACACATCACAGCAAAATGAACCAAAAAGTACATAAAATAGATATTCATTAATACTTGCAGAACAATGATGCTATTAAATATATAAGATGAACAGATGACATCACAATATTTTTTTATCATCGTCAACACAGCCGCGAGCTTTAGGGCCACAAGATAACGACTGTTGTTATACAAAAGAGTATAAGGTTTTGCGCATATTATCATACGTTGTATTTGAATTTCATTAAGCCAATGTAGATTAAATCGGTGGTGGGTGGGTATATAAAAAGCCTTGTATGTTTACAAAACAAGCGCGTGTTCATTTTTTGGGGTAAGCATATTTTAGATGTTTTGTAAACATCTTATGATAGTGTATAAAGAAGACATTTACTTTTGTTGTTTATGGTAATTTAAAATTAAGTCCATATAGTAGGAAAGAATTAGAACAATACATTGTTTGTAGTCTACACAAATATTTGATCCAAGTGGACATAACATACAATCATTAAAACAGTTTTCAATGGAAAAAAATGTACCCGGATACTGGACAAGTTTTGAAAAGAGTAAGTGCAGTTTGCCAATCCTCACTTGGCAAGTGTTTTTTTTTATGGTATAAGGGGCAAACGAGCAGACGGGTCACCTGACTGTGAAAATAACTGCCCATGGGCACCTGCAACTCAAGACTCACAAGTGCGTTGCCGGCGTTTAAGGTGTAGGTGTAGGTGTAGTAGGGGAAGAGTGGGGAGGTTAAGGCCTCCAGTAACCTCACTGACTCGGCGAAAAGCAATGCCAACATTGCTTCACTGCTAGTTTTCTGTGAGACTGTGGTATCACTCCGGTCGAGCCAGCCCATACGTGCCGAAGCATGGCTCTCCCACGATAGCATCGCTCTCCCCGATAACATGGCTCTCCCGCGATAAGAGTTGAGTGTTTTAATACAAGACTTTTCATTAAATCTATTAGTAAAGACATTTTTTTTATGTGTGCTTAAAATATATAAGCTTGACGCGGACCGATGTATGAAATCCTTGTGATGCATGCGCGGTATCACGTGATCGACACGCACTCTTTGTGGTGTAAAACTACTAACTACTAAATTTTGTCAAGTTATTTTTTTTTTGTAATAAACTACAAAACAATGTCTGGAGTTGGATACGCCTAGAAGAGATTAGAAATGATTAAAATCGATGTCTTTCCTTTAATTAGTTTTGGCTTTAGCTGTAATGATATTTGAGTTTCTAATGAAATTAGTACTTCACAAAGGATTTAACGCTGCTAAGTAAATAGATTTATTTATTTATATTTGTTTGCGTTTAGAATAACGTATTCGACGTTTTATATTCTGCACTAGCTGACCCCCGCAACTTCGTCTGCGTTTGTAAATTTACCCGTTTTTTGCAACATTTTTCATTGATGCTCCGCTCCTAATGGTCGTAGCGTAATATTATATAACCTATAGCCTTCCTCGATAAATGAGCTATCCAACACTGAAAGAATTTTCAAAATCGGATCAGTAGTACCGGAGATTACCCCGAACATCCAAATTCACAAACTTTACCTCCTATAAAACAATACTAACATTTACTATTAATTATAATACTTAAAGTAAATTTTTAAGAAGTTGTTAACTTATCGTTTAAATATAACATTGAAGCCTTCTTTAGATTTTTAATGCAAGTGTAATCTGTTACCCGTTTTGGATTATGGAAAACGAATTCTAATAACCATTCGTTCAATAACTATTAACAACAGCAGTTACTATTGTTTATAATATTAATAATAACTCCACACATTTCACACACGGCCGCCTGATCCCAAACTAGGCAGAGCCTGTACTATGGTAACCAGACTGCTGATAAACATACTTATATATTTCTAAATACATACATATTATAGATAAATTACACCCAGACACCGAACAAATGATCGTGCTCATCACACAATTATTTGTCCTGAGTGGGAATCGAACCCACGACCTCTTGCTTAGCAGTCAGGGTCACTAACCACTAGACCAACAGGCCAATCAGTTTACATTGTTTATGTATGAATTGAACCGAATAAAAAAGTAAAAAAGAGTTCCAATATCCACCTGGCTCCTGGTTCCAGCATCAGATCAGCTCCGAGATGTCAAATTATAGTATTGTCATCAAAACTACATATACATACATACAAAGATTCGTTTCTTTTTTCATAAAAGACCATTCCCGCATTAGGAATATTCCTGGGTTCCGGGGGGAACCCCCGCAACTTCGTCCACGTTTGTAAATTTTGAAACCAGTAGTTCCTCAGATTAGCGCGCGATCAATAAACAAACAATCAAACTCTTCAGCTTTATAATATTAGTATAGATTGACTGTAACGTTAACTTTTCTATCTCCGAGCTATGAGTGATCAAAACTACTCTACACAACACGAAACTACCTGAACAACCCCCACGGGGTATAAAATTCCTTGTAACGTGACGTCACATCACGATACGTTTGTACCTAAAGGGTGAAGGTAAATGTAAACAAAAGTGATCTCCACTAAACTCCACTTATTCCGCGGCCCATCACTGAGTCGTCTAGTCGACATCGGTTTTATTACAAACCTTTTTGCTCCCTTTAATAAATCCCTCACAGGCAAGTTCCAGCAATGAGAATTTCATCGGGCGACAACGTGACCATTGTCATGTAAATCTGATTTGGAAAGAAATGCAAACTTTGCTGGAACGGATGAATATTTCAAATTATACGGACAGACTCGTCGTTCGTTGTGGAAAATATTGTCCAATTTGCTACATATCTGCTGTTTTTATGGAGTTATTCTGGAGTCTGGGCCAGACGTTTGTTTTATATAATAATCGCAGGCCACCCCTGACGTTGCCAAATAGATTTGGTTCTTTAACCTCTTCCGTAAATGTTACTTTACTTTTTGAAGTGGTTCGTTTTAATTCTCACTAAATTGTATTCTATATTTTACAAATGCAAAATGAAATAAAATGATTAAACCTTTCAGTAAATCAGAGAAGAAAAGTATCTGATGTATCAATTGATACTCAAGTAAAAGTATCTGATGTATCAATTGATACTCAAGTAAAAGTATCTGATGTATCAATTGATACTCAAGTAAAAGTATCTGATGTATCAATTGATACTCAAGTAAAAGTATCTGATGTATCAATTGATACTCAAGTAAAAGTATCTGATGTATCAATTGATACTCAAGTAAAAGTATCTGATGTATCAATTGATACTCAAGTAAAAGTATCTGATGTATCAATTGATACTCAAGTAAAAGTATCTGATGTATCAATTGATACTCAAGTAAAAGTATCTGATGTATCAATTGATACTCAAGTAAAAGTATCTGATGTATCAATTGATACTCAAGTAAAAGTATCTGATGTATCAATTGATACTCAAGTAAAAGTATCTGATGTATCAATTGATACTCAAGTAAAAGTATCTGATGTATCAATTGATACTCAAGTAAAAGACACTTTACGGGAAATATTTTTCTTATTTGAAAGTTATCGAAATCTTATGGCGAAGTACCTAAACATATTTATTATAAAGGAGATTAAAAAACGTGATTTTATTACAATGTACTAAAGTAATGCTTACAATAAAAGATATAATATTATCTACGTATGAACGGGAATTAACTCCTTAATTCCCGTTCATACGTAGATAATATTATATCATGGAACGCGAAAGTTTAAAAGTTAGTAATAAAAGATATGTCTATGCATAAGAAACGAAAATCACACAAAATAGAAGGTTAATGTAAATATTAAAGCGGTATTTGTAAAATACAGCATTTAAAGATTAAATATTTACTGTATGAATCTCGTTAATACACGTGAGAATGCACATGTAATACGAGTATGTGCATTTTACTGAATTCACAAATTAACATTCAGTACTTAAAAGAATTCATCAGAATTGGAGCACTATTTTGTATTTTATTGAATTGAATTACAAAAAGAATTAACTTTTTTAAATAATTTACAAAGATTATTATATTTTTTCGGGTATGCTGCAGGATGGTTGTATTGATTTTTAAGAATTTGAACATTACCACAGTAGTTAGTTGTTGTATTTTGGAAATATGAGCATAGGAACAACAAAGTATGATCCGTAATTTCGTAATGTATAGAATGTATTAAGAAAAACATTTCATCGAAATTTTAGTGATTCTATTTACAAAATGTACAAACTTGTAAACTGCCGCGTCCCATGATATAATTATGTATTTACACGGGAATTAACGTGCAACCTGGTCGAAACGTCAGGCAATTCAAAGGTATGTAATACCTTTTCCTGATCGCGTTAATTCCTGTGTAAATACATAATTATAAAATGTACACTTAAAAGTAATGTTAGAATATTCAAAATTTTAATTTTTAGAAAGCTAATCGTCTAAACTTTTAGAAAGCTGCCTTACAAAATCCCATAAAATGGCGACCGAAGGTTCTAAGCGAACGAATTTATTAGTCGTGTTACCTCCACCAAAATGTAAGCAAAAATCTTTATAAATGTAAAAGAGAAAGTGTTATCTGCATCTTGAGGTATACGAGAAGGACAGCGAGAGTTGCATCTGAGTTAGCTCTCTGCGGTTGCGGGTAGATACAGCACGTTCTTACCGCTTCACTCGCTGCGGTTAAGGGTACCCCAACTTTGCAACGAATTGGAGTGGCGTTGGGAAAAAAACAAATAACTAGGAGCCTCATCTGAATGTATAACTTGCGAGTTTTTAACACGAAATAGGTGTTACTACGCTAATAACTTAATACAGGCGGTTATTTTTCTGACACGTGTTTCACATTGAGGACGGATGAATTAATATCTAGTTATAATTTAATGTTCTCATAGCTCTATATAGTAATAACATGAATTTGAGTGAATAACGTTTTCATTATTATAGGTACTCCGTAAATAATCACCGTAAAAATTCTAGTCTAATACTTATTAGACTAGAATTTTTACGGTGATTATTTACGGAGTTGATTATTAACGTCCTCTCGTTTGATACACTTGTATCAAACGAGAGGACGTTATTGGGTTTAGTAGTACTTAGTAGTTTGTTTCATAGATCATTAATTAAATTGGTAAAACTCGTAATGGATTTGACTTACCTTCCGCCGACTAAAAGATAATTTCCATCTCGTAACAATAATCTGAAGTAATCGGTGTGTGTATCGTTTCCTAAGAACTTGTGCGTGTCGTCGACACCTAAAACAATATGAAAAAAACGTCCATTAATACCTAATAAATAGAATCACACAACATTTTATAAATAGAAATATTTTAATTTAGCGGCACAATTGACTACCAATATTACAAAATGAGGACACTTCCAGAAACATTTAAAAAAGGAATGTATCATAGAGTCTGGTAACGAATGCTACAGGCATGCTGCTTCAAGAAATAAGGATCAATCAAAACAAAAAAGTGCACTGGTGTCTAATGTATAATTTTACGATGACGTTGAAAACGTTAAATTTGTCTCGAATACTATTATATATATATATACACCTCTGTTAATGTTAAGCATATTTGAAATAAGTATAATATATATAATATATATTATGTTTCATCCGCGTGAGTCCCGATCCCGTGGGAATATCGGGATAAAAAGTAGCCTATATGTTAATCCAGGTCTCCAGTTATCTACATACCAAGTTTCATCACAATCGGTTCAGTAGTTTTGGCGTGAAAGAGGAACAAACATCCATCCATCCATATATCCAAACTTTCACATTTATAATATTAGTGGGATAAGATCCAAGATTAATCAGGAGCTCTTGTGTGTTCTTTTAGCTTCCTTTAGGTAACTTCATTTTATTGTTATATAAATAAAATATATAACTAAATGTTAAGACACTATTTTATAATTATATGAACCTTTACTTTAGAATTCTGTTTCACATTTTTTATACAAGATAAAAATACGATACATAGTCAGCTAGAAAATCCACATAACAGTTTGAAAAGTCGTATTACAATTTCGAAAATAAGTTTAATTTAAACAGTTAATTACTCTCTCCAAAATCGTGTAAAATGTTCGTAAAATGTTCATAGCTCCATCTCTGTAATAATGTTATTTTTCTTTAACATTACCTGTGATGACACTTTTACCAAAACTCAATTAAGTTAAAAAGAAACCTGTTTATCATATTGGTTAACCTTACGATATTGTGAAGACCTAAAGAGTTTGAATATCCATTAAGGCACGGTGGATATGTCTCAATTTGATAAATAATGCCTTTAGAGCCGAATTTGATTACAGTGTTGAGCTGCGCGGTAAGCGCATTATTGACGCGGGCTATTATCGGGACAATGGTGGTTTGAAACAAACAGTTTTGGCTAACAATAAAGTAGATCGATAGATCCACAGCAACGCGAGGTGACTGGAGTTGCAATCGTCCATAGGCTAGGTACGGTAATCACTCACCAGTTAGGCGGGCAGTACGCTAATTTGCCATCGACCTGGTATGAAAATATATCCTGAGTAAATTAACCGTAGTCAAGTACCTAAAAAGTATAAGAAGTATTAAGAAGCTGTGTCCTGATTTTATAGTTTTCTTGTGTTTTTTATGAATTTTATAATAATATGCGATTTAAGATGTAAAATGATATTTTATTGTATATAGTGAGTTGTTGTTTACTTCATCATCTTTACTTGAGCACCTTATTAACTTGTTCAAATTCATAAAACACAGCCCAATTATCGCACGAACTTGACCGGTATCTTGTGATTTCTCAGTTGTGATATGTTGAATTTCAGCATAGATTCAAAAAAAGATGATCATTACTGTATGGAACGCTTAAAAAAAAATTATTACTTTTTTGCCAACCCAGCTGTACAATAAAAGGGAATCGCACGTTACGTCGCTCAGCGAGGTTCTTACATCTCGCCCTTATAAGGCTCGTGCCAAATTTAACATATTTTGTGTATGAAATTGATCATATTTTAACCGCCGACGCGAAAAAGAAAGGTGTTATAGGTTTAACGTGTGTATGTGTATATCTGCGTGTCTCTCTGTGGCATCAACTCCTAAACAGATGGACCGATTCGATTTAGTTTTCTTTGTTTGTAAGGTAACTTAATCGAGACTATGTAGCTATAATTCAAGAAAAACTGTTTAGTTGTTCGAACATCATCGGATCTTCTGTCATCATTAAGGGATTTATGAGTCGGGGGTATTTAAAACTGTTTATTTATGCTTAGCGTTTTTAGCGTTTCGTGATTGATCATACATACCTGAATCTTTTCAAACTCTTAAGTAGAAAAATCAATTGTAACTGACTTATTACAGTAACCATCATGTATTTTAAGTCAATTAATGACATATTATCATTTATTACATAATATATACTCGTAATATTAAGAGCATAACTTTTACTGTGCTTAACAGTAAACAATGAATATGAGTACGCTTAGAGAGTTAAGTGTATTTGAACCATTAGGTCTTTAATAGTGAACCAGGCGAGGCAGCCGGTTTTAAATGTATAATACATTGCGTACAAATGTACAACCATACCTGTGCACAGATTGCTCAATGGTTTAAGTTGTAACCTCGCCACTACGCCGCGCCGAGTGTTAGGGCTTCCCAAGTTTGGGTGTTCTTTTTGTGCGTTGTTTGAATATTTGTACAGTCCCCCGCGACTCAAGAATTATTCGTAGGGAGTTGTAATTTTTAACAAAAAAAAGGGAATTCAAATAAAATTACTCTTTGTTTCGATAAAGGCGGCCCAAAACCGCTCTTTGTAAAACTCGTAAGCAGCAGTTTTAAGATGATGATGATATCACTTCAGCGTAATTTGGACTCAAATAATTTAGAAGTATAACTTCATTTCTATAAACCACCACTGTTGTGGACAGTGTTTATACTCGTAGGTAATGTAACGAGTTATTAGCAAGGGGCAGTTGTAAAAAAGTGGATGTTTGAATATAAATTAAAACCCTGTATAAAATATTCAACAGCTACCCTATCTCTATGGCTCAACAAAGAAAAATGCTGATGGCAATGATGGACATCTGCAATCTATGCATTAATAAAATCTTATTGCCCATTGCAATGGCATTCTATGAGCGAGGGGTGAATATTGTAAAAGGATGAAAGGATATCCATAAGACTTCGAATGCAGTGGCATCCTCTTTTGCAGTAGTAAAATTTTAGTGTCAACAATTCACTTGCCAAGCGATTGTGGGAGACACATTGTCTAAAGCCGGGCATATACATTGAAAAAGGCGTTAGTCTAAAATGTTGCCACGAAAAGAATAGTATTCGATTTTCAAATATTTTCGGTATTAAGGAAAGTGACAATACTTTTCCAAATTCAAATAATAAATATTCCGATTGAAGTCGTAGCAGGTCTTACGGCAAATGGCATGTTGACTTCCATTGGATGCTAACGTTTCTGGTTGAAATCCCACTCATAATGTGAACTCAGTCAACACTATGTACTTTCTTTTGATAAATAAAGGGAATAAAAGTGCAGCAATGTACAATTTGTGATTGTAGTTAATAAGTGTGTTAATCATACGAAAGAATATAATTTTATACTCATAATTACTGAAGGTGCGAGTGCATTAATTTAAAGTTTGTATTTACATTGCTATATTTGTCGGTAAAGCCTTCTACTTTTGTACCTGACAGGATTGAAGTGTATAGGTGTTAATATCTATAGATTTTTTTTCACAGAAATCAACAATAAACCTGTGTGTGTTTTTCTGTGTATTTTGTTAATATCAAAATATTCATGTTAGCTAACGATAAACATACAAAAAAGAGGTACCAGTTTATTTATTTCTAAATCAATAATCTTAAATTTACCTTTACTTCTTTACTTTTGTTAGGATTGATTATATTTACCATGTCTACCGACGGGAATGGTTTCAATAAAACTTTCATAATCATGAATAAACGAGTTTGCTAATAATCATAAATTTAAATACTCCCGTCTCGGAAATTCCTTTAACGATTAGAAAAGACCTGACGATCTTTGAACGAGTGATCAGGTTTTTCTTTTAGCTTCGGGGGTTAACAAAAAGGCAAGCCAGTAGGTCTTATTTTGTGTATAATATAATAATAAACATTTGTCTCTGACTTACACTATTTATTTTTAAGTTATCATTGACTTAAACAGACTATTAACACTTATCGTAACAAGTAATGTACTATTTGTTAAAATTCTGAACACATTTCGACAAGATTAATCTGAAACGATGCAAAGGCTTAAACTCAAGTCTAAATGAGGTCTGAAATAATGGGCGTGGCCCTCATTAAACTCCCTTTGTTGAGATCCGAATTTAGTCTTTTGACATCTGACTCCTATTTAGAATTCACAAACGATTTCCCACTTTATATCTTTTGTATTAAAGTGCCCTTTGTTTTGGGAGATATTTCGTAGAAAACTTTCATGAATTGTTTTTGTTGAGAGCGTGTGTGGTACATTGTTTTTTTCCCAAAACTTATTACGATTTGATTTATTTGTATTATGAATAAGTTCGATTTTTCATTCGTTTAGTTAAAGGTACGTGACATGAGTAAGTCATGTCACGTACCTTTTTCAACTCTTATAATTACTTTGATTAATTAAAAAGGCTGCAAAAAAGGTGAATTATACGAGAAATAAAATTCGTAAAACGAAGATGTTTCCTATTCCTCTGTTGAAAGTAAACTGACAATGTTTCGCTGTCATTTACTAGACAATAGTGATGGCTTTTAATCAACAATGCAATAAGACTCTTTTACTGAAATGAGACAGGAAAAGAAAGCCGATATTAAATTCGGGTTGTTCCGTATTGATCCCACGAAGATTGATCCCATTCTTAATTGACCCCAATGCAAGAGGTACCAAAAATTATGGATAGCATGATCATGCATTCCACCAATTTAATCTTACTTACTACTAATATTAGAAGACTAAAAGTTAGTGAAGATGTTCGTATGTTTGTTACTTAATCATGCTCCAACGAGTGGATGGATTTAGCTAAAATTCGGTACAAGGATAAATAATAATATATCATTGTGTAAAGTGGTTAACTTGTACTGGTTTTGTGATAACGCGTAATGAATGTATTTTAAAAGAAACTTCCCATAGTTGCACAAGATCAGAGTATAATAATTGATATTTTGTATTTATCTTACAATGTTTTTCTTTGGCATTATCTATCTATAAAGTTTACCTTAATTGCTATGTCGATTTGCATAAATATTTAATTGATTTTTTTTATATTTTTTGTACAAATTATCTTTTTTGATAACATTTATAACTGGAGTGTTAAAGCTGTTAATCTACCGTATGCGTAATTTTGTACTATACTTTGAATCGATGATTATAATTTATATTACCTTGTACTTCGAAATTGATATACATACTCTTTCTTAAATTTTATTAAATTTTTGTAATATTTTGATTCTTTTGTTTTTTAGTATTAAGTACACAATTTTAATCACATGTCACTTTTTATATTATTCCCCTTAGTTCCTTTATTACATTAATTGTAACGCCTGATGCTTGATGAAGAAATTCATATCTGCGAGCCACTGCAACAAGATTTTAATAACCGCCTTTTCCGTAATTAAAATTACTTACCTTATTTGTAAACCGTCCACAAGAAGTGTTTTTATAAGAAAAATATGGTTTGGGATCAGTTGAGAATAGACTATACAAAAATGGGATCAATTAAGAATAAAATATAAATAAAGTGCCGTGGGATTAATAAGGAAGTAAAAGTGGGATCAATTAAGAATTTTCGAATTCGGGACAACTTTCGTGGGATCAATACGGAACAACCCTTCAATTCTGCTCTCTTTTTTTCATTATAGATCATATAGTACCTACTATTTTTTATATTTGAGACTACTACATTTATTGGGATGATTGCTAACCAAACATAGAAGAAGAAAGAAAGTAGTCGAAAGTAAATTTTCCGTTTACCAAAGTAGGAGACAAAGACCAATAATATAATTAGACTATCATTAAAAGACAACTCTAATAATTATGCTATAAGTACATTCTTAGTAAAGCTGTGTATGCCATCGGAAAAACTTAGTACCTACCTGGTCTGCAAGACTTATTTTTTTTTATTTATTAATACTTCCTGCAAATACTTGCAAAAGGCGGACTTAATACTGTAGGCATTTTCTTCCAGTCAACCTTTGGGTGACGCAGAACTGTGTGTGGCAGGTGTATATTTAACTGTCATAAGATACAGGAATTTAAAAAAAATGTATTACATACATATGCCTACATAAATGTAATCGATATACATACACATATAGTAAATATGTATATGTATTTATATATACATACATATATAAATACAAATACATAAATGGTAAAGACACTTGTAAAATGTTATTCTGATGATTCCGCCAATAACGGTGAACGTTAAGCCTTAAGCCTAGCCAGGTGAGACCTTTGACTCCGGCCAACGCTCGTGTGACTAAACACTGTGTACTTTTCAATAGCACAGATTTGACATTTCATCTTAAAGATTTTATTTAGACGTAAAAACCGCCTCAGCCGCATTTAAATCTGTTTATTTTGCACTTTACTTCTAAGTTGTCTAGACTTGCAAGATTTATGTTGTTGTTGTATAAAAAATTGTATCCCTCAATTTTCAATTTTCAGGTAGAAGGTAACATCAATGAATTCCTGTCGAAATCGAATCAATCTTGCAATGTTCCAAAAATGTCTACTCAAATACAAATACGAAATCGATCGGTCATTCGACTAAACAGTGTCGCGTCACTGATAACATCGGAGATTACTCAAAAGGGACCTTTTTTATGCCGATGATTCGGTTCAAGAGTCGGCACTGGGTTGATCAAATTTAACTGTAAGGGGACGAGGGAGGAATTCAAACACTGTACGTTGAATTTCCTTTTTTCTTCTTAGCAATGTCATTATATTAAAGATAAAACAGATTAACATTTTGATTGATATGTTAAACAAGAGAGGACTATTTTTCATCTGTCTCAGGCGCCGGACAGTGAACATGTTCTGGCCTCCATGCCAGGGGGACTGGCAACACTTTGTACTGACGTACACCGGATTTTTGACTAACTATTAATTCAACTGCTAAACTAATTGACCTTAAGTGGTACCTATAATTATTAGTTGTCTGTTTTAAAAACTGCCTGTTGTATCAAATCATGTGGCAACAATACCACAGTCAAAACATACTTGTGGTGTTCGTCTGGTTCTATTTATTTATATTGACTTACGTGGCGGTATTTGTGGGTATTTTATTACGTACAAGAACACAAAATAATGTCTGAGCGGAAGCGAAAAGTTTGTTTCATAATGCTGTTGTTCAATGTAAAAGTGTTTGATTAAGAATATATTTCTTTTGTTTTCAACGCACTTTTGTGTACTCTGCAGAATATTAATGTCCGCACCACGGGTATCATTGCTTTCACTATTTTGCTTCCAACTTGTTGTAATATAACATTTAATAACAAACACTTTTCAGTGTTACTGTTTTTGATAGTTTATATGTAAATTTTTATGGGACATTGTTCCAAATAATAAAACGTATCTGAGCGAGAGAGCGGAAATAATAATATTTTTGTAGAAATGAAAATTCAGAGTAATAAAAGTCAATTAAAAAGTTTGTGAGCGAAGAAAACTTCAGTTTTATACGTTAATCCGGATGACGTTTAGGACACTCTTAGTTTTATGAAAATATATTTTTTAACAGGCATATTATAAGCAACAAAAGAGTTTACTGAAGTTTTAAGTGGGGGTCATTGTCGACATATTTTGATGTAGGGCTACTAATAAAAATCTTTTTAACAAAAAATAAACCGACGAAAATAACTAAAAAGCAAAAAATAAATAAAGTCTAAGTCTTAAGTATTGAGCTTATTTACATAAACTACCAAATTTAAATAAACTAAATTTGAGTCGGCGCCAAATAATAAAATGATAAATTACCTACGTAGAGCCCACGTAGGTACAAATAAAATTTTGATAATTAATCAGTTTGTTGTTGGGGGCCGACTCGAAATTAGTTTATTTAAAATTTGATAGTTTATATAAATAAGCTCAATACTTAAGACTTAAACTTAATTTATTTTTTGCTTTTTACTTCTTTTCGTCGGTTTATTTTTTAGTTAAAAAGATTTTTATTTTATGGTTTTTTTTCATCATCAGCTCAGCTACATGATGTGGTGATTTCCAAAGGCAAATAAATAAATAAACCTGATAAAGTAATGAAAAGTAAACAGAAACACTATTCGTTCCTACAATTTTCGAGGGTTTCTCTCAATTTTATCAGGATCCCATCATCAGATCCTGACTTCCTTGACATGGGACCACCCTTGAGGTATACCCTATCCAACAAAAAAGAATAAGGCTGAAGAACATACATAAAAAAAAAACAAAATAGATATATATACGGTCGAATTGAGAACCTCCTTTTTTTTCGTCGGTTAAAAATAGTTAAAAAGCTTACTGAATCAGAAAACTCTTTTTAGTGTTATAATATTTATAGACATTAAAAGTTTGCTGCCATTAACAGTTACTTCGATTTATTATTGCAAAAGCTATGTTCAACTGTACAATGCAATGCTGTACTCGTTTCACTGCAACACCTACTTTTCAAGGTTGTTTATTGCCCTCTTGTGTTCTTTATAAAAAATTAAAGGATTCTCAAGATTCGAAATGGATATTACTGGCAAAGGTGGCAAAGGTAGAAATGACGCCATTTTACTTAAGTATTTTTAAAAGAAAGATCATTAGCGAAAAGCTTCTGAACTTTTTAGTTTAAGGCATTAGGAATGTTGTGGGTTCAAATCCCACACGGGACAAAAATTAGTATGGTCCACAAATAGTTGTCCCGAGTCTGGGTGATCTTTGTGTCCGTTGTTTGAATGTTTGGGAAGCACCATGCAACACAGGAATATTCCTAATGCGGGAGTTGTCTTTTACGAACAAAAAAAATATCAATAAAAAAAGCATTAAAATCCATTCAAAATAGCTGGATTCCGTAATTTTTTATTTATAAAGCCTAATTGCACTGGACTATTAAAGAAGTTAGTATTGGCTAAAAGTATTTAATGTGTTTGAGAATTGATAAAGCAAATAGATCGAAGGACAGGTCAAGGAAAAATTTAAGATAGTGTAACGTTGTATTAAGATACGTCCTTACAATTAACGTGTACAGAGCTAACTAATCTAAATTATGGTACACATAGCGCGCTTACGCATCCCTAAACGGCGCTGTTATAAAACTGGTTTCGTTGTTCGGTCCGTTCGGGCGGTGTCATTTTTTCTGTGTGACAGACTCAGAGAGCTTTCTAACGCTTATACGCACACCCGTGTCCTCCGTGTACTAATAATAAATATTTAAAGTGCCGTGCTATTGATCCCTCTCGGGATCACGACGTATCCTACAGGATCGCCACTACATTGCGGTTCCTGCTTGGGGGCGAACAAGCCTGAAACACCTTGCGCTAATTGCTAACAGCAGGACGAGCTAGCAACAGTGGATCCCTGGACGTCTCGCCGATTCCAGTCAGGCCAGTGCCCTTACTGTTATTCTTTAAATCTTCTCACCGAAGCCGCGGAAACAAGATTATTATAAGGTTTATACAAAAGTACTTTTTATTATTGACCCACCTACCTACATCTGTGGACTAGAAAGGGTTCTTTACTAGCCCCGGTCGCAGTGGCGCCTCACGTGGTTAATCTTGTTTCCAAGGATTAGGGTATTGTCGCTCGGTAGTTCTCAGCGCGGATTTTGAAAAATAAATTGTAAACGAGGAGGTGATTCGTGTTGCGAACCGGTACGTATAACCTTTAGTGAGTAAGTAGGTACTTACTTACTACATATTATTGTTATACTATCTTTTTATTGATTCAATCACTGTGCTAACTGTTGCGTAATAATCTATTGTATCTTCAGTGTTAGTGAAGAATCATAAATAAATAATTCAATAAATATTATTATATAATAATTTAATAAGTGTTTATAGCTAAAAAAAAAAAAAAAAAAAAATACATGTAAATTTTTGTACGTAATAGTTCGCACCTATGTAAGTACTTGATTTTGCACCGTTATGAACCAAATCGTAAGTATATCGTAGTGCTATTGTAAAGGACAGATTTTATGCTTGTATATACCTACCTCCATTTTTGTATTTCTGTATTGATTAGCGGTTAACAGTAATTGATACGGTTGTAGTAATTTAGATTTATATTTGCGTACCTTGCTATTGTATTATACTGCTTAAATATCTACATAGGCATTTTATTGTTAATAATTACAATGGGAACTTATCCGATTAAATACTTTTTGCTTAATAAGCAAGAATTAACTTATGAAGTCATGATTAGAGGCGATGAACCGGCGGCAAACGTTTTGGGGTTACGTAAGCAAATAACTAAACTTACATCATTAATACCCAATGATGACATATTTGAGTCGGGAATCGAACCTGCAATCGATTGTGAAGGTATCCTGAGTTCCTTATCCGAGCTCTCTAGTCGTATCGGAGCACTAACTGCTAAATATGATTTTAATTCTTTTGAGCGAGCTAAAGCTTTACATAATCACATCTACCACCGCTTGAGGAGAATGGAGTGCTCCGAGCCTGCCTTTCAACAGAAAATTAATTCCTTAAGTACCGAGTTTGGAACACTTTCAAAAAAACTAACTAACTTACAGAAAAATGTGCCTGCTCAGGGTAAGACATTCGAACCGGCCGGTGCACAGTCGGCACAGTCGCTTCCATTATTCGATGGTTCACAGAGCGTTGTATCGGTGCAGTGCGAACATACACAAACAAAGGACTTATCAAAGTTGAGTTATGACGGAAGCGGTTGTGTACGTGCGTTTGTACAGAGAATGAAGGAATATCAAACCGTAAGGAATTTACCCTCTAGTAAACTATTAATGTACGCATCAGAGATTTTTACAGGTAATGCACTCCATTGGTACCGTAGTGTACGTGATACTGTTAATTCTTGGGACGAATTAGTAGAACAACTTGTAGCCGATTTTAGTCCTTTTGACTACGACTACCGACTTATGTCGGAAATTCGAAATAGAACACAAGGTGAACGCGAGACTATTATTATATATTTGGCAGTAATGTCAGAGCTTTTTTCCCGCCTTTCCACACCAATAACGGAACAAGAAAAACTCAATATTTTATTGCACAATATACGGCCTTGCTATGCGACTGTACTAGCTTCTTGTATCACAGATATAGACACAATTGCAATACTCCGTAAGCTATGTTTGAGTTATGAAAAAGTTCAATGTTTCTCTTCAAGGTTCCACGAACCCCCCAAGACATCTAGTAGGACTCTTGCACCAGATTTAGCCTATATAGAACCAAAGAACAATAGTTATAGCAGCACTCACTACACTAATAAACAATACCCTACTAATTTTAATAATATTCAAAACTACAAGACCTCTAATAATGTTTCTATTTCTGCTGTTGATGCGAAACCGGGCACGTCAAGCGCCAAACCTGTTTTTTGTCCCCGGTGCCGCACTAACGATCATTCACTCCGTCAATGTAAACAAACTCGCTTTCCGCTTTGTTTTAAGTGCGGTCAAAAAGATTTTATTTACCCCAATTGTCCCAATTGTCAACAAGTGCAGACAAAAAACTAAGTTACGAAGATTGTTGCAGGACAGGTTGTGGGGAAAACAAAAAGTTTAATAACTTTGATAAGGAAGACTGGCTAAACTGGTTAGCTACTATTAAAATGTACTTCTCCAGTTACTGTGTTGCATCAATCTTCGATAAAAAGCCTAGTAGAGATGTGCGCCCTTACGTTACAGTAAAAATAGGTGATGTACCTCTTTGTGGATTGCTAGACTCAGGGTCAGCAGTCACTATTTTAGGTAACAATTCCCATGTAAATTTAATAGCTTCGTCCGGGTTTTCTGTTAAAAAATGTGATAGTTCTCAATCATTTATTACGGCTGGTGGTCATAGACTGCCCACTGTTGGTTATATAAACCTACCTATATATTTTGAAAACCAGTTGCACGTTCTTAAAGCTTACATTATTCCTTCCGTTACTTCCCCACTTATTTTAGGCATTGATTTTTGGAAACTCTTTCGCTTGCTCCCTAAGTTTTCTAATTCTATTTCCCTGTCTAATGCGGAAGTGCAGGCTGTTGCTACTGCCGAGCCTGCCTTACTCTCTTACAGTGAACTAAATGGTACTCAGAGGAAGGCTGTTAATGATGCTATTGAAAAATTTAGATCTATATCATATGAAAAAATAGGTCTGGGACGCACTCAATTGGTAGAACACCATATCGATACTGAGGACTCACCGCCTATCCGCCAGCGATACTATAGACTACCACCAGAAAAATTACGCGTCATCATAGAGGAACTGGATGAAATGTTGCGACTCGGCGTAGTCGAAGCCTGCGAGAGTCCGTGGTCTTCACCAGTATTACTCACCCCCAAAAAAGATGGCAAGTTGAGGTTTTGCTTGGACAGCCGTAAACTAAATTCGGTTACCCGCAAAGATGCTTATAAACTTCCATATGTATCAGAAATTCTGGATAACCTGAAAGACGCCAAATATCTGAGTAGTATAGATCTGTCTAAAGCTTTTTGGCAAACTCCCATAGCCGAAGGGGATCGTGATAAAACTGCATTTTATGTTCCCACTCGCGGCACGTTCAGATTCGTGACTATGCCTTTTGGGCTGACCAACGCTCCCGCTACCCAGCAGAGATTGGTAGATCACCTTTTTGGCGGACCAGAATTCGAGAATTCTGTTTTTTGTTTCCTTGATGACATCATTCTAATATCACCAGATGATTTTGAAGGACATATTTCCTTACTAACAAAAGTTTACGAAAAACTAAAATACGCTAATTTAACCATAAATATTGAAAAGTCAATGTTTTTCAGGACCGAGTTAAAATACTTAGGATACGTAGTTAACGCTAGTGGATTACAAGTAGACCCTAGCAAAGTTGAAGCAATCACTAACTTTCCTACCCCTACTAGTAAGAAAGAAGTTAAAAGATTTCTTGGTACCGCATCCTGGTATAGGAGATTCGTACCAAACTTTAGTTCTATCGCTGGTCCCCTAAATAAACTCACATCAACGAGTAAGAAGGCGGCTCCATTTAGTTGGTCTAAAGAAGCTGATGAAGCATTTAATAAATTAAAAGAATGTCTGATATCTGCACCGATTTTGTCCTGCCCAGACTATAATAAACCGTTTCAAGTTCATACAGATGCGAGTGACTATGGAGTTGGAGCATTACTCACTCAAGTCAAAGGTGGTGTGGAGCTTCCTGTTGCCTACATGAGCAAATCACTGAGTGCGGCAGAACGAAACTATAGTATTACCGAACGAGAAGCCTTAGCTGTTTTAATGGCTGTGGAACATTGGCGTTGTTACCTAGACAACGGTACCAAGTTCACTGTATACACAGACCATGCAGCCCTAAAATGGTTCCTTAATTTGAGTAACCCTACTGGACGTCTAGCTAGATGGGGAGTGCGTCTGTCAGCTTTTAATTTTGAGGTTTTGCATCGCCGTGGTGCTGATAACATTATTCCGGATACATTGTCTCGTGCTTGTCCCATATCTACCATCCACAGCAATATTCCCACTCAAACTTCCGATGAATGGTATTTGCGAATCTATAACGGCTGTCAGGTATCCCCCACATCTTATCCTAACTACTTTATAAAGAACAAGAAACTATATAGGCTCATGAAAAGTAGGTGCTCCTTGCACAAAGAGTTTGAATGGAAGGAAGTCATACCTCTCGAACTTCGACAATTAACGATAAAAGAGAACCACTGTGAACCTACAGCTGGACATTTTGGAGTATTTAAGACTTATAGAAAATTAGCCCTCAGATATTTTTGGCCAAAAATGCACACAGACGTCATAAAATTTATTTCAGCATGTGATTCCTGTACAGCCCATAAGCATCAGAACCATCCACCCTTGGGAGAAATGGGCCGCCCTAAGGTATGCTCTAGACCCTTTCAAACTATAAGCGTTGACCTAGTTGGGCCTCTACCCCCAACAAGGAAACAAAACTCTTACATTTTCGTGGTCACATGTTGTTTCAGCAAATATTGTCTACTGTTCCCCATCAAACGTGCTACCGCTGAGATAGTTACTAGGCTTTTAGAAGAAAACGTCTTTCTAGTCCATGGTATACCATCAACCATTATCTTAGATAACGGAAAACAATTTGTCAGTGCAACTTTAAAAAACATGCTCACTAAATATAAAATACCTAACCTACATTTTACTCCAAAGTACTCACCACACGTGAATACTGTGGAAAGATATAATAAAACAATAGTCACTGCGATATCAACTTTTATCGAAAACGACCATCGCGCGTGGGATATTTTGCTACCCCAAATACAGTTCGCAATAAATACCGCGGTCAACGAAGTTACTAATTACAGTCCGTCCTTTCTTGTGTACGGCCGCGAGTTGGTTACATGTGGTTCGCACTACATTGATGCCGAATCTGATGATATTATTTATCAACCTCGAGATGCATATGCCGAAAACTTGGGATGTTTGTCCAGTATTTTTGATAAGGTGCAATCCCTTCTCCTACAAGCACACTCCCGTAACTGTCAAAGCTACAATCTACGTAGACGGCCCGCGGAATTTAGCATAGGTGACATGGTTTGGAAACGAACATTTTATAAAAGTGATGGGGATAAGCGGTTTAGTAAGAAGCTGGCACCAAAATTCGTTAAGTGTCGTATTACTGCAAAAATGTCTCCCCTTGTATACGAGTTATCCGACCTTTCAGGTAATTCTCTTGGTAACTGGCATATCAAAGACTTAAAGCTTAATAGTTATGTGGAGCGGTAGCTCTTAGACGGATTTTACTGTCAGCTTCACGCAAAATCCTTTTCTTGGCAGCGGGGTACTGTAACGTTGTATTAAGATACGTCCTTACAATTAACGTGTACAGAGCTAACTAATCTAAATTATGGTACACATAGCGCGCTTACGCATCCCTAAACGGCGCTGTTATAAAACTGGTTTCGTTGTTCGGTCCGTTCGGGCGGTGTCATTTTTTCTGTGTGACAGACTCAGAGAGCTTTCTAACGCTTATACGCACACCCGTGTCCTCCGTGTACTAATAATAAATATTTAAAGTGCCGTGCTATTGATCCCTCTCGGGATCACGACGTATCCTACAGGATCGCCACTACATTGCGGTTCCTGCTTGGGGGCGAACAAGCCTGAAACACCTTGCGCTAATTGCTAACAGCAGGACGAGCTAGCAACAGTGGATCCCTGGACGTCTCGCCGATTCCAGTCAGGCCAGTGCCCTTACTGTTATTCTTTAAATCTTCTCACCGAAGCCGCGGAAACAAGATTATTATAAGGTTTATACAAAAGTACTTTTTATTATTGACCCACCTACCTACATCTGTGGACTAGAAAGGGTTCTTTACTAGCCCCGGTCACAATAGCTAACCTTGTGAATATATATTTTTGCTTCTCGTTATCATAATCTGGTAAGTAAGTACATATTTAGTAAGTATTACACATCGCTATCGATCCTAACTAAGCATAGCTTAGTACTACCGTGTTCTAGAACACGGATAAACATTCATATATCGGATTGCCTATCGTGATACTGTAATGATTCGCTATTTTGCTTCGTTGATGACATCGGCATCGGCATTTTGTGCTTATGTAATTACCATCAAAATAAATATGAAGTATACGATATTCAGTAATACGACTTTTCACTGAGTTACATGTAATAATTAAATAAAATTTAATTACATAACTAGATGCCCGGTCTGTCATCTCAAAGTGGCACCAGTTTGAAACAGTATAAATATACTTATTCGACTCGCAGTGCGTTTGACAGGTGTAGTACGTAAATACATTTTATGCTGCCGCTAATTTAATCAAAAATGGCGTCAAAAAAATTCAATCTCTATAAAATTCATAAACTTTTTTTATTAATTATAATTTAACAGATAACAGAGAAGCCACCATTTTTGTCACCAGTGGTTTTTGTTCCCATTATAATTAGATATAATCCCCCATTGCTAATTAAGCAAAGAGTTTAAATTAAATTTTTAATCTATCTTTAAATTTTTAAATAATCTTTAAATTAAAGGGATGGTACTTATTCAAATTCATGTTTTATAAGTGTTCGTCAGAATTATTTTATGAATATCCTGAAATTATTTTTATACTGTTTGTAGGTTTCCCAGACATATAATACTCGCGGATCGATGGATAGGGATAGTAAGGCTGAGTAGAAATGAGTCTTAGTGGAAACCAAACATGTGGACGTGTATTTGTTCTGATCATTTTGCAAAAAAATGTTTTGTAAATCTAATTAGTTTTTTAAATCGCTAATAATGAATACCACTCATGAAAGTTTTTATTCTGAATACATTAATATAATACATAGAAACACCCGGAATGCAAATAGATGCAATCGTACACACAAATATTGGCTTTAAATGCGAATCGAACCCCCAAACCCTAACTTTGCAGTCCTATGTACGACAGCGTCACGTAATTATAGTTCTCCTTCTAGTAAGTTGCTATCCAGTTGATGTGTACTACCTTTTATTTGTTTACCAGTATCTCGTAATGCTCAGTGTTTGTAGTAGTGCCAAGGACTCCTATGTTAATATTGACATGCTGCTAAGACTAACATACTAATATCGCCTTTATTGTCTCCGTTCTTTCTTTGTTATTTCTTTTGAACAATTTGCTCTCGTGTATTGTTGGATTTGTGTATATTTACTTGTGCTACAATAATGTTTATTACTAGTATTGTACTTATAAGACTAATCAAATAAACTAAATAAATATAAAATAAAAACATCTGTAGTAATATTAAATAAAATAAGTCTGTAGTAAGTAAGCTTAATAAAATAACTGTGATAAATTTGGTGTCCAATGCGCTAACTTCACATTCTCCTAGTTCGATTTGAACAAACATTTGTTTTATTCGATATCTGGTTTCCTAAAGAAAGTTACAGACGTGGTGTCTATAACTATGCCATGACCTATTAGAACAGAGCAAATACAAACACAGTGAACACAGTTGCTTAGTCTGTCATAAAATTATTTAAAAAACATACGTTAGGGACAGTTAGATAATAATCACAATGTAGAAGAGTCCGGAAGATAACAAGATTTGTTATATATTATGCTACTTCAAAATAATTTAGGATTTAACTATCTACACTAGGAACATATTAATGCAAGTGTTCTTTTAAAACATACTATTTCGTTTCTATCTTCAACTCCAGTTAAGGCTTAGGTTTTCCTATTTCAATATCAAGTGAAATGGCAAAAAATAATGCTATTGAGGTGAACATTTTTTCCATTTAGACCATTCAGATTTGGGTGGGAATGGCGATCATGGGATATAAGCCTCCACAATCGTTTGCAATGTATCCCTTCTCTTAGATCATTAATATTCTTTAATCATATATTCATATATTCATAATCAAATATTCATAAATCTAGATGGAGTGTAGCACTACAAAAGAACAACAGCTTATTATAAACGGGTCAACTTTATTATGCTGGTGTGCGTGACAATTACGTTTTACACTCGCGAAACGTCACCCTAAATTAACCCTAACTTACTAGTGTGTGTGTGCATAATGATACAAGTTGATAATGGCTTATTTAATTATTTAGCTTGAACTGATATGAAATAATAGTACATACTGATGAAAAGTTTCCGTTGTTTTAGATCGACCTTTGTAATTTCTGCACACTTTTAGCTCACAAACTGTCATTGCAAACAATGCAATTCCGGGCGTATTTAGTGACAGCGCAACTGACATCTGACACTGAGCGCGGGAAAGGTACTTATAGACCAATTGGACTATAATTTTTAGACGCTCTCAATAGCAACAGCTTTCACAACTTTGACAGTCCATCTAGACATTATTAATAACATAAGCCCCCTCCATTGATCTGGAAGGGAAGTATGAAAAATCTCGAAAAATATCTCTTCAGATCTTTCAATGTAAAAATAATTTTGTATTTTCTTACGTAACAGCAGTTTCACTTTATTGTGGTCTTCATTATTTAGATATAATCTTAATTAGTTCGCTCTCCTTGGTATTAAGTTAAGCAGATAGAAATGAGTGTCTTCTAAACTTTTTTATTTGTGGAGTCTGCCAGGAAGGTCGACGGCCTTGGCCCACATATTAAGTATCTTCATGCGTCTCGTCTAGGGGCTAGAATGAGACTTTTTAATTAGTTTTAAAATAATGAAAGGTAGGAAGGAACAGGAGATCTTGTTAAACTTTAATGCGACGATAACTGAAAGAAAAACGTAATGGTTTTCCTTTTTCATTAGATAAGATAAAGAAAGATACGGCGGCATGCGATGGCTCCTTTGTTGAATTATTATTATTTTTTATTTTCCCTTAGGGCGTTATTACTCTGTTCCGCTTTTTAATTTTTGAGGGATTATTATAGTTTATTTTTTACTGGTATCATTTTCATTCGGGCTTATTGTAATTAAGATTTTTTCCGTTATATAAAACATCATATCCACAAATCTGAATTTTCGTTTATACATATGTATGAATTGTTGTACTATAGATACATATATTTATATTCTTTGTTGTATCATAGCTGACAATACATTATTCCAATCTACATTATTCAATATTTTTGTGAAAATGCAATGGATTGACTGACTAGTTTTGACGAAGGAAAGAGATTTGTTAGATGAAACAACTCCCTGTGTGGAAACCGACCGAGACCCGCAAACGTAAACACAACTACGTATACGAGTATGTATATCGACAATCCGAAAAGATAGCTTTGATGGACTGAATGCGGAATGCGGAGGATCAGGTGTTGTGGTGTATATTGAGAGGGGTCTATGACTATGCTATAAAATATTTATTGTGGTAATCAATTCAGTCTGGCTTTTGCATTTTTTGTGAACAAGTTATAGCTTCTTGGTTACGGAATCAGCTAAAGGTCAACGGTGGTTTCATGCCAATTAGAAACAAATGTAATGTATGTAATTATGCAAAGTATTATCACTACATATTATAAAACAAAGTCCCCTACCGTGCCTGTCTGTCTGTCTGTTCGCGATAAACTGAAAAACTACTAAACGGATTTTCATGCGGTTTTTTACTAATAGACAGAGTGATTCATGAGGTAGGTTTAAGTGTATAATTTGTACCCATGCGAAGCCGGGGCGGGTTGCTAGTTATCGTTAATCAGGTTTATTTGAACTGATTTTGTCTTTTTAAATAGTTAATAGTATCAATGAGGCTATACAAAGGGATACCTAGTTTCATAGTAAGACTTGCCTGTTGGTCTAGTGGTTAGTGACCCTGACTGCTGTTTGATTTCCACCTAAGACAAATAAATGTGTGATGAGCACGATAATTTTTTCCGTGTCTGGGTGTAATTTATCTATAATATGTATGTATTTAGAAATTTATAAGTATGTTTATCAGCAATCTGGTTAACATAGTACAGGCTCTGCCTAGTTTGGGATATCAGACAGCCGCGAGTGAGATGTGTGAAGTTATTATTATATATAAATTTTTAAAGCAGTGTGAAAGTTGCTATTTGTACATTCTGTAGGTGTTACGTTTTTCTTTTCAACTGCAAGCAAAGCGGGATCCTATACATACTATGCTACAGATAGTTCCTCTTTCCTTTCCGCAAATGCATATATTTATTTGCGGAAATTAAACGTACACTGGGCGACGGAATCTGGTGTACATGAGTTGAATATTAATTAGTTCCGAGTTTAATTGACCTATAAATGAAAAATAAGTGTCTATGTAATAAGGAAGTAGATGTAACATGATTTAATATTGCAATATCGACATTGCCTTTTGTTTAGATACAAATATGAGCTTCAAGGATTGATTGATTGCAGAGACATTCTTGTCTTAGCTTTAGGATAAATTTTTATTTCTAATGTGTGTCCCATCGATGGTTAAACAAGCTGTATTCTGATCATTTCTTATAAAGTAAATTAAGAAATTAGTTATTACAACACTTAGTATCATCCTTTTGAACTAAAACGGACAGGACACTCTTCTTATCAGTTGAAAAGACAGTGCTACGATAGTCAAACCGACTAACGTCCCAACTCATTTTTACTTCCTTAATTACCAACCTGACAATATTTTTCATTATCTAAAGATTACTAGCAAGTGAAATACAATATTATGGTGTATTTCAACAAGTAAGTAGTGTGTGAAAGTTTATACTTACTGCTGATTATAGTATAGAGTTATTATTCTTTGCCACCTCAGTAGTACAAAATAATGTATACACCTTTTATGATTTTATAAAAAAAACTCGTAACCAAAAACCACTTAACTCGGTTAACTTACTGTTCACTTTTTCAACCTAACGACACAGATAACACGGTTTATGGCAGTTTCTTCCGATGCGTTCCGCTCCCACCTGAACGACGCTTGCTGCTAATATTAGCTGAATATAACCTTATCTTAGAGGCTTTAGAGATATAATTGTGTTGCAGATTATTATGAATATTTGCTAAAGGTTTTATACTGATGCTATAACATTCGTTTCACCTGTCAACTGGACTAATTACTTTATCAGCCAAAGATTAAAAAAAAACAGCACTAATGGAAACTTTGGTAACGTCAATTATTTGCTTAAGAGAGTTTATCTTTTTATTTTTTTTTTAATTTGATCGACTCAGGTAAGTCCAAAAATCAATGTTTTTTTAATACGTTCCATAGAATACGTCACACTATCTTATGCATAGGCATAAGAGAGAAAAACCATAGGATCAAATAAGAAAAAAACACATGACAATTTTTACAAAAGATAGTAGTGTAGCGTTTTATGAATTCGAGCATCACAAAGTAAACTGTATGTGTTGTTACTGTTTTGTCTCCACCGACAGTGGGGAAAAACTGGAAAAATACGATGCATCTGGCAATGATAAAGTGACGATTCACAATATGACACACGTAGTAGCAATTTTAGTCACGCACGAAAAGATCTTGTCTTGTTGAATTTATGAACAGTAAGTACATGGGCGACCTAGCTTTGCGTGGCTTTTTTGTATAAAGTGTAGCTGTATGTTCCGGGAAAGACATCTTTATAGAAAAATTAAAAAAGACAACTTTATTACAAAATTTGATCCAAATCGTTAGAGCCGTTACCTAGATACAGTAAATAATAAAGTTATAGTAGTGACTAAAAATAGTTAAAGTAACTAAGTAAAATTCAGCATCCTTTGGGAGCTTCGCGAATTGCAGCGACAATAATGATATTCTCACCGTGAATTGAGTATGAGTATGAACATTAAATTAGTCAATCGATTATTCTTATATCTCTTTCTGTAGTATTTATTGACGCCCTTTAGTGTTATAAAAAAATTCTTTATCTATTCTATACTAGCAACACGGGGCGGCTTCGTACGGGTAGTAGAAATATCTTCAACAATCGTCATCATATTTAAACCAATTTACATAAAACGTTAAGAAATATATAGCTAAACACTCCTCATGAATCACTCTGTCTATTTGTGAAAACCGCATAAAAATCCGTTCAATAGTTTTTCAGTTTATCGAACAGACAGACGTGGCGGGGGCTTTGTTTTATAATATGTAGTGTTGATAAGCTATCCGTCCATGTTAAAGAGTAGTGATATAAAAACTACCTTGGATCGTCTTGTTATTCGTCATCGTTACTGGTAGACCGCTATTACAGTGTCTCTCATAAGCAGCCAGCTTTGTTTAGCTGTTATAACTTTTACTTTCGTACATCTTATAAGCTGGTGGAGTTTTCAACGATTCTTTGGATTTACAAGGTTCTTTATTACTTTATTCTATACTTATATTCGAGTGCCTAGTGCGGATTTTTTTGTTAAAATCGACATTTAAGAAGTACAGAAATGATGGTAGATTATCTTAAGATCGTGCTGTTTCAAATCTGTGCAAATTGTAGTTGACTTTAACGTCAATGAGTTTGTGATAAAATCCGCAGCAATCCTGTCATGTTTTTTTTGCGTAAAAATCCAATATTGATATCGAAACTTAGTCGAACAGAACAAGGCTATCTTGAATTGAGATCGTTTTTGTTCGACTACGCTAATACTGTTAACAAGACATGAAGGTGGTGCCAAATAACAATAAGAATGCGTATGAGAGGAAAATATATTCTGGACTTTTTATCAAACAATTCCCTTGTATTATTGTATTGGTAGAGATTTTTTTTACTGTAGCGGACGACAACACGATGAATTATCTAACTGAAAAGGTCCTTCGCTAACAACTACAGACTATGCGTCACTTACACATTGAAGGTAAAAGTCGTTACTAGTGATGTAATGTCGACTAATCGACTGTTTTATAATTTATTTATTTGTAGATTCAACAAAAATTAATAAATTACTATTAGGTTAGGACACTTTGTTTCAACAGAAAATTTAATAGTGTAGACGCTGCAAGAAATTTAAATTTACCGTAAGTATACTTTAAGTTTTAAATGCTACAAAAAATATTGGTTGTCTGTAAAGTCTCGGTTTACGGACGATAATTTTACGTAATAACGTCATAAGAAAACAGTGGAAGAGAGATAGATGCGTCACAAGCCGAACGCTTAGGCGGATCGTGCTTCTCTATCGCTTGTTCCGCGTTCTCGCTTGCACGTTCGATACAGGCGGAACGCGACAGTGAGTCATGCTTTTTTGTGCATGCAGCCGGCGTTCATCGATTTATAAGACGTTATCACGTCAAAAAAAATAACTAAATGCAAATATTTTGTTTTGTGTTATTGCTTTTATTTTTTGGTGTTCTGTAGTTGTGCATGATAATGTACGTAACTTAGGTTAGTTAATTCTAGCAAAATATAGGTACCGCTTTTTACGGCCCAAGCTCAAGTACCTATTCGTTTGTGTTATTTACAGTACTTTTAACAAGGTTTTCAACAAACATGGTCTTCAATACGACACAGTAAAGTAAGGACTAAAATTTATATTTTCCTTATTGATTTCCCTAGTTAAAATTTGACAGTATTAACAAGTTATATTTTTAACTGATTTAGTCGATAATAATATTACTGTGTGACATCACTAGCGGTCATTGTTGGCAGGCAGGACATTTTGTCCTCTCAAGCCAGCTCGTTAGGTTTAATGGCCAAGGCTGCCATGGTAACGACTAACAACGTCGTATGTTACCGCCTGCTATTTTTACTGGACAAAGCCACGAAATATCTTCGCCTTTATCATTGAAATGTGAGTCTGAATTATACTATATTATGGGGTAGTAAAGGAATGGAAAGAAAATAACACTGATTGTACTAATTGGTTTTATGTATTTTTTGTTTTTTTTGTAGAGTAATATTTTTCCAGTTTATCAGTACCTTAGTAAAGTAAGGATAGATTAAGGTTTAAGTTAAATTTAAATGTCTTTTGTGATATATTCTATTTTTAAACTAATTTTGGTTTAGGGCATAAACAATAATAAAAAACCAGCCAAGTGCGAGTCGGACTCGCGCACCGAGGGTTCCGTAAAACATTTTTATTATATGATGTAACTAAAAATTTACGGTTTTCGCTATTTTTCCTTTATTTGTGCTATAAGACGTTGCTTCGTACCAAATTTCAAGATTCTGAGTTCACGGGAAGTACCCTGTAGGTTTTGATTCCCTTGCGAGTGTTGAAAATTTGCGGAAATTTGCGGCACAAACGGCTGTATCTTTTGATGGCGTTGGCTTAGAAGTTTTATTTTTTTACAGCTTCAAGGGACAGTAAACTTGAGTATTTGATATAAATTCCAGTTTGATACCTCCACGCGTTTCTGAGAAAAAGGGTCTTGACAGACAGACAGACGGATGGACAACAAAGTGATCCTATAAGAGTTCCGTTTTTTTCCTTTCGAGGTACGGAACCCTAAAAAGAAATCTATTTTTATATACTAAGTGGGAAAATAGTTGCGTTAACTTAACTGATGAATGCACAAACTATAGGAGAGTGCCATGTGAGGTAGTGGGCTATCTCACCTGGCACTCTATAAATTCCCAATTCAAAATCTTGGGGCACCTGTGTGAAAGCAGACTCTGTGACACATCTACCTAACCCTAAGCGAAAGACAAGCGTGATGTATTATTTTGTGTAAACAAACAAAATAATAAACACTTCTTAAAAGCTATTAATTTACCGTAACTTAGAACAAGTTATAATTATCGTAACAATTAAAACTGTGCTTTTCAAGGGAAGTCTTCCGTGGAACTTGATAGCACTCCAGTGCCAAAGTTCTGGAAATTCATGAGTAGGTTAATTCCGTTTATACTGGTTGACCTGATACTTGTCGAGGAACACACTGCAACGTCGGGAAAGTTCATGTTCAGTTTTCATGGAGAATATTTTACAAGAACTGGATTTCTTAATGGTTTTATATGATCCCCGCATAGAACAAACGTTACTATAATATACTGTTGGTAAGAATACACCTTACTACGATTAATGAGCTCAGGAAAAAGTCATATTTATGTGAACTAAGACTTACACAGAACAAATATTAAGCATTTAAACGGTTAATACACCTTGCTCTAAAAAATATAGAGAGCTGAAGTAGCTGACAACTTTGGATTTCACATGAGAAATAAAGTAAAAATGTTAGAAAAATAAAGTTCTCTGGGCGAATCCATGGAACCGGTTGTGTGTCACAGTCAGCAAAGAAAATTACAGATTAGATATTTTAAATAAGATGACGTAGTAATATAGGTAACTATTCATTATTAAATTCTCAATTAAGCTATTGGCTTAGGTATTTGTAGTGCGTTCCACGTCGGTACTTTTCTAGATAGGATTTGTACTACCAATACTCATGAGAATTGAATAGATTAATCTTTAATGAATTAATTAAGTACTATATAGCGACTGTAACATGTTTTCATATTATTATTTTGAGATATTATTTTCTACTCTTAGTTATTTACGTCAAATGATAATTGCCAATTGCCGCTTGTAATTATATTGAACAATGTTAAACGTAATATTATAATGATTGGCATGACTCTAGTTAAAAGATCCCGATGATATCATTCAACGGTATACAAATATGTTTTGTCATTTGTTTAGGTATGAATACAATGCTACCAGAGTTAAATCAGAGCAAGCTTGCATGTCCGTGTGTTGGTATAATACCCGAGTATGTGTTTAGACACACTAGCCAGCTTACCTGAGCTTAAGTTTGAACAACAGTGGCAATTATTCAACTTAACTTAAGCTTAGTTTCAAGTTTATGCGCCATTCCAGTCTATTACTGCTTTAGACGTTTAGTTTAAATATAGTGCAGGTTTAGTTTATTTTTACAGGTAGTCGTATTTTACTGTTGCTTAGAATAAAATTCAGTCTTATAAAACCTATGCCTTACATTTTTTTAACAAAAGTAATATAGGAAATTGTTGTAGGCTATGAAACGTCATATAGGAATAACAATGACGTGCATTCAATAATATTTCTATATCATCCTACGCGATGATATAGAAACCTTCGAAATAATTATAGTTCAGCTTATATGAAAAACTGAACAAAAATGCCGTAAACAATGGGAAATTCACACAGTGGCAGCTTAGCGTAATAATAAAAAAACATCTGTATTTGTCAAGCCAGCGGTCATTGTCATTGGATCGAGCGAGCGGTTGAGGTCGTATATATAAGCTGTAAGCGTTTTTATGTACCTACTGAGTATATTAGGAAAATTCCTTAATTTCAAATGCGGTTAAATATCTTAAAAAAATAAAATTAAAAGACTTAGAGTGCCTTACAATAGTGCTAAACATGATGTATATTATTTTTAATGAACTGGAAGGTCTTATAAAAAAGTAAAATATACTTCAATTCGTCTAATTCAGGTCACTTGAAAGTTTTAGTACCTATTTTTCCACCTATTTACCTATCTAATGTAAAAATATTAATGTAAAATTAGGCAAAGATATGGTACATATATATATATATATATATATATATATATATATATATATATATATATATATATACATATATATTTGTTTCTCTTTTTTTTAAACGTGGGTCACACATTACTATCCTTTTAACCCCTCCAGCTTAGTTAAGTGCTTGTGTTATGAGTGGGTTCACGTCGGTAGTGCACTGGGTGGGGTTTGAACCCAAAACCACTTGATAGCAGTCCGACGCCTTAGCCATTATTTTTAGATTAGCCTTAGCCACCTATCTACATACCAACTTTCATCTCAATCGGTTCAGTAGTTTTGGCGTGAAAGAGTAACAAACATCCATACATCCATACATCCATACATCCTCACAAACTTTCACGTTTATAATACTAGTAGGATGTAACGTACGAGTACACTTAAAAAATACTGTCAAGTTGGGAACTGAGTTGAATCCTTGTTTAAAGTTGTATACTTTACGCTGGTAAACTAAGTTTATGACTTCTATAGTTCTGAAACTAAATAACTGTCCAGAACTTAGCTTTATTTAACTTAAAGAAAAACCATATTACCCAATAACGTTTATAAATAGAAACGCTTGGTTCAGTTGAGCTGTGTAAATTCAGGTCACCTGACCTGTATTTTCTTAAGGCGGCAAAATTGTAAGCGGCACACGCCTATATAAGTATAAGTGAGGTAGATCTGATTTAATTTCCTGTGCTCCAACACCGCCACCTCGCTCGCAAGCGAGGAATCATCTAGAAGTCTCAAGTATTTTACGAATGTAGGTATACTTAAATTTATATGAAAATGATATTAAAATTAGGCACTATAATTTAGAAATGAATTAGGATTTTGAAATTATATTAAATAATGAGAAATGAATGTAGCATGTTGTCTTAATTATCACTAGCTGCCAAAGGGAAGGATACAATTTTGAGGTAAGCTGCACATCCGAGAGTTCTCGAAGGTTGGAGAACCGCACAAGGTAAGCGAAACGAACAACGATTTTTCTTGCGGATTGAAGGCCTGAGTTCAGAAGTGGTACAGTTTTAATAAAGTGGAGTGAACTTACGGACTAGTACGAAAATTGAAACAATGCAGTTCACTGGGTTCGAATCTCCAGCTCTCTTACAGCTGAAAGCGACTTCCTCCAGATATATATGTACATATGTATGTTCATAGTTTAAATAGTTTAATCAATCTGGTGCAATAAATTAATTATTAATGATTTTAATCTTGTACATAATTAATTTAAAAATAACGCAATTAATTTTTATAATTTTATTGTAAGATAATACAGTAAAATAATTAAAGCTGTCACTGACAAAAAGTATATTTAAAGTCGTATATACATTTTGCTAGTGGAGAGAGTGTGTCATGTTTTTCTTTGTGCGGCCCAGGCCATATTCGTGGTTTGTATGTGGCTTGTTAAAAGTCCCGGTATATTAAAGAATCTTTTTAATTATACCGAAAATACAGATTTCATAACATCATGTTGTTCGAAAATTATAATCCTGATTCTGTTACTACTTGTTAACAATCGTTTTGGCTTCCATACTGGGTATGTTGGGTGTTTAAAAAATAAGGCCAGTGAAGTTTTGTTATCGATAGTCTATTGAAACCAAAACTCGTAGTTTTATGACCCATCCTCCTACTACTTTTACTACTTTTAGAACTACTTAGTAAGATTATTAGGATCAGATTATAATCTATCTATGTCTAAAGCGTAAAGATGCTCACTTAGTCATCTACTGACTTATCACCGAATATGGACAACTACTTGACCTATGAAGATGAAATTTGCAAGGAGGTAGTTTAAGAGTAGAACACATTGGGTCGGGTTAATGGGTCTAAGGGTTCTCACAAGTTTGTATGAACGACCTAGGTTTTTTGTACAAAAGACCTGAAATTTGGCAGGGAAGAAGTTTATAGGTGAGCTTAGAACGGATTTTACGGCTGGACCAAATTAAGGAGGTCTAAGGACTCTTGCAAATATATATAAACGTTCTGGGTTTTGGTAGTAGACGCCTGAAATGCAACAGGGCGGTAGTTCTTTGTATGTTTTAGTAGTTTTGTGACTGGGCTTAAGGGACTCTAAGAGGTTCACAACTTCATGTGAAAGTTTTTGTTTTTTGCTACTAGAGACATAAAGTTCAGTTATTCTGGTTAAGAATGTAAAATTAATAAAGTGGCAGACACGTACTTTACAGGTAGGAGAAGTCCTAACTTAAGAACTGTTACTGCAGAAACCGTCTTAATTTTTTTTGTCGATGCGTTGCCTTTTTCCTGTTCAGTATCCAACAGTTAGATGTTACCCTATCTAATAGTGGGCCAATTGAAAAAACTTTAAATTACTCTACAAGCTGGCTGTCAATCTAAGAATGACATTAAAATAAATAAAAAAAAAACAAATTTCATTTAAAACATGTTCTAAAATGAAGAGTTTTACATTAGTAAGAACATTAGTAAGTCGCGGTTAGCAGCTTGTTTTTTATAAAAGTAAATCGGTAAACAAGCACACGGACCCCTTCATGACAAGGGTTAAGGTGGCTTTAAACACTCGCAATATTATCTACTAATTGATTGGTTGTTTTTAGAAGATTGTCGGTTTGTAGGCGGTCTAAAATTAAAATCGAAAGTTTAGTCAGCAACGAAAGTAGCTAAGTTTAAACTAATTCACAAATGTTTTACTCTAAAATATATGTAATCTCTTGTAAGCCATTACGGATGGTTTTGGAAAACTAAGACAAGGAAGTATCAATTGGAGGTCGATTGATATTAAACCTGAGAAATGCGGACGACACTACCCTTCTTGCGACGTCAAAGGCGGACATGGAACGGTTTCTTTTAGTGTTTGAAATAACCAGTTCGGATTTTGGAATTACCATAAGCCGCGATAAAACCAAAATGATAGTTGTGGATAGTAAGACTAATAATCGACCCGACTTACGTGAAATAGCTAATTGCGAAGTCGTCCAGAGTTACATCTACCTGGGATCCACAATCACAAGTACTAGAAGTTATGATGAAGAAATAAAAAGACCATGTGCCATGACACGATCAACCGTGGAAAAACTCACGAAGATAAAAAAGGAAAGATCGCTGCCTAACCAAAAACACCAAAGTTAGGCTAATGAAATGCCTAATAGTTCCTATTTTCCTGTATAGAGCTAAAACATGGACGATCAAACAAAATTGACGGCCTTGAGGTGTTTTAATTCTCCAAGAGCTTGGCATCAAACAAAGACTTTCGTCGATTGTGCAAGTGCGAATCTTTAAGATGTTTGGACATATTGTCCGCAAATAAAAGCTCACTAGAACGATTAGTGGTGCAAGGAAGAGTAGAAGGTCAACGTTCTCACGGTAGATCACCCACAAAATGGACAGAGTTAATTGAATCGGCTACAAAGTTATCCCTCGCGGAATGTATACGCAGTGTCACAAATAGAGAGAAATGGAGAAGTCTCGCAAAAGGAGCAGTGAATTTATCAGACAATCCATGACCACAACCACTCTGCCAGGAGTTTGCGACTAAGAAGAAGAAGGCGATTACTGATACTAAAAAACACTCGCATCACCAGCCAATCACAACCTGTCCTCCTTCTTTTATGCTAGTAGTAACCTCTAATCGTAGTCTTCTGAAGGGCTGCTAAATTCCTAGTGCAGTACTTGTACTTCCTTGACTACTTGTACTCATTTGACTATATTGGTACGTAAGTAGTTCTGTAATCCTAAGTGAATAACATTAATTTATTCTATACTATGTTTTTATTATTCTCAACTTTTTGCACATTTGGTACATTGGCGGCTTATTGCCTAAGGCGTTCTCTACCAGCTAACCTTTGGATTTTTAAACTTGAATGAAAATTGGAAATTGTTTGAAAATTGGAATGTGCCAGCACTTTCTCTGCAGGCTGTATCTTACATTAATAAAAAAAACAGAATATTAAAGCCCTCTCATAAGTGTGTGTACATAAAACGTATAATTATACTGCACTCACACTTTCTAAAGTTGTGATTTAGAAATTAAGAATTCATTACAAACCCCGGGACAACTTCAAACCTATCCGAAAGGAATAACGCATCGTATACATCTTGGAGAGCCATCGATTTTGCAAATGCATACACATCTAAGTGGTTGGCTGGCACACAAGGTGAATACATATTTACTGGTCCAAGAACGAGGAATGGTGGTTGGACAGTTATAGATGCGTTTCCGGCGTATTCCGAGCTCTGCTGACGATTAATCTTGTATACCTAGCGTATCTGCTCTATGTAAGTTTCGATGTTTGTGACTGACTAATGCGTCTTCGTCTTGTTAGTGACAACAGTCGCGTAGGGGGACGTTTAAAACAAACTAGTATCTTTAGATTTTATTTATATTCAGAGTTATCTGTTTTAAAGTATGAAATTTTGTTTTTTATTAACCCTCTTTTCAAAAAGAGGATTGTTTACGTGAGTTGCAAGCCTATATGCATGTTTTATTTCTCCGTTTGCAGTCAAAGCGCCCAAACGGATGGCCCGAATTGAAAGCATTGAAAGCTGATTTACATTATTATTATATATATATTTATTTGTGTTTAAAAATTAGATCAGCTGTTTTAAAGATATTAGTTTTAATTTTAAATATAATTTTGGTGTTGTGAGTCGAAATTACATAATAGTTTTGATTATAATATTATTCAAATCTAATTAAACATCTTATTATGAATTTTAGAGTTTTCACTAGGTTCATAACGCAAAAGTGATATAGCCTGATGTAGCAAACATCTTCTAATTAAAGTAATCGCTTTATAAAAAGGACAAGTTTAAATAAATTTATGAAAAGTAGTGTCACAATATCAATTACTACTTCAAATCGTTTTGCATTTTAAATATGTATGTATACATATCCAAATAAATTTATGATAAGTCTATAAGCACAGGTAGAAACACGCCACGAAAAGGATGCCTGTGACAGGCGGTGTGACGGATGGGTTATTAATGAGCAGGCAAGAGTTTCGTTTCTTTATTTTCAAATAATAAAACCTCAAAATTGCACCGTTTATATACCCACAACATTCAGTAACGATCTAACATTGCGGAACTTGGGGTGAATAATAAACGTGTTTTTATATGTCTCCTCAATATTTTCGACAATACATCAAACTCTAAAACAGTTGGCTCCGCTACTAAGATGCATAACACTAAAGATAAACGACTTTAAACCAAACATTTTTAATATTTTATAAGCGTTTTCGATAGAAAATGATTTACGAGTCTTTTGTACATTGTGACGGAGATTAAGAGAGTCGAGACAGACATGCTGCTAGATTTCGATTTATCTTTTTCATATTTTGGAGATTCACAGATTAGGATATAACTTTTTTAAGAAAACAATATTTTTTAATAGGCGTAATGTATCGTGCTGTCTAAATTTCAAGGCAAAATGATGTCTCAAAATAAGTAATCAAGGGTCAAAAAGATGAATACTGATGGACTTTTTTAAATCTAAACTAATTATTATATTAAAAAGAAGAAGCATTTGTGTGTATGTTTGTAATGCTTTCACACAAAAACTACTAGACCGACTGCGACGAAACTTGGTATGTAGATAGCTGGAGACCTGGATTAACGCATAGGCTTACTTTTTATTCCGACATTCCCACGGGATCGGGACTTACGCGGGTGAAACCGCGAGGCGCTGCTATTTGAAATAAAAGTGATATCTTCCGTGAGTGAAATTAATAATATATAAGATACATAAGTATGTATGTGCTTGTGTATTCCGTATGCGATACGGAAAATTAAACACTCAAAAAGAAAAATACCATTAATCATTTATTGCCTTTGGCAATTTTTTCTGTTTGCGTATGGGTAACAGTGAGCGAACGACAATTATATGCATGCAATAAACTCATTTTTTTTATAAAACAAAGACAGCTTTCGTCACGAACTTATCACAAAACGTTATTAATGTTTTACAAAAACTTTTTCTTTTGTAAACCAAATTGTATTGCGTTAAAACTAAAAGCGACACTGGAAGTTTTTGTAAGTAAAAGTAGGATTCAGAAGTATTTTCAGCGATGCGCCAATTCCAACTTTGGGCTTTCGTAATTCTGTTAAGGAAATGTTTGTTTTAAACAAGCAGTATTCGTTAAATGTCTATACGAAATACAAATGCTGAAGTGATGTTATTTAGTCATACGAACTGATTGAATTATTTTTATAAAATTTTTAACTGCAACAGAAAGTGCTAACGTGAGGAAAGTGCGTTGGTACACAAAAAATAGCAGTGAATTAGAACAGTGTTGTATTTCTGTAAGTGTTAAGGGTTCTAAAAGTGGCTTCCCACGGTGCGTGATATTACGGACAGATGCAGACCAGCCCGCATCGATGCACCATGGGAAGAGTATTGCCTGTGAAAGTGGAGACACGTCCGTAGTGGTGCGTCAGATCCGTCATCAGTCGGTAATTTCAGATTCGCTGTGCAAGATCTCTCTCACTTTGCATATTTCTTTCTCTTTCACTTTGCATTTTGTATGACAAAATGAATTCGAATCTAGAGACCGACAAGATCGACAAGCACCGTTGGAAGAGCCTTGGTGCGGTGCGTGGCTATCCGTGGTCGTCAGCCGTGCGGGAATAATCCGCAGAAATACGCACCGATGTCAGCCACCTTAAGATGTGCATGCGACTATAGGCCCCGATAATCGTCTACTTACACCCGGGCCGTTTAGGCCATGTTGTACAAAACGGCCTTGCTTCACTACATCTGGGTTCGATACGCAACTATTCGATATTTGGAGAATAACAGAAGTGAAGATAAAAACAAGAAAGAAAAAAGAGAGCAAAAGTCAAAATATAAATTGCTTAAAAGTCTTGTAACTATTTTTTGCATAATGATACAACACACTGTTTGTTGTTAAATAATGGGAAAATATGTGAATGGGACTGTTTTAGGTCAATTGCTTTATTTCGCAAATGTGTGCTGCGCTCCTATGTATCAATTAATTTCGATTGTCTTCCTATTATATACCTATATGCAAAAACGCTCGCTGTACTTATTTAAACATTTAGCTGTTATATGCAACATTATGATATGGTAAAAACGCCCACGTAACCACAGATCATTTTAAAAGTATATTTTTGCTATAAGTATAAGGTACACGATACATAGTATTATAGTTTAATTTATATATGAAATTTGAAAACAACGTAACTTAACTTGACTTTGCCTTCAAAATTGGTTGAATATGAATATAAGCATTGAAAAGAAAGAAGAAAGAAGAAGAAAGAAGAAGCATTATGAAAGTAAATTAAACAATATGCGCATTCCACATTTTATTTTCATTCATCCTGTTTCTTGAGACCTTAAAAATAAGAAATCCAAATATTTTCAAGTTCACCGCCATTTAAAACGCCTTGTAACATTCTCGATGAAAATAATTCCATCAAAACGCAAAGACTTCAAAGGACAAACTTTAAAATCGGACGGGTTTTAAACTGGAAGGCTTCTCGATATCTCAATGGGATGCGAATAAATTTATATTCTAAGGAAAATGCATTGTAAAAGATAGTATCGGACGGTGCAAAGTGGTTTGCGACGTTCGAGGGGTGTGAGGGGTTTTGTGGGTGAAGAGGAGGTTACTGGGGCTTGTCATTCGCAGGGCCTTCACGAGCAGGGTAGTTGAGTTACACGAGTTGTCAGCAAGCTTTATCTTGTTTTAGCGATCTTTTTACACTGCTTATAGCGCGGCAACGAATACGGTCTTGAAGTAGGGGTTTTGATTAGTACTGATCCGAAAGCAATCCTGTAAGCCTGTGATGTGTGGACTAAGTTTCAGTGGTGATAAACTTCAGTATTCTGCGTCGTATAAATAGATGGGAATAATGCAAAATCTTTAGTTTCGCTCTGAAGTTTTCCTTTCTTAGTTTTAAAGTTGGATTAAGTTAGATTGTTTTGATATTTTCGAGGGAATATTTTAGTATGTGCGTCGCTTAAGTTTTATTGCCACACTAGTAGTTTTATGAGATTATGTCAGTCGTAGTAGTATGAGAAATAAAGGCACAGCAATTATTATATTTTAACCGTTTTACCTTCCTCTCTTCAAGCGAAGGTTATAGTCTGAATTTAAAGGTAGCTCTTGGTCATGTTTAGATAATGTTAAATACGTGTTTTAGAAATGGAATACACACATCAGAACGTGGACATATTTCTTAAAACGTCTTATCCGAAACCAAGGCTGTGGCGATTGTAGGATAGGCCTTGGACCTTGATGCACTTGTACGGACAATTTTATACCTTTCAGCGTCATCAGAAATGAAGGCTCTGTTTACTGAAGGTGTCATATTTTTGAAGCTTGCATAGATTATTTATTATCTTTGATAAATACGAAATCTTGAACACCTTGTACTCGTTTACAACCACCATGGTCAAAAGGTACACGTTAGCAGTGCTAATTTAAATTGGCAAGTCAATGCTATTCTGCAGATAACAACACACTACAAAACACAAAGAAAAGGATGCTATTGACAGGAAGTGCAGGCTATGCTACAATGTTATCTGCACGAAATGGCCGCCATGGTGGATGCTCTTCCGGTGCAGTCCGCCAGGGACAATTAATCTTGTGTACTTAGTTATTTTGTTCCGGCCACCCTCCTGGCGATTCGTGAACGTATTACGGTAAAGTGTTGCTTGTAGTTAGGGAGCATTATAGTTGGGATACTATAGATCTATCGTTAAGGTTCACAATGAACTGCTATCACTCCCATCCTAGTGGTAGCAATGTCGGGGAGTTTTGAATAAGTCGGCGTGCTCTGGCTGTGTTGTTTCAATTATTAATTATAGATAGATAGATAGAATAATCTTTATTGTACACCATTAATAAAAAACAGTTGAAAATAAATAACTTACAAACTAGAGTACAATGGGCGGTCTTATCGCTAATAGCGATCTCTACCAGACAACCTTTAGGATGGAGATAATTTCAAAATTATTTAATAAAATCATAATAGTTGATGGCGTACTATTCTAAATATTGACAAATACTAATTAATTACATACATATACACATTCACACACATTACAGCTACTTAGTGGATATAATTATAGTGACAGATAATGTTGCTTTACCAAATTTTTAAAAGATGTAAGGGTTTCAGCTTGTCGAATTTGTACCGGTAATTCATTCCACAAGCGAACGGAGAGAACCATAAATGATTTATCAGAGAAAGTTGTTGAATGTACCGGCACTTTCAATATTAGATTTTCTGATGATCGTAAGAACTTCGTATGCGTATCGTGAAGGAACTCAAATCGTCCTTTTAAATAGGAAGGTGTATGAGGGTTAAACAGTATACTGTATAGCAAAAAGAGAGAATATGAGCGTTCCGGCGAAGACGAATAGGTAACCACTTGAGCTTTTTTCGGAATTCAGAGACATGATCATATTTACGCAGTCCAAATATGAATCTAATACAAAAGTTTTGAAGTCGCTCTAGTTTATCTAATTGGTTTTCGGTGAGGTCTGGATAGCTGGCATCCGCAAGAAGTGAATTTGCAAGGGCAGTTTTGGTGGCAGTTGGTAAAAAAATTTCTCAATCGTTTTAGAGAACCCGCAGAAGCAAATACCTTACGACTTATTTCCTGCATTTGAGGAGCCCAGGACAGTTCTGAGTCGATAAGTAATCCTAAATTCTTTACCTTATTACTAAAGGGTATGACAGAACCATTGAAAATGATCGAAGGAACATGAGACCACTCAATCTTACATAAATACTACAGTCCTATAAAATGTTGTATAGACCCGAATGTCGCTATTTATCTCCAATGAGCGCAACTTCTGTATGTTAGTACTTTTATTTAATTCGTGCCGCTACGCTTTTTGCTTATAAGAAAAAGTGCAAATGTTGACAAGTTGAGAAATAAAGTGGAACAACTGCAGTTTAGTTTAATTTATGTGAAGCTAACTTGTCAAGTCACCACCTTTGTTCTTCATTTATTTTATTCATTATATTTTTATCATTAACATTGTAATAAGTATACTTAATTTTTGTTTTCTTCCTTCTTTTATTTTCCTTCCATCCTTATTGTATTGAAGATTGTTGTAATTTCAGTTTAATAACTTTTAGTCAAACCTCCGTCAATCTATTTGTGTTTACTATGCATGCCTATAGGTCTACGTATAAAAACTGTCTTATACTGTATGTTTTTTTAAATGTACCATATGTTTATTATGTATACTGTTGGTATGTCTATAATAAATAAATACTAATTTACAAAACTCAAAACAAAAGAAGGGCCACTAGCTTATTTATTTTTGTGCGCTTTATGCCGCGTTCCTATAATCAAGAAACGATTGGTTTTGCTTACGGACGGTAAAATTTCGATGAATTTTCAACGAAACGAACTAACGAAAATTTTAAAAAGTTTGATATTGGATATTGTTTTAATGTTTTGCTTCGATTTTCTTCATATTTATTTTAGTATACCAACAGCATACATACAAAGCATTGACAGAGAAATAAATAATAATATAAGAGTCTGGTATGCATGCCCATTGCAGGTTACCTTTACTTTAAAACACAATTGAATGAATTTTATAGGTATTAAAAATTATGGTCTAAAGTTACCCCAAAGTCAATGTAACTTTGGTCTGTTTATATCTCAGATTCACACATAATTTATATATTTTCAATGTATTTTTTGCATTTTTTAACACAATGTTACTTAAATCTTTCTAGCATAATACTAAAACAAATTACAACCAAGTCTATCAGTAGTCTCTTATCTTTAAGTCGTTAACATTATATACAAGAGGGCCTTATCTTTCACATCTCGCTAACGACTAACGTTATAGCTTAATAGGGGTACTTTCAATTGGTTCTCAAGTCCTGAAACTTACTAACGATTTTAACTATCCCCTCTATCTTTCGAATTTCGATAGGGAATAGACTAGAGCGTATGTACAGAATGAGTTTGAATTCATGTAATTGTATCAAACTACTGGATGCATCAAAGTATTCCTCTTAGTAGAATGTAGTTATATCTTTGTCGTTGAATTTTAGTATGTCATATATACGTACATATCTCATGTCCTATTCCTGTGTTCCTGTGGGGTTGTTTGAGACGATAGAGTGTCATGTACCACGATCATGACATACACCTTGCGCATGTTACACATTCATCAGACCTTTTATACATGCTTGCCGGCTACGAGTGCTTTTAATTCGGTATTTCTTTTTTTTTTTTATTTATTAACGCATAAAAGATAAGCCACTAAGGTTTATAGTAAGTACAGTTAGTTCAGTTAGTTCAGATAAGTGGTCGATACCTAAGGTGCTACGTTTCGATATTTTAAACAAGATAAGTTAATAAATAAAATCATTTGGAGCAACGACTAGTATAATAGGTAAAGATAGTTTAGCATACGGGAGTTGATAAATACGTTTATTTGTGGTTGTGTAGCTGATTCAGGAAATAAGTCCTGAGTTTATTTTTAATATTGTTCGGTTTGAGGTTGTCACGTAAGTCAGTGGGTCAGTGGGTATCTTCAGTATACTGCCGTAGGTAATAACCTTAATAAGAAAAAAAAAGTATTACTAGTTTCCAAGCTTTTTACGTAAAGAGAAACTGTTTTTTTTTTCATAAATCACTCGAACGTGCTTCTACTGCAGGCTTGTTGTGTGATTGTTTGGTACCGTGCCAAACAAGCATATAACCCCCTTGATGGTATTGCCTGATGGTCAAAATACCAGCTGCGGTGTCAATCACAAATTGCCCTGGAATTCTTTAAGGACCTTGTCCAATAGAAACAACTGACATGCATTTTTTAGCCTCGGTTTCAGTGGGATGAAGTACATTCTTGTTTAGTCAAACGCTGGCTAGATAACCATCTTAGCAGCATAATATCTAGTTTGAAGGTAGCTCTCGAATGCACGATCACAAAGTAGTGAACAAATATACACAGTTCGTTGTAGTATACGTAATAGTGTTGCAGTTAATTCGTTTCTAGACTTATTTGGTCCGTATCGGTTGCTCTAACAGGCTTGGGTGCTCTCTTTTGTTTTGTTCTAACTGTGATTGGAGCTTTGTGACTTCCTATAGATATTATGCCGGCAAGATATAGTAGAATTAATGACATCTTGTGTGTATTGTCTTTGGTGCGATGGCAGTGTATTATCTTTAAAATTTGAGTGTTTTAATTCTGTGGGTATTGGTTATTTCTTCACCCTCGAAAGACTGGGCAAATTTGTAGTTGTTTTACGTTTCTTTTTGTTAGTATGAAAATAAACTCTTTAAAAAGATTATATGTAAAACTTATTAGTATATACATACACACTGACAAATGAACTCATTTGGGCAAATCGTTATGTCCCGTTTGCTTTCTCGGGGACTTCCTTCCTAGGGTATACCCGAGTCCCTGGCAATAGACTCATTTATGACGGAACACCGTGTGGTTTTAGACGGTTCGATTCCGACATACCACTTCACTGGTGAAGTGATGACCCGAGGGGGTTTCCACACGATAAAAAAAAAAAAATTATAAAAAATGTCCCGTTTGCTTAGAGTTTTGGTTACGATACCCAGATCAGGATCACCCAGATTCCACTTTATAACCTTTATAATCACATATCTGATAGGTCCCTGAGACATGGAGATTTTTGTCTATGGAGCATCTCATGTTTTTTTATTTAAAACAAGCTTGATAATAAGCAAGAGTTTATTGGAAAAATAGAAAAAATAATAAACAACATTTCTAAAATAGAACTGTTAAAGTTTGCTTTTGATCACAAATGAAAGCCCGTATAAGCCGCTTTATTTACCAAACATGCATTCATATATGCATATGTATATTCAAACAACTCCTATTTGTAGCACAACCAAGCTAGGAGTTTATTCTATAATGCACATTCAAATTCGACAGAGCACAATACACACATTCAGTGTTCATCTCAACATCTATTAAGATGCACCTACATAATCCATGAGACAGGAGCAGGTAATATTTTACACAAGAGGAAAAGCTCCGAAGCCTTCTGCAGCTCCCCACTATCTTGTAAGCACAGTTGTATGCAAGAATATTTAATGTGTAATTCTGGTGCTTGCATATTTTTACGATAGAGCTCTGTTTATGTTAATTTTGAGGTGAGCCTGCACTCAAATGTACTGTGATACGATGTGGAAACCTGCTTTTGAATTAGTAATAACGAACAAGCATTTGGTTGGATTACCGTATGTTTTTTGTAACGAAAAGATATTATCTAGTATTTATCGTAAGAAAATAGTAAAAAAGACAGGCTACCCCTCTCTTTGCGAAAGTAGACTTGTATAAATGCACATTAAGCCGTCGGTTTCGGTTGCCCTACGAACATCTATGGTATTAGTTACGGGTAGTTGGAGCCTTAAAAAGTCCAGCAACCTGGTCTATCTACAGAACATCGATATCGCCTAGTACGTGGGTTGTGGAGGTCTGATGGCAGTCACTTCACGTAAAATATCGAAGTTCGGCCGTATCGTAGCTAGACTGAAAGCCGACCCCAACTTAGTTGGGTAAAAGTATTTTTGTTAGTATGAATTCTGAAAAAGTGCCTGGTGTCTATTAGGCATGTTTCCAGACTTCGATTTCTTGCTGCCTGGCTAGAGAAGGAACTTAATACAAAAAGAATCTAAATAGCGAGGACTAAAATAAAGTCTGTGTAAAATGAAAGTCTTCGAATAGTCTTGACTTCGTCGGCGACATTACCCGGCTTCATTTAGTACCTTTTATTATTATGTTATGACTTCGTGGATGATTGGTAATATTGATATTTTTATATATTCTATCACTATTTTTTAAGTAACCAATTAAAAGTCTTTAAGTTTTGCAAAAATAATCAAAAATTAAGAAGGAAGTTGAGCAATGTTTATAATTTTATTTTTGTATTGTCAATATCAAATTATATTTTTGTATACGTCGGGAGCTAATAATCAGCGAAGCTACTAACTACCAATTAGTTGGTTGAATAATTTTTTAATGCGATATAAATAACAAAATAAAATTGACTTTATAAAAGAAAGAAAATGTATATAAAACGTCATTGAATCATTTAAATTATAAAACTATTCCGAATTTTGTGGCCACAGTAGTGATTTAACTTTAACTACTGACAGCCTAACCTTATCAGAGGCGCTTAACATCATAGATTAAACAATAATTGTATTAGAAGAAGAGGCTGTGAGACGCTGACGTGTGATATTAGTGCACCCCTACTGCATAATTCTGTTATATCACGACATGTTTAGTATAGGTACGTTAGCGACTGCACTTGACGTCATCTGAGTGGTAAACATTTGTTTTTTAATATATAGCGACTTTTATTTAAGTCTGAAGATTTCAATTCATTATTAACTTATTGAGAGGGTTAGTGTAAATTTTTAAATTAAAGCTTTTTTTAATATTACTATAGTAATCACACTAATCACTTATTATAATAATAATAAAAGCTTTATTTTCATTCCAAACAAAACTATTTCCAACAATATAATATTTAAAACCTTGTAACAAAAACAAGTAAGGAATGAATATAATAATAAAGACTAATTTTAATTTACAAAAGAAAGTTAAATTTAAAATTCTATATAATATATACAAGTTACAGGGAACTTAATTACTATTAACCGTTTGTATAGATCCCCTTCGATTAAAAGCCTCCTCCAAGGCGTTCCACTTTTCTCTATCTCTTCCCATATCTAGCCGTCTTTGACCCGCCGTTGCAACTATCTCGTCTGCCGTTCGTAATTCGTCTTTAATTACTGTAATGTAATGTAATCGTAATTCCTTACTTTGGTACGTTCAAAAAATATATCACCGACTTCAATGCGCCTTAATCGTAATAAACTGTAATAAGCTGTATTCTCCATCCCTTAATTTTTACCCGTAGAGGTGGAATATATTCTTCAAATTCAAATGGGACCAATCTTGAGTCCAACCAGTAGTTTTTTTTTTATTAAAATCGGTTCATAAATTGCGAAAATATCACCCGTTTAAACAAAAAAAAAAACAGTCTAATTGAGAATCTCCTTCTTTTTGAAGTCAGTAATAAATAACATACGTGATAAATGATTTACTTAAACTCTTTCTCCACCTAAATTGTTCTGGCGACCCTAATTAGTAATTACAATGTTCATTGCTTCACGACTCCTATTAATAGAATTTGTTGAATAAGTTTCGTCACAAAGTGTTGATTTTTAACTAAAACTCTACCCTGCAATGCCATTGCATATAGTACACTAAGCTTTGTTTGTAAGTATTGTAACCAACAAAGCAATCCACTTAGATTGATCCTAACCTTTGTTTAAGACGGTGTAATCATACTTAATAGTATATATTTGCCCACAACACGCATGTTGCAGCGTAAGCTAAATATATTACCTGAGGAAGGCATTATGCAATAACTCAAGAACGACGCGGGATTTCTGCGTCTCAGTCGAGAATTATCGCTAGCACAGCGACTCACTTGACATTTATTCTAAGAAATTACGTGCAGGTAACACTCCGTAAGCGTTTCAGATTGTTTATTAGTGTTTATTTTCCTGCGAATAATAGCACCATACAAGGAATCATGTTATTGTACGTTTTGCAGGTTATACTGTAAAGAGCAAGTTCCTTGAAATTTAAAAAAGTGTAAGTATACTTAAAACAATATAAAATGAAAACCACATAATATACTTATATTATGTGGTTTTCATTTTGGAAACAACATTACCTTACTTTTTATATGATATATTATCAAACCGCTGATTGTGAGAATTTCTCGTGATTAAATGCAGAAATTTCATTTTTGTTTAATATTTCTTAGCCACAGCTTTTTCCATTTTTAGGGTTCCTTACCTAAAGGGTAAAACGGGACCCTATTACTAAGACTCCGCTGTCCGTCTGTATGTCTGTCCGTCTGTCACCAGGCTGTATCTCATGACCCGTAGTAGGTAGACAGTTGAAAATTTCACAGAATGTGTATATGTGTTGCCGCTATAACAACAAATAATAAAAATAAAAAGAAACTAAAAATTAAAGGGGCTCCTCTACTAGAAACGTATTTTTTTTGGCTTATAGTATTAAATCTGATACGATGGTGCGGAACGGATGCGCGAGTCTGACTTGTCGCACTTGGCCGGTTTTTTATTCATATCCTAATATGTTTGTAAGCGCAGACTTCAAAATTCCTTAGTAAAAAAACTCGCCTTTGTTTGAGGCGGATATTCTTTAGATTTGCTTGACCTGTTGTCTTAGCTTGATTGAGACACATACACGCGCCTACAAGTCTCAGTAGACTTCTGTCTGCTGAGACTTGTATGTACTGACTGGAGTGTGATCAATCCAAACGTTTTTGACACTTTAAACAAAGCCTGAGACAAATAGTCGTATCGAGCTTTATATACGACATGTTAATTAGCACTGCTATTGGAACTGATTGTAAGACAAAGAGAAAAGCTAAATACTTAGTACGCCAGCCTCATTCCCAACCACGTTTAATCGTACATTTTTGCCAAAACGAGAAAGGATATGCTTAAAATTTCCTCAAAATCTAGATTACCGCGTTAATTTTGCAAGAAAACTTGTACAGGAATAACCGGGGTGAGTAATGAGAATCTCATTATTTGCACCTGCTGCTGATTTTAATTTCCTGCATACGATGCCTGTAGACGGTTGACGATGGGATTTATTTGTGTAAATAAATATTACTTGCACAGCGGCGCAAGTAGTGGGTGAGTAGATTTATGTTCCCATGTAAGGGATTGATTAAACCGTCTTTCTAAGACTTGATCTTACTAGTACTCTAATTGTAAGATTATTTTAAGTATGGAATAATATTTGTAAGATGTTTTAATTTAAACTTTATAAAATTACTAGCAACCCGCCCCGGCTTCGTACAGGTAGCAGAGACATCTTCAACAATGATCAACATATTTCAATGAATTTACACAAAATCTTAACATATTATATACCTAAACCTTCTTCATGAATCACTCTGTCTATCAATGAAAACTGCATGAAAATCCGTTTAGTAGTTTTTAGTTTATCGCGAACAGACAAACAGACGCGTTGGGGGACTTTTTTTTATAATATGTAGTGATTTAGAAGCGACTAGTTAATATCTGTTTTTTTTCCTCCGGGTGCTAGACGAGTTAATTCATACTTTTAAATATACTTGTCTTTAACCGTACATAGAAGTTCGAAGAAGTGTCTAGTGAATTCATGTGAGTTAACTTATTTAGACGCATTTTAGTGCAACCAATGTAATGTTTGTTTACTAGTCTAGTTAATTTACTAAACCAACCACAAGCAAGTTGCAACAAAAACAGTTGCTAAGTACTTAAGGTATAAGAGAGTATTTTAGCCAATACCCTCATACATTTTTTAAACAAACAATAAAATTACGATATAGTAAAGACAAAATAAAATATAGTTTGAAAAAGTTCTAATTTATCATACACCTCCTAGTTCCATCATCAGACCATGGTTACCAGGCCCTATATGTTGGACTCTTCAAAACTAAATCATATGACCCCAAACTCGAGCCAAAATTGATGTGTAAGAAACAGTCTCAAAAACCACTGATATAAACTATGAAAATCACTAACTAACAGCAACTGCCAAGTTGTTCGTACCTCTGTTTGCACTCAAGTCAATCGTTCTAAACATATTCCTACCCTTTTATTATCCCACAATTTGTTAATATTTATCCATCGACCAATAGTATTGCGTTACCGGTATAACCAGTCAAAATAATATCTATTAACTTATTTTTATTAAATACTGAACTGTGTTATAGTTATCATCTATTATAGTTTGGCCCTATTTTTAATAAAATAAATAAGAGTTTTTGATGTGGCGACAACATAAGTTTCACTATCCATCTCCTGGTTCCATCATCAGATCAGCTCCAAGATGACATATTATAGTTTTGTCATCGATCATTGATACAACAATTAGAAGTAGGTTAAAGTTAAAGATAATTAATGCCAAGATTTGTTAAAATTTTTATATAGTTACAAGTAAGCTGATAAAAGCGTGTTAAAAAGCGAACGTAAAATATAATCATAATAAATATGAAAACAAGGTACAAAGTTAAATTCACATAGGTGGTACCATTCTAACTAATCTCGTGGAAACAGCAAACTTAATTGTGGTGTTTGTATACTTGTCGCGAGGTTGGGAGACAGTCGCGTGCGAGCCGTTGGCGAGAGCGGACGTGTTGACCCTAGCTGCTGGGGACGTAACGAGCCAATATGTACCCCCAGTGTAAGAACGAGCACTACAACAATGTTATGATAGTTATAATACGGTATTATTATAGTATTAGTAAGAAATTGTCTCGTATCATAGTCACCATAAAATGAGTTTAAAATCAGGTATTTTTCAACGCCGGAAGTGGATGCGCACTTATAAACGCAACCGCTCCCAGGTGCCAAACTTAGTGCATAGTTGTTAGCTCTTGTACCATAAATCGTATTAGGTGCCACGAATCTTGCATAAATTTGTATTTTAGGAGCAACGTTAATTACATGGGTATATTCCGAAATCTACACATTAGACGTTTGGTCCAAATAGCATCTATTTACATTTTTTAATATATAAGTATCACTGAGTTTTGTAAAATATTTGAAAAAATATGAATTACCCTAATTTATTTTGTAAAATATTAATATCCGACGTCTCCGGGTGAAATAATTGTCTATTCTATTCTACTTTTAAAACACTGAAACAATTTTTAAATAGATCCGGATACTATCATCTGCATTTTTTTTTATTGTATAGGGGTAAACGAGCAGACGGGTCACCTGATGGTAAATGACTACCGCCGCCCATGGGCACTTGTAACTCAAGACCCTTTAAGGTGGGAATAGGGGAAGAGAGAAGGGTTGGGGCCTCCGGTGACCTCACTCACGCGGCGAAAAGCAATGCAATTTTCTCTGAGGCCTTGGTATCGAGCGGAGTCGAGCCGGCCATACGTGGCGAAGCATGGTTTACGAAATTTGCATTTTCTCTTTATTTTAATATTAAAAAGTTGATTATGGATTTTCACGAGCATTACGTTAAAGAAATCAGTCAATAGTAAAAATTTTCCTGTTTTAAATTAAGAATAACGGAAGATATATTTTAAGTAAATGCTACGAAACATTCCGAGTAAAAGCAACAAGTAAATAAAGGTTCGTAAAAAATATTTACCGACCATTTCCATTCTATTGATCTCTGTAGCAATAAGCGACGAAAATGAACGAGTGGACGGAACGAATCGCGATCGAGTTAATTTTCGACAGGAATGAATATTCATATTTCGATTGTGAAGTCCGATAACTGGAGAGTTCGCTTCGATAATGTCAACAAAAAGATATTTCCGTCGAAACTTCCCAACACTTTTATTCAAAAGTTGTATACCTTATCTCCGAGAAGAATTTAAGGAATTTTAAGTATTTTTACATTATGCCATTACGAAGGAATTTGGGTTCATGACAATATCAAGAAGTTCATGAAAATAAAACTTAAAAAATGTAGACGGAGCAGTGGTTACAAGTACCCTTAGGTTTGGGAACCAGGTACGTTCTTTGTCTCAGTTGTCCTGAATATCAGTGATTGTTGAATATTTTTTAGTCAGAATTTAAAATATTCTTTTTACTCATGTACATGCGATGGTCGCATAAGTATCTGTTACATTATTATAAGGTATCGCTACATTTGATACTAAAGTTTAACCTATTTGGATTGCAGCGGTAACAATATATAAAATCACTACCTTCTCCATCGTTATGAAAACTCCCAGAAATGCATGACACTTTAAATCTGAACGACACAGAAAAGTGTTTGCAAGTTGCACAACTTTTCATTTCTACTTACATATATTTGCTTTGTTCTATTTTGGAGAGTATTGTGTCAAAAATACATGGAAATATTGTAAGTTCCGTACTAAAACTATTGTTGGAAGTTGTGTAGGTAACTTCCACTGGAATATCAATAATAGCGCAAACGGTGTCGAGTTCGTAACGTGCAACTGTGCCACAAAACATTTGTGTATGTATTAATAAATCTCAAATGTAGTATATTGAAGGATTCATTTCTTTTTTTTTAAATCTTTTTTTTTATTTTTATATTATACGGGGCAAACGAGCAGACGGGTCACCTGATGGTAAATGACTACCGCCGCCCATAGGCACCTGCAACTCAAGAGTCACAAGTGCGTTGCAAGGTTTTAAGGTGGGAGTAGGGTAAGGGTGGAAGAGGGAAGAGAGGGGAGGGAAGGGTTAGGGCCTCCGGTAACCTCAATCACTCGGCGAAAAGTAATGCAAGCATTGCTTTTTTCTAGAACCTTGCCTACAATAGAATTTAAGATGAACGTTGGAACTTAAGTAGAAAAAACAAAAAAAAAACTGAGGTAAAAAAAAAATATGATTCGACCTTTTATACAGTGTTGTTAACGCTGTCACGGTTACTGAGATGTACTCTAAGAAGTCAACATGGTATAAATTCCCATACTACCAATATCGTTTTACTCCCCGACCCAAAAAAAGTAATAACGTGTGTACCTGTGTGTCTGCCTGTGGCATCATAGCTCTTATAGTCCGGGCACCAGAGCGTTTGAGGGTGGCGGTCTTTTATAACAATACGATACTTGGCTTAAAATTAAAAGAAAAATACGTAGAATAACATACTAAAGTGTCTACTTCGACGGAGATACGCGTCATTGTTTATTATTGCAAAATAACTTGAAAATCGACTTTTTTTCGGTTTTCATAAAAAATCTAAAAAGTATTGCTTTTAGAGCCAATGTTAAATGCAAAAGCTGTTAAGCCGACGATTTTACATAAGGATTACATACATAAGGCATTAAAAAAAATTAGAAAATTGTTTCCATTGTTTAAATAAGCGAGGAAGATGAAAAATGCAAAGAAATTAAAATGCGTAAAAATGCACGTTGTAATATTCGAAATTGAATGAAAATCGAATATGTTACAGACATTAGTATGTTTTTCATTGTACGCCAAGTCAGATCGCGAAATTTTAAAATGGCAGCCTATTGTAACATTGTTAATTTAAAATTTCGATTGTGTGTAAAATGTGTCACGGGCTTGGTATTGATATCTGAGTTGTATGAATCGATGGGGAATAACAATATCTTTGATACCTCAAAAATTTGATTTTTTAATTGAACAAATAAAAAAGTTATAAACGATAAACCGTAAACGAAAGACCGTATTTTTTCTTTAGTTAAAAACGTCATAATATGAAGTTTTTAACAATCTATGTACACGGTCGATGAAATCGAGGTATAAGGTTAAAAAAAACCCAAAGCACAAAAACTACTGTACAACTGATATGAAAATTTATTGACAAAGATGCGAATGCGTACGTCGGATGATGCTAAAGCTTACAATACTGATAGATGATAGATTTGAGGAACGTTATACCTCGATTTCATCGACCGTGTCATATGACGTTTTAACAATCTACGTGCCCACTTCTTCCTCGTACTTGGAGTAAAAAGTACTAGTAGTACTTTTTTTTTTCAAATTCATGTCAAAATAAGCGCAGTCACATGTACTAAGTTGTTTACGTCTAACTTTAAAATTATTAGTAGTAGTAGGTAGTAGGTAGTCCGCATGCTTATTTCCAACCACAGTGTTATAACAATAATATTATATTGAATAACACCAATCACGGTTGAACCACTTGGCTCCAATGGAATTTAATCTAAAACTTACTGTACCCCGCCTGTACTGATTCACTCATAAAAACAATGAGACCCAACAAAGTTAAAGTTCAATATTCAACCCTCAAGCGTTGATTTGCGCCAAACTATTTTTAATTTCCCCCAGGGCCTCCTCATTTATTAGTTTCGGGTCGTTCGGGGCGACATCTGTGCTCGACTTATACGTCCGCCGGCAGATGGCGCTGCAAAACATAAAACGCTGGCTCCGGCAAAAAATATGGACATACTTCAGCAATCAAATACTCGGCACAGCCATTTTTTGCCCGTGCCAGTTGGCAATAAAAATAGTTCGATTTATGTGCGATCACTGTTCCAATGCTCTGTTTTTCATTACACATTCTGTCTCTGTGAGTGATTTAATGAATTTAATTATATATTCCTTTAGTTATATGTTCATGGCGTGTGTACGGATTTTAGTGATTTATGACACCTAGAAATGTGTATATAATTAAAAAATTATAAAATCTGTACCTGTATCATAATTTTCAAGGTTTACTAGGTATGCGAAATGACGATAATTTTCCAAGAGAGGCTGACACAAAGAATGTAATGAGAATATACCATACACATTGGAGAAATAAGAGAGACTAGAGTCCAGCTCATGATAGAAAAGTTCTTTACTTAGGATCAATTTTTGTATGAGTTGAGCTTATACTGTGCCTATTAAACTCTCACTAGGATTATTTATAGTAAAGAAAGAAAGAAATAAGAAGAAAAAAAAGAAAGAAACTAATTTATTTGGCCTCATATATATACGGGTTTTATAACAGTATATTCTGCTTGTACTAACAAGCTTAGCTACGCATTTCATCTACGAGCTATCGTAAGCTATCGTTGTCTACGACGTAGATGCTACACCATCTCGTCTACGACGTTTCTGTTACAATATGACCTCAGCAACTACATTTCATCTACGAATTCACGCGTAGCATTCACCTGTCTGTATAGATCAAGATTCAAACGATAATATGTTATTATTTTTGATACCATACCCGCATTTGTGTTGTATGGAGTGTAAGTCAATGAAAGAATAAGGCTAAGGTATGCTCAGACGACCTTGCGAACCTTGTTGCGTATAAGCAGAAGTGTCTTTGTCGAGGAACGGGTGTTATGTCCCTATAACACAAAGGGCGACCTTCGACTAGGCTAGGTGAACATACCTGGCGGATCAGAACCCAACGGTTAATGTTGAGAAATTGTATAAATACTAATCAGCACGAGATCTTTCATTGCAAGGTTTAGAATCGCCACAACTTTTTTTACAGTTTTTGTATACATTCTTAATTTAAAATCAAAATGCCTCGATTATCGAAAGACAGAATGATAACTCAATTAACTCATTACAAACCGACATAATATCTTGTAAGTGATATTTGTGCGTAACGAGTTATGACGACGGAACAATTTCAAAGTTTGGCAATTTAATTTGTCACAGACACATTTGGAGATGTATCACGGTATTAGAACGTTGGCTCGCAGAAATGCCTTTTAACTGCTATAATAGAGAAGACAATTTAAAGGGTTTTGATTGCATGATGTTCGGCTAAACATGTAAAGGCTTCGGCACTCGTGAAATACATATATTTTTAAAATTTTAATTTCACTTTTTACCAAGACCACGATTCTTAGTTTCATATCGGCATGGTTCTATTCTATTAAAAGATTTTTGCTATGGATTCATCTGGACATTTTAATATGCAATGTAATTAAGTGTAGTCGAAGTATGTACTCGTAATAACCACTAGAATGAAATATTCCTTACGTGAAACTTGCTTTATTAAAACATTTCTTTTCAATGTTACACGCACAAATCATTTGACTATGCCCAGATTGTTACGACTGATTAAATAATTCCTAAAAAGTTTTTCTGTACCTTTGTATACATTGTAACAAAATATGAGAGTTGATATGAAAGAGTACTTTTATTTATTCTTCCATAACTTAAGCGTAGAATATGTTATCGTATTGATTCTCGGTCGACAGACACTCCATGCAGAAACTCATATTAAATTAAATCTTCGTAAGAAATGATATTCGTATCTGATTTAGCAATAAAATAAAACATCGAAAAAGTAGAGGTGGATGAAGAACCTTCTACCTCACGATGTCGACGACGGAGGGCGTGCACCGCTGAGCCAGTCAGCCTGTGACCACGGCCAGTGCAACCTGGTCGAAACGTCAGGCAATTCAGACGAATGTAATACCTTTTCGTGATCGCGTTAATTCCCGTAAATACGTAAGTAATAGTACTCCGATTACTATCTCCCGTTTAGCAAGGACGGGTGAAAGTAGTACACATACAAATAGTGCTATGGAATTCGTACTACGATCGTATTGAGGTATCTTGTCAATGATATCTCGTCACCGGAGCATTTCGCAGTGACGACAGTTTTATAGCACACTTTCTATGAGACTTCGAGCGGAATTTAGAGCGTACTATATCGTTCGACGAGTAGATATTTTGATAAAAATATTGAATACTAACCGTTATCGTTGTACCTTCATTTGCGTTTACTATCATGTATCCTACTTTCGTTATCAAAATTTTATAAATTATATAAGCGTTTGTTTATCCCGAAAAAGTTTTTAAAATTTGGTCCATTTTTTTTGTAATACTTCAAGAAATATACAAATATGTGTTTGATTAATCTATACTTATAATAAATCTGTAGCGGGATGAATCCTGTACATTGAATATATTTAAAAAAAAATCGACTGAGGGGTATTAAAATATCGATACTGATGCCGAATATGCGATTCAAAAATTTTTTGTCTGTCTGTCTGTCTGTCTGTCTTTCTGTCTGTCTGTTTGTATGTTCACGATAAACTCAGAAGTTACGGAATCGATATGCTTGAAACTTAGTATGATAATAGTTTGAGTGCCTGCGCAGGTTATAGGGTACTTTTTATCCCTTGTTAAACCCAAAGGAAAATCAATGAAAGCTGTAATAACATTGTAACGTTAGTAGAATGTATATACTTATTTCGAAGTCTGCTATAGCGAGCGTTTAGCTTATCTGGTGTAGACTACGATTTCTACTAGGTTGGGTGCCGGATCGAATTCTTCGACACTCTTTTCTTTTTTGCACTTTTTTTTAAATATATAAACTAATTTACTTTTTTAAATTAGGTATCGTTTTTAACCGACGAAAAAAAGGAGGTTCTCAATTCGACCGTTTTTATACATATCCTTTTTTTTATGTATGTTCAGCTCTATCCGTTATTTATGAACTGATTTTGATTATTCTTTTTTGTTAGATAGGGTATACCTCAAGGGTGGTCCCATGTCAGGGAAGTAAGGATCTGATGATGGAATTCTGATAAAATTGGGAGAAACCCTCGAAAATTGTAGAAACGAAAAGTGTTTCTGTTTACTTTTCATTACTTTATCAGGTATTTGCGTTTAGAAATCCTCACATCATGTAGCCGAGCTGATGATGAAAAAAAATTCATAAATAATAACCTTTTTAACAAAAAATTAAGCCGAAGAAAAAAAACTAAAACGCAAAAAATAAATAGACCTTTTAAATAAGCTTAATACTTAAGACTTAAAAGGTTTATTTATTTTTTGCGTTTTAGTTCTTTTCGTCGGTTTCATTTTTTTTTATATTTTTTATAAAACCACTCAATTTAATTAACTAATAAATATTAAGAGTACAAAGAATCGATTTTTACCTGTAATTTAAAGAAATATTATTGATTACATTAGATTTAACCTGCAAATAGTCGTGTGTTTGAAGGATTTAGAGTGAATGTATCTTTTCAATCGTAGGATATCATCGTGCTTTTCTGTGGTGATTGCTGAAGCAGCAGGAGTTGTTTTTTCTTTGTTTGGTAATCCCAGAGTAATCTATAGCTGGTTCTTGACTATGTCAACGAGCTTTTTTGCATCTCGAAGCCATTAAATTCATAAATATGTTTCAGGGCATTAATAATAATAACAACTTCACACACCTCATACACGGCCGTCTGATCCTAAACTAGGCAGAGCCTGTACTATGGTAACCAGACTGCTGATAAACATACTTATATATTTCTAAATACATACATATTATAAATAAATTACACCCAGACAGAGAAAAATTCGTCCTGGGTGGAAATCGAACCCACGACCTCTGGCTAAGCAGTCAGGGTCACTAACCACTAGACCACCTGGCCAGTCCAGTGAATATACATATATTTATAAATAGAGTTATAGAAAAAGAAGATCCAAACTTTTAAACTTTTGCGTTCCATGATAATATAATTATGTTGACGGGAATGCCACGATCACGTATTTAAAAAGTATTACAGTACGTACAGGCCTGTGATCACGGCCACGACCACGGCAAAGCAAAGGTATGTCATACCTTTTAAATACGTGATCGCGTTGATTCCCGTCAACATAATTATATTAGAATAGAATACAATTTTTATTTAAAGCATCTATGACTTAGTTGTTAGTTTAACTTAACACTTTCTTAGTATTACAGTATTTTACTATACCAAATGCATGGCAAACACTATCGCCAAAAAATTACATCTAAGCTGAAATATTGACATGTAACCGGTGAAGTTTTTTTTACACTTTCAGACCATTTATTTTCCGTTCGGTTACAGTAGTGTGAAATCTTAAGTTACACCGTGACTAAACAAAGCTCAGAAGCAAACATTTTTCTGTTAGGTATACCGAGGGGGCCCATAGTTTCTAGGAAGCGGCACTGACTGACTGACTACAGCAAGAGCCTCCCAATTGGTCGGACGAATCGAGGAGAACATCTTGCGCAAGGAGGAGGTAACGGTGTGGATTCGGTAGAAAAACTTCCAGGTGGAACCTTTTCACTCGCGCTCCCATGCGTATGCTAAGAGTGGCCGTGGGTGTATAAGACGAGTTTTATGTTCTTCACCCGAAGCAGAGTCTCCCGTGAAGAGAGTGTCTGGACATCGCCCAGTTGCCGTCCGCTAGCCAGCGCTGGGTGGATCATTGAAGACAAAACGTCGCTGTGCTGTGAGGCACATCGTGTGGTTTTAGTTGGTTTAAGCCTGATATACGGCCTCACCAATAGCCCGGTGAGGTGAGCTTCCACACGAAAAACAAATGAGTATTGTTACCACAGCCAAATTATGTCGTTATTTCACGTGTAAGCAACCAAAACAACCTTTTTTGTACGCTCCAGGTTGTTTCACCGCCAATACAATATAAAAAATCCTGCCTGGAGAAAGAGGTACTATGCAATAAGCGACAAATTGCTGTTTTCCGAAAAAACGCGAACGAAGTCGCGGGTACAGCTAGTGGATTAATATATTTGTAATATTTTAAAGAGGCTTGATTCAAGATTTTAAATTATTACTGAGTTTTGTGTTTGCTTGGACTTGATAGTAATAAAAAAATACGAGACTATAAATAACCATTACATATATAACCCGGTAGGTCCCTAAAAAAAACAAGCACATGTTTCTAACCTAAAATAAATTGAGAGTTATACAAACGTTATCCGAACAAAAACCGCAGCGAACATTATGAGAGATTTATGGTTTTTGGTCTAGGATATCTAGTGAAAAAACTTGGTTTATATTTGTTTTCGAATGAGCTTTTTTAGTATATCTGGAATAACAACAAGTTTGTCTTTGAAGCTATTGTAGTATTTCTGAATATATCAGAATAAATCGTTAACAAAAGGTTTCTTCAAGGTCGGCACCGCGCGTATGACAGTCCTCATGTCACCATTAGGTAGGCCATATGCTTATATGAAACATTAGCCGTATAACCAAAATGAAATTCAAATACTTCTCTATTGTACAATGAAAGGGGTTTGAGCCGGAAAAGTTTTGATCGTAAGTCCTTAGCCTCATGCTACAGCTGCCATAATTGCAAGTTTTGGTTAAAATCGGTAAAAAAAGAACAATTTAATGTTAGTCACAGAAGTAGGAACAGTAGAATAGCAGTAAAGTATCCGAGCATCACGAGAACATAGCGATATTGGAAAAAAATATATTCACTGTAATTTCTACAATTTATATCGATTCTTTATTATCATAACATCGATACTTGTTACACTTCCGCAACACTTATCGTTGCCGTTCTCTAGTATGACAATGATAATGGTTTCGCAAATGATGTCTGCATTCGTTTATCGATAACTGGTATAATCGCATCAGTAGTGTCGCGGCCCTATTGGAGTCGCGTGCCAAATGCCTGCTCATTCGGGTCAATGTGGCCGATCGTGCGATACTGATGTTACGGCCGAGAACATGCCGGGAACTATGAGATGTGTATGTGGACTGATGATACAACGTTATACTTTTACGACTTTAAGTGAGTATAATGTACTGTATAGAATTTGATTTTGTTTATATTCTAAGTGGCCATTAGTGGTTGAGAGTTGTTTTGATCGTAATAAAGAAATTAAATAATCATTTCTCAATATGAGTTTCTGAGAAGAGATAGGTCATTGTTTATCAATTCGTTTCGACTAAAATCTTGTCATGAAGTCGAAAGAAATAAAACCTGTTATGTAAATTCTTTGCCTCTAATGTAAATTTGTATGAATTTTAAGATTCTGGCGCATGTGACAACAATATGACAAAAGCCGAGAATTAATACGATTATGCATTATTTACCTGATGGCACACACCGGGATCTAACACGCAATAAAAATAATGTGTCATCACGGTAACTCCTGTGGGCCATGTTGAATATGTTTTTATTATAAGAGTGGAATGAAACGGTGGTATAACAGTTGAGCATTGGGCAGCTGACTAGGGAAATAATATGACTTAAATGAAGTGATGACAAATATCAGGAAATTAGTGCTTATTGGCACGTAATATTCTACTAATATTATAAACGTGAAAGTTTTGTGAGAATGTATGGATGAATGGATGTTTGTTACTCTTTCACGCAAAAACTACTAAACCGATTGCATTGTAACTTAATATGTAGATAGCTGGAGACCTGGATTAACACATAGGCTATTGTTTATTCCAATATTTCCACGGCACTGGGACTTACGCGGGAGAAACCACGGGGCGCAGCTAGTGAAAAATAAATACATACTACTGGCATTAAAAATTAGGGTCTATAGTCGCTAAAATCTGGTGCTTGTTTCTCATGACCTTGCCTTGGAATTGGCCTTGATTTCTGATTTTTTGACTAAAATTGGGTATGTTTATAGTTTGCTATATATTATATTGCGCTGATTTATATCCGTGAATTACAGAAGGTCATGTTAAACCTCAGCACTGGCTTGTTATTCTAAAAGTCAGTTAAACGTGTTCTCTCTAATACTTATATTAAATCCATACACATCTTTAATCATCCTTAGACTTTAACTCTGTTCTAAAACTTATAATATACCTCTAATGCTGTGTGCACAAAGTACGGTAAAGTAAATATTACAAAGAGTTTCTGTGTTAAAGTGATTTGAAACTTTTCCCCTTTGTAAATAATGACCAGTATTTATTTCCTGTATGGGGGCTCAAGATCCTTTGAGTTCAGTTCAAACCGGGACATTCTGTACTCGGTCATCGTTACACTACCATTTGTAATACGTTCGATTTACTTTTTTTTGGAACCTAGTTTATTTGAATAAATTTGAAAAAAAACATATTTCATTTTGTTTCTGGGTTTGTTTGTGTTTGATTCTGGGTGTAGTTTGTCTACGTTAATTGTATCTTTCTAAAGTCCTCAACAGAGAGATCTCATGATCTAGGGAAAAAATCCCTAAAGTAAATTTTAGACTTTCTGACAAACCCTAAATGTAAATCTGTCATAGGCTATAGTAAAATACAGAGCCAATAGTAAAAAAATTAAGCGATTTTAATAGATATAATTGATGTTACTACTCTCCTTTGTTTTATTTATGAATCAAAGCTGAATACCTATTATAATTAAAAAATAAATCGTATAGATACACTTAAAATCTAAAGCTAAATAGTTCCTATGTATAAATGTTTTGATATTAGTAGCTACCACATTAAACGGACAAAAGAGATGCATTCTCTATGACTAGGTAAGTTACCTACCTACACATATTTCAACCTCTAATATATAAATTTTGATCATATCCTGTATTGAAATACATGCCATTGTTTAGGTATTAAAAATAGATCAATGACACAAAAAACAAAAAATAACATGACGGTGCCAAAGCGATGCATGACCTGGTTGGTTATATAATGTTACGCTATGACAAACAAAAATATACGAAGCAGTAACCGATTTTACGAATCTATATAGCCGCGAGGCATAGGTACTATATATATTGTTGTCGCCACATCAAAAACTCTTATTTATTTAAAAAAAAAGGGGCAAACTATAATAGATTATAAAACAGTTCACTATTTAATAAAAATGAGTTAATAGACATTGTTATGACTAGTTATACCGGAAACGTAACGCTATTGACCGTTTGATGAATATTGATAAATTGATTATATTGATTGATGATTATAATGGGGTAATAAAAGGCTAGGCATGCATTATGAGTTGATATCAATCACTCGAGTGCTGATCGAGATACGAACAACATCGCGGTTGCTTTTATTTTTAGTGAATGTGATAGTTTAGGGCTATAGCGGTGAGATTGTTTACTATAAATATTAAAATTCAATGTTCCCATTTGTAGTGAATTATTTATTTTATCACAAAAGCCATAACATATTAAACAAGTATATTTTTTAAGTAAGGTATCGAAACGTCCAAAAAGGTGCGATTTACTTCATACCATACGAAGGGCTAGAATAGCGTGGCGGTCTATTAAACCAGAATACTATTCAAACAAAATCACTTTGCGTTTCTAAACAGTACTCTGAGAAAATGTACCTCAGGTGCAAATAGACGATTACGATCCAAAATATTGCCTGCGATTTACTCTTAAACACTGCCAAGGGAAATAGGGTGGGCAGGTTTAGAGTCCGAAATTTGCAGTATTTCGACAGTTATTTTGTTCAACCTAACCGTATTTATTACACTTAATGTGGTCGTTTAAATTTAATTTCAGCTTGTGCGGTAATTCATTGTAAATGTATGTATCATTAGAAGGACAGTTGCAAGTGACTGCAATATTCATGTATGCCGTTAATTATGAAACGATTGGTTTGAGTCTTATTTATGATTAAATTTTGGAAGCATGTAAATCCGCAGTCATTTTCGTAAATTTTTTTAAGCTTAGTTTTAAACATAACATTACGCGGTTTATTCTACGAGCTATAGCAGGCTGGCATTATTGTCAGATAAGTTTAGAAAGAAGCCGAATAAAATTTTCTTAAAAATAATAAAGGTGAGTGGAAGAAGTCATATTTTGTATATTGAAATAATATCATGCTACAGGTAAAGATACACCAGAACTTTCTCCAAAACTGGGGAAGCACGTCTTCCTGCACCACCAGTAGTGGATTCAGGGGGGGGGGTCTGGGGGGCTCAAGCCCCCACCATCTGAGTTCTTCCGTGACAAATCTTAAACTGAACTTGATATTATTGTAATTGAACTTCTTTGCAAGCATTACAGGTCACACTATCTAACGTACAATTGCCATCAATTATCTTTACCTTAATAAGTATTATGATTTAAATTTTTTTATTGTTATAAGATATTTTGATTGCGTGACAAATTTGAATCCGCGCGCTACTCGAGTATTATTTAATTCCCTTCAAGGATTGGTGGTTGGCTATTTATTACAGTACAGTAGTTACAGTACAGACAAGAATAAATATTTGATGGAATCTTTAGAACCACCTCGTAATTATAATTATTAATAGCAGACGAAGGGTAGACAAAAAAAATTGTTCCGATCTTATTAACTGAAGAAATACCTACTCTTGCCTAGTCTATAGCCAACAACAGAGGGGGCAACACTAGCCAGACGGGATCCCCGCCCGAGTTTTGGCCATGGCCCTCGACCATATGTCGGACCGCCTCAGGGAGGTGTTCGACGCTAGCTTGGCTTCTGGATGCTTCCGTAACTGATGGAAGAGCAGGAAGCTGGTCCTGTTAAGGAAGCCGGGACGGCCAACCGACTCAGTCGCAGCCTTCCGGCCCATCGTGTTGCTGGACGAGGCAGGTAAACTCTTTGAGAGAGTCCTCTCTGCCCGCATCGTCCGGCACCTTGGCGAGGTCGGCCCCGATTTATCAGACGCCCAAATCGTTGTTCAGGCGGGGTCGACTTCCGGTGCTGTATTGTGCCTAAGCGCCGTGACCGAAGAGGAAGTGAGTGGTGGTGGCATGCTGTTGGCGGTGTAATTGTCATCGCAAACGCATTCAATAGTCTGCCATTCAGCTGCATCAAGGAAGCACTCCACTATCACGGGGTGCTACAGTACCTGAGGCGTCTAGTGGCAGACTATCTAGAGGAGCGTACCGTCTTGTTCGAGGACTGAGATGAAGTTATGGCGGTTAGAGCCATACGCGGATACCGCACCGTGTCGACGGAGGAGGCGTGCGCAGTGGCCGGGACTCCCCCGTGGGATTTGAAGTATATCGGCGAACGGCAGAGTTCCGGGCGGGAAGCGGCAGTCGGTGCCCGCCCGAAGAAGAACGCGAATGAACCATGACTCGTTTGTAGTTCCGGCCGGAGGCTCCACGTGCTGGCTTTGCCGCCGCGCTCCAGCCGAACATCGTCGAGTGAGCAGGGTGGTAGCACGGGACCCTGTCCTTTCGACTGACGCAGGTTCTTTCCGGTCACTAGGAAGGAGTTGAGTCCCGCCTGTCACCACTGCGACTGCAGTGAAGACTCGGCTCGGCACACGTTGGCGGTTTGCTCCGCTTGGGCAACACAGCGCTGGGCCCTCACTGCAGTCATCAGAGGGGATCTCTCACTACTGGCCGTCATACGCCCCATAGCCGGTAGCGACAGGAATTTTACCGCGGTCACGGTCTCACCTTCTGTGAGGACGTTATCTCGCAAAAGGAGGTCCGGGAGGACGATCTCCACTCAGATCTAATTGGCCGCTGGCGAACCGGGCGGCGGAGGCGCGCTTACCAGCGCCTCATGCCGCTCTGAATGTAGCCGGAGGTGGACAGGACGGGTTTCCCCCTCCACCCGCTGTAGTGGCTGGACGTCGCCTAATTGAGGGGTGGTGCCCGCGTTTTTGCGGGCAGGCACTAGGGGGGTCGGATATCTCAATAAAAGATGTTCCCGGATTTTTTTTTTCCCGGTTTTAGTTGGTTCGATTCCAACACACCACCCCACCGAAAACCCCGGTGGTGTGACAGCCCGAGAGGGTTTTTACACGCACAAAAAAGGGGTGCTAACACGTGTGGAAAGTTTAGTGGTGTACAATCTCGTATAAAGCAGCTCCAACCGCTATCGCCTTATACGCACTGTGCCACGCATAAACTAAACCTAGCTATCGTGAAAGCATGCAGCTTGCCTAGTGTTTGCAGTATGATGGTAATAGTAAGTAGTGTTAGCAGTTTTGTGCCTGAGTCAGCAAAAAGGTTGGAACTTTTCAAGCAAGCTATCTTTGAAAAACACCTAGAGGCGGCAAGAGACAAGTTACAAAGTCTTGGTGATACACGCTGGGCTGAAAGGCATGATGCACTTCTTCTTTTCAAAGAGATCTTTCAATCTATCGTACAGTTCCTTGTAGAAAACCAGAGAACTTCTCTGTCATCGAAAATGGCAAGTTTTCTGGCTTCTATTCAACGATTCGACTTTATCTAACCTTTGACGTTAACCGCCGCTGTATTTGAAACTACTGTTTTAGTTCCACGGCAACTCTAGGGTCTTGTATTAAATCTTAACTTTTGTTATGAGATTGATTGAAAGTGTAGTAAGTACGCTTGAAAAGTAGGTACAGAGAAACCAAATATGAAGATATTTCGGTAGTGGCAGCTGCACGCGTTAACAGTGACAATTTGCTCATCATCTCTCATTATCGGAAATAACTCCTTGGAAGGAGCTTTGGAGTAATAGGGAATGTCTCTTCCAAACAACAGCTGAAGTGCATTAAGACAAATGAGTTTTTCCTAAATATACAAATTCTCGCTACATTACCAGTAACCACTGGAGTGTGGAGCGCAGCTTCTCGTCGCTTAAACTAACACAATCGTACGACAATGACCGAAGACAGGTTTTAATAAAATGTTGTGTGCCTTTTCAGTATTCACTTTGCTAAAATCTACCCTCATCGGGGTCAAGCCCCTTCCAAAGATCAATCCTGGATCCGCCACTGTCCACCACGACCTTATTATTGCATTTATATTAGACTTCAAGATTGGACCGTTTAAACTCAGGATAAGATGTCCATTATAGAGAAACCACTCTTTGATATTATATACAGGAAGACTAACTAAAAGCATAAATAGTAGTAAACACAAACAGAACTACCGATGAAATTTTGATCCAACACAAATTCACACTCAAATAACACTGTTTATACTATTGTGTTGAGTTTAGGTCGACCGAATCATACCTGTAGTGTATGTAGGGTAGAACTAAATAATAGTTATATGCTCTCGTACTTACTGTAGAGATCGTATGAACCACATGCGAGTGCAGACGTGTCAGCTTGCGTATCTATAGTCAGTGGGCGAGCCAGTAAAGTGTACATATGCACGCGTGGTATAGTGTATAAAGGGATACACTATAATACCTGTTATGTTGCAAGAGTTTACAGACACCAGTAGCCGATTATTATCAGGCGTACCAATTGCTAAGTACTTTATCTTAGCGGTATTCTGCAACGCCATGTCAAGTTGTAGGTACTTAACAGACAAGAAATTTTTTTTGAACACCACACTTTTTTGTAATTTTTTATTTAATTTTTGCTAACCGAGATGTATGTAAATACATATTTTTAGAAAAACACAAACAACATTGATTTGGTGAACTTACGATGCCCGTTACATTGTGTCATAAATGTGAAATTAACTTTGTTTATGTCTGTCAGGCGGTGTATGTCTTTGATATCTTTTCACGACTAAAACTCTGACCTGATAAGTAGCTTGAGACCTGAAAAAGGATAGCAACTTCATCGTAAGCATAAAAAAATAAACGCTATTTCTGAATATATAAGGGCTATTATAGCGGTAACCGATACCAAGGAGTGCCAGTAATTATTTATTACTTAATATTCTTTTAATTACTTCAAGATGATACTTATACTGATAGTACATGGACAATAATAGAATAATAGAATTCTTAAGGCATTTTAATTAGCATTAAAGGACAATTGGGCTTTAAGATAAGCATATTACTTACAAATTCGAATGTATACAATACAAGGCTTTCTAAGAAAAACTCTTCCATTTGCCTTTTTGCGCAGTAAGATAGCGGCCATTTGCCCAAATTAAGGTTGTATTGATTTTACACATTATATGGGGCAGTGGGTTATATTAAATGGATATACGCCGTAAATACACAGTGCTGTAACCCCAAGGACAGTCAATGTTAGATGTTTAGATTAGCCGCTAGAAAAATTGGAGATAACTAATATTAATTTAGGAGTGTATTAACATCAGGATGAGGTCTTCCATTATTAGTACAACTCTATACGATGGTGTCATTTGGGATAGCATTATTAGCAGAGCTCCCTAAGATGTGGTTGAGTTACGTGATTACCGACTTATCTAGCCTACTGGGTGTCGTGACTGGTCAGCTCAAAACCGCAATGGTTCTTTCGTATACAGACCACCCTAGACGCCTACAAGGCAGGCACTTACACTGTTTGAATTTATGTAGACTTGGATCCTTGAGTTTGTTTCGGTGTTTCTTTTCAAGGCTAGTCATAGGAAATGCCGGCACATAGCTTTAAAGAAGAAATCGATGTGTAAAGGTGTCTAAAACTATCTATTTGCGAAAATAAATTCATTTATAATTTATGCCCTTACATACAATACAATACAATATTCGTTATTGTACACCATAAAACCATTTACAACATTAAAATAAAAACAAATAATGGTACAAACGGCAGTCTTATCGCTGGTTGTGATTTCTTACAGACAACCTTTAGATGGACAGATGCAATGGCCTTCTGTATAGGGCAGTTAACAGGTGCACAAATTGTCTAAGTATTTTATTGAAATTATAAGAATGGAAGAGGAAAAAAAAACATAATAATTACATATATCACAAAAGTACTGTACAAATCATTATTAAGCCCTTTAATATTATATGCAAGAAAATACATTAAAACAGATAATGCAAATGTTTTAATAGGGTCGTTAAACGATTACTTAACAGATTATTTTTGGCCTAATAGGGAAAAACAGTTGCAAATAAAACCAGCGTCAATATTTTAAATCACATTTCGTAGATTAAAATACAATGTTCAATAATAATACGTGTCCCGTTTAATTTGGATACTGTGAATTCTACGAATCACAATAGGTACGTTTGCATGAGTAACACTAACAAAAAAATGCATAAATCGAAAATCGATATAATGTATATGTCACAGGGGGCGGAAGCGGATGTGGCGCCATAAATCCGCTGTTCGAGTCCGCCCAGCGAACTTCCGGGTGGAAAATGTGCGCCCGCCCTTCTCCCGGGCGTTTCGGAACTACAGCTTTTTCGTGGTTTTAGCGTTTACATCTAGTAACATTGTTACAATAGGCAGTAGAATAAGTTTTTAGGGGCCCTTAGGCGGGTTTGGAACTGAAACATGCCTGTAGATTGTCCATAGATGGTATCGGCAACGAGGGTCTGAAAACTGCTCACTTTGTGTGTTAACGTATGTAAGTGACGGTAGCACATTTGCTTAATATAAGCCTGCTTTAAATTAACCAATCTGTAGAGCGGGAAGTGACTTCATGTGCTAATTTTGTGTTATGTCAACGCAGTTAGGTAGTTAGATTCATTGTATAATGTAAATTGATCTAAGATGATTAATACGTTTGTGTGTTAGATAGCCTCTGACAGAATTATACAAGTTAAAGTGTGAAGATGAGTTACAAACACCCAAACATCCCATACGTTTCTTATTGATCTTGGTGTAACGGCCCTAAGTTCACTTATCAAAAAAGTTATTGTGAAATTTTACTTAATATATAGTTGCTTTTTATCTCTCATATATTAGTTAAAAGATCACCTGCACCCACTTATTTCTTACATTCTGTATGTATAAAAGTAATACACATGAGTGATTCCCTTTAATTGTTATAGAGAATGTAGTTTTACACCCTGTATGTGTAAAAGTAATACAGATGAGTGAATCTCTTTAATTGTTATAGACAATGTAGTTTTACACCCTGTATGTATAAAAGTAATAAACACGAGTGATTCCCTTTAATTGTTATAGAGAATGTAGTTTCACACCCTGTATGTATAAAAGTAATACACACGAGTGATTCCCTTTAATTGTCATAGAGAATGTAGTTTTACACCCTGTATGTATAAAAGTAATACAGACGAGTGATTCTCTTTAATTGTTATATAGAATGTAGTTTTACACTCTGTATGTATAAAAGTAATACAGATGAGTGATTCTCTTTAATTGTTATAGACAATGTAGTTTTACACCCTGTATGTATAAAAGTAATAAATACGAGTGATTCCCTTTAATTGTTATAGAGAATGTAGTTTTACACCCTGTATGTATAAAAGTAATACAGATGAGTGATTCTCTTTAATTGTTATAGACAATGTAGTTTTACACTCTGTATGTATAAAAGTAATAAACACGTGTGATTCCCTTTAATTGTTATAGAGAATGTAGTTTTACACCCTGTATGTATAAAAGTAATACACACGAGTGATTCTATTTATAGAGAATGTAGTTTCAGAGTTATTGAAGTACCTATATAAAATAATACATTTTCTTTTTTCATGTTTTACTGTCGCGACTCCGAGTGTTGTACAAGTTACAAAGAAACTCCTAATGCCCTCTTCAAACATTGTATGGCTTTCTACTTAAATGTTTGATAACGTTCGCGTTGAACGAAGATTGATTCGGGGCTGATGCCGCGTCATCCATCACCAGCTTGGTAAACACGGCTCTTGCTTGACAATACCAATAACTGTCAATGTACGCTATAAATAACTAAAATTTCGTACGCGACGTGGCGACGCTACGTGTAGTGAAATGTTTTGATATTAGTTTTTTTTGCTATTTCTGTATTATTAAGTATTATTCCTTTTTGTGTTACTGCTACAATGTTTTTTTTTTCTATCTAGTGGGCGTGATACACAATTTTTGCTATGATTACAGTACGGCGTAATAAAAATAGCTTGAAATTTAAATTCCGGCGCCGCCTCCACGGCTACCGTTCAAAAAGCCTGCATATAATTTGTGTATACATATAATATACATGTATTGTATCAGTGCCAAGCTCTTGCCGACGCTGCCTTCCCCGCCATTTTATAAGAAGCATATACCACAGGGAGCTTACTGATAACACTTCGCCAAGACTTACATTTCTTATGTCATTTCACATTCGCAAAGGGACTTTTTTTGCAAATGTGAGTCTGTTTGTTTGATACGCTTTGACGCCATAACTACTTAACCGATAATCATGAAATTTTCCATACAAAAATGACATAAGATATCTTTCATTTAGAACAAAACTACTGTGCCCAAGGGATACCTGATTTGATTGACAAAATTTACATTAACGCAAGCGAAGCCGCTAGCAAAAGCCAGTATTTATTAAAACTGAAAGAGTGGTCAGACAAAGTACGAAGTAACTATCTTTGTGGCAAAGGTAACTAGTAATGACTACAATCTTATACTAGGTTTTTTTTTCAAAATGTTCTAGTAATATTGGTGTCATGAAAGTTGTAGAAGGGACAATCACTGATTGCCTTATGTCAATCAGTGATTGTCCCTTCTAAAACATTGTCGAGATTATTCTCGACAATGTTTTTAAACTACACTAATCAAAATGATACGCTGATATCCCTTTCATCATTATCTTCCTCCCCTTTTCCCAATTTAATTTGAGATCGGCGCAATGTGTACCAAATACAGTTATTATCATTTTTTATTTTTTTTAGTAACAAAAAGTTTTTTTTTTCAACATCGCAAAGGATTTTGGCTCCTTGGTATTTGATTTGACGCTAATGTCCCTTTATTTAAATAAAAAAAAAACTAATAGCAACAGTAGTATTCAAATAGAGATGTTTAGTGCACTTACTAATATTGAGCAAGTCTTGTCGTGTATTGTGATTTGGGCACAAAGCTTTCATCACGGCAAGTTTTTGATAAGGGTGTCTATAGACACAGTTCGGCCTAATGGAAAGAACAAAAGCCTTCGCTGTGAGGTGGGCCAAAGGCGTGTGAACAAAATGTGCTCAAACATACGTGAGGTGCTGCGTTTAGACGAAGTTACTTGTCTGGAATGTAATTATTTATAAATTATATTATATATATATGGTTTATTTGTGTCTTACTGTTATTAGTTTTACGGGTAATTGTGGAATTGTAATTGTGTAATGTAATACGAAAGTTAAGGTTTTGACTCCCTCATAAGACAGATAGTATAATGAGTAGAAGTGTCGTTATAAAATGTTTGTGTTTAATAATACACATTCATTATTATGTGTTTTGAAGTGTTACGTTAAGTACGCTGGAAAAGCGCGAGATGGCAAGTTTACATTAGTTGATTTATATGTAAATCATTTAAAAAAAACACAACTTTGCTACTATTAAATCGTATTCCATTTGGGACCAAAATGAGACTTAACTGTTTTTATTTTCCTTGAAAACTATAGAAATTATTAACGCCACACACGACAGTAGTAGAAATAAAAGTGAGTGAAAATTCAGTTTAAGTAAAAAAAAGAAAAAAGGCGAAAAATTATAAGCAATCTCTTCAATATACCAACATCATTAACATTATTATAAGTAAAAAATTAAAATGTTTGTCCCAACATAGGACGTATGTGCGCTATCATTGCAGTGATTATTTACAACCTAGCATATCTGCACTCGCTTCATCGGGGGTACAATCGCAACGCGCCTGCAGAGCCTAGGGCCGTTGCGTATCAGTAATTCCCATCTCTTGGTACAAAGCCCCGTTGATTACGCTCGGAGCCGCGGGCGACGCAGTCTGGCGTCTGAACGCGGCCTAATGCGTCTTCCGCCCCTTGTGAATGCGCCTTTTTATTTTACAATCAATTCGAAGCGTTTAGAACAGGTAGGTACTTGATGTTAGGTTGCATTGCTACTGATAGACTGTGTTTTTAAACCCCGGCAAAAAAGAAGGACTTCTGAGTATCTGTTAGTCAGGCTGGCATCATGGCATCAAAACAGGTGGATTTTGATTGCGTTTTTTTGTTTTTTGATAAGGGACTTGATCGAGAGTGTGATCTATAATTCAAGAAATTCATATATATTTAATTTTTTAATGGATTATAGTTTAAATTCATTTATAAGTTAACTGATATTATAAATGCGAAAGTGATTTTGTTTTTTTGTTTGTTTGTTACACTTGCTCACCTTAACAACTAAACCGATCATTATGAATTTTTTGCCAGAGGTCCAGAAAAGGACATGGAGTTCATTTTATTCCGAAAGAAAGTACTGTTCGAGACGCAGGTGAAGCCGCGGGCGAAAGGTAGTCATTGATATTATAGTTGGCATTTAATAATGTTTAGCAGGTCAATCTGCGTATCATATAATTTAATTGAATAACTGAAATCTGAGCGTGTTTATACATGAAATAATAGTTCACATTCAATTCAAGTCAAAATCAATTTAGGTACCACCAACGTGAGGTCTGCTAGAATTGTACAACTCTGTGGTTAAATTGGTTTCTTAAATCTAGTTATGAAATGCAAAACTTGTTTCTTTCTTGGTTAAAGTTTCTAGATGCGAGATCTGCAAATTACTCTTAATTCGTGTCTCGCTATTTCATTATATGCAGAGTAAAATTTTGCCATGTGCAAGAATATGATAAGATTATATTCTTGTTTTAATTATTTCATTCATAGTAGAAATATACATTTTGTAGTTTCTATTTAAAGTCTTGAAATATACATAATATTTCAAAGTTTACACAAATTTCTAATTCAGATTTCTTAGGAAATTTTATGTGTATTTTAAAATGTTACAAAGACTTTGAAACTGTATTATTATGAGACTTTATAAGGTTTTTGGAGTGAAAACTACTTTAGCGGTGTTGTGCACTTTTTGGGATGGGTAAAAAACGTTAAACTCGCGTCAGGACACGTGACCCTTATCGAAAATGCGTAAGACAGAGCCGAGTTTCTTATATTTCAAAAAATATAACATTCGAAATTCAAACCTTTATGAACGGCCAGGAGCGCAGAACTTCCAGTGTACCCTATGTAAGCATTTAGATATGGTATTACCTACTTTTATTTTTAACCTAATTATATGTACAGATGTGTTTGTGTGTATATATATGCAAATACATTGTGAAGTTATGTTTTCACTTCTGACGTGCAGTCCTACGACTGACTGTTTTTTTTTGTTTTATATACCTAGGATTGATCATATGCACCAATTACTAATCTATGACTAGCTGTAGAAACACAAGAATAATGTAGTCGTATTATGTTTACTATAGAGCGTGGTTACTTTTCTGTTCGAGTTCTTAATTTTAATAGAAGAGTTGCGGTTTTAAACATAATCAAAAACCTAGATTTAGTTTAGAGTTTGGCATGAACACATCTGTGTCAAAGTAATTTAATATTATATATTTTAATGTCCCTTTTTATGTCACAACAGACCTCGAGATTTCATTATGAGCCGGCCTTAATATTTAATAGGCCTAACTCTACATAAGGGAATTTATGCTTTCAAATACCGCAGTACATATTACGGACGTCTGAAGGACATCATATGTGACCCCAATAATGTTTTTATGTTATTTTAACTTTGGGCCAATACGGACATTAAGACTGGCTGTGCTTGAGCCCTGGAGTTATTAGATAGGTATGTGAAACGGGGTCAGCTTGTATTGGTTTTGTAGCAGCGTGTTTTGTTGGCTGTATCTCAACTGGGTGTTGGAGTATATTTTATTCAAATATTTATACGAGGGTAGTATATTGATATCTCTATTCATCTCTGAAATAAGAATAGTGTTGTGTTTATGTAACTATCTTTATTTACTTACCTCTTTTGAAATGGAGGTAAGTAGATGCTTATATCACAACATTAACCGTAGAGACTAAAACTCTTCAAGCATTCAAATGCTACCATTTTTTTTGTTCACATGTTTCATTAATTAATAGGTAACATTCGTTTTGAAACGTTACTATATTTTAATAATAAATTCTTTATTGTAACAAACCTTTTGTTACAATAAAGAATTTATAATTATTATTTTACGTATACTTTTATGAAATCAGTATTAAGGGCAAACGTTGAAGTTGCCCAGAAACTTAACGAAATATACGTATATAATCCGAGTATATTAGCTGTTGCCCGCGACTTCGTTGTCCACGGGAACCGTACTTTATTTCGCTATATACTATTATAGACTATAATCTATCTGTGTGCAAAATTTCCCCCAGATCCGTTTAGCCGTTTTTGCGTGAAAGAGTAACCAACAACCATCCATCCATCCATCCATTCATCCTCACAAACTTTCCCCTTTATAATATTAGTAAGATAACATTTAGTATATGTACGTTTTATTTACCAGGGTTTACTATTGTATTTCTAAAAGTATCGTTATGATATAGGGCCAAACGAGCAGAAGGGTCACCTGATGGTAAGTGACTACCGTCGCCCAGGGACACCTGCAACTCTAGAGTCAGAAGTGCATTGCCAACCTTTGAGATGGGAGTATGCTCTTTGTAAGGTTTGACGGTCGTATATGTCCCGAAATACCGCAGGCGACCATTTTTTCCATAGATTGGTAGGTAGTAAGTTTCGTGAGAAGCGCACAGTGATGGAGTATATATGTAGATAAGACTACATAGATGACTTTCAGATGGACAGTATATTAATCTTCATTTGATCCAAGACTGGCCTGTTGGTCTAGTGGTTAGTGACCCTGACTGCTGAGCCAGAGGTCGTGGGTTCGATTCCCACCTGATTCTGGGTATTCTTTGTGTCCGTTGTTTATATGTTTGTTAAGTCCCCAGCGACACAGGAGTAATTCCTAATGCGGGAGTTATCTTTTTATTAAATAGAAAAAAAAAAAAACAGACATTGTCTTTGTAAGTCATCCGAAAAACGTGACGTGGTTATTTTTTTTACTAATCTGGTAGGGAAGCTAATAGATATGGCAAAGAGGAAAGGAGTTGATAATTCGAATCTGTATGGTATATATGGTGTATTCCAAAGCTGGCTGTAGGGTCTTATTGGCTTTATCAACTCATGCAAAGTTTGTATAAGGAAATGGTTTGAAACTATTTACCTAGTAACATGCAAAACAGCATATGTAAGTCACCTTTAAGAAGGTAATTTATAAATTACAAAGACTTAGGATAGAAATTTCCCATCCCTAATTCCCAAAATTCTCCCATGTACCCATCTCTACGCGCGCTATCCTCGTGCTTGGTGGTAAAAAAGTTAATTTTTTTTAGGGGTACTGTAAGCAAACTTCTTAAATCTAATTATAGAGCAGTTTTGGTCACTTTTAAATGGGAAAAGAAAGTATATAAAATTCTATAGCGTGATGTAGGACCTTAAGGAGGTAGCTGGGATGGCCTCAATTCTGAAGGCGGAGAACTGGCTGCACAAGTTCCGAAGGTATTCACTAGATGGCGATATGTCTATTGGTTATATATAAGGTGGTGCACTGCAGTTGCATGAGCGTATCATTAGTCAGTCATCTTAATACTTGTTTGATTATATTACACAAAAATAATTGTTTTCAGAAGTTTCAATAGAGTTATGTAGCCTATTTTCCCTACATAAAAACGGCTGTCTAATAAAATAATACAATATAATGACGTCACAAGCTTTTCAGCTTTAAAATATAAGTATTTGACAAACCCAGGGAAAGCGATAACTATTTCAATTAATATATTTTTTGGTAATGAATTTAAGCCATTAAACGCCTAAAGAAATGTTTTATGCTTTAAAAGCCTGAATTAATATCAAACATTTGCTTTATAAGCTATACAAACAGACAAGTGAGTTTGGAAGGGTATTTTAATCTAATTAATTTCGTCTGCTGAACACTCGCGACCTTACGTTTAAGAGCAGCTTTGTACAGGCGAAAGTCTCAAGGACATTGCTTAAAACATCTGCTAAGATAGTAAAAGGGTTGTAGTTCCGGGAAACTGAAGCAATTCTTACGAAGTAATACTTGGTTTTGACGAGATTATGTTTGAGATTCTCTCAGAATGATTTCAGGGAAAGTGGTAGTATTGGTATTTTTAGTATGAAAATTGTTAGTATGTTATTATTTAGCTGCTTCTGCTATTACACTGTTACATGATTTTCAAATCGGCCTTTGTTATTGTATGTTATTTTCGCTATTTGAAGTTGACTAATTATTTACCTAACGTTATACTTTGAAATAAGAAAATATCAACGTGTAACCTAGAAATATATAATTGGAGGCTTACCACCCACCATGATTCTATGATTCAAAAATATTCGAAGTATATAAACGCCTGCTGCGTGACAATGCACTTAAACTATGCGAGTGAACGCTCACCCGAACCGGGGTGAACGAAGCAGACAACGCCGCGGGTTAGAAACGCTGTACAAAAGAAACGTTTTTAGCTGAAGATGTTTTAATGTCGCCAGATGTACGCTCTCAAGCTGTCACAGAAATGATGAATATCTCGTATTTGGAATAAGAAATTTATTTATGTCTGATCTGGGCTTGGGTTCATTTATTTGTTTTAATTCCCAGACATATGCATAACATATATAGTAAAGGACGATCTAGAACTAGATACTTTAATTTAGTTTTTTAATTAATATGTAGGTTCTCATTTCACCAACTTGCTAACTAAAATGTACTTTGACTTAATATATGATGAATACATGAAGGTGTATTCCTTGTAACCCAAATAGTTCTCGGAAGTGTTCCACGTTTGTTTGTGTTCTAAATTTCGCAAAAATCCCTAGACAATTGCACGTGTTTTTGTAATGAGTAAGTTTATATAAGTTTTCTTCGTGTTATGTTCCCTGCCCACTGCCACCACTGGACAGACGACCTTGTATCGTCAGTGGGTGTAGGCCGCTTCTAACTGGTATCAATGGAAGTCATTGAAGGAGGCCTATGTCCAGCATTAGTGGACGTACTATAGCTAAAGTGATGATGATGATTTAAGTTTTAGGCGACTACAAGACAAGCAGATGTTTCTCATTCGTCAAAATATTTTTACAAAAACAAATTCTTATACATATAAGTCTTAGTCAACAGCACCTAGTTCTCCAACTTTCTCATCCATTTCATCTCAGTTACTTTCTTTAGGTAGTTCATCCATCTAATCATACTTGAACTCATTAATTCCAGTAGCTATCCGTGCTTCAGTAAATGTGGAAAGCTACTTCCACTTGCTGAAGTTGCTAGTGTTTTTCGGATAAACTTGTTACAAATGTTAAAAAGTTGTGTTGCTGGTATATTAATAATAATAATTTATTCAAGTTTTAAAGAATTTTATTACAATGTTATTTTTATTATGCAAGTGGATAGTGTCCTGCAATGTTCTAAGAAGTACTGCTTATTAACAAATCAGAAGAATAAGTACACTCAAGTCCCAGACAAATTAAGTTATCTTCACAACAATGGCCCTATCGGGAATGATGTTTATGGATTGTTTATTAAAACGAGAGCTTTGGATTTGATTCAATTATAACCGAGACCTCTCAGGCCGGATAATTGATTTAGCATTGTTAAATGGAAAAGTTTCGAAGTTATTATATTGGTTTCGCGTTTTCATTTTTTCTAGTCATAATATGTACTTGTTTGTTTTATCAACCGTTGATTATTTGAAATATAGACCCTTAAAATCACAAGCTTAAAGTTTTAACTATTGTACCCACTATTACAGAAGGAAAAAAGTCGATGTGACTAATTGCCTACAAGCAGAGTCGTTTTAAAATAGTTCGAGTAACAACTGTCAGCCGGTCAGCAATTATCAAGTGCTCGGATCAGGCAGGAAATCAAGGTATGCGGCGTAAGTAAATAAAAACAGAACCTAATAATTTTTAAACTTTTACACTATACAAGGTTGACCTAGAAAAAAATTATTGAAACAGTCGCCAACTATCAACAGAGATAAGTAGCTTAGTAACTCGATATCCTCTACAGTCTCAGAATAGATTTGAATTGAATTCGAGTGTATGTAAGTATGAGGTTTCTTTGGCACGCCTTAGAGCCTAAACGGCTTGATGGATTTCTACATGCGAGTTGTCATTTGAATTATCTTGATAGTGGTAGTGGTATAAGATTTTAGAGTGACAGGTGCGGCAGTGGTGGCGAAAATCTAGAGCGGGTAAGCTAATATAGTTGTCTAAGTACTGCCCCCGCCTGCCATACATTTTCTAACATTTATGTTTATCTTAGCCATTTATATTTATAGATTACAAAGCTTGTTTGTTGCTCTTCAGTTACCAGTTGCTATTTTTGTAATCTAGTCGGGTTTTAAATATTTTTCTTAAATTTAATTTATTTTAATTGAGATTATCTTTTACGCTTCAGTTATCAGGGATTATTAGTAGATACAGGCTACTTGAAATCGGTATCTGTTTATTATTAAAAAACCGCCAAGATTGTAACTGAGGACATATATATATATATAAACTTTCGACCTGGCTCGACTGATGTCAAATCAATAAATTACACACCAAATAATTTGATCCTTTTAAAGGACTCCGACGTGTTCATGTATGGATAGTTGATGACGGTATTGGGTCTTAATGTTGTAGGGACGGGAAGGGTATCTCCACATCCCGGCTAACAAATTAGTATTTTTCAGAACCTAATTAGACATTGGTCCGAAGTAAGGGTTTAAGTGGATTAGAATTTCAGATACAAATTACCATTAACATTATTAACATAGAGGAAATAGAGAAACCATTTGATTTAATACAAAACCACTTGCATTTTGATGTCAGTAATGAAGCCTTCCTGCTAACAGTTGCTTATTGATACCACTTACTGAATAGTCTACTTTTCTTTCGTAATAGTTAGTTTACCTATTCAGTCTAAACGAAATCTGAATAGGAAAAATTACATACATCAACATAATTTTTTCGTCACTCTTGTATATGGATACTTCAATAGACGTGCGCACTCTAAAGCTGGATATCTGGTTGACACTTGACACTCAGGTGCAAACAAGAAAAGTTATGATAGCCGCTCCCCAATTATTTTCCGTACTATCAACATTCAATCGTAGTGTGACCTAGTGTGACAGTCTTCACAGAATATGTAAAAGTTTAGTAAAAAATACAAATGGTAGGTAATATATATATATATCTGGTAGGTCTTAAAGGCGTCAATACCTAAAACTTTTCAACCTCGTTACTTGCAGGTCTTAAGATATAGTCCTCAAACTGACATATCATTCGGCTAACTACTAGTACTTACAGTACTTTTTTATAAACAAACTAGTACTTTTTTATTTACAAATATAGCCCTTAAGGAGTGGACTTAATAGCCTATTTACTGGGAATATTACACTGTAAATAATAATCGTGCCACAAAACTCCAGTGATCAAGGTAGCTCAATATGTTCGTAATGACATATTTTTTTTTCTATTCATTTATTTTATATTTTATTATAACACAAACGAAGAACTTACGAATTTTGTGATAGAAAACAATTCGCTCAGTTACTTATACATTTTTCGACTACACAATGCAGCACCTCGAAGCCCAACAGCACACATTGTCGGGTAGTAGCCGCAAGTCTGGACCCCTTACAAGGCACGCGCTGGACAGTGCATAATCCAAGACTGGACACCGCCGAGAAACTAGAGAACTATTTACAACGCCTCGAGCTCTCGGACTCAGAGTGAAATTCCATGTATGTGGGCAGTAATGAATGCTATGAACTAATACAATGTTATTTACCTTGTAAAAAACATTAGTAAATTTGAAGTTAAAAATATGTAAATATTGGACCATCAACCTGTTCATCGATATCATACATGTGTCATAAACTGTCCCACTACTGACCATGAGACGGACTAGACAGTATTATACTAGGCTGGTCAAAGCAAGTTGTAATAAATTTCGAAATTTTTAATCTAAAAATGAACCAATGCAGATGAATGGAATGATAGACACGGGTCTTTCATTCCATGCCATACCAGTTATTTAAACGACGCCGTTTAAATTACTGGTCTATAATATTACTGAGACATTTTATAGGTTATTCTTCATACTTTTTAAAATAACCAGTCATAGTTGTTGTGATAAGGCCGCCCATTGTGCATTTTATGTTTAAGTTGTTTTTTATATGTATATATATCATGTGTTTGGTGTACAATAAAGAGTACTATCTATCTATCTATCTATCTATCTATAGTAATACTCAACTATAAGCTCTAAGCCAGACTTAGATTACGTGTGTTCTACCACTTTTAGAATGGTTTGTCTTGTCAGAAAGTGTTTGAAGTGATGCCTAAAAAAATTAATCTCATATAAAGACGCATCTCATTATTAGGAGACCTTGATACGCATAAAACAGTCACATACAGAGCTATAGGTGCTTCAAGCTACTTCAGGTTAAGGCTGCGTTTCTACCAGTGATGTGCGAGGTAACTCAGTGGTGCGAGGATGCGTAACGAAGCTGTGGAACGATGTGAGCGTTTCCACCAGAGATATGCTAGGCACCTGAGCGGTGCGAGAATGCGTAGCGATGCTGTGAAACGGTGCGCAAATGAGCGGTACGAGGATGTGTAAAATACACATCGACCTCTAACCAACACCGTCTAGCACACATCCCTCACACACATCTCTCGCACACATCCCTCGTACACATCCCTCACTTGTTTTGCACGTACAAAAACCTCGCTCCGCTAAGCCGTTTCCACAGGAGCTGCGCTGAGCGTGGCTAGGTAAATGAAGCGATGCTATTGGTTCTTAACAAACACATCTTTCGCTTTGCCTCCTCGCACTTCTCTGGTAGAAACGCAGCCTTAGGCAACGCCTATTGTAATATCGGACATAATATATAAGAAAACAAAGCGGTATAAACAAAATACTATCGGTAGTAATAATCAAAAGATAATATACATATATGATATGACCCATAACTTCATGATTATGCCCCAATAATAGCACAGAGAGAACTATTGAGAGATCCATTATTTTAGCTACTTATGTATAAAGATAATCTTACTAAAACGTTTCATTTGAGGGTCGATTTACCATTTAGGTATAAATGGTAAATTGTATCTGAAATTCTAATCCACTTAAACCCTTACTTCGGACCAATGTCTAATTAGGTTCTGAAAAATACTAATTTGTAAGCCGGGATGTGGAGATACCCTTCCCGTCCCTACAACATTAAGACCCAATACCGTCATCAACTATCCATACATGAACACGTCGGAGTCCTTTAAAAGGATCAAATTATTTGGTGTGTAATTGATTGATTTGACATCAGTCGAGCCAGGTCGAAAGTTTATATATATATATACACACGTAATCTAAGTCTGGCTTAGAGCTTATAGTTGAGTATTACTATAGATAGATAGATAGATAGATAGATAGTACTCTTTATTGTACACCAAACACATGATATATATACATATAAAAAACAACTTAAACATAAAATGCACAATGGGCGGCCTTATCACAACAACTATGACTGGTTATTTTAAAAAGTATGAAGAATAACCTATAAAATGTCTCAGTAATATTATAGACCAGTAATTTAAACGGCGTCGTTTAAATAACTGGTATGGCATGGAATGAAAGACCCGTGTCTATCATTCCATTCATCTGCATTGGTTCATTTTTAGATTAAAAATTTCGAAATTTATTACAACTTGCTTTGACCAGCCTAGTATAATACTGTCTAGTCCGTCTCATGGTCAGTAGTGGGACAGTTTATGACACATGTATGATATCGATGAACAGGTTGATGGTCCAATATTTACATATTTTTAACTTCAAATTTACTAATGTTTTTTACAAGGTAAATAACATTGTATTAGTTCATAGCATTCATTACTGCCCACATACATGGAATTTCACTCTGAGTCCGAGAGCTCGAGGCGTTGTAAATAGTTCTCTAGTTTCTCGGCGGTGTCCAGTCTTGGATTATGCACTGTCCAGCGCGTGCCTTGTAAGGGGTCCAGACTTGCGGCTACTACCCGACAATGTGTGCTGTTGGGCTTCGAGGTGCTGCATTGTGTAGTCGAAAAATGTATAAGTAACTGAGCGAATTGTTTTCTATCACAAAATTCGTAAGTTCTTTGTTTGTGTTATAATAAAATATAAAATAAATGAATAGAAAAAAAAATATGTCATTACGAACATATTGAGCTACCTTGATCACTGGAGTTTTGTGGCACGATTATTATTTACAGTGTAATATTCCCAGTAAATAGGCTATTAAGTCCACTCCTTAAGGGCTATATTTGTAAATAAAAAAGTACTAGTTTGTTTATAAAAAAGTACTGTAAGTACTAGTAGTTAGCCGAATGATATGTCAGTTTGAGGACTATATCTTAAGACCTGCAAGTAACGAGGTTGAAAAGTTTTAGGTATTGACGCCTTTAAGACCTACCAGATATATATATATATTACCTACCATTTGTATTTTTTACTAAACTTTTACATATTCTGTGAAGACTGTCACACTAGGTCACACTACGATTGAATGTTGATAGTACGGAAAATAATTGGGGAGCGGCTATCATAACTTTTCTTGTTTGCACCTGAGTGTCAAGTGTCAACCAGATATCCAGCTTTAGAGTGCGCACGTCTATTGAAGTATCCATATACAAGAGTGACGAAAAAATTATGTTGATGTATGTAATTTTTCCTATTCAGATTTCGTTTAGACTGAATAGGTAAACTAACTATTACGAAAGAAAAGTAGACTATTCAGTAAGTGGTATCAATAAGCAACTGTTAGCAGGAAGGCTTCATTACTGACATCAAAATGCAAGTGGTTTTGTATTCAATCAAATGGTTTCTCTATTTCCTCTATGTTGAAACCAATTTTAATGATTTTTATTTTATGGCATAGCCTCAACGTTAAAGCATTATCTATATAAAAATCGCCCCTATGTTGAAATATAACTAATGATTAAGAAAATCCGAAAAACACACTTTATCAACAACTCAATTAGCAGCAAATTATCTATTCACAAAGGCAAAATTTTAGTTGACAAAATCCAGGCGATAATGACATACGTCTCGTCTAGTTCCGCATTTGTAATGCATGGTCTCAACTGCAACTTCCCGACATTAGACTTGCAGATATTTAGTGGCTGTCGCGTCGGAACCGGCTCCTGAAATACGGTCGGCGGTGAACTCTTATTTATTACTTTTAGGCTGCGTGCTGATGTTTGCATAACTGGTTAGCTTGTTATATAGATTTGTTGGAGTCTAATATGTTTCGAGCCTAATATAGGTTTCTTCATGAATCACTTTAATATAAATTCCTCTGTTCGCATTTTGTCGAGTACTTATAAGTTTCAGTTCAATGAACTCGATAGATCGATGGATAACAAAAGAAAAGATTTTTGTATCGTGTGTATGTCACAATGTCGGTGGTGTTAACTAGTTGACGAGGGGTTTTATAGGTTTGCCATCTATGTCTGTCAGTGATTCGCAGATATCAAGAAGGTAGATGGAAGGCATTTATTGAAAATTTTGCTAAGTTGTTTAAAAGTTAACAAATTAACTCAAGGAATCGTTTTGCGTTAATTTGGCGATATAAAATATGTCTTAAGTATTTCTTTTGATATTTACTGTATTTTTAAAGTGGCTTTCCAGAACATCTGGATACTATAACAATTCTGCTATGCTACAAGGTGTCATTCACACACAATACAGTTTACACATTATTACAGCTCACCTTAATAATGTGAGATTAAAATGTAATGCTGTCTTGATAAAGTCTAAATTTAATTCTATGTCACAACAGAAAAGCATATTTGAAATATCTTCACGCCAATAAGAGAATTTTAGTATGGTAGGCTAGGGAAAACTAAATTATTGCATATAATTGTGTGATGAGTATGATCATTTGTTCTGTGTCTGGTTGTAATTTATCTAATATGTGTGTATTTAAAAATATATAATCAATTATCAGCAGTTTGGTTACCATAGTACAGGCTCTGCCTTGTTTGGGATCAGATGGCCGTGTGTGAAGTTATTATTATTTATAAACTCCTGTAACTCTCTTACACTAAAAAACTATTCATTATTTATTTTATTTATTTTCGTGTTTGTCTATCCAAAGGTTGCCTGTAAGAAATTGCTTTTAGCGATAAGGCCGCCCATTGTACATATTGTTTATGCCATTTCCTTATAATTTACGTGTACAAAAAAAATTATTTCTATTCTATTAATAAAAACGTGAATAATACTACTTTTATTGTTGTGCATATATTCATTTACAGATGTAAACAAGTATATGAGACACTTTCTTGTAATACGAGGTAGACGACTAGACGTTACATTACCAAAAGAAAACAAAACATACCCTTTTCCGTTTGAATTATCAAAATGAATAATAAAGAAGCAACATAAAATATTACAAAAACATAAGTTTCTTGTAAAAGTAAATATCGCAATCCAATGTCACTAATGATCACAGGCACATATTTTCCCCAAACTTCAATTCAACAAGGGGCATCATTACAAGTTTTTCAGATTGTCCCACAAGGGTCTTTCTTATCCCTATCTTTCGTTTTTTTCGATATAATTACAACCAAGGGTAGATATAGATTGTTGCTTATTTCCATTTGAACCATTAGGTAGTTTTGTTTGCGTTGTGAAAGCCGTTGTAATGGTCTATGGTTGAGCTAAAAATATCCATTAGTCATAAGTCATTTATTTCTTAACAAAATACATTGTGTTGAAACAATAAATTACATTTCCTAATTAAATAATTCAATTAATCTATTAATAGGTACACTGTCATTTGTAAATTCTTCAATACTAAAATAGCTTTTTTTCAATAAATACGTATGAAATTTCAACATTTCTGTTTTTTGGTATTGTAGTTCAGTGTATTTTGGTATTTTGTTTTGTTTTTTATAGTTTTTTTTTGTTTAAAAACGCGTGTAGCTTTGAAAGACGAAAGCATTCCAAAAAATAATCAATTTTTTTACCATTTGTAGATGACTAAACACAATTCTTGGATACACCCCCTGAATTATAAAAAAAATTAATATGTTGTGTGTAATGTAATGTATGTATGTATTTAATTAAATATGTTGTCCCTGAAAAGATTATTACGCAAGATATATCGTTGCTTGAATATTTTGAATTGTTAAAACTCCACTAAATAGATGGAAGAACCGTTTTGAAACATTAGGTGCGCGCCTGTGATTGTAATGTGACCATGCTGATTATCTATAATAAGTTAACTAATTTCACAAATAAACAATGGTTTACATGAATTTGAAACTCGGTTTTTGTATCGCAATTTTAATGCACTATTTTATTTAGGGTGTTTATTAATAAACATGTTGAATAAATATTTGAATATTTGAAGAATTCAAGACCTGTGTACCAACGTATAACTCTTCGAACTAATATTTCGTAAGCAAGAACCGTATATACCGAACCTTGTAAATGAAACCGCGAGTAAGACCCGAACACATGCATAAAAGTCGCGAAAGTTTGAAAACAATTATAACTTGTCGGAAACAACGTATACATGCAATACTAATTTACGTCACATGTTTTTCACAAATCTTTTATACGTTTTGTTGCAAACAAGTTGTGCATGTAAACGACGGGTTAAGAGTTCATTGAGTAAGTAATTGTTTTGCAATATTAGTTTCTGTCCTATTTAAGCACAAACAAGAAATCTATCTAGGTTCTAGAAATCTGTCAGGAGAGGATAACTTATTACCAATTTGCCAAAATGTAATGAAAGTGTAAATTACAACCATAAAACATTTTCCCGTTTATTTATGTGGCAAATGCGGCAGACGCGTTTTCGACAAAAAATAAAGAATATGGGATAGAGATCGAAACTGAACCAACAGATGAAATATAAAATGCTATGATCGTCTAGAAGTGTGGATGACAGAAACTAATATAATGTCAATAGACTTTTGACTTTATTGCATGGAATAAGAATAATGGTAAAGTTACAGTTACACATGGATTAATACGATATTGCACACAAAAATTGCCCTCAAATATGTCTGTGGATGCAAAAACTGGACAAGAACAATAGCTATATCGCCAACATCCACCGTTTATTTATTTAAATTATTCCAATAACATATTCTATTATCTTTGTGTAGCAAAACAACAAACGCGTTTACATAAAATCCTGCGTAATGGAGCAAAAAAATCAAGCCATTCACGTTCCTATTCACCGATTCCGACTCACGTCGCCAAATATAAATCACAACGCAACACCAAACAAAAGACTCTGTAAATGAATACTTTCCGAATTAAATCACGGCCTTTTTAATTACACGAATGTTTAAAGCCCATCACGGATCATGAGGTCAATGTTTCGCGACCCTATTCGCTCTAATACCGATTGACATTTTTAAAGCTGCGTTAATGGTGTAATAAATTTATTAACCGGAGGCTTTCGATCACAGAGACGATTCTGGAGATCGAGACGACGTAGTCTAAAGATAAAATCAGTTTGGATAACTTTACTAAAGACAGAAGTTTTAATTCATCAAGATGGACACAATAGGGAAATGGGTTGGCACTCGATTTAGACAAGGAAAAGATTTGGGTAACTTTGTACCTATTGTAGGATGGGTCGTTACGAAGAGTTTTGTTAATTAAACGCTACTTAAATGTCCTTGATGAGTATTATGATAATTAATTTGAGAGGTTCTGTATTTTACAAAATAATAATTATTTCGGAAGATGACAAGATAATTTATTGATTACCTAGTAAAACAGCCATTTACTTGTTTTTTTTTTGCAACAAGACATTTTCGTGATTCTGGTGAAACTATTAACGTTAAAACCGAAGATATATTACTGCTTAAAAGGCAATAAATCAAACACTTAAGAATCAGAGTAGCAACCACAAATCCGAGCCTAACAAATGTTCAAATTATTTTAGCCTTTCCCAAACCGAGAATTTCGCAGTAAATCGACCGAAAATAGCCTCGTTTTATCTAGATACAGTCGGCGAAATTTATCATGTACGAGGCCGATTTTTCGATAGAAGCGAAAGTGGTTGAACTGTTAAAACGATTGCCTTATTCGAGGTTGGACTTTTTCAGTCCACTTCAAATTAACGAACACTTAAAAAGTCCGCTTTGCTCGAAATCTGTTCACATGTACTTCGAGCACGCATTAATAATTGTTTATTACTGTAGAGATCGTGACGGGCTTTTCGCGCGGAATTAAAAATCAGGAGGTGTTGCATACGTGAAATGCGTTTTCCATCGGAATTTTTTTGTTCTATTTTATGAAATATTTGACGTGCACTGTAGCTCATTAATAATGTGCTTAGTTAATTATTTACTGTTTGGTGTTTAAATTCCAACTAATTTAACTTCCGGAATTCCAACTAATTAGAAATGACCGTACATTTGGTGGGGGCGGCGGTGTTGCCATATATCTCCGCAACCACATTCCCTATAAAATTATTGATGTTTCAGCACAGCCGCCGCCATCAAATGCGGGTGAACATCTTCTTTTAGAAGTGGAACTTTATCACTCCAAAATTCTTGTAGGTGTGTACTACTGCCCTTCCACGTATTGACTTTTTCTCATCTTTTGAACACGTCCTGCAGCAGTTCACGCCATCTTACGGTCATACAATTATTATGGGAGACTTTAATACGTGCCTTATAAAAAAAGACTCTCGCTCTGCCTCTTTATGCAATGTAGTTGAATCATGCAACCTTACTATTCTCCCTTTGAATGCAACTCATAACTTTCCTAACTGTTCTCCTTCCCTTCTAGATCTTATTTTTGTTTCATCGGCTGAGCATGTGGCCAAGCACGGCCAGTGTTGCGCTGATCTCTTCTCCTATCACGACCTTATCTATCTCTCATATAAAATTCGTCCCCCTAAGGCTAAGTCAAAGGTTCTGATGCAGCGTAACTTTGGTAGTATGGACGTCGAAAGGCTTCGTGAAGACGCTGCTAAAATTGATTGGGCTCCTCTTTTTGACTCTGAATCTGTCGATGAAAAAGTGAACATTTTAACCAACAACTTAATTTCGCTTTACGATGTTCACGCACCTATACGTGCAGTGAAAATGAAACATTTACCATCACCTTGGCTCACAGATGACATCAAGGATCTGTTGAACAAAAAAGCAAGAGCTAAAACTAAGTTTAAGTGCCGACCGAACCAGCAAAATCTGGATAGTTATGTTGCAATTAGAAATCTCTGCAATAAGGTGTGTAGGAAAGCGCAACGCCAACATATTCATAAATCTGTTGATAATGAAGATCCTTTCAAAGTTTGGAAATTTCTTAGAACCTTAGGAGTTGGGAAGTCAAAACAAGAAGTCAATCCTAACAATATTGATCTCGACGCTTTAAACAGGCATTTCACTTCCTCGTCTAGTTTTGATGATACCACTAAAACTAACACATTAAATTATCTTTCACAGCTTCCAGCTCCTCACTTTCCACCTTTTGTCTTTAATCAACTCACTGATTGTGATGTTAAAAAGAGTATATTGACCATTTCTTCCAACGCTATTGGTAACGACTGCATCAGCAGAAACATGATCCTTCCGATTCTCGACTTAATCCTTCCCACCATATGTAATATTCTAAACCACTCTATTTCCTGCGGCATATTTCCCTCTATGTGGAAAGAAGCCCAAGTAATACCCTTACCTAAAAAGCCAAGTCTTTCATCTTTCACTCAATACCGTCCTATTTCTATCTTACCATTTCTGTCAAAAGTTTTCGAACGTCTAGTGTATCTTCAATTAAACTCCTTTCTAACTAAAAATAACCTGCTAAATTCCTTTCAGTCTGGTTTCCGACAAGGACATAGCACTGCTACAGCTTTAATTAAAATTACTGACGATATTAGGATGGCCATGGAAAGAGGAAGTATCACGTTACTGACACTTTTAGATTTCAGCAACGCCTTCAACACAGTAGATTTCCATATCCTACTCGGCATACTACGCTCTATTAACATATCTCCAACAGTGATTGATTGGTTTCACAGTTACCTGTCTGGTCGCCGACAACGGATTCGCATTGAAAATTCGGTTTCTTCTTGGTGTGATATCTCGGTTGGTGTACCGCAGGGTGGCGTTTTATCTCCTTTACTTTTCTCAATATTTATTAATACCATATCTAAAAAAATTGTTTCATCCTACCACCTTTATGCAGATGATCTCCAAATTTATGCTCACGCGCCAATCAATACAATCCACGAAGCCTTTACAACTATAAATTGTGATTTGGAACGTATTTGTGAGTGGAGTATCAACTATGGTCTCCAGGTCAACCCGGCAAAAACTCAGGTAATCATGGTGGGCAGTCTCAGAATGATTTCACGCATCGATTTTGCCCAACTACCTCAAATAATTTTCAATGGTACGCCGCTATTGCTTAGTAATAGTGTAAAAAACCTGGGAATATGAATTGACAGTACTTTATCCTGGGGCCCCCAACTGCAAGAGGTTAGTCGCAAATTGTTTGCTGCAGCAGGGTCCTTACGAAGATTGCGGAACTTTCTTCCGACCGCTACAAAGATGTCGCTTGCACAATCACTCTTACTTCCAATACTTGACTACGCTGATGCCAGTTATCTTGATCTCACGGAGGAGCAACTCGATTAGCTTGAACGGCTTCAAAATTTTTGCATAAGGTTCATATTTGGCTTACGCAAATATGATCATGTATCCGAATATCGCAACTCGCTCAAGTGGCTCCCGGTCCGCCTTCGACGGAATACTCATATTCTTTCCCTACTTTATAACATATTGTTCAACCCCCTCACTCCTTCTTATCTCAAAGAACGCTTTAGCTTCTTAAGTGACACACATTCCAGGTTCTTGAGATCATCTGAAAACTTGCAACTGCAAATTCCAGTGCATTCTACAAGGTTCGTAGACAAATATTTTACCGTTGAAGCAGCACGCCTTTGGAATGCACTACCACTCCCTATCAGACGAGCTCAAATATCATCTTTCAAAAAAATGGTAAAAGAATATTATCTGGTAAAATAAATATGTTTACTTTTCTTAGTTATAATGGATAATTATAATGTATGTATTTATTTATGTAAAAATATGTATGTAATTAAGTAGGTAGGTATATGTATCTGTATGTGTGCTGTACTAATATAACATATAATACAATTAATATATGAATGTATAAATATTATTTATGCAATCCATTCACTGATTGCATAAATCACTACAAGCTTTTCCTTGGCATTGTGACACCAAAACCACCCACGTATATCATAACACTCCTGTCCATCCTAAGGTTGCCTGGAAGATATTGCTTCTAGCGATAAGGCCGCCCATTGTGCATTTTGTGTATAATTTGTTCATGTATTGTTTCCTTTTTTTGGTGTACAATAAAGAGTATTTATTATTATTATTTATTATTAAAATTACAGAAATTTAAAATAAACACAATTTATAGATTTTTTTACCTATACATTTTATTGGCCATTTTAAAGTAAATTCATTATATTTTGTTTTTTTGTTTGAGTTTGAAACAAAAGCAGCAAAAGTTAAAAGTAAATAAATACTTTTAATTAGTTTTTTTTTCAAAAATCTTGTTTTATTTTATAAATAACTAAAGTATCTTACTGCGACATTTCGCAAGTCAAAGGTTGGGTTGTTTGAGATAAAGTAAACCCAATGTGACGTAGTATCTATACAAGTAGAATATACATATAATCAACACAGTAGACTGAATCGCGTTCCATACTTATTAGTTGAGCATGCGATTTTCATAGAACTAATTACATCAAACGATATAACAGCCGTTATACGCAGTTTGTTTTCTGAATGGGTGTCGATTTAACTCCTGCAAGCGCGGCTAGCTCTAGCCGCAACTTGTTAGTCTAACACTTGACTCGGAAATAAAGCGCTGCAGCCGCTTTCTTCTTCACAGCGCATGCGTTGATCATAAACTCCCTCCTCCCCGCAGTCAGCTGACGCCTGCTGAAATGGTTTTAATAGTACGTATGTGTTGGACTATTGTGTATGTGTGCATGGCTTACCGAGCAGTGAGCCAAAGCGGGCTTTGTCACACGTTAGCATGAATGAGGGAGAGCTACGATCAATATTTTGAGGTCTGCAGCTCAAGAACTTATGAAATTTTTAGTAGTTCCATAATGCTTCGATTTCATCGTGTAATTAAATCAGCCTGAGTTACGTCACGATTCGACAATTATTAGGCGCTTGTATACCTGTAATTATGTATTGTTTTAAATTAATGATGTTGTGCAAAAGTGGTTAGGAAAGACGTTTTAGGAATGCAGGAGTCGTTAATAGCAGTGAATAACCAAGCGAAGTATATGCAGTTGTGTTGTATGTTTAAGTGTATCTTACCATCATAAACTTTGAAACTTTATAAAACGTCTCCAAAGTACTACTTTACACATTTATATCTAAACACTTATAAACTACAGTGACACTTAGATGCAAACAACTGCATGTTATAATAAAGAACACAATTAATAAAAGAACTTAAAACATTGCAGACAATAACAGAGCTACTATGATGACATACAAACATAAAGCAGAAAGAGAAAACGAGCTAACAGTGAGAAAGTAAAGAAGACAGATATTGTCATGTGTACATTGAAGGCAGAAATATAATAAAATAACATATTAAAAGTTTTGAGGACACTGTGCGATTGTGAATGCGTTTTATAAAATAAAATAACAACAGCAAATAAAAAGACAGAAATGAAACAAAAGTGAATAAAATTTCGATGAATCTTTGCATTTGGTGAAGTGAGCTAAGCTCGTTTTTCTGAATCGTTCCAATTAGGGTTATCGAGAGTTGGACTCCATTTTAAATTACCAAACTTTTGGAGCTTTTTAAATACAGCTCTCTGATGAAACATTTGTCCAAAGGGACGTTAATTTCATCATTTAATATAACATAATAAAAGTTGTTTTCTGTATGAAATCCAACATATTTATTACACGTTTTATTGTATATGTCAGCCAATTGATAACTGAAAATAAATAACTTTGGAAATGAATTAATACAACAACCATTCGTATAGTTAGACAGTTGATACCTGACGAGTCCCTCGACTAGAGGCTAGACTCACCTGAAACTGAAGAAATTCATCATTAAATAATATCAAAAACAGTAGTTTTGACACATATAATATAGTAGTAGATAATGCAAATGGTGACAAGAGAATAGACGAAGAAGTATCCAAATTTTATTATTTTTTAAATAAGCAGATCACCAGCTAGATGGTACGCTGGTAAAATAAGATGATCGCAACACTGAAGATAGAATAAATGCAAGATAAATTGTCACATACAGGGCTCTCGCTTTGAAGACCCTATTCAATGCAAGAAACAAAGCACATAATTATTTTAGATTTCTTTAGTAGCGAAATTTAGCTGCATGCTGTCTTTCTAAAATCCAATATTATTAGTCAATTTGGCACAACTAATTTGGCAAACAAGTACACGACCTGCCTGATGCGAAGTAGTTGCAGGTGCCTTTAAACACTTGCAATACCAGTGTCTTGTAAATCCGTCGTTGCACAACAGCAGAAAGTTAAGTGAGTCTCCCTCATACCTGTACTTTAGGCAAAACCAAACGATTTACTTGTAATATTTTTAGTTTGCCAAACTCAACTTAATATAGAAGTCGAGAGAGATTCTATACCTACAGGTTCATAGGCCAATTGAGATAGAGGTATTTGTCTCATTAATTTAAATCCCTTACTTTAAAACATTGTTGCTGGTGATTAAAGTAGAATGCTCGATATATATAAAGACATTTTGAAATACATAATATCGATAGGTTACATTTTTAAGAAGTTAGTTTAAGAAGTCTACTTAGCTATTAAAAATTCTTCTTCAAAAAATGATCTCTTAAACATGTAATAGATATAGCCAATCTCGACGCTAATATGTCTAAATTCGGGTTTCTAAAAGTGTAGCAGTAAATAACATTTCCAAAATGCAACTATACATTTTGCAGGCTAATTTAAACATTTTCAGTGGAACGGCTATTACGTTATTGCTATTGTTGGTTTTGTGTACGAACTCTGCAAACCATTATCCATATTAGTTTATTTCGTTTCCAGGCAGCAAACAGAATAGCTAAATAAAATTAAGGTTCGTAAGTATATTAAAGATACAAACAAAAAGGGATTGCTTTAAGCCTTAATATAGCCCGCTTTTCGATATTTTATTTTGGATACCGATAAAGATGTATGTAGTGATGTAGCCAAAAGTACATTTATTATGTTTCATTCTAATTAAGTAGTAGAACAAAGAGCTGGACAAATAATTAGGATTTCTGTTACCAAAAGAGTTCTTTGAGTATGTTACATGTTTAGATTTAAGCAGTCAATTATTTGTGATGATAAAATTATGGTAATACTTGATATAGCACTGCATACAAATTTTAACATATTATGAAATGACATTTCGAATCTATTCAAACATAAGCAAAATATGACAGTACGTTATTAGATACGCCAGGTACAGAAATTCCATCACCCTCTTGCGATTTCGAATTGTTGGATTCAAACGCTCCTACTGGGATATGGGGCAATAAGTCAACAAATGAATCTGCGATGATACATCGCAGGCTTCCACGCCAATATCGTCTCCATATAAGATTTCTTTCCTAGATTTATCACCCTCTATGCAAATAGAGGCTGTGATGAATATTGCGAGACGGGGCGGGTTTACCGATGTGTCGAAATTAATGTTTTTTTTTCTCCGTCAACTGTTGGCAGTGTAGAGATATTCTACTCATATTTCATCACGAGAAATTAATAAATAACGTGCAGAATATGAAATGTGTTTTAGTTCTTGTCGGAGAGAAGATAAATTGCTAAGTTAGTTGAGTAATATTTTTAATTAACGCTTTAGTAAAAAACATGTAAAAGTGATACCGAAATCAATATTTTAATGAAAATATAAAACGTAATTGTAAATAACTCTTCGTGAGTTTAGTAGCATATAACTTACGATAGTCAGTAAATAGCTCTAGTTCCCCTACTCAGGGAAGGAAATAAATCCATATATTAAGGCACCAATTTAATCTGTGTTAACTCTCGGTCGCCGAGTGGTACCAGATTGGATTAACAGGGCGTGTAGCTTGGTCAGCGGCGGTATAATCAACTGGTCCCGAATTAATCGCTATTATTGATTTGGTATTAATTGGCGCATCGATGTGGCTTGGCAATCACTGCACGCGATTTTGCATTCTGCTTTGGTCGGCAAAGTCAGCACTGCTATCATTCAGTTATGGTGATCAGTAATTTAATTTCAAGAAAACCCCATGAAAAAATATTATGTTTGTTGGGAATGATGACGGAAAATATCTGTCGAAGGAATAGATACACACATTAAAAACACGCGATTAATGTAAATGGTTACAAAAACTTACAAAACGATCAAACAATGAATCATTTTCTTGTATCATTAAGTATGTATAAAAAGTATTTCATCTCATAAAATAAGGTTCAGTAACTTTAGAATTATGGTAATATAAACGGCGATACAGCGACCTTTCCCTTTTATTTTTGGCAATTTGACCCCTTTTATGAATAAAAACGGCCACAGGTGCTTGAAATATATTACCACTAAAATGCGAGTTACTAGATTCAAATTTTAACAAAAAATAAAGAACATTAACCTTAAAATCGTTGTGGCAATCGCACTTAATTTCATTAATCAAACTAAAGTCATTGTATAAAAATTTAAGACATTACTATTTACCCCACTAGTCCTTCTAAAGTAGAATCGCTAGTATTTTTAATTATATAGTGTATGTGGATGAAATTAAAACAACAATGTGCTACTATTCCGACAATGCTGTGGACGATAACTGGGCACTCGGACTGTTGCCTTTTTTCTCTGTAAATTGCCACCATATGTCCAATTTTCCCCCGTTGACTCTCACAATTCACCCGGAAAGATGATTAACCAGGACTGTTTTCGTTCCATTTCTGTGTATATATCCTGCAGGATATAATTAGCGTGACCGCAGTTCGATGTTATTACTAAGACTATTATTTCATGCTGCTTTGGATTGCTTCCACCTAAATGCTTATATGGTATTATTATTACTAATTTAACTGTTACTGTTTCGACCCGTTACATCTCAATTTCCCTTAATGGAATTGGACCAAATTGCAAGTTATAAATTTTGTCCCATGAAATTAATGTTCCAGATATAGAAATTACTGTTCTTGGAGTTCACTTTTCGTTTTAATTATTAGATAGTTTAGTTATGAAAACTATGCGTTTTTATTGACAATCAACAATTTAGTTAAATGTATGAAAGTTTCTTCGTCATACAAGTAAGTTTTAAAACTAGCACACGGTATTGTCTAAATACGGTTTCGTGTAGGATAGAAGTACTGGGAAAGACAGACCTCCAATGCGAACCGAAATGTTATGTGTCTTACCTCCCACTGATCGTATTTTGAAAATAAAATAAGCACCAGCCAATAAAAATGTTGAAGAATATTCTAGGCTGATAATGAACGATCTTTTTTTTTGTTTGTTTGGAAACATCCCTCATTTGATTAGTATAACACCTGTTAAGCGAACTACGACTCTCCATACTTCATTACTTTTATTTATTTCAATAAATATTTGTAACGTTAGAAGTTGTGTTCTGACGTCATCACACTTCTGTAAGTATTCGGTATTTTTCGTATCTTCATTAATTATTCGACTCTTAAATCAATAACCGTTTCCCCTTCCCCCTTTCTGTAAGCAATTTGTTTTAGTCTGTAAATTTTACTGTTAAATTATGTTGAAGCGATGCTACCAAAGTAAGTTAGTTATGTGTTACAAAGTTTGCCTATCTATTGTTTGTGTTGTATTTTGTTATTTGTAGTAATAATAGGATTGTCTCAATATTTTTCTTAAGCTACGAGACATAGATGGTATTCTGATTAAAATAAAGCAAAGCAAATAAAAATAAGCAAGTATAAGTATTAATATGTTACAAAATTTTCTTTTTCTTAAGTTTTCTTTTGTTTATTTAGTTGCACCTTTTGAAAAGGCATCAAAATTACAATACTGTTTATTTTCTAAAGAATTAATTTTTAAATTAAAATAGTAGGTAAACATTTCATTGCGTTCGATTGTTAAAAAGAGTCCTTATTTGTGCAGTATTGCTACATAACGATTTTTGCTTCTGCCTTTTCAAATCTAAAATAGGACATCCCCCCTACGTACAAAATTGAACGTCATTATCAGAAACCACTAGCTGACACTCGATTCATTCCACTTGATTGGCTCATATGTGTCAATAGCCAATAACAATTGATTAAGCTGGCAATACTCAGCCGCCATCTGTCGTCCGCCGTTGTGATGACGTAACATTTTGCTTTGAATATAGAAAGTTAGTCAAAAGTATCTCGATTCTTGCCATATGGTTACATATACGAAAGTCCATTAAAATTAATTTTAATTGTAAGAAAATCGGACACGTTACTGTAAATAGGAATATTAGTAAATTGTTGTTAATAAAGAACAGAGATCCAAAATAAAAACTTGTTAAAATTTTCCCTTTCACTGTAAATAAACTAGCTGTTAATAATTCCATTTCTAACATCTGTATCAAGCATCCAAGCTGATCTGTAGCTAATCCTCGGATTTCTAATGCAAATACATTCATCAGTCCTAATGCATAGGAAGTAATCAGTCTGCGAACCCGTCATGGTGTCGGAGATATAAATCAAACTGGATTAAACTGGTTTAGGGTGGTGATTATAAGAATACTATCGACGAAACCGTTAATTTTCAAGTGTAAGTGCACTTACATCAAGATTAGCTACGTCTGCAAGTTATTGTCTTTTTAATTTATTCTTGGGTCGTTATTTGCAGATACTTCAAGAAAGATGTTTTAAGGGGCGCTGATTTGATACTTTGAACAAGATCGAAGAAGCGGTAATTGGCTTTTTTTGCTTTATTTTGTCTTCAACAATGTAAATTGTTGTAGGTACCTATTTACGAATAATGTTGAAGTGATTATAAACATGACGCCGATGACGTGTGGGTTTTACAACATCAAAATTAATGTTTTATCCATTTAACAATATTTTTAACAGAAATTTCTGCTTTTGAAAAAGTAAGTTTCTTTTTCAGAGTAGCTATTCTATATTTATATGATAATATAATTAAAATAAGTATTAGTCTTGCAAGTATTTTAAAAGATAAACATTATTTAAGCATTGCGTTTTTTAAATATTTTTTGTTCTTTATATGAGCTTGTAAAAAAATAATCTTCGTTTCTTAGCCATTTCAGTCGTTTTGTTACATACACTTAATATCGGTACATTACCATGCATTCGCGTACGCTTATAGCCCCTAGTTACCCTCCTAAATGGAATGAGGATGGTGAGGGAACAAGATAACATTTTATGGATGACAGAAGCTTTAAATAAAATCAAGATCATATTTACCTAATGTGAATAAAAAAGTTATAAATATGGAAAATAATTTTATTTATGGGTATAGGTATACCCAATCTGGCCGCCCGATCTTTCCGCTACACAATTTTTGGTAAAATGTTTTTGATTGTAAATAGGAAACGTGCGGTACCTATTGAGACTGTAGCATATTGTAAAACGTCTACTACCTACCTACTACTACTACCGTTGATAATAAATTGAAACACAATTCTTACCGCATAAAAAATAAAAACAAACAAAAGTAAAGTGATTTTAACTGGTTACTATATACTGTCAATGTCAAATGCTAAAAGGTCCGCATTGCATCAGTCATGCGCTTTTATTTGAGCAAAGCGTGTTTCGAAAAACATAGTCTTTCTGGAACTTTTTAAAGTTAATAAGTTTTTCTACAGAACGAAATCAAAAATAAATTCGAATCAGACGTCCATTTTATTATACTTTATTCCTTTGTTTTTTAAGCTTAAAACATGCTGCGGTTTTTAATATTTGGATATATGAAATTCTGTCTGATATTTGTAGGAAGGAAAATATAATGGAGTCGGATATAACAAGAAGAAAAAACATATTACTTCTGGCACTGATTCTAATAAAGCTACAATCCATATAAGAAGTACTGTTTTCGAGAGACCTACTAAAAAACTAATAGAAACGACGTTACGAGGTCATTATGCATTTTAAGGCCGATTTTTCAATGCTCAGATAAGCAACCAGATAGCGTTTATTCGAAGAATAGCATGAAACTTAATTTTTCAATAGTCAGATAGGCTTTATTCTACCAATAACACACTTAACTGAAGTATAAAGTTATCAGCCCGTTCCTCGGCCAAATAACCGCTTATTTGACCGTTTATTTGACGTTGAAACAATAACGTATAGATGTAGTTTAATTTTAATTTACACATGGCATGTTGTTTAAAATATTGATATTTTCAATAGCATAGACGACCTGGCAATTAAAGAAGACGTTATAAAATATTCAAGTCCATCCGAAAGAAAACAAAGAATTGTTAAATCAAGAAGTGATCCCTTTCACACATGGGATTCTTAGAGGTCCTTTGTAGAGATGCATTTTTATCGTTTTTTAGACCTTTGTAATTTCCAGGAACGATTACTCCACTAGAATTAAATACACTTTCAATGTTTCTCCATGCACATCTCTTGTCTTTATTTATAACTGCATCAGTTTTATTACTTTTAATTATTAGCCCGTTTATTTGAGCATTAAAAATCGGCCCTTAGATGCAATAAATTAAAATTGTCTTGAACAAAATAAAATAAGTATTAACACTTCTACCAAAGTCCCTCATATATCTACGATATTGCAATATCACTTCTTTTCGGGGCGATTGCTTAATTTTTGTTTGTTTCGTATGATTGGTCTTTTCATAAGTACTATCTTGTATACCTGACTTCTGACTTCCCTTTCATATCTTTTATTACTTTCGTTCCATATAATAGTGGTCTTGAAGAGGTCACAAATTACAATGATTTTTTGAATGTGTTTATTTCATACTAGCAACCCGCCCCGGCTTCGCACGGGTACAAATTATACATCTAAACCTTTCTCATAAATCACACTTATTGAAAACCACATGAGAATCCCTTCAGTAGTTTTTCAGTTTACGCGAACAGACAAACAGACGCGGCGGGGGACTTTGTTTTATAATATGTAGTGACTCCCTATATTTGGGTTAATGACATTGGGTCTTCTACCCAATATACGTCAAATTCAGGCATTTCTCTCTCCAGAGTAGACAGGGAGAACAGTCTTCCGTTTACTTCAGTCCTTATAAACTTTATGAGCTTCTACCGATATTAGACCTTCCATATAGTAGATTGCCTCGACAAAAACAGCCTGATTTTGACTAGCAAAGTTTCAACTTAACGATTTTTTTCCTTTGAGCTACGTGTAACTAAAATTACTCTTTTGTTATATACGTTTAGGTTTCGGTTTCATTATGTTTATATTTATATCATAGGCATATTATATGTATTATATTTTATACCTAAACAAGGTGTCGCTATTATAGTTACGTCACAAACATTTAATGACTGTACACCAATTTTGTTGTACCTACTTACCTTTTTTTTCGTTTTTGGATCAATGATGTATAGGTATACCCAATCTGGCCGCCCGATCTTCCCGCTACACAATTTTTGGTAAAATGTTTTTGATTGTAAATAGGAAACGTGCGGTACCTATTGAGACTGTAGCATATTGTAAAACGTCTACTGCCTACCTACTACTACTACCGTTGATAATAAATTGAAACACAATTCTTACCGCATAAAAAATAAAAACAAACAAAAGTAAAGTGATTTTAACTGGTTACTATATACTGTCAATGTCAAATGCTAAAAGGTCCGCATTGCATCAGTCATGCGCTTTTATTTGAGCAAAGCGTGTTTCGAAAAACATAGTCTTTCTGGAACTTTTTAAAGTTAATAAGTTTTTCTACAGAACGAAATCAAAAATAAATTCGAATCAGGCAGGCTGTATACAGGCTGTATTTGAAAATAGAACAATTATTGAAATCAATGTAAGCAACTCCAGCATATAGTTACAATAAGAATTTTTGACAAAAAACTAGTTTACAAGTGACTGTTGAATGGCCGTTTGAATTTCTAAGTATTTTTGCCTCCATTTTTTATAAAAGTAGGCGGAATGTGTAAAGTTAAAGATTTTAAATGGTACATATTTTCTTATTTTGGATTTTTCATTCCGTTACTAAGAAAATCCTTATAAACTAACTTCGATTTTTTTAAGTTAGTTTTTATGGATTTTCTCAAAAAATGAGTGAACAGTTTCAAAATAAAAAAAATACGTACGTTTTAAATCTTTAACTTTACACGTTACCTAGCACAACTAACCGTTACCGGGAAATTCAAACTTTCATAACTTGTAAACGAATAGTTTGTTTTTTTAAATATTTCATTGTAACTGCCTGCTGAGTCTTTCAGTGATTTAGGTAAATATTCTATTCTCAAATACACCCTGTATAAGCAATACGTCTCAATTGTCCTTTTTCTACAGTTAAAAGGTGTCTATGTTAGTATATAATTAACCTGTTTGAAAATAATAATAATTGATACTCCGGCTGAATTTGATTTATCTGTCACTGAAGTTACGCCAAATCTGATCTGTTTAGAATTACTGAGAATATTACTTTGAGTGCTATTCTCGATTGTATACGAAGAAGGAATAATTCATATATTTGGGCATTAGTCTGTCTGACATGCACCCTTTCTTTAATTAAAGTCAAAAGATTTACAAACAAAATAAGAAATTTAGATTAGTCTGACAATAACGGTGGTGATTATTTGACAGCAAAAGCATTTCGTTGAATTATTTGGCTTTTGGGAGCGTTAAATATTTCAACAATCAGTCGCGGCGCGTTCTCTAAGTGCGAGAGCTAACTTCCATCGGGCAATTAACGGCATTTGCAATTCCAAATTCTCCATCGTTAGCGACGGAAAAAATTGCTACAGTGAAAAAATTAAGGAGTTGTGAAAAAAATAAACACAAACCGACTGGCGAATAAGATAACACAAAACTCTTCGTACATTAATTAAACAATGAAGAATAAACTTCAACTTTCGTGAACGAACAACTCATAAACGTGACTACACAAGATCTTTTTTTTAATGAAATAAAATATGAAGACTAATTACGTTTACTCTTGGAAAACTCTTTTTATCCCAATAATCCATTTGCCTAACTTTTTTAAATATTGGAAGTTATATTTTGTTGAAAAGAAATTTCAATTAAGATCCTTTAAGAAAATGTAAGGGCGGTGAAATACCTGAAACAAAAGAAAATATACATTAATACTGGTCATTTATATTTCATGAAGATAGTATAATATGGTACTCGGAGATAAATAAATGCGAATAAATTTCGATGTTATTTTAAATAACCTGTCACGGTACAATCCTATCTCGTTGGAAAAATGGTGAACACATTTTTTGTTCTGTAAACCGAACCAAAAATTTCTCATAACATTGGCTGCAATGCGGTATCCGCAAGAACTGAGGGAAACAAGACGGAACAGAGGGAAAGATTGAACAGGGAATATTTTTCTCTATGGTAAAACTCCGATTGAAAATAATCGGCCCCTCCCTCTCGTCGCTGACTTTATCACTGAAATATTTGGAAAATATATTTGTCGATTTTATGCCAAATGAACTGGTTGCGTATTTAGAAAACCTTACTTTTAGGAGAAGATTGGTAGGAAAATGTTGGGTAGATAGAATAATTGCATAAGTTTTAAACTATTAGCAGATATTGTAGATTTTGTTTTGTTCTTGTCAAATGACAATGAATGTCAATGGAATTGGTCTAACTTATATGTACAGTATACAGCTATTTACAGTACCTTTTCTTTAAAAATTCTTTAAAAAAGACAACTCCCGCATTAGGAATTACTCCTGTGTCGCGGGGGACTTTACAAACATACAAACAACGGACACAAAGAACACCCAGACTCAGATGGGAATCGAACCCACGACCTCTGGTTCAGCAGTCAGGGTCACTAACCACTAGACCAACATACAAACAATATTGATAATTTACGATTTTAAATAGCATCCAATTTAAACGTATAACTTCACACATCTCACACATCCCAAACTAGGCAGAGCCTGTACTATGGTAACCAGACTGCTGATAAACATACATATATGTTTCTAAATACATACATATTATAGATAAATTACACCCAGACACGGAACAAATTATCGTGCTCATCACACAATTATTTGTCCTGGGTGGGAATCGAACCCACGATCTCTGGCTTAGCAGTCAGGGTCACTAACCACTAGACCAAGAGGCCAGCTAAAATAATATTCAAATAATACTCAAATTATAGATCTACAAAAAGCATACACTGTGCAGAGAGTTGCCATTGTAAAGAACATTTACATACAATATATAGTCAGAAATAATTTTAAGTTATTTTCTTAGTTATTTTATATTAAAATAGTTTTATTTGAACAGAAGATGAACAGTTCTAGCTAATATAATAAAATTAATAACTATAATAATTTAAAATTTTACATACATAAATTAAGACCACAGAAATCTAATATTTAGATTTCTGTAATCTAAACCTGTTTCAAAATGGACGGGGTTAGCATTTTGTACATCTTTAAATGCGATCCATTAAGGTGAGATCATGTTCACAGCTCACAATGAATAATGAGACGGTGAACCCATCGAGAATTCTAACAAGTTTTCTAGCTTAAAATCAATCTGCGATATCGTATACTATTTAGTAGTATGTAGTAGTATTTTTTGCTGCATTTTTTTAAATAAGACCACGTATGTATTCGTATTGTAGTTTTTATTTTAATTTCAATCCCAATAAGCAAACAGTAGAAATTAGGAGTCTGTTACTTTTCATTATTTAATTCTTTCTCTAACGATAAATTATATTCTAATACCTTAGTCTTTTAGAATGCAGGTGGAAACGCAGGTGATAACAATAGTTACTTGTCTCAAAAAAGCACTTTCTTAAGTGCTAAGTAACCTGATATTGAAGAAATTTGACGCCACCTCCTTATAAAACGTCTTACGAAGAAAATAATGAACCATTTCTATTGTGGTATAATTTTATTGCTGTGTAAGATGACATGAGTGTAAATTAATTTAATTTCTTCACACACAAGAAGCAAATTACTGAAAGACAAAAAATTAAAATAAAGTTCCGCTGTCTTTTCACTTACACAAGTAAGAGACAGAGCTCTGGGCACATTAACTATAAAAAAAAATAGATATATTATGTTGACAAAATATTTTGAATTTAAATTAATAAATTACTGAATTAGATGACTGCATAAAACAGTTTTTTTTTGTATTCTAGACAGTATCAGATTTTCATAGATATACATATATGTGTACATGCATACATAGCCGTTTAAGTACAGCCTTCGTATCTTTTTGCTTCTTTCTGTGTATGCTTAACAAGCATGCCGAAACTGGCCAGTTTATTTACAGGATCTGTCTAATGACGGTAAGAAAACGCCATTAGACCTTTCATATACTCATAGACTGGTCAGTTTCGGTCTCGTCCTTTCTTAAGAATATCAAACACCTTGTCCGGTGCATGTTTTCTATCAGGTCTATTTAAAAAACCTATACTTGATTTCAAACAATATTTGGGAAGATAATAACGCCTGTAACGCCTGTGGCTATCACACCTGTACAATGTTGTTCAAACCCCTTATAATTAGTAAATGAAAATATTCGTCTAAAATACAACTAGCCTAACCTTTAAACAATGGAATAAGAATCACTTTATTTATTCAGTTTTATAAAAATTCGCTGACCATCTTTTATGCAAAACTGAAATTTAAACTTAGTATAATAAAGATGATTTTTCAATGCACGCTGCATTTTGACAGATATCAAATAAAGTGAGCATTAGTGGATTAAACCCCATAGTCCCGGATTAATAGTCGAATGTCGTGATGTAAATAAATTCAAAAGGCCACTGTTTTAATTCACACATCTGTCGTTCTATCAGGGTAGTGTGGGGTTATTATACCCTAATAAGGTCACTGGGGAACTATGAATGGGTGTATAAAAGCCGTATAGTCGTTTTAATAATTTATTGCTATTGTAAAAACAAATTATATTTGTGACAGTTCAGAATTTCAATTTGACGTTGATTACGTTTCAAATAGATTATATTACTGTTTACTGTCTCGATATAAGATTAATTAATATTGTATTAGAGTAACCAAGACACGTAACGGTTCGAGTCATACATAATTTATGACGAACATTTATTGATTTGAAATTCTTGTTGGGAAATGCTTTTAGCGATAGCTCAATAATTGTCTGGCGGCGGAGATTATGAGGGGTTATCACGTCATGTCATTCGCAAGTCTCGTGCTGAGAGATATTTGGTTTACCTGTTCGGCGTGGCGTAGTGCTTAAATACCGACGCGACGTCCAGATTTATTTGGTTATTGTAATGCTTTAAAGTCACATTGAAATTCTGTGACAACGTTTATTTGGTAAAATATTTGTTAAATTGTTTTTTGGTTAAAATATGGTGATGATTGTTGAAGATGTTTCTACTACCCGTGCGAAGCCGGGGCGGGTTGCTAGTTTAAACTAATATTATAAAGAGGAAACATTTGTGTGTATGTTTCTAATGTTTTCACACAAAAACTACTGGACCGATTGAACTTGGTATGTAGAAAGCTGGAGATCTGGATTAACGCCTAGGCTACTTTTTATCAAGTTTCATCGCAATCGATCCAGTACTTTTTGAGCGAATTCGTTACAAACATACTTACAATCAAATCTTTCCTCTTTATAATATTAGTATAGATAAATTCACTTGAAATTTTCAGGACCATACCTTCAGTAATGCTATCATAGTCATACGCATAATCGTGATGTACGCTACTTAAATAGAAAATATTAGCGGTGGTAATGGCATTAATAAATCCTATAACTCCATCCTACGAGTGGAAATTTCGGGAATCAAGGAAGTGACACAACATTACTATTTAAAAATGTATTTATTGCTTTTCGAAGTATTCTCCGCGAAATTTGACACATTTTTCCATACGATGGAACCAATCATTGAAGCAACCATTCCATTCGGAAGTTGGGGTCTCCAAAATGGCCGTTTTGTTTTGCGTCCACAGCTTCTTCAGGTGATGAAAATCTCTGACCACGCAATTTATTCTTTAATTTAGGGAAAGTATAGAAATCATTAGGGCTTAGGTCGGGGCTGTACGGCGGATGGTCTAATAATTCTATGTTTTCTTGCTTTAAAAACTCTTTTGTTCTGTGCGCGGTGTGAGAACTCGCATTGTCGTGATGGAGGATGATGCGGTGGTCGCAGTTCTCTTTACGGAGTTCAGAAACGACCTGTGGCAAACAAATGCTATCATACCATTCTGCATTAACCGTTCTTTGTCCCTCAAGAGAAATAGTCGCAACATGGCCGGTTTTGGATACAAACGTGGCCACCATTTTTTTTGCAACACTACGTGAACGAACAATTTTTGTTGGCTTTAACTCATTTTCGAACACCCAAACTCGTGACTGGTTTTTGTTTCGGGTTCGTACGCGTATATCCAGGATTCGTCACCTGATACGATGTTGTATACAGCATTTGAGGATCCTGCGTGGAATCTTTCGAGAGTTCTGACGCACCAAGTAACGCGAGCCGCTTTTTGCTCTTCACAGAGCGAATGCGGTATCCATCGGGAAAACAACTTTTTTACACCTAATTGTTCATGCAAGATTATTTGTATTTGACTCATGCCAATGTCTAAAGATGCCTGAATTTCGCGGTATGTCACATGTCGATTTTCCTCAATCAGCTTACGCACAGCATCAACGTTTTCTTGGGTGAACGCAGTTTTTGGACGACCTTGACGGGGATCATCACTGAGCTTGACACGTCCACGTTGAAATTCAGCAAACCAGCGATAAATTGTGGTTTTGGATGGGGCTTCGTCACCAAATACAGAAATCATCCGGTTAACACACTGTTTTTGCGTTAAACCACTTCGAAAGTCATAATAAATCATCGCTCTTGAATTTTCTCGAGTCAATTCCATTTTCTCAACGACTAAACAAGTTTGACAAAACCTTGTGATAAGACCGAGAATCTTTTTTAAAAAAAATAAATAAATGGTATTCGATTTTTAAAACCAAGGAGTTTTCAATTAAAAAGATTTTAATATGACAGAAACAGTGGAAATATTCCATTCCCGATACTTTTAGTGCAGCCTATGTATAATAGGTATATTATTATCTAGTCTTTGTGTTATACGAAGCACATTGAAAATTGAACTATACATGGACTTGGAATACATGTATTGTATTGATTGTTAATTATATTAATAATAGAATGAGCGCAATCCCATACAGCCGTCAGCTGGCCGCCATCTGTATCGTTACTATAGTCATACTTACGGGAAACATTTCTCATTGATTCTGGCAGGTGAAACATCCCACCAAAATTGTCTCTATTTTACACATGTGTGATTTGTTAGTTCTAAACCACAACATGTGTTAATCTCAGCGTTTCAAGAAAATCCAAATTTGTAGACGTCTCTCAATAGGTTAAACCCTACAGAACAATTTGGCTTATTACTCTTATTATTGTACAGTGATCGTATTGTTGAATCTTTAGATGTCTCAACGATACCATTGAGGTTCCTCAGGTGGATTGGTAGTTATGTAACAACTTTTTTTTTATATAATAATAATAAACCGTTTATTTTCAGATTTTAAATCCATAGTACAGAGTAAAAATAAGTGATGTGGAAATAGTCAGCATTAGAAAAAACATTTTATCAGATGTACCTATATATATCACCTGAAATCATTGAACAACAAAATAACTAAAAATAATTATAAGTAAAATATAAAAATAAAATTACCATAGACAATACATGCATGTCACAAATTAATATCATAATTAACTGCGAATACCATTATTTCGTCATGTCATTATTATAAAAAACTGAATAACTAAACTTTATTTAAATTAAATAATATAATTTAGTCCTGTCCTGTTATTAACTAATCAACTTACTTTGAATTGGACAGTCTATCCGAGAGGTTATCAATGAGCAGTTTATTTCCTAAGCTGAGTTTTAACCATGTATTTTACTTAGAATAAGAAGTTTAAATACAAACTCCAACTACCTCAAAATTCTTCGTTAGCCTTCAAAAACTAATTCACATAGAGAGATAACATTAAATTTGTTCAATTCAGCCACTCCACTTTCCGTTCGAGAGTCAAAAGACTGCATTGCGCCGAGCGAAGACTAATTCAATAACAACCACATGCTCTGCACGCTTCTAAAAACAGTATTTTCATGATTTTTGACCGGCTTTCATATCGTGTGATTCAATTATTTGATCACCGTACTTTGTACTTCGTGTTTGAGTAAATTATTAGTTCCTTTATGTCGTGATGCGAAAAGCATCATTTTTTCACAGCCATGCCGTCTAAATGCGTCACGCTTTTCTTTTCATTTTTCGAACGACGTGAAAACGCGTGAAGTTTTTTTTTAAGTCTTTGTATCGTAATTAGGAGATGGGATGCGCTCGGTGTTCTTTGTTTCAGAAAAAGAGGGTCGTCACGGCGTTAATGCTGCGTCACGTCGACTCATGTCAGAATAGGGTCGTGACATTTTTGTATTTAAAATGTGATGCAGATATGATACTTTTATAATGAGAGCGTGATGAATTAGTTTCTTTTTTTAGTCTGACCGAAGTACTAATGTATTAAAAAAATGTTTGAGGTGTCTCTTTGTGTTTATGGTAACTGAAAAACGTATATAGCTATAAATTTATTTTCTTGTTTCGTTACGAAACGAAAGTATGCAGTCGTTATATAAATTAAAACGTCATACTTACATGTAGGTATTTATTAATTTGAATAAAAAAACCTTAACGTTAAACATACTTAACGAAGTTTACCAATATTTGAGAGCAAATAAAGTACAAAATTCAAGAGCTTTTAATTTTCCACTACAGTTACCAGCTAGTACTTAATGTAGATTGTTTACTAAAATGGAAGTGCTTGGTATCGTTACATACATCTTACTAATCCCACTATCCCACTAATATTATAAATGTGAAAGTTTAGATGGATGAATGGATGTTTGTTACTCTTTCACGCCAAAACTACTGAACCGATTGCGATGAAACTTGGTATGTAGATAGCTGGAGACCTGGATTAATAAGATAAAATTTGGCACAGATATAGATTATAGTCAGGAATAGCACATAGGCCATAGGTATTTTATCCCGGAAAAAATTTCGGTTCCCGTAGGATAGATTTTACCAAAATTACCACAGGAACGAAGTCACGGGCAGCAGCTAGTAATAAATATTTTCAAAAGATTGATGGTTGTTGTGTACATTAAATAGGATGCCAGAGGGATCACTAAGTGATTCAAATTTTAATTAAGTTTCGTCATAGAGTAAAGAAAGGAAGATGTTCAAGTTACTACTATTTATAAGCCAGAGGATTGCATTCGCAATTTAAAGTGAAAAAAAGTAAAAGTAAAAAGTATATATATGAGTTATATTGAGCAATAAACTCATTGAAAATAAATTAAAACAAAACACTGAAATCTTTCCCTACCCCTGCCAGAGAAAATCCCTGCAGTTTACACTGACGGATTAGTGAGCAAACGGTGTACATTCGACAAGTACTTTTCTTCTCAAAAGTATCATTACATTGTAAAAACTAGATATTGGCTCTAGTTTTCTTTCTCCTTTTAGCAAACCTAGATAGATCGGCAAACATTTCTAGCAATGGAAGAAGGAGATTTCAATAAAGTGCTCAAATCAGAACTACGGCCCGGGAACGAGACGTCCATCTCATAGCAGTTCGTTAGTGGTGTTGTATCTTGTCATATACCCCATATATAGGTATACATGTAGCACATATACATATAATATAGTATAAACATTATATGGGCGGTTCCTAATTGTGTTTGTATTCTGTTGTTATTCAGACAACGGAAGCTATTCAGACTGAAATATTGAATTAACAATAACTATTACATCTTGAAATACGGTTTGGATTTATTTCTGAAATTACAAACTAACCAGTATACAAACTCTATTATTTACGAAGAAATACAGTTCAATGCGATATATAAATCAGTACTATGAATAATATAAAGGAACTGGCGCCATTATCCGCCATCGGACTATAGATATGCTTGAAATAATACGATAATATTTTTATATTAGAGTCGTTAAGTGAATTTGGCACAGTGCCTACTGCTTATGCAAACACACGTTACATTTAAATGTGAAAGAAATATTGTTCTGTTAGGCCCTTCTCCCACGCTACACACACACACACACGCCACAAGCTACGCCATTGTGATGCGAACCACAGTGCTAAGTTTCAATTTATTTCAATGAATCAATGTCATATAATTTTTATTTTACTGGCAACATCAACATTTTATGTTTTAAAATGGCGAAGATGGCTGCTGAACAGCATTATAGTTCCACCTTTGTCGCAGGATGTGTGTGTTTGAATTATTTCATTGAACTGTGTTTGCTTTTAAGGTTATTTGTGTAAATCTATAAAGATAAGGCCAAATGCAAGATAAAATACAAGTTGTTTGGGAAAGATATTTATGAATTGTAATTATTATCTAATAATTTTAACACGTACATAATATAAATATGTCAATTTTATTTAATAGAAAATTTTAAAGATATAGGAATAAAAAAGTTTTTTTTAATTGTGTAATGGAATAGGCGTTGCGTTTGAAAATAATATTAAGAATGATACAGGATTTCATTATCTTTTTATGACAGACAAAGGTAACGTAGAATTCAGAATATATAGAGTCCATATAAAAAAAAAAATCAGAATATGCTCCGTCAAAAAGCGCAATTTTCAAAAGGAAAACCGCAAATCGATATTGTTCTCAGGAGCCACAAAACCCCTAAATTTTCAAAATAAACGTGACATTTCATACGAATTTTAGAACCAGCAGGGTTGAACAAAATCGTTGAGTGTTTTTTACAAGTAGTAACATTTTTGTCGGGGGTTGTGGGTTTGACGCATAGACAATTATTTATGTGATTGACAGATATTTATTCCTTATCTGGCTAGGTTTCATTTTAGTACAGTCACCGCGATACTGTAAGTAGAACTCTATAGTACAAAGGATCTTCCTTCAAAAATATAATGAAATCCGGCTTCGGCCTACTTGAGACACCAGTTCTCCCACAAATTACATGTTAAAGTTAAGTTGTTATTTGTGAAGATAAATAAAATATGATTATTATATTAGATAGGTAGAGTATACTTTATATCACATATAATACAAAAATAGGACACATACGATAGTAAGCGGTACAATTGGCGGTCTTATCGCAGTCTGCGATCTCTTACAGACGATCTTTGATGGACTATACTGTATAGTAATAGGTAATTTGTGGTGCACGTTACTCTTACTTACTACTTACTTCTTAAAAAAAGGAAAAAATACTTAAAATAATAACGGTAATATACTATTTTACATCGTATGAAGTATTTTTTGTAGAAAAAAAAACAGTCGTACAGGTTTTCTCCCGTGACTTTAAAGGAAGCTCGGGGATTGCTGATGTAACAGCATCAGCAATCCCCGAACCTCCTTTGGTGTACAAAATGGATAAAATGGCGATAGGTAACGACCTATCGCCATTGTATCCATGTTGTGTTAACTGAGTATTTCACTGTGTATATAGACTTCACTTTAATATTTAATGTTGAATAATGTATGCAAATTGAAGCATTTTTTGTTAATAAAAAAAACGTTCTAGTAGCTATAACGCTATCCAATCTCTTAGCTACTTCAACCGTAAAGAAAACAGAATATATGACCAAGATTTGGACCAATCTACACCATGTACGAAAAGTGTAAGTCAACGCGAAGAATGAGACACGTAAATAGTAAATACGGGCGCCATTAGGGACGCTCGGCACGAATTTGCATTAAGATTAACGACTACAACCCGTAGTGGGACCGAACCCTAGTGCACACTGCAACGCGCCACTACAAAGCCTTTGTCGAAATATCTCAAGCGATTGTAACCCCTTTTGTCAAATAAATACTGCTCATAGTGCCGTAAACATTTGCGGCTTTATGTTAACTTTATTAGTGTGACCCAGATAATGTACCCAGTTATTTAATGCAGTTTAATGATCCGTTTCGATGCCTTTGAGTAATTAATTTCTGATTATGTTTTAACCACCCGACGGTTTATTAATCTGTCGCAAAGCAATGTCATATAAAATGTATTGTGTTCACTACGCATGTAATAAATGATTTCATTTCACTGCAAAAATAATCAAAGTTTTCCACCCTTGAAGGTGAAATATTATCTTTGAATTTAAATAAAACCAACCTTGAGTATAACCAATAATTATTGATCTCGTTTCAGAATAACTCGCGTAACATAAAAAAAACGGTAAAATTGAGAACAGCCTCCTTTTTGTGAAGTCAGCTAAAATAAGAGATATTTAATAAAAGACAGCGAATTTCATTTCTCTCGGAAGCTAGACCTAGATAGCGGTCTAGCTTCCGTCAGAAATGAAATTTTTTTATTGTTGCATAACTGCTAATATTAAATATCTCTTATTTTAGCTGAAATTAAACTCCCTATAATAACATTTTATTTCATTAATTTTATTAGCTTCTTAGTGTGTCGGTTTATATTTAACTAAGTTAAAATAGCCTATTGTAAATGGCTCATCACTCTTTAAAATTTTTGACGCTAATGGTTGAGTAGTTCTTTTGGTATTTTACCATAAGGTCCATTTCACCATATTGGAACTGTGACGAGATCAATTGCTGCTACTATAAAAATTACCCAAACCGCTATAGGTGCACCAGTAATATTTAAAGAGTTCCCTCGATTTTTCCAGGAGCCCATCATCAGATCCTCACCTGATGACAATGGGACTACTTGAGCAGTATAATCATAAAAAAAAAATCCTAACCGGTCTAGCCTTCGAGTCTTCTAGTAATTAGGGAAGATACATAAGAAAAAAAAAAGATGCCGACGACCCGATAACTTCCTCCTTTTTTTGAGGTCGGTTAAAATGACCTAGCCTTAAACTATAATTGTTTCGATGGTTATGTTATGTTAATAAGGTAATCCAAGATCTGTAATGTTAAGTGTTACTCATAGGTAGCCCTTAGATAAATAATAATTCGCTCAAACCCATACCCGTATCATTTTAATAAATATGGTCAATGAGAGGTAACCGTAGCCTGGATGCTTTCAATACTACGAGTATCCCTAATGTCTAGATATGAGTTAACGTACCTACCTACTGACACCATAACAAAATGGATAATTCCCTCGCGAACTAGAGAGAGATACTAGAGGTAATTGTGTTTCGACGATGTGAGTTTGTATGAGACGTAGTGCCATTGGGTGCATGCATGAGGAGCTTCTCCAGCGGAGGCTCCGAAGATTTTCAAAACTAAAAGTTTTGTAACCAGTTCAAATTTTTCAGTTAGTTAGTTCAATAATTATAATTCTAATGCCAACCTCCAGAAATTATAGGCAGTCTGAAAACATAAATGTAACAAATAAAGCTACCAGCATATTGTGTTGCCAACCTATGGTTATACGTACCCGCGCCATGGGGCCTGGCGGCGGGCCAATTTGTCTAATGTCTAGTTATGCCCCATTTAATGCCTCCGTATCAACTATATCCTCTATGTATTATATCGTAGCTTTTCAGTTTGTTTTCTGCCAAAATAGTTCTTCATTTGATTTATTTTTGTGAGTTTGTTATTTTTGCGCTGGCTTATGTTTTGGTTGAGCAAGTTGGACTAATTGCGATGTTTTTTTTTCTAAAGCATTTATAGACATGTTTATTCAATGTTTTTGTTTATATGAAAGACTATACGTAATAAGATTTTAGATTACTAGCATTCTTTGTCTTTTTAAGCAAACGCGCACAGACAAGCATGTGAAAATTGGACTACATACATTTTATTTGTAAAAGAAATACAGAAAGCTAAAATGTTTAAACAATATGTCGCATAAATTTAAAAATTATGTAAAAACGCTACACAAAGCCATAGGGCTCCAATATATATTTTGATCTATCGTGGTAACAGTGTGTAACAAAATGACAGTTCAAGTTATACTGGATAAACAAGACGTTCAAAAGTTATTATTCTGGCAACTGCAGATGTTTGGATGGGACTTATACAAAGTCGACGGAGAGAATAGATGACCAATTTTGATAATGGTAAATAAATGGTTATCAATATAGTATAAAAGTTGGTAAAAACTTAAGAACTCGAAGGTAAAAGTAGAAAGCCTATAAGCTAACCCCGTTAAAATAGTTACACTATTATAGTTCTTTGAAATTTGCCAATAAAATCTGTCAATGTAACTGATTTTGTACTATAATTCGCAATAGCACATACACATATGAATCTGTATTTAAAAAAAATGGCCCTATAAATAAACATACGCGGACATTATTATATTGAGACATATTCATAAAAGTAGGTACATTAGGAAAATATTTCAAAACAGAAAAGAACAAAGAATACTAGGCTCAACAATACCTTTCTTTCCCTGTTAAAAAAAAAAACAAAATAAGGCTAGCATACGAGTATATTTGCACTGTCGCAATTTATTTTATAAGCACAGAAGCCTAATATGGCACATTACATTATGCATATGTGGGAGCTTTTAGACGCATACGATGATGTGTAATTTTTCACGAGGGCAATCAGCGGTTTCCCTTTTTTCCTTCATACGTCAAAAGAGCTGTATACGTAATGCGTTGCGTTTTCGAGACGTTTTATTTACACGAAAGTCGTAATAAATGTGGGTGTGGTTATTAATATCATGGCAGAGCGAATTGTTGACACTACCAGTTTGACTATTAGTATTCGCATTTATTTTTAAAATATTTTTACAACACTTCTTAAAAAAATTCAATACATTGTTACATTATGTATAATTCCTATGAAGGTACTTAGTTTGAAGAGAAGTGTTCTTATTTTGAAATTGAAAGTTAAATGGCTCAAAGGCTCGTGCCTCTATGCACTAGCGCTATTAAAAAAGTAGTACACCGTTTCATATTTTCGAACGCTTATATTAAAATCGTTTTGAATGTAATGTGGAACAAAAATATTTCCGATACATAATCCAATAGGTTTGTAGTTCCGTCGCACGGCTTCGCTCGCTTTTTGACGTGTCATCGTTAAGGGAATCTGTCGAATTATACTCATGAATATGTATTCCAACGTCTGGCGCCTCGGGCCGGTAATGGTGGGACAATGGCTTCTGTACCGTAGGCGAGATATTGAATCAATGTGGGATTTATCTTGCAATTTGTATTAGTTATTTAGTTTTAGTACACTTTGTTAACAATATGTCTAAGGAAAATTATTACATTTTTAGGCTTTTTATTTATCAAATAGAAAAAAAAAGAAGCACTAGTTTTTGCATTCGGTATTTTAAAAAGAAAAACAAATTTTATTTTTAAGACAATAAAACAGTTACACTATGGCTCCTACATATTTCGATCGCCCAATATCAACATGATAGCAAGTTATAGGTTGGTAGATTGCGTTTTCTTTAGAAATGTGTTAATTATAGTATTCTGTATCGAGAAAAAAGGGCAGTTTGTTATGAATGTATGTATTATAGGTGTATAGTAACAATAGTAACACCAGCATGAAATATTTACAATGAATAACGAAAAATTTTTAGATTTCATTTTCCTATTTACTGTGATAATTGATAAACTACTTCACTATACTACTACAATATCACTAAAGGCCAGATTCATTCCTCTGACTATGACTTAGGACTCATTGGGCAATATAACAAACACTTCGAAAAGTGGAAGGACCCTAGAACTTACTAGATAATTGCAGTAGAGTGCTTACATACAGACTTTACTCAAGAAGTTAAATGATACAAGGTTAAATTATTTATACTGTTTCAAGCTAAATGGTAAGAGATGGCAAACGGTCATCGATGACTGTAAACATGTGCAACATCAGTGGAGTTCTTACAATCCTATTCACTAGTATAATTAGTAGCGGGCTTATGTATGTGAATGTCATGTATGAAAGATTGAGCGTTTTCTTCTACATTCTCTTCTTGTACTTCTACATACTAAAAAAATAGCGTGTTTTGTTAAATCTCACTGAGAAAGCGTAAAGCCATTTAGCGTTTTATGGCTACTGCGCCATTTGTAGCTTTCCAGATAATTCGTCAAATGCTGAGTGCCTAAGAACTTAATTCAGAAGCTCAAGTGCGAGGAATCTAGCTTAATCACGTGAATACATTTTAGATTTAATGAACTCAATCTTCAATCGCAACCTTCTCTATTTATTCCATATCTAGTGTGTTCGAGACCTTATCACGAATATGTTTCATATCTATAGTTAAGCTTATTTGCATATGTATTACAATATTAAGGAATATCTAGTACGGTAATATAGGCCTCGCAAATGTCATTATGTGTAAGTTTAAATCGGGTTCTGTTAACTAATGCAATAAAGTCAGTGTGTGATATTCATGACGATCTGATCTAATTTACCGTGATAGATAGAAGTGTTATTATTCAAATATAATTTAGGTTTATCTTCCTCTTTGTGGCTTTATAGTTTCAGAGTGTACTAGGGTCGGCTCTGGTCCGAGAAACGCCTTAACACTATGCTTAAAAATCTATATATAATGACTCTGTGTTCTAAACTATTGTTAAAAAGTTGACGGCCATCTACCTACCACTGAGCAGTTAGTATATAAGAATAAACAGGTACTAACTTTTACTAACTTTTAAACTTTCGCGTTCCATTTTAACTAATATGTTAAATGCGAATGTAAATTTGTTTGTTTGTTACGCTTTCACGCCTTCACTACTGAATCGAACATCATAATTTTTTTCCATACAAATTGACAGGGCTCCAGAAGAGAACATGAGGTACATTTCATTCCGAAAAAATATACTGTTCGTAAGGGATAAACAAAAATAACTTTTACGCAAGCGAAGCCGCGGACATAAGCTAGTATTTTAAATGCGAATATGAGTTTGGGTGTTTGACTGAACCGTCAGCTTGTGACCACGGCCAATACTGCGCCAGGAAATTTAAAAGTATACCTCATACTCGTACGTGTTCGCGTTAATTACCAGTAACACAATTATACTCATGTTTTTAATGTACAAAACATTAATATAACGTAACTATTGCGTGTGCCTATGTTCTACACGTAAACAAAAAATATTTTGTTTAATTCGGTTCTTCATAAGTATTCTGTTACACGTAAGGTTACACGTGTATTCGGTTTCAAAAACAGTAGTGTCATATAACTTTCTCTAAAAAAAAATATCATTAAAATACTCTATATATCCCAAAAAACATAACACCTATATTACCTTTGGAGAGGATTTACCTTAAAAGCTTGGTTTTAGGAGTCAGTTTCATTCTTAAGAGGCCAGCATGGATTACCCTATACTAGTATCCTTTTTGCTGCCCTTAAATGAAAAAATTGTAGGGCTTTAGACCTAGATTCTCAACTCGGTTCATGCATCTTCGTTTGCTATAAATAAACAAGACGGTTATCTGTATTCTCTGTAGACACTGCTGTAAATTCTACGTATGTATATGAATTTAGTATGCAAGATTGGATTGTGTTCAAACAGGCGTTGCTCAACATCTGCGTACTATCACTGAGGAGGGTCGTAAAGATACTCCACTCCAGATTCTAATAGAGTGCTCAGCGTAGACACAACAGCGCCGCGACTTTCACTGGAGACCTTGGTTCTGTCTATGATCCAAAGTGAGAGTGCCTGGGATTCCGCCGCTTCGTTTTGTGAGGAAGCGGTGGAAAAGGACAGGGAGAGAGCTAGCACTCTTCCGCCCAAAAGAAGAGGTACCAGGTGCCGGAGGACGCAGAATGGGTGAGGCTGCCCGTTACCCTAGCAGAAGCAGGCTAGAGACGGGGGTGGAACATGTTCCATAGGGTATACTTGAGTACATTGCAATAGACTCATTTGTGACGAAATAACGTGTGGTTTTAGTCGTATTGATGTAATGACCCGTGTACCCACACGTTAGATAGATATATGTACTTTTTATTGTACACAAACAAAAAGGTTACAATATTTTACTTAAATCTACTTACTAGCTAATGTTATGTACAATTGGCGACCTTATCGCAATTTGCGACCTCTTTCAGGCAACCATTGGATGGATAGAGAAAACATAGGTAAAAAGAGGGGCTGCAGTATACAATATATTTAAGAAGTCTAACAAAAAAGGAAATAATTATATATAAGTGCTATTTTGAGATACTTAGTATAATTTACGCAAATAAATATTAGGATGGTAGGTGTATAGACATAGGTACACAAATACACATACTTACATAAACTCATATATACACGTATATATATATATACACATACCAACATACACATACATAATACACATACATAACGTTAATAATTATAACTTTAAAATTCGCACTTCTGAATAGATTTTCTTGAATTATATCTAAGAACACTATCAATCAAGTCACCTTTCAAATAAAAAAAAACTCACTTTAATCGGTCCATTCATTTGGGCGCTACGATGCCATTGTCAGGCACACATTATAACACCCCTCTTTTTGCGTCGGAGGTTAAAGAAAAGATATTTTTGTTTATAAGTTATATCGCACAAACTGCTATGATTTATCTGTTCCATCATGCAAACCACTTATCTGGGTGTGTTCATGTATGCCCGTGTTCACTCATTTAGTAACGTGTTCATATCTTAGTGAATTGTGTTAATGTTGGGTATGATTGTGATGTACATCTGTTTCAGTGTTGCGGATTTGAAGTGTGTTGCATTGTGTTGCAAAGTTATTGTTTCGTGAATACGCCTCTAGCCTATTAGTATAACTTTCGGTTAAACTCATGTTTGTGAGGCCATAGGTTCGAATCGGGCAAATTGAATTTAAGGTTGTTATTGAAAATCTCACGAGTATAGGGAATATGCTACGTAAATGCAATGGCTTCGTTATCTCTGGGTCTCCTAGGGTAACATACTCATAGGTCACATTTGTAAAGCAAAAGAGTTTTGCAAACTTACGTGTGCTTTTCAAAATTGCATGACATGTAGGCTGCTGCGTACTATGCGCGATAATTTATTAAAAATGTAGATCAAAAGATAACTCTTTATTGTAAAAAAAAGATATTAATAGAATTTGTGTACCTAAGTATATATTTTTATAAACTAAATTTAACAAAAATCTAAATTAAAAATAAAATTGTTCAATTGGGGGCCAGGCACCCATTGTATAAAGAGAGAAATTAAGTATGGATGAGGAGTTGCAGTTTACGATCATTTAAACTCTCTAGTATATAATTAAAACTATTATCATATACCTACCATAAACTTAATATACTAACGTAATAAGTTTATGATACCTACAGACACTTATATACACATAAATACATACATACACTTAAATAGATAACATAAGACATAACATAAAAAAAGAACAAAAAAAAGAAGAAACAATCACAAGTTGCCACGTCATCTAGTACCTAAATTCATGGACAAAAAATGTGATGTTTGTGAAATAGTTATTTATATCAATGTGTCATTCTCAATTTTATTATAATATTATGGCGATTTTAGAGTGTAATTCTTTGAAACGTATATATTTATGTGTTATTATTATTTTATTTTAATTATAGACCTAAGTTTAAACCATTGATTGTACCACAGATACGTGCTATTACTGAGAAATTAACACTGAGGTTTTTACAATAAAATCATATTTTCTTTCTTTCTTTCACAAAATAACGAAGGTTTGGCGATCACGGGCTCTCTAACTATTGTACTGTCAAATAAAATGCAAAAATACTCAGTAAATATACATTTATTTATGAAAACGAACATCTATCTCTATCCTACTACTACATTGCAATCAATATTCCAAATTAAAGTCTGGATTAGATCCATACATCTACATTATCAATAACATGATTGCTTCCTTTTAAATTTTCATAAAAATTACGAGTAGTGATCCTGATTTGCCGGTATTACTGGTACTATTATGTATTCTGTGGTATTAGGTCAAGAATAGACTTCAACTTATCCAGCTTAGGTTATGCTATTTCCTTCCCTTAAGGCCACAAAGGAACAAATTCATTTCTGTGAATTTAAGCTATGCTGACACCTCTTTTTCCTACTTCCTTTTTTAAAATAAATCACTATTTTTTATTTTCACTTATTTAAAATAAAGTCTCTATGGTCTAATGTTATTCGTGTTATGGTTTTACACAAAATATTAATTTTCTTAGTTTTGTGATGATTTCGGAATAATTCTGCAAAATTAAAACCTTGAAATGTTTTCTGCAGAAATCCTTAAAATGCATCTGAATCATTTTAGCAATTTATTATTTGTATACATTGTAAGATCAAGTTGCACGGAACATTTATGCGAAATATTTATTTTCTTCGTTTTATTTGAAGTATTTTCCGAGAGTATTGAATAAAATCTGCTTTGTGTTTTGTGATTTTTACGTAGTTGTAGGTTGGTATCGAATAGACCCATGAAAAACATATTTTCTAGTTGTCAGACTTGAATGTGTCTTTACAGATTATTTTCATCAGTTGGGCATTAATAACTTAATTTTGGCTAGATTGTGGATTGGATAATTTCTGCACAACACGCTCCATGTAATATACAGGCTGTTAGTGAAACGCTCCCGAAAACGAAGACAGACGATAGTACTAATGGTACCTTTGATGATGGGTCAGAAAAAATCGATCCTGATGAAATGTTATAATTATGTAAATTAATTACATAATTATAGAAAGCTATTATATTTTTCCTTTGTTTATTTGTATTCCAAGTAAACTATAATAATATTGTAGAACTTTCCAAAATTTAAACCCATAAATAAAAGTACCCGCATAAAAACAGCTCAATCCATCTACAAACCCGTCACCACCATTTCACCCTTTTAATCCCATAAAATTTATGTCTCTATACGGAACTACAGGGTGTTCAATGAAAGACCATTATTATTTTAAGACCGATCTATTTATTAGACGGAACCCTGGGTGGAGGCTATAAACAATCTATTAATAAATTAGGGTTTCACCTTCGGGATCGCCCGAACGTGCCTCAAATATTATAAAGCTAAACTATTCGTGGGGAGGGCCCGTTAATATATTATGGAGTTTTCTTAAGCAAATGGCGGATTAACTTATTATAAAATATTAGGAGCTCGAAAATGTTTTGATGAAACTTTTATCTGGGATAGTCAAAAACTAATGCGAATTTCGATACTTTTATATAATTACAACATAGATACAGTTGCTGATAGATACAGAAAGTTACGTTTTTTATACCTCTAAGATAGCAAACAAGCATACGACCTACTTGATGGCACGTTTGTATTAATAAAAAAATAAAATAAAAATAAAAATATTAATTTTGTATTAGTTTCATAAATCAGTATCTTTTTAGTATACCTCAAAACGGTAGGTTTGGTTCATTTTTTAATTAAATACTAAGGTATGACGTCACGCCTGACAGTCATCAAATTATTCTATTTTAATAACAATTTGACGATTTAAAAAATTAAAAACAAAGTAAAACAGCAACACAATTTTCCCATTATTTTAAGTGAGTTTGCCCGTCTTGACGAAATAATTTATTTTGAGCATAGGCATTGCCTAATTCATTTCTTTTGTGCATCACTGCTGCAATCATACTCTTCTTCCGACGACAGCATTTTTGTTCAGCACTTTTATATAGCAATGTGAGCATTCGGTAAACATAAGTTGTTTTAAACTAAAAAATTGAAAGTTTAATTAAAAACAATAAATTTAAACAAAAAATAACGTATTCATATAGTTGCTGGAATAAATAATTGACATTACGTTCTAGTCGTAGAGAGGCATAAATCTCAATCATAATTTGTGAGCCGTCAAGCGTAGGCTAGTGCGGCCCGGTGATTGATGGGCCCGCGCCCGCGCGCTCATTCCGAATTCAAACGAACCAACCGTCGGCGGCCACGTTGCAAAATGGCCGACACGTAACTAAATTGATTAAAAATCTGTTAGACTAGTTGGTGTTCCGCTTATGTCTCATTTGTTACAATGATGTTAGTGGTGAAATGTTAATCAGACTTTTTCTGAATTGAAACTACTACTAACTATATTTGTTAAGCTAAATGCCAATGTAATCATTTGCACATCTGATGCCTTCAGGAACCAGAGTCCACCATATAAATGAAGTACCTCCATTCTTGAGAACGAACGGCTCCGTGACGCACTATATCTTCTAAAATATTTTTTTTAATACAAGAAATTAGTGTAGTGTTTTGTAAACAACTTATCAAAAACTATACGACGTGTGTCATTAGTCACGGCTGGTGTCTAATTAATTGGAAGTTAATATCCATTGAGAATACCATGATTAATGACGAGAAAGCTATTGTGTCTAATTAAAACTGATTCCATTAATGTAAATCAGAGGCTGAATATATTGCCCGTAAAATTAAAGCTTTCTAATTGATTATAAGATAAAGTACCTACACGTATTTTAATATGCCTGAGAACGGAGCTGTAACGAATGTGATCGAATTATTTATTACCAGTTTTTGTTATGAAATCGGAAAAAAATAGCAAAAAAAAAATGAATATTTTATGAGACTTAAATGAATTGTCAAATGGGGAAATACTTTACGGAAAAGCTGAAAATTATCTTTAAATTGTACGTCGTGATTAATTTAAAAAGCATCTTAAGGTGACCGCACAGACGCTACTTTAAGCATAGCGTTATGGCTACTGCATCGACACCCCACCGCATTTTAGGCGACTTTCCGCTTTTGATCACCATAGCAATTTAGCCACTGAATCATTATTGGCAATCAGTTCGGTCGGCCGTTCAGTGATGCTAAAAGTATTGTGTGTGCAGTAATACAGCCTATCTACATTTTCTTACAATTTCTTACTCAATTGAGCAAGATAATAGCAGTGCCAACACAAAATTAGATGACAAGAACCTATGGATCTCTCTGTTGGAAGAGCTCAAGGCGCTGATCTTTTTTGATGACAACTATTTCTCGTTATGAGAATCACTTTCGATTTCAACCTCGATTTTCAATTTCGAAAAAAAGAGTCATAGTACAAAAACAGGTATTTCGAGAAAAAACGACTTTTATGCCGGTGAATTGAACAAAACAGCTCAGTGAAAAAGAGAACTTTATTCCCTTTATTATAAGTGGTAAAGAGCAATTGTGTCAAAAAAAATATATTGAAATGATTTTAAAGTAGTGGCATTAAGATTCTGCTGCTGAAAAATTTTATAATCTCAGTAACACAAAGGTTTGCTATTAAAAACTCAATATTGAATTAATCACACCTTTGTATAGTATTTGTATAATATAATATTACTATCATATTAACTTCACATATTATTTACTTTGTGGACTAAAGAATTAAGAACACAAATAATATATTTGAATTGTACATCTTTAAGCAACATTACGTTCCAATCATACGTAGCTCCGTGTAAAACTAGAACCTTAGCATATAGGTAACACTATCAAATAAATGCTTCTGAAGTGAACGCCTGCATTGTTAGGTTATCTCAAACGGCGCTCAGAAGCTCGAACGATAGCGGATAGCTACCGTAAGATGATCCTCCTCGCCTCCCGTTTCACCTCACACCTGCTTTCCTTTGTACTGAAAACGACGATACATAGAGAGCAAGCTAAAGATGATTTGAATTATAAGGGGGCTTTGTTAAATGGATTGTTATGATCCTGTAGCTAGATATTGCCTATAAAGCTATGAGCCTTTAGAGCTAAGCTTGTATTCGCTGTTCGTGCTTGGATTCTGCGATTGGTTGAACTAAAGATAGTAGTTATCTTATCTGTGTGTGCAAAGGTGTTAGTAACATATATATGTTATTTGTTCAATTTTTGTACACGTTATGTTTAACGTGCTGTTATAAAACATCCAAAATACCGTCATAACACTTTCAAATGGTGATTACTTATAAACAACGTCATTATGACAAGCAAGGTAGTGTAAATTCCAAGGAAACCAGTATATCTGAGAGTTCTTATTCATAACCTAGAAGTCAGTATGTATTAGGGCAATGAAGTTGACTTCTATACCCTAACCAAACTTATAGTGTGAGGAAGCCCGTACTGGACAGTTTTTTAAAGACTTGCAACAATATATCGGAATTTTCGATAACTGTGATTGGATAGCCTCAGAATTTTGCAATATCAATGTAACAAAAAGAATGCCTTACCTGAAACTGTTGTTATTTTCTTCACTACGTAACTAACTTGAAGAAAAATGATCTCTGATAAGAACATATTATATCAATTTCCTTACATATTTCAGATGTTTTTTCATATTTTGTTCACTTTCGTATACAATGGGGATGTCAAACGCAGTACAGATCAACAAAGGCTATTATTATACAGTTGCCGAATGAAGTTTGATCAAACGGGCGCAATATCCAATTCACACGCCGTAAGCAGCATTTGTTGGCAACTAGGAAGTGGGAAAGCGTCACAAAGTAATACATTCGGGAAACTTTGCCACTCGGGGCCATACGCGGACTGCATCGCGGCCCATCGAACTACGATTCAATATATATTAGCTTTGGAAACTTTGATTTCTGTGTTCTTATTGCTTTACGCAAAATGTTGGGAAAGTGAGTTCGAATAACATTTGCAAACCTTTGGTCGGTCCGGAATATTGATTTAGTTACGTGTTTTGTGGCCGTGTTATATTTTTGTATTGGCGACAACTTTTATTTGTCAAATTAAAAGTTGTGTTGAATTTTATATCCAACAAAACTTATAACAAACGTTACCCTAAATTATTTATTTATAGACTCCTTTGCAAACCAAAAATTACTATACCCATTAGCCTGTATCGTCACAAATATGTAACTGTCAATTTCAACATTCATAATATGAATGTTCGAAAAGCCGTTCATGAACCTGCTCATAATAAAAAATGGACAAAGAATCCTAAACTTTGCTTTAGATCATTCCAGATGTGCTGCATTGGATTGAGGTTGGGACATTAATCTGTCCACTTTAAATGAAACACAAATGAAATACAACAACATGCATATACAACATTTTTTAAATCACATTTATAACTTTGATGATGAACACAGTGATACCTTCACAACTATAACCTTATCCACTTAACTAGCCATAAACATAGCAACACCCATAAGTTTGTGTTCACATCATATCACGTCTTTTCTCAAAAATCTTAAATTTGAATTTAGTACCAAAGGTTTCATAAACATGCCTAAGTGACACATGAAAACAACTTAAACGGTCCGTTTTAATTGTTTTCGTCTGTGCAAAAGCAAATTATAAAAATAATGCAAATTCTAAGTCAAAACAGTTTTGTGATTCCGTAAAGGATTATCCTGAAATTCAAAATTCATTTGAAGGGATCCGGAGTTCAGAGTATCACGGAGTTAGAAATGAAATTCAAGTCTGAAGCTGATTTTAACCTACTTAGTTTGACAGAGAAATACGAGCGTACATAAACAAGCGTACTCTTACTTGGTTGAACTCGGATTGACCAGCTTTTTTACTCTATTAGCAGAATAGTCATTACGTAAAGGATTTAAAAGAGGTTAAAATTAGAGGGAAATTCATTCACGAACTACTACAACGTATTAATGTCAATCTGTCAAGTTACTAAATCATTGTAACTGTGAATGTAATGCTTTTAAATGCGAAAGCGAATGTATGCATTATATTTATTAGATGTATAAATCGGGACTTTATCGCACTGATATTTTTGAGTATATTTTTTTGTTCACTCGGTTTTTCGTTCGAAATGATGACGTAAAATGAGGTGAGAAGAGTACATTTTATTCCGACAAAATAAAAGTCCATTGACCTTTGTTCTGAAACCTTCCATAAATTATTGAAAAATATAGAAGAAACCTATCCATTTAAGAAGCATGTTATACCAATGTACATATTTCATTCGTTTTGACATATGGCTTAAATATTTTTAGTGCCATTGTTTAGACTTGTGGACGTTCAGGAGAAAATTATAGATATGTGGTTTGCCTGTAAAAGTTTTGTTCTAAGTTGATGATGTTTGATATACGCTTCAACTTTAAACGTACAATGATATCTGTTGATAAGAATGTTTTAATCTTCTCATAAGTTCACAAGTTTCTATTTGCTATCCTAAGTTAATACAGAACTTTCTTCTATTGTGAAGCTCTCGACACTCGCTGAAGCTCCTGCAATAAACTTTGATATTTATTACAGCTTCATATTATTTTTTACTTTATTTTATTATAATATTTTGATGATTAAGATTCGATTATAGAAAAAGTTGTAAACTAACTCACACAATACTTTCACATTACAGATAATGGACATTACATTTATCTACCTAGCCATATATTTTATGTTTATGTGCCATTTATTATGTTTATGGTTTCACACGTATTGCACTCTGAGACAAATAATTTTCAGACTATCGTAACTACAATGATATCATTTTTCATCCCGTCTTTTCATCTTTCTTCCAATTCAGAAATCTTTGAGATAGTCATGTTTCCCATTATTCCTATTCTAGCCGGTTTCATAGTTCTGGGATGGCAATTCTCTTTAATTTTTTTTTGATTTTCTTTCTAGTCAGGACTTTACTTCAGTTATTATTTGATGGGACCCGTTCTGCCACTCGGTCCAGTCGACTTGATCGCAATTTAACTATTGTACTAAACACGTTTGTGATATCTATCTCAAATTCCGTTTTAAACGTTGGCTCAAAACAATCATTCAATTTGCTACGACTTCTAAATAACAATATGTAAATGTAGCAATATATTACGTGTTATATTGTAAGGGTTATCCTCGTCATATCATTGAACATGGGCTTACAGCCTGTCATATTGGTACGCTTTGACCGGCATGTGGATTAGACGATGTATCTCACGTCGTTGGGTATCATCCTTGTATGATAGGAGTATTTTAATATATACAAATAATGGTAGATTATAAGGAAAATAAAATATCTCTAAAAGTGTGCTTTCTGGATACAATAATAGAATAGCGTGATCACGATAGTGTGAGATTTCAGGCTCTAGTTGAAGCTATTGGTAAAAGTGTAGTAGTAGAAGTATAGATACAGGGCATTCGCTACTTGGGGCCCGCTCTCCGATTAGATTAGCCTGAAACAGAGCTTAATTTTTTTATTCATTGGTAACCTTTAAAATTAGTCAGTACGAGTGTTAATGTCTTCTCTTTGTGGATGCTATCGCCTACAGCTTTACCAAAAACTGTCTTCCTTTTTATTTGGTTCTCAGTGCAGTAATTTCTGTTGGTTTTTTTTTTAATTCTGAAATTACAATAAGCGTTTTAGGGTTTCGTTCCTCAAAAAGAAAAATAGGAACTCTTATATGATCACTTTGTTGTTAGTCTGTTTGACAAATCAAGCTTCTAAGTCAATGCATTCAAAAGATACGACCCTTAATAAACCTTAGACTTTACCAAATTTGAAAGTTTCGCAGGTAAATCAAAACCTATAGGGTACTTCTTATTGACCTAGAATCATCAAATTGGGTAAGAAGCAAGGTCTCACAGCACAAGTAAAGGGAAAATTCCGAAAGTCGTTAATTTGTTGTTATATCACATAAAAAAAAGTTTTTGTGATTACAAACTTATGTTTTACGGTAGGAAAGTTGACTTTGTCGTAAATCGATGTACCGAAGTGTGTTTTTAGAACTGTTAAGTTAAGTTTAGGTTTTCGGAAAAAATGGGCAAACATCTATCAATACAGGTAAAATTGCCTAGTTTAAGAGACAGGGTCTAACTAGTGAACATAATATAAAATATACAAACATAAACTACCTTTATTATTAAATAGTGCACTGTACAAGTTAAATTTTGGTGATAATAAACTTGTTATTATTATTTATCTTCGATAATTGATGTCCGAGATTTTACGTAGGTACTATCTACATACAAGTTTGTTTGCTAACGGAACCCTCGGTACGCGAGTCAGACTCCAACTTGTCCGGTTTTTTTAAACCAAAAAATGTTGTAGGCATTCTTAATATTATATCAACTACTGAACACTTTGGATCATAATCATAGCAGACGGGTGGCACCTAAACATGTAGGGTAGGTAACATTATACAGTGAGTACTGTCATTATGCGATGCAGGATCAAAATTAAATTCAAAAAAATTTAGAAATGGCGCTGGGTAAAGTATTTTAACAAGATTTTCTTTTTATCGTGTTTTCGTTATTGTTTGCACCCCGTAACCTTCGCTATCACAAGTACGCCGCTTTGTCATTACGCTATGATGATATTATCATCGTCTAAATGATAGATAGAGTATACTTTATTGTACAAAAAAAAAGGATACATATGAAATATACAATATGGGTTATTAAGTAGCAGTACAATGGGCGGTCTTATCGCAGTCTGCGATCTCTTAAAGACAACCTTTGATGGACTACACTGTATAGTAGTAGGTAACTTATGGTGCACATTAGTCTTACTTACTAGAACTACTATTTTAGCAAACAAATCTAAACTATTGACGTTCCTCGTGCAGAACAGCCTGTTTAATTTACTGAAGCTTTTCATGTAGATAGAAAAGGCCCTTTAGGTTGAAGTTATGCTAATGTTCTGTTATAAAAAGTTATGATAACAAATTACAGTGTTCATCTTAGCGATGTACGCGATCGTTGGATTTAATTAATCACAAAATTATGGAGCGAAAGGGTCGGGGTCATGGATGCGCGATCGTGATAACAGATGGAGATGATGGTGCAAATTGAAAGAGTGCTTAGTCCCTGGAGCTCGTGTGGATTTGCACTACTGAGTGAATTTCGGAAAGTAAGTAAATGATTGATTGATTTTATTAGCTTCACTTGTAACTAATTATGTAAACAAATCTTTTGGAATTTAATTTTAACTTACTAATTGTATTACAATTTGTAGTTCAGATGGAAGTGGCTACGTTCGTCAAAAATAACGCACAACTGTTTGAAACACTAAACAATTGCCGGCATCAGTATAAAATAAGGACAATTCCCAATAAAACTGCCCCCTTAAATAAAATTGTTTATTGTATGGTATCAGGAATATATAGTGAGTTACCGATTGAGCTTTGTAAAATAGAACAAATAGATTTATTTAAGCAAAAACTGAAAAACATATTGATTCACAAGGCATACTATAGTGTTAAAGAATATTTAGAGGATATGAATATTAACTTCGAATGAATTTATGATTATAATTTTAACTAAATTTATTTCGTGGTGACAATTAGTTTAGGTATATAATTTACATTCTCGAAAATAAAGAAATTGATTGATTGGTTGATGATGATAATACTATAATTGCTGCTGATCTGATGATGGATCCAAGAGTTGGATAGTGTAACTCTTCAGTGGCTACTAGTTAATCTCTCGAGTTTTGGGCGCATATGATTGGATTTGACGAGTCCAACAGATTGGGCGAGGACAACAGGAGCGAGGGACTCAGGGGATTTTTTTTGGTATTGGTCTCTGTTTCCGCATTTAGGCTCATAGCCCGTCCATTATGCGTTCAGATAAGCTAACTAGTTGAGCCAGTTTAGCTCATTCCAGAAGCACAGAAGCCTTCTGGGCGTTCAGGGGTATTATATTTTTTTTTGTATTCACAAACGTAAGTATGTAGGTATATCCCTGAAAAGATAAGTAGAGGTACACTATCAACAACCCTTTATGCTTTAAATCTACTCGTATCAATCTCGTACCAATTATATGTTAGTCTTTAGTAAAAGGGATGTGCCTATTGCTGTCTACAATGGGTACATTTCAGACATCGTGTCTATCGATGTTCACTTAGCATTTTCTATCAGGCAAAACTAAATTACAATTTACTTGACTCGATAATCAATCTCGGGCCCTCGTGACCATACGCAAACAATGCTATAAAAAGCAAAACAGCTCAGAGCAACCACAGGAAACTAATAGCGAGTTAGAGAACCATCTCAACGAAGATCATGTACTAAGGTACTGTGAAGACAACCTTTTGACGACCAAACCGTAGAGGAGTTGGATTCATAAGCTTGAAGTCGTGATACAATCAGATCCAAAATAGGGTGGACACTTTTAACCTAGTGTGTTCTGTGGCACATTGAAGGTTTGTCTTGATTTGTTAGTCAATCTGTATGTTATAAACTCCTACAATGCCATGAAACATGAAAAACTCTAGAATCGAAGGTAAAACATAAATAGTAAGAAAGAAAGAAAGAAAAGAAAACATATTTTTATTTCCGAAACATCCTATAACTATTACAAACAAATTTTTATAACCAAAAAAAAAGAAAAACACTTTTTGACGAATTATTAACACTAATTACAGCATAATTTTATTAAAAATTGCAAGTGGCAGCACTGCGCGTCACGCATGACATGGCAACGTGGCACTCATCACTCACGTGTCAAATGTCTGACGTGGCAACAGGTCATGTTTTTTTATTTCGTACCTACATCGTTTTTATCGTTTTTAGTGGAAGATACGCCGTGTTTCGGAAATTTGGGTGGACACTCAGCATAAACTGAGACGGGTATAACCCACCCCAGTACTGATTTTCAGCCTGACTACACCAAAGATAGTGTAAAAATAGGTGGCGCTCACTTTTGTTGAGACATGTGCAAATTAACATTGCAAACATTCTACCTAGTCCTCCTGATAAACCTTCGGCGGAAAAGTACGGTAGTACAGGTACTGTTACTTATAAAAAAATCAAATGACACATGTCATTTGTCATCATGTAAGTGGCAACTTCAGTCAATATTGGAATATGCTCCTTCTATCACTTTAAACGGCCAAAGAATTGAAAGAGTTGAGGAAGTCACTAATTTGGGGTTGTGGATGGATCCTGAGCTACGGTTTGAGGGACACATAAATAAAATTGTCAAGAACTGCTTCTATAGGTTAAAGGTTCTCTACAACATACGCAACTATCTCAGTACAAATCTGAGAAAACAACTTGTAGACAGTCTCATACTATCCAGATTTAACTATTGTGATATAGTTTATGGTCCATGTTTGCTGGCTAGAACTAGGAACCTAATACAAAGAATGCAAAATGCATGTGCTCGATTTTGTTTCAAAATACCAAATAGACATCATGTAACACCATACATAAATGAGAACAATATATTGAAAATGGAAGCTAGGAGAAAATTACATCTAGCCAGTTTACTCTTTGGTTTAATGAAGAGCCAAAAACCTACCTATCTATATGAGAAGATTGACTGGAGGGGAGATCATTGCACATATTCCATCAGAACCTCAAACAGTGCACTGTCCATACCAAAACACAGAACTACAGCATTCCGGGGCTCCTTTAGGTACTCAGCGACAAAGTGTTGGAATGATTTGCCACCACCTATAAGGGACCTGAAAACCAAGTACAGTTTTAAAAAGAGATACAAAACTTTTTTAATAGTACTGCAAAAACAACAAAACACATAATCAATACCTTGAAGGTTATGGCCCTTTTGCGTGGTGGTTCATTCCAATAGTTCCGTTACTCTGCCTTTAGTGTTTATCTATGGTGGATTTGATTATTGTTGTAAAAGTGGTTTAATATTTTTGTCTTGAATTTCTGTACTGGACTTGGGATGGGGAATCTGTAACAATTTATTAAGTTATTCTTTCTATTTAGGTTAGTTCAGTAATAGCAAATAACAACTAGGTTATAGATAAAGTATTAGAAAAACAATTATAATAAAGTAAAACTTACCATGATGGTCTGCTCCACAGGCTTAGTATGTCATGAAGCACCTGTTTTCTTTGTCTCTTGTTTATAGTTTAAGCACTGATCTTTACTGTTCTATTTCTTCTAATTAGTTATTAAGCCAATAATCGGGCAATGTCACCCGACGACGTTAGGCGGCACTCATGGGTGGCACTGAAAATCAGTACTGGGGTGGGTTATACCCGTCTCAGTTTATGCTGAGTGTCCACCCAAATTTCCGAAACACGGCATATCTTCCACTAAAAACGATGTAGGTACGAAATAAAAAAACATGACCTGTTGCCACGTCAGACATTTGACACGTGAGTGATGAGTGCCACGTTGCCATGTCGTGCGTGACGCGCAGTGCTGCCACTTGCAATTTTTAATAAAATTATGCTGTAATTAGTCTTAATAATTCGTCAAAAAGTGTGTTTTTTTTTTTTTTTTGGTTATAAAAATTTGTTTGTAATAGTTATAGGATGTTTCGGAAATAAAAATATGTTTTCTTTCTTTCTTTCTTCTTTCATTGTGTTTATGTCCATTGGGCTTGCGCTAAGTGCAAAGAGTATTTGCACTTAGCGCCTCGTATAACCAGTCTGTGGAACAAATTGGCGCCTGCGGTATTTTTGTTCTTCAAACCTTTAAGAAAAGAGCGTACTCCCTCCTCAAGGCCGGCAACGCACTTTTTACTCTTGAGTTGCATGTGTCCATGAGCGGTGGTAGTCACCTACCATCAGGTGACATGGTAACCCAAAAAAATAAGCGGCGAACATAAAATTTATATTTGAAACAATGATTTATAAAGCAGTATAATTGTATTGATTACTGTTTTAGACATTAGACAGTAATCCCGTAGTTTGTAAGAAAAATAAACATTATCAAACCAACAAAAGCCTTGTGCTTTTCATTTTTGTTAGATTTTTTTAGAGGTAAACTCATTTAGTATATTTATAATATCCCCTAAATAAATGCATTACAATTTAATTGTATTTTTTGCATAAACCAATTAATGCACCTGATAATAAAGTACCTATAGTTTTAATTAAACTTATAAAAAAAAAAAACGAAAAAATACGCATTTGAAAAGTAAGAGCCTCTCGACGAAGCGTATATTTATCTTTACAATATGTCTGGACATGATAATGTATCTAGGGTTAAACTACTAGCCTAAACCAATTTTGTTGAAATTATTATGTGAAATCAAAATATTACTGTGAATAAAAATAACGCTTAGTTTATTCTTCAAAATAAGTTACATTTTTGATAAAAGTAGTTTTTTTGCATCAGTACGCACTCAAATGAGTAATGAGAAGTTTAACGTCCTTAAAAACAAGTTTATAAAGTTAACAATGGGAAAATAATAAAATGAAATAAGCGGTAAGGTAAGACACGAAGAGAAAATTTTGTACTACTTATTAGTTATGCATATGAGACGAACGAAGACAAAAATTGCACACCACGGCACTATGGTTTAAAGAACATGTCGATATGATATTTAAATTTAGAAAATCGTGAAAGAAGTCTCCTTTTGCTATTCTTAAAACCTGTGGCACATCTTTCGCTTCCACTAATATTTTTAATTTCCTTCAAAATTGAATTCTAATCTAACCTTTACTATTATTTTTATTTAGGCCTGGCTACCTTTAAGGATGCCTATATTTTTTCCATGGAATGGCTTTAAAACATTAGCGGTGCGCTTACTCTGTGATGGTCTCTGCTAGTAAGAACTATTTGCTTTCTTTATTCAACTAAGTAGACAAACAAGAACACCACCCTCTAACGGTATGCGGTTTAAGGTAGCTATAAACACTTTGCCACACCATTAATGTCTCCAAGAGATATCTAGGGAGCATCTCAGCTACAGAAGAAACACCAATACGCCGGTAGGGCTGTTTAATCGCGGCCTAGATTAACGTATAGGATCAGTCGGTTGACTCCAAAAATCAAAACCAAAATAATTTATTTCAATTAAACCACTATAGGTATTTTTGAATTGTCAGGAGTAGTAGTCAGTCAGACTAAGTCAGTCGTGAAGCTAGTTGCCTGTTCAATTCGTAGATCCAGTGGAGAAGAACAGGCAAGAAACTCCAAGAACACTCTTTTTCGACATGTTTTTTACAAAAATCTCTGGTTACATTGCTTATATGCGCAAGTTAAATGTGAGGACTATGTAACGTATTGTTCTAAACTATAAACTACTACTATTGTAAGTAATGGCAGTTCGCAAATGACCACCCCCAACCAACGGCTCTGGTTCACGAGCATGACGCACGCGCCAGCCATCGTTCACTTCAACCATATGATATCAATTGATATCAAAGGGAGCCGAACAATAATTGAAATAGTTATAACATTGCCTCCATGTCCCGCAGCACTCGTACGTACGACGTAGTGGTTTTTCGTAAGGTTATTGCTTAAACTATTGCACTCTGTACAATTGATTTTCGTTTTTAATTAGCCTGGCTTTTTTTCAGACAGTGGTCATTTCTCTTCTTTTGCTCGTCTACCCTTAAACCAGCATGGATACATGATACTATTGGGATCGGTATGCTTTGATTTTTTATGGCAAAACATGTACCAAAGTCACCATAAACTTTTGACTTGTCGCTATATCTTACATATTGTACCAACATCGAACTAACTCGAAGGCGAGGTTTAACGAGACGGCAAATTCTGAAAAACAAGCGAGTCCGATGAGGGTCAGACAGTAGAGATACAATTAAAAAGCGAAATGTAAGCCAAGGATTAAGCGCACAGAAATAATGAGACGATTTGCTGAATAATGAGTGAATGTAGCATTTGAGACGCTTAAGAACTTTAGTAATTTGTTTGTTACGTTCAATCTAACTGTTTCACATATTTCTTTGGATAAGTACTGCAAATTAAATAAAAAAAAAGTAAATTGAACGTCTATTTGTTTACAAATAAATAGAATATTCTTTAGTATATATACCAATTACAATATGTAGGTACCTTACGTGGCGAAGGTGAGTATATAATTTTGTTACGGGACAATTATTCTATTAAAATCAATGCAAATTAAATTTAATTTGCGCAACAACCAATCTTTTGTAAATAGCTAGTAAATATATTTTTAGTTTTTATGAAGTGGGATGAACGTGGGTGGGCTCGGTGTCGATACCTTAAAACGGGTGTGTACTAAGCTCGTGCGTGCATGCAGATTTATTGTAATTATTTTAAGTCTTCGAAAGTGATGTAACGAGAAATAGCGAGATAGAAATAACTAACTACCACTTCGAATAGTTTGTACAGATAAATGGATGGAGGAATGATGTTATATTTTCAATAAAAAATGGTTTCATTGTTATAATTTTATTGTCTTTTTGCAAATAACGGCAGCCATATTGCCTTTTGATTTCTCGATATAGGGCAAATTCAAATAACCGTGTTTACGAATTAGGAAGAGCCCTTGACTTCGTTATTGATAAGCGTCGGAAATAGCCATAACTGAATCCGATTACTCGATTACCGTAACGAGGCCGTCTTGAAATTCTCAAGTGCAGTTACCAAGTTGTCGATGTAAAAAACAGTGTTAAGTGTCACTGCGGCGGCAGTGCTGGGGTCGACAGTCTACAGTCCCGAGTCTACTAAGTTTCCACAATAAGAGTACGAGCGATAGAGTAACAAGTCGGAAAATTTTCCTCTGTTCGTTTTACCCACAGCGTCGGGAATCAGGTCGGAAATATCGACTTGAAAATTTCTAGTTTGTTAGTTCGGAATGACACCGCGGTCGAAGATTGGATTATTTTTACAAGTTGCAATCGTTGGGTGCTCCGCTGGCTTTTCTTCCTGTAGCAGTTACAAGTTGCTTTTAGAAATGTATAATTAGGACGAATATTAGTTTTCATTTGGGTTGTTGGAAATATCCATGTTGTTATAGCTTGCTATTTTTTTTGCTTTTTATTATTGCAAAAGCTGTTTACTTAATAATATTTGGAATAACTTGTTATAAGACTTGGACTTTAACGTGCACGTGATATACTGAATGAATTCTTATAATAAGTAACTAAATGTATTTTTAAATCTGCAGGGTGATAAAAACTGTCCGCGTCGAATCCAAGAAATTTGTATAAGAGCAGGAAGATGATGATCTTTGTACATGTGCCTTTTATGATAAAATACATATTTCTTTCTTTCCGTTTTTCTTCCTATTTATTATTTGCGTTTTTCAGAATTTATTAGTGGACAGATAACGCTGTGTTAAATTTTATTTTTTTGTTGCTAATCAGCTAAGGTCTTTTGTTGAGGTAGTCGGTTTTTTTTATTGTTTCCGGTTTGGACCTAGATTCTATATAACAGCCTTCGTGAATAACCAAAATAATATTAAAACTACAAGCAGTTTTAAAAATCCTTTCGTACAGATGTATGCATGTAATAACATTTTGTGGGCCGCAGGTGCTAGCAGTATATTGGGTTTGGATAAATTATTCCTACATTCGATATTATGCAAATTTGTGCAACGTTTGTCCGACGGCCGTCAACACTGAAAATTCTGTTGGTATTGTGTCTGATGTAATTACTGTTGTAGCTAAAATCTAAGAGCCATAAGGAATATAAAATCACACGTATATATATATATTCTCAGAAAGTGTAACAATTGTGTGTGTGTACTAGTTTTTGTTTTGAGTTATGTTTATTAAGGTTCTCATCTCTGACGGTCCACAATCAACATTAAATACGGTTTTATCTTTCTACTCATCAATTAACGTTTGGTATTAGAGAAGAACAGATTTACATAGCGTATTACTTATCAATTTCTAGTCAAGGCTGATGATACATCTGTTAAACATATGAAGGTCAATAACATTGCTGCATATGAGTCAGAGACAATTGTGTTGTCTTGTTGAAATCTATTAATGAATGTTTTATTGTGAATTTAGGAATCTGAAATTAAAACATATTATTATGTTTATAACATTTATTTCGGTATACAGAACACGGGTTTTGTTAGAAATATATACGTATGTATCCCCAAAGGACTAGGCAGAGGTGTATTTGTTAGAACTTTTCGTTTCAAATATATCCCTTATTTTTTTATATTCGCCTAAAGATAATTCTTTGTAACGTTGCCTAATTTAAATGATTCTTGTCTACCTGGAAAACAAGTGTTCGCCTAAGTGGCGATCTTATACAAGTTTGGAAAATATTCCACTAAATTTCTACTCGTCGGCTACACGATTTTTTTTTAAAGATTTACCAAATATTATACCTTTCTACTAATATTCTAAATTACTAAAATGAATAAATAAATTAAAAGTTGCATTAAGTTAGTAGGTGTGTGTATCTACGTAAACTTATACTTCTAACAACAAAATTCAAATTCATTAAAAAATCAATTGACCAACATCAAATAATTCAAACGGCAGATAAATTTTGTACACATATAATGTCATTAATTACCAATCAGATTATGATCTATCTAACACAGTACAATGTTAACCGATTGGCCGCCACAGGGTTGAATCGACCAATTAATAACCCAATTCTATTACCTACTCGACGCATCACATGTAACGTCATAATGAATCAATAGCTAAATAAACTCGGGAATTAGAGGGTTGGATCCATGGACGAAAGGACCCCTTAGTGTAGGGTTACGTTTATGTGTAAGCTCATTAATCATATCGTAATGAAATATTGATATTAACGTTATCTGTTCATTTTGCTGATTCAAATCTTAATACAATTATTTCTTTTATGTTGGCAAGAATAATCTTAATTATAGGTACTGAGAGTAGAAGTAGATTAGAATTCAAAGTTCTTTGCCAAGCACGATACTGTGATAGCTACTGCAAAAATGAAGTTATAGAAGTGTAGGGCGAAGCCGACATAAAGTTCTTTAGATTTTACATCAATAATTCTTCTGAATATCGTCAAAATTCATTCAGATATTAAGGGAAGCAGGGAAAGTGTTAATCCCGTTCACTAGCATTCACTGTCTGAACGTGTTCGGTATTGAACTTTCCTGTCAGTTTTTCTTTTAGAAGAGTAGCTTTTTAAGCTGCCGCTTACTGCAAAAACTTAATGTTTTCAAGGTATTTTGCTGAATGAAGGTTTAAATAAAACATTACAATACATAACAAATTAAATAACAAATAAAACCCACAAAGTAGTAGGTGCAAGTAATAGTAGTCTTACGGTTTACGGACTATTATACATTTTCTATCTGGCACCTGTAAACTGAAGTTGAGAGAGAACATCCAGTTTATATGTGTCAATTTTCAAAAGAAAACTTTTTTTAAAAGAAATCTAAATCATTACCATTTTTTTTATGAAAAGATTTGAGGTATCATGATTTTACGTTGTCATATATATTTAAATACTTACATACATGACATGCCATGAAATAGCCCTGTATGCTCAGAAAAAGTAGGTCTTTTTTCTGAGGATTACAGAACTTTGGCTATTCAGAGTGGAATCAGTTTGACTCGGGAATATTACCGAAGTAATTCCCACAGAAGATTGCAGCAAAAACTTTTGTTGTTTTTAATGTTCAAAATGTTCCTAAGTTAAGGTCCTTGATTAAAATACTAAAAGTAGGTACATACTTCGTAGAACTACTTTTTTATCTCCTCTTCAAGAGTGTGATTCCACCCATATCTTTAAAAAAAACTAATCCAACATGCACAATGCTGGTCACGTGTCAACTGTAGAACGACATTGCGGTCGGGGACTGTCCCACATTCAATTACATTGATAACATCACGCAACGCCGCAATTACCTTGCTAATCCGTCAATCGAGAGTGAACATGCCTGTATAGGGCCCTAAGTACCTCGCTAGGGTGACCACGTAAACTGGTGTTACAACCTTTTTGGGTACAGTCGTTATTTTTCAATATTAGATTTGTGTGATGCAAACACCAAACAGTATCGCGTCAGTGTATGTATGCGCGATGTATGAAAGAGAAAAATGTTGCTGTATAAAGCTAAACATGTTAATACCTCAACATCTCTTTTTATTATTCTTCTTTGCATTCAGTCATTATGTTTTTTAATTTTTCATAAATAGAAGATACTGGGAATACAAAAAGATTTATTCTAATTTCTTGGGGACAGATTTTTTCCCCAAAATCTTACTGCGAACCCAACAACTCAAGCGAGTGCATGTAAAGGTTTTTAAGATAGTTTCCAAATCTCTGCCTAATTTATTTAGTTGATTTATCGATGGCAATATTAAAACTTGTGAACAATCCGATAAAATTTGATACAATTTAATGAAAAAAAGTATCTATTGAAAAAAATGTTTTGTGTCTGTATAAAATAATATTGCCTTGATAATTTATTTACAGTAAATATATCTACAAATGAATATACACATAGGAACGAACAGTATGACAATAGTAGTATCAGTTTGAAATATGTTAGACAGTTTTTGCAGTATGCAGCTCCTGTACCTTCATTTTACGAGCAGAAAAAGTATAGTTTATAGATATTCAGTTTTTACAGAAGGTCTAATTCCTTTCAGCTTGCCAAATTCATATCACAGTTTGAAAAATTAACAGTGGTGCTCAACTTCATGAAGTGCAGTGTCAATAAACAAGGGCCTATATACGCAAGCTTATATTTAACAAGAGTAACTAGAACTACAAGAAAGAACGTCTTCGAAATTAAGTAATCCATACTCTCATTTCTTTCATCACTTTTAATCGCGGGAGAGCCTTGCTCCTGAACGTATGGGCCAGCTCGACTGGAGTGATACCACCACCAGAGGCGTCACAGAAATCCGGTGTGAAACCATGCTTGCGTTGTGCTTCACCGAGTGAATGAGTGAGGTTAACGGAGGCTCTAACCCCTCTTCCCCGTCCCTTCCCTAAGGTGGGAGCTTAAAAGATGTAAACGCACTTGTGACTCTTGAGTTGCAGGTGACCATAGGCGGCGGTAGTAACTTACAATCAGGTGACCCGTCTGCTCGTTTGCCTTAAATAACATAAATAAGCTCAGAACTCAAAAACACAACAACAACAATCCTCATAATAAACAGTGAAAATGAAACTCACTTCATACGTTCCAATTCATCCCTTAGAAGTGGGTCCCTGTTATTGATATTTGACAAATAAAGTAATATATCAGACCGCATTAGAGGGGAACTTTCGGGAGGATTGGTATAAAACATAATCTTGACCGATAAGATCGGATGCTGTTACACTTATTGATGCTGGCACTGTGATCAATGCTAGTGGCACAGAGTAGATAATAGCAATGGTAAGAAGTTAAGGATGGGACGTATTGAGTTCCTAAATTGTTAAGAAAATAAGTTGCAAATTCAAAATACAACTGCCCAACCAAAAAAATATTTTTTTTACAATGTTAATTTGTTTTAAGAACTGGTTTCAGTCACTGAGGTCCTCTTAGTCACATTCTGGTTGGTTGAAATTTTCCAGTCGAAATACTTCTTAATCCTAATATCCGACAGATATGGAAACAAAATAAATAGCTCAGTGTGTATTTGCGGAGAATTCGTTTACAGTGCGACGCCAACAGTGTTTTACGACGGTTCCTACCAACCTCCTTGCAATATATACAAATAAAATTGTTAAGGGGTAACTATTACGCTAACCTTAAAGAATAACATTTCTCAATGATATGATAAATAATGTAGGTTTATAGTACTTTTTACTATTAGATTTTTCCAAAGAATGAAATATTTACCCTCTCCCATTTATGTGTAACACTAAATTATTTAGCACTATGCAAAATTGAACATTCTTTTGAAACCTTATTTTAAATCCTGCACTATGCACAACGTTGTCACTACCCTACCCTCTTAAATGGAATTCTACTCCACCAACTATTTTTCATGTCCTCAATAATATAATCGATCTGCGCATCCGCCACACGATCACGGGCCTTCACTTGAGTGTCTGCAAATACTTAGTAAAAAAACTTTTATGACGTAAATCCCCTATGATTTATAGTAAACCCACACACATGTACATTTCCAACTTGTTGACGAACTAAAGGGCCCTTCTTCACAGAAGCACTTCCATTATCCATATCGATTCTATACATTAATAAAATCAAGTACTCGCCACTAAGGATATTTTATTGTGTCGATAAAACGGATATGTAACGTCGGGGGTGAGGATAATGACGTCAAATGATTATGTCTGTATTCATGTACTTGATATATGTAGATACATGTCGAGGTTTTGGCAAGACGGTAAAAGAAAGTGAATTAATTTTGTATCGGGTTTTGGATGTCCTCATTTAAGTTCAAAGTATCGTGCTTTTTTTTTTCAAATTAATAGTGTATCGTGGTCTCAGGGGTCAAATTTCATCCCGTAAAAAATGAATATTTGAAACTGGTTATATCACCAATTAAAACTGATTAATAAATTGATATGAATAATTCTGTAAAAATATTAAGTTTAGCTTTATAGTAAATGGAAATAGAGTGTTAAAGATGCATTAAAAGAAATGTACATTATCGTAACTAACTACTTTACTATTACTACTTTATATAAGTATGTTTTGTCTAAAATATCAGACAAAAAATACTAAATATAGTTTGTATATTTAATAAACTATTGTATTTTAAATGCACCTACTTCCTGTTTCCTTGGCATCACAGGAAGGTTGACTGGCAGAGATATCTTAGGCGTTAAGTTCGTCTCTATACCTTATGTGCATAAAGTTGAAATAAATAAAATAACTGTAAATAAAAACTGTAAAAAAAATAAAATAAAATAAATCCTAAATATTTCTTTATGACCAGGCAAGTCTTGTAGTAAAATAAAATGAATTCCTTGAAAATATTATTGGTTCAAGTGAAGAAACCTTTTAAAAGTACCGGTATTTTTTGATAATTCCTTTAAATATAGATATAAATATATGAATAGAGTATTATTTATTCTATACTGTTAAGTAACTACCCATTTCAAATAAAATATTTATTACTATATTCAATCAATTACAACGCATTTGATATGTAAATCAAAAACTTATGTGAATCCACGATTAAGAGAAATTTGATAAAATGATAAATATTTTATTGTATAAATTGTAATGATTCCAACACTATCCCATCAGCAGTCTTTATAACGTACACTTTCTACTTTTACGGGTCAGATTATAGCTCATGAGTATTTTATCACCGTTAGTAAAGAAACCCCTCTACTGCAGCATTTAATCTGCTTTAAAGACTGTCTAGCCTAAAAGCAATCATTAAATCAGGATGTCCGCATTCCATTACTTAGTAACTTACGTGTAACAATGAGAATACGAAGTTGCTGCCTTACCTGAAAACAAATAAAAATATATGAAATATATAATTATACTGTAATTAATTTTGAAATGGTCTTTCATATATATCGCACTGCTATTACAAGAGTGTATGCACTCAAAATTAAGCTTTTTTCAGAAACGACAGAAAACTGATTACTCGCTTCCTGTTAAAGATTATAAAAAGTGACCACTGTATATAGTTTATTGATAAAATTAAGGGATTTCTGTATTAATGAATTATTTAAGAGATTGCAGGTTATCAAGTTATTTCCAAATTTTGACTCAATACTCTATTGTCTTAACAAATTTCAAAAAAAATATGAATTATATTTTTAGTGGTTTTGTTGAAAAATTTGGCTTATTACAATTTATTATTATTATTATTTTATATTTATTGACGCGTAGGGAATTGATATTTACGCATGAAAAATGAATTATTTCAAATTTACCCTATTTTGAGTTGATACAGTCTCGTAATAGCAGTGCGATATATGGTCTTTCGTATCGTCAATTACATTTAATTGACGATAGTTTATAGCTGAAGCATAGTTTTTTTTTGTTCAAATACCCTTTTATATGTCAAATATGACTGGACTCAAGACTAAAGAGAAACCCAAAATATTTGATATGACAGGGTTTCGGTGTGTAGCGAGATAGTCATTTAGGTTCAGGGGTTTTTTCAACAGTCTGTAATATTTGATTGATTTATCTCTAGAGAATTAACAGTGTATGCAAATTTAATCTACTTGCCCGGTTTGGTTCAAAATTCAGTGGCAAGATTTTAGATAAGTAAATATATTTTTGGTTTTTTTTTTCTAGTAACGTGGGTCACATATTACTATTATCCTTGATAACCCCTCCAGCTAAGCTAAATTGCTTGTGGTAGGAGTAGGTTCACGTCGGCACTGTTGTGGTAGTGGGGTTGAATCCGCAACCATTTGATCGCAAGTCCTACGTTTTAACCATTACGCTACCGCCGCTTGTTTGTGTTATATCTGATCTGGCAAAATAACTGATGATAACTGATTTTGTGAATAGTGAGTGGTGAAAAACAAGATATTTGAAAGACATATTATGTAGATAATTAATTAAGGTAGTAAACATGAGTAGGTATAATACGTACGTAATAATTAATATATTTTATTAGTAAGGCCTGTTATTTAGCTGAGTATAACCCTCAAAGTCAGGATGTAGGTCAACTGAGGCTAATAAATCCAAAAAAATGCAAACTCATACGTATATTTTATCGCAAGGTTTTTTTTAAGGAGCTACTTATAAGGATTTATGTTTATATGAAATATTGTTGAGGTGATTACCTGAGGTGGTTAAGATTATCACTAGGAAAATAACTTGTAGTATCCACAGATAAAAAAGGGACTAGCTTATGGCAGAAGCAGTATAAACCTGTCCAAAGTTTATAAATTTTAAAGTTCCAATTTCAGTTTTGGCACAACCTCAGCTGGTTCTCTTTGTCTCCCTACATTACGATCAAAGTTTAGTAGTACCTATCGATAGTAATACTAATTTCGTATAAAGACCCGATTACGTGCCAAGTAACATTCAATAAATTTGGAAGTTCGATAATAAAAGCTGAAATTGTTATAACTCAGAAATGCCGTACCATCGAAGGGTTATAAAATATATCAAGCTTTTTAATTGGTCCAATAGTTTTTGTACTCCTTATTTTTTGTCTGATTCAAATAAATTGTTGCGTGAGCTACACCATTACAACATTTTCGTAATTGTCTACATTTATTTATATCTGCTGCGTGTGTTACTGACTACTGTGAATAAAAAAAAATACTTATACAATTTTTTTTAACTATACCATCTATTTTTTTTCTATCTATTCTTTTTTAAAAAGTATTAGTAATATTTAAAAAAGTTTAGGGTTCCGTTAAAACAAAAGTAATAATAATGAACTAAAGTAGCACCGTCCACTACCGCGCGTTTTGGATGCTGTCGCATAGTGGTTTCTGTACTATAGACTGATTTGTCAGGAGTTACACAAGCAGATTCAGGACTTATCATAGCATATTTAAGGCTAATTTTGTATTTGAAATGTATCTGTAAGTATCTGAAGTGAAAAGCTATGGTAAGCATAACTACTAAATAATTTACGTAAAATTTAAGTGTCTATTAACTATTGTTCAAAACATACAACTACCAAAACAAAAGTCGAAATATTTTAGGAATATTTTTTTTTTAAACTTATGTTTTTTTTAAACATCACCGACGTCAATGCTCATAAATCATGATAAGCTGTAATAAGCTGTATTCTTTATCTCTTAATTTTCCACCCTTAGACGTAGAATGTTTTCTTAAAATTTTTTGGGAACAACCTTTAGTACAACCAAACGAATAAAAAACATAATTATTTCATCGGTTCAGAAATGGCGAAAATACATGTAATGCACAAATACATTTTTTTATGCGAATGTTGGCAAACGAGCAGAATACCACGGCACATGGACTGCAACTCAAGAGTTACACAAGTGCGTTGCCTGCCTTTAAGGTGGGTTGAGTAGGGGAAGGGGGAGGGCGGTTAGGGCCTCCGGTAACTTCACTCGCTCGGCGAAACACTACACAGGCATTGCTTCACGCCGATTTTTTGTGAGGCCGTGGTATCACTCCGGTTGAGCCAGCCCATACGTACTGCATCGCATGGCTCTCCCACTCATACAAAAAAAGAAAAATAAACTTAAATTAAGGAACCATCTCCGTTTTCAAATTCGGTAATAAATGTAACAGAGACTATTATAATAACATTGTGGCAAAAGCGAAACGGTTTTTTTCCTAGACTGCTCATAATTCCTAAGAATCATAGCCGATTGTTTCTCAATAACAACAAATAAATCCCAAGGCCTAACATTTTTATTATATTGTAGCATGTTCACGTGTAAGTGAGGTTTCTAACATCATTGTCCTAGCAAATAGGCAACTTACGCCCAAAGTAGCTTGTAAAAATGCACTATAATAAATATTGTCTATTCCTAAGAATCATTTAAGCTACTTCTGTATATTTTTTTGTAAAACGTTTGAATGCTTTTTCTAGGCGGACGAAGTCAGGGGCTTCAGCTAGTACGTTATATAATTATGTCGTTAACATAATTATATAATTAACGCGCTCACGTAATAGCTATAACATACCTTTGAATTTCCAGATGTTAGTTCCCGTTAACATAATTATATATCATGGAACGCTAAAGATATAAAGTTAGTACAGTTAAATGTTACTGGTCAATGAAGGCAAAACCTTTTCGGTGATAGAGCTTAGCTATCAACAGCAGTAGCTCATAAATCGGGCTGACTTGAACCGGCAGTTACCACGCTCTTACAGAACACCTGAACGTGAAAAGATGTTTTTTTTTCGCAATTTTTAATTAAAAGAAAATAGTATAATACATTTTTCGACGTTAGTGTTAGTAACTCATATATTACATAGCAACCTTAAGTTTTTTCAAGATTTGTTCTCTGCGTGAAGATTCAAGGAGTGAAGTACAAGTTTGGAGAAAGTTCATCTCTAATGTAAAAGTTAGTTGGAGCTTCTGGGTGTGTCAAAAGTTGTCGGCGACTTCGTGATGTGTGCAACGGCCATAGAGATCTGATCTTGGAACTTATATACTTTTGTCACAACTGTAATTGAAAAGTTTTGCCGTTGTCTGTCGATTAGATGCTTCAAGGCTAGTTATAGTTGCTAAGTAATTGATTGAAGGGTTTTTTTTTATGACTTGGCTTCGCACGGCTTGTGCTTTTGCCATGATTGAAGGGTTATCTGTTACAGATGGATACGGTATTCGTTTAGATTTACTTTTTGCTTGATTATATAAAGTACTGACTGACTCGTCGTGTCTCGTTAGTGTTGCAGTACAGAAGGAACTTGACCAGATTTATACAGTATTGATGTAACCAATGTTGGATTTTCACATTCACGAATGCGAAAGTTTTTCTTCAGTATTCGCGAATACGAATGCGAATGTTGACTGTTAAACTATTTGAACGAAGAAGTGTTTAATGATGGCCAACGTACTGTAAATGGTTTACAATACAATACAATATTATTTATTGTACAACATAGAAAAAGTTACAACATGAAAGAGAAACATTAACTATTGGTACAATCGGCGGTCTTACCGCTAGTTGCGACTTCTTCCAGACCACCTTAAGATGGACAAATACGATGGATTAGTGCACAGGTTCTAGTGTGAAGGGATCGTGGAAAAAGGTATTTTTTTCTTAAGTATTAAAAATATTGACTGTTTGTCGCACCAAGTTCAACTTGTTGGTAAGGAAAGGAATTAAACCATTAACAAATATAAAAAATTAGCCCCACTGTTTCAACACTATAATGTAGCTTAAAATGAACTTGCTCAAGATAACCTCAGAGTTTGTTACGAAATGTGACAACAACTTATACACGTTAGAACACATTAAAAAAAACGAGATTCGCTATTCCACAAATAAAACAACAAACAACAAAATTTCAAAGAAAAAAGTATTTTCTCCTTTGGAAAACTATTAATAAATTGGTTACAGCAATTTTTATTGATCCAAAGTATAAATTATTTTTTTTCAAAAAATCTGCAACCTTACGACTTAAGCTCAGAAGGCAAGCTCAAAACCACACACAAGGAGACCCACATCTTTGATGGAAGGTTATTAATAATAAATAGGGTATTCTTTCTCCTGTAGCCAGAGAATACGTGGTAACTCACAAGTGTGCCCAGCGAAAAAGTTTTTAGTGGAACTGGAATTATACATCACACCTCTTTACACCCTTGACCACATGAATGATGAGAAAGTATTTCTAAATTAGTTGCCCACTACCTATTACTAATTATCATTTGTATTAAAAATCGTATTAGTTGTGTTATCATTCCAAATCTATAAATAATTTCTTTTTTTATTTGCCAAATACAAACATTGGCATGTTTCTTGCGAATATGAATGCGAATATAAAAAATATGGGTGTATTTACGAATGCGAATATTGGTTATTTAATCCTTGAGTAAACATTTCAGTCTCAATAAAAAACCCAAGTATCACTTATTGCCACCTCACTTGTCTGCCCCAAGTTGGAAACACTGCACTTGATAATCGTAAGTAGCAATACATTTCCAAAGTTATAGTATTATATACATGACTATATACTTGGGCTACGTCAAAATTCTGATGGTCTCTACCATCTTCACTGTTGGTCTCGATGTGTCTTTGATTAAATTGAATTCACCAAAAGATTCAAAATAATCGTTTACATCAAAATGCAAAAGTTAATATTCTCATTAAGATAATCATGGCTGCAGGTTGCTTATTTCATTTCGTTCACAAAAAAGAAATATTGTTTTCTCAGAAATGTTTCTATTCCTTGTAAACAAACATTTCATTTCAATCAAATTTAAAAAAAAGTAAATTGATACGCACACAATACAAGCCACCAAAAAGGTTGAGGGCTACCTACGCAACGTAATTTCCGCCGGCAATGGAGCGTGAACACTGGTGAAATTCCGAAATTCTACCAATCGGCATTATTAAGCGGTCCGCAGGCACATGTGCTGGGGGGTATGGAGTTGTCTGTAACGATCGATACTCTGATGGACTGCCCAACTTCTCTTTTAGCCACCGTGACTATAGTGCCGCTCGACCCGTTCCCACTTATATTTTCTCGTGATGGATCACTGCCGAATAATTGGATTTGAGCCAAATGTATTTTGGTACAGTCATAATATTTGTTATTAGTCTAGGTTGTAGAAACTTAGATTTACTTGTATGTAGATGTTTGCTAATTGCTAATTCATCACACATATTCTGAAACTAATATTTTTTATATATATAGTGTCTTCTGGTTATAGGTTAAATTTAGAACAACAATACCTACTGTCTTCAATTTCAACGAAATAAATGAAAACAAAGAAGCTTAAGTCGTGAAAATATTCAATTTCATTTTACTCGAAAGTTAAATCCGCTTTTCAAATTTAGAATACTTTATTACTCTGATACGTTTAGATTTTTGGGAGCTGATTAAAATAAATCTCGTATATAAAACCTTTTTAATACAAATCCATTTCTATACCACCCTCAATACCGCAGTGCCATGAAAAATCCGGCCTCACATTGTTTTATCAACCCGAAAACAGACGTAACGATCGAATCTGTTCGCTCTGTTTAAAAATGTAAAGCGGGTTCACATCACTGCAGCCTGAAAGGCAAGAAATGCATTTGCAAATTAGATTTATAACCCCCCGCCGCCAGCGTTATCGTGTCTTCAACCCACTTGTCTTCTAATTTCGGTGGTTCTTCTAGCATTTATATAAAATGAAATTTGTGATTTAATATAAGTACTTTGTGAATTTTAAATGGTTATAGAAATTTGCACTTAAGGTAGTAAGTAAATATTATTAGTAGAAAACAATATTAGTGTTAGTAAATAGTAATATTAATTATTGTATTTTAAAACATATTTATGAATTAAAAACTAAACGAGCCAGGTACTTTTTTTCCATGCAATTTTTTAATTTACAATAAACACGTATTTTTAAACCTAACTAACGGTTTGTGAAAAAAGCATAATGCACATACATAGCTTAATACCAAACACAGTCAAAAATATTTAAAAATATTTGGCTTTTACTTTTTAGAATTCTAAAAACAAAATACCAAAAAACTTGAACCAAATATTTACCTCTAAAATAAAAACGAAGCTATAGAGTTGTATTTTTAATGCCGTGCTCCTCTGTAGTTGTAAACAACCGTTCGGTATTAGAAAAAAAGCATGGGAAAACGAGTTTAAAACGGGGAAACTGGTGGTTTCTCGTTCACACTCGATTTGGCAAGGAAATTGCTGCGTCTCGTCTATGGCGAGTTTACATGTACAAGCAGACTGCACAATCTCGTTTACTACAAACAATTGAAATAACAAAGTTAATTTCTTCTAACGATTTTCCTATAAACTTGCTGAAAGATTTTTGTGATGAAAATAGGTAATGGAAGCGGATAAAGGTATGTAGATTTTAAATATGTAACAGTCATTTTAGGAGAAAATAGGAAAGAAAAAAGTCTTTGACAAATAGCTGGTTTGATTGAATTTAAGACGCATAACATTAACTACTACATTCTTACTGCCAATTTTTGCGATATTTTAATAGAATTACAGATGTAAAAGAAATATCTATGATACTCAAGAACTTTGATTAAATATTAATATCATCAAAATTAATTTGGTGAATGAAATGAATAATGAATATCACGTTTGAATTTTATAAAATACTAGCTATCCCCCGCAGCTCCACCAGGGAGGATCTTACTTCCAGTATACTTACGGAAACTACTCACACTGAAAGTTTCTAGAAAACCGGCATTATATAGAATATGTTAATATTTTTATTGCTTTTCGAAGTAGTCTCCGTTCCTTTCTGAGCACCGTCGCATGTGATGCAACCATTGACTGAAGCAGTGAGCCCACTCTTCTTTAGGATCTCTTCCACGCCTTTTTCAAACGCAGCATCTTCAGTGTTCATTAAACGAATTCCTTTAAGTTTATCTTTTAGTTTTGGAAATACATAAAAGTCACAAGGTGCCAGGTCGAGACTGTAAAGAGGATGACTAACTTGCTCCACACCTTCGATAGACAAATATTAGATAGTCCATCTGGCGGAGTGAGCTGGAGCGTCGTCGTGGTGGAGGAGAATCCTGCTTCTTGAACGCTGCTGTCTGACAATTTCCAAGACAACTGGTAGACTATGACTGACATACCAATCTGCAGTAACAGTCCTTTTAGTCCTTTTCTTCTAGAGAGATTATTGCGAAATCACAGGTCCGTCCAAAGAATGAGGCAATCATCTTTTTCCCTTGACTTCTGCCCTTCTTTACTTTTGTCGGCAAATCTTCGAATGGAAACATCCATTGCGCAGATTGTCTTTTGGTTTCGGGTTCAAAACAATATATCCAGTTTTCATCACCTGTGACAATATCATATACAGCATTCGAGTCATCTCCGTCATACTTTTCAAGCATTGAGCGGCACTAATCCAAACGATGGCGTTTTTAATCTTCCGTCCAATTATAAGATATCCATCTAGTCCAAAGCTTTCTGACGCCTAAATGTTCATGTAAGACTTTTTGTACTTGAATCATACCAATGCCTAAAGCTGCCCGAATCTGTTGATATGTCACCCTTCTATCAGATTCTGTAATTAGCTGCATAGCACACACGTTGTCTTCAGTAGTCACCGTAAAAAGACGTCCTATCCACGTTTAAACTCATTAAACCAGTTGTAAACAGTGGCACGAGATGGGACTTTGTAATTAATATTGTTGTTGAGTAAGACCGCAACGAAAGTCTTAATAAATCATTGAGCAAAATTTTTCTCTAGTCAAATCCATTTCGGTGCACGACAGACACTTTTTATATTGTCACCAATTTGTATTTAACAAATGACATATGAAATCATTAAACATCTACAGATTCCCAAAGAGTTATTAATCTATTAAAATAAAATGGGTCAATGTTGGAAAAACTTAAAAAATAAAACAAATAGAATGAAACTGAAGTAAAAACACTAAAATTCTAGAATATAATCTTGATTAAGTCGATACACAGAGTTAGATAACTAATAACATTTGAAATACAGATGTACTTCATGTGTTCAATCTAATTTTGTATTGACAAGAAACCGAACCAGATTTTATTTTAAATTGTTATGAAGCAAATAGTCTATGTATGCAGATCACGTATCCCAACCACAATGCTACTAATAGAAGTACTGATTGTAAGATAAAAAGTGTCGTATACTTCTTGAACTGTATGTAAATAAAAGGACAAAAAAATACCCTTATTTACAAATAATATGTATTTTTAGGTATTGTATCTTTTAAATCATACGCTTCCTAGTTTAAAATTAAGTGCAAGTAAAGTCAGTTGCTGAAATTCATACTATTCGGAGATGTCACTTTGAAACAGTAATTAAAACTTATCGATTATCGCCATTTCTCACATATTTTGTCATTAATCACTAAAAATGTCAGAAAAGAAATCGCTCAGTACTTTAAATCACGTTTTATGCACTGTTGACATCCTTAATGTACAATTAACTACTTTATTATATTCTAAAATAGTTGTCCTCGTATAATAATTATATAGTTCTTGAGTGTACTGTTATAAAAGTTACCAAATCAAGTTTTTTTTAATGGTATAGGGCACACGAGCAGACGGGTCACTTGATGGTAAAAACTACTTCCGTCCAGGGGCACCTGCAACTCAAGAGTCATAAGTGCGTTGCCGTCCTTTAAGGTGGGAGTAGGGGAAAGGTGGAAGAGAGAAAGGGGGGGTAAGGGTAGGGTTAGGTCCTCCGGTAACTTCACTCACTGGGCGAATAGCAATACAAGCATTCCTTCACTACCGGTTTTCTCTGAGGCCGTGGTATCACTCCGGTCGAGCCATACGTGCCGAAGCATGGCTCCCCCACGATAAAATTGGATTGCCAAACACACGCCTATGTATAGGCGTGAGTACCTACATAGAAAGTGGTAATGCTAACTTTCTTTACATTAATTTAACTTTATATAGACCATAAAATTCATAGAAATAGTAAAATAATGGTGCTGTTGCGTGGTGGCAATTTTAAATCATTTGGAAGACCCGTTTATCAATCACGGTAACATAATTTTCATATTTCTAAGCGTCATCTCAAAGTACGAAGCGTGAAATGGGTGGCGTTGGTAATTGGTCATATTTACCTCAAGCGGCAGTGGGTAGAGTGGAAAAATTGGCCCATTTAACGAGAAAAAATTGTATTGGTAACCCCAGTAGGTGTTTAATTGGGTAAGTGGGCGGGAAAGTGGGGAAAGATGTTCGTTTCGACACAAATTAAGATGGCACATCAAAGTACTTTAAATCCCACAACAACAAAAAACCAGGCCCACTTTTGATTTTTCTTTTTACAGAGTCGATAAAAAAATGTTTTTTGTGTATATAAATATCATAACAACTTATGTAGGACACGTTAATAAAGTACGTATTCTAAGGTTTTCTTTGCTCTTCTATCAGAAGATGTATTAATTATACTTTGCTTTAAAGCTCACCAACTCCGAATAGATAGTGAGATTTTAACATATTTTATTATTCCTAAAAACTTTTAGATCTATCATCAACAAGTGTAATGATTGTGAGTTGCTAAAACAAACCAAATAAGCCCAAAATCTAGAGGTTTGCTGGTAAAGCTATTCATACCTTCGCTTTATCATCATATCAGCTTGATATAATATTATTATGAAACCGTCATCAGAGTAACTTATATTTACAAAGTTTTTTGATAATCAGAACATTAAATATTTAATAACTGAGTATTATATATTGAATAATTGAGTAAAGCTTATATACAGCATGTAAAAAATCTACCAAATACAACAAAAATTGTCAAAACTCGATTGTAACCAGGAAAGTACTGACTAACTATGTACAGTTTTTTGATTACACTACATCCAGTTAATCAAATGCAATAAAGTTTTTGTAAATTATATTTTAGAGAAGGAAATCACTACAATTCTTTGGGAAGACAGAAAAAAATGTTATACCTGTGGAGGAACGGGTGTCATGTCCCTCCAAATCCATTTCGATGCACGACAGACACTTTTTATATTGCCACCAATTTGTATTTAACAAATGACATATGAAATCATTAAACATCTACAGATTCCCAAAGAGTTATTAATCTATTAAAATAAAATGGGTCAATGTTGGAAAAACTTAAAAAATAAAACAAATAGAATGAAACTGAAGTAAAAACACTAAAATTCTAGAATATAATCTTGATTAAGTCGATACACAGAGTTAGATAACTAATAACATTTGAAATACAGATGTACTTCATGTGTTCAATCTAATTTTGTATTGACAAGAAACCGAACCAGATTTTATTTTAAATTGTTATGAAGCAAATAGTCTCTGTATGCAGATCACGTATCCCAACCACAATACAACAAAAATTGTCAAAATTCGATTGTAACCAGGAAAGTACTGACTAGCTATGTACAGTTTTTTGATTACACTACATCCAGTTAATTAAATGCAATAAAGTTTTTGTAAATTATATTTTAGAGAAGGAAATCACTACAATTCTTTGGGAAGACAGAAAAAAATGTTATACCTGTGGAGGAACGTCATGTCCCTCCAACACAAAGGGAGGATCCCCCGACCAGGCGAGTTGATCATGCCTGGCGGGCCGCTGCCCAACGGTTGATGTTGGGAAGTTGTATATATACTAATCGGCGCGAGAACTCTCATAGCGCGATGCAGGATTAGTAGGTAGTAGATGTTTCTTTTTTGAAGTATGTAGAAGTCGCCACATACCTCTTAAACTAGAATATAAAGCGCTTCCTCTCGAGGTCAGGATGGCTACTAATCGTTATTCTTTTAAAGTGAAAGTAAAGGAGCTCTTACTCAAAGAGTTAGCAGATTCAACTCTTCAATAGTTAACGATTGAATATTGTTAAAACTTATACTTATTCGTGGATATACATACTTAGGTATGAGATAGGAATTTTATGGTGATCGTGTCTGCATTTATACATGTATGTATGTTTATGTATGTATTTATAAAATATATGTATATGCATATATATATGGATGTGTGTGTATGTATGTGTATGTATATGTATATATATATGTATATATGTATGTGTATGTGTGTGTGTATATATATATATATATATATATTGGGCTACAAGTTGCGTATTATTTACTGCACAATTATTTAACATAATTTTTATTTGCACCTACTTCTTCTTTTCTCTGCATCACCCAATGGTTGACTGGTAGAGAATGCCTTAGGCATTAAGTCCGCCAATGTACCAAATGTGCATAAAGTTTAAAATAAATAAATAAATAAATAAATAAAGCTCACGAAATTCCTTTGTATAATTCCTCCACAATGTGTATTTTGTGTCGTGATCTTAAAACCACGTAAGCCACGTATATATCATACTCTTTATTACAACAGTTTATCGACCCCAACTCTAAATGTAGAACCCATGTTTAAGATGAGCCTTGGGGGTTAAAAGAGCTAAAAAGGGGAACGCGTGGGATTGGTCACAGGGTGACAAAGTATCCAAGGGCCGGATTGGAGGAGAGAAATCGGTAATAAGTGCAACCGTAACTGCAGGCAATCTGGTAGAATGGACCCTACACTGATTTATATATAGATAATGGCCAGGAATGTGCCCCATTGTTCATGCTTGGTAGGTTTTTAAGTTATTGGTGGGCGTAGGCTGTTCGTAATGTCATTTTCAGCTAGATTGGACGAACATAAAATGTGTGAGTTATTTGTCATCTCAGTTTAGACAAAACCGATTTTTGGTGGGCTTTTTTTCCAAAACATTTTAATTTTTCCACTTAACTAAACGGACGGCGTGTCTTGTATGTTTTGATTGCAATTATAGCCTTACCCATTACATATCAGTGAAAATATTAAATAGCAATTTTTATTCTTACAGAGCATATGCTCTGTAAGAATAAAAATTGCTATTTAACACACACCTGTACCGTATACACAACTTGTGCAGCTGAGGCAGATCCAGAAATTATTTGCGACATGATTTGTAAGTTGATAAATGATTAAATAAATAAAAATCACGCAAGAGGGAATTATTATCCGTTTTTTTTAATAAAAAAGTGTACATACTTTTATTCAGAAAATGTTACTCATTTTATAAGTAAAAGGCAACATATTGCCTTAGGCGCATGTGTAAAGCAGAATATGTTATGTTAAATTGTCATAAAAAGAAGGAAGCAATTCTCCTGAAGTGTTCGTTTATCTCCTCCGATCGGAAACCGCCTTTTATTATTGTTTTTTTGGAGAGGATACAATACGTATAATGTCTAATATACTTTGCCAGAAGTTAGAGAAAAATCTCCACCAACGTGTGCTATTTGGTACAGTTCTGAGGTATTAAAATAATTGTTTCCAAAAGGCATTTCTAAGTACCTTACATCATTGTTATATTCTAAAGTCAGAGACATAAACAACAGCGATTATTTTATTAGAATAATGAAAATGAATGAGAGGATTTTTTTTCAAGTTTTTATTTTATTAGTCATATTACAAACTTTTGAATGAGTCCAAATAGTTAATCATATACATAATCTTGAATCGAATAAATATTCCATTCGTGTTTTACCCTAGAAACAAAGCTATTATGATAAATTATTTAAAAATAAAATTATGAGTCATAATTATATTTTAGAAAGGTACAAAACACCTTTTGGTAATAAATTTCAGATTTCTACTCTGTGAGAGGGATTTTTTTTCTAAATGTTAAAATAAAAAGAAGCATTAATTCGATAATGTAGTAAAAAAATAATTTATTTAAAATGGAAATTCGAAAAATGAAAAATAGGCGAATTGAGGGCTAGTCCTTTTTAAAGCCGGTTAATCACCGCATAATAATTTAACATACATCAATAAGAATGACCGATGGTTTAAAAAATTATTTAATATTGTAATTGTAATCACAAAATGCATGATGAAATGATAAATATGTATCTATCATATCAGCAGCCTCGATATCGTGGTTATAATAATGAAATATCGGTTCACGTACGATATCCGACAAAAAACAATTTGTCGAGCCCGGTGCAGGAATGTCGATAATTAAACCAACCTGCAGCTAGCTATTTCAGCGCTCGATCGACAGACCCATATATTTTGCTTTCATTTTCTTTTTAATCCGTCCGGCTATGAATCCATTCCCTTCCCTGTATAAATTACTAGCGCCGCCCCGATAGAGACTTCATCCATATCGGTGAAAATCAACCACGATAAATCCAGCATCTATAAGTTATAAAAAATGAAATGGATAGGAGAACAAGAGGGGCAACCGCGGTATCGATAAAAAAAATGAATGGTGCCACCCGTCTTCGACGTGATATGTTGGGTTGGGATTAAGCAACGAACATCAATAAGTAGCTTTCAAAATTCAGCGCACACCGTTACACGAGAGGTACGGGAAAAAATTGAAAGGAGACTCAAATATGTCGTCTGAATATTAAAAAGCAAAATACTGAATAATGCAGCGGATGAACTGCGAATGATATAAGAGTGTAAGACGATTGCTGGAGCTATTTGCAAGCCATTAGTGCTGATAAAGCGTAACGGAATTTCGCACAGACGACTTTTTACGAGGACATCGACGGCCTTTTTTGGTTCAGACATCATTATATATTTTTTTTCGTGTCCGTATATGGAATTTCTTTTATCTAGTAATCTTCGTGTTCGTTTCTGTCAAAATGGAGTGGTTTTTTTTTGGCCCAAGGAAACTTATTATTTTTATGTTTGAAGATTCGTCACGTTTCATTTTCTATAATAATGATTGTAACTTGACACTGTAATTTATCTTGCGCGATATTTTTCCTCGTCTCATTTTTTGTAAGAAAAAGTTGGCAGGTTTATGAAATTATTAAGTCAAAAAATATAGAAATGGATACTAACAGTATTTTTCACAAAATATTTGCTAAGCCCAAACGGAACTTCGTGTAGGTACAATTAATTACGCTTGTTGACGTAAAATGTAAATAGTGAATTGTTTACAACACTACAAAAGGAAAATGTTTTATTTCTGTAAATTCCATTTGTACACTGAGTACAAAATGTTTCTTTGATTTTTTATTAAAAGCCTTTTTAAGTTTATTTGCAAAATTACGTACTTACGTAGTGGGCAATTTACGGTTACCATTTCGTTTATTCCTAGACAAACAAATTGAAGATTATTTTAAATTACCTAAATTTCCTCTTAACGTGGGAGAGCCATGCTTCGGCACGTATGGGCCGGCTCGACTTCGCTCGATACCACGGCCTCACAGAAAACCGGCAGTGAAGCAATGTTTGCATTGCATTTCGCCGCGTGAGTGAATTACCGGTGGCCCTAACCCTTCCCTCTCCCCTATTCCCGTCCTTCCCCTCTCCCCCTCTTCCCCCTCCCCCTCTTGTCCTACTCCCACTTGTGACTCTTAAGTTACAGGTGCCTATGGGCGGCGGTAGTCATTTACCCTCAGGTGACCCATCTGCTCGTTTGCCCCCTATATTATAAAAAAAAATCCGGATTTTTTTAAATTAATAAGGCGTAGAACAAAAATATAATTTGTTGCTTAAATCTTAATCTTTGTAAAGGATCACAGCCATTTATTCGCATATTCGTAGGATAGGCTGTAGTAAGTAAAATACATGAGACGGTCATTACCAGGGATAATCCGGGAGATAAGTGTGACGTAAACTAAGGGATGGCTTTAAGGAATTCGATAGATTTCCATTTTCCGAACCCCGATTGTAGATCTTAATCACCGGTGAAACGAATGACTTTGGAACAACACTTTCTTTTATTATTTAATATAATAGGCTTTCAGTAACCTCCTACACCTCTGATTTAGTATATAGAATAGAATAGAATAATCTTTATTGTACACCAGTACATATTGCTTAAGGTTACTTTACAATTTTGATATGTACAAAGGGCGGCCTTATCGCTAAAAGCAATTTCTTCCAGTCAACCTTGGGATGGAAAAATAATGACCAGTAATCAAATAATTTAATGGGTAGTTATACTGTGGGAATCAAAACGTGTTAGGCTTAAAACTAGTAAATGATAACTATAAACATAAACAATATAATTAGATAGGTAATGCAGGGAAACAAGTGTAATCACTTTGTAACATTTAATATATTCATATACACACATAAACATATTTAATAAATAATACATATATATTTCTAGATTAAAAAGATTATATCCGATAAATGCAGCAAATGACAAAAAAGAAAGATTAAGAAGCCAAGTAATATTCTTTGACCATTTTCTTGAATATGGCCAGTGATTGGGCACGACTAATAGGTAAAGGCAATGCATTCCATAACCGGACAGCCTGTACACTAAAAGATTTGTCATAAAACCTGGTAGAATGATTAGGTACTGCCAGTTTCAGTGACTCCGACGATCTCAGGGATCTTGTGTGAGTGTCATTGAGGAACGTAACACGTTCCTTTAGATAAGTTGGAGTACAGGGATTAAACATATTATTATAAAGTGTAGTGAGAATATGAGTATTCCGTCGAAAGCGAATTGGGAGCCAGTTGAGCAAGATGCGAAATTCTGATACGTGATCATATTTGCGTAAACCAAATATAAATTTAATACAAAAATTTTGGAGGCGTTCAAGTTTATCAAGTTGCTCCTCAGTGATATCGAGATAGCTGACATCGCCATAGTCGAGTATAGGGAGAAGAAGGGATTGTGCAAGCGCAATTATAGTGATTGTCGGCAGGAAATTGCGTAGTCTTCGCAAAGACCCCGCTGATGCGAATAGTTTACAGCTGACCTCCCGCAATTGGGGGCCCCAGGATAAAGTGTTATCAATTAAAATGCCTAGATCCTTAACAGTAGTGCTCATTGGCAACACAGTACCATTAAACACAAGGTTCGGTAATTGTGACCAGTCGATTCGAGATATCATCCTGGGGCTTCCTACAACTATGACCTGTGTTTTAGAGGGATTTACTTCTAGTCCATATTGCCTGCTCCACTCGCACACTTGCGCCAAATCAGTGTTAATTGTGGTAAAAGCTTCCGACAAGGTATGCAATGGTGCTTGCGTATAGATCTGAAGATCATCTGCATAAAGGTGATAAGATGAAAGTAATGATTTAGAGATGGAATTTATAAAAATTGTGAAAAGTAAAGGAGATAGAACGCCACCCTGCGGCACACCTACAGATGTATTACACCCGGAAGAAAAAGATTCTTCAAAGCGCACACGCTGTCGGCGACCAAACAGGTAACTTTGAAACCAATCAACCACTGTTGGAGATATGTTAATAGAGCGCAAGACAGATACCTAACAAGATAAGGAAATCTACCATATTAAAGGCATTGCTGAAATCTAGTAAGGAGAGTACTGTAAGATTTCCATTCTCCATAGCCAACCTGATGTCGTCAGTGACGTTAATCAATGCACTAACAGTGCTGTGACCTGGGCGGAATTCTGACTGCAGAGGATTAAGAAGGGAGTTTTTGGTGAGGAATGTATTTAATTGTTTATGTACGAGGCGTTCCAGAACTTTCGATAAAAAAGGCAGTATGGAAATGGGACGATACTCGGCAAAGGATTTAAGATTGTTTTTTTTGGGCAGAGGGATAATCTGAGCCTCTTTCCAAGTCTCTGGGAATATGCTGCATCAGAGAGAATAATTTAGTATATGTCATAAAATAGGAAGAATATCATCTAGAATTGGTTGAATCATGTTACGACTGATGCAGTCGTTGCCAACAGCGTTTGAATTTATCGACGTTATGCACTCTTTAACATCACAAGCAGATAATTGATTAAAAAAGATCGGTTGATACCCTGGTGTTGGAAGTGATGAAAGATAGGAAAGAGGAAAGAAGGTCTGATCATATTTAGACGAAGAAGAGAAATGTTGATTTAGCAGATCGATGTCAACTTTTTTTGGGATAGTATGTAAATGTGACTTGCCAACCCCCAGTGTTTTGAGAAATTTCCAGATTTTTCCTGGGTCTCCGTTCTCGACCGAGCTATGAATATATTGGCGTTGTGCTTTTCTACACACCTTACTGCAGAGATTTCCAAAGGCAATGTATTTATCCCGGTTACCCGGTGTAGGCCTAGATTTGAACTTGCCCTTAGCAGAGCCTTTTTTTGATATTATAAGATGTACCTATTAAAAAAATTGGAAATTTCATTTCTGTAATGGGTTACCCTGTTACTTCATAAAGAAAAGAGAAACTAATAAACCTACTCGGGTATTAAATTTAGTTTTCCAATGGGTAAATTTCGGGTTTGATATTTATGTTAAACGAGGGTATAAGCTATCTCGTTTGCATCTAAAGTTATCATGATGTTTCATCGTCAAGGAGATCGAACATGCTAAAATGTGCACCCATACTCACAAACTTTCTCATTTATAATATTAGCGTGCGATGGTAAGATTTTCATATATTGTTTTCCCCCTCTGCTGTTTACACACAATACACTAAAATAATTCAACTTGCAGCGGGCCGTTAACTTTCACATATTCTTTTTAACGCCCAGTCAAGCAATAAAGACAAAATAGAATGGCGGAATTTCGTCCGGAAAATGCAATTTTTGCCAATAAAGTGCACATGCCCCATTAGTGATAGTAAGTAGTGACTGTAAACACCCCTACTGGGGCTATTAAGGAGGTTTTATATTCACACTTAGGTTTATTGAAAGCCTTTCTACAGTAAGTGTCAGTGTGAGAGGTTTAATCCTGGAGGATTGTGCGAATGTCCCTTAGTTCTTTATATTTTATAGTGTTGTGGTTTAATATATGTGCAAAAGTTATAAAGTCTACTAACAGATTTTAGATAGAGATTGGCTGATATTAACAAAATTTTAAACTTAAAATATTTATTTTTAAGATTTTGACATTTGTATTTCAATCTTTATGAAATCACTTGTCAAACATAAGAATGAATGCAAGGCACACGTCAGAATTGAAATTTTTAAATGACAATTTTTAGGGTTCCGTTCCTCCTTCTGGGGACTGACAGATCAAGATCTTTCTTTTAAGAAACTGTGGAGTCATCAAGTTGAAATTAACATCAAACATTTATGTCTGCCTTCGCTTGAAGCTGTGAAAAAAACAAGCTTCTGAGTCAACGCAATCAAAAAGTACGGTCATGTAAACTTTCGATTTTATCAAATTTGAACATTTCGCAGGTAAATCAAAACCTTATAGGCTACTTACCTATGGACCTAGAATCATAAAATTTGGTAAGAGGCAAGGTCTCTTCAGGTTTTCGAGAATCGATTCCCGAGATTGGCGTAATATCTACATCCAAGTTAATTTGCTTACAGAACCCTCGGTGAACGAGTCAGACCCGCACTTGACCGGTTTTTTTAATTTCCATCCTGTTACAGCAGTACTACTTTTTTGTATTTTGTTTATTTTTTCACAAGATTACTTAGTTTCAAGATTACAAGATTACGAACTGTGAATACAGCCCACTCGCCGAAAAGTTTTAGTATAGTTCAGTATAATATATTATTATGATAGATTGAGAAGTTGCTATGATATAGAGATGACGTAATACCTAAAAAACTTTTATTTCTGCTTTGAATAAGGCCTAATAATTCCGTTAAGTAATACAGATAACGTAAGCGTAATTTATAAACATTATTTCTAACACATAGTATAGTTGAAACGGATATTCACTTGGAAAATTTAACAAACCAAAGATTTACTTCGTCCCAAATTAATATCGATATACACGCTCAAAATACACATCTTTTTACATTTCATTAAACTTCACAATCAACTATAGTATAATCCGAAATTAATAACAGAACCTCCAATTCTATACACCCGACCCGAAGGAGTTTGTGAACTGGACGGGACCGCATCAAAATTTGTCCTATCTCATTTCACAACGAACAGGCCCCCTAATACGTCCCATTTAATTTACTAACAATTATACGAAGGATTTCCTAGGGTTCTTCACATATCATTAACTTTTTACAGTGCGACGCGCTTCATAAATTGTTTTCACTGGACAATAATCGACGTTTAGAAAGAAAGGATTAAGGATTTGTTTACATTTATTTTATGAACGGAAGGAGAAACACAAAGTATATTTGATTCGCGTACAAAGTAGCATCCTACGTTTGTAAAGACAATACACACAACATTATATGCTGTGTCCGCTTAGACGTCCTGCCGATGGTGGCGTACGTGTCGGGTCGTTCGGTTCCCTTTGATATCAAGTCATATCATATGGTTGAAGTGGACGATGGCTGGCGCGTGCATCATACTTGTGAACGACTGCCGTTGGTTGGGGCTGGTCATTTCCGAACTGCTATTACTTACATATAGTAGTAATTTGCGCGACTGTTTATAGTTTAGAACGTTACATTGTCCTCACATTTAATTTGCGCCTATAAGCAATGTAACCAGAGATTTGTAAAAAACATGTTGAAAAAGAGTGTCCTTGGAGTTTCTTACCTGTTCTTCTCCACTGGATCTACGAATTGGAATAGGCAACTAGCTTCACGACTGACTTAGTCTGACTGACTACTACTCCTGACAATTCAAAAATACCCATAATGGTTCAATTGAAATAAATGATTTTGATTTTGATTGTAATTCAAACACAAACATAAAAATGAAATAGAAAAGAACAAAATAAATAGTCATTGGTCAGTAAAATATTATGAGAGCCTAGTGTTTGTATAGGTGAGTACCTATTATAGTATATATTATAGTATAGTATATATTATAGTACTCTTTATGAATGAATATGGCACTGACACGGCTGTCGCCTAATAGTTTTCAGCGTCTACAAAAGTAAAAGACAGATATAGACGCATAAAATAGCAAAAAGCACATAAAACAACATAAATAGTAATCAAAATTAGTGTAATAGCCTCTCCCCCTACTCCCACCTTAAAGGGTGGCAACGCACTTGTGACTCTTGAGTTGCAGGTGCCTATGGGCGGCGGTAGTCATTTACCATCAGGTGACCCGTCAGCTCGTTTGCCACTATACCATAAAAAAAATATTCTGATCCAAATTGAATCGTTTGAAACACGTTTTTTATTGTGATATATTATACGTAGAACTACTTAATTATCTGTCAGCCTGTGACCGCGGATAGTGCAACCTGCTCGAAACGTCAGGCAATTCAGATGTATGTAATACCTATTTCGTGATCGCCTTAATTCCCTCATAAATACATAATTAAGCATATCATGGAACGCGTAAGTGTAAAAGTTATTAAACAGCAGCAGTATTTCGAACAACGCTAATATATTTATACGTGGTATCGTTTTTTAAATTTTTACAGTTCACAAAATATACAATTCGAATATTATTAAATGAACAGTATGTATGTAGTTTTAAACTTGGCAATATTTTAAAATATGTACGTTGTTTTATCTGGCAATGGTACAAGATAGAGCCTAGCTGCCAAGACTTGGCATGAATTCTTGGAACAATCTTTGTTTACAGTGTAAGTATAACATTTTGATATGGGCACAAATAAAAAAAAACCTACTTTTTAGCACAGTGTATCTAAAAGAGATATTATTATAATAAAACTGTCCACGGTATATACGGGATATGTGTATAACGCGTATAACATAACTCTGTGAATCAATAAAAATCATTTAAATCACAAAATAACAATCGAATGGTATTAAAATATTGACAAAACATTTTTTTTTTATATTATTGGGGGCCAACGAGCAGACGGGTCACCTGATGGTAAGTGACTACCGTCGCCCATGGACATCTGCAACTCAGGAGTCACAAGTGCGTTGCCGGCCTTTGAGATAGGAGTACGCTCTTTTCTTAATGTCACAAATCGAACTTCAGAGTGTCGTCACTAATCGAATATCACTAAATTTTCTGGTAAAAATAAGCCTATCAAACGACACCCGTAAATCACGGCTTATATCGCATTTCCACGATAATACTGCATCGTAGGAAAAACCTTGGACAAATATTTTTCTTTCATTCCTTATAGTATTAAGTACGTCAATACTTTGACCAATTGATTTCATCTGATGATTTTTAGGTTCCTGGTGTTGTGTATTTAGACAAGTATACGGCCCGCATAGGAAACTGTTACCGCTGCCTATAAACAGTGAGGGTGTCACAAAATCAAAATTTTTTGTTTCAAGTAAACCCATTGTAGGTATTTTTGAATTGTTAGGAGGAGCCGGTCAGTATAAGTCGGTCGTGAAGCTAGTTGCCTGTTCCAAAACGTAGATCCTATGGAGAAGAACAGGCAAGAAACTCTAAGGACACTCTTTTTCCACATATAGTTTTTTTTATATATAGTTTATTAACCCTTACTACATCCCATAAAGCTGTAGTAACCCTTCTCAAAACTAGAATAGGACATTACTACTGTTAGTAAATTTTTTTAATAGCTAGTATAGAAGAAGCAAAGCAGAAGTAGCACTTGCACTAATCAATGTTGTGTTGAAGCGGCGGTAGCGTAATGGCTAAGGTGTAGGACTTGCGATCAAGTGCTTGCGGGTTCGAACCCCAGCCAGTGCACTACCGACGTGAGCCCACTCCTAACACAAGCACTTAGCTTAGCTGGAGGGATTAACAAGAATACTAGTAGAGTGTGACCCACGTTACTAGTATACTTTATTCGCAAAAAAATGTATTTATAAGGCATTACGCTTACAGAAACCCGTTAGTAGCAGTGCGAGACGCAAAAGTGAAATCAAATGTTTTTATGCCCTTAGACATCTAAAATCCGAACGTAATTTTTAGTTTTGTATAGCTATGTACAACACAATTTTTAACTCTAACAATTTCTAAGGACATTATAATCAGATTGGAATTGAACTACAAGATAGTCCTACATCACTCGACGATAAAGCAGTCGTTAATATCTGTCTACTTTTATTAGACAAACTGGATTCCAGCTTGATACGGTGTCATATATTTTCAGCTTCATGTAAGCTAGGAAACGGCTGCAGGCCGGTTTAATTATCCGCATTCCGGGTGGACAAATTGTTCGTCGCTACGTCCTCGGATATTAATTTCGATACATTGTCCCTACCAGCTGAAGCGACAGCGATTACTTCCAAATGGAAGACCCGCAGTAAGGCAACAACAAGAAAGTCATATTGTAATGTGGCTTTAGATTATTATAATACTAGCAACCCACCCCGGCTTCGCACGATTAGCAGATACATCTTCAACAATCATCAACATATTTCCATCAATTTACACAAAATCTTAACAAATTATACACCTAAACGTTTCTCATAAATCACTCTGTCTATTAGTGAAAACCGCATGAAAATCCGTTCAGTAGTTTTTCAGTTTATCGCGAACAGAGAGACGGACAGGTGCGGCGGGGGACTTTGTTTTATAATATGTAGTGATTTTCAAATTCGGATAGGTGTGTTCGAAAGGTTTTAAGAACTATTTACGACAAAGCGTAAGCCACGTAAGGACGTAAGCCGTCCCTAGATGAACTCATGAAGAGATTATGCTGTACATTGCTCTTCAGATGTATAAGAGTTCTCTGTTTCGTCATCTTTCTACTCTTTAGAAAACATACTAGTTAAATCAGTCTAAAAGGAAAGTAAGGGAAATTATGTATTATTCAATAAATAAAAACAATAACATCCACTCTGTATTACAAGTTTTAAAATATATTTGTACACCTCACGTTCCTGCCCCTAATGTGGTAATTTGATTTAGCTTAATCGACATTTTCAATTAAGAAAGGAACCTAATGCCATAGGCATTATCAAATCAATCAATCAACTTAAAAATAATGTTGTAATACGGTTTGATCAGATTGATTGGTTTCGCTTGTCAGTAAAGATTTTTTATATTTCCATGTACAGACTAGGCGTTTTTGATATCCTCATAGCGGGGTCGCCGCGCTCAACAGGCAGCCAAGTCTGCCGGGGTTCAAAGGGATTTCCGTTCTAGGGTTTTGATAAGACTCGGTAACGAAACGAAACACTGTGTGGTTTTAGTTGGTTCGATTCCGACACACCACATATTTTAATATGTAAGGAAATTATTCACCACTTGTGTAGATAACGTGAGAGCCTCTACAACAGCTTGAAAATTATAGGCTCTAAAACGGTTTATGTGCATATTTTTTGTGAGTGACCGACACATGGACTCTTCTTATTCTTAGACTTTTGATAAAACTCAAAGATTAGATTTGAAAGAAGTTCACATACGTTCCAAAAATATATGTGTAACAATAGTTGCAAAGAATTCAGTGAATATTTTAAAATATACATGATAATGTAGAATGAATCGTTTTAGGAGACGAGTTGAATGAATCGTAATGATAAATGACTGAGGGGAAGCAGGAAAACACTAGGAGTGAAAAAAGTGTACCGGAATATGGTAAAAGAGAGCATGACAAGAGGGCGAACAGTACTAGATGTGGCTGCAGAGTGACCAAATCAATTTATTCAAAAGTATTTTAAAGTTTTCATTCAAACTATCAAGAAGTTAAATCTATCGAAGATATAAACAAGAATCACTTCAGAAATGTCAATTTACCTTATTACAGACAACTGAATATCTCATCTTTTAATGAATTTTGTTGAAACAGATAATAGTATGCACTAAAAGTTTGACTATCTATTTTTATACTTGACTTGCTTTATTTGCCTGAGATTGTGATGGGAGAACGCTAGTGTTATTATGTAGAACAAGGACTCCATATTTACTTGTGGTCTTGCCACATGGACTAAGTACATTCAGAATTTTAAAATTAAATAGTCTTTATCCTTAATCTATAAAAATTATTGTTATCATAGAAGCGAAGAAAATTTTGCACATAAAGAAGAAGTTTCATTTTCACTTTTAGCGTGGAAGATATTTTGTTTCGCATAATCTAACAAACGTTCTCTGGGAATCAGAACGCACGGTGGTACGGAACTCGGGTCGAGAACGACCCCGCTGAGATATGTTTTAGATAAAGATTATTTATACAGTGTCTTATTTTACAAATCCAATTTCCGCGTGAATACACGGGTCGGTTGTAAATAAGACAGACAAAGCTCTGCCGGAATCGCGCACCGTTCAATACGTTATGCACACCACGCTCCGTTGCGCCGCGCAATGAGCTTTGTAAATACACCAAGCACTGAATCATCACTTTTTTGTTCCTATTTCAGTTTTTTTGCACTGTGTGATAATTACTTATAATTTTCGTTGACGGTTTTAGTGAAAAAGTTTTCGTATTGGGTAAGACTAACCTTTAATTTAGTCTATAATACAGAATAAATGATGATATTCTAGACTTTTAGGATAGAAACATTATTTTTAAAATTGAAAGCTTATGTTTTGTAAAGAATAAGACATTCACTCAAATATAGTTGTAGGTGAAATGTTCGTATTTGTGTTTGTAAGATGAAGACATATTTATATTTTAAATACAATTATGATTTATTTAGAAATGGATGGATAAGAGGATACATGTACTTATTTATGTTCAGTTTTATTTGCTTGTCTTTGCTTGTTATCGGCTACACATAACTATTCTAACTTAAAACAGTATTGCTGTAACAGGCGTTGCTGTGAATATACGTTACTGAATATTAACTGGGTAGACACTTACTTTACAAACTAATTTTGAGCGCTAAAATATTCCTTAGATACAACAACACTTGCTAGTTCGTGAATCATGATGTCTTTCCTGAATCTCAAGATATATTTTTATTCAACTTTGTTAGCAAACAAGCACACTGCCTGACTCCCTGCTCTTATGTAAGCAGTTACGCCGCCTATAAGCAATCGCAATTTTACCGAAACTATGATATAATAGTACTGTGATGATAACTCTATACACTGCCAGGAGATAATTAAGAATAAAATTTGCTGTAGCTAAGGCGCTTTCTCTGGACAGTCTTGCAAGTCTCCCAGCTCCGATTCTAGCAGTCTGCTGTGCCATAATTTTTAAGAGGATACTTTAAAATGTTATAGGCCCTTTTACTAGTATAACGTTAAAGTTGTATACATATACGTACTTAATATTAAGTTAAAGTTGGATTTAACACAGGATCACCGATATTGTGTCTCGATTTAAATTGGGTTTACATTTCTATGCCACAAATTATGGCCGCTTAGCGAATCCCAACGATGCCAGCAAGTACTCCAAAGCCAATATAAATCTAATGTAGGTCACAAGCGAGTACTTACTTATTGGCCTTATTGGGATACCCTAATATATATAGTATATTGAAACATTAATATATTAGCACGTATTAGCTATATACAATATTAGACACAATATATTAAGTCGATGGAGTATCGAATTACAACATGAACGGTAAATATAGATTAGAGCATAATAGATAAATATCATGTTCCAATCCATGTAAAATCTTTTCCTTCCAAAGAAAATACGTAAACAAATCTAATTCATTTATTCTTTTCCGTCATCCGTTATCGGCTCAGCGTTTTCTACGCCATTAATTTCGAAAAATTGGATTTTCTTAACTGGATATGGAGTTCCCCTTACTTTACACAGAGTAACATGTGCTTTAGGCTAACAATACAAAGAGTAAAATCCGAGAATTTACTTTTAATTCTTATGATCTCTTAAAATTATATTATCTGCTGCATATCTGGAAAAGATGTGAGCGAAATTTCGATACTGTTTTTTTTAAATAAAAAATACGGTTTTTTTAGTGCGTTCCTGGCCTTTAAGGTGAGTGTAGGGGAAGTGTGGAAGAGGGACAATAGTGGGGAAGGGAGGGTTGAGGCCTCCGGTAACCTCACTCAGTCGGCGAAAAGCTTTGCAAACATTGCTTCACTGCCGTTTTTCTGTGAGGCCGTGGTATCACTCCGGTCAAGCCGGCCCATACGTGCCGAAGCATGGATCTCCCACTGTAAAATGTGAAATATTCAATTCCTTTAGATAAGGAAATTATGACGATTCAAAATTATTAACTACTTAATTAAAAACAAATAAAAGAAGATTGTATTTACCCTGTGATACTGGCACCAATTAACGAACTTTGAATGAATAACAAGATGACATTGTTCGTTAGTACACATCCATGTTCATTTTGATGTAAAATAGACGGATAATTATGTTGGAAATATATTATAAGTAACCCGACTTACGATCATCTTCTAAGCGCTTGTACAAAATCGCACAAAGTGGTCGGGTCGTAAATTTAAAAATACTGCCACTGTGGCGGTACCGTTATAAAATCGGTTTGTGTGTTCGTAGCCTTATCCGATGATAAAAAAGTCGCGTAGCGTCACTGTAGTCGTAATAACAACACAAACACGCCCATGCACTCCTTATCATGACAGTCGAAAGGCACTTTCTCATTTTTCTTTTGTTCCCAGCTACTCATGTTTTTTGTTAGTGTGCAGGGTGTCTCTAAGGGCGCGGTGGCGGCCGGTATAGTGGAAAAGTCACATGATTTAAGACGACAAAAATGTTATATTCGTTACACAACCGGTGTGTGCGTTACTTGTGGCTTTGCGTGACATATTTTCTTAGTGTCGAGGATGACAAATGGCTAGATAAATCACAGAAAGCGAGCATTTCTTTTAAAACTTTTATTTCTTCGGATATGTTACAAGTTTTTGTGTTTACGTCTGAATACCTCATTTATTTTGACATTCTATCTTTGTCATATTTTTGGTGTTGAAAATGTTTAAGATCTCTCTAGTGTTCCCTTTTCATTCAGGTACAATTTATTTCTTGTACATACTGTTGCTTGCTAATACGGCAGCCAATGACGGCTGATAGTGATGAGTGGTAGAACAATGCTTAAGTAGTTATAGGAAAACAGGGCTTTTGGTAGATGATGGAGCAGGCGTTAAGTGAAATCTGTACACATACCGTATATCAGAATATCGACTATACTGCTATTATGTGTTTTACATATTTAAGAATTGTGCCCCAGATATGTAAACTGAACTACACTTTTACCACCGTAGCTAGTATAAAAATAACTACAAGACTATCCGATTTTTTTTTAACAACGGGCCCCAAGAACCAAGCCAACTAACAACTAGACCAACAAATCCCAAGATTATATATTCAATACAAATTGCTTCTGTCAGTCACATCTAACCGTCTACGGATATTTATTGGATAGGACGAGTTTAGTGCATAAGTGGCGACAAATTGTGAGATCATCGCCTTCATCGAGGGCATTTACCTATTTTACTCAATTGACTTGTTATTATGTGGGAACGTTACTGTGATCTTTGGAGCTATAATGCTGTACATTTTGAGCTGTACGGTGAAAATACATTTTCGACAAAGGAGATATATGTAGATATTAGAACATCTATACTAATGATAATGTTGAAAAGTTATTCTTTGGTTGAACGCGCTGTTCTGTGATAGCTTAATTTTTGAGGTTAAAGATTATTTAACATCACGTTTTAACTCTTAGATGCGGTGACAGCAATGACCATAAACGCGGGAAACAGCTTAGAACAACTTTATAATTTTAGCTATCGCCATTAATGGTCAAGTAAGAGACTGAAACCTATTGTGTTGCAAGCCTAATCCTTAGGCTACGGTGAAATCTTCTAATTTCAAGTCTAATAGAAATTAATTAGACAACTAGTGTATTACTGTTACAACGGCAATATCTACTTTTGTCACAAATAATGGTTGAAGCGGTTGAAGTTTTTGTCAAAATTAACAGGTCCCAAATGTATTTGTTCACAATTTAGCCAAAGAATAAAATATAAAGTTCGAAATTAAGTTTACACTTTGAAAAAAACCTATATCATATATTTTTATCTCCCGGATAATATAAGGACGACTTGGCGATAAATATCGTGATAAGAGACACCCCTACCTAGGGTTGGCAAAAACGCTAATTTCCGCCGGCGCCGCGGCTAAAGTACTTCGAATTTGGTCTTTATAACAATGCTGAAATGTTCCCCTCCATTTAGTATTTTGCAGGTATCTAGCATTAGGTACGTTTAACTCTTGTACAGAAGATTTATTTTTTAAGTACAACAGTTTAGCTGTTTTAATCTTAACTAATATTATAAATGTCTGAATGTCTGGTTCGTTTGCAGGATTAACCGCTCGACTAATTTTGCCAAATTTTTATATGGGACCTTGAAGAAGGACATGTTACTCTTAGTTGCGAAAATAAACCATTAGAGAGTGAAAATTTGTATGGGAAAGCAATTATTCAAGTCAAGTAAAGGGATATAAAAGTTCATCATATCTATTTATTTATCTATAATATGTATGTATTTAGAAATATATAAGTATATTTATCAGCAGTCTGGTTACCATAGTACAAGCGCTGCCTAGTTTGGTATTAGACGGCCGTGTGTGGAATGTGTGGAGTTACTATTATTATTATTGTTATGTATTTAGCTAAAATTTGCGCAGGTGCTTGCATTTGCGCCGGAACACTATAGTATTGGTAAAAAACTGGACAAGTGTGAGTCTGACTCGCGCACCGAGGGATCCGTAAGCAAAAAACTTGAATGTATATAGTAGATCCATTTTGGGAATCAATTCTTGAAGATTTTTGCCGGTCTTTTCCGAAAGACTAACTTAACTATGCAGTTCTAAAAACACTCACCCATATCAACTTTCCCATTGCAAAATATAAGTTTGTAGTTATAATTTTTTTTTCAAAAGATGCTTCTGTAAAATGCTCTGACGGTTATTATACAGATTTGTTGAAGACACTGAAAGTTATTGTAACTGCCTAAGATCCGATAGTTGTATAAAAAAGAGGTATATATTAATACTTGTAGTATTGTATTAAATAATGACTGCGCGAGTGGGAGTAATCAAACGTTGCGAGAAAACTGAAATGATATTACAAAACATTATCAAAGGAAGTTATTATCATTTTCCAAGAATCAAACAGCAGTAGAAAACGAAATAGATTTTGTCGGTAAAATTGCCTCAGGAATGTTCAGAATTACGGAAAATGAAGAGGCTAATGTAAACATAAACTAAAGTTTATATTAGGTCTTTACCTATGAAATTGCCGTTTTATATGAAAAAAAATTAAACGAATTTTTTTCTGGAAAAAGTAGAAATTTGCTAGCGTAAGGTCTGGTGAGTACGGCGGATGATGAAGAGCTTCTAACCGCAGCTCTTGCAACTTGGACCGTCTGCTGTGTAGTATGAGGTCGCACGTTGTCGTGCAGGAGCAGCAAAGACGAATGATTGACTAAGCTTTAGTTGGAGATGTGCGAGCTTCTCCATCATTGTGTTCAGTTCTTCACAATACACATCTGCAGTAATGTTCATCCCATTTGGTAAGAAGCTGTGATGAATTACACCGGCGCTAGACCACCAAACCGTGACCATCACTTTTCTAGGGGTAAGTTTTGTTTTAGGGCATTGTTTAGGTGCTGAACCAAGATTCAACCAACTTGCTGAGCGAGCAATGATTTTGATGGTCATAATCTAATGAAAACAGTTTTATTTCAAAGTTTAATTTTTTATAAATTACTAAAATTTTGCTACGCGACCGTTAATAAAAACGCCCGCCTAGTATCAGCAACAGACAAGTGGAGAGCTGTAGTGCTGCGCGTCTCCAAACAACATGCCTGACCGCATACAGACACACACACATACACACAGCTCTGTCAAGAGCATATGAATAAGGAGAATACTTAATTGCTATCATTTGGGAACGGTTAAAAATTAAATTCTAAAAAAGATCCCTTTCTCTGTTCACATTTTCAATAAGCTTATGGTTTTCGAACTAACTATGGCTCCTTCTGAATCTACTTTCTATTTTATTATAATGTCCACAAGCCATCCTTCCACAAATATTTACTTCTTATATTCAAACTTTTTAAAACTAGATTTTAAAGCAAATTTAATATACTGAAGTTGAATTTGACAAGAATCTGTCAAAAATAGAAGGTTATAGGAGGATAATTGAAGTTACATTCGTCATCTTACTTTAAAACTACATAATTACTAGTATAAATATATATAATATCTAAAATGTATAGAACTGCATATCAACGTGGTATGCTTACCGTTTTCTTTAGTGGTGGATCCAAACCCTTAGAAATTTGGGACTCGCAAACCAAAGATGGATACATTAAAAGATTCTTAGACCAAGAAATAAAAACAATGGTAATGGAAATACGTGGAGCGAATATCAGTACAACATACATAATATGCCCGAAGGGTAATAAAGTACTAGGAATACATATGCCCTTTTTGGTAATGGTAGTTAAAAATCTCAATAAGTACTTTTCTTTCGAAGTGACTGTACTAGATGATACTGGGACTAGAAGAAGATTTAGAGTATCTAACTTTCAAAGCACCACTCAAATATTGCCACTTTGCACTGTAATGCCGATTGCTCTTTCAGATGGATGGAATCAAATCCAATTTAATTTAGCTGAATTCACCCGACGCGCTTATAAAAAAGAATTTCAGGAAGTTCAAAAATTAAAAATAAATGCCAACATAAGACTGAGACGTATATATTTTACAGAAAGACTTATGAATGAAGACGAACTACCGCCAGAGTACAAATTATACTTTCCTTTGCAATCAAAGAAAAACGCTAAAAAGGCAACTGACCAATCTGCTCCAAAAATTCCAAGTAAAACAGACATTCAGTCGACTGTACCTGCAGACAATTTAGTAGTATTAAAACCAGTAGAAGAAGGCCCAACTGAGCTAAAATTAAATGCAGAGAAAGTAGCTAGTGCGGATAGAGTCACTAGTGCACAGAAAGTAGTTAGTCCACAGAAAGTTCCTAGTGCAGAGATAGTACCTACTGAAGAGAAAGTGCCAAGCGCGGCAAAAGTTTCTAGTGCAGAAAAAGTGCCCCCTGCAGAAAAGGTGCCTAGTACCGAAAACGTACCGAGTGCTGAGGAAGCACCAGGTGCAGAAAACATTCCTGGTGAACAATCACAACCTGCAGACGAATCTACAGCTGGCGAGAACACAACTGCGCCAACTACAACTGCCGAATCCACGGGTGGAGATACCAGTGAAAACATAGGTGGTGCATCGTCTGTGGAGGGAGGTAACCCTGAGGAATAAATTTAAGTTTCGTTCATTTATGGGTAGTTTTATGCATTAATAGTGTATAATTAAATAAGTTTTTAGATATTAAGTCTTTATTTATTTATTTATTTAAACTTCCTGCAAATACATATGCACAAGGCGGACTTAATGCCGTAGGCATTTTCTCCCAGTCAACCTTTGGGCGATGCAGAGATGTGTGTGGCAGGTGTGGGTATTTAAGAGTCATGAGCTAAGAATCCTAAGAATGGGTTACGTAAATAAGCTTCTATAAAATGTACTACATATACATAAAATTTAATATAATTATATACATACATACAGAATAAAATAAAGACTTTTGGAGTAATATTCCAATGACTCCTCGAATAAACCGCTGTAGAGCTTACGTACTTTAAACTTAAAAGAGAACCGGTTAGTGGGCATCCTGATTTCTTGTGGTAGCGCATTCCAAAGGGTTACAGCCTGGACAGCAAAGAAAGAATGAACCATACTAGAATTGTGAGAAGGACAGAGAAGGAGAAGATTATCAGAAGAGTGGAGATTCTTGGCATGGTTAGAGCAGAGATATTGGAAGTATGATTTTAAATAAGTAGGTGAGTTAGGTGAGTGGAGTAGGGAGAACAACATAGTCAGCGCCCTTAAACTGCGGCGTTGTCTTTTAGGTAGCCATGACAATTGGGTACGATAAGTAGATACATGGTCGTACTTACGCAAGTTGAATATGAATCGAATGCAATTGTTGAGAAGTCGATCTAGTTTGTAGAGCAGATCTGCATTCAAGTCGAGATAGCACACATCACCATAGTCGATGACTGGGAAAACCAAAGTTTGCACAAGCATTGTCTTTGTCTTGACTGGAAGAAATTTTTTTAGTCGATAAAGGCATCGCAATATATTAGTTACTCTCTGGCTAACGTGTGATACCTGAGTTTGCCAATTGAGGGTTGAGTCAATGTACAGACCGAGGTCCTTAACCGAGGGACTAATGGGCAAAACTGAGTCATTAAAAATGATTTCAGTTATAGTATTATTATCGATTCTGCTATGTATTTTTTAAAATTTAAAAATGTAAATAAACATGTTCTGGGTTTTATTACTTTCTTGTTATTAGTTTTGTAACTTAATTTTATAGGGTGGAATCGATTGATACTACTTTTAGTTAGATGAGGATCATAATTTTGAAGTGATTGTTGGTATGATGATACCTCGATGAGCCTAAACTGAGTAAAGCAGTTATTCGTCTAATCAACAGGGTATTTAACACGGAAACTAGCTCCCCTTCCGCGTTAAACTATAAGACTCGACACTGGCTGAACATCTTTCCACTGGCATTCGATGTTTTGATATAATCAATAACAAAACCGCGATAAGAGGATTGTACATTTAAACCCTTTGGCATTGGTTTGGTTTTTACGCATCTTTCATCTAAATCATATCACGCCATAACTATTCTACGCTAACGACTCACTCGATACTTGGACTTCTAAAATAGCAGACGACAAAACCCTGCCAGTGATCAGGGTGTCGCTGTCTCTGTGAAACCTCGATTACCATAATCCGGAATTATGGTACCCGATAATTTGACTTCTATAGCAGACGACAGCAGATGATCACCAAGGCGCCGTTGCCCTCTGTTCAGGTTCGAGTGCTATAACCAGGAGACTTATTTATTCATCCCGTCCAAACGCACTTTAATCAATACCCAAAGTAATGATATTAAATGAATATTTTGAAACCGGTATGTACACGGGAGGTACATTTGATTATCTGACCGGTAGTACTAACGTAGTACCCGTCGAATAACCTCAGTGTAGGATACAAATACATATTAAATATAATGCCTATTAACAAATAAAACATTAAAGACTTACCAAACTCCCCCAACGTTCCATGTCAAACTTACGCGATCCGGCCGTCTTCTCTGATATGTCTCAACCCGATACCTCTGATGCCACGACTATCTTCCTTCACGTCCTAACCCCGACTGTCCTTACCAGCTCCCCAAATGCCGCTCTTTCCGGCCGATCCTACATTACAGATATCTCTCATAACAGAAATATTCTAAAGCGACATTTTTTTATGACACAACCATTTTGACCAAAACGATTTTAACCAAAAGGCAAAACTTGTCTTTTTCTTACCTTCATATTTTGTCTCAATCCTAAATTCAGGAAACCTTTATACTTAAGATTGTAAAATAAGAGTTTTATTAGACTTTCGGTTGTATGTGCAATATACACATGTATGTATACTGATTAGAACATAATTAAAGAAACCCAAAAACGCAACTCATACTGAACATAAACTAGTTTGTCTTCACCCTATGATTGTGAAAAAACATTGAATTATATAAAAACTCACTTTTTCGTCCTCCGTAGTGTATACTTTTTTTGTGAAGTTAGAAACTGTCATTGTGTAAGGCACAAATAGATTTATTGTAATTCATTGTAACGTTTTAAAATGTTTAAAAACTCATATCAAAATGGATTACTGTCCATTTTTTACAGTTGTGGATCAAATCCTTTAGCAATATGGGACATGGAAGTGCAAAATGGCCACATAAAACGGCTGACGGATAGTGAAGTAAATTCTATAGTGCTTGAGATTGTGAGTACGAATGTAGCAACCACATATATAGTATGCCCCAAGAACAATCAAGTACTAGGAATAAAACTACCGTTCCTAGTAATGATCATAAAAAATATGAAGCGATACTTTTCATTTGAAATAACTGTTTTAGACGATAAAAATATGAGGAGGCGTTTCAGGATCTCAAATTTCCAGTCTACAACAAAAATAAAACCTTTTTGTACAACTATGCCTATCGGTTTGGCTCATGGGTGGAATCAAATACAATTCAATCTTGCCGACTTTACGAAAAGAGCATACGGGACCCAATTCATTGAAACTTTACGAGTGCAAGTTCATGCTAATGCGAGATTGAGACGAATTTACTTTAGCGAAAGACTTTATACTGAAGAAGAACTGCCACAGGATTATAAACTTTATTTACCTTTGGAGCGGAAACAGAAGAAAGGTAAAATTGAAAAGAAAGCAGAACCTGCGGCTCCAGCAGCACCATCTACTGAAACAGCAGCACCTCCTTCTGAGGCAGCAGCTGCACCTTCTGGAGGAGAAGAACCACCTCCTGCAGAACCACTTCCCACAGCCAAATCAAAAATTTCAGCAAAATCGTCTAAAAGGACAGTGGCAGCAGCCAGCGAGGCAGTGGTAGAAAAGACTGAAAGCCCCGCAGAAGCTGTAGAAGAAAAAGAACCTGGAGCTCCACCTTCGGAGGTTGGAACTGAGGTTGCACCTGAGGAAGGTACAACTCCAGTGGAAGGTGAAGTTACTCCTGCAGAAGGCGAGGCACCAACGGAAGACGCGGGAGGTGCCACTGAAAACGTAGCGGAGCCTGGAAATGAAGGTGAAACACCAGCAGAAGAACCAGCTGCCGAGGGTGCCGCAGAAGAGGGCTGAAAATGAATGTATTAACATGCAATATTTTTGATCAGTTTTAATTTTCTTATGTTACGTATTTATAATAATCGGTGATGTTATACTCTTACTTTGGCTATAATATTTCTTAATAATAAACACTAGAAAAATATATAAACGATACACATTAATATAATGTACTAGAGATCGCCTGGTGGTCGAACTTCGACTAGCATTCATTTTTGGATTTTTTCACAGACCAGTATAACTTGAACTGTCATTGTATAGATTTACGTGACCGACCATGACAGATCAACGTATATACTGGAAGCATGTAGCTTGATTTAGCATACGTAATGTAGATTACGTAATTTTTTAATTGTGACAAATGTTAAGAAATTTTAGCTTTACTTGTATGTATAAACTTAGTATTCCAAATGTCACATCCTTTCTTCCGCTAAATTTGCTTAAAAAGGGGAACGCAGAATACTCTTCACATATTAATATAAAAAGAATTATTGAAGACATAAAAATAACATTAATAGTAAGTGTCGCTATTAACTGCAACTGTTAAAAATAATATATTATAATTCACAATACATATATATGATAACATTCAAATATTGTCAACTTCGGTACGCTGCTAAATCGAATCTGCACGGTCATGAGTAGAGGTACAATAATCTCATTTGTACGCTTGACTTAAGATATACGAGTAACTAATCATGTGACAACTACGTGTAGTGTAATCGGTGTAAGACTCTTACACATACACACACACACACACACACACACACACACACACACACACACACACACACACACACACACACACACACACACACACACACACACACACACACTTCATAACCAATTCTATAAGATATAAAAACAATTTAAAGTTTCAAGTTCCATCTATATGACCAAAAATATACATCAGTCCTTATCTTGAACTAGGTAATATATTTTTACAAGAATAATATTCCATCCGAATTCATTAGCGCATTTTCTTTTTGTGGCGTGTAGGTATCGGACATCTACTTTTCTGTTACTATTCATTCTACTACTATATCTATTTATCTATCTTATCCAAGAGAGTAATTGTAAATAGAAGTTATTAAAATGTTGCACGCTAATCCATGAAAACGAGAAAAAACTGTTATTAGCCAAACGTTGACTTCGTGTCGCTCAATATGCAAAACGGGTCATAAAATCGTAGCACAGTCGATTGTTGGCGCCTCTTTAATAGTTTATATTCTGGTCTATGGTGCAAAATTCCAACCATTATTTAGGAATGGGCCCGTCAAACTGCTTACATATATCAGGGGATTTATGGCTAACTGCTTATATTTTATTATTTATAACACTATTGAGTTTAGCAAGTATTATTCTAGTTATACAGAACCCAACAAAATGTTTGACCACAATTGTTGTAAGAGAGTGTCAGCATTCTCTGTAGAGCCATTGCTCAAATTTGTACCTACCATATGTGACTACTTTTCTCACTACATAAAATTTTAGAAACATACAAATTAGATTTAGTGAGAATTTCAATTTCTTTTTTTATAGCTTTTATATCTAGGAAGTTAAGCTACTGTTTCAATTTCAAATTCTGTTTACGTTTTTTTTATATATGTTTAATTGACAAAGACGTGTGTGTCATAAAATTTGTCTATTGATGGAGTCGGAATTCGAGCATAGGAACTGCACAATTCCACAATTTCCGTTAACGCAATTAGTATATGTTGTTTTAAAAATGCACTTTACACTTAGGGAGTGTCCAAAGCTTTTTCAGTAAAGTGAACTAAATCATTGTTGGGTAGAGTAATCGTCAAAAAGTGTTAACATGATCAAAATCTTCAGTACAAAAAAACTGTCAGTCGTAGGACTGCACATCAGAAATGAAAACATAATTTACACATATATGTATATTATGCATCGCCCAAAGGTTGACTGGGAGAAAATGCCTACGGCATTAAGTCCGCCTTGTGCATATGTATTCGCAGGAAGTTTAAATAAATAAATATATCTGTTTAAGTATGTGAGCGTGATGGTCAAAGAGTATAGAGTATATAAACGGTGTACTGCCCTTTGAGCAAAATGCTTTTGGTCATATTTTACTTCCCAAAAAACTTATCGCCCTAGTTTCATGTACCAAATGCATATTTAGCAAATTTTCATTTCGCATTTTATTCACTTGGTTCAATTATCATTGGGCATCATTTTACTTTGTCAAGTTTTATTCAACCAAATATTTATTAAGCAAACGTTTTATTTTGGCAAATACTATTTTAAATATTAAATCACAATAAGTGACTACTTAAACTTAAATGTTTGAATTAGTTGCAATACACATTAGTAATTTAATCTCGGAACGAACTACTGCCAGAAAAGTAGGTTAGGTTAGAGTCGAGCGAGCGAAGCCAGCGTGCCGCAGCAGCGACCGGCGAAGCGCCAAAAACGAACTGCTTCGAGATTTTATACTCAGTTTTTTATAATACTGTGACTTTGGACTCACATCGTTTGTCATGCAATATTTTGGGAAAAATATGTTAGGCTAAAATGAAACATGATCAAGTAATTATTTGTTAATCAATTATTTTTTATTTATTTATAACACTTCCTGCATATAAATTGCATGAGGCGGACTTTATGCCGTAGGCATTTTCTACCAGTCAACCTTTGGGTGATACAGAGACGTGCGTGGCAGGTGTTTAATTATAATTAAAATTTGCGATTATAAATTTAGAAAATGAAGAACAATATTAGAACATATAAGTATATTACATATATAAAACTGAATTACTTGCCAAAAAAGAATTTGCTAATTAATTAATTGACAAATGTTTTTATACCAAATGAAAATTTGCGAAAATAGTTTGCGATGTGATGTTTTGCGAAAGGATTTTTGCTCATACATTAGTAAATCATACAAACACTACGTTAGAGTGAGGGTCAAGCGAATTGGGTTTTTGAAAAAAAAATATAATAAATGGAAAGATCATGTATTATACATGTTTAATAGAAAAACTATTTTTATATATAAATAATTTTTTCTCTGTAATTAAAAAGTTATATCTAATTAAAATTAATTTTTGTACCCAGTGCCGACAGTTACCGAACAAATCCGAGCGCGTGTAACGTCATAATGTTAATTTCTACTTATTGCACACAGGTGTTTGGCTGATACGGTGTTTTGACAGTATCTATAGAAGCCGTTGACACTGTACTATCGTGACATTCCTTTGACATTATGACGTCGTGATTCTTTTTAAAATTTTATCAATTTTGAATTGTATATAATTAATAAAAAAACAAACATTAAGTTTTTCGCATCAATTATTAATATCAAAGTGACAATGTTTAAAAAATACATAAAAAAATCGATAGTAATTTTTTTTTCAACAACCCAGTTCAGTGCTTTTCCCCATACCAAAAGTGCCCAACGTGCCTAAAGAAGTTTTCACACACATCTATATGTACATATGTACATACCAAAAGTAGATTAAGTTGATGGATACGACTTAAAATCCCAATATTATGATATCTAGTTTGCATACGACAAAACTGATGTAGCGCCCTACGTACAGAATGGAGGTTTTTCTGTTAGGAAATCCTTAGTAGCAACAAGGATTCTGGTAACGTGTGTAGTAAGGAAATAGGCTCACCCTCTATTACGTGGGACAAAATATGTAGCTAAAAAACTGTAGATCTATTGTACATATTTACTTAAGGAGTAAGCAGACTGCAGTATATAACTGTAGCAATGAACTATATAAAAGAAAAAAAACTATTAAAAAATTAATAAAAAATAATAAATGAAATATGTAAAATAAATCTCAGTCGATTTTAGATGACTATTTACGTAGTAAACATTCAGATCTTAACATCTTAGAAGCAATTGGCTCCAAACATAATAGCCGTCTTTGTTCACCAACCAGATGTCTCTGTTATTAGCATAAATGAATAGTAAATAATATAAGGCGCACTTACACTTGTCATATTCACACAATTGAAGGCACTTTCGTGATTTGTATTACTGTATAGGCATTTTTTGAACATTCACGGTATGGTAAAAATATACATATCTACATATTTGTTTAAGGACTCCATTTTAATCACACACAAAATTTTATAATTTGACGTATCTACGATTTAGGTACCTAGGTAGGTTACCTAACCTACGATTTACGTAGCTTTTTGGAACCTAACCTATGATTTACGTACATTTTTGGTAAAATAAAAAGGAACTTAAATATAAAAAATAACCAACCATCAATAGCTTTACAATTTATTCTATGCAGATACAAATCCTCGATTCTATCTAAAGTTACGTAAACTCTAAAACTCACATATTAAATAGTATTTCGTAATTATTTTTTTATTGAGTTCTTATTTGCCTTCGTGTTTGGTAGAACTCTGTAAAATTTGTATTAAATTTGTATGTAAAGAAAAATATAATTTTCTTTAATGTCATCGTGGTAGACTGCAACATAGACCAACGATACTGTTTATTTTGTAATCTGTGGTCCAATTATACCCTATAAAACAACAAGCTGTCGCATATCGTGAGAAACCAATTATTAAAAATAATTACCTAATTGTGATTTAGGAATAGACATTGTGATTAATGTATTTAAGACATTAAATGTTTTTTCTTTCTTATATATACATAACTTACAGTTACGATTCCTGCATCTAGCACTAGTGATGAGGCTGTAAATCTTTTGCATAGAATTTACCTGAAAAAAATAATATTTTATTTGCAAAAGAAGAAATATCAAATGGCATAGTTTGATTAAAGTTAATATTTTAGAGTCTAAATGACTTAAAATTATTTCTTTTTGGCGCTAACACGCTTTAGTGGAATAGTAACGTCGCGTCGTCGGCTTCAATTCCAGTTCAGAGGAAATATTTGTATGCATGACTCTCTCTTTCACTTTCTCCCACTGAGTAATATGTCCCAGACTATTGAATCTTATATCTTAATATGTATATATATTAAGACATATGAACATTTTCATTATATTAGAATATTTGAATATAAATGATAATGATGGTTTTCATTTAAATAAATGGAAAATATCATATTAGAATAATTCAATATAAAAACATGGGCAGTCATGTGGACTGACGATAGAAAAAAACTTAAAACTTTGTAATAATAACTGCATTTTCTTAACGACGCTTATGCTAATGGTACCTCGCGAATAAGTTTTACCCTTACCAAAAATCGCTCAACGCGGCTAAAAAAGTTTTCGCTTCAAACATCTATACTTATAATAAATCTGTAGCGGGATGAATTCTGTACATTGAATATATTTAAAAAAAATCGACTGAGGGGTATTAAGATATCGATACTGATGCCGAATATGCGATTTAAACATTGTTTGTCTGTCTGCCTGTCTGTCTTTCTGTCTGTCTGTTTGTATGTTCACGATAAACTCAGAAGTTACTGAAGGGATATGCTTGAAACTTAGTATGATAATAGTTTGAGTGCCTGCGCAGGTTATAGGGTACTTTTTATCCCGGGTTAAACTTTGGTTCCCACAGGAAAATCAATGAAGGCAGTAATAACATTGTAACGTTAGTAGAACGTATATACTTATTTCGAATTAAATTACAGCGAGCGTTTAGCTTATCTAGTGTACAGTACGAATTCTACTAGGTTGGATGTCGGATCGAATCCCTCTTTGACACTCTTTTCTTTTTTTGCACAATTTTTTAATATATAAACTAATTTACTTTTTAAAATTAGGTATCGTTTTTAACCGACGAAAAAAAAGGAGGTTCTCAATTCGACCGTTTACATAGATATTTCTTTTTTTTTTAATGTTTGTTCAGCCCTCTTCGTTATTTTTGAACCGATTTTGATTTCTTTTTTGTTAGATAGGGTATACCTCAAGGGTGGTCCCATGTCAAGGAAGTCAGGATCTGATGATGGAATTCTGATAAAATTGAGAGAAACCCTCTAAAGCTAAAGAAACGAATAGTGTTTCTGTTTACTTTATCACATCATGTAGCCGAGCTGATGATGACAAATAATAACTGGTTCTTGACTATGCCAACGAGCTATTTTTCCTCTTGCAGCATCTTGATAATTATGTTTCAGGGCATTAATATTAATAATAACTTCACACACCTCATACACGGCCGTGTGATCGTAAACTAGGCAGAGCCTGTACTATGGTAACCAGACTGCTGATAAACATACTTATATATTTCTAAATACATACATATTATAAATAAATTACACCCAGACAGAGAATAATTCGTCCTGGGTGGAAATCAAACCCACGACCTCTGGCTCAGCAGTCAGGGTCACTAACCACTAGACCATCAAGCCAGTCCAGTAAATATACATATATTTATAAATAGAGTTATAGAAAAAGAAGATAAAACTTTTAAAGTTTTGCGTTCCATGATAATATAATTATGTTGACGGGAATTCACGCGATCACGTATTTAAAAGTATTATAGGTACAGGCCTGTGATCACGGCCACGACCACGGCAAAGCAAAGATATGTCATACCTTTTAAATACGTGATCGCGTTGATTCCCGTCAACATGATTATATTAGAATAGAAAAGATTTTTTATTTAAAGCATCTATGACTTAGTTGTTAGTTTAACTTAACACTTTGTTAGTATTACAGTATTTTACTATACTAAATGCATGGCAGACACTATCGTTAAGAATATTACATCTAAGCTGAAATATTGACATGTAACCGGTGAAGTTTTTTTTACACTTTCAGACCATTTATGTCGGCCAAATTATGTCGTTATTTCACGTGTAAGCAAAACAACCTTTTTTGTACGCTCCAGGTTGTTTCACCGCCAATACAGTATCAGACATACTGCCTTGAGAAAGAGGTACTGTGCAATAAGCGACAAATTCTTGTTTTCCGAAAAAAACGCGAACGAAGTCGCGGGTACAGCTAGTTATTAATAAATTCATAAGTTTAGCGAATTCAATTGCTGACTGACGTCCAAAATTTTGAATAAACCATCTCTGAACTCAATCTCTGAAGTATTATTTATTAATACATCAATCGAATATTGATAAAATATTTACTAAAACTACTTCCCTAAATCTGGGTCATCCCTTTACACACAAATAAATCTACAAACAGAAATACACACAGCCTTTTACTGATTTCACCTATTCAATACAATGTTTTTTTGGAGGACTTCTGAAAGTATGATGAAAGGAACCATCGGAAAAGGCACCCTTTAATCATCGATGTTCTGAACAAAAATTGAAACTGAATTGTGTGTCTTGACCTTAATTTTAATATATTTAAGGTTCTAAGAAATGTTGCCTTTGTTTGTTGAACTATTTGGTAGTTATTTAGATTTTCTTACATGTGCTATCTTTGGCTTTGCTATATCTAAAAAGCTTAGCGAAGATAAAAAATTCTCGTTACCACATACATAATGTATGTAGATGCTAACATGTAATATACATGTAAGTGATTTCCTTTTTTTTGTCTCTAAGGTAATTAACAAGCATTATGGCAGGACTGTGACGACCCGTGGGGGTATCCACATGTTGAAAAAAAAAAGGACTGTATCTATAGGTTAGGAACGCGTACTAACAACACGAATATCATTTCTGATTTTGGAGTATTTCCATTCCATGTTATAGATAACAAAGGCTATTATAACCCAAAGCTATTATAGACATGCCAAATGCTCTGACAAAATTATAGGGTACCGTAAACTACGTATATCTTCTATTAAAAAATCAATCTCAATAGGTTTTGTGAAAGATAAGAAATTAAAAAAATATATGTTTATAATGAAAATAAATTACATTCGATACCACATGTCTAAAGGGAAACAAGCGTCAATTCGAGCTCTAATCTCTCCTTTCTACACAACCTGCAGCGTTCCATTCTCTGCGCCCGAACTGGGTTCGTTTATTAAAGCCAAGTTATTACGATATCAATAAGACAAGTACTAACCCGGTTTAGATTATCATTTTATACCACACGCTACTTCCAAATTATATTTTATACTAGATTTTTGTAATTGTTCTCTGGAACAAATCGTCGTCGTTGATGAAACCGCCACTTACAAAAATAAATTTATCATCGTTGAATGTCTGTACATGTTTATTTCTCAACAGATAAACATACATGTAAATGTTGTAGAAAAAATAAAATAAATATATATCAGTGTTGTTTATGGGCTTCAACGTAGATCTTAAGTCACATACATCAAGTAATATGTACAAAATACATGATCTCGTACATATTCGCTCGACATTAGCGCGGGTAATAAGTTAGCGTAGCGTAGCGGACGATAAATCACGTAGCGATGTAACTGTTACTGGTGGTCTAATGTACAAGTTATAAACTTATATTTTATATCAAAAAAACCTTTTACTTGTAGTAATTTTGAAAGAAAGGAAGTTGTAAATAAAGTTTTATGATTAACTCGAATGTTTTCTAACGTTATTTACTATTACGTTAGTTTCTATGTGTACTCTGTTCACGCTAGTTTGAAAAAGAAAAAACCACTTCTACGTACACATAAATTACTAAAATTGTATTTTGTGCGTTTCAAATTCTATAAGAGTGGAAGCTCTTTTGATGATCATTAAGCTCCTTAGCTCTCCTCACCTCAAACTTCATTTAATGTTCTTTTTAATTTTTTGATATTTATTCTCACACCAAATTAATATTATGGTCTAATAAAGGTTCTAGTACATTAAACTGATTATTTAGTACCATTGTATTAATGTACAGTGTGTTATCACCCTCACATTATCAAAGTATGATAAAGGTAACGAAAGAATGCAGAGACATACCTGGGCTGATTGATAACTGGCCGAAACGACGAACTTAAAAAAAAGATACGCCAAAAAAATTTATACATTATATTCTGTGATTCTTTTCAAAAATAGAACGTCAAATTTGAATTTAATCAAACTGATGGAATTTCTATGAGAGGACCTAGAACTTTCTCTGTCGTAAATTTTCTTAACAATGGAAAGAAACGAAATTCGTGCGGTGATAAAGTTTTACGTTTTAAAAGAGAAAACAGCAACGCTAAAGCCAAGCTAGACAGTGTTTTAGGTAATTCTGCTCCTGCATTAAGTACAATTCACACCTGGGTAACTGATTTTAAACGTGGAAGATAGAGCTGTCAAGACGCCCACAGGTCTGACCGTCCAAATGAAGTCACGAATCCGGACATGATCAAAAAAATTCAGAAAATTGTATTGAACGATCGGCGCTTGAAGTTGCGGGAGATAGCAGAAATGGTGAGAATTTCGTCTGAACACGTTTTTAAACATTTTACACTAACATTTGGGAATGTAAAAGCTTTGCGCGCGATGGGTGCCGCGTTTGCTCACTGTTGGCCAAAAGCAACCTAGAGTGGACGACTCATCGGAGTGTTTAAGTAAGATACTAACGAGTTCTTGCGGCGTTATGTTGCAGTAGATGACTCCTGAAATAAAAGAACAATCTAAGCAGATTACTCAGAATGGAAAATCTGCGCCAAAGAAAGCAGAAACGGTTTTGTGAGCCGGCAAAGTGATGGCGACTATTTTTTGGGATGCTCGAGGGAATTTTTTAGTGGATTATCTGCAAAAAGAAAAACGTCGCCAAACTCTATAAATTGCGGTTCGAATTGCTACCGTATCCACCCTATTCTCCAGATGTGGCCCCCTGCGACTTTCACTTATTCCCAAACCTGAAGAAATGGTTAGGTGGCCAGAGATTTTCATCAAATGATGAAGTGATTGTTGCCGTAGACGAGTATTTTGAGGGTTGGAGAAAACATTTTATCAAACTGGTGTAACGGCATTGGAGAAGCGCTATACTAAATGCATCGAGGTAGAAGGAAACTAAGATGAGAAATAAATTTATTTTAAATAGATTATTAAAGTTTTTCTTTGTCGTTTTGGAAACTTATCAATCAGCCATATATGAGGGCTGATTGATAAGTTTCCAAAGTTCCACTCGCATCTCTATAGGTCAAAACGAACCTTCATTCTTCTTTCATCTCTTCGGATATGTAACGCAAAATGATATTTAGTTGAGACTGGATTTTTTCTTCCATAGATATATTTACAGCCAAACAAGCTGTAATCTATTTATAACTTTTTTGCTAACAAAGACTACGGGGGTGATCCCCTTCCATCCGACTGATACACTATCAATACGATGGGGGAATCGCCATTTATCGGATGCACCGGGGTTCTACTGATAATGTTTCCCACGGAAAACAAGAGATAGTGTCCGGAAATCGGGATTACTTTAAGTAATTTATGGGATGACAAACGATTTATTTGCGACAAGATTATAGTGACGAACAAAAGATTGTGAAGAACGCATAGGGTTTTCTTAACAGCTTGTACGTTTTTTGCTCACAAAAATCCTTATTTTTAAAGCGTCTATTTTTTTAAATTGATCGCTTTTAAATAGTTTAAGCTTTTAAATTTTTATCAATATGATACCAGCAGACCACCACATAGTGTTCAGAAAATTACATCTATCGGTCTCAGTGATTTACAAGACGTTAATTTTTTTTGTTATTTTAATTACATTCATGTAATTATAGCGTGAATGAATCCATCGCAAATTTATTAAACAAAATAGGACGAATAGAATATTTCGCTTTTATTTTAGTTAATGCTATAAACAATAGTTAAAAATAGTAAACAACCCTGCCAACACATTATTATGGATCTTGCTCTGTGATAATAAACTTTTAAAACGAAACTGCCCATAATTAAGAGTCTAAATGGATTATAACATCGTAAAAGTTACAGTAACAACTAATTATGCACCTAAGTGCTGTAATAGTGTAATAGTTTGGGCATTAAAACGGGGGCGCCTTCTCTTACACTGCAATTAAACTAGTAATTGAATTTATAATTTGGATGTAGTACCTTTTACAGCGTGATTAGGTTGGTGTTACTGCTTTTTTATATTACCTAATTGCTGTTCTTTTATAAATATAATTGTTACATTAGAAAACGAAAGTGTGTATAAATCAGTATCGTGGGAGAGCCATGCTTCAGCATGTATGGGCCGGCTCGGCTGGAGTGATACCACGGCCTCACAGCAATGCCTCCATTGCATTTCGCCGAGTGAGTGAGGTACCCCTCTCTTTCGCCCTTCCCCTACACCTACCTTAAAGGCCGGATATGCACTTGCGACTCTTGAGTTGCAGGTGCCCATGGACAGCGGTAGTCATTTACCATCAGGTGACCCGTCTGCTCGTTTGCCCCCTTTCTCATGAAAAAAAAGTCTCATCTTAATAGTAGGTGCATTAAGATGAAGTTAGGCAGGGCAGTGGTTATGTGTTTTGCATAAAAATGGAGCAAATAAATTCTTGACGGTTATGTATAAACTCATTAAGATATAGTGTTGGTATATTTTCAGCTATCTAAGCTTCTTTAATTTGATATAAAAATAATCATGTTTTAAAACAAGTTTAGTTTTTAATTAACTATTTCTTTACTGTGTAGATTGTTATAGATGCTTTTAAATAAAAATAAATAAGACCTTTCATTATCTATTGAGACAAACAATAGTATTATAACATATAAGTACCTCCTCTTGCCATACATAAACTCTCGTTCCATCCAATGGTTGCCTGGAGGAGATCGCAGAGCGCGATAAGGCCACCAATTGTACAAGGTCACTACTTTTAGTTTGTAAGAATGTCTTTAAACAGTTTTGTATGTTTTGTACAATAAAGAGTTTTTCTATCTATCTATCTATCTTTTCATTACCTAATATTATGTTCTATCAAGTTATAACCGTACCTATAATATGTATTATACACCGATGTGTTTACAACTGTTGATAATCTTATAATGTATATATTTGACTGGCCTGTTGGTCTAGTGGTTAATGATCCTGACTGTTGTGCCAGAGGTCGTGGGTTCAATTCCCACCCACGACAAATTATTGTGTGATGAGCATGATCATTTGTTCTGTGTTTGGGTGTAATTTGTCTATAATATGTATGTATTTAGAAATATATAAGTATGTTTATCAGCAGTCTGGTAGCCATAGCACAGGCTCTGCCTAGTTTGAGATCCGACGGCTGCGTGCGAGATGTGTAAAGTTATTATTATTATTATTATATGTATCGTAATCATAACCACAAAAAATAGTTGTTTGATACTTTATATCATCAACCAGTGAGTTTAGTGAGGTTAAAACTTGCTAACCGCAGATCTTACCGCTCCGCTCATACCTTACACCCCTTATTCCCGAACTAAGCTAAGCGAACAGTCCGCTGCGTCGGCTCCGCGTTATATTAAAGCCTTAATTTACTGCTGCATTATTAAGCAACAGCAAAAATTGGTCATAAATAAGAATTTACCAACTACATACACTGCTGTTTAATGTTACCGTTTTTTTGCAGGAGGGCAAATTTATTGTTGTTCAAATGATAACAGCTCAAGATAATAGTAAACACCAGTGCTATGAACAGCAAGTAAAAAGTTTTAGCTTTTCTTTTATGTTAGCAACTGCTGAATTCATCAAAAGCTCAATTAAACTTAAGAGTAAAATTAAGGGTTGTATGGTATTCATTTTTGTTTTACTAATAAGAAAACGGAATGTATGATTTTAAGCGGGTTTCAATGCATGTAAACAATATCAACGCTAGAACAGTTACCTATGTATTGCTTTCTTTATTGCAGAGCTGTGGAGAGTAGACTCAAATGGACTACAGTACTGACTACAATAGTGTTATAGGAGATTCTTCACGGAACGTAAAAAAATTTCCTAAACAGTCTTACGTGTTATACTCGTAAACGTTAATAGGTTATAGATTTCGACTTGGTGGCCTACTTGTTTGTTTGTCACTTTACTGATAAACATAGAATGTTTAGAACACTTTCCAGATAGTATTGTCTATCTTGTTTATTAAAAGGTGGAAGTAATTCTCTTCGAAAGTGAATATTTCAATAGCCCAGATAGTGGAATCTGAGCTTTGGTAGGCTAGGTTTGCAAAAACTGGTCAATTTTGTGGTGGAACAGTGTGACACATGTCCACATGACTCATATCCTTGTAAGCCCTTCATTAGTATAATGCGTTATTCTTTTTTATGAAAAATGAGCGTTATGTGAGATTCGAATGAAGTATCAAGAATAGTCATCTAAACTAATAATATAAAGAGGAAACATTTGTGTTTTTGTATGTACGTTTGTAATGTTTTCACACAAAAACTTCTGGACCGATTGCGATGAAACTTGGTACGTAGATAGCTGGAGACCTGGATAATAGATAGGCTACTTTTTATCTAGACATTCTCACGGGATCGGGACTTACGCGGGTGAAACCCCGAGACGCTGCTAGTTTATTATAAAATATGGGCAGTAAAAATGGTTATCCGTAATTCGTAATATTTGCAGAATCTAAATTCGGAATTCACCAGTTTTCAATTCCTAGCTGTTGCCCGCGACTTCGTTCGCTTGGAAATTCAAATTTATCCAACGGGAACCGATTTTCTGCACAATTTTCTTAACTTTTTGTTACGTAAAAACCTTCTACAAAGTATATATATATATATATTGATTGCAAGCAAATATGAGAACACAAGGCAGTTCAGTCAAGAAATTTTAAAAACTAAATGTAAATCATAGCTGCTAAACGAATCTTTTTGTTTGTTAACATTAACTATCAGATGAACATTAAACCAGTTTTGATCCATTTATTTGGCAGTCCAAAAGTTATAAATTGTAAAATAATGCCAGCTAAAAGACGGACATAATCTGAAAACACTTTCTTCTGTCATCGTTTCAGCGAAAAATAAAATCGAAGAGCTACGTCACTAAAAGTGATCCAGTCTGGCCACAATACCGACGTAAAACAATTTACTATTGCGTGTTCTCCGGACTAGTCAGCTCACGGCAACTAATTTTTGAAGTCGTAAAATTTACGACAAAGGGAGCATAATCTATCTCAAGTACGGTCAGACGAACGTGCTGCGCCTTCCGAATTTAGATAATGTCAGCAGAAAAGTCGTTTGATTGCGACGGTACTATTTTTGGTTACCAATGTTTAGTGGATGTCGTTTCCTGGCATGACATTTTTGTGCCTCTATTATATGGGATTAAGGTTTTTCTAGAAATAAAATATTTTTTAGACGTGAACATTGAACGTGTGTATCTGTGTATCTGTATGTCTGTGGCAACATAGCTCCTAAACGGATGAACCGATTTTGTTTTACTTTTTTCTTTGAAACGTGACTGGGAGTGAGAGTGTTTGAGAGTGATATTATCGTTCAAGAAAATCTGATCAGGCGTTCGAAGATCATCAGCTATTTTTAATTTATACTTGTTGACAATTTTATTTCATATTTTCTAACACAATACAATACTACGTATTAGCGCTTCTAACCCGCACTTCACCTTTAACCGTCGTACAGAAACATCACTCTAATGAAAATACGACAAATCATCAATGTAATATAAATAACAATCATTCATGAGGAACCACAATCAATTATATAATTTAATACTCTATTGTTGTATTGGAATCGCAACCGGAGGAGGATCAATCGTTCTAAGTCGATATAGTTATTATTACGAGACTACGGATTTACTAAATTTGCCGCTTTTGGCTTTTATTTGGGCAACAGTTTTCAGAGAAGTTATAAAATACTATAATTATGTTTTAATTAGCTTGTTCTTGACACCTAGGTTCTGTTCTTTAAAGTATTTACCCGTTTTAAGCATGATTTATGTTTTTAAAAATTTTACTGACTCAATTGGCAAAAATCAATTCATACTACCTTTTGTCTATGCTCAAATTTACAAAACACAAACCTATTATATTTTTTTTATTTAAAATGTTCAAGTGTTTTAAGAATATTATCACAGCATCGTGTACATTAAAAGGTATGTATTATGCATTGTAGCAAAATAACTGAATTGAATAATATAGAACTTACCGAAACGGGAAAAGGTTTTTTTATTTATTTGCACAATCTTTTAAAATTATTTAATTTGGTTACTACCAGATAGCTAAAAAGGATTTTTCTTATCTGGTAGTAACCAGTTAGAACCGGTTGAAGGTGTATTTGCGAACGGTACAACACTTACAAGAATTAAAGGAGCGTCTGTAGATACTTGTGGATGCAGATTCAATTAACCAAGTTGCTATACCCGCAAGACTGGTGAGAAAAATCTGCAGTAAGTGAAATTAGTTACTTTGTGGCGTTACCACAATCGATGTTTGAACTTAGTTCCATCTCGCAAAAACAATTCAAACCAGTTTGTCATATACCGCACTTTTAAAGATTTTAAGCTTCATAAATAGAATATTCTAACATCACCCCAGAGACGAGATCGTCAGTGTTTATGTTTCAGCAGGCGATGCCGGTATTCATTGACAAACATTTGCATTTCTGCATGATCACATGTTGTCTCTTCTGTTTTTAAAGTTTAATTATTTAGTACTAAGAAGGTATATTAGTGCCATCGCCAATAGGGGTCGTTCATTAATCACGTGATGTTTTTAGCAGCCTTTTAACCCCTCTCCCCCGTAGTGATACGTTGTGAGGTTTTAGACTAATTGACGAAGTTTATTTCTTTACTGACAAGCGGTGGACGGGCGAGTCACTATCACGCGCCACTTTTCGGTTCAAACATCGCGCGTTTAACATAAAAATAAATACACGTGATATCTCACTACCCCCCCCCCCCCTCCTTAAGACACTTTGTGATTTTTTCAAAACTTAAATTATTCCAAATTGCGAGCCTCACGTGATTAATGGAACATCCTATACTCTATATAATATTCGTAAAAGCAAAGGTAATTGGGTCATAGAAAATGAGTATATATACGTATCAAGATCATGCTTTTACTTGCTGACTGTGCTTTGTTGCCTACATACCCTGCAAAACAATACCCCTATGTGAACATATAGTTTAGTCATTACGTGAAGAGAACTAAACGTGAAATTTGGAATAATTAAAGTTCTTAAAATTATATATGAAGTGCAGAAAAATTACATTACACGCGTCTACTATATGTATATGTTGACCTTTTATGCTACGGAAAGTCTAACAATGATAGTTCAACTTGTACTGGACACGAATAAGTAAAAAATATACTTATACTAGCTATTTTATTCAATTTTATTCGATTATGCATCAAATCTGAACTCTGACCTTCACAAACGTCAGTACTAAGGTGTGAAACTCCTTGTCGTACTCGGTGGGGTTTTTAATTTTTCGCGAATCACAGATCACACAGATCACAAATATTATGAGACTCGGTACTTCTCTACCTTAGTCGGTATTTATGTAACTAGGTTTAAAAGACATGGTCGTGTTTTATAACTACCGATAATGTTAAAAGATAAAAAAATAATAGAAAATCTTAAAGCAAATGAACTCAGTCCTCTCTTTTAAATACATGCACAGGTTCTATATCAAAAGATAAGAAAAGGAATCTTCTAATAGTTTTAGGTGTTCTGAAAACTGATTTGCATTAGTAACTCTATTTACCTCAAATGCATTTATTTCGTCACAGTCAACGTCTTGAAAACAGGAAGATTAACTACAGAAATGAGTTCACATATGCCTGCGTATATTTTCAGAGAAGATAATACCGGCCAAGGAGGCTTACGTCACGGAAAATGACAGGCTGAAATCCCTGTAGGTGAATCCCCTGGGTATAGTAACATACTTTGTGTTATTAGGTATTCAATAAAATAGGGGACGATCAAGGACTATAGTAAGAACTACTTATAGAACTGGATAGCAAATAAGTAGAAGACATAATTTGCATTAGATAAAACTTAAGTTATAATAAATTCTCCAAGGTACCGATAGTCCAAGCTACTGCCAGTAAGTCGGGTTAGCAATGTCTGTGCCTGTGTGGACGGTCCAATGGTTTAAGTCTTGATTTTTGCCAATATCAGGATGGTATGTCATCTTTCTGAAATTTGGCATGTGGATTTTATCCCATAATGGCACACAAATCATTAATCTTATAGATCGAATGAATGGACACTCGCGTCTTTTAGTTTCGTGTAGGGAAATTTAAAACGACATAGAGGTGATGATCTATTAATAAATATTTTCTAAGGATAAAATCTATACAAAAGAGAAGTACCGGGCAACGTTCGTGGTCTACTATAACATAAAAATCCATATGGGCCCATAACAAGAACCAAATTTCACATAGACACAAACTATCTAAAATCTAAACCAAAGTTTAATATTTAGCATAATACTTAAGGTCACTAAAAGGAGCATAAAGTTTATTCTGTGGTTAGTAAATAACCGATAGGCGTTATCAGAACGAGCCAGCGACGGGCAGCCTTTTAAAATATGACCCTCTAGCCAAAAGAGGACAAAAATGACCACGGTTTATGTACTGTAAAGATAAACACTTACATTGTTCGTGTAAAGGTGAAATATGAGAAAATAACTTTTTACACTACATTTTGCGAACGCCATATTAGGGAAAAATTTGTTTCATTAATGTTGGTAGTGTATAATGTTTTGGAATTAAACAATAGGGTCGGTGAGGTTTTTGTCTTTTATTAAATAGAGAAATGGAAGAATGGTTTCATTACATAAAATTTTATCAGCATATACATACAGCTTTACATAATATAAATTTAAATTTATATTATGATACAATATTACAATTAAATATATATACAATATTTAAATAAAAAAATTGTTTCAATATATTTTAGGTAATTTTTCTTTAAAGAAACAATCTAAAAAGCTGTTTTTTACATATATAAAAACTGACACACTTGACAATTTAGGAAATATTACAGGAATTTAAAGAAAAAGATTTGTAAACAAAAATGAGACAAATGCTTTTTTTATTTTAGATTTTTATATAATATATAAATTATATACTGATTTTCAATTTCTTTGTTAAGTAATTGTACTTCACTATTCACGATACTAAACGTCATTCACTTGTGACTTGTATAAGGCCAGTTAATTTTGCTAACCGTATATATTTTGAATAAAATATTAAAGAAGACTCTTACTGTTTTTCATTTATTAAAGAAAAGTTTTATCGATAATTAAAATCTAAGAGCCATACTGCTTTGGAACGAAGTGTGCTCCAGACATAAGCCTCGCATTCACTGGAGTAGCAGTATGTTTTATTAGTTTGAGTTGTATGAGAGTTGTTCTTCATATTTAGTGATTATAAATTATGTATATTAATAATTATATTATGAATGATATATTTAGTTAATTAGCGACTATGAAACGATTATATTCTCATATGAATTGATGCATGATCTCTCTGCCATGTGATTCCCATGTTGTCTCTATTTCTAATACAGTATGCAGTTTCTTAAATGGTGCGTTTGAATGATACTGGTGTTGTTCAATGACAACGGTGAATACTCAATAATTAACTAATAGTGATGGTCGCTCAGATAGATTCATTAATTTATATTATTGATAACAATAAAGCGTCGTCGAAGATAGGGGAAAAATACTCCTCTCATTTTTTTATATTGATTAACAATCATACTATATCTCACACGCAAAATAGGAGCACAGCAGACGTTGAGTTGATTAAAATAGCCCGTCATTTAGATCGTTAATCTATACTAATATAATAAAGCTGAAGTGCATTTTTGATTGTTTGTTAGTTTTTTTGTTTGAATGCACTAATCTCTAGATTAGTTGGATTTGAATATTTTTTAATGTATTGGATGGAGTATTTATTGAGGAATATTATAAACTATGTAACATCACGCTACAACCTTTAGGAGCGCAGCAGCTGCTATAAACGCTAGTGAAACTGTGGTCAACGGTTAGAATCTAAAAGAAAAAACACAATTGATAAATAGATGAAAAAAAATACTGAACTTTTTTTGCCTATTTATAGCATATGGATTAAGTATTAAATGATTGAGTTAGTCTAGTGTACGACCAAGTACAATCAGCGATGTAACTTTTTTAATAGCCTGTTCTTAAATTATTACTTCACCTGTAAAGTGACCATAAGAGTTGGCAGACGTAGTATTATAAAAAAGATAGTCTATAAGGCGGGTTCATGATGTGATGGACTTTATCTGAAGCAAAACAGAATTAAAATCTTTTTATAAGACTATTGCCTAGGAGCATTCCAGAGGATCAATAAGAACTCCGAATAATATAAGATATAGTTAACACTTAAACAAACTGTCAAAACCATATTGACAGTAAAATTTAATTAGGGTGTTTTTTTTTTATTGTGTGGAAACCCCCACGGGTCATCACCTCACCGGAGCTAACGGTAAGATGGTATGTCGGAATCGAACCGACTAAAACCACACGGTGTTCCGTCACAAGGAGGTCAATTGCAGGAGGACCCGGGTATACCCTAGGAAGGAGACTTCCGGGAACCCTTGCAGACCTCGGTCGCCTTCAGCAGGCGACCACTCCATGGAGTACGCGAGTCTACTACTTTTCAAATTAAAATTATTAGTCTTTCACCGGAATGCCCATGTTCTCTCTTTGCTATACAGCATACTGTTTAACCCTCATACACCTTCCTACTTAAAAGGACGATTTGAGTTCCTTCATGATACCCATACGAAATGCCTAAGATCATCGGAAAGTCTGATATTAGAGGTGCCGGTGCATTCAACAACTTTTTTTGATAAATCTTTTATGGTTCTGGCTGTTCGTTTGTGGAATGCATTACCAGTACAAATACGGCAAGCTGAAACCCTTACAGCCTTTAAAAATATGGTCAAGCAATACTATCTATCACTGTAATACCTTTATTTTATTCTTTATTTTTTTTCCATCTCACACTTAAGATCAAAATTACTTTAGATTTTACTATGTAATCTCTACTGAATAGCTGGATTATTTAAGTATATATGTATGTGTGTGTATGTATGTATGTATGTATGTATGTGTATATGTATGTATGTATGTGTATTTATGTGTGTATGTATGTATATGTATATATATATATATATATATGTATATATATATATATTAATACGTGTAAATACTTGTCTGTATTTTCTATATAGTACGCCATCAACTATTGCTTTTATTTAATACTTCTATAATTATCTCCATCTAAAGGTTGTCTGGTAGAGATCGCTATTAGCGATAAGACCGCCCATTGTACTCTATTTTTAAGCCATGATCTGTTCCAATTAATTTTATTTAATGGTGTACAATAAAGAATATTCTATCTATCTAGATTTCACCAAAAATCTGTAAATTTCAACAGCAACCGCTTCGAGTGTTGTCGGTTGGTTTTTGTAACTCACTGTCCTTGAATCTATTATTTCCAAGTCAATAAACACTACAAATTGTATACTTGCCTTTAGTAAGTCAAAACTTGCTAGAAATTACATTGTAATATGAATATTACGGTTATTGTTACACAATAGTTATTTCAAAGTTCGGATGAACAACAGATTGGTTTCAAGGATTTTCTCCTTAGAGGCTGGCTAACATTGTTATGGGCAGAAACTAAGTAGAAGTATAAAATTTATATTACATTGTTATTCAGATAACTTCATTTTGGTTAAGATAATCTGCTGTTATTTATAATATTATCATGTAAATTATTTCATCTTACGAAATAAATTTTCCGATAAATTCGTAGTTCCCCATAAGTTCTCAGTATTGATTTATGACTCCGTAGTAGGTACTTTTAAGCACATGAATCAGAATAGGGATTTTTTTTGAAACCTTATTTAACAAGGATAATTCATAGGTATTTGGTGAATACTTGGTGATAAGTATTCAAGATATGTTAGATAAGCAACTAAACTCTGAATTTTCAGTTTCTAACATTGCAGCACTATGGTCTGGTTTTTTTTTATTATTTTTTGAACTAGGAACTTCACAGCTCCATTATAAATAAACTACTTGTAGTATTAACAAAACCTTATAATAACAATGCAACAATGCCTGCAAAACATCATACTTGCTATAATGAACGACACTGTTAGTGGAATTGCAGTGTGCGTTGCGTCATTTAAATTGCAGTGTGGAAAATGTCGTTCATTTTTTTAAACAACCACAGAACAGGTATAATTTACTCAATTTTTTTCACAATTTTTTAGAGTTTACTCTTTAAGAATCGGTTTTCGTATAAGACGCCCGGTATGAAAAATATATGAAGAGTAAAATTTAGTGATCGGAGGGCAGCGTAACGCTTTAACGCTTTGTTGTGCTTTTTGTGCTTTATTGGAGTTTACTCCTTATCCTCGACGCATGTAAGTAGATATGTGGATATACCTTTATGTTATATATATATGTAGAATATATACTGTACAACGTCTACAAATGATGAGAGTGATAGAGACAGAGAGAGAACCTCCAGTAAATTGTAAGCCTCGATAGTGCGTCGTAGCTGACACACACCTTTTTTGTTTTATATTTAATCGGTTTTGTTTGTCTATTTCATAAGTTTGAGCTTATGTTTGCCGGGTATCGTGAGGTTTTATTTCTTGGATGAATCCCAAGTGCTGTAATTGTTTTTGTAAACTACTACTAAAGTAGCAAAGAAGCATGTGGTCTTTTGGCTATCGCGCGTAACAACACCAGTATGCAGACTTTTATGTGTACTCTTTGTAGAAGCTATAATGACCTGTTACGTGTAATCTGCATACCTAATTATATACACGTTAAATATCATATTAAAAATTACAACACCCTATACTGTCCACATACTCGAACACTAATATGAGTCCAATTAAAAAAGCACACACAACATACAGGATGGGTGCCACGCTGTTGAATATTCATGGCGCACCGGAGATTGTATCGCTTAATAAACACTCTGTATACTAGTCCGCTCACGTGCTGCTAATGACCTGAACTGTATCAAAGGAAATTTTAATTTTCACTTACATCCTTTGGACATAGATTTATTATAATACATGGACATAATAAACCTACTTTATATAGCATTTAAAAGACTTTTAAAAGGAAAATGTTATTTTATTTTTCAGATATATTATGCAACAGTGATTCCGTGGCATATAGGCCTTATGTTTCTTTGCATTCGTGATTTCTTGAGTTCTATTCCCGGTTGAGGCAGACACTTTTTAGTTGAGCCAAATATAATATATATTGCGCTGCATCCTCACCCGATTTTAATTCTGTTCTTCTTATTCTTTAAGTATTTTCTTTAATATTCCTGATTTACCTCAAGGTTAGATTCAGAAATTTATAAACCAGATATATGACCAGAAGCTGTGAAATTTTAAATACTTTGTAGTGGTACAAAAAAGCTTTAGGTACATGTACCTAAAATGGGAGTTAGTTTACTTTTTAATAAAGTTTAATTATTGTAATTTTAACTTGTTTGTGTATTATACATACCTTTAGTGTTAGGTACACTAGAGATATGTATGATCTGGTGATCTTTTTACTTATTCATTTATATTTATTTATCTGTCGACCTTTCTCACCAGCAGAAATAAAACACTTTGGCAGTTAAACTGTTCAAACACGCTCGTCCGATGTTGGTGTAGGAAGTATTTTGTATCATCGAGCACAAGATACTAAATTGTTGATGAACCGTCTTTTATTATATTGTTTTTGTTAAATAAGATATAAAAATAAAACGAACACATTTAAAAACCTAAATTTATGAGGAGAACTTCCCTAATTATTGTCAGTGAATAAATAAAAGGCAATACATGTTAATGCTATGTAGCATCTACGAACGTCTACGATACGTCTACGTGCTTCTACGATAACCTCTACTGTCAATGTCTACAAATTTTTAGCATATACTCGTAGGTCCTAACGGTAGTTTGACTAAAAATCTACAAATAAACCATTTTGGGAAATAAATTATTCCCTCTTCAATTAACATTGACTATTTTATTCCTTTTTGAGTGTTTTTGTCTCTAATACGTTCTATAGAAGCTATAAAAACCTATGCTGAAATAGATGTGTCATGTTTTGTAAATTTAAACATAAGCATTAGAAAACAAATCACTACACTATATATCATGTCACTATAATCATTACTCGGGATCCCGGTATTTTCGAAATCCGTTATCCGTATGCAACCCCTAGTGGGCACCACAAATCGCTAATCAGGTGTTGTGTTTTATTCTTTATATACTCGTAGCTACTAGCGGTTCCCCGCAATTCCACCTGGTTTATGTTTCTTTGTGCCACTGCTCCGCTCTTAAGGGTTGTAGCGTGATGTTACATAGCCTATAACCTTCCTCAATGAATACTTCTAACACAAATATAATTATTTAAATCTGACTGATAGTTCCAGAGATTAGCGCGTTTAAACAAACATACAATCAAACAAAAAACTCTTCAGTAAAGCTGTATTATTATACACAGCAAAAGTATCTAGGAATCAAGTATGTTTTAGAGTATCGCTGCAATTGAGGATTACTATTTTAACTATTTAGGTCGTTATTGATTCTTTTTAGTGAATTTCACTATTTGAATTGAGCACGCATGGGATATGGTTCAACGAAGAGCACTGCCGAGTATGGATGCCGAATAAATTATTTAAAATTATTATAAAATCGCACATATTGACCTCGAAACTATTCGTTAATTTCATGGAGCCTAGAGGCAGGTACAACAAGTTCATGTTTATGACGCGTGTTAAAAGAATATTTATAGTTCTTTTTAAAGAACTGATATTTATTTTTATGAATATATTGATAGAAATATATTGATGTGTCACTATCACTATGTTTATTTATTTATATTTGTGCCGCGCTGAATAACGATTACCTTACAGTAACTGCTTATCATCAATCTTGATATAAGATGTGTGTCACTTTTGTAGTATATGAAAACGAAATAAAAACCTCGCGTTGAAAATTTCTTATTGAAGCAGTTGTTTACCTTACAAAAAAAAAACGCAAACTCAATATATGACCAAAGAGCCAATATTTATGTTTGTCACTTGATATCAAACAGTAAACATACCACAATTAGAACTCCCTGACATTTTAATTTTGCAAATGGTTTGTCACTGAACGATGTTTGTCGCAATCGGTCATTCGCTATAATGACCTCGTGACGTTGAAATTACGAGGGGTCACGGTAATATATTAGAAAGATTTATGCTGTTGTATATTCTGTCTCTTTCCCTCTAATATGAAAATTAATAGACCCTCTAAATTTTTGTTCAAGGGAGCTCTAAAGTATACATTCGTAATTCGCGAATGCCAGAAGTAGGATTATCTGCAGGTGGAAATCATTACTGGTCAAGGACACAAAGAGGTGTTTATATCGGCTACCACGGCTAGTAAAACTTTTTTCATGCACCTGCTAAGCTAACTATGCTTGTATTAAGAATGGGTTCACGTTGGTAGTACCCTGGGTGGGTTATGAACCCGAAACTACTTGATCATCCGATGCCTTAGCCATTACGCTACCACCGTTTCAGAGAATATGACAGAACGTGTCAGGACATAACAATGTGTATATTGTGTATTAGGTAAAACAGAGAAAGAGTAGTATTTGTAAACATTTAATAATTAAAGTGTATGTGTATTTAAGTGAACTGGCCTTTTTCTAACATATTTTACTGTGAATTGTTACACCATTAAACTTTGAATAGAATCTTAAAGTCTTTTGATGTAGTATTGTTTTCATATTTTTTCGAATTTTAAAACGTTCGTCCACATACGTAATTTATTTCTGTAAAAAGAAGTTTTAAGGGGGGTTGAACTTGCACAATAAAACTGTTAATGGTAATCGCATATAACTTGTTTCTTTAACCCCTTCAAGATATTAGTAGTAATAGGGGTTTACGTCAACACAGTGCGATGGGATTTTGACACGCAATCTTTTGTATACCATGCCTTAACTATTGACATAAAGTATGATTCTTTGCTAAACTCAATGGTTTTTGTATTTGATGGTTATCAGGATTTTGTAAGTCTGTAATTATAAATTTTTTTTTTTTAAACTTTTAATTTTTATTTACTAATAGATAGCACACAGCCTACACCAAAGGTTCTAGAATGATTAAATCAAGCTCTTATGATAAATCACTGGTTAATGCTAGTATACACCATTTATCAAAAAAGTTAAGTAAACAGTGTACTCCATCCGCTGTCTAACTGAAAGAATATTAGCATTAATTAAACTAACACTGAAATTAAAATTATAGTGTTATCTCTTTCCCGCAATCAAATTTGGAAATGCAAATCACAAAACCAAACAATCAAATGCATCATTTAGAAATCAAACCCCTCTCATGTTGAAGCAATTATTTCAAGCTCGGTCGCGTGGATGATAACATTAGCCGTTCCCGAAAACCCGTAACCCGTAAAAACCGGCATTAATCACAACGCCGGTCTAACTAATTACGGTTTAATTTAGACCAAACAAAAGACCCCCACTAGGAAAGTCGGTTGATAAATCTCTGCCATGTGTGTTCCAACTAGTGGCCGTAGAAAACTATTATAACATGGTCGACTATTTTATTACTTAAAGTTCAAAATATTTTGTACAATATAAGTAGTGTGATCATATACGTACGTATATACTGATTATTAACTAACTTTCCGCTCTTTAACAATGTTTTATTAAGTTAAAAATCTTATTAAGATCGAATTAATAAGAACAAACACGAGATAGCTGCTGTAAACCGTGAAGGATTTCCCTCGACTGGCTTCCGCATTCATCGTCAAATCAACTTCAGGTTTCCGTCATGTTTTAGTCAACTACATACGGGTGCTAATTTTCAACAAAATCAGTTACAGTCAATGGGTAAACAATCATTCGTCCCCTATTTTTCTACATTTATTAAATTTAATTGGGACCAATTTCGAAGAATGCCTAACCAACTAAAAAAAAAGAATTATCGAAACCGGACTACCTCGTAAAAAGATACGCGTGGCTTGAGAACCTCTTTCGTTTAATTTCAGCCATAATAACTTTATGTCTTTTATCTTTAGACTATCATACACATAAATCATAGTAACTGAAGCCGGTAGTCGAATTCTAAGGTCACATAGCCTGGGTGAAAGTCTTTTTCCATCGATATCGTTTTTCATATAAATTGGGTATAAGAACAGGCTTATACGACTTACTAACGTTGGAGGACAACAACTTTACTTGTGTAGATTTTCCTATTTCAATAAGGATTTACCTTTGCCTAAATACGATTGTTGTTCTAGTTGTTTTATAGAAATCAAATTGTTCACTAAATAAACACTTAAAAATGTTACACCTGTCTTAAAGAACACTTACAAATGTCATTGAAACGTGAAAAATAATTAATGTATTCAATTATTTTTCACTTTATTTCAAATATTACAATACATGTGGCACTTTTAATATAAGGTACTAAGTAATACAAAGATTTGAAACATTAAAACCATGTCAATCCAATCTGATAGGATTAGTCTACCGAACCTACTGTTCGGTAGACTAATATTTTTTATACGGACTGCATACAAGATGGGTACCATGTAGATGCTGTACCATGTATCTAATCAAGTTGTAGACAGTCTTATGGCGGAGTAGAAATGGTTTTCGACGAACTTGTGTAAATAATTGTTTTAATTCTTTTGCGATTTGTATCTTAGCATATTAGTGTAAATAGTGTAGTGTAATGTGTGAATCGGGAATTGGAGGAACGTCCGTCCGATGATCTAACGTATCCATTAGAGCAGTACTACATACAAAAGCTTAAGGTTGTTAGAGGACTAGCTGTTGTTCTTCGCAAAAATACCAACGAAACGTGGGTAAAAATCTAACAAAGCTTTCGACCCCAAAAAATTTCACTGGAAAATAAATGTTGCACTTCAACAAACTCTAAATCTGTTTGCCAATCTGAACCAAAACATTTCCATTAAAACGCAAATGATAAACGTTAATTAATTGAAACATCGACTAAGCCGGGGTTTACCGTCAATCATACCATTCCGAACTTCACTAACGGTAATTGAAAAAGTTAACACTTTATACCTACGCAGATCAGAAAACGCGAATTATTAAACCAATTAAAAGTTCGCAACATTAACTGATTCAACGCACAGCAAATTTGTACAAAAGTTGCCAGTCTTAAAGTCCCCATTTTATTACATATGGACCCTTTTCGATACGTATAAAATCGCAATAAAGTTTTGATAACGTATAAAAGAATAAGGATACGGGCCTATACGAACAGGTAAAAAACGATTTTTATGGACTTTTAAAGATTTTGATCCGGTAGGCAAATCACGTGAGCAAAGGTTATTAAGGAGAGCCCACTTTTTACGCGATATGTAATGCATACAACATCTTGCATTTATTATTGGCAATATGTTCCGTACGATAGACAAACAGTTCAAATATACGTACTGGATTCTACATTATTATTCGTTCTAATGAGAACGAGTAATAATAAAGGCTTAGTGTAGCAAATAGTAGTATTATTAACAAGTCTAGTAGCACCAAAAAACTTTAAAAGTGGACTATGAATTATTTTGTACATTTTTATAATTTCAATTCGATTAAAATTGCGTATAAAATTTCGCTACAATTTTGTTATTAATTGACAAACACACGGTCCTGTAAACACTGGTAATACTATTATAAAGGATTTTTTGTCATTATCTTCTATCTATATAATAATACGTGAAGAGAATCTTTGTACCCCTTTTTAAGCAAAATTTCGCGAACGTAGTAACGTGAATTTTGGAATATTTACAGTTTATATATGTAAGAAGTACAGAATGCTAAAAAATTTAAACAATATGTCTTACAACTTTAAAAATTACGTGAAAACGGCTTATGCCGCGTTCCTATAAGTAATCAACAAACGATTCGTTGAAAATTCAACGAAATTATACCGTCCGTAAGCAAAACGAATCAGTATAAGTGATTACCTGTCATGGTAAGTAAGTCTATTCAATGACAGATCAAGTTATACTGGCCAAGAAACAACCATGGTCGAAAGTAGACCACTACGCGATCTCTAGTATTATATTATGACGGGAAGAGAATTCTTTGTACGACGTTTTAAGAAAATTTCGCGAATGGATGAACGTGAGATTTGGAATTCTTAAAGTTTATATATATAAGGAGTGTAGAAAACCAAAAATTTTAAACAGTATGTGTTACAATTTACAAAATTACGTGAAAACGGCTACCTACATCAAGCTACACGCGTCCATATATTATACATAATTATATTGACTGGTCGCAGTACGCAAGATCTATACAATGACAGTACAAGTTATACTGGTCAGTGAAATAAACCAAAAAAAATAAAACGTAATGAATTATGGTCGAAAGTCGACCACCAGGCGATTTCAAAGATAGTTTAGACGTGAAGGTAGCATTTAATTTTTTTTGCTGATTTCACTGTTATATTTGTAGAGAAGTATAATATTCAGCTGAGTTCTACGAATTCGCAAAAAAAATATTTCTAAACCTTTTAAATATTTAACACTTTTTCTTATAAACGTATTTTCTATGCAGCCTGTGCTTACAATTATAAATTACTAGCAACCCGCCCCGGTTTCGTACGGGTACCAAAGCATATTTTGCCGACTTCTTCAACAATCATCGCCATATTTCCGTAATTTTACACAAAACCATAATGAATTATTACACCTAAACCTTCCTCATATATCACTCTGTCTATTGATGAAAACCGTTTGAAAATCCGTTCGGTAGTTGTTTGGTTTATCGCGAACAGACATACAGACAGACAGACGCGGCGGGGACTTTGCTTTATAATATGTAGCGATATGTTGTGATGGAGCTCTCTGTACATTAAAATCAAATAAGTATATAGTGATTTATAGTAATACCTATTAATAATGTCCATTCAGAATTACACTTAATAAACCATATATTTATATTTTGTACTCGCTAAATTAATTCTACACTTAATATTTTTTTACAAATTATCTGTCTCTCCATAAAATTAATCCCTATAGTCAATCTGGTCTCTTATAACCACGGAGCAGTATCTACTCCGTGCTTCTAACCAATTGACTTTTAACCTCTAATGTAAGTATAAACAAACAATCTGTATAGTTTTGTTCTTCATTTAAAAAAAAACTTGATAATTTATTTACATATTGTAGTAAAAAAACGATAATAACAACATGAGATGTGTTGCCAGTTTCACTTTTATCCCATTTAACAAATAAAAAAGAAGCTTTGCTCGTAACCCTTTTATGAATTTTTTAAATAATTCGTTAGTAAATATACAGATCGCGTTGGCAGTAAGGCTCGGATTACATGTATTATTGCAGCTAGTGTAGGCCGAAAATGTATAAAAAATTCATTAGAAAGTACAGACTTGCCATTTGAATATAAAACTTATTACTTGAGCTGTTGAGTAGCAAATCGTTAAATAGCAACATCCAACTCATTTTCCACCGACATTGAATATTCTGCCATGTTTGAAGGAAAAACAAAGTGTTAAATTGCGTGGGGAGTCGCCTTTGAATCGGGGCTGGTCCAAGGAAGTTTGATTCCTGTGGTGAGGGAGGAGGGTCTATATTAGTGCGGTTGTTAGTGGCCGTAGTGTGGGGAGGGGTACGTTTCCTGTTACAGGAGACACGTAGAGAGGATGTGGGTCAAGTGGCAGGCAACAAAAGTATGAGTGTAGCAATGACGCGCACTTGTGCCGGCGCGACGTCGCTCTACTACCAACACAATGTCTGACTGCATTCTGTTTGGTTAGCGAGGACAACCTTTTTATATCTATCAGTCTGCAAACTTGCTTTTAAGACAATATCTTTAATTTTTTTGTGTCGATTTAGTCAAATAATTTAAAACGGCCCAGCTTAAACCACAATCCACATTAACTTTTTTAGGCCTAGACTCACTAGTCCATTTTTAAGTGTAACGTTTATGGTTCCTAAGCAAATTACATCGTATACAACGTAAATTTGCTATAGTAACTCTGTTAGCTAGCCACGTTGATGCCCCACCCGTGAATATTAAAAGATTTATGATCTTTTGATCATATTAATGACCACAAAAGGAAGCCTTAGTTAAAGGGGTCGATGGCTTAAATAGTTTATTGTCTTCCATCGTCGTACCTTTTCACAAAATTCAAAATTGGAAGTTGGTATATAATTCATTTAAACCGAAAATGTTGAATAAAGTTTTATTTTACCTCCGGTGAGAGGATCATAAATTTACTTTATTTTTCTAAAAGTATTGTAACAAATTTGAAAGTGATAAACAAAAGCTATCACAATAATCACAACAATACCACGGTTGATTACGATCGTAAGAATCGTTGATCAAAAGGACGTGTCCTTACATTTTTATAATCTAATGCTTATTACAATAGAAAACATACCCTATATTTAGAGAAATAGAAAAGGAAATTGTACGCAAGCGGATGTTTTCTGCGTCGTGAAATCCAAACAGGAGCGTCTGAACTAGAGGCAAAATGATAATAATTTCATATTATTTTGGAATTGTGCTTCACACAGCCCGCACAGTTGGGTCGTAAGCTCAGTTTATTACATACATTTCACCAGATTCTCTGAAAGTAGAATTAACCCTGACGGTACCGGTACAATGTTAATACATGTCGAGATAATGAGAGATGGTGCGTTCAACCATAAATAGACATAAACTTGTATTACTTGATGTTGAAATGTTATAGTAATAGATATAATTTACACATATATTTGTATAAACAAATTAATGCTAATCTGTTACTAAAACTAGTTAGACAGCAAATATGTGTATTGTATACATGAGCTTTTACGTTTTCTTACGTTATGTTATCTAGGATGAAGCACATTACCCCAAATTGTATTTTAGCCGCTTATTTAATTAGTGCTATAGTGCCGCGAAGTTAATAATCTCCTATTTTTAATAAAGGCATAAAGTAAAATACTCTATGTACATTTTTAAGGACCTACTAAAAGTGTCTTTGATAGTTTCCAGAAAACCGTGAAATACTCCATTCTTGGCTTAGCCTATCTTTTTGCTGTCAGCTGTTGAGAGGACATGTATTTCAAAAGCTTCCATTCCAAGAAGAAATAAAACAGTAGTGTGACACAAGGCTTCCGTTGGAAATGTAAAAGCTGCCATGGTCTGACCATAATGACGTTAAAACACGAAAGGTCGCACATTCCAATATTAGCCTTCTGTCTAAGAAGGATTATAACTAGGTTATAACTAGGATTTAGCATGCTAGTAGTGTTTTAGTTCGGTTTTCTGTAAAATGGAGTAGTGCTGAAGCTAAGTCAGTTTGGACAATTTCGTTACTACCTGTGCGCCTTGTATGGTACAAAGGCATTCAAAACAACAATTTACGATTCTTACTACTTAATGTGTAATGGGAGCATGAACCCAATTCCATTCAAACAAATGATTCATTCATAAAAAAGAGACAACAGAAGCTAAAGAAACTGCTTGACAAAATTGAGCCGTGATAATTAAATTAACTAACAAATTATATTAGATTTAAGGATTAGTCTGCTTGAAATGAACGTCAAATTAATGATATAGACACATGTTTTGATTCGGTAATAAGAAAATTTAGAAGAGATGTAAGAGTTGAACAATACCGTCCCTAACCATCAGAAAATAAAATGAAACTATAGTTAATCAAAATATAGAACTACTAGTTGACCCGGCACACGTTGCTCTGCCATATTAATTATTTCTAATGAATATTTTGGTAGTCAAATAAAAAATAACTAACTTATTGTGGGGATGGGGTCTATGAGTGAAAGAAGAATGGAGCGCTGTGGTCTATTGACGGCCTATAAAAATAACAAAATACCAACCATTCATTTTCTTAATTCAAAGTACTTAATTAACTTAACTGACATATTTAAAGTTTAACAGTGGAAGAGCCATGCTTCGACACTTATGGTGGAGTGATATCATGGCCTCACAGAAAACCGGCTTCGAAGCAATGCTTTGTTGTACTTCGCCAAGCGAGTGAGGTTACCGGTGGCCCTAACCCTTCCCTCTCTCTCTATCTTCCCCCCTATCTCTCCATCTCCCCTCCTCTCCTACTCCCACCTTAAAGGCCGGCAAGGCACTTGTGACTCTCGAGTTGCAGGTGCCCATGGGCGGCGGTAGTCACTTACCATCAGGTCACCCGTCTGCTTGTTAACCCCCTATTCCATAAAAAAAAAGTTTGACATCGACTTGACGGCAAACGATTATAACAATCCCACTGTCTATTATCACTAGGTTAAATACTTTAAAAAAATTGTACCAATGAAAGTAAAAATACTTATATCGCTATTGAAAAACAGGGGTTGATCGTAGAGGGTTGAAAATTCAGGGTTGTATGTATTTTGTATTGCTGTATCATATAAAATAATAAAAAATTTTTTATCTAAAAATTAAAAAAAAAAAGTCTCCTTCGCCATATCAGAGGGAAAGAAATGACCCGCCCCATGACGACGCCGCAAGCAATGACATTTTAGTGAGCATGACGAACCATAGTCGAGATACTGATAAAAATCACTAATAGTCAAATTACCATAATAATCGTCACGCATTACTTTCAACTGACAATGGTTTGTTAATAATTTAGCTTAATTATAAGACAAAGAAGTTTGTGTGTATATACCTAATGACACCTTAAGCCCAAGACTGTTTGTCGTTTAGATAATCGTTGATCGTATAGTAGGATTTCCTAATAAGGTGATTTTTTACCATTCGCTTGAATTTATCTACAGGAAGGTCGATTACGTGTATAGGAACTTTATTATAAAAACGTATACCAAGACCTACGAACGAGTTGTGTACTTTATGTAAGCGATGATAGGTCCCAACGAGTTTAGACTTGTTTCTTGTATTAATATTGTGTATATCACTGTTTTTCTTATAATTATTAATGTTGTGCCTAACAAACATAATATTTGCAAATATATACTGTGATGCAACAGTTAAAATACCTATATCCTTAAACAACTCTCGAAGAGAGACTCTAGCACCTAAGTTGTATATGGAGCGGATGGCTCGTTTTTGGAGAATAAAAATCGTTTCAACATCAGCCGCCTTGCCCCAAAGTAGTATACCATAGGACATAACGCTGTGAAAGTAACTAAAATAAACTAGCCTAGCTGTGTCCGTATCAGTGAGCTGACGTACCTTCCAAACTGCATAAGCTGCCGAACTAAGCCTACCTGCAAGGCTGTCTATCTGGGCTCCCCATTGTAGTTTACTGTCTAATGTAATTCCTAAGAATACTGTTGAGTCTACAATACTTAACATTTCATTATTTAGAGTTAAATTAGTACCTAGCTGTTTTACATTTGGCATAGTAAATCTCACACACTTTGTTTTATTTGAATTTAGTAGGAGATTGTTAGTTGAAAACCAATATAATACATCATTTAGTGCCCTATTCACATCGTCAAAAACTGTTTTCTTACGATCGACTTTAAAAATAAGTGACGTATCATCAGCAAATAGAACTATATCACAGAGATCTTTTAAATAATAAGGTAAATCGTTTATATATATGCGAAAAAGTAGAGGACCTAATATAGAGCCCTGAGAAACGCCCATAGTAACCGGTAATCCACAAGACCTCGCACCATTGACATCTACATGTTGAATTCTGTCCTTCAAGTAGGAAACAATTAATTCCAAAGCAATACCGTTAACACCATAATGTTTAAGTTTAAGAAAAAGTGTGTTATGTTCTACACAGTCAAAAGCTTTTGAGAGATCGCAAAATACACCTATCGCATCTTGCGAATTCTCCCATGCATTAAATATATGTCTCAAAAGAGTTGCACCAGCATCAATTGTTGAACGACCCTTTGTAAAGCCAAATTGTTCTTTGTGAAATAGATTATTTAGATTAAAATGGCTTTCTAGTTGTTGCAAAATAACTTTTTCAAAAATTTTACTAATAGCCGGCAACATTGAGATTGGCCTATAGTTACTTGGTTCAGTTGTACAACCCTTCTTGAATAAAGGTATTACTTTACTATACTTCATCAGGTTAGGAACAACACCAGAATCAACACATCGATTGAATGTTATAGCGAGAAATGGTGCTATATCAATTATAATAGTTTCTATTAATTTAACAAAAATTCCCCATAAATCCCCTGAATTCTTAGAATTAAAAGACTTAAACGTTTTTATAATGTCTGTGGGGTTTATGAATTCAAATTCAAATAAATTTTTACATTCGTTTACATTGGCCCTTAACAACAATTCAGACCTTGACGCACAAGAATTCAAGGTACTGGTTGTACTAATTGGTATATTTGTGAAAAAGGTATTAAAAGATTCAGCTATGTCTAAGTTGTTTGATATAAACCTAATATTAATATTTAATTTTAAATCATTATCTCGAAGTTTACTACGTCCAGTTTCATTATTAATAATGTTCCATGTAGCTGTTATTTTATTATTTGAAAACTTAATCTTATTACTTATGTATAAAGACTTTGCCATAGTACATGTTTTCCTAAAAATCTTTGAGTAATTTTTGACATATTCATGAAATTTTGGGTCAAAATTACTTTGTTTCATAGCATATAAATCATACAGCTTTTCGCTACTTTTGTATATTCCTGTTGTCGCCCAGTCACAGAATGTCGTTTTTGGCCTTTGCATTATTGCTTTTGACTTAAATATACTGTTAAATTCGATTTCTATCATATTGAATAAGTAGCCGTAAAGCTTATCCGGATCTCTTTGAGTCCAATCTAAATTGGAAACCTTATCACTAATGTTATTACTAAAATTCGATAATCGGTTACTAGTCATGGGCCTGCATATAGTTTTGTTTATTCTATTTTCTTTCATGCAAGGAAATTTAACAAATTGCCCACAGTGATCAGATGTTAAATCACTTAAAATTTACCTATTTAAATATTCACCATTGCTAAAGATGTTATCTAAGCAAGTTGCCGAGTGAGAAGTAATTCTTGTTGGCTCAGAAAATAAATAATTCAAGTCAAATGATTCAAATAGGCTCACTAATCTTATACTGATAGGACACTTTTCTAATATATTAATATTGAAATCTCCGCAAACTACCAAAATCTTACTACTGACACATAAACGCTTCAAAACTTCTTCCATAACTATCTCAAATATGCTAAAGTCACTCTGTGGTGGCCTATACACACTAACTATAATATGGTTTTCCAGTTCTACACAAGAAAGTTCTACAGTGCGCTCAGCAGACAAATTTACAACATCTTTCCGGTTTTTGCACTTAATACTATTACGAACAAAAATTAACGACCCTCCATGAATCGACTTCCTTCTTACATACACACTTCTAGCAGAATAAAGTTCATTATCAAGTATTAACTGGTGTGCCTGTAGCCAATGCTCTGTGATACAGAGCACATCAAGATTATATTTATCAAAAAATAATTCTACTTCTAAGTCTTTCCTAGATAATCCTTGAATATTTTGATGAACTATGTTTATGGTCATTGACTTTTTTAGTTTATTGCTACAATTTTTTTTTTTTTTTTGTATATCTACTAACAATACCATTATTGTGTAAATGATTTGATATGCAAGAGACAGGCTCTATTGTCTTAGCAATTAATTTAAAGAATTTATATCACAATGTGCGGCCAAGCTATTGCCTGAATTAATATTAATAACGTCATTGTTAATTAGCTCAGAAGGAGCACTATATGAAGCCAAATGTTTGGCTACAGTGTTCTTACATTCTAAGGGGTGCTCTATAGGAGCTGTCAAGTTAGCCAAGTTCTTGGCTGTTATTCTAAAATAATATGATAGCGAAACAGCTATTTGTCTTTTAAAATAATACGGCAGATAATAACTATCTGTGGTTGAAAAAATATTATCATCTACAATCCTATTGGTGTCAATAAAATGAAATTTATTATAAAATCTACCATTAATCTGGCTTGTTAAATTAAACATAGTCATATTTAAATTAATCCTAATATTTTTTTCATGTTGAGAGATTTAGTTCATGCTAATTGGCAGTGTAAATAGTACTATTTTATTTGCGTTGAGTTCCGATAATTGTTCAAAGTATTTTATGAATGTTTTTTTATTTACAGTACCCCTATTGCCACTGAAAATTATGAGACTAGTATTTGTATCAAAATTTGCACTAATAGCCTTTTCTAGAACCATATTATATGTTAGGATTGGCATTGAAAAGTTGCTAAATGAATATTCCTTATTTGAGTTTGTCATTAACATACCTAAACCTTTACCAATTTCATCGCTAAACATTAATATATTATTATTGGTACTGTACAATTGATTTTGACTAGTTGTTTTGCCATTCTGGAAGTTAACTACATTATTGTTATTTGATGTCAATATCCTAGGGGCACATGTTACAGGCAAACTGTCTAAAGAACTAGTGGTTTCATTGTGGTTATCAGAAAACAACAATGAATCATTCCTACAATTGCATGAATTAACTAATTTACCTATTGCCAAAACTTGTTCCCTACTTTGTTTTTGTGAAGGCTTAGGCTTAGGCTCGGTCCTGTTACGGCAAAGGTTAAACAAGTTTCTCTTGTTTCCTTTGGCTTGGCTCTTTGAAGTATTTCCTTTTCAAGTAAAAAACGAAACGAACGAATAGTCTCCAGCGTAAGGAAATCCGTGAAATAAAGTGTTAGTTTTACTTAACGCAATGTAAACAAAATGCACAGTAAAAAAGCAAATGAAATTATTTTTCATAGCAAAACACGGGTGAGACTTAATTAACTGAATTAATGAAGTGAAAACAGCTGAATGATAATTTTAATTTGAATCCTGAACTAATGTTGTCTAATCTGAAATTCAAAACGAAATTCCAAAAAGATTTTTTTCGCGAGTTCTATTCCAATGCAAGGTGGGTTCCGTCCCCATTTATTCTTTTACTTAAGGAACGACTTGGGAAGTTTTTCCACATTAACGAAGTGAAACAACTTTACTAGCAAAATTGTTGTTTTTTTTTCGTAGTAGGAAGTATGTTCGCACTGAGAAATTCTAATATGTTTCAATCGACTTTAAAGGGTCTAAGTCCTGGCCAATAAAAAAAAATCATTAAAATTGGTTCAGAATTAGGGAAAATATCGCGTAAACCTTACTGAGGATTTCCTTTTACTCATAAGTTAGTTCAAAAATAGAATCATAAGAATATGGTTCAAAATGTTTTTTTGCGCATTACTTTGAAGGGTTAACGGGTCATAAATAAACGCGTATCTCGCGATCTTCGCGTTATAATCGCCCGTTTATCTTGAAACGCTACATTAAGTGCGAAAGCTCTAACGTCTTGAAATATTCCCTTCACTGATATTAAGATTCATTAAACTTGGTTTTAGTGATAACCGCTCGTGAGGAAACTTACCAACTTGAGTCTTTAGTGTAAGAATTAGATGCAGTTTGCAGTATTAAAGTATTCTTTGTATAATAAAAGTGCCCGTTTTTAATCTTCTTAGATTTATAGCACTGTTCTCAGAATTAAGTATAAAATGCAGTGAATACTTTGTTTTTTGATGGTGACTATTTCTTTTTTTTCTTTTATACCACATTGAAATGCTGACTATGAAAGCAGAATAGGTTTTTGTCCTGTGGAAATCTCTGGGTACCACACCCCGCCGAATGCGCGGTGAGGAGATTATGTCGGACTCAAACTGACTAAAATAATAATAACTTGACACATCTCACACACGGCCGTCTGATCCCAAACTAGGCAGAGCCTGTACTATGGTAACCAGACTGCTGGTAAATATACTTATATATTTCTAAATATTATAGAAAAATTACACCCAGACACAGAACAAATGATCATGCTGATCACATAATTATTTGTCCTGGGTGGGAATCGAACCCACGACCTCTGGCTCAGCAGTCAGGGTCACTAACCACTAGACCAACAGGCCAGTCAACACGGTGTCTTATATATCAGACCCATAGCCTGGAGAGGCGGTTTGCTCACATTATATAGCCAAAATTACTAATGATTCTAGAAAGCGTGAAATACAAACGCAACGCATTCTTCGATTGAGTAATGTGTTGATGGGATTTCTTTTCCACCACCACGAGGCTATCTTAGTGGTTTTTTCAAGATTCAGTTTCCTCACTGCCAAAAAAACTATGGTTCCTGTTTGTTGTCGGTCAACGTTACGGCTTGATATGATTGTATGTTAAAGATCTAGTGGATAATTTTTTAAACGGTTTTCTTCATAACAGCTTTAAGGAAAATACTGTTTCCGTGCATTACTGTAAGACCACGTCATCTGCTCGTAAGGAATTCCAAGATTTCGAATCTGTCTGCAAACCCTCTCAAAATCACAGAGAGGGTTTATAAGCTCAGATAACCGCCTTAGATCAAGTGGGCGGTTATATTTCAAAATGGAAAACATTACAATATTAACAAAAAATGCGCATAATGTAACAATTGTGTATTATGTTCCGAGCTATTTGAAAGGGTCCCTCAAAATGAATGCCAAACCGGAACACGTTGGTACTTCATTAAATTCAGGCTAAAAGTTCATCGTGCTGATTTGATATTCAATTTGGAGTTTGCAGGGACTGCCATAAATTTTTTATGTGCGCATAAAGCGTCTGTCGATGGATCCTTTTTTCTATCGAGGAGGTACAAAGCGCTGGCGGATTGCAGCCGTCTATTTTGTGGGTGATTATTTTAGTCTGTATGTCGGGAACAATTTTGTTAAATTTATTGTATATACTAGAACTCATTGAAAGTCAATAAAATAATAACAATCTTTACCATTTAGAGTGCGGTCAGATGACGGGAAGCGCGCGTTGGTTTTTTGTATAGTGTTCACATTGCGAGCGTTTTACGGGCGTTAAACGCGCGTTGTCGCAGTTTAATTCGAATTCTGTATTGGTCGAAAATGGACGTAAAAACGGCTTCGTGTTTAGTGTATATCGATGTCAGAAACAGCAACACAAGAAGAAATGGCAATACTGGGTTCATCCATTTTAACATCCAGACTTACTGAAAGCCACTTTATAAATTTATATCCTAAACTTAGGCTACTTGAAACTAAACTCTAACTACTAACTATAACAATTAATGCTATATCGAAAATTATCATATCAACGTTACTATAACAAATTAGAAATAAATCTAAAATGCACAGTATTTTTCATTATCAATCAGTGGAAAATGTATGGAATTTTCCGTTTCTGTTGAAACTTCGGCATAAAACGATAAAGATGTGAAGACAATTCATCAAACACTTTCCGAAATTTGCGGCAAGAAACATAAGGAAGCTGAACTTTTACATATACATAACATACTCGTAAATGTTGATTGATTTTTTCATCTACATTACATACCTATTAGTGAGTTTTTAATTATATGTTTAAAATTGGAAATTTTGATGTGGAATAAAAATAAAAGTTAGTAGTCGTATGCTTTTGGCATTTCTTGTATGTTATATTTTTATTTTAATAAACTGCATAAACTGAAATTTCACCGAACTCATGCTTTGTAAAAATGGTATACGGATTATTATTTAAATGACCGAATCCTTTTATTACAATCACGTGTTGATACGTTGAAAACGCGCGCTCATGTGAACCAATGTACAGAAAAGCAATGATTTCACGTCAAGGAAGTGTCGGATCAAAACGCGCGTTAGCATGTGAACGACTTGAACAAAATGCGTCTTCTTGTTGACGCGCGTCATTCGCGGTAGCAAAACGCGCGTCCAACGCCCGTCATATGAACGTGGCCTATTTATACAATTCATATTCTACCAAATTGCCCTTCGAATACCTTTTCAAATTCTCGGGTTTAACTAACAAAATAACATAATACCCATTTGGGTTACATTAGAAAAATACCTGTGTTCTTAATTTACCTCCGTAAGTAAGGCACAATCGCGGTAGGTTTTATTTTTTTATGAGTGTGCACACAATACAATAGTAATGCGACCTCATTCTGAGGGGGTAGGTAGAAGGAAAAAGTGCTCCCTCATTATCGTTTTTCGCATTTGCGTCGGAATCTCAAGTGTTTGAAAATAATACAAATCCACCTGAATTTTTTTCAATACGATGTGAGGTTCAATTGAGCAGGAGAACCGGTTTGATTGCAAGTGCTAAAGTTAACCCAATGAATATTATAAGATACCAATAATATAAAAATCAATAAGATACATGTGACACTATATTTGGTTGAATCTCGAAGCCATCCTACTGAAGAAGTCAGTCTTAACCTTCAGTTTAAAAAAAGTATTTACTACTTACTACTTTATTTAGGGAAACACTTACGCACACTAACAGAGGGCAACACTAATAGTGTCTCAACGTCAGTTACATTGGTCAGACATGTGGCGCTTAAAATGTGCGCAAGATGTAGGTCGCCAAAAGGTCTGAATCGCGTCGCCGTAGCTACGATACGAGAGGGTGTGTGTTTATATATATATATATAGGTGGCCGCATAAAATCAGGCAAACTATGTGTTTGTTTTTCACTATGTTTCCAAGTAACGGTAATCAATACAAAATTACTGCTGCCCTCTCCATCCAAGCTGAGAGTGTGTCAGTTAAGTGACATAATGAATCGACCCCACTTTTTATGCTAAGAATTATTATTCCACCATATATTTTTTTCATTAATCAATATATTGCGAGTCATCAGCGTGGGGGGAGTACCGGAAGTACCCGACCGGAACCGAAGGGACTAAACTCAGCGGTTAATTGCGCGAAAAGCGAAGCCCTTCGTTTTGAATATCGAACGATTTCCGCGTGAGCTTCAAGAATCGTGTGTTGGAGGGTGTTTTAAAGAATTTAATTTATGCATGATATGTTTACCTACCTACATGATTGTATATTTATGTTGTCGGAAATTAACGGGATTGCGTAATAGGTATTACATACATTTGAATTGCCTGACGTTTTGACCAGGTTGCACTGGCCGTGGTCACAGACTATCATGGCGCGAGAAAGTTTAAAAGTTAGTACGTGATTGAATATTATCGTTTTTTAAGTATTAACAAAGAAGGAAGAGAGGAGGGATTGCAATCGACTCGGTATGATTATTTCTCTTTCTTACAGTAAGGACTTATGCGCCATCTGAAAACCAGTGCTGCACAAATTTTTTTTTAGGTACAGCATTATGCTGATATGGTAACCTATTCAGGCCCGGAAAAATGTACAAAACACTTTTCGACTGTGTGTTGCGTTGGGATTATTTTTTCTGCCTTTCTTTCTATAGAGATAGAATAAACATAGTCGGCCACAAAACAGCAAATAACCTAAAATAATGAAACCTACAAAAGTAAATCATAAAACAGTAAGAGTCCAAACTACTGAAGTAAGTAGCCATTATAAAACCGTCACGCTCACAACTATTTATATATACTAGTACGAACGGTCTATTTGATGTGATGACTAACTTGTTACTCTAAGCGTCAACATAGACTGAGCCGCAAAATTCTACATTCTGTTGCTACTTCTTAAAAATCCGTGAAATCGATTTAGGAACACATTGAGGACAAATATTTGTGTCTCATCATACTCATGATCATTTGTTCTGTGTCTGGGTGTAATTTATCTATAATATGTATGTGCTTAGAAATATATAAGTATGTTTATTAGCAGTCTGGTTATCATAGTACAGGGTCCGCCTAATGTGGGATCAGACGGCAGTGTGTGAGATGTGTCAAGTTGTCATTATTAATATTTTAATAAAAGTTTAAGTACTTAACATGACCAAACCAATTTAAATTGGATTTTGAAGTGTAACAAGAATATGCAAGTGTGTCAATTGTGTATCCATGCGACAAACAAAGCCTCCATAACACCATCACCTACTGGCTTCCCTTTGCAATTGGTGCTTATGAAATATATAAATCGGATTTATCTTTTTTGATCAAGCACTAAACGTAAGTAAACCTCGACGCCCTTTTTTAAATTTTACACTCTTTGATAGTTGTCCGCATTTTTTGTTAAGATGTCGGCTACTATTGAGTGATTCACAACGGAACAAGTTTCATTAATACGCATTAACACTTTCTGCTAGGCGAGTGTAAGATTGTTTGAAACTGTAACATCAGATTATCCTGCAGCCGCAAGTAACATTATCGAATATCTCTACGATAATTTTTTATCTCAGTTCAGTATTCGACACAGCTGAATAATAACGAATCCGCCATAAAAACAGCCTCAAATTGGCTCTGCATATAAATCACAGGACCCGCATCCCGATTTATTTGAGAACAGATATTTATAAATTGAGTTGTGTGTTTATTATATTTGTATGTTAATTCTGCGATTGAGCTTCGGTAATAAATACATTTAAAAGGCTAAACGTATGCTGAAATACAGACCATGCAGTTCAGAGCAGCTCAGTTCAGAGAACAGTTGGAATATTGTTTGATCAGTGTTGTAATGAATGAATAAGTAAAGGAGAATGTAAGGCTGGGGAAAATGTGTCTATGGTGGCTGTTGTGTTTGGGGTTAGGGTAAAATAAAAAAAAAACACTTTAAGGCTGTTCCTCTTTGAAGTTAGATTAAGAAACTAAATCAAACCATCTAGGAGATATTATATTTGAGTACCTTAGGTTTTGTTCAATTACAAAATGCGTTTTATTCCAAATTCAAAACTTACTCAATAATTCTACTACGTCACGAATTCTTAATATGCGTTTAAATTAAAATAAAAAAATAGTTAAACCAAACATTGAAGGCACAAACAATCAAATAAAGTACAGTCAATGAATTATTAAAATTCTTTTTGAAACCATTTTAATGGAAGTACTCCAAGTAAGTTTTATCTCTGTAATCCCCACCACAAGGCAAGTTTCACAAGTAAACGAGTTAACTTAAACGATTTCCTTGCGGCCGGAGGAAAGAAAAGAAAAAAAAGTAACGGCATTTGCAAGAACTCGTCTATCTGGTGTAAAATAAGTTTTGTACCTACTTGTATCTGTTTTGGGGGGTCACATTTTTTGATGACTGTTCTTTAACTCCATTTAATATCGTTTGTAAAGGACTTGCAAAAGTTGTAAGTGAAATTTCAAACAATTGCGTCTACGTAGTTAATGTATTGATCAAGAAGATAATGTGCAACGTAAAATAAAAATCACTCTTAAACCTCTCTTAATCCCACTAATATTATAAATGTGAAATGTTAAAAGATGGATGGAAGGATGGATGTTTGTTACTCTTTCACGCCAAAAGTACTGAACCGATTGCGATGAAACTTGGTATGTAGATTGCTGGAGACCTGGATTAACATATAGGCTACTTTCGCGGGTGAAACCACGGGGCGCTGCTAGTAAAATCTAAATTTAAAACTGCGATCATGTCAGCGGGGAATGGAGAGAAGCATGATTCGTGTTACTAAAACAGATCGGTTAAGAGCAGTCGAAATATGATCCAGAATCAAAGTAGAAGATATAATAAAAAAGTAAGACATGAAATGGAGATGGACAGGACACATGACGAGAGATAGTAAGTTAATATGGACAAAAATTATAACAGAGTGGCAACCACGCGATGGCAAAAGGAAAAGGGGAAGACAAGAAAAATAGAAAAATTGGAGGCGTTACATGGTCTAGAAAAGCTAGAGACAGAAATGAGTGGAAACAGCTGGAAGAGGCCTATGTGTCACAGGACACGCTGATCACTAATCCGGAAAACCCGATGTGTTAGATTTAAGTTTTTTTAATACTGTTAGATTATACTTTTTTTTACGACTTTTATTACGACTGGTCTGTTGGCCTAGTGGTTAGTGACCCTACGCCATAGGTCGTGGGTTCGATTCCCACCCGAGTCTGGGTGTTCTTTGTGTTCGTTGTTTGTATGTTTGTAAAGTCCCCCGCGACACAGGAGCCATTCTTAATGCGGGTTGTCTGTTAAAAAAAAAAACTGATGTTCAGTTCTTCAGCTTAAAGGCTTAATAATAATAAATAAAATTCACGCTTAATATATAAATAACTAACAAAGAGCTGTGTCTGGGATATTCGCTTGGCAAACACAAAGTCTCACCGGCCTCACGCTGAAGTGTCGACACTCTGTAATCACTCACACTTTCGTCCCATTTCGTCCCAGACACTAATTAACGAATGCCTGCAATTAGAGACACCACTCGACAATGGCTTGAGCTTTAATATCTTAGGGCGTTTTTAATGAGATTAAATATTGTTGTTCTCACCCTTAACTGGAAGTTGAGCACGTTTCTTTAATTAGATTTCGTTATTTAATCAGTATGTTTAAATAGACTTGATAGTGTATATGCTTTAATTGTATACAAGTACAATAAAAGCAATTGAAGCTTGATTAATTTATATAAGTGAGTTGTTACTGGTTGATTTGTGTTGTACAAGTGTTTATTATTTGTAGAGGCCGCTGGCTGTAAACCGCCATTTGGTGGAGACTATTTATAACTACAGGTTGCGTCGTTTCCACGAATATTGTACTACTTATATATTTCATGGGCGTTTTTGTATATTAAACCTCATAATTTAGTAAATGCTTTTAAGGTATGGCTTACAAAGAAAAACTTACACATACACCCTGTATAACGAATTGATTTTTTATATAAGGAAGTATACAAACTAGAGTGTCTTTATGGTGTGTGTTTATTGGTGTATATAAGCAACAACAGTGGTGTCACTTGAGCGTTGCAAATGCTCCCCACCATAGAACTCCGGTGACTACTCAGTAGTAGAAAGAAAACTAGTATTTTCTTTGCGCTAGTCCAATTCGAGCAGAAATCTGAAGTGTACAAAAGAGTGTGTAATGATTGCGATTCCTATTCATAATTTAAATTTCAAAAGACAACAGCTTTAACTCGTTAGTATCGAGTAGTGTTACATTATCACGTAGAACATTAAATCTCTAAGTGCTACGTTGCTACAACACGTAGCACATTGTAGCGCATTGGCGTGCTACGATAATTATAGAATTAGACAACTTTTAGGTACTAAACTAATTTAAAAATGTGCAGCCTTGTTTATGTATTTACTTTGAAGAAAGGCAAATAAGATTTATGCTCCGTTGATATTTCATATATCAGGGGCATTGTGAGTTTCATTACTGAAATTCACAAATTATTATAAATAAACTAAGCAGCTAAAAAAATAACATTACGTTTTTATACACTGTTGGAATTACTGGAGACTTCGTTTATATTTTCTTTTGTTGTGTGTTACATGCAATTACCTGAAACAAAACAAAACAATTTTACGTTATTATTTATCAGTCATTTTCTCCAATATGTAGTAATCTAAGATATGAAGTAAGTTTAATAGAATAGCCATCAATATATCAAAAACAAATTTTGTAACGGGTATAGTCGGCTAGAAAAGCAGCGAGCGAAAAAGTTAATCACATTCATTAGACTTCGCTGCATCCACGAGGTGTACAGTTGAAGTGAAAACCACAATAGAGGACATTTAGAACATATAAATCTTTCTTTGTAAAATTTTAATCAAAATAGAAATGATTGAAGTGGCGTAAGTCGTCCTACGCCAGCGAAGCAAACTGGAATTCTAGTGACGTAATTTTGTAACATATTTACAAAATATGTATCGAAATTGTTCGTTTATTAATCTGGTTATTAAAGTTAATAACGAGTAGGCCCTCGAAACTCCTACGTCACGATTTTAAAAAACCTTTTATATCTAGTTTATATTTAGGCTTGCTCAAATATGTTTGTTTTACTTGTAGTGTAAACTATGCTTACACGGCCTCCAACAAACCGTAACTCCAACTTATTTGTCCGTGAGTAAACATGTTTGTTTCCACGAATACTCCTTTGATATAATCTTAACGCCGGTCTACCTGGCTGTCAGCAGAGAAACTTAGCAGACAGTTTATGGTATGAGCACTTGCAACAACTTTAATTTGCCGGTTTATCAGGCGTTAAACATTCGCCAAATTTCGTTCCAAAATGTTAGTATATATAGTTAGAAATAGTAATGTTGTTTTGGCTGGAAGTGATGTTGGTTGAAATTGCTTAAAATCATATAATTTGCTTTTTTTTGAGTTAGGACGGTGAACTGAAAGTTAATTTAAATAAATATTTTTTTGTTCAGGATATGGGTTTCTGTAATACAGTGTAAAATAACAGTGACGTCTGTAAAATCAACAAATCATAAAATGTCTGAAAATATATTTGAATTATTTATTTGATACTTTCAGCACTAAAATATATTACGACGCATTTGTATCTAAGTTAACAAAACGTTGAGTTAGCTCAAGGCTGCGGTAATCCGACAAGACGTTACATAATCCTGCGATTATTTGCCGAGCTCGCAGAATACACATACAAGTTAACAAAATAATTGTAGAACCTTCAAGCGTCAACTTATATTCATTTGAATTTAAACAACACGTTTGTTTATATTTGAAAACAGAAGCAAGATCCTTTAACAGTATTTATTATTTTCACTTTCATATACAATTACGAGAAGGTATAACTAATGTGTCAGACAAATGGGCTTTGCACTTCGAATTAGAACCAATAAATCCTCAGTACGGTATTGGGTTCCACAGTTCGTTATTTCACTGACCCCTCAATATAGCTGGAAGATATCTCGAAAAGTGAGGACCCCTACTATTTGTTTTGGTGAGTGTAAATTTTTGATCGCGCCAAGGGACTACGGTGTTTTATTAGTTTCTTTGTCAGTAAAGTTTCGGGAGTGAAATTAGGTGTCTGAGTTATTTGAAGCGGTGTTTGATCACCCGGGACCTACGAAAAGTTCATAGGTGTTTACGAGTACGCTATGAAAATGTGAGACAATCTTTACCTACAAACATTAAAATACGGACAAATACATTGTAAACTATTCTAAGGAAATACAGCACAGCTCGTGTCAGTTATCAGATGCAGGATTTTATACATATGTTTTAGTAACAACATAAATGAAATCAAAATCATTTATTTCAATTAAACCACTATGGGTATTTTTGAATTGTGAGGAGTAGTAGTCATTCAGACTAAGTCAGTCGTGAAGCTAGTTGCCTGTTCCAATTCGTAGATCCAGTGGAGAAGAACAGGCAAGAAACTCCAAGGACACTATTTTTTAACAAGTTTTTTACAAATGTCTGGTTACATTGCTTATATGCGCAAGTTAAACGTGAGGACAATGTAACGTATTGTTCTAAACTATAAACTACTACTATATGTAAGTAATAGCAGTTCGAAAATGACCAGTCCCAACCAACGGCTCGCGATCACGAGCATGACGCACGCACCAGCCATCGTCCACTTCCACCATATGATATCAATTGATATCAAAGGGTGCCGAACGACCCGACACGTACGCCACCACCGGCAGGACGTCTAAACGATCATGGCATTATTTTTATTATTGATTTGAGTGCCTGGTGCTACCTCGATCATTTCTGGTCTTTTGTAGCGCACTTCTGGTTTACAGTTCACTGCTCAGACTTATGGCTTCGAGAAACCTCCAGATCCTATCAGCAGTGATTGTTTGTATTTCCTGCGGTTGCATGATGTGCAACCCTAAGTGAATACTTCGGTGCCGCATTAGTGGGCCACAAGAGCATAAAATATGCATTGCAGTTTCTTCTGTTTCTTGACAGAATCTGCAAATTGTGTTCTCACCCAATTTTAGGTTGAACATATGTTTGTTCAGTTTGCAGTGTCCGGTGAGGACTCTTGTTACTGCACAGGTTTTGTATCTTTTGAGCTCCAGGAGTTCTTTAGATACTTTATTATCATAGCCCTTTATTATGGCTTTCGAGTGTCTTAGACCAGTCGTGGTCTTCCATCTCTTAATAGCCAATGATGTATATTTGGCGTTTATGATAGAATACGCTCGCTGTTTGCTGATGCCGCAGAATGGTTCTGGGCCATGCTGTCGGTTGTCTGCACCAGCTCTGGCGAGTTCATCGGCTTTTTCGTTGCCATCGATACCTGAGTGGCCTGGTACCCATCTTAATGTAATTTTGTTTGATTGCCCCAGTGTGTTCAGGTTTTCCTTGCAATTTTGTATTAGCTTTGAGCTAGTCTCAAAATTGTCTAGTGCCAATAGCGCCGCTTGGCTGTCCGAGTTGATGTAGATGTGTTGATTTTTTACTTTCCTTTCAAGGTTGATCTCCACGCACATGTTTAATGCGGAGAGCTCAGCCTGAAAGACGGAGGCCTCTGCTCCCAGGTTGACGCTCCACCTGAATTTTGGTCTCTCTCCGTAAATTCCACAACCTATATCAAGGTCTTTTTTGGACCCGTCGGTGTACCACTCGTGACTACCATTTTTTGTTGGATTGGAGGCCTTCCAGCCATGTATCCCTCTGTGGTATGTCTACTGTGTACCTTCTTACGAAGTCGATCTCTGTTTGCATGTCATCCGCTGGCATGTTCAGAGATTTTATTCCGAAAACCGACACTTTTAGTGAGCTTAGTGTTCGTGATTGCCACTTTGGTTTCGTCTGTGTACTTATCCTATATATGCTTTTGGCAGCTTCTTTTTGCACATAGATGCTGAGCGGAGTCAGGCTTAGTAGTGCATTTAGATTTTCCCCTGGGGTCGAGGATAGCGCACCAGTGGTTATTAAACAAGCCGTACGTTGTAGGCTGTCTTATTTGTTTGAGGTAGTCGTTTGGCTTACCTTACGGTACCAGACGGCAGCTCCATACGTTACGATTGGCCTTGCAATCGCCGTATTTAGCCATAGGCCAATCTTGGGCTAAAGTCCCCATCTGGCGCCGGCCATGCGACAGCTCATCCATAAAGCCATTTTTGCTTTATGGACTATGTTTGTGATATGTGTGTTCCAGGTTAACTTTTGCATCATGGCATACTCAGACATTTAAGCTTTTTACTCTTTTTGTGATTTTATTATAATTAGTATTATTTTGTGGCGACTTCCACATACAGCAACAAGAAACATCTACAAGCTACTAATCCTGCATCCTCCAGGATCCTCCCTTTGTGTTGGAGGGACATGACACCCGTTCCTCCACAATTTAAAACAACAACTTTAGCTAAATCGTTTATCATTTTTCTAATTTCAAGTTTGTTCAATATAGAAACTTCTTACTGTAATAAACTTCTAATATTATAAATACTAGTACAGGGAAAACAGTACATAACTAAACAGCTGATAAGGAATAAATATATCTGTTTTGTTAAAATAAACATATCTATGTCATGAATAATTTCATTACCAATACATTAACTATAATATCCAATTTAGCAAAGTGTCACGTAACTAAATTTAGGATGTCTTCTACTGCTAGACAGTATCGAGATGGAGATTTGACACGAAATCTTAGTAAGAGACCCCAACATCTTGAAATGAGTTATGCGCATAACCTCAACCGACCTTATACCTAACAGAATAAAGTCCAAGTTAGTAAGATACGCTTCTAGACGTATTATGGTACATAACAAGCAATTAAGGACCTTAAGACATGGTTAATAAAGTTGTTATTGCATTGTAATTAGACATTATCTACTAAGGTGGGCAGTAAACGCATATTTCACTGGGTCCCTTGTTTACTGTTACTACCAAAACAATGGCTACCGTAATAATAATTACTCCATACAGATATGAAATGGGGTCTTGTAGGAAAATGGCGAAAACGTAGTGACTTGCTACGTAATTGGATTATAGGGTGTTCTTGATTTTGTGTGGGAGTGGCAAGTGACATGGAGACCGTTGTGTGAGTGTTACGTGCCGGCACTTTATGTTAAAGCAAGGGTAATTCGATAGTTTACACTTTGAATATGTTGGCGAGTTTATGTGAGAGCACTGTTCTTGGAATGGTCTATACATACATAGAGTATCGGATTTCTGTATGAAATTATTACTGGAATTTTTAAAATTTCCTTTACTTCTTTTGCCATATGCCACAAAAATGTACGGATATACGGCTATTTTCACCCTAGCTATAATAGTTATAGTTTAGTTAAACTAAAAAACATGCTTTAATGGCGAACTGAAATGGAAATTAAAAAAGAGTTCCACTATCAATATACCAATCTATTGGACTCGTCAAAACGAATTATTTGAGTCCAGACTCGATAGGTTTACTAGTAGCCACTGAAGAGTTCCACTAAACACCTCCTGGCTCCATGAACAGATGATTTCCAAGATTCCAATTTACATTATTGTCATTCTAACTACATATTTAAACCTTTAAAGTTTAATTTCGATTAGACAATTAAAAGTAGGTTAAAATTTATTTCCAAGATTTATTTACATAGTTAGTTAGTCAGCTAGTTGGCTAGTTAGTTAATTATTAGCAGTAGTTAGTAAGTTACAAGTGAAGCTAATAAAACCTGGTAAATAAAAAGCTTTTTGCACGCAAGCACTACCATAGTACCGGTAGCACCACATTTGATAGCACCGCATCTAATAACAGTGCAACAACTGTGGGAGAGCCATGTCTTGGCACGTATGGGCCGGCTCCACCGGAACCGGAGTGATACCATGGCCTCACAGAAAATCGGCACTTAAACAATGATTTCATTGCTTTTGCCGCGTGAGTGAGGTTACCGGAGGCCCTAACCCTTCCCTCTCCGCTATTCCCGTCCTTCCCCTCCCCCCCCCTCCTCCCCTCTAATCCCCCTCTCCCGTCTTCCCGCTCTTCCCCCATCTTTGCCTATTCCCACCTTTAAGGGCGGCAACGCACTTGTGACTCTTGAGTTACAGGCACTCATGAGCGGCGGTAGTCATTTACCATCAGGTGTCCCGTCTGCTCGTTTGCCCCCTATATATACCATAAAAAAAAACAAAAAAATATTTTGTAAAAGTAAAAAAAGTAAATTATTATATGTCACCATCATCATCATTTCAACGATAGGTAGTCCACGGTAGGAAATAGGCCTCCTTCAACGACTACCAAGCGGAAGCGAACTGCATCCACCTTTTACCCGCGATTTATAAGGTCATCTGTCCATCTTGTTGGAAATCCTACGCTGCGCTTTCCGGTCACTCAACTCATAAAACTCAAAAATGTCATTTTATATGACATTTAAAAGATAAAGAACAATTAAATTAAATAAAAGGTAAATTAAGTTAATTTAAAATTAAATTAATTTAAAATTAAATTAAATTAAAATTAAATTTAATTAAAATTAGAATTAAATTATAATGAAATTAATATAAATATCTTTTTTCCTTTTTTTTTTTAAAGAAAGCTCCCGCAATAGGAATATTCCTGTGTCACGGGGGGATTCACAAACATTCAAACAACGGACACAAAGAACACATGTAACTATTATAAAGTCAAACTTGCTTATAGATACAGGTGGCTACTTATGTAGTTGTATAAAAAATATCATCCCTAAACATACCTACAATAAACTTAAATAAAATGTGTCACTAATACCAAATGGGGATAACCGGCACATTTATTATAATGTAAAGGAATTCGTTTCGAAATAACGTTGTCCATCGTATTCTTGTTGGAACAACGGCGAGTTAGCGCCAACAAATACTGTATTCTATGAATGTACCTATTTGTTTTCGAATCACGTCCGTCGGGGCGCCTTGGGCGGTAAACAGGGGAGGGTGAAGGAGTGAGAGGGGGGTCTAACGGGCGAAAAATTGCGTACCTATTCCTTACTGAATTAGTACACCAGTAAATGAGTTCAAGACGCCTAGTTTGCGATCTTGGCCGTGATTGCAACACTCTAGCGAATTTCTCGAGATAATACCATAATAGTGTGTTGCGGCTACGTCACTAATTGGATTGAGATGCTGCAAAGAATTGTTTTGATGTAATTAAATTAACGAAAATGTTGGATTAGAGTGAATTGTGTGGGGGATAGGCTTGTTGATGTGTGTACGGAAAACCTAAAGTGAGGCTTCACGGTAATTGTTTTTATTTGACGTTTGAAGGAAAGAACGTTAACTAAAACTAAGATAACATACTTAGTAATACAACGACCCTTGGGCTCACGATTCCACCCGCAATACAAGTCAAAAGTGAATTCGCTGGGTTTTCTTTTATTCTTTTACAATAAAATTGCCAACAATGAATAAATAAGCTAATAAAAAAACTTCCGACGAAAAAGATTCCGACGAATTGAGAACTTTTTTGAAGACGGATCAAAAAAGACCAATACTTTTGAGATTTCTCCAATCATACCACGTTTATTTGTCATCTATATTTCTTATTTATTATCAAAAATAGCCTTCTATTAACTTAGAATGATACCTAAGAAATGTATCGAAACATTTTCCATAACATAGTAAATTAACCAATTAACATAGTAAAGCGGTTTAAGACAAACCTAAAAAGAAGTTCTCCGAAGCCCCGCTTAAACTTAAACATCGCTGCTGCTTAAGAACTAATATGAAATTGCTTTCATAATAATTCATCATCATAATAATTAAGTATATATACGAGCAAAAATAAACACATACTTTATCAGGCGGTTAGCCACGGAATGCACACTTCCCTTTAATTACTCAGTTATTCTACGGTACACGAAAAACACAAAGAGGCATAGTCGAAATGCTAAAGTTTGGCTCTAAGAACCTCTCGTAGGGCTACCACGAAGTACCGCGCGGATTTGAATAAAACATGTATTTACTTTCAACGCTGATGTCTGTAGAAAAAGTTTTATGTTAAGTATGTAAACTGGTTACGTAATAAAATTTATTTATAGAGATTATTGATTCTAAATAATTTATCACAGAATTTCGATCTTTAATAAATTCTACAGAAGCCTAGAATCCATTAGCCTATGATATATAAACAGTTTATAACAAAGAAAACAAAATACATTAACCACTTTGAAAATTATTGTGATTCGTTGCAAAAATGATGTACAAAAGTTCTTCTTTGTGGCTATCCAACCCTAGCGGAGGGTTGGTAACAATAGCGGCTATATTTGATTTACGCAGAACAATGGCGATCCATAGTGTATGGTTAAAGTCATAAGCTACCTCGAACATTCCTTAATATGATATGTATTTTATGAATAGCTATGAATTATTTTCGCAAAGTACGTTGGTATTCTTTTGAAAAGAATCTATGGTGATAAACAAAGAAAGTCTAATTTTGACATCCTATTATATTGTACAAAAGCGGGTAAGAATCTTAAACGCAAGTGTTTTTAGCTACCTATTGTCACAATTTATATTTGGTTAAATTTAAATATTAGGCACATCAGCCAGACATTTATAAAAAATATCGTAAAATAGTTATACACACTAAGTACATAAAATCTACTAAATCAACTACTAAGATAAAAAAATATTTCTGTTAAATGGACTATAAAAATACCTAGTGGTATTTCTTTATATATTAGTATAGTCAGATGAGTACAAAATGGTTTCTGAACACACATAAACGATTTTCGATATAGCTACCTAAAACGACGTATGTACATTGTATCATTTTTTATACATACACATTTTTTTCTTTTATATATTTTTGTTTTTTCTAAACATAATCTGTAAATAGTCTGAAATTCACGTTATACGTTTGCGAATTTTTTTTAAAAAGGAGTACAAAGAATTCTCTTCACGTAATACAATGATAATTATTTATTCCTTTTAAGGGTTACCGTGTATCTAGATTTATACGACTCTACTCAAGTTCATTGTAATCAAGGCGATAAAATGGTTCTCTAGAATTTACTATACATAAATATTTACTTCTAGTTATATTTCCCTTGTTGCTATGGCGTTTCACAATACAATATATAATCATTTTCTGATCTGCTTAGACCTATAGAACAAAATTGTGGAAAAATATATATACAAAATCCAAAAATAGAGGAAACCCACGCGACACCCATACAACAATCTTATTTATAATTTACTTAAGAAATGAAATAATCGCGTTATATTTTCGCCCGTAACCTACCTACGTTAATTGTTTTCATAACGTAGGTAGATAAGTATTTACAGTCCAAGTATTTTAAATACCCGAATAATCGAAATGAGGAACACTACGAAAAGGCTTTATTTTCTACATTTATTTACAAGTCTTTTATTGGTAAGTATTTATTTGTAAATTAGTGAACTAGCGGTGTCTGCGATTTCGTTCACGTATACTACCGAACAACGTTGCATTTAATACGAAAATTACGAAAACAAACGTACAATAATTGTACCTAGTCAACTTCATGCATCGTCAATATAAATTACAGCAAATTACTACTTGAATAGCTCAAAAATATCAATGTAACGAATAATTATATTTTTCATATTATTTAAAATATGTGTAAAAATTATAACTCATCCATATTTAAACTTTTGAATATTAGGATCAGAAATGTTAAAGATGCAGGGTTTTAAAACTGTTCTCGGCAACCCTAGTGGTCGGTTGGCAACAATGGGTGCCATGTTTGATTTGCGAAGAACAAAAGGCACAATGGCGAGTCACATGCGACTTTAGGTCCTTCAAGGAAATGATTGTGTGGCGAACACCGTTTTGTGATGATTGTGCAGTTATTCTTGGAAAAAAGTCTTTGACTTTCTGTTGGTAGAAAATGATGGATGATTTATATAATTTGGGTCAGTTGTGTGTCATTTTGAAAGAAAGAAAATCTCAATGCCCATTATTTTCAACATAAATAAGTGCTTCGTTTATCTAATAAAATTTCGTTAGATGAAACGAACAGATCTGGAATCTAATTAACGAAAGTAAGATACTCCATATATGTTGGTATGTGTATATTAAATCGAAAAACGGGTCCCTGTAGTCGGATTATCATGAATACAACGTTGATTAAAAATAGTGTAATAAATACTGAAAAGTCATCGGTCGGCTTTGAGTCTAACTACGATACGGCTGGACCAGGACCGACGGTTTAACGTGCTCTCCGAGGCACGGAGGGGTCTCAATGTGTTAATGGTCACCCATCCTAGATTGACCTACACGGTTACCATTTAGCCATAAAAAGTGACGACAGTAAAATTGTTCAAGTCTCTCTTGGCGTATGTTAGTTTTTTAAATACTTTTAAGCGACATAACATGTAACATAGTTTAATCACTTCCTTCGTAGAACCCCGAAGGTAGACTCCGAAACCGAGAATCGATATTATGCATTGAAAGCCATTGTGGAAGCAGATTTATCTTAGATCGGGTCAGAGTTAGCAGATGAGCTCAGTGCGAGAGACAAAACTATACTGCTTCATTTACATTAAACTAGAAAAATAAGTAAGGCTGCTATAGTCATGGCCCATGTAATAAAAGAAACTCATTATTTTGTTGCCCCTAGTGGTGGACTTTAGATTTTCAAATTAGTACTGGGCTACCGTTGAAACATAAGCCTCATTAATCAAAACTCGTTGTTAAATCTGTTCACGTACACCCAACAAATCAACTGTAAAACTACTCCTTTAAATATCGGTAAAATACAAATATTATTAAACTTCAGTATTATACTCTACAACTTATATTTGCTCAGGTAAATAGGCATTAAGAAAGAGTATGTAAATTTCAGGTACAATAATTCATGCGGGACTCTTCTCTCGGGGAATAGCGCCAATTGTTGTGCTCCAATTGTTGTTCAAGGATACATGTGTGTTGAATTCTTTGTTTCGGTAGCAGTTAGGAACGAAATAGTATGTATAATATTATCATTATATGACACTAGGGACTAAATACTAGGCGGTAAACATATAGGGTCGGCAACGTATGCCTGACATAATGCCCATATCTTAAAAATGGACTAAACTTTTTGGAACCTAACTTTATGTAGATATTATAAAAGGTAAGGGGCCTTCACGGCCGTCGTCTATTCATGGCCGAAATAAGTAGGAATACTGGAAATATATACATTAAATGGTTGTTTGATTTGCATATACCTACTTACTGTACATGTTGATTTCGATTATATGTGTATACAGGTTAAGTAGCGGCGGTAGCGTAATGGCGAAGGCGTCGGACTTGCGATCAAGTGGTTGCGTGTTCGAACCCTACCCAGTGCACTACCGGTGTGAACCTACTTCTAACTTGTGTTACTTAGTTTTAGTGCATTTAGTTTAAATCTATCTAATGTTTACTCTTAATGTAATACTCTCTATAAATGCATATTTATTATTATTATGATTATACATTATTCCTATTATATATTAAATTCAAAATTTCTATACATATTATTTCATATTGAGCTACTGTAAGTTATTTCTTATTGTCAGTCTTATGTACTCGACCGAGCAATTGTAGTAAATGTATTATAATTAAACGCTATAGGCACCCACAGGACAGGCTTGCCTGGTGCGGGGCCATCGGACAAATCGTCTTGTTTTCTGTATACTCTTTTGGCAATAAATGATTTTTATTTTTATTTATTTTAGCTTAGCTGGAGGGGTTAACAAGAATAATGTATATTGATGAAATTGATGAATTAGTAATGTGTGACCAACGTTCCTAGTATTCTTTAAAAAAAAAGGGTGTCCAGACGATTTTTCCGTTATTTTAACGATTTCGCAAAACTTTAAAGTGATAAAAAAAGCAGCATCGCTTAATGCATGAAATGACATAAAACATTTATAAAAATATCGTCATGTGTTCCGAATTTGTACTTTTGCGGCACTTACACATTTATTATGGCACGGTTTATTCCTTAGGTGAAAACAAGAAAAACAAGATGAAGTCAAACATATTTTAATGAAAATAGTACTTTTTTTTAAATTTCAAGTGCCTGCCAATTCCCAAAGAAAGGATTCAAATGGCGTGAGGTCAGGAGACCTTGGAGGCCAACAAATAGCTCCATTTGTGGCTGTTTCGTTGGAAATAATTTGTAGATAGTCTAATACCGACGTGTTAGATTACTAACACTTACTTACTCAAGTTACTTTCGGTTAAGTCCGTAATGTCCGTAGTAAGTGCTCCATCTTGTTGGAATGCTATTGGTCCCATACAAACCCCCAAAAGACGGGTTTTCTTTGCGCAAGTCTAAATATTGACTTGCATTGAATGTCCAATTTAAAAAATATGAAACCACTATTCGATCGCCAAGTATTAGTGGCAAATCTAACTTGGGCTCTCCCTTCTTTTATTGCATGATGGTTGTTGTTAGACCAGTAAGGTGAGTTTTGACCAGTAAGGTAATAAATACCACAATTTGAGAAACTATTTTCCTCAGTTCATTCAAGATTCTTCTTACGTTAGCCAAATTATTTATTAGATAACGGCAATTCGACGAGTTTTATTTCTAGATACTTAATAAACGTTCCTAGTTAATGTATTAGAGCCGCAAAAGGTCAAATTGTGAGTAAGATGGCGATATTTTTCTAAAGCTTTTATGTCATGTTAAGCATTAAGTAATGGAGATTCGATATTGCTAAGTTTTAAATCATAAACTTTTACAATATCTTTAAAATTGACGATACAATCGTCTGGACACACTTAATGTTTACACTCTGTATATGTATACAATGTTGCTAAATTTACTCTTACAATCCTTTTTTTATTTGACCTAAAGGTTGGTTACGTAGTATTTAAGAATATCATTATCATATATAATTAAGAAAACATAAACATATTAATTTCACCCATACAATATAAATTCAACGTTAATTGGTTAATTAAAACGAAATAATTATTTTTGTATTCAAAATAATATAGTATAAAGTAACATATTTTAGTGTAGAATTTAATTATTTGTATCAATTAAAACAAAACTTCGAATGCAAAGTTGGTGAATAAAATTATACCTATTAATCAGACTACAATTCTATATTTTATGTATCTAGTTACAGTTTTCTTTATAAAAATAAAAAGTCGCAAAACCACAGTTTTGATAGTTAAAAAAGGATCCACTTATAATGGTGGTTAAGGTCTTAATGTGGAGGTTTCACAACATCTATGTATAAATAGGCCACTATCGTTTAGTAACCCTTTTCTCCTTTGTTTGTCAGTTAATTTTCACTGTAACAAACGATAATTTAAAAAGTTTGTTGTTTTTTAAAGACCTAGCTTGCGTACCACTCTCGCGAGCGTGCGTGTGGAATATGTACCACGAGTCTAATACGCTCCGTTGTGGTAAGTAAAAACCGCAGACGCTTTACATTGCAGTTTTTGTATCAACCTATTGCAACATATATTCACAGAAACATTCATTTTATGATCTGATTTATTATTGCGATGGCATGTTAAATGCATGCACGTAAAGTAATGTGAAACTATCAAGTGCCAGAATATGACGCGATTTTTGTAGGAAATTTTGTATCTATAGTATATTCGATAGAAGGGTTTCGTAATACAAAAATGATTGTATAAAAATAAAACTTCTATCATATTCTACAGAGTACAGATTATTTTAATTCTGAATATTTCTTGACAATGGTTCTTCAACAGTCTACCAATTTATCTATCATTAAATTCTCTCGTCATAGATCCAAAGGGCGAGAATTTGAGATTCATCGGTCGAGAGAATTTAATCCGTACCGAACGGCCCGGCCGTATAATTGTATTCATGATTCGGCATCGTGTGCGCCGACCCTTATATGCATACCCAACCGTTTTAATGACCGAAGACCCTTACAATACGTAAATGATGCGGATAAAACGATTTTGGATTTGATTTAAGATTTTATTGTTATGTACTTGTATTTATTGGTGTATGTAATATACATAATTGAAATGAACGCATGTTACTAGCGTAGTACAGTGGTAAACGAATACACGGGCGTAGCCAATATGCTGTCCTACATATTACTGAAATATTTATTGATTAATCTTGGGAGAACTTTGTAAAAATCTCTGAGGTCATCAGAGGATTTGAGACTGGAGATGCCACTACATTCCACAAAATTTTATGACCAATCCTTTACTGTTGAGGCTGTACGTTTGTGGAATGCGTTGCCAGTGACCATTAGGCGAGCTCAATCAATAACAGTTTTTAAGAAAATGGTTCATGAATATTATTTTTCACATTAGGTTATTTATTTTCTTATTAAAGTATGTTGAGTATAAATTAAAATATGTATATATATGTATGTTTGTTATATGATAGACTTAAGTATATATTATATGTTTATGTATGTTTTATATTAGTATGCATAAGTAGACTAAATATACAGGATATCTGTATATTTTCATATTGATTTAGTTATAGTAATTATAGTTTTTCATAAAAAAGTTGAAATGCACCTCCAACTACAACTGTCTCTCCGAAACACATTGATCCATCCTAAGGTTGCCTGGAAGAGATTGCATTTTGCAATAAGGCCGCCCTTTGTACATTATCTGTATGACAAATGTATGTATGATAATTCTACTGTAAGACTGGTGTACAAATAAAGTGTTATCTATCTATCTATCTAAAAGGTCAAGGGGAAAGACAGTCATCTATTGACAATGCAATACTTTCATGAGAAGGTCTTAATTCCTTTACAAATCGCTACGAAGCCCCACAGAAAGCGTGGGGTCTTTATTTATACCGACTGATCAGCATAAATAAAACCACCCCACGCTTTTCTAACTGTACTATACTTAATTAAAGTATGTTTTTCATATTTTAAAAGAGGATGGGGCATTATTTTTCTGGCAACCAATTTATCGGAAGTTGGATTGATCCTGAGGCAGTGCTATATGTTACAATGATATATTACATCATTCAAAACCTAAGACAAACCATGTGATTTGGCGTTTAACTCGTAATAATTTTGAAAATGTCATATTAATTGGTATTGTCAAAGTTATTATACGAGTGCGCACAGAAATATATTTTACTGAGATCAAAGACAAGTACCTACTTTACTTTGTTCAGACTCCAATTGACTGAAGAAATTGAGAGGGCTATACCTATCAAATAAACGTTAAATACCTATTAACCTTGAAATCACAAGACATAGCGGCTTAAAGCCTCTCATTTACTTTGTAGAGTAATTATTTTGCTGAAAAAATGTTCTTTTTTCAGAAATTTATTTTGAGTATTTATTATTTTTTAATTGCCATCAAACTTTTATTATAAACTAGCATTTTCTATACCATTTTTTTTATTTATTTTTTAAAATTATTTGTCTATGCTTTGGGAACAATACTTTTTAATTAGTATGTACTTTTTTGTACCCCTTGCAACGTGTTGGTAAAATTTCATAATGTTCAGTCGAGTAGTTCAGGTGTGAAAGCGTAACAAACAAACAAACTCACTTTTGCATTCATAATATTAGTTAGGATTAGGATTTGTTATTTAATCAAGGAATTCTTTCACATTCACACATATATATACTGCGATTATAGAAAAATATAAAAACTGCGTTTCTCGGGGACTTCCTACCTAGGGTATACCCGAGTCCCTTGCTATAGACTCACTTGACGGAACACCGTGTGATTTTAGTCGGTTCGATTCCGACATAGCACTTCACCGATAGCCATGGTGAGGAGATGACCCGTGGGAGTTTCCACACCAAAAAAAAGTGTCAATAGCGCGTTGCCAACGTAGTTCTGTAGGCTTGGAGTCTGGCACCCCAATCACTAGCAAAACATAACACTAGTCTAGTAAAATGTTTCAATCTTGGTTCTCTGTCCCTAAACGGTACTTCTACGTTGGAACAAAAATGTCCTTACCGTACTCTATACAAAATCAAGCTTGTTATAACGCAATAATTTTGTGCTTTAGCAACTTCTAAATCCTACTCCGTCCACATAACAGAACCTAACGAATGTGACATACGAAGATTAACCCTAGCATGTCTGCAGCCAATCTTGTAGCAACGTAGATTTATTATATGGGGACTGCGGCCGTCGCAGGCTGGCACCGACGACATGGTTACACCGAATTATTCATAGCTGGCCTTGCTCAAATTGGGAGCCTATAGGCGCCCGCATTTGTAGAAAGGCGGTATTGTGTGTACCGCACCGTGCTAGATACGGGAACGCCATCACTTTTGCAATGTGTGATAGAATTCCGCCATGGACTGTTAAGAATGACTCTATATTTTGCTGTGGTAATTTAGGGTTTTGGGTGTTGGTGGTAAACAAACTGTTTTAATTATTAAATTTTTTGACTAAATAAGTTATAATTTTTAGTAGATGCTTGAGTATTGATCGATTGAAATGTGTCTTGAATACTGTTCTATAAATTGATTTATGATATTATTTATGAAGATACTATAACGATTCTTTAATTAACTACCAACCTAAGAATGAGTCTAAGAACTTCTCATAGATTTTGTTTAAATAGACACTTTTAACCTGTGTTCTTTAGCACTTAACCAGTTTAGTTTATCACTGTGTACTAAACTAATCTTTACACTAGGTCGTACGGTATTCTTCTTATAGGCACTCTATCTTAATAGGGTATTGTTGTGTTCCTTGTTTAAAAGTGTTTTAATTTACACCACCAACAAACCATCACCACAAAATTTACAATAATGGTGGAATAAAAATGCATTTCAATTTTACATTTTTAAATTCTACGCGCTAATTGACGAAAACGAAAACGACGTCATATAATTAGTGATGGAGGTATAACAATATATCCTACATCGCTGTTTAAACATTCCGTAATTTAGCAGAACAAATATTACAAAAAAAATCTATCATGAAATAGCTTATTCTGGATAGATTTGTACTTTATGCCTATACAAAACCTGTTATCCATGGTTATATTTAAGTAGGGGCACGCCACAGTTGTGGCGGTAAGGCCCGTCATGGAGGATTGGCTGGAGAGGCGACATGGCGCTCTCTCCTACCGGATGACGCAGGTGCTCACCGGACACGGCTGCTTCGGGAAGTACCTGTGTCGCATAGGCCGGGAGCCAACGTCTGTGTGCCACCACTGCGGGGGCTGCCGCGAGGATACCGCACTCCACACTTTGGTGGAGTGCTCTGCGTGGGCGCAACAGCGCGCTGACCTCACGGCGGCCATCGGTGTGGGTAGCCTCTCGCTGGAGACCATGATTACGTTCATGGTCCAGAGCGAGAGTGCGTGGGATTCCGCCGCCTCATTCTGTGAGGTAGTGATGGATGCCAAAGAAGCGGCGGAGAGGGAACGGGAGAGAACAAGTACTCTTCCGTCCCGCAGAAGACGCACCAGGCGCCGGAGAGTGCAAGACGATCTCCGGCCTCCATGAGCGCTTGCCTGGGGGTGACGGAAAGGGCTATCTGTCGCCCTAGCAGAAGCAGGCCCGAGACGGTGGCGCGACGTGTTCTGCGCGCGCCTCTCTAAACTAGAGGGGACAGAACCATCTGCACCTCAAAGTGGGGTCGCCTGGTTTAACAGGCGACCAAGTCTGCTGGGGTTCACAGGGATTTCCTTTCTAGGGTACACCTGAGGCCCCGGCTATAAGACCCGGTGACGGAACACTGTGTGGTTTTAGTCGGTTCGAGTCCGACATACCACCTCGCCGCCTGGCCCCGGTGAGGTGATGACCCGTGGGGGTTACCACACATTAAAAAAAAAAAAAAAATGGTTATATTTAAGTAAAAGACACGGGAGGAATACAATATTGAAAAATGTAGTTACAGCAAAATTTACAATTTGACATTACGTCATGGCGGTTTCCATTCCACAGTTTTGTACATCAGATAAAACAAAACTAAATTTTAAATTAATTATAAAATTTAATTTCTAAATGTATGAAATGAAACTAACATTTTCCGATTCTCTATTGCCTAAACTATCTTTGTTATGATTTTGATCAAATACTATAAACTCATAGAGTAAAATACTTTATTGTCGAGCAGCAGGTTCTATCTACAATGTCACTCGCATATGATATGAACGTTTAATATTGTGTAAACGGTTTCGCTACAGTAAAACTGGCTAAAAAAAATGTTACTAGATAATATGCTATTGACAGCTATTTTCAATAAAATTAGATATAAAAGGCTTACTTAATTAATATCATTTTCAGGTATTCAATTTCTTCTAAGAATTTGAAATATCTCTTAGATATTGAATTAAGTAAGCGAGAGACATCTAGTTGAAAATATATGTTAACGTTATTGAATATGACAGTCCTCAAGTTCCCCTTCAAAGTTGAAGTATATTATGTCGTTAGGTGATTATCCAGTATCTTGTTCGCTAAGTGACTGCTTAGTAACTAAGTATTTTTTCACTACGAATATGAACGCATATGCGGTAGAGTATCAGAAGCCTTTAAATGGTTCTTATTCGAAAACATTTTATAAAAAGAGATTCTCGATTTTTCTAGCAACTTTATAAATGAAGTTCCTAGAAAAATCGAGATGCTTTTTTTCACTTAAATTTTTTACAAATCAATACATTGTAAACATCATCACACAGACACAAAACAATTCGATTACATTTATACAAAGACTTTACAGTATCGGTATATTTATTTACAGTTATTTATGTATTATTTTTGTGAGGGTTTATTCACTAAGACAGAAGTTGTTTTAAAACAAATTTCTACGCGGTAGGTATCTTTATTTTATATAGCTATATTTACGAGCCTAAATCGTATGCAATCATAATAATATAATAATAATAATTACTTTACACATCGCACACATGGCCGTCTGATCCCAAACTAGGCAGAGCCTGTAGGTATATACTATAGTAACCAGACTACTGATAAACATTACAACTTATATATTTCTAAATAAATACATATTACAGATAAATTACACTCGGACACAGAACAGATGATCACGCTCATCACTCAATTATTTGTCCTGGGTAGGAATCGAACTCACGACCTCTGGCTCAGCAGTCAAGGTCACTAACCACTAGACCAACAGGCTAGTGAATGAAAGTAAATAATAAAGTACTAAGAAACATAAACATTAAGAAACAACAAAAGAGAAAAGATATACACGACTATACGTCAATGACGCAACGTTACACGTTGTAGTGTCTTGTAAAATTCCGCTACATTTTTCACTCACGAGCCTGTGTAATCGCAGTCTCTAGATATGGACTGCACAAGACGTATTCTGCTTCTACTATTGTTAAGAAGACGTTTGAAGAAAAAAGATAAGAAAAGGCTGGGTCCACATCTTTCAATTATGAAATGGTTATGGAGCTCATTTTAACAAAATCAATAATTTCTAACATCTCTTTTGCATCTAATCGCTAAGACAATGAAGCATCAACTGAGCGAGCACATAGTAGCCACGTGCCGATTCCGACGACTCCCGATGTGTCGTTCCACGCGACGTGCATTAGCACGTCACGTCAACGTGCCGCGCCGCGACTACGCATTGTTCCACGATTACGACATCGTGACGTGGTGTTGTGGACAGGCCCTTACGCATTTTCGTTACTTTAAATTTATTTAAGTTTGTTATTAAAAGAGTTTTTAATAAACATTGTAATGTATACTACGTATAGTCTACCTGGTTACTCTCAAGTACAACATGCAGCCTATACCAGTGTGTAGAAAAGTATGCAATTTGACAATATAATTATTTATGTAACAAAGCTTGAATACAAAATGTCATTTTGTTTTATTTTTTTTCTGTATTCATAATATTTTTTTATGAATACTTTAATTGACGACCACAACATTTAATCATAAAATAAACTACAGTTTAAGTAAGAAACAGTAAAATAACAGACTATGTTCAGATTACGTTGGCCGCGCGTCGAAAGCGCGTTGGGTGAGCGTTTCTCGGGCGTTGAATGCGCATTATCGTAGTTCAGTTCGAGTTCGGCATCATGTTATTGTTCACTTGAACAAAATGCATGTTCTTGTTGACGCTCGTCAACGCGCGTTAGTCAAACGCACGCTCAATGGCCGTCATTTGAACATGGCTTTATATTTAGGTTTTACGTATAAAATGTTAATTCTAAGGGTAAAGGTTAGATATTAAAAAGAAATATATTATTAAATATAATTAAAAAATACTCAATCAAAGGTATGCTACCTTCTAATAAACATAACAAATATATAAGTATCAAAGCTGAATTGTTAGTAAAACCTCCCGGTTTGCCAAGAAAATAAATCATAAATTTTGGATATTTCTTTTGTAAGTGGACTCTCACGGGATTCTTATAATTCATCACGTTACTCAACGTTCGTTTTACTAAAGTGATCAATTTATTAAAAAAAAACTTGGGTTATTTTGTAGAAATATGAGCTATTATTCTATACGTGGGTATTAGAAACCTTTTGTCGGTGGGTTTTTTTTTCGCTCAAAAAGTGTTATTGTGATCGACGCAAATTGAATCTTATGTATTTGTAGAGACACGGGAAGTAGTCATCTCGTCCCTCACTGCTTTCCACCGCACGTCGATGTTCACGTATTTGTGGCTAGTCAGGCTAGGAGGTAAAACCAACCGGTTACAATAATCACTGTTAATCACTCATTTACAAAGTATTAATGTCATTAGCTTTTTCTCGACCCAATAAACCGAAAATACAGACGGTCTGCAGAATACGTGGTGTTCAGATGTGATGCAAACCGATAATGGCTACACGCCACTTTTGCTCAGCAGAATGCCATAACGCCATCTACCTTTCGAAATGAAAGTCATTTCTCTCTCATATTGCCTGACGTTTCGACCAGGTTGCACTAGCCGTGGCCACAGCTTGACACAGCACAAGTGCAACCTGGTGGAAACATCAGGCAATTCTGAGGTATGTAATATGTAATGGCTAAGGCGTCGGACTTGCGATCAAGTGGTTGCGGGTTCGAACCGTGGGGTACACTATTGTCAGTGCACTATTGACGAGAACCCACTCCTAACACAAGCATTTAGCTTAGCTGGAGGGGTTAACAAGAATACTAGTAATGTGTGGCCCACGTTGCTAGTACTCTTAAAAAAATAAAATAACAAAAAAGTAAATTTAAGCTGTTTATGGCAATATTGTCCAGGGGAAAGATAAAATTGGAATGAATAACGCAACATCGGCCTAGCGTCGGCACGTACGATGTACTGCACTATTATTAATAATAGATAATATTTAAAAAAAAAAGCATCACTGAGTTCAGTGTGCGTTTTAGTGGGAAGTATATATGTATAATGTGGGTAGGCCAACTAAACGCATCGCTCCAATGAGACAGCGAGGTTTCGGAGTAAACAAAAATATCATCGATGTTTAAAATTTTTAGATTTTTGTTGATTTTTCAAAAACCACTCGACTGATTTCGATAAAATTTAAATAGGACCACCTGGGAAGTATACCCTTTGAAACAAAAAAGAATTTTCAAAATTGGTTCAGGCGTATTCAAATAATCGGTGAACATACATAAAAAAAAAATTGAATTGAGAACCTCCTCCTTTTTTGAATTCGGTTAAAAAGATATATACATAGAAACTGAAATACTAAGTGTTTGTGTCATAATTTGTTTAAATGTTAACAAATTCGTGCAATTACAAACACAGCGTAACTATCTCAATTAACCAATATTTGCCTTAAACTATGACCAATTTATCGCAATGTACAATATTAGTTTAGGCATTTACGAAATTTTGTATCCGAATCGCCTTTTGGTAATTTCCGTGTTTTATATAATTTAAACACTACTACCGAACTAAATTACAGGGTGTGAAAGTTAGTTTCAAAATGAATGGTCATTCAAAGTTGAACTTTATTTCTCAGATTTTACATTGAAATTTCGGTTGCGATTTTTAGTTTATCATTAGGGTTGACCCTCGTAAATCGTAACATAGGACAAAATGACATGTTTAAGTAAAACAAGTTGTTTTGAAATTTGAAACTATGTATAACACGTTTTAATATAGAAATGAGTACTGTTTCTGATATTTGTCTCGATGATTTTATAGCTGTCAGGGATCGTAAAGGGAGAGAGGAGGAATTTAATATCGAACATTACTCTAAGTTTTATTTGAGGGTTCAACCATGTGTGCCCAGTAATGTTCTCCCTTAGACCAATTTAATGAAAACTTCATTAGAAAATTTGAAAGTTATTTTGTTCACTTTAATAGTTACTGTTTATAGCCTGTGTGTATTCTACAATTATTATTTCTTGTCATTATCACTACATATTATAAAATGAAGTCCCCTACCAGTCTGTCTGCCTGTCTGTCTATCCGTTCATGATAAACTGAAAAACTACTGGACGTATTTTCATGCGGTTTTTACTTATAGACATATTGATTCATGAGAAAGGTGTGTTGATGATTATTGAAGATATCTCTGCTCCCCGTGCGAAGCCGGGGCGGGTTGCTAGTTTATTGATAAGATAAACTTTAAGAAGAACTGAAGGAGATATTGTACCTACAACAGATGTCTGCATGGAATTGGAGTGACCACGACCAGGTTGCACTGGTCGTGGTCACAGGCTGACTCCTTTGAATTAAGTATTTCATGGAACGCCAAAGTAAAGAAAAATGTTTTAAAATGTCTATTGCAGAAATATTTTATCTAATTTTAGCCACGGCTACTCTAAAACTGTTTCTGAAATGACGTCACAATTCAAAGAAACATAGTTTTAAGTACAGGTAGGTAGTATTCAGTTTATTTACCCAGTTAATTAGGCAATACGAAGTGCTTTGGCTCTAATTAATCCAAAGATATTTGTTCCCGTCAATCAGTCAGCAGTAATTTAGCGTTATCGTATATGAACATACAGACATAGTTTAGGTTATATTGTGTGTTTATTGTGTACACAAATAGTAATGAAGCCAATCATCTGGACATAAATATGAATGCATGTGTTTGGTCAATATGTAATCAATGTAATATTGGTATGCTGATGATATTGTCTCCCAAGGCATATATGGCAGTTCAGCGTCATAGAGTTGAAATAGAGATTTATCGGAATGAGATTTTCAAGGACAAGTAAAAGATAATCTAAATCTTCTGGTATTTCAGGAGCGAAAATCCTACACAGTCTTATGATTAGAACGGGAGGTAAAGAATTTTATCAGTATTTTTTTTATCTTATATGGGGCAAACGAGCAGACAGGTCACCTGATGGTAAATGACTACCGCCGCCCATGGGCACCTGTAACTCAAGAGTCACAAGTGCGTTGCCGCCACCGACCTCGTACAATAGAGGTCAGTGGTTGCCGCCCTTTAAAGTGGGAGTAGGGGAAGAGGGGGAAAGGGGGAAGAGTGGGAAGAGGGGAGGGGGGGATTAGATGTAAGGAGAGGGGAAAAGGGGGTAAGAGTGGGAAGAGGGGAGAGGGGATTAGAGGGGAGAAGAGGGGGAGAGGGGAAGGACGGGAAAAGGGGAGAGGGAGGCAATGAAATGATTGGTTTTCTCAATACTCAATACTCAATCTCTCTGTAAGGCCGTATATCGCCAATTCATTGTGATAAAGTTAAAATCAGTCGGTTATCCCCTACTAACATTGCCATTTAAATACTCATATTTTTGTTTAGTTTAGCCTAAGTTTAACTGTTTTTAGCTGTAATGGTATAATGGATTATTTGTTTGATAATTTAAGAAAAAATAGTAAAACGTACCGGTGACCATGTAATTAGTTATACAGAGAATTCAATGTGTACGAGTGTACACAGAGTATTTCAATTTAAAATATTAATTCATCAGCACTGCCCGCATCCAATATTATACTTTACTTTAGTAACGTATTTTAGAATTGGTGGATTGTGAGTGCGTGTAGTGGATTTATTCAGGATTTTGTTTTAAATTATGTACATACATTTATAAAATGTGATAATTAATATTTTTTTAAATAAAAGACAACTGTAAAGCAACGTGGATGGCACATTATTATTAAGTACCAGCTGCCGTTTTTGCAACATTTTTCATTAATGCACCGCTCCTATTAGTTGTAGCGTGATGTTATATAGCCTATGGATTTCCTTGATAAATGGTTTATTCTTTAATGGGTTATTCTATTCTAAAATATTTTTGAATTAGAACCAGTAGTTCTTGAAATTAGCGCGTTCAACCAAACAAATAAACACTTATAATATTAGTATTTCAGTAGGTGGGTTGTATTCGAACCTGCAGCTACTCGATCTCCGTATGACGCTTTAGCCATTATGTTACCGGCACTTTATATAATTATATTAAACTTAACTTCAGTTGACCTGAATGAGAAACGAACTTCCCACCTAAAAGTCATTTAGAATAGCTTCACGTTAATTTACTGATGAACAAAAATACTTCCTAATCAAATTAGCTGTGTTTTTTTTCCATCAGGATAAACTATTCATGATGACCAACTGTTTCGCCGCAGTTAGTACAACGAAAAGCGAAAACCGCTGGCCACAACTAGCACAAGCGCGAAACTTACACATATGTCTATCTTGACTTATCTAGGAGTACCCGATACCCTGCGGTCCGGCAGTCCATCAATTTTTAAAAGTATTCCGGTACACACGACTGCCCGTTTGGGATACGATGATATTATGTAATCAGACTGATGTACGTTGTAATGGCTGTACGCCTGTAAGGATTGTTTATAGCAAAATAGGTGTGGTTAAAGTCTCGTTTTGGTATATAACAGAATCATTATTAAAATTTCAGAAAAACATATTTGAATTTGCATATTTCTAACATATTTTGCCACTCTTATTATACATTTATGCATTATACTGAGACTACACTTTCACACACACAATAAAAAATATCCAATATTTTTTTATTGCTAAGGAAAAAAGAAGCAAACTGTGGAAAAACAAAAAAAAGGTTCTTAACTCTTTGTCTACACCTAGTTAAAATTTAGGTTAGCAAATATCTCGGATAGCTCGTAAAATTAGTATTGTTAAATATGTTCACGATTCTCAAATTAAGAGCCTCCCTGTTTTGATGTGGGTTAAAAATACATACATAATATATGTCCAAATTTACCGATATTACTTCCGAAAATACAATTTAGGTCAACTTCAATACACACATTTACTCTAACCCAAACCCTACACATGTACTTCTAACCCAAATAAGTTAATTTCAAAACAAATAATGGCTCATCTATGGTATTTCTACAAAAGATAAAACTCTTTTATATTCACCAGCACGCAAGCGGCTTAGGTTTTGCTAAAGCCGCGGTACTAAATTCGTTTTATAAATATGCGGTAGTAATATTTTGTATGTAACGATGTTGGCAAAAAACCTACATGAGGTTAAATGATCAACTACGGTCTTAATAACACTCGTGCACTGCCACATCTATATGAGCCCATGTGACTTACCTTTAAAGGTAACGATTATTTAACATTTAGCTGCCAAATAATTTATGAAACATTACATGAAAGATATAAACTTCTTTGTGTTCAAAATCTAATGATTAGACCTAAAACTTTAACGACGGCTATCAATATTTAATCAAAAAGGTGATAAATAAATCTATAGATATTTACTAATACTTTACATTTATGTATGTAATTATTTAGGCATGTAGGGTATGTTACAGATGGGGCATAGTAGATAGTAGAAACCTCTTCCATTCAAGAGAATTTTGAAATTAACCAGCCAACCATTAACTTGAGAAGTACCATTTCCTTACCTGCATAAAACGAGGCATAAAGTTGGAAAAGTTGGCAAACCGTGTGCCTGTTTTCCGACTTACCGGTAAAAAAAGAACCTTTCCTTCACGTTCTTAAAAACATGGTTTCCTCTTCAGAAATTACAGAAATAGGCACTAATTAATCTTCTTTATTCTTCAATAGATTTCTTTCAATCGATTTACACCGCCTTTTATTTTCTTGTAATTTTTGAGGTCGGATAGATCCGCCTTCCCATTTTCCTAAAGCAACAAAGCGCAATACTTATATGTGCGTCACTGAGAACATAGAGTAACGTCTATCACAATAATGTTATTCTTCAAAAACTACCGTAGGCATAATACGGGTGTCTTTTCATACAAGTTTGCTATTTCCAACCAATATTATACATATGTATGCATGTCGGGTGGTTCGGTTCCCTTCAATATGGTTGATCTGTACGATGGCTGGCGTGTGCGTCATGCTCGTGAACGGGTGCCGTTGGTCGGGGCTGGTCATCTCCGGACTGCTATTACTTAAATATGTATAGTAGTAATTAGCGCGTCTATTTATATTTTAGAATAATAGGTACGTTACATTGTCCTCACATTTCATTTACGCTTATAAGCAATGTAACCAGAAATTTGTAAAAAACATTTTGAAAAAGAGTGTCCTTGGAGCTTCTTGCCTGTTCTTCTCCATAGGATCTACGTATTGGAACAGGCAATTGGCTTCACGACTGACTTAGTCTGACTGACAATTCAAAATACCTATTATTGGTTTAATTGAAATAAATGGTTTTGATTTGATTTGATTGTAATTGGACTTTTGGCTTTAGATTCATAGGCCGGGCTTTGAAATTTGTAAAATATATCAGATTTTTAATTAATCGTACAACTCTTGGTTTGCATTTATTTCAAAATGGGAGAATACAAACGATACTTTCATTAACAAATTATACTTTTACAACTTATTTTCTACAACTATAAAGAATTATAAAACGAGCAAGCATAGGCACAAAAATGTCTTATAGTTCTTCTCAGCAGCTGAGTGAAATACAGGCACGATTTGTCAAGATAAGCGCACACCGATCCAGCGAATGATAAAAACTGTGTTACGCAACACGATTTCATCTGTAACGTCCCCACGTTACAGGAGTAAAAACATTTCACTTTTAACGTTAAATTGAAAGAAGAAAATACAATATATTTTACTAATATGTATAATAATGTATTAATTTTTTTATTTTGTTTTGTTCTGATTTAAGTACAAAAAGTATACCAAATCAAAAAAAAAGAAATAATCACCACCTCGTTTAAAAAAGTTTCATATAATGATTTTATAAATTATAAAATAGATGTCGAGGCCGTTTATCGGTGAAACAGTAATAAAACACAGCGATAAAATAAAACCTCTATCAAAAAGTCCGCTAGTCTATCAAAGTATGGACTATTTACCCAATGGAAATTCTAATTACTTTCCATTTATTCAATTCATCGTAGATGCGTAATTAAGAACCATCTGTAATTGCCGATACTCAATACCTTCGAGTCAGTAATAATTAAAGAAAAATAACTTTAACAATTTTCCGTTATCGAGGGGTCAAGGAGCGGAGTTCTGTGTCCTTTTTTACCTTTTTATTCACTTTTCCGTTTCATTTAATTTGCCTCGTCAGTGGATCGCCCTTTGGCTGTGTTATCCATTTGACTGGCTTGACACCTCTGTATTTAATTTATTATTTGACAGCGGATTAAGAACTTTGATGGAGGAGTGGTATTTTTTCAAATACATTTACCGGCTTGAAGATATGTTTATAAACGTATGTGTTAGCTGTAGCCAAACGTATACCTATTGAAGTAATATGAAAGAAGTGTGGGGTATACTGTATAGTATGTAATACACCTCCACCTACTAATTTAAGGATGTAAAGTAACTAAACGCGATATATAAATATTGCAGGGTAAATGCCAACCATCATCTAATCTACCCTTTATTTAGAGTATCAGATAATCACTCATCATCACAATTAGTGATGTGCCGCATATTCGTATCCGTACCCGCGGATATCTGAGGAAGAAAAAAGATCTGTATCCGTATCGTTTACTTTTTTGGCAGATGTTGAACGGATTTTTTACGTTATTAAATTTATTAGGTTTATACTAACATATTAAATATTTATGTCGTGAGTTACTAATATTATTGTCAGTCATAATGGACTAATTGACTATGTTTATAACGAGATCAAATCTTAGTGATATGTGTATTAAAATAATTATAAAAAAAACACGCGCAGTGCAAGTTAAAACATGTCGCGTTACAGTCCTCAACGTCAACTATCGTGTCAAAGTCAAGGGTATCGGCATCAACCGAGAAAAACACTTAAGGTCCGTATCCGTATTGGTATTCGCGGATTTATACACTGATAAACCGTATTCGTATACGTATCCGCGGATATATATTTTTAATGATCCGGCACATCACTAATCACAATCATCTTCATAAAAGACTTCAATACCCGGTTATTTTAACGTTATTATTACCATACGCAGAACTAACTCAGCAGTGGAGACCAAAATTACCTGTAACGATAAAATTAAATATTAATATTGAAGTACTTGTAGAAGGCACCACTGGCCACGTGTAAACGGAATTGGGTCGGCCGGGTTTACTGAAGTAGTACAGGAATTGGGTTATAAAGGTTGGCACACACTGTAGCCGTACACGTCAGGTCATGGCTTTCCGTATGTTACTTTTCAATATTTTGACGGGAACTTAATGAGATTCTAATATTTACTACTAGTCAAGGTTTTGTTACTTACTGATTTCACCTGTACCTATTTTAAATTGCAAAAGTGAAATAGGTAATTGTAAACTGTTCAATATTTAGCTTAGGGAATGGATCCTTTTTATTACGCAGGACGACCATTTTTGTTTGGACGTCTTCCCTTTTATTGTGTTAAAATTTACTAGTTAAAATTTTTGATACGAGTTTATCTGTGTAATGTTAAAAGTGTGTACTGAATGACAGAATCTTTTTTCTACTTTATTATAAAATTTTTGGCCTGGTGGGCCTGAGATGCGGGCTGAGATACAACAGCCTCAGCAGGTATTCGTGGCGGAATGGTAGAACAATCGTGGCCATTCGACTATATGGCAGGACACACCACAATCCTGGCGGAAAGATTCGTCCGCCTGCGCCCCGGACAGGCTACCTATCCTACGGGAATTGCTTCGGGGAGTAATAAAATATTTATTGTGTAATATATAACAAGAATACCTACCTATTTAAAAATAAATAGTTTCAATTTGTTATCATAATTGAAACAGTTTTACTCCAGTAAGAAAGAATTCCTTCTCATGCCTATGTTTACAAATAGTTCCGTGTTTTATTATTATGAGAACAGACATTGATTTATAATACTATAACGCTCAATGAATTAACACTGATATTTCTGAGAACGTCATATCACTTGTTATATTTTTTTCAACAATATCAATCCAAATCCAAATGTATAACGTACGTATCGAAAGCAAATATTATCTCCCCCATAAGTACATAAGAATAAGCAGTTGTAAGCTTTGAGTGAGAAAATATGATTACGCTCGAACAAATACACAGGTGATGGGTACAAGGAAAATGTATACAATTAACAAACAAGTTACAACAACAGATGTGATTATAGGTATTTATGCACGTACAATTATTTATACAGTATTTATACTAATTGTATGATACTTAGGCGGTACATAAGCATACCTACGCTCCACCGTACGGTAAGGGGTTATATATAGATGTTAAAATACATCTGGAATATTTAAGAGATTTTAAATAAATATTTTCTAGACTTTTTTTTTGTGCGTGTGGAAACCCCCGAAACTTGTGGAAACTCCGGTGGGGTGACGGCCCCATCGGAGTTTTCGATGGGGCGGTGTGCCGTAATCGAACCGACTATAACCACACGGTGTGCTGCGCCTAAAATAGGAGGGATGCGGGAACAGCTTTTATTAAGATATCCGCAGCGCTTTCTAGACCTAAACTAAACATAGCTACTGTGTGTTCCAAAAAACTGACAAACATATTTAAATGCATGTTATTTTGTAAGTAACATACATATTAAACATAGCCATTATTTCATGATAAAATCTAAAAAAATTGTGGAAGTCATCATAAAACGGTAAATTTTAACTTTCAATAACTTTTAAACAAGTTGACCTAGCGAAAAATCCTATAGGAACTTTTTTTGGAGATCATTCAATTACCTATATGATTATGTATTAAACGCAATAAAATTCCAAATAAAAAAAAGTCTTATTTAAATGAGTCTTATAAAAAAAGTTGTTTGTTTCGGCCTACCCTAATGAATATATATTCATCTAGGCAAATATATGCACTAACCGGGACCTGTGATATCGTAGTCCAATGCAATAACGCCGCGCCACGTAGATGACATACCGAATAAGTTAATATCCCTTCATTTTTCCGTGTATACGTATCCTCCAAGTAGAACTGCGATGAGGGCACACTGAAGCAATCACGTGGAGACACACCGACTAAAACCACGCCGAGTCAGTGCTCCTTCTTTGACCCGGTGATCAGGCGCCTGCGATTCCTAGCTTTCTTGTTATAAGCATTCTGATCACAGGACTTAATTTTCCAAGTGATCATTCATAGTTTTACTTAACCTTCAGCTGAATCACTGATAAATAATTACTTGGCAGTTATCTTAGGGTAATAATTTGCTGTAATAAGTAATGTGATATCGACCACTCACCCTCTGTTGTCGACCTTAATTATTGTAATAGAAAACGATAACTTCAAGAGAGTAGTGGATAAACCATGTAGGTTAAAAACAATAAAATAGTTTCTGTTGCTATTCATTGAATTTTATTAATTTTTGACTACTTCTGTAGTTGGAGTTTATAGTTCGAGCTTTACCTACTTACTGTACTTACCTATCAATCAATAAAAAAAGTAATCGTTGTGACCAAACATCCAATTAAAGAAACCACTAAAATCACGTCATGAACAATGATATATTATGACTCTTATGTATGTACATATAAAAAATTATCAGCAGAATTGATAACCCTTTTCTTTCAGAATTCGTTTAAAAATTTAGATTCATTCGGTCCACCTTTTTCACAAAGGCTACTATTAAAAAACTGCCTACTCTACTAACTTCTATCTATACGTATAATTTTAATGAAAAGTATACATTAAAATTAATCATTGTCCATTGTTGTCGATACACTTTGCTATTCTAATGGAAATTCATTGATGCCTCTGCTATAGAAATCTTCGGGCAGGAATTGATGAACTCGTTTTTACCGCATCCCCGGATTAGATTTTTAACTGGGTAAAAAGTTATCGAAATTCAGAGGAAAGGCTGGTTAGTATAGTGATTGTTGTAATTCTTCACAGTAATCTTTAGTAATTGTTGCGCTAGGTTTGGTCAGACAGGGGTGCTGTCTAGAAAACCTCCACGTGGTGCACCCTGGAAACGTTGGCGATGACGCTTCGTTTTCCTCCTCCGTTTTTGAGGAGGGCGTCATCGCCAACGGCTAATATTCTAGTAAGGAGAGGAGGCCATTTTCTTCGGCCACTCGGTCGAGGCTTGGTCCAACAGAGCGGGCGTATCTGCCGATACCTCTGTTGGCTCTTCGCTCTTCGGAGCTATGAGGATGAAAACCTCGGTAAAAAATCACGAAGGAGGGACCCTTCCTTGGGTCGGAGTTTCTCCGCTGTTCTCAGTGGAGAAGGAGGACGGGCTCGGCGTGCACTCACACTGCCACCGAGCAGGCATGGGAAGATTTAGTTTCCTTGCCACCGTCGGCATATCGTAATCCCGAAAGGAGTCGTGGTCATGTCTCGCGACTCCAATCGGAGACGAGGGTCTTGGCTTAGCCGCCCGGACTGCGAGGAAGGAAACCTCTCTAAAAAATCACCCCGAATCCCGTGTTCTGGTGCGTGACCAGGGGATGCATGGCTGATGGGTAGTTCAGTCGTAAGCGCACTCCCAGCCGGGGCACCTGCGGACCCCTCGGTTGGGCAAAAACCTTCGCTTGCCCGGGTATTGGGGGATCTCTGCCCGGGTCGACCTTCATTTCTCCCCCTCTCGTGGGATTAATATGGAAAATTGTAAAACATTTATAAATAAAAGTAACGAAGAAAAAAAGAAGGAGAAAAGTGTATTGATGGAGAAAAGTAAGAAGGCGGAGAGTAAGAAGACGGACGACACTTCGAACGATGAGGAGTTTCAAATCGAGACGCCTATCTCGGAGGAGCTCCCAGAAGTCAATTTGACTTTTGGGAGCAGAAGAGTTTCGGAACGTCTACGTTCCAAGGCCGGACTATCCACAGGAGAAGATAACCGAAGTTCTGAGGCTGTGGATATGGAGGTTGAGCTCCGAGACCTCGAGAGCCGAAAACGAGGTCACTCATCGGACGAGGACTATGAACCGTCCAGAGACATGCTCCCTCCCAAAGTAGCAAGTAACCAAAGAGGGCGGTCGAGGTCGCGTACGCCGATCCCTGCTCCAGCTGGTTCTGTATTTACAAGGTCGGCATCATATGCGCGAGCTCGCGTGGAGGGCGAAATTGTTGCGGAGGAGGAGATCGCGGATCTCCTTGTCAAGATCCGTGCACCGGTGGAAGGGGGTTCAGTCCCTCAAACACCGGTGACGTTGAGGGAGAGGACGAGTGCGGCGGTGGCTATCATTCAAAAAGTGGCTACCAAGTCCACAAACCTTAAGGGTTCCTTTGTTAGGGCCCTTAAGGACTCCTCCTCCACCATCTCTGGGGCCGTTGAGACCCTGATTGGGGACGTGGCGCGCCTCCAGGCTGCGAATGATCAGCTCACGGCGCGGGTTGCCGAGCTTGGCGCTCAATTCGCCGAATTTCAGGCGCAGGCGAATTGCCCTGAGCAGCCGAGCCCTGTTACCCAGCAACCTGCCCCCTGCCTTTATCCCGTTCCAGATGCCCAGCAACCTGACCTCCGTCCCACCCCCGTTCCGGATGCCCACTTGCGTCACATTATAGACGCAGTGTGGCGCATGATGGACGGGCGCCTTGCGGGCCTCGAGGCAAGGCTGCCTCCAGCCCCCATCGTTCGGCCGCCACTCGTAGCAGATAAGAAGAAGGCCGCGTCAGTTCCGACGCCACTTCCCGTTGCTGGTGGACGCGTCACTGTCTCATATGCAGTGGCGGCGTCGACACCGGCACCTGCAGCCGCTCTAAAGGCTGGGCGAACGGCTAACGCTGCGACGAAGGCGGCTGCACCGGGGACTGGGCGACCAGCTAAGGCCGCGACAAAGGCGGCGACGGGATTCCCTCCACTCCCCGCTCCAGCACCTAAAGGAGCAAATGCGTCTCATAGTCCTTCTGGTGCTGAGCCTGCACCTGGACCCTCCACGTCTGCCCCCTCAAACGAGGGTTGGCAGACATTTGAAGGAGGCAAAAGCCGCAGGAAGAGGAAAACGGCGAACAAAAAAGCCACCTCGTCACAGGCGCCGACAGGAGCGACGCAAACAAATAAGGCGGATAAGACTCGGCGGCTCCGGCCACCGAAAACGGCAGCCGTAGTTGTAACAGTGCTGCCGGAGGCGGAAAAAAGCGGTCATTCCTACGCTGCCGTCTTCAAAAAGGCTCGAGACCACCTTTCCTCCAAATTCGGGAGCGTAGGTGCTCGACTACGCCTCGCCCAGACGGGGGCTCGAGTTCTCGAGTTCCCCGGGGCTGAGGGTGCGAAGACGGCAGACATCTTCGCAGAGAAGCTGCGGGGAATCTTTGCAGCGACGGATGGGATACGGATCGCCAGGCCCACAAAGTGCGCCGAGCTGCGCATATCGGGCCTGGACGATTCCGTAACGGTCGACGACGTCCGGGGGGCAATCCAGCAGAAGACGGGTTGCACTTCGGAAAACATTAGGATCGGCACCATCCGCCCCGGACAAGGAGGACTTGGCACGGTGTGGGTCAGCTGTCCTGTGGCAGCCGCTAAGATGTTAGGCGATGCCGGGAGGATCCTCGTCGGTTTTGTGAACGCCAGAGTTACTATTCTGGTGGCAAGACCGATGAGGTGCTTCAAATGTTTGGCGTCAGGACACACCCGCATCAAGTGCGTAAGTTGTTTTGACTGCAGCGAACTTTGTTTCCGCTGCGGTCGACCGGGGCATAAGGCGGCGGAATGCTCCGCCGCCCCTCACTGCCCAGCGTGTGCGGCGGGTAATTTGCCCGCTAATCACCAGATGGGGCATGGGAGCTGCAAGCCTCCCCGCGCTTCTCAGACAACATCGGAGGCTAGCCAGTCGACCCAGGCTGCCTCCGACGTCATTCCTGCGTCGTTATCGTCGCCCATGGAGGGGGTTGTAGAGACGGTTCATTAATGGACCAAGTCTCCAACCTCCTTGTCCAGACGAACCTGAACCACTCTGCCGGTGCGCAGGACCTTTTCCTGCAAACCATGGCGGAGTGGTCGATAGGTGTGGCCGTAGCCGCGGAGCCCTATTACGTTCCTCCCCGTCCTAATTGGATGGGTGACCGGGACGGCTCCGTGGCAGTCATCGGCTCCACGGCGGCTCATTCCCCACCCTTGTCGCTGAGAGACAAGGGTACTGGATATGTTGCTGCCGAGTGGGGGGGGATCACCATATACGGTGTCTACTTCTCCCCCAACCGGAGTCTGAGCGATTTCGAGGTTTTCCTCAATAATTTGGAGACCTCGATGCGGCGACTAGCGTCTGGGCACGTCCTAGTGCTGGGGGACTTCAACGCAAAGTCCGTTGCGTGGGGTTCCCCCAGGACGGACGCACGGGGCGATGCCGTGGAGGAGTGGGCGGCATCGGTGGGCCTCTGTCTCCTAAACAGAGGCTCCACCAACACGTGCGTGCGACAGCAGGGGGGGTCGATAGTGGACCTTTCGTTCGCTACCCCTGCTCTCGCCGCACGAGTAAGGAACTGGCGTGTCCTGGAAGAGGTTGAGACGCTCTCGGATCACCTCTATATCCGATTCGAGCTCTCCCGGATCCAGGACCCCAGAAGGGGTCACACGGCGCGGCGTTCTTCCCGCTTCCCGCGGTGGGCTGTTACAAAAGTGGATAGGGACCTACTGGAGGAGGCAGCCATTATTTACGCTTGGCTGTCTCCGCGGCCTCAGACTGAGGAGGCAGACATGGGGGCGGGCCGCTTTCGCGATGCGATTACGCAGATTTGCGATGCGGCCATGCCCCGCATCCGAGGTCGTCGGCCTCCAAGGAAGGAGGTCTACTGGTGGTCCCAGGAGTTGGCGGACCTCCGTGCGGCCTGTACTCGTGCCCGGAGGTCCTACACTCGCAGCCGGCGGCGTCGCCGCGAAGAGGGGGAGGAGGACCAGCTTCATGAGGAGTACCGAGAGGCGCGGAAAACTCTGAAGCTGGCCATTAGCCGCGCCAAAGAGGATAAAAGAAAGGAGATGCTGGAGGGTCTCAATGGTGACCCCTGGGGACGCCCATATCGCGCGGCGCAACAAAAGCTCCGCGCGTCGGGCCCCCCCCTTACGGAGACTCTCCAGCCCAGCTTCCTGCGGGAAGTGGTTGAGGGCCTTTTCCCGCAACGGGTGGAGCACGTACCCCCGTCGATGGCCCCCTTGGCCGGAGACGACGGGGAGAACGAGGAGGATGGTGTTCCGCCCGTCACGGAGGCGGAGGTAGGGGCGGTTGTTCTACGGATCCGTTCCAAGAACACCGCCCCCGGGCCAGACGGGATCCCTGCCCGAGTGTTGGCCCTCGCCCTCGACCACATGTCCGACCGCCTCAGGGAGGTGTTCGACGCTTGCTTGGCGTCCGGGCGCTTCCCTGACTGCTGGAAGAGCGGGAAGCTGGTCCTTTTAAGGAAGCCGGGACGGCCTACCGACTCGGTCGCGGCCTACAGGCCCATCGTGTTGCTGGACGAGGCGGGTAAATTGTTTGAGAGGGTCCTCTCTGCCCGCATCGTCCGGCACCTTGGCGAGGTCGGCCCCGATTTGTCGGACGCCCAATTCGGTTTTCGAGCGGGGCGTTCGACGGTCGGCGCTGTGTTGCGCCTGAGGGCCGTGACCGAAGAGGTAGTGAGCTGTGGCGGCGTGTTGTTGGCGGTGTCGTTGGACATCGCCAACGCATTCAATAGTCTGCCATTCAGCTGCATCAGGGAAGCACTCCACTATCACGGAGTGCCAGGGCACCTGAGGCGGCTAGTGGCAGACTATCTCGAGGAGCGTACCGTCATGTACGAGGACCGAGATGGAGTTTTGAGTCGTCGGCCCATGTCGTGCGGTGTTCCGCAGGGGTCTGTCCTTGGACCACTCCTGTGGAACATGGGGTACGACTGGGCCCTCCGAGGCGACTTCCCCCCCGGGCTCGGCGTAATTTGTTACGCCGATGACACGTTGGTCACAGCCCGGGGGGCGAACTTTCAGGAGGCGGCGCGCCTGGCCACCAGGGGAGTCTCTCTGGTGGTCGGGCGCATAGAGGCGCTGGGTTTGCGGGTGGCCCTGGATAAGACGGAGGCCCTATTATTTCATGGGCCCCGTCGTGGTCCACCCCCTGGCGCCTCTATTGAGGTCAACTCGGTCCTCGTACCGGTTCAGGCCCACATCAAGTATCTGGGCCTGATCCTTGACGGAAGGTGGCGCTTCGACGAGCACTTCCTGCAGCTTGCTCCAAAGCTGGTCGGCGCTGCGTCCGCCCTTGGGCGACTCTTGCCCAATTTGGGTGGACCCAGCGTCGCTACGAGACGGCTGTACACGGGGGTTGTCCGGTCAATGGCACTTTACGGTGCACCGGTGTGGGCGGAGGCTCTGACCGCCCAGAATAGGGTGCGCCTCTGGAGCCCTCAGAGGGTTATGGCGGTTAGAGCCATACGCGGCTACCGCACCGTGTCGACGGAGGCAGCGTGCGCGTTGGCCGGAACTCCCCCGTGGGATTTGGAGGCGGAAGTGCTCGCCGAAGTTTATCGGCGGACGACTGAGTTCCGGGCGGGAAGCGGCAGTCGGCCCCCGCCCGAAGAGGTACGCGAGTGGCGTGAGGCCGCTCGCCGAGCCACGATGGCTCGTTGGTCGTCCCGGCTGGAGGCTCCACGTGCTGGCTTTGCCGCCGTGGAGGCGCTCCGGCCGGTCATCGTCGAGTGGGCAGGGCGGCAGCACGGGACCCTTTCCTTCCGACTTACGCAGGTTCTTTCCGGGCACGGCTGCTTCGGGAAGTACCTGCACTCGGTCGCTAGGAGGGAATTGAGTCCCGCCTGTCACCACTGCGACTGCAGTGAGGACTCGGCTCAGCACACGCTGGCGGTTTGCCCCAGTTGGGCGGCGCAGCGTCGGGCCCTCACTGCAGTCATCGGAGTGGATCTGTCGCTACCGGCTGTCATACGCTCCATGGCCGGTAGCGACAGGAATTTTACCGCGGTCGCTACCTTCTGTGAGGAAGTCATCTCGCAGAAGGAGGCGGCGGAAAGGGTCCGGGAGGACGACCTCCACTCGGACTTAATTCGCCGCCGGCGAACCGGGCGGCGGAGGCGCGCTTACCAGCGCCTCATGCCGCCCTGAGTGTGGCCGCGGGTGGACGGGACGGGTTTTTCCCCTCCACCCGCTATAGTGGCCCCCCGCGAGGAGGCGGCGTCCGCGTGTGCCTGGACGTCGCCTAATTGAGAGGTTCTTCACCCGAAGGTGGTGCCCGCGCTTTTGCGGGCAGGCGCTAGGGGGGGTCCGGATGTCTTAATAAAAGCTGTTCCCGGATCCCTCCTACTTAAGGCGCAGTATGGCACACCGTGTGGTTTTAGTCGGTTCGATTCCGACACACCGCCCCACCGAAAACCCCGGTGGGGTGACGGCCCGAGGGGGTTTCCACACGCACAAAAAAAAAAAAAAAAAAGGTTTGGTCAGACAAGCTGTAATGCTGGCACCGTCCACGATATACTCAAAAGTAGCTTTTCTGTGTCAATTTGTCTTTGCGACTGACAGACATCCTTCTGAATTCACTCATCATCAAAAATGACTCTGAATCCCATCATTACACAAGAGCTTTTAATAAAGAAATCTTACAACTTTTTATATTATAAAATGAATATTATTTTGGATTTCATTCGGATCGATGTCCAAACTCCGGTTACTTCATTAAAATTCTGTACTTTTTTATTGGTAATGACATGATACATATATGGTTGCATATCACTTTAAATATCGACCTCTAAGCATCTGTCTATCTATAGTGTTACTAAATCCAGTAAATAAAGAATAAGATTTAATTACCCTATGCATTTTTTTTTTTAATTATTAAGGGTGACAACAGTCAATTACAAACTCATGTACACATAAGATAGTTACCAGATTATGACCAATTACAGTTATCCACTAATACAAACTTATAAATGGTGCAAAGAACATACTTCCGTTAATAATTAATTATTGCAAATTTTAAAGTATTTCATTACAAATTAAATTGTTTGCAGAACTTATACAAATAATACAACAACAATTTAGAACTACCGCGTAAACATGTGTTATCTATCATTATGAGCGTGCATTGAGCGCTCGGTCAGAACCGATTTGTAGGTTGCATATTGGTAAATAACTGTTAGGTATAGACATCGAAAAAAAAAGAAAAAAAATATTTGTTTAATTTTTTCTCTCCAATGCAATATTAAGATATAGAGTATAGTTATTCTATGGTATACTTACTCGTATATTTTTGTAATTTTTGTTACTAAGAGACCTCACACTATTGTTTACGAATACGGGTCTTAGTTTAGTACAGGACTTCGTGTATGCTTAAGTATAGGGTATAGTGAATACAACTTTCAATCAAATGATCAAATGCCGTCTTGAGGGCTAAGATCATTAAAGCATTTAGTAAAGACTATTATTATGAAAGTACTCACAGTAAAGATAAATGACTTCAAAGTTGGTAATTACATGGTAACTTATAACCTAAAATAAACAGAGGTAATACCTTATTAACAACATAACAATTCTCTTAACTGGGGCAAATTATAATTAGTTGTTATTATGACGATTATATAATAGGTAGATTACGTATAACTTAGTGGTAAATTTTATATAGATAATCCAAAATGGTTCTGCCATGGTCTTAACAAGCATTGAAATTAGATACACAAAGAACCGATTTGTTTGAAGACTATATGATAAAATTAATATGTTATTCGTTGCCATGTGGGAATTGATTTCATTCACTAGGCGTACTGGCAACGAAGAGCGAGAGCTGACTACTAACAGCTATTACGGAAGGTAGCCTACAACACGTAACCAACTGGACTATAGATTTATTAAGATTTATTTTTTTCGTATATCGTCCGGTTGTTAGAGCAATTCACTCGCTTCGGTTGACCTATCAGCTTTGTGTAAACTTCTTCATTTTGCATAACCGAAAATAAAATCATTTGAAAAAGTCAGAAGAAAACAAAATACCGGCCAAGTGCGAGTCGGACTCGCGCACCGAGGGTTCCGTAAAATATTTTTATTATATGATGTAACTAAAAATTTACGGTTTCCGCAATTTTTCCTTTATCTGTGCTATAAGACGTTGCTTTGTACCAAATTTCAAGATTCTAGGTGGACTGGGAGTACTCTTTAGGTTTTGATTCCCTTGAGTTTGAAAATATGCGGCTTAAATTGCTGTTTCTTTTGATTGCTTTGGCTTAGAAGTTTGATTTTTTACAGCTCTAAGGGCCAGTAGACCTAAGTATTTGATATACATTTCAACTTCAAACCTCCACGCGTTCCTGAGAAAAAGGTTCTTGACAGACAGACAGACGTTCGGACGGACAGACAACAAAGTGATCCTATAAGGGTTCCGTTTTTTCCTTTCGAGATACGGAACCCTAAAAAGGATAAGTGCCTTAGACACTTAATTAATGTATTATAATAATTAATATTTCATTCATCCCGGTAATCGTAAGTCTAATTAACTCAATAAAATGTTAATGTAAAGGTTGACTTTCTGAACGATCTTAGTAAACTAACTCAGCTTTATAATAAAAATATTCAACATGGATTCACTTAGAAGCTTGAAGTATTTACTGCTGCAAGGAACCATGGACCTGCTGCATCTAATACTTATTTTAAGTTAACGTTCCTCGTTCGTAAGAAAATGGTCTTGACTGACAGATTAGACGAGGAGATCCTATAATGGTTGAGGTCCTATCATATTTATCTGTTGAAAATTATTATTGTAAGCTTCTTTTACCTACGTATTATAAGTAAAATAAAAACAGAATATTTCTATACCTAATTGATTACTCAAGAGCTTAAAAGCTTAGACGAAGATTAACCTATCTCGGAATTTTATTAAAAACACTCCGTTCTAATATTGGTCCAATCTGATAAAGATTAGAAAAAAAAAACTGTGCCTTAAAAAATATTCAAATCCGACCGACGAAAAGAGACTTACTTGTACTCACTGTAGTTTTCCTGGTCATGAGCGGTATTTTACTTTTTAATGCCAATCAAGCATATAGAAAGAAAGAAAATCCGTTTATTTTGGTGCTAAGATACAAGTTATACCAATTAACATACCTACGAGTATATCTAAAAAAAAATTAAACAGAAATCGGAATCGAAAATACAATAAGTACGTACATCAATAGAAACAGTGGAGGAACAATAAAGTATCAAGCACATAACCACCAGCGCCATCAGAGGTAACTCTTGGAAAGGTACTCATGAGTTAACCTTGCAAGCATTGTCACTGTTGAAGAAATCACAATAAAAGTTGTGTGGTTTTATGAGTTTTTTTCCTGGAGAAGGGTTTATACTTCGAATAAGGACAGAGACGTAGGCCAAAAGGTTGCTCACGAGTCACCCGTACAAGCATTGTGGCAACACCTCCTTCAGAATCCAATCCCCTGAATCCCCAAGAAAGTTAAGTGCTCTATTTTTTATTTCTTGGAGAAGGTTTTATGCTCTTAGGACCGGGCAGATCCGTATGCAACTTACATTATATATATTGCACAACCATTTAAGTCTGAAATTTGAAGTGAATGAAACGAACATATTTTCAAATAAAATACATTCTGGTATGGATATAAAAATGGTTCCAGAATTGGGTCGAGTCGTTATCATGCAAGCGGCATTCTTTCCTACAAAGAAAACACATTTGAAATATGGGCGCCATATTTTAAAGATTAATAATAACACCACGTTCTTTGTTAGGGACATATAATTCAGAGATGAATACATGCAAAATGACCGAGTTTCAAACATCTTTATGCATTGTGTAATGTCAATTTAGTTCACGGACAAATAGTTCAAGTAAAAAGAGTGTATAAAATCAATATTAAATACAGTAGCAGACAGTCAGTTCAAATCAGTTTCTCTTTGTTAATCATCAAAACGATACGTTCCTGTACTCGTAGTTAATATGACGTCATACCCAGTTATCGTGAAATCCGCTACTTTTAATGTTCGCTTTTTCTATGAAAATGTCAATATTTCTGCACTGCAACTTGGAAATAGTAAGGATATAAATTTTAGCACTGAATTTCCTGAAAACTGTAACATTATTTATTTTAACCGCAGGCAACCCTACTGCTGCTTAATATGCTACCCAGCAAGTACAGGTAACAGTTCCTGCAGTGACTAGCATCTACTATGGATTTCCGTTTTCCTTTAGGCAAAGTATTATTTGCACTATAATAAATGATCTTTTCTAATTATGAGATACTAATAATAATACTAATTACTTTCTCCATCTTAATTAATGTTCTTTTACTTCCGGACAAATAGCTAAACAAAAAGTTATCTATGTTGCTAGGTATCTAACTAACAGAAAAGGCAGTCTTTCAAATAAAATTACTTCAGAAAATTATACTGAGTTATTTTACGAACAACGTTGAAAACGATACCTTCAGGAACTTAAAACTATAAGAAATGTAAATTAAAAAAACTATCTTTGATGTTTTAGTCTCCATTTCAGATAAAAATCTGTGAACTTTATAACGCAAAATACACTCTTCAATTTTAGTTGCAGGTCACCTTTGATGTCATTGCCGCAATATAATTGTCGCTTTCAAACATTCATTAGTCAGTCTATTTAAACAAGCAAACATCATTCAGTGTGTTATTGCATTGAAAGCTTCAGTCAAAACATTGTTTTAACTTCAACAAACAACAATACGATCGTTTTAAATATGGATATTTCATTCGCTGAGAGAATAAGTAAACTTTTAATACCTTGGAACAACTACGTTCATTCCAAAATTAGCGTGAATGCTAAGGTAAGAATGAACAATAAATATATATATCCTATCATATCCTATCCAATCCATTATTACCGTCAACCGTTTCCTTTGTCTTTCATTACTAAAAATAGGAGAAATATGTAGCAGTGTGACAGTGATTAGTAATATTTGTGAGTTTCCATATTTTTGTCCTTTTAAGTTAATATAGCATTCCATTTAGAAGTTTCAAATAGACCAAAACATATTTTGGTTCTGTTTGGACGTTCGCCAACGTTAACAATACATTATTTGAAGCCAGAAACTATCACAATCGATTTTGCTTTACATAGGTTCTGTTTAAACATTTCAAGGTGGAGATCTCAATATATTCCATCTTTCAATACACAATATAACATTGACAGCGAACCTTTGAGTAACACAACACCTATTCACAAACTATTGCTCAAAGGTACAACCTAAATGTTGGTAGATATTTTACCACCGCGACTAACTTTGGCCCATATTGGCCGTAATTTACCCGAGGGCCAGTGTCAGTTTTTAACCGAGCTATTTTAAGCTATTTTATTTGCTTTTATATGTAATAACGTCATAACTGCATCAGTGAATGCTGCAGTTTAAACCGCTCAACCGCTTCCATAGTAGAAACAACCAGGAAGATAGTATGGCAGTAGATTGTGCTTATAGGAAAGAGTACTGAATTATTAAATAAACACTACTAAAAATTGTTTACTGCAACAACTACAGTGGACAGAAGCACCATCTACTGAAGTGAACAAAATAATTTCAAGTATATATTCAATTACAAGAGCTTAGGCAAACAAACAAATGTGTGTGAACAACCTAGAGCTCATATAGAAGTGTTAGTGATTAAATCAGTTCATTTACACAAAGTGTCACAAGCGTGCTAGCTAAAATAGTGTCAAAATGAAAGTCAGCATCTACACTGTTTTCGTACAAAATTAAATTCCATGAGAAAACACTTTCGCAAGAAACAAACAAGTTTGCCAAAATATTTGTGGGTAACGAAGCCAGTTTTTCTTTCCTCGGTGTGTTTATCCTGACAAATGGGTGTTGCATTATTGCGGCCTACTCGGGAACAGAACTTAAGACCAGGCGTAATGTATTTCGCAGGTTTTTGTTTTCTTTTGTCTCGCGCATACTCAGGACAGTTGGGATTAACGCCTTTGGTCCTTTTTAAATGTGTTCCTGAGGTTCTAAGTAAATATAGGTGTTTATTTTTTATTTATTTAAACTATAGTCAAGTATCGATCATAAGAAATATTCTAGCTTGAGTGGAGTTCTATATGTGGAAAGGGTTGGTGAACTAGAGTATTGGGGGGAAAATGCCGTTTGTTTTTGCGAACGTTCACTTTCGTTTCTTCTCATCTTTATTAACACCTATTTCTTGCCTCTTCTCTAACGCCTTACTAAGAAGGAAATTTGATTTATTACATTTCCAAATCTCCAAATTTAATTATGATTAAGTTTATTGTGGGTTACTTACTAACTTGTCATGCTTGTAATTACTATGGATCTTGGCGTATGCCTCCTGAAAGAATTTAGTGAAAGTATGGGTGGGAATAATCCCTTTCATGTACAACTTTTGTCCTTTGTATTAATACCTATACTAATAAAATACATATTCTGCATAAGGTATCCTACTAATATAGTACTTTATATTTTCAAGGAACAAGCAAAAACACATAAATAACCTAACCGTTTTTCCCGTTTGCAAGTAAAACTTTGCCCTTGTATTTTATCCTAACAATTCTTTTATAACGGAAATCTTGATAAATACTCTCGAGAAGTCTCATAGAATATCCTATCTCCCTATTCTAGTATTTCCATTTCGTAAATTAAATTACGAGGATTGAAAGAATGCACTCTGGTCTACGTTTGCTTGACAGCCATTATTCTTCTAACGAAATCTTTGTACATTAAAAAGATAAACACTATATTCTTCTTAACACTTTTACGAGAACTTAGCATAATACAATGCATTTTATTTTCATAGAATACAAGGAGTATCGAAAAGTATACATCTTCAGAAATAAAATTTTGTATATTTATATTCTAGAAATACGCTTGAGAATTGAGTGAATATATCGAAGCCATGATGTAATTTATGGAAGAAATATCTATTACAAAATATGTATATCTTTCGGTATAGATGTTCAGTAACTGAATAGAACGAATAGAAAATACATTCGGTTTTTGATTTGATTTTATAGATTTTTGAAATGTATAGTTTAAATAAATTGGATTTAAAGTACTCCTTGTACATTAGATCCATAAAAATTTAGAAATATATTTAATACAGTGATCCTGCCGGATTGACCATTCTAAGGTCAGTCGCAAAAGTAAACAAAAAAGTAATCAAATTGTAAACTAGATCATAGATTTTACGATACGTAAGTATTTTTGATTACTTGATACTTTGATTTCCAAACTAGTGATCGGATAACGCCTCGTAAATTTTAGGACATTACCACGATTTTTGGTTAAAAACATTAGTATTTGAAAATATAATTATTTAATAATATTATTTATTTAATAAAAATATATAATTAGTTAATAGGTATTACATACCTTTAAATGGCCTGACGTTTCGACTAGGGTACACTGGCCGCGGTCACAGGTTGACTGGCTCAGAGTAGTGCACGCTCTCCGTCGTCGAGTCCGTTAAGTAAAAGTTTCTTCGTCTACCCGCACAGTTTCGCTATATTTAATATTTTCGTTTCGTTTCGTTTACCATCAAATACCATACTACACTAATAGTGTGTATATTCTATAAGTAGACCGATGTGTCCCTATTCTGGTGTTCATCCGACTACTTATAAAAGCGAGGTGACCTGTTGTTTATCATTGTATTCCACGCTGTAGATAATTTAAAATCATCTTCCCGATTTAAAAGTTAAGATTAGTATTTGCCCCAAAAAATATTTTACACGAGTACATGGCTTCAAGTGAATTATACTGCAATAATAAAATAGTATTACAAACAAAACTGCTAAGTTGTTTACAGCTTTGACATCACAAATATTTGAGGCATATAATTGTAAACAGAACAGTTTTTCTATCTAATCTATTTTGTCTCAGAGGGTTACAGTTGAGTGACAGCGGCTGACATAATCCGTTTATCGTGACCCGTGGTGCTCCCTATTGTCCACTGGGCCCAAACCCGACTCTACTACAAATTGATTCAATACACATCGATTGCTTATACTCAAAACAGATTATATAAAATAAATTTCTATAGTGTATCCACATAAAACTTAATAATAAAAAAATTAAATACGAGGACTTTCACCTGCGGCATTGCTAGCCAGGATATTAGAAATTTCATTCCAATCCATACAGGTTTTTCAGTGTAAAAAAGAAACAAACAAACAAATTTGCAGAAACACACACCTGTATTTTTTCATGAAAGCGGTTAAGTTACATTACTTGGAATATATATCCTCTCAATAAAACTAACTCATGATATTAAATTCTATATTTTTGATTACCAACGCTTACATTTAATACATTCCTATTCATTTCATAACACAAAAAGTGACTTGGCTGTACAGCTGCCGCACGCTCTGATTACGTATTCAAATTACGTCTAATATAATAATATAATTTATTATTAATAATATAATATGACATGTCTATAACTTTTATGACAATACATATACAATATCGTGTACTGCCAGTAGAGTGACCACAAAGTAATTATACTGGGGAAATTAAATTCCGTCATGTACTGCGTGTTTTGTCCGAATTAAAATACGGGGCACGTAATAAGTGTACGCACCCCATGTCTCTGGGGGTGCATTAATAATGGTAAACGTGCATTCCACCGAATTATGTGAGGTGCAATTTGTGGTCGCCAGTAATGAGCTCGTTGGTGAAGCCAGTTTTTTGGCTAGATTTGTTTTTGAAGTGTATTCTTTAAATGTGATTTGAGATTTGTATTGTTTTGTACAAGCATTGTTGACTGTAATTAGAGTAGTTATATAACATCTAAGATTGCTTATGGCATATCTTATTGCACACTACCCTTGCGAAGGGTTTCAGAGTGCAAAGGGGAGGTCTACGAGATTAATTAATTTTCATAGAACTAATACATTAATTTTAAATCGATCTTAATATTTTATATTTTTATATATATTATGGTAACCATAACGTCAAATGGTATTAAACAAGATAACGTCGGATTAGAATTATATGTACGGCAAAAGTATTGTTTCAGATCAATTAGGATTTTGATATAAACTATGAAAATCACATAACAGTAACTGCCAAGTTGTTCGTACCTCTATTCGCACTTAAATCATCGTTCCCCACTTATTCCTACCCTTTTAGAACTCCACTATTCATTAATATTTATCAATCGACCGATTGCGTTACCGGTGTAACCAGTCAAAATAATATCTATTAACTTATTTTTATTAAATAATGAACTGTGTATGTATGTATCGTCTCATAGAATATCCTGTTTGTCTATTCTAGTTTGTCCCTATTTTTAATAAAATAAATAAGAGTTTTCTATTGTGGCGACAACAATTTTAAAAATGGAAAACTTAAAATATATAAATCTCACACAAGAAATTCAACTCAAGAATTTTGACAGATTTATGTAAAAGTAAGTGCACAACTTGAATGGTATTTGACGACCTCTGTAGCACGGCGGTAGTGCATTAAACTGCTACGCCAGGGATCGAGGGTTCGATTCCTGTTTAGTGCATGTTTTGTATGCATGAATTATGTCGACTTGCATTGGTACTGGTGTTTCTATGTATAATATGTAAATATTTACAAAAGAGGTATTAACGTAAGTTTATCCGTATCTAGAATCCATAGAAAAGGCTATGCATAGTTTCGGTCTAGATTTTATTAACATAAAGCTGCAGTTTCCCGCACGGTAATTCTCAAGTCAAAAATCAATAAAAGCACAACTGTTTTCACATGATGCAATGACACATGCTCATGCGTCAGTCTGCCACGGGCTTTTAGAATGAAAGTACGCTACTCGGAGGTGCCCAGATTAGAAACTTTGCATTCTATTCATTGGAAGCTGCGCTTTGTTGTCGTAAACGCATAAAGTAATTTCCCCTAATGGATACGCCCTTCAATAACTTACCTTAACATGTCAATTATAATAAAGTTGCCAGTAAAAGATGGCAGACAGCCATAGCACCTCACTTTTGCGGGTAGTGGTCATGTATAAAATACATGATTGTTTTAACTTGTAGCGGGATGTTGGCACGCGATCAGAATATCACTTTATTCATTTACAGTGAAACGTAATATTTATTAATATTAAAATAAATTTGTACTATTAATCAGTTTGTAGTCATGCGGGTTATATATTTTAACCACGGCCATTTTTACAAGATTGTTAGTCAAAAATCGCAGCCTAAAATAAATAAAAATATATAAATATGTCGTTTCATTTCCATTTATCTGTTGTACAGTAAAGTATATTATATTCAGCCTTGTATCATCTCTATATATCAAAGAGACAAACCAAGAGCCGATATAGTTATTAGAAGGACGTTATTTCTACAAAAGTGACTGTTCTCCAGATATATAATATATATCCACAAGTATGCGGTGTATAAATGGGAATAAAAATCGTCTATATCTGTTAACTAATATCACGATTGATTATTACAGTATAAATCAAAGCTCTGAAACCTTTTAGCTGATTGGATTATGCCATAAACGAGATCTTGGTTCTGCTTTAATACTGTAAGTGTAAGTCTGTAACGGGCGAAATGCTGGATCATGTGGAATCTTTTATTCGACATATCTGACGATTGCCATTTTGGAATTTGACCCTACTTCAGTGTAATAAATATTTAGAGGAGGAGGAGCAGAAATGTTGTCTTATCATGACTTTTGAGAAAACTGCAGCTATCAGTTTCACCGTTTATATCTTTGAGTAAAGGAAGACACAGTAAAACTATAATATTCTTAATAACCTCCAGCGGTCGACAACAACCCGCAAGTTTTATTGTTGTTAAGATTTCTTAAGTTTTCTAATTTTTTGCGCAACTTTCTTAATTTTTTCTTTTATAAAACCTTCTGACAATAACAAACACAGAAAAAACAAGAATTAGCGAAATCGGTCTAGCCGTTCACGCACGTTGTCGTGGTCAAGGGAAATAGTGATTCATTTTTATATTATAGATTTTATATATATATAGATATATATTGTTATTGTATTACTGTGTTGTATTGGTAACTTTATAAAAGACATTAATTTTATATATTTATCAGTGAAATTGTAATAACAATCACAGAACTAAATAAATAAGAACAAATAGCGCTAAGAAGAGGAATTTAGGTTGACCTTCTTCTTTGTCTCTAGTTCTGGCAATTTTTATTAAAATCAACAAAAGGGTTTGTATAAATAACCAATTGTCTCATTGTTATCAAATTGTTCTTCCCAGGGCTAGTGATAAGCAACAAAGCTATCTTAAGCAAATAATTAGCTTTGTATCACAGGAGAGATGTGTTGTAAACATGTCCAGACAATTTTATTATCAGCTCTTTCAATTCTGAATAGATAAAACGTTGCGGGCAATGCACCGGCCGTGAGGCTGAAGTGCAGCACGTCTAACCGTTGGCACTGGGCCAACTACCAGAGCAGGCTCACAAATCGACGTCTGGTACTCTCACCCTTCTACCCAAACTACCTAACAGAACACACTCAAATCCGAACCGTAAATTCAACGTACAAGAATGAAATTTATTTGCACAGATTCTTGTTACAGAAAACATTTTGCATTCAAATGTGTCGCTGTGTTTCCAATATTCTATATCAATAAAGTGGAATGGTCTGTGCGAAATAAGCCCGATTTTACAGAATATCGTTGTATGATGACCGTGCAGGTGTCGCTGTGTACCAAAACATGTATCCTACACAAAAGGTTATTTGAGATTATTTGGTTAGGATCGTACACGTAAGTGTTTTGGCTAAATTGTTTTCGCTCCTCTAATAACAGTTTAGATTCAATGAAGATTAGTGTTGGGGGTAAAACATGTTAATATTGAAAAGTCGATTATGGGTAGCGCTGTGTTAAGCTATTACATGTAGAATTCATGAAGTCGGCTATAGTGTGGAGTTCCTTGAATTAAACGGAATAAAATTGTGTGAAGCCAAGACAGTGAAGATTTTATTCAGTGAAGCTTAAGTTCATTGGTGTGATGTTATGTAGTGATATGCATAAGAAGACATCGAATACTCCTCTCTTTAATTGTTTAGTGTACTACCCGCCTTGTTATGACATCTTGCCGCTCTCATTGTATGTCAGCGGCTTCGCTCGCGTAACAGTTCTTTTAATATTCCTCGGGCAGTTTTTTTCTGCATGAAAGGTACTCTATTTCCTTTTTTGTACTTCTGACAACGTGTATTCAGAATATCCTGACGATCATTTAAGTAGTTAATGCGTGAAAGTGTAACAAACAAACTAACTCACTTTCCCATTTATAATACTAGTACTGAAATCTATCCAGTATAAAAAGAAACCTTTATGGTATGCCAGATTATGATCTATCTCTGTGCCAAATTTAATTCCGATCCGTTCAGCCGTTTTTGCGTGAATGATTAACAAACATCCATCCATCCATCCTCAAAAACTTTTGTCTTTATAATATTATCAGGATTTGGGATTTAGGTTAATTTAAAAAACAGTCAAAATAACTTTTATACGTTAGCATCAACAGATATAACAAATATACAGCTAGTTACTTCAACAAAATATATTCATGGTGGACATGTTTTAATCTGGAAACAGCTAAACATGTAATTCTAATTTTAGATCTAGTAATTGGAAAAGCTATTTCACCTTTCATGGTTTAATTTTTGTACACTCTTTACACATTTTTTATATTTTTACCGGCTCTTCTCAAAATGTATTTTACTTCTGTTAACAATATAAAAACTATTATTAGAGTGACATGTTGAAACATTCCAGTATACAGTATTTGTAATATCCTAAACAAAAGTGCAGTGCTTTCAGTTTAGTTATTTGAGTTCACCAATGGCCGTCGTATCGATTTTTGTACGTGTGCGTGCTTTTTTTTTTTATTCTAACATCGAACAGTAGTTGTTCTCTAAACGCACTACTAAGCCTGAATCCGCTCAGTATTTATCTGCAAGAAGAAGGTACTAAAAGCATATACAGAACGTGTACACAAGCGAAACCAAAGACTTCTAATTCTTTCCTTTTACTTATTTGTATAGAAGAGTATTTCCTTTTTGACTGTAGTCATATGCAGGTCGTGATGAAGTTGTTCATTTGTGACGAACCAGGGGGCACCGGTTATCGTCCTCAAGATTTTGTTTTGGTATCTTTGCATGATTTCGATATAAGATATTGTTGGAATGGGAGGCTGTCCCCCAGAGCTGTATTCCATAAGTCCAGATCGGATTAAGAATCGTTTTGTAGAGTAGAAGCTTGCTACTTAGCGACAGTTGTGACCGGCCACCCATTAACCAATACAGCTTACGTAGTTGTAATCCTAATTGTTTACTTTTTGTGAAAATATGTTTTTGCCAGGTGAGTCGCTTATCAAGGTGTAATCCTAAATACCTGACATGGTCTGATTGTGGGACTTCTAAGTTATTGAGTTTGACGGGTGGACATGTGCCTCTTCTTAGAGTAAAGTAGGTAACATTTATAGATTTTGTTTCGTTAGCCTTGATTCTCCACTTTTTTAACCAAATGGAAATATCATTAAGTCCACACTGTAATAGTTTCGCCGCCTTAACTGGGTCTGAGTGGGCTGCAAAGATCGCGGTGTCGTCAGCAAAAGTACCGGTGGTGATACTCTCTGAAGTTGGTAGGTCAGATGTGTAGATAAGGTACAACGTCGGGCCCAGCACGCTGCGTTGTGGTACTCCTGCTTTAATAGGGCAGAGACTTGAGAGCGCTTCGCCGCTTTGGACTAGGAAGTGTCTGCTTTCCAAAAAAGATTTTAGGATTTTGTACATGTAGGTAGGGAGTAGATATTTTATTTTAAATAACAGGCCTTCATGCCATACCCTATCAAAGGCTTGTGATATGTCTAAAAAACACTTGCACAGTACTTTTTAGTTTCAAAGGCTTTGTCAATTTCGCTTATTAGCCTGTGGACCTGTTCGATGGTGGCGTGCTTACGACGAAATCCAAATTGGTGTTTGTGAATCAGTTTGCGCTGTTCTATCAATGGTGTCAGCCGGCGCGATATTAGAGATTCGTATATTTTCGCGGGTATGGGTAATAAGCTAATCAGCCTGTATGATTTTGGGTCCTCTGGTTGCTTGTTTGGTTTCAAAAGCATAATTATTTGGGCGACTTTCCATTGCGGTGGGATGAGTTGTTGTTTGGTGATGGCATTATAGATTGCTGTGAGTAGTGTTATCCGATAGTCTGGTAGTTCCTGTAAGACTTTGTTGGTAATTAGGTCATATCCAGGGGCTTTCTTGGAGTTTGTTTTTTTAATAATGTTTTCTACTTCACTTTTAGTAAAGTAGTCTGGTTCGATATCAACCTGGTCGGGGATATCAATAAATTCGAGAACTTCTTTTTGATGTTCGGGTGAACCCTCATATGGGTGGGGTTGAAAAATCCTTTTCCAGATGCTCCGAAAATGTAGCTGCTTTTTCTTGGTCACTAAGTGCCCAACTGAGATCTGGTTTTCTAAGTGGTGAACTTGTTACTATGGGTCTTTTAATTTTCTTAGTGGCTTTCCAAAGAGAGTAGTCTGTAGCTACTGTTGCATCAAGGCCCTCTGAGTATGCCTGGAAGGAAGCGTTCCTATCTTGTTCCAGAACTTGTTTTAACTCTCTTACTTTGTGGTTGAATATTTTTTTCGTATCGGGACATCTATTTTTTTGCCATAATTTTCTGGTCTCTCTTTTTTCTTTAATTAAGTCCAGTATGTTTGGGTTAGTTTTCTTATTGTGCAATGTACATTTTTTCAGGGTCTTTTTTACCTTAGATTCGATATTTATAATAATGGGTGAATAATCTGACGATAAATCCCAGCAGCTATTGCACGTTATACTACTTTTCGCGATTCCTTTGGTGACACAGAAGACAATGAGATCTGGTATTTTACTTCTGTCTGAAGGCCAGTATGTTAGCTGTCCTGTAGAGATAACATCCAAACTATTTGTTTGAATACATTTTAAAAGTTCGCGACCCCTAGGCATGATGAGCCTAGACCCCCAAAAAGTGTGTTTGGCATTGTAGTCGCCTGCGGCTATAAAGCGATGGCCTAGTGTATTGAAGTAGTCGCAATATTGACTTTTTTTAATTGAATGTCTTGGGGGGCAGTACAGAGCTGACACGGTGATGTAACTATTCCAATTGTACACTACTACGTTGGTTGCTTGGATGTAGTCCTTACAATATGACTGAGATTGGTGATGTTTGATATTAGCTTTTATGAGGATAGCTGACCCTCCATGTGCTTTTCCATTAGGATGCATGGTATGGTATAAATTATACTCGGGAATTTTGAAATAACTCTTAGATGTGAAGTGAGTGTCCGATATTAGCGTTCTTTTCTGGGACATTTTGATGTAAGGTGCGATCCTGCGCATTTAACACATTTGGGCTGTCTGTGACAAAAGTTTTGTGTATGTCCATATTGTTGACAGTTAGTACATTGTGGGATAGTGCGTTTCGGTCTTGGTGGTTCAATTTCTATACGACAATTGAGTAGTGTTTTTATGTTGTAGACATCCTTGTTAGTATGGTTAGGCTGTAGGTCTATAAAAAACATTGGTAATGTCAGTTTGGTTTTATTATTTTTTATATTCCAGATGTTAGTAGGCTTCTGTCCTAGGTTTTCTAGTGCCTCTTTCAGCGAGTTAGTGTCAGTTGAGGGGTAGATGCCTTTCAATACTACTTTAAAGCTCCTCTCCTGCTTTGTTTTGTAGGTAAAAAATTTAGTATCTCTGCATTTTAACTCCTTGTATATAGCAGATTATGCTTCGTGGGCTTTAGCTTGTATTTTTACTCGCTCGTTTTGAAGGATTTTTATCTCGTAGTTCCCATGTGCCACTTTATATAGCATTTCTGTGAGGGGTTGGATGTTGCTAACCTTATCAATGAAGAACGGAGGAGGCTTGGTTATCATTACGGTTTCCGATTCTGACAGTCTCGGTTGGTCTGTATTCTCGAGTTCAGAAAAGCTATTAAAACTCCAATATTTATTGGAGTTGCTAGCCAATAATTTAGTTTGGTCTTCTGATTTCTGCTTGTGTTTTCGGGGCTACCTCTCATTCTTTTGCGATGGTTTACTTCCTGCCATTTAGCTTGTTCAGTGTGGCTAGACTGGTGGACTTCTGCTTTTTCAGGTTCATTTTCTGTAGGTGTCTGTACAGGAATATTTCCTACTGACGAAGATCTAGGTCTTGGTTTAAACAAGCTCGAGTGGAAGACTTGTTGAATAAGTTTTTTGTTGGTGCTACGACGACGAGCAAATAATTTGAATAAATTAGGAAACATTATGTTTATAGCTTCAACAGTCATCTATTGAAGTTACTGAGATATCATCAACTTAGTTATGTATCTATATGAAGTTAACAGTGTAAGCTCTTTTGTTTTCCTTACAGTAATAAATTCTTAGATCTAACTTGAGCGTCTTCTTGATCCTTAAAGTAAAATTTATAAGTAAGCCACCCTTATAAATGCAAGTTAACTTTAACTGACTGTACTTTACTTTGCCTTCGAAACAATAAGAAAATTTTACCATCAACAATTAACTTCACAGTTCTTGCGGTTACTGACCCCGAAACAAAACAGTCTTCAAGGGTGTCCGGTTGGAGAAAACTCCCAAGTCCTCGACTCTAATTACTGGCCTTTACAAAGAGTTTAGCTTCTCAAAGGTTTTCCTAGTGCTAAATTACTAAAGACTTATACCTATCCTAGAAAAGTTTAAGTGAAACCTCTTGGTGTCCTTGTTAGACGTAGTCGCACGGTCTTTACGGGTTTCTTTTTCTTTTAAATTCTAAATTTTAAAATAGATATCAGCCTGTAATCATGGATAATGGTTTAAAATTTAAGGAAGGTTTTTAAGTCAAAAGTTATAATACCCACTTAAAACTATAAATAATTAGTTAACAGACTTTCATAATACGAATAAAAAAAAATATAAGTCGGGGATGAAAACAGGTATAAAAGTAAGGTGGAATAAAATATATTTTAAAAAAGAAACAGTAATCAATTGTTCCAAAAGAACGGCTGTTTGAAATTTAGAACTATAGAAACCAGGAAAGCAATACGCTTGACTTTAAAACTATGCTGAAAGTAAATTTTACTTCCGATTGTGTGTCGTGTGTGTTACTTTGTAAGCTGAATAACATAAATAATGTGCATTTCTTAACATCAAACCTTCAAGAAAAGAGCGTACTCCCATCTCAAAGGCCGGCAACGCAGTTGTGACTCTTGAGTTGCAGGTGTCCATGGGCGACGGTGGTCACTTACCATCGGGTCTGCCCGTTTGCCCCCTATAATATAAAAAAAACGTCGAAACTTTTTCAAATTGGATTTATAGATATGATTCATGAGAAGAAATGTCTAGCGGCTAGTGATTCTGAATGCTGAGTTAAAAAATCGGTCAAGAGTTCGATTCCCCCCCAGGACAAATATTTATATGATGAGCACGATCATTTGTTTTGTGTCTGGGTGTTATAATATGTATGTATTTAAAGATAATTAAGTATGTTTATCAGCAGTCTGGTTATCATAGCACAGGCTCTGCCTAGTTTGGGATCAGATGGTCGTGAATGAGATCTGGCAAGGTATTACTATTATTAGTAGAAACGTATATGTATGTATTAAAGATATAATAACTGCTTTATTCATTCAAACTGATGCGGCGGGTCGCTACACCTTTTAATAAAGGGACCTTGTTGGGTCTGAAACTAGTCGGGCATCCCTGAAATATAGACGCGATTAAAACCGTATTATCACTACATAGTATAAAACAAAGTCCCCCACCGCGTCGGTCTGTCTGTCTGTTCGCGATAAACTCAATAGCTACCAAACAGATTTTCATACGGTTTTGACCAATAGACGGAGTGAGTCATAAGGAAGGTTCAGGTGTATAATTCATTAAGGTTTTGTGTAAAATGGCTGAAATATGACGATGATTGTTGAAGATATCAGAAAAATCAATATATGCTTTGTTACTCTTTAATAAATATGAATATGACTCCCAAAAGTTTTTCTTCTAAAACTCATATTTGACTAGAAGCGTACCTGCTCTTTTATACTTCGAGTTAATTTGTAGCATATCCGTGAAAGTTGTCTTATTGAATATAATTATGTCAAACACCGATGCGTATTATTTACATACATCGTAAAATGAACTAAGGAAGAATAAATTATTTGGCTTTTTTAAATTATGCAAGAGTATACCGAAAACATTCGTATAACATTTAAATGTTTACCTACTTATTCAATTTATTATTACAGACATCGGATAATATGACGTTTCAACTTGTAGAATCTTATCCAAGATAATGGCAATGTATTCCCAGTTACAGTAGGTACGCCAAACAATAGGCCTAGTTGTCCTAAGCAAATACGAATGTTCTTTGTATCGATATATACACAAAGTTTGTTTATATGTACAAAATGGTATAAGCAAACACTTTCCCTTAACAAAAATCACTGTTTATTATAAACAAAGTGAAACGAAATACCGCAAGAGGGTGGAAGAGTGCTAAAATTGATGTGATGTATATAACTACATACAATGCTGTCGAAACGAAAATACAACATACAGCTTGATTCAGGTATGGAACAATGAAATCTCGACTCTAAATCTACTATGATAAAGCCTAATCCGAACCTCCATTTCAATCCAGATGTGCCGATAGCCTGAGGTAAGTTGGGCTATTACGAGTACGTATTGCTTTAAAAGTGGTACGGCGTCAAAGGAAATTGACCGTTATTTGGTGACAGTAAGGTTGAAATTCTATTAACTATTTAATGGGCGCTTACTACGATGACCTAAAGGCTGTCCCCTTTACCCTTGGCATTTCGCCAGGGTACTTATACAGAGACGGACGTGTCTGCCTCAAGCCGTCTAGTTTTACAGCTTTTAGATAAATTACGTTGCCGAAAAAACCTTAAACCAGGAATGTTTAGTATTATTTGTTTATATTACAAAATTCAACCAAATATTTATTTAATCGTTTTTACACCGATCCTTTGCTAAATGGATTAGGTAAGTGTCCAGTTTTTATGTCCTCTACTTACTACTACTTGGAAGACCACGACTGGTCTAAGACACTCAAAAGCCTTAATAACGGGCTATATATAAAACCTGTGCAGTAACAAGAGTCCTCACCGGACATTTCAAACTAAACAAACATATGTTCAACCTAAAGTTGGGCGAGAACACAATATGCAGATTCTGTCAAGAGGCAGAAAAAACTGCAATGCATATTCTATGCTCTTGTGGCCCACTAATGCTGCATCGAAGTATTAACCTAGGGTTGAACATCCTGCAACCGCAGAAAATGCAAACAACCACTGCTGATAGGATCTGGAGGTTTCTCGAAGCCATAAGTCTGAGCAGTGAACTTTGAAGCAAGAGTGCGCTACATAAGACCAGAAACGGTCGAGGTAGCATTAGGCACCTGAAAGAATAATAATAAATACTACTACTTGTTTTGTTATCTAAAAGTCACCAGCTTAGACAGTTTATCGAAAAAGTGACGGCACTATTCGAGTAAGCGCTGAGGCAGTAATTGATGCCAAGGTTGAAAAGATACAGCAGGAATAAAAAGCACGATACCTGTACAGACGCGTCTATAGTAACAAATTTTGTTTTCGTTTTTCAAATTCCTCTTAATGTTCGTATCTGGAATGGTTTGCCTGGAAACATTACAGCATAACACTATAGCTTGTGCCTGAACAGTATACTCGTAGGACTGGAAGATGGCAACATATTCTCTTGTCTTATTATAGTCATAGTCCTAAGTGTAGAGCAACAGATAATTTTAGTATTTTTATAAAAAATGTCTAGATTTTTTCTTTAAAATTAAGTTACACTAAAATTTATAAGCCTTTGCACATTGAATTTTCAAAAGTACTTTAAGATTTAATCCATCGATATGACATGACCCATAAACGATAGACTCCTAATACGTACATCATCATTATATTAATACGAGAAAAGAATCCTCTGTACGCCTTTTTAAGCAAATCCTACTAATATTATAAACGTGAAAGTTTGTATTTATGGATGTATTGATGTTTGTTACTCTTTCACGCCAAAACTGTTGAACCAATTACGATGAAACTTCGTATGTAGATAGCTGGAGACCTGGATTAACATATAGGCTACTTTTTATCCCAATATTCCCACGGGATCACGACTTACGCGGGTGAAACCGCGGGGCGCTGGTAGTATATAATAATAATGTAGCATTTATTTTTCTCTTCACAAATGGAACAATATATCAGTATGACCAATACAATAGGCATTCACAATACATTTATTATTTGTACACCTGTGTTACAGGTCACCAGGCCCCCCGAGGTTTTATAGTTACCCTTATATTATATTATTTACACAATACATACATAAAGAGCAGGTAGCTTAAATATTGCAAACAGAGGATTATCATATTTGGAATACTGTAATTTTATATGTAGAAGAAATGTAGAACATTGAAAAATTCTGTGAAAACGGCTGCAAAAAGCTTGAGACCCTCCCAATATAAATGCTGACCTGTGATGGTACGAAATGTGTATACAATGACAGTATAAGTAATGCTGGTCAATGATATAAAACAAACATTCAAAACTTGATGACTTATAATAGAAATTTGACCATCAGGCGATCTCTAGCACGTATTAATATGCCATGTGACAAAATACATTTTAACGGATACATTAACTACATTTAAATATGTATAAATATTAACACACAAATATTAAAAAGCATTCAAGCTTATTGACTACCTACTTCCATTGACAGAACCATTCAAGCGCATGTAAGCATCTCCAACTTTGCTCGACTTATATTTAAACGCCAACATATTTACATACATATGAAAATAAATGAGAAGTTGTTCGTAGGTTATTTTTCGTAAGCAGGTGCAACCACAGAGAGTTGTTTACCTAAATAACATACCGACTGTACCGCAAACGTTGAAGATGGTATGAATTTAAATATACTTGGAACTTTCTGCCATATATTACTGTCGAGTATACTTAGCGTTTCTTCTATACGTAGCCGCGTAGTCAAAACTTGTTGTACATTTAGTGAGAGAGCACGTTCACTGACGTGCAAATTGATTAAATCTTTGGTCAAATTGAAGATTATATAACAATTCTTGAAAATGTTTACCAATATTTACCTGACACATCTTACACAAGGCCGTCTGATCCCAAACTAGGCAGACCTGTACCATGGTAACCAGATTGCTGATAAACATACTTATATATTTCTAAATACATACATATTATAGATAAATTACACCCAGATACACACAGACATGTACAAAACAAGTACAATTTCTACATATACACATACATACAGTTACCGGACGAGTCGTGAGCACACTTTATTAGTGAGCACACGTGATTGGTTCGTCATTCGATGCTCGTCGTCTATTAAATTCGCACGTAGCATTGGGCTACCGTATACTTGAGTGCAATTTTAGTAACAACTTTTTAACTTGTTTATTTTTGAAAACTTGTGCTCACGACACGTACCGCTATCTGTATGTATATAAACAAACGATTTTTTTCCTGCGGGGTAGGCAGAAACGACAGCTTGCTTCTATCCTCTCCTCAATCGAACCCTGCCGGCCTTCCCACTAACCTTATATTTCTATATAAAAAGTAAAAAAAAAAAGTGAACTTATATGTATAAGGAAACTCAAAATTACGCTAACTTAAAGAGCTGTTTTCCTATTAATCGAGATTTAGTTCCCAGCCGGTAAATGGTTAATGGCTGTAGTTGAACTTTCCCCGTGATTCTAATTGTCGTCTCGAGTGATTACTGAGACGCGCTGAAAAGTAATAAAAGTAATGGAAAAACTAAGATCTTATTCGTCTTACAATGGTGTGCTATAAAATGTTATGGAGCGTGGGGCCCCAAGAACAGAGGACATTGAATGGGGCTGTATGCAATTATGGCTTTCTGTAAAGTGCAATTTTGTAAGATGTAACTTAACACGTGTACACAAGGTGTACTATGCCAAATAATCGAATATCAATTGATAAACCACTATAAATCGAACGTGTAAAAAAATACTGGAACGTTCTTAATATCGATCCTACTAACATTATAAACGTGAAAGTTTGTGAGTATGGATGTATGGATGTGTGGATGTTTGTTACTCTTTCACGCCAAAACTACTAAACAGATTGCCATGAAACTTGGTATGTAGATAGCTGGAGACCTGGATTAACATATAGGCTACTTTTTATAGATATTCCCACGGGATCGGGACTTCTGCGGGTGAAACCGCGGGGCGCTGCTAGTGGTTAATAAAGCGAACATTCAATATATCAAGTGTTTAAAATATCGAATGTTTGTTTGATCCAGCTTTCAACGCTTCGCTTGAACTGAAATAGCTAGGTTTAGGTTAGGTTAGAACTGCGACCACAACCAGTACTGAATTCTGTATCGAGTATACGATATATTGAATGTCCGATTTATTAACCATTCGATATTAAAAGCGTTCGAGTATTTAGACGTTTGATTTATAGTGGTCATTCAATTGATATTTCATTATTTGGCATTCGATTTGGCAGAGTACACCCGTATACTCAACACTTACTACTATGCTATTGATATGCTATGATATGCAATACTATGCTAATTTGTATTAAATTATTGTTATAACTAGCAACCCGCCCCGGCTTCGTACGGGTAGCAAATCATACCTATATTGATTTTTTTAGGCATGTTCAACAACCATCGTCATATCACAGCCATTTTATACAAAACCTTAATAAATTATACACCGAAACCTTCCTCGTGAATCACTCCGTCTATTGGTGAAAACTGTATGAAAATCCGTTCTGTAGTTATAGAGATTCGCGAACAGACAGACAGACAGATAGAAGCGGCGGGGGAGTTTGTTTTATTATGTAGTGAAAACTACCTTTTACTCGTTAATTAAATCAGGAATGCCTCGAAATTAGCATTTTTTTCTAAACGAAAGTTACCCTATGTATTTTTCTTTACCTCTGACAAAGTGTATGAATATGTTCATGATCGGTTTAGACGTGAAGGTGTAACAAACAAACAAACTCACTTTTGCATTCATAATATTAGTTATCTTATGATTACTAAAGATTTTCATTCCAAACGACAGCCCTTTATCTAGGAGCAAGGCATCTTGTCGTAAGGAATAACTTTGCTATCGTGCTTGTGTAGATATGTATGTATATCCTAATGTTATAATAAGTTTATTTAGTCGAACATTATAATATTAAGATTTATCTGTCCAATTTTAAATTTATTATTCAACTAGCAACCCGCCCCGGCTACGCAAGGGTAGCAGAGACATCTTCAACAATTATCATCTTATTTCAACCAATTTACAGAAAACCTTAACAAATTATATACCTAAACCTTCCTCATCAATCGATCTATATATTTTTGAAAACCGCATAAAAATCCATTCAGTAGTTTTTGAGTTTATCGCGAACAGACAGACGAACAGATGCGGCGGGGGACTTTGTTTTATAATATGTAGTGATTAATTACGGTAAGATATAGACTACCTACACATGTATAAGTGAGTAAGTTCCCAAGTTTTACAACACACTTACAAGTCTCAATGTCAAGTCTAAATATATTTGTAATAATAACGAAATCCATTGTCTCGTTTTGCAATCATGCCGATGTAGGCTTATAAAATTTACCTTTATAATAATGTTTTCAATTTTCGTCATTATAAATCCGCTACAAGTACAAAGAGAATCAATTTCTCTTTTGTCCGCCTCAGTAGCGTTTAAAAAAAAACATCAAAGTATACAATCCTTTGTCACAGTAAGTGAATCACAGTGTCATAGACGAAAAAGTACGAAATTTTATTCGGAAACACTGATTTATGGTAGGAAAAAATTACAAAGGACACCCGTGTCTATGGACAGCCCATTCTATTCTCTAACTTCGAATTGGGTTAGTGCAATGCTCGTTTGTTTTAGTGGTTTTGTTTCCAAACTCTATACATATATCTATGTATGTATTTTAGTGTTTGTATTTTAGGACACTTTATATGTAAACAATATTTTGTTTTGCATTTTGGGGTTCATTCATAGTCGTAGTTGTTGATAGTAATATTTACTATGTAGTAATATTTACGAAACGTTAGGAAATTTAAAGGTATGTAATACCTATTTCGTGATCGAGTTAATTCCCGTGTAAATACATAATTATTGTAGTAATATTTGTTTTCTTTATTTGCCATATTTCCTTCAACACTTTTAAGCAAAAAATGGGTTGTCTGTAAAGTCAGTTTACGGACGATAATTTTACGTGTAACGTCATAAGAAAACAGTGGAAGAGAGATAGATGCGTCACAAGCCGAACGCTTAAGCCGATCGTGCCTCTCTATCGCTTATTCCGCGCTCTCGCTTGCACGCTCGGCTCAGGCGGAACGTGACAATGAGTCATGATTTTTCGTGCGTGCAGCCGGCGTTCATCGATTTATAAGACTTTATCACGTCAAAAGTTTTTTATAAAGAATGTCAATGTTTAACCAACTGATTTATTTTACACTTATCCTGGTATGTAAAAATGACCATGTAAATCTGAGGAGAATATAAACTGCTAATGTCCTAAAAACTAAAGATCTTTTCTAAATATTGTTTCATGAGCATTCATTAATGCATAATTCAAGGTTATCGAAAAGACAAAATCGAGAAAAGCTGCAATAACTAGATGAAGTCTAAGGCGTCTTTGTCGCTGTGTTCGAGGCCGCGGCCTACAGGCACTTAATATTTTGTGACGTGCTCCAATTAAAAGAAAAAAAAAACTGTGACGCGACCCCTCCACAATTGCCTCGAACAGTGAATTACGCCTTTTATTGTTTGAGACACAATAGGGGGCCTGACTTGGTCGCAAACAATATGGCTGTCCTATTATTTGAACGAAAGAAAATAAGGTGTTTTCATTAATGAACTAAAAGTTTAATTGCGGTCTGCAAAATGATCTTTTCCGGCAGCGACCGTAGCCACCCATTTATCATAAGGAAAAATGTGTTATCAGTGTGTTTGCGCATATAAGCAATGTAACCAGAGACTTGTAAAAAACATGTTGAAAAAGAGTGTCCTTGGAGTTTCTTGCCTAGCTTCACAGGCAACTAGCTTCACGACTGACTTAGTCTGAATGACTACTACTCGTGACAATTCAAACATACCTATAATGGGTTTAATTGAAATTAATGGTTTTCATTTTGATTTGTGTGTATTTTGAGATTAAAAACATTCCTGTCACTAAATTTAAACTTTAGGTTTTATAATTAAACTTATTTACCATTGCAATTAATATATTATGTAATGTGCAAAATGTGGGGATAGGAAAAAACGAGTCTTTGAGACTATAGACGGTATATGTACAATAATGTACATACTTATATGTACGTATGTATATCATTCAAATCATTTACGCTCCTTAGAGCGTGATATAAACAAGGTGTATCGCCATTTTGTTTGTGAAAAGGAAAACGTAATATTTTAATTATAACACCTAATTAAGTATTTATTTAAAAGAGACCGTTATACTGTGAGGAATGAATGTAATTATTTATTTAGAAGAGGCGTGTCGTGGGAAGTAGATCTTTATTATGCTTCTTATGACTTAGTTAGTAACGAAAATAATAAAAGTATGCGTTTTTCTGACAAAGAAATCATACGACACACAATCCCAATTATCTCCGAAACGAGTCTATTTTTCACAAGAGTATTTTGCGGTCTGATAAATTCAATAAAATGATAATAATATACGACTGGAAGATGCCATTACTCGCAGATGTCGCTCTCCAGAATTAATGCAAACGACCTCAGAAAAAAATGAAATAAGTTACGTATTGACCTACTTATGATAAATAATCACTACTTGTCTGAGTTTTTTTCTGTTATTTGGACGGTCTACTAAATAAACACTTTAAAAAAAAGTTAAACTGACTTCACAAATACCGACAAAATGAATCGATACCAAACTTAATTGAAAAGAGACATGTATGTAACATGTGACACTTTTAAAATAATAGGTAAGATTATAAAGGCACCAGGTACTTACTTGTCTGTTTGACGTCGTCGTTGCCAAGCTCGAAACGACATAAGTAATAAGTACTTTGGGATATAAACAGCTTAATTAAGAATGGAATACAATTCCAAAGAAATATCTGAATACTTTGTTAGTTATATACATATGTGCACCACGGTGGACCTAGCCTATATAAGGCTATCAATGATCCTAGACAAATGTCTTTTGCTGTGTACTGTTATTCATTTTGTTATAATTTTTTTCATTATTAGTGAAAACTTGTAACTGGCCTTCCCCTATTAACGTTCTGCTGTACTCGCATTACTAGCTGTAAGTTTTCCGGAAATGTAAAATATTTTTTTTTTTTTTACCTTAAAGAGTATCTAAGACAAAATTATTGTGTGTTGTATTCATGCTGATAGGCCATTAAGTCCAGCGGTGAGATGACGAGTGACGGGGGACAAGAGAATATAAAATTGTGTGGCGAATTTTCAATTCAATGCTAGGACTAAGGAAAAGGACATGGTCTAGATGGGCAAAGATGCACTAATAATGATTTAAATTTCTGGCTGTAATAATATTGAACTGATTTGCGCTGCACGAATAGTTTTTATTGACCCGGCAACCGCAACATGAAAACTTGCCGGCTTTAGAAAGACGAGTGCCATCGTAAGTTCGCTAGCGACATCGCGAGGGCACATCGTGGTATTCGTGAGACAGTACTGTGCTATAGAGTAATAAAAGTACAAAAGCTTTACTTCAATAAAAAGCTCTAAAATAAATATTCAAAAGTTTTAAATAAAGTGGCAATAAAATAGAACTAATCGCTAGCTTTATGCATACTACTTTATCTACGATCAGTGGATTAATAATATAATCTAAGAAAAATATCGAAAATATACTCTAAGATAAATAACGTATCACACTCGTACCATTTATAGTTCTGGAAGAGTAAGTGATAAGTTGGAGATCCTGGTCGAGAGTTTTCTTAAGTAAGTCAACCTTTTAAGTCGAAAGAACATGTCTTATGGCGCCATACTATTATAAGGTGATCTGTTGTTATTCCTGTCTTTGTCGTGGCATTTTTTTTCTACTCTATTTTACTTCTATTTTCAGGTTGTAACATAACTGGTGAGTGACAACAGGAAGCAACGGCTCTGAGTTGATAACAACTTTCGAATTTGTTGTATTAACTGAGTAAAGATTATATGTATTATACATGTAAGTCGACATTAGTACTACCTATCAGATCGTGAGAAATAATTAGAATAGTATTAATATATAGACAGATATTCTTTATTGTACACCATTCATTGAAACAGATCTTATCTTAAAAATTAGAGTACAATGGGCGGTCTTATCGCGAATAGCGATCTCTCCCATACAACCTTTAGATGGAGATAATAACAGAAGTATTAAATAAAAACAATAATTGATGGCGTACTATTGAAAATACAGAAAAGTTATTACACGTATTAATATATATATATATATATACACATACACACACATATATACGTATGTAATAAAGTTTAATTATATAGCAAATTTAGTAGAGATTACATAGTATATTCTGAAGTAATTTTGATCTTAGTTGTGAAATAGAATAAAGATAAAATAAAGGTACAGTTATAGTTGTTGTTGCTTGACCATATTTTTAAAGGCTGTCAAGGTTTCAGCTTGCAGTATTTGTACTGGTAATGCATTCCCTTTTTATGGTATTCCACAAACGAACAGCCAACTGTTCGTTTGTGGAATACCATAAAAAGGTATTTCAAAAAAGTTGTTGAATGCACAAATGTTAAATTCTAATAAGTCTCATTAATTTAAATATACAGGCCTTAACCAAATTTTGCCGATAAATTACCCCTGTTGCCTTTAGAACAGACTCATCTTTTTATAAATTCTTCCTAAAACTTATAACTACTTTTTCTGTACGTAGTTGAGTCCGTCCATCTAAACCGCCTATGAATATGTGATGTATGTATAAAGACGAGGCAAGCAAGACGAATGAAATTTTTGATGTATCTAGGGAGTTTCCCACATCAGACAGGAGATAGATGGCGCTGACATGATTAATGTTTTGTTTCACAGTTAAACAGTGCGTTTGTTTTTGTGAAACTGATATTCAGCTATAGCTTACTGTAAAATCAAATACTTAACAGACTTACAATTAATAAAAAAATTAAATGCACTAGTATGTATCTAATTACGATCCGCTTGGATGTTGGTTTATCAGTTAGAGGTTTAGGAAGAAACGGTGTTCGGTCAATGAACTGTATTTTTGCTCTGAGTGCAAACGGAGTATCTATTAAGTTTTTTGAGATAACGTGTTTATCTGGAACTCGCACAGTAAAAAGAGGCTACACATAGTGCACATGCCATTTCAATCCAATGCTGCGCTGGTTTATCACTACAGTACCGAGGGTGCACTCTATATAGACATACTTCTGTTGTGGTGACTGTACTTTAATATTGTTTACACTGTTGAGAAGTTTGCTTAGGCCGTAACTTCAACACTTATTCCTGTGTTTTTTAACCCCGACGTAAAAACGAGGGGTGTTATAAGTTTAACATGTGTGTCTGTCTGTGGCATCATAGCTCTCAAACGGATGAACCGATTTGAGGACGGTTTTTTCTTTGTTTGAAAGGTGGAGTGTATCTAAGAAGATCTGTTCAACCGTTGAAAGATCATCATCTCTTTTTCAATCGTTTTATGGATTTTTGAGTAGGAGGTATTTTATATTCGTTAGTCCTTATTCTTGTTTAAAGGAATAGCGAGAATTCCAATTCACTATGTAGGTATAACAACCTTTAAACTTTCACTTTTCACGATATATGACATTAAGTGGAATAAACGCAATAGTATAGATCTCTGTGAGGCTGTAACAACGGCTAATGTAATCTGGTTGTGACTACAGGGTCTTCAAAGACATGTACATATCCAAACCATCACGTTCATTCCGATTAATGTAAACATATATAAGCTGTGCAAAACTTACTTACTACGAAAATGGAATTACTGTAAAAATAAACTGTGTTCGCAATATAATAAATTGCAATATAATTAGAAAAAATACTCGTAATTTAAAGTTAATAGTATGCAAAAGTAAGTACAAGACACATTCTGTAAATAGCTGATACGCCCACATCAGTGGAGATTGAATTGGTATTCTACTCGCCACGCGCTGACAAAGCAATCAGTAACCCACACGTACTTTACTCGCAAAGTGGTCAATAAACAGCACACTTACAAGTATGTAACTCAACCCTCCCTGAGCTTCAATACAAATGACTCTATTTAAGAGAATCGTTTCACTATCGTCCCTCAAAAACCGACCAATATTTACAAATTCAACACTCAAATGGCACTCCAAACATGCGATGACGTCAGCCCCGCCACTATTGCGAGAGTTTTCCCCTTCTCGATAAGTCGATAATAGCGAGACTTTTCGGTGGGAATCTTAAAAAGGAATCTGTATTCTACTCGGTCGTCGACCTGTTAGTTTCATGTTTTTTTAGTCGATGAGTCACCGGACAAAGATTGATGTTCGTTTCCTATAGCCCTGCATTGTTTTATCTTTATTTATAATAAAACTGTAACGGGTCCAAATCTGTACATTGAAGATATATTGAATTTTTTTTGGGCTTCACTCTATGATTCATTTTTGTCTGTCTGTCTGTGTCATGGCAAACGCCAGCAATAAATTCACAAACGTTTCAGGAGGTGAAAATCCACATGAAAAAAAGTGGGTGCTTCCACCACCTATTTCGCAATCAAAACATGTTTGGTACGCTCCAGGTTGTTTCATTGGTTTTGTACGGTTGCCTTAACATTATAAAAAATCCTGCCTGGAGGATTCCCGCCTTTCAGGCAGAGGTGCTGCATCCATTATAAGCGACATATTGTTGTTTGCCGACATAGACGCGAATGAAGTCGCGGGCACAGCTAGTAAACAATAAAATGCTAAATTCTCTTTTGCCTACACACCCTGCCCTCGAACCTTTAATAACACATAGTTAAGACTCATTATAAAGTTTTAGAACACTAAATGCGCACTTAACAAAATTTCTATGATTATTCTTTCAACAATTTCTACGAAGTTCTTATAAAATATTCGATGTAGTACAACAGGCATTAATTAGTGAAAGCCGGTATTCAGAGGGTAATCACCGAAAAAACTTCGTTGAAAAAGTTTTCGAAGCAAAAAACTGCAGCTCCGGGACAGTAGGTACGGAAAAACGGTAAGTGGAACTGCTGTGATCCAATCCAATTAGTCACTAGACTTCGGCGCACCGGTTTAAAGATAATGGATTTAATGATAGGAATTTAAACAGCTTTCTTAACCTGTCATTTCTGAAAACCATTGATTGGTACAAATACACCAGGATATAATGTCACCTAAAATATAAAGCATAAATTACTATAAATCAGTAAACAGATACAACTTTGGTAATAATAACTTTCGTGTTATTACAAAAATTGTAATCGACTTTCATTGCTAACCAGGTTGGAATGAATGTGGTTTTTGAATAATCAACCGATCACCAAAATGAATACTTAAAATAGTGAAAATAAACTGGTCGCATGAAAAACGGTTGTAAGGAGTGATAAATAAGTATGTTATGTTTTCAATTTTTATAGGCTCTTTGCTTATTGCATTAACTTTTATTTAACATAAAAATGTAATTCATTTACACAAGAACGTGAATAAAACATCTCAACTACATAACATAGTCTATAACATCATTAAATAAAAATATACTAATATCTTTGGTTCTTTTATATGTCCTTATATGTGACAGAGAATTTATATATTCAACATCTCCTATCCCATTACTTCTTCCCATTACATCAACGGCACAAAAACGTCGAACATCAACACTCTGCGTTTTCGTGGTATTGAAGTAAAAGTGGAAATGTGGATAGGATAGAAAAGTAGTATATAATCCTCTTATCACTAAGATGCATTATTTAAATCATTCTAAAGTATAAAGATCTACATCTACAGTCGTATGAAATTCGGTTGAGGAAGTCAGAGAATAAGCACTGCTTAAAATTTTTAGGATGCTATTATTTTCTAGTAGATCAAACTGAACGGTGGAATTGAAACATTTAACCGAATAATTCAAGAAAGGCCTAAGTTTAACTTTACGCATTTTTGTTCATTATACAAACAATAGTGCCTAATATGATTAATAACTCTTCATTTCAGAGTATAAAGAATACGATAAAAGAAACTTTCGTAGAAAAAGAAACTCTAAAAACAGTTTTATTATACGTACAATTAACTTTATCTTAGAAATTATACAATGCTATTATAGATGATGCCGTATACCCCAATCGCCCCAGTACCCTTCATCTTGTATTCAAGGAGCAAAAAACCATCTCGATCGCAAAATGACGATTTCATTTCGAGAATTTGTTGGGAACTTATCACAAAGGACTGCGGGTCCTGAATACTTTAATTACGACGTAACTTGTTTTAGGTATTATTTTAATATTTTGAGTAACGATTTTTTTTTCTTATGTTATAGGGGGCAAACGAGCAGGCGGGTCACCTGATGGTACATGACTACCGCCGCCTTTGGGCATCTGCAACTCAAGAGTCACAAGTGCGTTGCCGGCCATTGAGGTGAGAGTAGGGGAGTGAGGGGGAAAGAGGGGGAGAGGAAGGGGAGAGGAGGGGAGAGGGAAGGGTTAGGGCCTCACGTAGTCAGGGCGAAAAGCAATGTAGGCATTGCTTCACTGCCGGTAACGTTAACGAATATGGAATGTCGATACTTTTGATAATATTTTAAATCTCAAATCTTAAATCTATAGTTTGGTAATGAACACTACAGCGTACAAGGGATATTTTCGTACATTTGTATGTATGGCTTGCAGATTTAATGATGTCCTAAACCTATGAATTTAATGTAATTCAATGGGCCTTTTCATTTAAGATGCAAAATAAGGCCACTGAACTGCTTTTTCATTGTAGTACTCGTAACAACCACACGATCTCCTGAATCAGGAACTTAAATTTAAACTGCTTCGGGTAAACACTTTTAATTCTTTAAATCATAATAATACGGCACGAGAGTGAATAGAGAATTCAGATAGAGCAATATCCCTATCCTCCATTGCCTTCCTTTCTTACCAATCTTTCCCTTTTAATATTCTCCCAATTTTAGCATCTTTAATCTTCCCAAACAACAGGGCGGTTAACGGCAATAAGCTTCCTATTACCTGAGTGGGACGAAATTATAGTTTGAATTAATGTGGGTGTTTATTACGAATCTGCTCACCCCTTCGGGGATAGAGGCATGAGTGTATGTTTGTATGTATGAGAGTGAATACATTTTAAAAGCATATAATCAAACACAGTTTTTTTAAAGGGATAAAATTCTAAATACTAGTTGTTAACAGTTGAAACTGTTTACAACTAGACTGGCATGTTGGCTTAGTGATAAGTGACCCTGACTGCTACGGCATAGGTCGTGGGTTTGATTCCCACCTGACTCTGGGTGTTCTTGGTGTCCGATGTTTGTATGTTTGTAAAGTCCCCCGCGACATAGGAGTCATTCCTAATGCGGGGGTTGTCTTCACTACATATCATAAAACGAAGTCTGTCTGTCTGTTCGCGATAAATTGAAAAACCACTGAACGGATTTTCATGCGGTTTTCACTAATAGACAGAGTGATTCATGAGGAAGGTTTACGTGTATAATTTGTACCCGTGCAAAGCCGCGGCGGGTAGCTAGTTTATAAAAAAAGCTTCAATAGGCACGCCTGTAATCGATGAAAGTATTTTCGTTACCTTTGACTAACTGAGTGATAACAAATAGAAGTAGCACTCAAAATATGTACAACAATAAAAATAATAGTTACATAACAGTAGTTACGAGTGGACAGGAGTAAAGCGACGACGCTTAGCTGGGAGTATAAATAAAGTTATAAATAATCTTAACTCAAAATAATGTCAAAATGCTTTGAGACAGACAGTAAGCGACCTGTCGAAATGATGTAATCAAAAGTGCAGACTAATTGCGTATGTATGTATAACGTTGCGTATACATCACAGCGTATTTGCACGATTCTGTTGCGGTCGAGGTCCCGGTAATGAATAGCCCAATTTTCCGCATTTTCCGCTATTAACAACATCCGGGCCGGGCCGGGTGACGCGCCGCAAATAATGGCACACCCCGTATACGCTCGGTCGTTTGTATAGAGGGCCTTTTTATGAAACAGGTGAGTCCTAGAACTCCAAGTAGGCTTTTGTTTGTGTGCCTACAGTTTCATGTGAATGTGGTTTATAAATAAATGAAGAAAAACTTTGTTTTGTTTTTGAATGACGTTTCGGTTTGGTTGATTAAAGTTTTTTTTACTGTTAGTGTCATTGTGAGTTAAATGAATTATTTATCTCATAATAAATTAAAACAGCAAGAGTATGATTCAGGAGACAAAGGAAAGAAAAACTCGTAAAAATATAGTTAAACGAGTCTTACCAATCACTGAGAGTGGCTAATATATATATGACTGGCCTGTTGGTCTAGTGGTTAGTGACCCTGACTGCTAAGCCAGAGGTCGTGGGTTCGATTCCCACCCAGGACAAATAATTGTGTGATGAGCACGATAATTTGTTCTGTGTCTGGGTGTAATTTATCTATAATATGTATGTATTTAGAAGTATATAAGTATGTTTATCAGCAGTCTGGTTACCATAGTACAGGCTCTGCCTAGTTTGGGACCAGACAGCCGTGTGTGAGATGTGTGGAGTTATTATTATTGTTATTATTATATCTTAGCTTATATCACATAATGCAACAAATTACATGATATTTTGTTAAAAAACAATAACCTAAAACACTCATTTTATATTTTTCTTATATTTTTATTATAAATAAATTATTGTAGTATATATAAAACGGGAGCCCAAAATATCTTAAATCAGTCTTTATGTGGAACGTGTTGAAAAAAATAATAAATCAATTCAAAATAAAATTATTTAAACTGTTGAATATATTCGTTTTGTTAGCATTTTATTTTAGAGATGGTAGACAAACACACTTGTGCACTTATAATATTAGTATAAAAGTAGGTATATGTAGGTATTTAGTTCTAGTATACTTCCTTCTAATTTGCAGTCGATTAATAAAGGCATTCTTTGTCTCGACCTTGAGTGATTATTTCATTGTGCCCTACTTTATTTAATCGCAGTTCTATCATCTTTTCTTCTATCCCTACTCTATACTAGGAGTCAAAAATACCTTATCGCCCAAATGCGGATACACTCAGCGAATTTAGTTAGCTTTATTATCTCTTAAAGCCCGCTTAATATCAGCAATAAAAGCTTAACCGCTAACTTGAATAAAATAGAGCACATTGTCTTGGGCCCATAAACTGTTCACAGTGTTCTACTTATGCAGGGGTTACACCAAGCACCATTTAATGCCTTCTATGTACTAACATCGTAGTACATTGGAATTAGGTAGTACATATTACCAGTGTATGTATATTAATTTGACGTGATTATACTGTCAGAAGTATGTATCTACGTATGTATGCAGCCTAGTTCGGCCTATCTATGAGATATTCTGCCGTCTACTTGCTGATTGGAACCTCTACTTCGCTAGGATAGCTAGATCTTTAACTTTAACTGAGCCATGAATCTCATGATCATAATCCCAGGCTACTTGGAGCGCAATAGCGAGTCACCTAGTTGTCTTTTACACCACTGACAAAAACAGGGCTCTCCTTAGCTAGCAACACTTCAAAAACTTTTGCGATTTTAATATAAACGTAGATAAATAATACAAATGTTAAGTCTAAACAAATTTAGGTCCACAGTAAAACGTTAACTATGTTCTAAAGGCAAAACAACTTAATACTAATGTTTATTATTTTTTGTATTTATGTCCATTTATCAAGAGCGTCTTCCATGCATGTACCCTAACAAAATCCTTCACTTTTATCTCTCGACCCTAAAGCTGGCCAACCACCAATCATATCGTAGCGAAGCTAACGATTTCCGATATAAACGGCTACCGTTAACGACAGCAGTTACCACACAAACGGCTTGCGATACACACCCGGTGCCGGTGCCCTATCGCTCAGTAATGAATTTCCTCTTTTCATTTAGTATCCGTGGCTTACCTTTGGATCGTTTGGCGAATACTTTCGCGGGATGTTGCTCTGTGGAGGGTGGCCTTAAAAAAATACTCGGCTTAGGTTTCATTGTCATAGACAAACTGTGTTTACGGACTGGTTCACTTACACTTTTTATTGACCACGAATGGTGAAAACTTTTGATAATCGCTAAAGGAATAAAAATACCCAAAAATGTTTTAGTCGGATACATTGCTATAAAAATATATTGAAATTACAGTTGTAAAGATCGGATCAGATAAAAGGCACTCAGTTTAAACTATTGATATTCAGCCAAAAGGTTAAAGGAGAAGTTGACCCCAATCTGCCTTGACATAATAAGGGTAAAAGGCCAAGTCATTACAAAAATACTGACACTAACAAACTTTGATAATAAGAGCTATAAACTTTTTAGAAGTACGTTAAAAACACATTCCGAGATCAAAGTTGTAATATAAAAGTGTGTCTCTATCTTTATATAGCTTGTAAGAGAAGGTTAAGAAGTAATAAAGATTTGATTGTCTCTTAGCGGTGCCTTATTTGATTGTGAGGAGCCAGTGATGGCTGCGATTAAGACATAATGGCTCAAGTTCCTATATTAAAACAAGAGACACGATTATATAAGGTATTTATCGATTTTATATACCTTCAATTAGATTTTACAATAAAATGTAATGGAAAATACTTACAGAAGCGACTTTGTTGCTGATACACATTAGGTTAGTTTATATCTGAACACTGTTAAAAGGATAACTAACAGAATAAATTAAAAGAACAATGTATTTGACAATCTAAATGACTTTGAAATTTTCTCTAATTTACTTTTTATATTGAGCAATAGAATAAAAACTTTCGTGAGTGGTATTCATATTAATCAGGGAAATACGCTTTTATTCACGTGTACAATGGACCGCAACCGACGCGCTAGGACGCCTCAGCCCTCGTTAAAGAGCCCCCGTGAGGTCCAAAATTAGTCAGGCATCCCCGTAATTATACACGTTAGTAAAACCGTACATCCTTAATTAACATGAGCAGTAAAAGTTCAAACCACTAGTTGATAAACCGATTATAATTTTAACCAAAGAAATCTCTATAATTTACTACTTTGTAATCCCTATATTTGTGGGTTGTAAACTACTGTCACTTTGATTTTCCACAACTGCGATCACGACTATTGATTCTCAGTTATTTGGGGGACATCCGGGGCGAGCTCTTTCGTGTTTTAATCGCGAGGGCTATGATTTAGGAGGGGGGCGAACGAGCTCCACTCTCCGTTCACATTGTAAGAGCAATGTGTGGAGAAAAAGAAAAAAATATTTATTTAGGAAATAGATGCAACATGTAAATACTATGAGTTAAAATGATTTAAGTCATTTTTACTTATTATTTGGATATTGACTAATGAAACTTTTTTGGAGCCCTAAAAAGTCCGACAACCTTCGATATCTTCTAGTACCTACTTGGATTGAGGAGGTCTGATGGCAGTAGCTTCAGATAAAATATCGAAGTTCGGCCGTATCGTAGTTAAACTGAAAGCCGACCCCAACTTAGTTGGGAAAAGGCGCGGAGGATGACGATGGAGTAGGTACGTCAGCAGCTTGCCGCGTGGGGTTAGAACCCACAAGCACTTGTTCACATTCACAAATCGTCTTAGTCATTCTGATAACAGCACTTGCTTAAAAAAACTTCAGTTATTATGTTTTAAGTATATTTATAAGTATAAGACATACTTAACATCTATGGTTAGAGTGATTTCATTCTTAAATAATTGTTTCCTCCTGCAATGCGACCCCTGGTCCTCACACAGTTGACACTCTCAGCCGTATTTGCTGGTTGTGTAGCTGCCGTTTTAATATGATGTTAAAATTCTATTTTTTTTAATATGTTATAGGGGGCAAACGAGCTGACGGGTCATCTAATAATAAATGACTACCGCCGCCAATGGGCACCTGCAACTCAAGAGTCACAAAAGCGTTGCCGGCTTTTAAGGTGGGAGTAGGAGAGGAGGGGGGAGAGAGGGGAAGAGCGGCAAAAGAGGAGACGGGGGAGAGGGAATGGTTAGGGCCTTCGATAACCTCACTCAGCGAAAAGCAATGCAAACATTGCTTCATTGCCGGTTTTCTGTGAGGCCGTAGTATCTCTCCGGTCGAGCCGGCCCATATGTGCGGAAGCAGGGCTCTTCCTCTTCATGTTATTTCGTAATAACATAATTAACCTTCGTACTTAAAAAAAAATTGTAAACTAACTTTTGGCCGTGGCTTCGTGATAAAGTTAATTTTCTATCCCTCGGGTACGGAAGGTTCTTTTTTGGGATAAAAGGTACCCTATGTCCTTATATTATATGTTATACTAAACATTTTTGAACGGCCCAACAAATAAACATTTTTCTTCATTCCAAAGAGAGACTTTATAATCAGCTGCGGCACTAAAAGGGCCAGACATTTAAGTGACTAAAATGAGTGGTCCTAAGTGGCAGATAAAGTGCTTCAATAAACAATACCACTCAATAAAAGCTACTTTACTTTACATCGCCTCTAAATATTCATCTCCTACATTTTTCAGAGTTACAGTCTATAAAAAAATTACGAGATGTTCTTCGCTAGCTCTATTTACGATTCCACTTTGCTACCTTTTATATATTTTGAATATTGAACTGGATCCAACGTATTTATACTTTTTTATAAATCGAGCTTTCCTAGCGTTTTAGCACTTATCAAAACAAACTTGTTTTTATTTATTTACAGTTAACCACAGACGCAAAAAATACTAGTATCCAATACAAGGAACAAGGATTTTAGATCTATAATGACGTCATCATCACTTTAGCTATGGGACGTGTACTAATGGATAAATACTTTCGAAAGAAACAATGGCGTAGTGCAATGGCGTTTTAGGCCGACTTTTCGAGATCAATTCCCGGTCACGCAACTCTTTCTTTTCTTTTATACATTTATTAGATGGTGATTGTAGCTATAATGGTGATGAAAAACATAGTGAGAAAAACTGCAAACTCATCTGCAAAATCTGTTGTGTTCAGTCTGCAAAAACTTCAACGTGGACGTATTCATAGAAAAGATCTCATAAATGGTAAATTTTTCTGCAAGCTTTAACGGCGGTAAAGAAAGTATTTCTTGTCTACCTGATTCGAATAGTCAGCCTAGATTTTGTATTACTGCGAACAAGGTTAATAAACTTCGTAAGAAGCAACACTTAGTAACAAAATTACGCATTGCTTTTTAAGAAAATAAAGGCGAGGAGATCATATGAATTTCTGCTCTGAGATTTAAGCCCTAAAACTCATATTTCCTATTTCAACACTATCAAGACGTGTTAGCGACAATAAATGGTGTTTTTTTATTAGGACAGCCTAATATTATTTAAGGCCTACGCAATATAAAACAAATAATATACTTTTTACCAGATACCTTACGAAATAAATGATTTTCTCATTAAGACTATACGGTAATGTGAAAAACCTATACGGTAAAACATAAAAAGTGTTTATTTATATAGCAAAGAACAAAAAAAATCCAATTTAGCTGTATGAAAAAATACAAGCGATTCAACACCTCGAACAAAAAGACATCATAGTTAGATTTAGTAAATCCAGCAAAATAAATGTTAGCAGAAAGTTCCCAGGGCACGTGTTGTTGACACTACGTATTACGATACGTAACAGCCCTAATTTATAGCGACTAAACCGACTTTTCCGGCAGCAACGAAATCGCGGTGAAAAATCGCATCGACAAATCTGACGATACAGAAAAAAAGGCGAGCGGAATACCATAAATAGTCATATTATCCGATCGGCTTCATTCTCCAACAAATTCCGCAGTCCCGTCTCGAGCGAATATTTGTGTTTTACACTGCTCCTCGTTTCGCATTTTCAGCTCGCTAGGCTTCATACTCTGCAGTAAAGATTTCTGATGGATAATCATTACTAACTTTTTTACTTATATTTTCGACCCTCATTTTAGTGAGCACTTGTGTAATTTATAGACTGGATGAGTTCAATTCATTGCAGCTTTTTTACACACTTTATTGACATGTGACGTGTATCTATCTATGTAACGGAGACATTTAACGTAGTTTTCACCAACTCCAAGACGTCCGATTAACTTGCAAATTTGAACTCGTATCAACGACCGATGGCAATACAAGACTAAAGATAAGAAATGAAATTACCTGTAGTTTAAAAGAACAAAAAAACACACTTTAACAAAAAAAAATGTTTGATTGTTAAAAAACGTGGGGTGCTTTTTAATATTTTATAATAATTTTACTTTTATAAGTAGTACCAATGAACTATTTTAACTATTTGATATCAAGCACCATACACTTTTTAACAATTAAAAAATATGCTTATTTTAGTTCGGTTTGCTACTAAAGAGTGTTTTTTTTTTGGTTTTGTAAAACTGATTTTTCATGTTCTTTTTTTGGGTCTACCCCTGTTTTTGCTTGCAATTACTTTATGTTTTTTTATATACAAATGTCGAAACAATTATGCAAACAATAAAAAAAAAATGTCGTACTTTGTTAAAATAAATGTGTTGTTGGCGCGTTGAGGGAAGATTTGAGGCTATTGCAGTATTGTCCTTTGAAATGTTTATTTCACACTCACTGAAACACACACCTTCCTTCATTATACACTACTAATTTTTATTGCTACTATTTTAGAACTAGAACTAGCAATTTCTAACTTACTTTCTATGTTGTTATACAATTATTACCACAGACAACAAAATAGACTAGGTAAGAATTTTCTAAATAATATTGGAAAAGTATCAGGGTTTTGAAACTGCGTCTAGCGTTGTGTACTGAACAGGCTTCAACTTTAATTTAGCAACTGATTCTAATTAAACAAGGTATAATATGTTTACATTAAATAAGTTTACCAAAATTTATTACCATCTCAGATTGTGTTAACATATTGTATTTGGTTTAATAAATATTATCTATTGAAACCACTCTATGGTTTTCCCTATTTTGTTACGGAACGTCTCAATATTTTAGCAGCATAACATCAATGTATAGTCTATATATTATATACGCATGGCCAGAACACATGCATAAAACCGTCAAGTGTTAGGTTTAAAGCCTAATGGCGCATAAGAGAAGATACTGGATAGTTTACTTACTTCTTACTACAAACTAGCGTAAAAGTTAACTGAGAGAAACTTTGTTTTATCGCTTGATACGTAAATCGTGTTTTGGAAAGTGTGTGTGATACTTTAACGGCTTATAATACCTTACGTTTTTTTTATGAAACAAATGACTTTATTTCTTTTCAATAAATTATTATGTTTTTTATTATTAGTAATTGGTGAAAGTTAAACAAAAGTGATCATAAATAACTATAGTTTAGTAAAACTAAAGAAACACACTCATTTTACTAATCTTATTACTTTAAACGAGCGATTCTTGTACATATGTTTTCTTGTTCATATGTGTCTTGTATTAATATTTCGGGTATCTCAGAAACGGCTCTAACGATTTTGATGAAATTTTGTATATAGATAAAGTTTTGCATTTTAAGTTGAACGTCGTAATTTTTTATTAGACTATCAACATCTTTAACAATCATCAACATATTTTAATAAATTTACACAAAATCTTAACAAATTATACACTTTAACCTTCATCATGAATCACTCTGTCTATTGGTGAAAACCGCATGAAAATCCGTTTAGTAGTTTTTCAGTTTATCGCGATCAGACAGACAGACCGACGCGGCGGGGGACTTTGTTTTATAATATGTAGTGATATGAATATTTGTCTGCGGGGTTCACAGCTCGTTTCGAGGGTACACCTGAGGCCCTGTCTATAAGAACTGTATCGAAACAGCATTTGGTGTTAGTCGGTTCGAGTCGGAGATACCGCCCTACCGCTTAGTCTCGGTGGGGTGACAACTCGTGGGATTCGAGGTGTTTCATCACTTAAAAAAAGAATAGATATTAATGCCAATCTTACATTTAGTCTATTATTGTTTCATAGTTACTGCCACGACAGAAAACAACCTAACAAATATTATCTAATATCACTTTAGCCTATCTTTTAATTAAAACAATGCTGCTAGCTATATTTTAAACAAACTTACCCAAGTTTTTTTTTTTAATCAGACGGGTGGCTCAAGCTTACAAAATTTTAAGCATACTAATTGTATAATATATATATATATAGAGACAACGATACATTTATGATACCCAATATACCCAACAACGATGAAAATAAAAACCAATAAACAAAAAGGACTATGACTAAACAAAAACTCAACAAAAAAGTACGAAAAGGTTTCATTACAATCAAAAAGAAATAGTGATTCAGGACAATATACGCCGCGGAGATTCTCTAATGCGAAACCAGCTGTCACGCCACGTAACGGATACGATACGACTTTGGCCTGTCAATCTAGTGGGATTATGTCTAGCTGGGATGCCATTTTATTAGAATGGATGGAACGTAATCGAAAGTAAAATAGACGCTAATTTTGATGGCAGAACCGCTATTTTACAATGGAGTTAGTGTTAGTGAGAGACGTTTTAATAATTAATGTAATCTGATTAATATATTCTAAGTTACGTTAGTTGAAATGCTGTTTCTCAGATGGTTGACAACTGATTTAATGACATCTTGGCAATATAGAAAATATAAATTCCATTTGTATTGTTAACTTTTCAGTCATTACGTGTCCAAATTTAAGACTTCGCATTTGAGATTAACGGGTTTGTTACTTTGCATCTTTTCTAGTACCTACTACCAACCACAGTTCCACTACCAACATAAACCCCCACCCCAACACAATCACTAGGCTTATTTAACAAGAATACTAGTCCTAGTAGTCTACCTAACCAAGTCACTAGGAGATTTTGTAAAAAGTATTAGTATTTCTTTTAACTAAATGTTAAGTATTATCGTGGGAACTCCAGCAAAACTCCGTCCTGTACATGAATTAATAAATGCCAAATTTGAAAAAATCTAATTAACCAAGGCAGTATTTAGGCCAGCTGGCTGACAGTAAAAATATATTTTCTACATAATAATTTACTTGTAACCCGCCCCAGCTTTGCACGGGCAGCAGCAAATCTTCAACAATCATCATCATATTTCAACCAATTTACACAAAACCTTAACAAATTATACCTTAACCTTCCTCATAAATTGCTCTATCTATTGGTGAAAAAAGGATGAAAATCCGTTCCGTAGTTTTTGAGTTTATCGCGAATAGACACTTTGTTTTGTAATATGTAATGATAAGTTCTATTTCTTATATTGATAATTTCAGAACTCTCGTTTATATTAATTGGTGGAGGAAACAAGCTACCTACACTGTACGCTTTATGTACCAACGTAAAACAATGTATTCGCCTTCTTTAATAAAGGAATATCGAAAATATGGTCGCCGGTGACTCCACAAACAAAACGACGCATAAACATTTATGTACATTACTTCTTTCATGTATATGTCATTAATCTTCGTAATATACATTGGAATTCCCCTTCCCAGTGGGGGGTTGGTTATGATCCGAGTGATGGCCGCCACAGGGAACACTTAATAAAATGTGTTTTCCAATTTATTATATATTTTTCTTAAAGGTTTTATAACGTTTTTATGTTTTGCGTTAACTTAAGTGTTATACGTGTCGATCGAGTTACTGAAATAATTTTATTATGTTTAAAAGACGGTGAGGTGGGTTGAAAAATCATTGATACTCCTCCTTTCTGAGAATACTAATCAATAATGCTACGTCTGTATCTCCTACAAATATATAGGAAAAACCGTTGCAAGGCTAATCCTAATCTTCAGGCGTTTTGTATATCTATCTGGCCTTGTAATATATATAAAGATAAGTCATCATTTTCTGCACAAGGTTCTGTAAATGATTTCTTCAAAAAGGCAAGCAAAAACTCGAATTGTCCTGTGATAACCTGTCAATAGTGTCTCGCATATCGCAAAACCAATAGTGTCTTGCGGTGATGAGACCTCTCGCCACTGCTTGCATACTCCTTCGATTGGAATGATAACTCTTTGAGACGCAAGAGGTCTTGACTGGTGGCACCAAACTCGAATTTAGAACATGTTCGAAATATTTTTAGAAGAAAAGACAGTCGCCCAGAGGACAGAAGACTGTCGTGACGACTGTCGTGCCAAAGGTGCACGGAATAATTCAAGAAGTATTATTTATAATTAATTTGTGTGAAGTTATAATTGTTATATGAATAATCTGATCCTGATTATATCGCATAGTGCGTTTGCCTGCTCTTTTAATTTTCCTCCTCTAGATAGAACCTGTCGTGACTGGTTACCGTTAAGCCTTACACGTGGCGGAGTGCGCCGCAGTTGTTTTAGAAGAAGAACTCCACACGTTACAGTCTCATACATATTAGCCAAGCTTATTATCTGTTATTATTAAAAGTAGATAAACTGTTCAACTGCTGTAAAATTGTTATTATTCAAATGCATACTGCTGTTAACAAATATCGTTACTCCATGTAAAACAAAATACAAGAAACAAAACACATCACAACAATAAACAGGCTCCATAAATCATAATTTTCAAATAGAATGTTTCTTTATACAATTAAAAGTTTATTCCAGAACATTGTATTATTTCGTACGGTTTATTCGCTAGAGTCTAGCTCTGATGTCACCAACATTTGACTCTAAGGAATTAAATTTGTGTCTGAGAACTTCTCGGTACTGTTGATAATATGTTGGCTACAACAGACTAGGAGTTTTGTTCTATTTATACAGTTCTAAAATAGACTATTGTGAAAATCACAAGATACAAATCCGGACGAGGTTTAGAGCAAAATATCCGTTGTAGGAATGATTACTATAGAAAACACTGTCACTGCGTATAAAAAACATTTCATTAGAGGCTAAAATCATGACCGATATACTAAAGCAGCACACAACACTAATTGTATAGTAATTCACAGTAAACAAACTTAAGAATTTCATGAGGCAATGATAGTAGAGATAAGTTTGACATGTTTAGCTCAAAACAAAAAACAATCTGATTAGAAATAGAACAGAAGACAAAGAGGTCCATATGATGACCAACCTTAACAGACGTATCTAACGTTTTTCTAGTCTGGAAACTCGAACCAAACTTTGAAGAACGAAATTCTATTCAAAAAAATAATAATATCACTATGACTTTGATAGCAGACTTAAAATATTACCAAAATAGTATTATATTTATCTACAAATCTGCTTCTGTCCGAGTTACTGCTCCCTAATGACATGAGAAACAATATCTGTTGTAAAGGCAACGTATTCAAAGCAACGGTTTGTTAAATACAGCTTTGTAAACCAAATTGTAACAAATCTTTAGCAAATAAATGGACAGGTATCGTGAATGAAGCCGTATTATAAACAAATACATGACAATGACAACATTAACCCTGCATTATCCAGGATTGTGACCTTAATACTATCACATTACTCACACGCGACGTGGATCTATACAAATGCTCCGAGGATTAGACTCCAGTCTAATTAAGTCAATGTACAATTTTGTAATATACATATTATAGTATATTTAACACATTACGAAAATAGCCTAAAGACTACGCTTATAGTCTAAACGACAGCAATAAGAAGTGGACACGAGGTATAATCCCAATTATGGATTGTCGCTCCGAAATCCGAAGCGACTGATACCTATGTACTTTTTGGAGTTTACTCCTTTAGAATCGATTTGCATATAAGGCGCCCGGTATGAAAAAAATATAAAGAGTAAAATTTAGTGATCGGAGGGCAGCGTAACGCTTTATTGTGCTTTTTATGCTTTATTGGAGTTTACTCCTTGTTCTCGACGCATGTAAGTAGATATGTGTATAATATATATAGGGAGGGAGGGAGAGAGAGAGAAAGACAGAGAGAGAGAGAGAGAGAGACTCCAGTAAATTGTAAACTCCAGTCGTGCGTCGGAGCTGACACACACATATTTTTTTTTTTATGGTATAGGGGGCAAACGAGCAGAAGGGGCACCTGATGGTAAATGACTACCACCACCCATGGGCACCACATTTGTTTGTGAATTAAGCTCGATAATGTTTCGACTTCGGCCTAAAAATAACTATGTCGAATACGAAACTTCGAATTACGTTCGAGTATTGTCGGCGTCGCGTCCTTAAGTGTAAAGTATATAGAGTGTTAGAGAATAATGTGGTCATACTTTAGGGAAGTATAGTAGATCCCGTAAATAACATTAAGCGCTAACAATTTGAATACAGAAATCTCATTCTAAAACTGACAAATTGAACTTGAAAATTGACCTATAAAACTAATATGAAAAAGCTAAAAAAAATCGTAAGAGAGAGAATGAATGAAACTAAAGGTATGTATTACTAAGGAGGTTGAAGGAATGTCCAATTTTTCTAAAAATATCTGCATAAAAAAACCAACCCGTATTATATTGTTTGGAAATATAGCCCTACACCAAGAAAAGCATTTTCCGAAGAAAAATAATTAAAGCAAAAAAAACTGTTGTCGAGCTATTACAAACTATTTTTCTCACTTGTACACATGTAGTCGGCAGTACAGTCTATGCTTGGTAAAGCCATGGTGAGATTAAACAGTCTATTAGATTAGAACCACATTTCGATTGCGCGATGCTGTAGAATTTAATCAAGAGTAAATTCAAATGAAATTCGATTTGGTTCTTAATTCAAACCAATAAGTAGGTAGACGGTAGTTTTGGGTGTAAGCCTGCTACTTGTCTACCTTCTACTGTCATTATAATATGTCCTTACCAAATAACATTTTTTGTGGAAGTGGAAAAGTTGAGTTAGACAAAATACCAAGTACATACTCGTATAGCCGCGCCGCTGACTTGACTGTATATTTTTTTAACTTATACTAAATCTTATGGAATATCAAATTGTGAAAGTTTACAAAGAATTCTAACATACACAACATTCTGTCATCGCGCTGAGTGCATCCAATGGAAATAAAAACTTGTGTGATTCATTTTTGTTGCATGCACAGGCGGTTTATTTTCATCGTATAAAGTAAATCGTTTTTTTGATTGCGACCTGTCCGGTCTAAATGATACGAGTACCTTTTTTTGTTTGTTATACCGAGTTTACACTAAAAGCTTAGTGGTTTGCGACGAGTTCAAAACAGGCACGATTTCAGAGTGCTCTTTGTGGAACCAGGTCATCTATTTTAAAATTGTCTATCGTTATTCCAAAGCGATAGCGTATAGAGTCGAGAGCCATATATCTTGATTTGAGTGGCTATCGTGAGTAGAAAGAAAAGTTTATACGTTACATCTACCAATAAATAATACCACGGGGTGTCTATATAAATTGGAGAGACTTTTGACAGGAGATCGGATAAGGCCAGGGTGGGATATCAGGGGCGCTCTCTGCGTTTTTATCGCGATTATAATCGGCTTTGGCCAGCGCGGCAGCGTGGGGAGATTGCATAGTGACAATATTTGGTATTATAGTTGCATTTTGTATTTTCCAATAGAGATTTGCTCAATTTCGTATGCGGAGCGTTCACCAGATTCTGCAAGATTTTATTTTTGTTTATACTTTTGTGTGCTTACGTTTGTGACAGTAAATATATTGGATGTTTCAATTCTGAATACAAAGAGATAAGGAATGACATAATAAAAATACACAGGTTTTAGAAAGAATTATCGAAATACTTACCAACTCCGTAGAAACACATTTTAAATCCCCGTCTGTCGCTTGAAAAGTGCTAATAATTAAAACTTCCCTCATAAATTCAAAAAAGAAACTTTCTTGCTAGGGTAAAAATCAGTTAACATTAAAACATCTACAATCCCTAAACATAATCGACTAGGAACGAAGTATACCTACATTTATGAAAAATCATATAAATATTTTTCCTGGAAATGAAAACACTCGCAGCAGCAGCATTGTCGAGATCATCACTTAAACAACTGTGCACTCGATCAATCGGTTTTTAAGTGATAATAACGATAACCAACCAGACTAAGAAGAACTTCCTTCTTTTACGTACGTATTTAACATACATATATCAAGCTTTATGATATGAATATTATAAATACTGGTATGTGAGAAGGTCTACTGAATTCCTATTCTGTTTTTTGTTTGTTTTAAAAATAAAACCATTGTGGTTGATTGACACCTTGTCTGAAGATATAAAAGGTATAAATTAAATGTATGAATAAATGTTTAATTCCAGATACCAGATTTAATTTATCATCTCCAGTAAGCTACACCACGCCACGCCTTGGCGTATTACATAACGAAAATACAATTTATGCGAAAATTAACAATAATTAATCATTTATGTAAGAAAGGATTATAATATACCGCTTGTTACCCGTAGCAGACAAAAAATTTTGTTACAACTCTCGCACACCAAATATTGTCATGAAAAAGCGTCTATAACATTTCTCTATTTAACCATTTTTATCGTGTCATAGTCAAACAATACACAATTTATATAAGCTAGTTATTTAGGTAGAACAACCTAAATGTTCATACGCGTAAAGCCAGCATACATGTACAATGGCTCAGCAAATATCGCTCAAAAGCCGAACAGAAATGACTGACAGCTCTTTTGTCAAGCGAATTTCGCGAACCTAGCGTCTTGCGCCGTTTATTATAACATCAAGCAAAGCCTCCCGGTTGACTCATCACTTTTTTAATAAGGTCGCCCCTGTAGAGGTTATTTAGAATTAATTGCTGTACTTTGATACTTTGACATGTGATTCAGCTAGTTTTGTAACTAAAAAACTATAGGAATATTAAGCAAAAATTTTGTTGCTGTAAAAAACGGAAATAGTACTGTATTATATGGTAGGTATATAGTATTGGTACACTAGGGCAAATAGAAATATTATTAATTTCTTTTTGCTGGGTGATAAGTGTGATAACCGAGGTCCATAAATTTTTTATCCCACGCTTTTATCTTTTAAAAATTTAATTCAATCATCATGTCATAGCGAAATACAATTTATGATTACAATCCAATATCTTAAGACTGCCTCACGCTTCGTGCTTTCAATCTGGATTTTAAGGGCACAATAAACCACCTCTTGTTGTGAGTCTTTATACGTTAGTATTTATCTATTCGACGCAGTCGAGACAATTCTCAGGTTACTTATGAAGCGCTTGACGTCATTGCGCGAATCATTCGCACCGTGCGTCGCACAAACAATAACTGAAGTTATAAATTACACAAATCCCAATACAAATTGCAACTTGCATTTTCACTGACTTAAACCATTTCTAATAATACCTAATTCCGACATTTAAGATTATGGATTCTACACATACAAATCTTTCATATCAAAAGAATTAGAGCGTAAGCAACATTCCTGTAACTTTGGTGGATTAATAACTTTGATGAATTGAATTGGAACTTCTGTATCATATCTATCTGTCACTGAACTCCTCCTAAACGGCTGGACCGATTTTAATGAAATTTTTTATGTGGCTTCAATTTTTTAGATTTACAATTGGACCCGGTAGATGGCGGTGTGTTAGGGTTACAGGAAGAATATTTTTACGTTTCAGCATGACAGCGTCTGTCCGGTCCGCTAGTTAGTCTATAAAATTGTAAGGCAACCCAGCTTAGTGGCAATGGTAAATTGTAGGTCCAAAGGTGAATTACATGTATACTCTAGATACCAATATATATCAAGTATTGTCAAATTTTGAAAAATAAAACGATATACATATTTAGACATTCTTTCTCACTTATTAAATATTAATTAAGTAGGTAATGAGGTGAGGTTTGGCAAATTTAAAAGTGGCTATTGCATATGACGTGTTTTTGTATTACATATATTGTTTTAATTAATAGCTTTACAGTTGCATTCTTGTTTACTTAGTACTTGTAAATAATTTATCAAAATTGATCTCGCCTAGTTACATATGCTAACCGAAATTACAATTCTTAAATCCCACGCGATCAATCGCACCGAACACTTAAGGTGATAGAATATTTCATTGTGATCAACAATTAATCAGCTCAGCATTCATCGATGAGCACTTAATATACCGAAAGAAGAAAACGTTCGTTGAAATTCACGCACCGATTACCGACGGGCCGCGGTCCACGGTACGAAGCCAATAGGCGCCAACAATATCGTTGGATTATTTGCAAATTGAATCAATTTGCCGAACACGGCTACGCTTTTAGTGTGCGCCATTTAATATGTAGCTCTTTCAACTTTGTTTACAAAACTTGATCATAGGTGTTATTATGATACAAACGGGCCACAGAAAAGGCGGCAATTCCTTTTAAAGTTGTACTGATCTTTTTGTATGCAGTTAAATGACATTGAGCTTAATGGTTTCTTAAAATGGAATAAACTTTAAAGTCCATTAGTTATTCAACTTTGTAAGCATCAACTGGACATATACCTATATAAGTTTTAGATCACTGTCAAGTTTATTGTTATATATCGTATGTATATTCTACCGTAGTTTGATGAAAAAGATATCTATCGATTCTTTAAATATTTGTTAGGATTCAGTAATACGAATTACGAGATATTTATACTTTTTAATCATGCTAATTAATATTAATTACGGGTTGCGAAATTGAAGTGGGAGTGGGCTGTCCATGTGCCCGTAAGCAAGGCTTGTGGTGTAACGCAGTAGTAGACTAGTCCACGAGTAAAGATGCGTTTGTATGACAACGGCGGATGGCAGGAACAAAGTGGTCAAAAACTGCTCAAGACCGAGAAAGATTGCTTAAACTGAAGGATTAACTTAAGGAGGAACCGCTAAGGTGTAGGCCTACACCTTAGCGGCTAAAATGGCAAAAAAAGAAGATAAATACATTTTAAAACCCTAGACATATAGCATTTTTGTTTGTGTTAATACCGTGTGACTCCACTTAGTCTGCTTTAGCTACAGGCGTAGTGCTGAAATTAAGCTTAATATTTTTTTTTAAGCCAAATTCGTAACATATAATGCTATAACTGGTCATAAAACGTTTAGGTTCTTTAGCAAGTAGAGGGCATGTAAGAGGAAAACGATCTCTTCAATTTTTTTTTATGGAAGGAAAATAGAGTTATAATCAGTGATAAAAAAAATTACTCTCCATCTTCAATGATATTTTTCTTTTGATACAAACAGCGTAACTTAAATTAATTACGAACTTACATGATTGACAACAAAAGTCGCTTCCTAGAACCACGTTCGTTAATCATAATAAATGTGGGCTGAACATCGCAGCGGTGATGAGGGGAGTTATTACCGAAATCCACGCTCAGGTGATATGACCGTCACTAACTTGAGTTGATAATATTTTGCTAACTTATAACAGTAATAAAGTTGACGAGACAAATTATGTGTGCGCAAAGTTGATCCGTGTTTGTTTGCTGTTAGCTGTTTGCGTCCAGCGAGGTTAGGCCGCGGTATAATTTAGGTTGTACTCACTTATATGTTACGACTCACGGGTCTCGTATACTCCTGGGTAAATAATGCGGCACTGCCTCTATGTGAATTAAAAAGGTGGACTCAGTATTTAAATTTGAAAGGAAAACTCAGAACAAGAAAGGTATCAGTTTACTGCAGGCATTATGAATATATATTCTAGGAAAAATAATGAAAGCGTCACTAAAGTAAACAACAAAAAGAGTAGGTAAGACATATGATGACTTTAATAACTATGAATGACGTTTAAACAGATATGGAGATTAACTAATGTCTTATGTTAGAAAGAATTGATGATTTCATTTACAAAACATCGATTTTGAGATTATGAGATCCTGGTTCGGTATGTAATTATTTCTATAAAACATATAAAAATGTATATCGCATATTCTGGCGGAATAATGTGATATGTTTTACAAATTTCACAAAACATCCTCTATGGAGTAAATCGCTCTTCCCGTCGGACAGGTTTAATTCGTGGTCAGTAAACTTGTTCTCATGCAGTATGAAAACTCACCAGGTATATAAAAGAATCAACTCAGAGTAATGTATAAAAAAACTCCCTGTTCAACCATTCTTCATCAACATTCATTATCACATTAGCCCTATTTTTACTGCTCCATTCCTGTAGCCTACCCTTAGTGTGTAAAGATATATGTAAGTAGATCTAGTCTCTGACATGCAAGTTTATTTACGCGTTAACCTTAAAACTAAGTAATTATTCTCTTATACTTTGTGAATAAAATTCAAAAAGTTAACGGTTTGTTACTCAAACAGCTAGAATGCGAATCTAACAGTCTTCTATCATTGCCTAATTAGATAATTAAGCAGTTTTAAAAAGTGGCTGGTTATTTTGTTACAATGTGCAAAGTTATGCGTTCTCAACTATTATACTTAACTATGTCGGCTAGTACATCATTGAATGAACCCTTCAGCGTTTTGTAAAGTACATTAAGCCGTCAGTTCCGGTTGTCAAGAGAACTATGAGAGCTACGGGTATATCGCCGGAAATTCTGACAACCGCTCTAAATTTAGATCGTGGAATTCTCCAGTGCTAACGCTGTATCAGAAATATTCTACGAAAAAGTAAAGCTTTTAAATTTAGAATAAAAGTCGGACCCTTAACTTATGTACCGGTAGATGGCAGTAGATTCCGCACGTCATCTCATTGTTAGAATAATAAATATATAAATGTAGGGATCAGACTTCAATCTTTTGTCTTATATAGCATTCTTAAAATTACGTAAACTTTCCTAAATTAAATTTCTTTTTAACCTATATGTTTTTAACCGACTTCAAAAAAGGGGGTTCTATGTTCCACTGTAATTTTTTTTTATGTATGTTCACCGATTACTCAAAGACGCCTGGACCGATTTGGAAAATTCTTCTTTTATTTGAAAAGGTATACTTCCCAGGTGGTTCCATGGTCATCAGGTCAGGATCTGATGCAAATTTTATAGGCACACTTAAAGCGATTTGGGTATTTTGAGGTGTATTAAAGTCGGTGATACTTTTTTTAAATATAATTATGTTCTGTTAATACTATCCAGTTCCTCGTTATTTGAAAACTAAGTAATTATCTGTGGTGATGTATAGTGCTACTACCACCCACAGACTTTTAGATATAGATCTGGCTATGTTATGTTGACGTTAAAACGTGTTTTTTGTTTTTATGGTATAGAGGGCAAACGAGCAGACGGGTCACCTGATGGTAAATGACTACCGCCGCCATGGGCACTTGTAACTCAAGAGTCACAAGTGCGTTGCCGCCCTTTAAGGTGGGAATAGGGGAAGAGGGGGAGAGGGAGGAAGAGCGGGAAGACGGGATTAGAGGGGAGGAGAGGGGGAGAGTCGAGGGACGGGAATAGGGGAGAGGGAAGGGTTAGGGCCTCCGGTATCCGGTTACCTCACTCACGCGGCGAAAAGCAATGCAGGCATTGTTTTACAGCCGGTTTTCTGTGAAGCCGTGGTAACGAGCGGAGCCGAACCGGCCCATACGTGCCGAAGCATGGCTCTCCCACGTAGGTATTCAACCTAAAATTAGACTTTATTCTTTTTTCTACAGCTATGTTACAGGGTTGGTCTATCCCACGCCTGCAATGTAGGTTTATTCAATTTAAGTCTTGTAAAATAACGAACGAACATAAAGGCAAGATTTGTGTATAATATATGTTTATTTGATTTTACAAAAGAGAATGAATGACAGATTTCCTATTTTAGAAATCTATTGGGTCTGTACCTGTACTGTATAAATAGCGAGCCAACGCCTGAATAGTTTAAAACAAAAGATGGTAGTGCCTTAATTTCATCACATTATATTTTATTTTATAAATATAGATATAGGTACATATGTATGTATAATCCGTTCTAAATACTTTTGGTATGCCACCAGCTACCGATTATTTTCCTCTGTTGTTTCCATACAAAGGTTGTCTGGAAGACATCGCTATTGGCTATAAGACCGCCCATTGTACTTGCCGCTTAGTATAAACTAACTATGATTAATTTCTGTTCAACTGTGGTGTACAATAAAGAAAGTTCTATCTATCTATCTATCCATAATATGTATTTTTATATATTTAGTGTATATGATTATATCAAATGTTAGTAAATGCTTACATTTATTTCCCTGATTATCTAATCATATTGTATACCTTTATAGGTATGACGTACTTCGTTTTTAAGCTTAACATTTCGATTCCTCTCAACTAAAATGCGTTTTTCTCTCTATTTCCTTTCCACACGAAAACAATTTATTAGTTTCTTTTGTATATTGTAATTTTTACCATTGATACGATCGTAATATGTACAAAACATATTAATTTTGTATACTCAGTCTAACCTATATTGTTTTGCTGTACCTACAATAAAGTTTATTCTACTCTATTGGTTGGGGCTGGTCATTTCCGAACTGCTATTACTTACATATAGTAGTAGTTTATAGTTTAGAACAATACGTTACATTGTCCTCACATTTAACTTGCGCATATAAGCAATTTAACCGGAGATTTGTAAAAAACATTTTGAAAAAGAGCGTCCTTGGAGTTTCTTGCTTGTTCTTCTCCACTGGATCTACGAATTGGAACAGGCAACTAGCTTCACGACTGACTTAGTCTGACTGACTGACTGCTGCTTCTGACAATTCAAAAAGACCCATAGTGGTTTAATTGAAATAACTGATTTTGATTTGATTTTTATTCTAAATTCGTAAATACTACTACTATGTAAATGTTACTAGTATATATTAACGGGACTACAATAATATTCGCCTACATATAGAAAAATAAAGCGACGGCCATCGCACATCTCGAATATAAACTGGACACTACTAATTATATAAACTTCGAAAACATAACCCTACTCATATTATAAACATTTGACAAAAAAAGACGTGTTAGGCTAAGCAAATATTAATATGCAAGCAACGCAGTTCAGCACAGTACAGAGACGCGACTCTGTACTCATCATGCAATTCTGCACTATGCTATGCCAGACATCCTAGTCTGCATTGTAACATACACTTAGACTTAATAAGATACTAATTAACAATAATAATAATAATAATAATAAATGTTTATTTCATCTCCACAAATTACATCATGTTTACAGCATTCAGTTGACAATATTTTCTATTTCGAAATCCGTAATTTGTGGGAGATCTGGAGTCTAAACTAAGCCGAGGCCTGTACTATAGATCTCCAGGCCCCCCATTTCCTAACATTGTGTAGACTGTCAACATGACAGAAGCGTACATGAGTGTGTGTGAATGAGTAATCGGTAACAAGTTTTATTGTATAATAATGATGTATGCGAGTGTGTCTGTGTGTTTGTATGTGTGTGTGTGTGTGTGTGTGTGTGTGTGTGTGTGTGTGCGTGTGTGTGTGTGCGCGCGTGGGTATGGGAGTGTTTAAGGGATATATAATGTTATCATATTTGCCTAAATCTTGTTTGTAATATGTAGTGTATATAGTATAATAATTGTAAATAGATGTGTTATATACTATAATACCTAAAGTAATATACAAAATTTAATAACATATTTGTAATATATATATATACATATTTATTTATATATTTATATATTGATATATTTTACACATAAATTTATATTCTTACATCTAGGATTTCTTCTGTTTCCGAGTAACTAAGTTTCAGTAACCATTTATTAATTGTATCTTTGCATTTTGCTTTGCTGCAGTTGGACAAGGGAACTATTTTGTTTACTTTATTGAAAAGCATTCCTCCTCGGTATAGAGAAAATCTTTGTGCAAATAAGGTGTTTACGGCAGTAGGCTCACACACTGCATAGTTTCTTCTAGTCTGAGCTATGTGCCTTCTTCTGTCTTCGGATAAGTCACCACATTTGTGAAGTATAGATAGCATTACGTAAAGCTGCCGCACAGTGAGGACCTGCGCTTCGTCGTAAAGCTTAGAAGTAGGAAATAGCCGGGGTTTTGATAGGCTTACTTTCAGTATCATTCTTTGAGCTCTTTCGAGGGTTATCAATTTGGTTTTACAAGCTCCTCCCCAGGTGGTGATGCAGTAGGATATGATTGATTGCACCAAAGCCTCGTATACTAACTTTATGGTCTGTTTGTCTGCTACGTCACGTAATGCTTTGAATATGTATGTTAGTTTTCGTATTCTATTGGATAAAGTTTGTATGTGGTTTTCAAAATTTAAATTAGCATCAATTTCAATTCCAAGATATCTAATACATTTAGTAGGAGTAATTTTGGGGCATGTACAGCTTAGAGTAGGAGGAAAACTACATTTATGCGCATATATGTTATTTGTAAGATCGGCTATTTCTTTTCGATTTTTGATAGAGAACACAATGAATTTAGTCTTATCTTCATTTAAGGTGAGAGAGTGAGCAATTAGCCAGTGACAAATCGTGTTGAATCCTTCCTGCGCAAGATTAAAAAGTTCATTCCATGAATCTGCATAAAAAGTTAGAGCTGTGTCATCTGCATAAGCCGAGATGCGGCAGTTTTTATTACTAAGTGTGCAGAGCTCATTTATATATATGAGAAAGAGTGTTGGGCCGAGTATGCTGCCTTGTGGCACCCCGAATGCAATTGGCATTTCGTCACTAATGTTGTCACCGATCTTTACGCATTGGGTTCTATTGTGCAGATAATCAGACAACAATGCCAGTGGGATACCTCTTATGCCATGGGCCTCCAGTGTCTCCACAAGGCAGGGGACAGATACAGTGTCAAAGGCCTTTGCGAGGTCGAGAAATATAGTCAAGCATTTCTTTTTATTATCTAATTTGTTAACCACAAAGTTGACAAGGTCAAGTACAGCATTGTTGGTTGAGCGGCCTGATCTAAAACCATATTGAGAGTTTGAAAGTAGATTGCCGTCTTCTAGGTATTTAGTAAGCCTGGTATTAATAATTCGCTCAAATAGCTTTGATAATGTTGTTAAGATTGCAATCGGTCTATAGTTATTGACACTGCCTCTATCACCCACCTTATGTATAGGATGCACTACAGCTCTTTTCAATGCATCCGGAAAAACCCCAGCCTCAAAACAGCGATTTATCAAGTCAGTAAGAACATGTGTTGTTGAATTGGATGTAATCTTAAGAATCTCGGCACTGATCTGATCCCAACCTGGTGCGCAGTCACTTCTTAGAAGTTTAATTGTTCTCTCAACTTCTCCATTGTCGGTTGGTAGAAGAACAAAAGATTTCAGAGGAGGGTTAGTGATTTTCTTGAAATTGGGAAAGCGATCGTGCAAAATGTTATCAGCTAGGCGTTTACCGATATTAGAGAAATATTCATTTGTTTTGTTAACCGCGTCTTTAGGATTATCAGCTATTGTTAAAAGTTGCAGTGGTAGTTGATTTTTATTATTGTTGTTAGTAATTGTTTTGACGGCGGACCAAAGCTTTTTTGAATTATTTTTAGACATCATCAGTTGATCTCTCTCATACTGTTTCTTAAGTTTTTTTAACAAATTATTGCAGTAGTTTCGATATCTCAAGTAAGATTTTTTTAATATTACATTGGTTGTGTCTGATTTTAATTTTTTGTGCATTCTATCCCTAGTGCGTATGCAACGTAACATGCCAGTAGTTATCCAGGGTTTTATTATAAATTTATTTCTAGGAGTTAATCGTTTTATCGAATTATTTGCAATTAATTGCTGCATTATATATATGAATTTGCTCATTGCAGTATTTAAGTTTGCTTCCTGATAAACTTCAGCAAAATTATATTTATCACAATCAAGTTTTAGTCTTTCTTTGTCAATTTTACAGATAATTTTTACCTTTGTAGATTTATTTATAGCGACGTTAGTTTTTAAACTAAATAATACTGATTCATGATCCGTGATACTGGTTTCTAGGGTAAATGTAAAAGCACTTAGTTTCGTTTTAAGTAATACGTGATCTAGGCAGGAGTTTCCCCTAGTTGTAGTGTAGATGGCAGGAAGTAGGCCATGGAAGGTGATCGTGTCCATGTACGCTATATTTGTAGGGCTCGTTTTAATAAGGTCAATATTTATATCGCCAACTATTATAATGTTTTTGAAAGACGAAAAACCTTCTAGTAGTATGTGTAGGGAATCAATGAAAGTATCAGGTGTTCTGAAACTTGGTGGCCTGTAAATCGCGATTAATATGGTATGATTTTGTATTTTAATTGTAAGGCAGTTAGCTTCCAATAGACAGGGTTCCTCTACAATACATTCCAGGTTACTGTTTGTATAGACTACAAGGCCGTCGTTTTGATTGTAGTTATCATTGGTTTTAAACGAGTTGTACCCTTCAAGAGCAGGTAGGTTCACGACATGGGACAGCCAGCATTCTGACAGCACTATAATGTCACAGGGCAATTTCAATCGTTTAAGGAGAACGCGTAACTCCTGAAAGTTGCAGTGTAGGCTGCGGATGTTTTGTTGTAGAATATTTAAGTATTGTACAGGATGTTGAAGATATGAGATGCACTCTTCCGGTTCACAAGAAATAGGGATAGAAATATTAAACTGGTCAATATTTTGCATTAAATTTTTTGTGGTATCGAATGGTGCATACAATTTATTACTAGTAAAAAGAGAGTACGAATAAAAATATTTGTTTTAAGTTGGAAGTAAGGTAAGAGCCGCATTTGTTGTGCAGTAGAAAAGACAGCGTAAATTAAAACTGATATACTCCATTGCATGTGATGGGAAAAAGGTAAGTAGCGTAGATATATAAATTTTAAATATAGGAATATTGGAGGTTGTTGTTTATTTATGTATTTCATGTATCTATGTATTGATAGATTTGTTATATTATATTTATAAATATATTTTTCATTGTGTGAGATAATATAGGTATGTGTTGTAGTGTTGATTGTGTATGTGTTTATTGTGTAAGTTTGCAAATATATTCTTAGATTGTAGTGTATTAGTAGATTGAGAGTGTAAACAGACTTAGGTAAGTATTCTAGTAAAATTACATAAAGATATTTGTAACCAACTTTGTAGCTTAAAGTGATATTATCGTGATAGTATAGCGCTATAGTTTTTAAAATTACACATCTTGGCTTCACAAAATAGTATAAGGATATTAGTCATTGTATCTTTAGTGTAGTCAGATCTGCTTCACAGGAGATCAATTTAGATGGGCCACCATCTTTCAGACGAATATATACCCTACCATACGAAGTCCAGCAGCCTGCGTATTTATTGTTTTTGACAGATTGACGTGCTAGGAAATATAATCGCCTTCCATTTGTTGTGAGAGACTCCGATATGAAAACAGGTTTAGATTCGCCGGTTAACTTCAGATGTCCAGTATTTAGTTTCTCTTTGTACTCCTTATTAAAAGTTTTCGAGGTTTTCATCAAATTCTCTTTAAGTGTGGTCGTTGAGAATTCCACTATCACTGGAGCTATTTTGTTTTGTGACATTTTTGGCCTAAATATGTTTCGTATATCGGACTCTCTCACCTCAACCCTCAGAACGTTACCAATATTTTTAACCATGCTGACTAGTGTTGATTTATTTTCAGGTTCTTGTTCCGGTATATTTCTGAGTTCTAAAGTTGACGCTTTGGTATTCCGTTCAAGTAGTTCGATCTTTTGTTCTAGCAGTTTGATTTGCTTTTTGCAGGTGGTATTTTCGGCTTTCGTTTGCTTAAGTTCTTGTAAAATTTCGTCGTATTTAGCTGACATGGTCTCAATAGAAGTTTTAATATCCGTATTTTGCTTTATCATTTTATTCATTTCTGTGTCAAACTTTAAAGCTTGGGCTATTTGTTGTTGCTGTACATTTGCTAACATCTCCTTTATGTCAGTTAATGTGGAATCATCAAATTTACGTTTAAAACGACGTGTAACGTTTTTTTGTCCTCCGCAGTCAGGATCAGAGCCAACACAGTCGGATGCCGTATCAGACTCCTGTGTTAAAATAATCGGTTTCAACAATGATTTTTCAGGTGGAGTGCGCTGAGTAGACATGATGATTACAAATTAGTTTTCGATTGAATTGAAGGACTTGACGAATGAATGCGAGATGTAGGAGTATTACGATGTGATACACAGATCAGCGCGTGCATATACTGGTCCTTATCACTCCAATGGGCGCTCGCTTAGACGTCGTTGTAAGCTATCTTGCTCACACTGTTGAGTAAGAAGCGCGTGCGTAGCGGGGGTCTAGAGTTTTGGTCACCGATCGGCGTTTTAGAACAAATTTGACGTCCGTCCAGTGTACGGAGACCTCTCAATGTATTATAGAAAGGATTACTCACACTAGACTGTATTTCGTTGTGTTCTGGCACTGCACGCTGCGCCGTCGCCTTTGCAGTGAGCTCTTGATGCTTTCTTGCGCCCTAGTACCTCGCAGATTTATTTACGTAGTTATTTTATGTAATTATCGATATTTAATTATTTAAATAATCACAATAACACAGTGGACACGTCTTGACGCTTTCGCGATCCAAACGAGAGGGGATATACAATATATACTATCTTACTTAAAATAGTACTTTTTATGGAATAAAAATACTATACAGAATATATTCTTCTTATTGCTGTAATTTAAATCAAATCCCCATTTAACGTGTTACGAAAAATTACAAATTATATCAAGTGACGTTACTGCCTAGTACAGTTTGCTCAAATAATTTACTGTCGGACGGTCACTTACACTCACTCGTTCATTCATTTAGTTTTCGCTCCTTTGGTTCGTGTTGATTGAATCTGATGTTTACGGCCCAGTGATCGCTGCCAGCTTTTTAATTTTATTTCAAATATTTTAAAGGACGTTGGTCCAACATTAAAATCACAACGGAATATTCGAGTGTAATTTAAAATTAAAGTTATTAAGTAGTTTATTATTGATCACCCGTTAGTGTTGCTATATTAATACTTCTTTTCTTTTTGACATTAACGATTAAAAACCCTTAAAAATACCTAAATTTTTCCCATGAGTTAGAAATGTCCACTTTAAATGCTAGTATTTTTTTTGTGATAAATAAACATGCACTGGCAAAACATTTTTTAAACATTTTTTAGGATAAATAGAAAGACTTAGAAAGAAATAAACTTGCCAAATGCATTTAGGCATCGTTACAATAAAGTGGTCATGTGTAAAACTTATTTGAAATACAAAAACACTATTAATTAATTTAACTATAAGTACTCTTGTTGATGCTGTTTTAAGTGTATCAGAGGAATATGATTGCAGAATAAGTGACAGCAAGTTCTGATGTCAGGTTAATCCTGGAAATGTTGTAGTAGCTGATCCTTGAAGCCTTATTCTGTAGTTAATAAAAGTATTATTTTACTGCAATTAATAGAGAGTGACTACAGTATAGGATTCTTATGAGGAGTTGCAAGCCTTCATAGGTTGCGGTAACCACTTACTACCAGGCGGGCCGTATGCTTGTTTGCCACCGACGTGGTATATAAAAAAACTATAAATAATTCTATAGTTCTTCAAGCTAATCTTTAATTAAAATTGGAATTGATATTGATAAAAAAAAACAATATTTATTTTATTTATTTTGTATCTACTGTCATACAATCATCAATACAAATAAATAAAATTGAAGTGTCTGTTTGTAATGTCAAAATAATGGGTTTTTTGAAGCTCATACAGTTATTTGCACGTTACCTATGCTTAAAAATCAGTTTCAAAAAATTTTGTCTGTCTGTCTGTCTGTCTGTTTGTTCAGGCTAATCTCTGGAACGGGTTGAAAGATTTCCACGGGACTTTCACTGGCAGATAGCTGGTGTTATAATTAGTAACTTAGGCTGCTTTTATTTTGAAATAAATGTTATTGATGATGAATTATATTAATATAAGTATGAAAGTTTTATTCCTATGTACTGACACGTGTATATTTAACTTTTAAGCAAAAATGAATATCTCTATTCGAACTTTTTTGTTTGTATTCTGTAAATGAGAAATTTGGCTGAGTGTTCCATGAATAAGAAAACAACAAAATGTAAAAAAGTCATTGCCTAGACAGGCCATAAATCTCCCGAGAAATTTTGATTCCTTTCTGATGAAAATAATATTCTCACGGCAAAAATAACAATTCTTTTAGTTTTATATCATATAATTAAAGTTGAAATTGAAGTATCTAGTGAAACCCAATGTAGCTTAGAAATACATATATTTTTTTAATTCTAAACTCTGTCTAAACAAAGCTTAGATTTGAGGCTGAATTTAAAACTGAAATATTTGTTTTACGATAATTATGATAATCAATTTAAGAAAGGCAATGCTAAACCTGCTATTTTATAACATTTGATTTAAATTTTAATAAAGACTAGATACACGCACGATACTGTATTATATTATTTATGAAGTAAGATCCCAAGGGATCATTAGTATTAAGTATGTAGTTATAGATTTAAGTTAGTATTCTCGGGTTAATATGAAAATGGAAAGATACAACAAAAAAGCACATATATAACCTTATATGATAGGGAAAATTTGTCACAAAAAAACATCGCCAAATCATAGTTAATAAATAAATAAATTATAATTTTTTTTTTATACACAAACATACAAAGACCTCTCGACATTTCGAAATTCTGCGGCAATAAAATCAAGGTTTGATGCGAATAATTTGCCACATTACAGCATTGATCTTCGGCAAATTTATATTATCGGTTTTCATGTATCCTGTTTCCGTAGTTGCGGATATAGTAATAGATTTGCAGATAGATCGTCACTCAAATAATGTCCAGTATTTTAAATAATACACGATAAAAAAAATTTCGATTGGTTTGTTTTATGCGTCACAATGACAGCAAAATGAGAATTACCTATTCAATGCGATTGTGTTACGTCAATTTGCAGTTTACTGCAATTTGAATTTTCAAGTCACGTGAGACATATATTAAAAATCACAAATTTATTTATCTAAATAAATATTTAAAAAAATATTAAATATATTCTTAATTTACAGATAATTTTCTTATTTTATTTTCATCAGTGTCAATATTTAATTCACCAAAACATATCAGTTCTCTTTTTTTACATTATTTTGATACTAAACTCAAACATCCACCTCTAATTGGGGTAAACCAAAACTTTGTATGTTAGCAGTATTTAAAACATTAAAAATGTTTATATTCTTCGTTTACCGTTGTGTCCACATCCCGCATGTGGTGTGTCCAGAGCGATTGCGCTCGTTTTTCACGGTCCAGTGGAATACATTTTTGAAACGAAACCTATAAAGGGCCTGTATTTGAACCAATTGGATAAACAAACAGTTTATTTGTCGTGGTAACTCGACAGACTTTGTCTTATAAACATATTCATTTGGTGTTTCCACACCTGAATATTTTCTCAGCTCAGGTTAAAACTATCGGAACTTGGAAAAATCAATACCCAATAGGTATTATACCAAATACTTCTAGAAAGGCAATAGCTAAGGTAGGTAGGTAAGGTACATATAATTGATTAAGCAATTACTTAAGATTTTTATCAACTATTTTGCTAGAATATGCAGTTAGTAAAACTTTTATTCTGTCATTATACATGGGAGTAGGTAAGGTAGCTAAGGAAAATTCACAAAAAGACCCTTTTTTACAACCTTTTATTTAGTTTCACGTCCCGATGTTTTTCATCAAATCTTGCAAATTAATTTTTTTATTTGTATCTTTTGAAACGGTGGCTCTCACCTTTAACTCACATACTAATCACTTCAGTTTACGACTCATTTACACACATTAATGCATAGTTTTTTCGAGGGAGAGCAATGCTTCGGCACGTATAGGCCGGCTCGACCTGAGTGATACCACGGCCTCACATAAAACCGGCAGTAAAGCAATGTTTTCATTGTTTTTCGCCGAGTGAGTGAGGTTACCGAAGACCCTAACCCTTCCCTCTCCCCTCTTCCCCCTCTCCTACTCCCACCTTAAGGGCCGGCGATGCACTTGTGACTTTTGCGTTGCAGGTGCCCATGGGCGGCGGTAGTCACTTATCATCAGGTGACCCGTCTGCTCGTTTGCCCCCTATCACTTAAAAAAAAATCACAACGTAACAAAAACAAGAGTAGAATGAGATGGTGTGCGATTTGGCACTTAAAATGTGATCACACAATTGACAGCCAAAGTCATTATTGCACCGCCGTTACTGCGATTATAAGCTTGGTGCCTTTAACAGTCACAAATGAAGCTTCATACTGAAAAGTACTATTATCACCACAAGGCAGAAGAGCCTGTATGCCATCTTTGATATTAATTCTGTACAAAGACCAGGTTTGATGATTACTATCTACGAAAACTAAGAAACGGTATTGAACCGATAAGCCTTAGAAAAGAATTCATCACCCTATTTCTATTGTATACAGCTTTGCGTTCTGTGAAATTCTTTCAAATGATGCTTGAGGCTACTTTTTTACCATCGCACCGCTCAGCGAGGGGTTTATTCTCAAACTGGAAATGTCGCGTACTATGCGCATTTGAAGCGAACTTCCTTTTGGGAAGATTCAAGTTTTGGAATAACCTCCCTGCCATCGTTTTGTAGATAAATACAGTATAAGGTTCTTCAAAAGGCATCAGAAAGTTTGGGAACGCGTGTATGTCAGTCCTTGTCTTGCAAATATTCTCCATATCCTCCATAGCCTAACAAACCCGGTTAGTGATGAGTATACAGAGTGTAAGTGACACTGTACCGAATCCTGAAATAGTGTATTCAGACCATCATTCTAAGTAGAATGATGGGATGGGATGGGAAATTTCTGGCAGATAATTCATAATTATTTTTTTTATAATTTTTTGCTTAAAAGTGATATCACAATGAGTAAACGCACACACACATTTTATCGAGAAAAAAATCAGTAAATACCCCATACGGCCAAAAACTGCAAATTAAAATTTAATATTTATGCACTGAGCTGCTTCGATGGCGCCGTGCGCTGAAGGTCATTCACCGTACCGCACAGTACTATTGACTATAAATCCTTAATCTCGCATTTTTATGATGAACTGACTTGTGTTGTGATAAGTATCCAAAGAAATACGTTTTTGTAAGTTATTCGCGACGGTGATACTTACACGTTGTATAACTAATGGAATATAATCACTTCGTTGCGTCATCGTTCAAAGATTTTCTTTATCAATTAAAATATTTACAAACATTAGTGAGACATCATACAAGCAGCTATTGAAAAGGGGTGGATATATTTTACAACAAAAACATAGCAAAGTTTGCTTACACTGGTAAAATGCCCAAATGAATATTTCAATTAGAAAATGCATCAAAATAAACCGCCCGCCGCGCTTCCAAGCCTAGTCCGAGGGGATCCACCCTAAAGAAAAGGTCGTTGACCCTTCACCCGACTCGCACTCATGTTACGTTCATTAGAAATTCTTCCATCCATCCTTTTCACACACATTTAAATAATATACATCCATCGCATTCGCACACACTAAATAAATAATGCCGAAATTCATGTGTTTCCCGCGTAAGTGCGACTTGATATTATAGCCGGCAAATGAATTGAAAACTTAATATAACAACCATTCATGTCGTGGAGAGTTGATCTAGATATTATCGAACACGTAATATATACATTAACATTATGTAATTATTTGTGTTATTACTTCGTTTAAATTATTATTTTACGGCTATTCCGATCATTAGCCAATAAAATAAAAACAGAAGCTGTCCATAATTATATTTAATTACATTAATTAATATAATCATGGTCGGAGAGAGATACTGGTTGGCCAAACCACTGGTGTTGGTGTAATCACTTCAGTCAGAATTATTTCAAAGTAGTTCTGATGCTTTTTGCTAGGTGGCGCTAGGTATATGTGGAATACCACAGAAGTTCATGAGCAGTTTCACAATTACATGTCAATCCCAATGGACAAAATATAGTTCAACTCACCGTAGCAATTTTCGAAGAAACAAGGCAAGTGAAGTACTAACCTTATATCTTCGAATATACAAACTTTACACTTGCAGTAATATTAAAGTTTAAACGAGGCGTCAAATACCTTGTACATTTAATTAGGCCATAGACTTATGAGTAAAGCGACGTATGTAAAACCGAGCACAGACATTGCATTATAAAATTTATTTTAAACATCTAATTAGGTACACTTCAGCTAACCGTGTGAGTTACAAAAACTAAGCAAAAATTGAATCCAATAAAAAACAAAACAAAATAATTTATAATTGTCAAAAGTAGAAACATAAGTTCATTACCCTTATTATAACATAATTAACAGTAATGTAAAGAGGTCAAATTACTACCGTGAAATAACCTTGTCAAAAACTTCTGGTGTATGTAAGTATTTAGAATAAATGTGATAATTAGACTGGGTAGAGTGGAATTATTTTGTAAAAAAACTACTAAATTATAAGTTGATGTGGTATTTGACGCACGGATCTATCGATTAGCGTGGGCAAGTAACTTTATCTCAGGATTATGTAGAACAAAAAGAAAATGGTTAACATTAAATGTGCTAATAGATTAACTAATCTCTTACTAAGTTATTTTTTACTTTATGAAGTTAACTCCCGCACTGGGAATAATTTCTGTGTCACGGGGAACCTGAAACATTCAAACAACGGACACAAAGAACAATCAGATTCGGGACAAATCACTTGTGGATCACACACATTTTTGTTCCATAAAGGAATCGGACCCGAAACTCTGCAGCAGTTACGGTCTAATAATTGGATATACTTTTTTTGACTAATTTTATGTTTTACACTTTTTAATCGACTTAAAAAAAAAGAAAGTTCTCACTTTGTCTTCCTATAAATCAGATAACTAATTACTTCTGAACAAAGAACGTAATCTGATATCTAGGTATTTAAATTATTCTGTTTTTATTCTTGTTAGCTAATGTTTTAAGAACAAATCAAACACCACGTGAACAAAATATGATATCATTAAAGATTTTGAATTAAAAATGTTATTAATATTAGCCGCAAATAAAGAAAGTATCACACAACTCTCCCTATAGATAAACAACTCTAAGATTTAACTGTCGATTTTATGCCTTTGTTTACGGTTATGGACACCGGTTAATGTGTCGATATAATGTGTTGTCGATATTAATGCCAACCCTATAAAGTAATTTACGATGTTTTTGATTCACGATACATAGTATAGTGGCGAATTATTATTAAGTATATTTAGTTTAAAAATGTGTGAGTGGGAGAGCCATGCTTCGGCACGTATGCCTGGGCCGGCTATGGAGTGATACCACGGCCTCACAGTACACCGGCAGTTAAACAATGCTGTCGTTGTGTGTAGCCGAGTGAGTGAGGTTACCGGGGGCCCTAATCCTTCCCTCTTCCCCCCTCTCCCCTCCCTTCCCCGACTCCCTCCTTAAAGGCCGGTAACGCATTGTGACTCTTGAGTTGCAGGTGCCCATGGGTGGCTGTAGTCACTTAACATTATGTGACCCGCCTGCTATCCCATAAAAAATTTAATAGATTCTATTGTAGGTAATTGAAACAAAAAAACTGGGCAGGTTTGTTTTGTTTATTTTTATGTTTACACCTTTTATAAAAAAAAATACACGTGGTTCGATTCCTATTCGAGCAAAATCTGAAGGTTCTAGGTAAGTCTGTTTTAAACGTACAATAGCGACATGTTTGAGACGATGTTTGTGATGATGGTGATGCTGATTCTGATAATGATGACAGTGTCGGTGATTTTGATGATGATGCAGAATAATTAAGTGCCTAAAACTGTATGTTAGCTGGACTGAAAACTGTATAGTCAATATAATGTCTAGGTGATATTGTCTGTATGAATCAAGGCGAATATCCAACGATATCCAGTGGAGATAAAATTAGCTATGTAATCATATACGCCCCGATGAGCTAGCAGATTAACGATAAGAAACAAACATCAGTGTGAGAGTCTGAAGAAAGTTTTGAGAAACAGGAATACGTAGGTATATTGATAAGGTTGACCTTAGTCTGAAGACGTTCTTTAAATTATTAAAGTAAAAACTTCTTTAGCGGCGTTGTGCACTTTTTGGGATGGGTAAAATATGTTAAACTCGCGCCAGGACACGTGACTCTGATCGAAAATGTGTCCGAGTTTCATATATTTAAAAAAATATTTTTACGCCATCTGTGGATTTTTTATTTCTTAATTTCGTTGCATGTGTTAATAATAAATTCGGAGTCGGAACTCTGAGCAAAAATGTCACGATTAATTCGGTTCAACAATTAATAAAAAATAAAGATCTTGAAAATAATTACTTCAATGTCGTATAAAACACTTTTAATTTCTCGAGGACTTAAAATCATTTATTTTAACCATAGACAACCAGCATATTCTTTTAAAATGTCCACCTAGTTTCAGCACATTACTGTTAAGTAACAAACTATATTTATTTAGAACTTACGTGATTCAATTAACGAGGTAGAGTTATTTCTAGTTCTAATAAGTCATTCAAACAGTTTTCTAATGAGCGCTTAATATTCATGGCACCAATGATTGACCTGACTTTGATTGTTGGTAGGGAGTTTAAAGTTCGTAAAGGAAAAATAGTCCCGGAATGAGGTTAAATATGTATGTACAATTTTAAATATAACTAATTACGTATGTACATTTCTATACGACCTCGCTCTTGACGGCTTTGGTTCTAATTAAGGAGATATTTAACGAAATGCCTGCTATACATTTGTGCAATTGTATATGTTTTTATGTATGTGTCAATGTATATATATTACATCTGTATATTAGTGTCATTTTATGAGCAACAATATTTAAATTGTGTGAACTGTATTTTATTTACTTTTCAAATTACTAATGACTTAGAGTAACAATAATACAAATAACAAAACTATTATTACATCGACCGGCCTGTTGGTACTAGACGGGTAGTATTCCTGACTGCTGAGCCAGAGGTCGTGGGTTCGATTCCCACTCAGGACAAAAATTTGTGTGATTAGCACGATTATTTGTTCTGTGTCTGGGTGTAATTTATTTATAACTAGCAGCGCCCCGTGGTTTCACCCGCGTAAGTCCCGATCCAAATTCAAATTCAAATTCAAAATCATTTATTCAATTAAGACACTAAGTGACATTTATGAACGTTAAATTGAAGCTAGAGTTAAAATCATAGATCGGCGCAAACAGACGCCACAGCATCTGCTGGATTGTCGAAGTAAATTAGGTGAAAACACCAAAATCTACTGCCTGCTTGTGTCGATCTATAACTTCCAGTTTCCAAAATGCGTAGAGCCTTATGAGAAGAATACTGGCAAAGAAACTTATGGCTATTCTTTTTAAAAGTCAGATCTTCAGGTACAATAGTGTTAGTGTTACACGAAAGGTAAACAGGATGCAAGCTGATGCCACCTGAATTTCATTTTATTGAAATGCTCCAAAAGCTAACGTACTAAAAAATAAAAATCACTCAGTGATACCGTTGAAGGTTTGAACTTATTAAACATAGAAATCATTCAAGGTGCACTTCTACCTTCATTCAGTTACAAAATCTACTGTTAAAAATAATTCGTGACTGGATTAAGAGGCTAGAGTTGCAGTTAATCGAACCAAAATAATAGTATAGGCTAAAGCATCGCTGACTAGGCCGACCAGTCACCCCAAGCAGCACCCGTTCACGAGTATGACGCATGGACCAGCCATCATCTCCTTCGCCATATCAGAGGGAAAGAAATGACCCGCCCCATGACGACGCCGCAAGCAATGATATTTTAGTGAGCATGACGAACCATAGTCGAGATACTGATAAAAATCACTACTAGTCAAATTACCATAATAATCGTCACGCATTACTTTCAACTGACAATGGTTTGTAAATAATTTTGCTTAATTATAAGACAAAGAAGTTTGTGTGTATATACCTAATGACACCTTAAGCCCAAGACTGTTTGTCGTTTAGATAATCGTTGATCGTATAGTAGGATTTCCTAATAAGGTAATTTTTTACAGTTTGCTTGAATTTATCTACAGGAAGGTCCCTAACATGTATAGGAATTTTGTTATAAAAACGTATACCAAGACCTTCGAACGAGTTGTGTACTTTATGCAAGCGATGATAGGTACTAACGAGTTTAGACTTGTTTCTTGTATTAATATTATGTATATCGCTGTTTTTCTTATAGTCATTAATGTTGTGCCTTCCTTCCTGTGAGGAGCAGTTAAAACCTGAAACTCCCTACCAGCGCACGTGTTTCCGTCCCACTATGATCCCGGGTCCTTTAAGCGGGGCGTGAAAAAGCATCTCACTAGGCCGCCATAGTGCTGGTCACCATGCTGCACTGTCCCTGTTCACAGTGAGGATGGTGACCACCACTCTTGGATTCTGCTTGTGCTTTCCATCAGGCGGGGCAGAGTCATTTTGGCAGCTCAAATATAAAAAAAAAAAAAAAAACATAATATTTGCAAAAATATACTGTGATGCAACAGTTAAAATACCTATATCCTTAAACAACTCTCGAAGAGAGACTCTAGCACCTAAATTGTATATGGAGCGGATGGCTCGTTTTTGGAGAATAAAAATCGTTTCAACATCAGCCGCTTTGCCCCAAAGTAGTATACCATAGGACATGACGCTGTGAAAGTAGCTAAAATAAACTAGCCTAGCCGTGTCCGTATCAGTGAGCTGGCGTACCTTCCATACTGCATAAGCTGCCGAACTAAGCCTACCTGCAACGCTATCTGGGCTCCCCATTGTAGTTTACTATCTAATGTAATTCCTAAGAATACTGTTGAGTCTACAATACTTAACATTTCATTATTTAGACTTAAATTAGTACCTAGCTGTTTTACATTTGGCATAGTAAATCTCATACACTTTGTTTTATTTGAATTTAGTAGGAGATTGTTAGTTGAAAACCAATACAAAACATCATTTAGTGCCCTATTCACATCGTCAAAAACTGTTTTCTTACGATCGACTTTAAAAATAAGTGACGTATCATCAGCAAATAGAACTATATCATAGAGATCTTTTAAATAATAAGGTAAATCGTTTATATATATGCGAAAAAGTAGAGGACCTAGTATAGAGCCCTGAGGAACGCCCATAGTAACAGGTAATCCAGAACACCTTGCACCATTGACATCTACCTGTTGAATTCTATCTTTCAAGTAGGAAACAATTAGTTCCAAAGCAATACCATCAACACCATAATGTTTAAGTTTAAGAAAAAGTGTGTTATGTTCTACACAGTCAAAAGCTTTTGAGAGATCGCAAAATACACCTATCGCATCTTGCGAATTCTCCCATGCATTAAATATATGTCTCAAAAGAGTTGCACCAGCATCAATTGTTGAATGACCCTTTGTAAAGTCATATTGTTCTTTGTGAAATAGATTATTTAGATTAAAATGGCTTTCTAGTTGTTGCAAAATAACTTTTTCAAAAATTTTACTAATAGCTGGTAACATTGAGATTGGCCTAAAGTTACTTGGTTCAGTTGTACAACCCTTCTTGAATAAAGGTATTACTTTGTTATACTTCATCAGGTTAGGAAAAACACCAGAATCAACACATCAATTGAATGTTAAAGCTAGAAATGGTGCTATATCAATTATAATAGTTTCTATTAATTTAACAGAAATTCCCCATAAATCCCCTGAATTCTTAGAATTAATGATGGAATCTTTGGATCTTCGGATCCGTGGGAATATTCGGATAAAAAGTAGCATGTTAATGCAGGTCTCCAGCTATCTACATACCAAGTCTCATCGCGATCGGTTCAGTAGTTTTGGCGTGAAAGAGTAACAAACATCCATACATCCATACTCACAAACTTTCACGTTCATAATATTAGTAGGATTAAGTTTGTTTGTTACAATTTAACCTTAACTACTTAATCTATCATCATGAAATTTTGCGAACACCGTGACAGAGTACAGAAAAGAAGAGAGGGTACCTGTCATCCAGAAAATAGGGGTAGAAAAGAAACTTTCCCGTGAAGTGAGTGAGAAGTGAGTGTAGCCGCGGGCAGAAGCCAGTTTCTAAATATTGATGATTTGTGTGGACAGCCTCGTGTTAAAACTGTTATAGTCTGTGTCTTGATAATATTTTAATTAGTAAAAATACTAATAGATGCTAGTAGTAGAATTGAAGAGGATTGCGTTAATACTATGAACTAGAGGTTTTAACGAAATTCCTTATTACACCGCACGTTACACTACAGACGCTCGGCGGATGGGAGCTATACGGAAAAAGTGTTAGAGCAACGAAAAATACTGACCGTTAGTTGATTTATTTTATTTACGCCATCTGTGAATTTTGCGCGATAGTATTGTACTTTGATGTTGTTCTATACTAATTATCCTTATATTCGGGCAAATTTCACAGATGGCGCAATTTTAATTTCGAGTTTTTACAATGTTAACTATATTTTGATACAATGTATTCAATCCATTAAATATATTTAACGCCCTGTCCCAAAGACACCTCACGTGTTTTTTTAATCATTTTATAAAAGGAAAACTAACAGGAAAAACATTTTTTTTTATTTTGCAAAAATTTACTTCTAACATCTAGCATCAGTAAACAAAACAAATATAACTACAAACAAATCGCAACAATATTCCTTTTCATCACAAAATTATATTCCACCAAGCATTATAAGTACGTACAGGCTACCCTATCATTCCATTCTGTAGGAGCGTCAAGAGGCGCACAGCCAACCCTGACTCGTGATCGCTATGCGGAAAATTAAAGCCGCGCTCTGACTGACCCGACGACGCGACTTTCTTGCATTGTAACTGGATTGATGGTGACGCCTAGCGGAATAATGTGTGAAAAGTACGGCTCCTTGCCGTAATATTGTCTTAAGATACTTTGATTTATTTTTTAGGGATGAGTTGGGTGGGTATAAGAAATTGTAGACTTTATTTATTAAGTGACACATGTAGAAACAACATTTTTTCTACATGTGTCACTTAATAAAGAAAGTCTACAATTTAGTTTGCATATACATATTATGTACCTTTATAATTCCAAGAGTATAGATTATTCATCCTCTGCTATACCCATTTTATACTCTTTTGTAGAGCTGGTAAGATTTTCAAGTTGAACACAATAGTTTTTCTTTTGTTTAAAACTTTAAATTTGAGATGTTTTTTACCTTTTATACAGTTCAAAATCTGTGTTAACAGTTAAGACCATCTATTTAAACCGAATACCTTCGTTATTAATTATACTCTCAAAACTTTGCAATAATATTCCATAAACAATTTGATCTTAGTACCGGCGGCAGTCTGGCGGCAGGTAAAAGGAACCATTTGTGATCCCAAGTTTCTTATTAAGTTAAAGGGACAGGTGTATAAAACTATGATCAGACCTGCCGTCCTGTACGGATCTGAAAGTTGGCCCACAAAGAGAACGGATGAGAGACGCCTGCACGTAGCCGAAATGCGAATGTTGAAAGTAGCACCAGTGGATGAAAAGCTGAGGAGCAATAGGTTGTCGTGGTATGGACATGTGATGCGGAGGGATGAGCAAAATGTGGTACAAAGAGTTTTATGTTTGGATGTTTACGGGTACAAGAGAAGAGGACGATCAAAGAAAAGATGGATGGACTGTGTGAAAGAAGATATGGCTAGGAATGGAGTAAGCAGTAAAATGACGAACGATAGAGTAGAATGGAAGAATAAAACATATTGCACCGACCCCAAATAAAATTGGGACAAGGGTAGGCAGATGATGAAACAATTTCATCTTAGTTTATTGCTATCCAGCCAGAGGACTCCCTAGTGTGCTTAATTAAATAATGCATCTGTGGTATAAAGTGTACAACATTAGATATTGGTCAGTACCGTTCTAATTAATAGTTGTATTGATTAGTAGATAAGCGAAGGCAATTAGGTTGCAGATTAATTAAATATATTTCCAGCCATGGAACCATTAATACTGAAGTAATATATCTTAACTTTTAACTTTACAACGAGAAATACAAATTCGATTAGATGTTTGTCACTTTTAAAGTCACAGTGGTAAGTATTAGGTGATGTAAATACTGCACAACACCGGTATTTTACTATAGTAGCGGTCGTACGTGCGCTTGGAATGCCTGCCGACACCGAAGTGAGAAGTGGGCAAGCCTGCGCCTGCGCCCACTACTATATAATTTATTTAGATATACCGTCATAAGCATAATTACTAAAGTTTTGTCAAATAGGCAAAACGGCAAGTAAATTAATGATTTTACAATAAAACCAAAATCACCTCATTTTCAGATATTGCATATATGCTTAGAAATTCTATCATTACTATGAGGCATAGAAATTGCTATGCCTGAAGGTAGTTTAATTCTTTTGATTATAAATCACGTATTTTGTAATAATAAAATATCATATAGAGAATGTTATGAATAAATAATTAATTTGGTCGAAAGAAACAAAAAATAAATTCAAGGATGGACGCTTATAATGAAATAAATTTACAAAATAATATCATACAGCTTTGTAAAATGTACTAATACACATTTGAATTGCAAATGTGTTTCTACAATTGTATAGAGTAAATATTTCACTTTCAGTGAAATACTGAAGAAACGGAATTTACGAATCGAAACATTTTATACATTAGTAGTCCTCGGAAGTTTCCTCATTTTTTACAAAATGGTTTCTTTAAAAACATTTTTCATTTAGGATAATGTAAGTACGAATCAATTTGTTTTAAGCTTACGAAAGAACATTACGGCTGGACTATGGAAATATAAACAAAACGTATTTCTATATTAGAAAAATATATAATATTAAATTTTATTATAAGTCGCTATATAGACCCAAAGTAAGCAAAAAAAAAAACAAAGCTTGGACTATGTCGTTTTATAACAATAGATAAACGTGTAAAGATAATAAGCAGATGATTAGAAAGAAGGAATATAAAGTTTGTGATGGTTAGTATGATAGTTTACGAAATAACTTTAATTTTTCGTTTAGTTTATATATTTTTTATTTTTGTGTTGCCAAAAATAAACATTTTCTTTCTTTCTTCTTTCTTTCTTCTTTCTTTCTTCTTTCTTTCTTTCTAATAGTCGTTGTTACCTTTTTGAAGTGATACTTTCGAATCGTTGTGATTTGAAAATTCGATGAAACGAAAAGCGACACTAAAAAGAGTCAACCATATTCATAAATAGGATTTAGCCTGCGAAAGAATGAGATAGAAATAGAAAGCGCATGCGTATTTTTACGAAACTTACAATAGTAACTTCCATCTAAGATTTATATTTTATGCTCGCCAAACGTAATCGCTTAACAGCGAGACGCGATTACAGGCCTCGGACAAGCACAAGACTTTCTCCTTATTTTGGAAGTGGGTTTTTTGCGTCAAGATAAAGCACTTTGACCAAAGGATAGCTCTCTTCTCAACTTTGGATTTTGTAGCGAAAAACCAAATATGTCTGCGTTGTAATCAAGCACATGATCGGAATTGAACCTTCACCGCGACACTGGTAAAAGTAGCCAATGCTAAACCATCCCTTAATTAGTTTCACCACAGTAAGCCAGGAAAAGTTTAATCCTACTGAATATTTATAAAGTAAGTTAAAAATAGCAACCAATAATACCTTGTCATACAGAAAAAAATCACATAACGAGTTAAAATACTTCTTCTCTTTGAGGTTTATTTTAAGAATAGGATCAGCAACGGATAATGAATGAACCGGGGCAAACGAGCAGACGGTCACCTGATGGTAAGTGACTACCGTCGCCCATGGACACCTGCAACTCAAGTTACAAGTGCGTTGCCGGCCTTTGAGATAGGAGTACGCTCTTTTCTTATTTATTTATTATTTATTTCTTTTCAAATTAGCCAGCTGAATTGTAATTAGGGCGTATTTAGGTAGAAGGCTGGCCTGCCAGCACCCACCAGCCCCTCTCTAAAGATTTATTAACAACCTACGCACTCAATTGCGAGATTTTGTTACGCCAATAAATTTTAAATCAAAATTAAAACCTTATTTTCTAAATAATACTCTATCAAATTGCAAGTAACAATATTATATTATTTGTATTATATTACTTGGGCGCGACAATATCGATTTATTTTTTACTTCAGCTATTATTTTTTAAGTTTGGCCTAAAAATAAAAATATGAAAGGAGCACAAGAAGTTGGATTGCTTCAATAGAAGACCGCTCATTGGCCATGTTCATCAATGGGCTTTTACTTGTCCGTGTTTTTCGCCATTTGTTTGACCTGGTTGGGCACCATATTTAGAAACTTAGTATGGAGTGTCTGCATGGTTTATATGGTCACAATTTCCAAGTAAAAGGTGACATCGTACGCATTTGGCATGGTGATATCGAACAAACTCGGATTTCAGTTAAATTTATAACTACAATTATAATAGTATGCTAATAAAGATTAATTATTATATTTTTAATCAAAATAATTGAGAATTTAAAGATTACAGTAATTATTTACCAGTAAGTTTGACTGGCCTGTTGGTCTAGTGGTTAGTGACCCTGACTGCTGTGCCAGAGGTCGTGGGTTCGATTCCCACCTGAGTCTGGGTGTTCTTTGTGTCCGTCGTTTGTACGTTTGTAAATCCCCCGCGACACAGGAGTAATTCCTAATGCGGAAGTTGTCTTTTATAAAAAAAAAAAAAATATGGCAACATATATATAAAAAAACCCTCTCAACAAAAACAAAATAATTTGAATTGTTTAAATTATGAAATCAATCAATTACTTACCATCGCTTTATAGATAATTGACCCTTCTATCAACAGTATTTAACCCCCTAACGACCATTGCATTTACCATTATAGCAATAAAACATCTAAGGACAATATAAAATAAAAATTCAAATGTATTTCTACTTGAGTGAGCGCCCGTATTATATATTCATTGGACAATCTAATGATTACGTCACGTTGGTGTTGGGAGCGGAGTGGAGTGGCATAGACATGCGCATATATTTTCTTAATAGATTAGAATCTCGTGCTTCTAAAGGTTAAAAAAATCCAATAAAAATTGGACTTTTTGTACGATATGAGATATTATTTTAAGAGTAATTTCATATCTTTGAGGTAGCAAACAGAATAGAGATCATCAGATATTTGATTATCTTTTAAAAAAAGTATCACCGACAAGTGTGTTTATAAAATTTGATGTTCGCTCGATTTCTCCAGAATCCCATCATCACATTCTGACTGATGACCATGGGACCACCTGGGAAGTATTAAACAAAAGAAGAATTTTCGATATTTTTTAAAAATTCCAACGGGCTTATAAACTATGATGGTTTTTGAATTTCCTAAGCAAATCCGGCTAGTTTTAGTAATTTAGAAAAAAAATGGCACATTTTGCAATTAAGCCTAAAAATAAAAAATGATCGTTAACTTTTTAAACTAAAAATTTAAAACCTATTCAATTTCAAATTTTAAACTTATGAAATGTTGAAAAAAACGCTTTTTTTTAACTTTGACCTTCATTTTCTGTAAAAAAAGCACTTAGCGACTATGAATAGGTCTCATTTTGTAGATAATTTAATGTGAAACAAAAAAGCTTTGGGCACATATGACGAAAAACGTACTAGAAACGAGATATCACACGAAATGTAAAAAAAGGTATTTTTTTCGTTAATTTGTAAAAAAAACATGATGCCCCACTTGTGCAGACTGCGGGTATCGTAATTCTTAATCAGCGCATTTTTTTTACTCTTTATCCAAAAATAAAAATGCGTGGTAATCGAAATGTCCATTTTTTATCATAAAACAGCTAGGTTGACTGGGCTAATCTGCCTGTGTCGATCTATAACTGCCCGTTTCCAAATGATTGAGCCTAGTGAGAAGAAACCAGGCAAACAAACCCACGGCCACTCTTTTAAAATACCAGATAGTTTTAATAATATTCAGTAAATTTTATTACATCATGGATATATATTATGGATGTAACCTAGGGTATAAACCCTCGGAGACGGAACGGGAGAGAACAAGTACTCTTCTGTCCCGCAGAAGACGCACCAGGCGCCGGAGAGTGCAAAACGATCTCCAGCCTCCATGAGCGCTTGCCTGAAGGCGACGGAATATCTGTCACCGTAGCAGAAGCAGGCCCGAGACGGTGGCGCGACATGTTCCGCGCGCGCCTCTCTAAACTAGAGGGCACAGAACCATCTCCACCTCATAGTGGGGTCACCTGGTTTAACAGGCGGCCAAGTCTGCTGGGGTTACAGGGATTTCCTTTCTAGGGTACACTTGAGGCCCCGGCTATAACACCCGGTGACGGAACACTGTGTGGTTTTAGTCGGTTCGAGTCGAGTCGACATATAACCTCCATCATATCACATCTCATACCATGACCCCGGTGAGGTGATGACCCGTGGGGGTTTCCACACATTAAAAAAATAAAATAATATAAAAAATAAAATAAAGGGTATAAACTCTAGATCCTCCTCCAAAGACCTTACAAGTTCTTTGAGAGTTTATCAAAAATCTAGTAAAAACAGACCATCGATGTTACTGTAAGACGCAAAAAAAAAACCCTAACAGGTAGCTATCTATAGAAATATGTATTTGTTAATAGTCTTTTAAAAGTTCTAGTAAATATTTTAAACCAATCTACAGATTTTAACTTATAACATACTAGCAACCCGTCCGGCTTCGCACGGGTAGCAGAGACACATTATACACCTAAACTTTCCTCATGAATCACTCTGTCAATTAGTGAAAACCGCATGAACCGCGATAAACTGAAAAACTACTGAACGGATTGTTCAGTACTTTTTCAGTTTATCGTGAACAGACAGACAGACAGACGCGGCCGGGGACTTTATTTTATAATATGTAGTGATGAATTATGTAACGCAAATAGTTTGACATCTTATATAACGTGATACCAGAAATCTCGATTAACATTAGCTTTATCAACTTTCTTTACTTCTAATTTAACACTAGGTAGGCACCTATTCTATTCTTGACATAAAACTTACTACTGTTATAAATGCGAAAGATTAGATGGATAGATGTTTGTTACTCAATCACCGCTGACCGGTTGAACGGATCTGGGTGAAATTCCGCACAGAGATAGACTACAGTTAGGAAAAATGTACGGTTCCCACGGATATTTAAATAAATAACAATAGCTTCTAAACAAAACAAAAGAAAATCTATTGACGAACAGAGAAACTATAGGTACTGAATTTTGTCTTTACCTATCCACATAAAATAACTATCTGATAAAATTTTTGATCACTAGAGTTCGTCAATAGCTTCAAAATAAAAAAATAAAGAATATCGATTGACAAATAAGAGGAAATGGTTCTTAACTGCTTTGTCTTTGCCGATCAACACCAAACTATTACTAAATGTTTCAAACTACAAACAAGATACCAATTTCATTGCCTCCGACGTCGCCGTCACCATTTCTATGCAAAGCCTTCCTAGAACTTTGCAAGAAATAGACAAACAAAAACTTTTACATGCATATTAAACTTAATGGAGAAGATAACGAGCTTCTTTTTTCACATTTCAGTAAAATAACCCACTTATATTATATTTCTTGCTGAAAGTTGGTCCCGGTTGGAGCAGTGCATACCTGAAACAAAGAAATAACTTCCAATTAAAATTAAAACTCAGAAATCATTTTATTATTTCTTTTTTGTCTAGTCTTTTGTAAAAGGAAATTATAGTCAAATCGTAGTCAAAGGCATCTTCCATTTTTTATAGCCGAAGATGCTAAATAAACCTACGGCTGAGATGATGGTCAGAAATTATCAACACATATATATAAACACTAGTCCTCCGTTAAAGTTATGTGACGCGAAACCAAGCCTTCCTAAAATGCAGCACTGACGTTTTAATATGACAGCAGAATAAGACTGCTGCAGTAGTTTTCCTAAGGCAGTTCTTTTTACCTAAGCGTAATGTATGCTTAGGTAAAAAAAGACCCAGTTGGGTCGGCCACCACTAATTCGTATTGGAGAACCTTCTAGGGAAACCCTTTATGTCAACTGTCAAATTTATGTCAAATATAAGCTTAAATGTATATACGCATCAAAAGCATTTTAACTGACAATTCATAGCACCAATAAACCATAAAAACCTCTTGGTGTCGAAAAAATAAAAGGATGATGTTGCCACACGCAAATATAAAAAAAGAAAACAAGCACACATAACCGCGAATTCTATTTTTTTGTCTAAAAACGCGGAGTCGAAACGTATAACATCGAAAAGGGAAGCCGGTTGAGGGGCTCTAACTCCCGTATGAATCCGTTGGAATGAATAAAAAATAGCTCACACAAAGGGCGTACGGGTCAAAAGCGAGATACCTCTGAGTGTAATAAAGTCTCTCTTTTGCAGCGAGAGCCCGGCAACGTTTCAAATTAAAAAGTAATGTGGCTTTCGTCAATTGCAAAGGAGGATCTTTTGCCGTAAACTTGACGTTTGATATGAATACACCCTAAGGCTATTCTTGATGACGTAATACGCTTACATGCAGCTTTCAAAAGTAAGGCGCGTAAAAGTGTGTTGAAACATTTGCACCAATTCTGGTACATATTCTGAACTATAGAAATGTTGGGTCCGATTGAAAAATGTATATAAATATCGAAATTAAAATCGAATCTAATCGATGTAAAAAAGTCAAATATGGATATTGAAGTAGTACGGTAGTGAAGCAATGCTTGCATTGCTTTTCGCCGCGTGACTGAGGTTACCGGAGGCCCTAACCCTTCCCTCTCCCCTATTCCCGTCCTTCCCCTCTCCCCCTCTCCCGTCATCCCGCTCTTCCTCCCTCTCCCACTCTTCCCCTATTCCCACCTTAAAGGGCGGCAACGCACTTGTGACTCTTGAGTTAAGAGTGGCCATGGGCGGCGGTAGTCATTTACCATCAGGTGACCCGTCTGCTCGTTTGTCCCCCTATAAAATAAAAAAATAAAAATTGATGACTTCAATTTAAAAGATGAAATAAATCTATGAACTCTTTATAGAACTTTGGTACGATAAGAAAATGTAAAAACAAATATCATAAAACGCTTTAGAACCAAAAAATAAAATTACACACTTTTAGAATGAATATGGAATAAAACTATCTTGTTTTCAAAGGTGTAAGATAGTTCTGTGAAAAAAAAATGTAGAATACTGATCTAATAAACTAAACTAATTGTTTCTATAGTACGAACCATTAGTAAGTTCAAATGTGTTGAGCGATTGTCTTCGCTAAATGTAGATAGATAGATAGCACACACACTTTATTGCATACCAAAAAATAGGATACATACGAGAAATATAATATTAAGTAGCAGTCGAATGGGCGGTCTAATCGCAATCTGCTATCTCCTACAGACAACCTTCGATGGACTATACCGTATAGTAATAGGTACTTAAGCAAGAATATCTAAATCCTCAAATGCTACTTTGTACTAATAGCAACTTAATCCCAGCAGTCATCAAGTTTTACATAATGCTGAACAAACAAATATGCTCCACACAAAGCAACTTTTAATTAGTTTTAAAATAAGCTGTTGATTTAATTTTAAAAGATCAACGAAAAATAATTGGCTTAAAAGGTAATCACAGTTTTGCAGTCACTTTATAAAACTGTCTTCAAGCTTTTCTGCTCGCTAAATACAAGTGAATTATGGTTGAATGCACGGTGAAACAAATAAGAGCAAAGTTGGGTTCTGGACATTTTAAAATACAAGCGTCGCCTGAAAATATGGGACTGAAAAACTTTCAAGGATGCTTTTCAACAGTTTAAAGTGGCCCAAAAACAAACAAATGTTTTCAGCTTTTCTTTTCAAATGCAGCATTATATTTCACAACACTTTTACATTATAGAATATTGCTGTAGAATAAGAAACACAAGACCTACAACTTGAACTTTCAAGTACTTGAATATGTGACTAAAAGCTATAAATGTACTTTCAAAGGTTAAGTCTTATCGTCAGAATATAAAAAAAAAATATTAAGAGTATCGAAATGATAATAGTGAATGACAATGGATAAAAAGACGACAATAGATCATTATTACTTTTTCTTTTAATTATTTACGTCAACAAGCAGCCCACCTATTACAAAAAAACTTACCGTTACTCATCGTAAATCCTTCTTCTTATCTGGGGTACACAGGGAGAAATATGCTGGACTCTTAACTCAGCAGACAATATTTTTTTTTTTAAAGACAACTTTACAAACATACAAAGAACGGACACAAAGAACACCCAGACTAGGGTGGAAATCGAACCCACGAGCAGGCCAGTCAACCAAACCCAATATGTGGGTCACACATATTGGGTTTGGTTAGAAAATAAAAAACGGAATGATTTAGAAACCTGTTAATTTTTTTATTGCTTTTCGAAGTAGTCTCCGTTGCTTTCTAAGCACCATCTCATGCGATGGAACCATTGACTGAAGCAGTGAGCCCACTCTTCTTTAGGGATCTTGTCACGCATCTTCAGGGTTCATAAAACGAATTCCTCTAAGTTTATCTTTTGTTTTCGGAAATAAATAAAAGTCACAAGGTGCCAGGTTTGGACTGTAAGGATAATGACTCACTATTCGATAGACAAATATTCGATAGTCCGTCAGGCGGAGTGAGCTGGAGCGATGTCGTGGTGGAGAATGGAGGCTTCTTAGGCATCTAACATTTTAAAAGGCAACTGGTAGACAATGACTGACATACCAATCTGCAGTAACAGTCCTTTTATTTTCTAGAATGATTGTTGCGAAATCACCTGTCCGTCCAAAGAATGAGGCAATCATCTTTGTCCCTTGACTTCTGCCGTTCTTTACTTTTGTTAGCAAATCTTAGAATGGAATCATCCATTGCGCAGATTGTCTTATGGTTTCGGGTTTGTAACAATATATCTAGCTTTCATCACCTGTGACGATGCCATATATAGCATTCGACTAACCTCCGTCATACTTTATAAGCATTGAGCGGCACCAATTCAAACGACGACCTAACCTTAAAGAAATTTAATGATAAATATTACTAAATATTCCACAAAGCCATTAGCATTAAAATATAAATTACAAACGAAACAAGTTAGATCAGAAAATTATGAACCACAAATAAATGTAACAGAAATATTCTCAACATCTCGAAGACCTTGGAAAGCTGGCCTATAGAATAATAACAATCTAACATCTGGTAAATGTTCCAAAAAGTCATTAACATCAAAACGCGAGCTCGCCAAACGCCATTGGTTATCGAGCTGAAGTTGTTTGCAAACTTTGCCTCCCTTTGACAGCGGCTTTTCGTCTTCAACCGGGAGATTTGATGTAATCCGACCTATATTTCTAAGTCCCTTTAGCTCTATCGCTGTAATAAACTAATATTATAACGTTGATAGTTGGTGACTGACTTCTAGCTAATGATATCTGAACGAAGAATCTTCTAACTTGGTGAGTAGATGACTAGTTTACAAACTAGTCATGTACCTAACTACTAAATTTTATCAATTCTGGCTGTTCGCACTCAAATTAAACTGATGTACAGTTTAATTTGAGTTCGAACAGCCAGAATTGAAAAAATATATATTATCTATATTACCGTTTAAACTGTGGAAACTCAGGTTGTGAACCCTTATACTCTTATACTTTACTCATGCCAAGTTTTGCCTTCGTTGAAATTGTTTTAACAAAAATAAACCGACTTCAACGAAATCGATTGTGAAAATATGTATATTAACACATACTTAAATTTTTCTCAAAATATGTAAAATTCGTTAGTGACAAATCATTAAAATTTGTCATTTTTTTAGGAAAATCGTGGACACACACACGGATCGAAGGGGTAGGGATAAAATGGGATCAACGGATAAGATTTTAAAGTTGAGGCGGTGAGGCTCAACATGCATACTGGAGGTTTATGGTTTTATTACTTCTGAGTCAGCCAACAAGTATACAGCCTCCTTTGGTAACCGATCACCTGAGAGGTAGGGCACATGGCATAAGGTGTAAGTGTGTTATCAACACTCAGACTTTAAACAAAGGCGGTGGTGGTGGTAAATTAAAAAGGTCATCTAATATTTACACGTCTGAGTACGTTCTTTTAATTTAGAGCCTGACGGTTGTTACATTTAATACCTCTTTAATTTATTGTAAATATGAAAGAAATTGGTAACTCTTTGATATTAGACAATAATATATGAAAAAATGTTCTTAAGAAGTAATTATGAATAATTGATAAATTGCACAAAAACGATGTGCATGGATCAATTCGAAAACTGATCGTGATTAACATTTAACGAGGATGTAATAGAGCATAATTTTCTAAAAAGAAAATAAAATATTTATCCAATTAAACCTAAGCCTGACCGTATCTATTGAAAATTTACTTGTCGAAATTTTCAGCCATACCTACTTACCTTCTTTGATTGACTTAACACTTGAGTAAGTAATTAGTCAAAGTAAATTATTCGTTTGATCAATACTTAGAACGACCCACAGTAATTAACTATGTATACCGCTTTGAAATGTTTATCAAACACAATACTTAAAGGCTAAGAAAATACAATCGAGTAGGTATAAAATAAATTGTGAAAAGTTTTAGTCTAAGAATTAAAATATTTTTCACCTGTAGCTTGCATGTAACGTAAACCCATTGTGGGACCGCAAGAATAATTTCTCCTAGCATTACTCCTCACAACAAGATCAAGTACCGGGAACTTTATCAAAGATCTTTGTAAAGATTTCACCCTTAGTATTAAGTAGAACACCACAGCCTCCTTCAAACAGAAATAATGGGAAGAGATAACGACATAGCTGGGCCATTACCCAATTGGGTAAACGGGGATTCCTTTCTTTTGTCCGAGTTTATCTCGTTCGCTGAAATATGATCTGCGGATAGAACTCTGATTGTCGCGGGACCATTCAATTTCGTGAAAAACTCTATCAACCTTAATTAAATGAAGGGTATCGATATACTCCGTCGACCAATTGTTGATGAACCATAAACACTCTAAGTAACGACTGACTCTTTCAGTACTCTATACCTTATGACCTTGCCTTGAAACTTACTACGTTTGACGTCCTATATCTAAAAGAAAAACGTACTACTTGGCTAAGACGTTTATTGCTTGCTTGTATTGCTATGTGTTACAACTTTTACATAAACAGCGAGAGTAGGACATGACGCAAACAAGATACGAACTTCTTTATTAAAATTTATGAGTTCTATCAGACACCGAAAGTTCCAGGCCTACTTGTATTATGTATAGAAAAGCGGTTACCGTTTTGTTTCTTACTTTGCTTTGCATAAATAATGACAAGGGTTTTTTGTTTCACAAAAAAATGAATGCGAAATTTGTGCGACAACTTTTTTAGGCCAATTCAAAACCAGATTTTTTTACGGTCGTTCGTTCTTGTTCTCTTTAACATACATAAAATACTGTTGCATTTCTGTTACCATCCTGGTTTAAAATAATGTACGTACAGACTGTTGCTACTATTTTTACTCCACAATAAATTCTAAACTGTATTAGTTTTTAATTAATTCTTCGCGGTTTGTTTAGTTATTCACTACTAGTTCTAAAACTTTATTTAAAAAGGCAGTAATTGCCCAGACATATTTTGACGCTGACTACTTATACAGCAATAGAAATACTCATACAATTGTCCTATAAATACCTTGCACAGTTATCGAAATATCTTACATCGGTAAAGCCGTAAAGGAAAGTAGAAGCATTGTTGGTAGTCGAAGACAGGGGTGTTAGTACGAATGAAATTCCAGTCCTAACTATGCGTAAATTGAGGCCTAATTGCAAATGCTATTGGGATCTGGGCCTCGGCTGCATGCTCAATAAATAGACTCTCATATGAGTTCAGTAGATGCAAATATTGGATGAAGAATATTGGTTTTCGGTGAACTTGCATATGTATTATATCTAACGCTTTGGTTGTTTCATTTAGGTTATCTTTGTTTTTGTACGAAATATTTGCTTTTAGTATTATTGTATAATTTTAGCATTTCTTATTTTTGTAAGAGGTAGGGCACACTAGATTTCTGAAGCGCTCGATTGCGTATACACCTGTACTGCCGAAAGCTGTTTAGGCAACATACCTGCAGAACTCTGGTGATTGTATTTCTAGTGGTAACTTGGATTGTAATAGGATTGGGAAAGTGCGACAGATTCTAGTGCTTTAGCGAGTATTGATAGACGCAGTTAGCCATCGCCAAGTTCTATAAAATTTCATGTGTGTTTCAGACATAATATGTGTGCTAATCTGTAAACTATATATATTATAACAAATAGCAAGATACCACATAAACCAAGCCACTACATAAACCGAGCTCTACTTGCTACCCAACTATACAATATTTGATTTTAAAAGAGATAGAAATTGCAAGGTACTAAAACGTACAATGTATACTTTGTTATCCGAAATTATTCACAAATTCACACTGGTATCAGTTTAAATATGTTTACTACCATCTCAAATTTGTATGTGTTCAAATTTGTAATGTACCTAACATTAATCTAAATACTCGTACATTATACACGTGTGATAACCTCCAGGTAACTTGAAAGATAAAGTGTAACTGTCAACTTTGATGGCCCTATTTTGACTAAGCAAATAGTACAAGAAAACAGAATTCTAAAGTAAAAAAAATGCTGTTCTCACTTCATTTGAGAGCGGAATATAACTGCGAAGAACGGTGGCCCACCTTGATCCGCACCAAATGAATGTTTAATAAGGCCCGCCTCACGCAGATATAGCTTCGTAGAACTTTTCATCTTCACTAATAATAAATTTATGTAAGCTATATCCATATTTTTTTAGTTCTCTTGAAATGTTTTGGTACCAAAGGTCGTTTTTTGTGTGTTCAGTAACGAAGTTAGCTGTTTTTATTTGTCTGTTATCTACATACATATTATACTAACTCTTTGTTTTACCTCCAATTGAAATATATCACTACCAGTCGCCAATCACAAATTACATTTGTGTCACATTGTCACATGATTTATATTATTTCCTTTATAATTAGGTAGATTCCTATGTTCAAAATAAATGATTTGGTTTTAGTCAGACAGAAAATTGTCCTTAACTTTTATTTGACGTCTTTATTTTATTTTATAATTCTTAAATATACATTAAAAGTGCATGATTTGGCAACAATAAGGCGTGACGTCATGTCTTAGTATTTCATAGAAAAGTGTACCGAACGTTCCGTTTTGACGTTTATTGAAAAGATACTACAAGGCAAATTAGTATTAGCCTTGACAGTCATCTACCTCATTGTGTGCATGTACATGTTATAAATTAAAAGTATTTGTTAAAAAAGTTTACGGTAAAATGGTACACCGAAGTCGATCAAACCAATAAAAAAAATGTTTGCCAACTACAGGGTTTTGCAAGGTTTATAAAATAAAAACCCCGGCCCGCCCGGGCAGGCTGAACAGCAGGCGGTGACACCATTGAAGGTGGAGTAAACATAACGAAACAGTAATTTTGAGTTGGTTGTAAAAACGAACAGAAATCAGTCACAGTGTGAATACTATTTTAGTTGTGTAAAGCAATTACGGCAAAACTTCCGCTAGACAAAGGCTTACGTTAAATTATCTCAAAATAACATAGGATGTATTAAAATAAATTGTGTCACTCTTCTCAAAAATAAGTGATGTTACGTTTTATTATCGGAACACAATTTGTTAAAGTGTCCAAACATTCCGAAAATCGGTGAACCCAATTCCTGACATATCTTTGGAAATAAATCTTTTCGTTCGACTTAACACAACGAGTCTGGTATACGGGTACGTAGGAACTAAGACCCGAACCGGAAAGTGGGCGTTATAATTTTCGGTATATCCGACGGTTACCTATATTAATGTGTTAGGAAATACGGCAAAAGTGAATCCCTAAAATAGACGTTGTTGGCTTAAATTTTATTGTAAATGTTAAAATCGGATTTACCTTTTCTCATACATTTGTAATAATGATATTTTTTATTACAAGTACAACTGAGCTGGCAACAAATACACGGACCGCTTGATGGTAAGGAGTTACATGTTAGATACATATACTTTTCAACAATTTCCATTGAAATGTTGCCCGCAGTTTCACGTGTGTTTATGGTCACTGCTCCGCTCCTAAGGCTCGTAGCGTGATGTTATACAAGTTATACAACCTATTATATTTATTATCTTCCTCAACGAATACTCTATCCAATAGAAAAGGATTTATTCAAATCTGGCTGATAGTTTCAGAGATTAGTGTGCTTAAACAAACAAACAATCAAAGAAAAAAGCTCTACAGCTTTATTATATTAGTATAGATAACGAATGTCCAACTCAAGAAATTACAATACAATTTTTAGAATGTATGTGCTTACGTGTATTTAATAAGTTAATATGCTAGCTAGTGCAATAGCTGGAGAGCCAATAGGATCTCTTGCGGCACATGATTTACACAAGAAGTACACAAGACAAAATTAATATGCTAAGATACAGTCACACAAAATTAGACAAAGTAAATCTAACTTTACTTATATCAATGTCTAGTAAACTAACCATAAGTGTATTATTATTTTGAACATTCCTATGTATCATTATTTAGCCATAAATTCATGCATTTTTGTCTGCAACGACTTCTTAGTTTTAATGTACCTAATAAATAATTAAAAGCTACTTTCTACAAACAGTTGAAGCCTACCAATAACCTTTCGAAGTAAGTTAGACCAAACACTTAACCCTTTTCAAAGAATGCACCGCGCTTATCAACGTACATTATTAAATGGAACGAACTGAGGCGGTGATGTCTAGTCAAACGTCGGACAGCGAATCAATGATGTATACTTTGAATTAAAGGAAATTGTGCCTACAGACATCGCGTGTTTCAGTAATGAAAACAATTCTCAAGAAGAACGGGCGGGATACCCATTATTAAAGTGCACGATATTAGAAAGTCAGCGATAGTAGAATTAATTATTCGGTACTGCCTTGTGGCGACTTCCACATACAGCAAAAAGAAACATACTCCATCATCTATAACCTACTAATCCTGCATCGCGCTATGAGAGTTCTCGCGCCGATTAGTATATATACAACTTTCCAACATCAACCGTTGGGCCGCGGCCGGCCAGGCATTATCACCTCGCCTGGTCGAAGGATCCTCCCTTTGTGTTGGAGGGACATGACACCCGTTCCTCCATAAGGGTGACCCCGACGTGATTGGAAGCAGCCTTCATGGAGCAGATCAGCAGCATCATCATCGCCACCATCGTATACGGAGTGTACTGCTGTAGGAGTTCTTCTCTGAGTGTTTTTTTAATAGGACATACAGGGAGATACAGGGAAACAGTTCCAGAAATTCTGCATAATTATTTTCTTTGTCCTTTTCCTTTTCCATTTTTTTCTTCCAGTACAATGAAATGATTTTAAGATGTACCTAAGTAGGTCGACAGGTCTGGAATTCTCACATTAAAATAGATATTACGGTTTCTAAGCCAGTTTTTTGTGTCTAATATGGCTTCTAAAACCGTTTCAGATACAGGAAAAAGACTTTCAAGTCGATTGTATCATGTGGTAAATCTATGCTTACAAAACGTACAAGAATGTAATCAAAACCACAAGATTTACATTTCACTACAAGAACTACTTCCCCGATAGAAACTTCGCAAACCATTTCCGAATTAGAAGTAGATCACATGTTTAAGAAGTAGGTTTGTGGTGGACTAGAGATGCGCATTAATAAGGCATTTGAATGAACATAGAAGCCTCTTAAACCAAAAAAAATAAGATTTAAAAAACTGTTTTTTCATCTGGCTCCATTTTAATATTTGAATTATGAAACAAAAATTTACAATAACTAAAAGTGGTATAAAAGTTGAATAAATGAAGATCATTAAATGTTTTACTTCGTTATCGCGATAATTACTGTAAATGAAAATTAGAAATTATGTTTGATGATAAATATGTTTCAATTAAAAAGCTCGAAAAACAGTTTTCATTAACTACACGAATTTCAAAAGCGTATACGAGCGCACGTTAAAACAATTCTCAGAAACAATGCACGATACTTACGTATCGACTCATGTTTCGAATTATAACGCGATTCAGTATCAACTATTTACGCATACCATATATCTCACCAGGCTCTCAATAAAATTGCCAAGAATTGCAATTTTAAATAATAATCAAAGATCCTAGCAGTCAAAGTGCCGTATCTTCATATAACTGCTTTATTTTATGTACTGTGATAATTGAGATATTAATACCAAATCTCGACATCTGCATTATTCTTTTTATTCTGATTTCATGAGTGTGATTATGGCTTGTATGTAACAAGCCATAATCACACTCATGTTTATGTAAACTTTTGTAAAGATTATTTTTATTTGTATGTACAAATAAAAATGATCTTCACAGAAGCTCCTCTTTTAAGTCACCTGACATTGAATAATTATATTAATACGTGAAGAGAATTCTTTGTACCCTTTTAAAGAAAATTTCGCAAAAGTAGTAACGAGAATTTTGGAATATTTACAGATTATATATAGAAGAAGTACACAAAGCTAAAATTTTTAAATAATATTTTCTATAAAGTTAAAAAAAATTGCAGAAACGGGTACATAAAGCTATAAGTGTCCAGTATATCTTTTGGCCTGTCATGGTACAAAAATCTATACAATGACAAGTAATATTGGCCAAATAAATAAACCATGGTCGAAATTCGACCACCACGCGATGTCTAGACGTAAATTTACCTATTTTGTATTGACCTTACTAGGTTTGAAGAATGTTGTTACTATGATTATTTCCGTGGTCACTACAAGGCGATCTATTAAAAAGTATCGTTTAGTTACATCATTAAAGCAATCCTGCTAGTTTAAACAGTATAATTTTCGTGTTTTGTTGATAAAGTATATAATTCATTTTATTACATTTTCTTTGACAGCACTTATTATAACGTCAACAAGATAACATAATACCCACTTTGCCTAATGACGACAACGTAGGATGAGCTATTGGCCATTATGCGAAATTAACATTATGAGAAATAGACTTTTTAGATTTTATTAAATTGACAATTTCTTAAAAAAAATACTATACCATATACGTACATAAAACAATTGTATGGATTTAATAAAGGCTTTGTCTTTGTTTAAAATAAAAGGATTACTTTGATTTGACTGGTGATTTTTTAAGTAAAACGACGTGTAGTTATTACAAAGGTTTATTTGCAACTAACTCAAATCATTCGATACAGTGGACTGTAAACACGTATGAGTATATATGTATGTACATGGCTCATACCACACAAAACTTTAATCTATTTGGACAATCTATGCATTTTTATATCAATTTTTTTTCTGTACAAAGGCGAGTTTAGTGCTTTTCTTAATTTCTGAACTTTAGGATACTTTACTTTTCCCATAAACAGTATTTGTTAACAGCTTAATTAACATAGATCACGGGGAATATTGAAACGATGGAAACAAACCTGGAAGTGATTGATATACCCATGTTATTGGTGTCCTGTTGATAGATATTTTTATGTGAATGAGCTTTAAGCGAATTTGATGTTTTTGGCTGTTGTCATTTTGTAAATTGTTTAGGTAAGGCGCTTAGGGTTCGTTGTGCTATTGTCTATTATATGTTGAGGATCTACTAATATTTGACAAACCACTAGGCGATCATCAATCATTATCTCGGTTTGTACAACAAGTCCTTCGTTAATGATTGAAAGACGACGAATTTTATTCTTAGTACTGCCGTTTTAGTATTACTCATGTCGCAAGAAATATTATAAATATACAACGATAGGATAGACAAAACACACAAACACTTAGAACAGTTGCTTATAAACCAAACATTTTCCCATGTGTGGTCAAACAGGGATCGTGCGGATGATCACTATCCGTACTATATTAAAAATGTTTCTGTGTGGAGGTACGGGTGTTGCGTCCCTCCAACAAAAAGGGAGGATGTTCCGACCAGGCTAGGTGATCTAGCGTGGCGGACCGCGGCCCAAAGATTGATGTTGGGAAGTTGTATATACACTTATCGGCGCGACAACTTTCATTGCGCGATGCAGGATCAGTAGTTACTACGTAGTTTTTGCTGTATGTGGAAATCGTATGTATGTAGCAGAACTGAACGTATTAAACAGACACAGAAATTTTTTAATAGTTTCTCTCGTTGCCAAGTGATAAATTTTTAATTGGTAAATTTCCTAAATCCTTCTAAATCCCTCCTAAATCGGAATTAAATTCTTATTTTCAAAATGTTCAAACCAAGGCACAAAGTACGAGCCACTTATTATATTACAGTTAATTTCCATATAACTTCACATCAATATATAATTTCGAACAGAAAGCTTCCAACATTAAGTTACATACCGCAAAAGGAATCTTCAGCAAACGCCCGAATATTTGATTAGTAACAGTGAGAAAGCTGAATCAAAAATTAAACCTAATTCGCTCTTTACTTATTAAAATGCTTTCTTTGCAGCTTTGCTAAGCATAAGATCGTTATACATTTGTAAACGCTTTGTTGCCGACAATGGAAATCTATTTACAAGAAAATCGTATAAAACTGAATCATAAAGACAACATTTTTGGTGATGGTAACACTCGGATATTGATTGGCAGGGCAATTTCTATCAGCTACAACTTCTGCGAAATGTACATATCTGACTAAAAAATATTTTCCAACTCAAATTTCTTAGTTGGACAACAGGGTGTTTTTAAATGAACCCTTCAATTATTTTTTAGTTTTATTGAAAATTTTGATTATATATTTTCGAAGCGTAGCTATTGCGCCTGTAAAATCTAGGAAATATTATATTGTAAAATTGACCAGCAAACATCATCTATTTAGTGACGGAAAATCAGCAAATATGTATACTTAATGTTTTGTATTCGTGATTGTCGCCGTTTAGTACTTCACGCAAACCATTGGTTTTTTGTTACTTAATCTGTGACTATTCTCAATAATTCTTCAACTCTTATCAGAAATCTCATAGTAGATGCTAAGAGGAAATACTGAAACTGGATAGACCATCGTGTCTTTTTCTTGTAGAAACTATTGTAACACACCTAGTCGAATATTAAGTTCAGTTCAGTTATTATTCGTTGGTTCCAAAGAAATTCTACGAACCAAGCTTCATGTTAGGGTGATTCCATTGTATCTAGTTTTACTTGTTACTAATTATGATAGGAAAATGTCAACTATATGAACTAAACTCGAATCTGTGATAGCACTATCTATGTAGTAAATGCTCCCAAAAGAATATCTGGATAGCCTTGCAGGCGACATTAAGGCAAGAAAGAAGAACAAAATATAGTGCACTTTGTTACAAGATGAAACAAAATACTATTATTATATTTTTATACTTAGCTAAGTTGCCTGATCATGAGCATGCTGTTTAGCCCTTTACGGAGATAGTTGCTATATAATTGACTAGGCAGTAGATACTTGACCAAAAATCTGTTTTCACTAATTCTCTTTATTATACATAGGCTGCACTAATAGTATCGGGAATGGTATATTTCCACTGTTTCTGTCATATTAAAATCTTTTTAATTGAAAACTCCTTGGTTTTAAAAATCGAATACCATTTATTTATTTAAAAAAAGATTCTCGGTCTTATCACAAGGTTTTGTCAAACTTGTTTAGTCGTTGAGAAAATGGAATTGACTCAAGAAAATTCAAGAGCGATGATTTATTATGACTTTCGAAGTGGTTTAACGCAAAAACAGTGTGTTGACCGGATGATTTCTGCATTTGGTGATGAAGTCCTATCCAAAACCACAATTTATCGCTGGTTTGTTGAATTTCAACGTGGACGTGTCAAGCTCAGTGATGATCACCGTCAAGGTCGTCCAAAAACTGTAGTCACCCAAGAAAACGTTGATGCTGTGCGTAAGCTGATTGAGGAAGATCGACATGTATACGACATACCGCGAAATTCAGGCAACTTTAGACATTGGCATTAGTCAAATACTTAATCTTGAATGAAAAATTAGGTGTAAAAAAGATGTTTTCCCGATGGATACCGCATTCGCTCTGTGAAGAGCAAAAAGCGGCTCGCGTTACTTGGTGCGTCAGAACTCTCGAAAGATTCCACGCAGTATCCTCAAATGCTGTATACAACATCGTATCAGGTGACGAATCCTGGATATACGAATACGAACCCGAAACAAAAAACCAGTCACGAGTTTGGGTGTTCGAAAATGAGTTAAAGCTAACAAAAATTGTTCGTTCACGGAGTGTTGCAAAAAAAATGGTGGCCACTTTTGTCTCCAAAACCGGCCATGTTGCGACTATTTCTCTTGAGGGACAAAGAACGGTTAATGCAGAATGGTATGCTAGCATTTGTTTGCCACAGGTCGTTTCTGAACTTCATAAAGAGAACTGCAACCGCCGCATCATCCTCCATCACGACAATGCGAGTTCTCCCACCGCGCACAGAACAAAAGAGTTTTTAAAGCGAGAAAACATATAATTATTAGACCATCCGCCGTACAGCCCCGATCTAAGCTCTAATGATTACTATACTTTCCCTAAAATAAAGAATAAATTGCGTGGTCAGAGATTTTCATCACCTGAAGAAGCTGTGGACGCCTACAAAACGGCCATTTTGGAGACCCCAACTTCCGAATGGAATGGTTGCTTCAATGATTGGTTCCGTCGTATGAAAAAATGTGTCAAATTTCGCGGAGAATACTTCGAAAAGCAATAAATAATTTTTTAAATAGTAATGTTGTGTCACTTCCTTGATTCCCGAAATTTTCAGTGCCGCCCTCGTAACCAACGAACCACAACCGCAAATTAGGTCATTTTACAACACTATTAATACCACTAAGGCACTCCTCATAGCGGGATTTCATTTTAATTTGAAGTGATAGTACTTATAACTATTTTTAATCTTCAAATCAACAATAAACAATAGCTGGCAAATAGAGTTTATTATGTGTAACAATAAGACAATAACATAACAAACTCTAGCTAAATAGAAATTTAGGAGTGAGGCAACAGATTAATGTTTGCATATTTAAATGAAAAAAACATCAGAAGCTGCGTTTTATTGTTACGGAAGAATAAAACCTTCTCTTCATTGTTTATTGTGTAGTAAAGTTGCGTTGTTATGCATGTTTGGTGAGGTGGTTATCTGTCTGAATGTTTGTTCAAAGACTTTGGAGCCTTTTTACTTGATTTAAAAGACTTTTAATAAATATTTGCGTTCGTTTCTTAGCAACAGTCCAAGTTTGACACAGAACTATTTTCAAAGTTAGTAATCATTGCCAAACCGTCTCGAGTTATGAATAAAGTCCTTGAAAGGTCACTTGCTGATTAACGGGGGAACCAATTGTTAACCTCTCAATTTTCTTTTATTAATTGACTAGTAATACTAAAGTTATATAACTAATAATTACACAATTTATGACACATTATGCTTCGGCACGTATGGGCCGGCTCGACCGAAGTGATACCACGGCCTCACAGAAAACCAGCAGTGAAGCAATGATTTCATTGCTTTACCTAACCCTTCCCTACCCTCTTCTCGCTCTCGCCCCTCTTCCTCTACTCCCATCTTCAAGGGCGGCAACGCACTTGTGACTCTTTGAGTTGCAGGTTCCCATAGGCGGCGGTAGTCATTTACCATCAGGTGACCCGTCTGCTCTCGTTTGCATCCTATACCATAAACAAAAAGCATTTAAAAAACATTAAATATATATTTTTCGTACTGTTCCTATAATAATTAATAGTAATTAATTAATTTAAAACGCAATGAATATTAGTAAACTTATCAAGAATTCAACTACTAGTATTAGTGTTGTACTTAAAAAGTGGTCAGGGTCATCAAACTTCCAAGAATTGATGGGAAGGAATTCCCATCAACGCGCGACACTGGTGGTAGTATTTGGATTATAACTGCATATTGCGGCGGACTGAATTCTGGTTACCTCCATGTCTTACAGTCATGAAACTCACCAGTAAGGTTTTTTTCTATCAAAATTTCAGTACATTTATACAGGAGATATACGTAACTTTTTATCGCACATGGATTGTACGAGTAACTTGAATACTATTTACAAATGTTTGTAGGTAAATTTCAAGTCTTCATTTGGGCTGAAAAGTTCAGTTTACATACTTACACGCTTTGGTGAACCCACAAGGGAGGTAAAACGTTCCTAAGTGCTTCAAGTAAATGTAGGGACATAAATATACATTTTAATAGGCTAGCGAACGCGCTTAGCATATTAAGGTTTAAGGAAAAAGATTTAAAGACACACTTAGTAATATGTTACAAAATTTAAGCGAGTAACCAGAGTGTTAAACAAAAAACGATAAATCATTGTAATCTCACCAATTGCTAAATAAAGACCATCATAGTTTGAACTACGTTTCTGTATAATTTGTTTATAAGTTCATGTGATTTTAGGTTGGCCGCTCTATTATAGGCTCTCGACTGTTATAGTTTGAGCTGCCTTCTGAAGCACTTTGCTTGTTCAAAAGGTTTTATTTATGTTGGTTGTTGCTAATTACACTATTTCGCTACATCGCTTCGGTTGAAATATTAGGTGGAAATGTCACAAGTTACTTGATATATGTGTAGGAGGGAAAGGCCCTGAGATTACTTCGCCTTGTTTCGAAAGCCGACCACACAACTGTCCTGCTTGCCATTCTCATTAACACAGAAGTTTGTACGTCTACCTACCTAGTTTTAGGTCAAACATATTAGTTTTGGAATAGACAGTGTAAATATGTCAGAATTTAACGGCAATTAAATTAGGTTAGTGAAATAGTGAAATATGCTTTGTGAACTTTTAGAATAAACACGGTTTCTAGTGAGTTTTGAGAAAAATAATTGATAATACAATTAAAAACGTTATTAATACCTATGCACCTTAATGTTTTCAAGTAAAGATAAGATGTGCTATTCTTACCGTGGCACACACAACCGTGGGACCTTCTAAATATGATCACAAAACCTGGTCGGAGATCCTTAATTTATTTTGAAGGGACCTGACCTTTTCATCTGTATCTACTTTCCTTTTTTACCATTCTGTAGAAACATATATTGTAAGCTCCGTCAGTAAGACGGCCAGCCTACTGACGAAACTTACAGCACATGTTCCTGTCCTTTTACAGGTTAGAAGAGTATCACTGCATACTCTTAAATGCGAACCTGAACGTTCCATACATATAACAATCACTAAATAATGTATTCTTCTATTAAATACATAGTAAATAAATATTTATATAGTAGGTATATGTAATCATCAATCATTTATTCAAACAAATCGTTAATAACTAAGAAGTTGTTGCGACAAATAACTGATTCGACGTTGATAATTAATTACGACACTTGTCATCTACACAAATTTCCACAATTCATTACTAGATATACAGACTACATAAGAACCATTAATATGAAGCTATGCTTAAATTTAAAGGTAAAGGAAAAGTCATTCTCATACTGAGGATTAGTTTGGTTAGCTTGTGCGCCTATAAATTTTTTGCATTAGATTTCGGTTTACGCAAATATGATCACGTATCCTAATTTATTAGGTCTCAAGTGGCTTCCAATTTGCTTTTGCAGGAATGCTCGTATTCTTCCATTCTTATATACGAGTAACATCTTATTCGATCTCACTATTATTGCCCCCAGAAAAGACTTTAAGTTCGTCCGTGAAACATATTTAAGATTCTTGAGGTATCAGAGAACTTGGGAATACTAGTGCATTCATTCCACAAAAGTTATGATAAATTATACTATACATGCAGTTCGCTTGTGAAATACATTATCATTAGGACAGGTACCGTCCTTAAATAAATTCAATTAAAGGTATACTTTAACGTAAAACTCATATGTATAACGATTACAAAGTACACAAAGAATATTATAATATGGTACTATTAAAATGCGGAAAGATGATGCGATTGAGGAAAATTCCAATATCCTAGAGCGGTCAATCATACCTATAAAAGTAAATTAAATTATTTAAAGAAACCGGTGACCACTTACCGTACGCGGTGTTAAAAACGGTTCCCCGGCTGGCCATGGGCTTCTCCTCAGTTTGTGATTAGTAGTCAAATTCCACAACTCTTATCTAGTGTGGGTTACCATACTTCACAAATCTTCAAAAACCAACAAGATGCAGTTATTTCGTAAGATTAGCAATCAATTATTTGTAATAAGCAAATTAAAGTCTGGATTGCGCGACTCAAGGATTGAACCCCAATAGCTGGCGTGCCACGTATTTAATGCATGCTACTTAAAAATTCTCAGCCTCATTTTCTCGCATCTCCTTTATCCTGAAATAATGAGTAACTTTCAGAATACTTAAGAAATAAAAAAAACTTTTTCCCTGGTTTCAATAAAAAGAAAAACTTATTCGTTTTCATTTTCGTTCAGCTTATATTCTCATTCCTTCTCCAATATATACACATATGAAGGCGAAGGTATACACAATATTTTAATATACCCTGCAATGTTATACAAAATCACGTAGGTGTATAAATTACATACGCCCTTTTCAGTAATCGAATTATAATAGAACGGAAATAAGAAGATCGGTCGCGCAGATTGTGGCCTAACTGAATTCAATATCCATATGACATTGTCATTCCAAAAATGTCGTTTCAATGTCACCTTTGCTGAATAACAAGGTTGAACATCGTTTTTATATATTAATAAAACTGTTTGAATATAACTTTTAAGGGCGAAATCATATTTTTGTTGACCGCGGCTTCGTTCGCCTTAATGTAGATCTTATCACTAAAATGATAATGAGAAGGATGACAGGTGCCATGCAGACGACCGGTTTATGTCATTTTCTGTACCCCGACGATAGTATGCAAAATTAAACCTAAAAATGTATTAAACTAGCAAACTAACGTTCGCATTTTATAATAAGAAGATAGGATAGGAATGGTGTATTGAATTTTTAAAATAGCTTCATGTTATTTTTGTATATTTATTGTTATTCGCCATAGGCGTTTGTCGAAGATGGTACACACCTATCTAAGAGTTATTATAATTATAGTTGTTTTCAAGAACCTACTTACTCGAAGCTGAAGCAGTTAATTCAGTATGAGCAATGGGTAAATCAAATATGCAATATATATGGTATGCCATTATTATCTGTACGTTTGGCACCGATGTTGGTTATTGTGTTTGGCGACAAAAATGCCTATGTGCATCCCGAGGTTTCAATCACAAACATTGTGAACCACCATTCTCAGAAACAGCTGTGACGTTGCGGACATCGTGTGGTTTAAATCCGTTCGTCTCCCACATAACCGCTTCGCATTTTTTTTGCTCAGAATTTTTCAGGGTTGTTGTGGCAAACTTTAATAGGTCTTCTTAGTAGATCTTGACAGCTATCTTTCAGGTTGGTCACTGTTTACTTGCCATTTTGAGTGGTATAAAAATCAAAAGTGTTTGAAGTTGTTTATTATAGTGCCAAAGCTAGTATAATATAAATGATTGTCTGCGTATCTGACACACCATACGCTCGTTTTTATCAAATAAAATAATCCTGTATTTTAACAGCGCAAGATAAATTTTAAAAACCTTTCTATCTTTTAGTAGATAAATTCAATCAAATCGCAAAACCACTGCGTGACATTCAATTCAATATATACTATTGAAATTACCGAAAAGTAATCTACAAAAACAGTATATATAAAAAAAAGTTAATCTGAATCGACACATCAGTTAATTTCGTTTTGCATTAATTACAGGGACGATAATTACAAAGACACTATTTACTTTTATTTTAAACCCTTTTTAACGTCCTTTTCAAATAGTACCTACCTCGTATTTAATTTTTCTTTGTGTTCTCGGAGGGTAAGTTCGATGTTTTTTACGGCATTGCTTAGAAATACTATTAGTAATTTAGTTTTGTATATGTATGTATTACTAAAAAGTAATTTTAACTAAGCTCAAAGTGTACACTTGTGTTTGAAATAGGATAGGATTCGAAATTAGAACTTGATTACGCTTAGTCTTGATTACTCCAAATTCGATACTTTTAACCTAAACATACCCTACCACATAAATATTATATGGAAGTTAATCGAATCCATTCGATAATGGACACGGCTGTCTACACTAACATTATAAACGAGAAAGTTTGTGAGCTGTAATGTGATTGGTAGATATGATTTTGAAAATTCTTCCACTAAATAATGCGAAATCCGTAAACTTAATTAGTCCTTAGTAAAACAAGTTTTAAAAATTTGACGTCTTAAAAAAAACATGCTTTGTCTAAACTTTAATTTTTGTGGTAAAAGTTACAACATTATATTTTCTTAAGGGTTTTTAAATATACACTATTGAATGATTAGAAAATCCTTGATTCATGGTTAATGGTTTCTTTTTTTTTTATGGTATAGGGGGCAAACGAGCAGACGGGTCACCTGATGGTAAATGACTACCGCCGCCCATGGGCACCTGTAACTCAAAGAGTCACAAGTGCGTTGCCGCCCTTTAAGGTGGGAGTAGGAGAAGAGGGGGAGGGGGAAGAGGGGAGAAGGAAGGACGGGAATAGGGGAGAGGGAAGGGTTAGGGCCTCCGGTAACCTCACTCACGCGGCGAAAAGCAATGAGACCGTTGCTTTACTACCGGTTTTCTGTGAGGCCGTGGTATCGAGCGGAGTTGAGCCGGCCCATACGTGCCGAATCATGGCTCTCCCACGTTTATACAAATTTACTAGGCTACCTAGGCTATTACTAGGTTTACCTTATATGTAAACTAAAGCCATTTAATAAAATGAGCATTTACTAAATGTGTAAGTATAAAATAAAGCCACTTACTTCAACTCGCGCACTCTAAAAGCATCTATCGTAATTCAACCAGTTTTATATGACCTACTTGTACAAACGAACTTTACAAAGAACTCGCCAATACCGATGGGAAGCACTGATAAAATTCTCTTCAATTGCAATTATACTATCTTTAGTGCGTAGATGGAACTCCCGAACCGACTCTTTGATTAAGTTCAATTTGTCACAGTCGTCAGGGCTATCGTTGACAAAGGCGATACAATCAAATTCGCCAATAACGAATCATCAGATGCTGACCTGATGACCATGGGACCACATGGGAAGTATACCCTCTCAAACAAACGAATTATTTTCACATACATACATTAAAAACAAATACACAGTGGATCATAGAACCTCCTCCTTTTTTGAAGTTGGTTAAAAAAATGTTCGTATAATTACCTAATTGCGTAGCAGTTTTCTTAAACGGGTTTACTATTTGAAAAAAGTTTTTCAAACTGGATTGTTAGGACCTGAGATTAGCACTTAAAAAAAAACAATTTCTTCTTGATGTATTGATAACCATTAATAGATAACAGTCATGCACATCATTAGTTGAGAATAGAATATTAACCCTCATGTGTGTTCATAGTTAGTATGTATAATATTAATCTATTGTCACTATCAGGCAGTAATGTCAAACAATGTTATGAGAGAACAAAATCTAAAGAGGTTTTAAAAATTACCAAAAGTTAATGGAAAGTGATGCCTACTAATTTAAATTGATTTTTGGCATTTTTCCTCTTTATAGGATTGCGTCAAAATATTATCTAATGTTTTAGATTTTACAAATCTGCTTTAAACTGCTTATAAAAATTCAATATTAAATCGTTGTAACGTCAAATGTTACAAAGTGTATTATACCATTTAAATTTACGTCTTTCCAATGAGGAAATGTAAACGTCTGAGACAGATAAGATCACAGCAAATCAAAACTAGCTGCAACTAAAATGCACAATTGCTGTTTTAGCGCAAACTGTACAGCAAAACATTATTCATCTCGGAGTAATTTCCGTACAAGGATGGTTAAAATTCAAAGTCAAAACGGCACGAACAATATCGCTAAAAGCGTAAAACCAACCGCGACTTTTGAAAGGAGCCAGCGAACCATGCGAATTTACGGGAAACTTCAGGACAAAACCAGCCATGTCCTGGAGAGACAAATTCCCGCTTACACGCCGAATAATAACTGCCAACGACAATTCATGAAATTGCAGCGAATTTTGCTCCAATTGTTGACGTCGAAGAATGTTGGATGTTCCATTATGATTTCGTTGGTAATGGCTCGCCATTCGAACATCCCCGTTTTAAGACCAAGCGCTATCTAAAGTTACTAATGTATACAATTAAGATTTATGTAAGCTAACGTGTAACGGCGTCAAAAACGGTAACCGTGAACAAACATGGTGTAAGCGAGTTCTAATCTACGCTGTGGCAGGCACTGTTTTGTTAGGCGACGGCGACGTCGCCCAAATAGTGGCCAGTCCCATATTAAAATTAAATTTAGCGCAGCTAGCGAAGGCGGGTCAACACTTGTTCATTATTGAAACGAAAATGAAGCCAGACCTCCATCGAGAGCACCGCTGTAGTTCTTATTATTGCTCATAAAATTTTGTATATTAATTTTATTCACTGTCCCGACACTTAAGAAGATACGCAGATGAGTTCAATTTTGTTTGTGAAGTGATAAGAAATTATACTGAAACCAGTATTAAGGCCTGGAAAGTGGCTGAAATCATTAGTTGTTTATTACATAGTATAGTTACCGCTAACAGTTTTAACGTTCGTTCAACAAAGAGTGATAAACCGTATATGGTTTAAGTAGCTGGCTTTGTTTCGACGTGCCCGTGGGGCGCTGTAGGAGCCAGCTCAGTCTTACCGCTTTTAATTTGAAATGATGCCAAAAAAATAAGGAGGTCCTGGCAGTGAGCATGGCGGAGCATTGCGACTCGACGGTATGCGATTACTTAAGTTTAGTGCGGCTGCGGACCAAATTATATGGAATGGCGCCCAGCGTGGGGCTCAGCATAAGCAAATTGTGAGAGAACGAAACGGTTGGAAATTGCAAATTCAAGCGGCTCTGGCGCGTTTTGTTCGAGTTGGTTGCCGCAATTCGCGCACCTCCTCAGTTCCTTACATTATTTAACGAAGTAGCCTCGAAAGGAGATTTCACTGTGTGAGTTTTTGAACGGCTCTAGAAAATTCATTTGTAATTCATATAAAATTCTTTGCACTTCGTTCCGTAACTTTATTACGCTTTCACGTTTTACTTTTCTGCTGTTATCCGGCCGCGTTTATACGCTGCGAGAGCGTCATATCGCCTATAATCTGATACAATTAAATTTAACAAAGAACAATCTCGGTACTAATTTCCTGTACCGAGCAAAATAGCTGTTTCAATTATTTTTTCCCGGCGTATCTCGTCGAGAAAAGATTGGACAAACAAATGTACAAATTAAGCCCAAACGAGGCGCCATTTGCTGAGTAATTTCATCGGACTTTTAGTAAAAGGAAGTCGAGCCCATATTCGATATTTCGACTCAAGAAATAAATGGTCGCCTATAATTTTAACAAATTTCCTGCCCGATGCGGCATTATGTTTTGCGACAGAGCAATCTGGGCCGTGATTACGTAGGGAAAAAACGCTAAGAGGCTCCCTTCTGCGACGTTACATCTTAATGTGGCCACAATATACCTAATGGCAAGATATTTAGACCACGAGTGCTCTTGACTGCTATACATCAAACGAAGACATTACCACAAAACGCCGGTTAGATACCGACAGCATAAAATATTCCGAATACAGTGATATATCTGAGGGATATGGAAATAGGCGACGGCGGGGAGTGGAATATGTATGCCACGCCCGTTCGTGACAAGAACAAAAGATGTGAGATAACAGTCCTTTGATCTCTTTAGCCTTTATGGTTTAAGTGGCAAGAAATACATGGTAAACTTCACAATGTTGTGTTTTATCCTTATTTTTTAGTTTCGATGTAGATAGCTAAAGCTTTATAAAGTATAGAAATGATATATAATGCATTATCAAATCGATTTTGTTGACTATTACCTCAATCTCTGTTAGCGTGATCAGATTTAAATTTCTTGAATAAATGTAAAAAAGTTAAAATATAAATGAGCTACCTCGGCAGCAGTGTTCTTAGATGATATATATTATGTTAATGTAACAATGTAAGTTCCACAACAAGGCCATTTTACTTTAAATGGATCCTTCGCTCTTGAACTGAATACGTTAAAATAAATGTGTTAGATCACGTTCCTGTTTATTTTAGTTTCGTCTGGTCATAAGTCGGCACATAAATGTGTCGGTACAAAAGTGGATCAGTGGACGGAAAAATTATTGGAAGTTTTATGTTGTAGCATACTCGCAAGAAAAGAGCTGTTTGACAAATTGATAACCTTCTCTTTTTTAACTCACAACGCAATAAGAAGGTGACAGGGTGTTATAAGTTTGCCGTTGTAAGTATCTGTGTGTCTTTCTGTAGCCTTGGCGAATGTAGCCCTGTAGCAATATTTGGAGGAACTTAATTCATAAATGTCTCATCCACTTGATACGAGTATCTTACTAGTATTAATATAAAAGGACTTGTATATCTGTTTGTCTTTCTCTTAAGTAGTAGCACAGCATGATCATGAATGTATTCTTTTGGTATAAAAAAATTCCGAAAGAATACTAGTTTTACATAAAATAGAATGACTTACAAAATACTACGACTTTTCTAGTATTCCTGATTGAACTGATCGAGCAACTCCAAAAGTCAAGTAAATAAAGGTATAGTATCTTAAAAGTATTAACGCGATCAACACTTCCGATTTATATACAATATACACACAAGTCACGAAAGTTTAAAAACTTAAGGCCAAAGTTATCTATGCGGTAATGGTATTTTACAAATTTTGTGGAAATGTGATTTTTGCACGAAATTGCAGTCACATAAATAAAGAAAACTGCAGCCAAACCACGAAACTTGCATGATGTTGGGTTTTGTTTCTTCTGGTAAATAGGGTCGGCAAAGGCACCGTAGGATAGTCAAAGAAAGGGGTATGTTTAGTAACACGTGATCGACATTCTTGAGCTTTGAGTATTTATAGACTCTGGCCATCAGAGAGACTTTTTTGTGCCTGGTCCCCACCTACAAGCAGTGCTAGCGTAATGACTAAAATGTCGGACTTACTGCCGAGTGTTTGCAGGTTTGGACCCCCCACAGTGCGCGACCGACGTGAACCCACTCCTAACACAAGCATTTAGCTTAGCACGAGGGGTTAACAAGAATACTAGTAATATGTGGCCTACGTTGCTAGTACCTATTTAAAAAAATAAAATAGTATGTACTATATTAACTTATACATATAGCATATACTCTTGTTTTAGTACATTTTAATATATACTAGTTCCAATAACATGAGATGTCTTATCAATTAATCTGAACCCCAATCTCTATTTTGCAATACCCGCTTGTTATTCTGTCACTGTCACTGTTTACAATTGAATGTCTAACCAATCTAATACCATTCTATGCGACCCTAGTATCAAACAAAGTATACCTCTAAAGCCATATAGCGATCAATAAACCAAGGAGTATAAGCTTAATACATGATCTACTCTTAAATTTCTTTTCTTTTCTTAAGACACCAATACCCTCTCAAACCTATTTTATAAACATACAATTGCTCCATACAACACACTCTTATTTTTTATTTACACACACTCGCACACTAGTGAACATAGTAGTGTACTACTTATGCAGTATTACGAGCAGTGTCAGAGCCAAGGTTCCTAATGAAGGCCCGGAGACACTTTGTCTCAGTTTTTTGCTACACCTACTTGTGTATGAATAATTTACTACAACCTACGGTAGGCAAGCCTTTGTGACTGCCTTGAGAGTAATACAGCTTACACTTTTTCTTAGAGGTGAATTCTGCTGTGGTATTTTCCCCGAAATATCTAATGTTAAGAAGTCTTCTAAGAATAATGTAAAATTTACAACACGTGCTTAAGTATAACGATCTCCTTACAGCAATTTGTTTTTAACGACACAAATATATACGGTTCTGTACGGTTATTATATTATATATTCTTATATAAATACATATATGGTTAAACGGGAACCGAGTTCTACGCTGGTGAAGGTGCGGGCAAAGCCGTAGGTGAAGGCTAGTAACGAAAGTAGCATGTGCTCCGTTCCCATCAATGCTCTACTTGATAAAGTCTGTAAGTTTATAAGTTTACGTTAACACTTATTATTAAATTAATTTCAACTTAAAGTAATACTATAAATCTATTTTTAAAAGTCAAAATTTTATAGATAGCAAAAAAAAACAAAACTTACGAATTTGATCTACGCACAAACAAATGTACCTGTTCGTAACCTTCAACATCTTAAACCGACAATTTATTACAACAATATATATAATCGTTCTTGATTACAACTAATGGCATCTTATACAAAATGACGCAAACTCACTGTTCTGAAAACAAAGTACTCACCAAGATAAGCTGTTGTTAAAACTGTTACAGGCATCTGGCCATGCTTGACTCTGGCAGCGTCTGGCAACATGACGCACAAGTAATGACTCTAATACATTAGCACTTTCCACACTAGGAGATATGATTAAAACGTTACAAACAAAACAACAGAAGCAAGAAGGGTAGAAAGGAACAATGTGTACGCTACAAGCATATAATGATAAATTTTTGATGATAATGAATATAATAATAGTTAATTTACAGTGATTAATTGAACAAAATGACAAAAATGTGTTTTAACTTGCATAATAAATCGTTCGTAGGGTATGTAGGGATGTAAGCACACATATTTTGTCAGCCATATTTTCGGTCTACCGAACACGTATCTTCATGATGCTACTGAAAATTCTCTAACACAAAAAGACAATTACACTCAGCTTGTCCCGGGAAACGAACTCAAGTTGCCACGGGTGCAAGCCCACACAGACCACGGGGTCAATGGGGCTGCATGTTTATTTTCACAGAAGAAAAAAAAACAATACAGATCATACAGTTCCAATAACAGTGTCCCACATAACGCAATATAAAAACAATACAAACAAGGGATCGTGTCAAATCTGTTCAGAATTTCAAACAAAGATGTTTCTAGTCCATGCAAGATTACACCCATGCAATCTCATTCAGGCTTATCTCTGTATTGGATAAACGCGGTGCATTGTGCAACGGGTTTATTGAATGGACCGCTCTAGTCAATATCTCGGCCGTGTCAGAATGTGGAGGGACTTACGACAGCCAACGTGTCAAAATCTAACATAGCATACGCTAACGCCTTTGTAGCTATCACGAATACAATGCATATCAGTTTCGGATTGATGTGTTTCCGTAATATTACGATTGTGAAGTGTTGAGATGTGAATTAATTTTGAGGAGGTATATTTCAGGTATTAGAATAAACCGGTCTAAACTGTGCACATGATCTTCTGAAAAGGCTAATTTCAATATAAGAAGGACGAACATCGGCGGTTGTTATCTTAGGATTTAGAGATACATCATTTTGATATATGATTCTCTGGTATATTTGGTGTAAATTGTCAGAAAGCTTTCAAAGCCAGAACCTTAACCATGAACCAAACTTAGTACTTGAATCCCTCACCATCTCTCAATCTATTTATAAAACGTATAAACGACAACAACGACAACAATATGAAAAAGTTTTAGAAGTTATGAACTTTAAGCTAGAATCCGCTAAAAAAGCGCTGTACATTTAATAAAAGTTAAAGGTTTACTTTTAATTCATCTGTTTTAATATGGTAGTCATACAAAAAACTAATATGATACAAATAAAACCTATTTGTCAAAATTTATAGATACCAAGAGTTTAATATGAATATTTGATGAGTTATCTTGATATGATGAAAGCTGTCTAAGAAAACGAATAATAAAGTTCTTCAGACAGACAGACAAAGTCACCTTGGTTTGCAATACATTAAAGCTTAATAGACATCTCCCATCTCAGACATCAGAGCCGTCGTATTTCTTTCTCCCTTCTTGGCAAGATCAACAAAGGATGCAGAAATAAAATTAATCTTACTTAGTCTAGGTCTATGTCTAGCCGTGGACGTCCTATTGCAAAGAGAGAGTGAAGTGCCAAAATTATTTGTTAATACCAGATGATGATCAACGCTAAGAATAACAGCATAAGTCAATTAAAGTCAGATGTATTCTCTTTGCCGTACCCTCGATAGGATTCTAGTATCAGACGTGTCACAAAAGTGTGTATCATGTGTCTGCAAAATGTGATACACCTACTGCAAAAATGTCTGAAATTTTGCGTCTACGTTGTCAGGAGTAAATAGGCGTTGACTATTTGATTATGATGATACGTAATTTGATGGACAAATTTACGTTAACGCGAGCGTAGCCGCAAACAAAAGCTAGTGCTAATGCTAAATAGAGCCTTAATTCACGCGGAAGTAATTATTCATTCGACTTAATTCATGCGACGTCTTAAAAACACGTATATGATGGATAAACAACTTAATGAAAGTGTTTCGAAGACATTATGGAGGTGTAATTACACCACTAACACTTGGCTTGTCGCCAGCGCATTGTGGTAAATAAGTAAGTGTTTGAATATCGACGTGTGGGATAAACTTAATTAATCTGTTTCTTAAGCTAAACAAGAGTGACGTTATTTTTTAGAAAACAAAGTATTTACGTATACTCCCTTTTTTTGGTATAGGGGGCAAACGAGCAGCCGGGTCATCTGATGGTAAATGACTACCGTCACCCACGGGCACCTACAACTCAAGAATCACAAGTCCGTTGCAGCCCTTTAAGGTGGGAGTAGCGGGAGAGGGGGGAGAGAGGGGAAAGGCGGGATTTGTTCAAATGACTTGAACTGTCATAGAATTTAGTTCATGCTCTTGTATTGAAAATACCCTTAAATTCTATATTATTATTCTATATAAATATTGCAAACATCCACAGTCCTCATAATTTTTTTATTTTTAGAAGAAAACTATTATTATTACAAATTACAAATTAAAAATAAATAACTAATTTAGCACACTATCGTTATAAGTTTACATTCCACAATAAGTTATGAAGATGGAACATAAATATTGAAATATTCAAGTTAATGATGTGGAGGTTGCGACAGAATTATATGTTTCCTTGGCATGCCACAGGATATTGGTAATCCTCGTGTGTTTTAAACACATAAACATTTTATAGGTGTCTGTAATTTATAGTTCCCGTGCTTACTATATGTGTGACTGAAAAGAAGTGCACTCCTCGCTAGATGGCAAAATATCCTCTTCAGCTTCGATATATTTCGACATATTTAATGCATTATATATGATTTCCTTTAGACATAAGTATTTTTATAGTACTTTATATAATAATTGACAACGTAGAACATCTTCAAATCAAATTGGTAAAGTTCTAAAGAGAGGGCAGTTCAAGAGTATCCGAAACCAGCGGGCTTGTAAAAGGTTCATTGACAGTAGAGGAAGCTCGTGAGGTACCTACCCTGAAAGGAGAACGGCGTAAGTATATTAATTATTAGTTTCGAGAATTTAGTGTTTGATCGCGAGGCGTGGTTAATGTGACATTTCAAACTGTGACAACAACAGACTACTGTCAAAGGTCTAAGAAAAGTAATAGCTGAAATTCAAATATAGAACCGAATATATATAAGTAGGCTTTCAAGCTGTGTAAAATATCCTATTAGGGTATTATTGGTGCTTCATACACATAGCATCAGCAGTGTATTAGGTGCTAAGACTTATTTAGGCGTATAATTTTCTTAAAAACATTCGATAATATTGCCTCTCCTCTCTTATAGCTTGTAGCTAAATATTAGTTTCTGTTAAGACTAGTAATTAATATGATATTAATAATCATAAAATCATAAATAAATACCCTAAAATTCAAGACAATTGGCAAAATATGTAAAATGCTCTAAAATGCAGTGCCTCGTTTGCAAGGTTCGGTGCAGCATGGAGTATAATACATTAATTTAGTACTGGACATAGTTGTGCGAAATTAAGCGGATGCAATAAAGATTTGCTCTTAAAACTATTCGGGCATAGCCAACAGTTGGGATTAAGGCGGCTCCACATCGGGTTGCCAACTTACGTGGAATCCGAAGGTACTGCTCTTTGTATTTGTGATGTTTGTTTTATTCTAGACTTGGAGGACTTTGCGTTCAAAAGTATGTAAAGCTTTGTCTGTTGTAAAAATTCTAATGTTTAGTCTAGGGACAATTTCCTTACAGGTGGGATTAAAATGAAATGACAAAAAATGCATTTGATTTTTTGTTTCTCGTCTAATGTCTTTATAGTTTAGTTTTATGGTTTCTAAACTAATATTGTTTCACGTTATTAATAGTCGCAAACAAACGCGACGCGTTGTTGCTCGTTTGTAACCGTATTGCTATCGTAGTAAAATGATAAGAAAAATACGCCTCTTTAAGTTTTATTGTAAACCCAACAGCATAAATATCTGCATCGTCCATCCATTAACCAGATTGGTGGCTAGTCATAAAATTCATCGAATCTGTTTTCATTCAAGTAAACCTATGGATGGCTTGTATAGTAATTAGAAATACGATACCAATTAGCCCTATGTTACCAATAAATTACATGCAACTAAACAGTAATTATGTAAATCATATTGCTAGTACACACGCAACTACAACAATTAAACAGTTTTCAGGGACATGGATGCTAATAAGTAAACAATCCCGAAGCCCTTATGCATAACATACTGTTAGGTAATTTTACCTTATCACATTTCCAACACACGATAGACGATAGGAATTTATAAATAATTCAATCTGCCACCTAAAGATTCCAGATACGATGTTTGAAATAGATTGTAATATAAGTAGGGTCTTAGCAATAATGATAGGCAGGTTTCATTAGGTACTTAACAGTAATTGTAGCAAAACAGTTCATTTAACCTCCTATGAAAATAAGATGTATTTAATATTTCTAACATCAATGATCCGAAATGAACCACGATTCATCTACGAAAAGGTTACTCGTTGTATTAGTTTTTATAGTGTACGTTTGCGATGAGTATGGTCGAATCTCTAGGATGATTCACACCATTAATAATACACTTGTACTGGTAAAACTCGTGCTCTCTTTTTTCTCTCACCTGTATTGAGTCCTGGTTGTCAACGATGCCCAATTATCCCTAATCCAGGCTCATTCTTCTAAGAAATCATAAGATATTATTATATGAGAACAGCAGATAACAAAATAAGTAAATATAAATTTTGGTGGTATTATAAAAATGGTTTTCTTGTCAAACTTAACAAAACCACCTAAAACCTCAAAGAGTCTTTCAAGTTGGACTTAAAATTATTTGTCTCCTCACTAAAAGTTTAATATCGTTGGTGGATAGTTAAATCTAAGATCTTTATGGATTTGACCCATTTTTCTTACTTTTATACATCTGATCTGGGGTAGATTTAATGCTCTTGTAGAAAAAAAAAAATCATTCAGGATTCACATTTAGAACCCATAACTATCGAAGTAAATAAAATAAAAAAGCAATGTTATTTCCCATCCCACGTTTCTTATTACGTCTATTTCTTGTTCAATTGAAAATAAGGCAAGACAATAGCTGTTAGTACTAGTACTGAGCTAAATTTCTCACATATCAATTAATCTCTCTTAATCCAAAGTTGCGAGAGGTTTATGGCCTGCAGCACGGTGTTGCAGTTGCATGGCTTGCTGCCAGCGAAGGCTAGCTTCTAGCCAAGCATGCATAATGCCGCCTACATATGCTTAGGTTGACTGAGATCTTTGTTCGAACAGCGATATGTACGGTTTATATTACAAAAGAATGCTTTCAGACTTTTTCATTTGTGGGTAATGTACATTTACATTCGAATAAAAATAAAATTTACATTATCCAAATACTTTATTAGACTGTTGAAATGTTTTTTTCTGTAGAACGTGCTAACTGTTAGATAGCAGTAGGTACTGTTTCATAATAGTTTAGTAATATTTTTATCACTAATGCAGTTAGGTCTATAACAAATAAATAGGTAGATAGCGATAAAAAAGCTAAAGACGTGTTTGATAACTTAAAATTTCACTAGTCGCATTACCAAAAGTTACCAAGACTTTTTTTCAGAAAGAAGAAGATGAAAACAGAAGAAAACTGTAGATACTTGGTAAAGTTTTGTGTTGTTCGAATTGTTTTGAAATATCGCAGAGAAAGCGAGGAAAATACCGATAACATATCGATTTGGTAACCACTACTTTTAGAAAAGATGAGGGAAAAATAATAGTATTTGAAATGGGCAAGATTTTTTAATATCAAAACGACGGGTGTCATGAACCTTGAAATGCTTTCTTTTTGGTGTAAATTGAACTCAGCTTAGTTGTTCGGCTCCCCATACTTTGGGGTATTATGATTTATTGTGTTTGCTACTTGTTAGTGAAAGTCTTTGGTTGAGGTCTATGTTTAACAGTGGAGTTCTCATTGCCTTTACTAAAGAATGTTAAGTTGAGCAAGTTGTCGGGCAATGTAGCGTAGGTCAATCGATATGTCTACTATATAACAAATTATAAAAAATACATATCTATCTACATATATGTTGATCATATTCATGAAACACGACATAACTCTATGGAACGTATTAAAAAAGAAACAAATTTCTTAAGGTAGGTAAAGCAAACAAGTTAATTTAAAGTTAAGCCTTAACGGCTTTTATTTTTTCAAGGTTTCAGAGGTTATGTGATCATAAAATTAATATCATACAAATATACAATATTGGCGTTTTGAGATGTTAAATAAATTAAATGTTCTGCCTCTTCTCTGACTTCGATTGGAATGTATTGAAATAAAATATATATTTAAATGTATTATGTATTTTATGTTAATAAAGAGATTAATAATAATAACTTGACACATTTCACCCACAGCCGCCTATTCCTAAACTAGTGTTATAAAATACTAAATAGTCGCCCGGCGGTTGTGACGTACTTAATATTTTATAGTTTCATAATTACTAGTAAAGTTCCTAATAATAATTGCAATAAATAATACTGTAATTCATTATTTTATTAATTTAGTATGTTACAATGTAAAATCAATAATTAACTCTTGGTTTGACGAAATGTTTCAATAAGTTAGGAGAATTGTTAAAGAGGGCATTATACTGGTGACAGTTGTAAATGGACGTTACTTGGTGGAAATTTAGACGGTGCGATAACGATCTTCGAGTTTTATTCTACAAGTGTGTAATACTTAGTAAAGCTTGTACTATGGTAACCAGACTGCTGATAAACATACTTATATATTACTAAAGACGTACATACATATATATATAAAATAACTAGAAAGAAAGCAAAACTGTTTCTATAAGTCAATAAACAACTTTTAGGTTTCTGTTACACTAAACATAATACATATAACATTTTCCAAATCAGTCAACTCAATCGTGTGAATTTATTCGACGTCTTTTAACGGTTTTTTTTTCATGCATGCGTCTCCTAGCAGTACATTACTCACACGGCGGGGTGTCAAGGGCTGCAATATTTAATCTTGTCGAGGAAAACTTCTCACTTATCGAGAGGAAATGGATAATCTCGATTCGAATCCGGTACGCCTGCGCTGTCGATTTCATGGCAAACCAAATCGGATTCCGATAGAAAATGTTAAGTTGCGAAAATAAATAGATTAAGGTTGTAAAAGTAGGTTATACACTGTAGTAAGAGGTACTTTGATTCTATCTATATCTGCCCTTATTTTATATAATAATAAAGATAGATATAAAAAATATAAGAAGTTTATCATTATCTGGACTCTGTTATGATGACAAAGAGGTTTCATCACTAACATATTATAAAACAAAGTCCTCCGATGTCTGTCTGTCTGTTCACGATAAACTGAAAAACTACTAAACGGATTTTCATGCGGTTTTCACTAATAGACAGAGTGATTCATGAAGAAGGTTTAGGTGTATAATTTGTTAAGATTTTGTGTAAATTGATTAAAATTTGTTGATGATTGTTGAAGATGCCTCTGCTACCTGTGCGAAGCCGGGGCGGGTTGCTAGTTCATCATAAAATCAGACACATGCTAACTTTAAACATCTATTTCCCCAACATATATTACGAAGTTTCTTTCACTATATGTATTAAAATAAAGTTAGTATTGTAAAAAATTCAAATTGCACCACCTGTGAAAGCTGCTCGAACTAAATAAAATAAATCAACCCGCAGGCAGCATTTTTCGTTGTACAAACTTTTTTCCGTCTAGCCCCCATCCGCCGAGCGTCTGAAGTGTAACGTGCGACAGCGAGCTTCGTTTCAATACACTAAAATTATTTTAAACCTACCTAATATTAATACATTAATTAAAATTATATAAAATAATTACGCCATTGCATAGCCTTGCCAGTAAATATCTAGTCAACTGTTCATTGGCTAAGTCTCTCTTTTTATGAAATAATTGATGACCGCAAGAAATCAGAACGCTTCATATACACTGAGCTAGTACTCATTGAATTGCGAAGAGCTTAGAAAAAAACTATGAAAAGACACAGTAATAGTTTAAATATGACATACTCGTACATTCGATCGGTATCAATTCATAGACTGTCCCACTGCTAAGCATGGGTCTCAGTAGTATCACAATATGTTTTATGTAATTTTTTAGACAACTCACAAACTAGGCAGAGCCTGTACTATAGTATCTAGACTGCTGATAAACATACTTATATATTGCCCTGGGCTGGCGAGTTGGCTGAATCTACAAAGGATCAAGAACATTATGGATAACTCTGGGGTAAGCAGGTTTTTACGATAGTTTTCTTCAACTTTGAAAAAAGTGACCTTTTAATTTCTAATACCTATAAACTTTAAAAAGACAAAAGAGTGCGCGTATTCGGGTTATATCGGCAATCAATGTTTGTGACAATTATGTATAGTAAATAATATGAATAAAAAATCTCTATATCGTCGTACGATATTGTCGTCTCAGGACTAAACCTTTCTAACCTAAAACCCTTCTTAAATAAACTTTAGAAGTAGAAGTCCACCAAATGAAAACTAAACCTTTCAATAATCATGTCACGGATTCAATCATATTATAAATATTATATATAGGTACACTGATATTTTTTGAAACAACATGTTTACAAGTTGAAGTACCAAGCTAAATCAAATCTAAAAGCAAACAAATATTTACTTATAACAGAAAAAATATTTCTGTAAACTATCTCAGCGGCAATCCATTGCCTTTCACAAAAACCCCTAACTTCTCGTAAACTTCTGGCATATCAAGCTTCAGCTATAATGTTAACGATGTAATACATTGAATTCATGGCAACATGGCGTACGTTGCAAGGGGCTGTTGCCAAGTCGTTGTCATAACCAGCACAGCTCGCCAGCATACGCTAAACAAAAAGGTACTGACCTAAGTTATACGGTGTATGTATTTTTTGTGATAAAATTCATTTAACCAACATTCAGTTAACCATCCTTATTTGCCTACAGAATTATTTTACAAGAACCCTAATCATTGAATAACTTTGACAGGTTGTATGTTTGTAGAAATGTAGTACGCAGTTTGCTAAAAAATAAGCAACATGACTTTAAATGTATGTTTAAATTAACTAAAGCTCTCAGACGTTGTGATAGACTGGGAATGGAATAGAGGTGTATCACTGTTTCATACAATTTCGTAATAGTCTTGCTAATTTTATGATAAAGCTGTACTCATCTAAGGCAGTTGAGTAACGAATGTGTCAGAATTCAACGTCTTTTAAGTTTGTCTTTAATTTTTTAAGTGTAAATTAGATTTACCATCTTTCTAACTTCTCCAATTCATTTCTGATTAAGATCGCTGCAGGCTCTAAGATAGTTTAACTTTCCCTTGGATTTCCTTTTGAACCTGCCTTTCAGGAATTTCAGCAATAGAGACTACGATAGGATACGGTGCATAAAAAAAATATGAGACGGATCCGAAATAGATTTCATTTGTCATTATTTCTTTAAAATATAGTACGAAGAATCAGAAACATAAAGTTGCTGATACAGTACAAATTAAAGATAAAAACACCTACGAACTATCTAGGGAAAACATTTAAGTTCTAATGTGTCGCCGCTCTCCGAGACGCCTGTCACTGTTTGACGAAGGTCACAAGGGGTGACAGCCTACCTGCCACCTGGACACTCGACAACCATGTATGTTTATCTAAGTAGTACTTTATGTTGGTAAGTTCGTAATTCTACCAAAACGGATTTATTGAAGCCACAAATGGGTATATCTCAAACATTTATATCGTTAAATGTGCCGTCTTAGTCAAAATATGGTTTTACTCATGAAACGAAACACTTTTAGTTCAAGCTTTGAGGGATTTTCATGAATTAGGTATACACTTGCCGAAGGTCCATTTACACCGCTGTTTTTTAGTTAACTGGTCATGCCCTAGAGTTTCATAAATTGGATTTCTAAAGCCTGAGATGAGCACCGTCAAACAATGTTACCCATTCAGCCTTATGATTATATAATAATAATAAATATTTAAAGCGACGATTAAGAGTCACCTAAGGTACGATTTCTATATGATATCTAATCTAAATGAGCTTATTGATATCATTTGGCCTTTTTAGAATTATCTAACTTCTGTGAACTGTAACTTCTTTTAAATTAAATATTCGGGGTAATCTACTTCAAAATAGCTACCTTAATCGATGTTTCGGACCGAAAAACAAACGTTGTTTTTCAAAATAATTGGTGTACCTTTTATTAAGTGTATATTTGGGAATGAGGCGAAACCTCCTTATATCTAACTCAAAGATTTGCTATTTGAGTCTAACTCAAACGATACTAATATTTTTTTATCTTGTTAAAATAAGTTTTACACAACTCTTAAGAACGCGCTGGCCAAAGTCGCCGCCATCTTTAGTGAAAATTTAAAGTGATAAAATAATACGCTGAGGTTCTGTTGTTCAATAATCGCAGTACTTCGCATTCAGTCTCACAAGTCGCAACGCAGTTCTTCTACCGAAAAAGTTGTGAGATCAAATTTTCTCTAACTAATCTTTTTTACTTAATTTGTTAAGTAACAACATTTTAAAGAAACCGTGCCAGCATAAGACATCTTATTTCTTGATTAAATTTGGTATACGCAAGCTAAGATAGTAAGGCCAAAAATCGTGGAGTGTTAAACTTCAAACTCATGACTAAAACTTTAAAGTCATGAGTTGGAAGTGTTTAGAGGTAAGTAACGTTTGTTTGTGAAATTTACTTATGTATATGAGCAATATTTTTGGTTAGGACAGACTCGTGGAACAAACTCAAAACATCACTAATGCACTCTAGTGTACAATAATGGTAATACAATTTAGTATACACTAGCAACCCGCTACGGCTTCGCATGGGTACCAGAGACATCTTCAACAATCACCAACATATTTCAATCAATTTAAACAAAATCTTAACAAATTATACACCTAAACCTTCCTCATGAGTTACTCTGTCTATTAGTGAAAATCGCATGAAAATCCGTTCAGTAGTTTTTCAGTTTATCGCGAACAGACAGACGCGGGGACTTTGTTTTATAATAATATGTAGTGATAATCAATAGTATCACTCCATGTGGCATGTAAACCATTGGCCAATTCCACCTACCCCAAATTTAGAGTTATTCAGAGTTACTACGTTAAATAACTCTTAATAAGTAAATATAAGGTTTGCATAGCTCGCGGCGGTATAATAATATGATACACTGTTTACTTATATACAGCGTCAGGTATTTGAAACTTACTTATTGGTAATTCAACTACCTAAAACTAATTCAGCTTGTTCTTAAAGTTACATCACTTCTAGCTTTGCTCGCGGTGGCGGATCCCTTGGGAATAGTACTTTTATTGGGGAGAAAGTAATTGTCCTAAGTAATTTTCTGTATGCAAAATTTCATGAACATCGGTTGTTGTTAAAGCGTGCAACCGTAACACAACTCACTTATATGATAGGTGATCACAGATAGCTATAAATACTCACGACATCCAAAGTTTTGCACACGTGTTATTGGCAAAGCACTCCTATTCCTGCCCAGCTATATCACTACATAGTATAAAACAAAGTCGCTTTCTATGTCCCTATATCCCTATGTATGCTTAAATCTTTAAAACTACGCAACGGATTTTGATGCGGTTTTTTTTAATAGATAGAGTGATTGAAGAGGAAGGTTTATATGTATGATAACATCCATCAAATAGTGGAGAAATACTGTTATTTTTGAGGTTTATAATGTGATGTCGTAAATAATTACATAACTACTGCATCGATTTTAATATTTTTTTCAGTGAATGACATAGGCTATATATTTTATACCCGTGCGAAGCCGGAGCGGGCCGCTAGTCCTTAATATAACCATTAAACATTTATACCATTTCTCATAAAAACTAAAAGGTGAAAGTTTAAACAACGTCAGTCTTCGCTCCTAAATAATTCCTATACGATTAATAACAATTAAGTAATAATTAATAAGTCATTTACTTTTATTTAACATGAGCCTGTCCAATAAACTTAATTTGATTATAAAGGTTCGGGCCTAACTTGAAATTATCTGAGGATATTGTCTGACGTTAATCTGTATTATAAAGTTAAGTAAAGTGAAACATATTCGTAAAATAGGCCAGAACTAGTGATGTTTTGAGTAGTCGTAGAAAATTTATCGGTATTTGGAGGTTTTGCTATCGTCGGCGTTTTTCTTCCAACTCAACTGATAGAAAGTGATGATGAATCCAAGAGAATCCTATTTACTCTATTCTTGAACATGAACACTACAAAAATTCGTAAGTGATGATAATCCTAACTAAAATTGTAAACGCGAAAGTGAGCTTGTTTGTTACGTGTTCACCTTGCCTACTCTACTGATATTACGGGGTACAAAAAAGGAAATTGGGTACATTTTATCCCAAAAAAACTACTGCCCCAGCCAAAATCAACATTATCGCAAGCAAAGCGCAGGAAAAGCTTTATTTTATTTTCTATATTATAGTATCATTATACTATAATTTTACATTGGGAATTAGTTCCGTGCCATTGCTTTCCCTAAAAGAAGGTTGAAAGACTGCAATTGATTCCCTGCGGTTTATTATTGTGGTCCAACTACTATAAGGTTTAGCTCTTTTGCTATATATAACCATTGCATAAAAGTTGGAAGAGTAATAATTATTATCGTCTTAGTTTTAACTTAATGTTAGCTATTTTCTCAGTTTATTTATTAAAAAACATCTCAGGTGATACTCAACTGACTTTTAAAACTGATAGTCAAGTCGAATCGTTACTCTTTTTTTTAATTAGACATCGTATTCATATTTTTATTTCCTACTGCCAATATTATCGTATAGTAGTTTAAATTATTCGTTACATCACTAGTTAAAGACTATCTACATAAGCGCTCAGTTCATAAATTGGTGCGATGGCTGAAGGCAACGGCAGAGTATAATTTCAAGTAGGGACTTTACTTTCAAAAGCTACTACGGTATTATGTAATATTTTTCCTATTTTATAACAACGACTTTAAACTAACTGAATTAGAGACCTTTAGCCGAAGAAGGTAAAATATGTTCATTATCTCAATTCCATATTTTCAAGTGTGAAGCGGTGAAATTTGGAAGGAACAAACCTACTGGAGGTAACAGTATCGATAAGAATATTAAAGAAGGGGCAAGCAGAGGCGTATTAAACACCCTTTTGCCAAGAGGATGAGGATAAGCCATTAACAAAATCGTAACTGACTAACTGAACTTAAATCAGTTAATTGCACGTAGCTATTAAAACGAAATTCAGGTAATGCATTTGCCAGTGCATCGCGTCTTTACGTTTTGAAGTCATAAATTAGTAATGAGTTAACTATCTACCGTATTCAGACATTTTCAAGCCTCAACTTAACCTGTTGCTTAATTTAGTCTTCCTATTCAGAATTTAAGGTAAGGGATCACTTAAATGAGCTTCAAATATATCTGAGTGCGGTAGTTAATGATAAATAGTCAGAGGGGAAGAGAGGGGGAGAGGGGAAGGACGGGAATAGGGGAGAGGGGTAGAGGAAAGGTTTAGGGCCTCCGGTAACCTCACTCACGCGGCGAAAAGCAATGACATGCTTTACTGCCGGTTTTCTGTGAGGCCGTGGTTTCACTCCGGTCGAGCCGGCCCATACGTGCCGAAGCATAGCTCTCCCACGTCAATTATCAAGACTTGGAAAAAAAGTTTGTTTTAATTTTACAACTACTGAGGTGGCACACGCTATTAAGTAATGAGGATATTTGTAACTTTAAAAATAAGTTAGAAATACTCAATACATTTAACTATCAAACAAAATCATTAGTTTCATTAAAATTAAATTCAACAAATTTCTGTGCCAATTCAGTTCTCGCAAACCCGATGACGTGAGGCTTCGGTGTAATGTTATCCCGTAGTTTCGCGTGAAGTCAAGAACGTTTCGTCTGCCCGAATGAAATTTTAATGTTCTATCTTTGGAAGGCGTATTCTAAATAATTCACATTGGCCAGACTATAGCCTGGTGAAATGACTACCAAAGAGAAATACCGACTGGGAGTTAAGTGAAAACGTGCAATAAAGCCGAGTAATGTTGCCAGCTTATTAGAATACGCGTCTGCTTTCATGAAATTAAATGGCCGACTAAGGAACTCCTTATTTGTTTTTATTTTCTTCGAATTTTGTTGGGGCACATAATTTCCTCTTTTTTAGTCATTATTTACGTTTTTGCTTAAATTATTGGCCCTGTTATCACTGTTTTTGGGCTCATTATTTCGTTGGTTTTTGCCTTTTTGTTTAAAAAATTAAGTTGATTTCAACAGAAAAATACGATTTAGCTTTAGCATTATGTATTTTGAATAGACTCACTTTATGACACAAAATATTAAAAGTATCTAAAAATTAATTTAAATCTAGATATAGACAATTTTAAAATATCATGTGTCATTTTAATAGCTTGGTGCATTTATTAAAACTGGTCAATATACACGATATTTAATAAGGTGGCAAACAAGCATATAGCTTGCCTGATAGTAAGCGATTACCGTAGTTCAAGCTTCCAACTTCAGGGATGTCAATAGTGTATTGCTGCCTATTAAAAAACTTTTCATGTCCTTTTCATTCATCACAATTAATTCCATAAAATGGTCACAAAATGCTGCTGCAATGCAAATCCAAAATGCAGTTATTGCTTAATCTCATAGTACGTAACCTAGCTCTCATATCTACTATAAAATACTAGTGTTAATACGAATTCCTAATATATACTATACACGACAATACTGAGTTTACTCTGTTTCAAAAAAATGCAAAATAAATAAAGAATTTACAGCCGAGGTAAATAAGATTTTCACCAATCTGAAACCTTTCCCAATACCTATTAGAATTGAAGACAAATATTACCTAATTCAACGTATTATACGTGATACGTAATACGTTCATATATGTACGTGCACTACAATACAGCAACATACCATCAAATAATATAATGTTAATAAACAACGAGCCTAATTTACAAAACATTTACTCGTGCTTCTATATTATTCAAGCAAGGGGATAAACACGAATACCTATGTGTAAATATAATACCGCTAATTGAATCTACCTTTACGTCAATTTATCTACCTAAATAACTGAGCTTTAGTAATGTAAAAGGACAAACACCGAGTATATTTCTAACTTGAGTTTCGTTCAGAAGTTTATTTACCATTTGTTGGCGAAACTCGGTCTATTGAATAAATAACGTTTACAAAGGTTTCGTCTTGAAATTGTAGAATTTTCAACCAACGCTTACCAAATAAATTTAGAGAGGGTATCTGCCGCGTACTACGTTACAGACTTTTTATAATAATTTAGAATAAAGAATTTATTTACCCAACTTAATCTGTCAAGAAGCGAATTTATTAATACTAAAGCGTCCCGTCCCGTCCCGTCTTCACTAGGGGACATTAGTCCTGCGACCTTGTCGCCCGATATAAAATATACGTGTCCCGCAACGTTGCACGCGATGTCGCCCGACGCGACCTCGCCATCGCCTGCGACATCTACGGGTTGACATGACTTTCATGCCCCTTGAATGTCGGTAGTGTAGCCCAATGAGATTGTGTTTACAATCATCGAGTCATACTAGAACTCTCAGTGATTGTGGGATAGTTCTCAAAGTGTAAGCGTGGTCTATTTTTGAGATTGTGAGATTTCCATGTGTTAAAATGCCAAAAAAACTATTATACTTAGTGTTAAGAGAAAAGTGGTTAGCAACATATTTAAGTATTTGAAGGATTGGACTATATTTATCTTAATAACACTTCATAATATATAACTTCATAATAAATAACTACTTCATATTATTATAAATGAAATCAAATTCTTTATTTCCAAAGAGTGTATCCACTAAAATTATGTTTATTTTATGCTATTCTCAGCAATGTAGTTCCGTGCCTTTTGAACTAGTTGAGACTGTATCTCAGGAGGTAATAACATGCACAATGAAAATAACTTAAACCCAATCGAAATAATTTGGGGTAGTAACAGGAAAGTTTGCTTCAAAGAATGTTGGTCTCGATAATATTACCTTCTTAAAACTTATGCAAGATCGTATTAGGGAAAAAAAATACATTATAGGTACATAATATTTTATAATTATTGAATGTTAACTATTCTTATTTAGTAGGAAAAAATTACAGAAACATAAAACAGCTGCTGCGACCTCAAGAACATGAAAGAAAACTACAAAAGCAGAGGGCCTATGGTTGGTTTAATGTTGGTGGCGGTGAAAGTGATTCATCAAGACGTAATCACAGTCGTATTGAGTCTGATGTTTTTGGAATACAACCATCATTGTTGCACTGTGGAAATGAAGAAGATGAAGATGTCAAATGAAGTTGAAAATTTAAATTCTGATTTTGATGATTCATTTTAAACATCATAATAAGTAGGTTGGTTTTATTTTCTTGATTTGATTCCATGTTTTGACTTCGATAACAGTCTATTTATTATTCAAATACATTATATATTAAACGTGTACATAATAATGTAAGTTTATAAACAAATAAAACTTTGCTGAATAAGTCCGAATTCAAAATATCCTTTTTCGAATTTCCAATGATTCCCATTCATAAGGTCTTGTGTAATCATCTTCATAATGTCATACCAAATTTTTAACTCGCGACGTAAAAAGTAGGGGTGTTATAAGTGTATCCGGGTGTCTATAAGGCTATAAATACTATTAACTGTTGTAATAAGAAAATCGGAAGGATACAAAAGTCTAAAATTATTAAATTATTAACAAATATAGTTACAATGTCTAGACTACCTTGAACGTGCTCTGACTAAGTTAGACCGCAATTTGTCCCATTGACGAGGTGCAATGAAGTTGCAAGCCGACTTGCTAACTCCTTTGAGAACAACTGGCCGGTGTGGCCGGTGCCCTGGCCGATATATTCAGTTCACGCGCAATATCTTCTTCGGTTACTAAGTTACTATAACTACAATAAGGTTATAATTTAATTTGTCAATATATTTAAGTAAAGTTGGATAGTCTAAAATGGTCTTGAAATAACGATAAATACATTTATATTAATAGTAAAACCTACAACATTGGTACAATTAAAACTACAACCAAGGCAAATGGTTATGTTATGTGTTCTGGGTAGAACTTTAAACTGTAATCTTTTTTAGTTAATAAGCCTAAGCAACGTAATTTAGTAACTGCATGAAGTTTGAAGTTTGAAGCAGTGTTGTATTCGATGGATTATTTTCTTAATAAATATTACGTGGCTGGATATACTTCGTATCCGTTAATCATATAAAAATAAAAGTCTTTGTGATCTAATAACTGCAATACTTGCTTAAATTCATTCCACTCAGACAATTTTAGCGGTCACTTTCATACTAGTCTCCAATACATATTAACAGACGTATCTAAATACAAAATATATATATTGATGAAGCCATTGTTGGAAATTTTACAAAGACAGTCGTATAAAGCCATGTTTAGTAGAATTTATGAACCAATTACCGGCACACACAAACCATTAGGCCACTCGCTTTTACATGCTAATCTGTTATTGATAGACGGTAGCCAGTGTTAATTATCCCTCTTCGGCCATAGAGAGCATTGTGTAAGTGTGTTCCCAAAATATTATCCTTTGACTCATAGACTTTGTAACATTATAATTGGGTGACCCTTTATAAAAACGAAGCGAAAAAGTTTTAACTCAGTTTATGTTTTTAATACGTTGAATCTTTTTGTTTAAAAGTTTGTTGAAGGTGTTCTAAAATGATTAATTAACTTTTTAGAATAATTCTCTTTTTACAAAAAATTTCAACATCTTGTAGTTTAAATTGTCTGATAAAGTTTTTAAGGATGTATTTACATAAGAAAACTAGTTACGTAAATTTAAAAATGATCACTTCCGTCTTGGGTTATCAAAATATTGTCAGTATATTAAAATGAAGGCATAAAATTTGTATTTTTAAGTTCAGAAAACATTTTATGTTTTCTGAAATTACTAATGTATATTATACTTCTCTATTTCAGTGATATTCAATCGTTATCAAGAAAATAATAATATTTATCAGTCAAATAATTACATTTTACTTTGGTCAATCAAAAAAGTGCTGATTTTGAAACGATTTTCCATTGTAATTTATAATTAAAGGACAAAATTACATTAAAATTAGATGTGTTTAAAGCTCATCATTTTGCAAAGGTAATGTAGCGTTATCTTTCAGTAGAATAAAAATAATAAGCGGTAAAAGAAATCCGCTTCTTCATGAATATTTACACTGTAATATGAATTCAATATAATATTGTGTGATAAAGGTTTTTTAGTTTGTAACTTAATGTCACATTTAAAAATGTTTAAAATGTTTTCAAACACTTTACAAATGTTTTGCGTTAACATTATGATCGATTTTAAATAGTTTGATGCTTCATTTATATATTGAAAAATAGGATATTTAAAACAGTCAAGTTAGTAATATCTTTTTAAATTTACAATACTTAATTTAATTTGACTGCTATTAACAACTTAAGCAATACCTAAATACATTTTGAACGTTGACAACCCTAGTTAAATTCACTAAACGCGGTAGAATTTTAATAATCGCCTGTCCCCATAGGTTTAGCCGATCGAACACTTTAGAGGGCTTTATATTGACGTAATCCTTATTTATGAACTGGAGGTACTTTGCTTGCCAGAGGATTATATTTATAGCTGCCAGCCTGAACCGAAACTCTTTGAATTTTCACAATCAACAAGTTTTAATCTGTGTCATTATGCAGTCAAGATCCATCTAAGTTGGTCCTTTTAAAACTTATCTAGTTTGCTCGTGCCTGCCACTCTTCTGGTCGCTATGAATAATAGACGAGGAAGTATTACTTAGTTAGTGTCCTTTGCATACATAGAGGATAACATGTGGTTTAAAAATTGATAATTACAATTAGGACTAAGCCATCTTCTAATAAAATCATCATTTCACGAGTAGCTGGTCTTTAGAATGATTGCACGTGTCATTTGAAATATAAGTATTTTATTTTTGGAGAAACAGAAGCGCATTGTCTTGCACCTCATCGTGTTTTAAAGTGAACAATAGTTAAGGGTATTGTTAAATATATTTTTCTTCTTATTTTTGTTTAAGAAACATGTTGGCTTATTAAGTATTCTGCAATGACGAAAATGACTAGACTATATTTTGCTAGTTCCGATTCTGCTTCAGCGTCACAATAATTGTGTCTCATCCTATTTAAAATTCAAACATTGTTATTTGAGCCTCTGAAGCCTCACGCCGAGCCCCAGACCTCCAAAGACATTTGTTGCTGACCTTTACGACCGAATAAATAATTTAAACTTGACTCAAGCCCCCAGATTTACTTAAACAAAGGTGGTCAGTTAATAGGGTTATACATTTTGGTCATTTCTACGACCCGTTAAGGGGTATGGTGCTATTGTAAGCGAATACAAAGTGGTTCGATGAAATGCTATCACATTTAATTTTATGTCATTTCTGGTAATACCTAGCAAAGCCCGTTCCACTGAGCCATGACGCAATTGCTATTGCATATTGCATTAAATTGACGCAGCGTTTATGCAGTTTAGTTTATGTATAGGTGATCATATTTTATACACCAAACGCACACCTGTGAACAACGTCTTGGCGATTCCGGTACAATTTAATTTTCCTCGGTTTCGGAAGTGCTACATTAGGCATTTTCATACATCACAAGTTGATACTAACAGTATTAACACCGTTCTAAAAGATACAACAGTTAAGGCTCTGGTATCAAAAAGCAGTCAGTAAAACGTATCGTATTCACAGTTCAAAATTACTGGAACTTGGTATCAAAATTATCTATGATAACTGAAAATGGCTGACTGACTTGAAAAACTCGTCCTTAAATTAATAATAATAACGACGATGACCGATGGCGAATGACGATGATGATAATCTTCACCACCTATGGAGACAATTTAAATGGTGGTGGCGTGGTATGGACTTGCGAGAGAAATAAATGCGCAGATGCTTTGTTACTCAAATGGTTTTTATGGTACACAAAGGTAATTTTTATTTCTACTCCCCCCTTGACTGAACTCTTGACTCCCTTTTGACTCTTGAAGTGTAATAAAAGTTTACTGAGATATGAGTTTTCTTTATATTAACAGTCTGATCCGAGTGCTCTTGTAATTTCCTTATATTATTCACTACCTAATAAATTATATGATTTATATTAAACAAAAACTAGTGTACACCCAGTAGTTTAAATTCAATCATAATCGTTATTGAAAATTTGAGAAAACCATATGTATGCGTATAACAATTTACATTTATCCAAAAATGATTTAATAAGATAGCAGTAAATCACAATTCGGAAACCCTCGTCTATCAATATGAATAAAAAAATTATTTCTATTAAAAATCAGACTAAAATACACTAAAAAATATTTCAATATTAATGCAATTTAAAACAATTTTTAACCGACTTCAAAAACGGAGGAGGTTCTTTGTTTAACTGTATTTTTTTTATTGTATTTACGTATAAAACTTCTATATAATGACTATTCTATCATTATTGAGTAAGATGCTTTGACCATTAGAAATATAAAATGTATTTATTATGTAGGTATGTATAATTGTTCGAAAACACTGGACGTCGGAAATACACCAATTCTATCAAAAGTTTGAACTTCCCATTTGTTTATGGTTGACTGTGTGTGTTCTTTGAAATTGAAATTAAAGTATTGAATTTATTTTGTTTATAGCAGTTCTTGTTAATACTTCACAGTCAATCGTATTGAGATGCAAGCATTTCACTCTAATTCGTGTTCCATTAACTAAACTTTGACAGTATTTAAGTTACAAATAAGCGTTATCATAGAATTGACTTTTACTTTAATTTATGAGATTGCATTCCACTAACATTTAATTAATTGAAAAGAATTATGGGATAATCATTCACATTTAAATCATATTGATCAGATATATTTTAACAAAACAATTTCTTCTCCAGATAAACGATTAAGTATATCGTGATTAAATAAAATCAGTTGACAAAAAAAAAGTCTTCTCTGTATAAAAAACAGCTATCTAATAACGGCTTGCATATTAGCTATACCTCATCAATAGCTGCTCAGCAAAAAAAGTAATATCGGTTGACCAACACAAACTAAAAGGGTTAGTTACTTAACCGTTTTGTCTTTACATGTTTATGTAAATATATATAAAAAAAATACACACAGCCAAACATAGAAACTCCTCATTTGATAAAGTCGGTTTAAAAAAACTACCTAACTACCTAAACTACCTGTTTCCATTTATATAATTAGCATTAACTCGTTAAGGTCTACTAAACAAAGAAAAATAAATAAAATCTGTTGATAAACAAAGGAGAAAATGGTTCTTATTTGTTTTGTTTTTGCCTATTTATATTTCAAGGAAGATGTTGTATTTCATTTGTTGTACTGTTGTTTTATTTGTTAATATAAAGGGAGCACAGAGACCAAATTTATTTAATCTAGATGCAAATTGTCAGCAAATAAATAAATTGGAAACTATACATGAAATTTATACATACAAAACTGACAATATATATTAGCTTTTTAGTAATACTAACAAAAAATTATTTATCCGAATTCAGTTTTTTTAGTCAATTTTTTTACAAAAAATGTGTTTTATTTTCCACGTGATCTCCTCAATTGTGGACAATTAACAACCCCTCCTCCTAAACGCCTTGAAACCACATGAAAACACAACAACACATTTTAATTATCTTACCGTTTTACACATTCTGTTTAAAAGTAATTATTCCGCGGGTAGTACCACCGTATCCCAAGGCCCTGACCACAGCACTTAGCGAATTAGCTATGTCACAAGTTAATGGTTAATGCAGACGAGGGTAAGGTGGTATTAGGCCAAATTAGCCGTGTCTATTCTGTGAAGGGACAAGCAACTGTCTTGAATTACCGCTGAGTTAGTTCTAGGTGAACTAAGATGCCTAAGTGTTCAATAAAATGAATTGTGTCCTGTATGTTACGAGTAGTCCCCTGTAGTTTTACGTGTTTACTTAAAGTGTTCTTACGCTTCTGCTCACCTTTTACGTTAAATTACAAACTCACGGCATTATATAATTTCTAACTTTCATTAGTAGTTTCTACCTGATAACCTTATTTGACGTTTTTGTTTAATTCAATTTTCTCAAATGGGAAAGATCCGTACTTAACAGTATATATTTGATCTGACGTAACAGATTCAAGCCTATGGCTGTTTACTGAGAATGTACCCTCCGTGCGATAGTGGGAATTTTTGGACAGAAAAACTCAATAACATTTTTAGCAGAGTTAATCCAGGATGTAACGATAGCACGTAAGCTTACACTGGACCAATGAAACAAAAAAATATTTTTCACTATGTCTGGTAACGTTTCATTCTTGATCAATATTAAATAATAATATTAATACTAATATAAACTAAAACTATGCTCATTCCGTGCCACGTATATTTAAAAGATAATAATAATTTACCTGCAATGTAAATCTAAATAAGTCTTAAGATCTTGAGTTCTTATTATTTTTATGATCAGTAAACTATTATAGGGTTTTCTACCCACTTTTTTTAATGTTACTGTTGTCCTAACTATTTCTTTGGGACACTGATCTCTAACCGACCTTAACCTCTCTGTGCGTTGTAGGCAGCCTTACTCACGCCTCCCTGTCTGGGGTTCCAAGTTCAAGCGTGAACTTACTACGTTAATCTTCGGTACTACAGGGATCTACTTCGCGATCATCTGTCATCATCGATAGCCGAAGGTACAGATACAAGAAAACCGTATTAGCCAATGCCAGTGTTCTCTAACTTGTCATTGACGTAAGGTGGTCGCAAGAAGAAACACTAAAATTGGGTTTTTTGACCTGTGACGGGTGACGGAAGTCCCCCCATTGCGATATGCTTACAGATATGATCACTATCATCACACCTACTAAACTTCTACAAAGACAGTTCTGGCGCGGTTTTCATTTTGAACTATTATTTAAATATAGAACACAGGTACAATTTGAATCAGTAATGCGATACAGCTGTCTCAAACCGCTCAGCTTCCTAATATCTAGGCTGTCAAGCCCCAAGAAGCGTTAAGCCAATACAGAAGCACACGACACCTGCATTAGAATAGGATTTGTGTGATATTGATATTATTTAGATGTAGCAAACCCCTCTGTTATAGACTGTAGCTTAGGACTATTTTTAGAATATTATTATGATCTTATTATAAAGCCGAATTGGTTTGTCGTGGTAGTTACAGATTGTACCAGTTGTATGTGTGTATCAAATTATTTTTGAGATTTATCTTTCATTTACTGGGGACGGTTCTTGGGACTCTTTTACTTTACGGTCTATAGTGTTATCTTCTTTTAAAATATCTAGACCAGTAGACATTTATGCAAACAACTGTTTGTACTGAGCAGGAATCGGACCCTGGAGTTGCTGTCACATCGCCACGTCACATAGGCCGCCAATCACATTTATCATCAAATTAAAGTCAATTAAGCGGTGGAAGCTATTTAGTTGTATTCAAACCTTAATCAGCGTACTACCGAACCCTTTTCTAACACAATCATTTAGTTTAGTTGGAGGGGTTAATGAGAATGCTAGTAATGACCTGCCTACGTACGTCACTAGCAGTCTTTCATGAAATTAGTAGTATAATTAATTTTGGATGTCTTGTTTCATTTCATTGTCTAGTGTTACTTGAACTGTTATTGTATATATTTTTGTACCATGACAGGTCAAAATCTATACTGGACCCCTATAGCTTCATGTAGACGTTTTTATATATATTTTTCTTTAACTTTATAGCATACTAGCTGACCCGGCACACGTTGTTTTGACATATTAATTATTTCTAATGAATATTTTGGTAGTCAAATAAAAAATTACTAACTTATTGTGGGGATGGGGTCTATGACTGAAAGAAGAATGAGCGCTGTGGTCTATTGACGGCCTATAAAAATAACAAAACACCAACCATTCATTTTCTTAATTCAAAGTACTTCATTAACTTAACTGACATATTTAAAGTTTAACAGTGGGAGAGCCATGCTTCGGCACGTAAAGGCCGTCTCGAAAGGAGTGATATCATGGCCTCACAGAAAACCGGCTGTGAAGCAATGCTTCGTTGTACTTCGCCAAGCGAGTGAGGTTGCCGGTGGCCCTAACCCTTCCCTCTGTCTATCTTCCCCCCTATCTCTCCATCTCCCCTCCCCTCTTACTCCCACCTTAAAGGCCGGCAAGGCACTTGTGACTCTCTAGTTGCAGGTGCCCATAGGCGGTGGTAGTCACTTACCATCAGGTGATCCGTCTGCTCGTTAACCCCCTATTCCATAAAAAAAAAGTTTGACATCGACTTGATGGCAATAGATTATTATAATCGATTATAACAATCGCACTTTCTATTTTCACTGGGTTTAATAATTAAAAAAAACTGTACCAATCAAAGTAAAAATACTAATATCGCTATTAAAAAACAGGGGTTGATCGTAGAGGGTTGAAAAATGAGGGTTGTATGTATTTTCTAATGCTGTATCATAAAAAAAAAAAAAAAAAATTTATCTACTAATTAAAAAAAAAAATTAGGGGTGGACTACCCTTAACATTTAGGGGGATGAAAAATAGATGTTAGCCGATTCTCAGACCTACCCGAATCGGTCAAGCCGTTTCGGAGGAGTTTAATTACAAACAATTTTATATATTAGAAGATATTTCAGCATTGTGCTCTTTTTCTAAATACATATAATCTTTTAAATTTTCACATTCCTGTCTGTGGGCGTTTAAAAATGCGTCCAAAGTATTCTCCTAACGCATTATTATATATTATAGATATTGAATATTTATAGCGTAAAGAGAAGATTTCATGGTGTTATAATTTAATTTCCTCGAATGCTTTTAGTTGCAAACCACACATGGACGTTGCGTAAAGGTTTATTTTATGTGGATAAACAGATTACACAGTTTGCCTCGTGATAGTCTTACTTTAATGGATTCGTCTGTTTGCCGAACAAGTTTCCTACGAATCACTTAATCTGCCACGCTCTTGATACAATTTTATGTGATTTATGAACGCATGCCGCCAACGTGGCTAGACGAAAACATTTATTTTGGAGATTTTCTCAAGTATTTTATGGGAAGTGGGGCCTGGAGTTGTAGGTTATTGTCCGTAACATGAGTTTTCCTCACTCATGATACTCCATCTACATATTTACGTATGTACCGATGGTTCTCGAGTATTATCATATATTCGTGCATGGGTTGTGTTCGCTACATTTATGGTGTTTGTCATTTCTCCGCCTTCCTTTTAGTTGTATAAGAAATTGTTGACTGTTTACAACGACTGAAGTCTAAATGTAACCTATATTTTCATCTAAAAAGGTTTTCTTACACTTTTATAATAAAAAAGGTAGATACTTTTACAAACGTCTATAATGGCAAATAAGAATAGGGTTTAAAATTTGTGCTTAACTAACTATGACAACTTACATCACTTAAAAATTGTTAAATCAAAAGGCTACTATATTTGTTTTATATTAATTATAGAAACTTAATAGCGGTTACACATATTTATTTTTGCTTGCAAATAAAACATTATGAAATAAAAAGTTTATATATAGACTAAATGAGAGGGCACCGAAAATATCTACTCGGATTGGATCATTCCAACTTATCTACGTACCTTTATCTATGATACCTAATACACATTATGTCGCTGAAATAAAAAAAGAACAAAATGAAAAATAAAAAGGAAATAATAATGTAAGTCTCGAGACCTCAGCTTTGAACTAATAAATTGGTTTAGAAAAGATGTCTGCAACAGCTTATGTATTAGCAAAATAATTATATTAAATAAAGAGCTTTAGTAATGGAATAGATACAAAAAATATAATATAATAATATAGGATACATTCAGGGAATATTATTCCGAATTATGCTCCTTAAAACTTTGGGTTGGATTAGGTAAAAATTGATGTGTGTGGCCGCGGGTGGACGGGACGGGTTTTTCCCCTCCACCCGCTATAGTGGCCTAATTGAGAGGTTTTTACCCGAAGCTGGTGCCCGCGCTTTTGCGGGCAGGCGCTAGGGGGGGTCCGGATGTCTTAATAAAAGCTGTTCCCGGATCCCTCCTACTTAAGGCGCAGTACGGCACACCGTGTGGTTTTAGTCGGTTCGATTCCGACACACCGCCCCACCGAAAACCCCGGTGGGGTGACGGCCCGAGGGGGTTTCCACACGCACAAAAAAAAAAAAAGGTAAAAATTGATGTGGTTATTAAACTAACTTTCATGGCAGAGGTCGTAGATGCGTGTAATAGTTAGTAAAGTAACTTATAATTTTATTTATAAGCATATTTGTATGCATGTTAATCTGTATATACCTAATATGCAGATTAAGATGCATTCTACTGATATGTTGGCGGGTGATTTTTTTACCAATTTGAAACCCATTGCATGTCCTTAATATATAAATCCTAAGCCATATGCAAGGTACATGTTATACAAGCTATATAAGTCTGACCTCTTAATTTCCTTTAAAAAATCAAGAAGTGTCAGCTGTTTTGCAATTTGCAACCATTCAATTTCATACAAAATGGTCAGCAAAGTTATATTTACATATAAGAAAATACTCCATAACGGCATTCGCAATTTGTGTCCCAAATTAAATGAGTCCGGGAACAACGCACTAGTGAAAGCATCACTGTGTGCGTGAGCTTAACATAAAATGTTAACAATAGTCGCAAAACGTCACGAATAGTTGAACAAACAATAACATTCACACACAATTTATTTTAGCGTTATCGAGTAAATCTTGCATATTTTTTATTCATGTAGCGTGGAAAAACAAATAAATTTCTCTCGTGCGGTGTCGTAAAAATTTAATAAATCCAACTTTGGTTACGCTTTGGCACACTGAAATCGTGTTCGCCTTCCTCGTATATACAAAATATGCATATGTACATGTAAATGTATATATATATATATATATAAAAGCCAATTTTTATTTTCGAGCTATTCTCGATGAAACTCTAACTGGTTTAATGTATGGAGTTGTAACGAGTTAGGGTTTTATTTGGTTGAAAATGAAATTGGTTCAGTATTCGATTGAGTCGATTTGTGAACAGCGCTTATCTTACTTTATTTTCATGACTTTTTATTATCTCATCATCTTTTACGTTGACTCATTTTAAGAAAGTATTTTGTTAATATAATGGATATCGCTCTGATTCCTCATTTTCGAATAATGCCAAGTGATAGAAGAATGTCTGTAGATATTGTCTAGGAACATCTTTCTTCATGGTTTACAGGTCTATCATCGTTTCTTCTCTAATCATATATAAAAGGTGTTCACCATATGGGCTTGATGTACATCTACTACCATTTAATACTATCATTTTCATCAGTATTTTCATGTTCCCGGAAGCTTCCTTCCTAGGGTATCCCGGGTCCCCTGCAATAGACTCACTTGTGACGGAACACCGTGTGGTTTTAGTCGGTTCGAGTCCGACATACCACTTCACCCTCGGTGAGGTGATGACCCGTGGGGGATTCCACACGATAAAATAAAAAAATAACAGTATTTTCATAACTTGGAAGTAACGTCTAGATAAACCAATATAAAAATGGTATATACGTGGTACGCGATACATGACCGTAAGACTATACTAGTATCAGCTACGTCCTAAAATAATATTGGCACAACATCCCAAAAACAAAATTATTCACAAGATCAAACAACATTTTCGTATATGAAATAACTAGAGCAAGGAATCTTGAAACAAACAAACCTTCTTGACAATATGTATCTAATCCTTTATTCAAAGAAAATATATAAACTAGACGAATACGTGTACAAGGCATTGAAAGAGACGCCACGAGATCCGCTTCATTCTCAATCCCCATTTACAAATAATCGGATAATCCGATTTCCACGCAAAATCGAGAACTCGATTCGGTACATTTAATATACACAATAAAACAAGAATATGTATACGCTGTTGTATATGTGATGGTATTCACGAAAAACTTCACCATTTATACACACAAAGTGTTTTTGAAACTATATTTTTATTGGAATCGACCGAGTGAAAGACAAGAGATTAATGGAGAAGAAAATCGATAAGGGATGTGATAGATAGACATGCGTAGTTAACTTATAAATGCAAGTAGGGATTCGAAACGTACTGAAGATTATAGGCATAGGAAATTATATATTAAACCATATGTTGTAGAACTCAACAGTATACTGAACAAGAACTCTAAAATGAATCTCTATCGCTGAAGACAATAATCTAATATTTTTCCACTATACGTTTACCGGTTATAGCCTCCTGAAATTAAGTTTTTCGCTGTAGATAAATTCAACACAATATAACCTTCTTTATAATACAATATAATCTTCAAATCAAATCAGTCTTTATTTCCTTAAGAGTATGGTATTAATAGGTTTTACATTAATATTAAGTGCTACATATTCTGCCATGTATGGCGTGGAAATATATCTAAACGGTTATACGGTACATAGATTTATGATGACCCTACATGAATATAAAAATGTCACAAGATTAATTAATTCTATTAAGATGTCAACAAAATTATATTAAATATTAAGTGAATGTCAGTAATCAATTAGAATGTTGAATAAATCAGAATTTTAGATAATTTCATATTAAAATACATTAAAATTAGATTTAATAGATTATTTTATCTTCCAAATAGTCATTTATTTATTTATTTGGTTTGCTGACAGTTGTTACATTTATTATTTTCATGGACTTCTATTATACACAAACTTATTCTAAATGTACAACCATTTATGAGCAAACACCGCATGCGCTGATCTTTCCTTTTACATACAGCTAGTTACCTATTTAAATAAAACAAAACAACAGAAGATGGTTGGTAACCTAATAACATAAAGCTTGTTTATCAGAAAGGTACAATTTTATATCCCTGCGAAATTTGCTTATAGAACTTGAAAATATATCAGTACATCTACTACTTTCGTTCGCTAATTAACCTTATAGTAATTTTTTTCACTTAATATTTCATTCAATTTCTTACGGAACAATGATCCTTCTAGTTCCTTTATACAATCTGGCAGATGATTAAATAGTGTTATGCCCATACAGTATGAGTTTTTTTTGCATACCCACAGGGTTACCTTTGGGACTTGCAGTCTATTTTTATGCCTTGTTCGGCTGTTTTTCATATCATTCATATTTTTGAAATAAGTGAGAATGTTTTTTTACAAAGACGAACTTTTATAGGATGTATAAACATGGTAAGGGTAAGGTTTTATGTCGTTTAAAGAGTGGCTTGCAACTGGTTAAGCTATCATCCCCACACATTGCACGAATACATTTATTTTGGGCTATGAAAGCCTTATCCGCATCCACTGAATTGCCCCACATGACAATTCCATAGCGAAGTATCGATGATACATATGCATGATAAGTGATAACTGCTGTTGTATTGACAATTTGTCTGATTCTTCTTAGTACAAAAACAAAACGATCGATTATTGTGAGATTCTTTATTTTACACCATAGAAAAACAATCAACAATATTTTATTAAACAAATGATGGTAAATAAGCTTATCCCTAGCAACTGTTTCTTATAGAGAACCTTTACATAGACAGATGCAATGAATTAGTGAATAACACAATCTTAAGCTCTCTCCATTATGGTTATTGACCCAATTTATTAAAATAGGCAACACACTAATATAATTAAACGATGCAAAGACGGAAAACAGCCTTAACTTTATCTAAAATATATATTATTATTATCACAATTCACGACGATCAACTTCATTCAATCAACCATATTCAAGTTGAAAGGAGGTATAATTTTTTTTATTCTAATGCTCTTGCCAACTGCATCAAAGGTGAGCTAAGTAGTTATCATAATAAAGTTATTACCACATAGTCTAAGTAACTTTACTACATGAAGAACTGAAGTGTCCTTTCATTACTTGCTACGATAAGTACCTACCCACGCGGGAATGCTAACAGCTGATGTCCTTGGGTATTCCTTAATCGTTTGTTATAGATATGACACAAACACAAAACAACACAAATCAATAAAATACGTGTACAGTCGATCCATTTACATTCGTACAGCCAACTTTGTCCCAAGGGTAATCACAATATGGTAAACTAGTTCCAAAGTTTGTGCCCAAACCCTTACTGGGCCCTACACATAGTTTACAGGTCAATTTTCTTGTTAAAACATTCCTATAGTAATTTCTGAGAGGGTATACAATTGTTTGAATCAGTTTGTGATTGTTGTATAATTTGTAAACCAGCTTCGGACCTGGTTATATGATAATATTGTAAATCATATCGCCTGAATAACTTTAACAGAACCTACACGTTTACTTTCCAATAGTTTCGAATTGAGGTCGCAAGGGATAATGATTAATACCGTACCGATTAATGAGCAAAGTGCAGATATTAAAATAGATCGCAATAGAAAAACATTTTTTAAATCATCATCACATCACACAGGTGAGTACGATTCCTATTCACAACGGGTACCATAACATTTTTCTTTACTGAAAAAATATACGCTAAAAAACATACTATACTTATAAATTGCATAAATAAATTAATAGAATTTTTTTTTATTAAATTAATAAAAGTCTATACCCGATTAGAATGTAACCAAAAAGTTTTTCAATAAAGATGGCACATTCCAGTACTCCAGTCATATTTCTATCCCTTTAACATTGGTGCGGGTCATAACGTGCACGTCTTTGAAGGAAGAAAACAATTTCATACCTTAAATTTCACTCCAAAACTATGTTTCAAATTTCTAATATCGAAATGCACTTTATCTATGAAAGCCTTTAGTTGCTTGAGGCGTGAGGGTGCACATCAAAGATGTCTCCACTCTTACCTTCTAGCAAACCCATCATACAAATTGAGGCTCTCAGTTCAGAGGAATAAATATCAGATTCAATAGTTATGTCTCATCTAAACGTTTTGTATTATTTAGTTGCACTTCTGTATGGAGTTAACGTAGGTTTTTGCAGTGCGAAACATTGTGCTAATAAAGCCAATGACGTTTATAGCTTTGACTGAAACGATACAGCTCATTTCAGTTGTGATAAATCTTGTATTAATTATAACAATATGTCTCAACGTTTATCTGATCGAAACTTACAGCATTTTATTAATTTGCTTTTTAGTATTGTGGCGACATGTTATAACATACCAACATTAAGAAAAATGAGAAATATAATTTTAGTCATCTCTTTGGAATCTCGTCTTTTATGAATAGTAATAAATATTCCCAAGCAAAAAGGTCTTTATTTAACATAACTTGAAGGACGTACAAATACATAGGAGTGCAAATGTAATGTCAATTAGGTTCAAATCCTAAATACTGCTGTTGCCAAGATCTTTGTTTGTTTTTTCCTTTATCTTTTAAAGACAACTTCGGCCTTCGGAAATGTTAGTTGTGCGGGAATTTGACAAACACGCGCTCAGACGCTCATGTTAAAATCGAACCCGCGTATTATTTAAATAACTGCAGCTTCCGTGTAGTGCATTTGATAGTCCAGTGTAACATTTTTCTATATGACCATATTACTTACTTGTTTGTTCAGTTAAGAGGATTCGAAAAAATACATATATATACCACACCCATCTAGATTATGAAGCTTTAAATTTGGACTAAAACCGAACAGTTGCACAATGGGGCGCAGAAAACAGGGAACGGGAAGAAATTCTCAGAAGCCCGCCTCCCATTTCTTTTGTTGTAACACACCAAACGTAAATTTGTAGCTATGTATGTACCTGTAACAAAACAGAAAAAAAAGGAATTAAAATGTAGAACAAACAAATGTGTTTTAGGCAGAATTACAGGAATAGCGATGCCGTCCACTAATGATAAACAGCTTTTTAGGTGGTTTAAGTGATCGCATCGCCATCTGCTATTCTATTTCTACAAAGAACAATAAATTATATGATCCACGAGTAGTTGTTCTGAGCCTAGGTAAACTTTGTGTTCGTTAATTATACGATACAGATTGTGTGATCCTCAATGCCAGAAGGTATCTATAATAGATCTTAATTATTGGCCTTAAAGTTCCCATCAATATTAATGAATAAGCCCAAACACCAGGTAGCTACTGTAAACCCTTGAGAAGTTCTGTCGAATGGCCTCCGTCTTCGTCATCACATCCACTACAGGTCTTCGTCATAGTGTAGTGTCATTAGAACTACATATGTGTGCCAATGAAAACTCAGTGGGTAAACTCATCGAAACCATTCATCACCTATTTCTCCTCCCTTTGGGTTGAAAATATTTTTTCAAATATAAGTGGGACCAATTCCGAACTACATATACTCTATCCAATAAAAAATAATTATAGAAATAGGACTACCCTGCAAAAGTTACTCGTTATACTTTATGTATGGCCACGCGTTAATACGTTCGCGAAATCTATCTAATACATTTAAATGAGCAATTCTTATATATATGTATATAAATAATCTGAATCTCGGGAACGTAGTATGCAGGGGGTTTCGGGGGCGATAAATCGATCTAGCTAGGTTTCATTTTTACAAAACCTTAAAAAAAGCTCGGTCATAAAGGTACTGTTCTTAAAAAGGGGTACAAAGAAGAGAATTCTTTGTACCTACCCCTTTTCAAGTAATAATCTTATTACTTTAAACGAGCAATTCTTGTATGTATGTATTTATATTTCGGGTATCGGAAACTCGTTTTTCATTTTAAGTTCAGCTGCATAGTTTTATTTCCTGTAAAAACGCAACGTTACAAAAAAAATTAATTAAATGACGATTTTATAAAAAGCTACCGAGCGTAGCTCGGTCTCCCAGGTACTATATAGATAATATTCGTAATCTAAATATTAATACGAGAAGATAATTCTTTTTTAACAAATTTCCCCAACAGAAGAGCGCGAAATTTGGAATATTTAATATTTATACATAGAAGAAATGCAGAAACGTAAACTTTTAAACATTAAGTGTTACAAATTAAAAAAATATGTAAAAACGGCTGCAGCAAGCTACAGGCGTCCAGTGTGTATGTCGACCTGTCATGGTAGGTAAGTCTATACAATGACAGTTCAAGTTATGCTGGCCAATAAAATAAACCAAAAAATGAATTCTGGTCAAAATTCCACCACCATCTCTCTCTCTCTCTCTCTCTCTCTCTCTATCTCTAGTATATTTAAAGCTGGAAAACAAGGGCAATTTTTTTTATTTATATCCTTAGTACAAGTCCGTGATGTCCACATAGTCACCGTTTCCAAGAACTTAATTTAAAATGTAACTTAGTTTTGGCGGCTGCCCACTATTTCTGCTTGAGGCGTTAATATGATTTACCGTGAGCCTAACTCTCAAAATCTGTTTCGTTAACTTGTATACAAAAAACAGACTATTTAAGAAAGGGTCACTTATTTTGTAGACGGATAAAAAGAAATAACAATGAAACACATCATCATACACAATGTTCTCTCGCTAAAATTGTCTAGCACTAGAATATTCAATAAAGAGCTTCTAGACGGTAAAGCCGTATCGTGTCAGGTCTTCAAAAGGCAGGAAATTAACCTAAATAAGTGGAAGTGGCCGTGCGATGCATTATAATTACTCATATGCACGCCACCCAGGCACAACTTTTATTCAAACATGTAGTGGAACTGAAGCCCGTCATTTATTACGTGAGTGTGAAGGTTTATATAGAACGTAAAGTTTATATGGTAATTAGGAATGGTTGCGAACTTGTTCTTGTATAAATACGCCTGCTATTTATACAATATAGGGCTATAACAATGAAACCAAAAAAGTCTTCCACTTATATTAATATCGATTGTAAACACATTTTAGCGTAGCTACGTAAACTAAAACTATTTGACACAGATATGTAAAGATACAATGTAATAATGGGCCATAATTATCTATATATGGGTACAATTAATAGACACTATACTTTGTTTAAAACCCATTTAATGAATACAAACACATATAATAACTTCATCTTTTATAGAAATAGAAGCCATATTTAAGGTTTACTAATAAACAATTAGTATAATTACTACTGTTTTTTCTAACTAAAAATAACAAAGCTTATGAATTTGTTGTTTGGACGAGCGAACGGATTTCAGAAAATCTTTTGTACTTAATAGCCTAATTTATTAATGTTTTGGTATTGTTTCTTTCTTTCAAATTTTAAAAAGGGTTGTAGGTAATTTAAAATCTGCCATTACGGAGGGACCAGTGACTATTGTTGGTTGAATCTATAACAGCCAGTACACATAGTTAGGAGCCATGCTTCGGTACGTATGGGCCGGCTCGATTGGAGTGATACCAAGGCTTCACAGAAAACCGGCAGTGAAGTAATGCTGAGGCACCCAGTAACCCTTCCCTCACCTCTCGGTCTCCCCCCCCCCCCTACTGCCCCCCTTTCCCCCCTTTCTCTACTCCTACCTTAAAGGCCGCCGAAACGCACTTGTGACTCTAGAGTTGCAGGTGCCCAGGGTGTCATTTACTATCAGGTGACCCGTCTGCTCGTTTGCCATTATCCTATAAAAAAGGTATATATCTAAAAAGATTTGAAAGTATTAGATCGACGAAGTGCTCGAAATTCTCTTGCAAGTTGTGAGGGTTCCGTTTTTTTGGAAATCGATGGAGTCACCAAAGCTGGTAGCCACAACCTATCTCCGAGAGTGAGCGGAACATTCTGTCGGAAACTTATTTTTTGATTTAGTCGGTTTCACTTCCACATACCCCTTCCGTTGTGGTATTTTTATTGTGTATCACATAATATATAATAAAAAAGTAATGGTAGTTATACATTTCATAAGTATTTCGTAAACAATTAATATAAATGAACATTTGTATAATACTCCCGACGGAGAAATTGAAAGACTGAAATCTCCATATAATTTAATGCAAATTTTTCTTAAGTTTTTTATAAGCTAAGAATAAGCTTTATTTTAATAAGTCACTTCATATATTTAACAAGAAAAACATAGTTAGGCATTGTAAAAAGCAGTTTAATTAGTTTAGTTTACATAAGTAATTGGTACTATTCCTACCCATTATTTTACACGCAGTTGTAGAAAATGCCTAATTTTGTATATTTAGCTTCTTCAGTCTCTAAGGCAGGGACAGTTTAAAAAATCTAAGTTAAATGACGAACTCCCCGGGCAATCTTAACGCCTTTTAGTGAGGGAAGGGATGGTAGACTATGTTAACCTCTTTTTAAATTATCTCCCATAGCATAGATATTATGAACCTTCCATTACATTACATAGTACCATTAATCTATTCGACAGTTAAATGATCAATGGGCTCATCTATCACCATCATTGGATCATTTTCCATGTCCGTATAATCTGCGATATGTATTCACTACTTACAAAAGTATTATGGGGTTAATGAAATAATATGTATGACCAGTGTGTACAGGATGTAAGAAACACCGTGCCGAATACTAATAAAAACTACATACGGCCAAAAACTGCAATGTAATCAATCAAACAACGTTTAAACATTTTACGCAATTAGCTGGTCTTGACGACGACGAACGTTTAAGGTCATTCACCATACCGCACAAAAAGAATACCTGCCTACGTTTGTAACGGTTACATACGGTTGCGGTACGCAACCGCCAAATGAAACCATGATGACCATAAATCCTTAATCTCGCATTTTTATGATGAACTGACTTTTGTATTGTGCGAAGTATCCACAGAAAGACGTTTTTGTAAGTTTTTCGCGTAGCTCAAACTTACACGCTGTATCAAATTTTAAGTTCCTTCCTTCGTACGAGAAATTTGCTTAAAAAGTGGAAGGTACAAAGAATTCTTATCACATTTTTTTAGATTTAAAAATATACTTAGTTCAAACCCCTCAGCAGCTGATTATACATGATATATGGAGATGTTCCGGCAGATAGGTTTTAATTTCTTTTTACACTAGGGAGTTAGTCTTTTTAACTCTAAAGAATAATGTGGTGAACTTGTGACAACAAAACTCAAACAATAAAGGCTAAAAATAAAAGTATAATCATGTCTTCAAAATCAGCAGCAGTATACGTAATTTAAAAGATTTTTATCATCAAACGTTAATCATATGATTAAAAATATGATATGCAGTCATATCCAAGCCTGTCTGTAAAAGCCATTACATATGTTTGGGAATTACATTAACTAAAAGACACAACAACAAAGAAGTCACGTTTGCGACCACTGGGTCAATCCTTAATGTATATTCAATAATGTATTACAAAATGTGTACTAGTTTAATCCTTACATTTCATTAGACCACGTGCGGTGAATATATTGAAACCAGGTAGAACGATCGACATTGCGTCAAGTAGGTAAAGTTAAATTACGGAAATCAGACGCCTATGTTCATTAACATGCTAGCCTCACTGTTTTTGACCGATGACGAAATTTCGTCAAACGACTTGAATAGATGAAAGTTTATTATTTGGCTATTCAACTATATAAAACAAAAAACATTTAATGTTAGTGAATTATGGTTGAAATTCGACCATCAGGGGATCTCTACATGCTAATAATATAATTAATGGCAAAGGCGTAGAACTCGCACACATCGAGCACAGTGAACAGAGTACAGTACGGCATAAAATCATTTCTTTAAAATCGTTTAGGATAGTTGAAGATGTTAACAAAAATAATAGTAATGAGTGGCCAACGTTACAGGTAGTCCATCTTAAAAAATACACAAAGTATCCACATAACCAAAAACAATGTAAACGAATTAAAGTTTCAACAATGGCGACTGCGAGCGTTAAAATAAAAAGCCAGATCTCGTAATTGCACTAATTAAATGGTGGAGTCACGTACAAATTAAGATGGTGAAGAAAAATTCTAGTGAATGTACGAACGGGAACGTTAATTGAGCTCATTATGCAGTGGATGCACTTGGATGTCATGGTTTATTTCAATATCAATGTGAAGTACTTACTCTGTGTAATATGAGGATTAGTGGTGCAAAGAGGCTGGTGTGTACGAACGTTATGAATTTCTAATGATGCGAGTTATGAATTTTCCTTGTGAAAAGTAAAAGTCGTTCACGTGTGGTATAAACACTCGGATGTGATTCTGTCAATATCATGAGATCACTATTGCTGAAGTTATATTTCTATACCACATCTTTATTATTTACTTTCTTGTCTCTGTTATATCTGTTCGAGTGAAATTTTAAATGAACTTCCTGATGAATCTGACTTTAAATTATTAATCGCATTGAATGCCAATGCACAAAAAGTATAAAAATGCAGGCGGGAAATTTTAAATAAATTATGTATTGTCTGTTGTCTCTGTACATCTCAAAAGAAGAAGGATGTGAGTTATTGAACTTATGTTTATACAATTATTATGAACACGAGGTACGATGGCAGGTTACTAACATGCGGGTATTGCGAGCGTCTTCTTAAAAATGAAATGGTGAAATGGTGATTAAATCCTGTATTGTTAAGAGGCTTTTTTTTTATGGAATAGGGGGCAAACCAGCAGACGGGTCATCTGATGGTAAATGACTAGCGCCGCCCATGGCCACCTGTAACTCAAGAGTCACAAGTGCGTTGACGGCCTTTAAGGTAGGGAGGCGGTGGTATGACACCGGTCGAGACGGCCCATACGTACCGAAGCATGGCTCTCCCACGACTTAAGACTCAACCAAAATGACTAAAAAGTCATCGTGATAAAAATTATTCGCCCGCGCTTCTAGTGTCAATAAATATTTTACTTTATACCACGATGGGGGACACTCCGACATATTATTATATTCATTTTATTTGATGCCTAAAATAAATTACCTCAAAACAAGTATTAAGTCACATATAAAACTGAGACAAAGTAGAAGTAAGAATATACTAATAAATACAGAACAAACAACTCCGAAACACGGCTCACAATCAAGGCTGTCTCACTCACAGAACATAACTTAGCTTTTTCTAACACAAAGAGCAGACAGTGCTAGATTGCTAGACTCAAATCGCTACACAAAGCATCGGATGCACGCGATGTATACTAGGGTTGTCCCTATCAAGATAACCTAGTTAGTTTAGTGACGTAAGTTTTTAGTGAATCCCATAAATAACTGTGGATGTAGTGGCTCTCTGTGTAGATTCCGTAGTAGGTAATTTACTAAATTGAATGTTTTGTAGTTTATTTACCTTAAAGGTATTGTTGGTTTAGATACTGTATCTGTAACGTTTAATCTAACCTACATTCATGGTTGTAACACCGTTAAACATAAAAATAGATTAAAACAAATAAATATGGTTAAAAAAATTACCGTCTTATGACAAAATGTAGAGTAGCTTTTTATTTTTATATTATTTAATTCGCTACTCACAGAATTTACTAGTCCTATTTGAAAATATCGTTTGGCAGCCCTATCCTATAGAAAATTATACGAAATTATATCTAAGTACCAGGTGGCTCAGTAACTATGGTTACCTATACGCGCTCGGTGTAAATACGATGGAAATACAATATGCAGATTAATGACAGCCACAACACGTCGCGAGTACCATAATGGCAAGCACTGCAATTATCGAATTATTGCGTATTTGTAGAAGTAGCTCGAATTGTATTGAGGCACTCCAATTTGCCCTACCTCTCTTAGAAACCTATCCCACCCGGAGGACTGTAATATTACAAGAGCATTCTACAAGTTATATAATATTCAAAGTCTAAAAAGTTACTTTACTTTTACGTCTAAAGACTTTGAATTACGTTTGTAATACAGTGTGAAATTAGAGGTTCAATGACGCAATCGTGCTGCTTTTTTTTGCATTACTGCCTTACTTCTTATTACGGAAACAACTTCAATAAAACTAAACGACATTCATAGTTGTACGATGCTTTGGTTGTATACATAATGTAATGTATATCGTCACCTCAAACATGAGAAACCCACTGTGAAACACAGCTTTCATCCAAATGCTACTATCAAAAAGTACTAAGATCAGTTTATACGATTCAACACACTAATCTTAAGGTCTATTATATATTTGCGTTAGACAGACTCTTCCGTGAATAAGTTTATAAAATTACTAGCAGCCCGCGGTTTCACCCGCGTAAGTCCCGATCCCGTGGGAATATCGGGATAAAAAGTAGCCTATGTGTTTATCCAGATCTCTAGCTATCTACATATCAAGTTGCGTCGCAATCAGTTTAGTAGTTTAAGCGTGAAAGAGTAACAAACATCCATACATCCATACATCCATACATCCACACATCCATACATCCATACATCCTCACAAACTTTCACGTTTTTAATATTAGTAGGATACTTCTACGAGTGGTTGAACAAACAAACATCAAGCATCCTCACAAATAAATCGTTGATCTAATGAAGAACACCGTCAGTAAAGAATGTTAATGTCAGATAGTAAAGAATTTTTGCATTAAAACGGCGTCGATTTTATTACCCTCGTAAGTAGTAAAATAGCAACCGACGAGGGAAATAAACAGTAGAAATATCAACAAATCCAAACTACAATTTACATCCCTACTAACTTTTTAAATTGGACGAACGTATATCAAAACGTATCTCGTGAGAGATTTAAAAAAGTAATATTGAGGTATACAGTAGAAAACCTATTTTCATAAAAAAATTTCCAATATTAATATTACTGTTGTATTAGATATTATTTTTCTGTCGGAGGTTCAGAATTACTCCATCCAATGGTATTTCTCCACCTCCATGCTTTTATCGCATCGAATCCGATATAACCTCTTCCCGGAAAGGTATTGGCTGTGTGAATTTGTATGTGAAAGTGTTCATTTTAATACGTATAACAAACATGACATTTGAATTTTAAAATGAATTAGATAACATCTCTTTTCATGTCCATCTTATATCCTACTAATATTATAAACGTAAAAGTTTATGAGGATGTATGGATGTTCGTTACTCTTTTACGCAAAAATTACTGAACTGAATGCGATGAAACTTGGTATTTAGATAGCTGGAGACCTGGATTAACACATAGGCTACTTTTTATCCCAAAATTCAAACGGCACCAGGACTTACGCGGGTGAAACCGCGGAGCGCAACTAGTTATAAATATTTCCGTTACATCCTTTTTAACATCCTCCAACAATTACAGATAGAGACATTATTTTGTTGCCCCTAAACGAAATAACGCTATAATTATCAGTCACGATCCTCAAACTTGAAAAAGAAATACCCAAGAAGGAGAAATAGAGTAGATAAAAATCAAAGCTTGACTAAAAGCAATGTAATTATCAGACATCATTTTAAGATCTCATTTACATTTTGGAAACTGTCATATCAAGTCATGGCTCCAAATACACTCTAGGGTACTTTTCGAATTATTAACACGATTTTTTAAAAATATAAAACCCTAACGCCGTCACTCGTTTGAACAAATTTAAAATTAGAACTCATTTTACATAACCTGATTTTATTATGAGGCATTTACGCCAACAAAATTTTACCTATATTTTACACAATGGCAACCCTGCATAAGGCTCGTTTCACACTGGTCGCGTGACAAAGCCTCCAGTCACGTCACCTGTCAACCGCGTGTTTAATATCGAATTACCTAACGCCAACCTCTGTCTAAAGCCTAAATAATGTACTAGATAATACCAGCTAAAATGCGGTGTGATTTTATGCCTTATTTCTTTGCAAAATATAGAACTACTTAATACTATGTAGTTTGATACCAATATCGGGGTAGGTCTTGCCGGTGGCTGCCGATGCAATGGTAATGATAGTAATTTCATTAGGGTTACACTGTCAAATTCTCCACTTACTGCACATCTCTCCATTCCTCTTTTACTAATGTATACCTAGTAAACTCTAGACACCGTAATGGGTATAATATAAAAATATGTTTTTACTTCAGTACACATGCCCAAAATAAAACCAAATTACCATATCTAGATTATGGAGCTCAGAAAAGTCTATGACCTATACGCGGCGCGGTCAATTTAAAAACAAAGAACTTTTTCATTTTGATTACCTATATAGTTCACTGTGTTTGTGTGTTTCACTGTGGGAGAGCCATGCTTCGGCACCTATGGGCCGGCTCGACCGGAGTGATACCACGACCTCCCAGAAAATTTGGAAGTTAAGCAATGTTTGCATTGTATTTCGCCGAGTGAGTGAGGCTGCCGGAAGCCCTAACCCTTCCCTCTCCCCCTCTTCTACCTCTCCCCCTCTTCTACCTCTCCCCCTCTTCTACCTCTCCCCGTACTGTCCCTCTTTCCCCCTTCCCCTACTCCCACCTTAAAGGCCGGCAAAGCACATGTGACTCTTCAGTTGTAGGTGCCTATGGGCGTCGGTAGTCACTTATCATCAGGTGACCTGTCTGCTCGTTTGCCCCCTATACCATAAAAAAAGCGTGTAAAATATTGCAAGTAGGTATAATGTATATGAGTTATGTGAGTACCTTTGATTTATATTCGTGTTCTAAAGTCAAATTAATAATTATATACCGTTCGAGTATCATTAATATAAAATACGCAAATAATAATATTACAAATCAATCTGAAATAAGTTTTATTATACTTGATTTGAACTTAGTTTGTTCGCGGTAAAATAATCTCAAGATTTACCTATCTGGGGTCCTAATCGTGACAATTTTAGGTCAGTGAGCAAAGAAATACCAAAGACTGCTTACGAAAAACTCATTAAAACAGGGATTAGCCATTATTACGATGTTTGATCCTGAAAGTTTTATTATCTTAGAACAAAACTTGACGATCCAATGCATTTCATTAACAGAAGCACCAAACAGAATACGTAATTCGGACAAGTCTGTGATTAATGAACTTTCTCTGTCTATTCTCTTACAAATTATATCAAAAGATAAGAAGAATCAAAGGAATTTTTGATAGTCTATTATTACAAATATAATTTTTTGTTTCGTTTTATGGTTTTGTTACTGGCAAGTAAGCATTGTCTCCTCTCACATGTTTATATATTTATACACAAAATAAATTTATATTACTTATATTTTAAGTTTTTAATTATTACACTGGAATCTTCTTACCCACTCTAACCGTCGACCATGTAGTACCTACTAATAAACCTACTCAACAAAAAAAACTGATGGATGGATTAATGAATGTTTGTTACACTTTCACGCAATAACGACTAAACGAATTCGGCCGGAATTTGGCACACAGGTAAACTATGACCTGGAATACCTCATAGGATTTTCTTTACTATGGTAAACTAGACACACGCGGGCGCAGTCTTGGGCAAAAGCTAGTATTATGTATACATATATTACATACAAGCTTCGTGTCACTAGAAATTATGTAACTAACAAAGACATCATCGACTTATAAAAATATCTACAATTTTAACGTAAAATAAAATTTTCTATCATGAACAATCGATACCAAATATTTAATCGAATCCAAATAAACTTCAACTAAACTCGATGACGTAGAAATCGAGATTTATTAAGTGTAAGTGACATTACTAAGTTGTTCCTCCCTAATAACGGTAATGAACGCGCAATGCAGTCACGTCATGTCACGAGCGTGTTTAATATCATATTACGTGCGCCGTGGCTGCCGCCAAATTATAATATGATAATGGCGTAGATAGTACGGGATCGGTACTTCGTAATATAATGCACGTAACTGGCTTAACTTTAGGATAAAGCCGACGGTTGATAGGTAGAGTATCTGGTATACTGTGTCGCTGCGGCGGAAGGAGTGGTATGTCTATGTCTATTCCTTTTTATTTCTCTATTGTCATCCGTTTTGATGGCGATAATAGGATGGAAGACAAATTTATAAGTTGAGTGTTTATACAAATATTGTTAAGTAGGTCATATGGCAAAACTTGGCTATAAAGTAGCTTAATAGCGACAGAAAAACGGCAATTAGATTTGAACTACTAATCTTCTCGAATTCACCATCCTAAATATTGCCCCACTTTACCATGACTTTACACAGCAGACATGATAGGCAGGAAAATTTTAAGACAGATAGATCATTGGTTTCAAAACGTGTTTTTTCGGAGTCACTAATAATTTCATTTAAATACGAATTGGAAATATAGTCATTAAATACACCCAAAATAAATCCACGTAAACTGTAAATGAACGTGATAAAACACGCTTGAATAGTTAGAATTTTCAATACCTTCATTTACTTGTGACATAATACCGTTGATGTTCAATATTCCGAGCAAGGTAAGACAACTATTACTATTGAACTGACTTAGATCAACTAGTACTCGCAGCCCACTTTGATAACTCCGACAGGTAATACAAGTTACAGAGTTAAATTTTCATATCCAGGATAGCAATATTGTACAATTCACCTTTGTATCTCACGAAGTAATGGTCTAGAAATATATCTTTATTATTAAAATGCATGTATGCAAATAGTAGGTATCATCAGTCTTGGTCACATATGTCATTTAACTTTTTTTAATAACCCCTTCGACAAAGACCAATTGTCTTCTAGGGAACAATTTAGTGTCGATGAAAAAGAAGAAATCTTCGACTTCAGATCAAAGGGTTCAACAATAGCTGAGTACATAATATTAATATTATTCCCACGGTAATACCAACACGAAAATATTGTTAATGATATAAGCATTAAAACGAAGAAAACTGTTTCACTTTCACATACCGCTTCTCGTATATCAATAAGGAAAAACCAGAAAATTTGCCAGTCAATGAGTTGGCAAGCACACCCTTTCATTCCTAATTTCTTTATTTACGTAAGTCTGCCGTAACTTCTAGTATCTACAACATATGTATTACATTTGACGAGTACCTTTTTATAGAAGCAGTCGCTTACACAACATGCGAACAAAACCCGATTGCCAATGCATTTAATCAGTCTTACTCTAAAGCAATAAGGTTTGAAATTAGTTCTTATATCAAACCGATGTTCAAGGCTGCTAAAGGTATTAACCAGATAAAGAAATTGTCGCATTTCTCGTGTAACAAACAAGGTGTTGAAAGTAATCAAACACTGACTCTATAGGGTTACGAAGAGTGTTGCATAATATACTGTCCGCTATTCGATACTTTCAGGACCATTGAGTACACAAGAGGTCACCCTATACTTTTCACTGGAGTATAAAGAAATAATACTGGATCCTTTTTTATTTTGCAGAATTGTATTTAGCAATGAAACTCGGAATGTCGAATTAACATTTTTTTTTTTTCAATGTATAAATTTACAATTTATGAACGCATGCCAACTAACCTTTATACTCTATGTATTACTGTTTAAATTGAAATATACTTTTTAAAATCCTAGGCCAACGCGAGTAGACGTAAACCTACATACCTACGAGTATATAATGTATTGCGTGGAAATCCAACCTGTGATAAAGTTTAGATATTACAATTATTGGCATATATTTTAAAAAAGTATATAACGAATTTAATAAGATTTTCAACATAAATATATATATATATATATAAGATATTACCTAATAATATTCATTAGGATAAGTAAAACAAAGCCCAGCATTCCTTAACATTGTTATTTACACACGCTCAAAACCAATAAGCGGGGAAATGTCGCAATATCCAAGGTAGTTCTAAAACTATGTAGATATTGGGAACTAATTGCATGAGATATTAATATTGTGTTCTGAATAAAGTTCACCGTTACATTTCATGTTATTATTGTCACTTGGAACTATTTAGCATCTCAGCAATTGTAAGAACTATTCAGCATCTCAGCAATTGCACGAACTATTTAGCATCTCAGCAATAGGGAATATGCATGTATTTTTTTTTATCTTTTATTGACTTGTTCCATCATTCTACCCTAATAAAAAATATAAATAACCTTGGCAATGTTCAAATTAATTTTTAAAATTACATTGAAAACATCGATAAAATTTGATCTGTTTGAACGCCGCCATATTTCGCGGACCTTGGATGACGTCACGTTCCACGCTCAGTGTTTGTTTCATAAACTTACTTGAAGTGTTACGATGGATAAACTTAAAAAACCATTTTATAGGTATTGCCTTGTCCCTAAGTGTAAAAACACTATAAGAAGTACACCTAATACAGTATTTTTTCCTGTACAAAATAATAATGTAAAATACGAAAACAATGGTGTACATTAATAAGAAGAGATGAAGTATCTTCAATATTGTGTTTATATTGTTGTAAAGATCACTTTAATGTAATCATATTACAATTTAATTGCTAGTATACTGTGAATTACTCAGCAGTATTTTTTGTTTGTTTTAAATATCAAGCAGAAGGCAACTTGCTTGTCTAATTAAACTAGGTAACAAAAGTCCAATAAAACTTAATGAATATAACTAACTATACATATCTTACCTATCCTTTAGATTATAATATAACAAGTATTATAATAATTACCTTGCGGCTTTCACTCCTTTAACCTCAGCGGACGTAAAATCTGGATTTGATGCAAAATATATAGTCATCATGAATGCACCTATTTTCGGTAGATTGTCCGATTGTGCTTTGACAAAACTACATTCAGTCATTGTCCTAGATGATTTCTAATATCACTAGAATGCTTAAATTGCACTAGCTAAGAGCAGAAACCACAAGAATACCTATCTTTCTCCGTAACACTACGAATATAGGCGCCGATAAATGACAAAACGTGGAATGGCACGTCATGTTTTGTTTCGACCAATGGTGAAGCGTTTTGCAAAGTTGAATTTCGCGCCCTTATTTTGCTTATTTTAAATAATATTTCTTGCAATTAAACACGAACTAAATAAGAAAATAATTGTTTAGGCATAATATCTGGACAATAAAGATTCAAGGGAAAATTAATCAAGTAAATTTAAACAACATGCATATTCCCTATTGTAACGCCAAATACGCTGGGCGATGTAATCCATTATTATTGTCTATACTGCCAGGTGCGGCTTGATGACTTGTATTACAGGTTTATATAAACCTGTAACAGGCACCAGCTCTCATAATGTAGACTACATACTATGTATTTCGTTTTAACACCTGTTTTGTTTGTCAATTGTGGGAGAAAGAAACGAAAATATTATTAACATTATATAACAAATTGGTCTGTCTGTTACTTTAATATTTAAATATTCTGTAGAGCATTTGCTTTGAATTAAGTTTTGTAGCTTTTTATCCCATTCTTTTTATACATCATATTGAACCTTTTTTATTTTAGTATAGAGAGAGACTGGGTCTTGTAGACGGACACAGGCTACTTTTTATTCCGAAAATAAAACTCAAAGGGATGCAATTTGGGACAAAAGTTTGTATTTGAGAAATTCTACGCGGACGAAGTCACGGACACCAGCTAGTTGTATATTTAATAAATGCCCAATAAATAAAGTTAAGTCCCTAATTTCTGTAATTTAATACGCCTCAAAGCCTCCTAAACAACAGTTAGAGTGATTGTAGTATTTAAAACTAAACCTAGGTTAAAAGCTTTAATTACGCGGCCTACTCATTAAAGACTGAGAATTTGTCAGCTGTAAGCGGGTAATATTGCTTGCTTAGCTTGTTTACGAAACAATTATGGCTGATAATAATAATATGGCAGCCTCGGTGTAGTAACAAATGTTATAATTTTTGTAAGAACAACATTTAAAATTAAAAATTTGTGTAGTGTATCATTTTTTAAAATATGAAATAATGTGAGTATTTTAATATGTAAATAAAATCTTTTAAATGCTGCTATTTCACAATTATTTTTTTTAGAAACTTACTTTATCACGGCTAAGCCCAGAGGCAATATAGTCTTGTTGTAAATTACAACAAGAAGAAATAGGAATTAATTCATGCATCCGCTTACGTGTTTCATAGAAAATTCATGGAACATGTGACTCTTGTAAACATCAACTACTGTTGTTGTCAGAAAGAGAAAACGAATGATTTAACAAACACACTTTACACTACAAGTAAGAATGTCGCATAAATACCTATTAACGTAGAACCCTGTGAGAACAACACAGAAATCTAATAAAGGTAACCTAAGTAAGGTAACTTATTTAGATTTCTGTGGAGAACAATGTCTGAAGGCACTTTATGTAAGGGAGGTCTTTTTACCTATTTGAAACTATTTTATTTGTACCTAAATGAAACCCTAAATCATACAATATTATTTATAAACTGTGAATAGGCTATATTTACATGAACACAATTATTTTTGAGGCCGAATAACAAAATATGTATTTAGAATGTCAAGCGCTCATCATGTTGATTGACAGTACTATAATACGGGGAACTTACTTGAGTAAACATTGTATTTCTATAAATATTTATTTTCTTTGACTCGGGAAAAGGCATTGGTACAGGAGAAATATTTATAGGGGCAGATTGAACAGAATATTATATTTTTTTTTATTCAATTCAGTTTTTTTTTTTGAATAGGCAGAAATTTCGCACTATATCTGCCAGACCGTTTCATAGGAAAAATTACACGCATGGATATTTTATATAATTCCAGAAAAAGACGACACTTTTTGTATGTATTTGTACAATATTAAAACCAATATTTATATTTGCAACACAGAATTTTAAAATTCGCTTGCTGTCATAACAATATGGCAGTTGCAGCGAGTTGTCAAAAAGCGCGCGAGATGAATGCCAGCCGATACATGGCATGTGCCCAGAATGATTTGTGGCATTCGCCAAATTTGGCGCAGCCGCGTTAAATTGTTAATTTATAGTCAGATTTTTGGGCTCTTCTAATATTTTGCTGATTAAAGTATAATAGTGAATGATAATTACGACAATCGACGAGCAAATATTAATTTCTTTATTTTTATTACTTTATTTAATACTTGTACTTGTAAGTCATTGCTTAACGTTTGTGAAAGGATTTAAAGACGGTGATAACATACTATAAAACGCCTGAAACTAACAAAAATTATAAGAGAAATTTTAACAACAATACTGGAAACTGAAACAGATAAAAAACCAAGATTGCCAACATAAAAAAACTGAAACGATACAGATTAACCCCCAAAACGAGAGCTGACAGCAAAAAGAGCTACTTATATCAACATTTTCCTGTTCCCCTTTATCCGTAAAATTGTTTTCTTTCAACCGCGCAAACAGAACATATGACATTGTATAAAAAAAGTAAATCCGAGCACAGGTGACGTCAGAGTGACCTGTGAGGGGATTACACCTGTAAGCCTCTCAAGTATCGCGGCTTCAAAGCGGGGACGACTTACGGACCTCTTGTAGAGGTTTTATGAGCTCAACTAGCCCATAATTAGTATAGTATTATTTTAAGAGGAAACTCTGCCTAATGTTGGGGATTATGGACCACGGTTTTTGGAAACATTAAATACTTAGTCAGCTTTATGTATTTCGTTAAGTGTACATATAACGTTCACGGTAAATCGTAGGTACACTTGTGCCTACTTACCTACATTATAAATAATCTCTTTAAATGCGTTTCTCTACTTCTAACATTAAAAGTGCTAGATATGTAAGTACTAGATAGCTTTATATTTTGTGGTTTTTTACAGAAACAGTCACAAATCTTCAAGAACAATAACTTTGATGTTTTAAACGTGTTTTTTAAATAAACGTTACTTATGTGTCAGTCAAAAGTAATTGTCAAAGAGTTATAAAAGTTATAGAAATATAGGACTTAAAAACCATATTGCGTTTCACTTGAGCCCTGGCAGCTCTACTCACCAGCACCAAAAAATAGTATTACGATATGTTATCTGACCGCTGTTTTCGATAAGATAGATTTACTATGCCAGTCGGACTATGCCCTACCTCCCTTTATATAGATATAGACTCGTTGTTTGCTATTGACGTTGTTACTAGACATTTTTAGAAAAAGCCTAGATTGGCCTAGGTACATGAATTTGTAACATCAAATAAAACTCGATGATGTATTTAACTAGATTTAAAAATCATACACTAAATAAATCTTATTGACAAAAATAACTATTTTCTGATACGTAGCATCCTTTTATAACACTTTACTGCTCGCACTTAAATGTCGACATATAATAACTAATACATATGTGTGCATAAACAATGCAGAGAAGTGAAAATAGAGAGAGCTTCTACGTCATATACATATATTTAGAACTAGTCTAGAGAACAAAGCGAATCACTTCGAAAAACAACAGACCGAAAATGCACAGTTTTCCTCGGCAGGAGGAGCCAGGGGAAATACACTTGATTGCACTTCACCATTGCCCCTCACACATGATGCATTTTGATTTCAACCCAGTTCCTATTTAAAGCCAGTTGAAATACACAGTAGATTTTTGCATAAACTTAATGCATGACAATTTTTAAAACGGATTACATTTGTATAGTGAATGACATATGTATAATGTTACGAACGCCACAGATAATGTATTGAATTAACCATTTCAATAAGCATATTTTACATACGTATATTTAAAAAAGTACCTGCATAAAATTATATCTTAATAAAGCAATGATAAAAGTAACATAAGAAAGAATATTACATATACATTCTTTTGTTATATCCCATTTAGGTAAACTTTTGTAAATAAAATTTTTCTCGTAGGTACTAGCACAGGCAAGTCAGGATTAATCTCATTTCTGAGCTCCATTAGTTACGTAAATGATTAAATAATTATTTAACTTTAAAATTAAAAATCGTGTTGTGTACAATGAGATATAGAAAGTTTTTCTTAATTGAATCATCTCCTCTTAGGAAACATTGGGCCACACTACACAATATCTTATTCATATTTTTTTGAGAATATGTAGCTGCTTCTGTCTGTACCGCTGAGATAGAGGAAGCCGCCATTATCTACGGGAAATAAAAAAAACTGTACTGTAGATTCATTACGGCAATACGCCATTCGCAACCCTTTTAAACTTCAAACAGCCATTTAAAGGGTAGAAAACTAGTCCAATGCCACCCTGATGCCTTCCTGACATAGATGTAATTAGTCACTTCATTCAAAACAACACTAATGTATTGCGAAATCCTGGACAATTCAACCGTTTAATCATTACCTCAACATACGCAATCCGTATATCATTAGTAGAATAGTTTTTACATACAAATACACGAAACAACATAACATACCTAGCTTTATATAATTAGCTACTTGTTACAATAGTGAACACTTCACCTAAGTACTCTTTTAATTGTTACCGGTCCTTTTCACCTGGACTGTTTACACAAGTACAAAGTCGTCAATAAATAAAAAATTACCTAAAAATTGTCTATGGGCGCCCAAGCGTGGCTGCATTACAATAGAGTTTCATATTTACTCTGCTAGTACTAAAAAAACAAATTAGTCGTGAAACTAGAAGTCAAATTACATTTCTTTCAGAAATTATTATGTTTGAATAAATAAAAAAGCATTCGATAATATCTTCAAATGTTCACGTGAAAAAGTGAAACGTTTCATCGTTCGTGTCATAGTCGCTTAATAGATACAATCATTTAAAAGAATCTTTGAGTTAATCCAAGATACAAACTCTGTGACAAATGTCATTTAAATAGGTCTGTTTAAGAGTAACCAACTAGATTTGGCAAGTGGCAATTTTTGATGCGAACAAAAATATCATTTATTTATTTTTTAATTTATTCATATTTGCATATCAGTTTTATTTTTATTGTTTATAGCGATATCTGATTACCAAACCGATTCGTTATGATTATGACTGAATGACTGACTACATTACATCGCGCAATCGATTTATCGTCAGTACATAACATTTTTACTAATGTGGATTTTTCGTATTCCATCCGTGATTCGTAATAAGGCGAATTGAATCGTAATGTATTGACACAATTTTCATCAGAATAATGGATACTAAAATTAGGCATAATAACAAGAAACTAAGAACCCATAATAATTAATTGTATTAATCTAGTAATTATTTTACAAAAAAAAAACCTGTACTAACTTTAAACTTTTGCGTTCCATGACATACTTAATTATGTATTTATACGGGAATTAACGCGATCACGAAATAGGTATTACATACTATACTACCGAATTGCCAGACGTTTCGACCAGGTTGAATAAGCCGTGGTCACAGGTTGACCGGCTCAGTGGTGCACGCCCTCCGTCGTTGAGATCATGAGGTAGAAGGTTCTTCATCCACCCGTACATTTTCGACATTTTTGACATTTTTGTTTTGCCATGTACCGTAACATACTATACTAACAGTGTCCCTATTTTGTAATCAACCCGATGTGTCCTTATTTTGGTGTTTATTCGACTGCACATAAAAGCGAGGTAGCATGTTTTTTATCACTGGATTCCACGCTGTAGATAATTTGAAACCATCTTCCCGATTGAAAGTTTTGTGTTTTTTAATTTCAATCGCTTCACATACAACTCTTGAATAAAAGTGACGTTCTGTGGGGAGGACTTGCGTACCCTAAAACTTAATCCAATGATTGGTGCCACAGTACATGTTCTGCAATCACTGATTTGAATCAGCGATATGTTCTTTGACCCTTTCAGCAATAGTCCGCTTTGTTTGGCCTATGTAGGAACTACCGCAGCTGTAGCTGGCTGTCTGTCTAATGTTTCCTATTATTCTCTACAATCAATACTAATTAATCAGTAGGTATAATATATGATATCACACATCACTTTGTAAAATTTCATCAGTTTTTATTTTTGGTAAATATTAAATTCAGGACATACGCGCTGGAAGGAGTTTTTATCATCTGTACCGATTTAATCATCGTCGTATAATAATTACATACAAGTGCGTAGATACGCAAGCAAAGCAGGAACCGTAACGGTGGCAGAAGCTTGCACAACCATACCGTGCCCAGTGCATATTAACTCCTGCGCGGGCGCATCGTACACAGTGACACGCCACCCGCTATCATGTATCGTAACATCGCTGTGAGTATTTTTGTTTCATTGGATTTTAATTTCTTTTGATGATGTCAATTTAAAAAAATATTATGTACCTACTACAAATATTTGTGTTATTTTATGTATTTAAAAAATAATAAAAAAGAAAACATAATTTAATTAATTAATTATATAATTAAGGTAGTTAAATTAATTTGTTGATTAATGATGTCAAAGAGAGCATTTTTTCTTTTAAACGTTGTCGGTTTCTTTAGGGCCGGCACGATGGAATATCAATGTGCCGGTCTATCACGGGGACCTATTATATAGCTGGATCCCTGGGGAAAGAAATCGCTGGATACGCCAGTAAATCCAAAAATAAATCTTTAATAATTTCATTGAAATGAGACTAACTAAACTACTGATAGATGACAAGTGATGCTAATCCTCACATATGTTAGCATATTTTATATAAAGAATCCATTATAGACCGCACGGATGGCGCAATGGTTTAAGTGGTCACCTCGCCACTACGCCACGCCGCGCTGAGTGTTGTGGGTTCAAATCCCACACGGGACAAAAATTTGTGTGATCCACAAATAGTTGTCCCGAGTCTGGGTGTACTTTGTGTCCGTTATTTGAATGTTTACGAAGCCACGCGATACAGGAATATTCCTATTGCGGGAGTTGTCTTTTTAAAGAATATTGTTTTTCAGTTGACCTTGGTTGTTGTGGTCGCCAGCCATATGTGCTTGGCCACTCCTGTTCCAGAGCCAAATCCCCATGGTCACAAAACACAGTAAGTTTTACCCCTAAATTAAGATATATTATCACCAAAGTGTATTATTTGTGTATTAAAGAGGTGAAATACTTAAAGACCTACCTAGTGTATAAATGACGTGAATCCAGATGACTCCTAAAACAAGCATATAGTTTAGTTTGAGTGGTTAATTATATAATTACAAAACTATATCGTAAAGTTTGTCCCCCGAAACGAAAATAGTTAGTAGTCTTTCAAAAACTCGAATTAACCATTATTGAATTTAATGAATAAGGTTTTATCCAGCAACCACTCGATCTATATCACTACTACGGTTAATAAGTAATTTACACACTGCTTTCGAAAGCATCTCTGTTATTATAATCTAATGTGTACTGTTAATTTGTACATCAAAAAACGTAGTTTTTAACTACGCAATATTCATTTTAGTATTAAACCTACACCTACTTAAATATACCTAATACTTTATGTCGGATACATTAAATGGCTCGCTGAAGTGAAACAAAACAATGTTACATTTGATTCACCGATCACGTTAATTAGACCTAATTAAATTATTGCACGGACGAATAGAAGGCCGCGCTAGAAAAACCATTTAAACTCTGAAATCTCTAAAATTTCTTTACCGCTCAGAAAGTTTGACACAACGTTGCTTTCAAATTGAACCAAAATCCACGTTTGCGAAGTGGTGGGGCGAAAGCCAGATAGATAGTATTTTAGTGATTATAACATGTTGTGTGTGTTTGTGAGTGTTCATATCAAAATGACTGATTACGATATCGATAAATTAAAGGCGAGAAACACAATTGATGGCGTGAACATTGATGAATACCCGAAAACTTAAAAGAAAGATGCAGATGATCATGTCTCTGCTACCCGTGCAAAGGTGGGTTGCTAGTTATAGATGAATTACACCCAGACACAAAACAAATGATCATGCTCATCACACAATTATTTGTCCTGGGTGGGAATCGCACCCACGACTTCTGGCTCAGCAGTCAGACCCTAGACCCTTACCACTAGACATACAGGCCAGTCAGACTTATGGTAATAGTACATAATTAAGTAATAGTTGTAAAAACTTTGTGCGTATACGTGTCTCCCTAATCTCCTATTTTTACTGAAACTGATCGGTGACTGGCGCTTTATTGAAAATTTGTTAAAGACACGAAATACCTTTGAGATAAATAAGAGATAGAAATTAATGTTCTATCGAATTTTCAACTTAGTTATATAGCTACACGTATCTATGGATAATCATATAATTAGCTACGGAGATACTCTAACAAATATTTAGTTAATAACGCTATAAGTTTTCATCAAAAAAAGCTGCCTCTGCATCAAATTAATGAAATCCATTTCCTATAGGTACATATCTCATACCCTCTGCCATAATTATTCTCGCAACTATCGCGAGATTTGGTAGATCCGCGATAATAAATACGATAATATCTCGCTGTCTATCTGGCAGATTTATGGTAGACATAACTGTTAATGGCAGCCGCGACATGAGTTATGCAGTACTGTTGTTGTACCTACAGTATGTGTACAAATATAATATATGAAGGTACCTGGTACGTTTTGTTTCGTATACTTGAAAGTGATAAGTATTATATTAGGTATTAAATTGTTATTTATTTATACTTCGTGCAAATACATTGCATAAGCGGACTTCATGACGTAGGTATTTTCTACCAGTTAACCTTTGGGTGATGCAGAGATATGTTGTGTGGCAGGTGTATATTTAAAAGCCATAAGATAAAATAGTAAAAAAAGTATTTAAATATGTGCGTGGCTTAATTATCAAACTTTGTATCTCCATTCGGTAAATTTTTACAGGAGTAAGAAAAAACTATTTTATTAAATAACTACCTATAAGCCTTACATGCAGATATACATAGATATTAGTGCCCAATACACTAAAGGTCGCTTCAAAAAGCAGGTGCCGTGTCTTAGGGGTCGTAAATTAATCACGTCATGTTTTTTTCAGCAGCTTTTTAACCCCTCTAAAAAGCTGCTAAAAAAACATGATAAATAACACTATTGTCGTATTGATAAATAACACTAAAACTTTTTTTTGCAGCGTGAGAATTCACGTACCGTATGAAGTTCATACAGTACACCATCACCACGTCGAAACCTTTCCTGTGATCAAACATGTGCCAGTTTACAAACCGGTACCCATCATCAAAGAGGTTCCTATAATCAAAACCTTGCCAATCGTACAACAAGTCCACGTGCCTATTTTGAAGACGGTACACGTTGAAAAGCCTGTGTTCGTACCCATTCACGACTCTTGGCATTGAAGAAGCAAGTTGTAGGTAGTAGTAGTGGTAAATTTTCGAGTGGTGACGTAATTTTCATTAATGACCAAAAATTTAGATAAAAGTTCTGATATGAATCGTGGTAACAACCAATAGACATCCACATTAAAAGTTAGCAATGTTAAAAAAATTCAGTAATTTAATTGGGATGTGTATTTAATTTAATGCTCGAATGGAGCAAATTTACTTAAATAAAACTAACAACTATTTCGATTTTTGAAATTTATATTCAAAGTAGAATACTCACTTTTAACTCATATCCTAGTAAATCATTAAATAGCGAACTTGAGTCGTATTGTGTATAGGTATTTCGAAAAAGAGCTAAGGATTATTTCCCGTACTGAAATAACAGAATGACTTTTACAATATAAATTAATTTATTTTAAAAGTCTTTAATATGCAACATTGTGTAACGGAATTTAAAATGGCAGATAACGAATGAGATTAATTAACCGCGTATGTAGCTTCTGACCACGGTTTTAATTGTACCGGTGATGCTGTAGAATTAATTTTGAGGTGTACCTATTAATTATATTTGTACCTATGTTATTTACATAAACTTATAACAATACGACTTTAAGTATTATTATATTGTATATATATATATATATATATGTATTTTATAAGAGGTACCTGACTCTATTCTTCACGTAGGTACATTTTAAGTACTTACAATTAATTTAAGTGTGAGCATATCTAAGTGTACTTATATTTTACGACATCTATACTTACGTACTTACCTCAAATCCCTTACTTGAATAATTTGCTTTAATGTTAGTTGTAACATTACGTATTTGGTTGTATTGAAATAAATCCTTTTTGGTAATTTTTCTGTGTTGTATTTTAAAATTTTAAATTGTCCTTACAGCTACAAATACATTGTGTATTTGTAGCTGTAAGCAATACGTTAAATTTGTTGTAAATACTTATTCGTTCATATATAAATCTTGTTACTCACACAACGAAGTGTAGTCCGTTCTTCTGTTGTATACCAACATAAAATTAATCTTGAATTGTGTTCTTTATTTTAGAATAACAAATCTTTACCTACGTTTTCCTTCCTTTTCTGTAAACTTAACTGAATTATTAAAAAAAATAACTTATAACTGTAAACGCTCGTAAATGGGTACCTAAATATTATTTCTAGTATTTCCAGGAATTTCTATTAGTCCAAAATTTCGCCGAAAAATTTATATCTGGCCTATGTATAGGTTTTCGTTTATATAGCACAAATTCTTAGGATTTATTTCACTATCGTGATGACTGGATGGCGCATTTCTAGGAAATAAAACCAGTATTCATATTTGTAACCAGTACTAAAATTATATCCAAAATAATGTAGAATAAGAAATGGTTGCCTCAACATTTTAACGATTTTATACACAAAAAAGAAGATGTGTACCCAGAGGGCTTAAGGTGAAGACTTAAATATGTAATGATTGCGTCATGCGGAAAAGAGCTATCTTTTCTACAATCGATCTTTCTTTAGGTTACACATTATAAAAATTACACTGTGAAACAAATTTTTTAATGTTAAATACTATGAGAGTAACTTATGTCATGTATAATATGTTTTACTTAAAAGAAAGAAAGAAAGAAATTGTTTTTTTTCTATAAAACACATACAACAAATAAAAATAATAACATATAAAAGTACGATACGATAAAAAATTTAATAATTGGTAACATTTTCTTTATGTGAGACGTGGATGCCACGTATCCGACCACGTTTCTGTGAATGTTAACTAAATTAATTATTAATTACAAAAAAAAAACAATTTGTCGTAGGACTGCACGTCAGCAGTAAAAACACATATTATAGTGTGCGTTCCGATATACACTGAGAGCACTGTAATGTATGACGTCAATTCAGTATACCTACTACGAAGCCGTACCTTAATAGTTAGCTATACTGGTTACTGTTTATAACGGAACGCAGTCCAGTTTACTGTCAGTGGAATTCAAGTCAATTGTCAAATCGCATAATAAAAGTGACAGTGTGACAACACTGAGAGCACCTTACCTCGAAACGACGTTTTTGACGTCATATATTTCCCTACGACACTACAACAACTGTCAGTCTATAACAGAATTTCTCCCCAGTACGAGCACTAAACAGTGCTCCCAGTGTATATCGGAATATACCCTATATCTAATCATGACTACATATGACACCATGATAACATATGTCATCATGACAATATATGTCAACTGAAAAGTTTTCTAGATTAAGGTAATTTGAAACAACCTTCCTAACACCTTCATCTATTTTAATGCACTGAGCAGCAGTGGACGGCGATAGGCTGATGATGATGATGATGATGATAATGATGATGAATAACTAAAACCGGATTACCAATAAATCGTCCTTTATAATCAATCAACGAAATGAAGCAACAATATGAACTTACTCATGTATTTGTCCGAGTTTATTGTACGGTCGCTTATCGCTGCATGCAGCTATCGCCATGTCGGGCCATTGTAACCCTGTCAAACCTAAAAGCGCGCATTCTGTTTGCTCATACAGTTTACGAATTCGTAAGCTACAGCCATAATGAGTCCGTGTTTACTGCATCGAACAAATGTTTAGTGCAGTGAACAAATGTTTAGTGCATCGAATAAATATACATAAATAGTGTAATGAACAAATGTTATTGTACTGTTTTTGAATAGACCGAGTTAAATAGCAGTTATTGTCAGTATTCAGTTGATAATTGCCTGTACCTAGTTTAGTATAAAATAAATAATAATCGAATATTATTCTAAATAACAACGAAACTATAACTAATAATTACTCCTTCTCGACGCCGCCTAACAGCCATAAAGTTTGTGAAAATGTATGCATGTTTGTTACTCTTTCACGCAAAAACTACAGAACCAATTGCGATCAAACTTGGTATATAGATAGCTGGAGACCTCGATTACCACATAGTCTTTTTATCCCGAGGGTCCCATGTCACCGGGACTTACGTAACGTTTGAAAAAAAAACTGAAATATTCTAGGACTGAAAAAATCTATTCTTAGGTCTACAATACTTCAGCAGTATAAAATAAAAGAACAAGTTAATACACCATAACAAAGAAATCAATAAATGTTTATACCTCCAACGATTTCGTGTAATATAATATGCACACTTTAGAACTCTGCCATATTGCAAATCTCATTTTTTTGAACTTGTTCTCATCTAAGAAACAATTAATTATAAAAATGTCAAAGAGCCTTAACAACATGTTAACATACAATAAATATTTTAATTCAACTCATCATTGCACGCCAAATTGATTCCCTTATTGTTTCACACAAATTAATTCTTTTGAAAACTCATGAGCACTTGATTCTGATAATTATTACGCTCATGTACAACTCTTGACAAGTCATAAAGTGTCAGTTTAAATTGAGATGCCAATTTATATGGCAATTCGCTGAACAATGAGGCGGTTACTGTTTTAAGGGATAAGTGTGAAGAGTTGAAAACATATTGTAAATCATTTAAACGAATTTAACTTTTTCAGAATATAACTGTCGATCTATTTAGTCAGTTATTTTATTGGTGTGTTTGATCATTGTAAAGATAATTAATTATAAGCTTTTGAATTTTAATGTTTTATGGATATATTTTTATGCTTTCGAATTTGGTGTACCAACACTATGCGTAAACTTTACCCTTACTTTTCAATGTAATCTAATCTATGGCTATCTACATGTAGGTACTTTATTTAAGTAATAAATAAGAAGCGGAAGCTTCGGTTGTAACCGAGATTCAACGCGATGATGATGGTGATCCTCAGAAACTTTCACGGGACTACTACTATTCACATTCGTAGATAAAGGCCTAATATCAGGAGGCTTGAGAGGTAAAGGCTTAAAATAACACCCTCCCGGGTTTTATTTGTCATCTTTATAGTACGTAAATATTTTAATGAATTTATTGCTTTTTCTTACTGTGTGATTTTGAAATGAGTTAGACATGTTTATTTTAAAGCGCACTCCAGCTTTGATTTTGACAGCACATTCATTTGCATTCAATAAACAATATTACTGTTCAATCAACAAATTCTACGTGATAGATATATGAAAATGTCAATTTCCATTCACCGGCATAAAGAGGTGATATGACAGATAATTACATATTATTTTATTTGTGTGGTGACCAATGGTGGTGACATAATGAGCTTTCATTGACAAAGTGTGTTAAATAAACATAATGGAATTACGATAAAATCTCCATTGTAAAATGAGTACCTAGTATAATATCGACTACATTATTTAGCCCGCTAAATATTGCGGTCAGATTTAGTTAGCTTAAAGTATTGGACGCCTAGGAATTAATAGGCATCATATATCACACATATTCAGAATTAAAATATTTATTACTAACTAGCTGCTCCCCGCGGTTTCACCAGCATGAGTTCCGGTGCCGTGGGAATACCGGGATAAAAAGTAGCCTATGTGTTAATTCAGGTGTCCGCCAACTGTCAAACGACTGACAGTTATGTCAAAAGCGTTAAGGTTACATTAGAAAAGTTAATATGGTCGTTAAGTTTTAAGCAACTGTCTTAATTTTTTCTTTCATAAAAACCTTCTATTGACAATAACAAACACAAAGAAATAGAATTAGCGAAATCGGTCCAGCCGTTCACGCGTAATGATGTGACTAAGCGAAATAGGGATTCAGTTTTATATTTACAGATATTATTACAGAAATTAATGACTTACAAACTGATAGGGTAGCTAGTGATGATAGTATTATAATAACAAATCATCCGAACATTTACGTTAGCAATCAACCCCAATCAAATCAACTTCGCTTCGGCATCAAACTGTAATCAAATATTTTACTATAATGCTATATTTATAAACACAAGGCGAGCAGACAGGGCACGAAAGCCCAAAAAGTCAAATTATTAATGAAGTGAAATCATGCGATTCGAAGTGGAACACCGCGTGATTTTCGACAAATTGTATTGGGTGAATGAAATTTTTAAATTATACAACACGATAACCAATTAATTATGCGGGTCAGTAATTTCTCTATCCAATTCATTCGAAACTACACAATCGAATAAACTGATGTTTTTTAAGCACTCGATAGAGCAATACTATTTGGCGTGTGTTTATGCACGATTTCGTTTGTAAGCAGTGAACTGATTCTGAAAAGTTTTTATTTGTACATACGTACGGGTGCTCTTTGTTGTTTTTGACAGTGAAGCTCTAAGGTAATTATGTGTTTGTACTTTACATGCAGATTGAGCTTCTGATGGAAAATGGTAGTAGTTGAATGTTTTTATTAGAACTTATTTTACTTTTTGCATAAAACTTGAAAGCGATCTTTATGAATTTAATTATTTAATTACCGTTTGATTGGAAAATTTGTAAAAGTTACCAAAAAAACGAGTTGGCAGATTTTGATATCGAGTCTGCGCGTTTTATGAAACAAAAGCTTTTGGAGGCTTTCTGCTGGGTAAGTAGGGTTGCGCTGGTGAACGCATTAGCGAAACTGTTTTTTGATACCAGTAATTTAACCGTTGACGACGGCTATCCATCACCAGCTGGTGAAGTGTGTGTTTGTTTAAAACTCCTATCATGTTGGGTATAAATGTTTCTTTTAATTTATATTTTAAATATCTTCAAATCATTATACAGGTATAGGTACAAGGTTAATTGATATTTGTATGTTATGTTATGTAAACCACGGAGTCCACTTCTGATTTAAAAGGGCTTTGACCGGTTTTTCATCCCTATTTTCCATCCTTCTTTTTCTATTTCTATTTCTTGATTTAGTTTACTCCTTTTTAAAAAAAATGGTGAATGTGTAATTTTAAAAGTAAACGAACCTCTACCAAAACACGCACTTTGAATAAAACCTCTATAGATATAAGATAAGTTTGTTTACACCACACTACATAACGCATATACAGACATCCGAAGCGATATTGAAATCCAATAAGTTTTAACTTAAGTAGGTATACCTACAAATAAGTTACAAATACAAAGTTTATGTACTCAATATTTTATTTATAATTTCTAAAAGACAACAGCGGTTATTTAAGTGACTTTACTACCCTATGTAAAAAAGTACTGTCATAAAAACAAAAATAAAATTGTACGGCACTTCTGCGTATAACAGCACGTCTCCCCCGAGCATTATGTACAGATGGTACTACATTTGATCAAAGATATGTTTATTTCATGCATAGCCTCGTGCGGCGTCGTGGACTATAAAATCTAGAATGAATCTATTCAGGGATACAGGCTACACGAAATTTACGTAGTGAAAGTTCACAGTTACTTCCCTTTACAGAGTTCGCCGGTTGTTTCAGAGACGAGGAAGTTTCCAAGTTTTGAAGTTCCATAGCTTTGGAAGGCTTCCCGGACCGGACCGGAGGTCTGTATTTGGCCGTTCTTGCCTATAATCCAATGTTAGTTTGGATGTATTTATTTAACAATAGGCGGCTTTAATATTGATGTTACTTGGCTTTCAAGATCGCCATTTTCGATTAACAGTTAAAACATCCATTTAGACGTTAGTATGTACTGTTGAGTTAGCTATAAGCTATTCAGAGAGAGCTATTAAATGGAATCTAGTAATATCATGATCTTAGTTTGATAGTACTTGCGTAATTGAGCAGTTATGCTATGAATATACATAGCCTACTTAAGTGTCGGATTATTGTTCGGGATGCCTATGGAACTAAGGGTAATGTAGAGATTGTAAGATCTTTCTACAAAGTTTCTTCAGCACCACTTTTAGATAAATGTTCTAGACAATTCTTTACACATTTAGACCACATATAAACAAACTATATATACTTAACATAAATACAACAGTGTTAAGGTTTCGTGACCGCGAGTCTTGGTTTAAAAAATAAAACTGGTAATTACTGGATTAAACTGATCTCTGAATTCAGATTCCAGTTGAAGTATTTCGTCACGACACGTCAACTGACGAAGTTACGTTCGAGATAGAGGGACTTAATCAACTTATTACGAGTTATATAGAGAAAAAACACGAATTGGTAAAGTGTCAGTCAATATTGGAGGCATCTTACAGCTAGATGAAGCAACGACCTGATGGAGTTAACCAGGATTGATTGAAGGTAGATGCCAAGAAACGGAGGTCTTGATTTGGATTAGAACAGACCTATTTCGATCAGTAGGGTATCAACTAATAATTAAAATCCAAAAAATACTTTATTATATACACTTCTCAGTCGACAAGCGTGGAAAACGTTTAGCGTCCCACTGTTGAACAGCTGAATGTAAAACGTAAAAAAAATACACCTATTACCGCATACTCTCTCATTTGTATACCTCATCAAGGAAAGATCAATTAGGAAGATTACTTATCGCCTTTAAAGATTACGTCATTGCGAGCAAACGACGATGGTGAGGTCCCACCCTACAGTCAAGAGGAGGGGTGTAAGTGAAGAAAACGCACAATATCTTCATTTCTGATTCCCGCCTGCGGCCGATAGGGGGCGGGCTTGTTAACTTGGGGACAATTTTATGCGTCTACATTACTCGGTTGATAGCATGAGCTTTGGGACCTGGTTTTAATGAAACCACATTGTATTTAGTGTTAGGTAAATGAAATTGGAAGTGAACTAGTTAGTTTGACTTTGAAAAGGTGGGGACTTAATTTAACTATATAGAGTTTGTTGAAATTTTCGATCTTTCGATCTTAGTATTGTATACAATAGATAATAGAATAAGATAAAAATTCAAAGGAAGAAAGTAATCTATCAAATCGATTGCGAAAGTGGTGACTTGAATATTACGTATGTACTGCGATGTGTCGAGTGTTTTGGATTCGATCCTAACACATTGGAATTATTATTTGTGTAATGCACACATATTTAAAGTGTTCTTGTGCCATTAGATCTCTAGACCACAGATACATTAGCTATTTATTTATAAAGTTACTAGTTAAAGTAGCTAGAGAACAGAGATGAACATGAAAAATTAACAACAGATTATTACAATATAAAATGTCACTCACGTTAAAATAAAACAATGCGATCTAGACTTTTACGAAACTAATACACCGTAACCAATCTAATGCGCAAGCCTTAGCAAGGCTTATACTAGATTTTTTCGTTATCGAAATATCCTTGTCTTGACCAAAACAACTTCGAATTTTCATAATATGATTGGTTTTAAGTAATAACTTTTATTACAAAATTATTCCGAATTTGGTTTCGGAGTGACTGAATTGTGGCTGTTGCGGACCACAGCTAGGAATGTTAGTCTCACAGAGCGATAAGCTAGTATATAACCAGAAGTGTATATTGTAGACCACAGTAGTACCCTCCTACCGCAACCGTAGTACTTTGGGACTGCAGTAGGTATGTCTATATACTACTGTGTGCGTGCTAAATGTTGGAGAACTTAATAACCCCAATGAATATGGTTAGCTATAAAATACTATTTATTCCAAAGTAACGCAATTAGAACATGTTTCGATATCGATATCTTACACCAACGCACAAAATTTATAAAGAAACAAAACTTATGAAAATCAAACAACTTTATCTGTACCACACTTACATATTGGTTAGAAAAAATTTAGATTGAACGTAGTTTATGTCGGCCTGGTTTACTTGTTTTGCCAAAAATACGTACAAATTATGCTTAAAAGAACATTACGTATGAAGGAGCATAAGTATGTAATAAATTTCCGTCTGGAATAAACAATGTAAGTTCATTTGGCGCTTTAAATGGTTTATATGATTACTTTGTTGTCCGTTTCTATGTCTGTCTGTCCGCCTGTCAATACCCTTTTTTCCTTCACTTGTACTGTGAGACCTTGCTACCAAATTTTTAAGATTCTAGGTTCATGGGAAGTACCCTATAGGTTTTGATTTACCTGCGAAATGTTTAAATTTGGTCATTATCTAAGGCTCAAAATAGCCGTATCTTTTGATTGCGTTGACTTCGAAGCTTGATTTTTTTACAGCTCTAAGAAACCGCATCAAGTTGAAATTAATACCAAATACTTGTATTTGGTATTAATTTCAACTTGATATGTCCACGTGTACCTGAGAAAAAGGGTCTTGTCAGACAGACGGACAACAAAGTGATCCTATAAGGGTTCCTTTTTTCCTTTTGAGGAACGGTATCCTAAAATACCTATAGTAATTTAATGTATGTATAAATATGTAAAAATGTCGTTGTAAATTATAAATTTATCATGCATCTCACGTCTTAAGAGGACTCAAAGCTCAAAACACATTATATATATATATATATATATTTTGAACTGTCGTAGTTTGCAAGAATTAATAATAACTGAAGAGTGCCTTGCAAATATATTAGTGAAAGCATCGCAAAAGTTATTTAATTTAGAGTTAGTATGTTGCAGTCGAGACCGAAGAGTTAACAATTAAGTCCTTCATTACCTGATTATTATCTACCCTCTGGAGTGAACTAACTAAGATTTATGCACTTTGGTGCAATATTCTATCATATGCATATGAATATTCATTTCTCTTAGCACTTTTAATAATGTGTACTCGTAAACTGAAGACACTTGTTTATTTCATGTGACACATTACATTTCCACAAATTTTTCATTTTTCCTGATTGTTTAGGAATTTCAGCCGGTTGAAAAAAAGCGATGTAAAGATACCCGTATTGAAGGACAGTTAATACTTTAAATACTACCTTTTGCTAGAACTTCACGCAAGCCGAACGTACTGAAATTAAAAACGTGGTTTTGGTTGTCATTTAACGAAACACCTAAGTAACGACCTCGGCAATTAGAGACTGACACCCTATAGCCCTTTAATACCATAGGATTGTCAGGATTCTGTGATCCCGGTGTTCATCAGGACGCACACTAGGACTTTAGTGTACTTTCCCTGTGTAAAAACCCAAGTGTAATAATAGTCGTGTTATCTAACATTGATATCTGTTCAACTTAAAAATGAGTTATGTTAAACTATGTTTTTATATCCTAAATAAGAACAAGATTTTCGTCACATATAATTTTCCGAATCAGAATAAATTTAAACGAACTTCTAGTTTGAAAATTCGTTTCAATAGGCTAAGCCCGAAGAGGCGGTGGGAAAAAATAGTAGAGCATCAAAGTAAAGATCCATTTTACATGTTCATTAAATACGTCGTTTTACCAACTATTCGTCGTGTGCTTACAAGGGATAATATCCCAATATACATACTATAAAAACACTGACATCTCCATCCTTCGAAACTGAAACCGTACAAAAACATCGTAACATTGAATAGCCGTTTTTATCGTCCATTACAGCGACCAAACAGTACCAAATACACAAAGTAGAACAAACAAAGGTGCGTAGTTGAGAAGTGCAGAAAACATGCAACTTTAATATTATTCCATGGGCTATGACCAGGGCAGGGCTACCACACGCATTTTAGTAAGTACATACATGGTTTTTAACAAGTTCAACTGCAGCCAAACTATATGTAGATCACTTCAGGAGCAGTAGTTCTTATGATAAGCTAAACGTATATTTAACATTTAATATTTGAATACTTTAGAATGTACAACATACGAAAAACGAGAATCACTATAAGTATACGATTTTTTATGAAATGATTACCATTTTGGACACACTAAGATTTTAATTTGGTGTACGATAAAATAATACGTTTCTATTCTAAAAATAGATGTTACACTTCTTCTATCTAGCCATATTACGGGGCATATTAACCGTTACTAGGAATATAGTCACATGTCCAGGAGAATTTAAACGAATGTCTACATCGAAGTTTATCCTAAATAGGCACTACGCACGTTATTTTGAATAATTTTATTAATATATTTTGAATAATATTTGTTTAATGATATTAAAAATGATAATACAATTGGTAGCCCTAGCTATGGCAGATAGGGGTGAGCCATGGGCGCGACGCAAACGTTACCCGATACCGGTCGTTGAACCCACTGGCATATGCTTATTGTATCTAACAAACTTTATAATATTGTTGATAATAATATTAATTTCAAATTATGGGGTCCCTAGTGAACCCAATATTATTTTTAATAGATTTATCAAAACTACTGCGTGAGAATTTAAGATTAATAATATTATTTAATCATCTTAATTAACATAAAATTTAATGCGGATGTTAGTCTATTTTTTAGTTTGTACTCTTTCCTCATCGAGCATAATGAAATTTTGTAAAGACGTTGTGAGTAGTGTTCACAACAAGGTACAGAAAAAGACATTAAGGTATATTTCACCTAAGAAAAAGAAATGTGCCCGCGTGATAAAAAGTCCGTCAGTCATAGAACTTCACGTCAGAAGTGAAAACATCTTACACATAATATATACACACACACATACATACAATCACATACACACATCTGTATATTAGCATCTGAGCGTGACGGTCACGCAAATTCAGTGCTTTTTTCCCATACTAAAAGTGCCCAACATGCTTAAAGAAGTTTTTACACACATCTGTATACCTGTATCTCAGCGTGACGTTCACGCGGGTTCAGTTCTTTTTCCCATACCAAAAGTGCCCAACGTGCCTAAAGAAGTTTTCACTTCAAAAATAACTAGTAGACGGTCGTCTACATAAACACGAGCGAAGCCGCTTGATAAAACAATTTTTTTTAAAATGAAATGGAAAATTAAACCTTTGCTGAAAGGCGGGTGTAGAGGTAAGCAGCGTCACTTGTACGTTCCAAATACCATCTCCTATCGCATGTTGCTCTAAGCTCTCTTCATTAACAGAAAAAAAAATTCAATGTTAGTAGAAGTGTTTATCTGCCTTCTATATCGTGAAGGTACATCCCTAGTCTGGTGACTGCGTTCTGAAGATGAAACCTGGTGTTCACCAACTATTTATATATATCTAGAGATCTGCCTGGGCACATTTCTTGTCTGTCTAATACCAGCTATATCGTTCAAAGCTTAAAGTTCGACGATTTGCCGGCCATATTTAGGCAAATCGATTGGAAAAGGAAAAATAAAATAACTACGATTCGTTTTTTTAGACAAAACTAAAATAAAAATTTATGAAAAAATGAAAGTGCTTTTTCTGTAGACTGCTAACGTTTACAAACAAATTTATTGAAAATCGACATCGAAACGATTTACCCTACTATGCTTTATAAATACATTAGGTATGTAGGATAACCAAAGTACTAGGATATGAAAATATTTTTCTAAAATAATATTTATTATTCATTATTTTGAGCTCCAGTAATAGTCCGAGGACTCCCGCTGCATGGTACTTTGGTGACTACTTTTTATTCTTGTGTCGCCGCCATCTTTCTCACACGAAAACACATAACAGACAGAGCGCAAAACAGCGCGTCTCAAAACTGAACTATATTATTATACGCCCAGCCATATCTCGATGTGGCCAGGTGGCTAGTTGGGCAAATCAGGCAAATCATGTAGTATTCGGCCTAATCACGAAACGCCAGCATATGATGATTTGCCGGCGTATCTGGTTCGGCCAAATTCAACGATCGGCCTACGACATTTAGAATGAAACTGGCATGGCATGACTAGAGGGATAGAAATGAGAAGAGAACCTGATAGTTAACTCTCAAGTTGAATATGTCACTGTTCGTGTTAGTAGATAATTATGCGTGTGTGTACTTTACTACATATCTAAGAACTTATATGATAGGCTATATAGTCATAGCTTTCACAATAACAAATCATACTTATAATAATATGCCAGACGCAATACAGTCAACGATGACATTTTATGAATAAACTCACATCAGTGATGAATACCTATAACACGCCGTAGGGTTTAAAACCTTTCTTCACACTCATTATTGTCTTTTGTTATATTCATGTAATTCCCTACTTAAAAACATCTTTGTAAGTAAATTATTTGAAATTAAATTTGTTTTACCGCACAAAAACATAGATGATAATCGAGATAGCCCATAATAAACAAAACCGATCTCTTTTTCTCAGTCCTTACAAAGAGAATGTAAAAAACAGTTTCATTAGATAGAATGTCATTAGTATCAGTGTATATTCGTGTATTCTTACAGAAAATACAAACTCAGTAACATGTTTAATATCTCGCCTCAAGTTACAAGTTTTGTATCGAGATTAGACCATGAAATATCAACTCAGTTATCGTTCGCTAAAATATTAGACGTTATTATTTATAATTTTATCTAATTTTGAACTAGGTTCTAGGGATATATTTAAAGAAGAAAATACACAGGAGATTTTTTTTAATAATAGTAAATAACATTAGGCAATCTCATGTTAACTGTACATATGTACATGTACGTAGTGCACGTACCATACATACACACACTCAAGCTAGTATCCCCTAATTAATAGATAGGTATTAAACACCCACCCGTATGTACAGAACCTTATAAATGTTACAGCGATTAAAGCTCAGTTTTTTTTTAATAAATATTTCTTAACAAAGAACTAGGGTAATGTGCTACTTACCAAGGTGTACCAACTGTTATTAGTTTACAATTGTTGCTACTGGAAGATTACTAGACACTTTACATTCAAATTCAGTGTGTGTCAAATATAGTGCGAACAATTGAAGCTCCTTAGTCTAATACGAAGTTTCGTCATGTCGTTATCCTATTACGTGTCAAATTCTTGAATAGTAAATTTATGTATTTTGTGATTATAACAGTGTCTAAAACCTTAAGTATTAAACTCCATAATTCCACAGTACCTATTCAGCTTACCACCTTAACCAAACCACCTTAAACAAACGCTTGCTCTTTCCATAATCTTATATTAAGAAAGTTTAACAGCTTACAAAATGGCTACCATATCAAAAAGTGATAGAATGATCACCTCGCTCATATACGACATCCAAAATAAAGAGATAAAGATATTTTGGTTACCTACAAAAGACGTACCAAATCAGACAGGCTTAGGGATTCACATCGAAGAAATATTCAGGTAATATCTATTCTGTGGCGCTTTTCCAAAATAAAGTCTTTTTGACACGTACCCAATATAGCCACGAGTTTGCCGAAGGCAAATCCACTGCGAGATTTGACGGTATGCCACGATATATATGTACGTACCTTGTAGGCAGGTATGTATTCAAGAGTATTCATAAGCGCTTAGACACATACTTTCCGTTATTGAGTGTTAGTGTCTATTCGATTGTCAATTCGGTTGATTTTTTGTTGTTTGAAAATTGTAAAACAACAATAGCTTATTCTCAAGGAGAATCCTTTAGCATATGAAAAAAAATTGCTCCTCTAAAGGATAGAAAAACAGGTAATGCAGTTAAGGTAAGATTCAAAGTGACTTCAGATTTAAATAATTGAAACCCTTTAACTGCGTCTAAACTTGAAATGATTCTCAAAATCACATTGACCACAACTTAGGTGTTGCATGTTGCAACAAGAGGTGTTGTGGTCGATGTCATTTTAAAAATCATTACACGTAACTCGTGAAATTTTAAGTAAAATTCACTTATAATGCACTAGCTTACCTAAGTTTATTAGCCAAGTACAAATTTGTAGCTTATCTCGGTCGGCACTAGGTTCTAATATATTTGAGCCTTAAAAACTGGCAGCGTTCTTAATTACCAATAATTCAACGTTTCATGAATAATACCTTCTACGCCATTTCGGTCTAGACAGTTTTTTCTTTAACCTATTACGGGATTGGTTTCAAATACGGTCTAGCCTTCACGTACATACCACGTTTAATTAAATATCAAATTCGCCTCATAAAAGTAATGCCTACACCTGAAATATGATCGTAGAAAACTAATTACTTGCGCAGATACTATATTAATAGCAAATTGATTTTATTTATATAATAGACTGATAATAATTTCACACAACTTTCTTATTCTCAAGAAAAACTACATAATGATATACCACTCAAAACATGATAGTTATAACGTTGCTATATCACGAATTGTTTTACTCCCCATATTTAATTTTACTCTTGGATAACTACGTTTGTCTTTCACTATTTTACACCAGAATAAATTTAGATAATCTCATTTAGTTATTCTGTGAATTATGTGTTCTATCCGAATAAACAAAATGACTAAATATTTAAACCACCTGAGTGAAATTGCTGACAACCTTCATGGTGTGTTATGTGTACCGTGTATCCGTTCATTTCCAAGTTAAACTAGTTAAATTCATAAATTCATATGTTAGAAAACGAACTCCATTTTGAATCTTTATTTTTGTGGTAAATTAAGTTTTAAGAGTTAATTTCTTGAATACGATAACGTATTTAGTGATTTACAAGTTAAGACGTTTCCTAGATCTAGATCAGGCGGTAGTAATACGTGGTTATTTGATTAAGATGACCATGTAGATCTGTTTAAGAAGTTTTTTTACTGGATTTAAGAAAAAGCATAGGACCATTTAATTAATATTATACTTTCAATTAAACTATTCAAAACCTTTTTTAACTGGCAATCGGAATCAAAGACAAACTAGAGTCCATCAGCGACCTTCGTAAGAATTCATTTAAAAATTACAAGTAAGTAACTTTTAATTTAGTTTCAAAAATGTACTAATGAATGTGTGTTGAATAGTACATAAAACAAGTACCTAACAACAAAAACCGATATATAAAAATATTATATTATATTTCTTTCTATAAATAGATTTATCATATTATATTCTACCCAACAGTCCCCAGAGACTGTAATTTCAGAAAGGTCGTAAACTTTCTCTAATTTCAACACTAAGCTGGACTCGTCTAACAAACATTTTGCCAACATATTTCTACACAAATATAAACAATAGAAACAAGTTTATTACTACTCATATAACGTGAAATGAGAAAATCCAAGTCACTATGGGTTATGCAGAAACACATCAGTGGGCAGGTGCATGCAAGTGCTCCGCTCTCTAATGAGCCATATCCGCAGATATCCTGCTATGACGTCACTATACAGTTTTACTGCGGTGCCATTGTTTATGCAACGGATCCGGTGACAGTTGTGGAACCAGGAGTTTCATTTTCATTATACAGTAAAAGATAATGTCTACATGTGTTAAGATACCTTATTTAATTGAGATCCGCAGGAATACATAATTCGTTTTCTTTTGTAAAGCCTTACCTAATGATGTTATTACATTTTGTTTTGGGATGGTATTTAATTTACTGTCAAAAATTATAGTCTGTTTATTGTTGTTGTCATAAATCAAAATAATACCTTAATGGTTATAATGTAGATTTCTTAAAATTACTCTATTATCGTTAGTCTGAAAATACGTAGGTATTCATAATGTGCTATTTGTTCCTTGAATTACAATAAGAAACCCTTCATGTTTTCTTTTTGATGTCAATCCGTAAATTATATAAAACTTGGCGTTCGCTTTATTCTCCACAGTAATTTTAATATTCCTACTACAACTTTGTAAATAAAAGAAAGAAACTGTAACTGCTGCTTCTTATGATAACTTTTAAAAATCGATACCGCCTTTTTTAGGGTTCCGTTCCTCATAAGGAAAATAGGAACCCTTATAGGTTCACTTTGTTGTTGGTCTGTCTGTCTGCGTGTGTGTCTGTCAAGCCCTTTTCCCCAGGAACCCGTGGAGGCATCAAGTTGAAATTAATATCAAATACTTATGTCTAACAAGCTTCTAAGTCAACACAATCAAAAAATACGGCCATTAAGCCTTAGATTTTAACAAATTTGAACATTTCGCAGGTAAATCAAAACAAAGAAATACGGTAAGAAGCAAGGCGACAGCACAAATAAAGGAAAAAATCCGGAAGTTTTTAATTTGTTGTTATATCACATAAATAAAATAGTTTATGTGATTACAAACATATATTTTGTGGTTGGAAAGATGACTGTCGTAAATCGATACATGGGAGAGTATTTTCAGAACTGCATAATTAAGTTGGTCTTTCCGAAAAAATGCGCAAAAATCTTCGAGAATTGATTCCCGAGATGGACGTACTATCTACTACAAGTTTGTTTGCTTACGGAACCCTCTGTGTGTAAGTCGGACTCGCGCTTGTCTTAATTTAATGTAGTTTGTAAGTTCTAATAACATTTATACGAATTACTGCGGTTTTAATATATTTTTGGAAAGAAAAAGAGTTCATTTAGATCTATCAATTGCGTGTTATTTTTTAAACAGTTTTAAATCTGTTTCACGTTTACTATCCACATTGTATTGATTTGTTATTGTTTCCATTATCACGATAGGGATCAAACGAGGACGTCGTTTGAGTATTAACATCTTCCAAACAATTTTACTAAGACAGTCTGTCGAATTCCATAATTATATTTTTGCAAAGAAAACGCAAATGAATTTAGATTAACCAAAGAACTAAAACAATTTTCTACAACTTAACGCCCGTTGTAAGTCTGTTATTTAAAAGTTACTTTAGGTAAAACCTGCGTTTAGTAGCACGCTATTGCAGCGTGACTGGTGTACCGGCAATTTACTGACGTGTTGGTAATACAGTAATATTTATTAACTATTATTAAACCATGTACAAGAGTAAGGTAATTAAATATTATATGTTTTATTAAATATGTATATTCAATAAGTCACAATACCACGGTGAGGCTACCTGCTGCCCCAGTAGGCAACATCAATCAGAATTCATCAATAAGGGTCTTCTTACATGACGGATACTTGTTTTATCATGTGGATACCAACAACCAGTTGGCGTCGTAATGCACGACAGAACAACAAAAAATAAAAATAAGACTTGTTACAATATACTTAATATAAACTCTATACAAACAGAAAATAAAAACTTACGATCCTTTAAATGTAGCATAAATTCTGCGCCCAGTTGAAAATAGTTTGATACAATAAAATTATGATAAATAGTCAGAATACCCAATGGTATATTTGCAATTCTAGTGTTTACAGCGTCCTTCAAATACTTCAGAAGTCTTTGGCACATCTGTTTATGTAGACAGCGTTAGTCATAAAGTGGATAATTTATTACTTTTCACTAAGAAAGTCATAACTTTAACCGATACAATTTGTAACTATGTAGATAAAACTCCTTTATCTAGTCGGATAACACAACTGAAAACTAAATTTACTTCCAAGGTTTTGAGAAGTTAGGTTATTACCGTACTATTTTGAATAGTTCACAAATTGACTGCTTTTGTGTTGTTTGACTGCTGTGTTATTTATATTGCTTTCATAAACTTATGTACATACTATCCATACCATATAAAGGATTATTTTAATTACTAAATCAAATACATATCACTAATTAGCAGATGAGATCATATTTAGAAGATATGAATTTTAAAAAGGTTCAAACCTACCACGGAATAGACAGACATAGTAACGAAATTATGTTTTTTTTGATGACGACATGTATTTTTTTATTGGAAGTTTGAATATTTCAACAAATGACCAAATATTAAAAAGTAAATCTGAATCAGGGCATGTTTCTTCATCTTCATTATTTTTACTTGACCATTACTTATCGTTAAACATAAGCAAGACATATTTAAAATAGAGAAATACGTGACAAAAGAAGTTTTCTCTGCCATAAAATGCTTAGAACAGAATATTGAACCCATGAACCTCCTACTTAAAATAAAGATTTTAAACTGTAAAGGATATGTTTGAATATGTGATTTTAATTGCTAACTCATTCTTAGACTTTTAAATTCTAAAACTGCGGAGGTAACAAACAAATAAAAAATTAAGCGGTGGATGTAGATACTTTTCTTAAGGAGACATTATATTACCTTGTGCCTTATAACTTTTCGAAAATGCTGTTCGAATAATTATGAATTTTGATGACAAGAAAAGAAATCATGGTTCAGGCATTGGACTTACAATCAAGAGGTTACGGATTTAAATCTCAATACAACGCTGACACGAAGTCACTCCTAATACAAGTGTTAGTTCTCTTCTAACATAAGTTAAAAAGTTTGTTACGATTGACTTCTGATTAAAGTCGTTGCTGGTGTTAAGACAGTTTAACTTTCCTTGCATTCGTCAGAATTGCCATTTCTTCACTTTATTTTAAATATGTATTACAAGAATCATAGCAGCAGGAATGTGTAAGATAGAAGTATAATTGATGATGTTATTTTCGTGACATAAAGTACAGTAACGTTTGTAAACAAAGGTCACATGGTTTTATCCTCCTTTTCCAACAAATGTTGTAACATCTTTAAAGTTTAACAGAAGAGAATGAAGTAGTCTCAATGTTTTATTTATAACTGTAAAGGCTTCTTTACAACACAATTTTCAATTTAAACTTTTTTATGCCTATAAAATATTAAAATAATATTCAAGTGTCCGAAAAATACATGCAATGTTTCATAAAAGTGAAGTACCTGGTATGCCTACAGCTTTGTCTTGAGGGCCCAGACTATTGACATTATGCAAGGAGTCCGCAAGCTTCGGTCTGTAAGCCCACTGGAGGCCATTGTCTGACAGACTACGGTTTAGTGGCTCTACTGAGAAATAAAACCTATGTATTTACATAATTGGATACTTATTTTTATCAGATGATTTTGTGGCAATTTCCACATACAGCAAAAACATACTCCAACACGACGAGGTGAACTACGGAGTAACTACTAATCACAAAGTAAAAAGTATATACAACTTCCCAACATCAACCGTTGGGCTGCGACCCGCTAGACATGATCACCTCGCCAGGTCGGAAGATCCCCTTGTGTTAGAGGGACCCCGGACCCCGGAACACCCGTTCCTCCACAATATTATTATTCGTATTAGGTCTTACTCAGAAAGAATTCTATCACTTTTTCTTAAAAAAAAAAACTAATCTAAAATAGCATGATAAGGCTGTTTTTAAAGACTAAGAACAAGTTATATAATACATGTATAAGTTAGTTTGATGGCTTGGGATTCCCGGCAACAGCCAGTTTGAGATACGGATATGGGACCCTGACCTGCTCACACTCAACAATACACCCGTCCCATTTCTTCCATTGCATTCTCTTCTTACCTGCCTTTCCATTTCAATGTGCCTCCCAAAGCTTGCCACCAAATGGACTAAATTAGAGTTGGCAAAATGTGGGTGGTTAATACGTCTCTGACTACCCCTTCTAGGATGCAGGCGTGAGTGTATGTATGTGTGAGCAGACGGGTGACCTGATGATGGTGTTAGTTGGATATTTGCGAGGATCTTACTTTATTACTTTGTAAGTGTTGAACTGTTCTGTGGTTGCTAAAAATATATTAAAGACTAACTAAAAGACATTTTATCAGAGGATTAGGTATAATTTAGTGCTTAAATTCTAAGCTCAACAACAGAAGGCAAACAATAAGTTTAGATAAAGTTAAGGAAATATAAGTAATTATTGTTTTTTTAAGAATAAGCATTGTGTTTGTGAATGAATGAAAAAGCAAAGAAATATGGAGAAATTGTTAAGTTTTTACATTCCCGAAAAACACAGTGAGTTCCCTGAACTCGGTTGTAGCAACCGAATTGACCAACATGAAAATAAGGCAAGAAATATGCATTCGTATGCTATGCCATCTTGGGTGCAGTCTCTCTTTTGGATACCTTACTGAACCCTTACTTTCTTGGAAACCAAATGTAGAACCACTTCATTAATGGTTTATGAAATTGGTAACAACTTTAAATTTAAAACAAATATTTAAACGAACCAGCCAATTTATATTTAAAAAAGTATCTAATATTCCATATAAATTAGTATACTCATTTGTGAAACAACGCGTGTTCATAAGAATTAAATATATTAATACAAAAACAGAAGAATCTACAATAAAACAAAGCATTACGACCCCGGAACTGATGAAAGTTGAAAACCGCAAAAATACTTAAATAAAATGTAATACAATAGATACAAGTACCTAATATGTATATGTAATAAGTCAATTTTATTGTAATTATAGTAAATTTTTGATAAATTTTCTAAAAAAGAAAACACTGAAAACAGCAATTAATTCGTTTTATTTATTTCCCTTCCCTTACCTTACGTACATTTTAATAAAAAACTTTAATATGCTATACTTACCTAAAGAAGTATATAAAATCCAATTAAAAATGATTTAGTAGGTATTTTTAAACTTATATTGAAATAATTTTACTTTATTCTTCTCATTTGCTGTGCAAATTACCTTTAAAAGTACACATAAACAAATAGGAAAGCGAGGAAAGAACGTGCCGTTTCTATCCCAATTTTGTAGAGCCCCATCGAGTTACCCAATTAAAGTCGTTGAATAATAAAATCAACAAACGCTTACTTCGTAATGAAGGCACCATTATGGAGTTAATTATTTTGCATGTACCTGAAACAAAAGGTTCTTTGATTAATATACAGCCACAAGAATTCCCTAAGGTAAAGTTAAAAAGTATTGACCGCAAGAGAATCATGTTGAGAGATTTACTTGGGTACTTACTGTAATATCTATTTGGTTGAGGTCAATATTTAGAGGAAATAAATGCAATCAGATTTAAAAAAAATGTGTACATCACAAATAATTATTCTTAAATCATTGCGAAATGGAGAAGTCAGCAATTATTGGACAGTGTTTTCATATTTAATAAGATGTAATATGCAATACATATAATCCATTTTATTTGTTTCCAAGTTCCTGCACTTATATAACTTAAAAAAAAAGTTTTACAGAAATGCTTTATTAATTAATACTGCGAGATGACAATATAACTCTGTTGCATCCATAAACAATTTAATCGATAATAAAGAATGCTAATAAATTAATGACATGCTAAACAACTATGACGTTCGTTTCACCGCTTAAATTGTAGTTCCATTTGCATTATTTACAAAAACATCTACTCACGCATTATTTGGATCGTTTAGATCCAAACTCAACTATAATAAAAATGAAAATTCAATTAAACTTTCCTTACATCCACAAAAAACCGCCAGAAACATGTTCTCCTTAATTTCCGTTAAACATGGCTAGGAGTAAACACTGTTATGACGCACACAAGTTCGGCTTACACAGGCAAACAATTAAGTAAACCCCGATGTAGCAACATGAACCAAACATAAACTTACACCGATTGCTAAACAGTTGCTAAGTAAGTCTACGTCAATACGCAAACTGAGCTGATATTGTGTGTCTTGAAATTTTGATGGTTTTGATAACAAATCAACAACATACAACACAACAAGTGCTGATAGAGCAGTTTTTCCAACACTGCCTATCGGGGAGAAAGGTGGGTGGGAGTAGTTTAGTAACTACAATCACATAGCGAGCACTTACTTGCTTCCGAATCCATCACATTTCCCTAAGACGTCTGGGGTTACTGACTAAATGGAACACCACAGCTTACGGCGTTATATCGCTGCGTTTAACTATTGGACTTCCTTAGTCAGAATGGGTTAATTTCTTACAGAAAATCTCATTATAAACTAATTTATATATACAACACGCAACACACACGTCGGGATGCAAGATCTGTCTGATTGGTATAAAATTTGCAAAAGTATTTACTTACGTGTATGTTATCTTGAAAACCGTGATAGTTTCACTAGAATCTAAAATTCAAGCATTTAAACGAAGATCAGGGAACCATTTAACCTTGGTAACTTCCACTGTAGATATACAGAACCGTACAAAGCGTGAAAAGCTGTAGCCATTGATCTCGTCAGTACGGCACGGTTTACCGACTTTACTGCTTTTAATTGCTATACGTCCATATGTATGTATGTATAACTTATAAATGTCCTTTTTAGGCCCTTCCTGAATCTAAAGGTCATACTTTTTGCATAGTAAGAGCTCAAAAGTTTGACGTGACATGTATCTTGTAGTTTATAATTACCCTTTTTTGTGACGGAGTGGAAGATTCTCATGGTTTTCCTCCGCCCTGGGGAAGCGGGAGGTGAAAGAGTCTGTGGACTCTTACCGACCAAAAACCACCCCGCTGTTCCGCTACTTGCCTATGATCGGAGGAGTGAGCATCGCCATTGCATTCTTCCGCATCCCCCGACAGGTCTATAATTACCCAACCAATCTACTTATCAACTGTTGGGATTGGTAGAACAAATAGCTACTACTACACGTAAAAGGACTTATTAAATAAGATATATAAATAACAAACTTAATATTTAATACCAATCACCATATTTATTTTTAAACATATATAAATACACGTATCATATATGTTGATCTACAAAGGGAAACATTTACTTCAGATAACTTCCCTTTCAAATTCAATAATACTTCCACTTTTGATGTTCCCATTCTAAGAGAAAAATATGTTAAATGAAGAAACTTTTAATTGTAAATGTTTGTAAATTTCTACAGAGGTTCTGAAAGCGAGACAAAGTACGAAGTAGGAAATAAATAATATGAAAATAAAGCAAAGGGTCACAATATACTTCGTCACGGGGTACGTACACGTGACCCAAGGTTTAACGAAGCTTCAGAACAGGAAAATTTAAACAAAAAACGTGATTTTATGCTTATGGGTTTATTAATATATTACATTTGGATTCACGTTTATTTCGTTAACTCAAAGCTTCTTTGTTAGTCGTTATAATTATTAAAGCATTTTTGTAAAACTTTTGTCTTCACAATACGCTACAATAAGATTCACAAGAAAAATTAAGGTATAAGAAGTAGAAATGCAGTCTTGATAAACTTTCTCTGGTGCTTTTATCTCAATGGCATAACGGCCTCTAAATATACTTCAAGATGATTTATATAATAGTAACTTAAAATTTCTTGTTAGCACATGATTGCTAAATTTTGTTTCTCATAGCTGGATTAAAAAATTGTTTATCTGTCAGGTAAACATTTTTTTGTTACTATTTATAATATTGATATTTCGATTGAATATTTTGAAGAATACAAATGAATATTCTTTTTAACAAAGTGAATATCGAAGTGACGGCATGGAGGGGGGTTGTGATGGGAGTTTCTGGGGGGTGGGGGCGTCTGGGCCAACCGGCGATCAGTCACTGTCAAGTTGCCGATAGCGTGAGACGTCTTCGTAGCGCGTACAATTTTATCGTTAACGATATCAATTCGTATTTTTAATCGAAACTTTTTTATAGGCCCGCTGTGGAAATGGAACAATACGAGTAGGCTTTCACATGATTTACTTAAGAAAATTGTATTTATTGCGTATTTGGTAATATCTCAGTAAAAGTGAAGTTTGCGAAAAGGAGCAACTTCAAATTATGGGCTTCTGTACCACAATTAATGAAAACTAGCATGAACGAGAAAACACCGGCCACATCCGTATTTCTTATGAACCTTAACTGATTTCTAGAAAAGCACATAATGGAAGGAAGGGAAATAAACGTCTAAGATTTTTGCTTCGTTTTCTAATTTATTCGATATTTGATAATAAAATAATTTGGGTAGTTTCTAAAATAAGGAACAACTAATCGTCTCTTAATATTAGATACTAAAATAATTTAAGTGCTTCTCTAAAACTATTTTTTCAGCTCTATTGAAAGTCATATGAATCGTCACTGCATAGTTATCAATTGGATCGTTTTCTAGTAACTGAAAGAACCCTAGTGGATTTATTACTTCACTGATTTTTTTCAATTGCGCCAAACGTTACCAAGCGAGATTTATAAGACATTCCCTTACAAAGAGTCACGTAATTCTCGTTCCAGTTGGTATTGAGACGTTCTTAACTCGGACGATGCAAAAAAAAATTAAATCGATGAAGACGACAAGCTATGAAGTCGGATAATCGCATTCCTTCTTTGTGACGGAAACATGGCTGTAACTGACATGTGGTTGGCTTTATTTAAGTATTTGATGAGTGATTTTTTTTATTTGTCTTGTTTTGAAGTATAATTGAATCTGAATGGCCTGTTGTTCTAGTGGTTAATGATCCTGACTACAAGGCCAGAGGTCGTGGGTTTGATTCTCCAGGACAAATAATTGTGTGATGAGCATGATCATTTGTTCTGTGTCTGGGTGTAATTTATCTATAACATGTATGTATTTAGAAATATATAAGTATGTTTATCAGCAGTCTGGTTGCTATATGATATATGGCTCTGCCTAATTTACGATCAGACATCCGTGTGTGAGAGATACGTAAAGTTATAAAAAAAATTAATTAATACATACTACTATTTTTGACCAGACCAATTTTTTGGCTGGTTAACCTATTTTAAAAGATGTTGCATACCTTTTATTAAGACCTGCAAGAACCTGTAAATATCTATAAATCATTAGATCCAAATATAAGGTAACTACTGGTCCCTTGATTGTCCAAATGTTTTCAGTCCTTAGAACCAAACGACGCAGTGTTTTTTTTGTGCACTTTAAGCCTGATTGCGTCCTATTACAGTTATCTGTTTTTAGTCATCAGATTTAAGACTATTAAGAGTTGTCAGGGTTATAATGCTATCCAATGGGAACTCCTCAACGACGACTTCTAATACGATATGAGGGCGTCCTCCCCTCTTTTTTTCTACCTTCTTCTCCATCCTTCTGTTGACCGGTCTCTATCAATGAACACTCATTGATTTCAAATTATTCATTCGTGTAGGATACAAAAATATTTGTAATAGATTTCCAATTATGATAGCATCAAGCCATTTCGCAACATAAGAATTTACTTATTTCAAGATTTCAACGAAAAGAAATTCAGTTCGATTAATTATAATTTCAACAGTTAAAGAGCTAGTATAAATATGAAATTAAAAGCTCTAATAAAAAGCTTGATTACTACTAAAAACCCTACTAAAATTTTGTGAAATTTCAGACGTATCGATCCTGGCGAGGGTAGTTTTATCAAACATTTCTATAACATGATTTGGTTAATATAAATAGAAACAATAAAGAGAAAAGGCTGCTGAGATATTGAACAACTCACAGCGGGTGACAACGCCGTCTTTCATAGTTTTTACTAGCGACTCGTGACTTTTTTGCTTAGTAGTTGCGGAGTGGGGACTTTTTGCATAATAATTCTGGACTTGGAATTATTTCTATTGTTTTTAAATTAGCTTGAGACCTTAAAAAATAGTGTAATACTCGAAAACACCTTACTTGGTTATGTAAACATCAAGTTGTAAAGCAGTAGGGATAACTCGCAATATCAATCATATTTTGTATTGAAAAGATGGAATGTAATACAAACCAAGCAAATTAAGTAAAAGCTTGAAAACAAGCCCACATAGATTGGTTAAATGGTCTAAAATTGGACCATTTACCACTATTACGTTACGTTAACGTCATAGAACATATTAATGCCTATTAATGCCTATTAATTAATAAGAAACAATTCGTTTTGCTTACGGACGGTAAAATTTCGTTGAATTTTAAGCGATAATTTTACCGTCTGTAAGCAAAACTAATCGTTTCTTGATTATAGGAACCGGGCATCAGTCCTATATTAATATCTCCGTTTGCTCGTTTACCCAATATAACTTAAAAAAAAACGTGGCAGTAGGTACATGTAAATACTCACGCTACCGCCCTAATAACACAACAATTTATTATACTTATATAATATATCTTATATCTATCTAGATATATATATATATATATATAGCATAGCTTTCGTGAAACGTTAAAGTTAAAAGTACATTGGCAAAAACACATACAATGAAGTTAATTCAATATGACTGGCCTAGTCTAGTCTAGTGGTTAGTGACCCTGACTGCTAAGCCAGAGGTCGTAGGTTCGATTCTCACCCAGGATAAATAATTGTGTGATGAACACGATAATTTGTTCTGTGTCTGGGTGTAATTTATCTATAATATGTATGTATTTAGAAATATATAAGTATGTTTATTAGCAGTCTGATTACCATAGTACAGGCTCTGCATAGTTTGGGATCAGACGGCCGTGTGTGAGATGTGTTGGAGGATCGAGTTATGTTGTCGCCACATTAAAGACTTGAGTGCAAACAGAGGTACGAACAACTTGGCAGTTGCTGTTAGTTAGTGATTTTCATAGTTTATATCAGTGGTTTTGAGACTGTTTCGAACAGTTATTATATTATTATTATATTTTTCAACATTTCTAAGTCTATAGGAACTCATTTCTTAAACTATATTCTGATATTTATTTTTATACAAATAAGTTTTCTCTATGAGTAAAACTATTGTCCTCAAAAGGTCTGAACAGATTTTAACACGACATTGATAACAACTATGTGCGTTAAATCGACTTTCTACTAAGAAAACGGCTTTCAGACTATTTACTCCATCAGTTTAAAAGCCATGATGTTCCATACAGCTATATTCGTCAAAATATTTTGAATCAAACAATTCGAAACCAAAGCAAGATAAAATGATTATTCTTTTGGGTCTGTTTCTTTTCCGTTCTCTCGCTCACACGTAGCACATCTTGACTCAACGCTCTTCCTATCCGCAGTGCGTGTCTCTTAATCAGTATTCACACATTATGGCCAAAAGATCTCCGGATATGACGAGTCGGTTTCCGTTCTTAAGGTATTATTCAAATTTTATCCGTTTGACGTTAAACAGACCCTCTGGTGCATATTTTAAATACAATGGATTTTATTGATCTATTTGGATGTTTTTTGTATATTAAATACGTATTACTAGAAAATATGTCTGTATAATATTAAATAGTTAACAATATAATTTATAATACAACTTACACATTAAAACTTCCCGGCCCGCCTTCTGGTCACGGTCAAGTGTCGATCAGTTGCTTAGCTAATACCTTATAAACGGAGCGAGCACTCGGACCCATGACCCTAGTATTTCGACACCAAACGGCTCAAAAATAATAAACGATATTATAATACTCAACACATTGTCATTCAAGAGAATTGCAACGGGCCTCCCCGTTTACGATTACGATTACCTAAGAAAGTCACTCGCGAGGTTTTTCTTACTAGTATACGTGGCCTAGTTTTGGTAACCATTTCGCTAAGTATCTTTTCATTATGAAGAAATCCCTTATATATTACCGTAATCTCAGTTTATTTTCACCGACAAGGAGAATATTCTATACAAAGCCCCAACTCCTTTGAGTGTCAACAAAGACCCTATACTTTAAACTATAACGAATATCGGTCTAAGCTGTTAAAAAAACTAAGCAAAAACCACTGGGTAAGATAGAATTAATTCAAACCAAAGGCAAAAACTTTGCTACATCTGTTACAAAATTACATAAAATAATAGTAGGCGGATTAATGCAGAATATTATACAAGTCGACAGCTAACCAAATTACAAGTATGTTCATCTAAAAAATGGAAGTTTGAAATTCGTTAACAGAGGCAAACCGAGACCTTGAAACTTTGGTTTCCCTTCGTATTACGAAATTTTTGTGAAAAAAAAATACTTTTTCGTTCTTTTGTACTTTTTTTTTTCATACAACCCAGAATAATATAATAATGACATCAGTTTGGAAATAATTCAGACGACTTAATTTAATTTAGGCACGTAGGTAGTATGTACTCAAACTACTTTACTTGAAATGTAATAATCAAAATGATTAAGTCATGTAGGTTACAAAATATTACTGAAGCTACATTTACATTTAGTACCGTGTTCGCGACGCAATCCATAACGCCCGTGAGCACAGAATACGACAATAAAAATCAACGACCACTCCCCTTGAATAGCCAAGTTACAATATTGTTTCTAGTTGTGTAAAGTGCTGAAACCAATACACGATTTGGTACAGAATTCTCAGATATTAAAATAATAATTAACGTTTAGCCCCCGATGGGATGCTATAATGAGAGCATCTACTTACTTTACTATCGTGGCAATGTGTGAATAAACTGATTGACTAAAATACCAGTGTTTTCACGACTGAAATTCTCATTACTCTAAATTGACGCATTCCTAAGATGATACAAAGTTGAAGTTAATGTTCTTATTCTACACGGTTCAGTGCTCTAGTCTGAATACTTAACCACTCAGAATAAGGGACCATTACTGATCAATTTTAGATCAAAGTTGTATAAGAAAGTTCAAAGGGCGTCGTGTCATTTCGACCTTTTATTCTTTACTCACTTTTAGTGATTAAATAACGCTGACAGACGTAGATAAATTGAATCCATTTATGAAATCCAAATATGAATATGTGTATAATGCAGTATTTCGGTCTAAGAATGAATAAACAGGATTAACGCGTCTGAATATTATTGAGCAGAGAAGGCTGCCAACGTCAGCGGCGAAGGCATCGAGGCATGAAGTCAGTCCTCTGTCGCCGGACGTGACCTCCCGACCTTCTCGCCTCATACCTCCACATATTTACACCCACATTTTTGTCTGAAGAGTATCTCCCGCACCGCCCATCAACATAAAATATACTGAATCAAATCGAGATGCCACAAAAGTGTGGCCTTTCAATAACGGATTTGTAAGTCTTCATTTCTTGAGACTCAATTAAAAAGTTCTTTGTTAAACTAAAATTGAAGTATTTGCCAAAATTTCCATGTATTAGGCAACGTAACGGAAATTAAACTATGCCTAAACTCTTTTTATTTTTTTACTTTTTTGTAACCGTGTCGGTAGTCGCAACCATTTGTTACAGAGTTTCAAATACGTCCGAACAGGAACAATTCAAAGGGACTGTAGGCGTCGAGCGGTGGCATTGTGTTGTAGGACTTGACAGGTCGACTAACGGAAAAAAGGTTTTGTAAGGGAACTCCTTTGTAGCTACGATCAATTTGCCAAAGATACCATATACCGCAAACTGTACCGTTTGACCGAACGGGCGATGCTACATTCAAGTTTCTTAAATACATATTACTTACGGAATAAAATACTGTTACGTCTCTTACATATAATAAATTGTGCTGTAAATAGATAGAAATTACAGTATTTTCGTAAGCAGATCAAATCTTCATTTCCCTAAACACAATCTCATGATCCGATTATGTGTATTCTGCAAGTACAGCAAGATTTTTTAAAAGCAAAACCGCTAGACTGAGGTGGATATTTACCAAAGCGGCGTTTATACAACAAGGGTTTGGAGTTACACAATGTAATATTGTGTACGCCACCGCCGCCGCGCCGCCGCCGGCACATACTCGTATCAAAAAATGAAGCGAACGTAATTTTTTAGCGTTTTGTTTCCCTTTTTGAAATAACGTATAAGATAAATATGAAGACCTTGTCTACCTAAAAATTATAAAACAAATACGCGGACGCTAACGGTGCAACATAATCTTATTACCATTTTGGATGTTTTACCATAAGTTAGTTCGCCAAATGTGGGCGTTACGCCTCTGCCTACCCCTTAGGGGATACCGAGCGTATGTATGTTATTTATTTATACCCGCCATATGTTTGTATAAAGTTTTCGTTATTAAAGTTTTGTATAAAGTGTGAAATAGCGATACGTGTCAACAAATTGGCCCGTTGGTCTAGTGGTTAGTGATCCTGACTTCTGAGGTCGTGGGTTCGATTCCCACCCAGGACAAATATTTGTGTGATGAGCACGATTGTTTTTTCTGTGTCTGGGTGTAATTTATCTATAATATGTATGTATTTAGAAATATATAAGTATGTTTATCAGCAGTCTGGTTACCATAGTACAGGCTCTGCCTAGTTTGGAATCAGACGGCCGTGTGTGAGACGTGTCCAGTTATTACCAGCGAGAATACCAGCGTTGCAGAGCGATCTGCGACACTAGCTGACGCAGGTACCCTATTTGGTCTTCAGTACCACCCTAGTCTTAAGTCATATGATTTTTATTGTTATAACTGAAGATACAAATAAAATATTTTTCTTTCTCTTTCTTTCTTATTATTGTTATTATTAAAATTTCCGGAATTGGTAGGGTTATAAGTCAAATTTGACGTAATTTTTTTACTAGGTATTGTGCAGCTATTACTAGAATTAAGTAATTAAATTCAACAAGTTTTTTGTAAGCAATATTAATTACTTATTCATCTACTACCGAAAGCAAACGAACAACAAAAAATAACAAACAATGTCTATTGGCTATAAAAAATCAACAAAATGAGACGATTGCAGTCCAAACGGGACTCCGTGTGTCCCCGACGCACAACGAAGGGGGGCCCAGCCGAGCGTAGCGGCACCCGTCTGCCGTCCTGTGTTTACCAGATCCACAATAACTCCATTGTATGACTAACTTTTCACATTGTAAGGGGTTATTGCTAGGAAACTGAGATACTTCTGGCCCTGGAGTATTTGCTTTGAAAAAAAGGCCGGTAAACGATTTTTCCACAATAAACTTGTATAAGTCGCTTTAAAGATTTGTGACTAAACTAAGCTTTAATGTAACATATAAAATTTACGTTTGAACGACCTAATGTACCTACCTATCTACAAAATGTATAATGTAATAAACGCCTTTTTATAGACGAGGCAAATAGGCCCAACTCCGATTAGACAGAATCCAAGGCTAAATAATGGACGCGTGGGTTTCTAATGCTGTATGATATGACCAAAATTTTTTTTGCTCCTAAATATGTATACTACTCCGCAATTCGACCTTCATTTTTGGTCACTAATCCGCTCCTAAGTGTCATGTCGTGATGTTACATAACCCATAACCTTCCTCAATAAATACTTTTTCCGATACAAAAATAACTATTCAAATCTGACTCATCATTCCAGAAATAAGCGAGTTTGACTTCGAAATACTCCAGTTATGTGCTGAAAATATCCTATCAGATAATTGCACAGCTACAGTCATAAGTAACAGTACTCACTTTATGCCACTAGAATGAAATACATTGTAAGGAATAAACACTTTAAATAAGTTCAATCGACTTCAAAAAGCACAAAAAAAGGGCACTGAAAAGTGATAAATAATTGATTTCAAACTTAATTGAAAAGACAGCAACATGTGACACTTTTAAAATAACAGGTAACATAAGGCACCAGATACCTACTGGTCTGTTTGAAATTACTATGCTGTTAAACTTTTCACAGTTTATCATGTTCTTTCACACGCACAGACCAAATGAGTTGGTTTCATTGATTTAAACGAGCCATAAATTATACTTTTTGGTGTCTCTTCTATACGTTGTAATAATACCTCATTGTAGCATTCACTTTCCACTTGGTTTTAAGTCAAAATAAATATCCTCCCCCCTTCCCCTACCCCCACCTTAAAGGCCGGCAACGCACTTAAGTCTTAAGTTGCAGGTGCCCATGGGTAGCGGTAGTCATTTACCATCAGGTGACCCGTCTGCTCGTTTGCCCCGTATACCATAAAAAAATGTTTTTTGGTATTCCATCGGAAGGGACAGACAGATGCGTATTAAACGCGCACATTTTACTGACTATAATTTAGTCCCACTTAGGTAAAGGGGGCAAGCCCATTGCCGTCAACCAAGCACTTTCCAAATTACATGGAAACATTGGGAGTATATTGAGTGAGAAAAAATGAGGAGGAAATAGTAGGTAAGGCATCTTGCTTATACAAAAGGACTGGGGAGTGTAAGCAACTCTAATTCGAACTGGCGGTTGCCGGAAAGTCTGAGCTCTGTAGGTATTGGAATTCCTAATAATAAAGCCTTCGTTCCACCAATAATTTGCTTCTTTTATGTCCCTCTCACATCTCTGACTTCATCAACTCTTCTTTCTATGTACAATCAGTCCTTCACTGGAATGCGCTCCGTCTCGAAGTCAGGATGTCCACAAACCGTTTCACGTTCAAAAAGAAAGTACTCCTCCACAAAGCAGCATTGGAAGAATTGTAAACAGAATTAGCAGAATAGCCACAACGCTAGTACACGACTTTATAGTGGTATTTGTAGTGTATTTACTTTTATATATGATATGTGTGAATATATATGTACTCTGTATAGGTATAATATAAGTACTTATGTATGTTTATGTATAAGTATATGAAACTGTGTATATTATGTAGTAATGATATTTAGAAAATTGTACATGTAAGTGATGTAAATGTTAGTTTGTATTATAGATAATTTCAAATGTATCTTTGCACCTACCTTATAGCATTTCTACATCACCCTAAGGTTGACTGGTAGAGAATGCCCTTGGCATTAAGTCAGCCTTTGTACAAATGTGCATAAAGTTTTAAATAAATAAATAAAGCCTTGTCTTTAAAAAATGCAATCTGAAGTATACGAAATTTATATAATCTATTCCAGTACTTACTATACTGGAATAGATTATAAAAACTTCGTATACATATAAAAACTTCGTATACATATAAAAAATATACGTATATATACATATATAAAAACTGCTTTGTAAATTAACATATTCTTCTTCCGTTGCTATAAAACACAAACTTCCGAATAAATCTAGATGTGGAGAAAGTTTTTCCTCAGTTTTCACTGGTTTGTTTGTTAAAGCACAATCTTGATATAAGTATATTATTTTATTCATAAATGCCTATAATTTTATTTAAGTTACAAAATTTGTAACGATTCGTCTTTGTCTATAATTTCAATAATTATTTTATTTACAATATACTCGTAAAGAATTAGTCCTTGCATAATAATGGTATCTATAGTAGCTGTGTGATTACATTAAACTAAGATAATTTCAAAGACATTCTTCCCACTGAATTTGTAACTCTATCGCCTTGTTCTATTGCTAATTTTTAGTATCAAAAGTAGCAAATAGTTCATTGTTAGGTACACCTAAGGTTAAGCATATAATACGATCACTTGGGACCTTGAAAACCATTGAATCCTTTAATCTCCTTCAGATTTATTGGCTCTTAACTCAGCTTTAACAAAAATAAACTTTATAAAACTGTGAATTGATCGTGATAGGTCTGTGTAATTTTATTTACGACCAAAGTAATAGCAATTAAAAGACTCTTTAAAGGGATTAAATATATTCTGCTAACTTTGCCTAATTTTTGCGATTATTCATTTTAACTAATAAAGTTTAGTAATAAGTTATAATTAAAGTCATATATAGTTTACATTTACTCAAAGCAAAATACACAGAGATTTTTTTTGGTAGAAAAATTGTGTTATAAATAAAACCTTACTTTTACGTATTTAAATTTCAGTTTATTCAGATTTTGCATCAAAAACATCAATTATAAATCTGAATCTTGGTAAGTAGCTACCTCCTTCAATTATTTTTATATAGAGCTAAATATTAGCCTATACAGATATTGGTTGCAACTAATTTTAATTCAGCTCAATAAATTATAATGGTATTTCTTCTATCTATATCCAACAATAACATATGGGCACCGTATACCAAAACACGAACAGGGTTTGTGAGTAATTTCCCACGAATCAGTGGTGCTGAAGTAAATGTCATTTTTACTTCTAAATAGATCACTCCTTTCTATACAACTATATTTCTCCTTACAACAAATATAGAAGTAAACTTTATTGTATACCAACAAAAATGTTTTTGCAAGAAATACATCAGGTGAATATGTACAAAGGGCGACCTTATCACTGAAAGCAATTTCTTCCAGTCAACCTTTGGTAGGACAAATCGACAATAAATACGTGAAATCATGGTTTTATGACAAAAAAATACAATTGTTACACATGAAATGTAATGGATTTTATAAAAACTATTAAGTAAATGAAATCATTACAATTTGTTAGGCCTTATTCTAATTTCATACATATGTATTTTGTTTCCTATGAATTTTATGAACTCAATCACAAATAAAGGAAAATAGTTTTTTAATTAGCCATGTCATATTTTTGAACACACATTTATACTTATCACTCGCAAAAAGAAAAATGTTCATACACATAAAACAAGAGATAATGCGTGAATTGATAAAAGCTGCAATCACGCAACGTAAACATGCAACATTTAGAGAAAATCGGTGTCAAAATCGGAACCACAAGGAGCCCTGAAATTGTGTAAGCGGTGGTCTATTCATTGTTCACCCAGTGTAATATACTCAGTAGGTACATAATCACATTAATACACTACAAAGAGACTCTATGAAAATACCCTGAGTTTGAGTTTGACCTAATTGAAATTCGAAACGAGGATTCAAACTTGTCCTGCGGTTGACCAACATTCCATCCAAAATTGACGTTCATGTCACCTTTGTAATCGAATTTACCAAACCCTTAACAAATCTCAAAGGACTTGTATTCCAACTACAAACGAATGCCAAGATTTATATAAAAGGTAAATAAAAGAGTATCTGTGAAGATTAAGCTTTTGGCGGCTGTGTGCCACTGCGTGCTTCTGTGTGTATCGGTCGAAAGGTCTGCCAGTCTTTATTAACCCGCCAGAATAATCAATTGGTTGGATTAACGAAGACATTCTTAGTTCACACGTTTGAGTGGTTGAAAACGATTTGTGTAAATTGAAGTGCTGATTACATTCCCTCCCTCGCTGCTGCCGTCTTAATCTTTCCGATCCATTAGGCGCTATAAGAAAGATGTATCCGTCATTAAATATCCTGTTTTGTCTATTTATAATTAAAGGATTTATCATGCATATATGTGTTATCTAACAGTACTGCGAACGAGCCTGGCCTGAGATGATTTAAGAATAGTTTATAAACGACTATTTTCTAACATTCTTTATTAATATAGGTACTTTTGACTTGACTGGTCTGTTGCCTGTTGGTCTAGTAGTTAGTGATCCTGACTGCTGCGCCAGTGGTCGTGGATTCGATTACCAGAAAGAAAAAACAATTGTGTGATGAGCACAATTATTTATCTATGAAATAGTACAGACTATAGTAGTGTGGGATGAGACGGCCATGTGTGAGATGTGTCAAGTTATAGTTATAACACTATTTAATAAACAATTTATAAATAAATCGATAAGAAATCAAAAATGTTAAATACTTATAGGAAAATTTTAAGTGAGGTTTTAAGTATGTATTTGAAAGAAACATATTGAGTAATTGCGAATGCATGTGATATAGTTTACCACCATTTTGTTTCTATACAAACAAAATGGTCGATTCTGATTCAGAAATTCATTTTACTTTAAACTCTCGCTTAAAAACTTCAAGCGTGCTCTGACATCTCTTAACAAAAAGAGACTCTGACACCCATTATTCAATAGGCGAGTTTAAACTTTCAAACTTGATGATTGAACTTAATGATAGATAGATAGAACATTCTTTATTGTACACCACAGTTGAACAGAAATTAGACATAATTAGTTAGTTTATACTAAGCGGCAAGTACAATGGGCGGTCTTATCGCTAATAGCGATGTCTTCCAGACAACCTTTGTATGGAAACAACAGAGGAAAGTAATCGGTGAATGATTCATATAATATATGTGAACACGACTAAACGTTGCATTTCCTTTTATACTCAAATATCATGTGACTTTGATGTACATAACAAGTTATTGAGTCACAAAAAATAGCGAATTAATCTATCAAATATTTTCATTAACCTCCGATACCCCACACGATCATTTACCGTACTGTTATGTTAATTATATACTCTACAACTGACGGCGAATAAATAACATTACCTTCATTTTATTACACCGCTCATAATTTCTACCTAAAATAAATCAGATTCATCGGGAATTCAATTTCAAAACTCATTTTCCACGATTACAAAACGATCATTTTCTCCAACTTAGAGTTTTGTTCGTCGAGTCGCTTCTAATAATGTAGTGAGTGAATAAGAAATCTACTTACTAATAATAACAATGTCAGTCTATTGTCCGTTGGGTTGACCCAATTACGAGCCGCGAACACCACATTGGAGCGAAATTGTTCGATCTGTCTGCGGAAATTAAATTTTCTGAATACCCCTTCGTGAGTCGATAGAGAAAGCAAAAGTGTGCGGCCATTCGGATTGGACCCCTCACGCTTTGCTGAGCAATCTCGGTCGATGTTTCTTTAAAAGTAATAGTGTTGGGCATTATCTTTAAATTAGATTTTCTTTTATATTGTTCTATTCAACATCACATACTGAATAAGTTTAAAACGACAGCTATATTCATATTTACATCAAAGTGAAAAAGAGAACCCCTATACACGAAACTGATATTAAAAGTTAATGTTCCAATGACTGTACACATATAATTTCGATCGTAATGCATCAAAACATTGACACGAAACACTTACAGTTATAACTTGAGATCACATAACCGTGGAACAGGGGGATAGATTTTCTCAATTCATTTGTTATTTCGAGACCGCACTGATCAGTCCACAACTGGCGGGATGTATTGTGAGCCTTTCCATTGTGATTTTTTTTTTACGCTGACGTAGCACTTTTCCACGAAAACCGTTTCTAAGGCCTTTGTGCGCCGGCCATCCTCAGGGATATTGGGATCGTATGAAATGTATACGGCTGTACATTAAATATGTATGACTGTCGTATTGTTGGTTTTTAATTTGTTGGATGTCGCGAACAGAGTTTTATTTTTCGAGTTGTGTAAACGTTCTAGTGATAATAAAAGGAGACGGTCTTACATGTAATAACCCTAGTATACCTTTATTTATACCTAAATGCTTTAATAATGCTCCCCAAAACAGCTCACTAAAAATTATTCCCAAACACATGCTTCATTAATAACATCATAACCAGTTCGAACTAAAATGTATCAACCTGAGGAAGTTTCGGTACATGTATACAATGCTTTCTTAATGTATCCATATTGTTTCTTGTGCACAAAACTAACATATCTTATCGTATACAACAGGAAGGAAAACGGTGAGTACAACAACGAGCTTAACCGATGGTTGAGTTTTCTTCCAGCAAACCAATAATGTATTCGTAAGTTCATAAATGTTTACATGATTTTTATATATTTCCAAAACAAAATGGTACTTTGCAAGTACATATTAAGTCCTAGATCCATGCAAACTAAATTCGAAAATACGTATATGTTATTAAAACTAGTATTAGGTCTGCGTTAAATAAACTAAGTCAGAATTTGTACTACGTTTCTACTTTTGTGACTTCAATGGAGCCTCAATAATAATAAATAAAACGGTAATCAAAGACGACATATATACATTGAGCATGAAATATTAAACCCACGCTTGTGAAATGTGATATGTTAAACACAGAGACAGATATCAATATTCAAAATACTTGAGCACTATTTTTTTACCAACGAGGCAAGAAGAGGGGTGTTACAAGTTTAACGTGTCTGTGTCTGTCTGCCTATGGCATCGTAGCTCTCAAACGAATGGATCGATTTAAGTGCGTTTTTTTTTGTTGAAGGTGTTTTAATCGAGAGTGTCCTTAAATATAACTCAAGAAAATCTGTTCAGCCGTTCTAAGATCATCAGCTCTTTTCTAACCGTTGAAGGGATTTACGAGTCGGGGGTATTTTAAAATTTATGATTATTCTAAGAATGGTTCTTTTAAATTGAATATTTTAGAGTAGTAATATTACAACTCGCGTCTCTGCTGTTTGACAAACTAGCAGCTTGGCGTATAATAACATGAAAGGCAGTTCATGTATCACTACACATTATACAACAAAGCGCTTCTGCCTGTCTGTCTGTCTGTCTGTTCGCGATAAACTGAAAAACTACTGAACTGATTTTCATGCGGTTTTCACTAAACGACAGAGTGATTCATGAGCAAGGTTTGGGTGTATAATTTGTTAAGATTTTGTGTAAATTGATTGAAATATGTCTCTGCTACCCGTGCGAAGCCGGGACAGGTTGGTAGTACAAAATAAAAAATCAATTTCTCTAAAAGCAATTTTGTATAAAGAAACCTTCTAAAACAAAAGTCTTTCTTCTTTTGTGACGGAACTACCAATGTTACACACGTTTATATATATTTACTATACATTACAACAAATTGAATACTCAAACGAGATAGTTGAAATCCTAGGCTGAGACAAAAGTGTTGATCAAGGAGAGTGTACAGATAAAATATATAAAGAGGCTCACGTATTGATCGATATTGAGACGTGAGTCGACACAATCGAATCAGATAGTATCAGTAGTTTTGAATTTTATATAGAACTTTACGCACTCCACACGGCGTATTATACCAATGTCATCTCATGTAAAACTACTATTTATTTTACGCAAAATTAGAAAATTTTGTTTCATTTTCAAGATAAATAAATATAATATACCTACATATACATATTTCTTTGAACCCTCGGATAACATATACGAGAAATAATGAGCTTTAAACTTCGGATGATTAAATTACAGACGAAAATATTACTTTGAATTTGCAAGTACGTGCAGTAACTAAAGAAATTCATTATAACAGTGTTAGAATAATCTATACATTTACACCCTTAGGGGTATTTAGAAACAATTTGGCATTATACCAGCTACTTGCATGTTAAGAGGTCAAATGCACTTTGGTACTTTTATTAGGAGTAAATTTAAGTTTCTAGAACTGGTTATCAGACGGCTGAAACTGCTACTAAGCTTAATGCATTCAGACTATGCTACGTTTGCCGACAGAATATTTGGTTAAAACATCAGAAAATGTTTTATCTTCGGCTTTCAACAGAGGCGAACGTGCTACTTCGTGGGACTAGCTGTCATCACTACATATTATAAAATAAAGTCCCCCGCCGCGTCTGTCTGTCTGTCTGTTCGCGATCAACTGAAAAACTCTGAACGGATTTCCATGCGGATTTCACTAATAGACAGAGTGATTCACCGAACCTTTCTGGTTTAGGTGTATAATTTGTTAAGATTTTGTGTAAATTGATTGAAATATTTTGATGATTGTTGAAGATGTCTCTGCTATTTGTGCGCAGCCGGGGAGGGTTGCTACTATTTGTGTAAAAAGTAATAAATTATAGCGTAGAAAAACTAAAAAACACACTTTAATAACAAACCAAATCAAAAAGCGCACTATCCAACTCTTGGTTCCATCATCAGACCATCGTTACCAAGCTCACACTGGTTGACTTATCGAAACAAATCATATGAGCCCAAACTATTAGGGTTCACAACGAGCCACTGAAAAGTTCCAGCATCCTCCGCCTGGCTCCGTTGTTCCGTTATACACTGAGCGCACTGTTCAGTGCTCGTACTGGAGAGAAATTCGTTCCGTTAGAGACCTACAGTATACTGCAGCAGTATCGTAGGGAAATAAATGACGTCATATACATCGCCATTTTTGTACTGTGAGTACTGGAGCCTTCAAGGTAAGGTGCTCTCAGTGCTGTCACACTGTCACTTTTATTATGTGATTTGACATTGACAACTGACAGTATACTGGACTGCGTTCCATTATAAACAGTAACCAGTAAAGGTAACTATAAAGGAACGGCTTCGCAGTATACTGAATTGACGTCATACATAACTGGTTTTCGTGTGTTTTGGGACGCACAATATATCAGCTCCAAGATGATCAGTATTATATAATTATCATCCAAACAAAATACACATACAAAGGTTCATTTTGATACGACAATTAGAAGTAGAGAGATCTCTTCCACGATTTGTTTACATAGTGAGAGAGCTGTTAGTGACAAGTGAAGCTGACATGCGACGTTTTGATATTAGTGGAGGATATAGAAAGAAGTAAATTAGGATTTCTGAGGTTTGCACCGTATTAGGTGGTCTATACAACTAGGCCACATGTTAGTCTGTCATCTCAGTAACGTAGAAATGTATGGTTATTAAATCTAATGCTATATTTTAATGTGTACATGTGACCTATACCTAGGTACTTTATACAAAAAGTAAACATAAACAACAAGGTAAAAATATATATGTTTTCATTTACCTTTCTCTCAAAGTTCATAAACTGCATAGATCTGCAGTATTTTAAGTGCTTTCTATCTAAATAATTCTGAATGTGTAACGGACGCTCATGAAATTATTATCTTATTCTGTCTCTTTAAACTAAATACATCAACTATAAATAACAAAATCAGTTTAAAACAGAAATAAATAAATTTTCTAAATAACACAATCATAACCTCCCACAGGACATAACTGTAACACAAAATGCATTCCATTTTAAATTGATCGAACGCACAATTCATAATTCAGAACGAATCTCATTCAATCGTTTTATATTCCATATTGTACAAAAGTACAAGTACCAGTTACAAAGAACTGTGATGATGTACCTACTAGAAGTAACTTAAATGAACCCATTGAATAAAAAACTAAATATTTATTCACGTTTTGATAATTGGAACTAGAAATGCATCAAAACGATCGATTAGGTTCCAAACTGATAGTTGACACTAATCGATACGTGGAATTTATTAAAATAGTTTCTTTTTTGTTTCATTTAATTTTTGATGAAAAATGTCTACAGTAAATATACATATTACTAGCCTATGATTTACTTTAGTTTTAAGGTAAATAGGTATTAAGTTTAAGATTAAAATAATATATGGGTTTTGCGTTTACTTACAATTTACTTTACATTCTTATAATTGTTTTTAAGTTGAAATAACCTTGCAAACAGGTAGTGCTAATAAAAATGTTAATATTATGGGATTCTGGAAACTCTATTACGTCACTAGTCTGAAGTTATATCAATAATTATGAGTTCCACAGTTGCACCTACTGGAAATATTTATATACAAACAAACCAATATCAATTTGTGCGACTAAAAAATTTCTGACTTTTTTATAATTCTTGAAAACTATTTATGTACTCACTCTAACACCTTCTGCCTGGCACGTATTTTTTATTAGCTTTTGAAATACCTATAACATCCCAGAAAAATAGACTCCGCTTTAATTAACTAAAATGTATCCAACCATTTTGCATGTGTCTATTCTAGCATTAACAAATCAGTGTTGCTGAATGATAGCCTCGGTTAGTCCTAATAGTGTTGTAATAGGCCTCGATTAAACTCAACTGTCGGCTCACGATTGCATTCAATGTCATTGTGTGGTCAATAGCCTCATCGAGCGAAATTAGAAACCAACGCATACTTTCACTGTGGTGTTTTCTGTGCATCAACTCAATGTGCAGGCTATAGGTATAGATATATTGTTGTACAAGATTATATATATGCGCAGTTACTGGTGGCTCAAAGTTTTAAGTTTCAAGAGATTTAGTACAGCGTGAGTATAAGTTATCACATTGCACATAATTACAAATACAACATCCCTTTTCATTTTCTTCATATTTTTGTGTTAATGAATGATATGTAGTTCAACTTTCCGTTCAGATCAGATACAGTTCAGATCATATCTTCAAGTCAACGAGTTGTTCTTTTTTAGGGTTCCGTTCCTCAAAAGGAACCCTTATAGGATCACTTTGTTGTCCGTCGGTCTGTCTGTCTGTCTGTCTGTCAATACCCTTTTCCTCAAGAACCCGTTAAGGCATCAAGTTGAAATTAACATCAAATGCTAACGTCAGCGGTTCCTTGAAGCTGTAAAAAATTAAGCTTCTAAGTCAAAGCAATAAAAAAATACGGCCATTTAGTCTTAGATTTTAAGAAATTTGAACATATCACAGTTAAATCAAATCTTATAGGGTACTTCCCACTGACCTAGAATCATGAAATTTGGTAAGAAACAAGGTCTAACAACACAATAATTAGTTTTTTTTTATTACAAACTTATATTTTGCGGTTAGAAATTTGACCTTGTCGTACATTGCAACTGCACAACTGCAGCTTTGTCTTTCGGAAAGGACGGGCAAAAATCTTCGAGAATTGAGTCCCGAGATGGACGTACTATCACAAGTTTGTTTGCTTACAGAACCCTCGGTGCGCGAGTCAGACTTACACTTGTCGGTTTTTAAACTAAAAGAAGCTTCGTCAATGATTCTTAATCCGTCTGCTATTTATCTTATACTATGTCATTGAAAGGGTAAATTTGGACACTTTCTACAAACAATTGGCACAGCACCAGTCCACACCTTTTAGGAACCCTGTCCGTTTCATTATATTGGTTATATTGCCTTGTCTTGCAAGGAGGGAGAGCAGCAGATGTCTATTCGAATAAAAAAGCCCAGGAAAATACCACCACGCAATCACTAGTATTGTCTACTTCTGCTGGTGAGTAGTCTCCGGAGCTATATGGGAATAGAAAAGAATAAAAAACGGTCATCAATTAGTTCCACGAAACAAAAATCTTTATAAAATAAAAATTATTTTGGCCGAATGAAACACCTTAAAACATTTTGAAGAATCTAATCATGTATTAACAACAATAACCATAATCAACCCCCCTCTATAACAACTCTACGCACAATTTTTTCAAACTTTGAACAATTACAGTACAATGACCTTAGGTATTATTACTCCGCGACTTCGATGACGAAGTGCAGTTGCAATTGTCCTGTTAGCCGGGCCACAAACAACGAGGGTCCAATCAAACAGCCCGGATGGCTGTAATTAAGATCTCTCAAGTAATTAGAGTGAGACAAATAGTGGCAAGCAAACTGTGAAGCTCTGTAAGGATACTGGATTGAGTTCGTCTGAGGACGGTACGGACTAATTTATGTGGCGTTTGTGTTTTTGGTGTGGTTAGTAATAGAGATAAATGGTATGATAAAGTGTTGGATAGATTTTGGATGTCTGATACTGAAGTATTGTAAGATGCATTATTTGGTTCGTGTGTCTAAAGAATTACCAAAAAGCACTTAGTCGACCTGACGTCATGTATTGAAACCTAAAAAAATAATAAGCGCTTTTGATTTTACGTTCGCTAGCAATCCTTGAAGTTCGTCTTTTTACCGAATCAAAATATTTTAGTTGCTTCAGCAATACTCTACGTGAGGCAGAACACGCCTTATTTACTTTCCTCTTCACGGCAGCACTGCTTCGTTTTGTTGATCACACCAAGCCATTGTGAATGGCAACTTTTATGTTAGCATTTGAAATAAGTTGCTGTAGTCAGATCCTTTATCCTCCCACAACTTACAGGGTAGATTGAACAGAACGCCTTATTTTGACATTTCTTGTATTTACGTAAAAAAATCTGATCCTACTTTACCTAACAGCTCCTGATATAAGCTATCGTTAAAAAAAAAATAACGTCATTGTGAGCATGATTCATTTAAAAAGTTGGAAAATTGTTTTCGAGCAAGGTTTTTAATTAATAAAAGGTGTTAGCGCCTTCACACAGCTTTAAGTAATAAAATTACCAATACACTAAGTATGTAACAATTTATGTTTTGAATTAACACCTAATATTCGTATTTGGTAGTTTCGTTTTAATCCCTCACGAAACAGCTTTTTTAGAAATTGCACAAAATAGGAACGACCTGAATAAAATTTTGTGTAAAATCCGTAAGCGTGTATCGCTTTAAAAATAGCAATTAAGTTTTCAAACTAGATACTCTCTTCTTGTTCCTCATATTGTACGAAATACGATTGAAATCGATTTAATAGAGAGAACCTTGGCGAATTTACGTTAGTTGACTGAGGCAAAGTTAAACTATGGGTACCGTTAGTTAGTTGATATAACATCTTAACTCTTCTGTCACTTGATAAAGCTCTCTTTTTAATATTGTTTATATATGTATTTGAATAATTGCGAATCTGATCTGAATACCATGTTGCCAGTAATTGCTTGCTAAAGTAGAGCAAGCTGATCAGGATGGACTTATTAACAAGAAATTAAAACAAGCAAGCATGTTTCAGTCGATTCAAATTCAACATTGCATCTTTTCGATGACCCGAATAACAGGCACTAATTATTCATCGGATTCGTCTTATAAGTACAAAATAAACTATGGAGACATTTTTTTTTAGCTTGAAATAACTGCTAAGGTTTAGGTCAAATAGTGTAAACGTCGTTTGTAAATATTTGCTCAATATTGAAGGATCTTCTTTACCTAACAAATACCTTCAGAAGGTACAATGTTAGCAAAGTTATATCGATAGAAATTTTAGTAGCAGCACTGAATGGAGACATTCCCTGCATATTTTTGGCCCCTACATTAAGTCATGGGACCAAAAATGTAGGTGATTTGAAGTGTACCTACTGGATTGCGTGGTTATAAGTATAATATACACCAAGTAAGTTATGCAATGAGTTTAAGTAGCACATAATAAGAATTAGACCCGGGAAAGAAGGTAAAATTTTTGTTAATTGAACCTTCTCTGTTTTAACGTAACACCAATTTTGGCCCCCACTCGCAACACTGATCAACAAGTTACTTATAACAACAAATCTGAATTTAAAAAAATCTAAATGTACTATGGTATATTTTGATAAAATTACCAAAGAGAGACAAAGAGAGGCACAAACACGATATCTAAATTGTGAAGTGGACTTTAAAACAATTCACGAACTTTTTTAGCGCTTCCTGCCTCACGGCAATGACCTTAATTTGTCAAAAGCGATGTTCTGTTCGAAATGGGTGAGCTGTATAAACATTTAAAGAATTAGACATCCAATGAAAAAACATGTTTTTTGGATTTATCAGGGTACAACAAGTATGTAAAGATATTTTAAAAAGGATACTATTTTCTCATTACAAAATAATCACAATGTTACCTACTTTTGGAAATATGGTGAAAGGATTTAGGGAGGAGGAAGGAAAAGCTGTAAAACTTTTTTTTTTTAGATTTTAATCGTATATTATGTAAATAGTATAGTATAGTGTATGTAGGTATAAAGTACAACTTACTTTTAGTATGATATGTAAGATATTTTGTTGAAGTTTTGCTGAAGTTTGTTATTCCTATAAATCAGGCGCTCGTAAGAGTGAGAAGCTTGTAATTTAATGTTTTTTAATTATTTATTTCTATGGTTTTACTAAAACTATCTATCGGTTAAAGATGCCCTCGATGGAAGATTAGTTCAGTGTGCTCCAAATACTTCGCATCGAAGAAAGCTCTGCAGCTTCACAAAAACATGACATGGCTTCGACAATTGAAAATAAGCATACTGTTGCCGCAGATTTAAATAGGGGTAAAGAAGCTATGTGCCATACCCAGCGCAAAAACGTTGATATCGTTGAATGGGTAGGCGTGGATGACGTTATTCTCTTCAATGAGGCAGTGGATCCGACGCAAAGGAAATAGTTTCCGTTGCTGACTGGCTGTTTAGCCGCTGGATTGATCGATTTACATTTAGAGTAAAACATGTGTTACTGATTCATATTAAAGCGTTACTTTTTTTAACACAAATCACAATTTGGTAAATACCGATCTTACGTAAGATTGCAGTAGGCGGGGGGGGTCATCTAAGTCTTATTTTTTCTTACGAAGGGGAGAGGGGGGTCAGAGAGCGGTTAAAATTGCCTTGCATAAATAAATGAACAGTCCCTTAGGAAACATCTTTTAATAGTTACTCAAGTAACATAAATATTTTATTCAGCTTTCATAGTATTACGAAAGTAGAATTACCATTTATCAAACTTTGCGCTTTGTACTTTGACGACATCAATCAATTTTTTACACCTTTGCTGTTTGTTAGCTGCCAAAGCCATCATAGTGGTCTAAATTTTATACTCGCCGACCGGTCCTTCTTCTGGTGGGCACATGAGCAGAAAAACTTTCAGCTTTTATAAAATGACAAAGGTCTGGATCACGGGCTCTTGCTCTATATGTTGTACATACCTATATAAAGAGTTTTAGTGGCATAAAGAGTTTTGTTTAATTAAAACAGACCGCTTGTTTCTTTGACAACTTAATTACAATAATATTATTTTGGGACATATCCCCATCGACCCTACATTATCTAGACCCAAACTAAGCAGAGCTTGTACGATAGGTTCTAGAACACGGATAAACGTTTGTTCCCGATGAACTCTTAAATAATGAACCGATTTCAATGAAATTTTGCATAATGTGTGCAGTTTGGTCCAACTTGAGTGATAGGATAGTTTTTTTTTTATTTGCTTTTTTTGCAAATTACCTAGTCACAGCAACGTATGGTCTGGTAGCTAGTACATATGTATTTTCTGTAAACACACGCGTTTATACAAACATTTGCACTGAGGGGGAATCGAACAAGCAACCCGGCAGGGGTTGGAAGTGGGTGGCAGTCGAATAAAATTGAGAATTTTTTTTTTTTAAAGAATACTAGCAACGTGGGTCACACATTACTAGTATTCTTGTTAACCCCTCCAGCTAAGCTAAAATGCTTGTGTTGAGAGCGGTTTCACGTCGATAGTGCACTGGGTGGGAACCCGCAACCACTTGATCGCATGTCCGACGTCTTAGCCATTACGCTACCGCCTCTCGTACCTGTTTCTTAATACGATATAAACTTACTTCACAATTTATAAACGGCCAGTCTTTTGGCTATAACAGAAGCTACTTCGGTGTGGGAAGAAATCTGAAATGACACTGCCAAGTAAACATCTGTCGCCATATTTGTGAACAAGAAATATCAGAGTTGTGTGTGAATGTGACACAATAAAAGAAGTATCCGCGAATTATCTTTGTAAGATCTTACGTCATGTGTGTAAAACGGCACATGTTCAAACTTTTTGTTATAAGCTTGTAATTGTATTTGTTTTACAATAGAGACGTAATAGATATTTTTTACTAGGATATCCGCAGCATTGTTAAACTAAAATACTAATTTTATTTTAACCGTCCCCTAAAAAAAATAACTATTATTATTTACATCTAGTTGTTTCATTTGTCTACGTATTACGGTGATTTAACCTTAACTATGACTGGCCGAATCATTATTTGCAACTTAATTGAAAAAAAAAGTTCATTTTTTTTCATTATTTAACAAAATTACCTTTTTAAATATCACGTACATTTATGAAAGGTTATTCACCTTTCATAAATGTAAGTAAGTTTGCTACTTAAACTAAGCTGCCACAAAAGCTACTTACATAATGCACCAACAATTTAAGTTAGTTAATAATTCAAAGCAATTAATACAGCAACAAGAATAACACCCACTTCAAGCAAATTCCAATTTGCGCAACCAAATAAAAATCTTCTGGGGAAACTATTAAGTTTCAAATTGCTTCGTATATTTCATAGAACCCAATTCCCACATGAATGATCGTAGCGAAGTGGGGTCAAAAGTCGCAGTTAGTAAAAAAAATCGGGTGGCGCAGATGTTTGGTACATGGCGGCCGGCGTTCGTCCTACGATAGAATAACGTTTAATAAAACGAAAAAGTCGCCGCTCTCATTTCTTTTTGTCCGATATTTTTTCCTGATGCGTCCACTAGGTCAGGGGAGATGGCGATTATTAAGGAATAAACGTGATCTGTTTTTTGAAATCGACATTTATATTTTTGTGGTAAATAGCGGTATTGATGAACGTTTGGCATTCAATTGAAAGCAACAGGTTGCTAATTGTGGATCGCCTAACATTTCACGAACCTAGCCGCGTATCAATCAATGGGACTTCATAATTGCTATCAGGAATAACAGACAAGAGCAAACCTATTTAGGACGTATGGTACGTGTTTAAAGATTAGTAGTAAAGTGAGTGAGTACATATATGTGTGTTAATTTAAATCTGTAGTTTATTGTATGGATACGAACGGAGGACTATCGAGCAGGTCATGTCCCCCCGAGTCACTTACTTAGTACTAATCTTTACTTTTAACTATATTAGTGAAGAGAGTGAGTTAAAGATATATTATATATATGTATATTTACATAAATGTGTTGTCATTTATATCTGTAGTTTGTTATATGGATACGAACGGAGGACTATCAAGCAGGTCATGATGTCCCCCCCGAGTCACCGAGTTACTTAGTACTAATCTTTACTTTTAACTAGCTTCTGTGAGTTTTTAAAAGCTCACAAGTATTGACTAGGGCTGCTTGACTTTATATCCTCCCAAGCATCATTACTTTTTTGCCATTATTTGTCCTGAGTGGGAATCGAACCCACGACCTCTGGCTCATTAGTCGGAATCACTAACCACTAGACCAACAAGCCAGTCAAATAGTCAATCGAGGATCTGGTAATGAAGAAGGAAGCTTGCGTAAAGTATACTAAGTTTATGTACTCAACAGATTTTTTTGTTGTATCCTTAGCTAATTAGGCTCATAATTGTTTTGTACATCATTTATCGATAGAAATGTCTTACAATACTTACTACCACGTTACTTCCTGATTGTTCATAATCATCATCATCATAATTTCAGCCATAGGACGCCCACTGCTGTACATAGGCCTGCCTTAATGACTTACAAGAAGACCTGTTGGAAGCGGCCTTCGTCCACCGACGACCTGCAATCTTTACTAGGTCGTCTGCCCTGATTATTACCAGATTTAAAGTAGAGGCTGTGGCAACAAATACTTTAAGTATTTGAGTTTATATTAATCAGAAATAGGCATGTTCGATGAAACTTTCACTTAACACATAACAGACACTATATCGAAAACAAAATCCTCTGATCCCGTTTCCTCCCCTCTCCGATCTTCCCACTCTTCCCCCCTCTTCCCCTACTCCCTTAAGGGCAGCAACGCACTTGTGACTCTTGAGTTGCAGGTGCCCATGGGCGGCGGTAGTCATTTACCAGGTGACCCGTCTACTCGTTTGCCCCCTATACCATAGAAAAAAAAAAGATTCAAAAACAAAATATTTTATGACGTCACGAAAACTAGGGTGTCGGCGTGGTACAAGCATGGTAATGAGCCATATCATACTCATTAATCGTGGATAGCAATGACTCAATATTCTGGTATAACACTGTAGTATTGAGTCACGTGGCAGTTTTTGTGTGAAAAACTACTGAATTACGGTAGTATAACTATATTTCTGCCAGCAGCTTAAATTTATTTTCCAATTCTTTTTCGTCTTTCCTAACATGTTTTGCTTTGGCCTGCCTGACGTTTATTACCTTATTTTTGACTGAAAATCGCATTTCCTTGACATCTGACTTCAACATACTGGAAGGCATAATTACGGTGATGAGAACCGCACCGAAGTTTTACGTTTCTAGCAGTATAATATTTTGTAAACAGTTATCCAGGTAAAAAAACAATTTTCCTTATATTAATGTGCATGCACAATGCTAAGCTAGAGTAATTTTTAAGAGATGTAACTCAGATTCATTGGAAAAAAAACTTTGGTTTCAAAAAATGTCTTCTGGAATCTGGGCCACGCAACTTTTAAATCCACCCTACAGAAAAGCGTGGCTAGAGCAGCTTTCACAGATGAATGAATAGCATATATACTACTAGCGATTATTACTAAAAATCTGTAGTACCTTTTTTATTTTTTGGAGGGTTGAGAGAGTTTAATTTTAGGGTTGACAACACTACTGGTATTTTAACCGCACCGGCGCGGTACCGGTAACCGCCATAAGAAGGGCTTGATAACATTTGTTGTATAAAAAGTTTTTGCAATGTTTCCATCGGTTCTCAACACGTGCGAAATGCTTATTATTTTTAAACCCAAAAGTAAGGAAAAATTTAACAGCAAGCTATCGTTACGTAGTTAAGACAACAAGCTACGCAACGAACTTTTGTTTTTAAACTAGAGAAAGTCAGAAATAATCCTTTTATATATAGTTTACAATGCAAAAAGTGATTTGCACGTATTAGTAAAAGCTAACATTTAGTACAATACAATTTCTATGTAATTGTAGGGTTAATGCTAAATTAACTAGATGGCGCTATTTTAATTCCAAATAAATTTGACCGTTACGTTACACAAGTGAATACGTAAGACACTCGCAATAGGTACTTCGATGCTTAATGAACCTCATTGATAAAGTATTGATCGCCATACGCAAGAATAATGCACCATTTATCAGACACGCCTACGTGATCTTAAGTAAACAGATATGCATGTATAAGGATTAGTATGGCTTGAGTTTGCCGAGACCACATAGCATATATTTTCTCTATACAAATAACATTTAGGAAATATAACATTACGGACAATAAAATCAAATCTAATCATTTATATTACAAACAATAAACCAAAATAAAAAATAGCTTCTCATACCTAATATCAGATTAACGATCTTTTTCTACTACTTTCTTTAAGGGGTAGCTATTTACACAATGAGGGTTTACTTAGTGACTTATATATAATATGTCACCGTAAGATTGTGAACATCGTTAGTTTATAAACTGACTACCTACTGACGGGAACTTATGAATGAAACTTATATTATTTCTCGTTGGTTAATAATCAATCAATCAAATTGTTAGTTCACAATTATCTAACTGGCACGTGACAAAACGCACCTTGCGTGCTGATTGGTTGAAAGTGAAGTGTTCAGAACTGCCAAGGCTGCCATATTAGATTTAGTTAGGTTAGGTTATTTTGATTTTACCGACCAATCAGGGACGCGGTTTATAATTTTACGGGTGATAAAACCAGACAGATTATGAACCCTGCAGATTCGTTTACAATTTGACGATGTGACATTAAGAGACGAGAACGACATTTGACATTAACGAGAAAAAATACATTCAAATGTAAACGGTTAGCAGTCCATAATATATCGTCAGTTTACAAAATCACAAGATTGTTTATAAAGTGAGAATGTTAACAATCTTACGGACATTTACAAATACCCTTTTTTTTGTCATATTATGGTTAGAAGTTACAACTAACTGTTTATGAAATTGTAATAAATAACTTGAAAAGCACTAGACTGAATTACATTATTAATTTTTAGTTTAGACAAGTATGTTTATTGACTAGGTTACCTATGTTAATTAACTGTAAATCACAACCATAGTCTTTTTTTTATTCTTTTTTAAAAAAAGACAACTCCCCATTAGGAATATTCCTGTGTCACGAGGGGCTTCACAAACATTCAAACAACGGACACAAAGAACACCCAGACTTGGGACAACTATTTGTGGAACACACAAATTTTTGTCCCTTGTGGGATTTGAACCCACAACACTCGGCGCGGCGAAGGTGACCACTTAAAACATTGCGCCATCCGTGCAGTTCGTGTTAAGGTAAAAGAACAATTCTACAAAACGTCGAGATAAAAGAAATTTAAAAAATAAAACCTGTCAGTTACTCAGTGTAATTCACTGTGAAACTTAAATCATAGAAAAAGTTATTATTTATGAAGTAAGTAATAGATTTTTGCAAAGGTAGGTAAGTGTTACATTACATTGGTCATATCTTATGGACCATCAGTCCAAGAGCAAAAGGTGTATAAATTTTAACTGGAGTTCTATAAATACGGTGAAGGTATCTATCTTACTAGAAATATACACAAATATACTATATACTTAGAAAAACCACACAACCTATTTCAGAAACGAAGGATTCTGCGTTCACAACCCCAATTTAACTGAATTGATTAATAGCCTGAAATCCAAACTATAAAGTGATAAGTAGAAGTGTAGATATGTTTTCTTTGTTATAGCTTTTGTAAAAGGACGCATTGTACTTAAATTGATTAATTTAATCTGTCACCCGAATTTAAAATTAATACATTATGTAAATGAAATAGGTATTACCTATATTATATAACCTGGTCGAAACGTCAGGCAATTGAAAGGACATACCTTTGAATTACCTGACCTCGGGTTACACTGGTCGTGGTCACAGGCTGACTGGCTCAGTGATGCACGCCCTAATAAACTAATGGCTATGTAATAGCCACATTAGCTCATTTTATGTAATTATGTATATTTATGAAATAGGCTAAAATCTCCCATTAGCATTAAAAACGCACAATATGCTACCGCGTTACTTACCTAATATTCGACCATCTGATTCTATAATTCGTACGGAAAATCTCTTACCATCTACCAAAATGAAAAAGCGTTGTTTACCACCAAAACTCAAAACCCATATTCGCTTAAAGCGCAATTTTTCCTAAAACGCTCAGGGGATACACAGCGCCTAAGCAATTACTTATGACATGTGTCGTAAAAGTCAGAACGTCACCAATGTAACGACATGACAGGGCGCACACAATAACTTTAATAAAGACAGTATCAGCAGTTCCCTTGTATTTGTTTTTTGGAATCAGCGAAAAGTTATGTCTGAAATCTTAATAGGCTTATATTGACTATGGATTTGTGTTTCTTCGTGCCAAAAACGATAGTGTTATATTTATGGCTTTCTGAGGAAGTTTCTGAAACTGATAACTAAAGAGGAGAATATATTTTCCTGGCTAGTCTATAATCTAATTGGAACGTGTAAAGGAAATGAAGAAATAATTGTTTAGGTCGTACTCCTGTGTATTCTGTATAGAATCCGACGGTTTAAGTTCGTGCACCTCTCATTTCTCGAAGTTAATGTAATATAAATTTAGTTATCATGTAAATAATAATCTAGTATTTACCTAGATGACTAGCTCAAGTAAGCGGTGAAGGCAACTGTCTGCTAACATATACTAACCTGGGTGGTGAACTTTGACCTAACTGGAAACCGAAGCCCAGCAGTGGGACTGTCTATAAACGGGTTAATCGATATCGATGTATTATGGGATGTCATGTTGCATCGTACTCTATAAAACGATAAGTGCGACGCAACATAGCATCACGTATCGTGCCATATTACGAGCCTTTCACACAGTCGTTCTCAGTGTGCTAAATGTGCTCATGCACAGAACGTATTTCAAACTAATTTGCTAAAGAATATTTCTCGTTTCTTTTCTTTTTCCGAACTTTTGTTAACATGTTTCTTTAGTAACATAAGGCTGAGAAATTGTAATCCAATTGACAAGTAAATGCATTCGACTGACCTGAAATTCTGCATAATCATATATAGTGAGAATGCAATAATGTTGTACAATGAAGCTGGTCAAACACGTAACATAACCCTGTTGATTTCGGCTCGTTGAATTTGTCTACCAACAGTCATTGGTTGGACCTAAGGTTTGATGGTGGTGAAGGAAAGTGGAACTTGTTTCTACTTGTTAATTCAACATTTGTATTCTTATTTATGAGAATCTTTGTTAATGTTCTAACTTGTAACTATTACTCACTACATTAGATCAAATATTCTTTTTATTACTATATTTTTAGTTAGAATTTTATAATTCTTAAATTTGTTACTGCTACTTCATGCTCTAATAAACCTAATAATGGAGTAAAGTCAATAAAACACAACGCAAGTTTCTTAGAAACTGCTAGGTATTTATTCCGAATAATAACCTCAGGCAAAACTACCCAATAACAAGCCGTCGTCGAACCCTATAATATTCTACCATACATCATCTATGGTGTGGTACACACGCATCTGATTTGAGGGGAGCATTTAGGGGTTCGTTGGCTTAATGACACTTCTGACAATCGATCGTTCTAGAATCAATTTAATTGCAAGGGCACATTGAATTTCTTAAAAAAAACACAGTGCTAACTATGCCTGGCCAGGGCTTGGGCAGTTAAAATGGTTTGTTGCTCGTTGAAAATAGATGCAAACTAACGAACATGTTTTCAGATTTCATTCTACTACTGAGAAAAGGCTAGTATAAATGTTTCCTACCCAGAAATTAATACCAGAACTTTGTGTGCGATCTTTCACAGACAAAATAGGAGGAAGTTATGCTAGGGGGGGGAGACAGCTTTACTTGTTCTACAAGATTATTTCAAATGTAGGTTTTGGTGAAAAATTATATCACGACCGTCACTGTTAATCCCTGCTACTTCATCGAGGTTCTTGTTTACTAATGGGAACCCAGCTTTTTTCAATTCCAAACACTTGTTACAATACAATATTTTAAGTCGACATAACAAGCAACCAGACCTGTGGTTAGAATTTCAATGCTTTGTGTAAATATTCTATGCAACGCCACAGGCGATCAAAATTTATCTACCATTGATAGTACGGGACAAGAAGTGCAACTGGATACGTGTTGAATTTATTAGCTATTTGCCAGGTTCTTTATTGGTTTCTGTATAATTTATATTTTCACAACACTGAACACACACACATGCACATTATGTATATGTATATTATATATATGCTTAAAAATGCATGTATTTGGGCATGTAGTGTTATTTACAAATAATTACGAACATCGCCAAACTGTTTACCAGTTTAATGGCGATAATGGCGCTCTTTCATATAATAAAATATTTTTTTTTTCTACTTAGCTTATTATAGGTTATTTTTTCTACAGCCAAAGCTACAAATCGGTTAGCCCTGTTCTAGTGCTGCAAATGTTAGCTCAGTTAGTCTGTTACTTAAACGCTTCGCCATGTTAGTTTTTTTTTTATGTAATCTCTATTTTATAACTAGTGGACCCTACACTACCTAGACGTTGTTCTGCCCAAACTTAGGGTTTTCTCCCTAGTGTCATTATTTACTTCGACAATAAAATAAATGCACTAAAATCTTAAAAATATAACACTACACTAGTAAAAAAAATAAAATTACAATTTCTAGAACCCGGTTACAGCTCGGTAGGTGGTACCGGATGAAATTGTGTATCTCAACCATCCACGGACTAACTCTATTACTTACACCAAAAAAATCAGCGAAAAAATAAATAAGTATCCTAAAACTATAGAGGACAGTTAAAACACTTTTGATGTCGCCGCATCAAAATATCTAATTTATTTTATTAAGAATAGGGCCTAACTAATAGATGATAACACAGTTCACTATTTAATAAAAATAAGTTAATAGACATTATTTTGACTGGTTATACCGGTAACGCAATACTATTGGTCGATTGATAAATATTAACGAATAGTGGGATTATAAAAGGGTAGAAATAAGTGGAGATCTATTGACTTGAGTGCGAATAGAGGTACGAACAACTTGGCAGTTACTGTTAGTTAGTGATTTATATAGCTTATATCAGTAGTTGTGAGACTGTTTCCTACACTTTGTGTAGAGAGTGATTAGTACTAACACTAGATACCAAGTAATAATTTTATGTAATACTAACACTTTATGGATAATTTGTTTTTCCGAAATACAACACTTTTTAATTATTATATTAAAACCCGGTTGCAATGCACCTACCGGGTCCAATAGTGATTCTAAAATTCTAAACCATCCAGGGAATTTCAACACATATGTAAATAAATTTGTGTTCACCATAACTTTCGAGCGATTTTATGAAATAATGATATAAAAAAATGGATTTTAATGGCTTGGTTGCGAGACCTTTAAGCCAAACTTTTTTTTTAAATTACGTGACAGTAGAACTTTTTAGCTGTGCCTCATTTCACGTAATAAAATTCAATATCAAAAAACGTCTAAACGACAAAGATTTTCCCATAATGAAAATTAGCGACTTTTTTCGTTGATTTCTTAAAACTGTGTACATACATCATCATACATACTATATCTCCAGGCAAAAGGATACAAGAATTCACATCTATAATCCCTAGTTCCCTACAAACCCATACTTCCTCCGCTTACAGCTATTTGGTCATGTTTATGCTAAATTAGTGCCAGCCCTTTGTTCTTTCCGCTTTAACGAGTAAAGGAATTACTATTCAACTATATCAGTCACGCGTTTATTTCATAAGATGTGCCTGTAGCAATGAACATTGTTCCCTTTCCCCAAACTTTCAGCATATTTATAAATATCAATGCAATAGTTAGAACTTTCGGATATTTAGCATTTGAACACATTGACGTTTTTGTAGTACGTGGAGTTTCAAAGTTTGGAGAGAGTTTGGAGTTTCAAGCCTTTGCGGGGGCGCTCCAGCGGGGTACTGGTGAAGTTTCGGGTTTTTAGTTATTATTTAAAATATTAAAAAAAAAAACAATACAAATTGTAAAGTACGTCATTACATATTTTTTGGTACAAAATTCATGTCGAACTATTTAGCCGATGCAGAGAAAAATTACAGTTTGGGTTGAAAAAGGACCTGTTTAATAATATTTTTAACAAAATTTGGTAAATATTATTAAAATTTTAAACAATACAATGTATTTGTGACGACCTTAAGTACACTATATATTTTTATATGGAAAACGCACAAACGGATTCATCTACAGTCCTTTTTAAACATATTGTGTTTTTAAACATACACATAGATAGATTATAGTTTGGAATAGCACTACTACTTTTTATCCCGGAAAATGTACGGTTCCCCGTGGGAAAGAACTCACCAAAATTTCCACGCAAACGAACAGATTTTAAATATAGGTACTACTAGCAGCGCCACGCGGTTTCACCCGCATAAGTCCTGATCCCGTGGGAATATCGGGATAAAAATAGCCTATATGTTTATCCAGGTCTTCAGCTATCTACATACCAAGTTTCATCATAAACGGTTCAGTAGTTTTGGCGTGAAAGAGTAACAAGCATCCATCCATCCATCCATCTAAACTTTCACATTTATAATATTAGTGGGATTATTAACATTAATATTAAGATCATTTGTAGTTCTATGTATAAAATGTACAATAAAGCATATTCTATTCTATTAACCATTTAAGAGGAGCAGTTAAACAATCGCATTCTCGCCCGCGGTTCTAGTTCGATCCCTGGTCCAACTTTTCGAATCGTAAGGAACCTGGATACCTACCTGAAAGTTCTCTATTATGTTCTGGAGTGGTGACTACGAATCCTGAGCCCAAAATTATTTTCCTAAAGTAACGCGGTTTAGTGAATACTCTGGTTGTTATTTAATTGCCTGATACAACATTTAACTGTAGTTACAGCGTACAGTTACAAAAGTTTTTGCGTAGGGCAATAAATTGTGACAGTTTCAGTTTATATAATTTTGAAGGCCAAGTACTCTAAATTATTCAGAAGCTATAAAGAAGTCTATGAATAAAATATATACTTATATTTCAACATAAAACATGTCTAAAACTAAAAGCGTTAAAAACTTTTAACTTTGCTGTCTGTTTTGGTTACGAAACGTTCTTAGGTTACTACGAAAATAAACGCTGATGCACTTTCTTTAAACTCTGCACTATTTCGAAATAGGATCGGATAGCTTCAATTATTCGTTCCGTATCGATCGGGTGTAAAACAGGCCGCTTGAACATCAGCATTGAATGTTTTATTAACACTTTCGTAACTCAACACGGGAAATGCGACTTAAGTAAACCTGGTTGTCTAGAAACGATTATTATTACTTGAAGCACGTAGGTATTTACTTTTACCATATAAATGCGTAAATGTACTATCTAAATGGATTTAGGTAATGTTAGTTGACCTTCTCTCAGTATGCAAAGGGTTGAGCAATAGTCCACCTCACGGGCCTGGTAGAAATTGACACAACTTAGGAAAAAAATAGTTTAGAGAAATATAAGATTGATGTTTAGGTACTTCGTTTTACTTCACGACGTACGTTCTTATGTGTCCTGCACACAATCCTGTAATATCTACATGTAAATAAGACTAGACAACTTCTGACTTCTTAAACAACACCTTACACACATTCAAGGGTTTAAATTATACGTCTATAAAATATTCAATATATAAGAATGATAAATAAAACGTTTCGGTATAAATAATATTACTTACAGTACATTACACAACCAGTGTCAATTGAACAATATTCAAAATAAATATGATAAACTTCAACTTAATATATCATCGCAGTTATTGGTAAAGTAGTTTTATAGACTAGTATAAAATGTTTATTTTTTTATATTTAAACAGCTTTATTAGTAATTCAACGAGAATGAAATATTCAATTTATTTTTGGAATATATTCCCTGTTAAATTCTAAAGACTTGTGTTAGAAGATGTAATAGAACTTTTATGGTTTTTAGTTTTGTTAGGTGTTAATTTTTTAGTATTATGTAGCTGAAATATATTTATAATTAACATTAACTTACTTAAAATTCTTACTTACCTAGCTTACTTAATTAACTTATGTATAATATAATTACCTAATACTTTAATTATTCATTTTTTTACAAATATTTAAATAACACATATTTAATCATCTTTTATTAGGCGCAACTTTAAGTTGTCATTAAGATGAATTAATAAGAACAAACACGACATAGCTGCTTTAAACCGTTGAGGAGTTCCCTCCATTGACTTCCTCGTTAATTATCACATCAACTACAGGTCTCCGTCGTGTTGTAGTGTCATTAGAACTACATATGTGTGCTTATTTCGTTTTAATTGGTAATAAAATCGGTTCACAGGTGTAAAGTCATTTAGGAAACAATCATTCGTCCCCTATTTTTCTACCCTTAGGTTTGAAAGTTTTATTTAAAATTTAAATGAGACCAACTTCGAAGTATGCCTTTTCCAATAAGAATTAATTTCAATAAAGGAATATTTGATTGTCTATTACATGAAATGTATTTCAATAAACCACCATCATTGGCTTCCGTTCCTTCTTCATTTTCAGATGTGACCCAGATTCATTACTCTGCTCTCAAGTGCATAATTTAACTTTGTAAATGTCAAATACGACGAAGCTAAAATAGTTTTCTATTTATATAATATAATCAGTTCTAAATAAATAAAATCCGACTCCTACATGGTTGAATATGCCGTAAATAACACAAAATTTGAAAAGAAAAATGTTGCATGATTTGTAATATCAATTGAATAATCACTCATGCGTTTGATACCTACCTACCTTACTTCACACTTTACTAACTACACCCACGGAAAGCATTCTCGTAGTCTCGATCCATATCTGGGACCACACAGATCACATAAAAGAAAAACATGAATAATTAATATTAACATAAACAAAGTTAAAAATCGTTAAAGATAAACTCAACACAGCACTTCCAAAGGTGACGAAGACACCTTTAGATAGCTTCCATTTAAGATAAGTTTAGTATGTAAAAATAAATTAATTTAAGTGTCTGATATAGCAGATGATGAATGATCCCAGCTTCAAAATAAACCTAAAAAGCCATGAGAGAGAGACAGTAGCACAGATATCATTGAGCTCCCGGTCATTGAACCCGAGTCAAGTTCAAGAGTAGAAGGGCCGCACGTTCCCTGGTATTTTTAGTGCACTAAATATACTAAACCCGTTCATTTCAAGTAATGTTTCCTGCTCTTGATTGGCGAGAGTGCACTAAACGTTTGCGCAAATATATGAAAAAGGACGTTGTAGGATCAAAGAAGAAACGGAATCGTAAATTAGGATTATTAGTTTATAAGCTTTGCAGTGTAGTATAAAAGTCAAATAATTTAAACTTGGAACGCGGACGTGTATCATCTATGCAATGTGGGGAAGCCTAAAGCACAGTATAATGTATATGTAGACTGTGCCTAAAGTGAATAAGAAGCAATATGCATTAACTAATTATATTATTTACAGTACTGTAATTCATGTTTGTTTTTAACATAAAATATAGTACCTAGGTGTACCTGTAGCAAGAAAAGAAACAGATACAACATAGTTAAAAGCTTACCAAAAACTATGAAGCCCGATGGAGGCCCGACCTTGAAGTAACCTTTATATAAAAAAGTGGAACATTATATATTTATAGCATAATTATATTTTAAATATGTAAACAAATATACTCTTTAAATTTGGCAAATATATTGTGACACAAAATGCAATCAAATCAAGAAGCGTCTTTAAAGTATGCCTAACCAAAAAATGCCTTACTGAGGATGTTAAATATCGACCTGCAGTTTCAACCAATTTTAGATGGACTACTTACTCACTTTAACTACTGTTTGATAAACATATAACCTATTATTAAAGTAACATTATTAAAGTTTAGGGCAAATTGATATATAGTTACAAATATTTTACTACTAACCTACCAAAAAAAACATGGTAGTACTTGGGAATATACATCTGTGAATACCGTTCTTCTAACTGATCAGATTTATAGATTAACTACCACTACGTAAATTTAAAGTTAGAATTCAATCAAGTTTTATAGCCTATCAAATAACAGAAATGTAAAACCAAAGAGAAGCAATTAACAAATCGTTCTTTTAGAACTGATGTCAGCCAGTTACAGATCCAATAAATAATCAAATATTACACCCACGTCTAATCTAGACGAAACACGAAAACGAAGACAGAGGACCATTGAGAATTTAGTTATAGCCACTATAAGGGAGATTGAATTTAGAACCATAGGGCTAATAGAAAAGATAACAATGAAAGAACGTTTTGGCGGGCTTTGAAGGCCCGAGGAAGACCACCTAGTAGTGTGAGTAGGGAATAGCTTGAATTCTAAATGAAAATAGACCATTATGTGCAATTTATGAAGACAACTTTTATGAGAAATTGAGTCACAATCCCGACGAAATGAAAGAAATACTAAAATCAGTTTGCTTTACTTTATCTACTACTATTTTGTGAACACTTATTTGGTTTAGAGTCCGTCCTCCTTATCGTCTACCCTCCATGGTGCAATATTCATCTATACTTATAATAAATCTGTAGCGGGATGAATTCTGTACATTGAATATATTTAAAAAAAATCGACTATTAAGATATCGATACTGAAAAAAATAGCTGGTTCTTGACTATGCCAACGAGCTATTTTGCCTCTCGCAGCCATTAAATTCATAAATATATTTCAGGGCATTAATAATAATAACAACTTCACACACCTTATACACGGCCGTCTGATCCTAAACTAGGCAGAGCCTGTACTATGGTAACCAGACTGCTGATAAACATACTTATATATTTCAAAATACATACATATTATAAATAAATTACACCCAGACTGAGAATAATTCGTCCTGGGTGGAAATCAAACCCACGACCTCTGGCTCAGTAGTCAGGGTCACTAACAACTAGACCATCAGACCAGTCCAGTAAATATACATATATTTATAAATAGAGTTATAGAAAAAGAAGATCCAAACTTTTGAACTTTTGCGTTCCATGATAATATAATTATGTTGACGGGAATTCACGCAATCACGTATTTAAAAGTATTATATAGGCCTGTGATCACGGCCACGACCACGGCAAAGCAAAGGTATGTCGTATTGCATATGACATACCTATATATATATATATATATTATATATATGCATTTTAATATATATGCATATTTTAAATACGTGATCGCGTTGATTCCCGTCAACATGATTATATTAGAATAGAAAATAATTTTTATTTAAAGCATCTATGACTCAGTTGTTAGTTTAATGAAGTTTGTTAGTATTACAGTATTTTACTATACTAAATGCATGGCAGACACTATCGCCAAAAAATTACATCTAAGCTGAAATATTGTCATGTAACCGGTGAAATTTTTTTTACACTTTCAGACCATTTATTTTCCGTTCGGTTACAGTAGTGTGAAATCTTATGTTACACCGTGACTAAACAAAGCTCAGAAGCAAACATTTATCTGTTAGGTATACCGAGGGGGCCCATAGTTTCTAGGAAGCAGCACTGACTGACTGACTACAGCAATAGTCTCCCAATTGGTCGGACGAATCGAGATGTTAGGTCGTCACAGTTGTTTTATGACGATTTTCTGCAAAGAAAACAACTCTCGCGCAAGGAGGAGGTGACGGTGTGGATTTGGTAGAAAAACTTCCAGGGGAACCTTTACTTACACTCGCGCTCTCATGCGTACGCTAAGAGTGGCCGTGGGTGTATGAGACGAGTTTTATGTTCTTCACCCGAAGCAGAGTCTCCCGTGAAGAGGGTGTCTGGACATCGCCCAGTTGCCGTCCGCTAGCCAGCGCTGGGTAGATCATTGGAGGCAAAACGTCGCCGTACCGACGGTCAACTCATAAACGGTGTTGTGAGGCACACCGTGTGGTTTTAGTTGGTTTAAGCCTGATGAGGGGGCTCACCAATAGCCCGGTGAGGTGAGCTTCCACACGAAAAACAAATGTGTAATGTTACCACGGCCAAATATGTCGTTAATTCACGTGTAAGCAACCATAACAACCTTTTTTGTACGCTCCAGGTTGTTTCACCGCCAAAACAATATCAGAAATACTGCCTGGAGAAAAAGGTACTATGCAATAAGCGACAAATTGCTGTTTTCCGAAAAAAAACGCGAACGAAGTCGCGGGCACAGCTAGTCTTATATATATATGATAATTTGATATATTTTATAACCAAATTGCTAAAATCACATCAAGTTATGTATTGGAAACAGTCTATGTCCATTTATATTATAAAAATTAGTGCGTGTGTGGCCTTTAATTCACTGCTAACAGAACTCAAAATTATACAAAAATCCTAAATCATTAATGTTACGTTTTTTTAGATAAGTTGGTACTTAATTAAAATCTATAATAACACTTTATTGTTATTTACTTTTATCCTAGTTTATCACGCGATTTAAGTTAATGTTAAATGAATATCAGAACTAAATCAAGATCGAATTATGTTACGGTACTTAAGTTAAATGTATTAACAATATGAAGCCCGAGTTCATCTCAGTATGTGGTCATATAAACACATATCAGTTTAAGGGACCCTGAAATCATTTTTAAGTTGCAATAATGCGATTTCTATTAAACCTTAATTCAACATTCTAACATACCAGCGACACACGGTTTAAATTTAAACAACAATAGTTTTTAAAGCCGTAATCCTTTTACATATGACTATCTTCTCAAGAATACTGTGTTGGTATGGGTAACATCAGTTAAACCTAAAGTATGCGTGGGATTACGTACAGAATGTTACAGTATTGTCGATACGAAGCCCTTTTGAGTAAAACTGTATATTATAAATATTCATTGACTTCATGTAAACTTAATAAAAAAAGATTTTGTTGTATGTCTTGAAAAAGATTACCTTTGTTTTGCTCTGTTACCGGCTTCATACCAACATTGATAAGAGGATAGATGCGTTTAATTTAAAAAAGAAAATAACAGAGCTTAGGAAATAATCTGTATACGAGAGTTGAGGAATAAGGAAATAGAAGAACAAAATAAAATGTAGCTGTCTTTACTAGCCATTTCCACACTCTCCTAGACATTTTAAATATATGAGCTTCTACCTACAAAGACTTAACCAAACAACTAGTTTAGACATACTAGCTTATTAAACATCTCTAAATAACCATTAAATCGCATAACAAAACATCAAAACCTAATTCTTTAAAAGTTCAAATAAAATCGCCATTTAAAACTCTAACACATAACGGGGAGCAATCCACCCTTAGCCGCTACATTCCTATTGTTGGCTAGCACATTGTCAGGAACCACCTGGCTCATTACCGGCTTGGATCCCCGCCAGTATGAACGGACCCCAAGCTTAATATTGATATGACACCCAACGCCTTCGATACAGTTAGAATACATAAGATATTCATTCTATAAAATTTCAGACCAAGCGCAACTAACGATAAATTAAACACATCTTTCTTTTATAACCAAAATGCATCGATTGTAACTCCATGAATACTTGTGATCTTTATCTGGAGACAATCCAAATTGGATTAAACATATGATAGCAGTAATTATTATCAAAATAAATAACTACACTACTTGCAAACTACAGCGGTAGACATAAAAACTGGTACAGTCGTACGACTTATCGCACGCGTACACAATAGGCACTAAGCTCAGAGAGGCCCTTATAAAATGGTCGCGAAACACGTTTCACTTGCTTTGCCTCACGTCACTGGCCCATTTCTTACGATCCATTGACTCCAACCCATTCATCGGTGCCTTTTCAAATGAGAAGGGGTTTTAAATGCTTCTCACTGCAAATGAGAACGTATATGAAGATTTATAGCACGATAAGTTATTATGTGTGAATAAACGCAAAATACACCCACTGACAACAATCATTCTGTAATAAACAAGTCTGTTATGAAAGAGAAATCAACGCTAAGAAAAGCCAGGAACTTTTAATTGCCCGTTCCGTATAGCATACTAATTGTTACAAATAAGTTCATTTGCATAAAAACAAGATTTATTTCAAGAAACTTCTATCATGTGTTAATAATCAAAGTAATTAAAAACAAATTAAACGCCCGATTCTGGTTGCAACTTAATAGACGCTGTAAAACAACTAACATAAGAAAACACTTCGTTAATTGTCGCCCTTAACCGATGATACCATAAAAAATATAATAAGGGGCCCTTGTATAAATGTTTTTAATTATGTTTGTTTAAAAAGAATACAGCATAGACTAGGACTAGGGCTGATTGAACGTCCCCTTCTGTCTGTGCTCATTCTATCCATGATTAGCTTCATTTTAATCCCGGTTTAAAAACTGCATGACAATGGGACTCACTCGTGTACTTTATAAAAAGAGTCTACCGTTCAGGCAGTTTCCTTTACCCGTTGAGGATTCCGACAAATATTTTTATTACTATACCAATGTTTGCGTAGCCCTCGTCAGCAAGGGTTGGAATAAAACATCATTCAATCCGCCATCTTTCTTTGATTCCGTCTCTAACCAATTTTTCATGCGAATATGAATAGAACAGCTGGTATGATCGATAGCTAGTACTTTTCTTAAACTGTTGGATATGAATGAATAAAAAATAAGATTATTTTTGGAATTAGTGTGCAATTACTTATAGATGAAAAGAATGTTTATTTTGAAAGCTTTCTCGCTATACAAATTGAAAACATACTTGTAACATAAAATTCGAGAGCTTTCTGAATTTACAGAATCCTATAAATTTGCCCGTAGTTTTAAAATAAACTTAAAAACTGAACAACTTCTTGAACTGAACAATTTTCAAATAGATTCCACATACTACAAAGTCCATTGGTAAACATACGAGTGTTCTTTTATCGCCAATTCAAGTCGCGGACAATCTTCCTAACGCATTCTACAAAGTTGAGGAAGCACTTTAAACTCTCGCAAAGGAAACGCACATTGAAATAAATGTTGTGCATATTGTAATACGGGCACATTGGTATGTTTGCAATCATTTTTTGTATAGCGAAGTTTAAGTCGCAAACCCAAAAGCACTTAAATAAAACCTCAAAAACAAAAGAGGAAAATTTGATTGTACATCTAAAACCAGCGACCCCAAACAGCCCACTAAAAGAAATTAATCGGCGTGTCCGAAAAAATAAAAACAAAAGAAACGGTAAATCCCACACTGGGAAGACAATACATCGCGTCGTCATAAAGTTGTCCCTCTCCCGCCAGGCGGCGCCATGGCGGTCACCCCCTCTCGTCTCTCACCCGCCGCGTCGCCGTACGCACGTGCGTGCTACTTGTCTCTTCCATTCACAAGTCTACACAACCAAATCGAGACCCTATCACCGCAATGTAAATTCCATTTTTGTTTACACATATTACCTATCCACAGAAGACGCTGCTCAGTCTATTAGTCACCGTATCGCGTTACCATTAAACACATTTTTGTTGTCCTTTAGAAAGACATTCCTCTACAGTCTAAAACCAATTGTATTGCCGTATGTTTGAACTTTTCTCCTTTTTTGATTGCCTGTTATCATTGCCGCATGCACTTACGATTTTTATTAATATTGACATTTTAAATTATTTAATACGTTTATAGCAAGGATATTTTGTGACCGGGACTCTTATATCTAAAGTCGATTTATTTTGAGGGGGCACTGTAGATAAAATATCAGTTCATGGCCAAGATAAAGAATATCTATTCATTTATTTTCCATGTTTTTAAAGAAAAAGAAACAACAATTTCATGTGTTTCTAATAATATGGATGGCTTTAAAATAAACAAAAAAACGACAACGCCACTACTGAGACCATAATAAATTATGAGCTATAGAGTTAGATCATAAACAAGGCTCCGTCATAGGAGTATTATGCACCCCAACCGCATAACAGTTCCCCAATGTATTGGTTCCTGACGAATGACCCAATAAATACCCATAAGGTAGAACGTGACACGTACAAAATATTCAACGAACATAAAAGCATTATCCTGTTAAGTAATTTATTTCTTCTTCAGGTTGTAAGTGAACGGCTATTTTATGGTACCACTTAAACGTTCTATAATCCTCCCAGTTAAAGCATAAAGGAGGGTGTCGGAACCCATAACGCAACACCATAAACGGCAAAGAATTGAACTAAAGACTTAGTCACCTGTTCCGGCCTTAACCCATAAATCTTTACTTTTTAAAAGGGGACCCACATTTTGCCGCATCTGAGGATTTTACCAAACTTACATTATCCAGATTCAATATTGTAAATATATTAACTTATTTTATTTACTTTTCCTTTCTACGGCAGGCCTTTGAAGTAAAGTATAGCGTTTTAATATTTAATTAAGAATTCATTATCTCCATTATTCAATTTCTTTTGGTATTTCTGTAAAGGAAGCCATCGTATTACGAAATTTAATTTCCTCGTCGTTTTCGATCGGTATATTAAAAGCGAGAAAGCTTTCCTGACCCCAGTAAAGTTAATCTTGATACTGAGTCATCGACTGTGAGTCAGAAAGATTTCATCCTGCTGCCTCCCGCATGCTTCACTCTGCCCACTCCTAAGGAACCGGTCTAGATGAGTTTTACTGGCAACTGTCTTTTATACGCACTTTATTTTATTATATTAGGTCTCTAAACCTCGTTTTATTATTCACCACTTACATTCCAAAATGTTACGGTAAATTATGACTCTTATTACAAGGCATTAAGTAGCATAGTACATTATAAAACATCCCCGTTAGTGTCCTTTTGCACATTTCTCAGCTACATTCTGAGGTGATAGTGAAATTTGACACGTACCCATACAAAATTAATTGTGATATATATTTTAAGCTCTATCCTACTAATATTATAAACGTGAAAGTTTGTGAGCATGTATGGATGTTTGTTGCTCTTTCACGCAAAAACTACCGAACCGATTGCGATCGTGAAACTTGGTATGTAGATAGCTGGACACTGTCGTGATCGGCTGGATTAACTGATAGGCTACTTTTTATCCCGATATTCTCACGGCATCGGGACTTACGCGGGTGAAACCGCGGGGCGCAGCACTAAATGTTATCATTTAACTGCTCGTACTTCAATTGAAAAGTGTTATAAGAAACAGAAATTAGGAACATATTAACTGTGTAGGTACTTATCTATTGAATGATCAGTCTAATCAAACTATCTAAAACCACTTATGACAGTTACCTCTTTATAATTTAGGTACATCGCCATGACAACGCAAAACATAAAAAAAATATTCTTCTATTTGATATATAATTAAAACAGGATCCAACATTCAACTGGCATACTTGGCAAATAATTAATAACTATATCAGTTTCTAGCGGACGTGAGTGCAGTAACATTACCCATAAATTGGGTTAGATTGCAACCACTTATCTCTAAGGCATTTCAACGGTGTACACAGCACGCCGATTGCGTTGCCATCTTGTTTGTACTAGATCGAGGTACAAAATGTGTGTAACTAGATTTTACTAGATAGTGAGTAATTGCGGTTTTGTCATCAGTCACTTGAGTTTTTTAACTGTTTTATATCTAAAAACCTTTATGTGCACTTCTATTTGAACATAACAAGTAGACGTCCGGCAGCTTTAGAGCAATAAAGGTCGAATTACTTTGTATCATACCATTATTGAAATACGTACTTGAACATAAAAATGATCCCATAAAGTATCATTTTACTAAAATGATCTCAAATTTGACATTAATAACGAACGAAATATAATACAACAGAACATAAAAACCAAATAACGGGGCGTCACTTCATGTACCCAAAGGGTATTGACTGAAGATCGTATATTAAACCACACACGCGGTCAGCTTGACCCTTCTAATTTCGATTGGGAGATCATATTACCGGAGAGGTGTTGACACGCTCACTGTAAGTGTCCCTACATCAAACACGGTAACTATAGGATTCTAATTAACTCGCCTCGTCAACAATCTCAGAGTTGTTTACTCTATTACATCCCATTGATATCTCATATTGCACACCAACTTGAATCGATACACTTTGTGACAATGGCACTTTATTAAATTAACACTTCATTGCATCGAAATCGATGCGGTTAAAACAATAGACGGATATGCGTCAGGAAAAGTCGCGTGGCCGTCACATTGGCGTCTCACATATTTTTTAATTCAAGGTTTATCATTAATTGATCCCATATAAAGATAGACCGGCATTTCTAAATGGAAATACATTACGTTGCATACAATACAACAGACAAAGTTCCATCCGCTACGTTAAACATCGCCTGGATCGGTAATCCGAGCGTAACATTGCAAAACGCAGAACAAACTGCTTCGCTTTGTGTTGCACTAATGAGAGCCACGTGGCTGTCCCCCGCAATGCAGACTGCACAATAAAACAATGACGGTACAGTTGTGCATTCTGGCTTTATTCCTGCAGGACTAACTGTCGCGTGACTGCGACTCGTTATGGGTGTACCGCAAGGAGCACTTCTACTATTTCTGTTTATTCTATTTAGATTGCGAATGCCGCCGAATGTTACCGACATTGTTCATGATATGACTTTTGTGTAAAATTTAAGTTTTTGAATTTCCAGCATTCGGTTGGTGTTTTCAAACAATATTATAATCTGTAATAATAATTTATGAAAGCATTGAGCTTTAAAAGCTCACCTCTTAGTTCTAGTAAGTATCCAATAACTCAAGATGCTCCTTCAAATAGCTTTAATTGCCTTATCAGCATCTGAGATAAAGTATTACACGTAGGTATTGGTAACTTAACTCAGTTCTCTACATACTATTTCTAATGCACTTACTTTTGATCAAAGTTTTGTTGGAGTCGGTTAATAAAACATTAGATAAATATCGAAACATAGATAACGCTTATTCTTTTCATATTTACGTAGAAATGTACCGGCACCTACAATTTTACATTCCCGTTAACTCCAATTACATAAATGAGCTTTCCAGTTGTAACTCACAAACTTATTTTTGATACCATTTTCGACTCAAAGAACCAGTGTTCCGTCGGTTTCCATTGATCTTTATTCATTTAGTAATAACATTCTCGTGGTAGACACTCGTGACACTTTTGACACAAACACGAGAACTTTTGAATGAAATGTTTGTTCGCGCGCTGTCGTCAAACAAAACAACATAAACATTGAATACTGGATGTCGTCGCGGAACTGAAGTTTGTGGGGTCCCTGTCGTGATCGGATTCGAGGGCTATTAAGTCTATTGTTGTACGAGTTCACTAACACCGACATGTTTCTATGCCGATTGTCGGTGGACTCACCTAATTGTGCGAAGACCTTGGGCCTGACGTTCTCCTGCCAGGCGGCGGCGGCGGCGGCGACGAGTGCCGCCAGCAGAAAACAGCGCAGCACGATCATGGCACTAGTCACAAGTCGACATCACTTGAAGAGCACTCGCGACGCGCGGCTCAACGCGACACAGGCAGGCGGGGCGTGCGGCGGCCGGCGGCAGACTGGCGGGCCGGGGGACTTCGGGGGCGCGCCTGCGCTGCCGGCGCCCCGCGGTCTCGCATGCGTGGGGCTGCGGAGTGCGGACCTCGCACGTGACGCAGCCCTCCTCGCCCCCAGCGCACCCTCGACGGCTATCGTCGACCCTGCGACGTCATAATCGCGTTAAAAAAGCGCCTGCATATCCTAATGAACGCCGACACTAAACCTGCAATTAAACTCTACAGGGTGCCGCCTCAGGCGCTACACTTTTGTTTTTGGCTGTATTAAAAATTCGTTAGGGTTATTCTGAGGGCGTGACAGTTCAGCGAATCGTAAGGTCGCAATTACAACTTTGGGGGCTAACAACGCAGCACATAGGGTCGAGTGCGTTGCAAATCTTAAACTCGTACTGCTCTCACTAATTGAGATCTTTAGGGACATTTTCTAATTATATAGTCAACTACCTGTATTTAAATCCATTATTCACCTTGTTAGACTTTCTGAGTTCATATATATTTAAAACAATACAAGTCCCTGTTGAAACAACAAGAATTACTAAACACAAAGTAAACAAAATTCTTTCATTTACAGTTGTAAAATCATAAATTTTAATTTCACACACCATAAAGTTAGTCGATCGGTACTAACGTGAATAATATATAAAAGTAAACCAATGCTATCAAAAGAATTAGTTCCACGAGGGTCTAATATCCGCATCATATGAGAGCTGGTGCAACTTTATCAAAACAAAAACTGTCTGTGCAATAGTAGGGCTTCCATTTGCATTCATTATTTTTAATTGGACAAAGTTGTTCCCCACTAATTTAATATGAACAGTTTAGAACTCTGTCAAAGTAATACAACTCCGATGTTATCCCAGCGATGCATTGTGCAGACCCCGTGTGAAAATCAATAAAATAAACATTTATTGTTCCGACTCCTGCGCTGGGTACAGTGTACACTGAACGGCTACGGTGTTGGATTTAGAACTATTATTTCTTACAATTTCTGAAATCTTTATAAAGCAAAGAGAAATCATAAATAACTTTATCTATGTTAGAAATATGTTACCTCTAATATTATATCGTGGAAGGCACAGGTTTTAAATTTCAACTTTATATCCTACTTGGAGCTTTCAAATGCACATATATATGTAATACGGTGCACCAACACTGTTTACACAGTCTAATAAGAATTAAGTAGCAAATGCTCATTACAAAGCGGCACTCGGGCGCCACATAGCCATAGAAATTTAATAAAATTACTAAAAGGTACTTCTCTTCCTAATTACAACCTGAAAATAACATTGAAGTAAAACTTTTAGAAATAAGAAATAAAATCAGTAAAAAAACAGCAAAAATAACAGTTTAGAAAAACTGAAAAAAACACTCTTTAATGGCGAACCGTATTAAAGGGTAAAAAAGAGTACTCCTGGCTTCATCACCAGACCATCATTACCAAACCCAATGAGTTGGACTCGACAAAACGAACCATATGAGCCCAAACTCGAAGTATTTACCAGTAGCCACTGAAGAGTTCCACCATCCAACTCCTGGTTCCATCATGAGATCAGCTCCAAGATGCCAAATTATAGTATTGTCATTCGAATTACATATATATTCAAGTTTAATTTCGATACGACAATTAGAAATAGTTTAAAATTGACTTTTTGTATGGTATAGGGGGCAAACGAGCAGACGGGTCACCTGATGGTAAATGACTACCGCCGCCCATGGACACCTACAACTCAAGAGTCACAAGTGCGTTGCCGGCCTTTAAGGTGGGAGTAGGGGAAGGATGGAAGATGGGGAGAGGGTGGGAGGGAAGGGTTAGGGCCTCCGGTAACCTCACTCCTTCGGCGAAAAGCAATGCAAGCATTGCTTCGCTGCCGGTTTTCTGTGAGGCCGTGGTATCGCTCCGGTCGAGCCGGCCCATACATGCCGAAGCATGGCTCTCCCGTTTGTTCACATAGTTACAAGACTTACAAGATCTCACTGAGTATTTGATTCTGCTAAGAAGAAGTGTTTTAAAGTGCCATACAGACAAGCAGCTTGTTATAAAGCTTTTTAGCTGTTTTCGAACAAAAGCTTATTTCAGGAGAACGTAGGGCAGATTAGGTTTATAGGCGATCAGGACCGCTACATGTTGTAGCTACTGTGTCATACACCGCACGAACTCGACGAACTTTAGTGTTATCGTTTCGAATGAGTTTTATTGTTTTGAATAACATTTTATTGAACAAATTACATCTAAATTCCATCCTCTGGGCTTGTAGTTTATGTAAATATATTGCTGTCAGCGTCTGTATGTTTAATTATAAAATTGGTATACTCGTACAATAGAGAATATTAGGAAAAAAAACCGGTCAAGTGCAAGTTTGACTCTACTCTGACCGAGGGTCCCGTACAAACTTGTATGTCTGTCCATCTCGAAAATCGATTCAAGAAGATCATTAACCGAAGATTATTATCAAACCTAACTAAAACTAAAATAAATAATCTAGATTCGATGTATGAGACACTAAATTTTTCACAAAAAAATACATTTGTAATTGCAAAAAATATTTTTTATGTGATGTAACAACAAATGAACTTGATGAATGATGCACTTTCAGATTTTTTCCTTTACTTGTGCTGTGATATTTTGCCTTTTACCAATTTTCTAGGTTAATGGGAATTACACTATAAGTTTTGATTTACCCAAGTGTTAAAATTGGTTTAAATATAAGGCTTAAAAGAGAGAACAGGATGTCCAGCAAACAATATCCGTTGATTAATTACCTAATATTAAATGTAATTATTTCAACAAGTCAAACACCATTATATATTCAAAGATTCTTATATATATTGCCCGGCAAATGCCATGGCTCCAGACGGGTCTTCAATTGCAACTGCCTCCTTTTGATTTTTTCCGACTAATCCAGTTCCAAATTACTAGATTCTTAGCCTGAAGCAAAGTTTGCTTTAGCGTGCAGGACAGCATAAAAAGCTGCTGCCTCTAGCGGTGAACTATAAACAGATAAGACAAAGCTTCCCTTATTAATTTTGTAATGATATCTAACCAAACAACAAAAGAAAGAGTGCCTTTAATAGTTACATGCAAAATTCCATAGGGTATCTATTTGAAACAAAAACAAAATTTATAGAACATAATCACTACCGAAGTCTAAAAATCCAAAGATATTTTTTGAAACAGGTGCAATAAAAGCATTCTACGAACGGAATCATTTGATATTCAAGTTCTACATTAACGCAAAAAGTCGAGAAATCAAAAAGGAATCACTTAAGCAAGGAATCCACCGCCATCTGTTCTTTTTCCACTTAAACTTTGCCGGAGTTGTATGAATTGTAGAAAGATTACGGACAAATACCCAAATGCCACTCAGTTATAAGAAATCGTTAAGTCAGGTGCGTTTACTGCATAAATTTAATATTACATACTAAGTTTATGGTTTACTGTCACTTTTAGGTGAATTGTAGAGGAATGGCATTTAGCGACGTCTTATTATTGAGTGGCGTTCGTTAGGGCACGCTTTTGTTAAGCCATGATACCGTTGCGAAGAGCTTTCAATGCGTACATAGTTTTGAATACCTTGTGAGCCGTCTGAGCGGCAGACCTTTAATAGCACAAGTCAGTTTTTATCGTTTTTATGACTGTCCATTGGAAAAAAAACGGTCAAAACATTATTCATTGCAAAAGAATTGTGTGAACATACATGTTCTTGTATTTATAATAATACTAGCAACCCGCTCCGGCTTTGCACGGATACACCAAAACCTTCCTCATAAATCACCCTGTCTATTACTGAAAACCGCATGAAAATCCATTCAGTAGTTTTTCAGTTTATCGCGACCAGACAGACAGACAGACGCGGCGGGGGACTTTCTTTTTATGATATGTAGTGATACATACTGTGATTCAATATTCGATACCGTAACCGCATACTACAGTTACCCTGAAGCAGTACTTTCAACGATCCACGTTACAGTTCTATTATTTTCTATTATAAGTAACTTTTATGAACTATCCTCATTTCAACGGTTATAACGGTTATATTACAGGACTTCGTTAATTATATTTATGTAACCAATTAAATAGATGATACGTATTAAGTCACAATATACAACACAAAAAAGCAACATCCAAATAAGATCGTCACGTCTATGCAATTTCGTTTGTCCTTTGGCTAACTGTCGCAATGCCACCCTCGGCAATTAACCGCGAAGATTTGCCGGACCCAAATCTTAGGCCGAGGGTCCTCCCCCATTCATCCTAACAATTCCTGAACTTGCACATAATTCATTTTTTATTGATGCCAAAGCAATTAACTTATGAAGTGTTTTTTTTTACAATCAAAAGATATCGTACAACATCACTTTAATTAAGAATTTAATAGGTTGGTTGATGTATTATATTCTTAATTACTTTTTTAGGAAGCATTTAAGAAGGTTTTACATATATTTTACGATACTGCGGCAGTATACTGTCAGTCTCTAACGGAACGAATTTCTCCCCAGCACGAACACTGAACAGTACTCTCAGTGTATATCGGGACATACCCATACACACATCTATAAGTCATCATGACAATTTATGTCAACTGAGCGTAACGGTCATGCGAGTTCAGTGCTTTTTCCCCATACCAAAAGTGCCCAACGTGCGTAACGAGGTTTTGACTTCAAAAATACATGTATTTGGAACCTACCCATACTCCTACTCCTTTAGGAAAGGTTGAAAGTAAGATCTTTAATCCAAATGACTTCCTAACTGTTGGTTTCTAAATAATGTAAGCTCAATACAGTATTACAATACTTTTTTATCTAACATCTAGTCTCGACTTCACTGTTGCGTATGTATACGTAACGACATTAAAATTGAGTTAATTCAGTGTAAGTAGTACCCAATAATGTAGCCACAACCCTCAACTACCGTGTATTATTGCTCACACTTTCACTCGAGTCACTGCTCGAACCAAAACAAAAACAAAACGTTCTGTCAGACTACATTTATTTAATTAGTTCGATCTATCGTTTACGTCTTTGGGATAGGCCTTTTTTCCTTTTCGTATTTGTTTTTATTTGTGTACTGTTGCAGACCATTAAGTAATCCCATTTAAAATATCGAAAAGTTATCTATGTTTTAGTTCCTACTTAATGCAAAAAATGTTTTAGTTACAGTGATATGATAAGCAAGATCTTACCAAGATTTCTCTCAAAGGTAACCTGTGTCGTGGTGATCGTTGATTACACCACTCATAATTACGCCCTTGATTATATTATTGGGACTGCATTACTTACCACTAGAAAGGCGTAGTAGCTCTTTCAAACCAAAATTTATCGTCCAATTTGAGAATTTAAATTTCCTGTATGAATTGCATAAAGAACAGAAAATGAAGTTAAACATTGAGGGCTAGAGCAAAAGTTTATTGCGCCACAGATTTAAGTTTTAGTTTCATTTGATGTTAAATTTAACTTGTCTAGTCAAACTACTAAGTAAAAAGCCCGTGACAGTCCCCTTTCCATTACCTTGTCCCGTGAGATCTGGCACTTTGCCGCCAACCGAGGCCCCTGTCATTAGTCAGCCACGTACTTAATTTTATAAAAAAGTAACGTATTTATTTTAAACATAGAAGTAAGTCGGTTGAAAGCTGGAAATGAATGTTGGTCGCAAGCCACAATCACCGCAGTGACCCGGTTCTCTGAAACGACTCGCAACTGACTCGACGCGATAAACACCACACAGTTTGTTTCTACTTCGCTGTCCTATGTGGTAAGAACTAAGATTCTTTTATTCTAAATCTTTAGCATTTTTCTTTAGCATATTGAAACATGTAGTCTAACATGGCAACGTTATTAATAATAATTATAATAACCTGGCAACACTATATGGCAGTCGTAAAATTTTCACCCATTATCCAATATTTTTATTTTTCTGTATTTATGAATCAAATTATATTTTCAATAGTATTATTAAAGATGAATACCATAAATCAATATTCGTATGAAAAGGAAGTTTTAAATATGTAAAAAACCAAAAATATTTGAGTACGACATGAAGTTTATAACGTCATGTATACAATTGAAATCATCGATAAACGATGGAGCCATTGGATTAAAAGAAAAGGAAGAATATGACTGCTAATGTTAACAAGATCCAGAGCAAGGACAGCACACTTAACATCCCCGAACCCGTCGCTCAGCTCCGCCGCGCGGCCCCCGGAAACCGCATCAAGCATTCCGGCCGCTGTGGAGGCGTCGAGCTCAACATCGAGTGACGAGTTTTTCGTCACCAACACCTGTACGTCGGCACGGGAGAGGCCGGCCACCGACCTGCTTGGGACCCCAAGGCCCACCGGCTTCGAATAGGGCCCCCGCTACCGGTGGTAATGTGCGTAGCATGAAATGGACATCCTCAATAAACGAGAACGTCATGCAAGCATATTTTGTGGTTACAGAGGGAAGAACTAACCTCACTGCGTATCGTGATCGTATGCTGTCTCTGTTTCAGGAACTTGAACCAGCTGTTAACGTTACGGTACAAAGACTATCGGATCAAGTACGGGCCATTACACGATGTCATTTGTTGGATAACTCCGTGATTGATAGGCTACGCTTGGACTTGCAGAATAGCATTGTTACTTTTCCTCCTTCACAAACAATGTCACAATCAATTTCGAGAATATCGGACCATGAGTTATGACAACAGACCTCGTTTACCGCGTTTGCCAATGCATAAACGAAATAAAGCGCTAGTGTGTGCCCTTGATTCTATATTAGGTATTTATTTAGAAGAAAGTACAGATCTCAGTGATACACACTCAATTCTGTACTGTGCGGCTGTTGCAGCATGTCGAGTAGCTGGTGTTAAATTCCCAGAAAATGATACCGCTACTCGGTCAAAGCTTGCTGCTCCGGCGTGGCAGTGCAGGATTGAACGTCGTATCGTTGAGGCGAGGACACCCATTGGCAAGCTTATCTGTTTCAGATCGGGTAACACGTGTCCGAGAGTAATGCGTTTTGTGAATCGGGCTTTTTCGGGAACTGGTATCAGTTCCTGTAATTATGCAGCGCGAGTCACAGAGCGCATTGACTTTCTGAAACAGAAAGTTTATGCAAGGGCAAACCATATACGAAGGTACAAAAAACGAGTGGACCGATATACTCAGAATCGTTCCTTCCAAAGGGATGAGAGGTGGGTTTATAGAAGGTGGGAGCAGCCTGGTTTAGTGAGTGACACACATCTCCCAGATGCTGAAATTACGAATTCATTTTGGCGTGACATCTGGGCGATGCCTGTCACTCACACAGAGGGTGATTGGATGCGAGATGTCGAACGATCGTGTGAGTCGATTGATACCATGGAGTCAATAACAATATCGAACACTGATATAGCTTATGCAGTTCGTTCGCTGCCGAACTGGAAATCAGCGGGACCGGACGGACTGCATAACTTTTGGTTAAAGTGGCTCCGTAGCTCACACGTACGATTGGCATCTCAATTGCAATCATGCTTGGAATCAGGTTCGCTTCTGACTTTTATGACCACAGGCGTAACTCACCTGCTCTTTAAGTCTGGCAGTGCACAGATGCCAGAAACTACAGACCTATAACGTGTTTACCTACGCTTTATAAATTACTTACGTCTATTCTGAGAGTAAAGATAACATCTCATATAACTAACAATACTATTATGGCTTACTCTCAGAATGGATGTAAAAGTGGGGCCCGTGGCACTAAAGAGCTCCTTGTTATATTAATCAACAAGTTCGTCGTAACCGAAAGGATTTGACGACATGTTGGATAGATTACAGATACAGAGCGTGGCCAAACAATTAGATATTTTTCTCAACATTATGAACAATGTTATCGACTCTAATTTGCAAACTATATTGATTAAGCGTTCAAAAACTTTCATAAAACCATTGATGACTCAAGCATTGTTGAGATGTTCCCATGTGCGGGATAAACTTCACATGGAGACTAGAAATAATCCAGGAAATTATGTAAAATCAATTGTTTATACCAAGTATCGGAATTTCTACATCAGTTTATTGCGTAAAATAAAAAATGTCTACGAAACTAATATGTTGCAAAAACACAAAGACTATCCACGAAAGCTATGGCAAACGATCAATCAAATCACTCACAGAAAAAGCAGTACAAATTCAAAAGCATCTGAGCTCATTATCAGAGATCCGTGCCCACAAACTGCAGTTGATCGTTGCAACGAGTTTTTTGCTTCGGTCGGAAGACAATATGCTGGTAATATTTTACTGCGTCTTGGTACAACCCAGACTGCCTTGGCCAGTAAGATCGATACGAACTCTGGGTCACCCCTTCACTCTTTCTTTTTCGAACCTACCAATAACAAAGAAATAGAAAACATTATCATGACTCTTAAGCTGGATAGCGCGCCAGGACTCGATGGTATCGATAATTTATTAATTAAAGGGGTTAAAGATCAAATTGTAGAACCGCTTAAGGTAATAATAAACCAAAGCCTCTGCAGAAAACTGCGGTTATAGTTCCAATCCATAAAGGGGGTGAAACTAATCTACCAAATAATTATCGGCCGATATCTCTACTTCCAATATTTGCAAAGATTATGGAAAGAGTGGTAAATAAACGTCTAGTGAAGTACCTAGAAGTAAATAAATTGTTGACAACCTCTCAATATGGTTTCCGAAAAGGAAAATCAACCGAAGACGCAGTAAAAGTACTAACTGAGGAAATCGTTACTCACCTTGACAGAGGTCGTGCTTGCATTGGAGTCTTTCTTGATATAGCTAAGGCCTTCAATACCGAGGCCATTCCAATCTTGTTGAAGAAACTTGAAAGCATTGGAATACGAGGCATTGCACTAGACTGGTTACGAAGCTATTTAACCGAGAGAAAACAACGAGTCAAGGCGAATTCCTGGATGAGTTGTCCGATAGTGATAGATTTCGGAATACCACAGGGAAGTGTGCTTAGGCTGACGCTGTTTTTATTGTATTTAAATGATTTGGCTTCACTACCATTAAACAATGCAAAAAATTGTGTGTCACGCAGACGACACTACACTAATTTTTCATGGTTCTACATGGAATGAGTGTTTGCTGAAAGCAGAACAAGGAATGGCTTTGGTAGTTAATTGGCTTAATAATAATCTCTTGTCTCTGAATACCGAAAAAAACAAAATTCCTTTGTTTCCATAAAACTGGTGCCTCATCTCCAGTATCCATTCCTAACCTTAAAATACATAGTTGCAATTCACAGCAAACTCAACACCAAGACTGTGACTGCAGTAAAATTCTAAGAACGAAATCTATAAAATATCTCGGTGTAGTAATTGACGAGAAACTCACTTTCAATGAACACATAGCTGCCCTCACGGCGAGATGCAGAAAACTCATTTATGTAATGAGGGAACACACACACACACACACACACACACACACACACACACACACACATACACACACATACACACACATACATACATACACACACACACACAATAGTAGTTGAGTCCTATGCATAAGACAATCGTATTGTTTGATAGCCACGACACAGGCTCTGCCTAGTGTGGCTGTCACAGTTATTGTAACATCTTTTGTGATATATTTGGTAAATAAATTGTTACTATTATTATTATTCTCTTTATTCATTTATATATACATATAAATTACATTTTTAAATACATTCAGATTATATCAAAAATACATTTAAAAATAAAAAAATAGTGCCCCACCGGTATCGGGTACAGGGACCAAGCTACCGGTGGTTAGGGTTCCAGGGACAGAAACCTCCTCACAATACGTGCCGTATCAGGAAGGACCACCTTCTGCATCAGGCCCTTAGTCCAGCTGCCTAACGAGAGCCTCTGAAGGTGTTGGTCGAGGCTCTTTGCAATCAACCCATGGGCTGATATGACTATCGGTACAATGATTGCTGAATTCACATCCCACATGTCGACCACCTCGTGGGCCAAATCCAAATATTTCATTTGTTTTTCTTTTTCAGCCCTTAAGAGGTTGTCGTCGTGGGGAATGGTAATATCAATAATCATTGCTTGGCGCTCTAATCGGTCTATTACCACTATATCAGGCTTATTGGCAATAATAGTCCTGTCAGTGATAATAGACCGATCCCAGTACAATGTTACATGACCATTTTCAAGAACTGGGTCGGGCACATACCTGTAGTACGGTAATTTCGCAGTCACAAGGTTATATTTAAGAGCAAGTTGCTGATGGACTATCCTGGCCACTTGGTTATGTCTATGCAAGTACTCACCGTTGGCAAGACGAGAACAACCGGAAATTATATGCCTGAGGCTTTCTCCGGGACGATGACATGCCCGACAAATGTCAACTGTACCGTCCTTCAGGATATGTCTCCGATAGTTGTTCGTCATAACAACTTCATCAGTAATTGCAAAGATAAAACCTTCAGTTTCTCCAAAGAGATCACCGAAACGTAGCCAGGACACAGATGATAATAGATCTACTTTGGGCCCATTGAAGGCCCGATAAAAACGTCCATGCAGCTCTTTGCTCTTCCATATCTCCCTGCGATCTGTAATATTGAGTACTGCAGGTTTGCGCCAGTTCTCTCTACCTAGAGCAAGCGGAGTGAGTCCGTTGTCCACTACCACAACATCCCGATGCATCTCCACGTCAACAGAGAGGAAGTAATCTCTAAGATTGCATACCTCGCGGTTATGTAGTGTCCTGGCATTTAAAAAACCACGACCCCCACATTTCCGCGGGATATACAGTCTCATAACCGATGAACGTGGATGGTGCATTCGGTAAGCGGTTAGCAATGTACGGACTCTTCTATCCAGGGCATCAAGTTCCGTCTGAGTCCATCTAAGTATGCCAAAGGAGTAGGTTAGGACTGGTATGACCCAATCGTTATAGGCCCGCACCTTATTACCACCCGACAAAAGACTTTTCAATACTTTTTTCAGGCGGCCAAAGAAGCGTTCCTGTAACGATTGCTTCATAGTCAATTCATTTAAACCTAACGCCTGTGACATTCCTAGATACTTGTAAGTTTCATTCGCGGAAAGGCATCTAAGGTGTGCAAAATCTGAGAGTTCCATACCTTCAGATTCCACAATCTTACCTCTTTTTACATGCATGACTGCACATTTATCCACACCAAATTCCATCCTGATAGATTTACTAAAGTTTTCTGTTACCTCTAGTAATTTTATCAGTTGGAAATTGTTGCAGGCAAAAAGTTTCAAATCATCCATGAAAAGGAGGTGGGATATAACCTGACCTCCTCTCCGCAAACGATAGCCTAGTCCTGAACCCTCCAACATAGTGCTGAGAGGATTTAAAGCTAGGCAGAACCACAAGGGACTCAAACTGTCACCCTGAAATATACCCCGCCTGATCTTTATATACTCGCCGTCACCCTGAGATTGTCGACATCCTGGATAGCAAAGAATCGCTCACTAAATCAGGCTGCTCCCATCTTCTATAAACCCACCTCTCATCCCTTTGGAATGTGCGATTCTGAGTATATCGGTCCACCCTTTTTTTGTACCTTCGTATGCGATTTGCCCATGCATAAAACTTCTGTTTCTGTGACTCGTGCTGTATAATCACAGGAACTGATACCAGTTCCCGAGAAAGCCCGATTCACAAAACGCATTACTCTCGGGCGTGTGTTACCCGATCTAAAACAGTTAAGCTTGCCAATGAGTACCCTCGACTCAGCGATACGACGCTCAATCCTGCATTGCCACGCCGGAACAACAAGCTTTGACCGAGTAGCGGTCTCATTGCCTGGGAATTTAACACCAGCCACTCGACATGCTGGAACAGCAGCACAATACAAAATTGAGTGTGTATCGCTGAGATCTATGCTTTCTTCAAAATAAATAGGTAACATCGAATCAATTGTACACACTAGCGCTTTGTTTCGTTTATGCATTGGCAAACGCGGTAAACGTGGTCTACTTTCAAAACTCATCGACCGATATTCCAGAATAACGCCTTCCAGATTCCATACACCTTAGATGTCTTTCTGCCAACGAAACTTACAAGTATCTAGGTATGACACAGGCGTTAGGTGTAAATGAATTGACTATGAAGCAATCGTTACAGGAACGTTTCTTTGGCCGCCTGAAAAAAGTACTGAAAAGTCTTTTGTCAGGTGGTCATAAGGTGCGGGCCTATAATGATTGCGTTATACCAGTCCTAACCTACTCCTTTGGCATACCTAGATGGACTCAAACTGAACTAGATGCCCTGGATAGAAGAGTCCGTACACTGCTTACCGCGTACCGAATGCACCATCCACGTTCGTCGGTCATGAGATTGTATATCCCGCGGAAATGTGGGGGTCGTGGTTTTTTAAATGCCAAGACCCTCCATGACCGCGAGGTATGCAACCTTAGACATTACTTCCTCTCCGTTGACCTGGATGTGTATCGGGATGTGGTGGCAGTTGACAACCTACTCACTCCGCTTGCTCTAGGAAAAGAGAACTGGCGCAAACCAGCAGTACTTACTATAACAGACCGCAAGGAGATATGGAAGAGCAAGGCGTTGCATGGACGTTTTTATCGGGCCTTAAATGTCTTTGCAGAAACTGAAGGTTTTGTCTGTGCAATTACAGATGAAGTTGTTATGACGAAAAACTATCGGAGATGTATCTTGAAGGACGGCACAATTGACATTTGTCGGGCGTGTCATCGTCCCGGAGAAACCCTCGGGCATATAATCTCTGGTTGTTCTCGTCTTGCCAACGGCGAGTACTTGCATAGACATAACCAAGTGGCCAGGATAGTCCACCAGCAACTTGCTCTTAAATATAATCTTGTGGCTGTCAAGTTACCGTACTACAGGTATGTGCCCGACCCAGTTCTCGAAAATGGTCGTGCAACATTGTACTGGGATCGATCTATCATCACTAACAGGACTATTGTTGCCAATAAGCCTGATATAGTGGTGATAGACAGATTAGAGCGCCGAGCAATGATTATTGACATCACCATTCCCCATGACGACAATCTCTTAAAAGCAGAAAAAGATAAACAAATAAAATATTTGGACTTATCCCACGTGATTGTCGACATGTGGGATGTGGATTCAGCAATCATTGTGCCGATAGTCATTTCGGCCCATGGGTTAATTGCTAAGAGCCTCGACCAACACCTTCAGAGGCTCACGTTAGGCAGCTGGATTAAGAGCCTAATGCAGAAGGCAGTCCTTCTCGATACGGCACGCATAGTGAGGAGGTTTCTGTCTCTGGAATCCTAATCACCGGTAGCTTGGTGGACACTATTTTTTATATTTTTAAATATATTTGTATTTCTTTTATATTGTAAATGTATTTAAAAATGTAATTTATATGTATATTAAATAAATAAAGAGAATAATAATAATAACTTCACACATCTCTCACACGGCCGTCTGATCCCAAACTAGGCATAGCCTGTACTAGGGTAACCAGACAGCTGATAAACATACTTATATGTTTCTAAATATATGCATATTATAGATAAATTACACCCAGACACAGAACAAATTATCGTGCTCATCACACAATTATTTTTATACCTCTGGCTTAGCAGTCAGCGTCATTTTTTCCTAATCTGTTTAACTGGTTTACTGCGATTAGAAGTCAGTAAAAGTTTTTTAAATTATGGAAGACCTCTGTGTCGAGAGGCTGTGTCCCTTCCTTAACATAATTTCGGGAAAAAATCGTAAGGTAAACAGGACCCCTTTAAAGGAAAGACTCAATCAGTGCCTATCATAAAGAAATTAGAAGTGAACAAAAACATGCAGTTAAAAGTAATTTGGCTTGGACTTTTTATTTAAGTTGCTTTGAATACAAATGAATATATAGAATTTGTGTCGTCCTTGCGATTATCGGTATATAAATTCAAAGACAGGAATGTCAACTTCGAAGTACACAATTTTTATGCATTTTTTCTATTGTTTATAACAGGTTATATTAAAATTTCTCCATGTGCCTTTATAGACCTTCGATCCGTACACTATTTTCAAGATCTTCTTTAGTAACTTCATTCACATGTCATGTTTCTTTTAACGACATTCAAATTCATTCAATTTTAACTTTGATCTTCGTAATCATTTTGACCAGGACAATTTTATATTGAGTTTTGTGATTTCTTTAAATTAGTGGTAGATAAATTGATTAGTGTGTATTAGTAGAAAATAGTAGTAGTATTTTATATCCAGCCTACAGCGCAGCGTGTAGTTCCTCAGTTTAACTCGACGTCGCGCATAATAAGCAAAATCCAATTAAATTATCCGTAAGCTGTGAAAAGCAAAATTTTGATGCAATAGACAAAAATATATGTACGCGTACGTATGAGCTTTAGCTCTCATAAAGTTCAAAACCAAAAAATAAATTTCTTTGTTGCCAGCCTTTCTGCAATAAAAATAACATGACTCGAACATACAATTTAACATTTTAAAGCCAAAATCTACGGCGACAAACATCGTTATACAGTACAATGAATTCGAAACTCTTTAACACACAGAGATACTAAATAGCTGGCGCTAAAGCTTACAAAGGATTCCTCAAGTAGCGCTCGTTACTCAAAAATGTTTGTTTTAAGCTCCAGAATAAATTCTGCTATAGTGACATAAAAATCCTATTCAACAGGAATAATACAAAGAGTTAGTGTGACAGGACAAAGCCTCGTCCGTTTACGTACCATCCTGTTACGTCGCCTCTCTTGATTTGTAGCAAAGCAAACATCTAGAGCTCATTCTTCGCGCAAAAATACGGCCTTCCTTGACATATTTTCCTTGGCTACCGGATGAATTGTTGATAAATATCTATGGCCTACAGTCCCCAACGAGACTTTTAACAAAACCACCAATTCTGATTTAAGATTCGGGTCCCTTTGTTCATTTTGGGTCAAAGAAAACATTTTAAGATATTTTGGACGTCCGCCGTCAACAGTTCTGTTGTGACGAATGTGTGATCGATAAAGACATTCAACTTGCACTGATAAGTTTCAAAGGCTACGTTTTATAGACTCAAGTAAAATCGTGATCGTTTAGTTTTGTGTTAGCAATTCTCGTAAAAAAGGCCTTATAAGACTTGGCTACAAAAAGTTGACAGTGTATGTATTGTGTACTTACTGAGATGAACGGACTGGGTACGCAAGGCATACTTATCTACATTTTATGGGTTTATACATTGAAAACAACTCTCCTATTTCGATAACATTTTTAGTAAGATCAGTCGCGCTTAGAAAGTAAATATTCCCGTTTACCGTTCCAACAAAGTTCAATGGGTATGCATGGATGTTATTCAATGTTTAAATACATGAAACACCATAGTTAATTAAATCCAAGGATGTAGCACGTTAAGTAACATAACTAGGTAATTTTAAAGAAAATTTGAACCTAATGTGCATGAATACACAACATATCATTTATTTATCACAAATATCAGACATAATGTGTGGATTCGTGAATACAAAAAAGACTTTATGAGTTCGGGCTGAGTGCACATATATGCGTCAATTTCACTTAATCGACGAGTGAGTGAATGAAGAACGTTTGATCGTGAATGTTTCATCGGACATGCCGGACAGTGGACACTTACAAAGCTCAATAGACTGGTATTTTTTTTAGTTGTCTGATTCAGTCTCTGGATACCAATGTACTGTAAACCAGTTCAAAATTTGTTCTAGAAATAGTTATTTTTCATTTAAGTACTCAAAGAATAAAGATTTTTAACAACCGTTTAAATAGCGTCTCTGTAGCATTTTGCAAGCATTATGTTATAAAGCGCCTAGAGACTAGCGCGTTCAAAAAAATAAACTATTCAACGTAATAATAAAAGCATATAATATAATAATAATAACTTGACACAGCTCACAAACGGACATCTGATCCCAAACTAAGCAGAAACTGTACTATGGTAAACAGATCAGAATCAGGATCACTAACAAAAAAATAAGGAGACCAACAGATAGAAAAATAATCCTCCAATCCAAATATGGTTTTCCTCATCTAACGGCCAGTATAGCAATAGTTTTGCAAAGTTGAATTTCGCGCCCCTATTCTGCATATTTTAATTAATATTTATTAATATTTTTTAATAAGAAAATATGTGTTTAGGCATAATATTTGGACAATAAAGATTCAAGGGAAAATTAATCAAGTAAATTTAAACAACATGCATATTCCCTATTGAAAAAGTACAAAAGTAATTAATACCTAACAGCAGTATATCTTAAAGATATTCTACTAAAACCACAAGGTGTTCTATCACAAGGAAGTACGTCCAAACATTTGGATTATACCTAATATAGGAAACTAAACGTTCGCAGCTATTTTAGTAACAGTTATTCTAAATTGTTCTTAACTTTAGGTTAGTTTAGTTTAATGTAATCCGATGTTAACTCGTGGACAATGATGATGTGGGTTACATGTTGAACAAATCAAAACTATGTATATTTCTTTTTTTTTTGTAACATACACCATGTAACTGTTTTTTGTCCCAAATAAATAAAATAAAGTATTTTCAGGAAATATTCAGAATAATGCACTGTACGTGGTTGTCGTTTCTATTCTATAAATGTCAATAGTATATAAAAGACGTAAGGACGTAAGTCTTAAATACTAAAGCATCATTTTTTGTATTATGTATAGGAGATATATATTTTGAAGTGATATAAATCCAGTTACAAAATTTAAAAAAACAAATACATATAGGACAAAATATGATTATAACATACCTACATAGATTGAAGAAAAGAAAATTGGATTTCCTATTTGACTGGTACAAAAAGCGTATTAAAAACTTCTTGGGAATCCTAACTTCGGCAAGTTGAAAATTAAATAAAAACTTAGCAGTCTACAGTCTGTTAACATGGGTAAAGAAAGAGTTAAGACACTCGATGGGTATAATTTGGCTATAGTCTGACATCCTTGCAATGTATTTTTCATTATTTCATTTCTAAATTTTGAAGCTTATCGCAATCTCACAAGTTCGTCCACAAAATTTACTTGATGACCTACCACTATTATATTGTCTGTTATAAGTTCATAACTTTGTAACGGTAGCAAGGGATTTTTAATATTCTAATTTATAATATTCGAAAAATTTAAAAAAAATCGACTAGTCCGGAAAAGGTATAGAAACTAATTTTAAATAGTTGAGTTGTTCAAAAAAATTAAAAAGTAGCCAGCTGTTATAAAAAATAATCAAACCCGTTCTATTCGAAATGCAATAATATTGTCTTAATTCAAACTTGCCAATCGGCTGTGCCAACGTTACATTTGCTAAACAATAAAGTTCAGTTGAAAAACCTCCTTGGTCGTCAAATCGCTTAGAACAGTGCCGTAATAGAGCGGCCAGACCAACTCGCTGTGAAAAAGAAACTCTAGATGCAGCCAATCAATCTACATTTACAATCATATGAGTATCGATCCGATTGAGTAGTGCAGCTCATAGAATTTGATACTTTAATATTATTTTGACAAGATTTTATGCCATATTAAATTACAATAGCATCATTTACCTATTAATTGCTTACATATGGTACTTTCACAAAATATAAAAGTTATTTATGATGGTTAGTTCGAATAGTTCTGGATGGATTTTGTAGATTGAACATGCCTTACCATAAAATTTAATTCTGTTTGACGATTTAAGAGTTAAGTCATGACATATTAATGAAGTAAAATATATGTATCATAAAAGGATGAGGCCTGTTTTAATGTGATGATATTACACTATTACTATAATTACTGGTACATTTTCCATGAACTGATTGATCGACGAAATGTGTATTTCCATGGTGACTATTGGAGACCCTATCAGCTCACGTGATATTGCTAAACTATCTAGCAACGCAAAGCAACGCGACTAACCTCTGAATGCTCCACTTTCAACTAGAACCCCTAGTACGAGTTTTATAGTTGATATGTATATTCGGTTCTCCCTATAAATTAATTACATTTGCCATAGATGTCGGCAGAGGTGATGTCAACCACTGTGTTATAGCTAATCATAAACAGCGTTGATTGTAATGATGATGATAAATGAGCAAAAACTGCTACACAGGGTACGAATTAAGGGTTTAATCGTATGATGGCAGATAACCGATACACGGGAATCGAGAATTCTGAGAAGAAAATATTTCTGAAAAAAATTATTGTTTACCCAACGTTTGGATCAAATTGCACCCATAATTGTCGCGGGTGAACTGGACAAAAAATATATATATTTTATAGATATTATTGCGATTAATTCTGATTTACACAACCAATATGCCTACAAGTAACAGAACATCATAAACAATTATTGTTTATGACTAGTATCAAGGCGTTATAGACATTGTACAAAGTTCGTCAACCGAATCGTTTCTCTGACGAATAGTTTAGAAAAGACTTCATTTCATATACTTGAAGCGTAACTCCAATATCGGATAGTACGAATACGAATCGTCTGGAGCCGCTCCTCTATTGATATAAATAAATGTATTTACATTTTTATCCTGTTATTGATTAAATAACACAATTCAGTGTATCCCTATAACTGATTTACTCTAATTCTATAGAGCGATAAAGGCTTAATAAGAAGTGTGGTAATAGTAAAGTCACTTAAAATGAGGAATTCACATTTATTATGACAAGTACGTACTAATTCTATATACACTTACTTTTTTTGACAAATACCGTCTGATCTCAAACTAGGCAATCAAACCACCTGGGTGGGAATCATCGAACCACCGACCTCTGGCTCAGCAGTCAGGTTCATTAGCCACTAGATCAACAGGCCAGTCAAAGTACATCGAATTTCAATGCTAAACTAAGAAACTGGCATATTACTAGAAACGGTAGAATTTTTATTATCGTTTCGAACTTCGCGCTAAATTGTGTAATTTTCTGAAAACTTTAAAATCTACTCTGTATGCTGGATAGCCAAAAATACCGCCGCGGGCAGGCACAAGGCAGGCATAAAACAGTGTAACAGATAGTCCGTTAGAGTATTTTTTTAATCTATTATCGTAAATATAAAATTATATAAAGTAAACGATGAAACAGCGTTTATTAAACTTCTATTATTCTATATTTAGGTGACACATTTTCGAATACCTAAACAATACATACAATACATACCTCAACGAAATATATAACCTCCAAGTAAGAATTCTTAAAAATATAGTTCCCAAAAATATTTCAAACCTGTTCACCGACGACCATAGTGGTCTTTTCAAATACTGCAAAATATTACCGATTCAAACTCAAGTAAAATATCTACTATTAAAAAATTATTTCTTTTGCACGGCACCTAAAAAAGAAATAGAACACCTGTACATACGCGTGCGATCACCTGAAACCAGTTATGCACAAAGCGCGCTTACAATATGTATGGCGAAAGAACGGCAGCCTACCTCCTTCCTCGATTGATAAATGAACTACCCACTGACTTACGTGACAACCTCAAACCGAACAATATTAAAAATAAACTCAGGCCTTATTTCCTGAATCAGCTACACAACCACAAATAAATCTTAACCTATTACTACTAGTTGTTGCTCCAAATGATTTTATTTATTAACTTATCTTGTATAAAATATCGAAACGTAGCACCTTAGGTATCGACAACTTATCTGAACGAGAACTAACGGTACTTACTATAAACCTTAGTGGTTTCACAGTATCGTAAAAACAATGTGAATTTATGTATCTTTTAAGCGTTATATAAATAAAAAAAAAAAAAACTGTACGTGACATTTGAACGAAACAAACATTACGAAGCTTCGTAAGCCTTCTCATAAAGCCGAACACTCAAATAACGCAATCTAGCAAGGAAACATATTTTACAAGAAACTGTAATAACTTGGCGAGGACTCATCGCAGCAAGATAGTTTCCGATGAAATTTATAGGTATGAAATTAAATTGATAGCAGGCAAGCCTTCAGTCGCCGTCGGCAGCCGTGAAATTATCAACTGCTACGTCATAGATTAAGTGTCGTCGCTTCTAAGTAACCTGCCGGAGATCGATCGACCGACCCACTTTGTGAAGAAAAATACATTGTTATCGGTGTTTTTGTTTTACTGCACTTTATAAAATGTATGTCCTTACTTACAATAGAGAAATTTCTTATATACGTGATAGACCAATAAACACTCACCAAATAATACTTTGCAGCAAGGACATCAATCCTTTCAGGGAATACGAAGTGCATCCAGGTCACAAAGTTTTGAATTGACACTAGAACAACGTGACAGTCAAATGTTTTTAATCGTAAGGAAATGATAATAATTTTATTCTTTATTCACTTTTTTGGAAAAGTGTGTGTCTTGCCACGAAGAGAGGTTTTACGAAAGCCCTTGTCCGACTATATTAGGTTTACAAGAAGCTTTCCTTAGCGTGAAGCGTAGTCACAAAATAACAGGATGAAGCTCTATTTAACCGGTGATCTCTTTACGATTCTGTGGGTCCCAGAGTTGCGTCTCTTACCGTTTTTAGTTAGTAGTTGCGAACCCAAAACTAATATTCTAGTTGGGTTTCTAACTCCACAAAAATATCTTTAATTTTAATGAATTCAATGAATAGGCAATGCTGTATAACCCAGCTCACTCACATAGGTGTGGATACTCCTTCGAGCTATTTAAGCACAATTATATAAGACAACGGCTACATTAAGCTACACGCATGCAATATATGTTGACCTGTCATGGCCCGCTAACTGTCCCGATTTAAATCCAATTGAGCATATGTGGGACCAATTAAAACGAAGGGTTAGAGAGAATGACTGAGATCTCTACAACCAGCAGCAGCTGATTGACGTTTTAAAACGTGTCTGGGAGGAGACTCCATATGAAAACGTTAGGAATTTGATCCAGAGTATGCAAGCAAAGCTTCTGGAGTGCATTGCTAAGAGAGGAAGACATACTCGTTCCCAACATAAAGTGACAAGTACAGTACTTTTCATTTAACATTGATTTTCTTTTGTACATGTTTTCAATTTAAAATGCTTATTTCATTATAAAGTTTAAAATAAAAAAATAATATCATTATTTTAAACAACTGCTAGCCTAAATTGTAAGCAATAGCATTATTTTGTAGTTACCTAGGTTAAACAATTTATTAACTTCACTGTTTTCGTGATACAGCAAAAAACCTAGTGGCCCTTATTTTGTTTTCAGTAGTATATAATCAAAGGGTTTAAGATGGTTGGTAGAAAATTTACATAATATAATTGTATTTAAACAATGCTTGTACTTAACCTATTTTTTATTCTTTGTTTTAATCAAAACCTCTTGGTATTTGATTATGAGTTAGAAGTTCATGTCTCGACGCGTAAAACCTCCGTTACTGTAACATCGATTAGGATTTTTATAAGAACAAAAAAAAAAAGTGAAAATAAAAGACACACAAAAGGTAGGGAAGAGTAAAGGAAGCCGAGTACAGAAAACTTGGCACTAAATTCTAATGCTGTATAAAGTGCAATCTCATGAACAGCAAATTGGCTACGAAACGCGAGTCAGCGCAGCCAGTTATGATAAGGATAACAATATTCAGCTCAATATCAGCTGCATGTAGGAAAATTGCTGCAAATAATTTTATCATTAGTTTGATCCACTTTTCAAGTCAAATTCATAACGATTTAGGGTTATGCTGCTGTTTCAAACGTTTAGCTAATTACGACAACAATGTTTAACACTGCGTATGTGTGGCTCTTTATTTATGACGGTTTTACACCTTAACTACTCAATCGATAATCAGGAAATTTTACATACATATTGTCAAGGCTATAGAAAAAAAATGTTCGATGTTAAAGTCCTGAGATAAATAATAGAACTTTTCTTACGAATGCAAGTAAAGCAACAGTAATTCAAGATATTGACCACTGGCAGCTGGCACTCTGTAAATAATTTTATAAACCAACTTAAACCTCGCGACCGTTCGAGCTTGATGGTTTACAATTGAAGTATGAAAATCCTCTGTGTATTTATATTCTTAATAGTGTTATTCTAGTCTCCAGCCAACAGAAGGCAGCAGTTGGATAAAATACGATCTCCTGTTAGTTTCTGCTAGTGCGTAGTCACCAGTAGTGTGTGCCAAGTTAATTAAATAAAAAAAAACAAAGTAAAATTGAAATGAAATCGTATTGCTGAGCGTATCTATAACTGGCCTGTTGGTCTATTGGTTAGTGATCCTGAATGCTGAGCCAAAGGTCGAGGGTTTGATCCCGTTCAGGACAAATAATTGTGTGATGAACATGATCGTTTGTTCTGTGTCTGGGTGCAATTTATGATAATATATCTGTATTTAGAAATGTATAAATATGTTTATCAGCAGTGTGGTTACCATAGTACAGGCTCTGCCTAGTTAGTGATCAGACGGCCGTGTGTGAGATGTGTCAAGTTATTATTAGTTATTATTATTATTATCTCATTCTAATAGAAAAAACCACATCCAAATCGTCCATTAACCAATCATTTGGGAGTACCTCAAACTAAACCCACTTTTTGTATTAAAAAAAACACCACACAATATGATCAAAATTATTACAACTACAACCAAATTTTAAATACCAAAACAGCTTACAAAATACTACAAAATTTTTTGAAATCAGACAGTACAATATAACACTGTGTAATGGTATCCCAATTGTGTGTTAAGATTCTCTCCACGATATTCTTCACACGCTCTCAACCAGTTGTAATTTAACGGAATCAAATTATCGTGTCAGCTTGTTCGTTTTTCTTCGGGAAACTTGTGTTTTAGCTCCCAGGCAACTTTGTTAATTAAATTTTGCATTTTTTTCCTTCGCTATGGTATACTCCACCTGATTGGGATTATACTTTCTTATGAAGATTAGAAAATAATAAAGAAGGGTGTGATAAGAAAATTATTTTTTTATCCTAAGTAAATAACCATAATCCTATACTGTTAAAATACAGTAATGTCTAAAAAGTTTGTGTGTGTTTTATAAGAACAAAAATGCTTAAAAAATTATATAAGCACCTGCCATGTCCCTCACTGAATCATCCAAAGGTTGACTGGTAGATAATGCCATGTGGCATTAAGTCCGCCCCGTGCAATGTAAAATGCAGGAAGTAAGAAGAAATAAATAAAATAATCTGTATAAAAGTTCCCTACGTGACCTAATTAGGGGCGTATAAGATGGATGAATAAAATCTGATTTTAAAAAGCAGTTTCCTTTTAATTTTACATGAAAAATGAAATACATAGGTTTGGGTATTGAGGTTGTGTATAGACGGTTTGATTAGCTACTTCACTGAAAACCGGGATGTTCTTGCATTCATGGCGATTACCGCAAGTGAAGAAGTAAAATATCAGTCTTGCAAACAACTTGCAACTGTAATAGATAGAGTAGATTCGATTCCCACATAGTACAAATATGTGTATGTTTCTATTAACAATATGTTTGTATATATTTACATAGAAAAGTATGTTAATCCATTTTCTAGATGTCTGCTTAGTTTACCATAATACTTCAGAATATCATAGTTATATATGCCTGTTAATTTGGAGAGTATAAGCATAATTAGATATTACGAGTACTAAACATTCGTAAAATAATGTACAACACCATATCTCAATATTATAAATAGACATTGTGCCATATTGTGTAACAAAATAAACGTTTTAATAATAAACAGTGTGTCAATGTTCGCCCCAATACCGATAGCATTATCTTAAGAGGCGCTTTCTCCGAGACTATAACTTGCAATACCTTTGACCGACCTCTTATCGAATGAAGACCCGACATATTGTGCTGATTAAATTTTCCAAATAAAAACATTTTGATTGCGGTCTATTTAGTAAGGCAGTTGCACTTACAAATATTGCTCATTAGATTAATAAATTATAAAAAAAACAAGCTCTTAGATCTTTCGTAGAGAGCTAATCCTAGATGCAGCTGCCAGGTCATAATGGACTTTAAAACGGAATATTATAATTAAATGCGTATGATAAATTTCATAACTGTCACCTTGTCTGGAGCCAGTTCTAGGTGTAACAGCCAGGTCTTAGTAGACTTTAAAAGGGACTATCCTCATCATCAATATATACAAAGTCTGTTTAAAATGTTTAAAATAATTTAATTTAAGCTCAACAGTTATTTGCACAATACCTATACCTAAAAATCATTTTTTATTTTTATTTTTGTCTGTCTGTCTATCTATCTGTCTGTCTGTCTGTTTGTTCCGTCTAATCTAAGGAACGGGTGGACTGATTTCCAAGGGAATTTCACTGGCAGATAGCTGGTGTTATAAGGAGTAACTTAGGCTACTTTTATTTTGGAATAAGATTTAGGGTTCCGCGCAAAATATGCACATGCGAGCGAAGCCGCGCAGGAACTGCTAGTCACAAATAAATGAGTTTGTAACATTTCGTGTTTGTACCTACTGTTGACCGTTGAGGAGGTCCCTCGTCTGAAGCCAATCCTGGGCGTAGCAGTCAGGCCATGGTGACCTTTAAAACAGGCTTTAATATTGACCGTTGAGGTGTTTTAGTTTATTAGTAATGGATACTACAAATTCCCTTATCTGTAGCTAATTGTAGGCGAAGAATCAAGTCCTGCTTATCATAAAAATACATTGTCATCGGAGCTGAACCAATATTTAAAATTTCAATTGCGTAGGATAAGAGCAAGTGGTGTTAATTCATGTTGCCAAATTTAACAAAAAACTAACAAACATTAAAGTTAAAAAATAAACGCTCGTAAAAATTACAATGATGTATATAATTGTAATTAAACCTTATTACTTTATTGAAAGCAGACAAATGTAGAGAAATAATGGCCTATTTGTACGACCATATTTCTGCTTATCACTAATGGCGTGGAGTCCTCAACAACGGCGAAGTTAAAAAGATTCTAAAGGGCCCTAAATATCCGCGTGTATAACGCAGTACGCCATAACAACAGTCTACAGGCGACGATCCGATTTGGTAATATAATATCAAGCATGAAAGTTACTTACGTTTTCATCTATCAAGCATGATTTTCTTTATACAGTGGTTTGATTAGGTTTGATAGTGATCAATGATCAATTTTTTAAGAAAACAAAAAAAAAATGCCAGATTATAAATGTTCTGTGTTAAAATCAACTGAAACGTTTAGTTGTAGGCAACCCAGCAACCTAATATGAATACACCCTTAAATATTATGAAATCTGCTAACCTATCTTCCAATCTTCAAATCATATTGGAGGTTTGTTCAAACGTATCTACTTTCGAGGTAAAATCTATTATTAAATAATTTCGGCAAGTGCAAGGCAGACTCGAACACGAAGGGTCCGGTACCGTCATACAAGATTTGACACTATGTACTTTTTAAATACTTTCGTAAAAGAACCATGAGAGGCGCTATAATAATATGTAAATATTTATAGTAATGCTCACTGTAAACATTTCATATCGTATTCATTTATTACCGGTAATAGGCAGCTATTACCGTTATTAAGATTGAGCAAAAAACGTCAAAAATACACGTTTCTTATACGAAGGGCCGCTTTATCGTTTTATCTTTATTTTAATACTATTATTTGTTGTTATAGAGACTATAGTAATACTCACTCCGTGAAAATACAACCATTATTAATCAATAACCAACGCTTATTGTGTGAGAACTATTTTTAACTTTATATTATTTTATTTTATTTCTATGTTATAGTAGCTATAGTAGTAGACACTATTTTAAAATGTCATGTGTCTAACTTTTACAGTTCAGGAGTTACAGCGATTATTAAGGTTGGGCAAACGCCGAAAAAAACTTAGTAGCAGCAGAAGCTTAGTAATAGGGTTGTGTTGCCAGTTGGCACTCTTTGGGTCCGGAACCCCAAAAAAAAATAACGAGTTAATTTCACAAATCTCCTCCAACTTGAAGTCAGCTGTAAAAATGAATCTACTGAACTTGTGAACGTGTCCTTAATGTACTGAGCAAGTGCATACTACTCACCTACCTACTATAGAAACGTAACACTCTATACAAATCGTTACAATATGATCTGGGGAGAAAATTGGTATAATTAAGTTAGTTGGCACTGTTGGCAGGCGGATTGGTTATCGCTGTAAGATGATAATTAGTTCACAGGATGCCATATTTGCGGTCGTGGTGGGTAGTCTATATTTAAGTCAAATGAATGAATAGTAAATTTTCTTAAATGTCAACTGAATGTCTAAATAAATGTAATAGTTGTAATGAATAGTGTAAACTATTGTTATCTGTGCGTTTTAAAAATGTAAAAATATTAGAATCGGTCATAATTTAATTAAAAATAATCATAAATTTAAAATATTTAAAGAGCTGGTGATCTTTGAACGGCTGCACAGGGTTTCTTGAATTATATTTCAGAATACTCTCGATCAAGTCACCTTTCAAACAAAAAAAACCGCACTCAAATCGGTTCATCCGTTTGGGAACTATGATGCCACAGACAGACACACAGATACACAGACACACAGACACGTCAAACTCATTTACAATTCCCAATTGTCCGAATGATTATACTACGCAGTTGAATCACGTGGTTAGAAAGAGAGAGTAAACTGTCTTTGGTGGGTGTAAAAGCTCGTGAATCGCAGCACTAGCATTGTAACTCGTGCATGGTCGAGCTGATCCTTCCCGAATAAGTACTGGCAAACCTACTCAACACCAGAAACACAACACTAACGTAAAAAAGCCTTCATCTACTATTTGATCTTTACCTATTGAAAGGCACCCGGTGATAGGTTGGTATCTAATGGTGTGATACTATCACGAAGTAACTATTATCTTATCTGTGCTATACCCCTGAGGTATGTTCGCACCAGCAATTTTTTTTTACCTAACAAGACACATTACACATCTTACAGAGCCAAACTGACAAAAAATTAAGTTCATTATTATCTTCAGTTTTTTGTTTCACCTTGTTTATAGCATGCGTTGCAATGCCTTTTTATATAGACGTTTTAGGCCAGAAACTCTCGGACGGCCTCAGAAGACCCTGCCAAAGTTTCATTACAATCTGATCAACGCGGTTTAGAAGTGCATGGAGGATAAAACATACTTGCATCGATTTTAGTTATATAAATATATAGAAGATATAAAAGTACGAAATACATTTTAATATCGATTATATTAGGTATAACAGTCCAGTACATCCGATCCAAGCGAGTAACATAATAAGCTACCAATATTGTTAACAAACTCGATCGAATACCAACAACCCAAACCGTGTTACAAATACACAAAAAAATGTATACATACAGCCGAACATAGAACCTCCTCCTTTTCTTGAAGTCTGTTAAAAATAAATGTTCCTTTTAGAAGAATTACAACTGATTACAACAGGTTTGCTCTCTTTGGGTTTGATGCTATTGATTAGACAGATGCCACACTGCGACATCTATCGCATTAAATGATTTAAACCTTACTTTTTTTTTCATAACTAAGTTATTTGCTTGTTTAATTTTACACAAAATACAGATATAATTATTTAATCTACCAATTTTCGTAATGCCACTTATAACATTCCTATTTTGTGTGCCACTTGTTTCTCTCCTTTAATATCATTGTCTAGTTCACACCACTTTGGTATTAATTTAAGATAAAAACAGCATTATTAAATTTTTAGCCAAGCTAGCTAATTCGTCGTCACTGACCGTGAAAACGACCTATAAGCCTAACGCGCAGGTCACTGAACAGGAACTCTAAGTATTAACCGCATTACATTCTCGAGTTACTTCAAAGTAACATATTAAGCGGTAAACTGCACAGATACAAGGATGGATCGAAGAAATAATGGTTGCCTATTAGCTTTCTTCGACTAGAGCAGTCGAAAAGTCAGTAATCCGAACCTCCTAGTTGTTCAGATTACTAAACACAGTGTGATTTGGGAAAAAAACAGTACCTACATTATATGCATTTCGAGAATTATGGCGTCTTCCTGCTAGTTAAGTTAAGTGTCCAATATTAATAGAACTATGTACTACTATGAACATTGCGTGACATTGTGGTACAGAGTTGTATTTTGCGATACGAAGATTAATATTAATTGAGACACAGCGCAAATCCCGTGTGTATCTAAAGAGATCCTCAAGAAGCTTTGTAGTTTACGTTGTGCTTGAGATGTTTGATGTCGTCACTGGTGACGAAAACTGTGGATTTTGCACGATACTACCGTAGTATCTTGTACACTATTATCCGTATATTAGTTAGGGCAACTTTCACTAATGGCGAAACTTTAATTTCGAGTTTTTACATATTTACATTTACTATATTTTGTTACAATTTATGCAATCATACAATGCAATGCAAATATATGTATACTAGCTGACCCGGCACACGTTGTTTTGCCATATTAATTATTTCTAATGATATTTTGGTAGTCAAATAAAAAATAAATAACTTACTGTGGGGATGGGGTCTATGACTGAAAGAAGAATGGAGCGCTGTGGTCTATTGACGGCCTAAAAAAATAACAAAACACCAACCATTAATTTTCTTAATTCAAAGTACTTCATTAACCTAACTGACATATTTAAAGTTAAACAGTGGGAGAGCCATGCTGCGGCACGTATGGGCCGGCTCGAAAAGAGTGATATCATGGCCTCACAGAAAACCGGCAGTGAAGCAATGCTTCGTTGTACTTCGCCAAGCGAGTGAGGTTAAAGGTGGCCCTAACCCTTCCCTCTCTCTATCTTCCCCCCTATCTCTCCACCTGAACCTTAAAGGCCGGCAAGGCACTTGTGACTCTCTAGTTGCAGGTGCCCATGGGCGGCGCTAGTCACTTACCATCAGGTGACCCGTCTGCTCGTTAACTTCATTCCATAAAAAAAACAGTTTGACATCGACTTGACGGCAATCGATTATAACAATCGCACTATCTATTTTCACTGGGTTAAATACTTTAAAAAAATTGTACCAATGAAATTAAAATACTTAATTTCATGAGAATCGGTCAAGACGTTTCGAAGGAGTTTAATTACAAACACCGCGACACGAGAATTTTATATATTAGATATAATTATATATATTTGATGGATTAACAAACGAACGAAATCCCAATTGTTTCTTTTATATGTGTATTTGTATTTTCGGTTTGTGTTTTTGTTGTTTCGATTGCCTTTTATGTAATACCCTATGAATCTTGTGTTCGAAATAAAGATTTATTATTATTATTATATTTATAGCGAAAGGAACTTCGTGGATAATTTGTTAAGGTTTTGTATAAATTGGTTGAAATATGTTGATGATTGTTAACGATGTCTCTGTTACCCGTGCGAAGCCGGGGCGGGTCGTTACTAATCTTTATAAAACAAACAACAATAATAGGCAACTTTCACAAGAAATGGGTAAAGAAATACAGATCCATTATGTTTTTAACTCTATTTGATAAACAAAGTTTTAGCTTTGAACTAGATAGTAAATAGATTTTTAGAGAATTAGTTAACCATAACTAAATGTGCTGTGTAAATAGATTTAAAAACAATGAATCGAGTTGGGTGCGAGTAAATAAAGTGTAATAGAGTTTATTGTTCGGGACCCAAATATATTAAAAACCTGACGCATTCATTCGAGCCGAAAGGCTCCAATTGAACACATTGATTTTAAAAATATAAACGTGTTGGTAATAGAACGCGAGACTTTGTCCGTACGTTTTATATGGAGGGAAACGGTTAAAAACATATTTAGTAATATTTTATGTCACAAAGATTGTTATACATTGAAACAGAATAACAAATTTGGGTTGAGTGGTATTCATAGGTATTTATTAAAAAATTGCATTTGCCCGCGCGCCCACTAAAAAAATACATTTCTGTTGACCCGATCGCTACTAAACTTCACAGGATCACCCGCTGGGCTAATCTGAAAATTGCCTAAAAGTTTCATCAAAACCGATCCAGCTGTTTTGGAGTCCATTGGAACGCACATACAGACATATATTTTTACACGCTTTATATTAGCTTACGGTATATTCGGTTGTACTCATGGATGTATTTGGGGATGCCCGACTAGTGTGCGCTGAATACGTAAAAAATAACCACTAAATACGTAATACGTAAAAATTACAAATTTGAATTTACAACTTTATGCCTTACAACCCTATAACTTTTTAATTTTTGCATATCAACAATATTTTGGTTATTTATATAATCTATCGTCAAAGTAGAGAAGCTATTCAAAACAGTAACATTTTGGTAAAATAAATTCGAGTATCCCTCTTGTCAAGAGCGTATTCCCATCTCAAAGTTGTTTCGACTCTTGAGTTGCAGGTGTCCATGGCCTATCAGGTGACCTGTCTGCTCGTTTGCCCCCTATAAAATAAATAGCCTGTATCCCGGAAATGTGTACACACAAACTAACGCATTGATAATATTAGTTAGGACTACTTAGGGTACCATTATAATATCATGACAACGCATATAATTTTATGTGTAATTTTCTGTAAAGTTAACATTTTGCAGAATTAGTTACCGAAACAATCGAATGACCTGATTACTTAGCCACTGTGGGCTGGGTTGACGACAAAATTTCCCAATAAATAATAAAGGTTGGCAGTTTATACGTTATCGAAATATTATATGGGCTTATTTATGTTTCAGGAAACATGGAGGTCTATGGAGACTGAGTTATATTCGATACGAGATTATAATGCGTTGCTTTCGTTGTAATGATTGATTACAATATACACATGTACATCACCTACATATATTTATGATTCATTTATGAGATATTTTACAAGAGTCGTAAATAGTATTCTCTGGAATCGCTATCTGCACCCAAACTAAATGTAGGTTGTACTATGGCTTCTAGAACACGGATAAATCAAATACAAACACAGCTTCTTTTTTTACATAATCATTTACACATTATATATTTTATTTTGTTTAATATTGTTAATATTATTATTAAACTAAAACACTCAGATAACATGAAATAAAAAGAAAAGAAAAACCATAATAAAATTGACAAAAATTGCACAAAATACGAAGTGTGTGCGGATGCGTGTGCGTTAGAGTGAACATTTGCGTATACGAGTGCGTGTGGGTGTGTGTGTAAGCGTGGGTGTGTAATGAGTGTAATGATCGTGAGCGATAGTTCTACATAGATCGTCAGGGCTACTATCTTATTAATTGGAATCCTTTCAAGATTTATTCATGCATACAAATATTTGCACTGATCGGGAAACGACCCCGCGACCTCTAATGTTGCATTCGAATGAACATTAATGTAGGAAGTATAAGACCACTATTTTTAGAAATCTTCAGGATTTGTTCAGCAGTTGGCTTGACTGCCTGAATTGACTGATTTGAAATACAGCAGTGATTCCACATACAGCACAAAGAAACATACTCCAACATGATCTACAATCTACTAATCCTGCATCGCGCTATGAGAGTTCTCGCTCCGATTAGTATGTATACAACTTCCCAACATCAACCGTTGGGCCGTGGCCCGCCAGGCATGACTACCTCGCCTGGTCGGAGGATCCTCCCTTTGTGTTGGAGGGACATGACCCCCGTCCCTCCACAAGTTCATTATTTTCATAATTTTACTCTATTTTAGGCATTTTGCTCGTACTACTTTAGTCATCCTCGTATACTAGCCCCGTATTATCCCGTTTGTAAAAACAATTGTAAGTGTAATTGACAATTGAAAAAGAGTGGCCTTGATTTTTTGTTCAAAGTTATTAATTATTTGACACACGCGATTAAACGATTTAACTTTCGGTTTGCCTCGCCTCATATTGTCTCTTATTGTGTATCTATATACTCGCCTCGGATGATCTTCATGTCTATTGCATCTCCATGTCTATTGTCTATTGCATATTTATAATGTGCACCCCAAGACAAAGAGATACGTGCTAAGTAAAAAAAAATAATGAAGTATTCTAAATAATAATAATAATAACTCCACACATCTCACACACGGCCGTCTGATCCCAAACTATGCAAAGCCTGTACTATGGTAACCAGACTGCTGATAAACATACTTATATATTTCTAAACACATACATATTATAGATAAATTACACAAAGACACAGAACAAATGATCGTGCTCATAACACAATTATTTGTCCTGGGTGGGAATCGAACCCACGACCTCTGGCTTAGTAAGTAGTCAGGGTCACTAACCTATACCAACAGGCCATGAAAAACTGGTGCACTAACGCGTTGTATTTAACTAGTAAAATACTCCAAAAGACGTGTCAAATCAGAAGTCAAATACTCTTTTCACCCCAACATTTCATTGATTTGAAATTTGAACAGCGAATGGGGTGACATGACGTCATAACCGATTCCTAATGATCACGAAACTCGTACATAAAACAACAAAAATACAAATATTGAGGATTGATCGCTCTGCAAATATGTTATCAGAGTTATAGAATTTTAATTAAAACCCAACGCGTCCGGCCACAATTTACCACGTCATGTTGTCATTTTAGCACAGATTTGACTTTAATTGCAAACACAATTTATTGGTACTAACTGAAACATCAGGAATTTGGTTAGACATGTAGCCTTTTGCGTATGATCTTTTTACCTGCTACATTATACTATTTAAAATTATAAAACCTTTAGAAAATGATTTGGAGACGGATTAGATTCATAGCAACAAAAATAGTTTTATTATTAACTAAGACATACCACATATTCGTATATAGAAATACCTCCGGTTCTACTATCGTATCAAATCGATAAAGTCCTACGCTATTTGATTAGTGATAGAATTTTTTGTCTTACCTATCTTGAGTGAACGACATCGGGTATATTAATTTTTATGACAATTTCAGAGTTCTTAATTGGTTGAGAAAAGAATCTTCCTACACTTATCCCAATTATTAAGGCTCCACGCCATATGTTTCTTACCTTTACAAACTGTAAGGAAATGAGATGACGAAATTTAATAATAAATGTTTCTTCCTTTTTTTTTAATGGGATAGAGAGCATACGGGTCACCTGATGGTAAGTGATTATCGCCGCCCGTAGACACCGAAGCATGACTCTCCCATGATAAAAAGAAATATTTAACTACGATTTGTCTGCAGTAGAATAGAATTCAGTATAGAAAAGCGGGTTAAAAATAGAAAATCGACATACCTGTCAGTGTTGAATTGACTGTAACAATGCATCCATCGCTGATAAATGAAGCTATCCTAGGCTACTGAGAAACGACTGTCTGACAAGTAGCTAAAGACATACAGATTCACGAAACACTCTTGTACTGAAAAAAAACGTGTGCGTCTCGGGACGTCCGACAGAAGTGATAACTTAAACGCCAGACAGACTGGCGCGTGACGCGTTACGTAACGAAGCGGCTTACTCTCCCATAAGAAGTTATCACTTCAAAACAGTAAACACGTAATGTTTAACGATTTTAGCACAATAGCAGTTTATTTCTCTAGGTCAAAAGAAATTATTGTCCACTCTGTCTTGAGTTAGTTAGTTTTAGTGTTACGTAAATTTGTAATCTTTATACTATTTGTATATTTTAAAAAGCTGTCGTTACTGACTGTATTTACCCACCACAGGTACTGACCCTATTACGATGTAAGCGATTTGTGTTTCCATTTATGCTACCGTGTGTAAGGAGTTAAAGTTTATCTACCTCCGGAGTAGGCCTGCCATCACTTAAATTGCCGACGCCGGACAAAAACTTAAAAAGTCCCCGACACATGGATGAAATCGAGATTCTTTCCCAGACACATTAAAAAATAACGCCGATTCCATGTAATTTTTTCTATTAATTTAAACAGCTTGTTCATCTAACAATTATAATTTTCCCTTGGCACAGAGTGTTTTTGAAAACCCCGTCCGAACGCTCCCCGGACACCCTCTAAACCAAGACGAATCCGGATGGATGGCAGCCCTACACCGGAGTAATAAAATGTTAAACATTATACATGAATCCATCTAGTTTAAGTTAATAAAGTTATGAAATAGTGCAACAACATTAAACGGGTTATCCTCTCCAAATTAATTTAAGCCAACAAAAATATTTTAACGCCAAATAATTTCCCTCGAGGTTTCGAGTGTCAAAACTTTATTATCGAATAGACCTTTCGCTCGTCAAGTGGTTTTGTTTAAGGGTTTGTACAAATATTATCATAAGTTTATACTAAGAAACTGATACAATATAATATAAAACTTTCCACCCCGAACGCCAACTAATTTTAATCAGTTATCTTTTGATAAACGACAGTAATATCGACATTGTGGCGTAAAATATCTTAGGAGTTTAAAAGACTCCTTTGTGGAAATGAGAAAAAGTTATTGATTAGATTTTTATCTTTATAATAAGCATTTCTAAACGATATTGGCAGTCATTTTGAAGAGCCAATCTTTTAACTATCTCATAAGAACTGACAAATGTAGATTCTGACGCCATTCTGATTATTATTTTTGCACATGTTTTTTTCCAAGCTTGGTTGTGTAAGAGTAAGACATACTGTTTATTTTGTAGGGTTCTAACTTTTGAATTCGAAATATAATTTTTACTTTATACAAGGAGGCTGATAATAATTATTAAAAAGATTAAAGTCATTGCTGATCTCAGCACAGAAATACAGACTCAGGCGAAATTACTCATCCGAAATCTCAACTAGTTATATTTTTAATAAAAACAAAATAATTGAATGTGCCGTGGATCACTGCCATTACAGCTGTCGACTGGTTCTACATTCTGCACAAGCCAAGCTCTTCAAAATAAAAAAAAAACAAGGAATCGACAAATACGCAAAGGTTTCTGCAGTAAATTACAGTTTTCGTTTTCCAGAGCGTAAATCTCGTACGTAAGGGTTATTATCATTATTGGCCATGTACTTATTACCTTGTACTCCTGTCTGTCTGTCTGTCGAGTTCTGTTTCTCCGGAACGCATAGAGGAAATTAATATCCAATACTTAGGTCTACGTTCCCTTGAAGCGTTGAAAATGAACCTTCTAAATGAAAGCAACTAAAAACTATGTTCAATATACACTGCACATTGTAACCAGCAAAAATCAAAACCTTCTTGTTGACCTAGAATCATTAAATTAAGCTAGAATTCTCTTCACGTAATGATATATAGATTAGCTGTTGTCCGCGAATTCGTTCGCGTAGAAATTTTGGTGAAATCTATCCAAATTAATCAGTAGGAGAATTGACCGTGACGTATATCGATGTATCTTTGTTACACTGCAGTTTGTTTATTGCTAACCTATCTATAATAATTTATGAATTTCGAAAACTTTATTAAAGTCTGGATATTACTAATTTTTTACGGAACCCTCAAGGTGCAAATCCTAATTGCACTTCCGGTTTCAATTTATGTAGGTATGAATACAGATTTCTCGGCATGGTGCTAATATATTTGAATTGCGTGATAAATATTAGAATTAAAGATGATGGAAATACTAATACATATTAGATTAAAGTTGATGTATTGATTATATCAAATAATATTGATGTTGAAAATATCAAAATCAAAATTATTTATTTCAAGTCCATTTCATACCATACCATATTTCATACCATTGTAGGTATTTTTGAATTGTCAGGCGTCAGTCAGTCAGTATGAGTCAGGCGTGAAGCTAGTTGCCTGTTCCAAAACGTAGATCCTATGGAGAAGAACAAGTAAGAAACTCCAAGGAGACTCTTTTCAACATGTTTTTTTTTACAAGGTACTTGTTACATTGCTTATAAGCGCGATTTAATGTGAGGACAATGTAACATAATATTGTTCTAAAATGAAATCACAGAGCTGCTAAGCAACATAGTAAATTAACTTAATACTTAAGTGACTACACAGTTCTTACATGTACAATTCAAATTCAATAAATAATAATACATAACAATGCCGGGAATAGTAAGTAGTCTGGGGTTAAAAAAATATATAGCAATTATGGGTAAAGTAGACTATGTCATAGTCTATCTTCTCTATTATCTACACACCGTGGTTCACGGAGTATACGTTATCAATCACTAAAAAATATGAGAGAAACTGGCACGACCTTGAAAGCACAAGACGGCGACTTGAAGCCGCTTATATACTACATAGCATTATTTAAAGTTCTTCGGGTAAGTCGGGAATCTTGTTTATAATAAAAGACTTTCTCCTCGTAAACACTAGACACGACAGATCTTGAGATAGCCCCGAGCTATTATAAAATTGAGTAGCATTGCTAACAAAGACAATGTAATTTTCATAAAACAAAGGTAGCCATTTTAAAGCACAATTTTAACAATATCTGTACCAACAGAGATAAACAGTGAACGCCACTGATGTGATTATTTAATCCCCAATCCCCGAGACGAGTGGCAGCCAAGGGGCCGTTCGTCAGAACCATAAAAATAAATTATAATGTTAAATTTTGCACACCCTAAATCGCTGGGGATTCGACAATTTGTTCCGGTATGCCGTTGCTTTTTATTAGCAGAAGTATGGTGACACTAATGGTAACTATAACTACTGATTATATTTAAAGTGATGCTAACTAGATTGCTGAAGATAAAAAGCGTAACAATTTTTTATAGTGATCTTAGTGCAGACTAAACTTTTTTGTGGCTACTCTGGAGTACTTTTCTTGGACCTCAGCACACAAAACAAAAACAACACTTTGTGAAAAAAACAAATGAAAAAAATGAGTTTTCTACTCCTTCACTATTACTTTGGTAGTATAAAAATCAATTTTAATTGAGAACAATACTGGCGTATGTACTCTATGTATGTAGTAGTCTATTACAAAGCGACGTATTTTTTTTGTATATGCAATAGTGTGGGTGGGCCAATTGGGGTCTACCAGGCACACTCTGAAAATAAGTGAAGCTACAAAGAATTTCCTAGCTAAAAAAACAAATAACACAATGTGACCTTTCCGGGAATTCCCAGGACTTTACAATCGGCAGCAAACATAAGCCCCATCTAGTAACGAGAAATCGATGAAGAAGTGCCCAGGTATATAAATATAAAAATGAATTTTAGTTTGTTGGTGAGCGCACCACTTGAAAACGGCTGGATGGAATTTTTTTCATTTGTCAAATATGTTTTAAAAAACTGTAAACAAAAAATATTGATGAATTAGACCATTACTTTGTATTAGCAATGGTTTTATTGGAATTCCTTGAGGTGTTTTATCATTAAGAATAAGGAGTTTTACATCAAGTACATCACGTACAAACAAAAATGTTTGTACTTCTGTGAATATAATATTATAGTACGTATAGTATATTACATTGTTCAAGCACAATTATTATTTTAAATCATGGGCTGACCTTCTAATCTAAGAAAGTAAAAAGATGGCTAAAACATGTAACGGTTACATAGTCTAACTTAGTACGAGCCTTATCACGTTATCACATACGGTTTATGATCTTATTAAAGTAACAGCATTACGGTGCATTTTTTTAGGATTTTCTCGTGATCTAAGTTCATGAAGTCAGTTGTACGTCCAAAACATAATTATACGCATACCTGAATATAATTATACCATACATAAAGTACATACTTAGAAATCCTTAGATTCCTAAAGAAGTATTGATGTTTACGTCTTATAAAGATCCTAATAACAATAAATAAAAAAATTAAAAAACCCCCGACACAAAATAATAACAAAAATGCCTTACATCATTTTGGAAAAGAACTGATACTCTTACACTACTGGACCGATGTTAACCAAACATAGTTAAGAACCACCGCAAGGAAACTGGCTTTCAAATAAAAAAAAACCGCATCGGAATCGGTTCATCCGTTTGAGAGCTACGATGCCACAGACAGACACACACACACAGACATCGACGACAAACTTATAACACACCTCTTTTTGCATCGGGGGTTAAAAATAAAAACCTACTTCAATACATTCTTCATTCATTCATTCATTGATCCTTGCATCTTATGTACTAGTTCGTATATTACAAACGTTGAATAAACCACTCATATTGTACTAAAAGTACCTACTAAATAAGTCTTAATTGTAGCGAAGAGCTAACTGGTATGAAAGGATTTTAATATTATTTAACTTCACTGCTCAAATAATTCCCATTCAACTACGAATTCAAATAGATTGTTACAGAGAGATTAATTCAAGTGTAGACACCCTATTAAATAGTTCTAACTTGACAGTTATCTTGTGAAAAGACAGGCTGTGCGCTATAAACGTCTCTAGAAATCGAGCTGCGCCACCTCTGGGCGTCACCGGGCCTCGAATACCACATCCTTAGCCACCAGCATTAACTGAACAACACGCCCAATATACCAGGACCTCCCATAATATGTCACGCTACCCTATTTTACTATCTGACACTTTACAATCACGGGAGGGACGGGGGATCAAGAAAGTCTAGCCATGCCAGGTGTAAATGTAGTGTTGAATTTCACGAATAATTTTACTCGTGACACTCCAACATTTGACGGGAGCTCGGGAATTTATTTCAAGAATGCAAAACATGAATTTTGTACTCAACGGATATCATGGCCCGTTCTTTACCAAATTGGTCGCGATGTGTCATCCAATGCAGGTGCTGTGTTGCATAACGTTTGTGCTTTTCAACATAAATTATGATAAATCGTCGACATTTCTTTTAATAAGGAGGGAATAACGACATTAAGTACATGTGGTTTTGATCGATGAATTAATATGTAAATTATTGTTGTAGAATTACTTTTTCAGTGCCACTGTTCTTCCTCGTATGAGGAATATATGGAGCTGTTAAAAAAACACGATAATTATTCATTGATATTGCTAACGTCTATAGGCGCTGGGGTGATCATTTTTCATGTCGAATGCTTTTTACCATCTTAGCGATATAAAAAAACAAAGGTTAGTTCCTAAGTCTAATTAAGTTAAGAAATAGATTTTGTAAGAATAGAGTGAGAAACTGCAAACGCAAGTTTTTAAAGGTAAATATATTTTTTATGTCATATACTCGTAACTACTAAACGAGTGGTTTTTTTTAAGACCTTACTTCTTTCCAAATTTAATGGTTCTAGGTCAACGAAAAATAGATTATAGGATTTATTTGAGAAGATCAAAATATGCGAAATAAAGTATCAGTTTCTGGTTGAGTTGACTTATAGGATTTAATTTTTACATTTCCCAGGGACCGTAGACCTTATTATTGAATATTAATTTCAACTTCATAATTTGACCATTCCTCACAAAATGGATCTTGATAGGTACACACAGATGCACAGATGGAAAACGAACTGATCGTATAAAACTTACGTTTGTGTGGTACGGAACATTTAAAAAAATCCAGAGTTTGCATTCTAGACCTTTTTAGAGTTCCTTATAAAAACAAAGACTAAGACTATATTCGTATAAAATCGTTTTCATAAAATAGTTACACAGTAGACAGCACTCACAATCTATACTAACGAGTTTTCTTTTAATTAACTCAAAGATATTTGGTATTACCATACTAAATATATTATAAACTAGACGAATAAACTAGTTTATAGAAAAGATTTTCCTACTTGACAAAGATTAGCGCGTTTAAACCACAAACAATGAAACAAAATAACTCTTCAGCTTTTTTATACTAACTATATTTAAATACTTATATATACTTTGTATAAACTCATCTTTAAAATAGTAGCATAGATAGTTTAGTAAAAAAGATATTCAAATTGATAATAGCCGAATGAATTATTATCACAATTAGGATTGGCTCTGTTAAGACCATGGATGGACTTATGTGGATTTCCAAGACTGTTTAATGGGGGGCAGATTACTGCAGCGAAAGATTTTACGTGGGAGAGCCATACCTTTACGTAGGAGAGCCATACTTTTACGTGGGAGAGCCATGCTTCGGCACGTATGGGCCGGCTCAACTCCGCTTGATACCACGGCCTCACAGAAAACTGGCAGTGAAACAATGCTTGCATTGGTTTTCGCCGCATGAGTAAGGTTACCGGAGGACCCAACCCCCCAACCCTTCTCTCTCCCCTATTCCCGTCCTTCCCTTCTCCCCCTCTCCTCCCCTCTAATCCATCTCTCCCGTCTTCCCGCTCTTCCCCCTTCTCCCCCTCTTCCCCTATTAACACCTTAAAGGGCGGCAACGCACTTGTGACTCTTGAGTTACAGGCGCCCATGGGCGGCGGTAGTCATTTACTATCAGGTGACCAGTCTGCTCGTTTGCCCCTATACCATAAAAAACAAGATGCTTTACCACCTTAGAAATACAATAACTATCACTAGTAACTGTTGTGTTACTACTGTTTCTTTAGTTGCTTTTCGTTGCTATTACATTTTAAAACGTAATTTACCTTAAGGCAATATAAAATTAATACCATCCATCCATTTTCGTTAGATGTTTCAAGTGAAGTTCTTGATAGAACGCTTGACTGAGTGACGATCAATATATATTGAACCTAGGGCCTTAAAATAGCCTTGAGTTTAGAATTTCGAAGCTACACGTCATGGCAACTTATCCTTATAACTTTTAGCACGCTTATTATTTTCACTTGTAATAACTAACTACATACATACTTAAACACATTTTGGAAGTCAATTTTAAACTACTTCTTATTGTGTTATTGAAATGAAACTTTGTGTATATGTTCGGATGACAATACTATAATTTGGCATCTTGGAGCTGACCTGATGATGGAGCCAGGAGGTGGATAGTGGAACTCTTCAGTGGCTACTAGTAAACACCTAGAGTTTGGGCTCATATGTTTTGTTTTAACGAGTACAACAGAATGAGCTTAGTAACGATGGTCTAATGATGGAGTCAGGAGGTGGATAGTGGAACTAATTTTACTTTTTAATATTATTCGCTATTAAACCTTGTTTTTTAGGTTTTTGGAACTATGATGTATTAATTGAAAAATTCAACACTCAGGCTAATAGTCTAAACCGTTAGATACAACTCGTTATCATGGTTCTGCTATGCTGACTAAACTACCCAAGACAGTTCCTGATTAGTTGAAATTTCGGCTCAGAAGCAAAATAAAAAATTCACTAAATTCCTTAAAGTTTAACTATTTATTTATTGCATTCTATAATATATATTTACAGGTGGTAAGCTTAAGAGTAGGTATCAATTATGGACCCTGTCGGGCACAGCACTATTAGGAGAGAGGCTAATAGGCTCTATTCAAATATGAAGTAAAACTTTTGCTTTCTTGTTGGTCCCGTGACATAAGTTAGCGTGCGATCGTGTCGCTCTGAATTCGAAAGCGGATTAAGGCAAATTGTCATAAATCTTTTGTAAACTTGAGCACATCAGTAACTACATTGCTTAAGTGCCGGTGCAGAGTCAGGAATCCTGTAAAAACCAGCTGAAATGAGAATACCGTATTTTCTGAAGTCGGTAAAAGTCAAAGATACCTTATGTCATACATTATAATGGACTGTGGAAACAGACGTCATCAAAATTCAGTGTTGTACAAATTGTTGAAAAATAAATTAATTAGTATTTTTAGTGTGTTGTTAATTAAAATTTTAATTCACCGAACGATAAATTAAAAGCGTTGGTACCGTAATGGCTAAGGCGTCGGACTTGCTATCAAGTGGTCGCGGGTTCGAACCCCACCCAGTGCACTACCCACGTGAACACTGACAACACAAGCATTTAGCAATACTATAACTATCATTACAACAAATTGACAGACACTTTTTAAAAATAATCGTCTGAAATTGAAATTAGGGACAGGTATGGCACACAAGACTTTTACATAAGTCTCTAATTGTCAAAGAGCAAAAGCATAAATTCGCATACGTAGAAACAACTTGAATAATTCATTTAATAAAAACGAAAAGATAAATGACCTGACTGACACAGCGTCGTTGTCGGCGACATATCACGTTGATATATCTACCTACACTTCAGTATAAGTATACTGTATAATTCAATTTGCTACCCTTCTTCTGCGAGTTCATTTGTGTTTTACATTTTTTATGTCAATGGTAAGTATTTTTAGTATTTTTGTTCTTAGTTATCTAAAGTTAAAGAGAAATCTTTTACTATCGCGCCCATAAAGAGTATTACGAGTATAGAATAAGTATATGGTTTCAATATATAATTACCATGTCGCAAAAACTCCCGGCAAAAAAGTGTCATAATACAAAAACAGCTATTTCTAAAAGACACGGCTTTAATGCCTGTGAATTGAACAAAACAGCTCAGTGAAAAAGGGAACTTCGTTCCCAGGCATCAAGTTGAAATTAACATCAAATAATAATGTCAACGGTCCCTTGAAGCTGTAAAAAATCAAGCTTCTAAGTCATCGCAATAAAAAAATATGGCCATTAAGACTTGGATTTTAACAAATTTGAACATTTCGTAGGTTTTAGGGTATACCCGAGTCCCTTGCAATAGACCCACTTATGTCGGATCACCGTGTGGTTTTAGTCGGTTCGATTCCGACATACCACTTCACCGCCAGCCCCGGTGAGGTGATGACCCGTGGGGGTTTCCACACGATAAAAAAAAAAAAGGTAAATCAAAACCTATAGGTTGGTTCCCATTGACCTAGAATCATGAAATTTAGTAAGAAGCAAGGTCTGACAGCACAAGTAAAGGAGAAAAACCTAAAGTCGTTATTTTGTTGTTATATCACATCAAATAATAGTTTTTGTAATTTATATTAGTTAAATTTTGCGGTTGGAAAGTTAACTTTATCGTAAATATAATATGTGGGGAGTATTTTTAGAGCTGCAAAGTTAATTTTGTCTTTGGATAAAGGCGGGCAAAAATCTTCGCCAATTGATTCACGAGATGGACTTAGAATAGAATAATCTTTATTGTACACCAGTATTGCTTAAGGTTAGTTTACAATTTTGATATGTACAAAGGGCGGCCTTATCGCTAAAAGCAATTTCTTCCAGGCAACCTTGGGATGGAAAAATAATGACCAGTAATAAAATAATTTAATGGGTAGTTATGGTGTGGGAATCAAAACGTGTTAGGCTTAAAACTAGTAAATGATAACTATAAATTTAAACAATATAATTAGATAGGTAATGTAGGGAAACAAGTGTAATCACTTTGTAACATTTAATATATTCATATACACACATAAACATATATAATAAATAATACAAATATATTTCTAGATTAATAAGATTATACTATCTACATATAATTTTGTTTTCTTATCGAACCCTCGGTGAGCGAGTCGACTCGCACTTGTCCAAATTTTTTTATTGTAGTCTGAGCTGCCGTTACATACAGAAACTTCCATCTAGCGAAGATACATGAATATCTGAAGCTGCATCGCGTTATCGAGATTTAAATAGCTAATTGATCATGCTGCGGTTTGCTTGGACTCAGTGACCAGTCAGTCATAACTAGTTTGACTGGTCGAATACTAACAATTTGCCCCGACTGAGAATCAAATCCAAGACTTCACAATCGTACGAACAGAAAGACCACATCGGGACCGATGATCTGACTGTTATCTTAAACATAATAAAGTCTATTCTTTTGTTTGTTAGTCTTCTTGGCTTGTCTATACCATTCATCCGATTACGATTAAACTTTTGTGTAATGTATGCCCATACGCCACAGCCAGGTTAGTTGAGTTACGTTATAAAACAATCGAGACATCGTTGGTATCGTACACTTTGTCATCACTTAATTTCCAATGGTCAAACTTTCTGTAAATTCACTAAACTCAATCTAATATGTAGCCATTAATCTGCATGTCGAATAATTAAATAAATAAACATAAAGTAAAGCGATCAGTAATGTAGGTACCCACTATAATTTTCAGACAAAGTTAACACAATAGCGAGGCCGCCGCCTCAGCATTCGATTTCAATTAATTTCAATTTACAACGCCTTATGTACAGAAACACTCCCAAGCTCAATATGCTAACTCATACGTAGTGCCTTGAGTAATGACTGTAAGGCTACATCGACAAAGGGCCCATTATGTCAAAAACAAACCCAACCTCGTAACCAATTCCCTCCATGTTTGCGGAGGGCTGCTCTCTTATAAATATGCAAATGTTATCCTGCGTTTAGCCTCCTACTGCAATAATATTTATATTGAAATTGGCGCCCGCCACCCGCCCTTGAACTCTCGACTATTATTATACTGTTCAAACAACCCTTTTACATTCGATTGGTGTCCCGCAACCGATTGTTGCTATTATCTATGTTTGACAAGCTACCAACTAACATTACCGCTGTTCATATTTTCACGGTACATTCTTGCAACAAATTGTTGGTCAAACACTTTTTCCAAAGATCGGTATTTATTTGGATACCTATATCAATATAAACGTTGATGATTACAATAAAAGAACCATTTTGTATACGGTATATTTTGCTTCGAAACGTATGGACCGGCTCGATCGAAGTGATACACCTCACAGAAAACCGGCGTGAAGCAATGCTTTCGTCCTGTTTCACCGAGTGAGTGAAGTAACCGGTGGTCCTAACCCTCTCCCTTCCTTTACTTCCACCATAAACATAACTTGTGACTCTTGAGTTGCAGGTGTCCATGGGCGGCGGTAGTCACTTACCCATAAAAAAACACATAGCTGCCCGCCCGTCCAGTATGGTCTGTCCACCCGTGACCAAAATCAATGCTATTCTATCGAAATACGCGTCGGTAAACAAAAAGTACCATACCTTATGAATATTACTACGATTGTGTCCCAATTTACACATCTAATATTCATGCACGGCTTTGAACCATCTTAAACATTTTTATTTACATAACCTATATTCTTTATTAGAGAATTACTGTAAAAATTCTTCTCTTTTTCCAACGTCGGACGCCACCCTCGTTTTACAAAAGGACAAATAATAAACCTGTCCGCAAATGTTCGCGTCCTTATAAAAGATACAGCTCGCATCACGACAAAATGTTGGAGTCATCCTCACTCCTCCTACTATCCCTAATAAAGTAGGGATCATAAAAAACCACTACAATCATCATAACTCGACAGAGATGGCCGTCCAGACACAATACCTTTTAAAAATTAACGTTTACTTACACCACAAACTTTATACAGATAATAAATAAAGAAATGAAATATCACTGTCTGGAACTGCACCCACCTACTTAGTACACACAGATGATTGAAATGAGCATGTGTTTGAATATTCTTTCCATAGATAGAATGTACTCGTATTATGAAAGCTAAAGCTTCCATATTAACATAATGAAACCCTGCTAAGTATCGGGTTTAATGAAATAATCTGAAACAACACAAGATTTTGAGACGCTCTACATGACTGACAGATGTTTCTTTTTAAACCTCCATAGGTAACGGCGACCTCTATCATGAGGCTGGCTGTATGGGTATTTGAAATCGTATGGAATCGTTTGAAACGTACTAAATTGTATTAATTATTTTAATATAAGTATTACATACAACGTACACCTCGTGGTTTCAACCGAGTCAAATTTGTTGGACACATCTAGTCACGCGGCAGCGTGTCAAACCAAGTTCAAGAAAAAGAAACCGGCGTATTACACAAACCATTTGGAGCCACTTTTGACCGCTAAATAACTCATAATCTATTTTACATAAATTCTTTAATTTTTATTTATTTATAAAACCCCTTAGATTAACTAGAAGCCCAAATTTAAAAATCGGCATTTTTATCACTGACTTACTGACATATCGATCAAAAACCTAACCCACTTCCCGATGACCTAGAAAGTTGAAATTTTGCGTCCAGCTGGGGAGTTGTGTAAGTAAAGAATGTTCAAAGGAAAAAATCAGAAAACAGTGAATTTTTACTATTTTAAATATTTTCCAAACAATTAATTTTTATTAATACCTAGCGCCTTTCAAAATTAAAATAGCATTTTTTTTTGCGGGAGAATAGGTATTAGTAGGTAATGTACAAAAACTATACAACGTAAACGCAGGAAAAATGTTAATTTTACAGATCATTTTTGAATAATAATAATTTCTTTACAAAAAGTAATGATATCCCATTAAAAACATAAATGTGAAAATGGGAGCCAAGTTTAATATTTAGAACATACGTGGTTATCGACTATGCCTACAAAAGAATTGAGATCTAAATGGTTGCCAAGTTGACTGGCGGAACAGTCTGAGGTTATTTATTCCCTCCCTTAAATATAAGTAGTTCGGCAAATAAGTACGTCAAAATCGTTTTTTACCCTCTCTTTTTCCTTAATTAAAAGATTTTTGGCACACACCATAAAATTTATTCCCCACGTACCTAATAATAGAAAGAGAGGGTCGAGCCTATTACGTGCTAAAAATTAGTTTTGGTACGGTCTCCAGAGCGCCGTGTAATGTGATATTTTAAAAGCTAGACATTTTTTAATGCTATAGAATATTTATTCATGGATATGAATTTGACAATTTATCCGACAATTTTTAAGTTAAAAAAAAGTGCAGTATTTAAAGATGTAATTCAGAAGTATGTATGTAATACCTATTTCGTGATCGCGTTAATTCCCGTATAAATATATATTTACATTACTTTAATGTCAAAATATCGATGTTTTCCCGCTATGTATGATTCGTCCACGGATTCCTGAGAAAAAGGGTCTTAACACACAGACAGATAGAAGGACAACAAAGTGATCCTATAAGGGTTCCTTTTTTTCCTTTTGACGATCGGAACCCTAAAAAATATAACATTTATAAAGTATTTGGGTTATAAATATATCGGGCTCTGCTTTGTTAGAAATCAACTGAATGAACGTAATCAGAAGACTGTTCGAAATCAAGCAATCATTAAAACAGAGAAATGAAAGAGATTATATTTATATTATATCCTGATAATATTACAGGTATGGCTTTAACCGGTGTCTGGTCTTCAGTAAGGTCAATGTTCTTTTCCAGTCACGTGTCAGCAATTTGAACAGAAATCTGCCATAGCCTGCATTTCCCAAAATTAAGTAATAGTGTGACTTGTAACTTCACAAGGGGTCGCAGAAAAACATTCCTCTCGTATCGGCCACTTATCTTCCGCACAAGTTTTAATAGCGCTCTTAAGGAACTAGGTCAATACAAGGCTTTATAAGCCCGGATTAGCCAGTCGCCACCATACGACTGTGGGCGTTTCCTAATCATATTATCTACTAACTGTTCCCCGCGCGATGTCATTCGCGTCTACATATTTATATTTTTTTGCGGGAAAAACAATTTTTGTTTTTCCAAAATAAAAATAGAATAAGTTACTCCTTATAAACCAACTATCTGCCCTCCTTATAAAACCAGTCCCGTGGAAATCGGGCCACCCATTCCAGAGATTAGCCGGAACAAACAAACAGACAAAAATTTTGAAATTTGATTTTTTGCTATATGTCCCGTGTAAGCCTTCGGATGCTATAGTCAAATACTGTTATTATAACATACGGCCACAAATTCACTTTAAGTTGGTCCAAAACTTTTTAGGGTCATTCTCCCGAAGGCCTCTTTTTCAGTTTTCTCAAAGTTTCGCTATAAGTTTAAAGCTGATCTTACTGAAATTTTGTGGGTGTATTGTAGGTATACCAAATTTCTGGCCTAAATATTAATTAGAACGTGAGTTATGAATTTTCGAGAACACGGCCAAAAAGTCAGTTTTGCAATTGACAAAAAAACTACTCATCCGATCGGGGCTGTTAAAGTCTATTTTTACGAATTTACAAGACCACGCACCGGTTACCCGCAAGGTAGCACACGAGCTTCGTCGTCAAACTGGGCGATATCCGAATCGGTATCAACGATAACATATAATAAAACATTACTTAACAACACTGATCACTAAAATAACACCGTAACAACATTATTAGGAGCTTCTCGTTACGAATTAAGTAACCGTTTTTTTTTTTAAATATATATATTTTGTACTTTTTCGTATATATACATAGTAACATAACATGCGATCCTTAATTATGGCACTGTTCACCAAAAACAAAAAATTAAAAGCAATTTAATACCTGCCTGCTAATGACCAACACCGCAAATGTGTTACGAAATTATTTTTCACAGGTGTGCCATTTGAGCTCACTTTAATAGTTCTTGATTAAGTTTTAATATAGCTAATTAATTGTTGTTTTTTAATAAGTGGCTATGTGTTTTGTAATTTATTTTATAGGAATTTAAAATACTGTCAACTTTTGCTTGTTATAATTTTTTTTTTTTCATAAGTACGATGACGATTCTTACTATGGGAGCCTGTCCTAGATGTAGATAATATTAATAATAAACTAAGTTTTTTATTTATTTGACAGATTTTGTGGCTTGGCATCTTAGAATTAATGCGATCACGTGCACCACGAGACACCATGGCCAGTGCAACCTGGTCGAAACGTCAAGCAATTCAGAGGTATGTAATACCTATTTCGTGATCGCGTTAATTCTCGTGTGAATACATAATTACAGCGAGATAATAATACGCAGCGACTTCGACAGCTTGGGAAAGGCCTTTTCAAAAGCCTAAAATGACTTTGTCTTGTTCGCGGTGTGCGCCGAAGTATTGTCATGGTGCAAGGTGCAAACTTCTTGGTCGTTTTTCCCTGACTTTTTCAAAGACACTGGGCAAACAAATGGTGGTGTACCACTCAGCATTAACTGTCTTTTGTTCTTCAAGTGGGCTCGTGCAGACAGGACCCGTCCGGGAGAAAAAAACGCAATCATTTTTTTGCCTATGTTTCTCGCCTGCCTCAATTTTGTTGTTGTTTGCTGTCACCTTCAAACACCCATACAGAAGACTGTTGCTTCCTTGCCGGCATGTAACAATATATCCATGTTTCATCTCCTGTCACAATGTCATACACAGCATTTGAATGTCCTTGATCGTATTTTAACAACACTTTTTACACCAATCAACACGAGTCCGTATTTGTTCTTGGGTGAGTTCATGAGGAATAAAGCGGCAATAAAGTTTTCTAACTTTAAAATTTTGAGGTAAGATTTTTTTAATTGCGCCCATACAAATCTCCAAATGTCCTCGAACCTCCTCATAGGCGATATGCCGGTGTTCTTCAATTAGTTGCCTGACGGTAGACATTTTCAACAGCTAGTAGTATAATAAATTCTTAAAACGTTAGCAATAGTGTAAAAGAATCGAAAGTAAAGACCTATGGATCTTACTCGTGAAATAATGCACCGAGGTTAATAGATTAGCTCACAAGAACAGTGAACTATTTTGCCAACTCCAACGTCTAAGCTAAATGTGCTCCTCGCAGGCAGTTCGTCACATTAATTCAACTAGTTACAGCGTAGATCCTAATCCAACTTTAACTGCACTACTATAGTTTTATCACAAGATTTTGGTATTGGTATTTCTAGCAAACTTTGAAAGCAAATTTTAGAATTAACCTGTTCTAATTAATGTTTAGTTCTAAATGGAAACTATTTTGTTATTCAGAGGGATGATTACTTGAAAGTTACTCAAATTGTGATTGAAACATAAATTACGTTAAAAATTCGATAAAACCGAAATGTTTGTACTGTCAAAGATGTTGGCCTTGCAGTCATCTACTAGGGTAAAGTGAAAAGTTTTCAGCCTGGAGATCAGTAAAAATATATGATTCTCGTCTGTATAGGTGAAGTTATCATTAGTTTGTTTGACAAGTTTCAACTAAATCTCACAAGTAGTTTCTTTACAAGAATTTTGCAGTTGCAATTTTACATATTTTTAAAATAAACTGGTAAATCGTTCGATCATATTTTTTTTCATTTTAGATGTATTAACCCAAAATGAAATTCATCCGAAGTTAAAAAAAATTTAAAGAGACGCTGCTCGTTCAATGTCAACCGTTAAAAAGTGGGCATAGTATGGCGTGATGTTTTTTTGTTCTTCGTGAGAACCCTTACTTCCTACTCCTAACTAATATTATAAATATGAATGTTTGTTTGTTTGTTAAAGGACATAAGGTACCTTTCATCTAGAAAATTACTATTCTATCTATCTATATATGAACAAAGAAAAACAAATTCACAAACCTGGAAGAGTGAGAAATCGATTGTTAGAAGAGCAAACAGTTTCTGAAATGATTGAACGGATAGGTACTGTAAGATATGTGTAGGAACAGTCGGAAAAGAAAGTCGGACTGTTTAGCTTACTCCACACTTTCTTTTTTTGCCATCAAAACTTTGCGTATTATATTTATTATATTTATATTCTTAACCATGAATGAGCATTAGTTAAGTATCTATTATTGCAATCATTCTTCACTGATTCTCTTCTTTTTATTATTGAAGAAATCTTAGTTTAAGTAAATTACCATGGTAATTTATAAATAAAAAATAATAGAAATAAGATTACTATATAACCGGAAAATTCAGATATTAAGACTTAGAGGTCGAAATAAATAGAAATAAAGATTTCTGAACATATAATCCTAAGTAAAAGGTAACATTATAAACTGCAATAGAACTAAAAGTAAAAAAGTACGAGAACACTTAAGTTATAAGTAGCGAGAACTTTGATCATCAAGTGATCAACATTCAAGTTTCACGCTACTTGACCAGCGAGGGTGGGGTAAGTCAAGCCCTTTGTAAACATTTGAGCAGGGCTTATTGATGGTATCTCTAATTGCAGTTTTTTAATCTTTCGTTATTTCGAAGTTATTTGAAGTAGTCGAAAAGTTTTGTTTGATGTGAAATACCTATAAACGGCTACGTTAACCCCAGTTAATTCTAAACACGAACATCTATTCTCTCATATCTCAGGGATAGCTCTAGTGCTATTATATTAGTAACAAACCGTCATCTTCAGCATCTTCGGAACTGAATGAAAGCCAATTTTGATTAGATGTGAAAAAGAAATATTAAATGCTTTTTAAATTTAATTTAGTAGAATGGGCCACCATGGAAATTGCTGACTATTTTCTTAGGCATCTTTAGTATTTTTGACGATGGATGCTCTAACGTATTGCTGTTGTGACCTACTTACAGGTTCTTTTACAGATATTACGGTGTCAATAGTTGCGTTACTCACGTTTGTTTTTTATGAAATTATACTTCACCCAGTAGAAACTAACGCACAACAAGGCATTAGGTATGATTTGGGGTCAAATTACGTTTTTTTGTATTCTTCGTGCCTAACTACGCCATCAAACACCAGATAAAATTACTTCAACAATGCGATTATCGAAAGATGTTAAAATGGTGTCACCTACAGTTTCAAGAGGTATGTGATAAACAATATCCGACGTTGCTAAAAAGAACATCCGAGTATCCATCCGCTCGGCGCCAGTTCTCTACTGAGTCTACTGTAGCTTCTGCTATGAACTCGCCTCAAGCGAACTAGCCAGAAGCAGCAACATCTCGCTCAAAGAAAAAGAGTGCACCACTAGAAGGCTCCCTAGCCACTCTGTCTGTTATACCTATCATAGGTATTACAGATGAGTGGCTAGGGAGCCTAAGTAACCTATGCCTAGTACTACTATGTACATCATATCATATACGAATGCAAACGTTACAGGACTAATTAAGGAAATTTATTTTTTTATTCAATCGCTATTAGAATATGAACATCGTCTTCCTTTTTTTTTTTTGTGCGTGTGAAAACCCCCTCGGGCCGTCACCCCACCGGGGTTTATGGTGAGGCGGTGTCTCGGAATCGAACCGACTAAAACCACACGGTGTGCCGTAATGCGCCATAAGTAGGAGGGATCCGGGAACAGCTTTTATTAAAACATCGGGAACCCTCCTAGCGCCTGCCCGCAAATGCGCGGGCACCACCTTCGGGTAAAAATCTCTCAATTAGGCGACGTCCAGGCACACGTGGACGCCGCCTCCTCGCGGGGAACATCGTCATCCTAACGTATCAATGTACTAATAAAAGCTCTCATATATTCTGAAGCAGCATTTTAACATATCAACGAGTTACTAAAAAAATAAAATACAAACCAAATTTTCCGCCACCTGTTAGTGCGAAGACCGATAATGTATAGTTAAAGTAATCTATCCCTTTGATCAAAATAGTCGGTACCCTATGCAAATGATGGTCAGTCAACAAAGGCATATTCAACACAAATTACAAAGCAGCAACAAACAGGAATATTAGTAGGAAAACCAACGTTTCATACATTCGGTCATTATCATTTAAATGTTCAACTGAAACTAATTAAAACCGTTACAGACGATTAGGTATGTTGCAATATTGCAGGAAACGTGTGCTAATTTATGCCGGAATGTATATAAGCAAACACACGGAGGTAAATTTTCAATCATTGGTTTGCTAGTATAGACATAAAGGTGGGCGGCCCGTTTGGACACTAATTTGGTAATAGAACATTTTTTATAGAAGGTTTTAAAAAAAAATTCAACAGAAACGAGATTGAATCCAAAAAGAAGAAGATATCTTAGTAAGACCCTCGTAGTTTTGTACACTTCACTGATGTAATGGAGTGCAAAGAAAAGGCACATGCGATAAATTACGAGGTGATAGTCGAGACTGTAAATCAAACAATAATTTTTTATTTATACCACCAGCATTGCAAAAAGAAACCGGATGAGGCTGTTTTTTTTTGGTATAGGGGGCAAACGAGCAGACGGGTCACCTGATGGTAAATGACTTTAAGATAGGAGTAGGGGAAGGGTGGAAGGGGGGAGGGTGGAAGGAAGGGTAGAAGAGGGGAAGGGGGAGGAAAGGGTTAGGGCCTCCGATAACCTCACTCACCAGGCGAAAAGCAATGCAAGCATTGCTTCACTGCCAGTTTTCAACCGGTTGGTAACGGGACTGCAGAAAATGACACGAGCAGAGCGAGGGCTAAAACCAACAGTGGGAAAACTAGGGCTTCGTATGATGATAACCGCTAGTAATATAGGTTGCACAGTAGTTTTAGTGAACTTCTTGAGAAATTGAAACCTGCAACCACTTGTTACCCAGACGCCTTAGCTACTTACTGCCTTTAGTCATTTATAAAGCAACTGTATATACTGACTGATTCATAGAGAGGGCGAAGCCTAATCCAATAGAACCTCAAACATAAAAAGTAGCCGCAAGTGCCTGGACATCACCTGATTAGGACGCCACCAATAAGTGGTGTCCGCACGTTTACAGGCAGGCGATGAAGCAGGCAAGGAAAGAGACTAGGGACTCGGTTGGATTCTGACACACGACCCCACCAAAAACCCTTTAGTGGTGGTGTTGCAATGTGCAACCTACAGAGGGTATAAAACTAAACCTATATTAATATGAACTGTTCATTTCTATTGTACACTAGCTGCGCCCTGCAGTTTCACCCGCGCAAGTCCCGATGCCGTGGGAATATCGGGATAAAAAGTAGCCTATGTGTTAATCCAGGTGTCCGCCAATTTTTATTTTTTTTCTTTCATAAAAACTCTCTCCTGACAATACCAAACACAAAAAAAAGAATTAGCGAAATCGGTAATGCCGTTCAGGCGTGATACCGTGACCAAAGGAAATAGGGATTCATTTATATATATATATAAATTCTTAATAATATCCAAAATGTTCGATTTTATTTTTAGTTATTTTACTTGTAGTCAGTAAAGCAATGACAAAAAAGGCTATGTAAGCCGCACTCGAGCGGATAGGTACTAAGCTTTTTAAAGATAGAATTATATTAGAAAGATAGATTATTGGTTAATGACCTCTTTTGACAGTTTTACTTTTAAATTTTGTATGAACTTTCAATTGTAATTAATTACCAACCTCCGCTCTAAGCCATTACTCACGGAGAAAAACCTCCGGCTAAAGACTTACTTTGTAATAAAGCGTTGATTCTACATAGCTCCACTAACTAAAAATCAAAGAGGGTAGGTGTAACGCTATTTACCGTTTGCCTGTATCTAACATTAGAATGTTTTCATTCATATTTCATCGATTGTGAAAACACCTTGTAACGCGTTACTATTCTGGTTTTTTTTTTTGCTGTTCGCTTCCATTGCATACTTTTCAATCACCTATCGTCCTTTTTGCCACCCTGTATAAAATATAGTGCCTTAAATTACTGCTATCCCGATTTCCATAAGTCAAAACGACGTTCTGTGATACAAGGAACGTAAACAGCACAACAAACTCTATTTCTTTTATTAGCGCATAATTATCAATCTGGTAAAAAGTCAGTACTGTGATTGCTTAAATATATTGAAACTTATTACTATAGATTGTTGTTACGTTGCCCCCTTCTATGGTCAACCTATTATGAGACAATCAATGCGTTCTTTTTAGACATTTATAAAACATGCAACAATCTATCTTTATTTATTTAAATAACTGCAGTAGGTCACAACTTGTGACCTACCGCACTCCTCCATTGTGGCTACATTCCCCGATGATTCAGTCTTTTTGGTCTGTACTGTTGCAAGCTCAACTTGACGACCCCTGGTTGAATAAATGGCGTATAAGAGTGTTTTTATATTACGAGTAAAGTGTATTTAGTTTGTTTAAACTACCAATTACGACTGTAACGAATATACGATGGAAAACCAGTACTATTCAATACTATTATTAGTATTGGTACGCTATGCGCTACGAGCGTTACGACGTAGCACAACCATAGCATACAGTATGCGTCTACAATACCACTACCATTGCCGTAGGTTTAATTGGCAGGGCGACGGCATAAAACGGCTTTCTGTGCAAGTTTTGGTAAAGGGAACTATGTTGTGTATTTATATTAAAGATATAAATGTGTGACCGCAGTTCAGAATACTGCGCATGCATTCATTATACGTACCACGATATTTTTATTAACTCTGTATAAATTCGCGGTTTTGTCTCAGAATATTTCAAGATTGAAGAGGAACATTAAAGATAACAAAAAGTCTATATAACAGCTTCTAAAGGATAATCTATCTATCTATAATATAAAAATAAATCGCAAAATGTGTTGGTAAGCGCATAACTCAACAACGCCTGGACCAATTTGACCAATTCTTTTTTTTAAATGTTCGTTGAAGTTCAAAGATGGTTTTTAAGGCGAGAAAAATTTAAAAAATTGCCTGAAAAAGTCTAAAAAACACACTTTTCTATACTCCCATACAAACGATTCGGAATATACTTAAAAGTCAATTTGAACTTTAATACCATACCATAAAGTTCAAGTGTTAGTGGATAGGTTCCGGGAAGGCAAAACAATTGAGTGACGTTAGTATCGTATATTAGATTTAAAAAATGTAGAATAATGTCAGTAATGGAAGAGGATTGACATATATATTGGTTGTCAAATATTTATGCGTGCGTTCAGCAATTTATTTTGTGTAAACTAAGGAAAATATATCAAGTTACAGAGTAAAAAATAAATTAAACCCGTGCGAAGCCGGGGCGGGTCGCTAGTTAGCTATAAAAGAGTCAGACTTATTGATATTACAGTTACATTACTCTGTGATATAGACGTATTCAGCTGAAAATTATAATACAATCTGACTGTCTGGATCAGAAATCTTCGCACTGACGCTACAAGTCGACGCCGCTCAGGGCTTAGACGTGCAAGAGAACTACCTACAAGATGACCGACTCGTAACTGCTACATCTGTTATAGAATTTCGTAAATTGCATTTGGCCGGTACTGAAGGCCGGCCGGTACTGTAGGACTCTCCCCTATAACTACCTATATATCTGCTTGGTATCTTCCTTAAAAAAATAATAAGTAAATCAATTCCAAACTTAAACCTATAACTTATGTTCCATAAATATATAAACAAGTTTTACAGTTGGCACAGGTTTTAGTGCAAGCTAATCTCTTAGTCTTTGGTTTAGAGCATGAAACCTGCACAGCGGTAGAATTACGTCATCAACCTAAAACCGCATCCACTGCCTAGGTTAATATGAAGCATGTAAGTGTACGTCTGATTAAAGGAATTTTTATTCATCTGTTATGTACAAAAATAAACAAGTATGTTCGTAGTACGTACTATATACATATGTGTATGTACATACAATTTTTTATACCACTAAACGGCAAAGGCCGCCTGAAAAGTGGTTTTGACGACTGTAATAGTGTTTTACTCACGGGACAGACGTGGTTTTACTTGATTCCCACTGTGAAGGGCCAACTGACTAAACTACGTTTCATCATCATCATTGCCATTAGATGGACACTGCTTAAGCATTAACCATCTAGTCCTTAAACATTTCCAAAAACTATAAGAGTTTGCAACTCATATAACGAAAAGATGGTAGTACAAATTTCTGAACTACGTGAACCAGCTAAGCCGTCAAATTTATAATAACACAAATTTCCACAGTAATTGTGACCAAAGGTGTCATATAAGCTGGATTTCGCAGGTTTTGACCGTCATTATTATTACGCTACGTGATTCCGTGTAAATGGCTTTTGGTGAAACACATAAATGAATACTCCGAGTAGGTTGGAGGTGAGTTTCATGACGGCGACCTTTCTATTAAAATTCTACAAATAACAAAAGGGACGAGAGGTGTTACTGCCCCCTGTCTGTTTACCTGTCCCATGTTTAAAAAGGAATGTAATACAATCCGAGTTATTTCCATTATTCACATTTACATCAGAACGTTTCGGGTTTATGTTTTGTTAGCGCGAACAATGTGAACAAGAATATTGGTGCGGTCGATGGATTCCGCTAGTTTTAAAGTAACTGCTTACGCTCCGAATATCGGTGTACTTGTTAATTAAACTACCTATTAAAGAACCAGTGATATAATACTTACTCAGATTTCGTAGAATAAGTTTTGATGATAGTTATGAGGAGGACCGGGTGTTATGTCCCTCCATCACAAAGGGAGGATCCTCCGACCAGGCGAGGCGATCGGATTGGTTGATTTTGGGAACTTATATATATACTAATCGGCGCTTGAAATTTCACAGCGCGATGCTGAGTTCGCAGTTACTCCGTAGTTTAATGTGTGTGATATATGTTCGCTGTATGTGGATGTCGCCACAGTTGCTTAAAAAACGGCAACATGTGTCTTTAGAGCACTAGAGAAAGCAAACCCAGGGCTTGTCTTTGTATTAAATTATTTTAAAGGATTGTCTGTGGGTTTCATAAGCATTTGAAAAGGTAAATAAAATAGCTATGAAAATGTTTGGCAGCAAGCATCATGTTAATGCAGCTTCAAGTTACGAGAAAATCGGTTATCCTGCGATTTTCTGTGATCAGTAAACCCCTGCGCAAATTTTTACACTGCAAATAGACCGGAGCTTTCGAGAGCTAGATTCGTGCAAAAACCATTATCCTGTATGTATCCGTAGGTACCTCGTCCACCAACTTGTTGCGGTTTTTGTACATACGCTGTTTTAGACCTGCTTACACGACTTATTAAAGTTATACTTCTTTTGGCGCGTTATTGACAAATGATGAGAAAAAAATTTTACGTTAGTTGACGGTATGTATAGTTTTTTATGATAAGTATAACTTCTTACGTGCATACATAAGTACACACACACTTTTTCTATGAAGTAAACTACTATATAAATCGCCCCAAAAGCTGAGCTCAGTTTTAGAGTAAAGCCTTGAAATCGTTATTCTAAATTCTATGGTAGAATTTCTACTTTAGTTATACAACGCAAATATAATATAATCCATTGAAGGTTGTCTGTAAGAGATCGCAGCCTGCGATAAGACCGCCATTGTACCACTGTAACAGACTATTGTCTCCAACTGATTGCTTCTTTGATATTTGGTGTGCAATAAAGTATATCTATCTATCTAAAAAGCTTGTGCTGTTGTGAGAGAATGTCATACGTATATCTTCAGTAGCATGTTTCAGCTGTATGCCAAAAACTCACATAACTACATTTTTAGAACACATTGCCAGTAAAGTATGTCAATGGGCCGCGTAACATTTTGGTTCATGTCAATTACGGTGGCATTACGTTGGTATTGGTTGGTATAAAACGACGCTTTGTCCCTGTTATACTGGCCGTGGTTAAATAATCGCCTTAATTTGCCTAAACATATATGGATAACTTTACTAAAACAAGAAACTCAAAAATTAAAAAGTTATTATAAACTACTAGCAGTTAAAAAGTTATTATAAACTACTAGCAGCGGTTTCACCCGCGTAAGTCCCGATCCCGTAGAAATATCGAGATAATAAAGTAGCCTATATGTTAATCCAGGTCTCCAGCTATCTACATACCAAGTTTAATTGCAATCGGTTCAGTAGTTTTGGCGTTAAAGAGTAACAAACATCCATCCATCCATCCATCCAAACTTTCACATTTATAATATTAGTGGGAAGAATGATATACTTTTTTGCTGGAAATAGGTTTTATTGTATGTAGTTCACTCTTGACTCTTACGATGAAGGTAATTGTTATTATTTTAAGGGTTAATAAAAAAGTTCCAAGTGTTTTGAAGTACATACTTGGTACTAAGGTATTTCTATTTCATAGCTAACTTAGTTTTAATGTATGTCGGTAATGTTTCAAATTTATAATTCTCCAAATACTTTGATAAAATTGTGTTTTGCGTAGCTCTGAAAATTGGGATGTAACAAGAATTTCCAATACTTTACTTGTGACGGTATTAAGTCTCTTTCTAACATTTTTTACTTGTGTAAAGAAAAACTGTAAACTAATAAACGAATATACAATAGCCTACTTCGATAGTTTACCGAAACAAGTAGTTCGCTAAAACCGTAATAACCGAGAGAAACCAAACAATTGCATTCTGACCGACGCCGACGCCCCAACAGGTGAAAACTAACTAGGTGAGTTGAGGCGGACACTCATGGAGCGCCATTTAGAGAAACAATGGCACAACTGAGTTCCGGCCGGGAAGCCTCCGGAGTCTGTAGCCAACTGCAATATACTGCGCTTTGCTTGCAAGTTTAATAACAACTTTTTTCACCGTATATTTTGTTTCATTCCACAAATTGATGTACATAATTTCAAATAGGAGAGGGATGTATAACAATGTTTTTAAGCCCGAGGAAAAACACATTTCTTCTATTAAGACAGACAGAATTACTCTACAATTTCATTTACTACGTCCCAAGCTACAAACTTAGCAAAAATTGCACTTTGAACAACAAAAAAGAAGCCACAAAGAGTCTCCCTGATAGCGACAAAGTTCAGCTTCTATATCAAATGCGACCAAGAGAATAACCATTAAGCATTTCCTTGCGCTCTGCGTGCAATAAATGAATGAAAAACTCTGGTCCAACTTGGTAGATACAATTGATAACTTGCCCCGAGCTAAACTTTTTGCTTTCCAGTCCATTATTGACGTCTAAGATCGAAAAGAACGAACGGTCCGAGTTCGCGATATTTTTAACCTTTCATTCTGCGAAGATATTTTTGCCTTTTCCAGCTAATTTAATGGATTTTAATTACCGACTAGAAAAGTTTGACCTAAATTTTACTTCTTTTCTTGTGGGAATGCTTGTGACATGTTTTTTAAAAAGTGCTTTCTTTAGAATCTTGATCAGTACATCATTATCATTTATTTATTTATTTTCAGAAAGATACATATTGTTTACAGATAATCCGTACACAATAGTATCGAAATTATTGATGCGTTACTTGTTACTTATGTTGTATAGATTATTCTTATTTTTTTATGGTATAGGAGGCAAACGAGCAGGCGGGTCACCTGATGGTAAATTACTACCGCCGCCCATGGGCACCTGCAACTCAAGAGTCACAAGTGCGTTGCCGGCCTTTTAGAGAACGGCTGGAGGAAGAGGAGAAAACAGGGGAGAGGAGGGAAGAGGGAGACAAGGCGGGAAGAGGAGGAGAGGGAAGGGTTAGGGCCTCCGGTAACCTCTCACGCGGCGAAAAAAATAACAAATTGCTTCACTGCCGGTTTTCTGTAAAGCCGTGGTATCACACCGATCGAGCCGGTCCATACGTGCCGAAGCATGGCTCTCCCACGATGAAATTGTCTCCTTTATTCAGACAGTTGTACCACAGTATAATGTACTGTTATTGTACGAGCTGTTGTTTTTTGTAATTACTTTTCTAAACTTCGTTGGCCAGTTGTATAGTTAGAGAATATATTTTTTTTTTTTTGTGATTGAAGCCGCGGGCTACGCATGGTTGCCCAATTGTTGAAAATTTTTATTTTGAATTATAGATAATGAAATTAATAAATATTGAAAATAGAAGAGGAGAAAGAGTAGTATTACTCTTTCTCCTCTTCTATTTTCAATATTTAAAGAACGTTAGAATCCATACATAGTCTTTCCTATGATTAAAAATCCGAGTTATTGCTGTTCATTAAGCAAGAGAGTCAATTTGTTATACGTTGTTTCATTTAGTAAAACAAATGCAATAAGACGAACTGTTAGTAAAGATATACGGTTTTACTCACGTGTATATCGGACCCGACCGGCGCGGCAGGACGCCTCACACCTTGATAAAGTTGTCTTGTCCTTGTCGGGTTCGAAACTAGTCGGGCATCACCGAAATATAAATAACTAATATGAATACCACTCACAAAAGTTTTTATTCGAGACGAACTGTTGCTTGATCTCACTATCGATATAGACCAGTAAAATTAGCTCATTGGAGGGCTGAATGTGGATGTATATACTACTAGCAGCGCCCCGCGGTTTCACCCGCGTAAGTCCCGATCCCGTGGGAATATTGGAATAAATAATAGCCTATATGTTAATCCAGGTCTCTAGCTATCTACATACCAAGTTTCATCGCAATTGGTTCAGTAGTTTTGGTGTGAAAGAGTAACAAACATCCATACATCCATACATCCTCACAAACTTTCACGTTTATAATATTCGTAGGATGTATAATATGTATCTGTAAGCTATTACATCCAACACTTTTTCTAATTTCACTGGTCTAGGATGTGTCGAAACTAAATAAATATCTTTCTTTTATTAATAACTAAAAAAAGTCAGATAATGTTAGTACTTTATAATATTTTGTGTTTTGTCTATATCAATAAATGAGTTTGGTATCATACTTACTTAATATATATTGTTGTTACAAAGTCTTATTTCATAATTGAAGAGTTTCAATTAAAAACTAGACTCACTAGTTCCCGGCCTGCTGGTCAACTTTTATTAGTGTGCTGAGTAGAAAAGTAATGAAGTCTGCAATATATCGTCTCGCACATCTAACTCCGAGAGAACTCTTAATTGTTTGATGTGACGTTCGCGGAGACGTTGGGGAACCGTCTCGTTACTTTCCATCTTGTTTCGAACAAATTTCAAGTTTTTAAAGAAGCAGATAATAAATAAGTTTTATATCAGATATTGAGTTAACATTTTTAGACAAATCTTTAGTTTTTTTATTTGTAAACGCTTTCAAAGTTTGTTGTTTGGCACCGAATCAAAATTAGTTTATATAAAATTTAATAGTTTATGTAAATAAGCTTAATACTTAAGACTTAACGTTTACTTATTTTTTGCTTTTTAGTTCTTTTCGTCGGTTTTATTTTTTTGTTAAAAATATGTTTTTCTATTCTTGAAATTATTTTATTCAGTCAGTACTAGACTTGGACATAAGATGCGAAAAGCGTATGTATATAATATATCTTTATTTAATGTTTCAGTTATAGAATGACGTTATGTAAATATTACTTACGGAATACGTTAATGATAACCTAAAAAAACCTGAAGAAAGTATAGTGACCTATAAGCAAGTGAAAACTGACTTTAGATGAAATGCTAAGAATATCTGTACCGTCTTCAGGTCAGTAAGCGTTAATGTTAGACAAGAATATATGAAGATCCTGCTGTAATCCTGTTCCTGAGCTGATAGTGTCAAGAAAGTCATGTAACTGCTTAAACCATCTTTGTTAATTACAAAAAGGGGTTGTAATATTATTGATACTTCGATAGCATTAATGTTATGCGTCGCCTAATTTTAACTGCGCCGATGGTAGAGTTTTTTAGAAAACTTTCGCGGTCTTGCCAGCTCCCAGTTCATGGAGAGGTCAGACATTGTGGGTTCGATCCCTTCGTGTAAAATATTTGTAACAGTCAAAGAGAAAATTTTTGAAAAATACTGCACTGCACTGTTTCGACCACATAGTGGTTATGGTGTACAATTATATGATCGAAGGGCTCGAAGCTTATGTTTGCACTGCTTATGTATGCACGATTAATGTTTGTACTGTAATATTTAAGTGCAAATTTTGTTATTGTTATTATTATTTGACCGCTTTCACATTGACATATTGAAACTGTATTTGACATTTACATTTTACTTATAAAGTATTCGGATAGGTACACAAGCACACACAACACATAAAAAAAACAAAAAAATACTGGCGACACGAAATCCATAACACAAATACAATTTATTTTTAAACAACGTTTTTGTGACGCTGAAGACTCATCGGTTTTGACAAAAATGACAGCATGAACAATATAATAAAAATTCACGTGAAAATAAAATGAGACAAAATACAATATAATGTGACTTTTACTAAACTGCATTTTTATATAAAAGTAATACTGTGATATGCCGGGACCGGATGTGAGAACCAATGACAATGTTCTCGACGAGATGTCGACAGAGCCTACGGCAACTGTACATAGTGGCGTAGAAGCTAAACCTGAAAGAAAATTAACTGTCCTCGAATCACATGGCTATGTGCTTGGCCGTACCATTGGCTCTGGGTCATACGCCACAGTTAAGGTACCATAATTGTGCTTACATAGAAGTAGGAATTACATTTTAAGTTCTTTAATATAATAATTCCCTCAGGTGCTTAAAGCGGATGCTACGAGTATATAAGAAAACAAGATGGTCTTTAAAAATATTCTGCCTAAAACATCTGTAAAATTATTATCAAAGCACTTTTAATTTTACTCCCAAGTGTGTTTAAACATGGACCTATGTAACCTGTTCCTTACAACTCCAATAATAGATGTTTCTCAGTATTTGTGATATTATTGGTAGTAGACAAAAATGATATTGTGTATTATCTTTTAACATAGCTAATTTTTATATATTTTATTTACATTTAGTCAAACATTACACATCTAAGTAGACAAGTAAGTACATTGTTGAAACACCCGCCTCAAACCCTGGGCGACTACATATAGTACTGTATTTATACTTACAACTGAGTTAGCAATTAACCAGGCCCTGTGCGGATGGTAAGCGCTTATTACCTATAAACACCAGCATATCAGTTCCATCACTTTTGCTTCCCCGATAAGCTCCTGCCAAACGAAGTGCTACTTAGTAGTATTTTGAAGAATGGAGGATCTTCTGAAATCGGACGATTCAATTTGAGCCTAAATCAATTGTTTTCTACACCCTTCTGAACAGTTAGCAGATTCACGTTAGTAATCATTTACCCATTGTAAATGATTACTAACGTGACTGCAGGTTGATATTATGTTGGTCTATCTGACGAATACCACATGAATCAACAGATCCTTCAATGCATGAAAATTGTTACTTACCTCATTACATTTTCCTTCACTCTTAAAGCAAGGAGGCATTTGTCCCTCAGTAAGAAATTGTCACTTGTCTAATGCGCACCTATATGAAATAACTTGCAGATGGGATTGAAATAAACCACCGAAACAAAATGCTACCACTCGACTATCACTGCTTATGCAGAATCACAGAAATTTTCATCAAAGATTTCAATTTTACAAAAGTTTATTATATTTTCAGGTCGCTACAAGCGACAGGCATAACTGTCAAGTGGCAATTAAAATAATTAGCAAATTCCAAGCACCAGGTGATTACCTTAAAAAGTTTCTGCCGAGAGAAATAGAAGTTGTGAAAGGTCTTAAACATGAAAATTTGATACGCTTCCTTCAAGCTATAGAAACCACTCACAGGTATTGTAACCATTTACCAATGTTTTAAATACTTTATTTCATTTGTTTATTAACATTATTTTTAAGTTTGGAATGGTAAAACGCAATTCATCAGCGTTCAACTATGATTTTCCTAATAAAAATTTAAAATACCCTGACTCTAAAATCCCCCTTCAACGATTACAAAATCTAATAATCTTCGAACGGTTGAACAAATTTCCTTAATTATATCTACGAACACTCTTGATCAAGTCACCTTTCAAACAAAAAAAAACCGCACTCAAATCAGTTCATCCGTTTATGAGCTACGATGCCATAGACAGACACACAGACACACAGATACACAGACACGTCAAACTTTAAACACCCCTCTTTTTGCGTCGGGGGTTAAAAAAAGAAGGCAGCTCGATTCGCGTTGGATTTGCATTATCGCGTGTGCGTGTGCCTATGTGTAGGGGCTTTAGCGTGTGCATATAAGTATGCGTTAGCGTGTGCGTATGCCTACGCGACTTAGGACACAGACTTAGGAATTGGGGTTGCATATTTCAGGGGGCAATGACATCGGCAAGTCCCTTTGCCCTGTTATTTAATACAACTATCTATTTGGTTCGGAATAGCAACGGCCTGACAGGTTCCATACATATCTGTCCAACTACTACTTGATCCAAGCTGATATAGGTTAACCAGCTTCACACGCATCTACGTACATGGTTCCTGCACTGCGGATTTTATAATGACTGTTACAGGCGTTAAAACCGCCCAAAGAACATGGCTCTGCCTTTCCTTTTAATCAGTAAAATTTTTGACAAAAAATATGCGGTTATGTCATCACCTATATCGACAATCACATCTGCGAAATATCTTCTACTAAAATAATGGACACATTTAGGTCGAGCTAGTACAGCTGCTTCTAAAATAAAATACAATTGTCTCAATTAACATTCATATTTTTAGAGTTTACATTGTTATGGAGTATGCCGAAAACGGAAGTCTCCTAGATATAATACGCAAAGATCAACACATTGACGAGCTTCGAGGCCGACGTTGGTTTCGACAACTCGTTGAAGCAGTGGATTACTGCCATGAGAGAGGCGTGGTGCACAGGTGCTTACTTGATGTTTATATGGAATGCATTATTATCATACTAGAAATGTCTTCGCGCGTTCTTATCTATTTTACCGACTGACATAGAGATCAAACAAGAAAAAATCTCACTGATAGTACACGCTCCAGTAAGATTCTCTTCTTATTAGATCTAATTTTTAATGTAAACTGGACAATTCAATAGGATCTTGAGAACTAGTTTCATTAAAAAAAAAAGAATTAATCGTTGGAACTATCATAGAGCTTGGTAATGGATCATCTACAGAGAATGATGATGATGATAGAGTGTCTTTCACTAGAGTGCCACTGGGAAACCGTAACATATCGCTATAGGGTTCCAGGAACATAAGGGCTTTTAGAACGTATTCTCAAAATGACTTTCTTTTTAAATTGTTAAGATGCCTGAAATAATTAAAACGTTTCAGAGACATAAAATGTGAGAACTTACTAATGGACCACGGTTTAAATATAAAACTATCGGACTTTGGTTTCGCAAGAGGTCACATGAAACCAAAAAATGGTGTCTATGCTTTAAGTGAGACTTTCTGTGGAAGCTATGCATATGCTTCACCAGAAATCTTGAAAGGTGTTCCATACAGGCCACAGGATTCCGATATATGGAGTATGGGCGTGGTGCTTTATGCAATTGTGTATGGGAGACTGCCGTTTGATGACACGAATTATACACAACTTCTCAAGGTAATGCAAACCTCCTATAAAAGTACTACATTGTAATATAACATGAAATTGACGTCAAATTCCACATTAGTTCTTAAATTGTATTCCACATTTCCTACTCCAATAAATGACTGTTTTCGAATTCTCAGCAAGTACAAAACAAAGTGTCTTTCCCGCGAGAGCCAAAAGTGTCAATGGACTGTCGCAAGCTAATAACAAAAATTTTAGCACCATTGAAGGCCCGTGTTAAGATACCACAGATACTAGCTGACGTCTGGCTCAACCCCAACCAGACTGGTAAAGACGAAGAACAAGAGACCGCTCAGGTGAGTAAAGCGCTAATAACGCTTAAATGCTCACATCAAAATTAGTCTAAGCAACATAATAGTTTGGAACTGAAGATAATTATTAAATTAAACCATGAACCCGTCTGCATGAAATAATTAAAAAGCTTAATATAAATCATTACGCCACTTCCACTACTGAGAAGAATCTAATGACATTTAATGTGCGGAAATTTGTCAAAGGGATGTAGAGCACGTCAAAGAGTTTAGATATATGTATAATACATACAAATACAAACGCGTGCCCTCTGTGAAATATTATAACTATGGGTAAGAAGTAGCATTTCAATTAATCCCACTAAGATTATAAATGTGGAAGTTTGGATGTATGGATGAATGTGTGTTTGTTACTCTTTCCCGCAAAAACCACTGAACCGATTGCGATGAAACTTGGTATGTAGATAGCTGGAGACCTGGATTAACGCATAGACTTTTATCCCGAAATTCCCATGGGATCGGGACTTACGCGGGTAAAACCGCGTGGCGCTGCTAGTTACACGTAAAATTGGCACAAAGAGCAAAATTAATATAATTATGTTGCTTATACTTTTATGACGTGTCTTTAAGTATAAAATGTTCTTCTTTTATGATTTATTATTTAAGTCATTAGTTTCATAGGTAAAAGTTGTAGCCACATAAGGCGTGATTAGACTTTCATTTTCATGAGTCCGACAAGCATTTGCTGAAATAATTCTTCTTTTTTTCGTTTATGTTTAGCTTTAACTCGACATATCTCCTGTAATTATCGTTTGTACTAAGACTACTAAGAACCTGACCTTAAACAAATCTTAAACTATAAAATGGTTTTTTAAAATATCTCAGACATATCTCACTCGTCTTCTAATGTATTTGTGTGTTTTCCCCATTTAAGAGCAAATCATTATCAGTCCCACAATCAAACACCTTGAAGATACCATCGGTTTCAACGAACTTCAAGAGGTCAACTTTTACACCTTCAAGTACCTTCTCCTTCCCGACATTACCCAAATAAAAGTATAAAACATATGAAAATGATATTCGGACGTTAAATCTACAGAGAAAACAATGTTGAGGTACCCCTGACCCAGTCAGGTGAGTCAAGCTCATTTTTCATTGGCCTATTAAATCATATAATATATACAGATGAACTGTAAGTTGCATACGCTGCCTAGATGTGCTACCAGGTGCTTGATAACAACACCGAGCCAATTAATGTTACTTCTCTTCAGCCAGTACAAGATTAACTAAATTAATTTGAATTAACCAAATAGACTTAATTAACAATAAAGCCTTTAAAGTGCGACTTGGACATTTTCTGTCCTATTCATTATCGATAGCTAAAACCGTGTTCAAAAACGAAAAAGGAGATACATGTACTAGAATCTTCCGAAGTAGGTGTGTGTTCCTTGATCCAAAATAATTATGCCGCTAATTACAGTTCATATTTATAGACTAAGCAGCGCATTTTACCAGTGTCATCACATTTGTCAGAGAAGGGTTATTTCAAAAGAAATGTTAGTTTTCCAGCTAAATGCTTGTCGGATTTTCATAGTTTCACTAACCTATCGTGTAATCTAGCGTTACATAGTAGTTAGTTGTTATCTGTGGACTAAAACTATACAAAAACAATCCCAATAAACTATTTTAAACAGGCATCGTCTTACAGGAAACCATCCCGGTCTCGAAAGAAGAAATAAAGAGTGTTAACATTGGTACTGTAACTTTTGACAGGAAATTGGAGGAAGTGAAATAATGAAATAAAATAAGAAACCATTTATAAGTCAAAATAAACATATGATTATGTTGTAATTTTGAATTTTAATAGTCGCTTTTGACTTTATTATAATAAACTGAAGTGCCAGATATACCCTTCCACTTTTACTCCATTTATTCCATAGCCGATATCTTTCATTACAGAATCTCTCAGATTCCTTAAATCTTTACATAACCATTATTTTTAATTACTTATCATCGTTTCATTGAAGCATATGGATGTCTAATCAAATTGGGCAGAGTTGATTATCCACTTTTTTTCAATATCAAACATTGAAGTTAAAATGATGACTTATGCATGACATTTACCGTGAAATTTAGTAGATTCTGTTAAAGTGGTAACCATAATAATTATCACAGTTGCTTGCCCCCCTTTGGGATTGTTATCCATATTTGTTTCGGAGAGCACTCGTATCATATTGTCACTAAGATTTTTCGTTAAGCATTCTGAAGTTTTTTTTGGCCAATAACGACAGAAAAATAGTAAAGCAAATGTATGGGATTGACATAATCTAAAGAAATATCACGTGACTAAGCGTAAAGAACTGTTGAACTGGTAGACAAGTGTACTAACTCTCTATTCTAACAAACGCTAAATCAAAGTATATTTGTCTATCAATATATTATTGTTTTCGTTAGGCCGTCAACGTTTATAAAAATGGAAACCGTAAGAAACGTTTAACACTTGTCTAAAGTCTCGTTCTCACGAGTCAAGTTAAGTTGGCTGATTATAATTTATCAACAAAGTTGAATGAAATCTGTTGTGAGAACCACAGTTTCAATATATTTGACCAACATTTTAGTTAATCAAAAAAGTTTCACCCAGTCAAAGTTTTTCGTTGAAGTTATGAGCTGTTTGCCAACTCTGATCAGCAGTTCGATAAATTTTCCTTGAGACAGTCTTAAATGATTTCTATATCCTTCTTTATCCTCTAATGCTAGTTCATCTGACGCTCCCAATCAATTTCTTCTTAATATCCATTGTCTCACCCAAAATCAACGTTTTTTACCCATATTAACTAAAATAGTTTTTTAGTTCTTTTTACAAAACGCCTATTGTAGGTAACTATAATTTCATACACCACTGTTTTCGATGCCATTTTCAACTGAATGAAATTAGTCACAGTTGAAAATGAAATGAATTGAAATATTTGGTGTTGAAAAATGTGCACAAAAACTGATCAGTTAAATGCATATTCTACTTTTATTGTTTACTCGGGTTTCGGGTTTACGATAATCGGTCAACTAAACATTACTCGTGAGAACGCGCCTTAAGCCTGCCGATCGTTTACAATATGGTTACAATACAATAGCTTTCGAAACATTGTCAGAAAAATTTAACACTTGAACATGATATGTAATACCAATAAAAATATGAAAGTTACAACGTCTTACCATAACTTGAGCTGCTGGAAATAATGAACGACGATAATTTAATACGAAAAAATTATTATACTTATCTTTACTAATGCCACGGTAATATTACCGTGCTAATGCTGACCATGTGGTCAGTAACTGACTAAAATCGTCCTCTCGTAGCTTACACTGTGTGGCGTGTTATAGTTTACTTATTACTTTATTTTTTATTATCTATCGTTTGTTTGGACTTGTGACCGTTAATTTTACGTTGGTAGTTTAGCAAGCGACTATTACTGCCCGAGAATCAACTTGCATACCATTCGCTAGTTTTGCCGACGAAAACAAATTTGGTCCTTGCTATTTGTTCCTTTTTACGTACCCTCAGACCGTTTAAATAAGGATTTACTTTAGAAATAACTTACTATGGTTTGGATTTTTGTGCTAGAGTCCAAGCCTATACGCAGAATGCCTTACGCAGATTACCTGTCTCTAACTTCTCTACCGATCTAATTAAACCACGGTCACTTTGCTTCTCGAATCATGCAGCGGTTGGGAATGTAACTGTTCCTCTACCCACACAGCTGTTGCTTCAAAATCTGAATCTACCTCGATCTCCTGCGCCTAACATGCAGTGTTCGATATTTGATGTAGTAGGGGAGGATTTTTTCGATTTACTCCTGCGCGGCAGATTATTTATAAGGGGGGTTATATTACATGCTGACAAGTGTACACTTTGATAATCTGGCGATTTAAGCGTGACGCAAGGCAGTGGGAAGGTAACAAACTTGCAAAAAAAATTCGATCATTTGACTTTGTCGAGCGCGTCAGATTAAGATACGGTGGGTTAATTACATGCTGACAAGTGAACATTTTAATAATCTGACGATTTGAGCGTGACGCAAGGCAGTGGGAAGGTTAGAAACTTGCAAAAAAAATTCGATCATTTGACATTGTCTAGCGCGTCAGATTAAGATACGGTGGGTTAATTACATGCTGACAAGTGTACATTTTGATAATCTGACGGTTTGAGCGTGACGCAAGGCAGTAGGAAGGTTACAAACTTAACTTTAATTACCTCATCTTCTTCATAATTTACTCTTATTTAGACTAAAACGTATGAGTACAAACTTTTAAATGATGCTATTTCGATAGTGGTTCGTTGGTTTAACGTTAACAACTTTCTAATGGAGAAAAGACTAAATGTATCCAATTCACTACTCCAAACGTTAAACAGGTGGAAAACACTATAATGGTTAAATAAGACGAATTGAAACTAGTTGATACCACGAAATTCTTATTAATTAAAATGAATAAATATTATCGAATTGACTCAGCTCAGCAGCATACGCAGTTAGAAAAATTCGTGAACTGACTGATATTTAAACAGTCAGATTAGTCTATTTTAGTTATTTTCATACTATAATGTCGTATAAAACTATATTCGTGCTGCAGAAGAAGACTATCCGAGCAATTTATATATTTATATAACTCAGATAGTTGTGATTCACTAGGGCAGAAATATAAAGAAAAAACATCCTGACTGCGGCTTATTTATGAAAACCTACTTTACCTTCATAAAAACACAGATCAGTTCTGTAAAAAAAAGCGGTATACATTCTTTCACACACGTAATAAAAACAACTTGTACCTGCTACTATACGAAATAAATAATAAATTAACAAAATAGTTTTTAGCTTAGAATCATTCCTTAGTGGACTTCTCTTACTCATAAACTACCTCCTTGTCAAGTTTCATTTTTATAGATCAAGTAGTTTTCCAGATTTCGTGATTAGTCAGTAGATGAGTGAGTGAGTGAGTGAGTGAGTATCTTTTCGCTTTTATATATGTATATAAATAGTTAAGACTATTTGTATTTGCATGCTATTTTCCGTGCACATTTAATGATAAAAATACATGTTTTTTTTTTCAAATCGTCTGATTAAGAGAATCCCTCCAAATAATCGTAAGATTATTGGTCAGCTTGTCTAGGACATTAAGCTGAACCATTTGTATGAAAATCTGACGCGCTCGACTTGGTCAAAACGGTGATTATTTTTGCATTTTCAAAAAGCCGCTGCGAGCGTGCGTCACTTCCAAATCGTCAGATTATTGAATAGGGGTTTCTTTCGGATGTACTTAACATCCCCTCTTAATATCTGACGCGCTCGAAATATTTTTTTTCCCATTTTCAACCCTTCCATACGGCCACCCCCACCATGCAAATGGGCAGATTAACCTACCCCCATTATCAGAGACATGTGGAGTATCTACACTATTAATATCTGACACGCTAGAGTAAGTCCATTTTACTATTTTTTTTTACATCTTTGAAAGCCTGTAGAAGCCAGCACCAATGAAATGGATACATCGCCTGAACTCTTTTTCTTTCTACCATCTAATCTTAAAAATCCAATAGGTCCCAACGACGCTGGAGTAAATACACACTTAGCATCGTGGGCTCCCCTTCTAAAATCTTTATATGAGAAAAATCATGAGGTCAAGAGTAAATTAGTCTGTCCTGACGGTCGGTGGGTGGTAACAAATTTCATCTCAGACCCCAACCAAACCCGACAACAGAGGGTTTGTCCTGTTATACAGTAGGACTGATGTATCGGCCAGATATATTTCCTTATCCTTTATTGTGCGTGATCGAGAAACACAGCTAGGTTTTCCCGACATTTCGCAATTAAAGGGAATACACTGATCTAAATGGAAAAAGATCTAAATGGTCTTATCATCAAAGGCCAGCAACTAGAATGTAACGGAAAGGGTCAAAGTAGGGAAGTTGTGGATCACTTAAGATGCACAGGCTCAGGAAGGATGCTTGCGGGCGACCAGCGGTGAATAGGAAACGTAGGATAGAAGCTCAATGCGCCCTACGATTTTATTTTAGACTGATCGATACTCTAGATTGATGAGGAGAATGGTGTGGTACGGTTTAGTACATTAACTGCATCATTATTAAGTTTATTTTCAATGAAACTTTTTACTTAAACTTTATTTTTACCTAGTTTATATACAATTTTTTAGATTTTTGTGAATACTTATGTAGTATGTATGCCGAGTGTGATTAGACAGCCAATTGATATGCCTAAATGTATGTAATCATGTCTGTACTATTGAATACTGTAATGATGTACAATAAACACACAGTCCCCGGCGCGCTGTAACCTCCTACCTTAACTTACCTTGGCTGGTGTTCAGAAACTAACATTTTCCGATTTACATTTACCAAATTTCAGATCAAATGATAATAATAATATTTCAATTACATGACAGCGCACCGATTATTTTAGTTAGCAACATTATTAATAAAGAGTCAGAATTAATAAAGACACTGACGCAACACCGAGCGAGTTGACAGTTACGGTTCGGATAGGGCGCTGGAAAGGCAGAATCGATTTGCATCTCGTAGGCGCACCACGTGTTCTGTGGAGTGTCGTGGTTTAAACCTTGATTGCAGATGTCTAATGATTATTTAGAGTATATTTTTGTGTTATAATAAGTGTAGTAAAATTACTGTGAAAATCACGTTTTATTCTCCTCGCCCGCCAACTCACGTCTACCCGCAACATTAAACATGAACACGCCCGATGTTTCCGATAGACTAGGAGAAGTTTCTACATACATATATACTAGATTTGTTCCACGCAAGACACAAACAAAGCAAGCTAAGTAAAATCGATTTAAAAATGTGTAATTGTGCGCAAAACTTGTTTTATAATAGCAAACATAATCATACATTTTAATATTTTAAGCAAAATATTTTATTCAAGAACTTTCTTTTTCTTCTTAGATTCTGGTTCGGTTTTGTTACAGACGTACTCGTCATCTTCAAGTAACTTTGCTTCTCTTGCGGCGTTTCTATTTGCCTTCGTCATACATAGGCAAGATAACATTAGTGTGACTACGTAAATAACAGATGCAATCCAACAGTTAATTGCCACCTTAAAAAAAAAATATTACTTATTACCCTAACAACGCTATATCGTACTACGCTATTAATTCATTTATTCATGTATAGAAAGTGCCAAACTATACCCTTCATTCTTCAACTACATAGAGGTCACAATGAAAGTTTTTAGAAAATAAAAAACGGAATGATATAGCAGCCTGTTAAAATTTTTAATGATTTTCGAAGTAGTCTTCGTTCCTTTCTAAGCACCATCGCATGTGATGCAACCATTGACTGAAGCAGTGAGCCCACTCTTCTTTAGGGATCTCTTCCACGCCTTTTTCAAACGCAGCCACGGCATCTTCAGGGTTCATAAAACGAATTCCTCTAAGTTAATCTTTAATTTTCGGAAATAAATAGAAGTCACAATGTGCCAGATCGGGACTGTAAGGAAGATGACTCACTAGCTCTACACCTTCGATAGAAAAATATTCGGTAGTCCGTCCGTAGTCGTGGAGGAGGATCCTCCTTCTTGGGCGCTGCTGTCTAACATTTGCCAATATAACTGGTAGACCTTAGTAGTCCTTTATCTTCTAGAATGATTGTTGCGAAATGACTCGTCCGTCCAAAGAATGAGGCAATCGTCTTTTTCCCTTGACTTCTGCCCTTCTTTACTTTTGTCGGCAAATCTTTGAATGGAAACATCCATTGAGCAGATTGTCTATTGGTTTTGGGTTCGTAACAATAAATCCAGCTTTCATCACCTGTGACGATGTCATATACAGCCTTCGAGTCATCTCCGTCATATTTTTCAAGCATTGAGTGGCACCAATTCAAACTACGGCGTTATTGATCTTCCGTCGAATTATGGGATATCCATCTAGTACAAAGCTTTCTGACGCCTAAATGTCCATGTAAGACTTTTTGTACTTGACTCATCATACCTAAAACTGCCTTGAATTGAATTCTGTTGATATGTCTGTAAATTTATTTGTGTTAGATGTGGTTGCCTGTAAGTAAGTGAACACAAGGCATGTCTGTTAATTATTATCTAGATGTAAGAAATGTGTATCATTTGTTGGCGATCTAAATAAAAAAAAAAAAAAAAAATTGTCACCCTTCTATCAGCTTCTATCATTAGGCGTACAGCACTCACGGTATCTTCAGTAGTCGCCGTAGAAGGACGTCCTTCTCGAGAATCATCAGTGAGTTTGTTTCGACCACGTTTAAAATCATTAAACCAGTTGTAAACAGTGGCACGAGATGGGGAAATTTTCTCTAGTCAAATCCATTTCGATGCACGACAGACACTTTTTAAATTGCCGCCAATTTGTAAAAACAAATGACATAAATTATGAAATCATTAAACATCAGCTACAGATTCCAAAAGAGATCCTAATTCGAAATTTAAATAATTTTTTCATCGGCTACTTTTCTTACTGGCCTATTCTAAAAACTTTCAGTGTGACCTACGTATGCTTAAACTTATTGAAAAGTTTCAATAAGGATTAAGGTACAGGATAATTATAATAGTAGGTAAAATACTTTCATTGTAGAGTGACAATGCAACCTTTGGGAACCCTATTATGGGGTCATATTGCCATAAGGGGTCGGTGACAGTAATCGAATGCACTAGTTATCCTGAGCTCCTGTTAGTAAGGTACACCTTTGTAGTACAATGCATAATTGTTTTTAAGTTTTCGCGACTTTGATACAACTAGATGTGTAACATTTAACAAACTTATATCGCGATTAAGTCCCAAGACTTAATCGCGATATAAATTTGTTAATCGCGATGTAAGGAACAAACAATAACTTATTTGATTATCCGACATTTCGATCCAATTGCACTGATTGTGGTCGCGAGTGGACTAGTGAAAGCTCAGCAACGCCTCCGTGAAGTGCGAGTTTCAGCAACTACTTGCACTTGGTCTTCATCGGTGGGTACCTACTTTGACACACGACATTCGTTGAATGTTGTCGAGTTTTTACTCGCGGACGATAGCATGCTACCTAGACACTCGACAGCGATACTCAAAATAATGAAGTATTGCGATTAAGTCCCGAGTTACACATCTGAAATGCATAACATAACAAATATATTTTTTTCTTTCACTTCATTTATATACTGGCATGTAATACTAGAATAAATATATTTAAGTAACAAGCTTAGTCATAGTGTTTCCTATAAACATCGTTAGACTAGGTATACCTACACTAGATCGTTCAATAAGTCCCGAGACTAATAATAGTTGAGACAGTGAAGACTTTAACTAGTAATGTTTTCACTATTTTACGTTAAAATTTAGCCATGAAAAAGCTTTTTCTCAAATGGCTCAAAAGCAACATAGTATCAAAGGTTCAGACCACTGTTTGGTACTGTTTAATAGAAATAAAAAGGAATGTGTCAATAGATGAAACATGGAGTCACCATTTCACTCCGGAATTCAATCGGCAGTCAGCAGAGTGGATAATCGCAGCAACAGAACCTAATTTTGAAGCCAAAGATAATATCATCATTCTACACACATGGAATAGAAAAGTTAGAAAAACGTTTGAGGACCTCAATCGCAGTTGAAGGAGAGTACATTAATGAATAAAAAATAATTTGATCAAAAAAACTTTGTTTAAGTATTTAATATCGGTACTTATTGAACCACGTGTTGCATACCTAGTCTATAAAAATGAAAATCACGCGGAAATAACTTACTGCAAGATAATTATCTTTCGTCTTTCCTATAAAGTCGTCATAATTATCATATTCTTCAGCCGCAACTTCTTCAAATAAAATAGGCACCTCAAAAAAAAAAAGACATCCTAGGATTCCCTGAAATCAAGTGGTCATTATTGTAATGATATTCTATAAGTGCACTACGTCGTCGAACATTTATGTACCTACTTACCAACCAAATTGCCCATTCTTAATACTAGCTAATGTAATGTAGTCAGGAAGGTCAAGATGTTTCATTCTATTTAAAATTCCTAATATTATTATGAATGAATTATAATATATTATGTAGGGAACTATGACATTTCTATTAAAAACAAATGATAGAATAGAATAAACTTTATTGTACACCAACGAATTAAATTTTCATTTGCTAGTGAAAAATTCAAATTTCGAATTATTTCAATAAATAATGTAAACCACATGTATAGACCAGGAACCACAAGTGAATGTACAGTATGGTTTGTTCAGTCGCTTCCAATCTGGAGTTTTGTGCTGACATTGTTTGTCACATCTTCAGCAGCTTCAACACCCACAACTTGCTTACTGCTCTAGTCTACTCCTTCTTCATGGGAAGGTTTGTTCATACATCGCACAACAGTAAGTATATAATAAAACTACAGTACTTACAATTGGAAGTGCTTCACCATTCACCTGACAGTGAATGTTACTATACTAACTATACTAACTCTAAAAAGCTACAGTAAACAGTTCTTTATAGTATTCAATTATTTTGTATAGCTTGTTACACGCATACGCAATCGGTTTAAGTAAACGAACGAGATACCTACCATCAAAATCAGTAATCACATATTCAATAAAATGTACCTACTGACTTTGAATGCAAACTACAGCTATAGGTAAGTAGCAACGTTAAACAATATTTAACAAAACGAGACAAGAATCCGGTTACCCACCAAATGTATAACACCCCACACACTTATCAACATGCAACAAATACCACAATACAATAACCCACTCATGGCTGTACAATAAACAGAATTAAAACACTGTAAACTTAAATTCGCAAACCTAAGGCCCTAATGTCGGCGTTATGTCTGCAATTTTGATAGATGTCATTCTAACGTAGTGTTTGTATACTCTTTGGATATCATACAAAAATAGGTTTTAAGTATTTAAAAATAAGAAGTCAGGAGCCAAGAGTATACAAACACGTCGTCAGGACAGTGTCAAAGACTGGCATTTTCTTTGCACCGAGAATTGGCATTATAATATTTAAATTGGTAATACCGCCCACATTTTTGGACTACGCCAGTCGCCACCCGTACTTATGGGTGGGATGACTTCTTAGAAACCAAAGCCGTGAGGTGGAACTAAATATTTCCCAAACTCTGTTCTCGCGATAGCAAAAGTTTCAAACGCTTCTAGAAATTGAGCAGATGCTTTTACAAATAACGCTCAGCTAATACTCATGTTACTAGATCAGATATATACCCTACAGCATTAGGTACCATACAAGCTACAAGCTGTAGACTTGGCAGTGCGAGGAATATGCAATTGCATCTTGAAGTAGTTTATATAGAGGTACCTACGCCGTTAACTTATAATAGTTAGGTATATATACATGTTTTTAAGGTAGGAGTAGGGGAAAGGTGGAAGAGGGGAGAGGGGGTTGAGAGGGGTGAGGAAAGGATTTAGGGCCTCCGGTAACCTTACTCACAAGCGAAAAGCAATGCAAACCAATGCTTGAGAAAACTGAAGATTGCTTCACTGCCGGTTTTCTATGTGAGTGGTATTACTCCGGTCGAGCCGGCCTTCGGCATTTTAAGAGGAGAATACTAACTTGTTTGCCAATGTTGGTAGAAGATGATCACAGATCATGTGATACTGTTATTCCTAAGGTCCAGTTTGCTATTAACACATTGATGTATACCAATATTCCTAGTGTTTGGTTCTAAACTGGTCTCTTGTGGTACTCATTTTACTGACTTTGTCTTGGGTGATAAAGTATTTTTTTCCGTTTAATAATGTCCAGGCATAATGTTTACCTGATGTTCCGCCGGGACTGACTCTGTTCCGTATTTCAACCGTGCTCGATTTGAAGATTCAGATTCAGCTGTCGGGATGCATACCTACCGAAATGCTTGGGATTCGCGAGAAGATCGAGTAAAGAAAAAAATATACGTCTTTTTTGGAAGTGAAGCTAGAAATGCGTGAATTAAGTACTAACGCAAAGAAAACGATTTTCTACTTTTTTTACAATAATGTTTTAGGTTATCTGTTACCACGATATGATTTTTCAGAAATTAACATTCTCTCCAAGGTGTTTCTTAAAGTTTATATCGCTAACAAATTACAACCAAATGGTTGTAATTTGTTGGCCAAGAAGCTGCCAAACTTTTGAAGATAGATAAATTATATATGGACTGCTCATATCACAGTGGCGGATTTACCAATAGGCTAAGTAGGGATTTTAGGGGCGGCGAATTTGGAAAAATATTTTTTTTTGTCTTACAAAAATAAAAAAATATATATTTACACTAGCAGCGCCCCGCGGTTTCACCCGCGTAAGTCCCGATTCCGTGGGAATATCGGGATAAAAAGTAGCCTATATGTTAATCCAGGTCTCCAGCTATCTACATACCAAGTGTCATCGCAATCGGTTCAGTAGTTTTGGCGTGAAAGAGTAACAAACATCCATACATCCATACATCCATATATCCACACATCCATACATCCATACATCCTCACAAACTTTCACGTTTATAATATTAGTAGGATATATATACCTAACTACCTAAATGTCAATAGGTACACAAACAATTCAACATGTAAAATGTTTCACCACCTATATAAATGTTTCTACAATTTTCGTAGTCGCGTTTGGTTGCGGGCGGGAATGAGTGACACGATCGTTCACTAGTGTGTCTGGCCAACACAATTCGGGTCAGAGAAGATTTTTTACTTAAAACACGATTGAAAAGTTATCTAAAATCTACCTTAAGCCAAGAACTTTTATAATTTAATTTCATCGTCATCATCAGGTGGATTGTTACCAGATAATGAAATATAAATTTTTAAACGCAACAAAAAATATTTAATTATGTTAGCCACTCAGCCGTCTGGTCAGATAGGAGAGCCTAAAAAACTGTTATGACGCGACCTCCGAAGCTTCAACGTTCACACAATAGAGAATGCAATTGAGTGTAACAGGGGGTTAAGTGTTCGTTCAGCACTTGGCTTCCCCATCTGACGAAACACAAAACTGAGAGAAAGTGCCAGATTCAGACCGAGAAGTTTTATGGATAGCTGTACGCATCACGGATGATAGAACCAACGAGACTCGGTGGTAATGATCACAGAGCCCCATTACAGGGAGGACATACCTGAAATTGTCCACAGCAAGATAGAGGTGGCTCTCGAGCAGCTAAAAAAACAGATCTCCTGGGGATGACGAAATTACTACCGAGCTCTAAAGGTAAGCCAGATGCAATTCCTGAAAAAGCAAGCGAGTCTAAGTTAGGTAGCAATGAAAAAGCTGATGAACTCGCCAGAGCTAGTGCAGACAACCAACAGCATGGATGGGAACCATTCTGCGGCGAGCTTATTCAATCATAAACGAAAATACATATCAATGGCAGTTAAGAGATGGAAGACCACGACTGGCCTAAAACACTCGAAAGCCTTAATAAAGGGCTATGATAACAAAGTATCGAAAGAACTTCTAGTATTCAAGAGATACAAAACCTGAGCTCCATCTCAATCGTCACCGGACCCTGCAAACTGAACAAACATATGTTCAACCTAAAGTTGGCGAGAATACAATTTGCAGATTCTGTCGAGAGGCGAAAGAAACTGTAATACATATTCTATGCTTTTGTGGCCCACTAATGCGTTACCGAAGTATTAACCTAGGGTTGCACATCATGCAACCGTGATAAGATCTGAAGGTTTCTCGAAGACATAAGTCTGAGCAGTGAACTATAAAGCAAAAGTGCGTTACAAAAGACTAAAATAGTTGAGGTAGCACTAGACACTAAAAACAATAATAATAATAATAGGTAGTAGTTTAGTTCCTCCTCTAACAAGGTTTAACACCTAGGTGTTGAACCTGGGGTACTTTTCTTCCAAAGAGGAGACAACATCTTGTTGAAGAACTATAGACCCATCTCACTCCTGAACCAAATCTACAACTTCTTTGAGAGAGTCTCGCGAGATAACTCGATGATTACGAGCCACCGTAACAAGTCGGGTTTCGAAAAGGCTACGACACCGTGAACCGTACCATACCGTACTATGGTACGGTACGGTTCGGTAACAGTATGCTGTTCGACAGATTGTGCAAAAGACCGAGAAGTATTTTTAGGCTGTGTACGGTTTTTGACTACGAGAAAGCCTTCGACTCCATCGAGACCTGGGCAGTTTGGGATACTCTGCAATGATGACGTGTGCGACTGGCGATATATCGAGGTGCTGAAAAGCTTAAATGACACCAACATGATGACCGTACAGCTCCAAGCCCAGAGGACAAACAGATAAACTCGCAGCGTGGAGTTAGACAACGGAATTTTATCTCCAAACTATTCACCAACATCCTTGGAAAATTGTTTTTTATCACAAGCTGAAGTTCGTCGTTTGTAGCAAAAATTGAATTAACGCGAAAATATTTTAGGGCGATGATTTTTCTATTCCCACATTAAAGGGCGGCAACGCACTTGTGACTCTCGAGTTACAGGTGCCCATGGGCGGCGGTAGTTATTTACCATCAGGAGACCCATCTTCTCGTTTGCCCCCTATACCATAAAAAAAAAGAAATCACCAGAAGGATCCTGTCAGGATGGGCAGCAATTGCAAAGCTAAGTTGAGTTTTCTCATCACCCTTGCGGCAATCCTCAAAACGAAGGTCTTTGTGAAACCAGAGCGTCCTACCTCTCTTGACATACGGTGCTGAGACTGTGGGGTGGGGTCGTTAGTGCCCACGTCTCGGCACTGTATGTCATTCTGTCTAGTCCACAAGCTTTCTAAAGTTGCGCAGCGGGTTGTTTCTTTAGAGGATCAAATTCGTAATTGCACAATAAGCATGCTGACGTGGCCTGGTATGGTCGTCGTCAAACGGGTCCTAGAGTTGAGACGGAACGGAAGGTAGGACGCCTCCAGCCAGATGGACTGACAAACTGAGAAAGGTAGCTGGGATTGATTGTATGCGAATGGCGGAGAACCGGGTGCTTTGGCGCACGTTAGGAGAGCAGTGAACTGCTATAGGCTGATGGATTGAACGTTTATTGAATGTACATGTGTAAGTAGTATTAAGGCATACCTTACCCTCTCTTAAAATTAGCACATGATTGAGCTTTTTTATTAGTTCATAATTAGAGGTAGGTACCATAAAAAAAACAATAAATCTTAGCTAAATCGTTGGTTTGTAATAAAAATCTAGAAACTGAGACGACATCAATCTCCTAGTTCACAATCATACTAATTATGGAAAAAATGTTTCTTTTTTACTTTTTTGTGTACAAATCATTGACAAAAAAAGTTGTAATCGAAGAGGAGGTAGGGGCGGCAAAATTCAACTAGCCTACAGGCGGTAAATGTGTAAATCCGCCACTGTCATATCAAGAATTCCAGATGTTTAAAAGAAGTCTGGACATTGCTGGCACCGCTTCTGATAACAAAACTGTGGGTGTGATTCAAGACGGTCATGGAAGGGTTGTCCAATCCAAATTAAATAAATCCCTAACATCTTTCATATAATTTCTTTCATTTTTAGTATCCCTAGTTAGAACTGCTTTGTTGAAAGCTTTTTTCACAAATGGTTTGAAGTGGGCTCATATACGAAAGAAATGTACTTTTTAAAGATAATTATAATTATAGTATTAATTTTTTCAAGTATGTTAAATCGAACAAAAATATCTTAGAACGTTAGTTGTAATTATTCCTCTGAGCGTTAGTCAGTAAAATACACGAAAAATAAAAAAATCAGCAAATAATTTTATTTTTCATTTGTCCCGGGTAATAACCTGAAATCCCGTAAGCATTTGTCCCGGATAAAAAACTGAAATAAGTATAAGTATTTGTTCCTTACGGGTTGATAAAACCTACTACTTGCTTTAGGATAGGCAAAATTCTTACAAGATTTTATTTCCTTTCGAAGAATGTATTCGTATGTGAACAGTTTGAACAAGTGCGTAGGGAAAATTCTTACAGGATTTATTTCCTTTCGAGGAATATATTCGTATGTGAACAGTTTGACCAAGTGTGTAGGGGAAATTCTTACAGGATTTATTTCCTTTCGAGGAATGTATTCGTATGTAAACAGTTTGAACAAGTGTGTAGGGGAAATTCTTACAGGATTTATTTCCTTTCGAGGAATGTATTCGTATGTAAACAGTTTGAACAAGTGTGTAGGGAAAATTCTTACAGGATTTATTTCCTTTCGAGGAATATATTCGTATGTGAACAGTTTGAACAAGTGTGTAGGGGAAATTCTTACAGGATTTATTTCCTTTCGAGGAATGTATTCGTATGTGAAAAGTTTGAACAAGTGTGTAGGGAAAATTCTTACAGGATTTATTTCCTTTCGAGGAATATATTCGTATGTGAACAGTTTGAACAAGTGTGTAGGGAAAATTCTTACAGGATTTATTTCCTTTCGAGGAATGTATTCGTATGTGAACAGTTTGCCCTACTTGTGAGTCACAAGTACACATACTACATTTGGGTACAGTAATACAATTGGGTCACAATGGATGTCCCAAGGCTAAGACGACGACAGTTTAAGATTCAACGAGAATCCTCGACGAATTCTAACTTGTCGTAGGGTGCACCGACACCATGATCTGTTGACAACATATCACAGCTTAGAATAAGTACATAATATACAGGTACAAAAGTGTAACTCCGCCAAGTCATTTAAATAAATAGCGACTCATGTTCCGAATCAATGAAGTCGCAGTTCACCTAGAAGTTGTCTCTCTTTCTGTCTCGTAACTATTATCTTTGTTTTTTACATTACAAGTTATACTCTATTCTTATGAACAAATAAACCTTCTAGGTACTAATAACTCGATCTCATTCGTTCGTGTCTTACGAACGGATGACGCGACGCAGTGCGTGCGCATCGAAGTAACGTGCGGCCCGGCCCGCACGCGGCCCCACTGCCGCCGTGTACTTGTAGCTTTATACCTACACTGAGGAGTGGCCCTGGCCTGATAGTATGGCTAATAACCCTATTAGCTATACTATCAGCCAGGGCCATTCAATTAAGTACCCAGGGCACCCGCCCTGGGTACTTAATTGAATGGTTTTCAAAAATCCATGCCTAAGTTTACAATAGGAATGATCGTGACTCAATGTACCAGAATGATCCTTACATAATAGGTATTACATTACAATTAATTTTTAAGAACAAGGACAATAAAAAGGCTAGGAGGTACCAACATTGAAAAATATCAACTGAACTAGACCCAGTTTTATTGCGCCACTTTTAGAGTGCATATACCCTCTCTTCTTACCCCCTTTCACTTATGAACTAATGACATCAATGGCCTATAATTAGACTCATTTACTTCCCACAGTTTTTTATCTTATAAGGGGAAGATATGTTGAAATATAATCTGATTTGACTTAAGGAAATAACAAGGTATTCAAAACAAATAACAATGAACATCAATAAGTTTTACTTCAAGAAAAACTAAGCATTATACAATGTACCTATTATAATAGATATATACTATGTACAATTTATAGTAGTAATTTATAGTACTCATTCATAGCAGTTAATATTTCAGCATTTTTTGTTTAACTGAATTTGATACACTTAATGAATAATTTTGAAACAGTTGATTCTTATATTACAAGCCATTTACAATATGTATTTTTCAGTAAATATTATGATATATTCTTAACATTTCAAAAGTATTTAAATACATAAATAAGTAAAGCAATTAAAACATACTTTGTTATTTCTTACATAAACGGTTTGCACTAACCAATAATTCTTGAGTCATGTGAAATTCCAAACATATTCTACAACTCGTTTTTATGGCAACTCCATTCTTTCCTATTTAATATTATACACATACATAACTGTAACGTTCGTGATTTGACAAGCTTTGACAAAATTTATTATTACAACTAACTTTTTTATATTCTTAAATGTTTTAGGATTAATGGATTGATCCCAGAAGTGATTATTGAAGACTCAAGAACTATTCAAAATAAATTAAAAATGGAATGGAATTAACAGTAACAACAAGAAGTACCCCGTGTGTACCTACCATTATATTCATAATACCACTTTTACATACTAACTGAAGAACGGTTGTTCATCCAAAATTGATGTCCAGATATAACCAGTGTAATGACATACAGCAGGGCAGCGATCCAGCAGTTGTAAGAATTCTGAAATAAACAAAAAATTAGCAAGGACTACCTAATGTCAATTCAGCTAGTGATCGCTAGACGGCGCTGAAGTATGCATTGTTGTATGATGAAATCAATGTAACTGTCAAATGCTCCATTCTCTCTGCTTTTACTGGCAGAACAAGGCTTTAAGTGGGCTTGGCTTAGGCTCAAATAAAGACTTATGTTTTCAAGATTTCATTTCAGATTTTCACACATACATGCTCATAAAATTATCAAAGTATAAAAAGAACTTGTTGGCAAACTTGTCAAAATTTTATGTTTAGTAGTGGATCCATGTAGTGACAATTAAGCAAAATCAATTATTTTTAATTGTACAAAGTTTACCTTAACAAGTGTTTATCAATGTTTTTTTATTGATAATTGGTATAGGTGTGGTTGAAAGTGACAAAGAAACCTGAAATTCACTTTCTTCTTGAACATTCCAGGACTATATTCAATATTAATTATTAAACTAACCTCAAGATAAAGGGTGATGGACAATATGATATGTAATATAGCAGTAGTCAAGAGAAAGTATCAATTAATGATTATTTGTTATATGTTAAAACAGACACACACTAAAAAAAAATATTAAAAAATAATGTAGTTATGTTGCATATAGTATTAAGATTGTTTAATTTTATATAAGGTCTTGTAGCAGCTAAGCAAAGTAAATGTATTAAAATAGAGTGATCTACTAACTAAGCTTTAAAGTGATTAAGTAAGAAGTTTAGAGCCATTATAACAAATCAATATGCATAATCCGACTAAACCTAACCAAACTTTAAAATCTTAGAAATACATAGAAGCTCGTTTTTAGAAAAAGTGTAAAAGCAAGGTTGTTAAGGTTTGAATGGATCTTTTACTTTGGTACTTGAAGATGGGCTTACTTTAATAGAAATCATGATCCTACTAATAATATAAACATGAAAGTTCGTGAAGATCTATGGATGTATGTATGTATGGATGTTTGTTACTCTTTTAGGCAAATACTACTGAACCGATTGCAATAAAACTTGGTATGTAGATAGCAGGAGACCTGGATTGACATATGGGCTACTTTTTATCCCAATATTCCCACGGGATCAGGACTTACGAGGGTGAAACCCCAGGGCGCTGTTACTTATGAAATGAAAAATTATCAAGTTGTACCTCCTCATGATTTTCCCTGAGGCAGGTCTCTAGAGTAATGTTAGAAAAAAGTGGATAACATAGTTTATCCAAGGTTGTTAATATAATGAACATATATTAGTGGAACTTTGTGACTCACCGTTATGTATCCAGTTTCCACCTCATTGATGAAACCTGTAATGGAGTCGTGGTGCTCACCAAGAGGGAGATCTTCCAACAAAGCTACTGCTCCGATATGGTAGAAGACGCCCATTAAAGTCTGAAAGATTGACAAACTGTAAACTCGGCAGACTCTGAAGACCTGGTTACGAATTATGGTTATATACTCACCAATTGTATGATTCCCCAGACGCTCAATACGAGGCCGCACAGCGACAGTTTAGGGCCACAGAATTTGCAGGCCATTTTGTTCGTTTATTTATTAGAATTACGAACACTAATTTACTTTACTATCGACCACTAGCTGTCAGCTGGTGTCAAAAAAATGGTTACTCACATGATCTTTGTATCTGCATTGTCTATGGACGTTGATTTTTGTTGCATTACTGCGATAACATTATCTTAATAAAGTGACTCATAATTATAACCTGAACCTCCCGGGACTACAATATTACAGTTTATAATAAATTTAAAATTTTAAAACATTTATTCTGTTAATACTAGTCAATTAACTCTTTTATGTGTACAACATATCCATCAATATTTCTACATTTTGTGGAACGGAACGTTAATTAATGTTGTTAGACTTTGTGCGGAGAGTAGTAATGGTATATTTTGTAATTAATTTACAAAGTATTTTCCTCTAAAAAGTGTGAGTCGTACTTAAGTTAATCACAATTTTTAGCTTTTATTGCTATTTTAAGGCATTGTGAATGCCATAGCAGTAAAAAGCAAAAGAAACAAAGTATAAATAGAAACCACCCTTTGGTATAAATCATAATCTCAGTTTAACAACACAGCGGGCGATGCGATATTCTGTGAATGACACATTTTCTCGGGCACTATCAACGAGAAAATAAATTTCGATAATGGTGGACCGTTTAGGTACGGAAACAATTGTTTAATTATTGCAAAACCGAGAATCTATTCAAACTATCATGATATCTTGCCTGTGCGATCATAAATTTAGTTAAGTGGGTGATCACTGTCATTGTTTGCTTGCTCGCTCACTTTCCTTTGACGTCAAACTTTTGGACCGTAATGCAATTTTTAAGTTAGGTATTTCCTTCTTTTCAGTGAACAGTGAGGCCAATGCAAGAAGGATCGCAATGGTTGAGAGTTGCTTCGGCAGCTCTGGACAGGTAAGTTTCTATTGGCTTGGAAAAAGATGTCTGGCTTGAAGATATGATGATTTTCTAACTTTAGAAGTGTGATAAATGCCATCGTTATCAACCAACAACTTCGCACGATAAAATCTTCAGTTCATTGGGTGAAATTCTATCAGAAGATAGCTCCAATCAGTGTTGGTTTTCTTTATTATTATAAACAAGAGCAAAGTTCTAATATTCTCACAGTCACATTCACACATTCATAGCACAGTTTGGTCAAATTTAATTGAAATATGTATAAATTATTTATCAAATAGATAATAAATTGATATGGTTTCTGTGACTAATATTTCCGCACTTTATAAATTCTTGTCTCGACTTATGTGTTTTAATAACTTATAAACTTTCTTAATGTATTACGAAGTTTTATTCCCAAAAAATAAATAAAATAAAAAATTATAAATTTGTACTTCACAAGATTTTCACTGCACAACTATGAAAAGTCCTTTAATAATACTTGTTTCAATCTTTGGATAAAATTATCTGAACTAAGATCATGTGCCTGAGATTCCCCAGATATTTAGCTACAGAATAAAAAGAATACTAGTTCTTTAAACTATCTTAAATGTTGTCTATAAAATGATGGTATAGTTATGATGAAACTAGTCTTCTATTGCCACTTCATATTGTTACCAAGTAGCATACTCATTACTTTTATTTATTTTCTGTTCATAGCCTTTGGCGGAACAAGGCAGGGTCCTTGTGGGAGAGGGTGTCCTAACAAAAATGTGCAGAAAAAAACCAAAAGCAAGACAGTTCTTTTTGTTCAATGACATCCTTGTCTATGGAAATATTGTTATAAACAAGAAAAAATATAACAAACAACATGTTATTCCACTTGAGGAGGTCAAATTGGAATCCCTCAAGGATGATGGACGTAAGTTTTTTCATAAAGAAATTTTATTTATTTCAGGCCACATGATAATTTGTATGAGCAACACTAGCATTCAAATATTTCAGGTCAAAGACCTTTGAAAAGTGACAGGTACGAATTTATTACATAATAAAATTATAGACAAACTAAACTTGTCTACTTGGGGAAAAGGTATATTAGTCTAGGTCATGACAAAATGTAATGGATATAGTATAACCAGTGTTAGTCCAAATCAGTGTTAGTTGTATATTAGGTCTGCAATACTAGGAGGTGGGTATTCAAACTTTTACAACAAAAAAATTAAATAGAGTGGTTAATTCAGGACAGCTCTAAGGCATTATAGACAAATACTCTTCCAACTTGCATGTTCATGTACCCTCAAATGCTACATACAAGCTTCTATATATTTTCAGGTCAAGAAATATGAATTGAATGAAATGATACTACCATATGGTTACGGTTATTTAAACTTAACTTCATGTAAATGTAGATCTCTCAATTATAAAAATTCATTGTAGATGAGTGGATGAATGAAAGGATAAAGAATTAATAAAATTGACTGTCATTTATTTTGTTATATATTTATTTATTTACTTAACATACATTACTCTTACAGGCTAAACCCAATATAACAATGTAGTATCCAATAATAATATATTAAACAATGATAATAAGAAGGTTGTTCATGCTGATGGCAAATACTGAGGCGTTACCCTTTCAAATTCCGTCAATGCACAAATATAAATATCAATCCTTTGCGCGACACTGTTTAAAATATTTAGTGCTCGTACGAGAGGAGAAAACTGTAAAAGCTGTGTTCGAGATACTGGAACATCAAATGTTCTCCCCTTCGGCGCCTGCCGCAACCTCGTGTTAGGAACAAGCAATCTCAACTATTCTAATATTTGAGGATTACTTAGTATACCACAGAATACCAGAAACACATATTTAGCCAACGCTAGATTGCGCCTCACCTCTAGCTTATAGTATCCAACCATCCCTATAACAAAGAGGGTTGGATACATAAGTGGGTAAAAAGGGTATACTCCATATTGTTTCAGGTAGAGATACCGGTTAAATTTATTTTGCATTTTTTCCACCATGGAACTATATTTAGTTTCATGGGGATTCCAGATGATAGCACTTGTTTCCATCCATCCATTATTATTGACTTAAGTACTTACTGACAATGGTTGGAGGAAATTTATCCTCACATTTATCTGCCAGTGTATGTGGTTAAAACCTATATCAAATAGCACATTAAAATTAAATTTAGTTTTTGTTTCAAATCCTACTAATATTATAAATGTGAAACTTTGTAAAGATGTAAGAATGTATGTTTGTAACTCTTTCACGCCAAAACTACTGAACCGATTGCGAAGAAACTTGGTATGTAGATAGCTGGAGACCTGGATTAACAAATAGGCTACTTTTTATCCGATATTCCCACGGAATCGGGACTTACGCGGGTGAAAGCCCGGGGCGCCTACTAGTATATGATATATGTATTGTATGTTAGGGATGAAACCAAAAAAGTATTCTACTTATGTTAGGTACTATAATTAAATTATGTAATTACAATAAGAAGTTATTAACCAACCATAACAAACAGAGCAATTAATATTTAGTCCAACTTTCTTATTGCCAGACAATTTGTGTTCTAATCAACAGCCCATCCTCACTAATTAATTTTAGAGCTGGATGAGGACAAAGGCCAAGGTAGCCATAAATCAATAAGCTAAGTCACTGACAGCACAAATCCTCTACTGCTAATACTTTAAGAAGATAAATAGAATTCATAAATCAATATTATAATTTGACATAAAAACTCATGTAATTTACTAAAATTGTTAATATATATATCAGTGTTGTATTAATTTTATATATCTTATTTTATAGTCCGTATGACTCATTAAAGTGAATGCCCGGTGAATCATTATTCATATGACATTGATGTTGAAACCATATCTATGACTCAACTGACCTATGTTAATTACATATATGGAAAATAAAATAATAGATTGTGACCCCATGTCGATTTAGTAAGGTCCATGATTAGATCATTTTCTCTTTTTATTTGTGGGGATGAAGGTTCTGAAAAATTTACAAATATATAATACATCCAGTTGCACTGTAGTTTGGTCAATGAAATGAGAAGCATTTTCGTTCTTGTTGTTTGATCAAGCAAATAACTTATTTGATGTTTAAATAAATATTTGTAACAATCAAAGACAGATCTTTTAGCTTGTTGTGGGTAGAGATTACCAAAATGTGGCATCTTTTCTGCAATTGGGGCATTAATTATTAAAGAATTTAATTGTTTTTCATATTAAAAGTTAACTTTATATGATTTTTAGTGTTCCTTAAAACGGAAAAAAGGAACTTTGTTGTCTGTCTGTCTCTCAAGACCTTTTTTCGTAGGAAACCAGGGACACATCAAGTTGAAATTAATACCATATACATAAGTCTGCGGTCCCTGGAAACTGTAAAAAGATCCAGCTTCGAAGTCAATGCCATCAAAATATATTATAGACTATTATAGACTCTTTCATAACTTTTAGTAGCTCTTTCAATACAATATGAAATGTCATGAAAGAGCCAAAATACACATTTTTCAAAAATGAATATTTCGTTGATTTTTTCAAAGTGTTTAAGGTTTTTTCGTATGAACCTACTTTAATAAATGAATGAATTGAAGAAAAAAAAATACTTCTTTAATTAAAATATTATGTTTTTGCTCCGTTCAGTAAACTGGCTCTTTCATGCCACTTCTCCCCTATCTTATCTATTTACTAGTGAGTATACTCGCGATTTGTTTCCAATATGACTCCTTAGTCAACTGAAATATATCCATTCCCTCCAAAGTTTGGTTTGGTACGGTGATTAGGTATCTTAAATAAATGGGTCCGTCGGTCTGGTGCAACACATTGGGGTACAGAATTGTATACACAATAAAAGATCACCACTATTGAGTTCACCACATAGATATCAAACAGTAGAAGCATATCCAGCATGTTACGTCTATCATCGAGAGGAAGGTGATTGTGTCTACAGTCCACGGCATACGAAGCATGACATTTTCCAGACAACTTCTGCTGTAGACTTTCCACTCTCGCAATATAAACATTGTATTGGGGTGACCAAATTCGGCTACAATATTCTAAAACCACTACTACTACGCACAAAGTCATAATATACAGTCTTTATACTGTGTTCCCGCAGTTCCCGCGCGGCTTCGCTCGTGTGTACATATTTTTATATTTTGCGCGGAACCCTAATTCTTTTTCAAAAATAAAAGTAGCCTAAGTTCTTCCTTATAACATCTATATTTCAATTTCATATAACTATCTGCCAGTGAAAGTCCCGTGGAAATCGCTCCACCCGTTCCGAAGATTAGCCGAAACAAACAGACAGACAGACAAAAATGTTTAAAACTGATTTTTGGGTATGAGCTTAAAAAGAAAAACAGACACAAACAGACACTTTATTTTATTTATTTATATTGACGTCATCAATGTGTTCAGAGGACAGCCATTTCTAATATTGCATTATACCGAGATCTCTGTCTACATCAACCCTTGTTCAAAATATAATTTATGTGCACTCCTAACGGTGTCTGCATATTCTTTACAGAATTCCGCAACGGGTGGTTGATCCGCACTGCATCAAAATCGTTTGCTGTGTACGCTGCAACCGCCACTGAAAAAGAAGAGTGGATGGCACACATAGACAAATGTATAGAAGATTTGCTAAGGAAGAGTAAGTTCTTGACTCTATTCACTATTGATAGCTAACGGTTATGAGCGTACTTATCATATACATATTTACATTTTTTACAAGTGTTATGTAACAAAAGTCGTGATCATCACTGTTAGTCAAGTCTTCATGTGTGCGTTTTATAATAATTTTACGTAATACCGGGTGTACTATGCCAATTCCAAATTTTGTAACAAACATTAGGTGTAGTGAATGTTCGATTTAATAACCAGTCGATATTAAAAACGTTCGAATATTTGGACGTTCGATTTATAGTGGTTGATCAATTGATATTCGATACCGTTGTATCATATATTATGTTAAAATTAAGGTTGTTGAGGTGACTTTTGATTACTCCCTGGTTTTTTTACTCATCACTTTTAGATATAGCTGAATTGGTTTGAGCTTTAAGGAAAATTTTGACCGTGTCGTTGTGTACCTACTTTGTTGGCAAACAGTCATTACAAAATATTCCAATAAAACCATGCCTCAGGCAATGGTTAGTATTCTTGGGTTAATAATGCATTTAATTTATTTCACGAGGTAAAAGCTAATTAATAAATAGTCTATTATTTTTGTCCATAACACCAACGAAATAATCATATTCAAATGGTCAGTTCAAGTTAATTTAAAGTTTGTTTTCTCTTTGTCTGCGAAATCAGTTTTTTTTGGATTATAAACTGGTTTCGACTTATGGAATTATTAATCTACCTAATATTAGTTAAACTATTGAAATAATAACCTGTATTATTATTAATGCTAGGTGGCAAACAACCGCCATCAGAACACGCGGCCGTGTGGGTACCAGACAACGAGGCCTCAACTTGCATGCACTGCAAGAAAACACAGTTCACTGTCCTCAACAGGAGGGTGAGTTTATATAGTTATGGAGTGCCAAAATCATTGTTCGTGCCATGCTGTCTATGATTTCGCCTATTTCCTTTTTGGCATAAGACTGCGACAGAACTAGCATAAATTTCGCTTTGTAATTTAGAAAACACAAACTCAAGAAATCAGGATAATATGTATAACGCGTTTCAAATGAGAAGATAATAGCGACCATGTCAACTTCACTTAAGACTTGTCAATGAAGTACTGTCAGCACCAAACCATTAAATTACGTAATTAAAAAAAAATGTTTTATGTTTGAGATTTAAAATTATTAATATATATTACATGATTTATTAAGATACATATTATTTTAAATGTGTCTACAAAGTAATTAAAATATGTTTTATTACTTTATATGGCACTGCGAATTTGCCATATTGATTTTATTGTTGTTGTACAAAAGTTAAGTGTTTTTGTTTTTAAAGTTCTTTTACGTTAGTTTTTTGTTACTTGTAATTCCAATTTATTGTTGCGATGAGTAGTAGAAAAGGACCTGTGGTACATTCAAGAGCCCGGGAGTAGGGTTTCTCGACCTTTTTTTATTTCTCGAGGTACGAGGATCTCGCGAGTTTCTCGAATATCTCGAGAATTTTTTAATAAATAACGATGTTATTTTTAAATTTTTGCTTTATTACAAACTAGTTGCGCCCCGCGGTTTCACCCGCGTAAGTCCCGGTACCGTGGGAATATCGTGATAAAAATTAGCCTATGTGTTCATCTAGGTCTCCAACTACCTACATTCCAAGTTTCATCGCAATCGGATCAGTAGTTTTTGCGCATCCAGTACACATTTGACCTGTGATAGTATACAATGGCTATACAATGACAGTTGAAGTTAAAATGACCAATGAAACACCAAAAATGTTTATGGCCGAGCTTTGACTACGAGGCAATCTCTAGTATTCAGAAATACGTTAAAAAAATTCATTCCAAAATACCAGAAACAATAAAATTATGGATTTGTGATATGTAAAGGACCGTTTCGTTCAACAGCGCGGCGTTGTATCAAAGAGCGTTAATCAACGCCCCGATTATCCAGCAAAATTTGTAGTGACGCCACTGTCCTAATTATATATATTTAAAGAACTTTTCCCTACAATATTTCGACTTTGAACGTCACGACATACATATAATACGACTATATCAAAATGAGCGAGTCTTTTATAAATCCGCAGTGTAAAAAGCTGTTTTTAATTTAGTATAATAAATACGGTTAGATGACAAGTAAGTAAACAATGAAACTCGGTGACATTTATCATAAATAAACAGTTTTTATCGTATCATACATAAAGAACATTATTTATTTTGTGATATTCGTGTGCTTAGTGTCGTGTTTGCGAGATAAAATAACTGATTGGTCGATTAAACGTATGTAAGCTCTATTACTTATCCTGGTGGTTGAACGTCACTAGTGCTCATTTTTAGATATTGGCCATATGGAATAAATTTTATATTACTTTAAATAAAATATCAAAAACCATCACTTGTTACTGTTGTAAATATTACAGAACACTTTACACTACATTTATACAATGCTGAGGGATGAAAAATATTAAATTGGAAACTGCTGGAAAGTATTAAACTAGTCTCTTCGTATTATTACGTGTTCACATTACAGGAGACACAGCAGTGGGAATATAAGTTGAATAGATAGAAAATATTTGAGAACCTTTCACGTTAAAATAAATAATAAAACTAACTACTAAAACCAAATTAAAGTATATATTTGTTTCCAGCACCACTGCCGCAAGTGCGGGTCGGTGGTGTGCGGCCCGTGCTCGTCCAAGCGCTACTTGCTGCGCGGCCAGAGCGACAAGCCGCTCCGCGTGTGCCTGCAGTGCTTCGACGAGCTCAACCGGGAGCGCGCGCGCCCGCAGACGCAGACGGCCACTGTCAACACCACCATTCCACCAGGTCCATTTTAACGATATTGCACTCACGTGACGGACTCGCGTACACTTAGATTTATCAAGCGAACCCAGCTTCCCCAGACCTAACTCGTACGAAAATATTCACCAACTTCTTAAACGATTCTTGGACGAGTCCGGGTGTCGAGAAGTAATCATATTCGTAACTTGTTGCAGGCCACTGGTAATAATTGAAAAAAAATGTACTTAATCATCATTTAACTTGTTAAAAGTCATTTATATTGTATTGATATTCAATATAAATATATATGTCTCATTATTCATACGCAGTGAAAGCAGACGCTTCGGGTTCCGGTGGTGATTCGTCAGGTGACGAAGACAGTGACGATGAGGGCGTTACCGCTGAAGAGAAACACGACGAGGTAAGAACAAAAAATACTCTTTGGTTACACCTGGTTCTCCATAGTTCATTATGAAACATCCATTATCGGTGACGTCAAAGAGACATTCACAAAAATCTACATCACTTAATCTCCCGCTTTTGGCTGATAGAAACTATTTCATCAGTATCAATTGCATGCAAAAATGAACTGTAAAACAATCGTAAAGATACTTCAGTTTCATTTACACGTCAATTGTCCTTATTCCTGTTTTACTAAGAAGTGTCTTATAATTAATGTAATAAGGCTTAATAAAACATACAATAATACGTGTATACAAGGTAGATCACTATAGAGAATAAAACATTTATAGATAACAATTATATACAGTGTGTATATGACAACTGAACACTTTCTTAAATTACTGAAAGGGCATGACTCTATCATGCAGTCACAAAAATCATTTTTGAAAAAAAACTATCCGTTTAAAAGTTATGACCGTTTAAATTTCTAGGTATTATTCCTCCGTTTCTCATAAAAGCAGGTAGAATATATCTAAGGACCGGCAATAAACCCCTTTTGACGTAACACTGTGTGGTGTTAAACGGTTCGATTCTGACATACCACTTCACCGTTAGCTCCGGTGAGGTGATGACCCGTGGTGGCTTCCAAACAAAAAAAAAGGTGGTGGTTTGCTTAACGTAACTGGTTAAAAGTATTAATAAAGCAGATATTTAAATGAAATTCATAATACACAAGACAAACATTTATTGCTATTACGCGTAAACAAATTACGATCTAAGTCATTCGTCTGCAGATTGAACTATTTAAATTAAAAACACGCAAAAATATATATCACAAGCTGAAAGGACGTCATTCAGCGCATCTGGTTACAGGTGTACATACTTAACTAAATCAACTTGCCAAATTTAGGTTTTGGACTCGCACCAGAACGGCAATGGAACATGAATGCCGGTTATTTCATTTCTTGAACCGTTTTACACAACGTGAACTCCAAAATCACCAGCTTTCTTTTATTTCCGTAGTTATAGCCGTGGTATACATGTAGGTATAATCAGACTCGCGTAAGCCTAGTCTGACACGAATTTGAAAATACTTAAGATGATACGAGGGTAACAGAGTACTTACTACCTGCAGGAGTCATTGTCCACTAAAACAGGGTTTCGTTTCGTAATTCCTGGTAATATTAGTTCAACCCTAAGTATAATATCATCTAACGACCGCAATGAAAGGAGATCCACCAAAATGCTACCAGAATTGTACACGAATAAATTTTCTAATTATCAGTGTTAGTCATCTCATGTTGTTTACTATGATATAAAACAAAAAGCAGTAGCTGGTGGGAAAGTATTTTTTTTCTATCTTTTAAAATTCACTATAGTTACAATCAGCATTATAGTTTACGTGAAAAAACCAATGTGCAGTGCAGGGATTATTACTATTAACTAAAAAATAATTCATCGTCATTCAGCCACTTCGTCCATTGTTGGACATAGGCCTCCGTATAAGAGACAATGTAGAAAATGAAGAAATTTATTAAAATTGGTAGAGGGGCCATTATTGTTATCATTTATTGTGTGATTGTCATATCTAACATAATTATGTAACATATCTATTACACTCTGTTAGCTACCGAAGACAAATAAAGTTCAACGTTAATCTGAAACGCTAATGTAGAAAGTGTTAACATTGTACAGCTGCATTGTAGTGCCAATACAAAGTGGCGGATTTCTTTTATTATATGTTTTCGGTCTCGAACTATGCACTGTCCGAAAACTAAGAAAGCACGAGTCTTCGTAAGCACTATTTAACAACATTTGCCCTGATTTGAGCCCTATTTTTTGTTGTTCAAGTGAGAACTTAGAATCATTGTGATTTGAAATTTGATTAAAGGAAAAAACTCCCACTAAAAAGAAGACAATCATTCATAAATAGGATTTAGTCTGCGAGAGAATGAGATAGAGTACACAGTGTTACCTATAATCTTTGTCTTTGCGCCTGCGTACTACGAAGCCTTAAGAAAATGCGTCAATGTCAACGTGGTGTCATTTTTGTGCATTTGCGTATTAAAATTAATTGGTTAATTAATTTATGTTAATTATTTAACACATCTGTGTTATTTTACCAATAACATTTATATAAATTATTTAAAATAAAATTTTAGTAACATTAGTAAATTATTCGTGTTGATTTTACCTTTTATTTCTCATTCTCTCGTAGGCTACTTTTCTGAAGTTTCACTTCTGCCGTGTATGAATTGTACACACACTTTTTTTCTTCTATGACTTGTAGTTTAATTTTCTATAAATTCAATAACATATACTTTTATGACATTCGTATTTTAAAATCATGAAACAATAAACTCTTAGAGCGTTTATTTATAGTAAATCTTTGAAATACAAACATTGTTTATTTCTAGGGATTTACAAGTTATAATGGTGTCAAAAACGGATATGGAAATAAAGTCACCACAGTATAGTACAAACTGAATTGCGTAAGTTTAGAACAATGCTAGAGGCCATCAATCATGCTTTTAAAAGTACTGGTATTTTTATTTGATGTGTTGTTCTTTCCACCTTTCATTATATACACTTACCATTTCCCATCAGATTTACTTTAGTGTTAGCGACTAGTAAAAGTAAACTGCGGTTTTATCTGCCATGGTAAATATTATAGAATATAAAACTGCATTTTTTCCAGGTTTTTGTGTGCACTACGTTATGTATACTAAAAGTTTGCTTGACCAATATTACGTCAGTTTCAACGAGGAAAATTTATTTTTAACAGAACAATAGTGCGTATTGTTAGTGGGAGAACGTCAAAATACAGTTTGTATTGTTATCCGCGAGAACGTTCTACTAGTCAACAGAATAAGATAAGGCATTGATTTATATTAGGCACCTAATTAGGTAATACACCTACTACACAACATTTGTGTACTTTTAAATCCACTTTCAGAAAATTGCGTTTTTCCCTCAAAGTCTGATCTATAAATGCGAAATGAAAAGTTTAAAAGAGTAGACAAATTTTTTTGACGCTTCTCCGCGCTAATGTGAACTAACACTAAACAAAATCCTAAATCCCTAACAAAATCCTAAACTTAAATCCTATTGTTTTAAATTTTTACTGATTTGTTTTTGTCAAATCATTACTGGTTTGTTGTGCTGTTTGAGTTTTGATATTTTTGTTTTAAGGCTGGTCTTAAGATGTCTAATTCTAAACTTTGTTATTGCTAAATTCGCTTGAAGGTCACGGCACTTAATTGCGAAAGTCTATTACGATCATTGAATGGCGTTATTTAATAATAAAGAACATCAGTGTGTTCTACCGTTTTGCGTTCATAAGGAAATATTTGTATATTAGTAAACATTTTTACAGAGCTTGTAAAAAAATATGCAAATGTTTACATAATGCAAAATGATGATAGATTACATAGCAACACTACTACAAATAGTTCAGAGCGGGACATATCTGAATATCAGCCTTAGCCTTATATTAGTGATATTAGACTTTCACTAATTCGTTTGTCGTGTTGGTTTTTGTTTCCATCAATATAGTTAACTACACCTTCGTCATGTTCTATATGGTGCATTTGGTTAATTCCACAAATCCGAATATTAAGATAATTTAATAATTTTATTACTCAGTTTTACGCTCAATAAAATATTTTTTTTTTTTTACTGAACCCATTTCTACATTATAAATGTAGAAAACATAAACAGATTTTGAAACAATTGTTTTTCGCAGTTCCGATCGAGGAAAAAGTTTCTTCGTATTTTATATACAAAATCAAGACATTTTTTATCAAAATTGAATTACATTTAATTATCATATATATGTGCCATTTTGTTCGAAAATTTGTTGCTATCTTGTAGGTACTGACATGATCTTGTTGCTGTAGAAATTTTAGGATTTTTTTATCAAAAAACTACGACAAGTAGTTTTGACAGTCCTCTCTTGATGTTAACCTAACACTATACAAAGAATTCTGAAGAGGCCGAAACAGGTGAAAATCTGAGGTCAGGACTATTAACACTTTCCAACCCAGCTCTCAATATTTGTGAGTGTCCAAAAATGTGTGTGGTCTGGCCTTATCATGGTGAAAAACCACTGCTTTTCTGTTGATCAATTCCGGCCGTTTTTTTTCTAATTTCTTGCTTGAGTTTCATTAGTTGTTGGCAGTAGAGATCCGATTCGATGGTTTTGCCTGGCGGTAAAAGCTCAAAATAAACGATTGCCCTTCCAATCCCACCATACACACAGCATCACCTTCTTGCGTGTTAATCCGGGTTTCGCTAGTCTGTGGAGCTGGACTACCCTTAGATCATGATCTTTTTCGCACGTTCTTGTAGGTTTCTTTTTATTTATTGATATAAAACCAGCCAGATACAAACAGTACAACCAAAGAGATTTTTTTTCAATTTTATACATACTAAATACGAAAAGACTTTTCCCCTGACCTAGTATTTATCGAAGTCTGTGAAATAGAGCTTTTGAGATTATATTCAAATAAGACTAAGTTACTTGCATTGGCACCAGTAACTCCACCAAGTCTGACTAGTTAATTCAAATGCCAACATCCAGTCACTCTTCAAAAATAATAATTACCCGAATGCACCTTGTAACATTTTATCAAATGTAGCTGAAACATATATTAAAAGTGATGTAATACAGGAAGAGTTTTGATTTAATGTCCAGGAAAGACAATTAAACCACTATAATAGAGACCTACAACTTCACCACGAGCGGGGAGCGGGATCAGAGGGAATTCTGTATATTCTAACACCTTTTAGTAGTAGTAAGCAAATTGTGTTTGATATACAGGGTGTAAGAAACACCGTACCGAATACTAAAATAGTGTATTCAGACCATCATTTTGAGTCGACAATCATTGGAATTTTCTGCCGGGAAATTCATAATTATTTTGGTTTAAAGTGATGAGTAAGAAACAGAACATTACCGAAAAAAAAACCCTATACGGTCAAAACTGCATTAAACAACATTCATGCAATCAGCTGTTTCGACGGCGCTGAACGTTTAACGCCATTCACCGTACCGCACAAAAAGAATACCGAGTAGATTGCGTACGCCAAATAAAACTAATAGTCATTTGGCGTACGCAATGTACGCGGTATTCTTTTTGTGCGGTAAATCCTTAATCTCGCATTTTTACGATGAACTGACTTTTATATTGTGATAAGTATAAACAGAAAGAGGTTTTTGGAAGTTTTTCGCATAGCTCAAACTTACACGTTGTATAATAATATTACTGTTATGTTTTATACATATGCATGTATAATATATTTATATACTATGGTATATTTTTATAAAAAAAAACAACTTATTATTAGTTTTGTATAACCAGAAGAAGAGCCCCTGGAAGAAGTGAAGGATTATACTAAAGTTCTCTCTGATCCCACGCATATGAAGTATAGAAAATTCTAAGAGAAAGGCAGTTTACAAAACATTTCTTCTTCACCAACAATTTTACCGGTTCATGTATCCAGTTACTTTATTACTTTTTTTCTTGCTTGGTGTAAATTTTTGTGTATGTAACTTAAAGAATTTAAAATGCAACAATTTACTTTACAGCCAAAGTTCTACGGTGACAGCGATAAGACTGAAGAGACCAACAATCATTCGTCCAAGGATTCCGCAAAGTGAAAAACTTATCGAAGAGACCACTGTCCATCACAAGATTTAAACTATTTGTATACATTGTACAGTAACGTTTATCTGGGACTGGCTAACTACTGTCTTGCATGCATTCATTTTTTTGTCCATTTTTATGAAACTTGTAATTACTCACACTGTCAAGGGATCAATTTTTTATTATTAGATTTGTCAATACTGTGATGTTATTTCAAATTTCTTAGAAAGAAAATGGGTGCATGCATCCTGGATTGATACTAGTCCGTTAGCCGCAATATAAAACCCTTTTTTACCATGGACGGTCTCCAAGAGTTTACCACAATGGCCTTCAAAATTTTCTTACATTAGGGAGAAAGTGCTAGATAAATGTCATATATAGTGGATTAATTTAGTAAATCGTGTAATATTTTATACAAATCAAGTACCTCGGCGCCGAAGCCGTGTATTGTAAAATATGATTTTGATAACGAATAACTGAAATACGCTGGACATTGAACAGCTTTAAACCGCTCAAAAGTGAACTGAGATGGAGTTTCTGTGTAGGATTTAAATCATATTTATTATTTGATAATAAGACATCATGATTATAAGACGTTTTAACAATATTTAGGTTTAGTCATGTTATGTCAATATATTAATATTTTACATACGTTAGTTTATTTTATTATAAACGTATATAGTTGCTATTTCGATCGTTTACCTCGTGACCGAAAGAGGAGGCAGGGCAATTTGGGACTGTCGCCCTATTTATTGATCGCAGCTATATTTTATAAGAAATAATGCCGATAATGCAAAATAAGGTGCTCGTAATTATTATAACTCATAACGATCCACTGAAGCGCTCCATAAACGGTTATACACACACGCAAACGCAAATAACCCCGCACTCGACGCATGTATGCCGTTGTGACCATACACACTTGGTCGCCCGTGGTTAAACAAGCGCGCATCATTAGTGTTTGTAAAATACAAAGCTTACAAAGGATAAACGCATTTTTTCAAGGCTTATCATTGATCTGTTGTAAACGTCTTGGCATAATTATGCAGCATCTACAGTAATTCATTATTTCTCCCTTATTCATCTCGAACATTTACTTATAAAATTTAATTTTAAACAAATAGTTGGCTGCTTTCTGTCTTCGGTCAGAAAACAGAAGCGATTAATGAAATATTAGGAATACTTTTACATCTTGGAACTGTAATATGGTATAAATATAAATACACGTTTTGTTTGAAGATTGTCAATTATTTTCCTATTAGCCACCGAGCTATGTAAATATATACTTTTGTTAAATTACAGATAACACGTTAGTAGATACCTAATAACCAGGAAACAATAAATTAGATACTTATAGTAATTTCTGTACCAACTGTGTTGTGTTAATAAATTAATTTCACTTTAAATTCTTTAAAAAAATCTCGTCATCGATCGTACAATATTTGAAATGAAGAATTTTGTCAAAATATGTTGATGTATTATTTGCAATATAAACCGATTCATAACTTTAATGCTTTAAACGCCGTCGCGAATGGAACAATAGGCCTAATAATAATGTCAACAATATCGTTATTAATGATTTACAAATTTTAAAAGACGTTATTTACAAATATGCATCTATACTCGGCCAAGCATTTTGCGAAGAAAAAACGAAGCAATTTTTTTTTCAAATTAGTTCATTTTCAAACAATAAATTTGTAAACTATCTATCGGCTATACGATATGATTCTAAATGACCACAACTTTTTGCAACTCGTATTATTACTAAAATAATATCCTTTCAAGCCCTAAGAGTTCATCCATAAATTGATTTGACTAATAATCATACGTCATCATTGATTTTAACGTTAATAATATATTACCTGTTTGCTATAAAGTTCTATCCATTTGTAACAATGACGTTAACCTATGTCTAACAAATGTATCTGAATGTTTTCAAGTAAATCCGTTAAACTGGGTTTAATTAAGTAGTCCTTATTTATAAATTAGTCCTTAAAAGAAAATGTATTACAGTAAAGTCAATTATTACATATTTTTTGTCAAATCTGTGTCAAATCAATCTTTATAAATACTTTCCTATCCTCTTCAATAACCTCAAAATAAATGAAAGTATGATGGTCCAAATTAATTAAATTAAAAAGAAATCAAGTACGATTGGCATCAGAGGATGAAATCTATTAAACAACATCGTAATGTGCCAGTACAACTATTTACCCTACAAAACGAACATTACCACTATTACATTTCCGAGTTACATTTAATTTTTATAGAAATCGAAACTAATGATAGATTTGTATGTATATTCGATTGTTAGATATTAAGAGGTGCATTAAGTTTGTTTCGTTGCAAACGCGGTTATTTTTTAGGTATTTAATACGAAGCTTGCAACAACATCTAATGTAGAACATTCGTAAAGAAATTATTTATTAATTAAAAATGGGCCTAGTTGTTAACGATTTACACAAGTTGTGTTAATTCCCGTACTACTGGTAAGTGAAAAATATGTTATTAAGATATTGTTTAATTTTCAGTTGACAAATATAATATTTTTTAAAATCATCGTTTATTTTCACTCCTTATTAAAACATTTACTGTTGCACTTATCAGATTCACAGACACAAACTTTGTCAAAGGTTGACATATGTGATATAATATTACCTATAACTGTCAGTTACCTAGTGCAAACTCAGAGCACCTAATGTCCTCTTACTCGTTCAGTTATGAAACTACAATCTGGCTGAAACTCGATCGGTTTGTGACCCCGACACTGGATCGCTCTAGTAATGAAACTCAATCTTTCAGACTGCTATTCAACCTCTAAAAACTCATATCAATATACATATACTCAACACAATCGCTCTGTGACTAAAACTCAACCGCTCTGTGACTGAAATTCAATAGCTCTATGACAAACCAAAATTACCAAAACACGTCTTGTCGGAAATCACCCGCGTCAATCGGAAGAAAAGGACCGGTTCTGCCGCCCTGCATGATGATCACAACTGGAGTGCCGTTTACCTTTATTGCCCGTGGTCCGATCACGGAGTTCTACTGATCGATCCATGGGCAATTTTTTTTTGGCAGTGGTTCGTTCAATCGAACCACGGGAAATTTTGATTTACCGTAATCCTATCGATAGGACTAAGGGCAACTTTGTTTGCCCGTAGTTCTACTAACTAAAATGAGTAGGTAATGATTCTCTTTGTATGTAAACTACACACAGGAAAATTGTTTGACAAAAAAAAACATTTCTTTATTTATGTATTTATTCTTTTGCAGAATGTAGGTACATGGGGTGGTACAAAGTCTGGATAGTAAAAGTTTCACTACATTTGGCCTCACGGCATGCAAAAGTTAAATTTGAAATTAATAACATTTTAACTTATTTCAATAATAATATCAATTAAAAAAGAATAATGAAATAGTGCCAAGATACAATAATAAGATCTAGGTCTATAATAATATAATCAATAAGTGACAAAACAAGTACAAAATATAAATATAAAATAATAATCAAAACATGTCATAGTTTATAAAATAAAGATTTATCATATTATTTAAATTGTTTTGTCATTAAAATATTCGTCAATAGAGTAATAACATTTTTCCAGTAAAAGTTGCTTATTTTTAGTTTTGAACACATTTATACCTTCTATTTGCAGTATAGACTTCGGTAGCCCGTTGTATATTCTCGAGGCCATGCAAAATATACTCTTATTGAGATGTGCTGTACTATTTGTGCGACAAGATATTTTTAAATGATGTCTTTTACTATTGACATGACTGTATAGTTGTATATTTTTTCTCACAAACAGTAAAGTTTCCAAAATATATATACATGGTAAAGTTAAACATTTTAATTCTTCAAAGTAAGGTCTACAACTGTCAGTGGTTTTTAACTTGCATATAGCTCTTACGCACTTCTTCTGTGCCTTAAAAACACTTTCGAAATTCGTGGAATTACCCCAAAATATGACACCGTAAGTCAAAGTTGGAGAGACGTAGCCGTAGTATGCTGTTATAACAGTCGAAGTACTGGCTTTTTTTGAAAGCATGTGAAGAGCATACGAATGCTGATTTATTTTTGAACATAGTGTTTCTATATGAAATTTCCAATCCAGACCCTCATCTATGTTAAGTCCCGAAAATTTTGTTGTTTGTACCTGTTGTATTTGTATATCATTATAACGTGTGTAATTTGCTTAACTACGTTTGTTAATTTATTTTTTCTATTACTAAATGTCATTCATTACGCAAGTTATATTTAAATTTATTCTTAAATTATTAATTGTCAGCCATTTTATTATACTATGTAAAGTTGTGGTCATGTCATGCTGAACCTGTAATTTATTATTACCGGTAAATAGTATTGTGCTATCATCTGCAAAAAGTATGGTCTTATAATGAATTGACTGCGGAAAGTCATTTTTGTAAATAATAAATAATAGTGGACCCAGCACGCTTCCCTGAGGGACTCCAAAAACAATATTTCGCTGTTCCGATGAGTACGTTATCAGTGTTTTGGTAGATGTACATATTATAGAGATCTGAGTTACTTGCTTTCGGTCACTTAAGTAAGATTTTATTAAATCCAGAACATTACCTCTCACTCCGTAAGCATACAATTTGTCCAATAAAATTGCATGATCGACGCAGTCAAATGCCTTAGTTATGTCCATAAAGATAGCAGAGGCTTGATTTTTTCTATCTACTGCTGTCATGACTGTATTAAGAAAGCTATGGATCTATATATTAATATTTTTTTTTCCGAAATCCAGTCTGTTCATTAACTAATAAAAACCATTTAACTCAAAATAATCACAAAGACACTTATGAATAACCTTTTCAAATATTTTAGACATGACATACTGACATTGTTATTTCCCTGTTTTGATTTTCATTATTCTTTCATAGGATTATCCTATTCATAGGATCCTTGTGAATTAGTTTTCTCTAGCCTAGACCAGTGTAGCCTGTGTTTTTTTCAATGGAAGTCGATTTAGATAGTGATATTTGTTTCATTAATAGAAAAGGCGGAAACATTACTTTTATTTGACGATTGCCAATATTATAAAATGCGACAGTATAAAAATGGTCAGCTGTGTGGCGTTGTGCTAATTATAAGAAACAGAAATGCACGGGTACAATAACGCTTAATAAGGTAATTTTTCTTGCTGATTGTTTCATAAAAAAAAGAAGTGCACTTGAAACGAGATCTAACCTAAATAAACTTCCCATTTTCAGGAAATTATTTTACTTAAACATAAAACCCACCAGTGTCTACCTAACAAGGCCAAAAATATTGTTGATAAAACTTTATCTAATTTAAAAGCAACTATTAAAAATTCCGATCGCCCAATGCCTAGCCAATTGTATAATGAAGCGATTGCAAAACTGGAAGATTCAGGCCTAAATTTTATTCAAAATATACCTTCTCTATCTAGTATTCAACATTGTCTGTATAGTGAAAGGAATGAGTTTATAAATTGCTCAAAGACAGTATATAAAAACCTAGAAGAGGTACAAATCCCTGAAAATAGCGTCTCGAATTCATCCTTCATTATAGCGGACTATTTTTATAAGAGTAAGCGTATACTTGTTTTCAGCTCTCTAAAAGCGAGAGAGTTGATTCCAACAATTAAAGAATATTTCACAGACGCTACATTTAAATCTTGTCCAAAGCCCGTTGCTGAATCATACAATATACTTGGAGATATAGACAGTACATCAAAGCATACGAAAGTTGTGCCGTTGATCTTTGCGTTGTTGCCTGATAAAAAAGAGAAAACTAACATAACTTTATTTAATCTTATCAGATCGCAATTGCCGTCTTTTCAACCTCTGAAAGTACATTGAGCTATGGCTCTTAGGTAGCCGCAATAAATGCCATTTCAGAAGTATTTCCACAATCTAAAATTATAGGATGCTATTATCATTGGACCCGGGCAATATGGCGAAAAGCAAAATCATTAAAAGTTACAAAAAATAATTTACGGCAGCAAAGCAGCACACGATCATTCGTCTAATGTCATGGTTTGAGGCTCTACCGCCAAGCATGACCATTGACAAACGATCGTCACTGTTGTAATTCTTCTGTGAGATGATGGGCAGGTGACTACTCTCTAGCCGGAAGATCTGGGCGACATCCTTGGTGGCCAAAAGCGTACGTTTAAAAGATCTCCCCAAATCAGTGACAAGTTATACTCCATGTTCCACACGAGTGGTCCAAAGACTGACCCCTACGACCCATGTCCGTGCGACATGAATCTTTAATCAAGACACCGCGTCGGTCTTCGTACGGAACGCACTTCGTCTAGTATTATTATATTAAAGGCCACGAGCGGCCTCAGGTATAATGAAGCGCCTTCCTATTATTTGAATAAACCTAAACTTATGTTTAGGTTGAACGGTAACAAAAACTAATCTTTTTTGGGTTCGAAAAATAATATAATTTTATTAGAATATATCTGTATTATGTAACATACAACAACATAAAAACTACGTTAATCGACACGTAGAAGATTCCCGCTTTTAGCTAGACGAATGCAGTCGTCGGCAGGCCGAAGTCGACAAACAACCCTATATCAGTCAGCTACAAAATGTTACAACAAAAATAATACTAAAATGTTATCATCACATTTATTCATTAAGAATTACAGTTAAGAATGAATGATACCTACCGATCACTCATTTTTTCACGTCTTATATACTATTGGTACAAACCAATCATTTTCTTATACTATATACAGCTCGACTGCTCGACATAATTTACGTACATTATTTAATATATTTTGACCTTAATATAGCACAGTTTCATTCTTATAAAACCCTCTATATAATATACTTCAAAGCGAGATTTGATAAAACAAAACAACATTATTTTTTATCTTATTTAATTATAGTTTCATATTTATTCCTCAAACAAACTATGATAATTCAAAAATATTTTTTTTAAATTTTTCATACTCCTAACTCTGTAATAAACCTGATTAAGAATTTAGATAAACATATGCTAATGACACTATAGTATTAAAAAAATGTAAGATACATTACTTAAATACTATCAACATATCTCAAAAACAAATTACATAACATTCAAATTAGCTTGTATTAGCAGCGAGTTCGAACCATTGCCTCAAAGCGTCTCCTAATACAGTAGGCAGGGCAGACATGTCTCGTAATATAAGATAGAAGGGGAACGGGAATGTATCCAAGTATGATTCAAAGCGTACGAACGAGTTCGAAACTGGATCCAGCACCGGCCGCCTGATGTCCATAATAGAGTCCTGCAAAATGAAATAGTATCACTATACCATTTAGAAAAAAACTTTCACTGGCAGATAGCTGGTGTTATAAGAAGTACCGTAGGCTGATTTTATTTGGAAAAGAATTAGGTTTCCGCGCAAAATGTATAAATATGTACACGCGAGCGAAGCGCGGGAACTGCTGGTTATATAATTAAAGGTTAGGTTAGTTCGAAAGTTAGGTAATAAATATAATTAAAGGTTCATTCACAACTGAATTGAGTAACTTTTTACAGTAAAATTTTCGGAAGATTATGGACATATCATCGACATCCTTGATATTTATTACCAAGGGTTTGTGTTAATGATTTTTTTAGTGTTAAGTTTCTAAATTGCTATTCATGAGGCTTCCAAAAAACGTTGTAGAGCTACATAGTTGAACAACTTCCTCATATAATGTTGATTATAAATAAGGTGACTACTGCACCTTATTATCAGGATTGTCGATGATGACGTAGACCAAGAATATTCCTTGTTGCCTCGCTCTTCTCACAGCCTGTAGAACTCTCGTCTCTCCTTCACTAAATATCCCCCTACCGTCGCTCACAATTACTAACAACTTTGCATTCAGTGCGTCACTTCTCATTGTTTGTTCTTCAAACATAATGGTACTAAAATCTAACAGTTGAGCGATTTTTGTCTTTGTCTGTTCAAAGCGTAGCTGTTCTAGAATCTTTGATCCGGAATGTTCAGTGAATTGTTCGGTGAAAGGATGAAGCAAATTCGGCTTTTCGCCAAAATTGAGCACGGCTAGTTCCCCGGATTCCAGTAGGTTTAACGCCTGTAATCACACAACGGAGAGAAATGAAGTCGATAAACAAGAGCTCGCCCTCTAAGATGGTTGAGCTGGACGATGGCTGGCGCCTGCGTCATGCTCGAGAACGAGTTGCCATTGGTCGAGGCTGGCCATCTTCGGACTGCTATTACTTAAATATAGTATTAATTTAACGCGAGTGTTTATATTTTATAGAACAATATGTTACATTGCCCTCACATTCTTATAAGCAATGTAAAAACTAACTTATAAATAAACATGTTTAAAAAGGGTGTCATTGGAGTTATCTTGACTGTTCTTTTCTATAGGATACATTTATTGGAGCAGGCAACTAGCTTCACGACTGACTCAGTCTGACTGACTTCTAGAGACAATTTAAAAACCTATAACTGGTGTAATTGATGTTGATTTTTTCAACTACGCTGTGTCGCATGTTTTTGTTTTCATTGTTATAAATTATTGCACCGTAAAGTAACATCTGACAAAAGCAACCTTTGAGTGCCTGTCAATGTACTTTCTTATATCAACAAAGGTTCTCAGTTCTCACTTTTGAAGTTTAAAAAGTGAGACTATGAGAAACTTCGAAAGAACACTCTCAAAAGGTGGTACACTATATTCAACCTAATTTGTGAACGTCATAAATATGGTAATGCAGAGATGATTGTGTCGCTTGAGCATATTTCGCATTTTTACACAAATCTACAGCGCAATAGCAACACGTACTGACCGCATTTCTATAAGATATACGTAAACGTGTACATTCACATACATACATACATACATGCTAAATAAAGTTGTTTGTTCATACCTGAGAAACAAGTGCAAGACTCTCAAACGCCAATTCCTTGCTTCTATTATCGGACATAGAGCTAGAATCGTCCACCGCTATTGCGATCTTATACTCGCGCTTGGCGGGCTTCGTACGGCGGAGCCAGATGCGGTCCTTGCGGAAGTGAGACGCGATGTATGGAATGATACGACGCATGTTGATAGCACGACCCGTTCTGAAGTCACCTGCAAATGGAATGTAAATTAAAAACCATGATCATGTTCAATCACAGTTAACAAACGAATCATTTTGTTTGTAGATGAAGCTTTTATCCGATGTGCGCTTCTGGTCAGTGGGTGGATCATTGACAACCTTGGTATTTATTTTAGTATGTCAAAGCTTTATTTCTTCCATATTAAAAATTGTTGTATGTCATTATATTTGTAGCATGTATTCTTATTAAGACTTCGGGAAGTTTGCGGAACGAGAGGAGGAGAGGACGTATCTGAAAACCTTTAGAAGAAACGTAGCTTCGTTGTTGTTTGAACATTAAGTTAGAAGTTAGCTATCTTAATATAGTTGTAGTGGAATATAAGTAATGATCGACAATTTTCGGAATCGATCAGGCGCGCGGGCGTACATTGCTCTGTGTGGAGGGAGAAAAAAGGAAGCGTCGTTTTACTCCCTCCACACAGAGCAGTGTCCGCGTCCGCTCGAGGCACACTCAACTCAATTCGTACGCTTAAAAATAATTTGTACAGTTTTATTTCCGTGCTATTTTTTTCCGTCGTTGTATTTTTTCTTTGCTTGTGAATTTTCTACCCTTCTGTGTAAACGTTTATTTCAAATTTAAACGTTTGAACATTGTAAGTGTTTTTTATTAATTTCTTCTTGTCTGTGGACATACGCTCACATAGTAAAATCGGGCTTAAAAAATACTTAAGACAGAAGTAATCATTGCTCGTGTACGTACATTAAAGAAGGAAAATGAATACATCGATACAACTGCCCCAGCATGAATTACACAAAACCAACAAGAAGTAGACGAGTGTGAGCCTCAGGTCGGCAGGAGCCACTCACCGGCCCTCCGCGAGCGCCCCGTGGGCTCGAGCACGAGGCGCAGGCGCTCGCACAGCGCGCGCGCCGCGCCGCCCGCCGCGCGCCACAGCCCGCGCCACACGCCCGGGGCCGCCGCCGCGCCGTGCACGGGCCTGCTTAGCCACTCGCGGATAGACATGTACGTCTCGAATGATATTTCTTCTGTGTCCATACATGTATCGTTCGATCTGTAATATAAAACACAATAATCTATCAAGAAAATTAGAAGATAATAATTAAAAGTATTGTTGTTGTTGATACTTTAAGTATCAAGATATGATACGATCACCATCAAAAGTAGATGATCACAACCACATTTCCACAACTCATTTACACCGATGCATGCATAAGTCTCATAACACGACTATCGCCAGAATTGTATAAACATCATAAAAGTTCAAAATTTGGTAAACATCGCATTTTACGAATTAACTGAACACCAAATTTTCCAAAAATAGCTAAAAAATATTTTATCATTGAAAATTAATAACGATTTGTAAAATTATGTATTTAAACGTTAATTAACGCTATCACGAGATAGGTATTACACAGGCTGACTGGCTCAGTAGTGAACGCCCTCCGTCGTCGAGATCGTGAGATGGTGAAGAACCTACCTGTGAAGCCTGTGACCAGTGCAACATCAGAGAACTCAGAGGTATGTAATAACCTATTTCGTGATCGCGTTAATTCCCGAGTAAATACATAATTATATTATGGAACGCAAAAGTTTAAAAGTTAATAATAATGATTTAATTTGACAGCTCTTGTTTTAACTACTCCCATTTGAATTTATTAGTTTTTTCGAGCACCAGCTTGGCGATAAACCAAAGAGATAAATCATTTGTCATCAAAAAAGCACAAACGGTTAACGTTTGTGTTTTAATTACTCGGTTTTTCACAAACGATACTTTGGACGCTGATAAAAGTCGTTGTTTTTCAGACAACATGAGATCATCAAACTTCCCTAGGAACTCAGTTAAAGTTCCTAGTGAATTTTCATATTTCAATATTCACGAGGATGGACAGGACGAAGATTCAGAGAAAGTGAACGAAACTGACGAAGATGTGTAATGAAAGTGATGTGTGAACGCGAAATTGAATAGGACGATTCGGATAAAGAATTCCTGTCCATCATAGCTGTTGCATGTTGCTGCATAACATAATTGATAGAAAGATAAACTTCAAATAACTGGTCGCTCTTCACCTGCATTTCAGCAAAGTTATTTGAAGTTCACAAGTCTACAGTAGATAACAACACATAGATAACACGATAATGCCGCTTAATGCTCATATTACTGCGCATGAGCGTCTTAGAATAGTATAGTTGAAAGAAAAGATGGGCGTTCTGTTGCTGACATCGCTAGAGAAAAAGGTATCGATGTAAATATAATGTTTGTCTCTTTTTTTATAAACATAACAGTGACAGTGATCATTGGCGGTGGATTTTATTCCGAAGGTTATAAATACGTTTTGGAAGACTCTCTTAAATGTTATACATGAAAACTATTCGTTGGTTTCGGGAAAACACTAGGCATATTGTCAAAATTCTTGCCTCGTAAGCATAAGATAGCCAATACCCGTGCATAGCCCTTTTGTTAGGTGTGAGTACAAAAAGTATGTAATTAATTATGGATCCGAACGAAACTAAGCATGGCGTTTCCAATATTAAATCCGTAACATTTCTTGGCAGGGCACCTCCTGGGCATCATTTATCTCTTCAGCGACCAAATATAAGTGGAATATATAAAATGTTTAAGTTTAATATTACCCAGTGTGGTATGAAGTCTCAGTGCCTCTAGGAACATGCGCTGTAATAACATTTTCTCCTTCCACTTCTATGCCGGTCTCTCCTGTAGGCTCTTCTCCCGTCTCCTTCTTATTACCCGACTTCTCTTTCTCTTTTTCTGTCCCGTCTTTCATTTTCTCCGGATTTATTTCTTCACTCTGCTGGATCTGTATTTGAAGAATTTAAATGTTGAATATTTAATCGTGACATGGTTTATACCTTACCCACTTTTGTATGTTACCTATTAAATTGATAAAGGTATATTCTTATTCACTTAACACCAGTGGCAACTGGTAAACTGGCAACTCCATCCTACCATTAAATTTTGGCAACTCTACCTTTTAACCTTTAATTTTCAATACCTCAATGTCTTCCGAGTCCACGTCCATTGGAACTTGTTCATCTTCCTTCAGAGTTTCCGCCTCTTCATCTTCCTCTTGTTGTAGTGTTGGTTGTTGATCGGCTTGTTCTTTTGTTGCTGCGTCCACTGCCTGTTATAAATAAAAATACATATCAACACTTGCATCAGCCAAGGATTAAATGGTGCCAATTTTACTTAATAGTACCGTACGCCCAGAGGTAGAAACTCGACCACAATTCATTGAATTATTGTTAAAAATAAAATTACGTCGAAGGTAGGTTTCTTTTTTTATTGATAATATGTAAGCTCTTGAGAACTAAATCTCCCGTATGAGTTGACTGTCAAGTCAATAGAGAAACTGCTCTTTGTTAAACGTGAAAATTATAGTAGGTGCTGTAGATTTATTTATGAAATGACGACTTCTGAGATCACATTTGCTGTTTTCTAACAGGGTGTATCTGACAATGGGACACTTATTTAAATCACTTAAGCATGCAGAGCCATAAGAATAAATTAAAAAAATCCGTTTAAAAGTTATGACCGTTTGAATTTTCAGGTATTGTCACCTACGTTTCTCTAAAATAACAGATTGAATGATTCCAAAATCATTAACTGTACACATTCCACGATCCATGATTTTATGAAAAACGTCATAATATCTGGAAATTTAAACGGATAAGTAGTTTTTTTTTTTTGTAACTGCTTGCTAGAGTGATTTCAGTAAGTGTTCAATTGTCAGATACAGGTGTATCTGACAATTGAACACTTACTGATATATATACTTCAAATGATTTGAGAAAATGATTTTACAACAAACTTTGAAATACAAACGAATCTAATTAACTACTTTGTTAACACGCAACTACCCTATTATACCAGATTTGCTTCTATACAAACTACAACAGCATTTACCTGAAGATCGTCCTTTTTAGCTTGCTTCACATGTTGGTAAGCGTCTGCTTCCTGCTCAGCGTCACCATCGTTATCAGCGCCTTCCTCCACCTCATTCTCTTTTTCAACGCTTAGTGTTTGTGCTTGTTGGCATTTTTTCTTATTGACGTCACCTGTCGGATTTTATTTAATTAAAATGGCAATACAGTGCAATTGTTATGGTAGTTCAATTTCTTAACAATGTTGATAGTAACCTGTGTTTGTAGATATTTAAAAAAAAGGAATATAATATAATTATTGACATATTTTGAATCCTTTATTGAATTCATGATTGGAGGAGGTTGCTTGATTGGTAAAATGATGTATTAGTTTTATATCGAGACGAATCCCGATATTTTTTTTTTTGACATATACTGCTATTATGATAAAACTTTAAAGATGTAAACAATTATAACAGGTAATTAAAGCCGTTCCGGCACTTGTTACTTACTATATTTATCTTGTATTTTCTCTGATAAACGAATGTAATTATTCTTTTGTGAAAATAAATGTCTTAAACCATAAGATCAGTATGAAATACTTGTTTGAGCTATATGGTAGAGGAAATTATCATCAACAGATCGAAATTATCAGTAAACCATGTAGGTAGTAAATTTATAATATTATTATTGGAGTACAAATAAATACTAACATTAGTTAACGTTTACGCCATTGTCATTTATATTCGACAAAAGTCAGTTGCATTATTAATTTATTACACGAAATAAACACTTAATTTATCACTTAACCATTCAATTTTTTCATAAAAAACATTGATTTCCTTGGTCATGTGTATGTGACGATGGCCTTCAAAAGGTTATTTATTATATTACAGTAGTATTATATATTATAGTAGTATTATGTATTATAGTAGTATTACAGTAGTATTATATTACATTTAAATAACTTACCCAATGTTCGTTCATGGTCTGTGTCAGCTGGTTTGTTCTCTCGCTTTTTCTGCTTGTCGTGTGAGCGTTCAGCGCGGCTGGCTGCTTGCTTCTCACCGCGATGGCCCTTGTCACTCTTATCTAATTCTGATCTACCGATCGATTGTTTTTCTTCCCCAACTTGTTCTTGAGCTTGTTCCTGTTCGAGGTTACGATACACGTAAGTTGAAAAATAGGTTCCCAAAAATACCTTAAAAATTATTTTGTTGGTTTGGCGCATTTGAAAAGGGTTGTTACAGATATTATATACAAACATAAAAGATAATAGGTATTTTAACTGTTTGTTATTTAATTAAACAGGGGCACGGGGAAACCACGTTAAAAGATAATGCACCAAGCGCACTACCTCACAGGTGGCGAAGAAACGTGTACATATTATGGAAAACACGTCTTTTTTTTAATCGCTATATCTCAGAAATGGTAATTCTTAGGGAAAAAGTGTAAGGACATTTTTTATAGATTTGGATGATCTACAATTTTTGTCTAATCCGTTTTATGATAAATCTTACCGTTTGGCTGAAAAATGCAAAAAAAAAACATATTTGCGAGCTTTAACCTTGGCACTTTTTTTGGCAGAAATGGGATTGATTCATTGACTTTTCACATTTCATTTATAATATTGTGATTTTCAACCAACTAACGCCTATTTTTCGAGCTAACCTGACCGGACTAGTAAATGTGTTTCGTTTCGTGTTCTAGAACCGATAGTACAATCGATGCTTAGTTTTTGTCTAGATCCTAGAATAATAAAATATTAATATCAGCATCTACACTGTACTACTGTACTGTGTATGTAAACATGGCCTGGAACAAATTTTGAAGTTTTAAAGAAGTTCTAAAGTCAAATATACCTGTAAGACTGAAGAAAAAAAGACATGTGGCACTCGGAGACTGCCGCGGTAAAGCTATTACATAGCATTTTTTATCAACTTATGCAATTATAATTATTTATTTATTTTATTTATGCAGTATTTTTTTCCTTTGTTTTTTTTTTCTTTGATATTAATTCAAGTTACACTTTTTGAGCGTGGTGACCGATAAGAAAACAATTTTTTTTCTTTTATTAAATAAATGAGAAGTTAATATTGTTCAAAATATTTTTATTATCTATATATATATAAGAAAGTCGTGTTAGTTACACTATTGATGACAGGTATGAGCACGGAGCAGATACAAAGAGGAGGTGTTGTAATTAGATTTCCCTATGAAACAACGCGTGACAATTTGCGGGGTGAGGGGGTGTTAAGCTCCGCCCATTTAACTTTTTTCTTTCTACCAAACAATAGTAAAACTACTCGCATCGTTCTATGTCGATGTTGCTATGTAGTTTAGCTATCTCACGCTAGTTATAGGATGTAAGGGACCGTACTCAGAATTTACTTACCAGGTAGTAGCTTTTTCAAGATTAATTTTTAAACCATCTTGATACAAAAGCGAAAGTTTGTGAGTTCTTTCTTTCAATATTTAAAGGACTTTCAATTCAAGATAAATACTCGTTTAGTCGTAGGTTGCTAGGTAAAATAATTGGGTTCTAATTACGGCCCTGTCTTTTTGTTCTGTTTATAAATGTTCTTCTAGTTGAAGATAGATGACAGTCTATTCAAAAAATGATTACAAAAAATATAAAAATAATACTTTGACGGCTAAAAATTCTTTAGGACTGGATGTAGAACACATTTTAGTATCTTCGTATGATTTAATTTACTAATACTTAGGCTCTACGTACCTTTGTTTTTTTAGTTCCCATTTCACAAAGTTTTGCCATCTAGTGACGAATAGATTTAATTATATTTCAAAAAACACTCCCGAGATTTTTCTAGAACTATTTTAATAAATAAAATAAAAAACTATAAGCCACGCTCACTGTGATGACTTCAGGACCTAGTTATAATCACAGTGCACAGTTGCTTAAGCCCTCTCCTCTTTGTATCTGCTCTGTGGGCATGAGTCACCAGATTGCGGGGCGAAGAGGGGGATTACGCATGCGCAGTCACGCCGATACAACCAATGCCACCTAGAGGCGAGTTGCTGAACTAAAGAGACAAGCGTGATATTTCAAAAGTCATTAAAAGTTCTGCTATTCATGGATAGATGGCAAAACTAACAAGTATCACCGTTGTGCCGGTCGGAGTGGGCGGGGAGCGTGAGGTTTTTTCGTTACGGAATTTCTGGATTCGGTCCCCGCGCTCGAAGCCCGCGATAGAAGCTATGCAATAGCTTAAAAGTTCGCAGACCTTTATATTCAATAAATATACCGAAAATAAAACATCAACAACTCAAAGAGCCATGGAGCGGAGCGCTTTGCATCTGACATTAAAGCATAGACAAACGCCGATATAAGAAACACGACTAAAGTTATTGACGTTCTCCAACATTGTAAAAAATTAAAGTGGAAGTGGGCAGGCCATCTTGCACGTATGAGCGATGAAAAATGGACAAAAAAGGTAACCACATGGAAAGGCCCATCGGGCCGGAGAGGCAGAGATAGGCCAGCCGAGAGATGGCTCGATGAATTATCAAAAGTTGCAGGAAATTATTGGATGGAAAAGGCTAACGATAGGTATGAATGGAGAAAAATGGAGTAGGCCTTTACTCACTAGAGAGGTCCTTAATAATGAAGTGATATAAAACGAAAACTTTGCATGCTATAAATATATAATTTTATTTAAATATCTAATTATGAAATTGTATAAACAATTTAAATATCAAATAATGAAAAAAAAAAAATATAAATTGTATAATTTATATTGTAAATCGTATTATCTAAAATGTAATTGAAACTGTTATTAATAAGGAATAAATAAAAGGCTATAATAATAAAATCAGTATCTACAACCTATGTTTTGACATTGGGTGAAAATTAGGACACTTACGAAAGTTCAACTTCAGAAGGGTAGGTAAAAGTGAGGTGTTTGTTAGGCATACATAGAATACTTAAGTACTGAAAATTACAAAAATAGTTCAGAAGTAGATAGCCGTTCACCAAAAGACCATCCATCCTTCGTACATGCAAAACGCTAAGAACGCCTTCCCACTGTGGCGTTACTATAGATAGTCATCCTATCTGAAGCCTCGTGGCTTGTATATTAAAATTAAAATGCTGTCGACGCTGTTGTCCGCGACTTTTTTACTATATGGCGATAGACTGTCAAGACAATCTAAACGACATCGACAGTGTCAAATGATATATAAAATGTAACGACCTGTCGTGATCGTGCCGACAAATAGTAGTCGCGACTATCTATCGTAGTTACGATGAAAATATCATACCGTCGTCGTGGGTCGTCGGACCCAAATCCTTATTTTCTTCAGTTGCTTTTCCTTTGATCTCTTAATAAAGTAATACGTTATTTAAATATCTAATTCATTCATGTTACACGGGAGCTAATACACACTACTGACATCTGAAAACTGGGCGACTGCTGTGCAAACAACAAAGCGACTGCCGTGAAACAGTAAGTAGTCGTCACCGTGGAAACAGTCTAGACACGACAATCGTTCATCGATAAAATTTCGACGACACAGTGACGACAAATAGTCGTGAGAACGGGAATAGCTAGAGACGATAGACTTTCTACGGTAAAATTTGCGTTACGACACAGCGGGAACGCACCCTAACATAATATATGATATAGACTTACACTAGCAGCGGCTTCGTCATCTTTCTGCTGTTCAGCATTAGTCTCTACGTTATCATCGGTGCCTTTTTCCATTTCAGCATTCTCTACCCTATCTTCTGCAGTCGGATCATTATTAGATGGATTTGCTTGTGGATTAGCCTCGTGATTCTTTTGTTCCACTTCATCTTCTTCATTTATATTCTCTGGATTCTTTGGCAATTCCTCTTTATCTTCTTTCTCTGGGATTTCTGATTCTTCGGGTTGTTCTTTTTCTTCTGAGTTTTCTATTTCTCCACCTTCCGTTTCTTGCTTTTCAAGACCTTCTTCGGTATCTGGTTTATCAGGGTCGTTTTCTTTATCCTGGTAAAAAGAAAATATTTATGATACTAGCAAAAAATACGTTCGTGAAAATACATATAATTATAGGACTTTCTACCTTTTATGAGTCGATAATAAGCTTTTAATTAAATAGTTCGTTAGTATACCAACGTTGCATGTCGTAAATTCAGGATCTTTTTGGACGTTTAGCAATACATCCATGATAGATTGTCTTACATCTTGGACCATAAATTGCAATTTCTTTCTCTGTATCCTTGATCCCCGTTCATGCAAGACTCGACCTTATAATTTTTTTTATTTCGTCTTTCACTCTTCCATAAAATACAAAACCAACCTTTTCATTGCCGTCGTTCTCTTCATCACCTTCCTTATTATCACCATCACCTTCTTCATCACTGGACACGTCAAGTCCAGCTTTATTGTCTTTACCTTCATCTTCTTTGTCTCCCTGTTGTTCATCTTCCTCTGCTATATTTTCTTTCATAACTTCTATATCAAATGGATTCTCAGTTTCGGTTTCACCCTCCTAATAAAAAAATATAAATTATCACATAAGAATGTCTATGTATACATAATCCTTTGATTAAAACATTGATACGTGTTATTAACGAAATATGGGACAAGTTGACTAGGCAATAAGGGAAGATTTGGGATCTAGAGGTTACAAGCCAAACCTTACCTTCTCTCTTTACTAACGTGGCGTACGTCAGACACTCCTAACAGCAAATTAGCTAAGGTGGACGATAATTAGAATACTAATAAAAAAGAATTGTCACAATCTCCGATCACTAGTTTTGCAAAAAAAACCGTGGACATACATACATATTAACCTTTAAAATTGTGTATATTTGTTTGGAAGCTCTAATAGATTTCCATGTATTATATTATGTGAATATTTTGCAGTTTCAATAATATTACATATATGCGCGTTGAATTAATTACCTCCTTTTTTGAGTCGGTTAATAATGTAAGTGATTTTTACTATATTTATTATTATTATTCTACTTTTATAAACAGCTACCGATCACTATTTGTAACATTTGATGTCGAGTATCCCAAAATTAATTTTAGTTCAGTTTGCATTTACAGCGTTTTTTTTAATTTTTTTTAAACTATAATTTGTTTTTTTATTTGTTAGTCATGTATGTATGCAAATTTTAAATTACATAGATACAGGTCAAGCTTATATGAAGCGTATAATGAGCGTTTAGTATCAGCAAAACACAAAAAAAAAATGTTTGGCTGAAATAGGATGGAACTTATATTATCTAAATTGTTTTTATTTATTACTTTGTTTCTAATTCGTTTGTCACTGGTTTCGATTACGTAAAACAAATACCGACTAAACTAGTAATCGTCTTAAAGAAAACATGTCAGTGCACCGAAAACTGGGCAGACCATATTAAAGGTTTAATAACGTAGAAGAAGCTCACGAGAGACCGACACAAGTTTAGGACTGTTCTCTGTCTGTGTGGGTATTATTTTCCAAGGTCTTTCTCTGCGACAGTCTCAAGGCTGGGTTTAAAGTAAAAAAGTTAAAATAAATTGAAATAAAATTCTATGACAAAAACAATTTACATTTTCATCGCCAGCCTCTTCACCATCCACATCCATGTTGTCAGGTAATTCAAAGTCTTCAGGCTCAGGCATTGGTTGCTGATTGCCGTGGTATGGATCAACCTAAGAGAAACAATATTTTTCATTAAAAATTACATGCAGTTTTCAAAAAAAATTAAAAACAAATTATTTCCACTAATTCAAAAAGTATCCAAATAAGTTATCTGACAAAAAGTATCCAAATACGGTAAAGTGTATTATTATTAACGTCACATTCACGCCCTTGCACATACCATAGTTGATAGTTGCACAAATAATATTTCATTCATATTTCGTTGGTACTATGATTCTTGTCGTTTAATTAGCTAGGAAGACATGAAATCTTTCGAAAAAAAATATCATACAGGTTTCATAATAGTCAGAAAATAGAGATTCCTATTTCTTGTTTTTCTTAGGCAGTTTGTATCTGATTACAACAAATCAATATCATCTGTGTTGATTTCTTTAAAGCAGTGAATAAAATTATAAATCTCTGATACAACATATATATTATGATTTGTGCAAATATCTAACTTACATGATCGTCATCGACTTCCGGTTCCTTCATTTCGTTTATATCTTTCTTCTCCTTTTTATCTTTTCCTTCGGCACCGTCATCAGTTCCTTGTTCTTGTTCTTTAGCAGCCATTTCCTTCTCCCCTGTACTTTCACCCTTCCCCTTTTCTTCTTTATCTTTTTTCTGACTTTGGTCCTCCATTTCTTCTTCATCTTCTGAACCCCAGATTTGTTGGTCAAGTCTATAGAAAGGTGCTTATTTAATATGTTTAATTGTTTTTTTATACATTTATATCATATATATCTATACAAATAATATCAACTCGTAAAACATTATAAGCAGTAATATTTTAAGTAAATGAGCACAAAGAGACTGGCCTGTTGGCCTAGTGGTTAGTGACCCTGACTGCTAGAATCGAGTCTGGGTGTTCTTTGTTTGTATGTTTGTAAAGCCCCCCGTGACATAGGAGTCATTCATAATGCGGGAGTTGTCTTTTATAAATAAATTAATAAATTATGATTTAGGGTTCTAGGAATAAACAAAAAACACCGAAAATTAACGGCAGTCCCTGGATATAGTAGTGAAGTAGTCTGTGACAGATTTTAGTCTTGTAGAGGCAATGGTATAATCTTTCTCCTAATAAGTATTTAAAAACACTAACTGTTGAACTGATCAGTACAGTGTATAATTAGATAGTGTATATTCATACTTTTCAGCAGCATTATCAGTATCACCCATCTGTTTGTCAGCGTCGTCTTCGTCGTCCTCTTTATCGGACTCTTCGCCTTCTGAAATAATGTAAAATTAGGCACAGTTTTTATTATAAATTACATCGTAGTAGGTATTATAATTTATTTGAAGTATACTGTTATGATACATTAAATAGTTACTACATGTACTTTAGATGGTTAGCCTTCTAAAGCACATGTAGTAACTAGATTTTATTGTGAATGACGTAACGCAGCTAGTTTAAACTAGCTAACGTCATTCACAATAAAATCTACATAGATATATTTAGACATTTGACATTTTATTTTGAAATAAGTACTAAACTAGATTCTTAAAATGTAGTCACCTTTTTTCTCAACATCTTGTAGATGTGAATCGAAGTCATCTGTCATGTTAACTCCTTTCTCTTCCTCTTTGCAGTCTCTATTCTCTTCATTTTTCTCTTCGCCTGGACGTTGAGCATCATCTAGTTGATCCTGTACACGACAAAAAATATTCACGATTAAAAAGGGGATCGTTTTAAGTCTGATCACAATCAATTGAAACAGCAACCTCAAGATATACTTCTAACTCAAAGATGCAATATAAATAAGTATTGCAAATGCAACACTATATTATTATTTGAAGAAAGAGAAGTATTATATCTGTTACATTGTAAAATGACAAATAAAGATAGCAGACTCTTCTTCTCATAATCGTACCTGATTTTCAATTCTGTCAGACACATCTTTCTGCCCCTCACCATCACCTAGTCCCATTCCACCTGATAACTTCCCAGGGCCACCGTCCCCTTCACCTTCTTCCATATCTAGATCTGACGGCTTACAGAAACTATAAAGAAATATATCGTTATAATAACATTTAGAATCATACTATAATAATTTAATAAAGAATACTTAGCAACGTGGATCACACATTACTGGTATTCTTGTTAACCCCTCCAGCTAAGCTAAATGCTTGTGTTAGGAGTGGGTTCAGGTCGGTAGTGTACCGGGTGGGGTTCGAACTAGCAACTGTTCGATCGCCAGTCCGACGCCTTAGCCATTACGCTGCCGTCGCTTAAATTGTTATTTACAAATTTCATCCAATACATATACCATCTCATTTGATCGGATATTAATTTAGGAATAACGTGTTGAATAAAAACAAAGCTTATAATATAATAGATAAAAGACTTTTATACTTTAGAAGAAGTAATGGCAAAACTTACCCTTTAGAAGCTAAATCAGTGAAAATCTTAAGTAAAACAGACAACATTTTGCACGAAACTCTATGCACAGCCACCTTTTGGGTTATAAAGTATTGCACAAACAACACAGTCTGTTCCAATATTGGTACCAACCGCATCACCACACTCTTTACCTCATCTACGTCTTTATCCTCACTTAAGTAACTCACATAACTCAACAATAAACATTGTGTCTTATTAATTAAAGCCTCGAGCTGTAACATTTTGGAATCATTAGTCAACTTTTCTTCCAAATGTTTTTTTAAATGTTTGTCTTCAACTATGTCTTTTGATTCTTCCTTGCTATCATTCTTTATTATTTCATCAATAGCATTCAACACTTCAGCGTTTTCTGTAGTATCTTGTGGCAAATGATTTTTATATACTGATTGAATAATTAGGAGCATTGTAGCTATTAAGTCTTCTGTCTGCCGTATTATAATGTCACTTGGTGCTGAATCCATTTGTTCGAAAAATTTGTCACCTTTATCTGTGTCCAGCTTTTTAAGTTCCTCAAATGTTGCGCCCAAGTATCTATTTAGTTCCACTAAACTTCTTAATATAGGATGTTCTGGTTTACAATCGTCTATCGGTAACTTGAATTTTAATTGATAATCGTTTATTAAAAGCTCGACATCATTAAGCATATTTTCCAAGTTCGCTATACAATCTTTTGCAACGTCAATGTGATTTTGTGAGATCACGAGAATGTTCTTTTTAACTAGGCAAACGTCTTTAGGCACATTGCTAGCCACTTTTTGTAAAGCATTTTTCTGCTTGTTGACATTGCTTATTAGTGTTTTGACTTTTTTATACAAATCTTTCCATTCATCGCTGTTTTTGTAGCATCGGACTATTTTAGAGTCCGAAATAATGCAGTCGAAGTCCGGCTCGTATTCTGAATTAACACCCTTTTCTGGGCATGATTTTATTAGTACATTAAATTGTTCAAGAACTATACTAGCATTCGCATAACATTCTGTTAGAAGATCCAGTTTTGAAATCAAAGTAAACAGATTTACGTGAGTGCTATTGATATCTAACATATTCATAAGGCTTGTAGTAAGAGTGCGTAAGTCGCAGAGATGTTCCGAATATTTGGCTATGGATTTCTTTTGTGTGTTCGTAAGTTTCTGAAAAGTGGTACATAATTTCAAAAATAAAGTACAAAATTGAATAAAAATATGGCATTAATTTAAGAATAATAAAAAAAATGCAACTTGCAACTTTGACATTATTAAAAATAAAAAAATAAATTAAAATGTATAAAAATAACCAAAAGCTGGCAACTCACCAACAATTGTGCGGAAAATCCTTTACATCTCTCAATGTTCTGTATCCCTAAGTCCTGATGAGGCTGTTGTAATGCCAACGTCAATGTTCTATGTCGAGCTATGTTCTTTTGGAAGTACTTCTCGCAGCCAGACCAGAGCAATGATAAAGAAGCGTCGCAACGTCTGTCAATAAATAAACAGTTATTATTAATAATTCGTTTTTTTTAAATAGAACGAAAACGGCAAACATACATACGTATACGTATGTATGTATTTACCGTTTACTCACGCTTTGCTTAATAAATACGTAAAGCAGTGACCAGCTTTTTGTAAGGTTATTAATACACACACCTGCTCTTCAAATAGCTAACAGCTGCTTCTATATCGACCGGTGGTATAGTAAAATCATATAAATCGTTGTCTGACGCACTCAGTATGACTAGACCAGTGCGGTAGTTGAGGCCCAGTTTGGTGAGGTACTTGAAAAGATCAGCTAATGCTTTACGCTTCTGTTGAACCAAGTTCTTAGCTTGAGATGTCTGTTTCTCTTTTGGCAGCGACGTATCGACCTGAAAAACGATTATTTTTATATTTTAAAGTCTTTGTACACCGCCATTACATTCACGTTGTATTTATATGCGATGTTCTTAATGGGTCATAGTTTCTTTTTTTGCCATGAAAACTTCCATTATTAACTGGTCTAGGGCGGACTCGTACCAGCTAAAACCACACGGTGTTCCAACACGGAGTCTTATTGCGATGGTCTAAGGTGTAACCTAGGAAGTCCCTGTAAACCTCTTAGTCACAAAGACCCTTCTTTGTCGGATGAGCCCGTGGAAATTGTACGACCCGTTCCGGAGATTAGCCGTACCAAACAGACTAAAAAAATTAAAAATTGATTTTTTGGAAGGTATATGAACCATATAAACATTCGGATACATTAAGTATAATGCTGTTATTATGACATTACAAACAGACACTATAATTTTATTTATTTCTATATACTCGTAGTTATATAGAAATATCCATCACCTGGATAATTGGCAATCCACCACTGTGCGGTTTTTCAGAAATTTTTTGCCTCGTACAACCAACCTTTGGAACAAATTGTCGCCTGCGGTGTTTCCGGACCGATACGACCCTCAAACCTTCAAGAAAAGAGCGTACTCCTTTCTCAAAGGCCGGCAACGCACTTGTGACTCTTAAGTTGCAGGTGTCCATGGGCGACGGCAGTCACTTACCATCAGGTGACCCGTCTGCTCGTTTGCCCCCTATAATATAAAAAAATAAAAAAGTATAGTTTGTTCGATTTTCCTTACCTCCGATGAGCCAAGGTGTGTGCTAGTCTCGATAACAGTAGTCACAAAATCATCCAGCGCTTGAACCATAGCCGGATAAGCAGTGTTAGTGATAGTGTCCTTGCACAAAGTTCGCGCTTTGTTTAACAGGTTTGGTACCTTTGATATGAGCGAACTATCGCCAGGTACAAGTTTACACGGCCTCTCTGCTTCATCTAGATATTTCTAAAGAATAAAAAGGAGTGAAATATATCATGTCTTCAATCGAATAACATGTGACTACATAAGTGCCATTTAAACGAGGAAGTTCTTTTTGGTAATATTTAATAGTATAATTATAAACTGTTATGAAAATGTAATAATGAACGATGGATGCTTTTCCCTACATGTCTTATTCTAACTAAGATGGTGTGTCATCATGATCAAACGGCAATATAAAGAGTTATGCTAAAAAATGGAAAAAATAACGCCATCTGGTGCTATATGCTATATGCTCAAATAGTGGATCTTGCAATACTATCTATTGTAGGCATATACACAACTATAGTGCCATACTACTTCGGTGATAAAAAAAATGAAAATCCACCATGAAAAGTTTACGTGTTATGGAGTGACGTCAAGCCAGTGAGCGTTTATGCGGGAACTTTGAAACGTCAATTTTCAAAATGCATTAAATAAATTATTTATGCGTATTTTAACTTTTTTGTTTTCGGTTATGTGATTCTTAAATCTTCAAGATAAGACTAAAAAAAATAAATTATGCATGTAAGCAACATGCATAATATTAACCACACAACTCAATGTTAAATTGTGTTGAGACTAAACTAATAGGTTTTCAATGGGCAAAAGCAGTTTAATATTACACTACTCGGGTCATATGAAAACTATATCATTTATAAGAGATTCCTCATCTAAATGAAAACAAATAATTTTATTAGCAGTAAAAATTCGAGCAATGTTCGAGCAACTACAGATAGGTCTACCCCGCAACCACTAGAACTACACTTAATTTTTAATAACATACAATAATTATTTAATATATTAGGGGTACTACCTGAATCGGCTGCGAATTAAAAAAGAAAAGGAAAATTAGTATCTAATTTTTAAAAGAAAATATTGTTAGTGATATACACAATAATACTAAAATTTTTGAGTAATAGAAAAACAAAGAATCGTGAAAGAATGAATGTAAACGCAATTGTAGTCCCATATTGTGTTGCTACGTAGAAAAAAGATATATAAGGTCGGGGGAAAAGTTTCTTCGTATTTTATATACAAATTCAAGACTTTTTTTTTTAAATACATTGAATTATAATATATTATATGTGCCATTTTGTTCGAAAACTTGTTGCCATCTTGTAGGTAGTGACATAATCTCGTTGCTGTAGAAATGTTAGGGTTTTTGATCAAAAAACTACGACAAGTAGTTTTGACAGTCCTCTCTTGAAGTTAACCTAACACTACCCAAAGAATTCTGAAGAGACCTAAACATTTCAAAATCTGAGGGTGCATGGTCAGGAATTCAGGACTATATGGTGGATGCATTAAGACTTCTCAACCAAGCTCTCTCAATTTTTGCTGAGTGGTTAAAGATGTGTGTGGTCAAAGGTTATCATAATGAAAAACCACTAATTTTCTGTTGATCAATTCCGGCCACTTTTTTCTTAATTCTTGCTTGAGTCGCATTACTTTTTAGCAGTAGAGATCCGAATTGTTAGTTTTGCCCGACGGTAAAAGCTCATAATGAACGATGCCCTTCCAATCCCACCATACATACAGCATCACTTTATTGCGTGTTAATCCGGGTTTCGCTACAGTCTGTGGAGCTTGACTACCCTTTGACCATTACCTTTTTCGCACGTTCTTGTCGTAGGTGATCCACTTTTCATCACTAGTGATCAATTTGTTTCAAAAATGGTTCGGTTTCATTACGTTTCAATAGAGAATCGCAAATGAGTACACAATTCATTAGGTTTCTTTCAGTGAGCTCGTGTGGCATCCAAATATCGAGCTTTTTTTGTATAGCCAGATTTTTTCAAATGGTCGTGGCGTGGTCAATCTTCAGTTCCTCGGCTATGTCGTAACTACTAATATGTCGATCTTGCTCTACTTTTTCAAAAATGGCATCGACTTTATCCGTACGAGGGCGACCAGAGCGAGCTGCATCTATGACATCGAAAGTCCCGGATTGAAACCGCTTGAACTAACTTTGCGCTACTCATACTTGTTAATGAGAGTAGCACAAAATCAGTTCAAGCGTTAGGTCCATTAATGTCACAATTTTTTTGCTGTTTGAGTCGTATTTTTCTTTAGTTTTCAATTTCTTCGTTAGATTCACTCATTTTGGCGGACAGAAAAACAGTTGAAAAATGGCGGGAAAGTGTTTTTTACTTTTTATTTTTCTTTTTCTGAATGTCCAGGCAGATACAAACAGTACAACCATAGAGATTTTTTTTTAATTTTATACATATTAAATACGAAAAGACTTTTTCCCCGACCTATTATCATAGTAGATGAAGCCAGTCACTACGTTAGACATAAGTGTTAGTCAGTATAAGTAGTAAGATTATAAAAATTCCTGCATTCATAATTATTTATACGTTTTTACTACATGAAGATCATTAGTAGATAGTTTTTTTTTTAAAGTAAAAAAAAATAATTATTTATTATTAATTTTTAAATAATAATTATATTTTACATTTTTTTTTATTGGGTACAACACTATCGGTTCTATTAGTATTTATAAATACTATGCAAGCTAATAACATAATGTCAATAAACTGTAATATGCTCGTGAAATTATTTTTATATTATGATTTTGAGAGCAAATATAGCCTGTAAAAATATACTTGTAAATACGTGAGTTTTCACACTATCAACGTAAATATTTTTGGTATACCATTTTTATACTAAAAACAATGTTGTAAATGTAAATCCCAGGCACTCAAAATAACTTACTACAATTGAAGATGATCAACAAGAACCGAGTATCGTAACAAATGTAACAATTACCTTTATATTCCTGGGCAGTACGATGTGGTTGGTGACGTCGATCATGTAGGCGCCGCCCGCGGGCGCGGCGGCGGCGGTGGCGCGCTTGGGCCGGTCCCAGATGCCCACGTGGTCGCCCGTCACCTCCGGCGTCTTGTCCACTAGGCAGCTGCCTACACTCTCCTTAAGAACGTTCTGGAAGTTAATGTATAAAACGATTACCTCCACTGTGGAAGTAACTTACTGCATTGAATGTGGTCAAGATATAATAATTAAAGAACAATGTCCAAAAGTGGTACCAATGTTTCTCACGCGTCAAACTCAAATTATTGTAATAATCATTTTCGCAGTTTTATACAACTGTTTACGTCAGGAATATGTTTTGTGAACAGTATATTATAGTATATTAGGTTATTCTCGATTTTATTAAATTGTGAAAAAACCCGGGTTTTATTTGGAAACCATTGTGCGTGTTAGTATATTAAATGTAGTCCATAAAAAACCAAAATTGGTTTTGATGCAACTCAGTACAGGATTTCATACATTTATGAGCAATTAAATATAATAATTAAATTTGTGTGTAATAATGTGCAAGTGCTTCGTACACGTCCAGGGTAGACTTTATACAAAAGAACCATTTCAGTTTTGACCTGACCAGAAACGACACACAGTAGACTATCACGGAACTCAAGCACACCTTAGTGCAATCAGCTTCATGTCCGGTCTATGCACTCTGCGGTGCAGTGTGAGCGGGAGACATTGGTCCCAATTCTGTTACTTCACTCGCTAAATTAAAATTCACTAAACTTTCTTCATATAAGATGTAAACCTTGTACACTTTGACACAAGGTCTTATTTCAAATTGAAAGTAGGTAACATATGTCGCTATCGAAATAAGCAATTTAGTTGTCGACTAAAGTCTGATACGCTTAAATAAACTTTAATACCACGTAGCGAGAGCCGCTATCCGTTGAATGCCATCTCTTTTGCTCTGTGTTTTTAGTAAGCGTCTTCGTAGGTGTCGATTAAAATAACGTCATCTTAGTTTGTTTTGAACAAGTTTTTATACGGCATTTGAATAAATGGGGACTCTCGCTGCGTGGAAATAAAGTTGAGTATACTTTGACAAGTTTTAGTGAAATTTAGTGGCACAAAACAAATAGACCTTATTACGAAAAACACAAGGTTGATTTCATATGAAGAAATTAAGTCAGGTTTTAGTTTAGTCGTGAGTCCAATAGAATCGGCAACATTGAACGCCCAAAATAGAGAGAGACACAGAGGCTGTAATGCGGCCAAATTCATACTAATTATTATCTAATTAGTATGCAAGTTTCTTATAAGAAACAATCCCTTTTTATTATATTGAATGATCACGGCATCAAGCGTGAACGGCTGGACCGATTTAGCTAATTCTTTTTTTTGGTGTTTGTGTGTTTGTATTGTCCAGAGAAGGTTCTTATGAAAGAAAAAAATCAAGAAAGTGACGCGGAAAATTAGAAAACTTAATGAGGGATTTACGCGGGCGATTATAAAAACCGCATATTACATGTTTTTGTAGGTATCTACGGATTTTGGATTTTTGACGAAGCAAAAACAACCTTATTACGTTGTAACAAGTGTCAAATCGGGCCTATTAAACCCCAGAAAATGTAAGCATTTTGTAAGAGTGCGAGTGAGACGGCAAATTATACTTGCTTGTGCGCAAGTAGCGACGTGACAATACAACTGCATTCGTAAATAAAAATATACTTAGAAGCCGCTTCCATAATTTGTTATCCAAAAAATAACTTTAGGTAAATATGCATCCGATTATCCGATCTCTAGTTATTACATAAATATACAAACCTCAAACTCTTTAGTATGTTTGTGCAGAGCTTTGTGAGCCTTCTCAACTGTGTCTTTGACACTCCAGTAGCTGAGATCTCGGTCCCATGTGCATATTTTGACAAAGTCCCGTAATTTCTTCTCAATGGGTGCACGTTTCTCTTTGATGTGGGAGGCTATTTGGGCGCTGAATTGAGAGTAGTAGTTGAACGTGTTCCAAAGGATTGCGAGGAGTTCATCTAAAAGGAAACGATAGAGTTAGGCTTGAATTTCTTTTAGAAGAAGTATTTTATTTTGGTCTTTCTTTAATTCTTTAAGTCATATTTAGACTTAAAGAATTAATGATGGAATATGTTTGGAAAAGCTCCAAAGATACCTCCTTATTTATGATATATGGGAGTTCATAGTGGGTCATCTGGATGGTAAGTGACTACCGCCGCCCTTAGGCACCCGCAATTCAAGAGTAGAGAGGCAAAAAGTTTTGTAAGAAGAGCGGTGGAGTGCCAATTATCCAAGTGATGGGGATGGAAGTTTTGTCGCGTTGAACGATGGCCAAAAGATACTATACTTTAAGACGTACCTCGTTGTTCACTTTGTTCCAAATGCACCAAATGACAATGATAAACAAATATGATGTCGAGCCTCACTTCATACTCGGCCAGATTAGACTTTTCCATAAAGTCCCTCAACACAGCTATGACTCTTTCGGCCTGATTTTCCTCCGTCTTCTCTAAATAAGAGTTGATTACTGAATATAGGTAAAACCAGTACTTGTGAGCTTCTGATTGTTTTCTGTAAGTATTAAAAAGCTTGTCACTACATATTATGAACCACAGTCCCCCTCTGTCTGTTCTCGATAAACTCAATAACTACCGCACGGTTTTTCATACAATTTTCACCAATAAACGGAGTGATTCATGAGGAAGGTGTAGGTGTATAGTTCATTAAGGTTTTGTGTTAAACGTCTGAAATATGACGATGATTGTGGAAGATATCGGTAAAATCAATACATGCTTTGCTACCCGTGTAAAGCCGGGGCAGGTTGCTAGTAGATGATAATTTAATAAGGGAAATAAGTCCAAAGAACTGACGAATGATGGGGAACAAGCGGCGACCACTGATTGAAAAGCGCAGTGTGGGACGTCCTCTTTAACATAGAATGAAAACAGGGTAAAAGTGACAGGGAGCCATTGGATAGAAACGACGCAAAACCTCTTTTTATTTAAGTCTATATTCACCAGTGTATACAGACGATGATAATAAGTTAAAGTTAAAACATTAGTAAACTCTAAGATGATAACCAATCTACTATATTAATAGTAAGCTAATGGAATACCATTATTCATGTACTATTCGTGTATACGACTGTACGCGTATACGTGTGTACGTGTATACATGCGTTTGTGTATACATGTGTACGTGTATACGTGTGTGCATGTATACGTGTGTACGTGTATAGTTTAAATCATTTATTCTCAAAAAGACAATAAAAAGCCACTTACATGAGAACACAATAACATTTTGGTTAAATTATTTAAGTACCGGTCACCGAGACAAATTTTTACGTCCTCCATATGTAAAAAAAAAGTTGTGTGTTGTCACATATCAAATGAAAAATTAAACGAGCTCAGATTGGAGAAGAAACGTTATTAAGTTAAATGATTACGAATGAACGTTTGCATATTTTTTGTTTTTATATTAGTCAGTTGCAGTACAGTAGTAAGTGTTAGTGCATTGAGTGATCGTTCTGTATTCCAAAACAAACTTAGTCCTCACCTATGATACATATTATTAAGGCATTCTTTCCAGTTCGCCATCTCCAGTTTTCTCCAATTGATGATCTGTTGGCCCACTGCTAGCGATACGTCAATTAAATTGTTCCCCTTGTGAGCGTTCTTGTTCCATTCCTCAATCTTATCCCGCAGTAATTCTAGACCGGTGAGGAAACGACTCACTGGACTGGTTACTGAAAAACCTAGTATCCTGTTTACTATTACCATTATCTGAAAAAAAATCAGTTCAAGCGTTATACATAGTTTATTCTTCGCTCGCCGATGTTTGGAATATAAAGAGGCCTGGATCTTGATCCAGGCTTCTTTTACTTAGAGCAACCTTTTCAACCAAAATGGACGCATAACGTTATCGTGGTGTCACGTGTGCGTTGCTAACACAATCCCTTAAACGCCGCGCCGCTTCGAACTCGATCTTGCTCACTTCCACCGCCAACTCTAATTATAGTCCAAATCAGCTGCGTCTAACCATCTAAACGCACCTGTGTGTACTAGGAATTTGCCTATTCGTCTCGTAATTGCTTGATTCATAACACCGTAGAATAATCGTTTTAGCAATTGTTTAATTGGTAATCAACCTATAGTTTACATCGGCCGTCTTATATAAACTTGGTATCATTGTTTAATGAGTTATCATTTTACCTCTTTTAAAGTAGGGAAATCCGGCCACTGATCCAGTAAGGTGTTAGTGCTCTCTTTCACTCTATGAAGTAAAGGAACACATTGTTTTGTCTCTGATACCCATGCAGATCTGTAGAAGTCCACCTTGCTTGATGATTCTGAAAAAAAAATATACTAAATTACAATAGTTTTTTAATTAGTCTAGTTTTTGAATTTTTTAATTTGGTTAGAAAGAATTTAAAGAGAAAAACAGAAATTTTCTAATAGAAAGCGTTAAGGACAGTACAGGTGAACGAGCTTGCAAATAGATGTTTATAAGAAGACGATATACAAGTTACGTAAAAAATATTTATTTATCTCTTTATTGTACACCTTTAATGTAAGATACAATAAAAAAAAACAATACAAACATGCAGGTATATCAATTGGCGGTCTTATCGCTCACGGCGATCTCTTCCAGACAACCCTGAAATATATTAACAAATATATTTCAGGGTAGCCTGTGGTGTACTGAAATAGGTTAATATATATATATGTATACATACATACATATATATATATATATATATATATATATGTATATATATATAAATAAGTCACAAAACTAATGTTCTTCTATATATATAGGTATAGCATTTACTTTTAATCACCCCGAAAATGACTCTATATCACTTATAAAAAGTACAACATACCCTCGCCATCCACCTTAGCCTTGATCTGCGATAAAAGCACCATAAAACTCGGTGATAGCACCCCTTCAAATTCAGCATCGAGAGCCTTCCACGCGTTGTTCATAATTCGACTAAACGTACTGTACCGCTGTAAAAACGGGCTTATGACGTCATTGCCAATTAATTTTTTTCGGGCTGGTAACCATTCTGCTGACGTCATCGTACGGACTAAATTCGAATGCCATTTATAAACTAAGGATACGTCTTGGGGACATATTAAAGCTTTTGGTTTGTTCTCTGTGTTGCTTTGTGGTTTTACTGGCATTTGTTCCAAGGTATTCTGTTTGAACTCGGCAAAATCTAAGTCGGAGAATGACGGGAACATTTCTTTTATTTCCTCATTGGCTATCGCTTCTTCGTCTTCATCCTCGCATTTTGATCTACAGAAGATAAATATTTTATATTACACATAATTCATTCATTCAATCTTGGTTAAATCGTCTTCATTAGAAAAAAAAATCAAGAAATAAATTATTTCTGGCTTCCAAATATCTGTGAATTACACAAATAGTTTGTACTAAGTGTTAATAGTAACTAGATCTTTCATTGTTATTACAAATCAATATTTTTTTGTTCTCCTATTTGATATAGATTTGTAAAACCAGTTTATGTCAGATATTTCAATACCCATTACTACGGAAATATAGGAATATTTCCACTGCCCTGTTATAACAAGTGAAAATACACTTAAGAGACATGCCCCAGCCTCGTGATTTTTACCATAATTATTATAAAATAAAACTTATTCTGTAGTACTCTGTTTAAATTATCTATAGATAGTAGAATAACTGTTGTATGATGATGACTGAGTAGAATGACTGGCCTGTTGGTCCAGTGGTGACCCTGACTGCTAAGCCAGAGGTCGTGGGTTCGATTCCCACCCAGGATAAATAATTGTGTGATGAGCACGATAATTTGTTATGTTTCTGGATGTAATTTATCTATAATATGTATGTATTTATAAGTATGTTATTATTATTAATAAACTTACTTAGTAACATATAAAGCCTCATCATCCTGCTTCTTCTTCTCAATATCTCGCTGCTGTTGTTCCCAAACCTTCACGATTTCGTTTAAAGTAGAGGTCACGACTAGTGCCATAGACTTATCGAGTTTATCTAACGCCGTACAATGCATTCTCAACTCGTCCAGGTTCATTTTTAATAGCCTGCAGAAATGCGTAGCTTAATGTAATGTGCAATTATTTGAGACACAAAAATAGAACTGATAAATGAAGGAGATTTAGAGCTTCACCTCGACTGATCCGTAATTCTTGGACCAGTCGTTGGATATGCGAAAATGTTGGGTGACACTTTTGTCCGCTATTTCACGAGCTAAGCTGAGACAAACCTCTCAGGGTGTACGGGTAACGAAATTGTCACCGTCGTGGCATCACCCAAATCTAATAGAAATGGCGTAACAATAGGGTGGCAGAGCGGGCAAAATGTCATGGGCCCCAGGCCTTAAAGGCCCTGAACACATGATGCATTACAAATGGAATATTTTCTTCAAATTTAAATGGGAGCAACCTTGATTACAACCAATTCAAATGAAAAACAATGATTAAAATCGGTTAGCAAATAGCGAAGACATCGCGTAATATATTATGCCGTATATTAATTCTAAAGGAAGGCCCCATCCGATTAATTAGCCACGGGTCTCAGATGGTATAGTTACGCCACTGTCTCAAAGACAATGTCTTTTGCAGATAACAACCGTCTCTTCTAAATCTATCTCAAAAATGAAACTCAAATTTCAAACATATACAGTAACTGTTATTCTTGGGCACTTTCTACCTGTTTGTGACTTGACATGATTGAATTTTTTTCTGACAAGGTTGTCTTGAAAAAACGTTGTCACAGTGACAAGAGGCCCTTCCGCACTAGTTTTCACTGTACATAAAGCAACAATACTCAAACAATACTACTAGCATAATGTTGTTTCTAAAAGTAAGTAGGGTGTCAATGCGTACGCATATGCGAGTGTGTTACCGCATACCGTCCGACAGTCGTTAATAATCGTTTTTAATATTATTTATTTTAGTAATAAAGAATCTAGTAACGTGGTTTACACATGACCAGTATTCTTGTTAACCCCTCCAGGTAAGCTTAATGCTTGTGTTAGTAGTAGTGGGTTTACGTCGTTCATAGTTTAAAAAGATACTTGTGCAACTCAAGAGTCACAAGTGCGTTGGCGGCCTTTACGGGGGAGAGAGGGGGAGAGGAGGGAAGAGTGGGAGAGGGAAGGGTCACTCACGCGGGGAACTAGAGACTACCTTAGACTAATGAATAATGACTTACTGGATCTGCTCCATCTCAGCTACAGGATTGCCATCACTGTCGGTGACAGCTTTATTCAACAGCTGAACGAACTGTTTCGAGAGAAACCTATTCAAATATTCTTCGTTAAGACCTTTAATAGGTATTTTATTAGGAAAAATCATCAATTCTCCCACAAAGTTCATGAACAGTGGACCGTTTTCTATTTTAACTATGTACTCCTTTACCAAATCATTCAGGGATGTTACACTGTATATTATCTGAGATAAAGAACTTAGCAAAGGTTTTGCTAAGTCTGGAAACGCGTCAGAATATTGTTCAACTTTTTTGTAAAAGGCGTTGACCGAATAAAGCCAAGAACTCGTCTGTTTCGTAACTATATGTCCGTTGCGGACATCGGACTCTTTCATTGAACTGGTTGTGGAATATATGTAAAGATTATTGCACGTTGACATCAAGTTCGTCATTAACTGATTAGTCGTTTTTGAAGATAAAACTGATTTCGTGAAATGTCTGCAATCCTGAAAAGACAATACCGATAAAGAAATATATTGTAAAAGATAAAATTCGACAAAAAAAAAATATATTAAGTATATTCAGCATTCAACGGTTTTTTTTTTTCTAGGATTTCAATGACAGATTCTGGCAATCAGTAGGGCTGGGCAGATTTTAATTTATATTTGATATTCCATGTATTACGTTTTACTTACTTTCACAAAGCTGGTGTACGACGGTTCGCCAGGCCTAAACGTATTCCCTAAAGCATACTTGGCAGCCCTTTCGAAAGTTTGTCTCTTCATATTTAATATAATTTCACAGTACGGATGCACTTTTTTAAGTTCACACAATCGACTAGTTTCTAATTCAGAAACTTTGACATCGGTTGGCCTTTCGATCTTCCTATAATCATTAACACTGCCAGATACAAGCCCGTGGAAATAGTAAGAGCTAAGGAGATTATCGAACATATTTATATCTTCTTCGATATATCGGCTTTTCAGTCGGTATTTTTCAACGTGATCTACCGAGTTCATCTCAGACATTATTTGGATGGATAGGAAACTAGTCAAAAACGACAATTGTGCATTTAACATCTTCGTTCTTATCCCATCCTGCTCTAGAATACTTTTGAGTTCTGCATAAATGGTGACAGATGTCCTTAAAGTGTTTACAAAGTTTTGATCTTTAATGCGTTCCAGCAGATGTTGTATTCCCTCAGAAAGAAAATCGTCAAATGACTTGTTATCGTTTGCATAAAAGGAATATAAGCACGACAACAGTTTTTCATACTTTTTCATTTCAAATTTTCCGTCTGATATCCTGTAAATAGGTTGAATTATCATTACAATCAATAATATTAATACTCGTAATAAAAATATAGCTAAACTACTAAGAAAACTTGACATAAATATTTATAATGTAGCTACCAATTTAATCTGTTAACCCATATCACTACATATATATAAAACAAAGTCCCCCGCTGCGACTGTCTGTCTGTCTGTTCGCGATAAACTCAATAGTTACCGAATGGATTTTCATAAGGGTTTCACCAATAGACGAAGTGATTCACGAGGCAGGTTTAGGTGTATAGTTATTTAAGGTTTTGTGTTAAATGGCTGAAATATGATGGTGATTGTTGAAGATATCGGAAAAAATCTATAATATGCTTTGCTACCCGAGCAAAGCCGGGGCGAGTTGTTAGTGTCTTATATGTGAATTATTACGCCATAATGAGTACTTTACGCATTAATATTACTCATGTCAGTTAATTAGTGTAAAAATACTCACACTTTTGAAGACGCTCCCGTATTCAGAGTTGCAATGTTCTTCCACAAAATGTTCAAAATGGAACCCAGTTGTGTAGAATAATCTGTTCTATCCTCCAAGGACACTGCTTCGTATGCAAATAGATGTTTTAATTCTGGAAAATATTGAGAATAGAATATTGAACAAAAACATTGTCAATGTTGAAACACGGATGGCACAATGGTTTAAGTGGCCACCTCACCACTACGCCGCGCCAAGTGTTGTGGGTTCAAATCCCACACGGGACAAAAAAATTGTGTGATCCACAAACAGTTGTCCCGAGTCCCAGTCTTGTGTTCTTTGTGTCCGTTGTTTGAATGTTTATGAAGGCCCCGCGACACAGGAATATTCTTAATGCGGGAATTGTCTTATTTTTAAATATGATATAATATTATGAGTATATGATATATCAGGGAGTCAGCTCTACAAGTAGAAAGGATATAGAGCGCAGCAAATGTCTACTCGTCATAATTAGAATAATAGTACGTAGTACGTGCGTATTGTAACCGTGGTATGTGGCACAGATTAGGTTGTTTTTCAAGCAATTTTTGTATTGAACGGACAAAGCAAACGTTTAGTGACTAGCCGCTAAAGCTCCGCTTAGGTGGATAGCCTTTCCCGTACTTAGGCATTGTCCATTAATCACGTAAGGCTCGAAAGGGGGGGAGGGGGTTCGGAAAAAAATCACGAAATATCACAATGGCCTACCCATTGTGATATTGCGAGTAGTGAGATAGCATGTGTATTTATTTTTACGTAGAAGGCGCTATTATATCTGTTTATAGATATTATTCTGAAAAGTTTTAATATATTTTGAACTAAAAATATACAAGTGATTTTTTTAGACTAGAGGGGGGGAGGTGAGGTTTTATGCTAACGCTACCCGGGTTAGTCTAAAACCTTACCACGTATCACCAGGGGGGATGGGGGATTAAAAAGTTGCCAAAAAAACATCACGTGATTAATGGACGACCCATTATATACTAATCAATAAAGTACAAACTACCTGCGAGAAAAATGTTATCCAAATCCACTTAGCGATAAATGTGTCTTTGAAATACTCACATCTCCGCGAAGTAGTTCATATAATTATAGGCATAAACTACTTAAAAAAATAACAATTTCAAAGTGTGTGCTAGTAAAATACCTGTATTATCAGTAGAGACAGTGAATTTCTGCAAGTAATAAGGTAAGAGTGCCACACAACTGGACCATCTCTCGCTATTGATCGGGACTTCCTCTAATCGTCTATCCTCAGAACTTTCTACTATTTGTGCAGTCAAAAATGGCACAGGATAAAAGGCTGGCGAATACACAAGAGATGTGTAAAATTCATCCCAAAACTTCACAGGAATAGATGATATTCTGTAAATAAAATGCACGTTATATCGATGCGTGGACCTCAAAGCTAGTCTTTGAGCCTTTTTAAATATTATATACTAGCTGTGCCCGCGACTTCGTCCGCGTGGAATAGTGTCTTTGGGTAGAATTTTTAATGATTTAGGCTAATTGACAATACTTCCATACGACTTTTTATCCCCACCTTTCAATCCCTTACACCCCTTTTTTCGCATTAAAAAGTAGCCTATGTCCTTTCTCAGGCTCTAGACTATCTGTGTACGAAATTTCATTTAAATCGGTTAGTTTTGGCGTGAAAAGGCGACAGACAGACAGAGAGACAGACCGACAGAGTTACTTTCGCATTTATAATATTAGTAAGGATTATGTAAGAAAAAAAAAGAAAATAATTTACCTTCCAACAATTTCTGGTCGATATTCTTCTAAGTGCACCATAACTTCTATTAGGTTCAGCAACGCTGGAGGAAATCCATTAGTGACTTTGCCTAAGTGTATCAGACTCACCAAAATTACAGAAAATTTACTAACCAGTTTAGGTTGATCTTCTCCATTTGTTAATTGAGAGATCATTTCTATGAAATCCCCCTGTACAATAGTAAATATTCTTTGAACCACATATGTTATCAGAGGCAGGAGTTTAACTCGTGGCTCTACTCTTATGATCTGGTCATTATCTGGTAGCTTAGAAATATTTTCTTGTATTACATCTAGTGTTTCTTTATTGGGCACATCTAAAGCCATATTCATATCTGTCACAGTGTAGTTATTCAAACTAAGTTTGTTCAACTGTTTTGAAATAGGTTGAGTCATGTCTAACGATAATTGACGGTATATTTTTGTTTTCTCACAGCACAAATCGTATTCTTCTTTGTTGAAAAACAATTTTGGTTGACCATATATTTTTCTGAGCTTTTTGCTTACTTTAATCATTTGTGTGTTGTCTTGATCACTATTCGTCATAATGTGTTTAATTCGAGAATTAAATTCTTTAACCATTTTGTTATTTTCAGGTGAAAGTTTAGCAAAGGGTACTATCAAATGTTTATGCAACCATTTACTATGAGCATATAACAACGGAACGACATCTTCCTTTAACAATTGTCGGCGTCTACCTTCAGACGGTACAAATATATCGTTGTTCAATTGTATAAACAACCAACTACGCCAATTCAATGCTTGCATGATATAGCAGGTTGTTTGATCGTCTAAGGAACTTTCAGCAAGTCTAATAGCGCTTGTAATATACTCATCAACGATTTCAAGATAACTTTGACAGTGTTTCAATATAGGGTATTCAACAAAATCATCTGTTAAATCATTAGACAATACAGCCCTTGAATAATCCAATATCGAAAAAGTTTTTTTTGATATTCTTGTTTGCATATACGATATGGCAGTCTTTAGTATGTTATTGTACAGTAATAGTGACTCCATATTCGATGAGTGGACAATTGTGTTGTCTGCGTCATATAACTCTGTGTAATATCTTTTGTGTGACTGCAGATCTGTATATCCTGATAAGTACTGGAATGCTTCATCATTCAGTGGTTTTGCGAATTCACACATTGGCCGCATGAACTGGTCTTTTAAACTATCTTTTACAATAGTGTGTACCAACTCTACTAGGTGTTTAGGAACTTTTTGATACATAGTAAACAAACTACCAAAAACGGGTAATGAATTGACAGAAATAGCCTGAACAGCAACATAGGCAATTTGCTTAGCGATTTCTATAGAAGAGTTTGAAGATAGTCCTTTGATAGTGAGTGTATGGTCTGTATTGATATGCTTACTGTATTCCTGATCACTAACAGCTTCTGTTAGAGCCTGCATCATAATGTTTTTCATTTCAGCGAGAGACATTATAACGTTAGAGTCGAAGTCGCCTCCACACCTCGGTTTGATATAAACATCAGAGAAACTGCTAATATAAGCAGTTTGTATGTTAATGCCGCGGACTATTTGTTGCCAAGTTAAGTGAGCCGCTTGTAATAAATGCGAAATGGTAGGACGTTCGAATCCTGAAAATAATAATTTAATCATTAAGTTATTGTTAGTCACTGAAAATAACGTTATAAAGGAAGATGACAGGTTCAATATAGTACGATATAGTTTTATGAATATAATAGTTCTTATTTCCTTTCGAAATCACATGTATTTGTTTTTTTTTTTTATAATTGGGGCTTAATATTTTATACCACGTTTGAAAAGATCATAATAGGTCCTTTGCAAACGAGAAGCCATAGAGAGTTAGATGACAACTCATTAGGAGCGCCGGATGTGACTTCGTCAGAATCATGGAGAGATTATCTATCTCTAGAGCAGTAATTCCCAAAAAGGTCCACGTGGACCCCCAGGGGTCCACGGGAGACTCAACTCAATTTCCGGAGTGATTACAGAGTGTTCACAGAGTGGGTTTAAAGCCGCGAGAGATTGAATCTGATTAAATCGAAAAATAAATCTTCAATCAGCTTCAAATATTTCAAACGGATTTAATATGTTTCAATTGGAAAATCTGATTTGTTGAAAGTTGTTATGAAGAGCTGCCATTCGCGAAAACCTTGGTGACGGGCAGATTGCGGGGGATAGATTGCACCAATCCCTTCAATTTGTGATTAACGCAGTTAAAAAAATAAGCAATGCAATATTCTGAAGATGGAAAGATTTTGGTTGCAGGCAGAAATACTCAAAAAATATTCTGGGCTGTAAAAATTGCGAGAAAACTTTTGATAGCGTTTCCCTCGTCATACCTTATCGAAAAAAGTTTTAGTGTCGTTACAAACCTATTACAAAAAAAGGGAGCAGATTGAACATCACGGAACGGGGAGATTTACGGTTATTATTTCCAAAACTAAAGCCAAATATTGATAAATTGCAGTCAATCCATCAAGTAGGGGATGTATCCCATTTGACATTTTTGTTAATTTTTGATTTGCAATGCTAAAGTTACGGTACGTTATTAATGTTTAATTTTACTTCTATTAAGTCTGTAATCATATTATTTTAATAAACTATTTTTATTTTTACTACTCCGAATTTTGGGTTGGAAGCAAATCGTTAGATCTAATTTTCACATTTTTTGACGAGTTTTAGGAATATGGTAGGTACCAGTAAAATGTTTAAAGTGAAAACTATAACGAGGAAAATGTTTGGGAAACTGCTCTAGAGAGGAGGAATCTTCTTTTTTAGGAATCTTCTAAAATATTTATATTGTATTGAAAGTATTTGAAGGGATACAGATGAGAAGATAATATTTTTTTTTTTATTTGGACAGAAATTGCATACAACAGAACAATTATAAATAACAAAGAGGTACCTCGTACATATGACTTCATCAAGTCATGGCATTTGATGCACATCTCATGATATTGACTAGGTAAACCACATGATGAAAGCATTGCTGTCAAATCCATGTAACTCACTGTCTCTGTCAAATTAGTGTTAAAGTCACTAGGTCTAAGTAAGAATATTTCAACCCCTCTGTTTCTCATTGCTCTAGAAATATCCCCATACTTCGGATCCATCGTGAAAAATACTCTGAAATTTGGATGTGGTCTTATTTCACAAAAATCTCCTCTTTCTGGTATACTTAGTACTCCGTTCGGCTCTAATAAACCATTCAGTCTATCGAGAACTGCGGCTGAAGACAAGTTAACATTGTCGAGGAGAAGCCAAGATCCCTCAATCATTGTTTTCACAAGTAAAGAGTCAACAAATTCAAATTTCCCGCCAGCATTTACGGACGTCACTAGAGATAATTTGTTTTGTAACTTCTTTAAACTGTTTATCAGGTCTTGAATTTTTTTAGTCATATTATTTAATTTTTTATTATATTGGAGTAATTTGTCGCAATGGTTCAGAAGAAACTGCATTTTTTGTTTGAAGTTCTCCGTATTATCTATGGTCATTTCATTACTCGAAACTATATGTAGTGACTTGTATTGATGTAGTTGACTTAGCAACGTATTTAATTTCCAGTTTTTATCCTCCTGCTTCAGCCAAATATTCCTAGTTGTTTGTATCGTAAAAGTTTCAATTCTGTCAAACAGGCTTTCGAGGTTTCTGTTGTAATCTACTTGTTCAAACCCACCGAGCAAATCGGAAACATCCATGGCTGACGTCACAGGAACTACTTGTAGTTCGTTACCAGATAAATCAGCAAGTACTTGTACAACACTACTTTTACCTGTAGCTGTAGGCCCGACTAGTATCGTTAACCAGTTCATTTTAATACTTTGAGCTAACGCTTTCAAAGTCGGTAATTGATTTCTCAGTACCAGCAAATTTGTTTGAATTGCTCTTCGATTTTTAAAAGTCTTATCAAAACTTCGTTGTAATGAAACGTCACCTATTAATATTTCTTTATCTGTTATGCTAAACTGGGGATTACTATCGCTTCTTGGATAATCAGGCAGAAAGATTCTATCATAAGTTGCAGTCATTCTTTCTTTATCATCAGGGGTCCTCATGCGATTTACGTACAGCATGTCAACGAACTTTCCAGGACGTAGTGGTTTACCGTCATGTTGATCCCTTATGAGTGCTTCGCACCATCTTTGTATGTCCCTCAAATTCATTTCATAAGGAGCCCCTAAGTGACCCCAAGATTGCAGTTCGGTTATTTCATGAGCAACCTGACAATTAAAATCCACTATTTTTTGCACAATATCTTTAGATATTGTCGGGTACTGTGATTCCACAATGTAAAGCAAGTCTTCTTTCGTCAGTGTGTCGATGTACACTTGAGTAAATCTATTTAGAAAAGAAATTGGAAGACCTCTTCTAGCACCTCCCTGCTTCAAGGGATTCTGACAAGCAAAAAGCCTAGTTTGTTGTTTGACTTTGAAAGTTTTATCCAGTTCTGGAATGAATACTTCGCCACGATGATCCAAGCACGCGTTAAGACCTTCAAGAACTGGTTGCGGGGCGAGATTCAACTCATCTAATAGGATCCAGTCCCCATTTTGTAGGGCATTCAGAAAAGCTCCTTCTTTGAAAGTGAAAGAACCATCTTCTGTTGGTAGATCAGTTCCAAATAAGTCTGTTATATCCTGCAAAAAAGGGATAACAATTACCTTGTGCAATAATCAGTAGTAAAAAAGAAGAAGTATTAGAAAACGCAACTTACAGTTTGGTCACTCAAATTAATGCGCACAACTTTATGTCCAGAAGACTTAGCAAGTGCTGTCACTAAACTAGTCTTTCCAACACCAGGGTTTCCTTCTAGAAGAATTGCCTTATTGAGCTGTAATCCACGTAATATTCTCAAAGTATTAGCACCAGTTGTAGGAGCAGTAAACGTAAATGTCTGTTCTTGATCAAACACGACCGCACTTTCACCTGATTTAATATAGAAAGGCTTTATGCCGAATTTGTTAGAGTTACTTTCAGCTTTAAATTTAGTCTGCCTGTTGCTTAGCATATCTTTCAGACCTTCCAAGTATTCACTACCAACCGTTTTAATTTGATTCAAGAGAAAATCGATCGCTGTTTTTCTTAACGAATCTAGAGTCTCTGACTCTGTATGTCCTGTTAGGGCTGTGCCAAAACAGTCAAGGAAAGTCATGCAAGCACCATGAACGTAAGCTTCGGGGGTATCCAACAATCCTTTAGCTACTGTCACGTTAATGAAATATACCCACGAAAGTAGATCTCGGATGCTGAACGGGAATTTACTAGTGGCGTCTGAATTCTTCAACCATTCCGCGAAATCTAATATTGACGTACCGATTCCGGAGCTTCCGTCTTCTTGGTTGCCCAACGATACACCTTTATTGACACTTTTTTCAAGAACCTTTAAAAGGTCTTCTCTAGAAGTAACACTATCACACCATATTTCAGTGAATCGATTCCGAAGCGCTGGTGAAAGCTCTTTTTTACCAAAATCTCCTCCAGGATTCATAGTCCCAATAAAATGAAAGTTCTTGTTTGCTGTTATAACGACAATATCAGAGTTATCTTCCATCCCTCTTTCAGCTAATACAAGTTGACGCTCAGGTTCAAGTAAAGAATTCATTCTTTCTAACACACTATCATCTGCTAATGATATTTCATCAGCTAAAAACATATTGCCTATCTCCATAGCTTTTATAAGAGGTCCGTCAACCCATTCAAAAAGTCTACCATCGTTTTTATATTGACGAACAGGTCGAAGACCTCCTAAGAAATCAGAACTTTCTGTGTGCATGTGGCAGTTTACTGTTAAAAGCTGACGATTATTCAAAGCGGCCAGTACTTGACATATAGTAGTTTTACCACAGCCCGTTTCTCCTACTAATAGCACAGGTTCATCAAAGCTGAAACATTTACCTATCAAAACAGCTAATCTTCTCATATTGAAAGTCCAGACTACATGAGAAAATTCTTGCAGCTGGTTATTCAGAATTGTCTCTAAGATAAACTTGGTAACTGGTGAGGTAGTAGCATGCAGGCTGAAAAGATTATAAGGATTAACCTTTCTCTTTATGTGCTTTTCTATAACTTCTTCTATAATAGACCGTTCGTCAGTTTGACGCACTTTTCCAGCTAAAATAAGGTATCCTTCATCGGCGATGTGTTGATCCCAATCGTAAAATTTATCATCAGTTAACGCTTCTTTAGAAGCATGTTTGTATCGTTGTCCCCATCTGAACAAATCTCTGAGGGTGATAAAACCGTCTTTGCCTTGTACAGCGGCTGATCCACGTCTCCGTATTTGCAGATCAGACATAACAGCTATCATTTTCTTACTGTACGCCGGGGGAACATGACATCTTTGGTGTAGAATAGTTTGAAGTTCAGCCTTGGGTATCTCGTCGAAATGTAATTCTACAAATCTGTTCCTAAATGCCCTTGAAAGCATTTTACGGCCGCCATATAATCCCGGCGGATTTTGTGTAGCAAAGAGCATAAAATTGGGATCAGCTTTGACCACCTGCTGAGTTTCTGGTATAAACAACTCACGATTGTCGTCCAACACACGATTCAGTGCTTCTAAAACGTCACTTGGTGCTAAATTCAGCTCATCCAGTATGATCCAGTATCCTTTTCTCATCGCTTCAACTAAAACTCCTTCTTTGAATACAAGTTTACCAGAGGAATCACTGGCGTACGACCCTATGTACTCTTGGAGGTCCGTATGTTCATGGTTGTTTATCCTGACGCAGTAATTGCCCGAAGCTTTGGCAATGTAAGTGATAAGAGAAGTTTTCCCAACTGATGTGTCTCCTTGCAACAGAACCGGTAAGCGCCCTAAAGAGATAATACGAGCTATATCACGAAGATTTTTTCGAACTGTAGGTGTAAGTATATAGTCTTCGGGTATAGCTATTTCTAATTTGGCCTGTGGTATCCAATGGCCTTCAAAAAGTAAATAATTTTGTCCTAAAACTTGTGGTTCTGGGATCATTTGATTAATTACAGATGTCACATTCTTTTTGCCGATAACAGCCCTAAAGAAAAAATAAATAAAACTATTAACATAGCCCAAAAACAGTAATTATAAAGAAAAAATAAAGAAATAATACTTACTTAGCTATCATAGCTTCAACTTTGGGATGCGAACAGCTGTCCAATTGAGTTAGAAAAGACAAACAAAATGCTTCATACAACGATCTTGACACTGTTCCACATTTAGCTTTAGAAGCCGCTGTCAAAGCTCTGCACAATGTTCTTAGTGAATAATGAGGTGCATTCCCTAAGAGCAAAAAAGATGGCATTATCGTAATGTTTTTAATTATAATAAAGTTTTAAAATAAACGAGGTTCTGGTACCTGATCCATCCACGAGAGTTAACTTAGCTTCTTTTTTTATACTAGCATAAAAAGAATATATAGCCTCCAAAATAGTACCACTTAGATTCATATGATACAAATAGTCACCGATAAGCAGCATCAAGTCATTCCTCTCAGTCAATTCATCGATGAAAAACTCCGTAAATCGGTTCCGTAGACCTGGTGGTAAGTCTTTTTTACCTACATCCGTAGCGGGATTCATGCATGCAAATAGGGTAAATTCCGGATGTCTTTTTATAGGAACCTTGTCACCCTTCTCCAACAAATCTATGGTTTCATTTTTATCCTCTAGTAGGCCTGCTAAACATTCGAGAACTTCTGCTGACGCTAAATTAATTTCGTCCAATAATACCCAGTATCCTTCCTGCATAGCTTTAACCAGAGACCCTTCAATAAAAGCAAATGTCAATTTCGAAGCTGCCTTTATTTGTTGTTCGAGTTTTAATAATTTATAGCCAAATACTAACCACGGTTGCAGTTTAGTATTCTTTTCAGCAGTCAATCTACTAATTGCCGCCTTATGGCTTTGCTTCATCAAAGTCACTAAAGCAGACCAGTTTTCAGTTTCATAGCAAGTATCAATATGTCCCAAAAACTTTTTGTTTTTCTCTGTGTTATAGAAACTTCGGAAAAGGTCTTCGAATTGCAGTTTTATAGGATGAATTACGTATTTTAAATCAACAGGTTTATATCCACCCAGTAAGTCGGCTGAATCCGATTGTTGATTCATATTTATGACGACCAGCTTGTGTCCCGTCTGTTTCGCTAAATATTGCACAGAAGACGTTTTGCCCGTACCAGTTTCTCCAACAAGTAATACTGGCTCATTCGAGGTAACACAACAGGCTATCCTCTCAAGCAAACACGCGGATTGACGCGTAAACGAAAATACTGTTTGCTTATTATCAAAATTAATAGTTTCTAGGCTCTTTTCTATTCTAGGAACCTTCGATCTACCTACTTCTAAATATCTTGCATTTAAAGATACATTTGGCTTGTAATGTTTGCAATAAAATTCTGATTTTGTTTCTACTATGCCGAGCAATAAGCCGACTTTTTTGGCAAGTTCCAATCTATGTTCTGGAGACGACACTGAACACGTGAAAATATCTAAAGCATCTTGTAATACTTTTAAAGCTGATTCAGGACAAGATACGTTAATATCAACGACAGCTCTAGAGCACCACTTCATTAAATCTCTTGTTGATATCAGTCTTGACCCTCTCAGAAGTAAAAGATCTTTTTCGTTCCGACTAGTCACTATTTCTGTGGTCTGTAACGACGTATCGTGGCTGCCCACAGAAAACAACATGAACACTTCAATTATTCTAGAGCAAATAGTTGAAAGGGCTGGATACAAGGCTTGTATGATTTCTCCTAACTCTGTTCTAGATAGTGGTTCTACATTTATTTGTGTCAAATGCTTTTGAAGTAATGTACTGGAGTTGGATATTTTTTTTTGGAAACCATAACTCGTCGTAATTATCCTATAAAAAAAAGTTATTTTAAACATTATGAATATGTCAAACCTAAATATTTTTACGTAGTTTACAAACCTTTGCGTGACGAACAGTTGGAAACCTGGTGTGACGGGTAAAGAATCCCTAAAACCAGGCACACAAAGTGATTTTCTTTCTAAAAGGGAACTTAATGTTGAAGCCACATCTAACGCTGCACAATCTATATCTTCCAAAAGGAGCCAGTGCCCATTTTGCACAGCCTAAAAAATAGAAGTATGTGTATCAAATAATTTGTGATTTGATCCGGATATTTATTGTAAAAGAAGAAAATCCAGAAAAACAATTTTCGAAAACTTTTTAAGTTTTCTTTTTTTGTTTTTTTATGGTATAGGGGGCAAAAGAGCAGACGGGTCACCTGATGGTAAAAGACTACTGCGCCCATGGGCACCTGTAACTCAAGAGTCACAAGTGCATTGCTGCCCTTTAAGGTGGGAGTAGGAGAAGAGGGGGAAGGGGGGAAGAGTGGAAACAGAAGAGGGAGGAGGGGAAGGACGGGAATAGGGGAGAGGGAAGGGTTAGGGTTCCGGTAACCTCACTCACGCGGCGAAAAGCAATGAAAGCATTGCTTCACTGCCGGTTTTCTGTGAGGCCGTGGTATCGAGCGGAGTCGAGCCGGCCCGTATGTGCCGAAGCATGGCTCTCCCACGTTTTTATGGATTTTCTTAATAACTGAATAAATAGTTCCAAATTAAAAAAATATATATGATTTAAAATCTTTAACTTTACACATTCAGCTGCTTTTATGAGAAACGGAGGCAAAAAAAAACCTTGTAAACGGATAGTTTTTTACAAAAAAATCTTTTTGTCAGTAACAATAAGATTTCTTTTAAAATCATGCCCTTTGTGTGATATAAGTAAGTGTTCAATAGGGAATATGCATGTATTTTTTTTTATCTTATATTGACTTGTTCCATTATTATACCTTAATAAAAAATATAAGTAACCTTGGCAATGTTCAAATTAATTTTTAAAATAACATTGAAAACATCGATAAAATTTGATCTGTTTGAACGCCGCCATATTTCGCGGGCCTTGGATGACGTCACGTTTCACGCTCAGTGTTTGTTTTATAAACTTACTTGAATTGTTACAGTAATTTTATACCGATTTCCAGTTGTAATTACTATTTATTGTAATTAATAAACTATGGATAAAGTTAAAAAAACCATTTTATAGGTATTGCCTTGTCCCTAAGTGTAAAAACACTATAAGAAGTACACCCAATACAGTATTTTTTCCTGTACAAAATAATAATGTAAAATACGAAAACAATGGTGTACATTAATGAGAAGAGATGAAGTATCTTCAATATCGTGTTTATATTGTTGTGAAGATCACTTTAATGTAAGCATATTACAATTTAATTGCTAGTGTAGTGTGAATTAGTCAGCAGTAATTTATGTTTGTTTTAAATATCAAGCAGAAGGCAACTTGCTTGTATACTTAAACTAGGTAACAAAAGTCCATTAAAACTTCATGAATATAACTAACTATACATATCTTACCTATCCTTTAGATTATAATATAACAAGTATTATAATAATTACCTTGCGGCTTTCACTCCTTTAACCTCAGCGGACGTAAAATCTGGATTTTCGGTAGATTGTCCGATTGTGCTTTGGCAAAACTACATTCATTGTCCTAGATGATTTCTTATATCACTACAATGCTTAAATTGCACTAGCTAAGAGTACAAACCACAGGAACACCTATCTTTCTCCGTAACACTACGAATATAGGCGCCGATAAATGTCAGAACGTGGAATGTCACGTCATGTTTTGTTTCGACCAATGGTGAAGCGTTTTACAAAGTTGAATTTCGCGCCCTTATTTTGCATATTTTAATTAATTTTTTTTGCAATTAAACACGAACTAAATAAGAAAATAATTGTTTAGTCATAATATGTAAACAATAAATATTCAAGGGAAAATTAATCAAGTAAATTTAAACAACATGCATATTCCCTATTATCAGATACATCCTACATATACAGTATAAAGTCTTGAATAGCTATCAATATACAAGTTGTAAATAAGAAAGATGAAAATTACCAGATTATTTCTTTCCCCCATGCCAGTATAAAATTCGAATGTAAAGGCAAATAATTGCATGTGACAAACAGCTGTATAAACTTTACCGAAAACTATTAAATAATTTGTATGGACGACTGACCTAGAAATTATCAATATCAATGCGACAGTTATGGCTCTCGGCTTTCTGACAATATTTTGGTTATGACCAATTCATTCCATCAGTAGGTTACATACACCCATCCGATATTGCATAAAAATCAGATGAATAACTATCTGCTAGCAAAATTGGGTAATCATTTTAGAAGCTTTTTCTTATTTTATAAAGTAGACCAGTGATATGTGCTTAAAAAAATAGGTTTACATAAAAAAATAATTGAAAAGCTCTTTTGGGATCAATAAATGGGATGAGTCAAAAATTGTAGCAATTTCAACTAAAGTAAATGTTTGTGATCCATACCTCAGTCAAAACACCTGGTCTCCAAACAAACTCCCCAGGTACATCCGTACATTGATGCGAACCTAACAGCATTCGAGAATCTGTCTGATCACCAAGTTGCACCTTCTTGAAAGCCACTCCTTTACGTCCTGTTATAGCAGCCAAATGTTCAACTAAGGATGTTTTGCCAGATCCCACAGGACCCATTAGACAAAGAGCTTGTCCTGGAAGCAAAATTGTCGTATACATTAACTTAGATAGCACCTGTACAAATTACACATTTCAGAAATAAAATCGCAAATTAAACAAAGGTTCATTGATGGTGTATCCAATTTAATATTCTTTTATTTGTGTAAAAGTTTGTGCAGTGATTGTATGTTTTAACAAAGACTAAGAAACTCATTTTTAATCATTAAAAAGGTATTCTCAGAGTAGGGACTTGGACCTTGACTATTGCAAGTTATACACTCATAGTTTACATCAAACTCATGAAATATATCTTAATTCTCTTCTTTTTCCCTCTGATAAAGTGCTTAAGTGCTATATGTTTGCCGAAAGTTCAAGATCAAAAAGACTAGATAAAGATTATGACGCTAAAATAATGGTTGCAGATTGCAACACTTACAGTATATGACCTTAAGTTAAGTACTTCATTCAAAGGGCACACAGGCTCATCTTTCCTCTTTGTTATATAATCGTGGTAACACAAGCCATTAAATTAAACTTACCTGATGCAACTGCTAAAGCTAAACTCCTTAAATTGTTTACAGTTGATTTCACAGGTACTAAATTCCCACTTTGAACATTATTTTTTTCAAAAATGGGTAACAATATACCATCAACATTTACAACATTATCAGGACTCAAGTCACATTTAAGTACTTCATTCAAAGGGCACACAGGCTCATCTTTGCTCTTTGTTATATGATCGTGGTAAACCTGTTGAGGTATGTTTAAAGTATTTGAAAGTACTTTTGATTGAGCTTCTGTCATATTGGTGAGAATAGCCATGCATTCTTTCACCATCCTAGAAGTAGAAATGAAGACGTTTAATATAGTTTCTAAAAAGTAACCCCCTAATAACATTTTAATATTAAAATTCAAGGTGCCATCCTACTAATCCCACTTATATAATGTTATAAATGTGAAAGTTTGGATGGATGGATGGATGTTTGTTACTCTTTTACGCAAAAACCACTGAACCGATTGCGATAAAACTTGGTATATAGATAGCTGGAGACCTGGATTTACGCATAGGTTACTTTCTATCCCGATATTCCCACGGGATCGGGACTTGCGCGGGTGAAACCGCGGGGCGCTGCAAGTATTATATACGTGAAAGTTTGTGAGGATGTATGGATGTTTGTTACTCTTTCACGCATAAAACTACTGAACCGATTGCGATGAAACTTGATATAAAGATAGCTGGAGACCTGCAATAACATATAGGCTACTTTTTATCTTGATATTCCCATGGCACCGGGACTTACGCGGGTGAAACCGCGGGGCGCAGCTAGTAAGTATATATAGTCCTTAGAGAGATCGGAGTTCCCGGCAATAGGCAATTTGAGTTACAAATAATCTGACCTGCTCGAGCTATTGCTTACACTCCCCTATTCATCCATGTAAGCAATATCGCTGTGATTCCCTTGCCTTCCTGTTTTAACTATCTTTACCTTTCAATGAACTCCTAATTTCTCCATCTTTAATTTCCAAAGTGCCCAGTTGACGGCAACAGACTTGCTCTCTATTACATGGGTGGGACCAAATAATAGTTCGGTTGGAGGTTCGGATAATCTCCGGTACTACTGATCTAATTTAAAAAATTCTTTTAGTGTTGGATAGCTCATTTATCGAGGAAGGCTATATAGTTTCACGCTACGATCAATAGGAGCGGAGCATCAATGAAAAAGTTGCAAAAACGAGTAAATTTACAAACGCAGACGAAGTTGCGCTAGTTATATTGACTGGCTTGTTGGCCTAGTGGTTAGTGACCCTGACTGCTATGCTCGTCGTCGGTCGTGGGTTCGATTTCCACTTGAGTCTGGGTGTTCTTTGTGTCTATTGTTTGTATGTTTGTAAAGTCCCCCGCGACACAGGAGTTAATTCTTATGCGGGAGTTGTCTTATAAATATTATAAAGGACTAGCCATTCCTCACAGTTTCACATGCATTTATGGTCACTGCCCTTAAGGGTAGCGTGATGTGACACAGTTTATAACCCTCCCAATGAATACTCTAGCCAATAATAAAATGAAAAATTATTTTGAATTATTTGAATTGAGAACGAATCAGCAAACTTTAAAAAAAAATTAAGCAAACAATCAAACAGAAAACTCTTCAGCTTTGTTATAGTAGTATAGGTAACCATAGAACAAACATTAATGAATAGTAGCATCTTTCTTTATAAAAACTTCTTGTCATGTTGTTCGTTCATGATGAACTCCTAAACTAATGAACCGATTTTAATTAAATTTTGCACACTGTGTGCAGTTTGGTCCAATTTACGAGATCGAAAGGATAGTTATTATCTCAACTTATAGTCGCAATATTTTTTTATTGCGATTTACTTAGCCACAACAACATGTTACAGGGCAGCTAGTAGTAGTATATATTTTAGTTTAAATTGTTATGTTAGTTTTAGTGTAAGTTTATATTTCTTAAATAGTGTCAAATAAGGCCTACATATATTATATAGACATAGATAAAGCACTATGAAGACTTAATTTGAAACTTCCTACCATCTCACTTCTGCATTCTCATGGTTGCTGAAATTACTGACGAACTTAGTCCAGTCCCATTTAGCTGACAACTCATTAGGCAACTTTCTAAGCAAGGCATAACAACATGATACTATATGTTGGTCATTAATTTTCTGTCTACAATTAAGCAGGCGCCGCTTTTTTGGAGCAACATTATAAGAATCTTCATGATGGATAAACACTTCAAATGGTGGTACTTGGTTGATTTCAAAATACTTCAAAGCATATCTGCAAATAGATACAGATGATTAGATATGGGTACCAATGATTTCTACTCATCTTACATATTTAAAACTCAATTAATGATTGCACACTATCATTATTTTGCCATATAACCGTAGAAACAATAACTTCTCTAAATATATCATATAGGATTATTGCTAACAGGGCAATAAAGAAACTTAGGGCATAGAACGCTCATACCGAATAGTATTCTGCCATCCTTTAACTAAAAAGCTATTAACCTTCAACCAACTTGTTGGGCTTAACGCCTTTCTAGTTAAAGGATGGCAGTATCAAAAAACAAAAGAATTTATAATTATTTTTAAATTATTAATTTTAAAAAATGTATTAATTCAATATGCATATATAACTTTGATGAAATTACGTAGACATTCTGAAGTTAGCAAAATTGCTAAATTCCATTACATTCATATAGAGATTGACGATTAGATAAATTAATATTAGAGCAGTTAAAGTCATTCCAGATAATAAAGAAAGCAAAGACTGTAAACTTAACTTACTGCAATATATCAGGATGTTCACTGACTGCTGCCAATACAATGGAATATTCTAAATGGCTTATCTTTTCATTATCATTACAGGTATCAAAGTTTGAGTTAGAAAATACTGGTTTTAATGGTATTTTAGCAGATATAAGTGCTAATAGTATATTGGAAAGATATTTCTTGAATAATTTAGCATCTTCAATCTTGAGAATAAAGTCAGATAACTTTTTTACAACATCTTGAATATCAGATGGATCGGAATCTAGTTTTTTCTGCAAAAAAAGAATCTTTTATAAGTGTAAACTACATATTTGGAAAGCGCCATCTATAAATAGCGTTACACAAATTTCACAAAATTTTTACCCCTTCCTCATATTTTGCAATTTTACAGAGGAGTTCATAAATTAATATTGTGTTTTAATATTTTAGATTTTGAAATGTGACATCACAAAACTTATGACCCTCCCTCCGTCCTTTGTCACATAACGTCACACTTCATTGACCCCTTCCCCCCTTTTTAAAGTGTGCAAAAAAATCTCCAATTTATGTTGCATCCCTGTTAATGCTTCCAACCACTCTAATTCGGATGTTGTAGCTAAGGGAGACCACTATAGGTGCTCGGGGTCTCTGAGGGTGAGGCAATAACACTGGAGGTTCCTTCCAAGTGACACAGGTTTAGTTACGTAATTCAAGCCTTCAAGAAAAGCAAACCTTCAAAAAAAGAGCGTACTCCCACCTCAAAGGCCAGTAACGCACTTGTGACTCTTGAGTTGCAGGTATCCATGGGTGACGGTAGTCACTTACTATCAGGTGACCCGTCTGCTCATTTGCCCTCTAAACCTATATATATATAAAAAAAAGGATCTTATGCTAGCAAGCCCTAAGTATTAGTAATGCAGTTCCAGGTGCCTCCTTTATGGGTGCAGTCACAAGAGTGAGTAGTCAACAAAACATTGATTTTAATATATTATTTCTATATGTTTTATTATTTTAACGTGTCAGAGTAGGGTTTAATGATCATAACAAATACTGTGTAGAATTTGAACCAAATGAGATATTAATGATTAAAAATCTATCAATTCAAAACAATTAATAGATTTTTTTGTCGTCGTTATTCAGTAACTTATATTTTCGTTTAATTTTTAGTATTTTAATTATATATATATATATGTATTTGTATACTAACCTGAAGCTCTTTACATGTTTTTATCAATTCTGGCGTAGTTGTTTCTGTGCTTATGATAGTGAGTGCCTCCGTTATGTTGAAAACCGTCATTTTTGCATGCCGCCGAACTAAATTTAGTGTTATTAACTAAAACTTAATTATGCCGGGCCGCGTGTTGATGAATGGTACGAAGCAAAGCAACACGAGCAACACGTGAAAGAAGCTGTCATAACCGTCAATGTCAGTATCTCGGAAAATTTGTAAGTCAACAATGCCGTCTAGAAATAACTGGTGTATTGCGTTTATTGAAACGCATGCATTGCAGTCGACGGCGGCTGTCAATTGGCGGGGAGAAGTCGTTTTTTTACATTTTTTTTTTGCTCTTTCAACTGTTCTTAACTGTTCGATCAATATTTTCATTTGTTCTATCTACGATTTTTTTTTTTTTTAAATAAAAAATTACCCTCCAGTTGGCGGGAAGATGTCGTTTTTTTTATTTTTTTTTTGCCTTTTTCAATAATTGTTTGTTGTCGCCACATCAAAAACTCTTATTTATTTTATTAAAAATAGGGCCAAATTATAATAGATGATAACACAGTTCACTATTTAATAAAATTAAGTTAATAGATATTATTTTGACTGGTTATACTGGTAACGCAATACTATTGGTCGATTGATAAATATTAACGAATAGTGGGTTTATAAAAGGAGAAATAAGATGAGCCCTTAACTTGAGTGCAAACAGAGATACGAACAACTTGGCAGTTGCTGTTAGTGATTTTCATAGTTTATATCAGTGGTTTTGAGACTGTTTCTAACATGTTCGTTAACTGTTTGTCATTGTGCGATCAAAATTTTTATTTGTTCGATCTTTTTTTTTAAATAAAATAAAAAATTACCCTCAAGTTGGCGGGGAGAAGTCGTTTTTTATATATATTTTTTGCTATTTCAATTGTTCGTTAACTGTTCGTCATTGTTCGAACAATTGTTTTTTTGTTCGATCTTAGTTTTCTTGGCGGTTTGACCTAATACTTCGTTTGTCATAATATTCGATTCAAGCACTCGCCGGCTGCTACCACGGCAAGCTCGGCTCATGCGTCATGGTCAATTCAATTCAATTTAAATTCAATTCAAAATCATTTATTCAATTAAGACACTAAGTGACATTTATGAACGTTAAATTGAAGCTAGAGTTAAAATCATAGATCGGCACAAACAGACGCCACAGCATATACTGGATTGTCAAGGTAAATTAGGTGAAAAACACCAAAATCTACTGCCTGTTTGTGTCGATCTATAACTTCCAGTTTCCAAAATGCGTAGGGCCTTATGAGAAGAATACTGGCAAAGAAACTCATGGCCACTCTTTTTAAAAGTCAGGTCACAGTTCTAACCTAACCTAAACCTAGCCCTTTCTGTCGCTTACTTAAAAGTTAATATCCAAAATGGATTATACGCATCACGCGAGAGCAGGCGACATCAGAGAGGGGACTTTAATATTAAGTTAGTAACGATTTAACATTAGTAGGATAGATTTATCAATTGAAATCAATTGGGATCAATTGAAAAAAAAAAGGCTGGGTTTAGGTTAGGTTAGAACTGTGACCATAACGCAAGAGCCGAGCGAGCGAAGCGAGCGTGCCTCGGCAGCAGCCGGTGAGTGCCAGAATAGAATTTTATGACCAAGAAGTCAAACCGACAACTTGACGGCCTTTTTTTATTTTATTAAAAAAAACTAAGATCGAACAAAAAAAAATTTGATCGAACAATGACGAACAGTTAAAATAGCAAAAAAAAAATAAATAAAAAAACCGACTTCTCCCCGCCAACTTGAGGGTATTTTTTTATTTTATTTAAAAAAACTAAGATCGAACTAACAAAAACTTTGATCGAACAATGACGAACAGTTGAAATAGCAAAAAAAAAGGTTACATACAAAACAACTTCTCCCCGCCAACTTAAGAAAGCAATTTTTTTATTTTATTTATAAAAAAAAACTAAGATTGAACAAATATAAATTTTGATCAAACAATGACGAACAGATAACGAACAGTTGAAAGAGCAAAAAAAAATATAAAAAAACGACTTCTCCCCGCTAACTTAAGACAGCTGTTCGGATAAATTAGAGAGTTAAAATGAGTGGACTGTATAAATATGTTGATTATGTATATTACGATATAATAACAAATAATATATGAACATTCAAACGGCAAACAAGTAAAAAGGTTTAGTATGCGCGCGCGCGACCGATCGATGTTGTTGTTGTCGTTAACTGCCCGGGCGCGATCCCGCCGCCCTTGCCGCACCGCTCTCGCCAGCTCCCCTCCCGATCCGCCCGCTTGCCTCGTTGAGCCGATGACTCAACACAGCCGTACGACAATGATTAATAGACATGCGCAAACCATGTCCGACATGGGATTGAACCTGGAACGGTTCCTTTCCTTGTTGGAACTAGTTCCAGGAAACATGTCGGAGGAACTATCTAGTTCCTTAGTTTTATCCGGACATTGTAGTTAACAGTTTTATTTCGGTTCAGACAGTTCCTCGGACACAAATGGTTGTAAACAATGATATGGGTTATTTAGACTTAAAATATTTTAAATTAATGTATTGGCTTGGTCTTTAAAAATCAATTGATAGTATGTATACATAATTAAATAATATTTAAATTTATACACCATAATACATAATACATTATATATAGGTATTTTATTTATAATTGCTGACATAAAAAGTAGCTCAGGCACCTTTGATGCCTTCAATCGTTGCCTTCTGTCCATAAAAGTAAGTCCTGCTTTTCAAAATACGCCCTTGCACGGAACAGAAGTAGGGGATGACGACCCGGAGCGCAACGTCGCGACATACGTCACACGGACAGTTCGTTATTCGTTCCACCATTCAATACCGCTCCGGCCGCTCCTTCAATCCGCGTGATCGTTCCGAAGAACTGTGGAACTGGAACGATTAGGTTGAGCAAGTCGGAAAGAACTGACATAGTTCCGACTGCGGACATAGTTCCAGGAACTATTACGCTCCGGAACTACACATGTCTAATGATTAATCAATTACCATCTTGCAACCCTACTGCGCATCTGTAGATGATTTAAAGTAAAACTACTAATATCGCTATTCAAATATATACAGGGGTTGGTGGTAGAAAGGCAAAAAAATTGGGTTATAACTATTTTTTGATGCCAAATCATAAAAAAATTAATTTGTATAAAATAAAACAAATTCTGGAGAGGGTGATAACACCTAAGGGTAGAAAAAAAAAATGTGTGTGTGTACCAGAGTACACAGGTAAGAAGTGAAACTTCTTTACGACATATTATTTTTCTACTATTTGCAACTTCACGAAAATGAGGTAGATAAGGCTTAAGCCTTAAGAAATTATAAAACGAAATATATAATCACTCTCACTTTTCTTGTAAATTCACTTAAATTTGAATAAGTCTTTTTATTTTATCACTTTCAAATTAATATATTGTTATTCTTATTTCAAACCAAACTTCAAACCTAATATATTGTTGTTATTATTATAATATATTACATTATATTCTTTACGTCACTATACTAAACTTTGATAAAAAAGTAACATGGCGCGTAACCGAAAAACGTGACGATTGCTACAAAAATTTCTCCCATACGTCGATAAAGAAGTTTCACTTCAATAATAGCCTAATAGCGTATGAGTACGACCTATTCTCAGACCTTCCAAATAAACACAAAAAAAATCAATGAAATCGGTCAAGCCGTTTCGGAGTAGTTCGATAACACACACTGTGACTGTCTGTGACTGTGACACATGATTTTTATATCTTATATATAAAATTCTCGTGTCACAATGTTAGTTACCATACTCCTCCGAAACGGCTTGACCGATTCTCATACAATTTTGTGTGCATATTGAGTAGGACTGAGAATTGGCTAACATCTATTTTTCATCCTCTTAATTTTTAAGGGTAGTCCACCCCTAAATTATTTTTTTAAAATAATTTAGGCGTTATTTTTTTTTTATGGTACAACATTAAAAAATACATACAACCCTGAATTTTCAACTCTCTTCGATCAACCCCTGTTTTTTAATAGCGATATTAGTATTTTTACTTTCATTCTTACAATTTTTTCAAAATATTTAACCCATTGAAAATAGAAAGTGCGATTGTTATAATCGATTTTTTTATGGAATAGGGGGTTAACGAGCAGATGGGTCACATGATGGTAAGTGACTACCGCCGCCCATGGGCACCTGCAACTCGAGAGTCAAAAGTACCTTGCCGGCCTTTAAGGTGGGAGTAGGAGAGAAGGGGAGATGGAGAGATAGGGGGGAAGATAGAGAGAGGGAAGGGTTAGGGCCACCGGTAACCCCACTCGCTTGGCAAAGTACCACGAAGCATTGCTTCACTGCCGGTTTTCTGTGAGGCCATGATATCACTCCTTTCGAGCCGGCCCATACGTGCCGAAGCATGGCTCTCCCACTGTTAAACTTTAAATATGTCAGTTAAGTTAATGAAGTACTTAGAATTAAGAAAACGAATGCTTGGTGTTTTGTTATTATTATGGGCCGTCAATAGACCACAGCGCTCCATTCTTCTTTCAGTCATAGACCCCATCCCCACAATAAGTTAGTTATTTTTTATTTTACTACCAAAATATTCATTAGAAATAATTAATATGGCAAAACAACGTGTGCCGGGTCAGCTAGTATTAGATATATAAAACAAAAGCATACTCACTCACTCACTCGCTCTACCGATTTATCACGAAATCTAGAAAACCACTTGATCTATGAAGATGGAAGGTAGTGTGTAAATAAGCGATTTTTTATTACTACGTTGGTAGCAAACAAGCACACAGCCCGCCTGTTGGTAAGTGCCTATGGATGCTTGTAATTCCAGAGGACTCACATGCGCGTTGTCGACCCTTTAAAAACCTATACACTCCCTTCTTGAAAGACCCCATACAGTAGTCCCTCGGAAAAACCTCAGCAGAAAGCTCGTTCCAAACCGTTTCCAAAACTTAAATCGGAACCGTTCCGATTTAAGTTACAAGATTCCAAGGAGGATGAATGCCCTGGCGGCGGTGAGAGCGGTATGAATGGATAAAACCCACATAAAACCAATCACTAGTTGCCATTGGCAGCACAGTTTTGTTATTCTCTTCTTGAATTTGACAACTTATGGCACGTTTACACGCTGGCGTTCAAACCGACATTCAACGAGCACATTCAACGACGCAAGCGTGTGAACAGGCTGTTTGTGCATGCCTGCGTGAATGTGATCGCGCTTGGCGCCGATTGGGACGACTAACGCCTGCGTTCACACGCTCGCGTTCAAACCGACATTCAACGACGCAAGCATGTGAACAGGGTGTTTGTGCATGCTTGCGTGAATGTGCACGCGCTTGGCGCCGATCGGGACGACTGTCGGTTTTTTGACACACTTCAAAGGGTGAATGTGCTTGTGTGCCTGTTTACACACACACACACACACACTCTCGGCCGCGTTAGTATAGTTTTCATCTTCGTGGCATACAGACGACGTAACGATCGAAATTAATTTTTGACGACACCAAATATATCGGAGTGGTCTGAACCTTTATCATGCATGAATCGAAAGCAAAAGAAGACTTCAGAAAGATGTTTCTGAACTATTCTTTTAGTAAAAATAAATATTGTTTATCAGGGCAGAAAAAAATATGAAACAAAATAGTGCCAATTCTTAGGATTAAAGTTAGTATTGATTGATTGACGATTAGAGAATTGTAACTAATCGCATATCAATGATGTGCAGTAAATAAAATAGATTTATGTATGCCTTAAAACAGTTACGAAACACATTTAATGAAGAAGCCGCCCCCAATGCTTATCATGGTTAATTATGTTCATGTTTATTAGAAATAATAAAAAATTATATTCAAAAGTTAGCGAGGATAGTAAATTCATTCAAAGAGATCCCACTAAAGTAAGAAACGAATTATGTAAAAGCACTCTTCGATGTAAAAATAGTTATAACGCATGTCAAATAAAAAAATCAAATTTAAAGTTTTGGCTACTTGAAAAGTGTTTTTACACCATAAATGATTTTTTAATTGTAAAACCTAATAGTTTTAAGTAAAATTTCGCATGCATAATTATGTCGGGCTGTTTTTTTTTTCAATAAAAATAGATCAAGGCCAAAGCAGTAGCTCCCACGAGATCTACGTCTACATCGTCTCCCATGTTTGCACTGACTACCATGTCCACAGAACACTAATACCCTACGGACCATGCCTGCAAGTGTGTGAAACAGGGCTGCCAGAGTGTAAATTGGATACAAAATTGGTATAATATCGGTTATCTTTTGTATCCTGTTTGTATAGTAGATTGCATTGCATAATTGGATACAATGTCATTGCTGATGTTATAGCGTAAAAAGTACGTACATACACATAGAGATACTTAAAACAAATCATGTCTGTGATAAACTGTTAAATCCTTATACGTTAAAGTTAAAACACCTTTTACTAAAATCCCCAAAGAGTGACGTTCTATAGTTGTACAACACTGATTTTGTATAATAGTACATGATTTTGTATAATTTCCGAGTCTTAGCGGTATAAAATAAGTTGTCTTTACTGGCAGCCCTGGTGTGAAAAGCCATAATGGTACGTTTACACGCACGCCGTGCAGCCTGGCAAGCAGCATGGCACGCAGCTCGGCGGGCAGCCTGCCACGCAGCGTGCCACGCAAGCTTTTCACACCAGGGCTGCCAGTAAAGACAACTTATTTTATACCGCTAATGGTACGTTTACACGCACGCCGTGCAGCCTGGCAAGCAGCATGGCACGCAGCTCGGCGGGCAGCCTGCCACGCAGCGTGCCACGCAAGCTTTTCACACCAGGGCTGCCAGTAAAGACAACTTATTTTATACCGCTATACAAACAGGATACAAAAGATAACCGATATTATACCAACTTTGTATCCAATTTACACTCTGGCAGCCCTGTTTCACACACTTGCAGGCATGGTCCGTAGGGTATTAGTGTTCTGTGGACATGGTAGTCAGTGCAAACATGGGAGACGATGTAGACGTAGATCTCGTGGGAGCTACTGCTTTGGCCTTGATCTATTTTTATTGAAAAAAAAACAGCCCGACATAATTATGCATGCGAAATTTTACTTAAAACTATTAGGTTTTACAATTAAAAAATCATTTATGGTGTAAAAACACTTTTCAAGTAGCCAAAACTTTAAATTTGATTTTTTTATTTGACATGCGTTATAACTATTTTTACATCGAAGAGTGCTTTTACATAATTCGTTTCTTACTTTAGTGGGATCTCTTTGAATGAATTTACTATCCTCGCTAACTTTTGAATATAATTTTTTATTATTTCTAATAAACATGACCATAATTAACCATGATAAGCATTGGGGGCGGCTTCTTCATTAAATGTGTTTTGTAACTGTTTTAAGGCATACATAAATCTATTTTATTTACTGCACATCATTGATATGCGATTAGTTACAATTCTCTAATCGTCAATCAATCAATACTAACTTTAATCCTAAGAATTGGCACTATTTTGTTTCATATTTTTTTGGGCCCTGATAAACAATATTTATTTTTACTAAAAGAATAGTTCAGAAACATCTTTCTGAAGTCTTCTTTTGCTTTCGATTCATGCATGATAAAGGTTCAGACCACTCCGATATATTTGGTGTCGTCAAAAATTAATTTCGATCGTTACGTCGTCTGTATGCCACGAAGATGAAAACTATACTAACGCGGCCGAGAGCGTGTGTGTGTGTGTGTAAACAGGCACACAAGCACATTCACCCTTTGATGGTACGTTTACACGCACGCCGTGCAGCCTGGCAAGCAGCATGGCAGGCAGCTCGGCGGGCAGCCTGCCACGCAGCGTGCCACGCAAGCTTTTCACACCAGGGCTGCCAGTAAAGACAACTTATTTTATACCGCTAAGACTCGGAAATTATACAAAATCATGTACTATTATACAAAATCAGTGTTGTACAACTATAGAACGTCACTCTTTGGGGATTTTAGTAAAAGGTGTTTTAACTTTAACGTATAAGGATTTAACAGTTTATCACAGACATGATTTGTTTTAAGTATCTCTATGTGTATGTACGTACTTTTCACGCTATAACATCAGCAATGACATTGTGTCCAATTATGCAATGCAATCTACTATACAAACAGGATACAAAAGATAACCGATATTATACCAATTTTGTATCCAATTTACAATCTGGCAGCCCTGTTTCACACACTTGCAGGCATGGTCCGTAGGGTATTAGTGTTCTGTGGACATGGTAGTCAGTGCAAACATGGGAGACGATGTAGACGTAGATCTCGTGGGAGCTACTGCTTTGGGCTTGATCTATTTTTATTGAAAAAAAAACAGCCCGTCATAATTATGCATGCGAAATTTTACTTAAAACTATTTGGTTTTACAATTAAAAAATCATTTATGGTGTAAAAACACTTTTCAAGTAGCCAAAACTGTAAATTTGATTTTTTTATTTGACATGCGTTATAACTATTTTTACATCGAAGAGTGCTTTTACATAATTCGTTTCTTACTTTAGTGGGATCTCTTTGAATGAATTTACTATCCTCGCTAACTTTTGAATATATTTTTTTATTATTTCTAATAAACATGAACATAATTAACCATGATAAGCATTGGGGGCGGCTTCTTCATTAAATGTGTTTCGTAACTGTTTTAAGGCATACATAAATCTATTTTATTTACTGCACATCATTGATATGCGATTAGTTACAATTCTCTAATCGTCAATCAATCAATACTAACTTTAATCCTAAGAATTGGAACTATTTTGTTTCATATTTTTTTGGGCCCTGATAAACAATATTTATTTTTACTAAAAGAATAGTTCAGAAACATCTTTCTGAAGTCTTCTTTTGCTTTCGATTCATGCATGATAAAGGTTCAGACCACTCCGATATATTTGGTGTCGTCAAAAATTAATTTCGATCGTTACGTCGTCTGTATGCCACGAAGAAGAAAACTATACTAACGCGGCCGAGAGCGTGTGTGTGTGTGTGTAAACAGGCACACAAGCACATTCACCCTTTGAAGTGTGTCAAAAAACCGACAGTCGTCCCGATCGGCGCCAAGCGCGTGCACATTCACGCAAGCATGCACAAACAGCCTGTTCACATGCTTGCGTCGTTGAATGTCGGTTTGAACGCGAGCGTGTGAACGCAGGCGTTTGTCGTCCCGATCGGCGCCAAGCGCGATCACATTCACGCAGGCATGCACAAACAGCCTGTTCACACGCTTGCGTCGTTGAATGTGCTCGTTGAATGTCGGTTTGAACGCCAGCGTGTAAACGCGCCATTAGAAGCTGAATTCTGAATTTGACACTTAGTTTTACGCGGGACATGAAACGTTTGAGATATGAGATTATCAAACTACAGTACTATATATGCATTTAAGTAATTTAAGTTATTATGAGATTTCTTTTATGTGCTCCTTCCTGAAAATTATTTATTAACTGCAATGATGGATGACTCACAAAGTTCAGATTTTTTATCTGAAAGCACAGATATATTTTGTAACAGTCCTACTGCCGATTCTACGATTGTATCCTTTTACAAGTCTACTTTATATTTAAACACATAATATATAATAATAATGTTATTATACATAATAACTTAAACTTATACATAATAATGATATTTTCTTAACTTCTACTATTTATCATCTTAGATGGATACTGGTACATATGAGTCACTGGTATTGAATACTAAATCGGCATTCCACAAGGTACGCAAAGAGATAAGGAAGACTGCCTTTTCTGAATACTTTTCTAGTCTATTAGAAGATTGCAACTCATGTATTTCACAGGTATTATATTGTACTTATTTTAGTTAGGCCATTGTTTAATTTAGCTTTGGATTAGGAGCAAGTGTTGAGAAGAATATTAACAATCTGCTGTTATTATGAAGAATATATACTAGCCACTTATTACTGGTTTATTAAAAGAAATGCTAAACTTTTCCTATATCAAGAAACATTGTACATGTCTGTAATTCTATTAGCACTTTAAGTTTAAGAAACAGTAAAAGCTAAGAAGGTGGAGGGTGCAGGTGCAGGTTTGATTCTCACTCATCATTCTTCTCAGCTGTACCCTCTACTGTTCATAATAATTTATTAATTTTAGAGTTTAGATTTGATCACAACATTGCTGTCTGGAACACATTTAAATACCAATAAGCTGATAGAATACATGAATGATGCTGCATCAGTGCTCCAGTTGTTATCTGACTTAATAAAGAACATTATTGATATAGTACCAATGTCATGTTGTTCTATGAAAACATTTCCGATTGTTACTGGACGAATTGTTATGTTGGTTTTTACTCACTGTAAAGACAGGTAAGTGTTGCACATCTGTTAAATTTTGGTGTGCTTTTTGATTTTGTTATCAGACACTAGGAAAGCCCTGTAACATGTATAGTTGAATGAAGACACATTTAAAATATGAGCAGAATAAAAAAATGTTTATTCAAGTTAGGAAAAAAAACTAAGACATCACGAAAAAAACTATTTTTATTTTACTTTAATACATATCTAACATCATTAAAATTCTTAATTTCTTGTGTTTATGTTACTGTGAATGTCCGAAGCTATGCATGTTAAGAATAGGGATCTAGATACTGGATATTGAGCAAATATCCCACCTTACCGATACTGTATACTAAATATAGATACATTATTAAAATTACATATAAACATAAACAATGAAGTATTTAAGAAATGAATGAAAAATATATAAAAAGCGTATAACTGTTTGTTTTTTCCAAATAAATACATTAACTAATTAATATAATAAATGCAAATGTTAGTTTGTTTGTGTGTAATAATTTCACCCCATGAAATTTTGCATACAATGTCACATCCACAGCAAACTTACGAATCTGTGTATCTATCTATGACTAGGTAAAGTTACGAATGCACATTTATCTCCCATCCGTGTAAAATATTGGATATCTGTTGATTGTATCGTAAAAAGGTTACATTTTGAAAACCAAATGTACCACAATACTGATTTCTTTCGAAATCAGTATTGTGGTGTCAGTATACCTGCATCAAGTTCCCCAAACCAAGGTCTCGAGACGCAGGGACCTTTGTACGGCAGGTCTTACCTCCAACGCCATGGCGCCGGTACTAATTTTACCCGTATGCCTATCGGTCACAGGGAATCGCCACTAGTGAAACCACACTCGCAGCGAACCCCGTTCGTAATCGGCTCACTCCCTATTGTCCAGATAGGTACCGGAGCTGTAAGGCACGCTCACTTCCCGCATATTTGCATATGCTCGCGGTAACACCGCTAAGTTCGTCAGAGAAGCCGACTACCAGTATCCAGCTGGTACTGGAGCTGTCAGCACGCTCACATCCCGATCTACAATCAAGTGTAGGTCTACCCTGGCCTACGGTCGGGTGTCCGGATCAGTGTCTAGTCACCTTTCTACTTGCTAAGCAGGCCTTGCTAAGTACCCGAGCTGCATCGGTCCTACGGGACCTCTGCTAAAGGACGCTCCAAGCCCCGCAGCGGAAAACCAAGGAGCCCTTCGCCTTAGACCGGTTAATTCCGCTGCTCGCTGCGCGCGAGAACAGACGCTCCACCGACAATAGTGGAGCCCGTTCTCTGCAGCTTACCAAAAAACCCCCACGAGTCCAAGTCCAAAACCGGTATCTGACAGCTTCACCATCAGAGGGCTCAGGATCCGGTTCCCGTGGTACCCTGATCTAACAGCCGGACTCGTAGTTCCGGCTGCGAACCTATCTACTCCGGGTGACTAGTAGATAGGGACAATAAAAATATGATGCTTACATGCAGAAAAAAATTGTTAAAGTAGAATAGCATAGAAAAATTATTTGGACACGAGCAAAGCCATAGCCAAAAGCCAGTAAATAAAAAAAATTCTCTACATTAAGCGGAAATAAATGCTTTTGGTTTAGATCTTCATAGAGAAACCCTGCTAAGAAAGAGTCTTGCTGTATAAACTGCTGCAGGGTGTATTTTTCATATAAATTCTGAGAAACTTTGTGCAGTCTGTGTTTTGTGTAGCATAGTTTAATAAACGTATTTTTCTTTCTTTCTTTCATTAGATGACCACCAAATATAAGGGTCACAATCATTTTGTCACAGAATACCTTATTGTGGCCTGTGTATAAGAAATAGCCATAGAGTATTGCAGACATTTTAGATGTACTAAGTATTTTACTAACCATTACGTCAGCACACGCGGATAAAGCAGTTCGAGAGCACTTTTTCTAATGACTTATGTACTTTACAAAAATCAATATTTAAGGCTGAGAGATTTAGTCTAATGCTAGATAGCCTATACTAATCCTCCTTCTCCGACTCGTAATTCCAGAGATTAACGCATTTAAACCAACAAACAACGAAATAAAAAAATGCTTCAGCTTTATTATATTACTAGCAACCTGCCCCGGCTTCGCATGGGTAGCAGAGACATCTTCAACAACCATCAACATATTTCAATTCACACAAAATCTTAACAAATTATACACCTAAACCTTCCTCATGAATCCCTCTGTCTATTAGTGAAAACCGTCCAAAATGGAATGGAAATCCATCCAGTAGTTTTTCAGTTTATGGTCACTGCTCAGCTCCCTGTAGTCATAGTGTGAAGTTACATAGCCTATTACCTTGCTGAAATACTCTATACAATACATAAACATTTTTTCGAATCTGGCTGGTAATTCCTTAGCCTGTTTAAACAATTAAACAAAATACTTAGCTTTATTATATTAGTATATGTAGTATTATTATATTGGGATTAATCAGTTGGTATATAAAATAAGTACTATTTTATTTTGCAGTGAATCAGTGTATGGGGACCAGTTGAACAATGTGGAAAAGTATATAAAGGATCTGTTTAAATCTTGTCATGACCTGCAACTGACATACCTGATGGTGTTGGAGAAACACTACATTTTTGATCTGAATTTAAATGAAGAACTAGATATACTCATTGAAGGTACATTATTAGCCTTTTCTTGGAAGACTCAAGAAGCATGTAATTGTAATAAAGCTTTATTCCTTTATATCTTTTCAAATTAAACATTAACAATGAAATGTAATATTTTTGCTGTTAGCACATATTTCTTTGCTCCTTACTTCTATATTGTATTTAATATGGGTTCATCCCAAACAATTTACTCTTGATCCTGGCAATATTATTCTTTGTTCTCCAAGTGTTTTAGTTTCAGAGTATGAAGTTATAATTATTTGAAATTATGAGAGGTCATTACAATTTTGTATATATTATTTGTTGTCCAAATGAAATAATCTCAGACTCAGATAAAAGAAATTAAGTGGAAGTGTATATGTAGCAGGACAGAAACAAATGAAAATGTTTAAAAAAAATTAAAGTAAATTTTATTAGTGTTGAATTCCCTTGACTTTTGTGGTTTTCCTGACATCCTTTTTTTTATCGTGTGGAAACCCCCTCGGGTCATCCCACCCCACCGGGACTGCCAGTGAAGTGGTATGTTAGAATCGAACCGACTAAAACCACACGGTGTTCCGTCATAAATGAGTCTATTGCAAGGGACTCGGGTATACCCTAGGAAGGAAGTCCCCGAAAACCCTGGCAGCCCTTGGCCGCCTCTTAAACAAAAGGCAGCCACGCCCTTGCGTGCGGAGGGCCTTACCCCCCTTCCAGTGTAGAAAGGCGCGCGCGGAACTCGGCGCGCCACCGTCTCAGGCCTGCGTCTGCTAGAGTAACGGGCAGCCTCACCCGTTACCACCAGGCCTGCGCTCATGGAGGCCGGAGATCATTCTGCGCTCTCCGGCGCCTGGTGCCTATCGTACTAGCCCTCTCCCGGTCCCTTTCCGACGCCCCTTTAGCGGACTTCACTTCCTCACACAAAAAGAGAGCGGATTCCCACGCACTCTCACTTTTGACCATGGACAGGACCACGGTCTCCAGTGAGATACTTCGCACTCCAATAGCCACACATCATCAGCCAGACATCCTGCTATTCAAACATCCTGCAGAGTTGCTCAGTACGGACGTAAGTCTAGTACATATAAGAAGTACCAGGAGAAGAAGTATTCTGTGCTTATGCTACCATTTTCATTATTAATCGGGAGTTCAGCATATTATACAGTTATAGCTACCTTACATACATAACTTTTCTTTTATTATCATACTTATATAATTTAACTGTACTTCTGTTTTTTCTTATTTCAACAGCTTTAGATATAAATTTAAAAATAGGTGAGATAGTACAAAGCCTTGATGTTAAAACTATGGCTGAACAATGGAAGGCTTACACCATAATTTGTGAAAAATATTCAAGTACTCTTATGAACAAAAGTATCTACAACGATTGCACTAAAATATTGTGTTCCATGGTCACAAAGAATATAAAGACAGCCTTAGAGGTATATATATATTTATTATATTATTTTTTAACTCCTATTTACACTTTGTTAAGAGAAGGTGACTAGTAGCACCCACCTTGCTAGTTTGTACTGGTTTCATACCATTGTAAATAGGAAAAAAAAATACCATCACATACTCTTAGCCATAAAATAGCAGTGTTCTTCATTGTTTACAGGACAATCAAGAAGAAAAAGTGATTCTTAGATCTCTTAAAGTGAGCAGCTTTACTCTCAAAATACTACTAAGAGTGTGCATTACGTTCAAGCCTGCTGTTGAGAAGGATTATGACAGTATCATGGAATTGCTGTTATATGTTAACTTGTAAGTTGATATTTTAATGTTTTGTTAATTTTGTAGCATATCACATTATGATATGATTTTTGGGATCGAACTGGTAAAACCTGAGTTTCTCGTTCAAACTGACAAACAGATAAAACTTTCAGATGTATAATATCAGTACAGAAAATGGTTATTTGATCATCAATTGTGGTCGTGACGCTTGCCATAGCTAAGTCGGGTAACCTATAGTCGGGAGTTGAGGTATGCCCTAGAAGGATTACCGCTCAACCCCTGACAGACTTCGCCTGCCTGTCAGGACGTCAGGCGGCCTGGAATACTGTATCCTCGAATAGGGGGGCCTTCGTGTGTGTTTGCAACCGCTCCTGACCTGCCTATGCTACCGAACAGTTATTTACCCTATGATTTTAGTAGGGTGCCGATTTGACAGGAAAAAGTGCTGTACCCTGCTTTTTTGCGAGTCAAATGACACTGTCTTAGTCTTGGATTGAAATTTCTCTAACAGTTATTGCACTGCGAACCTAGTCAAAAGTCATAACAATTAAGGTGATTAAATTTTTTGTTTTAGAAATAATGAAGCATATTTACAAACAATAGGTGGGAAGTCTCAACAGGTCATAAATTTATTTAACAACAATGTCTCATCGCCTGTGAACGCCCTCCTGGGCGAACTTTTATATGATAATAAGCTGTTACAGGTATGTATTTCCAAGCAATTCTTATAAAGTTTAATCACTAATATCCCTAACTTACGCGATAGGTGGGACTGAGCGGGAACCGCCTATGTCGGAGTATAATTTCGCATGTAAATACATTAAAATTATTTTGAATTAGGACCAGAAGCTAAAGAAAATAGTAATTTAGACCAAAACTGTTTAACAAAATCTTAGATTATACAAATATGAAATCACCAACTGAAGTTTTTTTGATGTAGAAGGCTTCATAACATGTAACTACATAAATCAGTTCTACTTCGTTTGTCGTTCGTCTTCGTAGATATACAATAAAAAACACGGTATAAAAATATGACGACAAACATGCACTCCATAGATAAGAAATAAATACGTAACACAAAATAAATTGTAGCTATACGTTAATTCCGCGCTACAAGTCCGAACATGTACATTAGCTGAACAATATAGTAGAGGCAGTAAGTCTATAATCGATAAAGACAATTCGGCGCGCTTTTAAAAACGCATAACTCCGGATTCGCGTAAGTCGAAGTATTACTGTAAGTATTTTAATTTGCAAAGCAACTTATTGTTGCGGTGAAAGTAGTAGTTAGTAGTAGCTAAAACTTACGGTAGCTAAAAAAAAGACCATTTCAAACAATTTTTTAAGAATTTTATTAAATAAAGACTTACTTGGACTGTGAAAATATTCAAATCATAGATTACACTTTTTCGTTATCATCAAAGTTTTTTTTTTTCAGTGTATATGTAACTACGACGTACATAAAATAAGAAAAGATGATAAGTTACTTGGATTAATACTTCTAGTTATATCAACGGTAAGATCATTACTACAGAAAGGAGGCGATCAACTTGCAAAATTACAGAAACATCGGCTCATTAACGTTGTTTACGGTTTCTTACCACTTTGTAAGTACATATACCTATGTAAATGCAATTTCAGGTCAGGTCGCCCTCGCCGCACTTTAGGTATAAATAAAACTACAGGTACGCAGAGGGCTCGATTTGTCGGCCAGGCCGCACGTTAGTTCGATGCTCACTCACGCGCTGCGTTACGTCATCCGCTCGTATTTAGCCTAGGTTATTATTTAAAGTGTTATTTGTTCACTAAAATTGAGTAATAGGTACATAACTCACTGGTAATTAAATATTCAGATTTATTATTCTTTAAGAGAAGACGAACTAACGTCTTGAGAAGAGATAAAGAGTTACGCGATACAAAGAGAGACAAGTTAGGTGAATATAATTGTAGTGAAATTGTAGTCCTGTGTGACTAGAATTGCACTTTATTGCGTCGGAGTAAGAGTCGTTATTCATTTAAAAGATGTTGCGGAGTGCATCTTCTGTACTAGTACATTATGTATCCAGTAGAAATATTTAAATCATTGCGCGTCTAGCAACTCTACGTTAACGCAGCGCCGTCCGAATAAAAGCCTGTTTAGAGTAAATTACCTGAAAAATCTTATGCTTTTGCTTCTTGAATATGTTTGAGAGCGAACACTTCTGACGTTTTTTAGATTTTAACAAATGAATATTCATAACTCAAATTATTATTAATTTCCCCGGACGTAAAGTACAACATAAGCATATCTAGTTACTACGAGTACATACTACGGAACGGGGGAAAGTTCGCGAGGCACATAGAGTGGCCAACCGAATTGACTGAAAGCCTACACGACCAACACGGCATAACTGATATCATCATTATCAACACAAATCTTTGTCTTGTTTAAATTATGAAATATTATAGAACCAACTTATTGTAGTCATTCCTAAATATTGTGTGACTATAACTAACAGTCTCCTGTAGAGCTCGTATAATATTCATTTATTTATGGGAAGATTTTATAATTAGGTATATTATTTTGTAACTTCATTTCATCCTCATTTACTTACATGTTAGTTTAAGAATGTATAGGCCTATCTGTTAATTGCCGTTATATCCTAATAAATTATTTAAAAATAGTTTTACAATAATAGTTTTATGGTGTGAATAGAGATCTTTTTTAACATTGAATTATTTATTTTAAGGTCACATTTGGTTCAATATGGGTCTGATCTTTAAATGCGAAGTGTCTAGCGGATACTATCAAACGTATGGTTTGTACGAACATTTGCTCACGCATACAGTCACTTTAGCGTCGATGATGATTATTGAAGAAATTAACATTATGGAGAAGAGAATGCTCGAGGCTCTACTAGGTACTGATTGTGTGAGTGCCTTGTTTACCTCCAATCTGTGGGTGGTATTGGCCAGGTGAGAAGTACTTTTTAAAATAATACAAAGGCTTTCGTCCCCACTTCGCTTGTGTTAATGACGATATCTGATGACCGTTTAAAAGTTAGTTTTCTATCCCTTGGTAACTTTCTGTAAGCCTGAAAGCGCTGCAACAGAGTATACAAATTTTCATGACGATCGGTTTAGTAAATGGCGGTGTGTGAGATGTGTGAAGTTATTATTATTAAGTTAAGGTGTGAAAGCCTAACACTTATTACTAGCAACCCGCCCCTGCTTCGCACGGGTAGCAGAGACATCTTCAACAATAATCAACATATTTCAATCAATTTACACAAAATCTTAACAAATTATACACCTAAACCTTCCTCATGAATCACTCTGTCTATTAGTAAAAACCGCATGAATAAATGAATGAATACTTCTTCCACATACTTAACATCCTTATTTCAGTTTTTATGCTCCAATCACAACAGAACTCTCCACTCTACAAAGAATCCATGTTTATCTAATCTTTATAGTTTTTAAAATTCTATCATGGAAGTAAACTGCATCTATGGAATAGTAAGAGTGCTTTTGCTATTTTATGATGTGATTATTCGGTTTTACTGCATATCATTGTATTGGTAGGTAAAGCACATATGTAATGGAAGTAATATTTGTTTTAGAATGTCAAGCCGCCATCTACTTTTAACTCAAGTTGTATTGCTGAGTAAAATATACCAGAAACTAGAAAACAACATTTTTTTTGTCACTTCTCCTCAAAAAGTACATTTGGGTCACACAATCGGAGGATTATTTGATATGATGGCAAATGAAGATAAAAAGAAAATGTTCAACATGTTCGATATAAGTGATGAGAGAAATACTAGCTTATGGAGCTATTTAAAAATAAGAAACTTACCGAGTGAAGTGCAGTGTCATGCTGAAGACATGGCTATAGAACAGTTCCAAACCCTAATACAAAAACTAGCATTTAATGAAAATATTGAAATGGATGCAGTAGTAAGCTATATTTATCTTTTTTTCTAAATCATTAACATAATCATATAGTCCGCAACACTGATGAACAAAGGACTGTGGAGTCTTTGCAGGAGAGCAAAACCTTTGTAATTTATTGTGTGTTTTACTTGCGGCTCGCTGTTCGTTCGTGACACACGGGCGAGCCAAGCAGTTTCTCTTTATAGTTAGTTGAAGCAACATGTCTGCGTAATAGTAGCAACATGTCATTTGTTACTAAAAAGGAAGTGCTTACAGGAAGAAGTTTTATGTATAGGATTAGATATTAAAATACGTGGGAGAGCCATGCTTCGGCATGTATGGGCCGGCTCGACCGGAGTGTATCACTCCTCACAGAAAACTGGCAGTGAAGCAATGTTTGCAAAACCTCGCTTGTCGATCACACCCTTTACAAAGCTAGTGACATAAGACGAAAAAACCCCGTAATGTAAATTAGTCCGTTATTGTGGCGTGTGTCAGGTGATAGTGTGCGGACTATGCCGACCAACGGAATACCTGTCTGAATAGCTTCGAACACATATCTGACTTGATCCTTTTAATCGAAAATTACATTACTAGGGAGTACCCCTAGTACTTACCCCTGACGAGACCCTGGTCTGGCTGCTACTTTTCTGTGTCTTGTACACAATGTTGTGATTTGTTTCAGATTAAGTCGATCGTATTGGCAAGTACCTGCTCGCACACGAATCGAGATGACGAAATGGAGTCTTTGTTAACAGAAGCATGGGCGAAGGCTTGTCTAAACAAGATGAAACACACAATCAAACAATTACATCAAGGAAACCTATGGTTTTACAAGTACATCGAAGCTGTAGTTGAGTTAACGGAATCTATGGAGCATATTTTTGATGGGAACAGTGTCTATGTTGTAAAGGTACTTTTTCCATAGTTTTTATTTCATCTGAAGGCTATTAATTATAGTTTATATTTGCCATAAGAGGTTGGTTATGTAGTGGCGATAAAGGCGATCTAAATATATGCTCCTTTTCGTATTTATAATCAATGCGAAACGTACGCGGCGTCTTTACGGTTCTCTGGTCCTAATATCCAAACCGAGACGTTCTATCGCCTAGTTGGGAGGCAGAACCCGCACTCCATACTCGTGATAGCAAATGGTCATTGTCGCAGAATTCGGCAGAGGTTATTTCAGAATGTTTCATTTCGAAAAAAGAAAGACATTTTGAGTGTTTAATCTATTGATTGCTTACCTGAAGTCGACTGGAATAGACATTCTCGTCCAATGTTCTTTAATTCCAATAAATATAATATAGAGAAGTTGTTATAAAATTAGGTCATCAACTAGTGGCATCGCTGCACTAGACTGTCCTGTGGCGTAACGGAAACTGCAATCGGTTTGTTAATTTAAGATTCGGATGTCCGACCAACCAGCTGCATAAAACGGATATAAATAATAATCTGATCCCACACTAGGCAGAGTCTTTACTATGGTAACCAGACTGCTGACATACTTATATATTACTAAATATTTACATATTATATATAAATTACACCCAGACACAATAAATGATCATGTTCATCATACAATTATTTGACCTGGAATCGAACCCACATCCTCTGGCTCAGCGGTCAGGATCACTAACCACTGAGCAAAAGGGCAGGCAAAATATTTGTTTTCTGTGACCTGTGAGACTATAACTTACTATGCTTTTGCCTACAAATGTTATATTTAAATACCCAATACGAACTTCTCATACTTTTCTTGTGTTAAATTTAGTTAGTACACATTATAATTTGTTCTACTAAGTTTCATAGTGATTTCCAATTTCAGGTGCTTCACATAATATCTAATATAGTACAAGAAGGATGTACAGAACTGAATTTACTGCTTATTAATATTCTATGTAAATTAGCTTGTTTTGAAACAAATGACATCAATAAACATATGGCGGACATAATTCTCACGCAAACTTTTAGCGCATTATTTGAAAACACAGAATCTATAGTAAGGAATAAATTATATAATACGTTACGGCAGTATAAAAACAATAATTTGTATGGTATAGTGTATAACGCAATAAATAAAGACGAATCGCTTATAGAAGCGTTTACTCATTTCATAAAACATGGCAAGGTGAGGAAAAACAGCAACACGTCATTGAAGAAACAATTAGAGTACGCAATGGATTTCGAGTATTGTCACAAATGTATTGAACAAGGCGATGAATTTAGAGATTCTGGATCAGTGTGTTTGCAAAACAGCAATAACTTTGATTTGATAGACATAGACTCATTGTTTGAACCTGAGTCTGACGCAGAGCCAGCCTGCAAGAAAGCCAAATTAAACAATGAACTTGAAGGAATAATAGGCAGATTGGAGACAGATGCGTCGTTACTTTGTAGAAGAATAGATAATATTTTTTGTTCTGAATACAGAAATAGAATTAAAACTGTATGTAATAAGTTAAATAACATAATAGATTGAATCCCAATTTTGTCTTTTATTTATAGACGATAAAATAAAACAAAAAATATTTCACATTTATATTTATTGTTGTGTTAAAAAAAATCTTTACAAATAAGTGTGAAGTATAGTAATATAATAACCGTACTTACAGCCAGTATTACAATTACACTGTCATAAAGGATCTTTATCAAAAGGGCTGAATATCAAACATCTAATGGGAAATAACATTTAAATATGATGGTATAGGGCGACCACTTGCTAAGGTTATGGCAGTGTAACCAACTGGCACACGAGAATAAACTAAAATAAATTTAATTGATACTCGGAGGTAATAAGACCTTAGTTCACATGTCAAACGTATCAACTATCATCAGTCGCACTTGAAATTTATGACTTCACCCTATAATCGAAACACTTACACCTGGTACAGTTGTACACTACCGTAAACCGAAGTATAAATGTCATGTAACACAGCAACAGTTACTAAATAAATTCTAGTTAAATATTTATGTCTAACATACATCATTCACATAGCTTATTTTCCTATTCGTTCTATTGATCTCTTTCATAATTGTGATGGCGAATATTTATATGAAAATACTTAAAATTGGCTAACTAATAATTAAAAGTAATGAATACATTGATAATATTGCCGTACATGTACATACATAAAAATGATCGACAGAGCGGACTTAGCCATTCCAATTAAGCATAAAGCCTAAAGCGTATCATACAGCTAAAACTTAAATGAATTACAATAAGAAATAAATTATAGAAAATAATACAAATGAGTAAACAGTATCGTTGAAATTAATTTCAATAAGATCGTACGACTCGCGTTATTAGGTAATACTTGATGAATATATTTCGATAGACTTGTTCATGATAACTCTGTTTTTACCGTTAAGTTCAAAATTAAAAAAAATTCATCCAGATATATATGTGCTCTATCCACAGTGCATAACATACGATCTGATAACAAGAATACTCCATATTGTAAATACACAGAGATAAAGACCAGTTACGTCGTCACACTTGTGACGTCAGTCTACACAATACACGAATCTATCACTCGTTATCAGTAGTAAAATATTTTGTGACGTACAAATGCAATGCGAACAAATACAAATAAATAGATTTCAATGTACATTTGTGCGAGTTTTATTTCGTATATTTTATATAATACCTACTTCGTATTGTATTGCCTCCTTGATCCAATTGGAATGATCGAGTCAATGGCCTTTGAGTATGCAACAACCTGTATGTAATACCAACATACTAATATCACTCTATTACCATTATAAAACATCTTGGTACAGTTCACAAAATCTAAATTGTGGAATAATTTACAACTTACCTTTGTATTGTATGCATAGTGTTATAAGTGATTTATTAAATTATATTGATTTAAACAACAAGCGTTTCGAAGCTTACATCGACAGCGTTTTAAATGTTCTGAGGATGTAAGTGTACACAATTGTTTATCTTTCGTAGCATAGAAATATACTAAGCACCGGGTTCCAAAACAGAAAAATATATATTGCACAATAACTGTGACATTTTCTATAAAAATGTGCAGTTTTAACAAATGAGAACATTAATTACGTTTTGACATTATTATAATTGAAAATATCTATTATACATACTAAGTTATTCTATCAAGTTAGGATACAAAACTTACACATTCAAAAGTTCTTATTTACTTAGGCCAATTATACCTTAGTTTTAAAATAAGTGATTAAATACGTAATTAGTTTGTGGTGATACAATTTAGATTACAATGTGGCTACTTTAAACTTCCACTTAAACTAAAAGTCTTGGCACAAATAAAATATTAGACAAATTTTTTGTATAATCAAATAAAAATATTAACCTCTTCATTGAGCATGACAATAAATATTTGAAATGATTACGAGAACTAAACTCAGCAATATAAGAAATGTAAAAATTTGTGGTTGCGCATATTATATAAACAATAACAATAGCTTTCAATTATATTTTAGAACAGCTTAAACTAAATAAAATCCTAACGTCTAAATACCCTCAGAACAATTAATTATGTATATAAAATTCAGTTCTTTATTAGGATTATTTGGCATCTATCACCAACTTCGTTATTCTACTAAACATGGTATACGAAGGTGAGAATACCTAATCTGTTAATGCGCCTCTTCAAAACAAATCCTTTGCAAAATATCGCTTCGTTCGCGATATAGATCCCTGCCGTGCCTAAAGTTCCTCCTGAAACACACACACGCACATGCACGTGTCGCTGCAATGACCACTCTCCACTCACCATTCACCACTCACCACTCTCCACTCACCGGCACAATGCTTCTACACGCATCGCCATTTGCATTCCATCATTACTATAAACACCTAATGATCACACGTGATATAGCCTCTAACCTCAAAATTGATATCAACTACGTTGGATTTTTTAAATCAGAAATGTTTATAAATTGTTTCAAAATGCAGCTAAGCAGAGAGCATATTTTATTTAATTGCAAGAGAAATGACGGTACAAGCAAAACCGCACGCCGCCACAACAGCTAAACAGTATCCATTTTAAGCGTATTAAGCGCTGATATGTTACTCATATTATTGCTCAAATGAGATGTAGTATAATAAATAAAACGTTGCACTCGGCACATACTTTTCCACTTCAACTTTTTCGATTATCATAGTTAACACCTATATAGAGGCTTATTTAATACTTGAAGAACCGTAAAAGTTAACCTATGGCTAAATACATTTAGAAAATCGTAGACAGTCTAACTAAACTTATTACCGATCGAGGAGTAATAGAATTACGTCCACGTCGCTGTTAATCGTCTCGTACTTGTGTTGAACTCGCTTTGTCTTGCAAAAATAAAATCATGACCTCTCCCCTTGAGGAGCTCAAAGTAATCATTTGATCTGTTACTATTGTACCAGATTTCATGTAGACGGGTCCGGGTACCGGAGTCTTGCTCTCCGTCAATCAATAAATAAGGGAATGTAATTTTCGGAAGGTGTGTATCCTGCACATCACTGCTAGCATCGACGCTCGATGTTGAAACTTTTCTCAAAATCACCAATACTCGCTCTTAAGTCAACCTTAACAGGTTTCTTCAGTTATACAGCTACAAATGCGTACTTCAACGCGTGGGTTGGGACGTCGGATCCTCTCTAGAAGTCGAACTCGCTCCCGTATCTCGGCAGTGAACGAAACGCTGTGAGGACGATATATCCATGCCCCCGTAAACGTTCCGCTGGCGATTCAGTTCGTGGCAATTTAGACAATCAGGTCTGGTAGCTCGTATTATCGAAAGTTAGACTTCTTGTGGCAAATGATGTCGCCGAGTCGATAGGGGGCGACGGGAGGCGAGGAGTGGCGAGGGCCGGGCCGGGCGAGCGCCTAGGGCGCGCGGTACTGCGCGTGGCGCGCGTGGTGCTGGCACAGCGGCGCGCCGCGCAGGGAGCCTTGCTGCGCCGCAATGCTGGCCTGGTGCGCTGCTTGCATCTGCCCCAGGCTAGTGGGGGGCGCGTGCATCTGCCCCAGGTTGGTGGACAGTGCGTGCATCTGCCCCACGTTCGTGGGGAGTGCATGCAAATGACCCATGTTCGCGGGGAGCGCATGCACCTGACCCATGTTCGAGGGGAGCGCATGCATCTGCCCTATGTTAGTGGGGAGCGCATGCATCTGGAGATATTGCATCGATGCGCTGTTGTGCAGCATGTGTAGGTCGGGCGGCATGTGGTACAGCCCTGGAGTCTGAAATAATATTATACCATCGTTAGTTGGCACAAGACTGTTAAGTAACTAATACAAAGTTATAAAATATAAATATATATATTTTATAACCCGAGTCAGTAGAGTCTCACCCTGTGCAATCGTGACAAAAGCCATTAAAACATTGAATTTATTGATTTAAACGCCGATATCACTGCTTAGGTCTCAGAAATTTCTTGACAATAACTAAGACCTTGTTTATCAATAGTGTGCAAGAATTAAATAATATATCGATGGTAAACGGCCTATTTGTCGCAAACGCAATTTTTTGCGAAAATGATGAAACTTATGTGATGACCACTGTCTTTTTTCTGCGTCGATTGGTTTACTCTCGTGGCGCCTTCGATAAATTTGGTTGTCGCTTAGGAACTAGAAAATGAGGACCGTTGGCCCTATTTCTTAGTCATAAACGACATTTTTTTGGTGCTTTTTTATGCTATTTGGGCTTTTGGTAATATTTTCTTACTCGACCGTTAACCTACTTAATCTGGAAATAATTAATGCCTTGATGGACATTTGTTACATTTAGTTTATTTTCCTTTAAAATTCTGGTTAAGTTATTATGACAGTTTCTTTGAAACATAACATTTTGATTTACTCTGTTTAGCCCACATTTCTGTGATTTTATTTGATTAAAATTATCTTCACATAAGAATGGTTTATTGTTTAAAACACTACTAATTAAGATAGATTGTTACCTAAAGTAACCTATTTAGTAATTTGTAAAACAATTTACGCTTTTAAAAGGGCTGAATAATTATTTTAAACATTTGTAACTAATTACAATTTTTTTGTCTCTCTTTCATTAGCCAATATGGTGACAACATATTACACGTACTTGTATCAAGAACTTGCAGTTATGCTATTGGATCTTAATTAAAAGAAAATAAAAGATACAGTTACATTATTTGGACTAGAATGAACTTAGTAGTGGTTTTCATTTATGACATTCTTCCTGTTTGTAAAATAATTATCATTTGAGGGTAAGCAACAGTAAAAATAATAATATATAACTGATTTTGATAACTGTAAATGGTGAAGAACAAAACGACCAATAATACATATATACATAATAAGTAACACTTGTACTAATAAAGGTACAGACATACACTCACGTGATGCGAGTGTGCGTGTCGGTGGGGCGGCAGGGAAGGCCGGGCTCAGCAGGCAGATGCCTCCTTATACTCAGAGTTGTCCATTGTGAAGAAGTCCTCAAGCTTCCATTGCAAGGTCTCAAAAGTGGGTCTCTTGAGCGGGTCCTTGTTCCAACACTCCAGCATAATCTCGTACAGCGCTGCGGGACAGTTCTGTGGGCACGGCATTCGGTAGCCGTGCTCTACTTGGTGCAGTACTTCGGCGTTTGTCATACCTGAGAACGTTATGACTTATTGAAGACAATACCGTATTTAAAAAAATCATAACATTCAATCTCGCACTGAAACTTGGATCCCATGTACTCTACAACCAAGTGTAACTCTAATTAATATTATAAATACGAATTTGAGTTTGTTTGTTTGTAACGTTTTCACGTCTTAACTACTTACATACTATGTGGTAAGTGTAGTTTAGGATTTATAAACTTACCCGGATAAGGTATTCGGCCATAAGTGACAAGCTCAGTTAGTAGTATGCCAAATGACCAAACGTCAGATTTGATTGAGAATTTGCTGTAGTTAGCGGCCTCCGGGGCCGTCCATTTGATGGGAAAACGGGCACCCACGCGCGCCTCGTATTCATCCTCCTGTTCAATAATACAACACACGTTTAACATTTCCTTCCAATACCCACTTACAAGTCACAGTAAAGTTTCGCACGTTTATTTTGCCTCGATAAGGAATTGTTTTCATCTAGAGGGGATGGGGTGCCGCAAAATGGGCGAAGTGAGAACTTAATTGCCCTTTAAAACATCCTTTTATTGTCTTTATGTTATTCGACCTTAAATAAGGTCAGTATTTTCATTATTTATAAAAATAATTAAACTTTAGCATATACGTATAACGTCATTCATTCAATCATCAAAGCAACAAAAATCTATAACAGAAAAGGAAAATTAAGGCATCCTAAACTCGCTGGTTTGGTTTGCATGGGCACCGCTGTAAGGCACTTCGACTACAGTTTGAAAGATAATATTGTGTTTGCAAAAATATCTAAACGTTACTTCATAATCATTACTAATTTATCAATGATTAACACGTAGAATATTCTCACGTGACTTGAACATGGGAGTACCTTTTCGACCGCAACTATTTTACGATTCATTGTTGCTACCAGTAAATTACTTCTTAATTGAATATTGTCTATGAGTATTTCTATTTGTTTTAGCGGTTAGTACACAAAGTACATGACTTAAAGCATAATTATTGTTGTGGACCTTATGACTATTTTCTGTTCTTTTTTTCTCCAATATTGCGCTGCTGGTAGCAGAGATTCCACCCTCATACTTTTAAACCAGACTGAATGCATTTCATTAGATATTTCCTCCCATGAATGTTTAAACTAGAATTATCCTTTAATAGAAATATTTTCGGTTAAATATTCATGTGAAGTGCAAGTTGAATTCAGTCCCAGAAATAAAAAAAACTTTGGTTAACAATTCTAAAACTGGCCGCCACCCTTAACGAAAACCTCACAGATTTTTAGTTTTTATTGGCAATTATGGAACGCTTTGAATTCATTATGTACAGTAAAATTACAAAGGTGGACCATGACAGGTAATAAATAATTAATTAAAGTATTTGAACTTACTTTGATAAGCCTGGCAAGACCGAAATCTGCGATCTTGACAATATTAGCATCTGCAACAAGTACATTTCTAGCCGCAAGATCTCGATGTATGTAGTTTTGCGATTCGAGGTACGCCATGCCAGCGGCGATTTGCGCGGCCATGTCAATCAGCTGTTGCAGTTTCAAATAGCGACCTTTCCCTGCACAAAAATAAACGTGAATAAAAAACCTGTCATGAAAATTTAAAGCTGTGTGCGGTTGAAAATGTAATGAATAAACGTTATTATATACTTTTAATTGGTACCTGGTACCATTGTTATTAGCACCTGGATTTATTGCATGAAGTTTAATTGCTTACCTTGTAAATAATCCAATAGAGATCCGTTTTTCATAAGTTCAGTGATGATGTATATTGGTTCCTGGAGTGTGCACACTGCATATAGCTGGATGAGTTTGCTGTGTCGCAGCTTCTTCATAATCTGAGCCTCTGCCAGGAAGTCTTTGGGGTCCATAGTGCCCGATTTCAAAGTTTTTACGGCGACAGGTGTTGTGTTGTTCCACAGTCCCTCCCACACTTCACCGAATTGCCCGTGTCCTAATTTTCTTACGAATTTTAAGGACGACCTGTCGATTTCCCAATGGTCACGCGTTTTGTGCGACAAGCCCTCTGTCACAGGCTTCTCGATCTGGAATTAAAAGACACATCATGTGTAAAAAAATACAATTAGGTACTATTGGTATAATGGACGAAGGAGAACAATATTGGTTCTTACAACATGTATTGGAATTACCAATATATCAACATTGTTATGTCACATTTGTCGAGAAACTTTGTTAGATCATGTTTATTTCTTTTAATGTCAACAGTATATAAATGTTGTAATTTTTAATGTTGTTTATAAAGGTGATCTGCCACTTGGAAGTTAGAAAGGAACTGAACAATGTATTGGAATTGTTAGTTACAACTAAGTTGGCAAATACGCAAACGATCTGCCTGCAGGTAAGTAAGCTACCGGTGAATCTAGAATCGCCTCCTAGAGTTCTGTAGATCCTATAAATCCGTAGTGAGAAACAGCACTATACTGTCTGCCCGACCTACTGTAGGGTGGTAGCCCTATACTTAAAGTGTCAGGAAAAGAACAAAATAATGTTCGTTTAATTTATAATAGTAGAGTTCTACAGTCGAGCAGAATGATACGATTATATTGGCTATTAATAAGTTTTTTTTAAACTTATAACAATGGGTCGTAAACGTAACAATGTCGATTGTCATAGCCTCATAATTAAAGTAGTTTCATGTAATTATTCTGATCGGAGGTTTAGCTTCACCAGACCTTTTCTCCCAGGCGTTTATCTGCTATTGTTTTTTACGTAAAACAATTTTCTGTTGACATTCGAGTATTTTGTCAAAATCATCATATCCTATTTCGAATGCAACGGTTAAGAAAAGTAGCTAATATATTAATCCGAAATGTCTCGATCTCTGATATAAATAAGACAGCAACAAAACATATATAGAACGTGGGTTCGCGATCGGAATAACGTATTACTGTCACGGACTGAATGTCAACTTAATGATTGCAAAAAAAGTCATTTACTTTCTGAAAAGTTTTGAGGTTGTTCCACTTTCTTTGAAGTTCAACTTATATGCAGAATTTACTTGTAACGAAAACACATTCGAATGTTGTTCTCTTCTCTGTATCCTATGTAGGTACTCAGAACGACAAGAATTGCATTGTTAAAGCAATTTAATTTTTTGTTTGTAAGTTACAATTCAATTGGAAATTTGATTAAAATTGAGTCAATTTGCATTCTCTATATTATAACTATTTTTCAACAGTACCTATGTTCCTAAAATATCAAAATATAAAGGTATAAAAAAATTGCTATATTATTTACATTTCAAAACGACGTAAGTATTTCCAACGATGGCAATTCTTAAATCCAATATCAATAACGTATACGGACCTAGACGTAGTTACTAATTAGCAGTGTGCACTGTGCACTTGGGTCAATGGCTTTCATTCGAATAATTTGGGATGGGGATAGTGGGAAGCGGCTCCATTGATCAAGCGTTAACTTTTGATTGAAGTGCGATGAGAGCTTACGACAATCGCAAGCGTCACAGTGTTTAAAACCAAGAACCCAGGCCAAAGCTTATCACGACAGTTTCATGGTCTGCCATTAGTGATATTCATTACAGCGTCTTGCCATCTAGTTCTAGTGCAAGTAACGTACTGTTGACCGTTATTATTATAAATTGACAATGACGGTGGTAGAGCTGGTTATAAATAGAGTTTGCTGAAGTATTCTTTGATATTACTTTTTTATGAGCACAGTGATAATATTTTTTTTATATACCACGTCGGTGGCAAACAAGCATACGGCCCGCCTCATGTGTAAAAGGTTACCCTAGCCTATTAACGCTTGCAATTTCAGGGGACTCGTATACGCGTTACCGACCCTCGCGGGAGGTCATTCCACAGCCGGAGCGTTCGCGGGAGGAAAATCCACTGGAACCGTACCGTGCGTTACCGTTTAGGTTCCATATGTATGACATATTAGAACTGCAAGGTGATGTCAGACGCCAAAATGTAATGCGCACCTTCACTACTTAATTTTGCATTGTCATATTGAATGCTTGGTTGCTATATTATACTGTAGCTGCGGCAAATTACATTTCAGCTGGTTTTAATAGTATATCTTTTGAAGGTAAGTAACGTCTTTGGTTAGTTATCTTGGTGACAATATACGAACGTGTTTAACTAGCGTGACTCTGACTCAATGTACAGAGTCATAGTCAATGACTGTGAGGACCCATAAAAATGAGTACTGTTTCGATAAGCTATAGATAGCCTATGAGAGATTCTCTAGAGCTGGACTCACAATGTAGTCAATGGGAAAAGGTGCAGTATAAATAGTGTTGAAAGTCCTTTTCTATCTAGGTTTGCCAACCCTACTCTATAATATAGTATTTTACTATATTAGGTTTCTACCTTTTTTAGACAGTGCCTGTAAAAAAACCGGGGTATTAACAATATCGCAATAGCGGTGTTCTTTCCCTTCTGTTTGATTTTCATAGCATACCTAATAAGACAATTTAAGTCCCCCCCCCCGCCTATCTGATAAGCAGTAAATTACCGTCGGCCTTGAACTTTAAGATTGTAGCATTGGAGGCAGGCAACAGAATTTATTCAGTAGCACTCGTATTTTTTTCAATTAGTCCATCAACACCCCACATCAAATTGCAAACGCAACCTCTCTTAGTTGGTTTTTTTATTAATACTAGCACCGTGGGTCACACATTACTAGTATTCTTGATAACCCCACCAGCTAAGCTAAATGCTTGTATTAGGAGTGGGTTCACGTCGGTAGTGCACTGGGTGGGGTTCGAACCCGAAACCGCTTCATCGCAAGTCCGACGCCTTAGCCATTACGATACCGACGCTTAAATATGTTGGTGGATTAAAGAGGATGAAAAGTCCATAGAAAGAAGGAAGTAATGGGTCCATAGTGATCAAACGGGAAGCTCTATCGATTATGAATGCAAGTAGATAGTTTTAAATTTTTTACATGTTAAATGCCGGTTTTTATCAAATATACAATTGTTTGTGCTGTTATGAATCAAGCAGCTATCAATGGCGATAAGCAACAGCAGAAGGTAAGAGTTTGCCATAGAGCGATAAGGCTGCCAATTGTATAAACCACAATTTATTACCCACAAAAAAATTATAAACCACAATATATTAATTTTGTTTTTAATGTTTCTGGTGTACAATAAAGAGGTATATTATTATTATTTGATTTTTAATTCACACTGCGTTGTGTATTTGTAACCTGAGCTTGGTGTCCACGGAGCGCGACGGTTCGTCTGGTCCGCTGTCACGCTTCACTCCGTTCGCTTATACAATGCATTCTCAATAAGTCTTTACAATTCTTTTTTTATTCACACTTGTTTTCAATACAGTACTGTCGTACGTGTCGTCTGAGGCGCCTCACGATTCTTCGTAGTCATTTCCATGTTATTTCCAACAAGAATAAGTGATTTCTTCTGAGAGGATGAAATTATTCAGAGAATAAATGAACATACTAGCATTGTAAAGATATGTGAATGATGCTTATACTAAGAATTTTAATGAAATGAAGCATACCGAGATGATGTTTATTTGCAATGTAAGTTTCCTGTTCGTGCAAAGTACAGTTGAAATGCTTTAAGTGCAACATTGTATGCTGTTACTATAAGGACATTAAAAAAAAATTGGCTTATTACTAGAAGCCTATTTTTAGTTTCCAGGTTTTACTAGCACAGTGTTTATGTTGGGTGATAGACCAGCGTCGATAATTTTTGAAACCAAAAAAAATTATAGTAGGATGAAACCCATTGGAAAAGGAGGAGAATATTATATCCTTCCTATTATACCCTCCTATTTCAACGAACAGAAAGCACACCAACTTTTTGAAAAAAGCTGATATTTTGACGGGTGAATTTTCGATTGAAAATTAGGGGTGCTTTTTCGATATTAAGTCAAAATAAGGTGAAAAAATAAATATTTCAAATCAAATAAATTACAGTGAATTTGGGACATAAAAAGGTAAGTTTTCACCAAATTTCGTGAAAAAAAAATGTTTTGTAAAAGATAAAAATGAAAAACCAAAAACATGGTTTTTTAATCTTTTACATAAATTTTGAGGTTATCTGAAAAAAGTGTGAATACAAAAGTTAGATCTTTTTATTACCTACAACTTTGCCATTTGACTTTTTTCCATAGGACTTGTGGTTTTCCCGGAAATCGAGATAAACCGTTTTTTCCCCTAAAAACTCACCCCCTTCCCGACCTCAGATGCAGGTAAATTATTTTTCCTTTAATTTTTATAATATTCTCCTCCTTTTCCAATGGGTTTCATCCTACTATTATTTTTTTTTCACTTTTTATTATTTTTAAAGGCTTCTACCCTGGTCTACGATGCCAAGGTTAACCAAATTTTATATTCTTGCCTTTGAAATTTACAGTGTTGAATTTAAATATTCATCTATCCGACTGACCTACAGTAGTGTTGCGTTCTATACAGGCTGAATCCTAGATTTGTTAGTTTCCAATAAAAAAAAAAATGTTATGTTCAATTTATTTTTTGTTTGCGTTTTATCACACGTTTACCAATGGCACTCAAATAATCAAAATAGTTCTAAAGAAAATAAAATTATGAAAAATAACAGTACAAAATGGACCTTGAAATTAAAGTATAATCATTCGCGTGATCCTCTCAATAAATCGATTGCCAAGCAATTGACTATTCCGTATCTTCAGTTGACGTGATTTGATTTGATTTGACGGATTAAAATTCAGTATTTCAAAACTGAGCTTTCTTATTTTGTTCATTGCGGGAGGTAATACATACATATAACGAAAAATAAGATAGCAGCGGAACAGTTATCATAAGACATTTAAGAGGATTGTAACTTTGGGAACTAAGAACAAGCTAAAATAAAGCTTATAGCATTGGCAAAACAAAAAAATATTCATATAAGTATTATGTGAATTCCGCAGATAGACTTAATTACATTGTAATAACATTAAGGATAAACGACTTATGCAGACTAGTTTGGGCAGAATACATCTATTGTCTGTTGAATTTTGAAGACATATTTGATGGCATATTAACATTATTCTCTTATTCAGTAATGGAGTTTTGTTTCTCATATATTGAACCCAAAACGGCACCTGATCTGTGTGAGTATTTTAATGTATTTACTTGAATTAACGTTAACTGTGATTTACCTATTTTACGATTTAGATTTAGCATCATTTAGAGCCAATCTATATATTTTTTCACATACGAGTAGTAAGTCTATAGTCTAAGAAGTTAAATATTGCAAAGCGCGCGAGTGATAAGTGAACAAAATTATGTTAACAAAATAGTTTATGCTTGCAAGGGACAAACTGAGTTAAACGGCCATCCCGACGTTGTTGGGCCAGTAAATAGATTCTATTAGACCGCTTAAAAACGATGATAATAGCCGGTACGCGTTCGCATAAGAAGATACAACGATATTCATGCTTTCATATCCGCTGTTCTGCTGTCACAAGTATGTCATATACCTAATTTCCAAACTAGAATTTGACTACAGGAGCGCTTACATGCACATGATTATCACGGTCAAAACCGGTATTAGGGAAACACACGGCGTAACAAAAAAACGTTTGTTTTAGACTACACAGTACCAAGTTGAACGTCGAAACATAAGCAAGTAGGTGATATTATGTATTTCCAGTTGATGTAATAGCTAGAAAGATAAGGTTATTGCAGAAAGTGATATATGTTATACAATCAATCGTGAATCAACTCGTAAAAATGAAATTCCAACTGAGCGTACATTCGTAACAAGGAGTAAAAGCTTTTATTTTTAATAAAAAAAACTAATATTTCAAAGAACGCAGTGCTAGAGGCTTATACGTTTGTTTTAAGTTCTGTCTTGTGGGATAGTTATCACTGCGATTTTCGCGTGGTAGATACGAGAACTTCTGACATAAGAACTACTTGTCGTAAGACGCAAATAATCCAGTATAAAATAACCATATTAGAAAAGGTAGTATAACATATTAATCCTTGTTATCGAAGTTGATTAGTTTTCTCAGAATACGATGTAATAGTTGGCTCATCATAAAAAAAGGGTTTAAATTAAATTGCACGATGGTGTGTTGTGCGAACTTTACGACTCATAGCCTTACGTGATTGTATCTGCATGTTCAACTGAAATCAGGTTATTGTAATATTGGCTTTAAAGTAGTTTTAAACAGCATGTTGTGGCTGGGAAATTGTGAGTGTACATAAATAAATCCATGGAAACAATGAATTACGCGAATGTTAACAGTTAGCGATAAGGCAGGGAGTGAAGGGGCTACACTACAGTACTAGCAATTCTTGTTACATGATTTGCGTAGGCCAAATATGTCGTAAAAGATACTAATTTTTGTTTTATGTCTGTAAAGTTGAAAAAGTGGATATGTCAGCTGCGGTTACTGCTGTTTTGAACTCAAGCCGACTGAGGTGAATAGGGAAACGTTTTTGGTTACATATTCATGAATGCGACCGTGAACTTTCCTTACTTAACTTAGTACCTATTGTATCTGTAATTGTTTAGGTCTAAGAAACCTTTAACATTAAAGATTTTATATTTCATACGATTTACACGAGAATATTTTTATGATAAAAAACTAGATAGCATGACACATGTTTAGAACTTTAACACAGCTTGCCAATGCTATAACATTACAAAATTATTTGAAACCGCGTGCGCCACTGCGCTTAACATAACTTTCTATTTTAATGCCTTTTTGTGAGTTAAACAATGCGAATAATACTAATCGATTGACCAGTTATATTATTAAAGTGCATGTGACTGTGTAGTGCAACTAAAGTAGTATGCCGTTCAACGTGAATGCATTAGTGATGTCGTGAACAAATCGCTCAATTAGAATTAAAAGTCGACACAAATTGTTGGAACGAGACACTAGATGAACAATGGAGCTTGTTATAATTGACTAACGTCACAGCTTTATTATATTTTTTCTTCGTAAAATACATAATTACATTGCCTCAGAGCGTGAATAATTTCGATAGAACTGTTTTGGGTGTGCAGCATACAATCTCCATTGAATAAACGTAATGGATGTAAGAAATAAATACATTAAGGGTTTCCTGTAACCTAATTTAAGTTACCTTTCAAGGTCGGTATTTACATATTTCTCACTGAACCCTCCTCGACCTTGGATTTTTAAATTCCATGACAGATACATAAAAGCGATACGGTCTTTGTTCTCGAACATGTGTAATGATGAAACTCTAATCACAAGCTTCACTGAATTTTATTGTTAATACATTTTTGCCGTCTCAAAAATCCAATTTCATTAAAAACCTCATAAGAAATCTCGTTAAATGTACTGGTTTTCGGTATACTTAACACAGTTTTATTTGAAGGATTTGTTATGTAATATAAGAATTTCAGACTTGTGTAGATACCGATGAGATAACGGTTGATATTTAAAGTGATATTTAATAATTTATGACAACACACTTTAAGGACACAACCAAATATTTATTTTATCACGTCACTTGATCTCCTAGAATTTCCTGACATTATACTATGGTAAAGACACATTTGTTGGTTACGACATCGTTTGTATTCTTAAAAAACAATTAATTACTTTGTTGCCCGATTCTTTGTTGTGAAGGAAAATCTCTTCAAACAAAGCATTGTCAGCCTGGACGTCAAGAATGTTATGTATTATACATTGCCGTAACGAAAGTGGGGCCTGCTCGACCTTGCTTCAAATTGGAACATTTAACCCTTTCATATTTAGAATATAATATTAAAATTATATTCCAATAATATTATAGGAAAGGATATCGGACGCCTATAATTAACTGTGACGCATATAAAAATGTAGAAAAACAATCGCTAATAATTACGTGTGATTCAAAGAGCCACTAAACAAGAATCAATGAAGATTGCATTTAATTACGTGACGGTGCAATATATATTTTTGTGTTTATAGTACAAAATTAATGTACACGTGTAGCAATGCTTATGTAACTGTTAATATGGCGCTAACATACTAACAGTACAGTAGTAAAATTAGCTTAGGAATATACTCGTACATGCAGAATACACTTAAGGGTTAAATGCCTTTCCGCAATTACGTCGTGAAATGTATGCCGGAAAATATAATAAATAAAAGTTTGAAAATGTTAATGGCCCGTATATGCTTGGATTAAATAACTTAAATATGACGATGTTCTTTGTCCAAGAAAACCAGAGTCCTTCAGTGAATTTAAAGTATCCTCGACTTCGTTCAATGCCTCGTAATATTTCTCACGGAGCGCACAAAGGTTGACCGTCGAAAACCATAAATTTTATAGTCGTCCCGATATTGCATTTTGCAATTTATGCGCCTCCGTAATAATAAAAAATGTGTGTTATTTATTTCGGTCACATGACCTTGGCTTGACAAGACTATGATTCTGTGAATCTATCCAATGTAACGTTTTAACACACCTATAATCCATTTGCCATACACGAGGTAATAATTGATTTAGAATTTAATGAGCTGACAGAACACAGAGTCACATCTTGAGTGGACTAAGATATTCAGAATTTTAATAAGGTTCTCAGTAATAACTTGACTATGGAAAAGAAGCTAGAAGTGTGTCCACATCGTGGGTTATAAAATATTAGTGTTAGTTAGTGTGTTAGGTAGTAACGGAAGCTAGTGACGTACCTGTACACAAGGTTTGTTGAGTGAGACGCAGAGTCCATCGGCATCCTTGCTATAATGTTCAACGAGCTCTTGTAGCGTGCGGAAGGTTGTGCGTCGGGCTATGAAGAAACCGCCCTCATCCAGCTGTCTGATGCGGTAATGCTTCACCGTATCTCCGTCTCGCACTGTGAACAACAATTATTCACACATTTGCATTTTGTTGCAGTATAAATTGCGTAAAACTGGAGTACGAATGCTGCTAGTAAATTAAAAGTGTTGCAAGATTGATGTAATGTAGTAATGTAAAGAATTAATTAAATAGAAGAAGATCAATGTTTTGATAAACGGTGTAATGTTTTAGGTACTCTCAATGAGATCTTAAATATAGGTATTGAAGCTCATTTATAAATTTTGTTGCAAAGGTCAAATTCAAGTCAAATTAAAACACATCCCTACTGCAACAAAATAATGCCACTACAAACCAAAATAGTAACAAATACAACGTAAAAAGTATTGACAAGTAATCTTTAAACGAACGTAATTCAAAGGTAGGTGTTGCAATGTACACTACTTAACAATATTTTTATGAATTCGTTCAGCCTAGACATTGATTTAACAAATCCGTCAAATCATTCAATGAAATGTGAATATATGTATGTATTCCATTTGATTCATTCATGCCTCTGTCACAGCCTCGCCCGTTCAAGTCACATATAAAAATTAGATATTTATTTACTTTGATTAGAAATATTTATATGTGATAAAGTGATAAGCTAGACAGTTTTTGATGTGAAAAGAAAACACATGGTTTTTGGAGACTGGTGTGTGTACTAAAACTATATGGGCCAATGTCAGCGGTTATTACAATTCAGTCTAAATTAATTATCTAATTCGGTTAAGCCTTGCCCAAGAATTTGATGAACGTAAGCAAAAAAAAAACACTCGGTACAGCGGTGGGTTGGTTTCGGTAGAAATGTTTGCCGCCACCACACATATAAGTAGGCAGTCTTCTCATCTTTAGTAGCGAAACTCGTAACGCGTCACTAATCCCAGCCACAATGTAATTAATGGCTGATGGATATTCGGAGAAGCGTCGCGTCAGCTTTTGACATTTCGATTCAGTTGATGAAGGTAACGCATATCTGACGGTTAAACACGTATTCATTAAATCCTGTTAAAATAATAAGCCTGTGCGATGTTACTTCTATCGATTTTAAATTGAATAACGAAGTTATGTTTCATGGCGATAGATGGATATTATTTTAAATGTACCTAATCATTTTCCGCAAACATATTCTTTATTACAAAACTGTTCTCTCTATCTCTATAAGTGACTAAATCTACGATAAGTACGTGATTAATTAAAGAAATATTAATAGAAAATGACAACAACGAATGCATCTTAACGTGATACGATAAAACTAAAATAGCTTACATATCATCTACTGGGATAGTCTACGGTTAACTGATTTATTCAGGAATAAAGGAAAGGAATTAATTTGTCGATGACTATGATTAATTAAATTGAAAACGCTGATATAAAATTCAGTACAGACAGACATAATTATGTCGGTCGATATGACTTAATAAAGAACTTGTTTTTTTTGTGTATGCGAATGTTTGTAGAGGAAAGATTAGCCTGTAGGTAAAAAAACATTTTATGGTTTGTGAATTACTAAAAATTAATAAGGTTTTCTCCAATGATTTTGCCATTGATTTTCTGAAGAGTCACTTAGCTTAATTAATTATTTCTTTTCATAAATTTTTTCGAAACTGAACTGACTTAAAATCTACTAATAGACCAGTGCAAATAATTTTTGGTAAAAAAAAGAATATAAGAAAATTTGCAGTTCAAATGCTTAAAAAATGTAAGACATACTACTAATTAATTTATCTAATGAGAAATCCTTGAATTATGGGGTTTACAAAAAAAACATGCGAAAACACTTAATTTTCCAAGTTTTGAAATTTGTTTCAGCCAGAAAAAAAGTGATTATTACCATATTCTTTAATATGAAAAAGGTTCCTACCCGGACACCCCCGATGTTGCTACATTTAACTTTTTTCGATTAGAGGTCTAGTTTAGTTGGAAATCGTGAAAAACCATGTTCCACCCCTAAAAGTGCACCCCATTTCATCCTCGTATTTCGGATCGACTTTAATTTATTTTTTCTGTTGGTTTCGCTATATTTTCTTCCCTTTATAGCAGTTTCCATGTTGGTGTTGGTTTTGTCTATATAAAAGCTTTGTGCAGCCGCCAATACATGTACATTATTATAAAAATTTATGGGAAAAAGAAACGGTCTGTAAAGTTTATACCTACTAATTGTTATACTGGTTTCTTACTTGGAAGTTGTAAGTAATCTCTCCGACTATGTATTTGTAGTCACGTGTACTACATTACTAAGTAGTTACTACGTAGCAGATATATCACTCCCTACAAAAACGTCCACACCTACCGTTTTAATTACCAACTCTTTCCGAGCGCCGACCCCTGCATGCGTAAATGATCTTTAATTTTCTTAAAACACGATTATTATTGCCTCGCAATAACGCATGGTTGCGTTGCCGTAAGTGAGTTTAGGGTTACCTATTTTTATGTAATATTAAATATCTATACTTTTTTTAAAAAGGCTATGTTAATTAAGTAAAGTTTTATTACACAAAAAATCGGGTGTGTTACCTGACTTAGAAAAGTGTAACACTTAATACCACGTCCCCGTAAGTTTACTAATACGAAACACTTAACAACAAATCGCTTCTCCGAAAAACTTATTGCCGAAGCCACGCGACCTTGCTTAACCAAACCTCTAACGAGAAACATCAATAAACTATTCGAGAAAAGAAACTTAAAGAATTTGTCGTAGTGTGATGTTATATAGCCTGTAGCCTTCCTCTATAAATTGATAGTCAATCCAAAACACAATTTTAAGAATTTTTCAATTCGAACCAGCAGTTCCTGAGATTAGCGCTTCAACCAAACAAACGAACTCTTCAGCTTTATAATATTAGTATAGATGTGATGTAGTGATAAATTTAAAGAACAATGTTGCATATGTATATTGTTGATGCTCCTTAATTAAAGTTGAGTACCTACATCCAAATCTTTTCCCAATCAAACGCGTGGAATTCACTATGTGAACTTACGTTTTCACTACTCACTATGTGACAGTGAAAACCGTATTAACTCTTATTTATTTGTAACAGAAACCAAAACATCAAAATAGAACAAAATATTTTTGAAAACAAAAACAATTACAAATTTTGTTATTTTTTTCTCTTACTGGATCTACGTCCATGTACAGCACATAAACTACCAGAAACCATGTCAATTTGTCTGTATTTAAAGTATATAGAGGTATAAAAATACGACTTCGAATTACGTAATAAATCAAAAATAAAAGCGTGAGAGCGCGATACAGCTGTCGGCAACCCACTGCGCGAGGCTGCGTATAAGGGCCGCCAGCGGCCATGCGGCCGGTAGTTGTTTAGCGCACGTAAGTACATCGAGTGGCAAAGGCCTGCTATAGGACAAACATAACTATAGTCAATCGGTAACTTTTATAGTAACTAGAGATCGCCTGGTAGTCGAATTTCGACCATAATTAATTTATAATTTATTTCATTGGCCAGTATAATTTGAACTGTCATTGTATAGACAAGTTACCATGACAGGTAAACATATGTTTACCTGTCATGGTAACTTAGTAGTTACATCAAGCTACACGCATCCAGTATATATATACTGGATGCGTGTAGCTTGATGTAGCCATTTTCGGTTATTTTTAAATTTGTAACATATAGGTGCCGATTCTATTGTACACTCGACTAAACTAAAACCTGACTTAATTTCTTCATATGAAATCAACCTAGTGTTCTTCGTAATAAGGTCTATTTGTTACTAGCATCTATTTCTCAGCGCCGCTAAATTTCAATAAAACCTGTCAACGTATACTCAACTTTATTTCCACGCAGCGAGAGTCTTCATTGATTCAAACGCTGTATAATTGCCGTATAAAAACTTGTTCAAAACGAACAAGGATGACGTGTTTTAATCTACACCTACGAAGACGCTTACTAAAAACACAGAGCACATGAGATGGCATTCAACGGATAGCGGCTCTCGCTACGTGGTATTAAAGTTTATTTAAGCGTATCAGACTTTAGTCGACAAATAAATAGCTTATTTCGATAGCGACATATGTTACCTACTTGTCTCAATTTGAAATAAGACCTTGTTTCTAAGTGTACAAGGTTTACTTCTTATATGAAGAAAATTTAGTGAATTTTAATTTAGCGAGTGAAGTAACAGAATTGGGGCCATTGTTTAAACATTTTAGTTCAAACTTCACGTGTGTGCGTTGGCGAAATTTTATAAAAATGTGTACAAAGAATTCTCTTAGCGTTTAAAAATATACATTAAGGCGAAGTGGCTGATTAGTGTAAGGTACGTAACAGAGTATGAATTATTCTTGAATTTAATAAAAGAGGCCACGGGAAATGTTGAATGGTTAGAAATTATAGTTGTATATTACCATAACTTGATCTATTAGTACATTCTTTAGCGAATACTTGACATTTAAGTATCAGTTAATTTAAATAAAGTTCTAATTTAATGTTAGTAAAGTAAAGTTTTGGAGACTTTGGAAAGCCAATGTTCGGATCCGAATGGTTAGATACATAATACATAGGAGGATATTCTCACTATACTCTTTTAATAAGAACTACTTGCGTTAGGAGTCGGGTGATATCAGTAGTATGAAAAGGTACGAAAATGGAGGTGTCGAATACGAAAGCTTAGATTAATGCTACAGCAGCTTTTTTTATCTGTAACAACGTGTAAAAAAACAACACTGTTTCGTAACATTATTTTAGGAAATAATACATAATTAAATGTATTATTTCCTCAAATAATGTAATTATTTAAGCTTCCAAGGTTTTTCACAATCATTTTAATTTAAATGAATCAAGGTAGATTATGTAGTACTTTTTTGTTAAGTTTTTTCCAAATTATTACTTTGCGATTAATATAGGGTTTTCTACAAACATCTGCCCATGCATGCCCTAACTCTGACGGCAAATTAACACTTACGGTGGGGGCGCCTACCCGATCGAGACTTAGGCAGGTTTTGTTCCACTTTAGGTAGACAGGGTGGCGAGAAATGATTTACCAACACATTAGAGTTACCAGATATTTAAAAGAAATAACTCTTTTTTCATTTGCAAAAGGTTATCAATCCAAGTTTAGTTAGTTTTAGTCCAGTTTAATTAAAAGTTGTGTCTTTGGGGCAAATATGTTGTGGCCTTGTACATTTGTTAACTCTGTTTCTATTAACAATTTCAAATCCAAAAGTGCCCATTATTTTTTTAACGAGTTCCGTTGTGGTAACAAACACAGCACAGACGGCATGAACTATCAATGTGTATGGCTCAGATAAAGCTGGCAATACAACACTGCGACCAAGTAGTGCTCATGAACAGCGGTTTAAGGTTGATGTAGTAATCGTTTTCAATACACAACAATAGTTATTCATACATTACCACTATCTATGATAAAACTTCACTTAAAATTTAAATTAATTGAAGTGAAAGAATACGAAACTTCACTTTCAATGATTGAGAAAGCAGTCAGAAAATTTATGCGACGCACATCGTAACTTACAAATATAATTTTATAGGTTAGTATTGATGTGATCGAGGAGTTATTTATGGTTAGACAATTAAAAGCCATATGTATTAATTGAATAAGCAGAGAGTAGAATGAACTTTCGATTGCTTGTAGTCGTTTATAACTGACCTCAAGAAAACGAAGAGGGTGTTACATCTGATTTTTGTTTGTTTTGAACTGTGTTTTTAAGCTAGATCGTTTAGTCGGATAACGCCCAACACGCAAAGAGTCCAAATAGAATTTTATGATCGCCATCCGCAGTCAGTCCAAAACGCAATCCGTCCAAGACGCAAATGGTCCAATGGGTACGGTAAGGTTGGTCGTTAATTTATAAATATTTTTGCATTTTTCTTTTAGTCTCACAAAAAGACAAGACACTAACATTAAAAGTTAGTGTTTATTAAAAAAAATAATAATAATACATTTTCGACCTGGGCGCAGACTAATCGAGCTAGATTAAGAAATTGCCAACATTTTCGAGGTCAATGAAATCTAAAACAAAATTATTTTCCTTTCGACGGAAGTGACGACGTGAGAGGTGCTATTAGTAAAGTCAAATGGATGGATGGATTCTAGTCATTTTATGGTAGGAACTCCGTAAAAATTGAACTTTAATTTCTTAACATTGAGCCAAGGGCTGTTATCAGAAATCTTATTATTTTTATTGGGTACCAGTTTTGAACAGTACTTTTTTTTTGGGTGAGAGATACTTTCTTTTTCCGTACACGTGTATGTGATTTTTTTTATTTGTTAAAGCTTGAAATCGTAACAAACAACCGCACATTCATATTTATAATAATTACTCAGAATTCTCACAAAATAATCAAATGTTTCATTCTATTATATGCCGTACTTTTAGGTGAACGTATCCACGCCCAGGAAAGTTATTGATTGAAGTTAAATATAGAACGGGAGACAACAGCCTATTAATAGCGGATTTGGGGCACTTGGACACACTTATGCACGATAATACGAATCTTACACTACTTCACTTTTTATTTTATCTGAGGTCCGCGCTACGTGATTATTGTTTCTTGCCATTGATGTAATAAAACTACGAAAATATTTTTTTACACCTCTGTTCCCAGATAAAAGCTATATATTAATTCACAATTTTCAAGTACTAACTTTGACTTTTATTGATGTTTTTATTGAATAGGCTGATTTTCCTCTTGTGCTGGGATTCAGGGGTACCTCTCAACAGGCTCTAATAGAAATCTATGAGCGTAGCAGGCTTCCACCTTGGTAAAGCTTTCAAATGCAGCGATATCTTGGTGAAAGCGTTCTCCACATTCGCCACAAACTGAAGTCGTATTTTGAGGGAAAAAAAGCGCAAATACGAGAAGGATATGCAAATGGTTTAATGACATGTTGCATCCCATTTTATACTAACACTCTGTCTCACTCACTTTATTTTTTTCAGGAGACTCAGCGAGTTTCTTGGTGTACAAGTCTCGGTTTTTGGACTTAGTAAGTAAGATGTGAAATCGGTTTTGATTGGGTTCTATCGACTATATGACCTAGTCAGACATGCTAGCTACACAGAAACACTTACTCAGCTACTTTTTTACAATAATTATCTTTGGTCTGAATGTTAGCTTTCAATATTATTATGGTCACGTAACTACTTCGTGACTCATCAAAACTAATGATTTTTATTAAACAATTATTCTTAGTATACAAATAATTCTAATTATTTTTGATGTCTAACGTATAAATATACAAAGAACGGACTTCGGGAAGATTTACTCGTAGCTCATTACGCTGTTGTTCTGTATTAAGCTATGAATATTACAAAATCGGTCTTAAAGAATTCGCGATATTGTAGTTAATGGCTTTGATACCTATATATAATTACACTCGACATAATAATATATTATGTCACATAAATTATTGAACAGTGGCCACAAGTCAACGTTTTTGTATTTTTTAAAGTTAGTAACGTTCGTTCTAAAGGACTTACGTTATTACACGATTGCCCAAAAAAGGAGTGTAATGTTTTCGGAGTTCGGAGATGTATATGTAGTGGCCAGACATTAAAATGTGTCCGACCATTTTATAAAATATTCGTATTTCATGAAATGGTCGATCACATCATGATATGGTCTGACCAGATCAATGAATAAATCAGCGTTTGACGATATGAACAGCTAAACGCACGACTACTTCATGATAAGGAGTTAACATTAGTAATCATATCGTATCGTAAAATAGTTTAATTATCTAAAGTTAGAGGCGCTGATTTCGTTTTGCCTTTGTGATGCATCATGGTGGCGGACAATTATTTTGTTTTCGCGATGCGAGTAATAATGTGGAAATAGAAAAAAAGTGCAGTGAAATGTCGTTACGACAACTTAAAATAAAGATTTAAGTTCTTTCTTTATTTAGATTTTTTAACACGCTTTTTAGCTTCACTTGCTTACTAAGTGTGTAATCAAATCTTGGAAGTCAATTTTAACCTTCTTCTAATTGCCGTATCGAAATGAAACTATTGATATATGAGAATACTATAATTTGGCATCTTGGAGCTGATCCGATGATGGTGCCAGGAGGTGGACAGTTGAACTCTTTAATGGCTACTAACAAACCCCTTGACTCTGGGCTCATTTGTATAGTTTTGACGAGTCTAACAGATTGCGCTTAGTAACAATGGTCGGATGATGGAGCCAACGGAAATAGGAGAAATATTTTTACTTTTTAATTTGGTTCGCTATTAAAGAGTCTTATTTTTAGTTTTTCTAAAGTATAATTTATATATCATGGAGACCCTATATTAATAATATAGCCAAGTGTGGATTCCTGGATCAAACTTCAACGTTTACACGAAACGGTCAGTTTTAGCTGGCTATATCACAAAATACGAACATTTCATGAAATGGTCGGACATATCGTGAAGTGGTCAATTCTAAGGGATGGTCACGACATATATAATTCAAATACATGAACTCTGTAAACATTAGTCCTTTTCCCACCCGCTATGTATGTTTATAAGTTTCTTTATTCCACCATAATTTCTAAATGCCTGAACAGATTTGTATATATATGGGGTTTCGTTAGAATGCTTACATTATCCTGGTGCATTTTCAAATGCAAAAAAACTTCAATTAATTTTCTGGCAGGGAATCGTGTTTTTAATTTTAATTAGTAACTTGTTTAATTTAATTAGTTCACAAACTACCTTCTTCTTAGATAAATATCACAATGGATTAATGCATAGTGAAGTTGTTTTTTTTTAATTTTCGTTTAATAAGGTTAATGAAGGAAATTACTGCGAGTCATGCGTATTACAAAAAATTAACAATAATGAATATTTTTAAATAGCTTTAATGATTTCATTTGATTTTTTTTATATTGGTTTGTATGTAACGTTTTTGTATATTATTGTACGATTAGTTATGACAGGATTGTCACAAGTAGATATTAAGTGAAATCTAATACTGTTTATTAAGAAATTATGTAACATGCTGATTTTTAAAACTAATTCGTTCTTACGATTATGTTTGGCTAGCTCTTGCCTGCAGTTCGCCCGCGTTAGTGCAGATTTTTTCAATAAATTCAGGTAACCCTCGGGAAGTTTTTCAGGAGGAAAGCATTACTACCTAGCTTAGCCTGCCTCGTAACATTTTCTTTACACCTGGCAATCGATCTGTTGAGTAGTTACGTCGTGAAAGCGTTACAAACAAAATCACATTAGCACTTATAATATTTAAGTGTATAGGTAAAGGTAGGTATATTGGTGATGTAAGTAATTTGATACCTATACAAGCACATACAAGAAACAGCGCTAGTACATGAGTTGACAGGCATAAATTACGCACTGCAGTACACCCTTCCTGCGTTTAGTAAACGAACTTTTTTCTTGATATCACCTAATTACATATATCACCAATATACCTTCCTTTACCATACATAATAATAATAGTTAGGGTAGTTAGGACATGTATGTATTATCATCATATGATGTCAAATTATCACAATAGTTTTACTATTAGATGTGTAACTCGGGATTTAGTCGCGCTTAACGGTCATAGCTTATTAGAGCCACCCGGCACCGCCTCGCGATTGGTATTCTTTATATAGACTTAAGAGGCCGTATACGAAATGTTGCCAATTTCGTTGATTTACGTGGTTCTACAGACGTGATTTTACAGTTAAAATACTATATTTCTATAAGTTTTTATAAACAACATAAAAGATCATTTCAGTTAGATCTAATGTATGAGCCACTTTTTTACTTTTATTATTTAATTTTGATTAATCGATCTCAAACCGGTGACTGTTTTGTAAACTTTTGCTGTAAGAGGTTTAGAATATCACATATTTACGAACTGTTTTGAAGTATCAACGGTATGACAAAATTACAATGTATTGCTGTGAAAGTCGTCTATCCAATGTATGAAACACTTTTTACCACTTTAATATAAAAAATCGGTTGTCTGTAAAGTCGGTTTACTGACGATAGTTGAACGTGACAACGTCATATGGGAACGCCTCAGAGCGAGGTAACGCCGCACGAGTCATGTTTTTTCGTGCGTGCAGCCGGCTCCATCGAATTATAAGACGTTGTCACGTCAAAAATTGAGTAAAACTTAGTCAAATTTTACAGAAAATGAACAAAGTTTTGCTTTTGACTTCGGCTACGTGGAACTCTCATTCATAAAATTACAACAACAGAAATAAACTTCAGTTCAAAATCAACACATTTTCTGAAAAAAAATTGCAAAAAATATGTTAATAAAAATGTTTTAAAACAACCTAAATCTCGCATTATAATTTATAATAAAAGTAAAAAAGTGGCTCATACATTAGATCTAAACTGAAATGATCTTTTATGTTGTTCATAAAAACTTACAGAAATACAGTATTTTAACTGTAAAATCACGTCTGTAAAACCACGTAAATCAGTGAAATTGGCAAAATTTCGTATACGGCCTCTTAAGTTAGAAATCTAATGTGTATCAAGTCGCGAAAGTTTAAAAACAATAGCTTTACTACTACACATTTAGAAGTCGTTGATGTATTTACATTATATAACAATTCAAAGCAAATACGTATTTTGAAATCGAAAATGTTGCCATTGAATCCTAATATACTTTTAATCTGAAGGTTTTAACGTGAACAAAATGCAGTTATAAAAAGTCCCTTAACGTAAAATTTATATTATTGTGGTAACATACTATTGCGCGGTTAAGATGCTCTAGATTATATAATGTACACAGTTGCTACAAACGCAATTAAAAGTATAAGAAAATTCAATCAGTAAATTATAAAATTCCTATATCACCAGTTGCTGGAAAACTATTGATTAATTCTTGGTTATTAATTGCTCTATTTTTTCCCTCGTCGATACATTTTAATGGAATTGTAGCTATATGGTGTTAGTTTCCGTCCGTATAAAACCCTAAAACAAATTTTAGTACAAAATTGATTGGGTAAATTTTGAGAGCATTATATTGCGTTATATTCACACCTCGTCACCTTGGAGCTACTGCAATTTATTTTGTAACTAAACCTTCCTCAAGAAATATTTTTTTGAGTGATGAAAATGCTAATAAATGCTAGTGTTCAAGGTTAGGAGTATCACCATTCCGACAAAATAAGGATAAAATCGGCTGCACAAAAGTAAGTAGTAAGTAAACCATTGCAAAAACAGGAAAAGTACGGCGCACAAGCTGTGATCGATATCGCAATATTTCGCCGTGTTTAATTAAGTTTGTTCAATATCGTTGTATAAAACTTGACGTATGTTTATAGTGTCATAAAAGTAAGAAACGTAGAACATATGCAATACTGTTTAATTCAAGATGAAATTACAAGTCAAACAAAGAGAAATGTATTTTTTTGAACCTATACTAAATATTATAAAATTGAACGTCACTTAATTTTTGTTTCGAACTGATTGTTCACGTTTCTGTTTTAAACATTTTCGATTATAAATCGTTCTAAACTTTAAAAATACACTAAATTGGCTAAGATTGTGAAGGATTCATGTAATTAGTAGTGAAATTCAAATAAATTTATATTTTAGACATCACTAATACAAATAAACACAGGCACCGAGGTAGTCATTCAGATCTTCGGTCTTTGTTCCCACGAGGCGCCAGTGCTAGGAGCCTTAGAAAAACTGTAACCGGTTTAGCATCGTGGTCGAAGCGTCCAGAACGAGTGTGGATACACTTGTAATAGGATAGCAGTTAGCACTATTCTGCGTGCCACTGGACAAACTGTGATGAATCATACCTGACCACATTATATAAATACAACCTAACAGGATGATTATAAGTGCTGTGTACTTTAGACGATTTCCAGTTGAAAAATTGTCGATAAGATTATAATGTGATCGTATTACCTGATAGGGAGAAATCATTATGGCGGCTCTCGGAGTCACGAATGAGGAAAGCGCCATGTTCGTTTTCAGGAAGGAGCAATTTCTTTTCTGCTTCGATTCGTTTTATTTTGCGGAAGTACCATCTGCAACAATAAAGCAAACATCATTAAGTTAAAAGTAACATAATTCTAATTTTTAAAAGAAAAAATGCAAACGACAACGCCATCAAATGTCAACAGTTAATAGAACTTTCAATTTAATAAAATTAGTTAACAATTACCACTAAAGCTTGAAGCTCTGAATCAGGGATGTGATAATTAATTAAACCAAACATGTAGATATACAGACACTTTACACATTTTATTCATCACTTATTTTTTTTTTTTAAATGCTACGGGTGACAATGTATATAATTGTATTCAGTAAATATAAACTGCTCCAATGTATTCCTATAGTTGATGGGAATTTCAGTATGTCTTATAACGTCATTATCATTGTAATTATACTATGACACGAGTATATTTAAATGAGCGGTATCTCTCTCCTACAGAAAGCGCCTTGTTGATGACTCAACAAGCACGAATGAATGCTATTCTGCATTCAATTGATGTATGTTTGAGACTGCGTCCGACGGGGGAGACAAACTTAGTATAGCTAACGCTTTTAACATAAGAACCAATGTTAACAATGGATCACAATATTTGTCGGTCTACTACAAATTTTAAACAAGTGGTATATATATAAACAATATGAATATAATAAGAATATAATTCAGGTTCATTTCTCAGTCAGTGCGGTTGCAAAACAAAGCAGTAGGGGTCTGACAATAGTTGGTATTGCATCAAATCCCGCGCGACAGACGGGCGAGGTCGACGGGCTCTTGATGTAAAAATAGTATCTAAGTAGTATAGCTCTAAAACGATAAAATAACTGCGTGCTGTAAAAAGAGGCACGATCACTTGCAACGATCATATTTTTAGAACTGCTGCAACTTACTATAGCAACCTTGTAAGCGAAAAGTTTAGTAACAATTACTTGCCTGTGTCATTTGTGAATTAGTGTGAAATCGACATATTTGAAATTGGACCTAGTTAAATAGGTTATTTTTGTTACAATAAATATGTTTCTTTGTTTTATTCGAAAACTAAATCATTTTACATTGTTTGTATAATATACATATAGTATCCTTAGATAAGGGTATATTTATCTATTAAAATAGAACAAAGATAACAAATTTTCATATTTTTTTATGTCAGAAGCTTCAACATGGATGGCATCATCAACATCAGAACAACAATTTCATCTCGTTCGTGACTGCAAAACTGATTGTTCATTGATTACTGTTCTTCATTGGATTGTTCCGCCTGCGAATCACGATGGATTCTTGCACTGTAATTAAATGGACGACTCAGCGCACGATAATTATCTGTACCCAGATATCCATCTAATAAACAGCCTATATTATAGCTTGTTGAAGACAAACTGCATAGCGGGTTAACCAATATCTTTTGTAACTGTTATTCACAAAGAAACACGAAAGAAAGACGACAAGATTTAGATTTCTTTTTTATTATCTTTTAAGCCATTATATCACACCTTTTGAAACCTCTGTCATGTTTATTTTGCAAGTGTCAAAAAAAATTAAAGTAAATAAATACTAGGTACTTTCAAAATTACTTGATAATTGCTCGATTTGAGAGATCAAAATTAAGTTGCCTGTGGACTTTAACTAGTCTTTTACTATAACGAGTATTTTTAGTGTAGTAAGTGACCATATAGTTTTACGAAAGCAGTGACGCATGGGTTATCTTTGGTTCTCCCTTTTCTTAACTATTAAATTACTTCCTAATATAAACGTCGCGTCGTTGCAAATCGAATGCATGTTCGAACTGGGACATAAGAACACAATAAGCCTAACACTTTGCTGAGAATACTGCTTTGCTGTTCTACGAGGGAGACTCATACGTGGCAGAGTTAATTTTATGATGCCTTATACATAGCATGTTTTCTGAACTATTTGCTATCCATTTCACTTTATGTGGACAAGACTGAGATAGATGCACGCAGACTTAGATCCAAAAACTTTACACTTCACAACTATTTAAATCCTAATAATCTTATAAAAACAATATATATTGTAGCATTTAAGAGGACAAATATACTAAGTGTATAACAAAACATTTTGCGAAGCCAAGTCATAAAAAAAAGAAACATTTATTTATCCCATCATCTTAGCTAAAACGCTGGTATCGTGAGTTTTTATATTTAACTTGCTAATTGATATTGCAAACCGTTTACCATGAGGACGGCGGTATACTAGTTTTATTAGTCGCATAAATCGTTCGCATACACAGTGTAATTCGCCATAGTAGACTTAATATTCTTATTAAGTCTACTATGGTAGGTATGATAGGTTTGTTTAACACTGCGTATAAACTAGAGATGAAACGGATATCCGACAACTACCCGGTATCCAGCCTATCCGGCTTAAATTTACTATTAAATTGAGGTACTTTATTTAAGCCGTATAACAAATATGATCACCATATTTTCATTTACAATAATATTTGTTATAGCAATATGGCAAATTATGGTGAATAAATAGAAATTTCACTGCATTCAACATAAGAGGAAACACATTTTTGGTTAGTTTCGATTCTCTTCCTAGACGAAGGTCAGCTTTAGAAAAAAGTCTTGCACTGTATAAACTACTGATGCGTCCACCTTTCAGATAAATCCAGACAGATTTGGGAAAAAGTCTTCCACTGTATAAACTACTGATGCGTGCACCTTTCAGATAAATCCAGACAGATTTGGGAAAAGTCTTCCACTGTATAAACTACTGATGCGTGTACCTTTTAGATAAAACCAAACAGATTTGGTTAAGTACGGGTATTTTGTAGCATTAGCTTATTAGATTGGTGGAAACAAAGAGGAATGTAAGTATTCGAGTGGCTTGAAAGGACACGTAGTGAAGAGAATTGGTATGCTTAGGTGGTTTGGGCACGTAGAAAGAATAAAAACTTTAGTGGGAAGGTAGGGGTCGACAACGCATAACATACCTACTATAATAAAATTGGTGATGTTCTGACTAAGACACAATTTCATATGAAATTGCCTTTTTATCTTGATCGTGAGACTGATTACTGTTGCTTTCATTTGCTACCTCTATTACATGCATGCAAGATACATTTGATTCTGACTTATCTCAATTTCTTTTAGCCGTTGAATTCTAGTTATCTGCTACTGAAGTACTCGTCGCAAGACAATTTTATAAATTCCAATAGAATCGTTTATTGAGCTTCAAGAACCCCCGTAGTTTGTCTTAAACCTTGCAATGAAAAGTTAGACTGACTCTGGGGTTAAACTGACTTTCTAATTCACCTTTCATCTAGGCCTTCATACGAGGCAAATCAGGAGTCCTTAGTTTAGTGTTATCTTTTTTTTTTTGGCAGCAACATGTGATAATCGACACTGTTCAGCCGGATCACCGGATATACAGACCCGGCCGGAAAACCCGTCAAACAGCTATCTGTTTCAACTCTAGTATGAATGTCTCATTCATACCCAGTGTCAAATACAAAAATTACTTAGAGATTCTTCAATTGTGTAGGAAGACACCTACCATCGTAGGAAATTTAATTATTAGAAGGCCAAAAAAATGTCTACTACTAATACTGATCTTAAAAATTTATTTTGTGACAAAAATTTCAATACTAACAGAAGAACAAATGTTGGTTTGAAGCTTACGTTTAAAACATTGTCATTACTTTAAAAACATTTTTAAATTTAATTGATCTATCTAATGCCTTTAAACGAGCAATTTTTGTATATATGTATATATATAATCTGAACCGCGGAAATGGCGCCAACGATTTTTATGAAATTTAGTATGCAGGGGGTTTCGGGGGCGATAAATCGATCTAGCTAAGTTTCATTTTGGACGATAGTTTTTAGAGACGTAAAAAGAACCGAGCGAAGCTCGGTCATCCAGGTACTAATAACATAACATGCATAGACGTACAAACATAAAACCAGAATTTATTTGGCAGATTTAACATAGTTTTTGTGACATTACGCTCTTATGTATTATTCTATCTATCTATCGACCAAGCTAACTACTACTAGTTACTCATAATAGCTTAAAGTGCTTTAAAGCTTTCCGACTAGTTTGGAGACCTGGAGATTTGCAACACATGATAAACCTAGTACCGGCTCCAATCTCCACAACTTTATTATGGCGAACAATTAACAACTTTACAACTATAATAAATTTAAAATTAGTTAAATTTGAACAGAATTATACAAAGATTTACGATACGCATTTATATAATGAATGCGTAAGTAGAAATATTCCTGAATAATAGCAGACTAACGTGATTGTATTCAAGTTAAAAATGCGTATCATGAAGGTCAATCTGTGACCTACTTTTGTAAAAAGAATAACTCCAAAATGTACAATTACAAATATTTACATGTTATTTATATATATTAACTAACATCATATTTGGCTTTAGGTATACTATAGACAGGCCAGCTGAAGTAAGTCTGTTGCCTGGCTATCTAGTCAATAACAATTTCAGATAATATTATGGAGGAAAATGATTATAAACAATGTCGTATCATCTATAAAAATAAGACATGAAAAGGGCGACACGGACTGTAACTACGAATGCCTTCATTGAGACCTCGTCACGCACTAAGGGCATACTTAGGGCCATAGATCGGTAACTAGCAGATAGCGTCGAAGGTCTTAACGTGGAAACGTATTCTGAATAGATAAATAATGTAGTACATATATTTATAAAGTTAATTAATTTCCTCAATAATATCAAATAGAAAGTGCACAAAACTTCGATCTAATCGTGAGTCGACGGAAAGTTATTTTTATTGAAAGGTGTAACGTTTTAATATGAATCTAACAGATACAAGCAGAAATTATCTAAGCGAAAAAGATCTAGAAAGTCTTATCTTGGGCTTGTCTGAACTATAAGGTGTAATCGAATGACAGCTTATAGCAAATCATAATTATTCTTGGGACAAAAATGCTTTATAAAGCAATGTAAGTGCTTTGGCAAATCCTTACTAATATTATGAATGTGAAAGTAACTCTGTCAGTCTGTCTGTCCGTCTGTCTGTCTGTCGCCTTTTCACGCCGAAACTACTGAACCGATTTAAATAAAATTTGGTACACAGATAGTCTAGGGCCTGAGAAAGGACATAGAGGCTACCTTTTAATGCGAAAAAATGGGTGTACGGGGTTGAAAGGTGGGGATGAAAAGCTGTATGGAAGTATTGTCAATTAGCCTAAATAATTAAAAATTCTACCCAAAGACACTATTCCACGCGGACGAAGTCGCGGGCACAGCTAGTATTTTCATATATTTGAATCGCGGATTGAGTGCATACGGACAAGTTCAGGACAATATTCTAGTCCAAGAGCCATATGAGAAAGACTCAATAGTGATAACAAACTAAACGGAAAAGTATGTAGAAGGCCAGAACGAAAATTCCACATATATGTAAAAAAAATGTCAAATGTTTAAATCAGACATAACTGGTAACCTCTCTAGTATTCTATCGGTCATTATATTAGCTACTTAGAACGACCTTGACCCCCTAAAGCCGAGGAGAAATCGTCATCTCTAGATATAATGAATCATTATTTTTATGTTTTTTTTGTTAGGCCTTCATTTCAAAAGAAATCAGCATGATATCATTTTATCGATACCTACAAGAAAGTTGAGGTAACTTGCGTAATTGATACTAAGAAGACATTGAACAAAAGCGTTCAAGTATAAATAGATATTGGATTAGTAGATTAGCAGTGTATGCGCTCGTTGGTGGTTTTAAAAGTAATATCTATATGTGATATTTGAACAAAATATCGGATGAAGAGACAAGCAAGTTCCCGATTTGAATATAGCTTATTTAAACGATAGTTTGCCGCTATATTTATTCTAGTATGTTTCAATTGCAGATTTTCGAAAGTGCAAATAGCATTGTGCAAATATGACCAGTTCATCGCCTCCAGTTCGGAAAAAGTTGAGTAAAAGTGTCGCTTTGTAATAAAATAGGTGTAATATTACAAAAAGCCTAATTTGTGTAAAATAACATGAGTTTTTTTTTAAATTGATGCCACGGAGAAAATAAGACGACAAGCATCACTTACGTAATTTCAGCTGTCAAAGAATTAATACTTTGAATAGAATGTCATAGGCAGGTTGCTCACAGATATGGTGGGGAGACGGAAATTCCTAATAAACATCATTCTTAAGTTTCTTATATAATCGAGTTTCCGGTTTCCAAGTTCTCAATTAAAATAATCCTATAGTATGGCATGATAACTCCCCGACCAATTATTATAACTTAAAATGTATTTTTTGTATGTTTATGTAAAGACGATAATAGAAAGATTATCGTGAATAGTTTGTCTTTAAACAGTCAAGTCAAAAACCTTCCTAAACATATATGTAAAATAGCACTTGAACACGTATATATTGCAGTAGCAGCATATTAGATACTCTCCATTCTTTATTAAATAATATGCCCTGATGGTGATAGTTACGTCAGGAGATTCATTCCCAACTGTGAACAAGTTTTTTGAGGCAAATCCTTTTGTACACAAAAACGTTAAATAGCGCTATCATGGCAAATTAATTACGCGACTTTCATTCTGAGTTTTATTATATAGTGCGAGTTAAGCAGAAGCGCCGGTCATCGACCTTCGCGTGCCGATGTAGCCACAACTTTTTGCTAAGCCAGTCTCGCCTGGCTCCGGGTTGCTCGCTAGATGGGTAATCTAATTATAGGGTCTCCCTCTCGGGATGAACGTGTACTTGCCTTAAACTTCCATACTAGTCTTTTTTTAGACGATAGATCGATACCGTTTGGTCAACATCTTTTTAGAACAGATAGCAGTGACTCGATAACGTTGGTATGCAGTCTAATCAAACGAGTATATTGAGTACAGTACCTTGTTAGTCAATCATTATAAGCAGACGCGTAATGGCAATTTTGACTGGATGTCCAGATAATGGTGGATGTTGGTTTTATGAACTAAGTATAAACAATAATAAATGAATGACAAAACTATTAGTTGGTGTAGGATAATACGTACATGATATTTTTCAAGTCCTAGTAAATTGGATTTAGTTCCGCAAGGGCATGACAGCTTGCATTGTTGAGAACACCTACAAATAGCGTGGGAGATTCTTTGGTAAATGTAAAGGGGCTATTTAACTTTGTTCTACTAAATTAATTCCTAACAAACAATGAAGTTATTATAGTTGTAATCTCTAATTATATAATATATGATCAAAAGTTGTAATATATATTATTTTTATTGTGACACCCTTGTTATTATTGGTATATCTAAAAACAACTGTACTGTTGATCGAATTATGTCCAAAGTGAACAAACATCGGTAAAATTCAGAAGCATGAACTAAAAACCCCGTTTTGGGATAATTGTATTTTTGAACGGTATTTTTCGCGAGCAATATGGGTTTCTCCGTTACTCATACGACAAGTGACAGATAGATAGGGTCTGTCGGTCATACGAATCACGACGTCGATTGCATTTGAAATAGATAACTTGCCAGGTTTAAGGTGGGTAGGTGCTAGGAGTTGAATAGGGATGGATGGCCATAAATAATTATATGATTACTCTAATGGCTAACGTAGACTACCGAATAAAGCAGCAGTATTTTTTTTTTCTGATATAAAACATTTTGAAATCTGCCAGCGTACCACGAACTATTAGCGAAGTTTACAATGAGTCGTTAAATGTTAATACCTTCTGTTTATCATGTAAGGATATGATGCGAAACATAAAGCAAATTATTGTTGGTACCTCAAATTAGTAATGGAAGTGATTGTTCATAACATCTTTCTATGGGGTTGGCCGATGACGTCCTCATACATAAACGGTTTAGTATAGCTGGGCAAAAATGAGAAGATCTACACTGTTAGTGTTCAATTTGTATCCTTAATAGTTATAAAACAATATCTAAAATGCTACTAATATAATAAACGTGAAAGTTTGTGAGGATGTGTGGTTGTATGAATGTATGGATGTTTGTTACTCTTTCACGCAAAAACTACTAAACCGATTGCTATGAAACTTGATATGTAGAAACCTGGATTAACACATAGGCTACTTTTTATCCCGATATTCCCACGGCATCGGGACTTATGCGGGTGAAACCGCGGGGCGCAGCTAGTTTTTACATACTTATAGAACCAAAACCAAATGAAGTTGAAATAACAATTTTCTACGTTTTTTGCCAACCTGTAAACTGCATATTTTAGTATTTTTATAAAACTTTGTAATTATTTTATTATTAGTCAATAGTTAATTCAGGCATGAATGTAAGTAATAATGTCATTTATACTACATCATGAATGCATTTCATTTATTTACGTATACAACGCGGTTTAGCTGTTAGACTCATGCGAATATAGTTTGGTTAAGAACATCCGCAAAAGCAACAATTATCGTCGATGGAGGTCGCTGTTCGCAGGCAGCGGACGGAGCGCTCCGCTCGCATAAAAAGTAAAAATAAATCATAAAAACCAGTTGTATTGTTCTTTCGCAAGAGACGACCTCAAGTCTTTTGATAAGAAACGAGTCATTTTCATCGATTTTCTAACACGCGTCTAGTTTGTATAACAAAGAAGAATTAGAATTGCAAAGTTATTGTTCGATAAACAGAGCATTTGCACTGAGTACGCAGCTGGACTGAAATTGTAATGATGGGGTTACATTATTACCGTATTTTTTATGCTAGTATTGTTAAAAAAATATAAAAGAAACCGACCAAGTGCGAGTCGGACTCGCGCATGAGGGTTTCGCACCATCGTACAAGATTTAATACTATAAGCAAAAAAAAAGTTTCTAGTAGGAGAGACCCCTTTAATTATTATTTTTATTATTTGTTTTTATAGCGGCAATTAATATGCACATTCTGTGCAAATTTCAACTGTCTACCTATTACAGATCATGAGATACAGCCTTGTGACAGACAGACAGACGGACAGTGGGGTCTTAGTAATAGGGTTCCGTTTTTACCCTTTGGGTACGGAACCCTAAAAAGTATAGCATGATTGACGAATTTAATAGAAAGCGAGATGAAAGATTAAAAAAAAGGAAGTCATTTTTATGCTACAGAAACTACTGTAAGACGTCACGAAACGGAACCTAAGTGTTCGATATAGTGAAAGTGAGCAAGAAGCAATTGATGTTACAAAACAAATTGAGTTAGTTTTAATTTCTTACCATTATTAAGTTACGCATTTGGCAATATACTATTTTGTTTTGGTAACATCACTAGGCTTGTTAGTCGGAGACAGTTGGAAGCATTTTATGGCAAGCAGTACTGCTTGTCACAAAATGATTCGGGAATTTTTTTCTTGCTTTTCTTCATCGAAATGAGGTTCGGTAAATATTAAAGGTAACACATTTTACGATACACACACTGAATAAAATGTGCTATATATTTTAACTTTTAATGAATTAGGTTATCTAAAACTCGAAGGGAAATTCTAATTGAGGTATTTTTTTGGAAATACCATTTTTTAATATTTATATTATTGGATTAAAGATGGATGGATGGATAAGCTAAATCGATTATTCATATTGCTTTCGAGTTTATTCAGGGTTAGGTGATGATGCAGGCTTCGTTAGAGCTACCTCGCACTCAAGACAGAACTTATTTATTAGTTCCATTAAGAATTGGGCATATGATAATGATCGTGGAATAGCCAAGGTACGTATATAAGCGGCTTGGTGAAATTAAGTTGTCCCTCATTCGGTTGGACATTTTCCCTGGTATACTTCGGTGCGTGTTACGTACTATTTAAGCTGCCATTGATCCGCTTTACCACAACTTTTAGATTTATCTATGAATAAGTCTGATGTTTGTTGTTCAAATATCTTAGTAATGCTGAGACTTTACAGAATTGGTTATTGATAACTGCTTCGCAACAAAAGATTGAATTTAGCCGTGTCTGTTTACACTTACTGCTAAGACAATTCTATATGCTTCAGTCTACTAAAAATATTTAATTGATTGAAGATATATTATGTACTTAAATCAGTATAAAACACCAAATATATGTGTACTAAATATAAGCATATAAAAAAAATCAAGTTTTACTTAAAGGAGCAAGAAACTGTGAGAAATTACAAATCAAGCAAATATTTCGATGTGAATGCGTTTGTTTCCGTCAAAGAACGTTATGTCCATTTTGTACAATAGCCATGTTGATGCACGTCGAGAACAACACTTGTGTTTTCAGAACAGTGACCACACAAACAAAACTTAAATGATGTAGGATACTACAAAATGAGTAAGTAAATGTATTTGGGTGCTATCAGGAAGATTTTTTATTAAATACTCGTAGGCGTTTTTATGATCCTGCTTATAAATTATAATAGTGATTCAACTCATTCAATTAATTCAACTAATATTATGATAAGCAGCTTGAAATTGTGCAAGTGGAGTAATTCTCAAGGCTCAGTGAAACTGACGTCGGCGGCATCCGTTTACCTCGTTCCAGCCGTTTCCCTAATCATTGTTTTAAACTAGCAAAGATTTTTATGGATTGGCTTCGCGTTCCTTTAATATTAAAGGCCGTGTTTATCGTTCAGACAAAACATAACATGTAAGGAATACCAAAAAATTTTGATTTATTCATGTCCTAATTATTCAAGAAGAGGATTGAGGAAGTATTTAAATTTACGAACAAAAGATTTGCCGAAAATTCAAAGCACAGTCCGCTTCCGATTAACAAGCTGTTGTAAACGTCACCTTCACGGCTTACTTCCTGAGCCTACTTCCAATCGCCGAACTGTGGAGAGGAAGACCGGCCGCCGGTGCACCGACCGACCGCGCAACCGTAGCCTTGGACGCGAGCTCCCTGCATTCTAATCAAGCGGCCTTGCGGAAGCGCGTGCTTCGAACCTGCTCTCATAACACGGCCCTTATCAACAAGCTCTAAAATGCACATATCGATAGATAGGAAACTATCTCAGACAAAAAATAAACCTTAACTATATGTCTAATTCTTCTATTCGTGGAACAAGAGCAAGGTCAATTTAGTACAATTAATAAAAAATACAACGTTGTTTTAAAGGTATGCAGTTTACTAAATCGCTTTTAATTAATCAGAGTGCGCCAAATAACAGTAATTGTTAAGAGCACAAGTAGTAGTTCGTTGTGGGTCAGATCCATTTACTGAACTAAAGCTTAAATAGAGCACTCTAGTGGTAGTACGCACGACTGTATCGAAAGTTTGAGTACGAAAACATTTCTTGTCTAAATAAATGAATTCAATGAAGTTACACGACATGAGTAACAGGGATAAAGTGTTGGACTGGTCATTATTTGTGGGTTATTGTCAAAACATTTATTAAGATGGCCTTATATGGATTACATTAATGAATACGGCGATTTACAATATATAGACATTTAACTGAACAATTAAGTACTTACGGCATAGTCTGAAGTTTCATATACGTATCCAACGGCCAAGAATCTAACTCTTTGTTGTTCACATTAGTTCCAGATAAACGTCTTGCTGTTCTCATCCAACTCCCTTTTTGACGTCTAAGGCCTTTCTCACTTTTCAATAATTGAAGATGCCGTTTTACTATATCGTGCCATTTCCATTTCACTGTGGCTGGAGAATCGCTAGCTGCATCCTCCTTACACATCTGCAATCCGTCACTGAACCTTCTCATGTTTTGAAGATAAACTTCGTTTGATTTAGGGGGCAGACTTTTTCTCCTTTCATCCGCAATAATAACTGAGTCTTGTGAATTTTGTTCTGCTATCCACTTTGTTATGAAATCGTTTTTATCACAGACTTGCATAATCACTGGCTCTTCTTTGGGAGGCGGAGGTATCCAATCCAAACTTACCCATTGACTAGATTTTGGTTTGGATTTGAATATTACATCAACTTCGTCGTCGCAGTCCGAGGAGCCAATCGAACATACGGACGTCTTTTTTCTCGGAAACCGAGAATGAATGGATCTCCCAAAAGGGAAAATTTCAGGACACACTCCGTTTTCAATATTTTCTTCTTTTCTAACATCCTGCAAACTCTTGATACACTCGATATTAACATAAGAGTTTTCGGAGCATGAAGAGTCGAGACTAAACCTAGGAGTACTTCGATGCACAAGCCTGGACCTGACAGTCACTTCTTCAGTACAATTTTCGAGAATTCCGCCTCCAGTTTCACGTTCATTCGTCAAGGAAATTCTTCGTTCATTTGATATGTCGTTTTCCATTTCAATTATTTTTGCCATGCTGGGGAAGAGATTCTCTTTTTCCATTTTAATTGTCCTAGACAACCTTTGAGGGCATTCTTTTTCGGCGTCTATGCTGTTTGTTATAGTGGAAAATGAATTATCTTCGTTTAATTCTATTATTCTTGTTATTCTTTGTAAAGTTTCATTTTCTCCCTCATTGGATACTGGTGAAGGTGTTTCCTCATTTTCGAATTCAATAATTCGTGTTATCCTTTGAGGATGTTCTTTTTCAGATTCCGTACTTATTTTGTTTGGATTTAAGTCGTCTAAGTCGATAATCCTTGTTATTCTTTGAGTATGATTATCACTAACTAATACTGTCGATTCAGATGAACTACACTTTAAATTATCTCTACCTGATTCAAAATTATTGTCCTCTAGCTCTTGCATTTCTAAAATATCAGTGGAACTGAGAAAAGAAGATTGACTTTCTAACATTGCTGTAGGTATATTACATTTGTCAATTGTTACCTGTTCTTCTCTAGAATTACTACGACTCTTAGCTTTTTGTAATGCACTTTCGGTGAGAAAAACACAAGGCACCTCAACTTGCATTGACATTTTCCGCCTTCGAGGAGAGTTTTCTTTTTCTTGATTGATATCATTATCGATGTCTTCAGGCACTTCCGTATGTGGAAGAACAATAGGAGTTCCTGCTACCATACGTAAAAAGTCTGTCACAGCAGCTATATGGGCTCCCGTTACGGCACCCTGTAATTTAACACCGGATACTTGGTGAGGCACAAGTTGATTGTCGCGTATACACCAAACCACGGGCAGAGCCCCTTCAGACACCATCATCGATACGTTCCAGTGTTCGTTTTCAGTATTCTATCTAAACTAGTACAGTCCCAAAGAACGTAACAAAAATTCTATAAGCTAACACTACGTCGAAGTATCGATTCACATACGCATTTCCGGACTAAGTCCTACACTTTAAAAATAAAACGAAGTACGAGTAAGCGTGCACATAGGTTTGTTGTCGAAGAGACGGCATAGCGCGAACGCGACGCGGTTGCGGAGGTGCGGAGCGCGGCGTGCGTGCGCGTCCACCGGAGGTCGCGAGAGATAAGGCGGTGAGAGTCGCACGCGCACCACAGCCACCACCGCGCGCCCCGCCACACACCCGCACCATCACCGAACGATCATACATCAATTTTCATCCGATGCACTCCTCAGGGGAATTATGTAATGACATGGATAACCCATTTCAACCGTTAACCCACCGATTAAAATGATACAAAGGTCATACAAATTATTCGAAGATTTTAGCATTGGGTTAGATATACTAAAAGCTCCATATTATTAGACATAGATAATACTCGAGTGTGTTATATCTGTACATAATCCAAAAAGCTAGTTACTTTAATCATTTTCAATGTGACTTAGTGTTTTACAATTTCTAATAAATAATTGAACATTTACTGCGCATATTTTATGAGGACTGTATTATTATCAGTATCAAAATACTGCACCTACATTAAGAAATACCGAGTAGCCTTTTAAAGTCTAGACCGCGACTGATGACAATTGTTCTTGTCGTGCAATCTTCATTTTATTTACATAAAATATGCAAGTACTGGAATCCAAGTAGGTTTGCTACGGTGACGTAACCAATACGTACCAAATTAGTAAAACATTCGTCGACCACGGACATCGTTTACAATCATTATCAACAATTTAGATTCACGTGATTAATAACTTATACTGGTCTCAATATTGTAAATGGAATTGAATTTCATTGTTGCAAGTTAAGCAGGCGTAATTGAGAGCAGAAAGTCGTAAGTCACCCCATCTGATGTGGGGTCATCCTGTCGCATACAGTTAGGCCGCTTTGTGTTGGCCCTATTCGTGTCAGGGCGGTTCATCACTCAGCCGTCGCGTCGGCCGATGCAATACCGCAAGCTTTATGCAAGTTCAATTTCTTGTTTCAAATATTCTTAGAGTGGCACCTTCTAAGTAATTATATTCAGTATTGTTTTCCTATATTTTAGTCACGAGACATTAGATAACTACTAAAATATAAATATGCTATTAAACTTTGTAAGCAACAATGTTTTTTTTTTCCAAACAGTACATAATAATAAAATTCCAAGTCATGGTTGTTTAATAGACAAAATAAAGTAAATGTTGATAAATAGTGGTTATGCCAATGTACCCATGTAAGACCGCCATGAGCAAATGCCAACGGACAGTTAGGCCCGGCGCCAGCGTAGCTTGCGATGCGCCACTCGTATCTGGGACGGGCAAATCAAGTATTAATTACCCATACGGCACTTAATGAACTCTTTATAGTTAAATGCAGCAAATAATTAATTAAATATGCCTCAAAAATGATCATACTCATTTTAAGTAAAAAAAAACTTACACCGGTTGAGAATCAGATCTTGACAGAGGTTTGATGAATTTTAATAAAAGTATAACCGGTACGTAAACTTATAGATGTTTATTTATAGTTTACTAGCTGGCCTGACAGACATTGTTCTGATACAATTTCTTTACATTTTTATTTAATTTCATGGAAAAAAATCACTTCCAGTTTTCCCCGAATTTTCCCATTTTCTGGGCAAAATTGCAATTTCCTATGTTCTCTACATTCCACGGTTGCCTGTAAGAGATTGCCACAGTGCGTTTAGGGCGCCCGTTGTATGAGCCACCCAACATCGCTGTACTCCTGTACTCTTTGAAATGTTTTTGGTGTACAACAAATTTTTTTTATTGTATATTATTAAATTATACGTCGCCCCATTTTGCATACTTTGTACCAAGTACAGTAAACAATAAAAAATAAGACAACTAGAACAAAGTAGATACTGCATATTTTTAACTAGAGCTTCATTCTGAACCGAGTCATTTAAAAAAAATAACGAAGGTCGATTTGTGTAATACTTATTAAATAAGAAAGCCAATAAGTCCTGTATACACATAATTATTACTAGAATCGGAGAAGGCAAAATTAATCAAATTCTGTTTAAACATAACCATATAATACACTTGTACTAACTACAGATTTAGTAATTGTTCAGGTGAGCAGTTTAAAGAAATGCCTAAGTTAGAAGTCCTAATTACAAGACGTTACTCAAAACTGTGCATAGAAATTGTGTTACATTTTATAAAATTAATTAGGTTACATATCTGCATGATGACTTATTTTATAATTAATTATATATATATTTTTGGTGCACATTAGTTTTTTTCACGTAACACTAAAAAGATAAATAATATTAAATTACAAGAAACAATATAATCCGGGCGCCAGACCCAAAAATAACGCGAAAAGTGGTGGTCTTTTATAACAATATGATACTTGGCTTAAAGTTAGAAGAAAAATACGTAGAATAACATCCTAAAGTGTCTACTTCGACGGAGATACGCGTCAAAAATCGGCTTTGTTTCGGTTTTCATTAAAAATCTAGAAAAGAATTGCTTTTAGAGCCAAATGTTAAATGCAAAAGCTGTTAAGCCGACGATTTTACATAAGGATTAGGCGTTAAAAAAAATTAGAAAATTGTTTCCATTGTTTAAATAAGCGAGAAAGATGAAAAATGCAAAGAAATTAAAATGCGTAAAAATGCACGTTGTAATATTCGAAATTGAATGAAAATCGAATATGTTACAGACATTAGTATGTTTTTCATTGTACGCCAAGTCAGATCGCGAAATTTTAAAATGGCAGCCTATTGTAACATTGTTAATTTAAAATTTCGATTGTGTGTAAATTGTGTCACGGGCTTGGTATTGATATCTGAGTTTTTGGAATCGATGGGGAATAACAATATCTTTGATACCTCAAAAATTTGATTTTTTAATTGAACCGATTTTCAAGTTATTTTGCAATAATAAACAATGACGCGTATCTTCGTCGAAGTAGACACTTTAGTATGTTATTCTACGTATTTTTCTTCAAATTTTAAGCCAAGTATCGTATTGTCATAAAATACCACCACCCTCTAATGCTCTGGTGCCCGGACTAATAGCTACGTAATCATTTCAGTCAATGTCATCAGGTTCTGAGCAGTTTCTGGATCTATACACTTACAATAAAACACATAAAGAAGCCATTACATAATTCGAAAATGGAACTCTCAGGAAACATGATATTTTTAAATTTGCGAAACTGTTTGTCATTGTGGCGTTCTTCAGAAAATTGTGTATCACTATTACAATGAATGTCAATAAAATTACTTGTTAGCAAATTCGTACTGTATTAGGCATTGGAATGAGTCAAGTGCGAAACATTTTACAAGTGCATGTGAAGGTTCGAAAGCTTTGCACTCGATGTATACCGCATGATTTAACGAAAGACCAGAATTTTGCGTGACGAGTGGTGCCGTAAAATGATAAACAATTTCAGTGGCAGACAGTCATTGGTGTTTATAATATCGTGATAGGTGACGAAACCTGGGTGTACTGCTTTGAACTGAAGAGAAAAGCCAGTTGTCAGAATAGGTCTCTCCGTTTGAAGACGTGCCGATGAAAGTTAAGATATGAGTAAGTTGAAGCATTGTTAACAAAATTGTTGCTTCTTTTTTCGGAAAATCAGCACATTACACAATAGTGTCGCTTGATGACCAGAGGACAGTGACCGCAGATTGGTACGTCAACACTTGCTTGCCCAGACTCTTGGGAAAAGTTCGCAAAAAGCATCCTCGAAGCAATGTCGTCCTTCACCACGATAATGCGTCCTCACAGTCCGCTAAATTGAAGGCTTCAAATGTAGAACTGATGGCGCATCCGCCATACAATTCCTTTACACCTTGCGACTTTTTTTTGGTTTCTTAAAATTAAAGACAATTTTAGAGGCACACGTTTTACGAGTCCTGAATCGGCGGTGAATACGTTACAGGAAGCCAACTGCTTCTTACAATGGTTCCAGCAAATGCAAAAATGTATAAACTGTGAAGGTATTATTATTATTTATCATATATTTATTATGGCTCATCAAATCCTTTTTAGCTTTCGAAGTCGGTATTAGGGATTTATACGCTTTTTTCAAAGGCTTGTACAAATGTCTTGAATCCTCGACGAGCCCTGGCTGCCTGTTAAAAACAGGCAACCAATACTTAGTCCTTTTACAACCAAATCTGGGTATTGCATCATAATGACGTCGTATTGTTTCAGCTTGAAGCTTACAACCCTAACAATAATATTAATAACATTTTGCTATATTTACTACGCAATTGTATTAAAATTATCAATGTCTGACTGATGTCAAACTGAATCTGTCCGAATATGTTTGTGCAAAAAAAAATATCATCTCAGGCATCAAGCAAATCTTGTAAAATTTAAAGCAACCTTCATCATTTAACTCCTACAACTAGATTGCAAAACTGTAAAGCGTAGGCTCGTATATTTTTAAAATATGATATAAAAATGACGTCCTCACAACCGCACATAACAAACAAAATCTCGCTTCAGATTCGAAGAATCACTTTCCGTTCCGTTTGGTTTGGGGAAATCCAAGTGTCTGCTACAGGAAAAAGTTATGTTTATTCTGATAATGAATATTGATTCGTTGCAATGCAAATGACAATAGTAAAACCATAAACCTTGGTAGGAAATAGAACGCTGCATTCGTGCTCACTAACTCTGAATTACTATTTAGTCGTTGGAAACAATTGCACTATTTTTTTGTAGTTAAACAGACTTAAAAGAAAGTGTTTGTTAAATATCACCGCAGGTTCGCTATAATTTGTCTGGGCAGTTTGCCTTGTAAATGATGCAAAGGTACAAAATATATAATAATCATACATTTCTTGTAATATAAATCTTTTAAAATAGGTTTGATAGAAAAAAATAGGGAGTGACTGGATGTCACTTCATGGCAACAATAGGTTGCTTGCTTTCTCAAATCGCACACCTAGATCTAAACAGGTATTAACTAAAAACAGCGAAAACTAATACTGAGTGTATATTTATGCCTTTTATATTCAGCTAGAAGAAAGATATTGTAGGAATCTTTTGTTTTAATAATGTTTTGGGTTTGAAAATTAGATTTTTGTAGTAATTTCCCTATTACTTAACAAAGTATATTTTTTAATTTCGGCCCGTGTTGGTGAATTTAGCGTCTAGGGGTCGAGTGTTGGTGATATTTTTAAATCTGTTTTATTGGTCAGTAGGTATTGAGATAAAGCTTTCGATTGTGTGCATAACTCAAAAACTGAAATTTTTGAGATTAGACCTTTAGATCTAGGTGTGCGAAATGTAAAATTATTAAAAAAAAAAGTATAACAGATAATACCGTATCTGCATGTGTCGATGATAAAGTAACGTTCAAATTTTCATTTTAGTTATCGACGATTTAAGTTTAAACTTAACATCGGATACCGAATTGTAGTGTGTATAATTTGGTATCCAATGCTAGATATTTCAATCTGAGTACCGACAAGTCAAATTATTTTAGTTATTTTCTAATTAAGCTTAAACGAAATAACATTTTACAGAAGTCATACATAACCTTTTTTATTCAAGGCACATCCAGTTAAGATTGTTGATATAATTTTAATTCTGAATCAAAACAAATTGCATAATCGAGTCCGAGCCCGAGGTGGAGACGCGGTGACCTCCACCTGCGAAAGGCAAGGCCTCACACAGTAGGCTGAGGTGGCCTGTTTTTAACAGACTCCGGGGTAGGTATACAATTCAATACCTTATTCTATTCTACCTCATTCTTAGTAATTTACTCCGTCCCTGTTTGGTTTTAGTAAGATCAAGTTCGACATGGTTATCTTCTCTGTATCTTATAGAGGTGGTACAAAATGTAATTTATGAACACGCATTTTACTTATCATTTTAATATGGTGAATAACTTTACGTTTTAGCCAATTTGGTATGTCTCAATCATAAAGGAATAGTTCTCTAGAATCTATGTTGAAAAATAAAACTAAGAATAAAGTTATCTGCGAAGGAACTAAATATATGTACTAACTTTTAAACTTTCGCGTTTCACGATATAATAAATAAACGTGCGTGCACCACTGAGCTAGTCAGCCTGTGACCACGGCCAGTGCAACCTGGTCGAAACGTCAGGCTATTCAGAGGTATGTAATACCTTTTCGTGATCGCGTTAATTGTAAATACATAATTATAAATATATGTATTTAATTGTGAGTTATATTTTATGTTAGAGGGCTCGGCCTTTCCGGCAACAGTCAGTTCTAGTTACCCTGACCTGCTCGAGATATCACTTACATTCCCCATCCATTTCCACTCTTACATAAGTATAAGTAATATCCCTTTACTTCCGTTCCCTTCCCTTCTTAGCTACCTTTCAATATATTCTTTCAAAAATAATAAATAACAATTCGTCGCAGTCGTAGAAAAACGGCGGATTTGATATTTTGACGATTTTTGTTTTTGACTTAAAGCCTACTAAAAACATTATTCCTTATCATAAAACAAAAACAAAGATTTGTATGATCTTTAACACAGTAACATCAATTCAAATTTTATTAACAGAAACAGCCATATTCATCACTAGCTGTGCCCGCGACTTCGTTCGCGTTTTTTTCGGAAAACAGCAATTTGTCGCTTATTGCATAGTACCTCTTTCTCCAGGCAGCATTTTTTATACTGTTTTGGCGGTGAAACAACCTGGAGCGTACAAAAAAGGTGGTTTTGGTTGCTTACACGTGAATAACGACATAATTTGGCCGTGGTAACATTACTCATTTGTTTTTCGTGTGGAAGCTCACCTCACCGGGCTATTGGTGAGGCCGTATATCAGGCTTAAACCAACTAAAACTACACGGTGTGCCTCACAGCACCGTTTATGAGTTGACCGTCGGTACGGCGACGTTTTGCCTCCAATGATCCACCCAGCGCTGGCTAGCGAACGGCAACTGGGCGATGTCCAGACACCCTCTTCACGGGAGACTCTACTTGGGGTGAAGAACATAAAACTCGTCTCATACACCCACGGCCACTCTTAGCGTACGCATGAGAGCGCGAGTGAAAAGGTTCCACCTGGAAGTTTTTCTACGGAATCCACACCGTCACCTCCTCCTTGCGCGAGATGTTCTCCTCGCAGAAAATCGTCATAAAACAAATGTGACGACCTAACATCTCGATTCGTCCGACCAATTGGGCGACTCTTGCTGTAGTCAGTCAGTCAGTGCCGCTTCCTAGAAACTATGGGCCCCCTGGGTATACCTAACAGATAAATGTTTGCTTCTGAGCTTTGTTTCGTCACGGTGAACATAAGATTTCACACTACTGTAACCGAACGGAAAATACATGGGCTGAAAGTGTAAAAAAAACTTCACCGGTTACATGTCAATATTTCAGCTTAGATGTAATTTTTTGGCTATAGTGTCTGCTACAGATTTATTATAAGTATAGATATAGATTTGAAATCTTTAAAGTGTTCTCCTTTAAAGTTACTAATAAAAATCGTTTTAACAAAAAATTAAACCGACGAAAAGAACTAAAAAGCAAAAAATAAATAAACTTTAAGTCTTATAATATTGACCTTATTTACATAAACTATCAAATTTTATATAAACTAATTTTGAGACTTTTTATTGTAATTTTTTACCTAAATACAGCAACTTAAGCGGTCAAAAGTCATTTTTTACTGACTTTATTAGTTAAAAGTAGGTACTTTCGACTGGTTACGAGTTTTGACTGCAATTTAATATAAGTTAGTAAATATGTAATTGATTTCAAATCCATTTTAGTAGTTATTTGCCATTTCTTTTATTAATAAGACAATCCCGCATTAGGACTGATTCCTGCATCGCGGGGGACTTTACTAGAATTGAATCGACGGACAAAAAGAACACCGAGATACGGGATCACCACAATTTTTTGTCGCAGTCACAGTTACTTGTACAAATATGGTAAACGAGAAAGGTAAGTTGTATCTTCTTCATTTAACTAGTTTGGCCCACTTCTAAAAGTAAGCGGAATGCCATTAACAGTCGCAACACCAGCGGTGTCAACCCCGCGTTGCTACTCCTCCCCTCTCAGAATAAGCTCTGCTTTATAGATATAACCGAACATTTATATCCAAACACCTACGATTATGACTCATTTTCCAAAAGGTCGTAAACATTTTGTTGGTAACCAGCAGCACAACTTGTTTTAGATGGAAACAACAAACAAAAAAGTCGTCTAGAATACACGTTTTCTACTTCACTGTGAGCGCAAGGTTATTAAATAAAACCCTGCATCCACACTAAACACCCTGCATCTACACTAAACCCTGTAATATAAAACTCCACCCGTGATTGGTTGGCTGCTATTGCTATTATGGAGTTGGAAACTGTTGCGTTCATCGGTGCTTAGGCTGTCTTTCTTCATGTATTATTTTAGCACTTGTAAACTAAAAAATTAAGTACAGGAGTAGATGATTCAAATGAAATCTTTGTATAATTAGATACGCTTATCTGCTTACCCACTTATTTTATATTTAAATCAATATATTCAGACTTATATTCATAGTCATCAGGCGAGGAGTTTGATAGGGGACATGATTTGACGACCTCTGTGGCGAGACGAAAAAAGCCTTCTTAATGTGGGGCACTACGACTCCGGCCAGCTCCAGTACATAACTAGTTATGGTATAGTAGAGAGATTACTATAAATAAAAAAACCGGGCCCGCAGAGGTAGTATTTTAATTTTTTTGAAAACCTGCCCCCCAGTCCTCCCTTCGGGGGAATATCCCGGGAATATTCACGAACTTAGCCTTCATTTTTGCCCTGTTGATTTGTCGTTCAAGTTTGAAAGCAATCAGTGCATAATTGCGACCTCTATCGTGCCGGTAAAATTGAGGTTATGTACCTCAATATATACATATATATAAACTTTTTAACTGGTTTTTTTTTTGGGGTCTAGGGATAATAACTAGATCCTGTAAAGAAATTTTTGGAAAACTGGACTGGTACAAAACTAATAGGTAGACTTTTCTTTGAAATCTACCTAAAATCACCGGGTGTCATATTGTTGAACCGACGCGCTATGTTCTGCAATACACACTACACATCACACGAGACGCATTATACGATGCGATGCTGCCTTTTGCCCTTGTTCTCGTGTCTCGATGCCGTGCCGTGCTATTTATTGTGCTAACAGACATTCGAAGGGATTTTTCCTCTCGCTTAAAGAAACTGAAACTTACTAAAATAACCAGGCACTGTACAATAACTTCAACACGCATCTAATGCAGAATTCTTAGATAAACTCTATATTATTACATATTTTATACGTAAGTTCTTAATGAGGAAGTTATAAATGGACTCATCATATAAGATTTGCTGGGTAATAAATAAACGAGGTTGACACGCAAATGAGAATTTCTCTGACCGTATGTATTAAGGGACATTTTAATGATGTGAAGGTTGTCAGATTCGTTACTTATTGTATAATGTCGGCCAGTGGTAGTACAGTTCGAGGAAGCAAGCGGTCAGCGGCGACGGCGGCGGGGTCTGGCGCCAGCGGATGGCGCCCGGCTGAGCAATTCGCGACATGCGATTTTTTCTCGACATAATAAAATTATTAACCGTTCACCCTCGTGTTAAATCGAGTCGCTGCCATTTGATTACTTACAATTGTGATACGTATAAGCGTGCAGGAGTTTGCCTGATTAGGCTCCCTGGTAATAATACTAATCACATTGTTGTTGATCCCTAAATAGATACTCCTATACAATATAGTTACATGGCAATAATTTTGGTTCTTACCAATATTGGTAAGAATCTAAGTAACTACTTTTTTAAACGTACGTAAAAGTGTTTCGTTATTTAGCTGAAAATGCCCCCGGCAACACTAACAACGAAGACGAATCCAACGTTATAGTACATATACGCAAACTAACAAAATCGACAATGACTTGACCGCGACTAATTATTAGGATTTCACAAACGTTCTGCTCGTATTTACGTAGTTGTTATTGTTATTTACTCTCAATAAACATTTTAAGACTAGAAGGTTTTTCGAACCTTGTCCGAGAAAATGCGTGAAGTGAAGAATACTAAAGGTGGAGCACAACATAATGTACAATTCATTATAATAGCATTGAACACAATATTCATGGCTCTTTCATATTTAAAAATAATAATATGTTGTTAAACAGTAGCATGTAACTATTGTTACTAATTAAGGAACTAGTTTTAAAGTGGGACAACATTGAACAAATCTTCCTCATACTGTAACTTACAAGTACACTAATGCATTTATGCAGATTTTGGTCACCTAGAAATAAGCCATAAAACTATACTGATTGTGTCTAGAATTATAATAGAAACTAAACAACAACGGAAGATTCATAGAGTAATCATGTTTAGTTTGCACCTTAGGTTATTATTGAGAGAAATTCACGGTCAAGTCAACAAATGGGGTGGAAGACGTTCAATGATAATTGAACATTATTAGCACTAATGTGGAATTTAATTTGCCTGTCGTAACCATCTCCAAGGTACGTCAATGTGCAGATTACGGTTTAAGAGCGTTCTAGACGCGGCTGTAGAAAGTTGCTTGCGGCGCGACTCTCCGGCGCCCGCGTATGTCCTGCGATCCGCATTCTCCCTTGCAAGCTTTAAAATAAAACTAAAAAATAAAAGCAACATCGTAAAATACACTGTATCGCAGAGTAATGACTTCAGAAGATTAAGTACGGAATAGAGAAGCCTAGCCTTAAATAAAATAAAACGAGTCTACGAGAACGGCTTCGCAAGCACAGAACATTACGCTAACAATCAAACGACGTATCCGTGTGACCTTAGACAATGAGTGGAGATATAATTTTTACAAATATGCACAGAAGAAAAGCTTTGTTTTAAGTTTACCTACACTTTATATATACTACACTTCACCACAATCCGTTAAGGTATTAAATCAATAAAGAATATAAATGTTCATTGCTTAATGAAATTTCAACTGTATCGGTACATATTTTAAAATATAATTTCAAACCTAACTGCACACTCATGTTGAATCATTAATCTCGCGAGTCTCTTGTCGAGGGTATAATCTTTCTTTACAAAAGGAATTACGTTTTATTTTTTCCTGTTATGAATGCATAACTGTGAAGTCGTCGTGGTCAGACACCTGAAAATTACGCAATCGATTTCTTTGACCGTAGAATTTATTTTAAATTGAGAGGTGCCGAGGGGATGTTCCGTTGCGTCTTTGTGCCTTATTTGATATTAATAATACAAAGAACAATGTTACAGTGAAAAGTAAGTCTCGTGATCTCTTGAAAGAGAAGCCTTAACCTACATTTCAAAATGATTACAAAGGAATGTCACGAAGTGAGTAGCAAAACAGTGTTTAGATAATGGTGGTGTATAAACAATCGCATCTGCGGTCGGTGCGCGGCGGCGCGGCAGGTCGATGAACGACCTAGCTCAGTGTGAGCAGTTTCCGCGGCTGCGGACTCGCCAACGTTCCATCTGCCGCGCCACAAATTACACACCTCAAATATTAAACACTAGTTCAGTCAAAAACCACTGCATTTTTACTTAGGACTTTGGTAGCATCCTATGCTTAAAGTTGTTTCTCCTTAGTAAGTCAATACAATATTTAAAAATACTTTTTTTTTACTTGTTTACTTTATAAATACTTGTTTACTTTATAATCATCAAATCAGCATTAAAACAGAACGAATTCAATACCTACACACTGGGGTGACGTCGTCATGCCTCGGTATTTCATACAAAATTAAAACCAAACCTACTCACTGTTTTGACGTAAAGAGATAAAATGCGACTTGACAGCGATCTACCATTCTAAATTCAAATTACTTAATAGTACCGCTGAGATATTTCTTAACAAAGAAACACTTCTTAATTTTTTTTCCCGCCTTCGATTCTTTCTCAGACTATGAAACACTCAAAAGATGAGCGTTTTTTTTTAGTTCTTAACTTTCTTGTTACCAGTGAAGCACACAGGCTGCATCATCAACGACCTGTATAGACCTGGTCGTGCAAGTCAAGGCATGGTAGGATTTTCAGCAGCTTTCAACGTCACTGATAAAATTATTTACTTTGCACGAAAGTAGGTAACGTATCAACCAGGGATGCTATGGATATGAAATTGTTTCGAATAGTTTCAGTTAGGGATATTAGATTTTTAAGGAACTGTTATAGGAAAAGAATAGAGAATGATTTGACTTTATTTTAACCTACAATTGGTACTAGAATTACGGAAAAAAAAGCGATAGAAGTAGTTCCTACAGCTACTCATTTTGAAGTGTTATGCAAAAACTACATTATACGACCATTTCAACCGCACAAATAGCGATGAGCAGTTCCGGTTAAAATATCAATTTTCTAAAGGTGGTGTAACGTTTTTAATAAACCGAAAGGATTTTCTCTCTTTTAATATTTTAACTTTTCTTTGAGCCTGAGCCTGCCTTTATACAAGGGTAAGGGCGGGAATAACTTCGGAATAACTGGTGTATCAATACAAATGTCAACGCTATACTTGGTATTAGCTATTCTTCGTTTATTTGTAGACATTTTGTTTATTCTTAGTGAATTCTCGAGTATAACTGTTATACCACCTTTATTTGTAAGGCTGTAAGGAATGTAACATCTAGCAGACCAAATCCGCACTAATTGGTACTGCGCATAATGCAATTGCTGCAAAATATTTCAGTCAAAAAAGGTATATTACCTATTTAAAATAAAACTGCCAGATATTTTATTATTTCTGAAATTATGACCAGACCACCCCAAATTTGCATTAAAATTCTTCAAAAAAGTTTTTTAGTTTTAATGAAACTTAAATAAATATAAAGTAGACATATGTATTATTTAACATAAAAATAAAAGTGCCAGACATTTTACTTTGTCTAAAGTAATGGACCAGACGATACAAAACCCTAAAAAACTAGTATTGACAAAAAATCCAAAAAAGTATTTTAGTTCTAATGAAACTTAAACAAATATAAAGCAGACATTATTTAACATGATAATAACAGTTCCAGATGTTTTAGTTGGTTTGAAATTATGACCAGACCACCCCAAACTTGTATTTAATTTTTTTTATATATATTAAATAATATAATAAATAAATAAATATATTATTATAAACCGTTTTTTACATGATATATTTATTGAAGATATCGGAAAATACTGAGAAATAAAATACTTTTAATAACCACCACAGCCTACGGTAAAAACAAATTGCTTTAGAGTGCGAATGACAAGCTTTAAGAGCGATTGAGGTCGTTGTTCGTCATAATATACTTATGAAGTTGCCTATATTTTTTAAATAGAAAGAAAAAGAAATTTCCAAAAAAATCTTATTCTGTAAATGTCCCTTTTGATAAAATAATAAATATAGTACACAAAAAATAATAGTAGCAAGTAATAGCTTTATGTTTTGCAGTTATCTAAGATATTTTCTATAAAATGGACCCGTATCATCTTGGTATTAAACTATTAATGTGGTACGTAATATGGCGATTTTTATGGCGTAAGCGGCAGAATGTTTGTAACCGAAGGGTTTAATGAACGACCTCACTTACACTTTTGCTGACACGCCATACCGGACATATCAATACTCTCTAGGCAATAATAATTATATTCGCGCTAGTGCTTCGCGGTACAGATACCAGTTTCGGTGACAAGTCGCAGAACTCTCACTTGCGGATGTCGCATAGCATCTTGTGTGTGCGACGCTCCATTACCGATAAATTGGCACTAGCAAAAAATATAATTTTTGCTGTACGTCGACGTACATACATACGTTTCTAATCACATCATATCTGGGTCAACGGAAATTTACGACGAGAACGATTCACTGAAAGGCTTTTACATCACATCTCACCGAGACACCTGGTACTACCAGGATCCGATCTGCATGACGCGCGTACCACGCACGCTAATTGGCGGGCTATTTTTTTGACAAGATTCATTAACTAAAATCGAATTACCAACTCAAGATCGTTTATTATTCATTTGTAATGCAACGTCGCATTCTATATCATTTAAATTAGTAATTAAGATTAACAACGACAACGCTGAGACTTATTAAGAGACAGAGAAAATATTGAATGACAGGCGCATTCAAGATCATTAGATATGTTTGAAGAAAAAATCTGGGAATAAGAGAAAGTATTGGTAACATTGCGCGGACACTGCATCAAAAATGATCAATAATAATCAAGTGTAGGCGTGAGACTCAGTGCAGTGATAATTGAAAGTACCATCACTTGCAGGCATCCGTACCAGATAGAATGTGTGTCAAGTCGTTTCACGGTCTTGGCGCAGTTCTATACAAAATCGACCATGACTTGGGATGGGTGTGTAGGTACTTAGTGTAGGTGGCATAAATACCATCCGCTTAGTATTCAAAATCGTTACGATCAATGATCATATTTGGCTACTACTAACCTCACCCCTGCGAATTCATTAAGCTTTTCCAATTAACTAGTTACAAAGATCAGGCAGTTGTTAACACTGGATATCGAGAGGATGTTAGCATACATAGCTTAGGCAACAAAGGTTTAACAATCAAGTGACCCTCTAAAAGCAGCCCAGGAACGTTTATTGAAGTCGTAACGATAATGACCTCTATTTCTTTTCATGGACCGTGACATGCCTTTGAATAAATTATGTGAAACACACTCAAAATGTTTGGACCTTAAATATCGTTATTATTGATTTCATTGTAATACTAAACTTTTTTTAAGTAGTAACACTGGGTAGATTATTGTTGTATAAAAAATTAAATAAGACACAATTTTGTTCTTATACTATGTAACTTCCATGATCATGTTGTTTCACAAAATAATTATAATTATTGAGAGAATAAGTAAAGGGAAGATATAGTTTGCACTGTAATTTTAAAAGCCTTTATATACTTATATGTATAACACATATTAGTAAAATATTATAGCAGTATAATATTTAAGTATGTTCATATCATGTATTTGTTATTGACTTATATTTTAAATTAATTACAACTTATTGTTGTATTCAAATCTAAGCACCATAATATAAATACAATATAAATATATATATAAGAAATATATGTATGTGTTAGTGTGATAAGGTGATAACAGTCTAACCATGCTGCTGACTCAGTGAAGTCGCGATTATGGAGGTGTCAATTTAATTCTTATTTGAAACTCCTCGATAACATTTATATACTTGTTTCTGGTGTTCGAATTAAACTTATGTATCAGTCTTTCCGATTGAATACAAATCATTATTGCTAATACTACTTAGTGTAAAGTCATGAATTAAATATGTTATGCGAATTGTTTTATACCTGTAGCAAGTATCTAGAGCCTGGCTGACTGTATACCGTTGCCACGGGCCGTTGTCACGTTGTGGGTATAATTCAGCGACTCCGAAAAATCAGTAGATCTATCTGTGTTTGTACTTTATTATTGCAGGTGGCCTATTTAGAGACCAAATTTGTGACGAGGTATTATTTTGTTAACCGTTTGTAGTTCGAGGGGGAATTTCACTGTATCCCATTTCCGGTAATATTTTAAAGAAATACAGGCATATCAAATTATATTGGGTTTGGCGTCTTAGACAAGGTTAGGTGATGGCGTTAACTCTTTTTTATAAATATATCAGTTTTCTAAGAAGCGTTAACTAGGCATGCAAGCTGCATGGCAAACTTACTTAGAACCTATAGTTTGCTGTTTAAAACGGTGTTTTGCCCTAATTTGCTGTAATTTACTCTGTGGAACGTTGGAGCACTATGGGGAGGTACCTTTGGCACGCACGCGACATTACGCAGTACTTTAATGCAAGGGAAACTGTTCTGCGACCATATTGAAATGTGCCTAACACGGCCGTTTCAATTTCGTCATATCTGGACACTTTCTAAAGAAACTGCAACATGTAAGTAATAACTCTAACAGACAAGACGCTGCATGGCTTCCAGTGGAAACATGCGATAATAAGATGTAATTGCACACCACCTCTGTGCCTATATTTAGTAGCAAACACTCTGGAACTAGCTGCGCATGCGTCTAGTGCAATTACGTAAAGCGGTTGAGCCATTTCTAATCTAAAAATAATCGTAGGCTTTACAGACATCGGCGCCAGTAGGATCGTACGAGAAAGTAACACAATTATTTTTCATTTCACAAAATCATAAACGATTCCTAACATTCCCTATTTCTTACAGTTTACATTATATTATGGAGTCTTTTCGTTAAATACTGTACGCCTTTGGGTCGTGTGGAAACCTCGAATTTGAAAAGGGCACGACTAAGCCGGAGTAAAATCGATTAAAACCACATGGCGATTTGGGGTAACTGCCCTGTTGCGTCCTCCTCCTGTGTTAGCGTCCTTGTAGATCCATCATAATTCACATATCTCTTGAATGAAGGATATAAGAAAACATAAGACGTAGCTAAGTCTCTAAATTCAACAGCGTTTATGGTCACTGATCCGCCACCTTGAGGAAAAGGGTGTTGTAATAACGGGTTATCTAGCGTATAAAAAATTAATATTATTGTTTTATCTTATTGTTATTCAATCATACTCTGATATTGAGTGTTTCGGTATTGTCGGGGACTTGGTAAGAAAACTTCGCGGTGAACACTAAGCAACAGAAGCGGCAACAACTCTTAATTTTTCCATGGGAGAGAAACAGACAATTTAAAATATGAAGCACACAGACCTCTAAAGGTCACAAAGAGCAGTTTTGCGCTCTCTTTATCCAGTGGCTGTCTGATAAATGACCAGGTCGTCTCTCCCTTAAATTAGGGACCTTCTACGCTTGGCTATCTAATCCTTGGTCGCCACTCGATAACTCATTTTTCCCAGTTAAAACCTTTAGTCTATAAGCATTGGGGCATATGTGTCATGGCAAACATGAATGGAAAAGCTCGAAGCATTCCGAACGCTGCCCAACCGATATCCTATCCCGGATCTTTTTCTAGAACTTGTGTTAGGTAGACGAATTGATTCATTTCCCGGAAGGAGGCGGCAAAGCGGATCCAGCAGAAGAAGCCGATTGACTTTTCACAGAGAAACCGCGAGTAAATGAGAAGGGTTTTTGTTATCCTCCACATCAGACATTAGTGGACATCACCCACTAAGTAGCAGAGTTGGGCATCAATCAAAGCGTCAACGGATTAGAAAATTAATTTACTAACATTAAGCTTCATTAATTGCTTCGAAGCCGCAACCAATTGATAAGTCCGACGCCTTAGCCATTACGCTACCGCCGTTTGTGATGGTGGTAGTCACTATTAATAATTAACTAATTTTTTTAATAGCATTAGTTACAATTAACGATTAATTCATTGTTAATCGTAACTGATTTTACGATTAACAATAAATTAATCAATTGTTAATCGTGGTAGTCACAATTAACAATGGTAAATTGTTCAGAACTTCTTTGAAATTAAGCAGAGCAATGAAGAGCTTAAGGAAAGTTTTCAATTTATTTCTGATAAATATGACTCAATCTTAAAGACACTTCAAAACCTCCAGGAAGAAAGAGCGGAAGACAAGAAAAAAATACAGAATTTAGAAGAGAAGATAGAAGTTCTTGAACGTAAAAATAGGTCAGCGAGCTTAGAGATACGAAATGTGCCTATTTATTTACAAGAGAACCGAAAGTATGAATCGAAGGAAGCAAAATTGTGAAAACCTTATCGAACGCTATTGACGTCGATATGCAGGACGGTGATATAAAAGATATTTATCGGATCCCGACCCACAAAGAAGGAGCTAAACCTATCATAATCGAGCTAAACAATGTCTTAAAAAAGGAAAAAATATTACAAGCAGTAAAAAATTACAACAAAAACCAGGGAAGTAGTTGCAAATTAAACACTGGACACCTGAACTTTCCTGGACCTACTAAACCCGATTTTATATCTGAAGCCTTAACTCCCAACACCCAGAAACTTTTCCACGCTGCTCGACAGTTCGCTCGTGAAAATAGCTATTCCTACTGCTGGACTTCGCTAGGTGTTGTTTACCTCCGTAAAGCGGAAGGTGAGCCCCTAACTCGAATTGAATCCGAATTAAGCCTTAAGGTTCTAGACAAGAAATGACTTTCTTGTATAGGTTTATGGAATTTAGTGTTACACTGCTTAGTTATCGTGCATTGTTTATTTTTTATATGTAGTATTATGTGTATTAGCTACTTGTAGTTCACTGCAAAGGCATATTTTTATTTTTATAATCTAGTCATCCATTTAGCTACTATTCATATTTGTTCATATTTAAGATTTATCTCCTTTGATATAATTATGCTTAATAGATCGCTACGAACCACTATTTTCAACATTGTAAAATACAGTATAAAACTTAACCTTATGTATAATAAGGAAACGATGGCCAGTAATTATAACTCATTACCACAATTATTACAGTTACACAACCCGTATATTCACAACATACCCTATCACAAAGATAAGTACCCTATTGTGAACACATCACACACCATAAATCCCTACTCCTATACTAATCTATACCTAGTATTTAAAATAACAGCGCCTATCGTATTATCTTACATTGGTCATTTTTATCAAGAAATAAAAATTCGATAATGACAACTTAAATCAATTTATGGATTCTGTCGAATCACTGAATATCTCTCGATCAGATGTGAGTCTACCAGACCAATGTCTAAAGCATTTAAGGACTACCAAACTAATCCTAAACATATTGCATGTTAACATACGAAGCTTAAATCGCAACTTTGAGGGTCTCACAGCTTTGTTGCAGATCATGGATATAATGTGTGATATTATTATTCTTTCTGAGTGTTGGTTGAGTAAAGTTACAGACATACCTGTCTTAAATGGTTTTATGTCAGTTAGATCTTCATTTAATAACCAGAATGATGGTGTGGTTATCTTCATAAGTACTGCATTAACCTATAAGACAGTTGAACCGGTAATCCTAGACGCTAACTGTCTCATTGTGAAGCTGGGTCTAGACACAGTTATTGTAGCAATATATCGTACACCATCAGTCACAAATATAGACAATTTTCTTAACTCCCTAAATAATATCCTAGAGTCTCTGTCGTCAATACCAACTATAATAGTAAGTGGAGACTTAAACATAAATATTCGACCAGGTCATAATGACACAAACTCACGAGGATTATTTAAATGCAATGGCTTTTCATGGCCTCCTGCCTGCTCATGTACTTCCCACTCGTATTGACAATTGCCTTGACCATGTTTTTCTAAAAACCGACAAATCCTCTACACCATTGGTTCTGGAATCGTATTTTACTGATCACGCCCCTATCTTATTTTGCGTTGAACGAAACCCTCTTCATGCTATCAAACCTAAAAGTGTGATACGCCATATAAACCTTCCTTGTGTAATTAGTAGCCTAGAAGGCTCTGATTTTTCTAATGTTTTAACTTGTACAAATCCCAATCAAAGTGCTGAACTGCTTATCACTATTATATCAAGCGCAATTAACCGACACAGCACAGTAAGACAAGTGCCTCACAGGAAGCGGATTACTAAACCGTGGGTGACGCCTGGCCTATTGAGGTGCATACGAAATCGAGATCAACTACATAAAAAGGCAAAGCAAAATCCTAATAACTCAACTACTAGATTAATATACACTATATATCGTAATTTCTGTAACAATTTACTAAAGACTATTAAATGTGATTTCGACAAAAAAATGCTCCTTGCCAATGGTAATCCTAAAGCAACATGGGATATAATAAGGACAATAAGTTACAAGAGCACCTCATCCATAGGCAACTCAGATGAACTCCTTAATATCTGCAACGATCCAAATTCTTCTGTAAATTCTATTAATGAATATTTTGCAACTGTAGGACCTAACCTTGCTCAGCAGGTCGCGCAAAGACAATGTGTTAGCCGATCAGATTTTGAATTTAACTGCTTAATTAATCCTCTAGGCAATTCACTCGTATTACTTGAAACCAATTGTTCAGAAATAGAAAGCATAATTACAGAACTTAAATCTAACTGTGCTGTTGGCCACGACGGAATCCCAGCCTCTGTCATCAAATCTGCCAAGCATGTTCTTGTCCCAGCGATCACGCACGTCTGTAATTTATGTATCAAAAAAGGTATCTTCCCAAACTGTACTGTCCAAAATTATGGAAAAGATTATGAACAAAAGATTACTGGGCTATCTTGAGCATAACAACATTATTGCACCAAACCAATACGGTTTCAGAAGAGGTGTGTCAACAGAGGATGCTGTTCTTGAGTTGACGAGCCAAATAGCTAAAAATCTTGATGCTAGAACTAAAACCTTAGGCATATTCCTTGACCTCGCCAAAGCTTTCGACACGGTCTCTACCCCTAACCTTCTTCCCGGTTTGGAAAGTTTAGGTGTCAGATATATCACTCTGAATCTATTTCGTGATTATCTCACGAACCGTAGTCAACGAGTTAAAGTAAACAATTATGTAAGTGATGAAGTGAACCTAACTCATGGTGTGCCACAGGGTAGTGCACTGGGTCCGACCCTCTTTATTTTGTATGTTAATAGACTGTGCCAGCTGACAATAGCAGACTGCAAGATGTTAGCCTACGCAGATGACACCGCTTTTGTCATAAGTGCTAAAACATGGGACTCTGCTCATCGTGCAGCTGAACATGTGCTAGGCATAGTCATGGACTGGCTTTCATCTAATTTTCTTACGTTAAATGTGTCTAAAACCCATTTTGTTCCTTTCTCAGCGAATGCTGTCACACAGCCTATTATGCCGGATATCAAAATCCATAGCTGCCACTCAACAAGTATATGTTGCAGTTGCCCTTCTATACATAGAAGTTCTTGTATTAAATACCTGGGTGTTTACATCGACAGCACACTGGGTTGGCAGAAGCATATCGATGTGACAGTGTCGCGAGTTCGTAAATTAATGTTACCCATGAAAAAATTAAGAAGAGTAGTTAACCGCGATCTATTAAAAACTATTTATTTTGCTTTAGCTCAGTCACTTCTTACTTATTGCATATCTGCTTGGGGTAGTACATTTAAAACCTATTTACTACGGATTGAGAGGGCGCAAAGAGCTGTCTTAAAGGTCATGCTTTACAAACCCTATCGCTATCCAACAACCCAGCTATTTAAAGATATATCTGTTCTCACTGTCCGACAGCTCTGTGCACTTAACATCACTTTGCGTGTACATTCATCATTAACCTGCGATCCTAATTTACTAAAGGATAAATAAACGACGTAAATATCTTGTCTGTCGCAACTATAGCTGCTAAAACAGCTCTGGGGAGCCAAGTTACCCAAGTCTCAATGGTCATCTATATAATACTATCAACAACATCTGTAATGTATATCCCTTACCCAAAGTAAAATGTAAACGTGTGGTTAATAGTTACCTTCAAAAGTTGAATTACGATGAGACTGAGAAACTATTTTCAAAAAACCCTCTTAAGTTATACCTCAATTCAACAACAGCTCAGCACACACACACACACACACACACTATTACACACACACACACACACACTATTACACACTCACACACACAAACACACACACTAATACGTGTGGTATCTAAAAATTTACACACTCCTCAATCTCACTATTAAGCATGTACATTGTAAGTTTTGAATATAGTGTAATTATGTGACGTAATGTTCTGATTAAGTATGTAATACCAACTCATGTTGACAATGCTAAACCAACTAATATCACATAAATTGTAAGAGGAAGGCGCCAGTGTCTGTAACACAGTTAACACTACCATAGACACTGACGTTCACTCTATCTCAAAAAAAAAAAAAAAAGCGTTGTATACAACTGTACTTTTAAGTCTGTATGAGATGGACAAATTGTATTTGGCTTTTTGATAATAACGTATTATTATATTACTATTATTAAATCTTTTATTGTAGGAATAATTTAATTTTGCCCAACACTGCTGAGTAGATAGAGCCCGATTGGTCTAATCGATGCCGACACGTTATATTATGGCGTAGACCAATAATAATGTACAATCTTATGCCTTAAACCTATGCCTTAGGGGTTGCCACATAAAAAAAGTAGTTATGTACGTTGATAACTTTGTGTGTAGTTGCTCAAACAGCAATCGGTATTAGTATTACACACATCAAAAAAGTCTAAGCAACATGTACGGTTTTGAACTATTTTTACTATTGTAATATAATTATATTTCTTTTGTAAATAATAACTAAGCATTCTTTGATGCATTAGTGACTAAAGCAACAAAATCCTTCATTCAATTGTTCAGGTAATCACAATAATTAACAATGTGTACCGTAACATACGTATTATAAAATAAAGTTAAAACGAAATTAAACTTATATGTTTTACAAAATTAAATAACGACATATTTTTTATATATTTGTGTTTTTCATTTGTTATTATGCACTACAAAGTGTGACCGCCTGTGTTGTTTAAAACTTGTCGGCAACGTTTTTTCATTGAATTTATAAGATTATTTATCTGATCCTGCGGCAATCGCTCCCAATGGAATTTTAACAAGTCTTTCAGTTGTTGGGTTGTCGACACTACGTCCAGGTTCTCTAGAACATGTCTCTGGAGCATGTCCCATGCGTGCTCGACGGGATTGAGGTCTGGCGATTGTGCAGGCCACGGCAATACCCGGATGTTTGCCATTGCCAAGTACTCTCTGGTCCTTCGAACTGTGTGCGAACGCGCATTGTCATTCATCAGCGTGAAATCTGAGCACAGACTTTGTGCAAATGGTCACATAAAGCCAGAGGACATTTTCAACGTAAGCTTCAACGTTCATATTGCCATCACCAAAAAGGAGCTCAGTTCGTCTGTTCTTCATAATACCCGCCTTTACCATTACCGTGGAGCCACTGTAAGGGTGCACTTCCTGACATAAAAAATTAATAACCACTTAATTTTTTACAAACTGTATATCTCAAAATCATCAAGTGAGATAAATACCAAATTTATCAAGCAACGAAAACGCATGAAATCGGTTTTTTTTTTATTTTAATGAAAACAAAACACAATCGAAAAGTTGAGCGAAAAGCCTATTTTTTAAATCAGCTGAGAACAAAAAAGATAGTATACGAATCTACTTTGCTAAGAAAAAATAAAATATAACATGGACGTTAGACGTAACCTTCGTCGTGTCCCGTGATAACGGAACTCAGGTTAGTTATGAGTTGTCCACAAAAGTGAACGAAATTGTTAAATTATGTTTTTCTTTTACACTACATTTTTAATGTTACCTATTATATTAAGTGTGACATGTATTGTAGTCTATTAATTTAAGTTTGCGATCAATTAATTTTTACTTTCTAGTGCCCTTTGTTACTGTTTTATGAAGTCGGTTTAACTGTTTTTTAGAGTTTATAAAGGCAGGATTGGGTATAGATGGTTGAACAAAACGGGACCGCCTTATTTTCAGTTAGTGCTAATATTTGTTTCAGAAAAAGTTATAGCATTATAATTTCATTCATTCGAGAGGAAGAAGACCAAAAAAGATAACTGTTAGGGGACTCCATAAATAAATCAGCTGAAAAATATTAAAAAAAAATAAACAGACTAAGTGAATAATTATATTAACTCCTGATATGGATTTTCCTCACATGTTCATGAAAATGGGATCGTCGACTTTATATGAGATGCCTGAAGCATAAAGACAGGTTTTTAATTGTTGACACAGTGTTAACAATAGACTAAAAAACCTATAACAAAATAATTTAAAGAGCCAGATAGAGCTTGGTTGTTGATCGAAGAAGACGAGACGTCGCCGGGAGAGATCAGATCCTCTTACGATTGAGAGGTGCCTGTTAGATTTAGACGTCGATCTGAATTACCCGTCACTCTCAGGAATGGTAGTTAAGGCGCAACTATTGAGTTAGGCATTGAAGAGTGCTCATAGTGTTTTGGTCTTTTGGTGATATTACGAGACTGTTTTTAGTCACAACCCAAAAAAATGCTGTAAGTAATTATTGTTTAACTTAGTTCAAATATAACTTAATGCAATTTCTACAAAGTAAATTGGAGTTGTAATTATAGATAACGTTTAGAAGGTGGTTGACACTAATACTTCGCTGCAGTGAAGTATATCCGTGACGTGGACTAATACATCACTGGCGCCAACAGCGGTTAATCGCCAGTCTGTGCGTGCGCTGTGAATTTTACCCAGCATATACCATTAGGGAAGCTATCATTACCGCGACAGGACTGATCACTACAACCAGCCTAACGTTTTAGTACATGGAAATTGCATTTTAATTAATGACAAAAGCGTTAATTTCATCAAAATAACAACACATTATGATTTGCATATTCATAAATATAGTATTGCACGAAATTAAATAAAAGCGTAACGCATCGCACTGTCATTTTAATGTGTGAATGAGGAGTAATGCATAGATACAAGCGACACATGGTTTGCAACGACCTTAATTGCACCTATGATCTGGGTCATTGCTCTCTCTTAAATCAAACTCGAAAGCCCTAGAATCCCACTTATGATGAACATGGAAGATCTGTCCTGCACGTGAACATTAGCCGCGTGTGCCTTATGCAATAGTGTCAATGACCTCTTCCACCTGTTTGTGTAGTATTTCATTCAATGATAGCACTGCTTGATGAGGAACTTGTTAATTTCGGTAAACAGTACTGTTACTAGTGAACGTACGTTCCTAAAAAATGTTTTGACTAATACATAATGATGTATTACATCATAATCAACGTCATACGTTATATTAGAAAAATCTTGGGGCTTTCTAAACAGTGTGACAAAATGGAGATGCAAAACTAAGTATTTAGATGTCCCAGAGACAGAGACACGCCTCTATCCATTTAAAACACATTAATGTTCTCGTAGTGTAGGTTTACAACGATGTGAGCATGTTATAAGTGCCGTGAGGGACGGGAGCAGGGCGAACACAAACGCATCCTGTATCCGAACTCGGTGATGTCGGTCAACTATCTTTACTAGGAAATGTAGGTTTTTAGAAGCCAGTGTTAGTGGCACACCCAACTCACACATCTTCATCGGCAGGTTAATTTGTAGCTTTGTGCTTTTCTATACTTCCATTTCATCACTCGAATATAATATATCAATCCATGCGTCCATTCAGTATTTATGAATGAATATTTTACATAGTTGTTTTGAAAATCTGTTATGTTTACATTAAGCATAAGAGTTAAACATGTATGAATTAACATAATACGCGGGTAATAAGCTTTACATATATACCCACATATGATATACTCGTATGTACTCTATAACAAGGACACTAAATCCACAATATCTTCCATTTTGAGAGAACCTAAATATGTAATAATATACAAAACTACGAATTGTAGGAATATTCAAAGTTGTAATGTATACAGAAATGTATCGATAGCAGTAATTGTATAGTCAAATGTAAAATGTTTATTGATGACGGTCGATCAGAATGCGCTAGCGCAGTATCGTATGTCGGTTGACGTCCCTCGATTCACCGAACCGGCTAACTTCCTGCAGTCCAGCCATGCGCCATGAATAAACACATCTTTCACTACATTCGTTAGTAACGTCGATATTAGTTTAGTGAACATTTTAATGGAATTTCCATTCGGGCTTCCATACGCACTGTTTTCCCATAAGTAGTAATCGAAGATTTAAAAAATGTCTACTTGCACATTGCAAGTCGTGTTGTTCTCAGACACTTAATAGCGACAAAATGTTTGTTTTGTTGACTCCAATGGTTTTATTCAAGTCATCAAGCATACCGTTAAGTAAGCTGCAGCTTGGGAATAGCTATTAGTTAGTCGCCGGCGTGTTAGCGGTGCGACAGCCACATACAAAGCGTAGGAACTTCGCCATTTTAATATTTGCAATACAATTTGCATGTTTGCCTAGGAAACGTTTCCCAGTAAACCCCCCGCGTTTACCCGGACCGCATTAACTAGTGTTTATTTTCGTACATGTAACTGGGATTCAGCAGTTAACAGGTAACTCGTCTTATATTGTCTCAGGGGTACTCAAGGACTGTTTAAAATTCAGTGGTAATTAGCAGTCTAGGCGGTGTTTGTTGCAGTTGACCTCGTTTGGGTAGTCAGCCCTTGCAGCGCCCGTGCGGAACACAGTTTTAATTACAGAGGCTATTTGTTTTTCGCGTGAATTTCGATTGTCATATTGTTAGCTAGAGGTGACTTTTCGTCATCGTATAAATTGTTAATGGCTAACTACTTAGTTCAGTTTCTTAATGACGCATGCAATTGACGTTGGTTTCTCTGAATATGTCATCAATCAATGAACTTTTTATGCTCTTTACCGAGTAAAATATGTAATGTCACATTTAAAATAAAACACTGCAATTTTTAATATGATCATTCGAACAAGAGCAACAGCTAAATTTGTAAAATAGGTTACAATAATGCGTTTTACGTTGATTGATATTAGTCCTTCACGAGCCGCTGCCTTTGTGACGGGTATCAAATGGAGCAGCAAACAAACAACTGACAATGCAACACAATGGTTGTGACGTCAATATAGACCGTGTGGTGTTTGCCATGTTATGAGATGAGTTTCAAATGCATGCCTCTGGCAGCAATCTCTGTACTTAATTTAAAATTTATTGAATGAAAATTGCAAGATTAACAATATCTCGTTATTTACTCGATGAATGTTGTCAAACGCGTAATAGAGGCCGGCCACATTCGTATGTATCACGTTTTTTGCATATGATTAAATACTTTGTTGTGGATAATGATGAACTGCATGACGTCTTGTTAACATGTTTTCGCATAGCAATGCATCATTTTATATTAATTTTATGATTATGTAACCAAAGAGGCAATTAATAACCACAAATCACAGAGTAACGGCGAGGGTTTTATGACTTATGACACGTAAAGATTTTCTTGACAAATGTTACCAATAAATATAGAACGACGTGGAAGATGAAAACATAACGTATTTAACATAAGCACTGATTAATCATAACAGTTGTGTAAAATAATATGATCTATCACAATTTGGTACGTCAGTAAGTGCCTACTTTCGCTTGCAAATTTTCTAGTACAACGGCCAGTCCACAGTTACGCAATAGTCAGAAGCGTGGTAAATACTTGTAATCGTTATTGTAATAGCGTTCTAATCTAAACGAGGGGCAAATGTTTGGGCGTGACGAGAAAGCGCGTTAACAACCCATCTCTGTAACACAACCTGCACTCGCTGTCAACAATATCATTAAACAATAGCCTCCAGATAAGAAATTAGCAAACATTACGAGCGCATGTTTTTATTTTTCATGACCGATTAACAGTATAGTATAGATATAAGACTGTATCTACATCATCATTATTATACATCACTGTTAGTTTGATTTTTGTTGCGATTTTATTACTGTTAAATGTCCACTTTTTATTATTATCAAAATTGTATTATTACTTCATTTTCATAAAAATTTAATTATTAATTATTATTAAAATAGTATTATTATTATTAAAATTATATATATTTTTTTAATAAATTTACACATCTCACACACGGTCGTCTGATCCCTAACTAGGCAGAGCCTGTACTATGGTAACCAGGCTGCTGATAAATATACTTATATATTTCATACAACATAAATACATACATATTATAGATAAATTACACGCATACACAGAACAAACGATCATGCTCATCACGCAACTATTTGTCGTGTGTGGGGATCGAACCCAACCTCTGGCTCAGCAGTCAGTGTCGCTAACCACTAGACCAACAGGCCATTATTGTTATTGTATTATTATTATGAAAATTGTATAATTATTAATAATCATCATAATTGAGTATCTAACCTGATATTCACATGCTCTGCATCAGTAAAATAGACGAAGTTAATATTAATTAAGACCATTTTTGGACTACATTTTGTGTGAAATAAATGAATCTGAATCAGGTCACAAGTCCGTCCACATATGGAGTACTACTGTCATCTCTAGGCGGGAGCACCTGGATACCAGCTTTTGACTTTTTGGATCGGTTCAAAGACATGCTGTGAAAATCGACGACAATCCCAAATTCACTAGCGATATTGAATCTTAAGCCTAAGGAGGGATGTATCGTCGTGCGTATTCTGCTGCTTTTATAATGGGTTTTGCTCCAAGGAACTGATTCACATGATGCCAATGGCAGCATCTGATACCGCACCGCTCGCCGCCGCAAGGGCGTTTATCTTCACACTTTGGAACCTAAGTGGTCACTCACGGTAAGGTTTCAGAGGAATTTCTCCCGTGAACGCTCCGGCTCTGCGACCGATGGGCAACAGTAGGGGGTTCTTCAAGAAAGGTGTGTATAGGTTTTTAAAGCGTCGGCCAGCGTCAGGCTATCAGGCGTGCCGTATGCTTATTTGCCAACGACGTGTTAAAAAAGTAGTATTATTAATATCAAGAAAAAAATTATGTACATGTACAGCTCGGTATATACTGGCCTGTTGGTCTAGTGGTTAGTGACCCTGACTGTTAAGCCAGAGGTCGTGGGTTCGATTCCCACCCAGGACAAATAATTGTGTGATGAGCATGATCATTTGTTCTGTGTCTGGGTGTAATTTATCTATAAAATGTATGTATTTAGAAATATATAAGTATGTTTATCAGCAGTCTGCTTACCATAGTACAGGCTTTGCCTAGTTTGGGATCAGACGGCCGTGTATGAGATGTGTGGAGTTATTATTATTATATTAATAACATTATAAAAATTCTAATACCTATGTATTATAGTGCGATCGATTTCTCTAGCAGTCTTGTTGTGGGTGATCACTTGTATTCCTAATAGACCAGACGAACTTTATGTACTCTTCCCGTAATGTGACTATTTGCCGGTTTGCCGTCACATCTGCTTGCGGTAATGTTTTTAACTGCGATGATCATATAATTATCTTTTTTTTTGTAATACAACCAGCTTCGATGCCTCGTGTCTAAATATTTCCTATTGCACCTTTTATCTGTGTATAAAAAAGCTTGCACTTCGTTATTTTCGTTTCTAACCATAACAATGTAAGAAACACAACATTGCAGTATTTTTCTACGGTAGAGGAAAGAGAAGAGGAGAGGAAAAGAAAACACTTTGGTTAATATTTTATTAAACAAAGTGTAAATACACACCGTCGTTCCAATCAATAACTTTTATTGTTTTGTTATTCCTGTAAAAAAGTACGGTTGTGCTTTTCTTTAATGGTTTATATTCTATTTTCTTTAATGCTCAAAATGGATGTTCGAGAAGCAGAATTTGTTCGAGTTACCGCCGCTTCTGAAAACCGGAATAAGCGAAAGATATGTGGCTCATGCTTGAAGATAGTCGTTCATCTGTCCAGTATGTGTATAAAGAATATCTAGAAACAGGTGGCAACATCAGGCAAACTGGGTCTAGTCGCCAAAGAAAGACAATGGAGAGGAAGATCGAATTATTACAAGTTTAAGAAATCGTCACCGCTCTGCTGTTAAAGTGTAGCGCATATGCCTAATTTTTATGCACGTCAATATATATATACATTTTCCCACTGTTAAGGACGGATTACTTTTTTCAAATTTGTAATAATGTTCACAAGTTGCGAAGAAATTGCGTACCTATTTTTTGAAACTCGCAAAAATAATAAGTTTTAATTTCCTTCATAATTTTCTTCTTTCTTTATACTCCTTATTCCCGAATAAGGTTATACAACACGCTTCAGTAATACTGACAAACGGGTAATAAGTTAAGGCCTTAGTATCAATTATCGTCCTCATTTCTCTATGCCAAGAATAATAACAAAAAATATAAATCTTATTGTAATTGACCATTGTGGTGCAGGCCGACCGTTAAGTCGATAAATATATAATACTTAGCCCGAACTTGCAAACCTAAATATACTACTAATAATATATTGTGTGGCCTAGGCGTAAAAGTCATTCACCCGAGCCGCTCTAAGAAAAACTTGCTTTCTTGAAATTCAAAAGTGACAAAAACCTGATTTCATATTATGCAAACATTTTATACCTTCCGCCTTTGCATTTTTTATGATTTAATTTTACCAAAAAATAGAACAAATACATTAAAATTACTTTGAAAGAAAAAACAGCTCTAATATCTATGAAAGCCAGCTAGCTTTTACAGATATAGCCGTTATATTTACTAGGTACCGTTACATGAAATCATTGTGCCGCCATCGCGACTGGGCACTGGAATTTTGGTCTATAAGGGATGATACAGTTCTGTAGTTATCCTAACTGTAATATTATAAATGCGTACGTGAGTTTGTTTTTTTGTTTGTTACACTTTCACGCCTTAATTACTTGACCGATCATCATGAAGTTTTCCACACACGTTGTCAGGGATACAAAATAGAACACAGGGTTTATAAATATATAAATTTCAGATGCAGAAATCGACCTCACACCACTTGACGATTGTAGCTTTTCAGGAAACTATTTAGGTACATGTACCATCCGGAAACTTAAGCTTGGTCTTATTTACATACATGGATTTAAACATCTCGCTAAATTACTAAAAATCAATAATCTACAATTCATTGATCATCGATTATCAGGTATTGCGTAGGAATATAAGGAATTGTCATGTTAATTAGACCGCAAATTAATTTTCAGACAGTTCTATATAATATAGTAGTACGTAAATTGAACCTAACGAAACGTTATTTTTAACCCAGAAATCGATTGTAAAAATATAATGCAAGTTAAGTTTTTAATGATATTTTCTATAGCAAAATATTTACTCGCTGTATGTACTCGATCATACATCATCAAAGCCAGAGGATAACAGTGGCTCTTTTGTGTCAGCGGAGGCATAAGAACCAGTGCGGAGCGAAGGATAAGACCGTCTGATTTATGACTGAATCTACAGCGAGTAAATCATTTCACTATATTTTTCTAATATCACGTCCAATGCATTGTGGGCATTGTAGTATACCACCACCGTGTAAAGATATTTAAGTAAAGACATGAATACAACATTCCTATGAAAAGTTTAGGACAGCATTAATTAATTCATTCACCACCGATCAGTTACAATCACGATTGATATCTTCACAGCAAGAATATTTTTAATATGCTATTTGTACACTCGGCTATTACGGCTATTTTTTAAAATCCTTTTACACCTTACCTACTGCCTAGTAATTCAAATGGAAACCGTATAGAAACGGACACATTTATTTTAGTCAACCCGAAATAGCAAGTAAACACACATATTAATGGTAACTATTTGTCAAGGCAGATGTTGTTCTTGAATATGTAAGATACCAAAAATGAAATAATTTAAGGCAAATTGTACGATTAGTAATTCGTTCGTATACCTATTTAGTAGTAGGTTGTTCTATCGAATACCATTAGACAGTTGGACTCGTCTGTCTGTAATATTTTAGAATAAAGGTATTTACCATTTATTTGTAATGACTAGATATCCAATCTTTTCAAAACTACGATACTAAACAAGCTAATCTGCCTACATCATTAAGGTCAGTATAGGAGACATTCACAGCTACCTGTTAGTAGAAAGTGTGTGTAAATAGATTAATGTATAATTAATACAGTAGTTCTTCTTAATGACACACATTGACTAGTTTCCAAAACACCTACTTATGTGCTCACCACATCCTACCTCTCTGAATGTATATCAACACTCAAATAATAACAATGAAGTAAGTTAATTTATTAAGGATAACTTAACGATTTCTTGAGAATTAACGTATTTCTAATACTGCATACAAACTATGCAGATTAGCTTTCAAAACATTGCAACAAGCATTTCCATGAAAGTTAATAGGGACTTTGGCTTGTGGAAACAAACTAAATTGACATGCATAGTGGTTATTGATCCTAATCCTAACTGCTGAGCAGATATTATTGTGTTGTGCACTTTTTGATGGGTAAAAAATGTTAAACTCGCGTGAGGACACGTGACCCTGATGTCCGTCCCCATCGAAAATTAGTACGACGGACCCGAGTTTCTTATATTTACATGTACAGCGTCAAAGAGAGACATGGAGAGGGAGGGAGGGACAGGGACGGGACAGGACAGAGACAGAGAATTTAACTTTTTTATTGGTATTTGTTATGACAGTGGTACTTACTCGTGTCAGTTCGGTTTTAAAGGAACACCTGTGGCAAGGGTTTTGAGAGGTTTCTTCTTACTATTGTAACTATTTTATGATACGTACTCTGTGACTTTCAACTGCCTCGTAACTCTATTATGATGCTAAATAATTATCTTTAGAAAAAACGTAACCGACTGCAAAGCGCATAAATTTCATACATTGTATTCATTGATTGAAATCGGTTGTCGCGTAACTACACATGTCCAATTGAGAACCTACTAATTTTTTAAAGTCTATTTTTAGTATAATTTTTCTTATTCAATAGTTCATTTCTCGCTTTTTACTGGTTTAGTTTGTAATTTATCTAAGTTACAATAACCTAATTTCAATTGCTCATCACTTTTTACAAAGTATTGCTTTGCCCGATGCAGGGACGTTAATGGTTGAGGAGTTATCCTGGTACTTAACCATCAGCTCCACTTCACCATATACATTCTGACAAGCATAAATTGCTTAGTAACCATATTACAGCAATCGAATCGCAACCCGTGAAATACTTATTACTGAATAGTTCCCGTGATCATCTGTGGTCTTCAGCATCAGTTCCATTTCACTAAATGGTGCTTTCCGAGAGCAAATGCACGTCCCAAATCTCTATAGGTGTGCCTATAATATTAAATAGTGCCTTGGTTTTTCCACGATTCCATTATAAGATTCTAACCTGATGACAGTATGGCACTAACTAGAAAGTCCTTTTAAAAACAAAAATAATAATTCCGTATTCGGGTAATTTACCTTATTACCTGAATACGGCATTATTTTTTTTGTTATACCTACCATACCATACATAAAAAAAATATTCTGTCGAACTGAGAACCTTCACCTTTTTATCATGTCGGTAACAAAAGAGATAAACGGTGTAGTTAGGAGTTAAATGGTGCCACATTACCCTTTAGGTATGGAACCCTAAAAACGGACACCATTATAAATATACATAATAATATATGAAACAAAAAGGAAATGAAAAAAAATGTTAATTGTCTATTCTATGTCTATTTTAATTGACTATAATGAAACAATTATGTTTCATTGTAACAAACGACATTTTATATGATAGGTTTAATTAGTATTAATTATAAAAACTTTCTAGCTTTTTAACACTTTTTCTGACAGACTATTTACTTATGGGTTCAAGAAACGTAGTAGTGAAATAGTCCATATATGGCGTATATTATGATAAGTAATTAATAAAAATTGGATCTTTACCTTACTACTATAGATGTGTTTGTTAGCCACATTAAGTGTAGGTAGTATGTGTATTTGCTAGGCGTGCTGGTCAACTGTATACCTGCCAGATTGGTCGACGTTTATGCTTACTGGTCTGTTCTATGTGTCTTAGCACTCTTTTTTTTTTTTTTTTTTTGGGCGTGTGGAAACCCCCTCGGGCCGTCACCCCACCGGGGTTTTTTGTGGGGCGGTGTGTCGGAATCGAACCGACTAAAACCACACGGTGTGCCGTACTGCGCCTTAAGTAGGAGGGATCCGGGAACAGAGCCTTCCTCAAAAAACCTAATGCTTAATGCTAAAAGGGTTTTCTAATCGAATATACTCTTCAGATGTGTATTAGTATAGACTGGCTAACTGATTGGATTCCTGCACTAAAATTAGTTTTTCGAAGTTTGTGAAAATGATTGTGTCAAGAAAAACAGTGTAAATATCCCACACAATGTTCTAGAAGACTTTTGTTTGTTTTTAGAAATCTTTACCTCTTAAAATTAATACGATGAAATATTCAAATGATAAAACTGTTTTTTTAATGTATAGATAAATTCATAATCTTGAAAACCATAATTACCTACACAATATATATCTAGAAGAAAAAAAACATCACTTTCTTATTAGCTATGGTCTGTTACTGATTTTTAAATTACAATTTTAAGCAGTGAATGAGTGAATGTAAACCAGTTGAAATTTAATCCACTTGTTTTCAACTGTTTTACATTCGCTAAGGTTAGACAGTTCTACAAATTCCTCGCAAACACTGGTTTCAGAGCTTTGGATACCTTTTTAATTGACGGCACCGATGATGATATGCCAACTGAAAGTGTGTATTGGGACATAATTATTTCCACTGTTGGAAAATTATTTAGAGACGCGGATCTGTCTGGCTCGCCTACTGGCTATTTCTTAAATTTAAGGTACATTTCAGAAACAGATAAACAGAGGGACGGATTTAAAACGTGGACAACGCTCAATACTTTACTTTTTGTCTGTGTTCCGGCTAATCCCCGGAAACGGGTGGGCCGATTGCATCAGGACTCTCACTGGCAGATAGCTGGTTTTATAAGGAGTAACTTGGGCTACTTTTATTTTGAAAAAAGAATTAGGGTTAAGCGCAAAATATATAAATATGTACATGCGAGCGAAGCCGCGCAGACAATAGCTAGTTAGGGATAAAGTTAGTGAACCTGTAAGTTTGGACGCATAGGTTAATTTATGAAAATTACTGAGCAGATTTTCCAAATTGGTTCACTAATCTGGCATAAAGTCGGATCAATAATTCCGCAAATATGGTAAACTCGCCTAATATCGGCCCCTGTTTTGTATCAGCGGTTAACAAGTTTTTTCAATTGATTCATAAAACACAATTTCTTTAGGAGCTTAATTTTTCTACGATACCTAGATTAATTTAAGAAAGAGTCTATGCAATATGGTCTTTGTCGAACGTCTCTCGGCCGCTCAGAGACAATTTGTTCCTCGACTTGTAAGGAACTATTGAATTTGACATTATTTCGTGCTCAAGTTCACAAAATCAGCTGTAGACGGAGGTAAGATTTATACAAAAAAATTGTATATATGAATACAGTTACATGTTAATTTATTATTTTTAACTAATATTCTAAATAGAATTATGATTATTTATTTTGTGAAATATTCGTTTGGCCGAGGTTAGTGATTATATATTCCAGCAAGACTCAAAATCGGCCTAATGGCCGATGATATAAGGCAGAAACATAGTTACTATCTATCTCTAACTTGGGCCGCCGCTTTTGAACTTTAACTAGCTTCAATTTATGCCATAGGTGGTGATGGTAGGTTTATCTTCCAAGTTTTAAGTCAGTCGGCTGTAACTTCTCAAGTCCGTTATGACATAATTATATATTATGATCCAAGTTCGTCACTTTCGACTTCGAAGACACTCTAAGATCTAATCAAAGGGACAAGATCTAAAGATATTTTGACGATCAGCAGATCGTCAAAATATCGACAGGACAGGCAATATTGATTCAGATTTTTCTCTAATAGCATTTCCCTGGAGCAACAGAATTATGCTATCTCATTCACATACAGCAGAAATATCGCACATTCGTTCAGGTTGAGCTTATGCTACCTCATCCGCCTACGGCAGAAATATCGCCACTTGTTCGCATCCAGCTTCAAACGCCTTCGCTCCATTCTCTCTCTCTCATTCAATAACTATTTATTTGCACATAATTATTTCGATAGAAAAAAACTATTGGCTGTGAGGCCTGAAGTGGTTTAAATTAAAATGTAAAGTATACTGCGTAGAGAAGAAGAAAATATGATAATATTTCTAAAGATGATTTTATTTGCCATCACTGTTCGGTGCTTGAGCTTCGGTTTGCTGTTGCCATCCTCTTAGTAGCAGGTCACTGAAGCAGCTGCGTGAAATGCTGCACAGTCTAAATGAAGCATCTTGGTATAGGGCATAGGTCTTGGTATGAACTTGGACAAAACTAAGGTTACGCTCAAGGAAATGTTACACCCAGACCGATTGACGTCGAAAAGTCGACGCTCGAAGTTGTTCAAGAATATGTCTACCTTGGATAGGGTTTATTAAGTTCGGTAGAAATAACATCGAGAAAAAGTCACCAGAAGATTCTAGTTACGTTGGGTAGCATTTGGGAAACTACGTCGAGTCTTCTCATTACCGATAGGTACCATAAACGAAGGTCTTTGATCAGTGCGTCTTAACTGTTATGACCTATGAATCGAGTTTTCTTTGAAGGATAAAACTAATAATAATAAAGTCATCGGGCAAAGAACTAAAGTTACCGAAATTGCTCGCAGAATAAGCAAGTGGCAATTGCCGTTTGAGCAAATAAATTATAAAGTGGAGACCGCGAATCAGTATTCCGTCAGATTCGCGATCTCCACTGTATGACCTGTAGAACGCCCCCCAGCCAGATGGACCAACGACCTGAAAAAGGTAGCTGGGATAGACTGGATGCGGAAGGTGGAGGACCGGTGCAATGGCGCACATTGAGAACTGTAGTAGGCAAATTGATTGATTGCTTAATTGTTTGGTGCATCCGGAATCTAGATCAATTATTTTGTATTTTCTTCTAATGAAGCAAAACTAAATGAATTTAAAGTATTTAATTTGAAGCGCCTTGATCTTGCTTTAACCTGATTGAGAAATATGTAAAATACAATAAATCAGTTTATGATTAATTAGAGGGTGGAAAAGATCTTAATTAGATATTTACTAGCAATGCACGGTTAGCAAAGACATCTTCAACAATCATCATCATCATATTTCAACCAATTTACACAAAACCTTAACAAATTATATATACCCAAACCTCCCGACTCTATCCTCTATCTATTGGTGAAAACCGCATGAAAATCTGTTCAGTAGTTTTTGAAATTATCGCGAACAAACAGACGCGGCGGGGGACTTTGTTTTATAATATGTAGTGATGTAGTGATTTATCTATATATATATGATTAAAATCAATATTTTTTTATTACAGATAGATCGATGAACTCTTTATTGTACAGCAAAGATAGAAATTAATACAAACTTGTAAACATCTTTGTAGATTCTTACCAAACTAAAGCCTGAGTACAATTGGCGACCTTATCGCTATTTGCGATTTTTTCCAGGCAACCATTAGATGGAAAGAGAAATTGTGGATGAGATGAGGAGTTGCAGTGTACAATTAATTGAACACTAAGGATTAGATTACTTTTGTTTAATATACATTTGCGAGTTTTCTAAGAATAATCAAATCTAATTAGCTCAGTGTTTAATTAGTTATTTATCAGCTTGGTGCCCTCTTAGCTAAAGATGGCCGATATAAGGCAGTAAAAGGCAGACTTGCTTATGTAAGGCCAATACTAGGCAAATTAGTGAAGTCAGCAAATAAAATGTATGAAATAAAGAATAATTAACTAATATTTTAACTAAAGGTGCCTTTGCTCTTTTCTAGCTACTTACTAGCTATTTTGCCACCCTAGGGATTTTTTCCAATTATTATATCACTATAAAAAAGGATATTGTAGTGACGGGACCTCTCGCACACCTTACATACTCCTTCGATTGGAAGAATAACTCTTTACTACGCGAGAGGCACAGACTGGTGGCACCAAACTCGAATTTAAAACACGTTCGAAATATTTTATGAAGAATAAATGTTGAAGACAAGAGGGTCGCCCAGGAGACAGAAGACTGTCTTGACGACTATCGTGCCAAAGGTGCACGGAATAATTGAAGAACTATTATTTATAATTAATTTGTGTGAAGTTATAATTGTTATATGAATAATCTGGTCCTGATTATATCCCATAGTGCGTTTGCCTGCTATTTTAATTTTCCTCCTATAGCTAATACCTATCGTAACCGGATACCCTAAAGCCCCAAGCTTTATACGTGGTGGAGTACGCCGTAGTTGATTTAGAAGAAGTACTCCACGCGTTACATGTGGTAAAAGCTTTATAATATGCTCCTTTTTGAAGCAGGATAACAAGAAAATATAACTTTGTGCTTTATGGGGCACTTGACATAATTGGATGAAGGTTTGATATCAAGATATTGTTCTGTCCAGAGTACAGTACTTTTACTCTTTACAATGTTTATGCAAATAGATTGATCAGAAGAGTAGGTACCTACCAAATTAATAACTCAGACAAACAACAATAGGCCTGTTGTTATAACAGATATGTCTGCGGAATATTTAAACAAAAGCAAACAATTTTTTTTGGAGGTTACCATTCAAAGCCTGCCAATCATTCAATTGGTTGAACTACTTTGTCTTATTGATTCGTAAAATTGATGACTGCCTTTTACATTTACGAGTATAAATATCTAAAATTGACCTATATGAAAACAATAATCAATGTAGGACAATAACTATTCCATCTCTAAAATAGTAGATTTAATGCACATAATGCCTTATAAAACACTATTAGCAATGCTTTTTGCTTCAAATATATCTACTCAATCTGATTACAGTAGGAGTGCTGACAACAGATATATTTGTGATATTGTAAGAATAGTCTACTACTGTACAGAGATGATTTTTAAGTGCATTTGGGCAGATAAGTACAGGTTGATAGCAATGATGAGGTCAAATGATCAACACTACTTTATATTCTTAAGATCGAGATGATTTTTTACCAAGATTTGAACAAACTTTCTTTAAATGAAGAAATTGGAGAGATGATTTTCAAAACAAATTAGCTAACACCATTTGTAAGAGTTTCATAAATCAAACTCTACCTCTCTATAAATGTAAAAGTACTACTGTAATTTGTTTTGATCTTCATGAGTTTGATGTTCATTACTTGGTGATCTAAATTAATAACGATTGAATAAAAAAAAGTAAGTTTGAGAATCAAAGATAATGACTAAGGTCAAGAATCCTATTATACTGTGTTCAAAGACACTGTATTTATCACAATTGCACAAAGATAATTAAAAAGTAATACAAAATAATTTATTATGCAATGGCCAACAAACAGGTACAAGCAGCTGTTGATCATTTCATAATAAGGATGTGTTAGGTGCCAAGACTTTTAGTTACAAAACTGATTTAATTATTTCTGGTTACACAAAACACGAGAATCACCATGCATGATACCAAGTAACACAGAATTCACAAACATTTGTACACTAATCACCCTATCTATGTCATCATTATCATCATTTCAGCCATAGGACATCCACTGTTGGACATAGGCCTCTAAGAAGACCAGTTGGAAGTGGCCTGCATCCACCAAACTATGTGTTGGAATAAAAGACTGTGGTTATACTCCTACGGTTTTTTGTTAACATATTAAGAACTAGAACTCAAATCAATGTATTACCTCCCTGAAAGTTAAGCCCAATGAATATCAGTAAATAAAAAAGTGATTAAAAATAATCACTAATCAAATAAAAAAATTATTCATAAGGTTTTTGGGTAGAGATCGCTCTTAGCGGTAAGACCGCCCATTGTACCTAACACTAATGTTAGTATTAAGATCATTTGTATTTATATATATAAGGTTTACAATAAAGCATATTCTATTCTATTCCACTGCTGACAATCACATTGAAATTTCCTGTTATTATCACGAATTTCTTACAGAATAACACTTATTCCTAAAACTTTTAATAGAATTGGGAATCTGGGAATATATGTGAATTCAGTCGTATAAGGCAAAAACAGTAAAAATGACTTAAGAAGAAAATCTTTTTCTTTTAACCAAATATGTGATTAAATTTTGAATACACAGCTTACAAGTGCAAGAGAGAAATGTACGAATTGTCCAAAAGGTTAATGCAAGCTAATACAATAGAAAATTAAACTAGTCTTGGTTTATTAAAGGAAATAGCATTCTAACTATGAGCTGGTAGAAAATGAACCTAAAAGAAATTTTATCATGATTTACTAAATCTGTAAAAACAATACACTGGCAATTTACATGTGAAAGTAAAAGCAGAATAAGAAGTTGTTTTGGGAATTCCATGATAATGACAAAAAACTAGATTTCTAATGTTGCCTTCATTAATTGCTTACTCATATACTCCTTATCGTGGGGTCATTTTTACTTCTTAAATATTGTGTTGCATGCAATAATTCACAGAGTTACCTATATAAAAAGTTAATTTCATTTTCTCTTATTAATTCTTGTGGTGACAAAAAATGATTTTTTCGCAGCCCTATATTATTATTCTAGTAATTTTCTTTTTGAAATCATTAATAAATTAAAGAATTTAATGGAAAAGTTTTGATGAGTTTTTTTACCCTTATCAACAATGGTACTTGCCTTGATCACTTATGCTCCAATTTTCCTGATGTACAATACAATATGCCTAATGATAAACTGTACATACTATATGTAAGTACTGAAATAGATGCAGAGGTTTATTATCTCAAAAAGCGGCTTTTAACTGTCCATCAACATAAGGTGGGGTAGGTTACTGTTTGGGTGGGGTAAGTTTATTTTAAGTAGGATGTTTACATATCTCTATTTTTTGTCAACACACACATGAAGTTTCTTTTCAATCCATTACTCTGTGTGTGTACTTATACCATAATACATACCAATCTATATTATTATGATATATCTGTATAAGCACACATGAAGAAAAAGTGTGTCATTTTATCCTTAACAATAATCTTTCATATGATGTTCACTACTTACACTGTTAATAAACTTAACAGTGTAAGTATTTGTGATAATGTGAACATTACGTATTGCTTTCACTTTACATTATAATGAAACATGTCTCGTAGTAACACAATTTATACATAATGATGACTGTATCATGATATTAATCTAATCTAAATGTGTACACATTCTTTCCTTAAATTGTTTTCCCACTGTGTTTGTTACTATTTATGTATAAATATATTATAGTAATAAACAAATGAAGTTAACAAACTACTGTAATTTTACATCATATGAATAAGAAATTAATATTAAGACACAAAGTTAAAACCACAGTAGGTAAATATATTTCCTATAACTTTCATGTGACCTGGTTATCAAATCTATATAAAATTCAGTACCATCAAGGATAATGATAAATAATGTCTGCATTATCTCAGTGCTTATTTAAGGAAATTATTCATGTTCATAACAAATAACCATACAATTGCATATTTGATAACTACAGCACAGGTCTAGCGTGTATAACTTGTTAAAGGAAAAGAAATCGCGCAGGAACCATTCACTATTAAAACGATTGCATAAAAAAACAGATATGATTACTCACGGTTCGGCCTCTATAGATTGCAGGCGGGCGACATAATTCGATGGAATGTAGCCTTCTTGTTTAGTTTTCTTGCTTTTGGCTAACCACCAATCACCTTGGGTGTCATTTAAAATTTCTAAGTGTTCTCCTTTTCTAAAACTAAGGTCTTCATCGGTTCGAGCATCGTAATCGTACAGAGCTACGAATATTCGGGTGGGAGGGACCTCGCTTGCATCTGTACCCTGAATTACTGCAGGTCTAATAGGGTCGGGAGGAGGCGTTGGCACAGGTGTTTGAAACTGTCTAAGGTCTTCATCTTGCGGATTTACTCTTTCATTTTTACTTTTAGATTCCTTTTCCCCTGTACTACTAAAGCAGTTCCCCATTTTCTCTTTACAAGGTGAGACTGGTATCACACGTTTTACGTCAAATCACACACTTATATGACCCCAAACTATTGTCTAGAGTTTTTATATCTATAAACATTTTATTTTGTCACATTAGAGTCAGAAATTTAAAACTGTTAACATGTTTTTAACGTAAACAAAGAACATTAACACTCCGATCGGACATGACTACAGGCAGCCATTTTGATGCGCCATAGACAATTTAAAAATATTATAGATAATATCTGAATATAGATTATCCGATTGAGTACCTGAAAAATTTTGCAGTTATTAAATCTGTCATAGATAACTATAAAGCAATGAAAAAATAAGCAAACATTTCTAGGTTTCAAGATATATTACTCATTAGTGACATCTTTAGTTTCGATTTGACATTACAATAAGTTCTTTTTTAGCGCCATCTAGTATAAACACTGGCACTAATGTACAATAAAATAATTTCTAATTTGTTTTAAGAGATGCCGCTATAGAATACACTAAATTACACCATCCACATAATTAACCTTACTATAGTTATCACTTTAATAATAAGGACCGGATTATATGCAACATAAAAAGCTTGAAATATGCACGCAAATAAGCATGAAAAATGCGTAGACGATAATAATGCACTAAAACGAAAAATGATTCAACATTTTTATAAACGTAAACAATCAGTCATTTACAAGTTACAACACATCTAGGTGTTGTAAATGAAGTTTTCAATCAATCAAAATACTTTTATAAGTAAAAATTGTGTGGTGTATATTTGGCGAAATTTTGGCTTCAGAGTTTAATGTTACACTTATCAATAGGCTTACCTACCGAAAAACATAATAAATATAGCGAATATATGCATCATCACTAAATATTAAATAATTATAATATGCAACATCCGCTGAGAATGGGGTAAATATGCAATTTCACATTCAAATATGCATATGCACATCTGGTCTCTAGTTATTGGTATACTAAGTTTATGCAGTACCACCATTGTCTGCCTGTAAAATGCTAATTTTAAGTTCTACCACAGAATAGATAGTAGTACGTTCTACGTAGATTAAATTTTAATCCAAGTGCAGGTCCTCTACGATTTCAGCCTGTTTTTTTTACTTCACTCACAATAAAAAATCAATTACGGAATTCGAAAATGAAACTCTGGGAAAATGTTACTTTTTAATTTGATAGACTCGTTTGTTTTTTTTTTGTTAAATAATAATTAAGACTACTACTATACAAAAATTAAGCTAAATGGCACGCTGTTGGAGGTGGTTGGGGTGGTATAATGACATAATATAAAGATTTCAATTTTGTTGTTTCAAATTATTTGATATTGGATGTGTCAAATATTTTAATATCATTCCAAATGCAAATAAAAATGACTTGTATTATATTTATTATGTATATTAATCATATGTAGGTATGTGTGTGGGTACACATATGTCTATGTGTTTGACTGTTAATATATAAATAAGTTTCTATGTAATTGTTAGGTACCTACTTAATATGGGAGACAAGTGAAGCGAGTGACAGCTATTGACACACTGCTTTATTGGCTGTTAGGTATACATACATCGCGCGGGCGCAGCCACGCACTCATAGACATTATTAGCGCACATATACAACAGTAAGGTTTAGGTATAATATACAATTATTATATAATTTCAATACATAAATCCATTGCATCTGTCCATCTAAAGGTCATCTGTAAGAAATCCGTTTGTACCATTACTTGTTTATATTTTTGGTAGTGTTTCATGGTGTACAATAGAGACTTCCTTCCTAGGATATACCCGAGTCCCTTGCAATAGACTCACGTGTGACACCTAGGATTTGTCTTGAACACGTCATGGAAATCGAGAAGATTTCATCCTGTGAACATGCCCTAGCTAACGCAAGCGCCTATGTTTAAGAAGCGCAGTCAAGCTAGGCAGCTGTGCTATTTCCAAAACCTTCTGATTTGTCACCCTGTCTTGCTATGACAATCCCAGGATCTTCCATGGGCATCGCATGTATTCGTAGAAGTTTAGGCGAAGCTAAAATTTCGCATACGTCGTCCAGGTCTCAGCTTCGATCAAATTGTACTGTATTGTAGTTGACCGTTTCTGCTACCTATGGTCATGGAAAATTACTCGCTAAGTGCGGAGATTGACATTAGAATTGGCAAAGCAAACATCTGACCACTAAGACCAAGAAGTTAGTTTTGCAGGCTTTCATAGTTAGCATACTCTTGTACGGAGCTACTAAATACACCTAATAATCCTACTTAATATTTTAAACGTGAAAGTTTGTGAGGATGTATGGATGTTTGTTACTCTACTACTCTCTCTACGTAAAAACTACGGAACCGATTGCGATGAAACTTGGTATGTAGATAGCTGGAGACATGGATTAACACATAGGCTACTTTTTATCCCAATATTCTAACGGTATCGGGACTTACGAGGGTGAAACCGTGGGGCGCAGCTGGTCTATAGTAAACTAAGAGGTTAGACGTATAATAAAAATCTGATCATTTTCTACTAAATACGACTCGTACTAAATATTTACTGTATTTACAAAGAGTCACATTTTATGAACACACAAACAATTAATGAACGAAAAAAATATTGTTTCTTTTTAATTTTCTTCAAGCAAAAGAATCGAAGGAACAAGTATCTTATCGATAAACTTGGTTTAACTATTTTATACACCCTGGGCATAGCTTTGTTCGTTATCGTAAGCTTTGCCGAGTGATGCTCACTGCGGATTTGTACCTTGACTAAGCCACGCTTATCGCGACGACTTCAATTAAACAAGGATCTAGTTGGATTGCTGTTACGAGTGTCTTTGCGAAGACCGTCCTTGAATGTGTTTCTTCTATAGTTTTTACCCTTAGGCATAGATTTATGATACAACAATAATAGGCATAATAACGTTCTAACCTAAATAGCCTTTAGTTTTGAAAACAGATTATGTCGAAAGTGTGATGGAGAAAAGAAAGTGTCCATGAACTTGACCAGGAATTACCGTGAAATTATAGTTGAAGTGAAGTATGTCACCATACAGTTTAATAATCGAGATTTTAGAAAAACACATACAGAATTTTTGTATACCTAGTAAAACTTTAAAAATGAAAAGTAAGCGTAAGTTACTTAATGTACATGCCAATTATTTTTGTATAAAAAAAGAATATGTTGTAGAGATAAACCTACACACATTTTAAAACGCGGTAAGAAAACCAAATAAAACAATAGGTAGGTTGATATTTTTGTAGAGAGTGATTTATCTGTTACACAGGAACTATTTAGTAATCTGTGGCTGAGTGCGCGGGCGCGTTGACGTAGTGAACCACCGAGCGGAGTCCCGTTTTCGGTCGCTTGCTGCTGACAGCAGCCAACACTTTTTTTTTAAAGGATACTAGTAACTTTAGGAAAGTACTTGGTTGTAGTATAATCGGCATTAATGCTACTATGATTCCGTAAAAATATTGAACCCAGATATCCCGTCATAGTGAAAAAACTAGCGATCAAAGTTGCTTTCGTAAATCCATGATTTATCACCTGTTACATTGTCATAAGCGCGCTAACAAAACTAACCTTTCGTACCATTGCACCATTCCATGTGAGCCTGCTTTTGAGTGTCAGTGACGTTGTGCAGTACCCAGCACAAAATTATTTATTAAATTATTAGGTTAAATTTTAATTGCTTACACGTTTTCTTCGGTAACAGCCGTCAAAGTTTGCCGACATCGCTTTAATTCGCTGAAAAACACAGTTGCCTTAGAAGGGTCTACAAATGCAATTTGAAGTTTATTATACGATTCGTCTGGTTTTAGGCCACATTTAAAATCGTAAAACATCATTGCGGAAAACATTTTCAGTGAGGCACGACAATTACATTTAGCTAGTAATAAAATGTGGAGAGAAATTTGAATTTGGAACTATTGTATTTTTTTTTATACATGATCTTATTTTTAAATTAAATTATAACCTGCCAGTGTTCCATTTATAACTCAATACTTTTTCGCAACACTTTCTGAGTGACCTGGGCCTTAAGATTTTTTTTGTACAATGAGAGATTTATTATTTTTATTTAATGAGAGATTTATTTTATTCGACGAAAAAAAAGGAGGTTCTCAATTCGACCGTATAATATTTTTTTTTATTATTTTTTTTTTTTTATGTCTGTTCAGCCCTCACTCCGTTATTTATGAACCGATTTTGATTATTCTTTTTTTGTTAGATAGGGTATACCTCAAGGGTGGTCCCATGTCAAGGAAGTCAGGATCTGATGATGGGATCCTGAAAAAATTGAGAGAAACCCTCGAAAATTGTAGGAACGAATAGTGTTTCTGTTTACTTTTTCAGCCCTCACTCCGTTATTTATGAAACGATTTTGATTATTCTTTTTTTGTTAGATAGGGTATACCTCAAGGGTGGTCCCATGTCAAGGAAGTCAGGTTCTGTTGATGGGATCCTGAAAAAATTGAGAGAAACCCTCGAAAATTGGAGGAACGAATAGTGTTTCTGTTTTCATTACTTTATCAGGTATTGCGTTTAGAAATCATCATCATTTTTCATCATCATCATCATGATGATGAAAAAAAAAACCATAAAATAAAATGTTTTTAACAAAAAATTAAAATAAAATTTTGATAATTAATCAGTTTGTTGTTTGGCGCCGACTCAAAATAAGTTTATATAAAATTAGATAGTTTATGTAAATAAGCTCAATACTTAAGACTTAAGGTTTATTTATTTTTTGCTTTTTAGTTCTTTTCGTCGGTTTAATTTTTTGTTAAAAAGATTTTATTATAAATGAGATTAGTATTATATCCATCAGTATAAACTAGAGATCATCAGCTGGAGGTCACATGGCTAGTATTACTTGATCTTTCATTGTATAGACTTTTGCACGATGACAGTTCAAAATATATACTGGACCCCTATAGGTTTATGTAGCCTTTTACATAATTTTGAAATTTATAGCACATATTGCTTAAAAATAATAATGTTAACTTTTGCACTTTATGCTAATTATAAACTTTTACTGTTCCATATTTCACAATCCTGTTTGTGCGCGTTTGCTTGAAAAATGCGTACAAAGAATCCCCCTCACGACCTCACGTAATATATATAGATTATTGAGCTTATAATACATTCTAATCTATTACATTGTATCTATGTATATTTCTTGTTAAATTAGCAAGTTGATAGAAATGTACAATTAATAGTAATAACTTATAAAAATAGGGAAATATTTATTTATTTCAAACTTTATGCACATTTGTACAAAGGCGGACTTAATGCCTAGGGCATTCTCTACCAGTCCTATATACCTAAGGGCTGCCACAAAAAATGTCATTAAATCTTCCGAAAGAGGTAATGTCTAATTAAATATGGAAAATATATTTTAGTTTATCACCTGCCTAAGACGAAAAATCAACTAAGTGCGCATCTCGTTATATAGAATAATACACTTTTCCTTTATTATGTAATGTACTTTACATTTATTTATAAGTGAAGGTCTAATTGTAATTATGAGCGTGTTTCTTTGTATTTAGATGTATTACGAATCATTTCCTTTATGAGAAGAGTGTCTAGGTCCAACGGCGTCTGCGTTTACATGTGTCGAAAGTAAATTGGTTAGCGAAATGGTAATGTTTATTGCTAATGAGAGTTTTATATTGAGTCGCATATAATTTAAAATCAATCTCTAAACTGCACAATGGACTTATGTACTTTAGATTGGATCATCTTTACTTCTCTGTATTTAAACCATCATAATTAGTAGTTTAATAAATATTTGCAGCATTTGTTATTATTGTTATTTATTGCATACAACATAAAAATAACACGACTAGGTCTGTGGTGCGGCGGTGCTGCATTCAACTTGAACTTCAGAGGTTCGATACCCACTCAGTCCACTGCAAATATTCCATGCATGAATATATTTATTTGTAATGGTCTGGGTACTTTTGGTAGGTATAATGATTTGAAATCGTTAAAAAAATCGTTATTTGCCAATCGACTTTTCAGACAAAATAACTGGCCTGTTGGTCTAGTGGTTAGTGACCCTGACTGCTGAGCCAGAGGTCGTGGGTTCGATTCCCACCTGAGTCTGTGTGTTCTTTGTGTCCGTTGTTTGTATGTTTGTAAAGTCCCCCGCGACACAGGAGTAATTCCTAATGCGGGGAGTCTTTTTAAAACAAAAAAAAATAAAAAAAATATTACAATTACAAAAAATTGGATGTGTTTTTTTCTAGAAGTGTGACAGTAATTTGAATAAAGAACATCAGTGCGAGTACTCTGATTAAATTCCTAAAAGTTTTAATCCCTTGACCCCTTGAAATAACTTGAAGACGACTTGAAATCAAACCTACTATTGATTTCGCCATAATATTTTGTTATGGGTTTATTTATTTAGATATTTTTGTTGATGTTAGCGTAGATGGCAACTTAGAGTTATTTTCTGGTGACGAAGTTGAATCTGTCTTGCATATTATGCATATCTGAAATATCGATCTATTTTTACTGAATCTCACCTAAATATCTTGACAGACGACAAGTGTCCTAAAATATCAGGTATTCTAATAGGCGGGTTCTAGGCTATACACAGCGCAGTTTAAAAATAATTGTTTATCAATATGTTATCAAAAATTCAAATAGCTTCAAATAGGGCATTAAATCGTGTAACAAAGTCGAGTCTTTTGGAATTATTGCTTACTACCGTATACGTCCCATACTGGACTGTTGTGTTCCGGTGGTATTAAAAGCTAATTTCAAGATATCTGGATGTGCCGATGACGCCGCAAGTGAGTAGAAACAGCAATATCAACTTATCGTGTGATTACTTGTCTGTGTGACAAGTCTGTGTGACAATCAGTCTGTGTGACAACTCGTCTGTATGACAACCCGACTGTGTGGCAACCCGCCTGTGTGACAACCCGTCTGTGTGACAACTAGTCTGTGTGACAATTAGTCTGTGTGACGACCCATCTGTGTGACAAAATGTTTACGTAAACCTGTCTGTGTGACAATGAATTTTTGGAATAATCTATCTGTCTGAGCGATAACTATTCTGTTTTATTTGAACAAGTGCCAGAATGGCCGAACTTGAATGTAGTACACCAACTTTTGTTCTTTGCAGATAGACCTGATGACGAGACACACCCTCAGCTCGAAAATCCGACCAGTATCAGTAGTTTATCAGCAGTATGGTTATCATAATATGGGCTCTGCGCACGCACTCACGCACGCACGCACGCAGGCACGCACGCACGCATGCACGCACGCACGCACTTACGCACGCACGCACTTACGCATGCACGCACTTACTTTTTTTATTTTGACTTTTTTGTAAACCATTTTTATCATTAAATAAAGACATTTTAAATATATTTAAATTGTAGGATAACAAAAACTAACCGGCGTATAACCTATTATAACTTATTATTATATTATTCGTATGAGCCAAATTCAAAAAATCTTACATCAAAATTTCAATATATATAAATCATAAATAATCAAAACTTAGGAAACTTTGTTGCCGCGTGTACGATCACGGACGTTCAAATGCTGTGTATGACATTGTGACACGAGATGAAACATGGATATATTGTTACATGCCGGAAAGAAAGCAACAGTCTTCTGTATGCGTGGTCGAAGGTGACAGCAAACCAACAAAATTAAGGCAGGCGAGAAACGTAGGCAAAAAATTCAATGGTCCGGTCTGCACGATCTCAGTTGAAGAACAAAATACAGTTAATGCTGAGTGGTTGATATGTCGAATACTTAATGAAATGACCGTTGCATTTAGAATCTAGTTTATTACTGCTTATATCGACAAGTACAATCATGCCTCTCAGGTAGACACGCACACATGCATACATAGCGCTCGGGCCGGTTTACGAAGCGTGTACAAATACACACATACACATCAGTGGTACACCGCCATTTGTTTGCCCAGTGTCTTTGAAAAAGTTAGGGAAAAACGACCAAGAAGTCGCATCCTATTGCACCATGACAATGCTCCGAAGCACACCGCGAACAAGACAAAGTCATTTTTGGCTTATGGAAAGGTAGAGCTAGTGAGCCATCCCGCACATAGTCCAGATCTGGCACCATGCGATTTCTTTATTTTCCCAAAAATTACGTGAAAAACATGGCCTTAGACAGAAAGAAAAAGTGCTTAAAATGCAATTGAAAATACTTCGAAAAGCAGTAAATATATTACTTTAAATGTAAAACTTCTTTAGCGGCGTTGTGAACTTTTTGGGATGGGTAAAAAATATAATCGAAAATATGTCCGCGTCAGGACACGTGACCCTTATCGAAAATGTGTCCGGGTTTCATGTGTCGAGTATATAATAAATAATTGTGTGATGAGCACGATAATTTGTTCTGTGTCTGGGTGTAATTTATAATACTAATATTATAAACGTGAAAGTTTGTGAGGATGTATGGATGTATGAATGTATGGATGTTTGTTACTCTTTCACGCAAAAATTACTGAATGGATTTTAATGAAACTTCACAATAATATAGCTTATATATCAGAATAACACATAGGCTATAATTTATGAAGATATTGTGTATATTTGCCAAAATATAACGTGTGTGGTGGAAAAACTGTAAGAGTTACATGAATATAATGTACGGTGGGATTGTTTCTCCTAAATAGTTCTACAAAAAAGTCCACGACAGTATATATATATCTTACTAACTTTTAAACTTTCGCGTTCCATGATATAACGTCAGGCAATTCAGAGGTATGTAATACCTTTTCGTGATCGCGTTAATTCCCGTTAATACGTAGATAATATTATATATATATATATCTTTTATGTGTAAGCCATTATTACCAAAATAGTGAACCATAAATACAATAAAATTTGATATTTTATTTCCAATTCACATTTAGCAGTAACAAATTGATTTTTATCAAACTAAATACTTTTATCGCTTTTGATATTCAAAGTAGATAAATTTTGCGTTTTAAAGTACGTAATTTGGTCAAATATTTTAAAAGTTACGACGATATACTCAAGTAAACAATGGAACACAAGGATATTCGAGCCAGGGCTGTACCCAGACCACGGGAGAGCCATGCTTCGGCACGTATGGGCGGGCTCGACCGGAGTGATACCACGGCCTCACAGAAAACCGGCAGTGAAGCAATGCTTGCATTGCTTTTCGCCGCGTGAGTGAGGTTACCGGAGACCCTAACCCTTCCCTCTCCCCTGTTCCCCCGTCCTTCCCCTGTCCCAGTCCCCTCTCTTCCCACTCGTCTCCCCTCTCCCCCTACTCCCACCTTAAAGGGCGGCAACGCACTTATGACTCTTGAGTCACAGGTGCCCATGGGCGGCGGTAGTCATTTACCATCAGGTGACCCGTCGTGATAAACGCAATCTGTGATTATGTGTGAAAGCGCGCCTGCCGCCGGGCGCCAGATACTTACTGTTGAGTATTGTTTTATTTATAACTTATCATATGTATCCTATGTATCATATGTACCCTATGATATACAATCAGGCGAATGCTTGTTGTACCTACCTAATTTTTAAATATATATTTGTCCAAAATGCAGTGCATTCGGATAAAATGGTCAAACAATAGTTTTCAACTTCGTGTATAGCTAAAGATTTATCTTGTTCAAACTGAGGGCTCAGTTGGGTTTGTGCTTTGCACTTGTTAGAGATAATATTTGAATGATTTAAATAATCCAGAAAAATCTCATCCTCAGAACACGCAGTTAAAGTGGGTAAGTGGGTAGTTAGGTACCTATTTAGGTACTCAGTAGGATACATCCTCATACGTAGGATCATACATCCATACATCCTCACAAACTTTCACGTTTATAATATTAGTATTATAAATTACACCCAGACACAGAACAAATTATCGTGCTCATCACACAATTATTTATTATATACTCGACACATGAAACCCGGACACATTTTCGATAAGGGTCACGTGTCCTGACGCGGACATATTTTCGATTATATTTTTTACCCATCCCAAAAAGTTCACAACGCCGCTAAAGAAGTTTTACATTTAAAGTAATATATTTACTGCTTTTCGAAGTATTTTCAATTGCATTTTAAGCACTTTTTCTTTCTGTCTAAGGCCATGTTTTTCACGTAATTTTTGGGAAAATAAAGAAATCGCATGGTGCCAGATCTGGACTATGTGCGGGATGGCTCACTAGCTCTACCTTTCCATAAGCCAAAAATGACTTTGTCTTGTTCGCGGTGTGCTTCGGAGCATTGTCATGGTGCAATAGGATGCGACTTCTTGGTCGTTTTTCCCTAACTTTTTCAAAGACACTGGGCAAACAAATGGCGGTGTACCACTGATGTGTATGTGTGTATTTGTACACGCTTCGTAAACCGGCCCGAGCGCTATGTATGCATGTGTGCGTGTCTACCTGAGAGGCATGATTGTACTTGTCGATATAAGCAGTAATAAACTAGATTCTAAATGCAACGGTCATTTCATTAAGTATTCGACATATCAACCACTCAGCATTAACTGTATTTTGTTCTTCAACTGAGATCGTGCAGACCGGACCATTGAATTTTTTGCCTACGTTTCTCGCCTGCCTTAATTTTGTTGGTTTGCTGTCACCTTCGACCACGCATACAGAAGACTGTTGCTTTCTTTCCGGCATGTAACAATATATCCATGTTTCATCTCGTGTCACAATGTCATACACAGCATTTGAACGTCCGTGATCGTACACGCGGCAACAAAGTTTCCTAAGTTTTGATTATTTATGATTTATATATATTGAAATTTTGATGTAAGATTTTTTGAATTTGGCTCATACGAATAATATAATAATAAGTTATAATAGGTTATACGCCGGTTAGTTTTTGTTATCCTACAATTTAAATATATTTAAAATGTCTTTATTTAATGATAAAAATGGTTTACAAAAAAGTCAAAATAAAAAAAGTAAGTGCGTGCATGCGTAAGTGCGTGCGTGCGTAAGTGCGTGCGTGCGTGCATGCGTGCGTGCGTGCCTGCGTGCGTGCGTGCGTGAGTGCGTGCGCAGAGCCCATATTATGATAACCATACTGCTGATAAACTACTGATACTGGTCGGATTTTCGAGCTGAGGGTGTGTCTCGTCATCAGGTCTATCTGCAAAGAACAAAAGTTGGTGTACTACATTCAAGTTCGGCCATTCTGGCACTTGTTCAAATAAAACAGAATAGTTATCGCTCAGACAGATAGATTATTCCAAAAATTCATTGTCACACAGACAGGTTTACGTAAACATTTTGTCACACAGATGGGTCGTCACACAGACTAATTGTCACACAGACTAGTTGTCACACAGACGGGTTGTCACACAGGCGGGTTGCCACACAGTCGGGTTGTCATACAGACGAGTTGTCACACAGACTGATTGTCACACAGACTTGTCACACAGACAAGTAATCACACGATAAGTTGATATTGCTGTTTCTACTCACTTGCGGCGTCATCGGCACATCCAGATATCTTGAAATTAGCTTTTAATACCACCGGAACACAACAGTCCAGTATGGGACGTATACGGTAGTAAGCAATAATTCCAAAAGACTCGACTTTGTTACACGATTTAATGCCCTATTTGAAGCTATTTGAATTTTTGATAACATATTGATAAACAATTATTTTTAAACTGCGCTGTGTATAGCCTAGAACCCGCCTATTAGAATACCTGATATTTTAGGACACTTGTCGTCTGTCAAGATATTTAGGTGAGATTCAGTAAAAATAGATCGATATTTCAGATATGCATAATATGCAAGACAGATTCAACTTCGTCACCAGAAAATAACTCTAAGTTGCCATCTACGCTAACATCAACAAAAATATCTAAATAAATAAACCCATAACAAAATATTATGGCGAAATCAATAGTAGGTTTGATTTCAAGTCGTCTTCAAGTTATTTCAAGGGGTCAAGGGATTAAAACTTTTAGGAATTTAATCAGAGTACTCGCACTGATGTTCTTTATTCAAATTACTGTCACACTTCTAGAAAAAAACACATCCAATTTTTTGTAATTGTAATATTTTTTTTATTTTTTTTTGTTTTAAAAAGACTCCCCGCATTAGGAATTACTCCTGTGTCGCGGGGGACTTTACAAACATACAAACAACGGACACAAAGAACACACAGACTCAGGTGGGAATCGAACCCACGACCTCTGGCTCAGCAGTCAGGGTCACTAACCACTAGACCAACAGGCCAGTTATTTTGTCTGAAAAGTCGATTGGCAAATAACGATTTTTTTAACGATTTCAAATCATTATACCTACCAAAAGTACCCAGACCATTACAAATAAATATATTCATGCATGGAATATTTGCAGTGGACTGAGTGGGTATCGAACCTCTGAAGTTCAAGTTGAATGCAGCACCGCCGCACCACAGACCTAGTCGTGTTATTTTTATGTTGTATGCAATAAATAACAATAATAACAAATGCTGCAAATATTTATTAAACTACTAATTATGATGGTTTAAATACAGAGAAGTAAAGATGATCCAATCTAAAGTACATAAGTCCATTGTGCAGTTTAGAGATTGATTTTAAATTATATGCGACTCAATATAAAACTCTCATTAGCAATAAACATTACCATTTCGCTAACCAATTTACTTTCGACACATGTAAACGCAGACGCCGTTGGACCTAGACACTCTTCTCATAAAGGAAATGATTCGTAATACATCTAAATACAAAGAAACACGCTCATAATTACAATTAGACCTTCACTTATAAATAAATGTAAAGTACATTACATAATAAAGGAAAAGTGTATTATTCTATATAACGAGATGCGCACTTAGTTGATTTTTCGTCTTAGGCAGGTGATAAACTAAAATATATTTTCCATATTTAATTAGACATTACCTATTTCGGAAGATTTAATGACATTTTTTGTGGCAGCCCTTAGGTATATAGGACTGGTAGAGAATGCCCTAGGCATTAAGTCCGCCTTTGTACAAATGTGCATAAAGTTTGAAATAAATAAATATTTCCCTATTTTTATAAGTTATTACTATTAATTGTACATTTCTATCAACTTGCTAATTTAACAAGAAATATACATAAGAGTCCTCAGGTCCTCTTATAATAATAATAGATAATGCATCCTATCATTCCACGCAACTTGACAACCTTACCTCTACCAAAATATAGTTCTAAATTGAATTAAGAATTCCGAACGGGCCGACCTACAATTTAAGCTCTCAAATTGCCGAACGAATTAAAACAAATGGATGTGTCATATTTGTCGTGATTACTTTTTGAAGTGAAAACTTCTTTAGGAACGTTGGGCACTTTTGGTTTGAGGAAAAAGCACTGAATTCGCGTGACCGTCACGCTCAGGCACATATATAGATGTGTGTTTGTGTGTGATGTTTTCACTTCTAACGTTTAGTCCCACGACTAACAGTTTTTTTTATTAAAGACAACTTCCGCATTAGGAATATTCCTGTTTCGCGGGGGGATTCACAAACATTCAAACAACGGACACAAAGAACAGCCAGATTCGGGACAACTATTTGTGGATCACACAAATTGTTATCCAGTGTGGGGTTTGAACCCTCAACTCTCTTCACGGCATAGTGGTGAGGTGACTACTTAAATCATAGCGCCATCCGTGCAGTCTTTGCTTTTTGTGTTCGTCAGTGTAAAGCACCGTACTTGTATCGGTAAGATACAAGTACGGCAGGCTTGCAGTCTTTAAAAATTTGGTCAAGCAACATTATGACGGTTGGTACCGGGAGCAGGGTGGGTCCTTCGGATTATAGAGACGTTCGGATTAGGGGAGGTTCAATCCGAACCTCCGCTAATCCATCGAGAACCCACTGTAATTATTAATTTATAAGTGGATTGTTGATGTGATAACAACAAAAAGATTCTATCAAATATATTGTTTCCATCGTCACTTACGACGAAAGTAATAAAAATATTTATGCGTTGATATTTATGCATTTTGTCTGAATTTTATAACTTATCTGCTTTTGCAAGAGTCAAAAAATTTATACAAAGTTTATTGAACCTCAATAAACGAAACATAAAAGAATTCGGCACATCCATCATTCCAATCATGACAATATGATCTTGAGTTTAAACAAAAATCCCAAAATTTTCAGATATTCAGGAAGATATACTTAAGAAAGTTTTTGTACTCTACGAACGTGTGAAAAAGGGCAAATCGGTCGAGCCCTTCGCAAGTAATTAAATGTTCATTTATACACTAGCTGTTGCCCGTGACTTCGTTCACGGGCAGCAAATCTATCCAAATTAATTAATTTTTCGTTCCGTAAGAACTTTCTACAAAGTATTGGAAAACATAAAAAAACCTAGGGAAATAGGGATTTATTTTATATATATAATATAGATTAACACCTTTTACAATTATTTTTACTATCCGATGTACCAGATAGAGCCTTTGGGAAAGGGATCTAGCGATTAAAATTCACCAGTTATTTTTAAATTAGTAATAACAAGAAAATATATTTTTGGACATTATGATAACACTGAAAGTTGCAAGAAATTATGGGCATCTGCAACTCAAGAGTCACAAGTGCGTTGCCGGCCTTTAAGGTGGGAGTAGGGGAAGGGTTGAAGAGAGGGAGAGGGGGGGGGGGGGAGAATGGAATGTTTAAGTGTTAGGGAACCTCACTCACTCGACGAAAACAAATGCGATAATTGCTTCACTGCCGGTTTTCTGTAAGGCCTTGGTATCACTCCGGTCGAGATTACCACACTACCACCACTTACCACATTATATTTATAGTAATACCTACAAAGGTTGTCTTGAAGTAATCACTGTGTGAGATAATATGATGTATAATAAAATAAAATATTGTTAATAAAAACTAGTAATCGTCATTTTTTTTTCTTTCAATAAATGGTGTGCAATAAAGCAAATAATTTAAATGATTTATGTAGGTATAATAGTGTATGCCTGGATAATCAGTCAATCGTATACATCACATACACTCAACAAGATGTAGTCGAATCAAGAATGTCCTCTTTTTTTACGGTCGTCGGTTAAAAAATCAGTTACTTTTACTAGAGTAATTTATTCAACACTTCTTTAAACTAAATAATAATAAATAATACCTACCTCAATAATCCCATGAACAAATAGAAAAGAGTTGATGCTTTTCGAACGGCTGAAAAGATTTTCTTTAATTGGAGTTAAGAACACTCTCGATCAAGTCATCTTTCAAACAAAAAATACCAAATCAAAATCGGTCTATCCATTTCATCATCATTTACATCATTCTTTGGCATTGGCATGCCAAAGACAGACACACAAATACACAGATACACTTGTTAAACTTTTATCACCCCTCGTTTTTAAAAACTTGCAATAGGATTAATTTAGTAACAAAACCCTTATTAACGTTACTTCATTACAGTGTAGCATACAAATCACAATAATAATAAGGCGGTTTACTAAAGTTGGCAATACCGAATCCAATTTGTACAAGGAGATCAGGGTAGCAATCTTCGGAAGTACACAGAAAAGTGCAGACCAAAAAAGAATCGGGTGAAACGAAACGATTTGGTTAACTCAGCAGAGTGTTATCGGTGGATTTCTGATCTTTGACCGAGTTATAAAGTTTATCGGATGATCGAGGGAGCTTTCAAACCTACCTACTAACCTACAAATTAACACGTACTCTTTATGCGGTTTCTTTAATTAATGACGCAGGCGAGGTTGGCCTTGATTTTGAGCTAAGACAACAGTTCTTGTGAAAGTGCCTACGTAGGAAGTCTTTTTCATCATATGGTTTGATAAAGAAATCCTTGAAGGGATATTTATATTTTTGTTCATACTTCTCTCGCTACTTATACCACAGAACACATAATAATAGTACCAGTACAGAATTCTCACTCCGCAAAATCTTTAAAATGAATAGCTACTCTGGCTCCGACACCATAAAGTTCAATTTAATTGCCTTTCTTTCTTTCGCGAACTCTTATCTCTTCTGACGAAATTAATTTTTCGCTGTCCTATAGAAGTGTGGAAATAATAACAAGGATAATAACATGATGATGATGATAATAACGTGCGACCCGGTCGGCGTGTAGCAGTCCACTGAATCAACCCGACAAGTCGAGGCCGCCACGTACTTGTAGCTTCATACTTGAAGTGCGGAGTGGCCCTGGCGTGCTTATATGTACTACCATTAATGCTACATATACTGATATTATTTGCATCATTATAGTCATTCATACTGTAAATTCTATCTTATATATGATAATAGGAAATTTTCAATATTCTAATTGATATACACTATCACCTCACCTCGAATAAAAAAAATACATTCTTTAGAAAAAAAGCACAAAACTTTACATTTTCTATTGATAATAAAGGGCTGTCCATTAACATGGGTTAAACGTTGCGACATTTAAGCAAAAAAAGAAACTAATATTCAGTGACACTGTCTGACATTCAATCTATCCCAGCCCGCAAAAGAATAGCACACATAGGTAATTGCTTTTTAGGCTTGGTGCCAATACAACCAATGTTTGTATAGATGATGGCACCATTCTTTATTTGAATTACTTAAAATTTCAACATAGATTAGTTGTCTGTGCAATGTAAATTCATTATTGTTACAAGACTATTAATGCACAAAACATAATGCGAAATGTATTGGTACCATGTCTTAACGTATACAAAGATATTAACGTATCGATAAGATGAAAATTCATTTAATCAGAGACCCAAATGCAAAACTTGGATTGTTCAGGAAAATTTGATAAACTGGACTCACTCAAGTCTAAAAGTTGAAGTCTAAATTTTAAAATTACATGATACAGTCGTATAATTTCACCATTTGCCATAATTCTAATTACTTTTCACAGTTTGTTAAGTATTACTTTAAATTTTTTATAATAATTTATTATTGATCACTAGAGATCGCCGTGGTGGTCGAATTTCAACCATAAGCACAGAATACATAATAGTACAGGTACAGAAATCCCTCTCCGCCAAATAATTTAAATAAATAGCTCTACTCATATTTTGATACAATAAAGTTGCAATTTAGGTCGCACAGCGTTATTTACCAACAGCTTTTGCCTCTATCGCGTAACTCTTATCTGTTCGGACGACGCCGCTACGTTAGGGTTGTCTTTTTTAAAATAATTAATTAATCTGAATATTTAATTACCAGTCAGTTACGTGCCTATTACTCTATTTTTATGAATAAATAAAGTTACACTAGAGACTAATAACTCGATAGCCTGGATACGAACGGATGACGCGACGTAGCGCGTGCTGAATTCAGTCAAGTGTAATCGCATTTAGCAAGTTAGCTTATGAATTAGGTAACTTCTGAATTCAGTAGCTACTGAATTCAGGCGACTGAATTCAGCCAAGCGTAATAAGCGCTTTAGAACTAACGTGTGGCACGGCCGTCGCGCCTCACCGTGTACTTGTAGCCATATACCTACTCTGCGGAGTGGCCTGGCCTACCATAAGTAATTAAGTTGTGAATGTTTTGTTTTATGTCAGTGACCAGTATAACTTATACTGTCGTTGTATAGACATTCCGTACCATGACAGGTCAGCATTTATACTGGATCCCTATACTTTTGGTTGCTGTTTTCACGTATTTTTTCAATTGATGGGGTTACGGGATTTAACACACATAGATTAAAAATTTTAGCTTTCTGCACTTCTTCTACATATTAACTTTAAGTATTTTAAATGAAGTGATTTAAAATTACTAAGGTATATTTACATTAGAGTAGAGTATAGTTGTAGTAGTAAACTAAATTTATCAACACTAGCAACCCGCCCCGGCTTCGCACGGGTAGCAGAGATATCTTCAACAATCATCATCATATTTCAACCAATTTACAGAAAATCTTAATAAATTATATACCTAAACCGTCCTCATGAATCACTTTATCTATTGGTGAAAAATGCATGAAAATCCGTTCAGTAGTTTTTCAGTTTATCGCAGACAGACAGACGCGGCAGGGGACTTTGTTTTTTAATAAGTATGTAGTGATTTTCAATAATTTTATTTTGAATTTATATATTAAGAGATTTTTTATGAAAAACAAATGCTAAAGACTTACAGTAAGTACCCCTTAAACTGTATAAAAATACAGTAAAGGTACGACCGTTAACGTTACTATGAAATCCATTTCCTAGATGTATTTTAAATCACGCACAATACATTTGGCTCGTTCCATTAGGTTAAACACAACAGAGAGTGGTCGGCCCCTGTATATATTTTCTCAGTACGAACTTTCTGTTGTCTGTAAGAAATCGCAACTAGCGATAAGACCGCCGTTTGTACCATTTTTTTTTTGTCTTTGTAAATATTTTGAAATGTTCCTCATGGTGTACAATAAAGAGTATTGTATTGTATTGTATTGTATTGTATTGTAATAGCTTAAGTATTATATTACAGTTGAGATTGAACTATAAACAGTTGAATACCTATTAAGCACTAGGAGTCAATATTAGTTTCTTATATAATACTAGCTGACCCGACAGATGTTGTCCTGTCCTTCAATGCAAACTGGAATACTTCACTAATAATAATTATTTCTATTGTTGTATATTTTGATATTGTATGTTTGTAATTTTTTATTATCTCTATAACATAGATAGACATATTGTTTATTGTAATGCTTGTTGATACACAACATTGTCAGTTTTGTTTCCTGGCGCGTAAATAAATAATGTTGATGGTTTTCCGACACGGGAACAGGTGACATACAGTTGGCCATGGTAAAAACGTGGATTTTCAAGATTAATGCCACAAACACTTAACGACTGCCCTTGCGATTTATTTACTGACATTGCAAATGCAAGCCGCACTGGAAATTGTAACCGTTTAAAGTCGAATGGGATTTCGTTCGGAATCAGAGGGATGCGTGGAATCATTCTCATCATCATCTCAGTCTTCGCCTTTATACTTTCTGCTTCGATGACGTTGTTAATTAATTTCTTCACCGCAAGCCGGATGCCATTTACAAAGATGTGATTTGCTGGGAACTGTAATCGATTGCTACGTTATAATTGAATGCAGCTCGATGTGGATCAAATGCAACATTTCTATTTTCTTGATATTGATTCCGTTCAACTTCATTACGAGCTTTGCGTTGCTCATCAGTTTGACTTGCTCTTAAATATCTTTGATTTGCGGCATTGCGAGTTCTGCGATCTATGTTTTTACGTCTACTTCTTGGCATTTTTAATATCAAAATTTCAACAACAACAAACCACCACGACGATCTACGAACAAACTTAAAACTCCACAATTTTTTCGAATTAATCGACTGTGCAGTGTGCACTAAGAAATGAAAACCATAATTCATTAACAATATGCAAAATCAAAGCAAAATGGTTTAACTTTACCTCGTCAAAGCTATCATTCTGACCAGGGAGCTTGGTAAGGGTTATAATTCGTTCTTAATGCCGACCATGGATTTCCATGATGAAGTCCTTGATGCCGACCGTTGCAACTAATTAATGCAAAGAGAATATAACGCGACGCTAGAATTATGCGATCTTTGTAAACGATATTGGCGGTGTGCGATCTGTCTCTAACTGTCAAATAACTGACAGTCATTTCATACGTGCTTAGCAAAGAGTGTATAACGCTGGGGCTAAGGTTACATTAAAAAGTTTATAATAAAGGTAGTCGTTAAGTTTTCTTAAATTTTCTAAGTTTCTGCGCAATTTTCTACGAAGTATAAGAAAACATTTAAAAAAAGATGAATGAAATCGGTAAAGCCGCTCTCAAGTTATAGCGTGACCAGAAGAAATAGGGGTTCATTTTTATATATATAGACTAGCTGTGCCCGCGGCTTCGCCCGCGTGGAAATCAGTTGACTATAAGTTTGATTGTGGCAAAAGGCTGCCTATGAGGCGGTAAACCTGCCCTTCCGACCTTAAAAGTGAGCACGAAGTTTCCTTCCTTAATTTCATTATTTTATTCCCAAACGAAGGCATATGAAAGAGACTATTGCACCTTTTCACAAAATGTGCGGACAATGGACGCATGTCCGTCAAAAGATTTTGTATCGGTTGTGGTACTTCCTATATATTGGGAAGAATCACTTTGCCCGGATGCACAGCACACACTTCTCGCTTCATCTATCTATTTTAGGTAGATTTTTCGATAAAAAGTGTACCTATTGGTTTTGTAGCAGTTGTCGAGTTTTCCAAAAAAAATCTTCACAGGAGGTCCAGTTATGATATATAGATAGATAGACCCCAAAACAACCGCCAGTTAATATATATATGTATGTACCTCAATTTTACCGGCACGATAGAGGTCGCAATTATGCACCGATTGCTTAACATTAATAGCATGCTCATAGTAACTGTAAACCTTTTTACAATCGGTAATATTTTTAAATGAAAGCAATTTTTTTATTTTACTCTACAATGTAGACTAAAAAAGTTTTTAATGCGACATATATTTTTGGAGATAAAAATTAAAAAAACACGAAATCTACCTCTGCGGGCCTGCTGCGGGACCGGATTTTTTTGTATGGCACATAGGGCAAATCTTACTCATACCTCCAAATTTACAGTAGTTTGGATCGTAACTGAACGAAAAAAATAACTGAAAAACTTCAATCAAATGTTCAATTTTTCGAAATTACGAAAAATCACTATTTTGCACTGGTGCGTTGAGTAAGGGCAGACCGGGCGAGTGAGTCGCTCGACTACCTTATACACTTCGTCAGACGTTATCTCCCCTCCCGTATCGAAAAAAAAAAAAAAAAAAAAGAAACGCAGAACGCGCGATCAAGCGCCACTCTGATTTTATACGTATCAACGACTATATATATATTTTTCTTTATCTCCTCAACTATGCGTCCAAATAAGTTGCTATAAATGACAAAGTTTATTTAAGTAAGATTATCTTGATGATAAAATAAGTTTTTGAAGTGAAAGCTTTTTAGGCACCTTTGTCACGTTTTATTTTAGAGTATAAATAAAACGAACAAAGTTTAGGATTAGTGTCATATTTAAAAAATATAAATAGTAAAAAAAAGTGGGTAGTGAGTTCGGTTAGGCCGGTACAAAAGGTTGGTCCCCGTATAAGGCCCACAATACCGCACTCCCCCGGTCGGTGTCAGCTGGCAAGGCCCCGGCGTAGTCCGGCGGAGCGAGGACCCGGGAGACGGAGGTAGCAGCTGGGGCGAAGAGAGTAGCAGAGGCCTGGCGTGGCCTGGCGGAGCGTAGCCCAGGAGGACTGAGGTAACACCTCAGTCGAAGAGAGCAGCAGAGGTTCTCGAGAGCTATAGTCGAGCGCAGCTCTCAAGCCCCATAGGAGTTCCTGCAAACCGTTCCATCTAGCATCAGCAGCTAATACAGACAGCTTGCCATGAAAAGCCCTTCACACACAGATAGCGCAATGGTTTAAGTGGTAGCTTCGCCACTCCATCTCATCATCAAAATATCTTCAATGTTCTGTACATTGGACTTATAACAGTTTTATCATAAGTATAGATGCGTGTGTTCTATGCTTATAATATATATATATAAAAAAAAATTATGACTATTTATTTTAACGTTATAAGTATTGAATAGTTAGTATTACTTGGGACAAACTACAGATGACGCTGCGCGGTGTTTATTTTTATCTTCAAAATTTGAACTATTTTTTCTATGGATAAAGAGAACCCATTGTGATCAATCAAATACTAAATGTTACACCGAATTACACACAATACTTCTGCATAATACGTTTCCGGGATTATTTTGTACTTTTACGTGAACAAACCAAACACAAACTCCACGTCTATAGATTTATTATATTTGTGCTAATAATAAATATAAAAAAATGACCATTTATTTTAACGTTATAAGTATTGTATAGTTAGTATTAATTGGGACAAACAACAGATGTCACTGCGCGGTGTTTATTTTTATCTTCAAAATGTTGAACTATTTTTTCTATGGATAAAGAGAACCTATTGTTATCAATCAAATACTAAACTGAAACTGTTACACTGAATTACACACAATACTTCTGCACAATACGTTTCCGGTATTATTTTGTACTTTTTACGTGAACAAACCAAACACAAACTCCAAGTCTATAGATTTATTATACATATAGATATAGAAGAAAAAAGATTACGTGACAATCTACAAAGTGTCTACTTTTCAACAAAAAAAAATAATAATTGCAATCGGACTATGCATCCATGAATTACAACGAAGAACACATTTTTACTTTCATCCTTTCATTCTCAAGGAAACCGTCCTGAATTACGGGATAAAAAGTATCCTATGTACCTCGTAGTATGAACTCAAATCATGCCAAGTTTCATTTGAATCCGTTTAGTAGTTTCAGCGTGATACAGACAGACAGACAGACAAAAATGAAAAAAATTATGATTTTGGTTTCAGTATCGATCATAGAGTGCCCCCCAAAAAAAAATTTTCAAAATATCTTCAATGTACAGAATTGGACCTGTTACATTTTTATTATAAGTATAGATTATTATTTACAATATGGTTTTATTCGGATAAAGTATGCTTCGCCTTAAATTGCCTACAAATTGAATTTTATTGCTTCAGCACTGTATTTCTCTATCTCCTAAATTGAAGCAAATGAGAATCATTTTGGATTTTTTTCTCTTCAGTAGAAATATGATTAAATATTCTTAATTACGCTCAAGTAATAAAAGAATAATTGGGCGTTGTTTTGGGTAACAGACAACACAACATTAATTTTCTTTTCATATTTATTGAGTCATAATTTAAGATATTTATTTTTATGTTTGTCGTTAAATGGAAAAGGCAGAATAGGTTTTCGGGCAAGACCAATGTTCACCGTAGACATCTTTTAGCTGAAATGAGAATGAAATTATTGGATCTCGGAAATTTAAGACCTCATTGCCGCAATCAACCAGGCTACGAAAATACTTTCTACCAGACTCTCATACTATGAGACATGAGTTTTATTCCTCGAAACTTGGTGCATTCCTGTGCATCTCTTTTATTTTTACAGATGAGCACGAGCGAATTGAGATACCATTAATCAGGAATTACCTTTTCATGCAACAACTTATTGAAGAATAAAGTCAGCCAATGTTATTTCCTTTTTTTTTTTCAATATGATAGAGGGCAAACGATCAGACGAAAACGACGGGGAAGGTTAGGGCCTCAGGTAACCTCACTCACTCGGCGAAACACATAAGCATTGGTTCACTGCCGGTTTTTTTATGAGTCTGTGGTATCAGTACGGTCGAGCCGGCCCATATGCGCCGAAGCATTGCTCTCCCTCGGTAATAAATATTCTTCCTCTTTCAATAACTTCCGAACTTCGACTGGTATATCTACCATCGGACCTAACTGCTTTACCATTTTTATACGTCCTACTGTCAATCTAACTTCATCTAAGCTAATCTTACTCACCATTCTAGTATTCATATGCACATCTTTTAACACCCTGCTCCCATTTATAAGTTTTTCAAAATAAATCTTCACTCTGTCTTTTATATCCTCATCTTTCAACACCCTCTCCTCTTCATATTTCATACTTTATGGTTTTAATGTCAGACTATAAAGACCTGTGATAAAGACCGTAGAATAAAAAACTTTTTAATAAAAAATTAAACCGACGAAAAGAACTAAAAATCAAAAAATAATTAAACCTTTTAAGAGTTGAGTATTGAGCTTATTTACATAAACTATCAAATTTTATATAAACTAATTTTGATACGGCGCCAAACAACAAACTAATTAAATTATCTAAATGTTATATGTACGTAGAAATGGAGAAGGCTCTACGTAGGTATTTATTAATTTTATAATTTGGTAATGTTTCTATTAGAGAGATGAAAATATTAAGGTATGCTCTAATTTAGCATTTCCAGTTCCGATACGTCCCTATGTACATGAACTGCATTTACGGACGTGTAGGTATATTCAAACTACCCGAACTGCGAAGTTCCAAGCCAATATTAATTTATTCGGTGCATGAACAATGTTCATTTGCATAATATCAACCACCAGTATAGGCCCACGGCTAGTATATTAACATATAATGCAGAGCTTGAGCCAAATAATCTTTATTTAGTAGGTACTAAAGAATAATGGTACATGACATGGCGCTTCAAGCAAGCATTTGTAAGTCATAACATATTTCGATCAAGCATAAATATTAACACATCCAATTTAAAAATAAATTGTTTTAAATAAGGACATACAGGTCGAGGAAAAAGTTTCTTTGTATTTTATTTACAAATTCAAGGTCTTTTTTTTTCACAGTTAAATTACATTTAATTATAATATATAATGTGCCATTATGTTCGATAATTTGTTGCCATCTTGTATTGTGACTTTCCCAAACCTTATATTATTTACGTGGTCAACTAGTTGCTGAGAAAAAAAAATGCGTTTTTACACTCTCAGTTTCTGACATAAGAAATATTAATCGTAACAGGCAACCTTCAAAATTCTTAATATGGATTTCATACTCCCAGCCTTTGTAAAGTAAATTTCTGTTTCTCTAAAGAATTCTCCCGTTGTCTAAAGGCCGGGAACGGTTATTGATGTAAAGTGTAGTAAAGTGAGTGTGACGTTCACTTAAACATGCCTTATATATATCTATGGTAATGTTATCTCTTTCTTATTTTCTTTCATCTTGTTAATATTACGAGGGCTGCACTAAAAGTATCGGGAATGGAATATTTCCACTCTTTCTGTCATATTAAAATCTTTTTAATTGAAAACTCCTTGGTTTTAAAAATCGAATACCATTTATTTATTTAGAAAAAAATTCTCGGTCTTGTCACAAGGTTTTGTCAAACTTGTTTAGTCGTTGAGAAAATGGAATTGACTCGAGAAAATTCAAGAGCGATGATTTGTTATGACTTTCGAAGTGGTTTAACACAAAAACAGTGTGTTGACCGGATGATTTATGCATTTGGTGATGAATCCCCATCCAAAACCACAATTTATCGCTGGTTTGCTGAATTTCAACGTGGACATGTCTAGCTCAGTGATGATCCCCATCAAGGTCGTCCAAAAACTGCAGTCACCCAATAAAACGTTGATGCTGTGCGTAAGCTGATTGAGGAAGATCGACATGTGACATACCGCGAAATTCAGGCAACTTTAGACATTGGCATGAGTCAAATACAAATAATCTTGCATGAACAATTAGGTGTAAAAACGTGTTGTGTTGTTTTCCCGATGGATACCGCATTCGCTCTGTGAAGAGCAAAAAGCGGCTCGCGTTACTTGGTGCGTCAGAACTCTCGAAAGATTCCACGCAGGATCCTCAAATGCTGTATACACAATCGTATCAGGTGACGAATCCTGGATATACGCGTACGAACCCGAAACAAAAAACCAGTCACGAGTTTGGGTGTTCGAAAATGAGTTAAAGCCAACAAAAATTGTTCGTTCACGGAGTGTTGCAAAAAAAAAATGGTGGCCACGTTTGTCTCCAAAACCGGCCATGTTGCGACTATTTCTCTTGAGGGACAATCAACGGTTAATGCAGAATGGTATGCTAGAATTTGTTTGCCACAGGTCGTTTCTGAACTCCGTAAAGAGAACTGCAACCGCCGCATCATCCTCCATCACGACAATGCGAGTTCTCACACCGCGCACAGAACAAAAGAGTTTTTAAAGCAAGAAAACATAGAATTATTAGACCATCCGCCGTACAGCCCCGACCTAACCCTAATGATTTCTATACTTTCCCTAAAATAAAGAATAAATTGCGTGGTCAGAGATTTTCATCACCTGAAGAAGCTGTGGACGCCTACAAAACGGCCATTTTGGAGACCCCAACTTCCGAATGGAATGGTTGCTTCAATGATTGGTTCCATCGTATGGAAAAATGTGTCAAATTTCGCGGAGAATACTTCGAAAAGCAATAAATACATTTTTAAATAGTAATGTTGTGTCACTTCCTTGATTCCCGAAATTTTCAGTGCCGCCCTCGTATAAAGCCAGATAAATCCTCCGTTTGTAAAGGCCAATTTAAACTACCGTCAGCATAGAGATATCGTGTTTATAATTATAATAACTTGACATACCTCACAGACGGCCGTCTGATCCCAAACTATGCAGAGCCTATACTCTGGTCACCAGACTGCTGATAAACATACTTATATATTTCTAAATACATACATATTATATATAAATTACTACTTATTGAGGAAGGTTATTAATGTTACGGCTAATAATATTATAAAAATGAAAGTTTGTGAAGAAGTTTATTATTCATACACACGGGCGGCGGCGCGGCGGTTCATTTAATGGATTTAGACAACATTTAATAAGAAAGTTTATATTTATATATTATATTATACCGCCTCTGTGCCACCACTGCGAGGGCTGCAGCGAGGATACTGCACTTCATACTCTGGCGGAGTGCACTGCGTGGACCCAGCAGCGCGTCGTCCGCGCTGCGGCCATTGGTGTATGCTAGCCTCTCGCTGGAAACCATGATTATGGGTATGGTCCGGTGCGAGAGAACATGAGATTCCGCTGCCTCGTTCTGCGATGAAGTAATGTATGCCAAAGAGGCGGCGGAGAGGGAACGGGAGATAACTACTTCTCTCTCGTCCCGCAGAAGATGCAATAGGCGTCTCAGAGTGCAAAATTATTTCCGGCCTCCATGAGCACTTGACAGAGGGTGATGGGCTGGGTTACCCGTCCCGCTAGCAGAAGCAGGCCCGAGACGGCGGCGTGACATGTTCCACGTGCGCCTCTCTAAATCGGAGGGGGCAAGGCCCTCGCACCAAACTTTGGGGTCATCTGTTATTGAACAGGCGGCCAAGTCTGCCGGGGCTCACAGGGATTTTCTTTCTAGGGTACATCTGAGCCCCCGGCATTGCGACCCCGTGACGAAACACCGCGTGGTTTTAGTCGGTTCGACATACCACCTTGCCATTGACCCCGGTGAGGTGATGACTCGTGGGGGCGATCACACGAAAAAAAAAGGAGCATCGAGTGAAAGCTAATACTATTAAAATTGTATAAATGGGATATTGTAGCGGGTACTATTTACTCTCATATGATTAAGTAGAGAAATTTAAAAGAACAAACACTGCTAAAGGTTTTTGGTTACACTATTTCACCAAAGATTATAAAAATTGTGATCTTCAGTAGTTCGCAAAAAAAATGTATTACTATACGTCTGGGTATCTATAAAATAAGAAATATATACGACATAAATTGATAGCATAAAAATAATGTTGAATTTAAAATTTCTTTTTCTATGATCGTTTTGTTCATTTTTATAACAATGTCAACAGAATCGCCAAAGTAAAGTAGGTCAGTATAATTAGCGAGTCACGTGTGACGTCAACTTTTAGCCAATTTCAATGAACATGGCTTAAACATTTTTGAAATAAAGTAGTCCTAATATTGAATATTGAACAACACAAGCTATCATTTCTGGTATACTTTGCAAATGAAAATTTAACGATATTTAAATCATCAGAATTATAAATGTTACAATCACCGTACCCGTGGTTTTACTCATGGAACATAGATGACCGAGTTTATGTGTAATTGTTGTTGAGTTGAGGTATAATTTGTAAACATAATCATTTCACTGGCCTGTTGGTCTAATGGTTAGTGACCCGTATCATGGTTAGTGGTCGTGGGTTCGATTCCCACCCAGGACATTCGATTGTGTGATGAGCACCATAATTTGTTCTGTGTCTGGGTGTCATTTATATATAATATTTAGAAATATATAAGTATGTTTATCAGCAGTCTGGTTACCCTAGTACAGGCTCTGCCTAGTTTGGGATCAGACGGCCGAGTGTAAGATGTGTAAAGTTATTATTATAATTTCGAGTGAATAAATTATTCTTGATAAGGTTAGCTATAAACCAAATTAACGTGTTAACTGCAACTGAATAAAGGTTTTAACAAAGTATTCTCATAGTAACATACCCTATATAAACCAGAGGAGACCTTCAGACTAAGTATGTATGTGCAGTTATTTTATCTTTTATTAGCAACCCGCCCCGGCTTACGTAGTAACTACTTAGTAATCTGTGCCCCGGCTTCGCACGGGTAGCAGAGACATCTTCAACAATCATCATCATATTGTAACCAATTTATACGAAACCATAACAAGCTATATATCTAAACCTTCCTCATAAATTGCTCTATTTATTGGTAGTTTTTGCGTTTAGCGCGAACAGACAGATATAGACGCGGCGGGGGACTTTGTTTTATAACTAGCAACCCGGCTTCGCACAGGTACAAATTACACACCAAAACCTTCCTCACGAATCACTCTGTCTATTACTGAAAACCGCATGAAAATACGTTAGAAGTTTTTCAGTTTATCGCGAACAGACAGACAGACAGACGCGGCGGGGACTTTGTTTTATAATATGTAGTGATATGTAGTGAAGTACATTGAATACGTTTATAATATATCTTTAAAATGAATTGTTCTACACATAACGCTCCTAAAAATTGACCACACCTTTCTGTAACACCTGTATACAGAAATAGTTAACTCTTTTGCGTTAAATAGCACAGAAAGTTAGTATGGGACAGAGACCAGGCATGAACTCATTAATTCATATTTTGTTTTTAATTACCACGATATATTTTTAAACCGTAAACAATAGTTTCCATAAACTCATAGTGTACTTGGCTCTACCACCTTGAATGTCAAAAACTTTTAAGCAATTTTCAGGTTTTATGAAGTATTATATATATATATATATTTTATATTTATATATTCTTTATATATATATTTCTGTCATGTGTCGTGTGTATGTCCTGAACTCCTCCTCAACGGCTGGACCGATTTTAATGAAATTTTTTGTGTGTCTTCAGGTGGATTCGAGAATGGTTTAGATTTTAGGTTGGCAGGACAACGTCTGTTGGGTCCGCTAGTAGGTATATAAAAATTAATGTTTGTTTGTTTATCCTCTATGCGTTCCGAAACCATTGATCAGATTGTGATGAATGATTGATGATTGGTGCGAGGGTTTCTAGCAAGAAAAAAATATCAAGAAAACATGGCATTGCAAAGCATGCCGGATGCAGCTAGTTCTAAATAAAATATTTTTTTGAAAGTCTAAGTTTGACGACGACATAGCGACAGTTTCTGCCATAGTCACCAAGTTTGAACTACTCCAAAGTTGAAACTCAATTCACTTTAAAAAGTCTCTCTCTCTCTCTGGGGCCATTGAAACCTTTCCGTCACTACGTTGGCAATATTAAAATAATATAAATCCTAATCTTAAATTGGTACAGGAATGATATCGTTTGAAGTTTTCTTTTTCAGTTTCAAAAAGGAATTGGCAAAGGAAGCTTTCTTTGTTCGGTACGAGGTAGTTAAACCTTATTGCCGATAATCTACTAAAGAATTCAGAGTTTGTTCTGTTTATTTCAGTAAGATGCTTTTATCCCACTATGGCGAAGATGAAAGGTTTTGTTATTGTGTTTTGGTTCGGATATGTGGGGGGCTTTTTATTTTATTTCTTAAGCTCTCTACACATTAGCTACATTGATACTGTCTAAGATACTCTGAAATCCTTGCCACAAATCTTATGTTACTATACAGTAAAGTAATGCGTAGTCCTATTACTGCAGAGTAAAAACCGGTAAAACGGTTGTGTGAAAGAGATCGCAGACTGCGATAAGCACGTGAACATACAAACAGACAGACAGACAGACAGACAAAAAATGTTTGGATCCCATATTCGGCATCAGTATCGATATCTTAATACCCCTCAGTCGATTTTTTTTAAATAAATTCAATGTACAGAATTCATCCCGCTACAGATTTATTATAAGTATAGGTAAAAAATATAAGTAAATAGAGAGTAGGTCAGAGTTAGAGTACGATGAGTTTTAAGACATAAGTATAAATAAAAAATTATAATACCCTCGACTATAACTCGACTTCTTGAATTATAGCTAGATCACTCTTGATCAAGTCAGATTTAAAAACTAAAACTAAATAAAAATTGGTCTATCCGTTTAGGAGCTAGGATGCATGAAGACAGACACGTCTGTTTGCGTCGGGGGTAAAAAACACAGAATCTAAACTTTGGTATCTACTGAATACAGAATTTACTGAACTGAAAATGTTAAAGGCATAAATCTCTATTACTCTACAGGGTATATATACATTTAATGATATCGTACTCACCTGCTAATTTTGTTATCTTCATAATCATTATGTAGAATTGATGGAACCGAGGTCATTAATCAAAATTTATTTGCATTGTACTAATTGCCAAATTAGTTGTATAAAGAGAAACAGATGATATATTCTTTATTTTATCGAATAAAAATGTGAAAGTGTGTTTAATGTACTAAAAGTACATGTAACCTAGCCTTTTTTATCACCTCACTGGCGCTAACGGTAAAGTGGTTTATCGGAACTAAAGCCACACGGCGTTCCGTCACAAGTGGGTCTATTGCAGCGGACCCTCGAGAACTCCCGCAGACCTTGGCCACCTGACAGGCGATCACACCGTTGAGTACGGGAGGCGTAGCCTCCTCCAGATCAGAGAGTCCCTATAGGTCAGCCAAACAAACTATCCATAGACCAGCGCTCATTGAGGTCGGAGATCATTCTGCGTGTCTACAACCTAGCATACAGCATACACCTAACGGTTGATGCTCTAAAGTTTATAGTTTATAATTTTGAAGTTACATATAATAATATTTTTCTTAAAAAAATTATTTCAAAAAAGAAACTATTCCATAAAAGACTTACATGGTTTTCTAACGAATGCCATTGTCAGAACTGGAACAAATTGAAAAGAGACCATACGGGAAGTACCAGCTTTTAACTAAAAAAGAATCATCAAAATCGGTTCACCCAGTCGAAAGTTCTGAGGTAACATACATCCTTTTTCTTTTTCTGAAGTCGAATCATTAATACCTACCACGTAGAGTAGTTTTCGCTTGATGCCAATAGACGTCGCATTAAATATTTCATAAAAAACATTTTTTTTAAGGACAACTCCATTAGGAGAAACGGCATAATAAAATTAGGAATATTCCTGTGTCGGTATCACAAACATTCAAACAACGGACACAAAGAACACCTAGACTCGTGACAGCTATTTGTGGATCACACAAATTTTTTGTCCGGTGTGGGATTCGAACCCACAACCTATTATTACACAATCATCTATCAACCTAATATACAATCTAATACATACGACTGTATTTTTCCTTAATATTATCAATCTATTTATTTAATTTAACATAATTTAAATATTTCTACGATAACTGATAGCATACGGTTATGAGACATGTTGTTTTTGTAGAATAAATAGATACGAGCCGGCAACATTTTGTTTATTTTGTATAGGGCGTTAACATTTGTTCATGCTTTTACAACACGTTCAAACTGACTAAATCAAATAAATGTTTCTGTTTCTAAACTATAGGTACATTGATTTCATTACTTTTTTGTGGCGTAGGAACGTCAGATGATCTGTAAATAGGACACCCAAGGGTCACCTGAAGTTAAACGTTTACCGGTGCATAAAAATATGCAACACTACTGATGTCACTTGTGTGTTGAATTCCTTCCCTCTCTGGGGATCTGGTGACCTCATTAACCAGCTGAAAAAAAAGTAAATACGTCAGTACTGTTCACCTTATAAGTACAGTTTAGTAAAACTAACAAAACACGCTTTAATGAACAACCGAATAACAAATTAATAAAGAGTTCCACTAAGGATAGTGGATCATTGAACCATCGTTACCAAGTACAATCTGTTGGACTTGGCAAAATGAAGCATATGAAGAGTTCCACTATCCACCTCTTGGCTCCATCATAAGATCAGCTCTAAGATGCCAAATTATGGTATTGTCATCCGAACTACATTTACATACCCAGTTTTATTTCGATACGACAATTTTCTAATTATCGTTTTGAAATGAAAGTGAATGAAGAAATGAAACTTGGTAGGTTAAAATATACTTCCAAGATTTGTTCACATACTTAGAACTGAAGCTAATCAAAGCGAGTTAAAAATATTTGCTAACTCTACGTGGCGTGATTAAAAAAATAACATGGTTTGTATAATTATAATAACATAGTTCCAGAAAAAAAAATAGGCAGTCAAAAAGTTACAACGAAAAAGACAAACATTGAATACTGGTACAATCGGCGGTCTTATCGCTAGTTGCGATTTCTTCCAGGCAACCTTAAGATGGATAAATGTGGTAGATTAGTGCATAGAGCAGTTTGCAGGTGTACAAACTCAGTTCAGTACACATATTTCAATACAGATTATTTTAATCTTCTTCTCTAGAATAATTGAATATATTTCATACAGTAAAATTATTGTGGAAATCTAATAATGCTTCATGCAATATGCCTAACACTACAGTTTCGGGAAATTCTTATCGCCTATATTATAGTGATCATAAACGTGACTCATTGTCTAGTACAGTCTCCAAACGAGTTTCATTGCTTCGAGACACTAGAAAAACGATTTCCTAAACAGATAACAAACGCTTCCATTGTGTCAAATAATACTTTCAGATGAAATAGAAGTGATTAGTTTTACTTGACGTATTTAGATGGTTGGGTAATCTCATACACTCACGTAATAGGGGGACAAGCGTCTTGCCTTTAACCGGGCAGTTTGTGAATAAATATGGGATAATTGGGAATAATGAAAGGTAAGAAGGAAAGGCTTACACGGATAGTTTGGGAACTGTAAGCAATAACTTGAGAACGTCAGTCCGAGCCCTTTAACTTATGTAGTTGATTGGTGATATTAAATTAGTATTTGTAAAATAAAATAGGCAAAAAGTGTGATATTAAACACTGCAACAAGCACGAACCTGAAAATAAAGTTTAAATCTTTGTCACCAGCCTAAATTACCAAGAAACGGAAGAACTCCTTAAGTCTATAATTTGACGTCCCACACAAAGAAACACACACACATATTTGCATACACACTCGCACTCACAAATAATGTACATATATTTTCATAGTAGTACTGAATTAGTCCTAGGCATACGAATATTGTTTGACAGCCACGATACAGGCTGTGCCTAGTGTGGCTATCACAGTAAATGTGTACATGGAAATAAACATCAAACTAAATCTCTCGTAACCAAATCTAACAAAAAGGACATCTTATTAACAATATATTTGTGTAAGATTAGTTACTCCTTACAAATGTAAGAGACTGTATCATTGCCACACAGCCGCGATTGTCTTTTTCAGAAACTTACTTTTGTTACACATTCGGCCAGCAAAACAGGCATGGATTGTATCTAGCAGGTGTACTATTTCATATTGAATTATTCTTCTCGGGTTCAAATCATATCTACTTAAGCTTCCCCACGGCCCGATATCCTCTATATAATTATGAAGATAATTGTACTAAATATATAAGCATAACATAAGCAGTTAAATATGTACATACATAGAATCATATTACAATTACTACATATTATAAAACAAAGTCCCCCGTCGCGTCTGTCCGTCTGTCTATTCGCGATAAACTGAAAAAACTACTGAACGGATTTAAATGCGGTTTTCACTAATAGACAGAGTGGTTCATGAGGAAGGTTTAAGTGTATAATTTGTACCCCTGCGAAGCCGGGCGGGTAGCTAGTAATAACAATAAACAATGGCTTGGATACTGTACATAGCCAAAAAAAGGATGCTTACAGGATGCCGTATATCAGTATATTACTTCGTATTGCCAACCCCATAAGTTCCTCAACAGGTGTAGAAGAAATACATAATAGAGGAGCGTCAAGAATAAACAGTACAATTAACCTTTCCACGGTGCGAGAACGACTCATAAATATACTGAGAGGCCAGCCTAACACAGAAACTACATTTTGGACCTTATAAGATTTCAACAAAATTTTCCATAACCGTAACACTTGCCTTAGATTATTATCTGAGGGCGTAGTACACGAAAAGGTGAAGGGCTCCAATGAACAAGTGGGTGTGTTCACGTAACTTAATCTTTTAATGTCCATTACTTTGAAAACAATGTCTATTTTCGGTAAATAATAACAATAGTAAATTAGGATTTATGCCATAAATGTTATTCTAAAATATATTATATTCCTGTATATATATATTATTATTTTACAACTGTCTGGACAGTATGAATAATGCCTTATTAATCAAAGACCTCCGGATTTCCAGTGAGTTAAAATAACCAGTTAATACACTACAGAATATAAATATAACATATAGACATATATGTGTATCTAATAACATATTGATACATAGGTATATATATATATATAGTAACTAATCTTAAAAAATATATTGTCTTGGTGTTATGTTTTTCAAAGGTTATTATAATTTTTTACTGAAAATTTAAAAGGGTCATTTTTGTTAGATGTAGTCACAAAATTCTCATAAATAAAAAGAAAGAAAGAAAGAAAATACATTTATTAAACACATACTTAAATACTTACAATAATGTTAATTTTATACAAACAGATCATTAGATACGTAGTTAAGTAACGCAACGAACCCACGCATCGTGAACTACTGCCCGTTGATGCTACCTAAGTTTATTGGGCACAACTACTAAGACTACATAAAATTCATAATAAAATGTACTTCAGTTTGATATTATTTAGGTCCAATGAGCTACTTGAACAAGGGCGCATCGAGTTCAACTGGTTTCGAGATACTTTTAGAACCATATCAGCCGCGTAGGTGTGGAGGTGTTTAAAGGCCCACAGTTCAGCTAATGTTACAAATATAGTATCTGTAACGCTGATTTTCTGCAGCCAGAGAAGCCAGATAACCATCTGAACTTTCATTGCTAAAATCGGTATAAGAATGATAAAAAAGAAAAAGGACCCCAAGATTATATTCTGAAAATGCCAATATTAAGGTTAAATCAAAATTAGCTTTTGCCACGCTTTTAATATCACTAATTAAATATATTAGAGTAGTAAAAGGTAAAGGCAATAGCCAATTCGATTTCCAGGTACACACATCTGAAAATCGAATTGGGTCACACCCTAACCTGCTCGAGTTATTGTTTACACTCCACAATCCATCCATATAAGTAATATCCCTTCCTTCATTCCCTTCTTACCCATCTTTCCTATTTAATACATTCACAATTCTCCCGTCTTCAATTCCTAAAGTGCCCGGTTGACAGCAATAGCACGTAATAACTACTTAGTAATCTGTGGCAATAGGCTTGTGTTATTCCGTGGGTTTGACCATATTATAGACGGCAAAAAGTTGGTGTTTTAATACACCTCTGCCTACCCTTTTGGGGATACAACCCTGAGTGTACGCATGTGTGTAATTAATTCCAAACTCCTCATCGAGAGCCGTAAAAGGTTAAAGCCAAGTTAATGTCACTAAGATTTGTAGTAGACCCATATATCTATACAATGTACCACTGCACCTAGTTACGTGTACGTAATCCCTAAAGCATGAGCAATGATGCGTTGTTAATGTTTCGAAGCACGTACAAAACTACATTTTACCTTTAAAATGACTAACTCGGTCGAAATGTTTCCAGCTTATAAAATGATTCAGTGGATAAAATATACCCTTGGAATATTAAATTTTGTAGACTCTACAACTAGGTAAGTACTTACTTTAATTTAGGGTACTACAACACAAATAATGGTAATATTTTATTAGATATTTAGAATGAAAAAAACAATGAGGGAAATATAAAAAAGTTGCGAAACGACGGTAATACTTAACTAGCCTATTCGTTTATTTATTATGAAACCATAGATATTACCCTCGGGAGTATTACCCAGCAACACGTGTTTTCGATCTTTGTAATATATCTAATCCTTGACTAGAGCATCTTTGATTAATGAAACAAAAATTGTTAATGCTGAAAAAGATAACGACCAATTTACAATATGAAATCAAAATTCAAAGAAAAAGTAAAACTTATCGGCGACCGCATGAGTCAACGTCAAGCGAACACCGCGGTTGTGGAAATATGGAGTGATGTTGAGTGCCAGTTTAAAAAATATCTTTTGATGCACACAGTTTCTTCTTTGATAAAGAGCTTTAACGTTTATTAGATTATTACCACCAGTTAAGGTGATTTAAAAGCTGGTAACTTTTCAGCGATAAAATAATAGTGCTATAAACACTTATTATAAGTATAAGATAGAAGATTATTAGATATTTATTTTGGGTGATACAAATTTTTAATCACTTTTTTAGCAAGGGTGCAATAAGAATAAATGTACATATGTATATACATACATATATGTATGTAAGGAGCTACTCCTGGACTCCTCACAGACAGTGTTATTGCAGTTATGAGATTCGTTGCCAAAGAAGGCAATATTACATATGAACTCCTCAAATGTTCTTTGCAAGTATTTCAGAAAACTTTCTATTATAAAGCAACTTTGACTGCACTGCGGCCCTAGTTTGATATAATTATACATATAATGTATAAAGCGCAATGTGAGACGTCCACCAACAAGATGGACAGATGACCTTATGAAGATCGCAGGCCGATGGTGGATGTAGGTTGCTCCTAATCGATCTTCATGGAAGTCAATAAGTCTATTGCTAATGCGTATATGAGCTAAAATGATGATGATTATAATGTTTCAGATTCACATACTTTTATGGTTTACGATTTTATGCTTCTACAGTACATTATTCTACTTGTTACATATATTATGTGCTAATCTATACGAAAAAATATATTAGTTTCGATAAAAAAAAAGATAATTAGTAGTTTGTTAACTTATATAATTCGAGCCTCTTAAGTTTGTTTACTACTCGTATTTATTATATTCCTACCTACAATTACTTAGTACGTACTAGCCAGACAATTTGTCATCAACCGCAAAAGTGACGTCATTTAACCACGTAGAGTACGAAGTGGGATACCTTTAGGATCGAACTATTCGAAAAACTACATGTTTTCTTAGTAAAGAGTGACACGTACCAGAGAACATCTTCAGTATAGTGGTTCTTTGTAATTCAATAAATTATTTAGGTCTTGGTGTCACTAGAACAACATGAATCCCCATTTTATTAAGGTAAATTGAAAATAAATCAAAATCATTTGAATGTAGAATAAATATAAAAATGAGTATTTTGATTGTTATTCGTTCATTATTAATGCCCAAAACAATAAAATTTCTCTGATTAACGATAATCGTGAAGAAAATAAATTGGAAGAGGTTGCTACTAGATACTGGAGAGGAAAACCTATTATTTAACCTGTATCTGTTTAATTCATACTTAATTAAAGGTGTCTTATCATCATCTTCATCATCAGCCTCCGCGCCTTTTCCCAACTAAGTTGGGGTCGGCTTTCAGTCTAACTACGATACGGCCGAACTTTGATATTTTACGTGAAGCGACTGCCATCAGACCTCCAAAATCCGAGTACTAGGCGATATCGAAGTTCTGTAGTTAGACCAGGTTGTCGGACTTTTTAGGGCTCCAACTACCCGTAACGAATGCCACAGATGTTTGTATGGCACCCGGGACCGACGGTTTAACGTGCTCTCCGAGGCACGGAGGGGTCTCAATGTGTTAAGAATGGTCACCCATCCTAGACTGACCTGGCTAGTATTTACTTAACTTTGTAATATGCTAACCTACTCGGTTACCACTTAGCCACGAGCCCCCCCTCAAAGGTGTCTAATCATACTTCTTATATTAGTTAGGATCAACTCTCTGATTTAATACATCAACAATCGTGGACCTAAGTATATTTTAATTGTAACGTTTTATACAAGTTGTGGTTTATGACAATGTTTTTAATAATGAAAATATGTAATTTGGAAGTAGGTATTTAATTTTGTGCCTGTGGTGTGTAAATATTTTTTTTTATTTTCTTTCCAATTGTCTCCCAACCAAACAACTTACGACAAAAGTGATGCCAAGATCATTTTACAGCAGTTAGAAGTTGAATAAATATTCAACTTAATAACTTCGTTTGTTAGTTAGCCTACCGAAGAATGTTTCAAACCAAAAGGCCCATAAGGTTAGCCTGTATACTAAAATGCAGGTGTTGCGGTATGGTACAGAGTAAGTACAGAGTCCATTTTGTAATAGATATACGGACAGGTGGCTGTAATGCGGTTTTGTAATGTATTGTGCATAAAATGAGAATACAAAATGGTGTGGCAGAAATACAATTTCACTATCGTTAAATCGTTAATCGTTGTGTCGTGTTTTGTGAAAATCACAAGAAAGTGTATTTCCAGAGTATTAAAAACAATTTAAAATTCACACAAAATAAACGCTTTAGCACATAATATATAAGAGTTTTACTAAAACATACTTTCAAGTATTAATTTAATCATTCCTCTAAGGGACTACGGCACCATCGAGCCTCGTTCAAAATGAAGCGCTCATAAATAAATATTAAGTTTATAATTCTATTTCCAACTTTTCTCGATTTCATGTTCGACTTTTCCATTGGCAGCAAAATTATATATTGGTACGCAATTTATACCATACAGAATTGATTTTCATCAATTAGAATAAAACTTTCGTGAGTGGTAGGTATTCATATTTACCGACCCGACGGGGGCCTCCTTGATAAAAGGAGTGAAGCGTTCTGCAGCGACGGTGTCAGTGTGACGGGTCCGAAACAAGTCAGGCATCCCCGTAATACACACGTGAGTAAAACCGTTTATATCAAATAAATATTGTCATAAATATATATATGCTCGCGATTCGCAATATTTCTAGGTACCTGTACGTTGTAACCGAAAACTGTACTGCATGAAGTGGTAATAACAACTCTACGATGTTTCATCGTAATCGGATGAAAGATAAGTGAACACATAGGAAACGAACAAAAAAATCATTCAATATACCACGAGGTTATCCGTTTTTTGTTTAAAAAACCAACTATGTCAGAGTTTTCCTTCAATATTATTTGGATATTAAGATGTTCAGTTTTACCATACACAAATATTAGTTCTACTAGAAACTACTCGAAGCTATCGTCAGGACTCCTTTTTTTTTTTTTTTTGTGCGTGTGGAAACCCCCTCGGGCCGTCACCCCACCGGGGTTTACGATGGGGTGGTGTGTCGGAATCGAACCGACTAAAACCACACGGTGTGCCGTACTGCGCCTTAAATAGGAGGGATCCGGGAACAGCTTTTATTAAGACATCCGGAACCCTCCTAGCGCCTGCCCGCAAAAGCGCGGGCACCACCTTCGGGTAAAAAACCTCTCATTTAGGCGACGTCCAGGCACACGCGGACGCCGCCTCCTCGCGGGGGGCCACTATAGCGGGTGAAGGGGAAAACCCGTCCCGTCCACCCGCGGCCACACTCAGGGCGGCATGAGGCGCTGGTAAGCGCGCCTTCGCCGCCCGGTTCGCCGGCGGCGAATTAGGTCCGAGTGGAGGTCGCCCTCCCGGACCCTTTCCGCCGCCTCCTTCTGCGAGATGACTTCCTCACAGAAGGTTGCGACCGCGGTAAAATTCCTGTAGCTACCGGCCATGGAGCGAATGACAGCCGGTAGCGACAGATCCACTCCGATGACTGCAGTGAGGGCCCGACGCTGCGTCGCCCAACTGGGGCAAACCGCCAGCGTGTGCTGAGCCGAGTCCTCACTGCAGTCGCAGTGGTGACAGGCGGGACTCAATTCCCTCCTAGCGACCGAGTGCAGGTACTTCCCGAAGCAGCCGTGCCCGGAAAGAACCTGCGTCAGTCGGAAGGAAAGGGTCCCGTGCTGCCGCCCTGCCCACTCGACGATGACCGGCTGGAGCGCCTCCACGGCGGCAAAGCCAGCACGTGGAGCCTCCAGCCGGGACAACCAACGAGCCATGGTGGCTCGGCGAGCGGCCTCACGCCATTCGCGTACCTCTTCGGGCGGGGGCCGACTGCCGCTTCCCGCCCGGAACTCAGCCGTTCGCCGATATACTTCGGCGAGCACTTCCGCCTCCAAATCCCACGGGGGAGTCCCGGCAAACGCGCACGCCGCCTCCGTCGACACGGTGCGGTATCCGCGTATGGCTCTAACCGCCATAACCCTCTGAGGGCGCCAGAGGCGCGCCCTATTCTGGGCGGTCAGAGCTCCCGCCCACACCGGTGCACCGTACAGTGCCATTGACCGGATAACCCCCGTGTACAACCGTCTTGTAGCGACGCTGGGTCCGCCCAAATTGGGCAAGAGTCGCCCAAGGGCGGACGCAGCGCCGACCAGCTTCGGAGCAAGCTGTCGGAAGTGCTCGTCGAAGAGCCACCTACCGTCGAGGATCAGGCCCAGATACCTAACGTGGGCCGGAACCGGTACGAGAACCGAGTTGACCTCGATAGAGGCGCCAGGGGGTGGACCACGACGGGGCCCATGAAATAACAGGGCCTCCGTCTTATCCAGGGCCACCCGCAAACCCAGCGCCTCGATGCGCCCGACCACCAGAGAGACTCCCCTGGTAGCCAGGCACGCCGCCTCCTGAAAGTTTACCCCCCGGGCTGTGACCAAAGTGTCATCGGCGTAACAGATTACGCCGAGCCCGGGGGGGAAGTCGCCTCGAAGGGCCCAGTCGTACCCCATGTTCCACAGGAGTGGTCCAAGGACAGACCCCTGCGGAACACCGCACGACATGGGCCGACGACTCAAAACTCCATCTCGGTCCTCGTACATGACGGTACGCTCCTCTAAATAGTCTGCCACTAGCCGCCTCAGGTACCCTGGCACTCCGTGATAGTGGAGTGCTTTCCTGATGCAGCTAAATGGCAGACTGTTGAACGCGTTGGCGATGTCCAGCGACACCGCCAACAGCACGCCGCCACAGCTCACTACCTCTTCGGTCACGGCCCTCAGGCGCAACATAGCACCGACCGTCGAACGCCCCGCTCGAAAACCGAATTGGGCGTCCGACAAATCGGGGCCGACCTCGCACAGGTGCCGGACGATGCGGGCAGAGAGGACCCTCTCAAAACGTCAGGACTCCTAGTGCAAGATAGCAAACTACTAAAGAAGTAAGAATTCGCTTGCTTGGAGGTATTAAAAGGTTTTTATTGAAGTTGTAAGTAGAAATAAACAGAAAACCTGCGAAATAAACAGAAGCTCGGTACGTAAAAGTATTTACTCTATTACTCCAACCTTTGGTTTATTGTATAAGTTTAAACATTAGCTTCGTTTGCGTTATTGGAAACTAGTACGAGGGTCAAACTAAGCGTTTTTAGTACCTACTGATCATTAAGTAAAGGTAACCATGAAAATGTTATTTAAATTTCGAATATCGCTCGCTCTCTTGGAACCTTGTGCTGTGAATAATTTTATAGCGACAGTAAAAAAGTGCTGTCAGGCGCTGAAATTAATTTGAGAGAGTTTAAATTAGAGAAAATTTTCCGTCCATGATGACTTTTGTTGTCGCCTGTGAAGCCTCACACAAATCCGTTGATTGCCACTCGTTTAAGTTTAACCATAGATAAAGCAATCTCATTTGCTTTCTTTTTAATGCGATGCGACCATTTTAGACAACTTTATTAGTCTGCTGTGCGATAGAACATGTGAAAAAAGTGATATATTGGTATTGTTGGTTTGAATCAAATACTCCAAGTTCCACGGAGGAAAAGTAATGGATGATAGATACTCGATAATATGACGGCAGATTAAAATCACAGTCGATTCAATGGGTGGTACAAAATGCTAATAACGCGTAACTGATGTAATTCTAGACATCGACAAACTAAAAGGAACTCAGAGCTTTCTGCACTGCAATTTAAAAGGTGAGAAGAAAAAAAGGAAGGTGAATGAATGAGTTCAATAAAATGTAATAAAACGGCCTCTCAGCTTAATGCTCTCTCAATGCAATCGCAATGCAACGCTGCTAATAAAGAAAAGGGCAATACTTTGTAAAACACTGAAGAAATTAGAAAGATTAGATTCTGTGTAAAAAAATTGTTCTGTGCAACGTCCTTATATTAAGCGGACTTTGGCTTCTCACCAAAACATCTAAATATATATAAAAATCAACTTCCGTGAATTGATTTGAAATCTTTACAAAAAAAATCCTTTTAACTTGAAAGTGTTTTTTGTATACTTTTCATTTCGAAGTTGCAATTGAAGCGGAAAATTCTATGGATTTTAGATGGAGTTATAATTTGTCTTAGTCACCGTTGTCACATATAACATATATGAAATTTTACTGAGCCTCAGAGAAGCGTGGCCGTGTTTAGCTAGTAATTAGGTAATACTAGAGATCGGCTGGTGGTCGATATTCAACCATAATTCATCAATATATTTTACCTATTAATTTCCAGTATAAGTTGAACTTTCATTGTTAGATTTTCCGAACACTGACAGGTACAACAAAAATAATGGACGCGTGTACCATGATGCAGCCGTTTTCACGAATTTTTTAAATTTTGTAACGCACGTTTAAAAGATTTAATTTTATGCACTTTTCCTGTTCTAAATATAAACTTTGAGTGTTCGAAATTTCATGATCCTTCGTTTACGAAATTTTCTTAAAAATGCAGGTATAACAAAGAATTCACTTCACGTATTAATATATAGAATAACTAGCTGCGCCAGCCGGTTTTACCTGCGTAAGCCCCGATGCCGTAGAAATATCGGGATAAAAAGTACCCTATGTGTTAATCCAGGTCACCAGCTATCGACATACCAAGTTTCATCGCAATCAATTCAGTAGTTTTTGCGTGAAAGAGAAACAAACAACCATACATCCTCAGAAACTTTCACGTTTATACTATTAGTAGGATAGTACGATATGGATCTATTGAAAATAATTTGAAAAGCCTGCGGAAAGATTTCTTTTATAACATAGTCATCAAGCGTTAATGGATCACAAATGAGTTAAAATGAAAAAAAAAACTTGTGTAAAAGATTTTCAATTGCTATGAATAATTGCCCACCGCCTCTGTCTATCTGTTCGCGATAAACTGCAAAAGTACCGAATGGATTTTCATTCGGTTTTCACGCACAGATAGAGTGATTCATGAGGAAGGTTTAGGTGTATAATTTATTAGGGCTTTGTATATGACGACGATTGTTGAAGATGTCGGCAAAATCATGCCGACTGGATACATTAGTAGCGTGCGCCGCGTAAACCAATAGAGTTCTATGAAAACAATATATTACGGAGTTATTCCTCATAATAATATCTATTACAATATAGCAAAGCTCTATTACAATAATAAAATTATTTTGGCATATTTGCTCTGCGCCCGTGCGAAGCTCGGGTAGGTTGCTAGTTGCGTACATAAATTAAAATATTTTTGTAAAGAGTTAGGCTGTGGGGAAACAAAAAAAAATGCAACATTAAGACTGGTGTTTTAGCAGTTTTGAGTTAGGCATTTTATTATTAAGTGTTACTAAAACGATTGATACTCATCTTGAAAATAATGATTTTCTTGTAATTTAGTAAACGTTACCATATCGTAAAAGGTGATTGGTATTAGCATCACTCTAGTTAAATAACTATAACAAGATTTTCGCAAATAGTTCGCTTATCATCTAAAATAAACTATCTTATGCTTTGTGATGACGACACCTTATCAACATACTTGTGTCATTATCACTTTCAAATATTCTCTAATATTCTGCTTAATAAAATACTAACACGAACTGCTATACAATAAACACCGGATTTCGAGAGGGAATGTAAAAGAAATTTAAGAAAAAAGTTATAAAAACTTGAAAATTTAATTTGAAATGTTAAAGTGAAAAAGGAAGAGTAAGGGCATTGCAGGTGTGGGTGATTGGGGAAGTACTCCCACCAATCAGAATTATAGCAATTATCCAGAACTACCCACGTAGTTGTGTTTTAGAGTAGGTTTTCCAAAAGGGCAAGGTTTAGGTTCGTAACGACTCACCGTCAGACGTGTGGGCCTTACGATAGACCGTGTGCTTGTCACCTGCTTAGTTGCGGAAAAAGAAAACATTTAAGTAATTTGTCTAGTCATTAGAGGACAGTCAGGAATGAAATTTATTTAATAGCTTTAACGATATAGAAGACCTTAGTACTAAGATCAGTAACTTGATACTACAGAAAATCCAGAATACTAGTAACGCGGGTTACACATTACTAGTATTCTTGTTAACCCCTCCAGCTAAGCCTTGTGGATTGGGTTCACATCGCTAGTGTAATATACTTGTACTTTAATGGCCTTTCGACTGGTTTCTTTAAACTGAAATGTGTAAAGAGACTTCTTGTTGCCTGTTCTTAGTTTATTTATTACGTCACAAACATTTATACAGATAAAATCATAAATTACATTCTTATGTATTTTGTGTTATAAATCTGAAGTACAGTCTCGGAAATGTAAGATTATTATTCTTACACTAACTTTGTCCACAACTGCGATTGCAAACAAACCTTGATAAAGTTGAATTATTAGCATAATTTTTTTACTAACTGTATTCGTTTCTTGCGCATTGAATGAAAATTATTGAACTTTTAAATCATGTATAGTATAAAACATGTTTATTCTTAACCAATTATTTAACACCTGAAGTTGAAGAAAATCAGAAGAACTTGTACTACAGAATGCAACGGCTACAAACGAATAAAACCTTCATTAAAAGCTCGTTAACTGATTTATATACTACTCAGTAATTACAATTGACTCTAATACCATTGTTTAATCACAATTTACGTCCTATTGACGTTCAATTTTCAATTGTGTACATATGAGCGCGTGTTTACATGCACTAAAGTGTGATACATTTTAAACTACATATGTATTTTCATTCGAATCGGCAGTATTGTTGAAAGTGTAAAAGCAAAACTCAATTATAGCAGCCGAGTTAAAGTAAACAATCCACTCCTCTCTCATTTTGCATTAAAACATAAGTTTTCCATTAAAAAGTGCTCATTAATATGATTATAGTGGACATTATCTATGATAGGCTTTCATTGTTGTGAAGCTATCTTGTAATCTATAGGTAATAAAGCAGCGATAGTTTCAAGTTTCAAGAGTTAGCCGGCGAGTAAGTCAGTAACTCCTGTAACTCACTACTCAGTACTGAGTGAAACGTTGGCCGGACCGACCGCGAGTGGCACGACACGCGCGCATTATAAAAATGAAAATTCGTTTTCTTCGTTCTCAAGTCATTGATAATTATAATCTCTAAGTTTACATTGATAACTGTTTCTTGTTTGCACCGGAATTGATGTAAGTACTTATTTTATCTTTGGTAATCTTTTATTTGTATAGTAAACATTGAATTTCGCGGTTCTCGTGCTAGTTTTTTTTTAGATGTGAGATATTATTCTGTGTTTGTAATTTCTTCACTAAAAGTTATAAAACTAGAGGAAATTTACGATGCAAAACTGCTTAATGACTGTAAATTATATACTCAACAAATAGGTTACAATAACGCCCAATTATTATAAATACCGTAAACATATAAACTATTTTGTAACTGATTTATTAAAAAAATATATCAAAATAGGTATTCGTTTTTAAAAACTTGGAGTAATCACATTTTTTTTTCTATTGACACATTTACATACAATAGTTTCGTGTTATAAAAGAAGCATGTTAAAAATTGATTCAAATCACTTGGCAGCCAATACCCTACAGTGATGTATGCATATAGATACGTAATATATGTATATCTAAAACGCTATGTAATGTTAAACAATTTTTAAAATACACACACTGAATTAGAACAAAAATAACTTGTAAACGATGCCATGTGTAGCGAAAACATGAAGTGTTCCAGTTGTTTTTAGAACTCGTAAACTTAGTTTATTATTTCTAAGGTAGCAAGAGTTGTTGGTAAGACATTGTTGTAGCTTATAAGCGTATGCCACACCATAGTTGTCAGTTGCTTTGGTGAACCCCTCGCCCCAAAATGTGGCGACTTTACTCACCAGCATTAACATAACATTGCAAGTAGGTTAGTACCTTTCTCAATCAGATTTCTCCAAACAATATACCTCACCCCGTCATGAAGTCTTCGACTCCTTTTCTTTAACCGCTACTGTGAAAGACTTTATTCGTAGATTTAACTAACATTCCCTAACATCTTTGTAACACGTTTCGTACAGAAGGAGGTGGTGCCCTCACAGATACCTTCTTAGTTTAAAGCGTAGTAGGTACTTTTTTCGACGATTCTGTGAAACTGCACAGGAGAGTGGATAGAGTAAGCAACCCACCTGTTTTTCGACGATTTTTAACGATTCTGTGAAACTGCACAGGAGAGTGGATAGAGTAAGCAACCCACCTGCGTGTAAGTGTTTATAAGCGGTAAGGGCTTAACATCAGGCGGGTCATAGGTACCTGAGTAGATGGTATAAACAAATGTAGACATGTTTTTGGACAAATTAAATTTATTTAGCGCTTTTTGGAATATCTGTACTTATCTGTTTTGCAAGGTGTCTATCAATTTAAAATTTATTTATTTATTTATTTATTTATTTATCTCTTTATTGTACACCTTCAATATAAGATACAATCAAAAAAAATAATACAAACATTCAGGCATATCAATTGGCGGTCTTATCGCTCACGGCGATCTCTTACAGACAACCTTTGTACGGATATTAACAAATATATTTCAGGGTAGTCTGTGGTGTACTGGGATAGTTTAATATATATTTTAATATATACTGAATATACTATACTTATATTACCATAAACATACTACATACATACATAAATATATAAGATATAAATATTTAGCAGATTAAAATGAGATAACCCCTTATAATGATATATATATATAATAATATAATTAAAAAGTATTTATAATGACAAATAATAATCCTTCACTTGTTTTTTAAATGAGTGCAACGTTTTGGCTTGTCGAATTGTTACAGGCAGGTTATTCCATAACCTGACCGCTTGCACCGAAAAGGACTTGTCAGTAAACTGCGTGGAATGTTTCGGCATTTTCAGCTTTAAATTCTCCGATGATCTCAGGTCCCTGCAATGTGTGTTGTGTAGGAACTCAAAACGTTCTTTAAGATAAGAGGGAGTGTAAGGATGGAACAGAGTACTGTACAGAAGAGAAAGAATATGAACATTCCGGCGAAGGCGTATAAGTAGCCACTTGAGCTTAGAACGATACTCTGATACATGATCATATTTGCGTAATCCAAATATGAATCTAATGCAGACGTTTTGGAGCCGCTCAAGTTTGTTCAGTTGGTCTTCGGTGAGATCAAGATAGCTGACATCACCATAGTCAAGGATAGGAAGAAGAAGAGACTGTGCGAGCGCAATTTTTGTGTTGGTAGGAAGGAAATTCCGAAGCCTTCGCAGAGATCCCGCTGTTGCAAATAATTTACGGCTGATTTCTCCGATTTGAGGGCGCCAGGATAGGAACCGGTCCATATAGATTCCTAAGTTTTTAACCTTTTCACTATATGGAATAACCGATCCATTGCAACAAATAGCTGGCATTTGCTGAAGGTTTATTCTGCAGTTCAGCCTAGGACTACCCACTACAATGACCTGTGTCTCTGACGGATTTAAAATTAGTCCATAATCCTTACTCCAGGTACATATTTGCGTTAAATCTTTGTTGATAACATCAACTGCTTCTATTATATTATCAGGATCGGCTTTTGAGTAGATTTGGAGATCATCTGCAAAAAGATGGTAGGAAGAAAGTAATCGATTTGTGATTGAGTTTATAAAAACTGCAAAAAGTAACGGGGATAACACGCCGCCCTGAGGTACGCCCGCAGATGTAGTGCACCAAGAGGAGTAAACATTATCAATACGAGCACGCTGCTGGCGACCATACAGGTAACTATGAAACCAGTCAATTTAGTGAAAAAAAATTTAGTGAAAATATGCTGATTTTCCCCTTTAATTATTTCGTCTTTTGATGATAATTTGTGCGTAATATTATGATAAGTTAATCTATTAAATGCTGAAAGTATTGTATTTATTGTATAGTCAATAATACTAAAGAACTGTTACCACCTTATGGTAGCATTTCTTTTATTAGAACCAGAGGTAAGAGAAGAAGAGAAGCAGTTTACCTCTTTGGTTCTAACATTCACAAGAAAAGAGGCGTAACCTTTTCTTTTCACATTCCCCTCCTACACTCTAATCGCATGATTCTGTAGGGTAGAGTTTACCCCGTCAAAACAAATCTGTTATCTCCTTTATATGAGTATTTGGCATAGTTTGAAATGTTCTACCAATTATCATTTTAGCTTTGAGATTTCCATTGTCGAACAAAAGGCTTGTACAAACGCAGTCTTTTACTACCTTCATTCAATGATTTCTTGTCAACTTGATTACAACATCAATATCTCAGATTGGCGATGCGTATTGATAAATATAAACCTCTTTTATAGACTTCAAAAACTTCTTCTCTTAGGGTCTTTCGCGCATTTCATTTGAGGACTCTCTGCCACATTGACAATGAAGAGGGCTATGCTGGCTGTTTCTTATATTGGAACAGAGTAACAGACATTCATAACTCTTGTCAATGTCACACAAAAATTATAAAAATATGTAAGGCTTGTCAACTCTATATATTTGGAAAAAAAATATAATTTCTAAGATTTATATGTATCTTAACACATGTTGGATCGGTACGTTGTTGCCGAACTTTACTCTCTGCATCATAAAGGCAACTTACTGTAACTTCGCGATATTTCTTAAACTATTTGGAGAACTTTTAATCGAGAGATTCTCCTTATTAGCTTCGACAATCACTTGACATCCGAGATATTAGAGTGCCTTTTGAAACGGAATAGGTACTTCTTTTTATTAAAGCGCCAATAAAACCTTAAACGTAAAAATGATGGTAATTTTTACTTATACCAATTTAAATCTTGCTTAAACCGGGTGTCCTCAACCGAGGATCTGACAAAGCTATCATGCCGGAGTAGAACCAATTAAAACCACTCGTTTTTCTGACTTGAAACTTATATGACCAACATCTGGCAAGGCAGGCCCCTATTTCTACTCCACGATGCGAAACCGTTGCTGTACATTGCACATGTGGATTACGACTAAGCAGGATAGTCAGTGCCAGCCGTGTTCACTGTCATCGAACAAAGGCAGTAAATTCGTCTTTTCTAAAGCCACCGTTTTCGTGCGCTACCGTTAGTTTTTGTTCAGATATCTGTATAAAATCATGTCTACCACTCCAAAAATTTCATGAGATTTTGAATCCTCCCGCCTCTCACTATACTCACTATACACGCGCCTTACCAAAAGGACACGCACCTTTTCAAAGGGACACGCTGATAAAGAGTGTGACTAAAGTGAAGGCCACTCCAATCTAAACTTAAAGTCTAACTAAACTCTGAACGTCTATTTTTTCCAGTCATTTAGAATCCTGGAGAGTGAATAGGTTTCTCTGGGATAAGCGTGTACTATCTTCGTCTTCACGGTCTTCATCTTCACTTTCCATCATGTGGGTTGGAAGAAAAACGCTTATTCCGTACTGAATAAAAAAGGAGAACATTAACCGGAGTCAGCGACTTCTGTCGCATAGAAAAGCGAAGAGGTGTTGCTGCTGTTGTACGTAGGTAAACTGCAAAGAATTTTACAGAACAAGCATCCTGAAACTAAGCATCTGGGTACCGTGTTTACCGTTAACTTTTAATAATTATTTATTACTTAAATTCATAGTCCGATGTATGCTCTGATATCACATGCCATGTTTGTGTTGGAAATTAATTAGTACTTGTTTTACCGGTAAAGAAACATGGAACATTGTTGGGGAAACTTGCAACTTCGAAGTTTTTTAATTTGTTAAGTCTGCTACAGTTTACAGCGCAATTGAACAATTCAAGCAGTCAAGACAACTGATAAATTTATGGCTCTCGTGTTCATATATAGATAGTACAAAAATATGTAGAAAAATAATATGAGTATTATACTGACACTGACTGTCTAATAGTCATACTCAAGTATTTGAACTCAAATACACTTTGGTATAACCAGATAGAGACATCTGCAACAATCATCATCATATTTCAACCAATTTACACAAAACCTTAACAAATTATATACCTAAACCTTCCTCATGAATCGCTCTATATTTCGGTGAAAACCGCATGAAAATCCGTTCAGTAGTTTTTGAGTTTATCGCGAACAGACAGACAGACAGACGTGGCGGGGGACTTTGTTTTATAATATGTAGTAATGTAGTGATATTTTGTAAAATGTTGAACGGCTTGTTAATTAGGTTGAATAGATACATCACCAATATTGTAATATAAATAACATCACGATGTACCTACATTCTTAAATAAACCATAACTAGATTTAAACTACTAGTCAAGACTTTTTTAAGAAGTTTAACAAAGAGACCAGCTCCATTCATATCAGGTTAGGCTCCATTTAGCAAAACTTGTGTGGTTACACAATTGAGATCAAAAATACCCGTAACTGCTTGTAAAATGAATCATAAATTTTGGAGCAAAAACATTGAAAAATACAAAATAAATTAAACACAAGCTTGTAAAAGATATTTTAGTGATATAGATTACTTCTGAACGATTTCATAGTACTCGATTCGACTAAAAATACACTAATCGAAAGTATTTGCATGCGTTTATTGTATTTGGATTTTAAAATAGCAAGCAAATCAAACAGCCGTACACGAGCCGAGCCCTTTATAGAAAACAAACAGAAGCTTGTGATTGGTTGAACTATGTAAGCTTTCCCCCTATTCATTGCTATGCCACTCACCTCTGCACTCTGGCTAAGTCAATTAAACTCATGTTCTCTTTTATCCGTCACAAACCTGTGCCGTCCAAACTGAAAATAGGCTTCCACCAAGAACATACGAACAACAGAGATGATATATAGTAATTGTACGTCTTATAGAATTGGAACGGAGCGATTGTTATATACGAACATTGTTTACTTCATGTCTGTTCTCCCCATTTTGGTTTAAAGTGCTTGTCATAATCATATTACATGTATACAGTCCACGTAGGTACTATATAAACATACGTACGTAGGTATGTATTGTACGTAACAAGTATGTAACCTTTTATGGCATAAGCTTCTATTGTTGTGTTTTAGATTGAGGGACTCGTGTACTCGTACTACAGTTTATTTTAATTATCATATAGGTATAGCCCAATAATACGTATAACGAATATTTGTACTCTGCGGGAATCGATCCCGTGAGCTTCGATTGGAATGTTTTACCGCCAGGACACAAAGCTCATCAGTAATATTATTATAGACGTTGATCCACATCTATTTAGGGTGAATACTCGAAAAGTGCTGTAGAATATAAATTTATAGTTCTTTACTTTTTTTTTAATTTAAAAAAGACATCTCTCTCTCTCATCTCAGGCTTCACAAACATTCAAACAAAGGACACAAAGAATACCCAGACTCGGGACAACTATTTGTGGATTACACAATGTTTTTGTCCCGTGTGGGATTTGAACCCACACCACTCGGCGCGGCGTAGTTACGAGGTGACCATTTAAACCATTGCGCCATCCATGCAGTCATTAAAAGATTTTTGTGTTAATAAAAGAAGAAAATTAAAAGGATGTGAAAAAGAACAGTTTTATTTAACTAACATTAAGATTACATTTATTAGTAAATGGATTAAGTTCTCTAGCTTACAGCTTCAAAAAATATGATTTTTTGATATTGTGGCGACTTCCACACACAGCAAAAACATACATCAACATCATCTAGTGAAAACGAGCTGAACTACGTAGTAACTACTGATCCTGCATCCTGATTGTTATATATGAATACAATTTCCCAACATCAACCGTTGGGCCGCGGCCCGCCAGGCATAATCACCTACCTCGCTTGGTCGGAGGAGGTCCCTTTGTGTTGGAGGGACATATTACCCGTTATGTCAAATGGGATCTTTTAGTTAACATACTAAACGATTATCACTGTTTCAATAAAAATTGGTTATTATAAAAGTATGGTGTTCCGCCTAAGTAACGGTCATTTAAATTGAAAACCGCCCTGATACATCAGACAGACAGGAGACACTTATTTACGATATTAGTTTAGTTGAAAGTAGAAACCAATTAGAAAACTCTACAGAGTAAGGAGCCCAAAGCGCAGTACGTAAGTGATCAGTGCTACTGATAACGGCTACGTCGTTTTAATACGAGATACTAGGAAGGTAGGAATACTCGTATTATGCCTTGACTTAAGTTTTCAAGTTTTCTAGGAAAGTAGCGGGTGTGGTAAAATTCTAATTGTTAATAATTAAAACACAAGTTAATACACAATGCCATGATAGCAGAGACTTTTTTGCTAAGAAAATCAATTACGTTTAGATAGTTCATTATGTAAGAGGGGTTCTGTCAGACATTGCACTGAAGTTCTTTGTTAATACTTTTATTACACAAACTGTTTCAAAGGCATGATCTTTTATTAGCTTGGTATGTATGTATGTATCTATGTAACGGAATCTTTGAACGTGATTTTCACCCATTTTAAAACGTCGGATTGAATTGAAACTTCGCACACTTATCAAGGGCCGATGACAATACAGTATTAAAAATACAAAAATACATAATAGTTTAAAAAATAAAAAAAAACACGCTTTTGTAGTTAGCTGAAATAAAAAGTAGAAAATAATTTTCTATAAGTTACAAAAAAAACATTTAATCGTAAAAAAGCGTGGGGAGTTTTTTAAGACATTATATAATGACTTTACTTTTACCAATATCTGTCAATAAAATATTTACATTAATTGACATCTAGCACCCCACGCATTTTTACGATAAAATGATTTTTTTCTTCATCACAATCATCACTCTATTTTTGTTTTGAACTTATAGGAAATTATTTTCTACTTTTTAGTTCACCAGATAGATGTACCTATTACTTGTAAAAAAATATTATGGTGTACAATAAATTTAATTCTATTCGAGTCTAAGAGTGAAGATAACGATTTGTGCTTTTTTAACCACTTCAAAGTGAAGACCTAGTATCAAAAAGACAATTTACATAATATTTTAGCCAAAAAATCTTTCAGCGTTTTGCAGAAGATTAAGTAAAGTCCTACGGCTAAAATTACTATGACTTGTGTCTCATTATCAAGTGATTGCAGGTTCGAACCCCACCCAGTACACTACCAGTAGCACAATCATTCTGCTTAGCTGGTGGAAATTACAAGAATACTAGGATTCTTTATAAAAAATAATCTTTGGCTACTATTTACCGCAGAAGATTACAACACTATATTTCTTCGATCTTATCTTAATACTAGTGAGGGTTAATATTGATAACGATTAAACCCCGTAGATAGTCCCAAAAATGTTTCGTTCTTATATTATGATCGCAATTAGAATCGAAGCAATTAGAAGCAATCCTGGGCAGGTACAATTAGGTGGATTATTTAGTAACAGCCTAAGGGTAGAACTGTTACATAATGAACTATCTAAACGTAATTGCTTCATGACAAAGGAGATTATCACGAAGTTATAGAGGCTTGATTTTATAGTAAACCTTGGTGGCGTTTCAAATTATTCCAAATATTTATCTTCATGTGTAAGATTCATATTATGTATATACACATACATACAGCCTGTACACTCACGCCTGTATGTGAAGGGGTAGGCACTCACGGTAATAGGGAGAAAGCCTATTGCTACCACCAAATACTACCAAATTGGGAGTATATTAAAAGGGAAAGGTAGGAAGGCAATGGACGGAAAATAATATTGCTTATACGCATAGATTGGGCAGTTCAAGCATTGTACAATCTGAAATAAAATATGTTCGAGCTATTTTCGTTTCTGACTGTGCCAGTGATGACTTATTCTCCTCCAAAATTGGTTAAAAGTCCTTTTATGGTGTCCTGTATATACCTATATATACCAGACAATTAGCGGGCGAAAATTTGTGTAAGTGCCATCACTTTCGCGAATTTGCATCTGTGTATACCTACCTAAAAAAATCAAATAAAGCAATTTCAATAATATTTCTTTGGACAGATACATTTATACAGTAAACAACACATTAGATACTTCAACTAGCTAAATACCTGTGAGAATCAGTGGCGATATAAATAAGTAATGTCTAATCATAAATCAAAATCATCAATAATAAGAAATTGTCTACTTTTTCTTCTTCACTTGATCAGATATTGTATTTTTATTAATAGATATTAATTTAAATAATTAAAATTTCAAATATATTTGCGTTTTTTTTGTGTTACAAAATTGAATGGTTTTGTAAAGAATGCCTTAGGCGTAAGAATCACATTTTTTCCTTCAATACTATTACAAAACACAAGATAACGCCTAAATACCTTTGTATTTTATTAAAGTTATCATGTGTTTTGTAAATTCCTGAGGTACAAGGAATTATTACACTAAAAAAAGTTTAAGTATTCAAATTTAGAAAGGTGAATTTGTTTTAACAAGTTCAAAGAATTAGTTCATGAATGGGTCCATTCAAGTTATCCTCCATGTATTTTCCGTTGTAAGTAATCGTTGTAAGTGCGACTAAAGGGGAATGCCCACCTGGAATAAAAAAAGCCTGAAATGAACAAATATGAAACACATGCGAAATTGTACATTAAAATCCATTCCAATGTCACTAGGAAGAAGTCAGGTTAAAAGATTTTTCTAAAATATACGAAGGTTATGTCATCAAAAAGCGTGTAAAATGTTTTATTCATAATTAAAATGCAACTAATATAATAATCGAGAAACTGTGTAAAAGGATAATATATATTGAATTGATACCGGCCCAGAGCTAAGTACCATATTAATCACATAGTATGGGCACGAAACTAGGAATTCTCAGTACTTACAGCTTGTGATTTTAACCATGCCTGTATAAAACAACGTACTTGATCATTTTGCTCTAAAACGTTACGTCTCAACCGTGTAGTATCGAGATAGCTATTGACACAGTGTATGTTTTCATTCTTTTTTTTTAATGTGTACGGGGCTCAAACCAAACCACCAAAACAACAGCAGCACTGTGTGTAAAGCGGGTTCAAGTCCAAGTAATAAAGGCCAAGTCGTCGGTAAATATCATAAATAGCAATCCGTAGGTAATACAAGTCGCAAACGTAAAACAATAAATCAGTATGACAGCATACGTTTTGTATTTCGAGAATAATTTGATTTTAATTAATGTTCAGATACAGGTAAGTATTTAATTGGATTTAGGATACGTATTATATTAAAATGTGCTAACACAACACTATATAAAACTGTTTGTCCGAATGTCACCTAGTCATGTCAAACAGACCTGACTGACCTGATATCCTCAAGTTAAATATTATAATAATCGTTTTATTTTTACCCTAGATAAACAACCTTGAGAATAATTAGTTTTAAAAAAAAGCATCACCGACTTCAATGTGCTTTTTAGTTTAAAGTAGATGTATTTTGTTTAAATATAATAGGTAGTATAGGGTAGGCCAACTAAACGCACTGCTCCAATGAGACTGCGAGGTTTCGGAGTAAACGAAAATATCATCAATGTATAATTTTTTTAGATATTTGTTGATTTTTCAAAAACTGCTCTACTAATTTCGATAAAATTTAAATGGGTTCACATGGAAAGTATACCCTTTGAAATAAAAAAAGAATTTTCCGAATTGGTTCACGCGTATTCGACTCATCGGTGAACATACATAAAAAAAAAGATTCCGACGAATTGAGAACCTCTTCCTTTTTTGAAGTCGGTCAATTATTTACTTAAGCATGTTTAAATCTAAATAGAACTTAGAACTGTTCGTAGTTTCTGTTCATTTCAGGCATTTAATGGACATTCCTCTTTATTTGTATTCCATTTTATACACATTTCAATTAATGTACTCTTTCTTAAAAATTAAACTCTTTACATTTTTTTTTAATTATCATGAGATACTTTGAGCAGGAGTGAAAGGGTTAGGAATACGTATACCTACATATCCGAACCAATATTTACTGTAAGCGGATACTGTTGCCTATAAACACATCAAGACCTTGTTTGTGTCTTGAGATCCTCAGCTTTTAATGGACCTCAAGTGTATGAAAAAATCGTAATGAAATTCGGCTCAACTTACCCAGGACCAGAATAAGGATCGTAAAGTTGTTAATGCAAAAGTTAGTATTAAATAAAACATGGAACAATTGTAAGAATATTTGAGTTTTTTTAATACTGAGAGTTATGAACTAAACGCGTATAAACCACTTCAGACGGTAATATTTGTTACATGTTACGTAATACAATACTTGGTACAACTTAGTTTGTCTATAGAATTTCTTCATCATTATTTTCTTAATAGGAAACTGTATCTTTATTATATTGTCAACAAATTTTCTTGCGGTAATAATGTTAGGTAAAAGAAAGTTTTTAAAAGAGTAAACATTAGATAGGACCAAAGTGAATTGTTAATAATTTGAATAGCTTATTGGTTTTACTGTAAACGTTTTTTAATATTAATATTTATTATTTGTGACTCATGAAATTTTGGTCACTCACACGAGTGGAACCAATAAACACAATAGATAATTGGAATGCAAATAAACAATTATAAACTGAGGAATAAAATTAAACAAAACTTAGTATTTTAGCCCTAATTTACTAATACGCATGACACATATAGGTAAATATTTAGGTTTGTTGTGTAGATGGTAAATATTATAATTAAGTTACACCTCTTTCTCTTTCTCCCAATCAGTCAGTCATAGTTATAGGGTGTCTATTGCTGAACGTAGGCATCTCCCACACCCTGATGGCTCCTTTTAGTAATGACTTCTCATAACCGATGGTCTTTCACTGCCTTAATCTTTTTCTGGTGCTTTGACTAGCTCAGCTCTTCAAATACTGGAGGGCAGAGAGCTATTAAACGCTCACTTTTTGCCATAGTATGCTAAGTTTATGGTTTTTGCTGACTAATCAGTCCCACTTACGTGATAGAGGGCAAGCTTATTGCCGTCAACCACGCACTTTGGTAATTAAGTGGGAAAATTGGGAGTAAATGAAAAGGGAAAATTACGATGTTTTGACATAAACTGTACAGGCCTTGGACAATGTGCTGGGCTGTTCGAGCAACGTTATTTTATCGGCACATCGAAGATAATTATGTGATGTAATGGTCATTGATGTTGACGATGCATAACGATTCTTATCCAGAAGATTAAATAATAATAATAGCATTGACACATCTCACATACGGCCGTTTGATCCCAAACTAGGCAGAGCCTGTACTAATGTAACAGACTGCTGATAAACATACTTATATAATTCTAAATACACAATTATTTGTTCTGGGTGAGCATCGAATTTAACACCTCTATCGGTTCACAAAAAGCTCGGTATGTTAATAATGAAATGTATGTAAGTTTATTTTGAAAATAAAGTCAATCAACAATTCGGAATGTAATAAACATGCACAGGAGCAACCAGAAGATAAACGTTAATTAAATATTACTCATTTGATTTGTCTGTGTTGTCTGCTATAATTATAAAAAGTTGGATAATAATGTGAGGCGACTTGAAACATCTGGAACTTTTCGAAACAAATTTGGTGATATAACATAACAGAAAAGGTTACGAAGATAAAGGATAATTAAAGTCGACTTTTCAATGTCATTTAATCTAAATGACATTGAAAAGTCGACTTTAATTATCCTTTATCTTCTTAACCTTTATTTATTTTATTAAATTTTGTTAATTTTATTTCCCATTAAAGATAATATTCTTTTCAAATAATAATTGTATGTTACCTTTACTATTTTTAGTTCTTTAGTAAATAAAGTATAAGTAAAACACGTTTATCAAAAAAATTGTGTGCAAGAGATCGCGGGAGATGCAAGAGAATAAAGAGAGACTGCGATAAAGCCGCTCATCACACTACTGTAACTAAATATTATATTTCTTGTTTATATCTTATTTTAAAAGTAAGTTAACGATTTTTGATAATGAAAAACTAAAAAATCTTCCGTACTAAAAAACCTTTGTATCTACTTTTTGATCCACTTCACATAGTAAACTCTTACGACCATCATACCAGCCTTGTCATTTCATTAATAGTCTTCGCAGAAGGTAATGAAATCTTTTTCCCGCGCACTTGTTGTTTTTGTAATGTAATGGTGAAGCTTTAATAAGAAGTATTAGTAAAGAAAGAAGGGATGGATATCGTCACACACGATTCGTTAGTATTTTATTCTCGAGTTAAACTCAGAGCGGCGTTACATATATAAATCGCAATTGTGACTACTTGCTGTCGGTATCTCAACGATACCAACCGTTTGTATTGAAAAGATGTGTTTCATTACTTGTTAGAAGATTGTACAACAGATGTAATCAAGTGTTTAATAACAAATAGCATCTGCTTCAATAAAGAACTTTACATTTTTATTACATTTTATATAATAACTCACACTTTCATATAGCTGAATGTCTATTAGGTGCAACCGTGCAACCCATATTTTGTCATACTAGAAATAATATTTTACTTACTAACTTTTAAACTTTCGCGTTCCAGGATATAATTATGTATTTATACGGAAATTAACGCGCTCACGAAATAGGTATTATGTACCTCTGAATTGCCCGATGTTTCGACCAGGTGGCATTAGCCGTGGTCACAGCCACAGCACGTATCCAGATTCCGTGCCGATTTTGATATTTTTTTAAAAGGCTTCCAGTGACATGACTCACATATTACTAGTGATTTTCGTCTGTAATATATTAGGTAGGGTCCGAACCTGCAACTACTTGATCGCAAGTGTTAGTAACAACCTGACCACTATTGGTATTAACTATGAAATTCACAAAATAACCGTAACTGCGATGTTGTACGTACCTCGATCCGCACTCAAGTGACCGTGATATAACTTATAATGCACGTATAACGTTTTTATCACCCCACCATTGCCCGCAGTTTGTCAGACGGACCAATGACGTGGCGTCATCGCTATACCTAGCCATAATAAAGTTTATTAAACAGTGAATTGTTTTATCATCTACTATAGTTTATCCCTATTTTTAATAAAATAAATACTAGTTTCTGATGTGGCGACAACACAAGTCCTCCAACACGCCTCTAATTTCTGAACAGAGAACTTAAATATCAACTTAGCTAACTTAGGCATCGAACCCACGATGTGACGTCCACACAAGCATTATTCGAAGATGTTTTTAATTTATTTATTTAATACACCACGTACAGTCATCATTACATGTAATACCTAATTATGTTACTAATGCAATAAATGTGCAAATTATTTAATACACAGAACTGTGTGGGAACCGTGTAAACTCACTCGGTAAACACGATTTGATTGTTTACTGTTGAATGATAAGCGCACGTTGTCATGCAGTCTTCACATTTGGCTTGAGTCTAACATAATTGTATGATTCTATATTAGTCTATTAATTAATTATAAGACTCTGAATTTTATTACTGTTGACCGCTGCTAATTTAGAGTTACAAATCTAATTAACGAGATACGACATTGAATACTACTCGGTGCAAATGTTTATATGCACGAGATGTTTATATTCACTGGTCTAGATGTTACTCGACCGGAGTGATACCACGGCCTCACGGAAAACCGGAGTGAAGTAATGTTTGTGTTGTGCTTCGCTGAGCGAGTGAGGTTGCCCGAGGCTCTAACCCCCCTCCCCCCTTTCCCTACCCCCACCTTAAAGGCCGGCAATGCACTTGTGACATTTGAGTTGCAGGAGTCCATGGGTGGCAGTAGTCAATTACCATCAGGTGAGCCGTCTACTCGTTGGCCCCCTATCCCATAAAAAGGTCTATGTTTATTCATGTTCTAGATTAATACAGAAATACAGTATTGACATTAGTTTTCCTTAAATATAGATGTAAAAAATATCACCACACTAGTGTCGTTCCTATTCTTTATGGATTTATAATCTATAGATCTCTAGTAATAAGTAAATGGCGGTGTAAAATAGTTTCCTGTATAAATAAAAGGAAATAGATTAACTAAACTAGAAGTAAAGGCTTTAAATGTTGTTTTTGTTATTTCAGGTAAGTTACTCTGTTTAGAATGTGAAAATTATGTTAAAACTTTGTATATAATTGTGTTGTGAATAAAAGTAATTTTGTTATTTCAGAAAACGCAAATTTCGTCTTTATTTCATTTTTAAGGCATATTACATTATATATAGACATTGGACGAACCAAAAAATAATTAAGTTTGCTTAGGCCCTGAGATAATTATCATTTAGTTTGGGCAAAACGATATTGAAGGTGTTTAATTAAATGTTGGGTATATAGGGTGCATAGAAAAGTATTTTCACAGTCACTAATTATGATGTCAAACAAATGAATTCCAAAAGACGCGCGAGAGTTTATAATATTTATTAAAGCGTCGAATTTGAATACACGCGTATTTTATACTAAAAGTAGTTGATTCGATAGACGTCCTAATTCAGTCGGAAAATACACAACAGTACCTTGTTTAAACTCTTTCCATATGTCATTGGTAATATCATCGATCTAACTTTCTAGTATTTTGCATTCTGTAAGGATTCAATACGACAGAAAAAAATTACAAATATAAAACAATTTACTAAAATATATAAATATAAGGGCAGATTTTTCAATAGTCAGATTCAGATTAAATGTATTTGTCAAGAAATTATAAGTAACTAGCAACCCGCCCCGGCTTCGCACGGGTAAAATTTATACACCAAAACCTTCCTCATGAATCACTCTGTCTATTAGTGAAAACCGCGTTCAGTAGTTTTCAGTTTATAGCGAACAGACAGACAGACTGACACGGCGGGGGACTTTGTTTTATAATATGTAGTGATGTATTTAGTACAAAAAATGTATTTTTAAAACTGATTTCTATTTTGTTTATATTCTACTTTATTACCTACTTTTTAAAATTAAATTTTTATTTGATTCGAAGATAAAACCAGGTTCTAGCACTAACAGTTTCTACGACTGACACAATACAATTGGCATGAGGAGGAGCATTGGGTCTAGAACTTATATTATTTTATGGAAGTTTTTCCTTTTTGTTTTAGTTTCGAAATTAACCATGAAACCCAAAGTAAAAGCCAACTTTCGGGAAAAACGACGTCTGCCGGTAGTATAAGATAATATTGAAGATCGTAAGCTTTCATTCTTCTTAGAAATACAAATTCAGGTTATATTTTTAAAACTAACATGTTAAAAGTCTTTTGTTTATTATTTTCCCCAAACGTTCGAATTTCCTTTGATACCGCTGCTTTTGTGATCATTGAAAAATCTAAATTGCATTTTTCTGATACGAGTTCCTTTGGCAACGCGACGTGACATAGGCGGCTTGCAATATTGTGTGTCTCATAAACGCACGGTGCATTTCTGTTGTTCATTACAGAAAATATCCGCCGCACTCGTTGGACACGAGAGACAAACCATGCTCCGAACGCAAATTGGGTCAAAAGACCGCTAGAGACTGTATTGTAGACGTGTGCTGCCATTGTTTATTATAGCTTGTTGAGCTAGAATAACATAATTGTTTTTTTTTATGGAATAGGGGGCAAACGAGCAGACAGGTCACCTGATGGTAAATTACTACCGCCGCCCATGGGCATCTGTAACTCAAGAGTCACAAGTGCGTTGCCGCCCTTTAAGGTGGGAATAGGGGAAGAGGGGGAGAGGGGTGAAGAGCAGAAAGACGGGAGAGGGGGATTAGAGGGGAGGAGAGGGGGGATTGGAAGGACGGGAATAGGGGAGAGGGAAGGGTTAGGCGAAATGCAATGTTATCATTGTTTCACCGCCGATTTCCTGTAAGGCCGTAGTATCGAGCGGAGTCGAGCAGGCCCATACGTGCCGATGCATGGCTCTCCCACGTGATACGTTGCAGATATCTACTGTGAAGGATTGCAAACGTTGATGGACAATCACGCGACTTGTTAATTGTTAATTCATTCCTTCATTCATTCCTATCTCGAGAAAAGAGAATTTAAAAAAAATAGAAACGAGACAATTTTTTTTTCTCCATTTATAACATACATATTGTTCAAACAATATAAATAATTTCGTCCCTGCTCCATAATGTTTCTGATTTTCAATATTATAAAAAAAATGGAATTTTGAAAAACAAAAGTATTAAATCGGAGCGGTTTCTGAGGATTTCGAAGATTGCCTGTTTTATGTATTCATTGACGTGACTATAATGTCAGTATGATACTAACATAATATCTGATTTTCTAATATCACGTATGACAGCACATTATTCTGAAGGAAGCAAACGAGTGAACATAATGCAGCCGTGTTTTCTCCAGACAGACGATGATATATTTTAAATTAGTTTTTTGCTACTGTGACAAAAAATCTTGTATCAGACTTGTAATAATCTAGAAATCTCAATTTAATAATTTAACAGATATGATGATAAGCTACACTTCAAACAAAAATTATATTATAAGTTAATTAAAGAGAAAACATACAGGGAAGTCGCGTTTCCAAATATTTCTACAGCGACTGATTGATCGTTTTTCGTGATTGTTAGTTATATGGTTTGTCACTACTAGAAGCGTATGTTGTAATGTATGTTCTTTATAAAACTAAGTACTTCGCAAGAGAATTTCGATCAGGAACGTGGGGTGTTTACGGGAGATTGCAAATTAAACTCTGGTAGCCGGAAATAAACTTATACTGGGGCCAATAGAACTTTCATATGAATCACTTTATATCTTTATACGAGCTTCTAGTCAACCATCTGGATTACCGTATATACTTTACAAGTCTCATCGATTGTCTTCTTCTTTTCATACTCATTATTTTTTTTACAATTCAAAATAAAGCTAAAAACAAATCCGTTATCTTCTTACATTCCAGAATATCATTCAAATCGAAGAAGTCGGTATGCTTCAATCAGCTACGCCCCTGCTGTTAGAAGATTGCTGTCCATCCCCGTAATATACTGCCTATCTTCCAGGGAAAATTATTCTTTTTTTTACAGAGCAGTCGCTCACTACGCAAGAAAGCGAAACCAGTCCCCGCAATACCGATAACAAGTGAATTATGTTTAATACTTTTATGTTTCTTTATTGGCAGGTTAAGTTAAAGTTTATACTTTAGAAATAAGGAATTTTCTTCTTATTTTTTTTTGATCAATTCTCATTCAAATGGTTGAGAAGTTTTTGTGGCCTTTGTGGTATTTTTTTGGATTCCCGGACCTTTTTTTGAGGTAACCAAAAACCACTGTTACCTCTGGACAACAGGGGTTTTTATTACCCCAAAAACAGGTCCGGGGAACCCACAAAAGTTTAAAGAAAGCTTAAGCTAAACGAACAAAATTAAGGTTTGCTGCAACTATGAGTAAACAGGATTGTGTAAAAATCCTAGTCCTTCTAGTAATTTTCATCAAGCCGCTCGTAAAATGTTATTTATAAAACAGATTACATTTGATCAAAATAAAATAATCTTAACACAAAGATTAACCTTCAACGAGTTACATCATAACAGTCATAATAATATTCAGGTTAGTTTAATTCAGCATCCTCCAAAAAACTTATACTCAAAAAAAATATTCATAGTGTACAAAATTCAAGCTCAAGACGTTGACTCACTACCTCCATACCTTCGATAAACAAATATTCGATAGTCCGTCTGGCGGAGTGAGCTACAGCGTTGTCGTGGTGGAGGAGGATTCAGCTTCTTGGGCGCTGCTCTCTAACATTCTCCAAGACAACTGGTAGACAATGACTGACATACCAATCTGAAGTAATAGTCTTTTTATCTTCTAGAGTGTTTGTTGCAAAATGACACGTCCGTCCAACCAATGAGTCAATCATCTTTTTTCCTTGACTTCTGCCCTTCTTTACTTTTGTCGGCAAATCTTCCAATGGAAACATCCATTGCGCAGATTGTCTTTTGATTTCGGGTGTGTAACAATATATACAGCTTTCATCACCTGTGACGTGGTCATATACAACATTCGAGTCGCTTCCGACATAATTTTCAAGGATTGAGCGGCACTAATCCAAACGACGGCATTATTGAACTTCCGTCAAATTATTCATCTAGTACAAAGCATTCTGAAGCCTAATTGTTCATGTAAGACTTTTTGTACTTGACTCATACCAATGCCTAAAGCTTTCTAAATCTGTTGATATGTCACCCTTCTATCAACTTCTATCATTAGCCGCACAGCACTCACGTTATTTTCAGTAGTCGCCGTAGAAGGACGTCTTTGTCGATCAGAATATTTTTGGTACATCACCCTTAGTGAGATTAATAGAGCGTGTACCTCCATGCGTGTTTTTTAAATTAGTTGAAAGTTGCTTAACCAGAATTTTAATGTATTATCCTACGAATATTATAAAAGTAAACGTTTGTGAGGATGTATGGATGTGTGGATGTTTGTTAATCTTTCACGTAAAAACTACTGAACCGATTGCGATGAAACTTGGTGTGTAGATACCTGGATTAACACATAGGCTACTTTTTATTATACTTTTTTTATTGATATTCCCACCGCATCGGGACTTACGCGGGTGAAACTGCGAGGCGCAGCTAGTTTATTATATTATAGTTATCTTCGTGGAAGAGAATTGTTATTTTTTAATTCCTTTTATATACATATTATTACATATGACAAAACGTACTTGTGAAGAAATATAAGTATATAATATTATCTACGTATTAACGGGAATTAACGCGATCAGGAAAAGGTATTACATACCTCTGAATTGCCTGACGTTTCGACCAGGTTGCACTGGCCGTGGTCACAGGCTGATGAGTCAGTCGAAACGTCAGGCAATTCAGAGGTATGTTATACCTTTTCGTGATCGCGTTAATTCCCGTTAATACGTAGATAATATTATATCATGGAACGCGAAAGTTTAAAAGTTAGTAAATATAAGTAAAGGTATTAGATCATACATATATACATGTGTTCATCGTTTAGTATGATTTTACATTATAGAAGGCAAGAAATCATACTTCATGATCATTATATTACTTGCTGAAACTAAAGATAGTAATTAAGAGCAGGCAGATAATGAGTAGAAATCATCAATGAGCGTGAAATTACAGAGTAGGTATCTCAGCTCAACTCAGCACTCCGCTACTGCATAAAGTATATTTTTTAAAACACCTCCTATTAGGAATATTCCTGTGTTGCTGGGAGCTTTACAAACGTCGCGTCGCCATTCGTAATCCCTATTCACTAGGCTGTTACTGTAATGAAGAATTCACACGATTCACGGATGCATGACCATTCGCAATCTAAACCACACCTCTATATACGATTAGAATTAAATCAGTACATACACTTAAGAATGTTAATTCTAAACCGTGCGGATTTCCTCACGATCTTTTCCTTAAACAATGAAACTGGAGATACATATGAATGAGTATTATCTTAAATATCTATTGCTGTCCCGGTTTGTATTGATGTTTACGATTATTTTACAGAACATTATTGCAATTGTCCTTCAAGTAATGAAAATTTATTTTCATTGCGTTCTCGAATATCACGGTTCCTATTACAGGCGGGAAGGATGTAAAGACGTGGAGTTATGTGAAGCTAAAAATAACTGTCTATTGGATTGGGTACTGTCGCCGAGATAAAATTTTAATTACTTTTTATTACGGATGGCGCAATGGTTTAAGTGAGTGTTACTTGAAATCCCACACGAGGCAAAAATTTGTGTGATTTTCAAATAGTTTTCCCGAGTCTGGGTGTTCTTTGTGTCCGCTGTTTAAACGTTTGTGAAGCCCCTACACAGAAAATATTCCTAATGCGGGAGTTGTCTTTAAAACAAAACAAAAAAATTAATATTGATTAGCTCAAGAAGTTTAATGAAAGACTTTTGTTTCTTTAGTTGTTACGAAGCGGATATTGCATATTTTTGGTGATGTATAATTTTGGTAAATATAAATTTTGTGTTATTTTCAACAATATAATAACTGGTCTGCCTTTGTTTTCATAATTTTGAAATACGCCGACGGTTTTACGGGAATCAGGACACCGTGTGTCGCCCGTCGACGTTCAATATTATTTCATCATGAAACATCTTATAGTCATTTTGAAACCATGCTTGTTTGCACCTTAGTTGTATAAAATACCGCTAGTTAGCATAGAACCGTTGGGATATTAAGTTATGCCCATGAATCTATGGTTGATATTCGTTGTAATTGTCACAAATATATGTCTTTTTGACACTTATTCATCTTATTCTAGAAGTATAGAACATGCCTAAATTACTTTCGCCTTACAAAAGAAGATAACTTGTTTGTCCTGCCGTTCTGTCTTCTGTCAGGAATGCTAAAACGTAATGAATAAACTAACAATTAATTTAGGTATGTTGTTCCTCGAACTTTTCTCATCGTCTATCGCTCACAGATCGATATTATAAAACGTTATTGCAAATAAACATTTATGTTACGTAACTGAACGTTTCTGTCACACGTTACGATTTGCAATGATCTGTTTTATGTTGTGGCTAGGGAATTGGACCTTTTGTGCGATAAAATGTTACTCTTGCGATATACTACTTCACAAACAGTAAATAGCGTATTTTACGGGATATTGATCTACACAAATTACTGTAGAGGACTCGGACTTCCAGGGAACAGCCAGTTTGTTATAGCTATGTGATCGGAACCTTCTAAAGCTATGCTTACATTCCCCGATCCATCCGTATAAATAATATCCCTTTCAATCCATTACCTTCCCTTCTTAACCAGATTTCCCTTTTAATATACTCCCTATTCTCCCATTTCCAATTCCTAAAATTGGTTGTCGTGAGTTGAACCAAATATAGTTATCAAAGACGTATATCATAAATTGGTAGAAGCGCATTAAACATCTACAACAACTTTGGCAAAATGTATGAACAAAGTACGTACGAGGATTCTGTGTTATGTACAGTCACGTCATACTCATACCTGACTAGTGTTTTAAACTGAAATGTACTTACATAAGTTGTAAGAAACAATGATGTGGAATAGCAAACCATAGTTGTAGTATAGGGAGTGTCAAATTCTATAATAATAATAATTTCACACACCTCACACACGGCCGTCTGATCCCAAACTAGGCAGAGCCTGTGCTATGGTAACCAGACTGCTGATGTTTATCAGCGTGTGTATTTATATGTTTCTAAATATAATAGATAAATTGCACCCATTATATTATAGGCAACAACAAATTATGAGAATTAAAAAACATATTATTTAAGTTATGTACTTTCGGTATTCTTTAAGAAATATACGGGACAAAAACCTTAAAATTAAAAAAGAAACACAATTCCTTCTATTATGTTTAAGGAAATTTTGTAATCCTATCCTTTTCACGTCCTTTGTTACTACATACATTGCGAATTTTTCCAGGACAGAGTAGAATGAAAAGGGTATGAATATTTGGAATTTAATTTCAAAATGCCGAAGTGATTGATGGCACAACATAATTATCCATTCAACATTTGTATTACAAATGAATACAAAAATAATAAAAATGGTCAACATTAACAGATTTATCATAACATATAAATACCTTATATAAACATATATTACCATAAGTTTTGTGTGACAATACTTCCTAAGGCGTAAGACTCTCGGACCTCGACTAAAAGGGCTCTTTAGCGCATGTTTAGAGCAGAGCCAGTTTCCGAAACTGTGGAAGACGGGGAAGCTGGTCCTCATCCAGAAGGTGGGACGTCCGCAAGACTCACCCTCTGTTTACCGGCCCATCGTGCTGCTCGACGAGGTCTGTAAGCTCTTTGAGCGAATCATTGCAGAACGCCTCGTCGAGCGTCTTTCAAGAGGGGGGCCGGACCTGACGGACCATCAATTTGGTTTCCGTCGGGTGCGTTCCATTGTGGATGCCATCATGCGTGTAAAGGGCCTGGCGGAGGAAGCAGTGTCCCGGGGTGAGGTGATGCTGGCGGTGTCTCTCGACATTGCCAACGCCTTCAACGCCTTGCCCTGGAGTTGCATCAGATAGGCACTCATTTTTCATGGAGTGCCCCTCTACCTTCGCCGCATTGTCGGGGCATATTTGACGGAGAGAGCCGAGATCTACCCAAGTCGGGCAGGGTACGGAAGGCAAGAGATGTCGTGCGGTGTTCCTCAGGGGTCGGTGCTAAGCCCACTCCTGTGGAACATTGGCCACGACTGGGTGCTGCGCGGTGTGTTCATAGGAGGTGTCGCCTTGACCTGCTATGCGGACGACACTCTCGTGACGGCGCGAGGCAAGACACACCGTGACGCAATCATAAAAGCCATGGCCGGGGTTGCTCAAGTCGTTGGGAGAATTCGGCGGCTGGGTCTCGAGGTGGCCTTACATAAATCAGAGGCACTCTGTTTCCATGGGCCTCGGAAGAGGCCACCATCGGAATCCAGCATTATTGTGGGAGGTGTTCGCATCGGCATCGAGCCCTCGATGAAATATCTGGGGCTCGTACTCGATAGTCGATGGGACTTCGGACATCACTTTCAGAGTCTGGCCCCTAAACTCATAGGGACGGCGGCTGCGCTTTCGCGGCTGCTACCTAACTTAGGGGGGCCCGACACCTCCTGTGTATAGAGTCTCTCTTCCGATATAGAGTCTCCTAGACTCTATATCGGAATCGTGCGTTCAATGGCCCTATATGGGGCCTCAATCTGGGCGGAGAACTTAACGGCCCGCAATGCCGCGATACTGCGGCGCCCGCAACTGGTGATGGCCGTCAGGATTATTAGAGGATACCGCACGGTGTCCTTTGAAGCGGCGAGTCTCCTAGCCGGGACTTTACCATGGGACCTGGAAGCGAGAAAGCTTGCGTCGCTATACCACTGGCGCAAGGAGGCGCTGGAGAGGGGCCTAAAACCCATGCCTTGTGAAATCGAAGCACAGCGGTCCCATCTTCACCAGGTCTCAATGGTCGAGTGGAAAGAACAACTTGGGCGACCGAGCGCAGGGCACGCCACAATTGTGGCGGTAAGACCCGTCATGGAGGATTGGCTAGAGAGGCGACATGGCAGCCTCTCCTACCGGCTGACCCAGATACTCACTGGACGGACCGGGAGCCAACGTTTGCGTGCCACCACCAACGAGGCTGTCGCGAGGACACTGCGCTCCACACCTTAGGGGAGTGCCAAGCGTGGGCGCAGCAGCGCTTCAACCTCGCGACGGCTATTGATGCGGGAAGCCTTTCGCTTGAGACCATGGTTTTGTCCATGGTCCGAAGCGAGAGTGCGTGGAATTCCGCTGCCTCATTTTGAGAGGACGTGATGATGGCTAAAGAGGCGGCGGAAAAGGTACGGGAGAGAACAAGTACTCTCCCGTCCCGCAGTAAACGCACCAGGCGCCGGAGAGCGCAGAACGACCTCCGGCCTCCATGAGCGCTGGCCCGAGGGTGACGGATGGGGCTATTCGTTACCCTGGCAGAAGTAGGCCTGAGACGGCGGCGCGACGTGTTCCGAGCGCGCTTCTCTAAATCGGAGGGGGGCAAGGCCCCCCGTACACCACGGTGTGGCCGCCTTTTCAAGAGGCGGCCAAGGTCTGCAGGGGTTCCCGAAGGCTTCCTTCTTAGGGTATCCCGGGTCCCTTGCAATAGACCCATTGTGACGGAACACCGTGTGGTTTTAGTCGGTTCGATTCCGACATACCACTTCACCGTTAGCTCCGGTGAGGTGATGACCCGTGGGGGTTTCCACACTAAAAAAAAAAAAAACTAAACTTCCTAAGGCGAGACAAAATATTTGTGCCCCTAATTTTCTTTGAACGAGTTTTTTATTTCAATAAACCTAGAGTCGATTCAAGCGCTAAACATAAATTGTATTGCATTTGACGATTGTGGCAAAACATAAGTATTATCTTACAATTGATTTAATTATATGTATTTATCTAATTATATACCTTGTTGACATTTTAGTCCGGTTTCCTCACAGAGTTCGACTGGTGTAACATAATTCCATCGCACGTGTTCACATAAAACCGCCGATAACAACACAAAACAGTCATTATTGATCAATCGAGTGGTATCGAAGTGTTAAAATGTGCATCTAATGAATTATTCAAACAAACGTACGACAGTTTACTCATCCTTTATTAAGATTGATGCGAGGAATAGTTGACATTTTCCGTCACGAGGTGACTGTTGGTGCGTGGTTCACGACTCATCGTATTTCTATTACTTTGCATACGTGTTCCTTTGTTAAATGGATTTAGTAGACATATAAAAACGATTGTTGGTGTTTCTTTTGTAATTAACGCAAAGAAAGAATATTTTGATACCTTGACGTTAAACAAGGTACATGTGTTTGTATTCAGTTCGCATATATGTGGGTGTTAAGTGTTGCTTTGATAATTCAGAACAATAGATCTGTATCCGCTTGGCATTGTTTTGTTACCATATTACTGGAATCATGTGTAATCCCAGCTCATAACACCGGTAAGTGAAAGAGTCAAGTTACTTAGGGTAGAGAGAGAAGTACTTTGTTTATATTGGAGGTAGGTAGGTATATAAGTTAGCTGTTTGTGAATTAACATATTATTATTTGCTTTTTTTTCTAAAGTTATTTCGGTCAGTTAAATATGGATAAATATGATCAGAAATAAGTTTCATATTAGAAACGAAAAGCTCTCGGTAGCCACAAGGTAAGGTAAATGAAATTGTGTAAAATGGATTGAATAATAAAAGTAGTTCGTATAGGTTCAGTTAAAAAAACTAGTAATTAATCATGTTATTTTTGGTTGTTAACTTATAAAGTAAACAAGTCTGACGAATAAAAAGCAAATCATTTATTTTTAGATCAAAGTAATTACAATCTGTGTAGTATTTAAATTGTTGTACACCCTGCCGCCGCTCTGAGTTATTTATAAAGTAATAAACAATTACCGGCTTACGAATTGCCGGCTCTAAAACTCTTTATAATTGAGGTTTATAAACGCTTTATTTAAAATAGTCTTAATAGTTTGAGCAGAACAATGTTAAATTTCTATGTATACTTAACTAAATAAAAAAAACCACTTTATTGTATTTCTACAGAAAAGTTATATGAGAAATAACAAATTTATGAAATATTTTTTTCCTAGAAACTTATACTTGGTTTCATCACACAGGATTAAACATAGAGAAGAAGTGTGTGCGTGTAGATGAAGTAGATTTTTGAGTTGCTTAAAAAATATTAAACAATCCGTAAACTTACAAACTGATATGCGAAATTTAGAGTAGAGAGTTTAGAGATTAAGTACATTCTTATTAGGTTTAGAAAATACTTCAGGATTAATACCTGTAATGAAAGCCCTGAACTTATTCTCCTTTAACCGACAAAAAGGTGTATTCGGCAGCTTTGGAAGATGTATTATCTGAGAAGCTATTTCCTAAAGTGATCAATGTCATAGGAGTATAGGATTACGATGATCGAAAGATTTCTGAAAGGTAATAGGATGCTATGGATCGTGTGATTATTGTTATACTAGCTGCGCCCCGCGGTTTCACCCGCGTAAGTCCCGATACCTTGGGAATATCGGGATAAAAGTAGCCTATGTGTTAATCCAAGTCTCCAGCTATCTACATACCCAGTTTCATCGCAATCAGTTTTTGCGTGAAAGAGCAACAAATATGCATACATCGAAACATCTATACATCCTCACAAACTTACACGTTTATAATATTAGTAGGATTCTGTGAGTGAGTAATGTGACGAGACATTTTGAGCTAATTAGTAGAATAAAGAGCCGCTTGACATTAGTAACATACTGGGTGGGATTTACACTTACGATCCCACCCAGTAGATCTAACACAAGTACACATCTATTAGATATGAATAATACTTGCAAAAGTAAGTACTAATACTTCTTATTCTTTTGAAAATACGATTCATAATGCTGTAAATAATGATATCAGATAATAAGTATGGATTAGTCAGATGAGATAGTAATACAACATTGGCGAGCTTTGTACTTAGTCGAAAATAAAAGCGCCAATTTATGTATGCAATAAAAATTGGAATTCTTACTATTTTTTATTGGTGACTAGGGTTGTCAGAGCTCTGAGGTAGATAGGGTTAGCAACGCCCAGATGACTGTTTACCATTACTTTTGCCGTGTGCTTATTTGCTGGAAATAGCTAAATCATAGGTCTCCCTTAGGCCCAAACCCTGACTGGCAACAGACAGAAACACAGGCCCTAAGGGACCGCGAGGAGAGAAGTCTCTGACAAAAATTACTGATTACGATACCCATATTAGACCAGGGTCAATAATTTTTGAAATAAAAAAAAATAATAGTAGGATCAAACCCATTGGAAAAGGAGGAGAATATTATAAAAATTAAAGGAAAAATAATTTATGGGCGATCTGAGGTCGGGAAGAGGAAGGGGGTGTTTATCAATGTAACATATAGTCTTACGTTTTCCGAGTACTTAAAGTGTAAATTTTAATAAATAGCTCAAAATTGTATTTAATAATTAAAAATTGATCGACTTTTTTTGTTTTTCTTTTTTGCATTTTCTGAGAAGATTTACTACAGTATATATATTTTTTTACTCCACCGCAAAGTAAAGATTTCAACGAACAGAAAGCACACCAACTTTTTGAAAAAAGCTGATGTTTTGATGGGTGACTTTTCGATTGAAAATTAGGGTGTTTTTTTGATATTAAGTCAAAATAAGGTGAAAAAATAAATATTTCAAATCAAATAAATTACAGTGTATTTGGGACATAAAAAGGTAAGTTTTCATCAAATTTCGTGAAAAAAAAAAAATTGTAAAAGATGAAAATAAAAAACCAAAAACTTGGTTTTTTTAATTTTTTACATAAATTTTGGGGTTACGTGAAAAAAGTGCAAATACAAAAGTTGTAGATGTTTTTATTACCTACAACTTTGCCATTTAACTTTTTTCCATAGGACTTGTAGTTTTGCAGGAAATCGAGATAAACCGTTTTTTACCCTTAAAACTCACCCCCCTTCCCCTTCCCGACCTCAGATCGCCCGTAAATTATTTTTCCTTTTATTTTTATAATATTCTCCCCTTTTTCTAATGGGTTTCATCCCACTGTTATTTTTTTTCACTTTTTATTATTTTTAAAGGCTTCTACCCTGGTCTATAATTACTAGAATTATGTTATTAAAAATCCGCCCTTGGTAGATATTCGCTTGGTGTATTCGACGTATCTAAGCAACATTTAATGGTGTACAATAAAGTTTATATCTATTCTAGTCTATTAACAATCAGAAGTAATAAAATCTACTTCAGTAAAACAGTGACGGAAAATTCGGGATTTCGATATAACTGAAATGCGTCAACTCGTAAAACACAAGTTCTAATGCGAAATTAAAGGTCTAATTTAAATTGTAGATAGTACATATAATTATGTTTAAGTAGGTTCATGGACAAACGTAGGAAGTTATAAATTAATAAATTCATTAGCCCGTCGGACGTGCAATTAAAATATATGTGTGCTTAAAATGTTTGCGAATGTTAATTGTCCTTTAACCCTTATTATCTACCACGTACCACGTACCAATGAACCGTGACATGAAATACATAATAGGCTGAAATTGGAATTGATTGAAGCTTTACAGGACGTCAGGTTATAAAAGTTATTTACGACATGACTAAGTTATACTAAACAATTAATATGCTCGTAAAACGAATTAAAAGTAGTAATTTAGTAGTACTTAGTGGTAGTAGTATTTTGTTTTTATAATTTAATAATATACTAATTCTTGAAACACCAACATGTTTTAATCCTAAGTAATATTATAAATACGAGTTTGTTAGTTTGTTTGTCACCTTAAGTATTCTACCGATCATTTTGCACATACGTCAGGTTGTACAGAAAAGGTCAGAGAAGTAAAAGACATCCAGAAAACTGAATAATAAAGTAAAAAAAAACCTGAGATCTGTGTAGTTTATCTCTTAGGTTCGATTTCAAGGGGCAGAAACGAAGCAAGGGGGAACATAATTTTTTATTTAACTCATTGGCAAATAAGCACACGTCCTATGGTTATTTGCTTTATGATTTCATATAAATGTTTACTCTTCGATGCTTATGAAAATAAGAAAATCGTCCTTATACACTGAAATAAGGCATGTTACAAATAAACAAAAGTATTAGAAATATAGTTATTTTCTCATAAAAAACATCGTCTTTAAGCAATTCGGTCGGTGGTGATATGACTGAAAGAGAATTAAACTAGTTGGGCTGGGTTAAATTAGTTCGGCGTTATTTTTTTTTTCATGGTATAGGGGGCAAACGAGCAAACGGGTCACCTGAAATGTAAATGTAAGTAAGTAAGGTAAATGACTACCGCCGCCCATGGGCACCTGGAACTCCAGAGTCACAAGTGCGTTGCTGTCCTTTATGGTTTGTATAGGGGAAGAGGGGGGAAGAGCGGGAAGAGGGGAGGAGAGAGGTTAAGGTCGGGAATAGGCAAGAAGGAACGAGAGGGAAAAGTGAAAAGCAATGCAACCATTGTTTCACTGCCGGATTTATGTGAGGCCGTGGTATCATTCCGGTCGAGCCGGCACATAAGTGCCGAAGTATGGCTCTCCCACGAACAATAAGTAATATACATATAAGGCACATGTATTGTATTATGCTGCGGGTGCCATTATTCGGTAGGTAAATATAATTTATAGTGTAGGGTTGACACTAAATCAAGATAAAAAAATAAATATCTTGTTTTATACGTCATTTATTGAACTATATTTATCTATTTACTAGCAGTTTTCCGCAGTTTCACCTGTGTTCATGATCACATTACGCTACAATCAATAGGAGCGGAGTATCAATGAAAATTGTTGTAAAAACGGGGAAATTTTACAAACGTAGACGAAATTGCATTGGTCAGCTAGTTATAGATATACATGTCCCTATACTTCACTTTTACATTTCGAATTTTGTAGAATTTGATCCTTGAGTTTATTATGTCGTTTCTTCTCGATGCTAGTCATAAGCAATGCCGGATTCAGTTAGTTCTACCAGAACAAATCGGCGTGTAAAATTAAAGTTACTTTGTAAATAGACGTCAAATGAAAATTAAGTTTAAATAAGTAAAGATCTATTCTTACAAAATGCTTTTAATTTAATTAATTCACATTACGAATATGTTATTAAAGTGCGATATAATAGGTTGATAGAAATTTGGAGATTACTGTAATACCAAAATGTTACCCGTGTTAATATGCCAGCGACGTAACGGAAATACAGTAACAGCTACGTGATTGATTACTTGTAAGTACACTCGTAATTATTACTAATCGTTTGTAGCGTTAATCCATATTCATTTGTCTAACATTAATAATATTTATTGTAGGGAAAAACCCGATCTTCACAATCCCGCCGTGAGCCAATACTTTTCATTGAGTCAGCGTGGTGCTGCTCTTGATGGTGGTAAACAGGGTCGTCATACATATTGTGGTGATGAGACCTCTCGCACCGATTGTATACTCCTTCGATTGGAATGATAACTCTTTGAAACGCGAGAGGCCTTGACTGGTGGCACCAAACTCGAGTTTAGAACATGTTCGAAATATTTTATGAAGAATAATATAGAAGAAAAGACGGTCGCCCAGAGGACAGAAGACTGTCGTGACGACTGTCGTGCTAATGAGCACGGAATAATACAAGAAATATTATTTACAATTAATTTGAAGTTATAATTGTTACATGAATAATTTGATCCTGATTATATAGCATAGTGCGTTTGCCTGCTCTTTTAATTTTCCTCCACTAGATAGAACCTGTCGTGACTGGTTACCGTAAAGCCTCCAAGCGTTACAATATACATACATATACTTACACTTATATCTACGAGGTAGGTAGAGGTGTATTAAACACTCAAATTTTACAAGAAAATAACATTTTGGTCCCACTCACGCATTTTGGGATTTAAAGGTGGGAAAATTGAGACTAATTTCAAAGGGAAAGTTAGCTTAGTTAAGAATTAGGAAGGCAATGGAACTTAAAGATTTTTTTTTTTATTTATTTTGCTTTTTTTGCTTTCACCCGCGTAAGTTCCGATCCCTTGGGAATATCGGGATAAAAATCAGCCTATATATTAATCCAGGTCTCCATCTATCTATATAAAAAGTTTCATCGCAATCGGTTCAGTAATTTTGGCGTGAAAGAGTAACCTCACAAACTTTCACGTTTATAATATTAGTAGGATACGGACGAATTGGAGAGTGTAAGCAATTGCTCGAGCAGTTGTTGATCGCATACTTGTACTTGAGCTGGCTGTTGATGGGAATTCGGAGCCCTCTAACATCAGGGTTGTCACAGCAGGCTAGGTAGGGTTGACAATGCACATGTGACTCCACTAATGGTCCAAATGTTTAATGTAAGTGGTAACTGAATTCTATCATACAGTTCATGCGGTTTATTGTGAGCAAATTTGTTTTGAAAGTCAGAATTTAATGAAACAAACTGCAAAAACTATTCGCCATATCTGAAGCGGTCGAGCGCCAACTCCTCAAAGCTTTAAAAACATGTCAAAAACCTCGGGCACTAAATGAATTGCCGGTGCCGTTTTCAATATTGTATCCGTAAAGTAAGGACGACACGTTGTCATGTTCCTATCATATTTTGGTAGGTAACAAAATAAAAACCAGTTTCATCATTTTTACACATCTTTGTCCAGTAATGTTTAGAACTAATAAAGACAATTAAAGCTAAAGGAAGCACTGTTTAACATTTTAATCTCCTAGTTTGTATATGGCATAAACCATAAACTTAGTATACTATCGTAATATACTAAGTTTAGGGCATACACAGCCGGGTCGTAGACACTGTTACAATAAAAAAAAACAATAATTTTAAATTAATGATTTGAAACAATTGAATTAGGAACCTGTCATTTTCGTATGAATATTCATTGTCTTTTCTCACTATCGCAAAAAATTTTTTGTGATATTAAAATGAACTGCGGTAATAAAGAGAACCACATTGCTGTGATAGCATTACACAAAGTAGGTAAGGAGCCAAAAGCAATTTTTGAAATTCTCCATCCGTTTGATATTAGTCGAGTGTCCTCTGTTTGTGACAGAAAAAGATCTGGCCGTCCTCGTAATATTTATATTAAAAAGACTATTGAAGCAGTGAAGGTAAGAATCCAAAGAAATACTGTTCGAAAGTAAAAGATTTTTTCTAGGGAAGTAAATATAGCCCCCAGAACCATGTCGCGCAAAGATGACTTAAGACTCGCAGCTTATAAGAAACGCACTGGTTATTACTTAACAGATTATTTAAAAATGAATACTTAGAGATGTTAAATCAAAGGGGGATCACAAAGAAATATTATTTACTAACGAGAAAATATCGAGGAACATTTTAATAAGCAGGATGGCCGAGTTTATGGTCGAAGATCTAAAGAAGCTTCTCAAGTAGTCGGTAGGGTACAACGTGGGCGTTATCCGGCTTCAGTGGTTTGATGGAGTGTAGGCTATCAATTAGTGACAGCCATATATCATCATCATCATACATCGGCCATTCGTTCATCGTTATTGTGAAGGTCAACACTATGTTTTATAACCAAGAATGGTTATAGAACACGATCGACGATCTTTTTCATGTTTTTAAAATGATTTTATATCTAAAATAATATTATAAACACAAAAAATTCTTGATTTTTATATTTGTTGTTCGTCTTAACTAATATTATAAAAATAAAAAATTATGAATTCAAAACAGCTTTACCGATTTAAAAAACTATTTTACTTATAGAAATCTACATTATTGGGATGTAACAGAGGCTGCATTTAATTTTCAAAAAGTTAGAGATCCCTACAAAAATTGCAATAATGTAACTCAAGGTATCAAAAATTTGTCTAGAAAAGTTATCATTTGACATGCTCTGCGAAAAATATTAAAGATCCATAAAACAATTTACAAGGTATAATTATGTTTATTGTCTTCATCGTTACTCACAAAAAGAACCGCGAGGCTATAAGTAACTATCATTAACCATTCCCAGTCACAATCACCGCCATTTGTTAAAATTAGCCAATGAAAACACGTACGTAGATACTCGTATAATAGTATGAGTCTTTATCCAACTAAATAATTTCACAATCAAAGTTAATTATGTGCAAGTAAATAATTCTTTAAATTATTTGAATCGGAACGTTCGTCTGTACTATTATATATTCTGTACTTTCGTTTAGAAGTTATGACAGGTATAAAAATGCTAAAAATAAGTAAAACGCCGCGGTGTGAGCCAACAATCTGTAATACTTCAGTAAAAATATAATTTGAGAATAATAATTGAAAATACCTTAATTTATTATATCTGACATGTAACCCGTGGACTTTAACTATGTGTCACGATAAGATTATAACTCTAACTCTTAATTGCTTCCGTGCGTAGGGTGGGCGGGTCGCTTGTCACTACATTAAAATAAAGTCCCCCGCCGCATCTGTCTGTCTGAAAAAAGTACAAAACGGTATTTCATACGGTTTACACCAATGTACGAGTATAGAGTGATTTATGAGAAAGGTTTAGATGTATAATTTATAAAAAAGTGTGGATATATTTGCTGAAATATGACGACGAGTGTTATAGATGTAAAAAAAATGCTTTTAAATATATCTTTAAATTAAGCGATTTTCGTAGTACCTTTATTAATTAAATCGAAACATTGTTTTATGTATTTTATCCACTTTTAAATCGACTCTACCCGAAACAATTTGGATCAGTAGTTAAATAATTGTGACAAGTGGATTTTTACATTATAATCTAACAAACATGCTCAACGCAACAAGCTGATACGACATTACCGGCGGGGCGGGATGCTAGTTCACGTAAAAACTAACGCACACGGCAGTAATAAATATTTCATGTCATAAAAAAAAGTTTTTTACTCTTAACTATATTCAGGGCAAGTCTGTGTAAAATGGGTGCTGGTTATTTACAAAATGTTAATCTTCTTAAAAGTTAAATGCAGTGGAAATTTACTCTATTAGTAAATTTTAGTAAAATGTATTACGTCAGCGATAGTCGTTTTCTTTTTGCTTACATATTTTTGAGGATGGAAGGCACTGCACAGGTTTTATTTATGGGTGATTTTTTCAAGCCTAATATTTAGGCGTCCAGGCTGAAAATCACATCTTAAGGTAAAGATACAGTATAATGGTTTTTTTAAGAAGAAAGCCATTATGTGTTTAAATGAAGCCATAGTTTACATTAGTAGAAAGTATTTTAGTGATTATAAAATAAATATTCTTTATATCATTTCTAAGTTTGGTGGCTTGTCCGCTATCAGTTTTGCTGAGCATCAGCACCGTTTAAACGAAACTGCGTTAGTTTACTGGAAAGAAGAAATTTTATTTAAATTCAGCAATACTTTTTCTGTCCATTGAGATTTTAATTCGTATATTTAATATCATAGTTTATCCTAGAAATAATTGAAAAGAACTGTCCGCGTGTAATTTTAAATTTTGGTGTGAATAAGAAAAACATGAGGAGCCTTGTAATGATTGAACATAAAAGAACGATACTACCATCGCCCGATCCATTAAGTAGGCTGCACACGCGCTACAGTGCCGATCGTGTCTTATGATGTTACGATGCGCCGCTAGAAAAGTTAGTAACAAACACTGTTTCTGGTAATCTGACAAAAATCCTGCAATTTTGGTGGAGAAATTTTAAAATGCTTTAAACCAAATTATAGGTTTTAATATGCGTTTATGACAAAAAGGTTGGGTTTCCATTTAAAATGATACCAATACAATTATTATATTCTTTTTAGTGTTTCTTTTAATTAACATATTTTACATGATTCTAATTTTGGTGGTGCAATTTTGGTGGTTTTGGTGGTATTTTACTTATCACCAAAATTGCTTAGTTACACTAAAATTGGCTTACACTGTTATAAGCTTTCTCAGTCAGGCAATATTGGGAGTCCATGAAGATGAAACACATATTTAAACAGAAAATACGGTCATCAGGGTGTTCATCGAAGTTATAGACAAGTATAATACTTCTAAAATACCTCAACTTAGGTATTGAAATCAGTTTGACGAGGATATTTAAAATGCCATAATTCTACACGAAATAATCAGTCAAAGACGAAGAAGAAGAAGAGTATTTAGAGAAGAAAAGGATTGCAGAGAGGAAGAGAAAAGAAAAAATAGGAATGATCCTGTAAAACTAGACGAATTACGAAGAAAATTATAAAAGCCGATATCAGAAATGTTACCATGGGCAAATGCAGCGACGGTACGTAATGTAAAAAGCAGCATATTAAAAAACCAGCTCAACTTTGCCTTTAAAAGAGACATTGCTCGGGCGAAGTTGGAGAACATCCGCAGAATTGGTGAGAGACTGGTGAGTCTCCCTTCCGAAACTTATGCATTTTGGTCTCTTGCTAAAGCTGTCCAGGGGAATTTCTGTAGACCATTTCTTCCATCCCTGCACATGACGCTAAGCAGAAAGCCGATCTTTTGGGGAAACTCTTTGCGTCGAACTCGACTTTGGATGACGTTTGAAACATACCTCCGACCATACCGCGGTGCGAAAGCCGTATGCCGGAAGTCCGGCTCTAACAAAGCTCACTACGTAAAGCACTTCTCTTCAATAATCATAAGTAGAGTAGCCCTGATGGAATCTCTCCTATCGTGCTGAAAACGTGTACCCCAGAGTTGGCACCGGTTTTAACGCGTCTAGAGAGTCTACTCACTAGGCATCGCAATCCCCCCGAACTCACGGAAGACAGCTTTAGTGCACCCGATTCCTAAAAAATAGACCGCTCCGAACCGTCCAACTATAAACCTATATGATCATAACCTCCTTGTTCTCCAAGACAATGCAATCCATTATCAACTACCAGCTCCAAACCAGACTTAGAAGACCACTAACTACTCAATGACTAACATTACGGTTTCCTTGGAGTTTGGTAGTAGGAGAGCCAATAAGGCTCTCCTACTCTCTAGGCATCGCAATCCCCCCGAACTCACGGAAGACAGCTTCAGTGCACCCGATTCCTAAAAAATAGACCGCTCCGAACCGTCCAACTATAAACCTATATGATCATAACCTCCTTGTTCTCCAAGACAATGCAATCCATTGCCAGCTCCAAACCAGACTTAGAAGACCACTAACTACTCAATGACTAACAATACGGTTTCCTTGGAGTTTGCTCAGCTAGTGATCTTCTTGTTTACCAGTAACCAGTTTACTCCAATCGTGTGTTGCCAGGATATTTCGGATCGGCTTAATCTCTTGGTGTTGCGTAGGGATGAAGCTTTACTCTGCATTATCTATCGCTTGTATTATGGGGAGTGCTCAGAAAAATTCTTCGGATTTATAACAGCCGCAGATTTCTGCCATGGTTCAACGCGGCAAAACTTTCATTACCATCACTTGGACAATTTGCACTCCACCACTGTGCGCTTCTCAAGAAACTTTTTTGCCTTGCACAATTAATCTGTGGAACAAATGTCACCTGCGGTATTTTCGGACCGATACAACCTTCAAACCTTCAAGAAAAGAGCGTACTCCCACCGGAAGGGCCGGCAACGCACTTGTCACCTCTAGAGTTGCAGGTGAACAGGTGTGTGCAGGTGGCGGTAGTCACTTACCGTCACGTGACCCGTCTGCTCGGATAGGAATCCCAAAAAAAAAATATAACAATGACTACAATATTTTTTTATTTAAGTTATATAATCATAAGACTGAAAAAATAATGAGACTGTGTCATACATTTAGAAAGAAGAAAGAATTTTATTTTTTAATGGTTACAGACTTACAACTTAAAATTCAATTGATCATAGAATACTTGATTTATAAAATATTTTAATAAGACATTCAGTATAATAATGCTTTTACATTTTTTTATAATTTTGGTGACAGAAATAAATTTTGGTGCTGATATATCTAATTTTGGTGTCAAGATATCAATTTTGGTGCCTTAACAATTTAGGTATCAATTATATTTCAGAAACTGTTAGATTTAGACGAATTCTAGAGAAACTAGAAACGTAATTCTAATATACCAATGTACAAAATTACCTAAAAGGTAAAAAACAAAAAAGTCCACCAATATTAGGTAAAGATTCACAGTTGTTCAAATTCACTCTTATGAGGCTCACCGCCAGTCACGCTGTACCTATACTTTTTGCCCAGATAATTGGAAAAAACTTGGTCTACACTTTTTCTCAAAGCAAAAAGGTACTTTTTTTTAACCAGTTCTGAAATAGGTATTTATATGATTTTATTATATAATTACAAGATATTTTTGCGATGGCGATTTGTTTTTTATTAAAACAATTACTCTTTAAAACGGCAGAGAAGTGATTTAAGCATTAGCTTCTGAAACCGGCCGGACATCTTATATAGGTAAGGTGCGTATTAGAAATGGATGAACACTTGCATTTGGAGCATGCTTGAAGATTTGTGAAGTTTGCAGAACCTGCACTAGGCTTCTTTCTGGGCTGTGGCTTAAGGCCAACGCCCATCACAGGGACAGTTTATAAAAGCTGCACTGTACAATGTTAAAGAAGTTTTATCAAATATCACATTGCAGTAGAAGTCTACTATTTTTAAGGCAGTTGCCACATATGTTTCACCAAAAGAAAACAGATCTGCCATCCAGTTACCTGCCCGTGACGACGTATAAGTTAATAGGCTACGTCCCCGTAGGACCTCCAAATTTGGACCTCATCTACAAATATGACCCTTTGGACCTCCCTGTACCGTTTGGACCTTCAAACTTGGATTTTGCCTATACTTTAGTGCCCATTGGACCCTCTATAAAACAACGTGTTCCGTTGGACCTCATTTATACATCTTCGTATGAAAAGCCAAAACACAATCGTGCACAAAAGTGAGACACTTGATCAAAAATAAAACACTATACAATAAATCAATATTTTTAATCAAAAATATAAAAACAACAACGTTTAATTACAAACAAAATCACCTATTCCAATCAGATCACGTATTTTTCTAATTTTACTGATCTTTAAGTTTTTAAATATAAAACATGCATGTTTTTGTACATTAAGGACTACGGAGTACGGTGTTGCAAGTGTGCCTGTATTTGCTTAAGGTATTTCACCAAATTTTTTGAATTCTGATTAACAATTTTGAACATAACTGTACCTTTTCTAACTAAATAACATCGAACGAATACCAAATGAACACATTTTGTTTGTTTTTGAAGGTCCAAAGGGTACTAAAAAAGAGGTCCAACGGGTCCTATTTTAGTAGTTTTAATTTTGAAGGTCCAACGGGTACTAAAAAAGAGGTCCATGGGCACTTAGATTATTATATTTTGAAGAGGGCCCAAAGGGACCTAAAAAATGAGGTCGAACGGGTACATTTGTGATAAGGTCTAATCTTGGAGGTCCAACGGGTACGTAGCCAGTTAATCGAAGGCGTCGTCGGTAAAAGATAGCTCTATTCATGTGCCTAAAGCAATACGCGCAATTACGTTCCGATTTCTTTAATTTTTACATTTGTTGAAGTAACTTTGTTAATTGTAAACGTTTTCTTCAATTGAAACTTAATTTAATTGTTTCATTTTGTTAATTATAATAAAAATTCGTTTCAATAAAAGGTCTATCTAAATCTACAATTACATTATATATGTTTTGTATAGTCTGAGACTACGATAACAAATATACTTGTTTTCTTAATTAAATATAATATATAATTAAGAAAATCTTCAATCAATCACCTATGATGTATATCTCTAAGCCCTCATGAAGAGATCCCAAATATTGGTCGAAAAGAACGAAACGAACGGCTTGGAGAAAACACAAATTAAAATTTTATTCGTAGACCAAGTCTATAAGACTGGGATTACGAAATAAAACAAAAGAATAACAGGCTATCGTGAATAGAAGTCGCTTAAAGGTGTTGAAATTATCTATTAAAGTATAACAGGACGTTCGATAATATTGTCATATTAAAATTTAGCCTTTCATTCGAGTCCTTAATACCAATTAGAAAAGAAACATAAAATAACCATTACTAACTCCTATAAAACTGAGAGGCGGTTGTTAAAATACTAAAGTTTTAACAACAGTTACTGATAATTTCCTTATAAAAGCCATCATGGCTTTATTGTTCATCAACATGTTACCGCAGGTTGACAAAGAAAACACATGTATTCTAAAGAGTGCGTGTGATAAAGAGGAGCAACAAATTGCGTTTGTGTTAGGTAAATATTAAAAGCATTTCTTACTTTGTTTCGAGGAATGTAAATATTGACTTTTAGGCTGTAGGTGCTAGTGAGTTAAGCAAAAACGAAATTGTAACAATCTTACTTTCATTTTAAATATTCTACGAGGAAAGGGGTCAATTGTCTCTGCAAGAAATGCTTGATATCCATGACTAAACGAAGTTAGAATACTTCGAATCCTGAAAAATTGGTTTTCTTTCATAGATTTCTATGGTGAGCGAGTTTTTTTATGGTTTTCTATATTGAATTACATTACAAAGAAGCTAAATGACGTTTCTGTAAGTAAATAACCGACAAGTTTTTGAATATAATAATAAAGATTTATTGCGTAAAGTTAACCATACAATAAGTAGAAAAACACACAGTTACTTAATTTAACAGTAGTAGTATTAGGTAGTATGGAAGTTAATTATATGAGTCCAAACTAGGATTTCCTGTTTTTTGAGAATAAAGGCAAAATAAAAATAAATATAAAAAGTGCACAAAGTTCGATAAAGTGTAAATGTGACATCAGTGTTGTTTCGTGTGTTTATAAGAATTGCTTTCAGAATTTGTATAAACAAACTCTGTTTTAAGATGGTTGGTCGTAGTTTAATTCCCTTTTAGATATCTAGAAGTAACATTAGATAATAATATAAATAAACTGAAATGTTTAATAGCGAAATAAGGTTTTATAGGTTTTAATTTTATTTTGCAAGATTGTTGCTGAGAGAACGAAGAACTGTTTATAGCCTTATTCATTCCAAAGAACTTCTGACATATCTTTTTCATTCCCATTTAATTAGCGTCGGAAGTTTGCAACAAATGCTGATCAAAGGTGTCGTCGACAAAACTTTTAAAATTTAGATTAAATTCGTTTTCAGAGTCTTTTTCATAAGTCATTTTTAAAGAAATTACTTAAGAGCCTCATAAATCTGATTCCATTAATAATTTAAGGTCGGTTTACAATTCTAAATCACTTAGAAAACGAGGACAATCTTAGTGCCCAGACACTGTAGTGTAAATTAACTTTCAAACTTTCGCGTTCCATGATATACCTACTTAATTATATATTTATACGGGAATTAACGCAATCATGAAATAGACATTACATACCTCTGAATTGCCAAACGTTTCGAGCAGGTTGCACTGGTCATGGTCACAGGCTGACTCGGTCAGTCAGCCTATTTCATCATCGCGTAAATTCCCGTATAAATACATAATTAAGTAAATCCAGGAAATTACTTGTTAGTTCATTAAACTTCTATAAAAGTCTTCCCAAGCATACAAATTAGTTGAATAAATGTTGTCTTAAAGCATACTGTGTCTTATTTTTTTATGTAGGTATATTAATTTTAGCAGTTCTGGAAGTCCACATATATTTGAAGCAACGTAGTTATTAAGTACTCACTTTTGCCCGCCGCTTCTCTCGAGTGTAAGTTATTTCTCTAGCCCCATGGAAGAGTAGGTACTTAGATAAAAGGTACACTATTTTCTTTTCTGAACCCCTGGTAACCTAATAATCTGATTGAGCAGTTAACAAAGAAAACTCACATTTAGGATTAGGATTAAAATGACGGACTCGAAGAAAATTCGTAAATGTAGCGCAACAGAAAATCTATGAGCTAGGTAGTCGATTAAGTTGATGCCGGATTCGATATATCAATCATTGCAACAAGAGCTGGCCCTTATCAACTCACCTGTTTTAAAATGTAAACGAATAATAAAGTTGTAATCAATCTTTAACTAAATATTCACATCAAAAGATATAATCTTTTTAAGCGTTTGCGACACACCTTTCTACAAAAAGCACAGTATAGAAATAAAACACATAATTTCTTTCAGTTTCTGTTTACTCTTCAGAGCATTGGATACAGTCTGTCACAGACCTTCGTTGATTCAACGTCGATCGTACATGTAATCTGCCTGGCAACTAAAACTCAAGTTTAAGGCAGGAGGAAAATCTCTGTATAAAAACACGCAGACACTTATTGGTACGTCCTACAACCAAGTCCAATTAAGTCTTGTACCTGCGTTACAAGTTCAAATGATACATTTAGTTACTATCACCGAACACATTTAGTTTTTATTGGAAATATTTTTATTCTCATTATTCTAACTGTAGAAAGATTTTATGTCAAATCGCGTTAATATCTAACCAAGCTAGAAGTGAAATGTTGTTATGAATATTCAAAGAGGTCCGGCGTCAGACGGGTTAACTGACACTTGGACATAGTAATTTTGTCGTCAGAGTTCATTTACATGCATATTTAACAATCACATCTATACATCTATTGACAACGCTTTGCGGATTACTTTGTCCCCAATCAACCACATTGTGATTTTGAATCTTTTGGGTGTATAAAAGAAATTATTGATTTATTAGTTAATCCTGACTAATGTTATAAATACGAATGTGAGTTTATACCGCTTTCATGCCTTAACTGCTCAATCGATCATCATAAAACTTTGCTTATACGTTATTACGTGCAGACAAATATATATAGTACTTTTCATCCAATAAAAAGTACCTACTGTTCCCGAAGGATAGCTCAATTGATTGACAGGGTATTTAATATTTGAATTTGGAAAAACAACAAAAATACAGTTTTGTTTATTTTAGGTCAGGGGTCGGCAACCTGCGACGCACTCGCGAGCCGCATGCGGCTCTTTGGATGTGAAGTTGTGGCTCTTTAGTTCCATACGCAAATACTAGTTATTAGAAAAAAAACATTTAAAAACCGTTCTGAATCGATTAGCGAGCCACCATTTCTACCTCTCAGCCACTTGTGTTCGCCTTTCAATTACATTTTGATTCACATTTTTTTCTAAAAAAAAGGTCATCCAATTCTTTTTACGGCGAACAACATTTTGATTATTCATATTTTTATCCGCAACAACTCTTAAGTATGGGGTGTCCAAAATATTTTGTGTATGAGGACTAAAAAAAAAGGTAATCAAATTCTTTTTACGGCGAACAACATACGTACTACATAAATTTGACATTTTGTGAATTGTAATTTTGACTCTTGCTCAAAAGGTTGCCGACCCCTGTTTTAAGTTATTCCCTTGACAATGCTAGACAACACTACATAGTGTAAAAGCATTTAAATTTGTTATCGAATTCACTTAAGCTATTGTTTGAATCACGAGTGATGAACACCTTTTTCAATAAAATCAAATCAAAATAATTTATTTCAATTAAACCATTATAAGTATTTTTGAATAGTCAGGAGTACGGACTACCAGTCAGACTAAGTCAATCGTGAAGCTAGTTGTTTTTGTTGTGTGGAAACCCACTCATGGTGGCCGGAGATCGTTTTGCACTCTCTGGCGGTCGGGTGCGTCTGCGGGATGGAAGACTACTAGTTCTCTCCCGTTTCCTTTCCGCCCCTTCTTTGGCATGCATCGCTACCTCACAGAACGAGGCGGCAGAATGCCACACACTCTCGCTCCAGACCATACACATGATCATGGTCTCCAGCTAGCGGCTACTCACACCGATAGCGGCCGCGAGGTTGGCACGCTGCTGCACCCACGCAGTTCACTTCACCAAAGTGTAGAGTGCTTCAACCTCGCAGCAGCCCCCGCAGTGGTGGCACACAGACATTGGCTCCCGGCCTATTCAGCACAGGTACTTCCCGAAGCAGCCGTGTCCGGTGAGTACCTGCGTCATCCGGTAGGAGAGAGCGTCGTCCATGACGGGCCTTACCGTCACAATCGTGGCGTGCCCTGCGCTCGGTCGCTCAAGTTGTTCTTTCCACTGAGCCAGGAGCACCTAGCGGAGCTGGGACCGTTGCGCGTGTTGCGAGGGATTTCGCCTCGGGGTCCAATGGCGGAGTTCCGGCTAAGAGACTCGCCGCTTTAAAGAGTGATGAACACCTTAGGAAATGAATCAATTTTCAAAAATGTTATTGAAATTATTATTCCTTTGTTTTAAATTTTGAAAACAATAAACAAATTAAATACAATTCAAATTCGAAGCTTCTTGACAGATAAAAAAAATAAAAATAACATATAAGTGACTACACAAGTCGGTCGCTTTTAACCAGCTGTTTTCGATTCCAATCTTGCATAAAGCTTAGACAGTGTGCACTATATGCAGTCCTTAGCATAAACTAAAATATATTATGTCCTTAGTCTATGACATTAAGTTGTCGGACCCTGTAGTTTCATTTTGTTCTATATTACGTTTTTTATTTAATATTGGAACGAATTAATTAATTTTCCTGGAGATGAATACCTAGTCAAAATTAAATTATAACAGTTACTTGACAGCTAGAAAATCTAAAAATAAGATATAAGTGACATACTACATAAGTCGGTGGATGCCATCGAGATATTATGTACTCGTAATAATAACTCAGTGGTGGATGCAGGCCGCTTAAAAGCAAAAGTAGACCTACTTGGCAGTCATTAAGGGAGTATGTCCAACAGTGTATGAGCACAACATTATTTAAAAGATGAAAAATTTAGCTTAACACTCATAAATATAAATTAGTACTGGCTGTTAACAAACACTGCAAACAAGAGTATAACTCAGCGTATGCCATTAATAAATATAACACACGCTCGATGGCCACGGGGAGACTAATTGTATCATGAATAATCATCATAGGTGTGTATACATATTAATATATTTTGTTTATAAACTGTGCTAGCATATCCAGAGCAGCAGCTTAAAAAACTTTTACATTTTAAAATCAGAATGGCCACATGTATAGGTCGGGGAAAAAATATTTTCTTATTTTGTATCTTTAAAAATGGAAGAAAAATCTCTTTGGTAGTACTATTTGCATCTGGCTAGTTTTTATATCAATAAATATTGGTTAATAAGAAAAATAAAAAGTAAAAACACTTTCCCGCCATTTTTCAATTGTTTTTCTGTCCGCCAAAAGGAGTGAATCTAACGAAGAAATTCGAAGTTTTATTACAAAAAAGAGAAAAATGCGACTCAAGCTGCGAAAAAAAATGGTGACGTTTATGGACCTAATGATGTCAATAAGAGTAGCACGAAGTTGGTTCAAGCGTTCTCAGTCCGGAAATTTTGATGTCAAAGATGCAGCTCGCTCTAGTTGCCTTCATACGGATAAAGTCGATACAATTTTTGAAAAAGTGGAGCAAGATCGGCATATTAGTAATTACGACATAGCCGAGGAACTGAGGATTGACTACATAACAGTTTTGACCCATTTGAACAAGTCTGGCTATATAAAAAAAAAGTGTATGTGTACAATTCACACGGCAGAAGTGAAACTTCCGAAAAACAGATCAAGATATACAAAGATTAGCCTTAATAATAAACAGTAAGCAAACCTGAAGTTCAGTTACAAATGTACATAACTTTCAAAACAAACAATACTTCGTTTTCATTAAGTTGGGTTTCAATGTCAATTTGTAAAGAATCAATTAAGTATAAGTGAAATATGGAGAAAAAATGTTCAAAAACTACACCATGATGACATTGACATATTGACGTAGTACGCAGGCGCAAAGACAAAGATTGGTAGTACGCAGGCGCAAAGACAAAGATTATAGGAACTTTATCGTGATGCTTCCGTTTCATCAAATTTCAAATCACAACGATTCTAAAGTTTTACTTCAAAAAGCTTGATATTTGGGTGCTACACGAGCTCACTGAAATGAACCTAATGAATCGTGTATTCAGGGCAACCGTAAAATTTTATAGGCAATTATTAGGTTTTTTTTTCATAAATTTTCTAATTTTAATTTATCATCATTACAACAGTACATTGAAGTCAGTTATTGAAAATATTGATCATTGGTGATGAAAAGTGGATCACTTCCGACAAGAACATGCGAAAAAGATCATAGTCAAAAGGTAGTCAAGCTCCACAGACTGTATCGAAACCTGGATTAACACACAATAAGGTGATGCTGTGTGTATTGAGGGATTGGAAGGATATCGTTCGTAATAAGCTTTTACCGCCGGGCAAAACCAACGATTTGAATTTCTACTGCCAACAACTAATGAGACTCTAGCAAGAAATTAAGAAAAAGCGGAATTGATCAATTATCGAACATAATGGCACATATATATTATATTATAATTATATGTAATTAAACTTAACTAACTTAACTTAAAAAATGTCTTTAATATATAAAAATACAAAGCAACTTTTTCCCGACCTATATGTTCATATTATGTAAGTAGTCGATTTGTACGTAAACTAAGTATATTTTCTTTTCATCCCATCTCATCATAAAAAACATGCGTCAGACAACTTGTTTTTAAACAGAGGAGGATGTTGTTTATAAGTTCGAGTGAGTTACAAGAATCACGCGAAACTATTAAACAGTTTTTCTATTAATCGATGAACGCTAGAAGTCATCGACGCTTTTTCTAATATTGCTTTTATGTTCGATTTTCTTTGATGTTTATAAAATAGAGCACAGTAGATTCTTTGAGATTTAGTAAGTAGAGATAATTTTATTGCCTCGAACAGAATTTCCGATGAAAATATAAGTTATTCATCGATACTAGCTATTTTAAGCACAATATTTTGAAATTGGATCTTTCTAAAAGTTTAGTAATCATCCGATAAATTGATTACTAAAGGGTATTATAAATAACTATCATTTAGTGGTATTGGAAATCAAGCGGTCTCTGGAACTGACAGCTATCAAAGTCAATGTCAATACTTAACATTAGTTTTTCATGTTATTTCAGACTAACACGCAAGATCAAACCAGTTCAATATGGTGTAGTATAATATGACAAATACGGGGTAAATATAACAGAAACTGATAAGTGCGTCGTAAATTTTAATTGTTTTACTTTTTAGTCTACACAACGGGAATAGGGAAAATCAACATTGTAATGCAGGCAAGCAAATGTTGCTATGCTACAGTTTTTGTTTATATTTATTTTTTTTAATTAAAGTTTATATACATATTCAATTCGGATCAGGATTGATCATTCCAAATTCAAAACAGGTATGGAACTTCAAAGTCTTTCCTGAAAAAGTGTTCCACTTTCAAAGTGCCATGAACAAATGCGTTCTTAGCACCATTTTGTTCAACTTATTCTTAAATGTCAGCTTTGCTTAAATGATGTCTGACGGGTATTATTATTGTAGGCAATTTGTAGATTTCTGGTTTTGTTAGATTTAACATATATTTTACAAATACGTAAAAGCAACTAAGTTAGATTTTCGTTTTCTATATCACTTGGATTTGTTTTGAAGTGGATCATTGTGTCACTCAGTTTCTTACACGTAACGTTACCGTTACGTGTAAGAACTCAACCAAACAAAATTAATACAGTTATTACTAACTGTATTAATTTTGTTTGGTTGAGTTGCCACTGGTTACAAATATGAACAGTCAGCTCATCACACGCTTTAGGGGTGTAATACACAACATTCTTATTCTATACGGATAATGTGTTAACTAGTGTCCTTAAATTTAGGGCGTTTCTGTCACACTTATTATTAGAATAAAATATAGCTCTTTTTTCTTATATGGCATGCGATAAAAAAATTGCTTGCTTAAGGCCAATAAATTGTTAATTAGTCGATGATGCCATTTTTTTCCTATTATTCCTACTATTGTCTCTTGCTTTTCTAAGAATGTATAACATTTTTAACTCCTGAAATATGTATATTTCTGATTAAAGTCGTTGCGGGTACCAAAACAGATTAACTGTCTTTTGGACTCGCCGAGTATCTTATTCGATGTTTTCGTGGATCAATCCGGTTGATGATTGTACATAAGTCACAGCAGTAGGATGTGGGTACGATTACTCCCATTAAAGTCAATGTCAGAAAATAAGATGCTGTTTATTAAAGAATGCTAGAGTCTACGAAAAGTGAGTAATGTTACAGAAAACAAATAAACTGACCAGTTTACTACAGTCATTCGACCTTTCCGAAATTATTACAATCCTGATGAAAAATTGCAAAAGCTGAAACAAATGTAGCTGTCAAAGATCGGATTGTCTGAAAAACTGTACTTTAAACTAGAAATAGCTTTGTCATATTTCAGGCGATATCGGTGTTATTGGTTCGGAAGAAAAATATGAGTAAACATGTCAATTCGTGAGTAAATATCACGTTTGGATGACACGTTGTGACGAATGTGGTAATCCCAAATACCTTTTAGATTTCTTTACTCTTCGTAATTCATTAGTGCGTCTGTAGCTGAATGTGTGGACACTGCAATGTTTTGTAAACCGTATTAGGAACTTATGTATATAATTTTAAAATTGTGATCGGCTATATTAGACATCATTATTTTGTGTAAGAAATCTTATATTAAAGTTATATTGCAAGGCACAGTGAAGACCAAGGGATAACTATAATTTTGTAAGTACAAAGAAAATTACTACAGTAATGTAACCAAATGTGTAATAGAAGTATTAGGTAATAAGGATACCCTCAATTATCGTATGTAATTATCTGTAAAATGTAATTATCTAATATGTAGTATCACAGTTTTTATTTTTTTACTTGACCCGACCTTGTACCTATCTATCTATGTAAGTAACGGATTCTTACAACATAGTTTCGCCGAACTTTAAGATAAATACTAATTTAAAGTAATATAATTCAGACTTATTTAAATTATATAAAAAAAAAAACACGCTTGTATTGCAAACCGAACTTAAAGGTAAAAAATATTTTTTTAAATTTGAAGACTTTGTAAACCAAGTACAATAAAAAAGGAACAACAAGGAACACTTAGTCATTAAACATAACTAGAGATTGAAATTTGAGTCGTCTACTCGTTTGCTCCCTATAATATCAAAAAAATAAAATAAATATCTTGTTTTATTTTATTGACCAGTATGACTTAAACTGTCATGGTATATATAGTCTTTGTACCGTGACAGGTCAACATATATACTGGAACTTTATGTAGCCGTGTTACATATTTTTTAACTCTATAGCATCATATTGTTTAAAAATTTTGGCTTCTTTTTCTACATTATAAACTTTAAGTATCCCCAGTAACACATCCAGTCTGTGCGCGTTGCTAAAAAGTTGCGTGCAAAGAATTCCCCCATTATAATTCATACATTTATAAGGTAAGTAGGTACCTATAGCAGAAACGCATAATCGCACGAAAATCGACACACATTGCGCATCGTATACCGCGCGATGCGCAATGCATCGTATACCCCTTTAGTTATCGAACTTTTAAACAAATTATTACATTCATTTCACCAAAGATAGATAGGTAATAATAATAATTCTTTATTGATGGGATGTTTCTAATTGGAATCAGGCTTTGAGTTAGTGAAGATGTTTTATATTATAGCCGTCATCGCAGGTTCATCTGCGTTGATGGTCACTGCTCCGCAGTCATTGGTCGTAGCGTGATGTTACATAGTCTATAGCCTTCCTCGATAAATGGGCTATCCAACACTAAAAGATAATTCTATATTATTATTCTATAATAATTCTAATCATCCCTATTTTTGAGAATCAATCAATCCCCTGGCTTATTCCCTATTCGGGGTCAGCCCTCCTGATACATTTACGCCACTCTTGGCGATTTTGCGTCATTTCTTATGTTAAGCCCATCGTCAGCACATTATCATTGTGGATTGTTCTTGTCCATGTAGTCGGTGGGCGTCCTCTGTCTCTTTTTTCTTTTGAGAATACGTGAAATAATACAAATGCGGCAGACTTTACTGCGGGAAAGCCATGCTTTTGCACGTATGGAACGGCTTAACTATAGTGACACCATGGTCTCACAGAAAACCAATCTCATAGCAACGATTGCGTTGTTTCGCTGAGTGAATGAGTTGCCTCCTTCTCCCCCCCCACTGCACTCTCTCTCACCCCCCTACCCACAACTTAAAGGCCGGCAACGCACTTGTGACTCTTGAGTTGCAGGTGCCCATGGGCGGCGATAGTCACGTACCATCAGAGGATCCGTCTGATAGTTTGCCCCCTATCCCATAAAAAAAAGATTACAATCTCTAAATTTAAAACAGACAAGATTCTTCATATCAACGATTGAATTTCAGCTTGTGTAAAATGTATGAAACTGATTTATTAATGACTAGCAGCGCCTCGCGGTTTCACCTGCCTAAGTCCCGATCCCGTGGGAATGTCGGGATAGAAAGTAGCCTATGCGTTAATCCAGGTCTCCTAGGCTTAGGCTCCAGCTATCTACATACCAAGTTTCATAGCAATCGGTCCAGTAGTTTTTGTGTGAAAACATTACAAATATACACACAAATGTTTCCCCTTTATAATATTAGTTTGGATGTGTACCGTGAAACGGGATGTGCTAGTTTTAGCTACAAGTCGTAAATGTTACGCCATGAACTTCAAGATATTAAAACTTGTTTACTACGATCAACCCTCGCCATTATCTGTAAATATTGTTGAACTATATTTCTGACGTACGTCTTCAAACATTATGGACTCGGGCGGACGATAAATTAAGAATTATACGGTGACGGTATTGAGAGATTCCATAACTTTGTGGCCAGCTGACATGAAGGAGAATATTGGTGGGTTTACAGCAGATAACCGGTCAACCAGATGTACGGCTAGGTCAGCGCTCGTTTAAACGGTAGATGTTGTAAATATGTACATGTATACCCATAGTTGTTTTTCTACTTTCATTTTTGGTACCTAGGGAGAAAATTCTTTGATAGATTTAGCTAACACTCGTGGCTTATTGTTAACTAGTTGTTTAAGCAGTTTCACTTTACGTCACTTCTCTGGTCGTAAGAGTAGCCTGAAATAGCCTGTAATCTAAAATAGCCTATAAAAATGACTGGCTTGTTGGTCTGGTGGTTAGTGATCATGACTGCTGAGCCACAGGTCGTGGGTTAGATTCCCACTAAAAGACAAATAATTGTGTGATTAGCACGATCATTTGTTCTCTGTCTGGGTGTAACTAATCTATAATGTATATATTTAGAAGTATATAAATATGTTTATCAGCAGTCTGGTTACCATTGTACTGGCTCTGCCTAGTTTGGGATCAGACGGCTGTGTGAGATGTGTCAAGTTGGTAAAGTTGTTAATCTTCCTCGCGAATTTTGCTACCAAATGATTAGCGTCTTCAATAAAAAAAAAGTTTTATTGTTCGTATAGATACATAGAAATGTGGCGTATACCTTAAAGTATTTATTTAAATACTTTATTGTCATATTAATGTCTGACCCCCTCAATAAAAAACGTTGATTCTCGTAGTCGGATGGTAGTCAGTAATCATTTAATGTAATTTAACTGTATATTCCCCTGTTGTAGTCTGGCCAGAAATAATCTACGCACGATACAAATTGTACCATAATTATCAATGTTATTTTAGACTTGTGATAAGGAGCAGGGTGATGGTTGCAATAGCTGGTTTATGATTTACTATTTTTGTAGCTAAGTGGTGTCGTGGCGGCTTTGAACTGTTTAAGTTCAACGTTGGTAAAAAGTGTTTGTCGTATACATTATGGCTTTTGCTTTTGTTTCTTTAATACAAGAATTTGCATCATAGGCGGTGGCTTAGCTTATTTTTTGTTGCATATTTTTTTCACAAAACGCTATTGTAATCGTGTCAGATGTTCAGAAAATAGATTTAAGTAACGATAAGTGAGTAAATATGTCGATATTTATATGACTGAGCTCACTTATACTGTAAAGGTATTCGCTTATAGAATGCAAGCGATGCCTGCTAGCGACAAGTTTAGTTTTTATTAAAATTTCCACAAATAGCCACATAAAGAGCCCTCTCGCGCCTTAAATGTTGTAACAAGCGAAGGTGTTAAAGGAAAGTAAAGATCGAATGGCTTTTTATTCGTAAAAAAGAGGCGGTAGCATGACGCATCCAGACTTCTCCACGATTAAATCGTATTTTTATTCGTAGTAATCGTATTATTACGCTTCAAGAAAGTTTTATGAAAGGTATATGTTGTAGTTTAAACTAGGCTTACTACGGACAATATCCCTGTGATATGGAAGACTTTATCTATCTATTTACGTAAATAATTACCTTACATAGAGATCGACTTACTGTAATCCTTGGTATGTTTTCTTTATCAATGGGATTACAAGTGTACAACCAGAACATTTGTAAAAAAACATATAGATAAAAATAAGGAAATCAGCCGTAAATAGATTTATTTACCAACTAGCAGCGCCCCGCGGTTTCACCCGCGTAAATCCCGATCTCGTGTGAATATCGTGATAAAAAGAAGCCTATATGTCAATCCAGGTTTCCAGCTATCTACATACAAAGTTTCATTGCAATCGGTTCAGTAGTTTTGCCGTGAAAGAGTACCAAACATCTATACATTCATACATCCATAAAAACTTTCACGTTTATAATATTAGTAGGATGTCATTGGTAAAAATGAAATGCGAAAACGAAATGCAATATTAAGAGTATGAGAATTACAAAATTATAAATCATTATGCATTGTTTATCTATTAAACAGTAAAAATAAATTGGTTCTTTCTCGTTTTCTCGTCATAATATTTACAGATGCATATATTATTAAAATTATTAACATTTGATAATACATATTCGTTGCGTTGAGTAGGATTCGAACCTGCGACGCTGCTCCATAGTGACATGTATACCGAACTGAATTGTGCTCCTGATTGACTGTTTAAAAGCAGTGTACCTTAAATCACGCAGTCCTCGCCATTCAAGCTTCCTTGTAGTCTGGTTGCAAATTTTTCCAATAAGCAGTCTCTATGTATGAAAATCGGCATCTTGCACGGAATTGCATATTAATTCTAATGTGTAAATATCCTTTACATCTATACCATACTTTGCAGGAATATTTCCGATACTTTATTATAGAAATTGAATATTTGAATTTTGTTTTTCTTTTATATACCAATACGGCCGGGTACCTAAACCCGGCCACGCATTGCTGTGGCTGAGTATTTTGCAATAAAAAATATTGTGACTATAAATTGAGATGGAAATTATCACATCTCTTAAGTTGGGCTAAACTGCACACAGTAATAAAGATGTTGATTAAACAAGTTCAGGCTCTCCTGTTGTCTTGTCATGTGTGTAGTTGTAGTGGTGACATTCATGCATTGCCATCTCTATCCCTTCTTTCATAGAGCTCTGGTGAACCCACTTACTAGTAGCAGCAGAAAAACAAAACAGAACTGTATACCTTGGTAGTGATGGTTAATGGTACTTCTTTACTCTCCCTTCTTATCTTTCCTTTAAGTCATGTTATAAGTCCGTACGCGGTACCGTAATGGCTAAGGCGTCGGACTTGCGATCGAGTGGTTGCGGGTTCGAACCCCACCAAGTGCCCTACCGACGTGAACCCACTTCTAACACACGCATTCAGCTTAGCCGGAGATGTTAACAAGAATACTAGTAATGTGTGACCCACGTTACTAGTTTAAAAAAATACAAAATTACAAAATTCTTTGTAGAATGTCTTACGTATTTATTTGAAACTGTATTATTGTTCAGCGTGTTACTTTATTTTTCTTAAAATTTAGGAACGTTGGAAGATCGAGTAGTTACTATTTAATTATAGATATAGGCTTAATATAACGTAACTTATCAGCTGATAACTGCTTTAGACTAATATTTAAATTTATATTTTTCTTTTCTTTAGGATTGGCCAATGTAAACGATATGAGACCACCACCGCTAATACTACAAAAAGTTGCAACGAATACATTGATGTGTGAATCCAGGAATAAATTTAGTGTGTTGCCTTAAGTGATGAACAAAGAAGTGTCCAGTCACAATGCTAGCGGACAATGAAACTCACTATTCTAGTGGATCAAATGGCACGTACAATTTCTTCTTCGAAGATCCAAGGTTTATCTCCATCCTTAAACATAGAGGCACGAACTATACCACAAGTATAGGCGACGCAGTCAAAGTTTTAGAAGACTGGCGAAGTAAATATAATATATCTGTCGTGAAAGAATGTGAAAGATCGGAATATTGTATCGGGGAATTTCGTGATTTGATTCTTGCATATAACAGTATACATGGATACGTCAGTCTATTGGTAAGTGTCTCTCTTGATTAAAGTACAGATTTCACTGGCAAATACATTGCTCGTTATGAATGAATTTCGTTTTATTTACCTGTCAGATACAATTTGTATTTCCAAAGCTTATGAGTTATGACCAAAACCAAATTTTCTACTTTTACAAAATATATTTACGAAAGATAATTGGATTCAATCAGTTAAAAAAGCATATTTGATAGCAACGAAACAAAGAAAGCACATTCTGATGCTATTATATTTTTAAAGGAGGGTTCATCGTTTAGACTTTAGACAAGGCGGTTGTAAATAGGAAAGACCGCATTCTGTCCTTTTGTATTTTTTTTAAGTTTTTATTTTGAATCTCGGCAGAATAGTTGACATTTGCATTGCTAGAAATACCAAAAACATAAAAATGAATGGAATACTTCGCTAGTTGGGCAACTCAAGCTAGTACCTCACTTTAATAAGACATTTTTACATTTCAGTATTGACAGTTTTAACGTTATTGAAGTAGCTATTAATGACGTTGACAACCCTTACATTATATTTTTTTTCTACAGGTTTGTCTATTCGGTAGTTTAGCCAATGCTCTGAACGTAGCCGTCCTTACTCGTCGTGATCTTGCAGTCACTCCTATCAACCGCCTCCTCAAGTGGCTAGCAGTAGCAGATGTCTTCGTCATGTTAGAATATGTCCCCTTTGCGATCTACAGTTATTTGGTGAGTCTTTTATCTTTAATCATCGTATGCTATTACAGTAAAGCATAAGCATGAACAAAATAAGGACTTCGTCATGATTGTAATTTCAAAAGAGGAGCTATTTGTCGTGTATAATTGAAGTGAAAACTTCTTTAGGCACGTTGGCACTTTTGGTATGAGGAAAACGCATTGAACTCGCGTGACCGTTACACCCAGACATATCATATACAGCTGTGTGTGTGTTTTCACTTCTCTTATTTATTTATGTGTCACGTTCACGTTTAATTTGTATGTAGACTAGTATAGTAGTAATTTTACTCCTCCTGTGCTTGTGCTTGCTCAATCCCCTAGTTATAACAGTTTGTAAATTAAGATAATATATGTAAAGAATGAACAAAATTCATCGTAAGAGTAAACTGTGAAACCAATGCTAAAGGTACAAAATAAAGTTGCAATGCACCCTGTTATTTTTCGATGTCAATCGTTACGTCCAGTGCTAGTAGCCATGGCCGGTCTGTATTATGTTTTCTCATATAAAATATCTCATTATTGTGGTTCTGTGACAATTTATCATGTGGCCCTTTATTGTACTTGTATCTAAAACTCGCGTGTTTACCTACTTCGTTAAAAGAGTAGGAATACTAAATAGTGGATTTGTTCAAAGAGTTTATATAATAATGCAAAAAATAAATAAGAAACTTTTTATTGCACTCGGTTACTGGTAATGACATCGATATTATTAAATAATAAAATTTTGACCATTTGCTTCCATTTGAAAAATCGCAATCGATGATGATTTTTAGATGATCTCAATCTCTCCGAGGTGTTCATTTTTTAAAGAGCCTAAGAGACTTTTTAAAGTCATAACTTTTAATGGCTCTTATTAAACTACTGCCATTTGTTTTAGATTGAATTTCATCCCTGTCATCTTAATAAAAATACTAATACTTGAATCTAACACCACCTTTTTGCGCACTGCGTCGTCGGTCACTGTTGATTAAGATGAAAGACGTCAATTAATTATTGGATCTGTAAAATTAGATACCAGTGCTTTCTCTATGCCACGAGTCCTTTGCAGCAATATCAATTGCTTTTCTGCATAAAGCCCGTAGCTGCACTAATCTTCCAGTCTGAATTTAAATGGTCTATTCTAAATTTTAATTCAGTCGTGTATTGCAGCTGTTTCCCGGACAAGAAGAACGTCCACACTCGTGGGCAGTCTACATGTTGTTCCACATGCACTTTACGCAGATACTTCACACCGCTTCAATACTACTCACACTATCGCTCGCTGTTTGGCGCTACATCGCTATCAAGTTAGTAAACATTTTCATTTGTTTCAATAGAATTGAGTTGAAGAAGAGTAGCAGCATAATAATAGTGAATAGATACTGTAACAATGTTTTTAAATATCTTAGAACATTGTTTTAATATAGTGATATTCTTTACCATCATCTACAGTTCGAGGTTTTGATTGGTAAATTTGTAAATAAAACTGTTATTAAAAAAATGATTAAATAACCCTAAATATTCCCACTAAAATGTACATTTATTTGTAGCTTCATTTATAGGCACCCGCCAACTTTACGTAGGTGAGACGGGCATTATTTATTCATCCTTTCTTTATGGTTACAATGTTTGGGGTTTTGACGGCGTATTGGAAAAATACATTTTATATTTTAACGTAATAAAATAAATGAATATTTCGTTGTACTGTACTTATCGTTACCTGATTTAATTTCCATCTTTATTTCAGTTTATGGTATAAACTCGAGATTTTGACGTGACAACGTCTTATAATTCGATGGAGCCGGCTGCACGGTCGAAAAAACATGACTCATGCGGCGTTACCTCGCTCTGAGGCGTTCCCTTATGACGTTGTCACGTTCAACTGTCGCCAGTAAACCGACTTTACAGACAACCGATTTTTTAATTTACATTTAAATTATAATGTTTTATATTTTCATCATTTGGCAGATTTATAAAAAAATAAATTTGAAAACTTCGAGATGTTGATTTCGAAGAGTTTTTCATTAATAATATTATTTGTAAGTTAATGTTAACACATATATATTAAGTACTTAATATATTTAGGGTAGGTACAGATGAGCCTAGAAACTGTAAAGTTATAGAACAACAAATATTACATCCTTATTTATTGGTATAGTTGATAGTTGCAAACAATTACAAACTGTTGGGATTTATTAACTACTAGCTATTTATTACCTGCGGTTCAGCTCGTGTTAAAAGTTATTTTGTCTATCCTTCGTGAAACAGTCCCCTATACCTTACTACCCTACCCTATGTCCTTTTCTATACATATGAAAACACGTATTCATGGGAAGATGTCCATTCATGGTTTTACTTTTAGACGTTCGCGTCATTATTTCAATTTAAAAAAAAACTATTGATTTTAATGTGAGTTTTCGACCCTGAATCTCTTCTATAGAACTTAGGGTTTAAAATTAAATCTTACAAGGACTAAAACTTGAATCAATGACCGTTTCCATTTTTAATGGAAAGTTGCCATTACATAAAATATACCATTAATGGTTGAATTCAAATAAACATAATTTTAAAATAAAACCGTTAAATAATAATATACGTGATAATAATTCGTAATGTCACATTAAAATATATTGCAGTTTAGTAATCTTATTATTTCGTGTATAAAGTCGTAGTTTATGTAGTGAATGAATACTTCAGTGTTAGTTTTGTCTTAATTTATAAATGGTATCCCTGTCAAAAACATGATGCCACAAACATTATTAATAAAAACTCTAAAGTCAGTGTCACGATATTTTCTCGTTATTGTTATCGTATTTATCGTTGTTATTTTTAACCTAATATTGGCATTTAATTTCTCAACGACGCCAAGTTATGTGGCAATATACGTTTATATTTCAGATAATACTCAGTGCAGGCTTAATAATTTTGTTTATACATATGTGACGCAGCATAAAAAAGGGTGAAACTGATTTTCATACTGAAATGGGCAATGTCCTTTCAAGATGATCAGTTGAGTAATTAAACCGTGAAAGCGAAAGAAACAAACAATTAAACAAACTCACTTTCACATCTACAATATTAGTTAGGATTAGGGTTGAAACAATTTATTTCCAAGAGTTGCCAAGTGGCGGAATTCAACACAAAGGTTCTTCGGGGTTACCTATTCACACATGTTTGTCAATTGTAATTGAAATTGGCTTTTGCCACATCAAAGGTGTTTCAGTATTGACTTCAGAATTGCCTCTTTGTGAACTCTATATAATAGCAATATTCATATATATGATTTTCCACTTTATTTATTTGTAAATTTTCATCAAGAACCGTATTATAAATGGCGTATAATGGTGTCGTGTGTCATTAAAATTAAGATGCCTGAAATACAGATCTCATCTAGTCCAAGCACAAATGCTTTAACTGCAATGTTTCTTTTTGCATACAATTGCAGTTGCGGTGACATTGTGTTGATCTATAATTTTTAGCATACAAAAAAAACTTTTAAGCAATTTTTAAAGAATTATACGAAATAAAGATATTGGACTTTGATTGCGTAATACCTAATAACACTCTGTGTGTTACATGTTAAAATTATTTATCTGTACAATGTTTGTTTGTTCAATAGGCTTTTAAAGTGTTGAAAATATTTTTGTTACTTAAAAGCTTTAAGTTTGTTATGATTTCGTTTTTAGGGTTCCGCAAGTCCGAATGAAGAAACCGGAACCCTTATAGGAGCACTCGTGCGTCTGTCTGTCCGTCTGTCACAGCTACTTTGCACCGAATCTATCTATACCGACTAGAACAGATCTGTCAGGACTCGTATCAACTTTTCAAAAACAGATGTGCATCGCAGCATTTATCTTTAAAACGAATGAAATTAACATTTTGAAAAAAAGGAAAAAATATTTTATTTGATAAAACAATGGCTCAAGACACCTACCTTAGCTGTATTGTATCAGAAGAAGTCAACGATGAAGATGGAGTACAGTCTTATCATAATGTGATTCTAAGCACGTATAGTAAGGTCGAAGAAAATGAATTCCTTAAAAAAATATTGGGAATTAGAGGCAGAGCCAACAGGCTCTGAAAGGTCAATTCTAAGTCCTGAAGAGCAAGCGTGTTAAGATTACTTCGCTGCTATTACGTAGTAGGGATGAAGATAGTCGCTACATCGTAAAACTGCCATTTCAGTCTAGTAAATCGCCCTGTAATACAAAGGAAATAGCATTCATCACTTATGTATTATGTATTTGAAATAAATTAATACTCATTTATTATTACTGAATAAATGAGTATTTATTACTAAGTCATATGGAAGAGATTTCCAATGAAAAAGAAAATAATAAAATTATTGCTGTTTACTTACCGCATCACGCTGTAATCCGTGAAGATAAGTTGACCACAAAATAAAGAGTGGCATTTGGCCAAATGCCTCGGCCTGGGAGTCACCTAGAACGGATGGTCGCGGCGCAACTGATTTGAATTGTAGAGACTTGTAGGGCTTTTGTGTCTTAAACAAAGGTGCGTTCGGCACCGAGAGGGGTCAATAGTGGACCTTTCTTTCACTACTACTTCTGTCGCCGCACGAGTAAGGAACTGATATGTCCTGGAAGGGGTTGAGACACTCTCGGATCACCTGTACGTCCGATTTAGGCTCTCTCGGACCCAAGCCAAGAGTCATACGGTTAGCATCACTTTTCATTTTCCACGGTGGCCTGTGAATCACCTTGACAGAGTTACTGGCGGACACCGTCATAATTAAAAGCGACTATCCTCACCACCTCCGGATCTTAACGAGGGGGCCGATCGTTTTCGTGGCTCGCTGACAGCTTTTTGTGGCGTTGCAACATCATCCGGGTTACATGTGGACCTCCAAAAATGAAGTTCTACAGGTGTTAGAAGACGGTGCGGTTTGTGTTCGTGTGCCCGGATGTCTGATGATGACATCGGGATGAGTGTGAGGAGAACCGGCTCTATAACTTCTATCGTATAGCGAGGATCACGTCAGGAAATGCTGGAGGGTCTCAATAGTGCCTCCTGGGGTCGTGAATACCATGCGGTTCCCAATAAGCTTCGCCCACAAGGAAGTAAGTAAGCTGGTGCTCCTGCCGAAGCCGGTACGGCTTGTTGATTCGACACTCACAGAAATAGGTTTTTTTCTGGACTTAAGGCTTCCAGAGCCAGCACTTAGTCTATGTGAACGGGTAGCAATATTCTACTATCATTCTCATACCCAACTAAAAATAAACTTCACCGATTGAATGTACTAGGAAGAACAATAAATGGCTGATTCCAAATTACAAAAACATGTTTTTGTTCTGTCATTAATCAATTTCAAAAACTTTGAGTTCCAAGATTAAACTTCGGTTATCCTTTTGTAAATGATGAGAGCTTCTAGATAAAGTTTGATGTAAATAAATAAAAGTAGGGAAGTACGACCCAATTGGCTTCGTAAATTATATCTGAATTCCAAGTGGTTTAAAAGTTTTTTTAAACCAAAAATCTGTTGAGTTGAATATGGAGAATTATTTGATTGTTTGCATATTTACATAGCAATGTATGAATAATTTAAAGTCTATCAGTGCTACATGTACGTAGCGCACTGTACACACATGCCATACATTATACAGGGTACTTCCAGCGTGCGCAGTCATAAAACCTAAAAACAAAATCTGAAATATTTCATTAAAACAAAAAAGCAGCAGAAAGTTAGCCGTTGGTTTTCGGGATGTAAGGACGTCCCGCAGACAGTATAACGAATTATGAAAGTCATAAGTCACTAATCTGGTCTTTACACAGCTTATTCTGCGGATATTACCGCAAGCGGCTTAACACCCATTACATTAGTCGATATAATCCATGCCCAATTTCTGCCTTCCTACAGAAAAGTTACAATTGCTCTACTTCACATTAATTGTTTTAAGTACGTCTATTTCGTGAAATTGCAGTAGTCATTTCGCTTAACATATTTTATATATTACTTTTAGCTGTAACCATTCGATGATGTCTTAGGATAACTCTAAATGACATACACTTGTTGTCATTTAGAAGCAATTTTAACATTAACAATCAAAGATACGAAATGCAATGCAGGAATGGAACCGTTTAAAATTCTACATCTATTCGCCACGGTTTATCACCTAGCTAGATAGCAAGATAGTTACCGTATTAGTGTCAATACATTTAATGCAAGTTGCGTTAGTTGTATTGCAGTAAAATAAATTAATTCCTCAATTAACTCTAGGTAATGAACTCTAAACATGAATACTAATGAAATAAATTGACAATGAACATTTCATGTCTGATACAAATATAGATCACAAGTAATACTTCGATGGTTATCATTTTATAAGGTGTATTGTTTTAGAGTACCTAGTACTTGCACGTAAAGATGGTTTAAATAACACTCGATCGTCTCTTGATCTTAACAAAATGTATTCCTCGTATGAGGTTTAAAATTTAAGAGTACCTACCTCACAATAATGGTGTCTGGGTGTAATTTATCTATATGTATGTATTTAGAAATATGTAAGTATGCTTATCAGCAGTCTGGTACCATAGTACAGGATCTGCCTAGTTCTGGGATCAGATGGCCGTGTGTGAGATGTGTGAAGATATTATTATTATTTCTCTTTATTCAAAATCATGAAATTTTATAAAATATAACTCGAGTGAAATACGTAGACAATGCAGTTAGCTGGCAGTACGAGGCAATTTAGCATACAGAGATCAAATTTCTGTTTTGTAAATGAAATGGAGAAGGCCAATTATCTATTTAACGTTTGTACATATAAAGCTAGCTCAACCGTAAATAAAGTAGAGTAATTAAGTCTTGAAATCTGAGCCCGACGAATCTAAAAAATATCATTGCAAGTTATTGAAATTGAATGGTGCATTTTCACTGCTTTTTTATTCGGTCATGTTAACAATTTTACTACCCGAAGTATTTTCTTTTCATGATGGGTTTTTAACACCTTAAATATTCCCACGATCAGAAATATAATACTATACGTATTAGTAATACTAAGGGATCATACCAGTAGTGCAGTCTTTGACGTACAACCAAGAAAATACAAAAATAATATGTCATCAAAGAAAAAATTTACTCATACGTAAACAAGTTACAAAATTTAATTACTTAGAGTTACAAAATACTCAATATTTAAATATTCCAAATTTTCTTAATTAGAATATTAATAATCACTACCTACATATTATATAACATATTCGGTGTATAATTGAACCCGTGCAAAGCTGGGGCGGGTTACTAGTTTATATATATTTGTAAACTATTAAGGAAACATTTAAAAATATAGAAATTTCATTTTGGATATTTGCACGGTTTGCAGATTATTCTAACGGTAACGGTGACGTTGATCTTTTTCCTTCATATATCTTTTATTGCATATCTACAAAAAGGAACTTTGGGCTTATACCCTTTTTATGCCAAGGGTGGTAAATCGGTAGGTAGGTACACGAGTTCGGCCCGCCTGATAGTAAACGATTAATTTAACCTATACCTACAAGGAATGACAAACTGTAGTTTTGGATCCTATTATCTATTGTGTAATGGGTATTATGATATAATATGAAAAGTGTAATTATGTGATACAACATTTTATACTAAAATTGAATATATCATAAGATATTAATAAGCTATAGCAACTTAAATTATAAAATAAATATAAAAAACTAAAATAATTTCTTAAATGTATACAGGCAGTTACAGAAAGGTGTGATCACATTTTCGGGTCGTATAGGGCCGTACAATACACCCCGTAAACAACGTAAAGCGCAATTTTTTTTAATTTTGTTTGGCTGAATGCGTTTATCTCAGGAAGCTGGTTCGAATTGAAATCGAGGAAGGCTATAGGCTATATAACATTACGCTACGACCAATAGGAGCGAGCATCAATGAAAAATGTTGCAAAAACGGGAAATATTTATCTCTCTCTCTTATGTAACGCAGACGAAGTTGAGCGGGTCAGGTAGTCAAGGAAAAAAATACAATAGTTTTATTGTGTACAGTGTCAAAAGATGTTCTTGGATGCAGAATTTTCCAAAATACTGTCAGTCAGTTGTATCTAATTCTTTTCCTTCATCGCACTCCTCCGTAGTTGATAGCTTGGGAAGTACATGTGTCTGTGTCCAAACATTTGAAATAAACATTTGAAACAAATTGTTTCTAAAACGAGTAAAGTTAAATTAAGTTTCTGTCTTAGACAAAATATTGATAGCTTTTTAAAGAGTCCGATCCTGTCGTCTCTTGGGACACCCGTAGTTTGAGTGTCCGCAGCAAGAACTTCTTTGAAAGCGGTACTTTTTTTTTGAAGCGTAATTACTTTCCGTGCAAGCTTAGAACAGCACGTTGGGGAAAACACCTACGTCTACGCCACTTAAGACCGTTTTGAGTAAGACGTGAGTGCAAAAGTAGGACTAAACTGGTTTTATATAAACTTATTTTCCTTTCCTCGAAATTTACGATAAAATGAAATGCTTTGTAATGGGATATTATTTTACTTTGAATATAAGTTATTGTGTTTATTACTGATTTGTTCAAAACGTTCTTGAAATTTGTCCATATATCTGTGAATTCATGTAAATATCATGTATAATAATAATAATAACTTCACAAATCTCACACACGGCCATCTGATCCCAAACTAGGCAGAGCCTGTACTATGGTAACCAGAATGCTGATAAACATACTTATATATTTCTAAATACATACATATTATAGATAAATTACTCCCAGACACAGAACAAATCATCGTGGTCATCACACAATTATTTGTCCTGGGTGGGAATCGAACCCACGACCTCTGGCTTAGCAGTCAGGGTCACTAACCACTAGACCAACAGGCCAGTCAATGTATGGTCCGGGAGTGGTTCCTTTAACAAACAGAATTACATAAAACTATACTGTGATCATCATCGTTTGGATCAGTTTTTGTAATTTGGGAAACCTGTTGTACTTGCGCTAGTTCAATGCAGAATAAAAGGGAATGACCATAAAATGCCGGAAACGGGCAGAAACTTCTAATAGTCCTAAAATTTAATTTGACTTAATCATATGTATAAATAAATTCTCAAGTTTATTAAACTAGGGTAAAAATAAAACGATTATTATAATTTTTAACTTGATATCCGTCTGTTTGACATTACTGGGTGACGTTCAGTCAAACAGTTAAGTTAAGTGCACAGTTATCATTTACTAGCAGCGCCCCGCGGTTTCACCCGCGTAAGTCCCGATCCCGTGGGAGTATCGGGATAAAAAGTAGCCTATATGTTAATCCAGGTCTCCAGCTATCTACATAACAAGTTTCATCGCAATCGGTTCAGTATTTTTGGCGTGAAAGAGTTACAAATATCCATGTATACATACATCCTCACAAACTTTCACGTTTATAATATTTTTAGAATTTAACAAATTATGTGTCGTAAATCTAATTAAAATAATAGATGCTTCTTACCGCATTTTATTTTTACACGCTTTATATTGGCTTATCTAACTACATATTTATCTGTCTATGTAACATAGTTTTCACCAACTTTAAGACGTCCGAAACTTGAAAACCCAAGACTAAAAAAACTATAGTTTACAAAAACTACAACAACACGTTTTAACAAACAAAAGCAAACGAACAAAAAAGTAGAAAATAATTTTTAAACATAGAATTTTGTTGTGTAGCGAAAGCTTGAGGTGCTCGACATTAAATGTTTAAAACAGTTCATTGGTAGCTAGTTATAAAAGTAGTTATTTTAAAAATATAGTAAAAAACTCCCACGATTTTTTTAAAATCAAGCTAATTAATTATTTATTTATAATTATTTTTTGATTATAACGAACCAAACCAGTGGTCTTTATATCGCTCTAGGACAAACTCTTCATATTAAAAAAATATTTTCTACTCTGTACGTTCTTTCTGTTAAAATAAATGAATTTGTCAGAAGCTCCTAAGTACTAAAGGAACAAGTTATTGAAAAAGTAACAACGCAATGAACTTAACCATAAGAAACGTTAGCGGCTACTTTTCGTACCCATTTTGCTTTTTTAGAGCCTACGGCTGATGTATAAATCGAGCAAATAGTCCATAATGCCGCAGGAAAGGGATAAAATAAATATCTAGGGACAACACGCACCACCCGGTCAATGGCTCATTCCGACAAACAGAAACATAAACGAGAAAGTTATTTAGAACACACGTATACTTTAATGTATGTATAAATTAGAACATTATTGTTTATAATGTTTTAGACATGTTTATGTGTTATTGAGTTTACCTACTTTTTATACATAAATAGGAAATTATAAATAAAATTAACCAGCACTATTCTCAGTATTGGGTGCCTTGTCTTAGGTGGCGTTATGTATGTATATGTTTTGGATCGGTCAAATCGTTTCAAGGCCACTATATTTCTTCTCGAATTGAAGCACCCGATTGGTCCAATACCAGTGGCGTAGCGTGCTTGTATCAAAATTAGTTGGGGGGCCCAAAAGAAGGATAAAGATATCACAAAAGAAACAAAAATGCTTGCAATAAATTAAAATAAATATTTATTTTTATATGTTTTTCTCCCGGGAAGCACCAGATTATGTGACATTATGGATAACATTTTACTAATTTTGCTTACACACGTAAGGGGCCTCTGTAGCCCGGGGGCCCCGTATCATTGATACGGCTAATACGGCGGAAGCTACGCCCTTGTCCAATACCCTATAGAAGACCGTGGTTAGACAGCAATACAGTGAGTGTGCTGTTTAGAGAAGGGTATCGTCTATATATTAATACGTGAAGAGAATTATTTGTTAATATTTATATATTATAACTAAATTATTTATTTATTAAATAAGTTACTTTAGGTTTATATTTAGGAGAAGTGTAGGAAGCTAAAATTGTTAAGCGGCTACATCAAGCTAAACACGTCCAATATGTATGTTGACCTGTGATGGTACAAGTTCAAATTATGCTGGTCATAGAAAAAAAAACCATTAATTAACATCCAAATTCGACCACCAGGCGATCTCTACTAGGGATAACTACGCACAAAGGACAGTGTTACAGGCATTTGTAGATGACGGTAACCACTTACCATAATTCGTACCGTGTGCTAGTTTACCAATTTTATTATAAAGAAAAAATACAATTGTTTGAGATCTGAATGAATTTAGGGTGAGTGTAATGAATGCCCCATTTTACTTCCTTCATTCTAACACACTAGGACGGTGCTACGTTCGTTAGCATAAACATGTTTGTTCTTAATAAATTCAAGGAAAAAATATTAAAAACTACTAATCTACTACCAAACCAATTACAGTCTTCTTAATAACAAGTAATAAAGCTAAGCTTGTCATGAATAAAATTTAGGCGTAGGTAATATTGTCCTCAATAACATTTAGGCTAGTTTATGGATGTGTGTGTTACCAAATACTTCTTAGTTATGTTGTACTATCTACTTTAGTGACGAAATCAGAGCGCCTTGTGAGTAACGTAGGTGATCGCTGTCCAATTGTAATACTTTTAGTTACTCTGTCCCAATAATTACATAGGTAAATAGCTGATTGATTGAGTGATTTAAATAGGTAGTTATTAAATAAAGTGATTTGTTTTGTTCGCAGGTACCCTACTTATAGCCCAACTCTTTGCACAGATAGAAGATGTACCATTGCTATACTGCTGAGCTTTATTCTGCCACCCATATTATGTATACCTTCGTACTTTGTAAGTAAAGTGACTCTTTTTATATACATTTTTTGACAAATGTTTGCATGTAACGATCTTTGCATGTACCTAAAACTAGTTAGAGTAGTCGTAAAACCCTCACCCTGCTTTTACTTACTTTCAATTTCGCCCGCAACCATGTATGTAAAAATATCATGAATCTTTCTCAAATAACAAAAATACCGCTGTAGGGTATCACTTTAGCACACGTACGCAACACTTTAGTGGCTGGGTGGTTCACGAAACGATAAAAAAATTTAAAACATGAATAAAATCATGTTTTAATATACTCAGTTCTAAATAGTGTTGTAAAAGAAAGTTTAAAACGGTAAAATGTATAACCTACATACTAAGTACGAATGCAATTACTGCAGACTTCAGAAAAAATATTGAAATGACCGAAGAAAGCTCTCTCACTGTGTTGCATTATTTGTCTTTTGCTGAATAATTGATCTATAAAATGTAGTATAGCAACACGTTACATACATACATATATTATATTTGTATATAGGTACGATAAGGCCGCTCATTGTACATCTCCACTTTGTTTATTTATTTTTAGCAATATATCGTTGGTGTACAATAAAGATTATTCTATTCTACAAATGTACAAAAAACATTTTTTTTCAGAATTATATGATATGTATCACGTTTGTTGTCAACAATGTGCTTTAGGCTTACTACTTTAGTGCTTTCAACTGCTTTTATATTAAAATCACAAAAAAAAGTGTTGTAGTATAAAAGCTCTAAAATATATTTTATAAAACAATTTTATAAATGAATCAACAACTCAATCACTAAATAGTTTAAAATGTGAATTACTTTATATAAAAAAAGGAATGTAGTTAAAACTACTAAAATTCTCCATGTTGTAGACAATGAAGTAAACTAGACTTCTTATTTTGTGGATCTTATTGTGGCCGCTGTCCAAGTTTCATGATAATGTCGACCTGTAAGTTCACTTGGTAGAGAGACATAGTTTTGTTTTTTACGCAACCTAGGTTTGACCACTGTAAGTAATTTTCTAAGTTTGTATACTGTTTCAGCAGTATGAAATAAACAACTTAAAACAAAATTTCGTTGTGCCAAATCTAAACAATAATTAAAGCTCAATGAAAACAGCTTAAATTACTTTAAGTGATAAAATAATTTGAAAAAATCTAAGGATTTTCGCACTCCAAATGTAAATTAATTGCTTTTCCGCTGTCAATCTTAAGCTGTGATTCGCGTTCAGTCCTTTTTCACTGACGAAAAAATACGGAGGAGGTCTTCAAGTCAACCCGTATTTTGTTTTCTTTTTTATGTAAAACCATTTTTACAGGATAGTCCGTTTCGTTTCTTTTTTTATTGGATACTTTGAAGTTGGTCCCATTAATTACAAATTATTATATAATTACATTAAATTACAAATAAAATTTTCAACACTTAAGTTAAAAAAATAGGGGTCGAATGATTGTTCATCCATTGACTTTTTGAAGTGTTTTCAAATTTAATTTTTTGTTTGTATATTTGGCGCCGACTCGAATGTAATCAACTAAAACGTGTGTAGTAGTTAGGCTAACAAGTTTAGCTTTAGCTTTTCAGTTCTTTTCTTCTTTCGTTGGTTTAATTTGTTAACAAGTTTTTGCTACCCCATAATGTAAGGCTAATAATATGCTGTGGAATAAAGCCTATGATTCTCCTTCTCAAGGTTTTTGTCTTCCTCAAGATTTTTTTACCTAAAAAGCTACAAATTGCTACGGGTACAATTGCGTAGATATTACGTTTGTGACATAGCTACATATAATTATATGCATTTGCATATGAAAATATATATTTACCCAATTCTCAGCAGAAGTTGCATATTATATCTAATATCTAGTGATGATGCCTATTTTCGCTATATTTAATATATTTTTCGGTAGGTTACCCTATTGATAAGTGTAACGATAAACTCTATAACCAAAATATCGCCAAATACACACAATTTTCACTTATAAAAATATTTTGATTGATTGAAAACCATTCATTTAGAACTACCTACCTGATTGTTTACGTTTACTAAAATGTTAAATAATTTTTCGTTTTAGTGCATTATTATCGTCTACAAAGTTGTAATATTTTGGTATTCGTAATTTGTGATTGAATATTTCAGTAATTGAATGCCGATTTAGAAATAAAAAAATTAAAACCTACCACTTCGTTTTCTAAAACTTTAATATTTTACGCTTTTTTCATGCCTATTTGCATGCATATTTCAAGCTTTTTATGTTGCATATAATCCGGTCTTTACATATAAGAATATAAATGAATCTGTCAAACACGGTTGCCTATCGTCAAGTTCTGACTAATGTAATGTCTCCTGTTTTCGACAAATAACACATCGTTCCTTATGTATCTTACTCGTTTTTGTATATCTAATACGATATTTCGGAGCGTAGTTTCCGGTTTCATTTTCTTTCATAAATGTTTACATCTAAAAGGAAAAATTGTCAAGAAATTCTTTTTAGGTGTGTACCTGAAAAATTATTTCATAACCGTAAGTGAGGCATAGTGTGGGCCACAGAACAGTACAGTGATGGATATTATTACATACGAAACATTAAGACTTCTTGTTTACTCCCTATCCTAAAATAGTATGTGTTTAGGTATGAAGGGAACAAACGAACTACGTCGCATACGCATACGCATGAAGACCTGCGTGTAGTGGTCAATTTACTTTCAGTACAACTGATCAATTCGTTACGTTATAGATCTTTTCATTGGGTTTAACTTATTGTTTTCATTTGACAACAGATCAGTCACTGAGATGCCTGTAGCCATAGATATATTAATGAACTATATATAGTAGAAAATGTTTATATGGTTATGTCCACATAAGGGTAACCTTACTGAGCACGTTGCAATATTGGATAAATTATATACACTGTAAATAAATAACAACTATAAATTAAAAAAATTAAATACTATAGTAATCTTATTATTGAGTCTAATCCATTGAGCTCAAACACGATACCTCTGTTATAAGTTGTTGAGGAGTTGGGTATCCTGCTGATTCAAGGTTACCATGTTATTGTAATATTGTTGAAATCATAGGTTACACAATGTCAAATCGAGCAGACCCATGGATGTTACTCACATCCCTACAAGGTTTATAAAGGAACTGATGATGTTCAAACGGCTGAATAGATTTTATTGAATTGTAGCTAAGAAACAACAAACAAAAAAAAATTTATGAAAATCAGTCAGATATCACAGACAGACATATCGATACACAGGTACACGTAAAACTTTTATTCTTTTTGCATCGGGGGTTAAAAACTCTACGATATTAGTGGTATAAGCGTTGCCATTTCTAATTTGGCGATTATGTTTTCATATAATATGTGTATGTATGTGCTCCTCTACATTTCGCATTTCTCAACTTTTTTTGACAAAACTTTGTATTTTGGCTTCTCTGTCTTTTAGAAGGTCCAGCGTCCACTATTCAAAGCATATGGGCGGTTTTTTAAAAGGGAGGTTAGTCCTCCAAAAAAGAGAGATATTTGTTGTCGCGTTATTGCCAGATTTTGACCATACTTGCTAATTAGAATAATTACTCACTTCTGTATGCAATGTTTGAAACAACGTGACCGCAAAATGTTAATTGTACTGTAATTGACAAATTTGAATATGGTAAAAAATATATGATAACACAGGTCGAAATTAATTGTAGAGATCATAGTTATTAGGTATATACGATTACTTGAATATACCGGAATATATTACGCTGACCCAAGAATAAGTACATTCGTCGTGTTCGATTCTCACCCAGGACAAATAATTGTGAAATGAGCACGATAATTTGCTCTGTCTGGCTGTAATTTATCTATTATATGTATATATTTAGAAATATATAAGTATGTTTTCAGCAGTGTGGTTACCATAGTACAGGCTCTGCTTAGTTTGGGATCAGACGACCGTCTGAGATGTGTCAAGTTATTATTATTACTTATATTTTTTCCCTGTTAATGTTTTTACATGCACTCTAAAAGTCAACTCAAAATTGCATATTTCAATAAAACAGTATATTATACAATGACTGCACGGATCGCGCAATGCGAGTGTTGTGGGTTCAAATTCTACACGGGATAAAAATTTGTGTGATCCACAAATAGTTGTCCCGAGTCTGGGTGTTCTTTGTGTCCGTTGTTTGAAGGTTTGTGAAGTCCCCACGACACAGGAATATTCCCAATGCGGGAGTTGTCTTTAAAAATAGAAATGTAGTATAATAACTAGTGGCGGTAGCTATATATCGTCCGGTTAATTCAGACTTCGCCTGCGACGTTACAGGGGCACGCGGAATGACGACAAAGGGGTTGGCGCGAGGAGAGGGAGCTTTTGTGGGCTTCCACTTTACGCTGTATATTAATAAATAATGTGATTTGTTCAATTTTGTAATTTGTGATATTTTAATATCATTGTAAAACAATCTAAAAAGATGACGTCTTCAACAAACATTCCAGAGTTGATCAATCAAGATTACGAATATAAAATATCGTTAATATTAGCATCTACAGTTCGACTGACGAATTTGACCAACGCTATTACCCGCATACTGCCGACCCTGTAAAAACCTAAGTAGTAAATAGCTCCTGGACGCTTGTAATACCTTTTTTTTGTGCGTGTGGAAACCTCTTCGGGTCGTCACCCCACCAGGGTTTTCGGTGGGGCGGTGTGTCGGAATCGAACCGACTGAAACCACACGGTGTGCCGTACTGCGCCTTAAGTAGGAGGGATCCAAGAACAGCTTTTATTAAGACATCCGGAACCCTCCTAATACCTGGGCTATCGCGTGCGTGTTGCCTCTGTAAGAGCCTTTAACCCGAAAACCATGGCAGGGTGATCATTTACAAATGTTAGCATCCGCGGCTTTTCGTATCACTTTAGTTAGAATACGATTTACAACAATTAGTCAAGATTTCGAAATAGATAATGTCTAAAACAACAAAATAACAATGGAGTGCCTTGATTATTGCAAATATCTTACAATGTTAAACGTTGTAGATATTGTTGGTTGAAAATCAATTCACGATATTTGTCTACATCAGCTGGGTTTGACGAAGGTTGTAGCGTGAAGCTATGCTATTATCGCCTTCACCGAGGCTAACCTCACCTCTAATTAATTGATTCCCTTCACTTGGAGTGTTCCGGGCTTTGTTGACATTATACTACCCTCATTTATTTTGAGTATAGCTATTGTTTCCTTACTATAAAGATGTGATACTGACATCTAAGTCTTCATTTTGTGAAAGGAAATGTAGAAAATAGTTAAGACGCAATACTTATAGGTTGCGTGAAATAGTACAATTGAATAAAAGCTTTTATTACTTCCATTAAACATACGCGATGTGGATTTTAAATAAAGTAATAGGTCAATTTTGTGCACGTGACCAATTCACTCGTCTCCGAGTGAATAGTCACGCAGAGTGCGTATCCATTGAGGCTTATATATATGCCTATATAAGGTTAAGGTTTCATAGGTTTCTTATTTGTACCGTACAATTAATAGATCTGGATATAATATCAATGTGGGCCGCACTGTAACGTTATTGAACGTGTTATAATAGACTTACGGCTATATTTTAGGAGCGCAATGTATACACATATATATATATAAACTCATGACTGTATCGAGGATGGAGTAGGCAGAAGAAAGGAGGCAAACGAGCAGATGGGTCACTACATGGTAAGTGACTACCACCACTTATGGGCACCTCGAGAGTCAAAATTGCGTTGCCGGCCTTTAAGATGGGAGTAGGTGAAGGGTGAAAGAGGGGGAGGGGGGAGGGAAGTGTTAGGGCATTGCTTCACTGCCGATTTTCTGTGAGGCTGTGATATCGTTCCGGTTGAGCCGGCCCATACGTGCCGAAGCATGGCTCTCCCACGACAGTTGAATGAATAGTTGTATCAGTCTGAAAAAAAATTAAAACAAAGAAAATTGGGGAGAGGGGAATAAGGCTCACTCTCCTCTAAGTGGATAGATGTATAGGCGAAGTAGTATACTGCCTCTTTTGGCAATATGTTTAACGTCGAAAACACCATGTTGTTTTAGTGAGTTCGACTTGCTCTGGCGTTCCGGCCACGAGGTTGTACTCAAAGGTTGTTACAAGAAAAAAGTTCATGTGAGGCTAGAGAATAAATAATTTTAGAATTGTTGTTGAAATGAGTTTTTTGTGAATAAGAAAACTCCAATACTATATAAGAAAACATTAGTAACGTGTGTGCACCATCTACAAAACAATATTTTTCTTTACACATATTAAGGTGTCACCACTAAGATATTTCACTATGTCTTTAATCTTCAAAGCCTTCATCAAACGATAATTTGTAGCCTTAAAATTAAATTATGAATATTATACGTTAACGTATTATACCTACCATTACAAAAGAACACATACAATACATAACTATGCCCACTTAACCACCTGATCAATATTCCAGACATGTTTGTCATTGAAAGTCAAATGTCGCGTTTACCTTATGAATGGAATTAACATGAAAGTTTAATATATTGAAACATATTTTTCGAAATAAATTTATAAATTTAAAACCTTGAACTGAGCAAATTTATCATAACGTGGTAATGTGCTTAGTCGAACAGCAGTGCCTCGTTGGTCGTCTGTGCCAAGTATAGTTATAGTCTATTAAAACTAAATTAAAAATTGTTCCTATTCCTATTCACCTCCTAGCTTCACCATCAGTCCATCCTTCCCAAGGGAGGGAGTTACTAGAAGCTCCTGAAACTTTCCACTATCCATCTCCTGGCTTAATCATAAGATCATCTCCAAGATGTCAAGTTATAGTGTTGTCATCCAATCTACACACGAAGTGTCTCTTCAATACGATAATTGGAAGTAGGTTAAAATTGACCTACAAGAAGAAGCGGCGCGGGCGGTAGCGTAATGGCTAAGGCGTCGGACTTGCGATCAAGTGGTTGCGGGTTCGAACCCGTGCACTACCGTCGTGAACCCACTCCTAACACAAGCATTTAGCTTAGCTGGAGGGGTTAACAAGAATACTAGTAATGTGTGACCCACGTTACTAGTAGTCTTTAATTAAAAAAAAATTATTAAAAAAAAAATAATTAGAAAGTTGGTTACTTACAAGTGAGGTTAATAAAAGCGTTGTTAAAAGCAAGCTTAATGGTTACTAGAAGCGTTGATCAATCAGTTCAAAATCTGCACTAGCAAAATCTTAAAGCCATCAAACAACTATCGATGACTTTGCTTTGACTTTGAAGATCATAAAGAGTATCAATTCTAAAAGCTCGTTTGTTTCAGGTTTTCACTATACACAAAGACTTCAGCTACGATAAGGACGAAAATGTGCTCTCAAAAGTATACTTCGTGGATTCCAATTATAATGGGAGTTTATATCAGCTAAACTTTTGGGTGCATGCTGTATTGATTAAACTTTTGCCCTGTGTCATATTGACAGTGATCAGCGCTTGGTTGATCAGAGCACTGTACAGGGCTAATAATAGAAAGAAGGCACTAAAAGGTTACAGCCCATGTCTGGCATCGACGGTAGTTAATGGCAAAGGCAACGTCTTCACGCGAAAACCGACCAAGCGGTCCAAAGCCGAGCGCCGGACGGACAGGACAACTAAAATGTTGGTGGCCGTACTACTGCTATTTCTTTTGACGGAGTTTCCTCAAGGCATTCTAGGTATGTCTAAAAATAATTAAAAATAGATATAAAACAAGCACCCTGCCTATTAGTATATATTTCACCGGAGGGCTTTCATCACCATCATCAGCCTTACACCGTCCACTGCTGGACAAAGGAGCGCCAACTATCCCGGTCTTGGAAAATCCGCATCCATCCGCTGCCAGCCACCTTCTTCAGATCGTCGGTCGGAGGGCTTTACAAATTTTTAATTAAGGAACACGAAATATTCTTAGACTTAGATTTTCGACTAAAAGATTACTTACTTCTTTCAAACTTGGAGGACGATTAAGTTCTTTAGCCATGAGACTCCAAATTGAAGGATGATCAATATTGGTAACTGAGGCAACTTGACAACAAAGACTTGACCCTATTAATGCATATGCATGGAAAATGACGCAATTATTACAATAAAAACAGAAGTGAAATCTCATTTTATTTATCCTTAGTTGATAAATAATAAGACATTTGCCAAAAAAAAAAAATAATACAACTTTCAAATAACATTCTATAAAAAATGTATTTAAAACGAATTAAACTAAAAAGAAAAATTAGTAAAACATTTATCACATTTCAACACACTGTCAAAGGTAGATTTGTTTATGTCTAGACCGAATTTCATATCACCAACGATGTAATTATAAACCATAAACTAAGTTTATGGTATAAACATGAGGAATATACATATTGACAGATTTTATATGCCATATAGGAAAATAATTACTTTGTCTTTCACAGGGCTCCTGAGTGGCGTTCTGGGCAAATGCTTTTTCAAACAATGTTACAATTTATTCGGCGAGTTGATGGATGCTCTGGCGCTTCTTAATGGCGCCATCAACTTTGTTTTGTATTGCTCCATGTCGCGTCAGTTCAGGACGACTTTCGGCCAAATGATGAGAAATCGTTGTGCACCAGCACAGCGCGCTAGCTCACATACTGAGCTGCAGACGACGTATGTATAAATGAAACACGGTGAACAATCTGTGGATTAAAATTTAAACGTCAAGTGTATTTCAAGGACTTGACATTAATAACGTTTATTTGAGTTTTGACACTGAAATAGATCTCTAAAATGCAAGATAACTGCGATGGGAGCAGTGAGACAAGTGTTACAGCTGCGATACATGTCGTCAGCTCTCTTTAATAGCGACTGAAAGGACTGAGAATTATGGAACGTCAACTATTCTGATATGCTTGGCATTCATATAGTGATTCGGTTAATCCTGCCAAGGAATTTTCTAGCTCATGCAGGCGTATATGTCTGAGCCGTAAATCTTAAGTTCAGTGCAAAATGCGTCGCTTTATAACTTTATACCATGTAGTGCGATATCACGTGTCTAGGAAAAAACAGTGTCGCTTTTCTAAGCCACAGTTGAACTAAGTGAAACTGTATAAAGATGTTACGATAACATTATATGTTTTAAGTATTTTTAACTTTAAACAGATTTTGTATATATATGTGATGTGATGTGATGTGTCTCCTTTTAAAAGACAGGATAATAGGAGATAATAACAGTGTTTGGTATACTGTTGTTGTTTAACACAACTCAACGAACTTCTTCGTGACCTTGGAGAGTTTGATGGGACTGTTGACCTAAGGAATTCCTAGGAAAGAAAATCTTACAGGAACAAAATTTAAAGCTGTTCTGAAGTTGTTACGCGTCGCCACAAGGAGTTCGTTCATTGGGAGAATATACAAAATATTTAGTTATTCAAATGTAAGGATGTTGCCATATAGGTTATTTTGCTAATTGATTGGGGATATAGCTCAGTATATTTTACACAAGAAAATATATAAACCTCCATATTGTACGGTACCTTACAAATACTGAATTGATGCATATACAATACCGGGGCTATCGTCATTATAACATCATAAAACGATCTGTTAACAGTATATTTCATGTCAAAACTCGTCTTCGCAAACAATCAATTAATCTTATAACATAGAAGTGTCTAAACTAGCACAAATTTCATTTAAAATTTTGTGTGCTAACGTCTAATGAGACTAGTTGTATAAGCTCCATCTCTCTTGAAATTACAACCGAGTGTCGCAAATTGAGAGTGTCACCTTACACTATAATGAGGAAACTCTACACTATATCACGGCTATAACTGAACGATTTAACACCCTTAGGCACAGGCAAATTCAGGCATAAATTATATTGTGATATTACGGATGGACGTAGAACGATTTGGCAACAAGAAATTGGCAACTCTAAAAAGACATTGGCATTGGCCATTATCAAAAGAAGTTTCGGAATAATGTACATAGGTGTGTTGGGTGTAAAGAGATATTATATCGATTTATTTGCTTGACTACTGGGATTTGGAATCGTGTTGTAGGTATATCGATAATATAATGAAACAGATCTGAAGTACACACTATGGGTAGATCCATAAAGAAAATAAATACATCATCAATAAGCAAAAATGTAGAAACGAAAGTACAATAGCCGCTTTTCTCTAAACAAAAGACAAATTCGGAACCGTATCGAGTACGATGCCAATTAGTTGGAGTTGAACACATGAATTCATCAAAACACGATCAAAAGATTTCCCTGTACATTTTCTAACAGTAGTGAAATAACAGAATTGGGACCAATGGTCCCAATTCTGTTATTTCACTCGCTAAATTGAAATTCACTAAATTTTCTTCATATAAGATGTAAACCTTGTACTCTTCGAAACAAGGTCTTATTTCAAATTGAAGCAAGTAGGTAACATATGTCGCTATCGAAATAAGCAATTTATTTGTCGACTAAAGTCTGATACGCTTAAATAAACTTTAATACTACGTAGCAAGAGCCGCTATCCGTTAAATGCGAGCATCTCTTTTGCTCTGTGTTTTTAGTAAGCGTCTTCGTAGGTGTAGATTAAAATAACGTCATCTTAGTTCGTTTTGCACAAGTTTTTATACAGCATTTGTATAAATGAGGACTCTCGCTGCGTGGAAATAAAGTTGAGTATATGTTGACAGGTTTTAGTGAAATTTAGTGGCGCTGAGAAATAGATGCCAGTAACAAATAGACCTTATTACAAATAACACAAGGTTGATTTCATATGAAGAAATGAAGTCCGGTTTTAGTTTAGTCGAATGTACAATAGAATCGGCACCATTGTCTCTTTTCTTGTTCGAGAAATATGTGTCAAAAATATTAAACCACAATAAAGAACCCAATCAAAGATTTTACTAACGTAATGACAATGATAGGTTTCGTAAGTAATTCGATAGTGTCAATCCAGTTCATACGTCTTAAAGTTTTCATATTTTTTAAACAGAAACAGACTTAAACTTCGGGAAAATAAGTCTGCTACTAGAAGAGTGGATTATCAATACGTATTATAAAAACAAACTCCCCCGCCGTGTGTCTGTTTGCGATAAACTATAACACTACTGAATGGATTTTCATGCGGTTTTCACCAATATCAGAGTGATTCATGAGGAAGGTTTAGTTGTATAATTTGTTAACGTTTTGTGTAAATGGGTTGAAATATGATGATGATTGTTGAAGATGTCCCTACTACCCTTGCGAAGCCGGGGCGGGTTGCTAGTTTTTTGTATCAATGCATTTAATACCTCTTACGGCCAGTTACAGTTAGAGTTATGAGATTAGGATATATGGATGTAAGGATGTGTGGATGTATGGATGTTTGTTACTCTTTCAAAAACGACTGAACCGATTACGATGAAACTAGGTATGTAGATAGCTGGAGACCTGGATTAACACATAGGCTACTTTTTATCCCAATATTCTCACGGCACCGGTACTTACGCGGGTTAAACCGCAGGGCGAAGCTATTATATATGTATATAAGAGGGAATGCGATAACTTAGCGCCTCAGCGGTCTTGAGTAGGGTTCTCTGGTAGAGGATTCATGGCGTAGATTTCAAACCACAACCACACTAGGTACTCACAAATACTTTTATTTTTCACTTCATCTGAGCGAGTGTACCAGCGGTCCCGTTTGAAGGGTCCCAACTAGTCGATGATTTCCAAAAGGGTGCGCCTTAATGTCCGTCCAGACTCAAAACGTAAAACTGTCGCCCCTCAAAATGATTCCGCTCACGTGACTCGTAACATCACGGTGTACCCTCGCCTCCGTACAATAAAATCAATTGAGAGTCTTATTATCGCCAAATTGTCGTAATCGCCGCATATAGGTTAGAGAATGTTGCGAAAATTCAAAAAATTTCATAGAAAGCACGCACGTCGACATCTGGTCTATTTAGGCCAAAAATGTTAGCGAAGATAGAACGTAACAATGGAATTAGCATACTGTTCTTTGTACAATATTGTGCTTTTACGTCCTATTGTTATGCAGATCACGAGCTACTACCACTAGTTTTGCTGATATTAACTTTTAGACAAGAATAATACAGGACTTCGACTAGGATATACTTTAGGGAAGAATAGAGAAATCACTCGTCTCAACTTCAGGTCAACTTGAGTCATATTACAAAAGTTTAGAAAAACCATGCCTCACAGAAAACCAGCAGTGAAGCAGTGCTTGTACTGCTTTTCGCCGGGTGAATGAGGTTAACGGAGGCCCTAACCCTAATGGCAGGGAAGCCCCCGCCTCTCCCCCTTTTCTACCCTTCCCCTACTCCGGCCTCCTTAAAGGCCGGCAACCCACTTGTGACCTTTAAGTTGCGGTTGCCCATGGGTGGCGGTAGTCATTTACCATCAGATGACCCATCTGCTGCATTTGCCGGCTATACCATAAAAAATAAAAAATCTTCATTTTGGGCTGCACTCTTTAAAAAAATTAGGAACACTCCTAACAGGTTTCATCCTGCGCTTATTGTCAGTAATAAAGTATAGTATAGAAAAACTAACAAAGACGCTATTGTAGCAAGCCGAACTAAAATATATAAAATTTCCACTATCCTCTCCCTGGCTCCATCATCAGACCGGTTCCAAGATGCCAAATTATAATTGATATCCGAACTACATGTACACACTCAGTTTTAGGAGGTTCAAATTGACTTCCAAAATTTCTTTACAATGCTTGCAAGTGAAGCCAAAAAAACCCTGTTAATGAATTCGGTTGTTAAGCTACATACATTGTATCTGGTTTAAGGCAATGGTGGTCACCTTATTTGATAAAATAGAAGTAAACTGGAAAAACATAAAAGTACACGTCGTTTATTCGGATGAATATAGACGTAGCACTTGTTATTTACAAAACACTTTTCACTTTTCTTGATCTCTTTCAATAGAACCCTACGTATACAAACGTGTATATTGATTCAGAATAGAAAAAACAATGATCGTGTTCGCTGTGCGTTGTGTGGCCTCGGCTATGAATAGACTACTCCAGCACTCCCCGAGGTGTCGTAAATGTTGACTTTGGATTATGTCAGTTGGAGAATCGTTTGATCGGGCGAATAATAACAAATTGCGATCTATATTTCTTTTAATTTTATGCATGACTTAAGTTGTTTTGTAATTCTGTTAATATACATACCTACTAATACATTAATGTATACCTCCTGTCTTTTTCTATTATCACTCAGTCTTCATCGATATTATAACCTTCTCTTAGATTGGTTAGTGTAGTTATATATGTAGCTACAAGCGGGGTCACGTGATTTCACCTGCGTAGAATCCTTTCCGTTTAAACTTACATCTAATATTAAATTTCTCCCCATCAAGTTTTATGCGCCATCAACGCGACAATGTGTTTATGTCCTTGTGCAACGTCTAACACCCTCGACATCAAAAATCATAAAAAATCGATAAGATTTTTAGGTGTAAAAACGTAACAGACAAACAGAGTTACTTTCAGTATGTAGATAAATGCTATCACGAATCTGAAAGAAACAAGTAATTTATTCTATTACTTTTCAGCTAAAGGGTGGTTTTGCTAATGGGTATAACTTTTCTTTATCACTGCATATTATAAAACAAAGTCCCCCGCCGCGTTTGTCTGTCTGTTCGCAATAAACTCAAAAACTACTGAACGGATTTTCATGCGGGTTTAGAGTTTCATGTGATAGAGCAATTCATAAGGAAGGCTTAGGTATATAATTTGTTAAGGTTTTGTGTAAATTGGTTGAAATATGTTAATGATTGGTGAAGATGTCTCTGCTACCAGTGCGAAGCCGGGGCGGGTTGCTAGTAATAATTAATTTTGACTATATAAAATGAAGTGACATTTGTGTTTAAAAGTCTTAAATATACGACGGTGTGGCTTAAAGTCCATTGTGTCCCTTGGGTCCAGTGCGATACCCTATTCTTTCAGTCAGCTTAAGCTTGCGGTCCCTATACATGTATTTATTTGTTAAAGAAACCGGTAATGATACAAACACACTTTTTCTTTCACTTTGACAGTATTTTTTTGTTGTTTGTGTTAAGTATTAATCTAGGTAAAGTAATAGGGCCGCTAGCGACTATCGTTCATATTAGACTTAATAAATACATTTCAGTATACAGTATATGAACGAAACCCGTCTCCTAACAATTATTGCTTAGTGTTTTATATCACGAACACTGTTATTCACAGGAGTAATTCCTAATGCGGGAGTTGTCTTTTTAAACTAAACTTTTAAACTAAACTGTTAGCATAAAATATAAAGATTTGTACAAATAGAAACATTTGGGTAACAAAAATATATTGGCATTTCTTAATCCGGTTCGCAAGAACAGTTTGTTTATACACACTGGCATTACATATCATTTGCAGGTCTACAAGACCTTGATTGTATTAAAAATGTGTAGTTATTCTCCAGCGATATTCCAGCTTCCGGCACAATAGTATGAAAATGTCAAACACAAAGATAACTTAGTACCAAGAAAATGTTGAAAAGGCTGTAGTGTGTATCTGTGGCAGGCAGCTTTTACGGAATTCAATAAATTGTGTATGTTATATTTACACAGAAGGACTCGATTACGCTAGCATTGTATTCAAATAAGTTCGAAATTGTATATAAGTTGTATTTATAGATATATGTATAATTTTAGTGCACACTGTTAGTCGAATGAGGTCTCAATAGAAGCATTAGGTGTAGGATGAATGTAGATTAAAATAATGTACAACCGCGTATTTGGTAAAATAGTTGCAAAATTTGAAAGGAAGTCCCAGCCATGCGACGTCCATAGGTCTAAGTGGCAGGAACCTTGTATGATAAAAAAAAATGTGATGAAACCACAAGACCACTCTTTATGTTGCAGTCGTCAGCAGAGGTCCTAACGAATTCAAATTTGGACCATTAAAGATAATAAAATTCACTTACAAGTAAATAAAAACTTCAAGTGAATGAGCTTTAAAATATTTATAATATATTTTTTTTTACAGACTTAAGTATCACTATAAAATTGTGACCTTATTTAGTTTTGTTTTGATATAAAAAGAAGATGATGTGGTTTCTTTGATCAGCTATGCTTTAATGTATTCATTTTAATTTTCCGATAATGCGCGTCGAGAATACCGGGAAAATAAAAATACGAAAACATTAACGGTGCTTATTGTAAACGCTTTACTTTTATATAAAACTAACTTGACATTTTCTGAATAATTCTGCTTTATGAATATGATTGCTTTCGAGAAAGGAATAATAAATAATTCGCACTTTGCTTTGCCTGTAGCGCCGAAAGCAACATTACGTTTCAGATTTGTATTTTACCTAACTATTACCCCTTTGTAATAAGAGCCCGTGACGGCACACCACGTGGTTTAAGGTAGTCCAGTCCAACATACAACCCTGCCATTAGCCTCGGTGAGGTGACCCAATGGGTTTCCATCCATCCAATGGTTCCACACGTGAAAAAATATTTATTTAAGTATATAATGATGCATACTGAACGACTATATGTGTGTTAGTATAAAAAATGTAGAAGGTTATTTGCTAACTTGTATTTATATGCGACTATTTGCTATTTACGGGAAGCGACCGTGCGTAGTAAGCGCAATAGAATTTCTAATATAAGACTGGCGTATCTCTCTTATCGAGAAAAGAGCTACATGGCAACTCAGCCTCGAAGAGAAGTATATAATAACTGCTCTTGATATCTACGACATCTTTATCCATCACGATGTGGAAGTCCTGCAATTGCACTGGCGCGTATATAAAAAATAAACACGCTTTAACAATGTAATATGAATATGCCAAAGTACGTTTATTGAATACATATTATTGTACTGATAGCTTAATTGATACCCTTACTTATAAGATAACTGTATATAAATATAGTTTAATGTGTTACCATTCTAATGTTCAGAATAAATTTTCCCTGTTATATTGTACGTGTTATTTTTTTAATGTATAATGTAAAAGTGCTTGTTAAAGAAATAAAAATTTAGAAATAAATTTGTTTTATAATAGGTACTTTATTTTGTAAATAATTGTGTTGTCTTTCATTTTTTTTTTCTTTTAAAACTTCGGTTAATTCTGAAAATCGGGATATTCCGAAAGATACCCATTTCTATCAAACGCTAAATATTACATTGTAATGCTGTGGCAATGCTGAAGGAAGAAATCACCTCGCCAACTGTGTGTGTCTAGTGAGTACGGAGTGCAGCAGATTACAAAATTATTTCGTGATTCACAGATTGTTAGTCGTTTTTTTAGCTTTTGTACTTCTATTCATTATTAGATGTGTAAATCCACCCATGACCATGAGCGGTGCAATTCAATCGAAATTTCGGGTAAGCAATAAGGTATCGTACCTTATAAATATTATCGCAATAGGTCCCGGTTTAGATATACATATAATTTATTTTTACTTACAATATCTCCTTGGTGTAATATAAAAATAAGAAACATTTTGGAAAACTGTTTATTATAAAAATATACTATTGGTTTAAACAATGACTTCAAAAAGATTTAAATGACGTTGTTAAGTCTCCTGCCATGACTGTCACTTTCGCGTTTAAATATTCAACCCTTAGACCTGTTGATAATCTCCAAATACATCACAGACCTTTACGTACAATAATGTCAGCTCCGGTCGTAGAATATAATGAAATAGCCTGACCCATCATAATGAGTTCGAAGAATGTGGGCATATGGCATATACAGCCAATAACAATTTTACGACGTCAGCAGTATTTTTTATGAATCCATGGTTTGATAATCCATTGGCCCAACCCATTTCGCGTTATGACTAATATATTGTGGCTCGTGTATATTTTCAAAATGTCCATATACACATTGTTGTGAAAAGAAATGTACATTATGCTTTATAGAAGTCACCCAGTTAGCTCAAGTTAATATTACTAAAAAGGTCTTTACATATGAAATTGGCGTTTTGACAAGCTCGCCACTTTGATCTCAAATATCTGGCGTTTGGTTAGGTATTTCAAATTAAAATAAATTCAAATTCAGACTTGTGTATTTATGTTTCGAATTTAATAAACCAACCAACTTAATAAAATAAACTAACGAATTTAATAATTCGCTGGTTTTTAGAATGTAAGTTTGTATGTACTAGTGTGCACCCATTGAGCGTAATCATTATGATTCTTATCATTATCCGTCAAAGGTAAGGATATTAAACTGTTGCCAAATTTTATTGATTGAACTTGATGAAAACTCGTCGGTCCAATAAAAAAAAAAAAGAGAAAATTATTTAATCTTGAACGGTTAGACTTTTATTCATTATTGCATATTTTAGTTAGCATTTTATACCAATACAGTTTTAGTTTCAGTTTTTTTCTGCTGATTCCAGATGATGTGAAAGCACCAGGTCAAGGTTATTAAGGTAATGGTATTGTAATATCATTGGATTACAACATATTCAAACGGCTGAATAGATTCATTGAATTATAACCTAGAAAATCTCGATCAAGTCACGTTTTAAACAAAAAAAGTATATGAAATAGGTGTGATAAATTATGATCCATTCGTTAAGGAGATATGATGCCGACGTACAGACACACAGATACACACTTTAAACCTCCTTTTAGCGTCGGGGGTAAATCACTATGTGCGTCTGCCTGTCTGTTCCGATAAACTGAAAAACTGCTAAACGGATTTTCATGCGGTTTTCACTAGTAGACAGAGTGATTCATAAGGGAAGTTTAGGTGTATAATTTGTTAAGATTTTGTGTAAATTGATTAAAATATGTTGATGATTGCTAAAGATCTATGTCTCTGCTACGCGTTCGAAGCCAGGGTGGGTTGCTAGTAAAATATATAGTAGGAGGTTTATGAGCAGTCTATCATAAAATGATCGATAAATTGCAAATGTATATCAGTATTGCTAATCACTTGTTATCACTATCAGACGTACCGTGTGCTTGTTTCCCACAATTGTTCATTAAAAAATAAGTTTGAGTGCTACCTACCTATAGGGAGAAGCTCAACGTCGCTTGTTGTGAAACACCCAAACAACCTAAAATACTGCAACCTGCCAAATCAGTACAAATAAATAAAATTGAAGTGTCTGTTTGTAATGTCAAAATAATATATTGCACGATACTTATGCCTAAAAATCAGGTTTTAAAATTTTTGACTGTCTGTTTGTTCAGGCTAATATCCGGAACGGGTTTACCGATTTCAACGGGAGTTTCACTGGCAGATAGCTGGTGTTACAAGAAGTAACTAAGGCTATTTTTATTTTGGAAAAAGAATATATAAGTATGTAGGTACACGCGAGGGAAGCTGCACGGGAACTGCTAGTAAATCATAAAATAAAAAGTAATTAACTGTACATTACCTGGCAGTCGAATTTCGACCATTTTGAGTCTCGTTTTATATATGACCAGTATAATTTGAACTGTCGTTGTATTGACTTCACCATGACAGATAACAATATATACTGGACTCCTATAGCTTTACGTACCCGTTTTTACATAATTTCTAATTTTATAGAGTACTAGCTGCACCCCGCGGTTTTACCCGCGTAAGTCCCGATCCCGTGGGAATATTGGGATAAAACGTAGCCTATATGTTAATCCAGGTCTTTAGCTATCTACATACCAAGTTTCATTGCAATTGGTTCAGTAGTTTTGGCGTGAAAGAGTAACAAACATCCAAACATCCATACATCCATACTCACAAACTTTCACGTTTATAATAGTAGTAGGATATTGTTTACAAATTTTAGTTTTCTGCACTTCTTCTAAATATAAACTTTAAGTACTCCAAATTTCACATCCCTGTCTGTGCACGTTTGCCTAAAAAATGCGTACAAAGAATTCTCATCGTGTATTTAATATATAGATGTAAATAAGTTTTGCAAAAATACGCAGGGGACACATACAATGATGACAGAATCAGCTGTTTATTTGGTAACTGAGCTGAAAAACCCTATTGCATCATCTCATTTTGCTTGGATCATTGTATACTTACTCTCTATATAAAAAAACAATCCTATGCATGATTTTGGGAGGGGGAATAATATATTTACTGAGAAAAATATCAGAGCACATGACCTCGTACAAACTACTATATGCATAAAAACAATGTCTTTCAATGAATTAAGCGCCTGCCAGTTTTCATTTATGTACAAATTGACACCGGAACGAGTTATTGTAGTACAAAATTTGTATGTTGTTGACAGCAAATAGGTTGCGGTTAACCAATACTAATAACGTAGTTTTGTTATTCTGCTGCGGCGACTTCCACATACAGCAAAAAATATATACTTCAATGTCATTTAACGAAGACACACCGAACTACGCAGTACCTAATTGACTGGCCTGTTGGTCTAGTGGTTAGTGACCCTGACTGCTGAGCCAGAAGTCGTAGGTGCAATTCCCACCCAGAACAAATAATTATGTGATGAGCATGATTATTTGTTCTGTGTCTGGGTGTAATTTATCTATAAGATGTATGTATTTAGAAATATATAAGTATGTTTATCAGCAGTCTGGTTACCATAGTACATTCTCTGCCTAGTTTGGGATCAGACAGCCGTGTGTGAGATGTGGGAAGTCATTATTAATAATTACTGATCCTGCAATGCGCATCGAAATTTCTCGCGCCGATTAGTATATGTATATTATAAACAACTTCCCAACATCAACCGTTGAGCCAGATATGATCACCTAACCTGGTGGGAAGATATAATACCCGTTTCTCCACACTGCTAATATCCTACTATCAAAGCTCAATGGAAAGAGAGATCAGGGGTTATAACCTATGTAGGCTTTGGTAACCGTTTAACTTCAGTGGGATCCGTACGTAGTGTTTCCCACCTTAATGGTTTAAAAACATGAATGAAAAGGTGAGGTACACTAGAATAGTTTAAGTAAAAATATATATGTAAGTGTATGTTGCTTTTTGAAGATTATTTTAAGTTTTAATTAAATATACATGCGTCAAATGGAATCAAGAAAATATAATGAAATATTACCAGTGAGACACTTAGTTTTCATTACATATACTAATGCATGTTTAATGTTAAACTTACATTTACATAACAAGTGTGGGTTCAAAGGACTTCGTTCCCAGAAAATTATAATCTTGGAATGTATAAGAGTGAAAAGGTTTCTTTTGGATAGACGTGTACCATCTTCGTCCATCCATTCGTTTCATGAAGTGAGTTGGAAGACAAACCCATTCCATTACGTAATAAAAAAAAAATTAGTAGTCTTAAGCCCTTATTTATTTGGCAGATAGATAAGAATGCGGTATTCTGTATATTAGAGTCGAACATAAGGAATCAAAAAAAAAAGGCCTGTGAATGAAAATACTCGATCCTGACATATTTTTTCCTTTTCCTTAACATTGTCATCATTTGCAACGCGTGTCCCAGAGCAAAGGTATTATTCACAATTGATATGGAATTTGACGACTTCGGGATGTCGGTTAAGAAATCCATACGAGTTTTTATAAGTACGGTCCTGTGATATTCAAGTTCACATATGATCAATGTTTGTAAGTAAGAAGAATATGGTTTGTAGATAGATTATAACCACATGAAACTACGTTGGAAATGTTTAAACAGTTATAGTACCTACTGGCATCGCCTACACGATACAAAAGTCGATAGCGCTCAGAAGAAAACAAACACCTACGCGTTTCTATTTTCATAAAGGCGTACATGAATTTTCACCTTGGACTTTTTTGTGCTTGTATAAACCCCCTCGGGCCGTCACCAACCGGAATTTTTTGGTGGAGCGGTGTGTCGGAATCTAGATGACTAAAACCACACGGTGTGCCATACTGCGCCTAAACAGGAGGGATCCGGGAACAGCTTTCATTAAGACCGGACGCCTTTTAGCGTCTGCCCTTAAAAACGTGGGCACCTCCTTCGGGTAGCACCTTGGACTTATACCAGCCATTTCGTAATAATACAAAGCCGGCCTTTATTATCACTTTCCTGTGTTTCCTTAGTATTAGTTTACTCATAGGTACTAATGCTGAAGATCGAAACTAGAAACAATTATATGATTGTATACATTTGCGTGTAGAGCTTTTTGCTCAGTGAGCTATCCTTAGATTATGGGAAAAGTAATCGTTCTTCACATACAAAAACTAGCTACTGCACTACTAGCTACTACATTTTTTAATTCTTGTTTTATATATTACGATCTACCGTGATATATAAAACCAGAATAAAAAAAAAATATCTTGTCACTTACATTCTCTAGGAAGTAAGTGTATTGTTACAGCATTTGACAGGTCTGGCTAAATTCAACTTGTCTTACTTTCCAAAAATATTATAATATAAAATATTCTTGCGGAAGCATCAACACTCAGCGGCTTACTCAGTCGGTCGTATACACTGAGTTATTATTACTAGTAATAATAACTCAGTGGTCGTATACTGTATGCGGATTATTGACAGCCTCAGCACGTCACTTACTACCGAGCGACGGGTTACTGTAAAAAGTGCTTTCCTTACATAAGAGAGCAACTTTGATGATTAGACACATATGTATTCGCTTGTGCCTGTGACCTCTAGGTAAGTTTATCAGGTATTACTATTCACCTTTACCTTTTGTAGTATTTCGACATTTTCCAGTTTTTTAATGTGTGTTTGAAATTTCCGAGGTCAGCCATTTGTTATATTACTGACTTACTTAACTGTAGATTTTGTCAATCAATTTATATATCTCTCGGAAATAATATTTTTTTTTATGAAAGGTACCCACCTGTATAGCTATTCCTTACCCCTGAATTTCACGTACACCATGAACGCGAAATTTCTTGATGATTGGATGAGTAGTTAGGGCTTAAAAGCGTAACAAACCAACAAACTCAATTAAAAAAATCACAGACAAATTTATTACTTATACATTATATAATATTTATTTATAATCATTAATGAATTCATTTCATTAATGGGCTAGTTTAACGTCTAAAATGTTTCTGCTAGCGATTTTAATTTTAGTTATTTTAATAAAAAGAATATTATAGTTAATTGATATTTATGGGCAGGGCACATAACCCGTAAAATGGATGGTCGATGGACCTGAAAAGTTCTCGAATGAAGTCCATTATCGTGGTGGACAGACGACCTAGTAAAGATCGCAGTCCGTCGGTGGATGCAGGCCGCTTCCAACCGGTCTTCTTGGAAGTCATTAAGGGAGGCCTATGTCCAACAGTGGACGTCTTATGGCTGAAATGATGATGATGTTTAAAAGTATTAACGAAAAAATGTTAAAGAAAATGAAAAATAACAATTGTCTATGAACCTGAAAATAATTTCACGTTTGCCACATCCTTCGATTTTTTTTATTTGCCCAATGTCAGTTTTCATCTTTTCAGAAACTTCTAAGGTTTGTGGTAATAAAAGCAAACTATATTTTTATTATTGCTATTTTTAGCACTGTTTGAGTGGATCTAATTATGATTTAATGTTGCTGTATGCATACATTAGAAAAATCGTTCTTGCTTGAGATCCTACATAATCTTTAAACTCCATATAGTAGGTTCCAATTATAATTATATATTTATACTTAACTGGAATTAACGCGATCACAAAATAGATATGTAATACCTATTTCGTATGGTGCACGCCCTGTGACCATGGCCAGTGGCAATTCAGAGGTATGTAATACTAATTCGTGATCGCCTTAATTCCCGTACTAATGCATAATTATATCATGGAACGCGAAAGTTTAAAAATTAGTATTGGATTCAATTGCTGTTATATGGCTAACTAATGGTACTCGTTCAGCTGGTGATAAGCAGGTTCAACCAAATAAAAAACAAAGTATTCTTTGTTTATTACTTTATCAGTCACGCAATAACGGCTGAACGGATCTAGATGAAATTTGGCACAGAGATAGATTATAGTCTGAAATAGTACTTAGGCTACTTTTTATACCGGAAAACATGTAATGTTCCCGATCAAAACTAAAGGCCGTCTACGTACTTGTGACTCTTGAGCTGCAGGTGCCCATGGGCGGCGGTAGTCAGTTGCCATCAGGTGACTCGTCTGCCCCCTATCCCATAAAAAAGTCAAGATAATGATGTACATTAAGACTTTAAGATAGGTTCACAGGGTTGAAAATACTATCGTACAGAAAATCACAATTAACGACCACTACAAGCACATTACATACAGTTATATTATGCGTTCCGCGGGCCAGATATATCGGTACCGACAGGGTTATCGATAACAAGACAAACGTAAACTATATAGGAAAGGTTCTGAATAGAAGGTTATTTCCCAGAAGTAGGTAAGCATACTTTATATCTATGTTCTAAACTTCATAATCCTGATTAAAGCAATGTCGTTTGAACTCCAAAACTTATTAATATTTTCGGTAAAGATTCAAGATAATGCAAAATTTGGTTTTATCTAACTTTATCTTTCTTACGGTTCGTTATTCGTAAACTCTGAGAACGATGAAAAAAGAGTTACAGTAATGTTGAAGTAACTAGAGTCCAAGAACTGTTGATATTGTTTTTAGGATAACGTTTGAAACTTTAGACACGATGCAGCATGTCATCAAAAGAAATTCAACAGGTGAAAAGCTGAAAACTGAATTGGGGCGAAAAAAATAAGAATGTTTAAAACGTGAAAATTTTAACATATTTTTAGGTGTGCTACTTACTTTTCCAATAAATAACGTTATACTTTACAAATACACAATCAAGTCTTTAGCACGTACGATGCCATGATTATTATTGTAGTGTAAAATTATCTTCCAATATTACAGCCTAAAATACTTTTCATTTGTTTATTCAAAGTCTTATTTATTTGTTTAGAGAAAGTCTCAACTTAATTAATGTTTATTGAAAAAAAAAATAAGGATACTAAATGTTTATTTCCATTTCCATGAAAATTCCCAAATTGTTTATTGAATACAACGAGTTGTTTCATTACTTTTATAATGAGTTTCTGTTCAAAAGAAAAAAATGTTCATAAAAAGAACAAAATGTTTATTATTTCAGCGCAATGTGTAGATAATAGCATTGTTTGATAAAAATATTGATGACTTTGTTAATAATAATTTAAAAATATATGTAGATTATTTTTTAATTAGTACCATTTTTAGTGCATAGTAATAATGTTAATAGATTCTAAACACATTCTAAGGCTCTCAATGCTACGATAATATGCTACCATATAAAAAATAGCAGTCTATTTTTATATGTCATATAATCAAAGTTTTAACAGTTAATTAAAGCGAAAATAAACAGCATCAATGCCGAATAATTCGACCTTGTATAAATACCTCAAAGTTACCAAATATATCTAGTAAATAACAGCCGGAGGTTTGATCAAAATGAACATGAACAGAATATGTGAATACACTTCATCACTTCAGTATATTTTGAAGTCTAAAAACTTTGCCTGCAGGCCACTGCAATGTTTTTGTAAAGGTTTAAATGACGTAGAAAGGGACATATTCAATAATAGAATCCCGTGAGTACTTTCATAGATATTGCTGATACGAAATTATAAGATGAATTTCCGTAAATACGTAAGTACAAGTTATTACCAACCATGTGTAGAAATTATATTGGGCAAGGGGCTTCTCCAATTACGAGTACAAAAGTTAAACGCCTTTACCTAGCTACCTACCGACAATTCCACAATATTTTTCCTTCACAGTTTGATTAAGGAATAAGTAGGTACGTTTTGAAAGGCACGTAAACTTCGGAAAGATAAAAGTACGTGACTAGGATTAGGTTATTATTGCTGTACATCAATAGATAATTTTTTCCTCTTCCGGCAAATAGCAGAAATACTTGCGATGACTGGAATAAGTAATGTATTCTTAGAAGTTTCAGTTGGTAGACATTTTTTATTTTTTTCGCAAGAACTTGTGGTTTCTATAAAACAGGAACAATAAAGAATAATATGGGTGCGGACTATGTGGAACCTTTATTTTACATTATTCCGTTGCTTCCGAAGAATGTACTAGTTACAGCGCCTTGTAAGTACCTACGTAAGTAGGCAACAGTAACCTACTGTAAGTAGGTTTTTAACGTGACTGTTATTTAGGTTCTACGTGTAAATGACATGTGTAAGCAGTTTAGTTCGGGAAGAGTAACTTTGTGACCATAAAAACATAATACATTTGATTAGTTTATCCCCATCAGCCACATAGCTCAACAGATTATTATAACAGATTACGTTGCTATATTAATGAATACTGGTATGCACTATATTTTACCCTAGACGTTCATCCATTGTAAACGCAAAAACGCCTGAAAAGCTACCGGTGAAAAAATTGCGGAATCTACTAAATTTTAGCTTGATATTTAGTGCAGATACTGAATAATATTTTGAATCGCGTATCCTATAAATATACCCAGAAATCAAAGTTTTTGATATACGGAAAAATAATACGATTAAATTGAATTGGAGTGTATAGAGTAACAAGGTACAAGATCAATATGTCAAAAAACAATTTTTTCAACAAACTTACGAGTAGTTCAGTTTTTTATGCCATCAAAAATATCTAGTTACCTATTAGACTGGACTCTGGACTGGACTTTTAACTGTACCTTAGATCGGATTCTGGACTTCTATATAACTTTTGATCTCATATCAAGAAACAATACTGCTTATATATTTGGTAAACACATGCCTAATGAAGACGAATGAATCTTTTTTAATACTATCTAAAATAAAAAACACACCGAAACCAATGATGCGAGTGATGAATGACGTAACTGTATGTTACTCTCTGACCTTCGTAAACTGTCAGAACTAAAAGGAACACGCACATTACAGCAACCTTCACGTAGGATTTTTTTTTTAAATGGAGTAAGATAAAATATTACAGCAGGTTTCGATTTTCGATCCTAAAACGATTTTCAGATGACGCTTGAAAAAAAAAACGGTAATCAGTTTTATAAATCGATTTTTGGGGAAATCGGATTGAGTTTAGAAGCATAAGTCAAAATTAAAAGTTGATTGTGAAGAGAAAGTTTCAGTATGTACTTAATTGTAAAGGGAACCGCAGACAAACGGCGGTTGTTTAAGCTCCCAATGTAGTCCCATGAGGTCAGGTGTTGTGGTATCGCGCGCATTTAAAAGTTTAACAGTTAAGACAGCATGTACTTGTTTACCATTATAGTTACTCATACTTAAACCGGCTGCTATACATGCTAGGCTATGCTAGGTACTATGTGTTATAATGGAACAAGTTTTAATGGCATTTACGTATTCCGTTGTACGTATGTCGTATTAGCAAAAACACAGTCCCCGAAGTCTGACTTAACCTTAGTAATGTCTGAACCAAATTTAGTGTTCAATAAAGACTACATTTCAATCGACGTTACAATAGAAACCATATTTAAAATAATAAGATTTTATGAAGATACAGTTTATTTTATTATTGAATCCTAAAAGTTAGTTGAAAATTAGAAAAAAATTGTAGCTTTCGTTTAGTCTAGAAGAACTTATATAGTTTTGTTGTCATCTATTAACCTTAATTAAGTCATAAATTTAATTACCTTACTTAATATCATGCAACTTGAGCTCTAACGATTACAATTTAAAGTGCTGGACTAAGACTTAGAATTAGAACCATTTGAATTTAAATAAAATTTTTAATATATCTCATCCTCCGCGTTTTTGTCGCAACAAAATTTTGGGGTCGGCTAACTACGAAACGGCCGAACTTCAATATTTTACGTGAAGCGACTGCCATCAGACTCCCACAGCCCAAGTACTAGGCGATAACGAAGTTCTGTTGTCGGACCAGGTTGTAGGACTTTTTAGGGCTCCAACTACGACTACTAACTATTAAGAATAGTCACCCATCCTAAGACTGACCTGGCTAATATTACTTAACCTTATATTGGGCTAACCTACTCGGTTAACACTTAGCCACGTGCCTCTCTTTGTAATATATCTATGATATTAGTTCTGGATTTATTTGCTTGCTATTCGACTTTTTTATATCGCTGTTTCTGTAACAATTGAGAAATCGAATTTGGCTTTAATTTCTAAAATGAGTTCCACAAAACGAAGCACAGACAACAGACAGTCCTCACAAGGGCACGCAATGTGTGCTTTTCATGTCAGAGCTTCTGTTCTGCAAATATTGATCTAAGAAACGACCCCCTTGCCGACCGCTACCGAATCGATGCCGATGTAATTGTTTTTCTGAGTTTGGAAGAGGTGAAAACTTTCTAATCAGATTGTTTGGTGAGAAACGCTTTTAAGAAGTTGATCTTTTGCTTTTCCTCGGATGTGTATACCAGAATATTTAACATTGAAATTACGATACTTCGTAAACAACGTGCTTTTCATAAAAAAAAATGTTTGAGCTTTTCTTTGTTAAACAGAATATATCAGGTGATATGTCAATATTAATTCTGACATCCCTACTTGCACACAATCTTACGTTTTTTAATGATTGATTGAATATTCGAGTTTCCGAGGTCATTTGAAGTAAACGTAGTAACATTGTCGATAAGGTACTTTTGAGAAAGAAAATTTACGTCTCTATTTTATATTGTTACATTTCAACTCAACTTCAACTCTTAACAGAACAAGTTGGGAATGTTTACTTCTTAGAAATTCTCAGTGATTGTAATAGGTGGCGTTAGCGGTCGGCGACGGCGACGTTTCCAGTTTGGGAAACAAAGGTTTGAGAGTCCTACTTTGTACTAAACACTGTAGAAACTTATAATAGTTAACTGTATTAAGTAAACAAATATATATGTCGAACTTCTTTGTTTTTAGAGGCAACGAAGATGCACGTTTGGTTTGGAATTGTGCAGGTAAGCGGGGCTCAGGTTTAAAAATACTTTCGAATCTTGATATTTTACATTTTTTAATTATTTAGTAACTAAAATTCTATAAATGTCCAATCACCGTTCCTCACTACTGATATATTGCAAACGAATAAAATAAAAAAAAGTTATGCGTCATACATAAAAAAAATAAAAAATATACGGGTCGACTTGAAAACCTAATCCGTTTTTTTGTCGGTTAATAAACAGAGGTTATATTTCTTTACTTTTAATCAATTTATCACTACATATTATAAAACAAAGTCCCCCGCCGAGTCTGTCCTTCTGTCTGTTCGCGATAAACTGAAAAACTACTGGACGGATTTTCATGCGGTTTTCACCAATAGACAGAGTGATTCATGAGGAAGGTTTAGGTATATAATTAGTACGTTTTGTGTAAATTGGTTGAAATATGATGATGATTGTTGAAGATATCTTTACTACTCTCTCTACTTTGAGACGTGCCTCAGAGTAGAGAGTCTACCACACCACTGCTTTTTTAAATCAAAGTATAAGTACTGATTGGTATTGCCATCAATAACAGAATTCGTTTTTGTAATGTACACCACTGAACGTAAATTCGTACGCATTATCAACATTACGTCACGGCGTTTGTCGAAAATTGATGAGTTTGTCGTTTATTTAAGGGGTTATTCATTGACGTGTTATTGTGTATTATATATACGATGTATGTACCGGTATAAAAAATGGATTGCGGCGATGCCTACTGATGTTAATGTGTTCGCTCGTTAAACATTTGGAGAACGCTTTGTGATAGATTATTACTATAAATATAACTTTCTCTTTGATAGGCGTGTATTCCATTTCACAATAAAAATAAACTTTTCGTCACAGCTCAATGTATGTTTCTTGTTTTGTACCACAATTATATAAATGTATATATGGTTCAAAGGATCCTAGCGTATCTTTATGTAAGACATGTGTATGACAAAATTAATAGATCATTTTTAAACCAATTTTTATAATTATAATAAGATTTTTTTAAATAATATGACGTGATTATAGAAAATGTTCAATAGTTGTTTCTTATTCTGTACCACAATTATATAAATGTACAATATGTACATATGGTTGAAACGATCCTAGTCACGGAGCAGATACAATCCTAGTGCATCTTTATCTTAGAACTAAGAATGACATTAAATATAGCACAGGGTCAGACATCCTTAATGTAACAATATTTTGGAACTCAATATGTAATGGTAATCCGAATAGAATCTTGATAATCTTATACGGAAAGCAAAACTTGAAGACGCCTGGACCGATATAATTTTTGTTTGTTGGTAAGGGTATACTTTCTAGTCCATCAGGTCAGATTCTGATGATGGGATCCTAGAGTAATCGAAAATACTTCAAATATAATAAGCACACCTATAGCGATTTTAAGGAAGGTAGGACGCCCCCCAGCCAGATGGACCAACGACCTGAAGAAGTTTGTCCATTACCTTTTTAATATAATCCACTGAAGGTTGTCTGGAAGAAATCGCAGCCTACGATTTTTTTATTTTTTAATCATCCAAAAATAATAATTCAAATTGGACTGGTACAACCTGAACTTAACGCAATTCCTCAGTTTATACGTAGTATATAGTAGATAGATACGGGGGTCACACTGAAAGTTTTTAGAAAATAAAAAACGGAATTATATAGAAGCCTGTTAATATTTTATTGCTTTTCAAAGTAGTCTCCGTTCCTTTCTAAGCACCGTCGCAAATATATGTTATGTATTATCATGGCGAGGGATTGTATGAGTGATACCTGATAATGTCCATACAATAAACAAGTTCTATTTCTAACCAGCTCTCGATCCATTTACATAAAAATAGATCGAAGAAGGGTCTTTGATAAAACTTAACTAAGAAAAATTATTTGGGACATATCTCTAACATATGTTATAACATACTTGACAAGGTTTTTGTCAAAATATCAAGTTCCATTTAATCTAATACCTATATAACAAGACTGTGAAACTAAACAAATAAAAATAAATAATGAGCTCGTTACATTTAGAAACATGCCTCTTACTAAGAAATAAAGCAATTAAGCACCTAGATTCGAACTCTCAGTTACACCTTTCGATCACGTAAAATATCTCAGCGTACTTTGTGTCTGAAAATTGTATATTTTCAGTAAGTATATAGTAAGGTTACATTGCTCGAATCGTCTCACATGGGCTTAGTGAGAGTATTACTTACTTAGGGAATTTGATGCCTCATTGTGACGTTAAAAATACTCACCGATTTCAGAAAGAAACGTATAAGGCGAGGGAGAGCTGTGCTGAAGGCGAAGGATTGGTTAGCCAAAAGCACGCCGTAGCGACATAATCTAGAGCACGTCAGTCCGAACATTGCGACGAGGCTAGCAGCCTTTGAGACACGTGGTCGAGGTCTGTGACAACGATATTATTTAGGACAGATGCTATGATGATAAAGCCGTACTGATGAAACAACGTATGAATTTTCGAAATGTTAGTTCGATTTTATCCTACTAATATTATAAACGTGAAAGTTTGTGAGTATGGATGTACGGATGTTTGTTAATCTTTCACGCCAAAACTGCTAAACCGATTGCGATGAAACTTGGTATGTAGATAGCTGGAGACCTGAATTAACATATAGGCTACTTTTTGTCCCAATTTTCCCACGGGATCGGGACTTACGCGGGTGGAACCGCGGGGCGCTGCTAGTGCATTATATAACCGGGTCGTAATGTAGGGTTTATCAACAAGAACTTTGACATGACAGTTTTGACTTTTTACTTGTTGACATATTGACATATCAGTAGTAGAAGCTTTGGCAATTGTTACCATGAATTCAATTTCGCTTGGAAATCGCATTAAAGTATTAAAAATCCACAATGAAAATGGTGGATTTGTAAAAGTTACATTTCGTAAAATTTGTGATATTTTCGGTCAATATTAAGAATTAGGTCAATAAATTTGAGTCGACTGGCTCGCTACATAATGTGCCAACACCAACGCGTGTTCGACCGGGTCGTTCATGTGAAAACATCGCAGCCATGAGCGGCAGTATTGAAGAAAATCCGTCATGTCAATTCATCGATGTTCTCAACAATTGGGACTATCGACAACGCCCAAATGGTGAATTTTGCGTAAAGATTTCACTGGTGATGAATTGAAGCCAGCTGACTATTTAATTCACCGTAGATTCACTGAATTCATTCAAGAAGAAACCACAGTTTTTTCTGGAAAATATGTTTTTAGATGAAGCTCATTTTCATTGGATATTTATTATATATTTCATCTGGATACATTAACAAGCAAAGTTGTCGTATTCGGGCTTCTGAATCCCAGAGCAATTGTTAAGAAGCCGTAAGGTTGTATGTGGTCTGGAGGCGAACTTGGGTCAATATATTTAAAGTTCGGCTGGAAATGCGGTTACGGTGAATGGATTAAGCTATCGAGAAATGTTAAGAACTATATTTTGGCCTATTATTGATGATATGGATCAATAATAGGTGGCGTCTCACTGACACGTGGATTCAACACGACGGTGCCACATGTCACACAGCTACCGAAACAATCAATTTACTGCAAAAGTGTAAACCAAATTTCCCGATCGCATAATTTTACAAAGTTCAGCTGTTAATTGGCCGTTCCGATTATGCGATTTAACAACACTGGGTTATTTGTTGGGGCTAGACGTGATTAACGAAACAGACCCGCCATTTTTCCAAAATGTGATTGAATTTTTTGATAAAAGAATTGACATTTATATGCGCATCGGTCGTGGTGGGCATCTGTCCGATTTCATTTTTCATTTATAATTGCCAAATCTCATTATACCCATATACAATATAATGTTGAATGATTTTTCATATAAATTATTTGTTTATTTTCATTTGAAAACAAAGTTCTTGTTGAAAAAACCGTTATGTTCGGTCAAGTGGTACCCTTGAGGTTTTCGCCCTTAAATGGTTTTGAAGGGTTAACATTAGAATTAACCTTTAAATGAAGAAAGAAAGATAAACTTATAGTTAGTGAGACTTTGGAAAATACTATATAATACAGATCTGAACACATAATAAAACTATCTATGATTGTAGTAGTTTGTAAAATCAGATTTAATAGTAATAACTTACGAGATATGTATGTTTACAAGACAAATTACAAAATTACTGTATCTTTAACTTAAAAGCCCGAGTTTCTTAATTACTGTCAGCATCGTTGTCAATCACGTTTGAGCTGGCTTAACGTGCTCCTCGATTTACGAACAGGTTTATAATTATAGGACTAAAATTGTAACTCTGTGTATAACTTACTAATGAGTATTAACAAGTAGGTGCAATATATGTTTTTCAACGTGAATAACGTTCGTCGTATAATTTGCAGATTCAGAAGCTACAATTATATCGTAATCTTCGTTTTTCTCTCTTCTTTCTTAGGAATTTTCCGCTAGAAAGTCGAGACATTTATTATTTAGCGCTATCTACAAATATTTTGAATTTAGTATATATATTTGTATAATTATAGTTCTATACTTCAAAACTGACAAAGAATAACAAAAAATAAGTATAAATAGGTTTTATTACAGAAATATTTCTTCATGTCTTACCCAGTTTACGACGAACCAAGGATTTAATAACTTAAAACGACCTTATGAAAGATTCAGTACAATTTTATAGCAGCTGTAAATTTTATAATGTCTTATATAATAATATTGGACGCGTTGGTTGAATTGGACGCCTTATTGTTGGCAACAGAGGAGAACTAATGGTGTTAGGGACCCATAATACTGAAACAATAGAAGCACGAATTAATTTGTTTGAGAAGCAGTTGGAAAGCTTAGAAGCAAAACCCTTTGCATCATAAAGATATAAATCAGAATATTAGTTCTATACCTACTCTATGCTTTTGTATCGGAAACTGTTGGGGTCTTCTATAGATATTTTAAGAAACATACTAATTATATACCTATATATACAGGGTGTACTTGAAAAAGGAACACTGACTTAAATCACTGAAAGGGCATGACTCTGGCATGCAGTTGCAATAAGAATTTTTGAAAAAAAAAATCCTATCCGTTTACAAGTTATGACCGTTTGAATTGAAAATTCAAAAGGTACTTTTACTTTTACCCATAAAAGCAGATGGAACGTGTAAAATTGAAGATTTTAAATCGTACGTATTTTATTATTTGAATAAAATTTTCAATTGAAGAGTACCTCTTATCAGTTAAGTCATATTAAAACTATATGTTTTAAAGCGAATGACGCAATAACTATCTCCCATAAGTTCGCAAAGAAAAGTGGTAGACATTTATAATAGGGTACCCCTAATGCGTTTTATTTACACCTAATCCTTTCTCATGAATCACTCTGTCTATTAGTGAAAACCGCATGAAAATCCGTTCAGTAGATTTTTAGTTTACCGTGAACACAGACAGACAGACGCGGCGGGTGACCTTGTTTTATAATATGTAGTAATACAAGAGTATGATAATTGAATTATGACTTTTAACTGTAATTTTACTTGTTTCCTTGAGAAATCTTCTATCTTCAAAAATATTAGTTATTAATTTTAACTATTTAATTTGGGGATACTTGTACTACTGTTTTCCATCTGTCTCAAAAGTATTATATAACATACAAAATACTTATTAATACATTTGCGATAGTGAGAGTTCCGTGAACGTGATGAATAGGCATCGAGATACGCTAGTAATAATAACTCAGTGTGAATAGGCGATAACAACAAACATATTTGATTTATAAGCGTAATTACATAATCCTGTTCAAATCTTTTGATATTCAATATCCTACTAATATTATAAACGCGAAAGTTTATGAGGATGTATGGATGTATAGATGTTTGTTACCCTTTCACGCAAAAACTACTTAACCGATTGCGATGAAACTTCGTATGTAGATAGCTTGAGACCTGGGTTAACACATAGGCTTTTTGTCTCGATATTCCCACAGCACCGCTACTTACACTATCATTGTTTTGACATTTTACTTGGATAGAACAAGAAATCATTTAATGAAACAACAAAACTGCTAGCGTTAAAATTTTTAACTAACATACATATAGTTGTGTATATATGTTTTGTAATCATCTTTTAAAACCCTTCATTTTGATATCCTACGCGATAGGTTTGGGAGAAACAATAAATTTGAAAACATACATTTTTCAAGAGTAACACTCACGCAATAAAAACGAATCTAACGTCATATTATTAATTAAAATCAGTTCAGCCGTTATAGTTACGAGGGAACTTATATAGGACATACATACAGGTCAAACACATAACCCTCCTTTCATTTTAAGTTGGTCAATATTGTGTCGCCAAACCTCTACTCAATCAGTTCTCCTCTACTTTATCTTTCGAGTTACAAACTACTATACAATTGAAAACACGAGAACAAGATGCTCGTATAAACAGTGTCTTCAATAACATAATAGACAGAATATTTAGTCATACCTAAGTATTTAGGTTGACTATTTTGCTTGTGATTGTAAGACGATGAAGTCTGTGTTTAACTCTCCTAAGACATAAATAACTCAAACCAAAGACTGTGTCTGTGTACAAAACCCTAAGAAAAAAATCCTCAAATTAAAAATCAAATCCTCAAGTTCATCATTGTAATTACTCAGACGTACTAAACCTAATGAGGTTTAGTACGTCTGAGTAATGAAATGATGAAAAACACCTTTTTCTTGGTAAATTAACTATTGAAAAAGTAAAAGGATTTATTGTCAAACATGTATTTCAAACACTTCTGTAAGTAATTTATCTTGTCGTACATATTCCTGTTTGTCACAGTGATGGTATCTTACATAATCTCATGTATTATTCATAGCGTCAAGCAACCGTAACTAATGATGAAAATTAATTCAATACTTATTTTAACTCCGTTCTTTATAAATATGAACGATTTTTTTAAGACATTATTTTTATTGCCCATCTAAATAATAAGATGTTGTTGTGAATAATGTTAATAGAAAACGCCGTGACATCTAGAAGAAAAGATATGGCGGCACTTGGACTGCATAGAGTCGTGTCAGTAAAAACGAAACTGTCGGTTTTCCTTATTGTTGTGAGAATTAGTAACTACGACTAAATTATTGTGAAATAATTATTGTTAAGAGGCGATATTGATTTTTATTACAACGAACCCGATACCACTGAAACTGAATGTATACTGCTGTACCTCTCAGCCTATCTAAGGCCGACATATATAATAATGGCCTTTTAATAGATAGATGACAGGCCAGGTTCTTTGTTTATAAATCCTATGAAAGAATGTAAAGAGGACACAGTACTTATACCTGTAAGGCCAACAACATAGTTACAAAAAGGATATACAGCAAGGATATATCGCTGATACATCGTGTATTTGTCTACACAAGATATACCTACTACTAGTTTCTATAGATCAACGGAGCCATCATTTTACTGGGAGTGGACTCGGTTTAGTCCTTGCTACCTGTATCCTTGCATGTGTTGTCAAAATGTACGAAACTCTTGCTCGCTAGTGACAGTAGAAGCAATAAAGTGAGGTTATGCAAGACAAGAACTAACTTCATGTTTCACTATTCCGACATACAATCCTTGTAAAACTAACTAAACTGTATTGTGCTGTCCCATCCGACGGGCCTTGCCCTTGTTTTCCAACTCACTTGTATATAAAAAAAATATTAAGTAAAAATTGTGAATAAGATATTCAAATAAACCTTGATCGTGGAGCCCATTTACTATGTAAGCAGGCTCTTGTTAGCTGTAATGAAGTTCATTTAATTTTGTAAGAGCATAATTAAGAGTTTCTTAAAATTAAAACTAAATATAAAATAGAAAGCATAAGAAAATGAGTTTGAGACAGTCTTTGTTTAGTTATCCACCCGTAAAGGATGATGCACTGTTTGGATAGAATGTAGACACAAATTTTACTTGTTATGTATCTAGTGTTGACGTGATGTCGATGATATGATATACGTATGATAAAATAATACACGATTATTTTAATTTCGTAAACAAACTTCTTTTACCTGACTTTCTCTATTGTCCCTAGAAGTTTCATGCATTGATGCTTTTTCAACCAACCCTGTTTGACCTATCCAAAAGATGCACTATAACGAAATTAGCTTCTACATCTATAAAATCAAATTTCTCTGGTGTCTACGAACATTGTTATTTCATCTTTACAACAAAATGTGTACAACAAAATATAGCATCTCGTTTGTACTTCATATTATAGGAAGAAATTAGAACGCACAAAGAGATTGTTTGAGGTAATTATCCCGAAAATATAACCTCTGATATTGGATGCAGTACTTTTGTTTCAACTCTTAGAAATTTTTGTTAATGCAGTATCGCGTTACTGATTGCTGTAATATATTTGAAGATATGAACTATTATTTAAAGATACATTTGGATCGATTGTGTTTAAGCCAAGTATTTCAACTTGGAGGTAGAATCTCTGTTTCCCTATGGTTAGGGCAATATATTTCAATGTTTAAATCGTGTAGATTCTATAAAATGGTTCATCTTACAAAGTCGAAGTTCAAAATAATTTTCAAAATAAAAAACTAATAGGCTATAAAAAATATTAGTAGAAGAAGTCCATTGTATTAATGGAGTCCAGTCAATTAAGTATTTTTTTTAACTATTATTAAATAAGTGTACCTTCTTCAATGTCGAACTGAATTTTATTAGGTACAGTATTATCCATAAACTTAATATACTAACGTAAGTATTATACAAAGGTTCGGTTAGATTAAAATTCCGACAGTTACACATAATAGTGAACGGGACTAGTAAAATAAGCCAGAACAATACCAGACTCCATTAACGAAATTGCTCGCTAAAAAGCTTAACTAAACCTGACAACTCAAATTGAACTTTTGTGCTCTATGAACGATGTAGTTAGCTCTTTGTTCTACATGCATTTAAATCACATTTAAATAAAAACCTTTAAATCATTTTCAGTTATTAGTCATACATTGTTTGTTAGCAAGTTAATAACGCATTCCATATTTGTTATTGCATTATGAGATTATAAATAGTAAAACTAAAAATCTCGTTGAAATTACACCGTATTTATCGTCATGAATTGTTTTGCTCGAATGTGCTTCCGTGACTATGTGCTGTCAAGATCAGAGAACAGAAGAAACTGTTAGGTATGTCTATATTGTAACTAGTCTGGCTCGATAATGGAATATTTTAAAAAGTTACTAATTTCTTTTTCAATTATTTTGACTGTGGAATCCGTTTATTGTATGAAAAACTCTCTTAATTTCAAATAGTATTTCAATATGATTGTTAAATAACATCATAGAGTATTTTATTATTTATAGTGACTGCTTCACATAACGTTGTAAAGGAACCACGTTACTTTGAAGACGATTCAAAAGTGGTAGATATCTATAGCTACACATTTGTGTATTACACTATCGATAGGTTCACCGACACTTCTACTCCCGAAAGTCATAAAAGATTGGAATAACCGCGTGACGTTAACACCAGACAAGCTATAAAAGTTGTCAAGCTGAAAATTGATAGACTTTTATAAAAAACAAAAAAATAAAATCATGTGAAATGAGGTTTGGTCCTAGGACCTTGTCATGAATCATTAAACAGAGTGCTAGTGTTTTTCTAGGTATCTGACAAAGGAACACTTATTTAAATAATTGAAAGAGCATGACTCTCGCATGCAGTTTTCATTAAAATAACTATTCTACTAACTACTATTTCTACTAACTTTAAAATGTATGCATGTCAGTTTTTTATGGATTTATTGAATAACGGAATGAATTGTTCAAAATAAAAAAATAAGTTCGATTTAAAATATTCAACTTTACACATCCCACCTGCTTTTATGAGAAACGGGGGTAATAATTAGATGGGGCAGAATTTGGCAAAATGTCGAGATTTCTCATCGCCCCTACTTCCTCGAAACGAAGGCCTTCGATCAGTACCTACGTCCTACCTGTTATGACATACGGTGCCGAGACGAGGATACTAACAGTGGAGCGCGCAGCGGGCTATTCAGCGAGCTATGCTTGTAGTTCCTTTGAAGGATAAAATTCGTGATGAGTTCTTTGTCGGCATGGCTCGCCGAATAAACTTCCTGAAGTGGCAATGACCACGACCGTTGGAGCAAACGGATCCTAGAGTGGAGACCGCGAATCGATATACAGAAGTTAGGACGCCCCCAGCCAGATATTCTGATGACCTGAAGAAGGTAGCTGGGATGGACTGTACGCGGAAGGCATAGGACCGGGTACTATGTCGCATATTGTGAGAGGCCCATGTTCAGCAGTGGACTGCGAAAGGTCAATGGTAAAAGTAGCAGATACCAAAGAAGAAATAACTCTGGCCGGTGCATGAAACGAATTGATGAAATTTTGGACCAGTGTTCAAAGATTACTTTAGGCTAGACAAAGAAACGTTCGAAGAACTTTATCTCACCCTACGTGCTTGAAGTAATAATTATCCTTACAATAAAATTAAAACGCCTAACTAAACACGTTACTCACTTTTCCTAGTTCAAAACGATTAGGTATGTTGATTCGACGACAATTAATTACGCGAGGTGATATAATTATTTATATATAAGACCTTTCCTTTCCTTAAATTTTTATGCCCGTAGGTAATTTATTGTAGATTTTTATGAACGTAACGTAGGGGCTGTCTGAATGCATTTTCAATCTGGATTTTGGCAAATTTAATCAATTTTGATGTCCTAATGTGTACTGTGAATATTCATCTCATTTTCTGTAAAAATCCTTGTGTTTTCTAACAAGCTTACAAGTTTGTAGAATATATATGCCATGGAGAGTTAAAATTTTTAGTTTTTGAAAATGTGGTTTGCAACTTCGACTTGACCCACTCCCATTTGAACGGCCTCACGTAAATAATACGCCTAACACTTTGTCTTGACACTATGATATTTGAGATAGAAACCATTGACAACATTCTCCTTTTTAGCGAAAGATCGAATCAACATTCGCTAAATAAAAGCACATTAATTCAAACGCTAAGAAACATTTGCCACTTGTCTAAGATTGCTGTTAAACGGGAATATGTTGACAGCGAACAGCGCACGATAGGCAATGCAAATAACAAAAAATTAACCGATTTTATGGACTTTATTATTTTTATTTAAACATGGAATTAAATGCGAGCGCCCGGTGCCACTTTTTTACACACATCCGAATCCGGAATTTTCTTCACCAGTATAACTTCTCAAAGAACTATCTCGATATCCACTGGCAGGCAACTTCTGGCTGTGTAACTGATATAATAGTCTGAATCCTGGTTTATTTTTGACTTCTGGAAGGTGCAATAAAGTTAAAAAAGAGCTAAATGTGTAAGAAGAGTTGTTCTTTAAATTATTATATACTCGTAATTAAAAGAAAAACTACAAATTGGTTGATGGATGGTTATAGATCATTTAAAACAAATTGTATTAAATAATCTTCAACCATAAAAGTGGGGTTTGTAGGTTCTATTAACGAATTTTTTTTTAAGTTTAACATATAATCAAATAATGTCATATATAATTTTTCCAGACATTAAAAGTATACATTATGTGTTAGTAGCATGAGTCAGTTCATAAACTTTTATTTTATATTTATGTCTAGGATATGGATCAGGATCTGGAAGCGTGCCAAGTCATTTACTTCTATATATCGTTAATATTCATCCCCAACAAAGAAGTATTACTCTACTATGTTAAAGATATAGGGTGAGTCTTAGAAAAGATAAGTTAAGGGATAATGAAATGTTATAAATAATGTGCTAGTGACAGATTTAGGGCTAGACAAAATACCGTAACAGAAAGACATTTCAGAAATAAGTGAAATTGTTTTGAAACAGATTCTTTGTGAGTAACGAAGCAAAATGTAGAAATATCTCAGTTTGAACCCCCGATGCAAAAAGATGGGTGTTAAAAGTTTAATGTGTATATCTGTGTATTTGTCTGTGACATCATAGCTCCTAAAAGAATGGACTGATTTTGATTAAGATTCTTTGTTTGAAAGGTGAGTTGATTGAGTGCCCTGAGCAATAACTCTAAGAAAATTTCTTCGTCCGTTTGAGGATCCTTTCTAATCGTTGAAGGGATTTTAGAGTTGATTGTTTTAATTTATGCTTGTTAAGTTCAAGCACAGATAAGATAATGGTAACTACGTAAGCTCAAGTCTATTACATCGTGCAATAAACTCTCACAGGATCAATAATATAAATTGTATCAAACCAAATCCTGGACGTACTGTAGCCTACTATACTAGTTACTACTACTAACCTATATTAGTTTCTAGAAGCATCATACTGTATGTCTTACTATGAATATCAGCAATTCACGGATTGGTTAATACACCTATTAGTTCATTGATATAGTATGTTAATATATCTCAGGAGATATATATATTTGTATAAACTTCAAAATATTAGTTTATATTAGAACAGCTTTGAGATTACCTATACTATTATATCATATAATATTATTGTACGAACATACCTAGTATCTCTTTTTAAATTTAATTATAATATTGTATAGAGTAGAAATACATCAAGCAAAAACGGATATAAAACACGTGTCAAAGATATGTTTATTCAATTAAAGAAAATAAATAAATAATTTTTCATTCATATCGAAAATATTAAACATACAATAGTCTGTCGTTTGTTTCTTTACACGGCCATAACTAAAGTGAGCAATGGTAAAATAGTGAGCGAGTTGTCGAGTCGAGTCGCTGTTGTCGTTTTGATGGCGGTATGTTTCAGCAATTCAATCCTTGATTGGGGTTGACAAACCGAGGGTGATAGTAAGTTTCCTTTCTCAAATGATTGTTTATTATTAACGAACAATCCGCCCCGGCTTCGCAGTGGCAGCAGAGACATCTTCAACAATCATCAACATATTTCAATCAATTTACACAAAATCTTAACAAATTATACACCTAAACCTTCTTCATGAATCCCTCTGTTTTAATGAAAACCGCATGAAAATCCGTTTATTAGTTTTTCAGATTATCGCGAACAGACAGACAGATAGACAGACAGACGCGGTGGGGGACTTTGTTTAATATGTAGTGATAGCCTCTGCAGGTTCATGATTCTCCATTCGACATTTACGAATTTTTAATTTTAGAAAGAATCTGTGGTATCAAATGCGGGCGGGGCTTATGTTAATAATATTTACGTAAAGAGCTTGAAATCTCTGTAAATTTTATAACTTTGACCGTCGCAGCGGTTGGAACCTAAAGAAGGTAGGGTCTTCCGCTTAAATGCCAGAAATGTTGCGTAAAGTGGGGTTGAGACAAACTTCGCTCCACATACCCTTTATTTGTTAAAAGTTGAAAACCTACCCTTGAATTGTTTTAAAATTACAGTATTAATTTTATAAAAGCTTTATTATATTCAAACCTATGAAACACTTCTCGAATAAAGCTTCATTTGTGTTAAAAAAGTGAGAAAAAATATTTACCCATCTATTTATATATATTACTAGCTGACCCGCGCAACTTCGTCTGCTTTTGTAATTTTTTTCCGTTTTTGCAATTTTTTTCATTGATGCTCCGCTCCTATTGGTCGTAGCGTGATATTATACAGCTTATAGCCTTCCTCGATAAATGGGCTATCTAACACTAAAAGAATTCTCAAAACCGGTTGAGTAGTACCGGAGATTACCTCGAACATCCAAACTCACAAACTTTACCTCTTTTTAATATTAGTATAGACTAGTATACACCTAAGCGTGACGTTACATAGCCTATAACCGTCCAATTATTAAAATCTGAGTTGTAATTTCAGAGATTAGCGTGTTTAAATAAACAAACAATGAAATACAAAACTCTTCAGCATTATTATCTTAGTATAGATATTGACGTGAATATGTATACCACTAAACACAACGTCGCCTCTTGTGTTAGGTACTCGTAGCATATTACATATGTTACAAAAAGAGACGAGAGCACCAATTTAGCATTACAAATCGATTGAACAAATAATTACATTTAAAAAAAAGTATCACCGACTTCAATGCGCCTCAAAATACCCAAATCGCTTCAAGTGTGCCAGAAAAATTTGAAGAGTTTCCTCGATTTCTCCAGGATCCCATCATCAGATCCTGACCTAATGACCATGGGATCACCTGGAAAGTATACCCTTTCAAACAAAAGAAGAATTTTCCATATCGGTCCCGGCGTCCTCATGTAATCGGTGAATATATATAAAAATATATATACAGTGTCCTCCTTTTTGAAGTCTGTTAATTATATAAACATATGTCAGCAATGTCAATATTTTCTTGATACATATGGATTTCTAATTTTTTTTTCTTTTTTTTTTTAAACAATACTAGCAACGTGGGTCACACATTACTAGTATTCTTGTTAACCCCTCCAGCTAAGCTAAAATGCTTGTGTTAGGAGTGGGTTCACGTCGGTGGTGCACTTGGTGGGGTTCGAACCCGCAACCACTTGATCGCAAGTCCGACGTTTTAGCCATTACGCTACCGCCGCTTAACTTTTGCTCGCGGCTTCGCTTACGTTTAACTTATGTTTTTATCCTTTTGGAAACAGTTCTTTTTTCCTGGAAGATACCTGAAATCCTTTTCTGTACCCCTGACAGTGTCTATGCAAAATTTACTATGATCGGTTAAGTAGTTAAGGCGTAAAAACGTAAGAGATAGACAAACAGACAGAGCTACTTTGGAAGCTTACAGCAAATCTTAAATTTAAAAAATAACTAAATACTCAGTTATTTTCGTCTTAAGTTTCTCGACGGCTTCTTTTGGTGTGAGTTTGACACCTCGTTATTTTATATTCCTTGACGTGTTTTTATATATATAATTAATTTTACAGACACCCTAAACCACCGATAATATAATAGTCACTACTTAACCCAAACTAAGTAGAGATTGTACTATGTTTTAGACCACGAATTAAGAATATTTTTTTAACATTTAAGTAATTGGTTTAATCATATCAAATTAATATAAATAAAAATTACAGAACATAATTAAAATGACTTTAACAATAAATTTGACAATAAATTTAACAATAATACATGTATCCCAAGAATTACAGGCAAATAACGTGTCTTCCGACACTTTAAATTAATCATGTCCATTCTGAGACTACAACTGACATGATTGTCATGTACCAACAACTAAATTGAATGCATTTATTTTATAAAACAAATAATACCTACTGTAAATAAATTCAGTTTTAATTATTTTTACTTCAACATTACGGATTTCGTGATTAGATTGAGTCCCAGCAAGTGTAATGACAGTCGATCAGAGCGAGCGGTCAGTGCCTCGCGAGGTAATGGAGTGGGAGCAACGTTTTGCGCGACCCAGTGCCTACCGTGTAATGGGCGCCTAAGTCCCGTCCTACGAGAGTGGCATGAGAGAGGCCACGAGGCCCTCACCTTGTGGATAAAACAGGTGCTTTCCGGACATGATTGCTTTGGCAAGTACCTATATTGGATTAGCCGGGAGCCAACGTCACGGTGCCACCATTGTTATGATGGCTCCGATGATACGGCGCTTTACACACTGGCGAACTGCCTAGCCTGGGCTAGCCAGCCAGCCAGCTAGCTAGCCATGGGGTCCTCCAGGGTTTATCACCTCACAGGGGCTAGCGGTGAAGTGGTATGTCAGATTCGAACCGACTAAAACCACCACACGATGTTCTGTCACAGTCGCAGTCAAACAATAATCTTTTAAAATAACCTAGAATTATTATTCAACAAACTATATAATAAAAAGTTAGACCCTTAGAAAATAGATCCTTAAAACAAATAAGGTTTCCAATAAACTTCAATCTATATTATAAAAAATAATAATCTAAAGAGCCACATAATAAGCAGACCAGCTTTATTTAGCACTCTGAGACCACGAGTTAATACAATCGTGTTGACTTTGTTGCTTGAAAACTAATAGCCTAGTTAATAAAATCCTAGCTTCTAGTTTAAAAGCATAACATACATTACCAAACAGAATATTATAAAATTTCAGGAAAATATTTCACGCTTAGTGTATGAGTGCCAATCAACAAACGAAGCTTTTTGTAAGATGATCAATCACACTCTTCTATGTGTGTGAACACTCATTCATTGTAAGACCCATGATATACCATATTCGAGAAAATAAATTATTTGAATTTGAATTTGACAACCCTGAAAAATTATGACATGAAATTGTTTGTTTACAAAAGTTCCATATCCAATTTGGCTAAAAAATATACAGTAATATTATTTCATACATAAATGTTTTATAACTTACATATTTATGTGTTGAAGTTATAGTATTGTGATGTGTTAGGCTAGCAGAAATTTAACTTCTCTCTCAAACTTACCAACCTACTACATATGTAACTAACTAATAAGTATATAATAAGTAATGTAGCTTTGACTTAACCAAACAGTTACGGTACATGTTTAAGATGTACTTTCCACAGCGGAAAAGTACTTCAGGCACGATTTCTTCATTATTATAATCACTTCCGTCTTGGGTTCCCTTAATTTCAGGCTGTGTCACAATACAAAGGTTTTGTGGGAGGAAGCGTAAGAATAAAAATGGCAAGCTTGCAAGGTAATCTTTTGCTTGCGTACGACTTTGAAGTTACTTACTGTTCTGTCTAAGTTAACGTAAAGCAGGTTTCACAAGTACCTACTAATCTGTTAGCTCTCGGAGCAGTCTACAGAGATTCAGAACCGAATCAGGAGTGTTGAGATTGGGGATGCATTTCTGTATGTGTAAATGTAAATTTTATAAGAAGCTAAATGAACAGAAGCAAGTTCACGTCTGTGTGTGTCAGAACAATTATTATTTGTAAATTACCTTAATAATCACAACACTTGACGCAGATTCAGTTCACAAGATAGCAGGTAAGTTACAAGGTGATCCCTTAATGAGGTGAATGTCATTATTTACACACCCGAAGATCTAAGGGGATCTTAAAACTTCATCCTGTTTTATTTATTCTGACATCACTACACAACGCACAGAGTACGCATGAGGTCACAAAATGTCTATCTTTCTGTCACAACCAATCAAAAATAACGAGAAACATAATAAGAATAACATATTATAATACCTAATGCAATATACATACTTTATCTTCGAAACGTTTTAAATTTAAAGTCTATAGACCGGCCACTACCAAGGTACCTTGTTGTCATAGACAAGACAAGCTGTGTTTGCCAATTGATACTGTACGCATTAATATATCAAAGATCATGTTAGTTGTAAGAAAAAAGTGTAGTTATGGCTGAACCAATAAATAAATAAAGGAACTGGCTGAACGCAATCATTTGACACCAATTAAAAATTTAAATTGAATTTTCAAAAATTCTGTTAAACCGTACTTGACATCATTCTCGCATATCAATGAGCCTTATACGGCCTCACACAATTCTTATCGTACATGTGTATATTATTTAAAAAATTTAAAATTGTATAGTACATTTATTTGCAGACGCATATTCGGGTTTAATTTAATCATTATTTAAAGTCTTTTTTTGTAAATAACACGCTCTTGCACCCAACCGATGCTCTACGACGCTTCACCCCTTGACAAAGCCCGATCAACGATGCCCGTCGGGTCCAAACTCGACGGGCATCTCCGAAATATACACGTGAATATAACCGTATATATTTAATTAAAATAACACTTAAAGTTACTAGATTCAAGTTTATAAGTGTATGGTCTAAAAAAACCCCTAATGCGAATATTTTAATAAGCTCCAAGGGTAATTTGGTAAAAACTCACAAAGAGACCACCGAATGTAACATCACCACCGAAACAAAAAGGAATAGTTAATTACCTACAAGGTATGTGTTTACATTGTTTAACCCGCTGCTAAAGATAATTTATTTTATACAGCTATCCACTAGAGTATTCCCGGAATAAAGTGTAACTTAACATAACACAATTTAGATTGTGGGTAATAAAAAATCTACCTACACATTAAAGAAGTATGTATACCTAAGTTCAGGTATGAAAATTTCATTACAATAATATTTTACACTTTACCTATATTGTTTTATTAACGTTATATGCAAATAAGCCCTCATCTTATTATGCTTGTACATACGTAAGGCGTGTAAGAATAGTATCAGTTATCTGATTATCTGACTGTAATTTGTGTGGGATTTTTGTTAAAATGTTGCCAAAATAGACAACAAAGGCTAATACTTTAATATTTTTCTTTGTAGAGAAATGTTTGTAGACGATGTTAAAGCGTTGATATGCTATTGCTGTCTCGTAATAAAATGGAGAGGTTATTTAACTGGAAAATTCCATGATTAGATATTTTGTACCGAGAGTACCTACTACGTCAGAGAAGTTTAACTTTTAACTGACCTGTTTACAGAAAATATTTTTTTTAAGAAAATGAAATCACTACCAAATCACATTGTTGATTGCTCAAAGATTGACATTAAATGAAAAATATCAGAGTAAAATGACAGGCCATGACGAATTATGACAACGTTTTTCAATGGCACACTCGTGGTTTAAAAAAAATTCAAATTCTAAAACTCTGATCCTTCTAGACCAATACTTCTTGTATTGGTCTAGAAGGATTGCTGTTGTATGGTACCTCTGGTGTTTCGGTTAATTGTAGGCAAATACAAGTTTGGCACTAACATAAAAATTCTTCACTGTGTAAGTTCGAAAGTCGTCTAGGTTGCGGCTAAAACTACTTAGTTAATATATTTTAACAAAGTTTTTGATGTTTCGAGTTTACAGATGTAGTAAGGTAAAATATCAAATTTTCAGTTACTTCTAAAGTTTTTAATAGTTACCGTATAGTTTATTGATTAGTGCAAGTAAGAAGTATTAGTACACGTAGCCTTGTTATGACGAAAACACCAGAAGTGGTATAAAAATCCAAAACTAACAGACAATGTAATGGTACTTTTGCACTAAGCAATTAAAGTAAACAAATTCCTAGTTATTTAGTGCAAACGTTTACTTGCACGTTGTTCTTCAAGGTTCATGATCCAATAAAACCCGGTAATCGCTCACATAACGTGATGTTTTAAGCATGTTTTCTAGTAGCTTCTTAAGTGTGGATAGAATGTTGAAATTCCAACAGTAACATGCATAATTAAGGAATAAAATGACTCATCAAGTCATCGTTTAATACTACTGAAAGGTAAATGTATGTATCTATTATATGTATATATTATATATCTAGCCGAAATACGATTACACCTAGTTCTAGCCGGCTAAACCTAGGTGCGGTCGATAGCAGTTATTTAAACTTAGGTGTATCCTGTTTATTGATGTCTAATACTAGTTGTAGCCTGTTTCATTTGACTAAAACTAGATCTAGTCTTCTTTCTGAAGGCTGAGACTCGATATATATCCTTCTTTCTACTGACTACCACTAGATATAGCCAATGCTTGGTTAATACCAGGCGTGGGATCTAGATATTGTCAAAATGTTAAAAATAAATAAAAAATAATTGCATATGAGTCATAACTTAAGTCTTTTTCATTTGGCTAAAGATATTTACATGTCTTTGTTATTACAATGCAAACTATAATGTGACATGTGCGATCAAACTCCAATTAAATCAAACTTTTGAATAAAAAAATATCTAATTAAAAAAATAACTTCTTAAGCAAAATATTTAATTTAAAGATCGATTAATATTATTTAGATACTCAAAATCAAGTCAATTACAAACCTGTAAAATATTATTAATTTATTTTTAGTATAGCAGCCCGCGCATTGACCCTCAAGTTTGTAAAAAAAATATAAAATAGTGGTTTCGAGTGACGTACTTTTAAAGCACTTAAAACATTATTTTGTAAACTAATTGCATATTAGTATTGCTATTGAGTGACAGTTATTAAGCTCGTTATCGTTTACAAATAGTTATGTTTTTATAATTTTGAGAGGGTAGTCAAAAATGGCCGCACTCGTATTGCGTCACGTAGTATCGTCATTATTATAGTTTGGTATTAGTGAATTAAAAATATTATTGGAGTGCAGTAGTGCACGCATTCATTACTTATTATATTTAATCTTTCTTAAAAACTAATAGATTATAATGGAAACTAGAAGACAAAGTTATCAGTATCCTATACTCGGGAGTGCCGAAGATATTAAGGACAATGTATTGCCAACCTAGAAAGATGTCATGAAATGTTATGAATGGAACCGATTACAACTTAAAATTAGCAGAAATACCATTAACGAACTTTCTTTTTCTTTTTTAACCGACGAAAAAAAAAAAAAAAAAAAAAATATATATATATATATATATATATATATATATATATAGTATTATGTATGTTCAGCACTCACTCCGTTATTTATAAACCGATTTTGATTAATCTTTTTTTGTTGGATAGGGTATACCTCAAGGGTGGTCCCATGTCAAGGAAGTCAGGATCTGGTGATGGGATCCTGATGAAATTGACAGAAACCCTCGAAAATTGTAGAAACGAATAGTGTTTCTGTTTACATTAAATCATTAAAAAGATTATCTGCTGATCAGAAAAATGATTTTATACAGTACACCAGAGTTTAATTCGACATTTGTTCGTGTAAATGTAAGCAAATTGAACCTTGTTGTTGTCCTAGCGAAAAAAAGGTACCAAAAAAAGAGCAGAAGTTTCTGTTGTACCAAAGACAAGAAATGAAAGTGCGGATTGGAGGGATAGACCGAATTATTACAACTAAATTATAACAAAAAGTAACACAAACCTTTAAAATAAAACAATCTGATCTGAAAACTAACAAAAACCAAGAGAAGTGTAACAGAGTAGCAGGAGTCGGTGTCATCTTCCATTGAGCCTAAAGAACTTTTTTTCCCCTAAATAAGCTAAACTTACCGTCTACATCGCAAATAAACAAGAAAGCTACAAAATCAGTCAAAAGTTTGCCTATGCCTATGTTAGCGAAAACCTGCGATCGTTATGCGATTTGATGACTATTGGTTGAAATGCAATGGTACGGTCACTAACACAGAAAAATTCAATGGTGTGATTAAACTCTTAGAAAAATACTGCAACGCCCTTTACAGTGTATTATTTGCATGCTATATTTCAATGAATTCAATATTCAATGATTAGATGGTGTTACTACTGGCCCATCCTCGTATGTCAAGTTGCCAATAACAACCTATAAAAAAATACAAAGTGATCTTCCCGAAATAAAATTTGATGATCTAAGTACTGACCAAAAATACTTATACGAAATACCACGTCAGTTATTAATGGAAAATGCTCTGATGACTTGCAAAAAAATCCAGAGAAGGGTTGATACAAGCGAAAATTGTCGACAGAAAATTTATGCCTCGATTTGAGAGTAAACGCAATTTTGTGCCTAAAATAGAATAAGCTGCAGAGTTTTTTTTTAAGTATATTAATGTTTTATATAACCACTTTTTTGTACTACTTTGATTGTTAGTGACTTAATCTTGATATTTCTAAAGTTTTTATTAATTTATCGTGTTTTATTAATAAATTACACATGTCTAACCAAACGACGTTTTTTTGAAAAATCTTGAATATTTGTATAACATGCGCGGGCTAAAGATATGACTTAATTTTTTTTTTTATGGCCGATTATTATTTGTTTACACCCAATACAACATAATATCACTATTACATTACGATAAAATAACTTTTTTTTTCCCATACATTAGCGACCCACCTTACTGGGTATGTCATACCCATGTACATTATCACATATATAATAAATTTTATGTATTTATATTTATATATATAACTAAATATTTGGTAATAAAAAAAAAGTGTTTTATTTTCATAAATAATGTCTATAATTTCAAAATTATACAACCGGCTACACCTGGTATTAGCCGGTTGCATTTTTCATGCAAATCGATCCAGTTTCTTGTAAGGATAATTTTATTAGATACCTATATAAAAAAAAAGATCTGATCAGCAGAAGACAATCAATTTAAACAAATATACCTACTTATTTTGGTCCATCAATATTAAAAAAATAACATATATTAATTTTTTTATTGCGGATCAACTCTGTTTTAATTTAAGGATTGATATTTAATTTATTGATTTTTTTACCTCAAATTCGCGGATTCCAGTTTCAATTTCGATATAATACGATAGTAATACATATAAATGTATCGAAAGTTATAAAGAATATATGCATTACCTATGAAGACCTTTGAGGTTACCGATTTCTATGTAAATATGAAAATTGAAAAGAAACACTCCTAAGAAAGTTAACTCTGTTCAGATAATCACACGTCAGAGAGGTTGTTGACTCTAGTTCAGTATGGTTACATTTTGGCACTTTGTCAAACAGTTATTCGAAAAGTATATTAGCTACTCATATGTTTTATTCTATTTTCTAAAAATTCTAATGACGTGTTGGTATCCCCACTTAATCAATTCCTTTATTTATTGTTACTAGAGATCGCCTTATTGCCGAATTTCGACAATAATTCATCACAATATTCAGTTTTGAATGTTTTACTTTATTTCATTGACCAGTATAATTTAAACTGGCACTGTATAGTTTTCAGGTTTGTGTAGGTTAGCAAGGACAGGTTAACATATATATGGACGCGTGTAGCTTGATGTAGCCGTTATTATGTAATTTTTGAAGTGAACACTTTTAGATGGGTAAAAAATGTTAAACTCGCGTCAGGACACGTGACCCTGATGTCAGACATTGATGTCGTCCCCATCGAAAATTCATACGACGGAGCCGAGTTTGTAATTTTTTATTTTTAGGAAACAGGCCTTAGTTGCTCAAAAAAAGGTCTGACTGATTGCCGAACTTCTTATTGGTTACCTTTAACAAAATATAATTCAAAATTGAATTTAGAATCCCGAACGGACCGACCTACAATTTAAGCTGTTAAATTGTCGAACGAGTTTTAAACAAATGGAGGTGCCATATTTGTCGTGATTATTTTTTGAAATGAAAACTTTTTAGGAACGTTGGGCTCTTTTGGTATGAGGAAAAAGCACTGAACTCGCGTGACCGTCACGCTCAGGTACATATATAGATGTGTGTGTGTGTTATGTTTTCACTTCTAACGTGTAGTCCCACGATTGATTTTTTTTTATTTGTAACACATTGTTGAAAAACTTTAGCATTCTACACTTCTTCAATAAAATATATAAAGCTTAAATATTCTAAAAGTCATGTCTGTCTTCTCCGTTGGTGAAATTGTCTGAAAATGCGTACAAAGAATTCTCTTTACGTTTTAATATGTAGATGATAAACTTCGTTTTGATCTCGCATTCTTTTCTCATGTCTTTACTCATATTCTTCACGATCATGCCAATTGCTTCGTTTAGGGAAAAACGCCGCGAGTTTAAGGTGTTTTTAGATTTAATATGAACCTTTACACGTCTGATCGCGCTCATTAAACGGCTCACCAACGGAACCTTTTTTTTTGTCGATATTAAATTTTTTTCTTGTCATGATATTCTTTTTTTTCAGTACATTGATTTATACGATGTCCCGGGAATAGGCAGTATCGCTTTGAAAATCACAATGTTATATGACGTACTGATTGTTACAATTTGCCTGAAACTACACTCCTAAATTTTTCAAAGGTCTAGATTGTTTCCCACAATACTTAGTTCTAGTCTAAGTTATTGGAGAGAGTGTGTGTAAGTTATCTTAAACTCTAGTATTACTTAACTAGTTTGTAATGTCGACGGATACTCGTTTTATTCGCCAATAGTTATAATATCATAATATATAAAAGGCGATCTATAAACTATGGTACTTGGTTATTTTATAATATGAGAGCACACAACTTAGTTTTTTATATAAGACAAATTTTCAAATAAATGACGTCCATATTGGTGATGTGAAAACTTAAACGTTAAAGCGCTTGACCATCGGCCTTATATTAAAGATCTAATCACGATAAAGGAAACTCAAGAATCGATTCCTGAGATGGAGGAACTACTTGTAGATACGAAGATTCCGTAAGCAAACCATCTTGTATCTACATACAAGATGGTTTGCTTACGGAATCCTCGGAACACACGAAGGTCGTCGTCCAAACATTCTTTTATTGGAACATTGGTGTAAAGTGATTCCACGTCAAAGCTCACCTTGATGTCATCAGGTTCCAACTTGAGATCTTTTATAATTTGTATGAAGTGCCGCGAGTCTTTCACAAAAGACGGTGTTTTGCCTACAAATGGTTGCAATTCTGACGCAACATGCTTCGCGAGATCGTAAGTAGGAGAGGCAATTTGACTTACAATAGGCCGCAGCGGCACGTTGGGCTTGTGTATTTTGGGCAGACCATATAGTTTCGGTGGCTGATGTGTCTTTGGTGCATATAGTCTGTTGTACTCGTCTTCTGAAAAAGTGGAGGTAGATGAAGAACCTTCTACCTCACGATGTCGACGACGGAGGGCGTGTACCGCTGAGCCAGTCAGCCTGTGACCACGGCTAGTGCAACCTGGTCGAAACGTCAGGCAATTCAGAGGTATGTAATACCTTTCCGTGATCGCGTTAATTCCCGTAAATACGTAGATAATATTATATCATGGAACGCGAAAGTTTAAAAGTTAGTAAAATGAGGATGTTTAATACGCCTCTGCATATACAAAACAAATACAGACCTGAGTGTTTGTATTTATGCATAATTATATATTGATGAGCCATACAGACATTAACTTCTGAAATAGCTAATTTCGTCATAAAGAATATTATTAATATTACCCGCGCGGAATTGTGGAACTTAAAACCTTACTGATTGCAATAATTAAATCTATCTTATAAACTATCTCCGGTAGATGTGACTGTTGATCCGAGTCTATGTATTCGAAAAAATCATTAGTTACATTTTGGAATTATATAAGTTACACCGGGCCTTGTCGTGAGGCAAGGGGGTCGATCACATACCTGTTCTATTATTTGTATGAAATAATTAACGTGCGATTCAATCGACACCATATCCCGGTCGGAAAACGGCGTGAAAACATTGGTGTATTTTTTGAAGTTATACTTCGTTTGGCACATTAGGGAAAATTTATGAGAGTAAATTTTAACGATGCGCGCGCACACCGTCACAAAAACCGACACCCTGAAGTTAGCTAGTCATTTACGATGCGCGCGCACACCGTCACAAAAACCGACACCCTGAAGTTAGCTAGTCATTTACGATGCGCGCGCACTACGTCACAAAAAACCGACACCCTGAAGTTAGTCAACATTTTGGTTTTTCAAAAAAGTTACCAACTTCACGATTTTATTTTAAATAATATCTTGTGGTGACTGATATTTATTAAAAAATTATTGATTTAAAGATAATTTACTGTGTAAATTATCTTTAAATCAATAATTTGATAAAAATGAAACTGATAAAAATGGTTTTTACATACTACTTTGAGTACGTTTATAGAATTTGGGGTTAGTTGACGGTATGTATTATTAAAAAAAAATTATATCATATTTAAATAAACTTTATTTAACTAGCGCCAAAGAAGCATAACTTCTTACGTGCGTACATAAGTACACAGACACATTTTTTTTTCAGGTTCCAGTCTTACCTCAAACAATATGTAGTAAAAGATTATTCGTGTTATATTGTATTGAGGCCTGGTTGTACCCGTACTTATTTTACGGGTTCGTAACTGTAGTGAAATTGTGCGAAGTAAATTTTGCCAATCGGAGTAATAAAATTAATTTAATTGTGGATCCATTTATTGCCTCGCGGCATCCCTAACATTAGAGTAATTTTGTGTTTGGGTTTAGGTAATAAAAAGTACTATAGCAATGGTATGAGATGCTGGTTAATTCAATTTTGTTTTAGAATTTATTATACTTAGTTTAAAAAACTTATTGTAGCAAAACAGGTACAACATAAGAGGTATTCAATTAATGATTGAGAAGATTGAGATATATTTTGTGGTCGTATAGTAAACACTGAGAACAACGGAAAGCACTTTTATTGAGTGTATGGTTTTTAAATACAGAAATCTTATTATGAAACTCATAATACGTGGGTCACACTGAAAGTTTTATAAGTAAGAAAGGCAGCCGATGAAACATTTATTTAAATTTCGAATTAGGAACTCTTTGGGAATCTGTAGATGTTCAATAATTTCATATCACGTTCATATATCATTTGTTTTTAAACATTGGCGGCAAACAAGCTAGTGAGTCATCCTCTTTGTGACTTTTTTTTTTCCAAAAATAAAAGAAACAATTAGAGGAATTCGTTTTATGAACCCTGAAGATGACGTGGTTGCGTTTCAAAAAGGCGTTGAAGAGATCCCTAAAGAAGAGTGGGCTCACTGCTTCAGTCAACGGTCCATCGCATGCCACGGTGCTATGAAAGGAACGGAGACTACTTCAAAAAGTAATAAAAATAGTGACGGCTTCTATATCATTCCGTTTTTTATTTTATAAAAACTTTCAGTGTGTATTAACTTGATTATTAATCGACAAAGCAAATATTTCAAAAGAGAGAATGCTGTTATGAAGACCATCTATAGATAATACTTCTAACGATATATTCTATCAGAATGAAAGATGATATATGATAAATACATGATAATACAAACATCAATAAAACTAAGCTGAAAATCTCAAACATGGGACATGAATTTCAATTGATGAGTACTTTTTTACAGAATCTTAAAGTATGAGTTGGTAACCATTTTATTATAATATTCTGTTGCCTCCGTTTCTTCCTAGTTTTTGACGCACTGGACGGAAATAATACTTTTTCGTGTATTTAGAAATAAGTTTATTCTAGTTCACGACCCCAAGGTCGACTAGCGTTAATGCATATGAAATGAGCCTGTGTACTCAGCTGTGCATCCATTTAATAAATAAATAAATAAAAAAACGTAACGTAGGTACAATATTTCTGGGATACTGTCCGGTGTCTACTGATATTAGTGTTACGCATTAGTCAAGTGACCTTTGCCTATACGCCGAACATCTGAATAAATCTCAGACAGATTGTGACATATTTATGTTTAAAGAAATCCTTCCCTCTCCGCCTACTCTTATCTAATGTCATCATTCTCGGCGCCTTTTCTCAAATAAGTTGGGGTCGGCTTTCAGTCTAACTACGATACGGCCGAGCTTTGATATTTTACGTGAAGCGACTGCCATCAGACCTCCACAACCCAAGTACGAGGCGATATCGAAGTTCTGTAGTTAGACCAGGTTGTCGGACTTTTTAGGACTCCAAGTACCCGTAATGAATGCCAATGATGTATGTATGGCATCCGGGATCGACGGTTTAACGTGCTCTCCGAGGCACGGAGGGGTCTCAATTTGTTAAGAATGGTCACCCATCCTAGACTGACCTGGCTATATACTACTTAACATTGTAATGTGCTTACCTACTCGGTTACCACTTAGCCTACCTACTCTTACTATTATCTAATGTGCGTCTGCAAAATGGGGTATGTTCTGTTAATTTTACTTTATTAAAAATCTTGTGGTTTCGAAGATTGTCAGAAAAAGTAAGTTTTGTAGATCAGTCCTTTTTGCATCACATCAGTTCAATAAAATGAAAACAATATTCATTTTTGTTTAAATAGATAATACTAGAAATCAAAATAGACATTGGGGTCTGCTTGCTAACTTTTATTGTGTCGTTGGGTTACTGTGTTCAATAATATGCGTACATCTTAATGTAGAATATATATTTCAGAGACATACATATCGGTACTACTTCTAAATATACATACTTAAATTCACGACCTAACTCATTGCTTGTGGAGAGACGACTGCTGCGCCGGGCGAATGATCGTGCCTTCGTATACAAATTACTGCGCTAGCATTATGTTTTCTAGTGGTATCAAAATCTAATATATAAAAATCTCGTGTCACGGTGTTTGTGGTCGAACTCCGAAAAAAAGGCATTGCAACGCATGCTGGGAGCAGCTAGTAATGTATGAATATCTTAAATATTTCAACAATAAATAATTTTGTGACGTTTGCGTCAATACGTTGATTTGAATTAGACACCCACTTCTTTACCTTTACATTTATTACTCTACGTATAATTATATTCATTTTCAACGTGTACTCAGACTCGTAATTTATAGTTAATATTAGTTAAATATCTTATACATGTTACACTTTAAATTTACAGGCATAAAATGTGAAATTAGGTCATAATATTTGAAACTCAGCCTTGAAATCAATCGGTACGTAAGTAGTTCTATCACAATATAAACCATTTGCCATTATGAGCAGTAGCCAACCATTCCATGAGCTATATTTCATTATTTGAATGAAATTTGTAATAATTATTGGATCATTTCACTTGATGGACGGCTGAAAATGCTTTGTATTTTACGCCGTCCATCAAAAGCCCTTTACGATGAAATCGAGATAAGGCTTATCGTTTAATATCGAAACAGATTACCAGTATTTTTAAACGAATGCCAATCAAGATATTTTTAGAACTCTTTAAGCGAAAAATATTGTAAATAGTTTCATAGTTTTAATCCATACTAATATTATAAATGGGGAAGTAACTTGTTTGTTACATTTTCACGACTATACGGCTGAATGGATCGTAATGAAAGTTGGCATGGAGATATATTATTATCCCGGAAAAATGTACGAGGGAGGGATCAATGTGATTTTAAATGCAAACGAAATCGGACAACAGTTAGTTCTTTAGAATGGTTTAAACTAAGCATTTGTTACATTCTGTAATAGGCAGTTTAAGTTCTGTAGTAATTCTTTTTTCGATTGGACGAAGAATTTTTTTCTTCTTATACCTGTTTGGTTTGGTTTAGTTTGGTTGGTTTAATTCAATTAAAAAGAATGTGCTAATTCTTAAAATGGGGCAGCACAAGGACTTTTTTTATGCTGGTTTGAGAATTTTTTGATAAGAAACTATAACTTATGCCGTTGTAACTACAACTGCTCCAAATAAGGAATTTGGTAATGATTGCTTCCTCGAACCACTTTAGCAAAAGTTTGTTTGGACAGCTACTACAATTACCCACCACACCCACACTATGACTGTGTCAAAAATATGAGGATACAATCCTCATATTTTTGACCATCATAGAGTTTTTCAACATATTCATACTAATTTATTTATTGCATGAGGTACCTGAGGTTATTTATTTATTGCATGAGGTACCGTGAGTTTACGTGAGGTGATACATAAGGTACTTTCAAGAAATTACAGATATTAAGAAAAGAAAATAAAATTATATTAGAAAAGTCCAGGAAAAATAGGACATTATTTTAGTATTCTTATAGCGTAGGACTATTTTTTATGTGTATCGATCTAGCGAGCGGGCAATAGAGATGGCAGAAAGGTAGGTACCCCTTACCTTCTCCTACCCTATTTTTAAGAAAAAATCAAACCGACGAAAAAAAATATCGAAGGAAACTTTAGAGCGCCACCAACTGCTCTTAATCCTGATATTCAGGAATTTAAGTCATGTGCATTAACATTAACGTTTAGGTTGATGGTTTTATTTCAGTTTTTTTCTTTGATAAATTATTATTTCGGTTTGGTTTCCAATGGTTCTACTTCTAGTAAGTGTAATTAGACTCCCCAGTTAAAAATAATTGAAAATTTAATTCACATAGTTAGCTAATCTTGCTATACTTTTATTTACGTATTTCGGATGGAATTGTTATATATTTTTTAGTAATAAGACATTTAGAAGATCCAAAAGTTTATCATCAATAAACTTACAATTGATATTGTTGGGATGGTAAAAATACAAAAAGGTTTAGTACACTATTTAATGCGGTATGTCTATGAGATAAAACGGTATGTAGAATCCTACTAATATTATAAACGTGAAAGTTTGTGAGGATGTATGGATGTTTGTTGCTCTTTCAAAAACTACTGAACCGATTGCGATGAATCTTGGTATGTAGATAGCTGGACACTTGGATTAACACATAGGCTTTATCCCGATATTTACTTTTTATCCCGATATTCCCATGGCATCGGGATTTACGCGGTTGTAAATGCGGGGCGCAGCTAGTATCACATAAAACTATTGGATATATTCCTATGTTCAAAATAAATTATTTCGCCAGATTCCGTCAATATAACATCTAAAAAATATTCTCAAACTAATAATAATTTTTATTAAAAACGTGATTTATTTTAGAATCATTAAATGATCATTAAAGATAAATGATTTGATAACACTAGGCGTGACATCGAACTATCTATATACTATATAAAATTCATCCCTATTTTCTTTTTTGTGGAATAGGGGGCAAACGAGCAGACGGGTGTCCTGATGGTCCACCTGATGGTAAATGACTACCGCCGCAAATGGGCACCTGCAACTCAAGAGTCACAAGTGCGTTGCCAGCCTTTAAGGTGGGCGTAGGGGAAGGGTGGAAGAGGGGAAGAGGGGGGGAAGGGTTAGGGCTTTCGGTAACGTCACTCACTCGGCAAAAAGGAAATTGCTTCACTGCCTCTGTGAGGCCGTGGTACACACAGGTCGAGCCGGCCCATACGTACCGAAGCATGGCTCTCCCACGATATTTCCCTTGATCACGGCTTCACGCGTGAACGGTGGGGTCGATTTCGCTAATTCTTTTTTTTTTGTGTTTGTTATTGTCAGGAGAAGGTTCTTATGGAAAAAAATTAAGAACGTTGCGCGAAAAATTAGAAAATTTAAGAAACTTAACGAGTGACTTACGCGGGTGTAACCGGGTTCCGCAGCTAGTAGTTTATAAAGACGTTTAGTAAAAAGATTTGACCTATTCAATTATCGTATTGCCCCATACAGTTTTTTACTTGCTTGTAATTTATATATGCCGCGTTATGATAATCAAGAAACGATTCGTTTTGCTTACGGACCGTAAAATTTCGTTGAATTAAGCCTTGCTTTAGCCTTATATTCCTTAATTAATACTCTATCCAATACAAAATTAGAATTATTCAAATCTGAGTGATAGTTCCAGAGATTAGCTCGTTTCAACAAAATCAATCAAACAAAAAATCCCTTCGGCTTTGTTATATCAGTCATACAATCGATTCTGCGAATGGCAACATAAAATCTCGTTCCGGCGATAACAAATTCCATTTCACATTTAAAAAAAGGACCAAGATTGTTTTCGAAGGACATTACTGTTTCATTCGAATTTAATATATAAGAAACAAGTACCTTACAAGAACAAACTCTCTTTTTTTTAGATATCGTAACACTGACATAATCATTAATCTATATGTATAGATGTACAAATATTCTGAAGTTTCTCAAGTCGAGTATTGATATACATACAGAAGTATCAGCAAAGAAATTAAACTCTAAACTTATTACCATAACAGATCTAAAAAAATACACAGACCATCAACAATGAAATTAGTCGAGCAAACATAATTATGATTAACTCAGAGAACCGGAGAGTTCCAGGCAAAGCGGCTCAACTTGAAAAAAGTGTTTTTAATTAATGTGGGACGCAAAGTACTTGATGTTTTTTTGTAACGAAATTAAATGCATTTATCAATAATGTGATTTCACTAGAGTAGAATAAGATTAATAATCTCTTCTTAGATGCATACATATAATTAATTATTTGAGTAATGTACATATTTATATATCATGTACAACAGATACTTATAATGGCTACCGGACAGAAGTCGAAGCAAGCCGCAATTGACATAACAATAGTCGTACAAAAAATTATGTTGCCGTGCAAGAAAAAATAAACAATTATATGTTCAGTAACTAAATAAATAGATACCAAACCAAGTCGAGGTTTTTGGCGTTTTATTGAGCTTTAATGAGGTCACCTCAGTAAAGCTCAACAAAACGTCATCCCCGACTTTTAATTTAACTAAATTAAAAGTAAGGGATGACTTTTAAGTCATAGAGTAGTATACTTGTCATATAGTATTTCATTGTATTTATTGAGAGTAGGATATCTAAACATACGAATAAATCGCCACGGTTTTGTTTATCTGAAAAGAACAAAGAACGCACGAACAAACACATATCAACGGATATACCTGAATGTATCAAATACTTAAAAATATCCATTTGATTGTTAGGAGTTGCGGCTGACGCGTTTGGGCTCGACAAGCCTTTTAGAAGTTTTATGAACCTATATTCGAAAACATGTTATTTTGGTTGTATTTAAACTATAGCTGTTGTGATATTGTGTATAATCATGAAAAAAAAAAAACAGAAAACCACGGTGTACATTCTCCTTACTATTTCAACTGGACTGAATCGGCACATACTATAAATTACACATACTAATTTTAGACGAGCTTCTATCCTGCAAAAGTTTCGTACATTTTGTATTATAAAAGTACAATTTATTCAATTCAATGAATGACCTACCTTTAGAAATCAAACCAAAAATATAAAATATATTATCCGATTTTAATTTAAATAAAGTGTAGGTATAGGTTATACATAATAAACATGCATGAACAATTTACAATTCTTTATTGTACACCATAGAAAAAGTTACAACGCTAGTTGCTATTTCTTACAAATAATCTTAAATGGATTGATGCAATGGATTAGTGCACTGGATAGTTTGCAGGTGTACAAACTCAGCTCAGTACCTTATTGAACTATATGAATGTAATGTAAAATAGATGAATAATAATATATACCGGATATACGTTTTATATATGTAAAGGAAATTTGTGGAGCGCAATGGTATTTCAGGACTTTCATTTAGGAACTCAAAACGTTCTTTTTGGTAGGTGGGAGTAGAAGGATTAAACAAAATATTGTAAAGGAGGGCAAGAATATGAGTATTTCGGTGAAGCCGTATTGGAAGCCACTTGAACTTAATACGAAATTCAGAAATGTTGCTATTTGCGGAAGCCAAATATAAACCTGATATTTTGCAGATGCTCAAGTTTATTAAGTTGCTCCTCAGTGAGATCAAGATTGATTTGTAGGTGGTCGTGTTTTCAATTGGTCTCGTTTAGTATCTAGCTCACTGCTCCTTTCTTCTTCGAACACTACACTTCGAACGTACATTCTTTTGCACAATACGTCGCCATTCTGGACGATTGGCAGTATGAATCCCCCAACGAGAGGGACCTATCTGGCATTTCTTCATATTACGTCTCTTCTGAACATCTTTGAAGCGAAGAAACTGGCCACCGCGTTTCCGCTTACCATATTCCAGTTCAGAAAAGAACACACGTTTTGTTTTCCTTTCTTATGACATTCGTCATTCGACATTCATATCGTCGAAAGCGTAGTGGTCAAGGCGTCGAATTTAGGATCAAGTAGTTTCAGGTTTGAACCCCATCCAGTATACTACCAATGTGAACCCACTCTTCTTAACACAAGTATTTAGCTTAGGTGCAGGGGTTAACTTTGTTATTTCGAAAAAATAAGAATACGTATATTCAAGACTACCAATAAAATTAATTAAATTAATTAGTCTTTACATTGCAGAAATTCCTGTCAGATTTTCATCTGGACATCGGAAAAGGTCCAATAAAAGTACTTAAATAAAATTTTCTTTTTAATTTACTTAGCTCGTCTCCTTTTTAAAGACTTTTTCATTTGGGGTTCCGCGGTCTCATTTACCTAATACAAATTAACTATAGTTCTGTTCACACTTTCACTTTTGCAATTGGAATTTTCCGCGAGGTTCAATGCATAATCTTTCACAGTTTGCCAGTTTGAGGGATTGATTTTGTGCGACGACGAGTCTTAGATTCAATCAGTTATTTTCCGCCACCTTATGAGTTTAAAGATATGTCATCTGCTCAACGAGGTTCTGTTTATGAATTTTCGACTCTTTGTTTTTTAACCAACGAAAAAAGGGAGGTAATTCTCAAGTCCGTATATATGTATGTATAATATTGTTTTTTATTGAATTTTCTAATGTTTTTGTCTGGGTCTTGTATTGTTAATCCCTTTTAAATTTATTGTAAGAAAATTAAAATTTAACAAGGGATTTCCCTTTGGTTTTAAATAATTATTCACTATATTTTCAATTAATAGAAATTATGCTGTGATTATAAACCACATACAGACACACGCAAACACAAAAAAAAACTATTTAGCGAAATCGGTCGAGCCGTTCACGCGTGATGAAGTGACCAAATGAAATATGGATTAATTTTTATATAATTATATAGATATATTTTCAGATACGTTAATCAAATAGATATTACATTATAATAAATTAAGAAAAGTAAAAATACGGAGGTATGTGATATTAGTCAGTGTAAGCAGAAGATTATACGCCACAACCAAAGCTCGTTATTGCTGTTACATTGGCCTTTGGCAAAAATGACACCACTCGTGTTGCGAGAGTCTTTAGGCCATGGTAACCGCTTGATAACTCACTCAGTCCTTTCCTGTTTATTTCATTAACTTAGGGTTAGTTCATAAGCAAACAAACCTAATTTTTCGTGTGAAAAATACTACTTCCGTATCAAAGTACTTGATGACCCGTTTTCAATAAAATAGAATGGCATAAAATCTAAGAAATATCTTTTGCCATTAGGTCAAAAGCAAAGGATAGTAAGTGGAGTAAAACTAAATCTCACTGACTACTACAGATAGTGGTCAATAATGTAGGATTAGAGGCTGCTTCAGCCTCCACCCTTTTAAAAAGATTAGGCGATGTCCGTCAAGTACGGTTCCTCGAGTGGTTATTATAAAGGTCTGTGTTTTGAAAGTACGTAGTAGCACTTCATAAATTCATTCCTATATTGAGTTTTAACAAACATAGCTTTTACATCATCATTACATATTATAGAACAAAAACTACTGAACGGGTTTTCATGCGGTTCACCAATAGATAGAGCGATTCATGAGGAAGGTTTAGGTACATAATTTGTTAAGGTTTTGTGTAAATTGATTGAAATATCATGATGATTGTTGAAGATGTCTCTGCGAAGCAGGGGCGGGTTGCAAGTATATTATAGTTACATATATTATATATATAGTTTATATTATATATTACATATATTATAGTTTATATTTTAGTAATAGACAGACCACCCGTTCCTCCACATACATACAGACTTTGATGAGTGAGTTTGTAAATATTAAATTATTTAACATAACTTTTAAATGTTTCAATCGAAAGCTTGAGATTTTTATACCTTCGGAAGACTTCATATATAATATTGAGAAACAATGACCACATGCACAATGGTAGTAAAATTTAAAGGTTTCTGATGGCCATTATACCTTTCCCCCTTATTAAAAAAAAAGGTCTTGAAGGGGTGGACGCCAATCTCAAAATAAACATACATACCTTAAGGGTTTCTTTCGTTTTTACGTTTTGAGACACGGTACCTACTCCTTTAGTTTACGCCAATAGTGCACCGGTACTAAATTGCTAATTGGTACTACGATTACTGTTTGATTCATTGAAAGTTTACCAAAACACATTCCAGACTTTTCTTAAAACTGAATACTATATTAAAAACACTTACTTAAACTGATTAATGAATTTTCCCTATAAATTTTTTTTTTTAATGTTGTTAGATACTACTTCAAATGATAAAAAAGCAAAACAGCCTTAAACTTTTAGAATATTACGAGAGACCATTTGAATTATAAATTAAAGAGATTAATTGTTTACTTTGTTCAATTAGGCAGACCTAAAGAGACCCAGAAGGAAGCATTCTTAAAAGGTCTTAATAAACTTTTATTTTTCTTAAGAGAAAACATCTGTTATTTATTTTGTTTTCCCTGAAAAGTTGAGGTGGAGTGGGCATACGACCATTGTGTTATGGAAAGGTATCGGAAGTAAAGTAATAAATAACTCCTAACTGGTTGAGTTCAGTTGTTCTAAAAACTTTAGGTTTTGCTGATGCAGTCAATGAATTAATTTTGAAATAAGAACGCGATGGAGTCATTTTATAATATAACATTTTCAACTTGTTTTTAGATTTTTGCTATTTACGTAAAAAAAAATACTTAAAAAGTATTCATAAATCCATTTATATAATCAAGTTATCAGTTGCTTAGTCATGGGCCGGCTCGACCGGCGTGATGCCACGGCCTCACAGAAAACCGGCCTCATAGCAACTCTCGTTATGTTTCGCCGAGTGAGCGAGGTTACCGGAGACCCTAACCTTTCCCTCTCCCCCTCTTCTCACCTTCTCCCCCTCTTCCCACCCTTCCGCTACTCCCACCTTAAAGGCCAGCAACACACTTGTAACTCGTGAGTTGCAGGTGCCCATGGGTGGAGGTAGTCACCTACCATAAGGTGACCTGTCTGCTCATTTGCCCCTATCCCATAAAAAATAAATTACAACAAACATAAGCTGAATTAATATTTAATCTATCTATCTATCTATACTTATAATCTATATCTTCTATACTTATAATAAACCTGTAGCAGGATGAATTCTGTACATTGAATATATTAAAAAAAAATCGACTGAGGGGTATTAAGATATCGATACTGATGTCGAATATGCGATTCAAACGATTTTTGTCTGTCTGTCTGTCTGTTTGTATGTTCACGATAAACTCAGAAGTTACTGAAGGGATATGCTTGAAACTTTGTATGATAATAGTTTGAGTGCCTGCGCAGGTCATAGGGTACTTTTTATCCCGGGTTACACTTTGGTTCCCACAGGAAAATCAATGAAAGCTGTAATAACGTTGTAACGTTAATAGAATGCATATACTTTTTTCGAACTATATCACAGCGAGTGTTTAGCTTATCTGGTGTAGAGTACGGTTTCAACAAGGTTGGGTGCCGGATCGAATCCCTCTTTGACACTCTTTTCTTTTTTTGCACTTTTTTTATATATTGATATAAACTAATTAACTTTTTTAAATTAGGTATCGTTTTTAACCGACAAAAAAAAAGGAGGGATCTCAATCTCAATTCGACCGTTTATATGCGTATTTTTTTTATGTATGTTCAGCCTTCTCCGTTATTTATGAACCGATTTTGATTATTCTTTTTTGTTAGATAGGGTATACCTCAAGGGTGGTCCCATGTTAAGGAAGTCAGGATCTGATGATGGAATTCTGATAAATTTGAGAGAAACCCTCGAAAATTAATAATAATAATAATAAGATAATACTGGCAACACTAAGTAGCAGTCGTGTTTTAACAACAGTATATCTAATATTTATATTTTTTATCATAATTTAAGAATAAAATAGCACATTTTATAAATTTATACACGACAATGATTACTCGGAACAAATTTAAAATGAAAACATTGCAGAAATCACATAATTAACCATAGTATATATACTAAGACATGACATTTAATGTCATGTCATGTCACACAAAAATATTGTATAAATTAATTTATTAACCGAAGACGATGCTAACAAGAGCCAGAACAAAAGCACTTATACCAACCCCGGACTCATCGCTCAGCTCCGCCTCGCAGCCCCCGGAACCCACAGCAACAGGTCCGGCCATTGCAGAGGCGTCGAGCTCGACTTCGAGCGACGAGTTTTTCTCCCCGCCGACGTCGCCAACACCTGTACGTCGGCCGGGGAGAGGCCGGCCACCGTCCTGCTTGGGACCCCGAGGCCCATCGGCTTCGAATAGGGCCCCCGCTACCGGTGGTAATGTGCATCGCATGAAATGGACGAATTCGATGAATGAGAACGTCATGCGAGCATATTTTGTGGCTACAGAGGGAGGAGCTAACCTCACTGCGTATCGTAATCGTATGATGCCTCTGTTTCAGGAACTTGAGCCAGCTGTTAACGTTTCGGTGCAAAGATTATCGGATCAAGTGCGGGCCATCCAACGATGTAATTTGCTGGATAACTCCGTACTTGATAGGCTACGCTCGGACTTGCAGGTTAGCCTTACTACTTCTCCTCCTTCACAAATTGTGACAAATGCAGACTCTTTGTTGTTACAATCTTATCCCGCTGAAGAAGGGGAGGAAAATGATGCTTCATCTGTAAGTACTCAGTACTCTGATATAATAAGGAATACTTTGGAAGGCGCTATTCTGGAATATCGGTCCATGAGTTTTGAAAGTAGACCACGTTTACCGCGTTTGCCAATGCATAAACGAAACAAAGCGCTAGTGTGTACCCTTGATTCGATGTTACCTATTTATTTTGAAGAAAGCATAGATCTCAGTGATACACACTCAATTTTGTATTGTGCTGCTGTTACAGCATGTCGAGTAGCTGGTGTTAAATTCCCAGGAAATGACACCGCTACTCGGTCAAAGCTTGTTGTTCCGGCGTGGCAATGCAGGATTGAGCGTCGTATCGCTGAGTCGAGGGTACTCATTGGCAAGCTTAACTGTTTCAGATCGGGTAACACACGCCCGAGAGTAATGCGTTTTGTGAATCGGGCTTTTTCGGGAACTGGTATCAGTTCCTGTGATTATACAGCACGAGTCACAGAGCGCATTGACTTTCTGAAACAGAAGGTTTATGCATGGGCAAATCGCATACGAAGGTACAAAAAAAGGGTGGACCGATTTACTCAGAATCGCACATTCCAAAGGGATGAGAGGTGGGTTTATAGAAGATGGGAGCAGCCTGATTTAGTGAGCGACATTCATTTACCAGATGCTGAAATCACGAATTCATTTTGGCGTAACATCTGGTCAATGCCTGTCGCTCACTCTGAGGGTGAATGGATGCGAGATGTCGAACGTTCATGTGAGTCAATTAATAGAATGGAGCCAGTATTAATATCAAACATCGATATAGCTTATGCAGTTCGTTCGTTGCCAAATTGGAAATCAGCGGGACCGGACGGACTGCATAACTTTTGGTTAAAGTGGCTCCGTAGCTCACATGTATGTTTGGCATCTCAATTTCAATCATGCTTAGAATCGGGTTCGCTTCCAACTTTTATGACCACAGGCGTGACTCACCTCCTCTATAAATCTGGTTGTGCCACGGATCCCAAGAACTACAGACCCATCACCTGTCTACCAACAGTATATAAATTACTGACGTCCATTCTGAGAGTAAAGATAGCATCTCATGTTACCAACAACTCTGTTATGTCTTACTCTCAGAATGGATGTAGAAGTGGGGCACGTGGCACTAAAGAGCTCCTTATTATTGACACGACCATTAACCAACAAGTTCGCCGTAACCGAAAAGATCTGGCGACATGTTGGATAGATTATAAGAAAGCTTATGATTCTGTGCCGCATACGTGGCTCCTGAGGGTGATGGAGTTGTATAAGATTGATACAACTCTATGCACTTTCTTGGAGGCATGTATGCAGCAATGGAAAACGATTCTTTGCTATCCAGGATGTCGACAATCTCAGGGTGACGGCGAGTATATAAAGATCAAGCGGGGTATATTTCAGGGTGACAGTTTGAGTCCCTTGTGGTTCTGCCTAGCTTTGAATCCTCTCAGCACTATGTTGGAGGGTTCAGGACTAGGCTATCGTTTGCGGAGAGGAGGTCAGGTTATATCCCACCTCCTTTTCATGGATGATTTGAAACTTTTTGCCTGCAACAATGTCCAACTGATAAAATTACTAGAGGTAACTGAAAACTTTAGTAAATCTATCAGGATGGAATTTGGTGTGGATAAATGTGCAGTCATGCATGTAAAAAGAGGTAAGATTGTGGAATCTGAAGGTATGGAACTCGCAGATTTTACACACCTTAGATGCCTTTCCGCGAACGAAACTTACAAGTATCTAGGAATGTCACAGGCGTTAGGTTTAAATGAATTGACTATGAAGCAATCGTTACAGGAACGCTTCTTTGGCCGCCTGAAAAAAGTATTGAAAAGTCTTTTGTCAGGTGGTAATAAGGTGCGGGCCTATAACGATTGGGTCATACCAGTCCTAACCTACTCTTTTGGCATACTTAGATGGACTCAGACGGAACTTGATGCCCTGGATAGAAGAGTCCGTACATTGCTAACCGCGTACCGAATGCACCATCCACGTTCATCGGTTATGAGATTGTATATCCCGCGGAAATGTGGGGGTCGTGGTTTTTTAAATGCCAAGACACTACATAACCGCGAGGTATGCAATCTTAGAGATTACTTCCTCTCTGTTGACGTGGAGATGCATCGGGATGTTGTAGTAGTGGACAACGGACTCACTCCGCTTGCTCTAGGTAGAGAGAACTGGCGCAAACCTGCAGTAATCAATATTACAGATCGCCGGGAGATATGGAAGAGCAAAGAGCTGCATGGACGTTTTTATCGGGCCTTAAATGGGCCCGAAGTAGATCTATTATCATCTGTGTCCTGGCTACGTTTCGGTGATCTCTTTCGAGAAACTGAAGGTTTTATCTGTGCAATTACTGATGAAGTTGTTATGACGAACAACTATTGGAGACATATCCTGAAGGACGGCACAATTGACATTTGTCGGGCATGTCATCGTCCCGGAGAAAGCCTCAGACATATAATTTCCGGTTGTTCTCGTCTTGCCAACGGCGAGTACTTGCATAGACATAACCAAGTGGCCAGGATAGTCCATCAGCAACTTGCTCTTAAATATAACCTTGTGACTGCGGAATTACCGTACTACAAGTATGTGCCCGACCCAGTTCTTGAAAATGGTCGTGTAACATTGTACTGGGATCGGTCTATTATCACTGACAGGACTATTATTGCCAATAAGCCTGATATAGTGGTAATAGACCGATTAGAGCGCCGAGCAATGATTATTGATATTACCATTCCCCATGACGACAACCTCTTAAGGGCTGAAAAAGAAAAACAAATGAAATATTTGGATTTGGCCCACGAGGTGGTCGACATGTGGGATGTGAATTCAGCAATCATTGTACCGATAGTCATATCAGCCCATGGGTTGATTGCAAAGAGCCTCGACCAACACCTTCAGAGGCTCTCGTTAGGCAGCTGGACTAAGGGCCTGATGCAGAAGGCGGTCCTTCTTGATACGGCACGTATTGTGAGGAGGTTTCTGTCTCTGGAACCCTAACCACCGGTAGCTTGGTCCCTGTACCCGATACCGGTGGGGCACTATTTTTTATATTTATAAATGTATTTTTGATATAATCTGAATGTATTTAAAAATGTAATTTATATGTATATTTAAATGAATAAAGAGAATAATAATAATATAATAATATGTTGCGAATAAACCTGATATAGTGGTGATAGATCGATTAGAGCGCCGTGCAATGATCATCGATATCGCTGTTCCTCATGACGAGAATCTCGTGAAAGTTGAAAAAGATAAACAAATCAAATATTTGGATTTGTCTCACGAGATTGTCGATATGTGGAATGTCGAATCGGCGATCATTGTTCCGATTGTCATATCTGCTCATGGATTAATAGCCAAGAGCCTCGATCAACACCTTCAGAGGCTCGCGTTAGACGGTTGGATCCAGGGACTGATGCAGAAGGCAGTTCTTCTCGACACGGCCCGTATAGTGAGGAGGTTCCTGTCTTTGGAGCCCTAACCACCGGTATCTTGGTCCCTGTACCCGATGTCGGTGGTCTACTATTTTTTATATTTTTAAATATATATTTTTTTATGTACATATTTAAAAATGTAATTTATATGATAAAAAATGAATAAAGAGAATAATAATATTAATATGTGGAATGTCGATTCGGCGATCATTGTTCCGATTGTCGTATCTGCTCATGGATTGATAGCCAAAAGCCTAGACCAACACCTTAAGAGGCTCGCGTTAGACGGCTGGATCAAGGAACTGATGCAGAAGGCAGTTCTTCTCGACACGGCCCGTATAGTGAGGAGGTTCCTGTCTTTGGAGCCCTAACCACCGGTGTCTTGGTCCCTGTACCCGATGTCGGTGGTATAATATTTTTTATATTTTTAAACATATATTTTGTTTTATAGGTACGTATTTAAAAATGTAATTAATAAGTTTTATGTTGAATAAAGAGAATAATAATAATAATAACTCAACACATCTCACACACGGCCGTCTGATCCCAAACTAGGCAGAGCCTGTACTATGGTAACCAGACTGCTGATAAACATACTTATATATTTCTAAATATATCCATATTATAGATAAATTACACCCAGACACAGAACAAATGATCGTGCTCATCACACAATTATTTGTCCTGAGTGGGAATCGAACCCACGACCTCTGGCTTAGCAGTCAGGGTCACTAACCACTAGACCAACAGGCCAGTCAATTGAATGTCAATAGAAACAAATAGTGATTTCGAGTGAATGTATATTTTCAATCGTAGGATATCATCGTGCTTTTCTGTGGTGATTGCTGAAGCAGCAGGAGTTTTTTTTCTTCGTTTGGTGATCCCAGAGCAATTGATAGCTGGTTCTCGACTATGCCAACGAGCTATTTTGCCTCTCGCAGCCATTAAATTCATAAATATGTTTCAGGGCATTAATAATAATAACAACTTCACACATCTCATACACGGCCGTCTGATCTTAAACTAGGCAGAGCCTGTACTATAGTAACCAGACTGCTGATAAACATACTTATATATTTCTAAATACATACATATTATAAATAAATTACACCCAGACAGAGAATAATGTGTCCTGGGTGGAAATCGAACCCACGACCTCTGGCTCAGCAGTCAGTGTCACTAGCCACTAGACCATCAAGCCAGTCCAGTAAATATACATATATTTATAAATAGAGTTATAGAAAAAGAAGATCCAAACTTTTAAACTTTTGTGTTCATAATATAATTATGTTGACGGGAATTCAGACGGCAGTGTGTAAAAGGTATCTCAAATCATTATCATAATTATTCATTTCAGAAATTTACTTACTAAAAGACTAAGTAAATATAATAAAAAATAGTTGCCCGCGCAACTTCTAAAATAAATCTTAAATTTTCCCCGTTTTTGCTTCTATTGGTTGTAGCCTTCCTCGATAAATGGGCTATCCAATACTAAAATAATTTTTCAATTCGAACTTGTAGTTCCCGAGATTAGCGCGTTCAACAAAACAAACAATAATTTTTGTATAAATATGTATCCTATTCAGACATACTAACTATGTAGATTATTTCGTTAATTATTGATTTTTATGATTCCAGCAACTAAGCCTTTGATATCTACAAAGTTAGAAGGGGATATCACTGCGCGATATTGCATGTTTTGACATTAAAGGTCTCTTTGCAAAGCAAAAGATAATTTTACGGTGTCTGTTTTGGTACGACACAATTTTTAAAATATGATCTCGCTGTTATTAGTTTACTACTCAACCTTTTACAGTACCTAAATAAAGATAGATGTAAAAAGTTTTCGAAAAACACGGCACAGGCGCCAAAAACGGTATTTACTTGAAAACAAGGCTAAAAGCTTTTAATACGAAGACGTTTTATCAGTTCCATATTTATGAAGTTACAGTTTTAGAAGTGAAGTTGCCCAAGTGCTTGTAACATTATATCGAACGATCCCTAGTTATGGGACTGGTATTGGATACGAACATAATTTTGCCATAAAACCTGTGTACCTATACCTAGTATTACTTTTCGCACGTAAAGTTTGATATGAGATTACTGTTGTTCTTTCTTATTGGTACCCTTTGACTTAAAAAACTTTTCCACCTACATTAGAGCTAATACGATGTAGTTTAAGTTATTCCATTTTTGGGGTTATTTCATCTATGCTATGAACGTGAATATTGGAAGGCGCAGGAGGCGTACAATGATGAGGTTACAATTTATTGAAATGAACGAACGAACCAGTTAGGTTTTGTTGTTTTCTTGTATTTTGAGAATATTAAGATATTGATTTATTAAAGGTATCCGTTATAATTTCCAAAAACATTTCCCGTATGGTTATATTTTAAGAACCCACCTAATATTGGCTTTTATTGAGTCTTTTCCTATTTTTATGAATTCTGTGAATAATATTTCTGTTTTATATAAGGTGATCGATTCAATGAAGTGAAAAATCAGGACTGCGGAAATAATTCCATAAATCCCTAGACCCTTCAGCCTGCGTCAAATCCATGATTTTTATTAGCAATATCTCGCTATAATTTCCATTCTGTGTAGGTTGAACATGCTCCAACTAATTCAGTAAGCTTTAATAAAGTTATTTATCAACATTGGGTAGGTAAAAAGCATCTCATATTTCGTCAATGATGTTATTCGAATCGTATTGGCACTATTATTGAGAGATTCCTTTATAGACCAAGATGCCAGAGCCGCCACACCTTACTGATTTTCTGATTAACGAAATAAGTTGTATTAGTAGAGACTTTGAAGGTATGCGTACTTGCTAACTTGGGCCATCGGCCAACTTTCAGGTACCAGGTGCTAAAGTTACATAAAGTTACTGCACGGATGGCGCAATGGTTTAACTGGTCACCTCGTTACTGCGCGGCGCCGGGTGTTGTGGGTTCAAATCCCACACGGTTGTCCCGAGTCTCGGTGTTCTTTGTGCCCGTTGTTTGAATAACCAAACCCCTAAAAAACATCCTAAATTTATAATACTCTTTCGCGAAATGGGTTAATTTCCTAGTTCAAGAATAGTCTTAAAAAATATATACTCGTACTCCAGACTGTTCAAAATCATATATCAACATAAAATCAGCCTATCGCTGTCCACTGCTGGACGAAGGCCATTCAGAATAATCATTCTTAATCACTATTGTATTTTCATTAGGCTTTGAAAATCGTAATTGGGGTTGCTTATTAGTCAGTATTAGGAGTAGCATTACCGACTAAAAAACGTCCCAGGTAGATAACTATAGGGCCTGAAAGCGTATTTGTACCGCTAATTTACAACACTACCATGGTTATCGCCAAACTAAATAATTTATAAGGCGTCATAAATAAAACCCGATATAAAACAGAAATATCTTTGACAGATTACATAAACCTGTCCCTTCAGAAGTTACTACTCATGTAAATAATTGATAGCATCAGTGACTTACGTAATTTCATAGCCTTTATAATTTATGAACTCAGTGAAAATTAATTCATGACAAAATACTTTGAAAACAGAAATATTGTTACAAAATAACTTTTGACTTGAAAGTTTTGAGTTGTTATTTCTAAAATGTAATATTTTAATATTATTTTAATTTACTTAACAAAATATAATGACTAAAGTTTGGCCTTAATTTTATTAGGTAAAGGTATTTGTACAGTGACATCAGATAGCTGGTGGAGCAGTGGAGGTTTTGTAAGTTGCAAGTGTTGTTCAAATAAAATAAGAGTGTGCTGTAGTTGACGTAAAACCCGATTTATTTTCACTAAGCCAATTATTACAAGTTTGCCTAATCAGCGATTTTATACTACTACACGACGTGTGTTTAGTAAGGCCAGCGATCGATATTGCATACTGGTTATAAAATGTGTAAATTGTCTATATTATTGTAAAGTGTGGAGTCATCAAATTATGTACGAGCTCGTACAGTATTAGTGCAACCTAGTCGAGCTAGTGATGGGTCAACTCACGTTACTAACTGTAGTTAACTCGAGATGCGCTTGATTTATCTCGAGTTGGATTTGCCTTAACTCGGGTTTGTACTTAATGTACACAAACAAACTTAAAAGAGATTATCTTTCATTTTATGAGCGTAACTTTTTTACCGACTTCAGAAAGGAAAATATTCAATTCCTTTGCTTCACTGTGTACTAATTTAAATCTTCCTTTTGTTAAAAGAATTTGTTGTACTCAAAAATAGTCCATTTAAGTTTGAAAAATATATTCTACCTCTAAGGGTGAAAAAATAAAGGACAAAGAACACAGGTAATTTTTTCTGTGATAATAACAACTTGAGACGCCTCACACACGGCCGTGTGAACCCAAACTGAGCAGAGCCTGTACTATGGTAACCAGAATCCTGATAGATATACCTATACTGAAGACATACATATTATAGATAAATTACGCCCAGACACAGAACAAATGGCCACAAGACTGTTGATCTTGTAGCCCGTGAAATAAATTACAATGTATCATGATTTAGGCGTTAGAAAATACTTAATAAAAATACTTTTTAACGATGTGGGGCCTCTCATATCTTGTTAATAAGCTTAACAATAATTAAATATTAATTATCTAGTCGTTCACATTGCAACGCATCAATCGAAGCCAAAAATGACGAAACTCAACAAGTATTACCTACTAACAAAACAGTTTTATCTCAACATAGAGTTATATGGAAGAAAAATATAGTATAAAAAAGGCATTTGTCATAAATAATTTACTCAGCATTGTCCTGCTAACTCGAGTTGCATAACTCTAGGTCAATTCGAGTTACGAGAATATCAACTAGAACTAACTCGAGTCATGCTTGTTCAGAGTTGGCACATCTACTATTATAGTAGATGTACCAACTGACGTCTCGACTATATAATATAGTCGAGACGTCAGGTAAATCAAAGATATGTAATACCTACTTACCTTAAGATGCTGAGTAGAAAAGAGTGAGAAAATATACTTACTTTGTTTTTGCTGAGGGACGAAAACATGCTTTAATAAAACACTGGAAGTATACCATAAATTGCGATGATAATGCGACACCTGAGGAAGCAATGCCTACATTTTTGAGGAATGCCGTCCGAGTTTTGGATGATGAATTCTTTAGAAGCTTTTTTCGAGGTATCCATTGGTGAATTGGATTTCGGGTTCGGTCCAAACATAGAACAACCATTTTAGAGATTCATAAGTTGTAGTTCGGAATTCATATTGTTTCGTTTAATTGTTTGTTTATAATGCCTTCGTCATACGGAAACATCAAGATATTATCGAATTCATGCTACAAGTTGAACGTTGGAATTACAATTAAATTTGTAGTATAGAACTGGTAGTACTTACATATACAGTGCAACATGGTGTTGTTGTTCGACCTAGGTGACAAACAATATAAAGCACGTTTGATGGTAAACGTTTACCGGTATATAACTACCCACAATAGCAGCAGTACCTCTTGCAGGTTAACCCTATGCCGCATAAAGCTCACATGCTTTTACAAAATGGTAACCATACTAACCATTTACTTTAGTATAACGCGTAGTATTACGTGACACAGATTACTGATTCTTAAAGAATTTTCCTGTGGATTAGTTCGTTTTGTTTTCAATAATCTGATCCTGTATAATACCGTGGTTGTGGTTACCGATAATCAATAGAATATAAAAAGCATTGAATATTTAACATGTCCACAATTACAAAAAGCCACGAAGAAAGCTTGCCTCCTTAGAGCTAAATGAGTTTAATGGCATGTTCTAATAGCACCTAAACGCATAGCTGACTTTCCACTCGAGTCACGAGTCACCTGTGAAATTTTTCTACTCTGCAGAAAATCTCGAGGAAAATTAGCTCGTGTAATTATTGCGATGTAAAGATTCTCTAGAAGATGCTTAGTACTACCATTTGCGTTTATATCCTTATCGCTATCTATACACCAACTATACCATACTATACTAAAGAGTGTCTCAGTAAGATTCATCTCATTTTTTGTCATTGGAGGTTGCTACTCTGATATTCGACAGCTGGCATCAACGATTGTTCGGATTATTAAAAAATGAGCGCTACACAACTGATCAACGCGTTATCATTGTGAAAACCCATTACAAAAATGCAGTGACTGTGAATGGCGTTCGTTACAGGAACATGCCAACGGAGTTCTTGTGCCTCAACTGGTTGGTATGGATCTGAACGACATGTGGTTTCAGCAGGATGGCGCCACCTGCCCCACCACGAACGGAACAATCGATTTATCGAAGCAAAGATTTCGAGACCGAATCATCTCTCGAAATTCCGATGCCAATTGGCCGCTAAAATCGTACGATTTAACACCGTGCTATTTTTTTTCTTTGGGATTTTGTGAAATCTCGGGTTTATGCGAATAAACACGAAACAATTCCTGAGCTCAAATCGAATAGCGATGATAATTCGGTAATTTAAAATCTTTAAGACCATACACTTTTTGTAACCTTAGAAACTTGATAAGATAAACTTGTTGTAGCTTCTGACAATAAGAAAAACGTCCAAATCATAATTTTGGAACAGATTAGGAAATTATCAATAACCATGTAGCTAATATCATATAAATAGTGTTTTGAGTATTTATTTATATATTTATTTATTTAGTGCATGGAAAACTTACAGCTATATAACAATATAATAAAAATGGAGAATTTAGTTTTCAGGTTGAATAACAAGAAATATGCAAACATACTTAAAGAAACACATCACGCGTAACGCCTAGAATCTTAAATATATCATTAGTTAATCAAAAACAGTCACATTCATAAAACATATTTACTTCGCAATGAAACATAACATCAATTTGCAGGTTTGAAAAATGATAGACTCAAATACCTTCTTGCCGCGGACACACTGGTCCAAAAAGGGTTAATATCGCACTGTCTGCAGAGCCTATTAATGTATCTACTGGCTCTCACAATATAACTATTTTGCCTATAGTTTGTAGTAGCACATGGTATTTGCAGCGGTGGGTTAAAACGGATTGACTTACAGGGTACATTAAAGGAAAACTTAGATAAGAGCTCGGGGCTATTAACATTATTATTTAATATTCGAAGGACGAAGATAAAATCAGCTATCTGACGACGATTATGAAGAGATAAGAGGTGAAATTTACGACAAAGTTGATAATAATTGCTAGCCTGATATGAAATATGTTAATGGAAGCAGAGGTATTTGATAAAGCGCTTTTGAACATTTTCAATACGGTTGATATATTTGTGATAATAGGAGTCCCATATCTGACACGCACATTCCAGATGACTCCTGACAAAGGTACAGTATAAGATTTAAAGTATTTTAGCTTCAGTAAAATTATTGGATAGTCTCAATGTAAAGCCAAGTGATTTGAATAATATCAACATGTGTCTCAAAGGAAAGCTTGCAGTCATGGTATACACCTAAGTCACGTACAGTGGTACTTCTTAGTAAGGTTATACCTCCCAGTGTGTATTTAGTGGATATAACTGCCAATTTTTTAGTATATGTCAGAAATGAGCATTTTGAGTGGTTTAGGTCCAGTTTGTAAGTTCGACAATAATCTTCAAGACGTAATCGCAATCTACCTACAATTTCGATAATATAACTAACAAGCATGATTTATATTTATTAAAAACTATACGGTTTTACTCACGTTTGTATTTCGGGGATGCCCGACTAGTTGAGTGTGACGCCTGACACCGTCGCGGCAGGACACTTCACTCCTTGAGAAAGGGCCCCCGTCGGGTCCGAAACTAGTCGGGCATCCCCGAAATACAAAACGTGAGTAAAACCGTATAGTTTTTAATAAATATGAATACCACTCACGAAAGCTTTTATTGTAATAAAAGCATGATTAATTTAAAAAAAAGAACAATCGAATAAGCCTATACTTCATTGATGTATTTAAGCGAGTAAGTATAATATATCTACAAACCTAATTAGTAAAGCTCTTAAGGAGCTCACATATTTTGGCGATGAGATCTCGCTTCACGGGTTTTGTGGAAGACCTTCCGGTACATTAATTAAACATAATACGATGTTCAAGCACCCAGGGAGATGATTAAAATTTTCTGTAAAAACGAAACAGCGCTATGTTGCTTAGCAAAATTTCTTCTGCTATATTCCAGGTTGAATTATTTAAGTATGTTCCACTATTATTATGCTAATTCATACAAGAATATTTTTTTCATATCAATGAAAGTAAACAAGCTAACGCTGCTTGTAGTAATGGTTGAAAACTGTCTAATGAAAAGTATTTCAAAGTTTTTCCACTGTTCTTCGCTGCAGAAGTTTTCAACCATGACACCTGAAATTTATTGCTTCCTATATTTGTAAAATAAAATCTTAGCATTCACCAATATTGATTATTTATACATATAATTTGATTTACAAATATGTATAAACATACATATATTATGTCTATTATTTTCGTCCTTAGTACGGGTGCACAATATGACGACTTTTAACTTTCTTCTTTCTTTAAAAGCATATTATTATTGTAGTAAAAAATAACCAATTATAGCCAAAGATACAGCCCGGACGCCGATAAAATCACCTTTCTTGTAAGGTGAGGTTTTTTTTATTAAATTTTATTCCTAGTTGTTATAGTAATAGGCAATAAAAATACACACTCTGTGAAAATGTCAACCGAACTTGGGATAGAGCCTGTCAGACAGATGGACAGCGGTGGCTTAGTAGTACGGTTCCGTTGTCTGTAAAAAGGTTGTATTGTAAAAAAAAAAAATTAACTGAAGAATGTTGATGACCGAATATAGTGTTAAACATACTGTTCATTAAATCTATAGTATTTACGGACCTACTCATGTTTGTGCAATCATGGATTAGTTGGTTGATATATTACTTAGTATTTTTTTATCTTCAGGAAACCAAAATCAAACAATATACTAGGTGCTTGTGACCTATGTTTTTACAGGAAAAGATTGCTATCCATGCTTCAGAAAAGAAGTACGGTGTTTTTATCGCCAACTACGATTAAGTACTACGTGATTTCTAAAGATAGTCAAAGAAACTGTATGAATGTAAATGTTTTCAAAACTGTCGCGGGTTATTCCAAATAATTAGCAGTCTTGGTTGGGTTTAACTATTCAAGAAATTTCTCTAGAGAATCTAGCTAGCTCGGGAATTCTTTTTTATTGATGATGCTGTAAGTATTAATAAATGAGTTGTGATCTAAGTAGGTACTCAAACACTCATTTCATGGGGAATTTTACTTTTAGTTGTAAAGACATTTTGCAATTCCTTTTCTCTTGTTCATTTTTTAAACAATAGTAACAGAATCGTTTGTTCCAAAACCCGACTACCTCAGAACTTTTATTTTTTCGTTCTTATTTAAGAATAACAAACACTTTTTATTTATAGAAATGTAAAGATTCTCTGCCACTAAAAAAACACAGTAACCGGAAAGTTCTTAGGTATATAAACTGAAAGAGAAATATTGAGTTTGCAACAATAGAATGATATTTACAAGCCTTGTTTTTGGTATGGTGCTACACTTTAATCGCTAATTGGAAATTTATGTTAAACGTTTGTTGAACCTGCCTATTCGTTATATTTAAACCCATGTGATATCTGAAGGGATTTAGTGCTTAACCACATATGTTACGTTACATAATTTGCCTTTTTTTTTTTTTCTAAATTTGTGTGTAGTCTTCATAATTATGTTGGTGTATGAATATTTTCTTTATTTGATTCTTAACGTGCTTTTTATGTGTATTTTGCTGGGAAATAGATTGAAAGCTTGGAGTTTTGTTGGTACCGACTTTCAGATTTTTTTGTCACTTTGCTTTACCATACAATAATAATACAAAATTAATTAAACACAACTGTGTGTTGTTTGATTACTAAGAATTTAAATAAGGTGTAGAAAACTTTTAGAGAGCGAGAGACTTTTAAAAATTATTTGACGGTCGTATAAATTAATGTAATAAATTAATTAATCTAAACGGTTCGGGGTTAATATGAGAAAATATACTGGATACTTTAACCGAAGGTTTGCCATATTTTGAGAACTTATCTGAGGCCTTCGCTTCTGCGTGTGTAGTAAGGTGATAATGACGTCGATGGATTCCTCCCTTGGTGCCTCTGGTACTGTCATGTGGTAGTCCATAGGCCTACACCCCAGCCCGTATGCAGTATAAACTACAGAAGAAAAAGATTCATCAATAAATGTTACTAAACACAATAACTTTAAATAATGTTTCAAACCGCTGCATAATAAAATCTGACAAATAGCGATTTTATAATACTATTGTACTATCGAGTCAACAATGCTGTGAAAATCAGGTATAATTTATGTGTGTTTACAGTAATGGAGCAGATACACCGTTGAGTTTACACAAAACTGACTTTAATCACATACGAGTTAGTGCACTTTACGGAGACGCAATGGACAATCCCTTACGTTTGCTCATTTAAATCTCATACATGGGAGTTTCTGTACTTTACGAAATGCAACAGAGACTCCGTTGCGTTTGTATACTGAAATGTATTTCAAGCACATATCGCAGAGATCGCATATCTGGAACTGGAACTGGCTGTTGCCCGGAAGTGTCCTCTGTCGGATTATTCTATATTTACAGCTACTGGTAACCGCCCACCATAAGGCGAGCTGTCTGTTGTTTTATGATTTTCGTAGAATAGTAAATAAAAGCTGGTAATAATAAAATTATACGCTTAGGTACAACCTGTTAAGCAAATTAATCGTGTAATATTTCATATCTACATAAAGGTGTCCGACCAATACATCGTAATATACCTGCACTGTTAAATAACAGTTTTTTTTAAACAATGCTCTGTATTACTACGATGTCCTTTATATTGGATTATCTGTCGCTAACCAACACGGCCCCAAGGTCTGCCTTAGTAATTCACAACTGAAATTGATTGTACCTGCCCGTTTTCGCGAAAGACAATAATGTGTTTGCCGTTGTAAATACGTGCTCATTCCTGCTAAAGTAAAAACTTTATGAAACAGTCATAATGTCGCATCTATGTCTATTGAATGGAGACCTTTATACTATAAAGGTTGGGCCCTGTATACCTGGATAGTTAGACTGAGCTAATCTGCTGATGGGCTCTGGCCCATCAGCAGATTAGCTCAGATTGGCTCAGCTCTGGCTCAATTACAAATACCTATATACTTTTTAATCAGTATGTAGCACATTTTTTATAAGCTGTGTAATTGATGGAACTCTGTGACGTCTGTGTTGTTTGAAGCGACTTAAATAAACTCTAAAAGTTAGAACCAACAATATTTGAACCTAACCTATTTGAAACCTAAACAAATATGCAGAACAAATTATCATATTGTCTTCCAATATGTTCCTAAGGTTGCTTATTCCTAAGGCTCCTAAGGTAGCTAGCACTGAATAGAATACTAATATAAAATTCTGCTATGTAAAATAAAATTGACAAAGTAAATATTTTTTTGAGTCTACAATTTATTCATGACATAAATACATTATTTAACTAAACATATATTTTTATAGTAATTGTTAGTTATAATAATATTCTGTGAAATTATAAAAATCTATATTCTACAAGAAACGCACATAACATGTACTTTAAGGATCTGTAACCTAAAGGTTTTGCTATAATTTTTAATCAATTTAGTATCGAAAACATACTAAAATTTATTCAAGCGGGTAGTATCTACCAGCACAGTGTAAAAAATAAGGCGCGTGTTGGCCATGGCAGCGGCGTCATCGTGGCAAATGGCAGTGATAACTCACTGCGTGGGCAAGCTTGCGCCTTGCCAGGGCGAGATAGCCATGATATATTTGGATAACAGTACAACTTTTGTGTAACTATTATAAATAATTTATGTTTTTCTAATCTTTAATAAAATGTAACTGGAGTGTTTGAGCTTAAGCGTAGCGTTTGTGTACATTAGTCTAAGAACAGCAAGGTTGTTCAGTGCCCTATTTTGTATTGGTGATTCTCGGTACTGTATTGGAGATTTCCGTGTTCTATAATTTTCCAATGCTAATATTGGAGATATCATACATTTACCTTGATATTGTTCGGAATCGGATGGTATGTAAACGTCATCCAGCCCATACATAGATATTGTCGAACGCAGTTCATTTCTATACTCTATCATAAGACTTCTCCAGATTTAAGAAGACGCAAAACACCTAGTTTTTTGCTAAAGCTTTTCAGTTATGTACCTTAGAGAGTACGTTTGTTTCGTACAGCCCATTCTTTTTCTGAATCTATAAATACATTTAATTAAAGGTAAATTTACCAGTAAGGTCAGGGGGGCTAATTCCGCCATAGTTTTTGAAGTGACTTCTTTAGCGGCGTTGTGCACTTTTTGGGATGGATGTTAAACTCGCGTCAGGACACATGAACCTGATTAAAAATTCGTAAGACGGATCCGAGTTTCTTTTTTTTTCAAATATAACATTCGAAATTCAAACATTAATGAGCGGCCAGGAGCACAGAACTTCCAGTGTACCCTGTATACATATAGATTTTTTTTTTATATTATAGGGGGCAAACGAGCAGACGGGTCACCTGATGGTAAGTGACTACCGTCGCCCATGGACACCTGCAACTCAAGAGTCACAAGTGCGTTGCCGGCCTTTGAGAAAGGAGTACGCTCTTTGCTTGAAGGTTTGAAGGTCCGGAAATACCGCAGGCGACAATTTGTTCCAGAGGTTGGTTGTGCGAGGCAAAAAAAATCTGGAAAACCGCACAGTGGTGGATTGCCAATTATCCAGGTGATGGGGATGAAAGTTTTGTCGCGTTGAATGATGGCGAAACGTTGCGGCCGGTATAAGTCCGAACAATTCCTCGGAGCACTCCCCATGATACATGCGATAGAGAATGCAGAGTGAGGCTACATCTCTACGCAACGCCAAGGGGTCAAGCCGATCTGAAATATCCTGGCAATCGATGATTCGAGTCGCTCTCCGTTGAATGCGGTCAAGAGAGAAAAGCTGGTACTGTGGTGCTCCTGCATAGATATGAGAACAGTATTCCATATGCGGCCGAACCTGCGCCTTATAAAGTTGTAGGCGGTGGGCCGGGGTGAAATACTGTCTCGATCTGTTGAGCACACCAAGCTTCTTCGAGGCTAATTTGGCCTCACCCTCCAAGTGACCGCGGAACTGGACTTCGCTCGATATATCGACGCCAAGGATTACGATGCTTTCTGTGGCAGTCAGAGAAGTGCTCTCAAAGCGAGGGGATACGACAAACGGTATCTTTTTAGCGGTGAACGCGCAAACCTGTGTCTTCGTTAGGTTAAATTGGACTAGATTAAGTCGACCCCAGTCGGAAACTCCTTGTAAGGAGGCTTCGATTTCAGACACAAGTTTAGATCGACTCTCAGTGACGTTTTCCCGAGAAATGTTAGCGCGGCCGGTATACAAGGCATCACTCATACTGTCATCGGCATAGCAATGAATGCTGCTGATTTGCAGCATATCATTGATATGCAGAGATATGTTATTACCTACTTTTAAAAACTTCAAAAAGTAGGTAATAACATTAAACAATAACATTAAGCGGCGCAGGGCGCGTGTGTGTTTGTACTACAGCCACAGAATACATAATAGTACTAGTACAGAAGGACCTCTTCGCAATACCATTTAAATAAATAGCGACTCTTGCTCCGACAAAATAAGGTGCAATTCAGATCGCACACCGCTAACTCCAAACGGGCTATATTAACCTAAACCTTGCCTCTCTTTCTATCGCATAACTCTTATCTGTTCTGATGCCGTTAAGGTTGTCTTCTGTAAGAAGAATTAATCTAAATATTTAATAACCAATTATGTGCCTATTACTTTACTTCTGTGAACAAATGAAGTTTTAAATAAACCTTGGCTAGGTATTTACCTACCTTTAGTAGTACCTACGTAGATGAAACTAATATCAAAGAAAACTGTTTTGTTTCACAATCTCTGCATAGATACTTTAATCTCTAAGAAGATAGAAATTTGGCGTATGTTAATGTGTACCTTGGAATGAAACTATCTCTTTTAAGTGTTTGCCTAGGTAGGTATATGCGAATCAAATCTGGAATGACATACGACGCGAACAAGATAGTCCAAGAGCCAACACCAAAAATCATAATGTTGGTTCTAAAGTATCCTGATTACCAGAAACTATTTATACTTATAAGTGATATTTCCATGAACGATTGTGGTATCATAGTGTAATAATTCTGTTTGGGTTCCAACTGTAACATATTCTTTATTATTCGACAATATAAACACTTTTCCTTTATCTTTGCTTTTCATTCGTGCAGATGTTGACTGTACTTTTGAACAACAAAAACAAACTTGCTGTAGGGTTTTATATAAAAATGCTTCAGCTTTCGCGCTATTATGTACCTAATATATATATGTGTTTTATTTAGTTTCTGTTTATTTCCTATTTAGCTATCGATGTAAACTAGAATGAACGAAAGGTACAGATGAAAGTTCTTAATTTCATTTATTTGTTTTATTTTTATTTGAGTTTAATTACATTATTATTCTACGTGTAACAAATAACCTGAAAAACCGGGCAGCAAAATTTTGTTGCTGTGCTTATAAAACTGCTTACTTTAACTTTTTGAACCCCACCGGCGGCAATGACAAACAAAATATACATTTACAAATTACGTTTCTATGTTTTTTGCTATCACTTAAAACTGCAATAATCTATCATTTATATACTATTGAAAGGTAAAACAATTAATCTCATTTCATAGTAGAAACAGGTTAATTAAAAACATCTTCAAATGCAATATTTATATGGTTTCTATTATGGTAGGCGTCGCACCATAAACCATTTGAACCGCGGTGCGAATCGCCGAAGTACTGTTTCTACATGGGACCATTCGCACTGCAGTGGTTAGAGCGGTGCGAATGGCTCAAGGTATCTTTTGGAATGGATCGATTCGGACCAGACACGGGGCGAAGTGTCCCAATACTCTTTACATAGTTCCGTTTGAACTCATATCAAAAGTTTAAGGATTCCAATTATTTATTCGTACAGATGAGCAGAAAAGTGGTTAGTGAAAAAAATGCGATATAATACGTAACAATCGCATTTAAAAAAAATACAATTTAAACGTGGCATAATCACAGATTGAATAATAGTACTACAAAATAGTCTATACTTTCGTTTGATTCAACTTACCCATACTTACTTTTAAACTTTCGCGTTCCATGATATAATATTATCTACGTATTAACGGAAATTAACGCGATCACGAAAAGGTATTACATACCTCGTGATCGCGTTAATTCCCGTTAATACGTAGATAATATTATTTTACCCATACTTACTGGATTTCGTAGCAAAATAATGTTAAAGGGAAACCTATGTAGTACTGTCATAAACAAGCTTACAAAAATATTGCCTCAGCTCTTGGTCTATTATATTTTTAATACTTTAAAATGCTTAGTCTCCGTTATTTATCATTATTTACCTACGTAAATCGGCAAATAAAAAATATGAAACTTGTCTACATCATCAAAATCTTACTACATACCTACCTAAACACTTAAATACAAGTAAAATAGCTACTTATCTATTATTGTATTTATACTTTATAGATTTAAGAAAACAGATTATGTTGGGTCCAAACTTGGGTAGTTTCTTATGTATATATGTAAATGTACCTACTTACTAGGTTTGAACTTAAATTGTCTGTAGTTTTACCTCACTTTTTTAATGTTATCTTTATGTTTCTTTCGCGGAACCCTAATTCTTTTTACAAAATAAAACTATCCTAAGTTACTCCTCATAAAACCAGCTATCTGCCAGTGAAAGTCCCGTGGAAATCGGTAAACCCGTTCCGGATGTTAGCCGGAACAGACAGACAAAAATTTGAAAAATATTTTTTTTGGTAAAGTATTGTGAAAACACATTTAGTAAAAAGCTGTCATTATGACATTACAAACGGACACTTCAAATTTATTTATTTTTACAGAAGATGTGTATCAGTTGTTGTGGTCCTAATAAATAAATATACTTATCAAAGCTAAACTTGACTTAGTTATTCCTTATAACATCAGCTATCTGCCAGTGCAAGTCCCGTGGAAATCGGTCCACCCGTTCCGGAAATTAGTCGAACAAACAGACAGACAAAAATGTAAAAAATATTTTTTTGTATAAGTACCGTGTAAACATTCATACGCATTTAGTATAAAACTGTCATTATGACATTACAAACGGACACTTCAAATTTATTTTATCTGTTGTTGTGGTCCTAATAAATAAATACACTTATCAAAGCTCAACTTGACCTTGTAAACAGAACTATCTATACAAAGTATCTAACTATACTGATTATAATTAATAATATAATCTAACTACGTAAATACGGAAAACATAATTTAGGACAACAAAAGTTAGCACTTGGTAGTATCTACTAATTACCTATAAGTAGACGTGCATTTATTTACCTTTCGATGTCCCTTGGAAGTGTAAAAAACGTGAGGTTCGGATCCTTGTTATTATTATAACAGCCAAATACCATGCAATTTGCGTTTGCCTTCATTTTACTTAAGTTATTTTTAGTACTATATTGTGTAATAGCCTAATAGGTAATCGATCGAAAGATAATATTATCGTAATTCCTAAGCGACGAACGGACGCAGCGACGTAGCGCGTGAGTGAGTAACGAAGTAACGTGCTACCTAGCCGGCGCGTGGCAGCCCACTGAATTTCGTCCGACTCGACGACGTTGCTAGGTACCTGTAGTTTCATACCTACTGACCGGAGTGGGCCTAGCCTGCTACGCGCATCCACGGATGGTGACTGCTGATGGCTCAACCGACTGTATACTTGTAAAATTCGTGTATGTAAAGAGTTTAGAATAAAAAATGCACAACGTTAATGCTCAAGTTTTCACTTCTGCCGGCACTCCCGGAGTGCAACCCGTTGTTTTTTTAAAGCTTATGTTTGATGGCGTATTTTCGATTAATGTTTCGTTTTATTGACAATGGTAGAGTATAAGACAAATAAGGACGTATTCAAATTTTAAACACATTCATCATATTTAATTTAACTTATTTTAAACCTTATAAATAACTTTTAAATTTCGTCAATTAGCAAGATTTTATAGAAACCATTAGTTTTTTCAAGGATACTCATAATATATACAATACAATACATGCATTAGTGGTAAACAGAAAATTATAAGCTTTACAATATTAAAAATAAAGTCTTGGTTGTGTTTTATACGTAAAAAACTTATTTGGGGGCTATTCCGGCATACTGAAGGTTATTTTATAAATTAATGAAATCATTTAAGGACGTCATTAAATGTTACAATTTAATTCTAAACGTAATTCGCAAAAAGTAATTTAATCCTGATAATAATGAATATTTTACTTATAAATAAGTAACATCACTAATAGTAACTTTGTATTAGGCATGCATTGAACATTGAAAAACCCCTGGCAGAATTGAGGTACTATTTACCTCATTATTCTGCCAGCGGGTTTTAATTTTTGTTTGTTCTATTAGACTACTTTATGAAATATGTAAAATTAAAAATGCTCGTTTTTATTGTAAATATTTATCAACTTTATTAAAATGCTCAACGGAACCAAATGAGAGTTGTTGTTTGGTAAATCACTAATGTTATGTTATAAAAAAATTTAGTATTCGCAGCGTTTCTTAGCAAAAAATATAAAGGACATTGACTCATCTATATTACAGTCTCTCGACACTACAAGTTGCATTATTTTATATTTACCTTCGATAAAGTACTGTACAAATCACTCACACTTCACTTTTGAAATAAAACTATACTTCAAACACTATTTTACCCTGTTCTATACCAACTTTATATTGAATCAAAGTTTTATATTGAAATTCAAGGCACTCTTAATGAACCAGCGGCACACGCTTTGAGATAATATCCATACATTTGTCTCCGTTGATTGCAGATCATTTACATAATATAGCCAATGGCGGGGCATGGGCCCATCATACAATGTTTTACAAAGCTAAGGGAGTTACCATGATTATCTTCAATTAAACAGAGAATTGGGAATTACCCTTTTGTTGGAGTATTATTTAGCAATTGTAATGTAGCCATGTCCTTGTTATATCTTACGACTGCCATTTCTGAACCAGGCCTGGCTTAGTTAGCGATAAACGAAGTACGGAAAGCGCACATGCAGGGTGACATTACACTCCTTGTATACTGTAAGTGGTTTAACAATATCCAAAGCGTCGTTGTGAGAGCTACCCATCAATGGCAATTACTGTAAAATGCTTTCTCATGCGTAGACCTCTAGGTATACTTTTATATAACATATATCCATGCTGTTACAGAATGGAAAAATAGTTGATTTAGCATGAAAAATATTGTTTGTAATTTTATATGTCTCATAAAAGTAAGCCAGCTGTTTGTTCATCAGTAGTAGCGTGGCCGCGTTAATCTACAAGTGTCGGTCTGTCTATAAGCTTTTGCTTCTCTTGCTAGAGGATCAATTCGAAGGTTTATAGCTACCCGTAACCGCTTACATTCTGTGTATTGGTTTGCCAACTCAGCCAAAAAGACTCAAACGGTATGCTTCTTTGCAGCAGTAGTGAAAAACATGAAGCTTGCGGTCTGTAGGAAGAATTCTTACTAATGCTCAAAAAAGTTTTTCTTGCGTTTTTCCACCAGACAAGACTGCTGTTAAATAAACTTATATATATCTAAATACAAACATATTATACGCAGATAAAATACACCCAGATACAGAACAAATCATCATGCTCATCACACAGTTATTTATCATGGGTAGGAAGCGAACCTCTGACCAACAGGCGAGTCAATCGGTTGAGTAGTTTAGTAGGCGTGAAAGTGGTCCAAACAAACAATCTTACATTCGTATTTTTTTAATTTTAGATAAGATTCGGACCACATTTTCATTGATAATTATCCTTAGTTTTTATGTTTAACGTTTCTTTGTGACTTTTTAATAGCTTTTTTTTTATTGTATAGGGGCAAACGAGCAGACGGGTCACCTGATGGTAAATGACTACCGCCGCCCATAGGCACCTGCAACTCAAGAGTCACAAGTGCGTTGCCGGCCTTTAAGGATGGAGTAGGGGAAGGGTGGAAGAAGGGGAGAGGCGGTGGGAGGGGGAAGGGTTGGGGCCTCCGTCAACCTCACTCACTCGGCGAAAAGCAATACAATAATTCCTTCACTACCGGTTTTCTGTGAGGCCGTGGTATCACTCTAGTCGAGCCGGCCCATACGTGCCTAAGCATGGCTCTTCCACGATAATTTTATTATTATAATTATATTATAATATATTATTATTATAGCTAAAGCTATAGCTTAGAACCATAATACTTTGCTACCTTATTTCTTGGTTCATCCACCGTTAAGTACTTGAAAGAGTTAACACCATAAGCTATTAACTCTAAGCAATTAAGTTTTTTTGATGACATTTTGTGAAAAATCCTTTCATAATCATACTCAAAGCGAAGGTTTTTGACACGTAAATTATGTTATGTATTCTCTCTTTTTATTAAAGCGGTTTTTTTTTAATTTTGAGATTCTTCTGAAGAATGGCAGTAAAATATTTCATGTAGCGCCCGCGGTTTCACCTGCGTAAGTACCGATTCCTTGGGAATATCGGAATAAAAAGTAGCCTATATGTTAATTCAGGTCTCCAGCTATCTACGTACCAAGTTTCATCGCAATCAGTTCAGTAGTTTTGGTGTGAAAAAGTAACAAACACCCATCCATCCATCCATCCAAACTTTAGTGGGATAATTATATTCAGCCGACTCCGACGGACGAAAACAAGGAGGTTGTCAACTCGACTGTATTTTTTTAAAGTAAAAACTTCTTTAGCGGCGTTGTGCACTTTTTGGGATGGGTAAAAATGTTAAACTCGCGTCAGGACACGTGACCCTGATCGAAAATGTGTCCGAGTTCCATATAGGTATTTAAAAAAATATTTTTACGCGGATTTTGCGCGATACTACTGTAGTTTCATATATACTAACTATCCATATATTAATTAAGGCAAATTTCACAGATGGCGCAATTTTAATTTTGACTTTTTACAATATTTACTATAAGTATTTATTTTCATATCTGTCGGTAGATCTATGACAGCCTATTTTTTATATGTGTATACTGCGCGTTATCTTCGCCAATTGTAAATAGGTGTTATTTTTTTTATTAGATTAGTACATCTATAGTGTACCTTCAACCCGTAGGCTAGGAATTTTGTCAGTTTGTAGCGGTACGATTTACACACATTACATCGACTTCAATGTGTCTTTTTTAAGGATGATTAAATTCCTCTGTACACAATTACACATACAGAGATTTGAGTGAAATACATCATCATCAGTACATCAATACAAATAAGTAAAATTGAAGTGTCTGTTTGTAATGTCAAAATAATAGTTTCTTTTTAAGCCCATACAGTTATTTGCACGATACCTACACCTAAAAATGAGTTTTAAACATGTTTGTGTGTGTCTGTCTGTTTGTTTGTTTCGGCTAATCTCCGGAGCGGGTTGACTTGATTTCCACGGGACTTTCACTGGCAGATAGCTGGTGTTATATAGAATAACTTAGGCTACTTTCATTTAGGTGAAAGAATTAGGGTTTCGCGCAAAATATATAAATATACACAGGCAAGCGAGCAAGCGAAGCGCGCGGCTTCACTTGCGGGCGCCCGACATTAATGTGCATTTTGAGCATGTTGCGAATAAATATTTTATGAACAATTCAAGGCGTAATCGTCGTCAAAGTAAAATAATTTCTCATGACATTACTTTTTCGCTCCCCGCATCATCAAACTCTACAGAACAACTGTCAAAGTCACAAACAAGATAATTGTTCAGGAATATGCGGTAGCGGCTCTCATGTTAAGTGTCAAGAGATAACAACTGAAATTAATTCTTATATTTATAAAACATTTAATATAAAGACTAAAATACTTCAAAGAAGCTCTGTACAATACCAATCAAAAATACTTTCATAAAAATGTATAACAGTCGTGTGTTTATTACGTATGTGTAAACACTTACATATGATTGCGGTAATACCTAATAAAACTGATAATAAAAGCACTGAAACTGCTATCAATAATTTCACCACCATAGAATTTAGTTGCGTCAAGACGTGTTCGAACCGTGAACAACATAATCTCAGTTCGTCGTTGGCTCGCAAACGCTTCGGTGTCCGCGCCGGCAGCCGCCGCTGTGCGAATTGAACTTATAAACAATGGTTCCTGAACTACACGTTATAACAGTTCTTGAAGTGTTTATGGTTAAGTAAAATAAATTGTTTTAACTGTGGCCTTTTTCCGTCTAAAAGGTGAGTTCTTTTTTTGAATAGTTTTATATTTCTTAGTAGTTTGAAAATTCTTATAAGAAATTAGTAGAAATAAATTAGTTGAATATAGCAATTTAAATCTAAATTTAAATTATGAATCTATACTTGATGCACACGTAATTAGACTACAAGACTCGTATGATCTTACAGTTTATAATTAGGTATAAACATAGGGAATTGCAATTAATAATTGATTTATAAGTATATCACTTATCATAAAATAGAGAAACACTTTTTAAACAGAGAAAGGCAATTTAGAAGTGGCTTGTTCCCAACAAGAAAACAATAATAGGCTCTGATAATAATCAAAGTTCCTTATGTAGGTACTTAAAGATCGTAGCTTTTTAGGAAATAAGTTTTTTTTGTGTTAAGAATAGTAGGCGAAAACCTTAAATTTGTAGGTTGTTAGGTGCTACAAATTCTTTTATTTGTCTAGATATTCACAATGAGTCACTTCTTAATTAGAATTGTGTGGACCTGTTAGCGGATTTTACTTTAACATGGAAAATTCTCGTATACTTATTCGCAGTATTTGATTTAATAACGTTCATCTAAAGAAGACCGCGGGTTGACAGGACTAATAGTTACACATATAGCAGCCAGCACTATAGCTGTCCATGGAGAATAGGAGAGATCACGAGTGTTTGTAGACCATTTACTACAAATACACGCCCGGCTGATGATCAGCGATTACCCGTGCCACCTACCATTCAATAGGCCGTGTTTATGGCTAATGGTTAATTTTACCCATTTGTACACATAGTTTATGTCGTCAAAATATAGTTTTTACACTTTTAAATACAGCTTTAAATAGAAGGGAAACTAAGACTCCCGAGGACTATGCTGAAAAAGCGTTTAAGAATGCTTGCGGAACCTAAATCAAGAGAATGTTCAGTGAATTTGAAACAACCCGTGGGTCAACATAAAAGCGGACGAAGGAGAGTCATAAAGACCTTAATTTTCATGGACAAAGTTACTGTTAAGGAATGTCTTTAATAAAATAATTTAAAACCGTTCTTTTGAAGCCAACTAAGCAACCATTTTTTATTTTTTATTAAAACGCAAAAGGTTTATATTTTAACATATGTATATTAGGAATACGATTCCAATGAGATCCAAGATAGTAAGTGGATCCACCCTTGAATAAAAAATAGATATTTTAATTCCTTATTTATTTCAATGGCATGAATTTATATAAATCCAAGTTTTTACAGATATTTATAAACAAAGGGAAGAGACCTTACACTTAGTTTGGACGGAAATAATATAACATAAATGAAATAATATATTCAAATACACAAAATATAGGGAACACCCACGTCGTGTACAGCGTGTAGTCAATAACGTACAACGTGAAACACGAGCGATCGCTGCGGTGCTCTTTCTCTCACTTTTATTTTTCCATGGCTACTGTTAACTACTAAGTAGGTTTTTTCTTTGTCTTAGGAACCAAAGCTGTAGTATGAAAAGCAGACAAAGAGTAAGAAAATCGCCAGTTTGGTAGTCGATAAACCGAAGGATAACTTTAATTATAGATTGTTTAAAAAATAAATAAAGATTAAGGTTTACAAAGCAACCGCCAGTTTAAAGTAGGAAAATCATCTATTGCTATCACAATTCCTTTTGTATATGTAAGACAAGAGGTTGTGCTCGCCTCGATTCAATTCTCTAAGCTCTATTAAGGTGTAAACTTTTTAATATTAGGTCTTTGTAACATTGCAGCTTTCGTTCTTCGCACCATAACCGATAAACATAATTTCCTCTTCTATCTTTGGCTGTGGTAATTCCACAGAACCCGTTTCTTAAACAAAGATTTTAAAATTATGTTTTTATTTCTGTTTAAAATACTATGATTGTATTCAACTTAGCACAATATTACATGGAAGTAGCAATATAAACAACATTCATAAAAGTACTAAGGTAAAATATGGCAGATTTATTTATTATATTGTAGTCTTGTTACAGTCTATCAGATTAAAAACATAACTTGTAAAACATTTAAGTCTCGCAACGTAGTTCCTCAGAGATGTAATCGTTACCTCATTTGTTAACAACACATTAAAGCATAAACTTAGTATGTTATGTTTATGCTTTAAAGTGACTGTATCAATGTTATTCATTATGAAATAATAATATTATTAACGATTTATTGACGTGATGTAGGTACACAAAATATATTGAACATCCCTGGCACTAGTCATTACTACTGTTGTTAGAAAAAAAAAAATTCCATACATCAATGTTTTTGGAGTTTTCCGGTTAAAAAAAAATAGTAAAGTCGGGGGCAAACGAGCAGACGGCTCACCTGATTTTAAATGACTACCGCCGCCCATGGGCATGTGTAACTCGAGAGTCACAAGTGCGTTGCCGCCCTTTAAGGTGGGAGTAGGGGAAGGGGAGATAGGGGGGAAGAGGGGGAGAGGGGGGAGGGAAGGGTTAGGGCCTCAGGTAATCTCACTGACTCGGCCAAAAACAATGCATTGCTTCACTGGCGGTTTTCTATGAGGCCGTGGTATCATTCCGGTCGAGCCAGCCCATGCGTGCTGAAGCATGGCTCTTCCACGATTAAAACTGTCATAGTTTTGTGAGAGGGGGAGAGGGGGGATCTGTGGCGTAGGTGCATCCCAATGTTGCAAGTAGTATAATTTATAATAGACTTCAAAAGAAGCCGGTTTTATATGACATATATGTATGTATGTGTACGATTTTGAATAAAATAGCGGATATTTTGATACTTACTGGAATATGCAACGTTACTTACTTTGCGGATATATTTACATATTTATTTAATCTGCATGAGTTAAGCACATTTTGAAAATAGTTTTTTATAAAGGAGTTTTAAGATTTGAATTGACACGTTATCACTGGAGAATGTACGATTCTCGTGGTTTTGCACTTTTTTTTGTAACTATGAACACATAAAATTACGCTGCGGTTATTAAATAAACAACGGTTACTATTATTTAAGTTTTTCTTTTCTAAACTGTTAAATTTTAAAAGCGTTAAGTTCATAGTGCTTTTTCGTTTGATAAAATTCATAGTGCCAATGAACTGAGAACAAAGTTAGTTTCAATTGATAAAACTTGACCAAACTTAAGGTCCTTCACCTGACAGGTTTCAGGATATAGTTCTAACAACAAAAATAGTAGATATGTAACAATAATATCCGTCGAAAACTACTGTCAGTTATCAGACCTATAAAAATGAGTTATTAGAATACAGCTAAAAATTATTCATTTATTTTCCTCACATAAAACTCTTTACAGTTACATACAATCTATAACTAAGTTTTTAGTGCTGTCTAGTAGGTACATGTGAGGAGCTGGTGTCTGAAATAGGTCGGATCCTGTACTACAGATCACCAGGTCCCCGCCCCAGAGTGAAAGATCAACATTAACATTTTCAATACAAAAAAATACAATAAGATAACACCACAATTATTTGATTAGAGGAGTTTATCGAGGTAAGTGTTTAAAGCTCGTGTCTCGTCAGTGTGTGTGTGTGTGTGTGTGTGTGCGCGATTGTGTGGGTGCGTGTGTGTGTAGGTGCGTGTGTCAATAATAATTCTATAACGCATTTTATAACCATTTCTTGTAACGTTTTCATTTAACATGTTTCAGGAGGATTTTTTTTTCTCAAAATAATGTTCCCTTATCTAAGCTACACGTTAATTAGAGCGTTTTCTTGTTTTTATAATAAACTTCATTACTAAAGTTAAGATTCATTCAGGCAGTCATTCATTCACCATCCATCCTAGGTCATCCACTAGATACTACTCACAAAGGTAAACACAATTTTTAACGCCTTTTACGATTATCTTGTGTTTTTTATAACAAAATACAAGTATGCGATAAAATTGAAATAAGGTAATTCATTTACCGGGATTTTATGCAAAAGAAAATCCTATTATGAAACAGCTTAGTCTGGGTAGATTTGTACTTTATTCTGAAACAAAAACGTTGTCCATGATTATATCTAAGTATACATCATAAGTATACACGGGAGGAATAAAATATTCAAATATTTCTATTAAAATTTACGTAATAACGTACCGTCATCACGGCTTCCGTTTTATATATATTTAATTTTGAAGAACAGATAAAAAACTAGAAACTCAAATCACTACATATTATAAAACAAAGTCCCAATTCACCAGTTTAACTGAAAAGGCGTGAGTTACCTTTGAAAGCTTGGGTGGATACAGCTATTGATGTCTTGGGCTCACTGCCCAGTGGAGAATATCTTTTCGTGATTACTGACTGATTAAAGTCATCAATCTATTTCTACGCAAACTACAATAAAAGTATAAAAATAAATTTTCTCACGGATAGGTAACCCGCCGATAACGGTCGGCAATTCTGTATTCGGGAACTGAAAACGTACTGTAGTGAACAAGGAATTCCTCTTTTCATACAGTCCCACAGTACTGGCTCCAACAAATTTAGGAAGTCGGGACGTTTGATAATTAGTGCTAGAAATTGGATTATTTTATTTTATTCGGAATACCAAAAGCATGAAATACATACAATAAATGCTAGAGGAAATAACAACGAAAGCCATTGACAAGAAGAGAAGATTAGAAAGATGATCTGTTAAAATAGTTAAATACATTTTTAACTAGAAATAAAGTCAGTCCACCGGTTTTAATTTTTAATTCTGGGAATTATTATATTCTATATATATATATATTAGTTTCCCGCTTTATACACCGATGTTAAATTGGCAGCCTTACTTTTGATATTTGATGAGTATATTTGATGATAATTAAGCTAAATTATTAACAAACCATTGTCAGTTGAAAGTAATGCGTGACGATTATTATGGTAATTTGACTAGTAGTGATTTTTATCAGTATCTTGACTATGGTTCGTCATGCTCACTAAAATGTCATTGCTTGCGGCGTCGTCATGGGGCGGGTCATTTATTTCCCTTTGATTTGGCGAAGGAGATGATGGCTGGTCCATGCGTCATACTCGTGAACGGGTGCTGCTTGGGGTGACTGGTCGGCCTAGTCAGCGATGCTTTAGCCTATACTATTATTTTGGTTCGATCAACTGTAACTCTAGCCTCTTAATCCAGTCACGAATTATTTTTAACAGTAGATTTTGTAACTGAATGAAGGTACATGTGCACGTTGAGTGATTTCTATGTTTAATAGGTTCAAACCTTCAACGGTATCACTGAGTGATTTTTATATATTAGTACGTTAGCTTTTGGAGCATTTCAATAAAATGAAATTCAGGTGGCATCAGCTTGCATCCTGTTTACCTTTCGTGTAACACTAACACTATTGTACCTGAAGATCTGACTTTTAAAAAGAGTGGCCATGAGTTTCTTTGACAGTATTCTTCTCATAAGGCTCTACGCATTTTGGAAACTGGAAGTTATAGATCGACACAAGCAGACAGTAGATTTTAGTGTTTTCACCTACTTTACCTCGACAATCCAGTACATGCTGTAGCGTCTGTTTGCGCCAATCTATGATTTTAACTCTAGCTTCAATTTAACGTTCATAAATGTCACTTAGTGTCTTAATTGAATAAATGATTTTGAATTTGAATTTGAATTTGATGTGTTGATGATTTTGATTGGTTTTTGTAAATATTACTCACATCTGTATAAATATGTAGATGCTTTAAAAATTCATTTTAAAAATTTTTTAAACGAATTTTTGAGTTAAATTCAACTAAAATTTAATACTCATATGTTATGACCACATACTGAATCAGGGAATGATTAACCTTATTACAAGTAACAAACATTCTTAGGCTACGGCGACTTTCTTTCATGCAGTATCAAACGTCACAGAAATATTTCTCATTTGGCAACTGGCTACGAACAAGAGAATTCAGTTCCTCTTAATAAACGTCAAAACGATACGATCGCTATGTATAGAAACTTAGATGAAATAAAGGGCTATGACGTCATACCCCGTTGGTTGTACCCATTGTACCTATAAAAAATAACGAATCATATTTCTCGAAATCTTAAGTAACACTTTATTTCCTGATAGGGGTTGTAAAATGTATTTTTTTTATATTGAAGAAAACACACACACACACACACACACGCACAATCACACTTACACACGCGCACACTCTCACACACAGATCGACTTTTTCCATACCGCAAGACAAATAAGCAATAAAATAAATGATAGCTATTGATACAATTACTATTTTAACAATTATTATTATTACTATTTTAACAGTAAGCTACTAACCTATCGCATAACAGAATAAAATATTACATAATGCTGTTACATAATGATTTATTCTATCGTTATCAAAGCTTAGCAATACCTAATTCCTATTTTAGCCTTTTCAACTGATGCAATAATTACCCTAGTATTATAAGTTCATAGGACACAGTCACCTCCGCGCTAAAACCTAAAACAACGAATAATTATTATTGCTAGTTTCGTTTAGCGTTAATTCAAAGTATTCAAATATGGTTAAGGATTTTCTTTTTTCTTTATTTCTCATTATTTTATTCCTCTTTCCGATTGTTTATGTTTTTACAAAGCCGGCACACAAATGACAATCATGGAGTTGAATCGAGTCCATAAATTAAGGGAACTGCTTTGCCATTGTGCGTAATTATGTAAATTATAAAAAACCCTACATAAATTGGCTAATTTTTGCTTTGATTATTGTTAAGGAATTTAAAATATCCTTATACTCACTGATTGGCGGATTAATTTTGACGACTGTATTTATACGAAGATTAATTTAAATGAAATAGTTTTTGCAACACATAACTTACAAAATAGGTCCTTGAACAAAAAAATTCATTTTTTAAATTTCGAATTTGAAGTTTATAAGGATTTGTTGGCGTTTAAATGATTTCTCTGTCCCACATTCTACATGTGAACTTCAGTATTTCATTAATCCTTCGTTTCTCGCTGTTAGTGGATTTGACGTTCTATAATAATATATTGTTTGTAGGTAGTGTTGTTTGTATTTAGACGATAGATATGTATTTAGGTGGTCACAGACTAATTTAATGACAATTGTATCAATAGCTATCATTTATTTTATTGGTTATTTATCTTTCGGTATAGAATAAGTCGATCTGTGTGTGAGAGTGTGCGCGTGTGTAAGTGTGACTGTGCGTGTGTGTGTGTTTTCTTCAATATAAAACAACATATTTTTAATGAGCCGAATACAACAACACACATCACTTCAATAGCATTTGACTGGTACTATTTTAGTAACTACTAGCAGTGCCCCGCGGTTTCACCGCGTAAGTCCCGATGCCGGGAATATCGGGATTAAAAGTAGCCTATGTGTTAATCTAGGTCTCCAGCTATCTTTTCAGTAGTTTTTGCGTGAAAGAGTAATAAACATTTATACATTCAGACATTCATAAATCCTCACAAACTTTCACATTTATAATATTAGTAGGATTAGTATACAACAGTAGTATCTTCCAAAATCCACAGCTGGCGTAAAAAAATTAAATCGACTCGCGGTCAGCATTTTTCGTTGCACTAACACTTTTTTCCGTCTAGCCCCGATCCGCTGAGCGCCTGAAGTGTAACGCGCGATAAGAAACTTGTTCCAAAAGTGGTTGTTATTACTTTTCTTATTCATCTTGCTGTATGACCTACCCTATACCTACCTTTGAAATGTTGTATTATATTAGTTTGCATTACAATATTCTTGTTAACCTCTCCAGCTGAGCTACGAGTAAAAGCTTGTATTAAGTGTGGGTTTACGTCGAACTGAGTGGAATATTTTACCTAATTGATATTAATTAATATTACTATCACGTGCATCCACTGATTGTAGAATATGTCATTGCTTGTACATTATAAAATATTAGCAATACTGTTATGTCAACTGGTATGTTACTGTTATGTTGTTGTTTGTGATTAATTTGACTGGAGAAGTTATTATTATTAAATATAAGATTCTCCTGACAACAGTTGCCGTAGAGGTAAATAAAATCACTTCTCATATTCAGAAGTTATGAAACATTCCAAATGAATCAAACGCAATTTGAAGATTGGGGGTTTTTGTGATTTATGTTTCAATGTGTTAAGGAGATCGAATGATTATTATAAACGCAAAACCGAAATTGTGAAACACTGCAAACTTGGAGTCGACGACATTGTTTGTAAAACAATGGTTTGACTTTTCAAAATGTTGTGTGGTTTCTCGGATTATTAGTGATAACATCCATTCGAAATATAGTATTTTCAATCAATCATTCAGTTCAGTATGATATTATACATGTATGTGTATGACATAACTGTCAGATATGGTCTAATATATAAAAATCACGTGTCACGGTGTTAGTGGTTGAACTTCTCCGAAACATCTCGACAGATTTGAATGTTTTTTTTTGTATATTTGGTAGGTATGTGCTATTCTCATACCTACCAAAGTCGTAAAGTATTTTTCACCCTCTTGCCCCCAACCCCAATTTATTAATCGTTAAAAAAAGGAAATTTTCATTGCAACGCATGCCGTGCAGCTAGCTTTCTTATAAAATTAGTATATAACATTTTGGTGAAATGTTTGCCACGGGAAATGTATTCCAGACTAAAATCTATCTATGTATCAAATTTCATTCAGATCCGTTTAGCCGTTTTTGCGTGAAAGAGTAACAAACATCCATACATCCACACAAACTTTCGGTTTCATAATATTAGTAAGATTTTTTAAGGTGTAGCAATTGGTTTTGTTAAAATTAATTGTATTGAAATCTAAAGTCTATTAACTTTAACGTCCACTATAGTAATACTCCACCTCGGTGGCTTTTTCATTAGGCATCTTGCCATACAAGTATATGGTGATCACTTTTATTAATTTCTAGTGTTATCTCGAGGTGGACCTGGAGATATACGAGTAAAAGCCACGTCCCGCTAGGTGGTAAGTAATATCACTACATATTAAAAAACAAAGTCCCTCGCCGCGTCTGTCTATCTGTTTCTTCGCGATAAACTCAAAAACTACTGAACGGATTATCATGCGCTATTTACTAATATACAGAGTGATTAATGAGAAAGGTTTAGATATATAATTTGTTAAGATTTTGTGTAAATTGGTTGAAATATGATGATGATTGTTGAAGATGTTTCTGATACCCGTGCGAAGCCGGGGTGGGTTGCTAGTATGATATAATTATAAAATATCTAATATTTACAAGATATAACACCAGAATCTACAATTTTATTTCATATAACAATCAGTTAATATAATTCACGATTGATATAATTTTAAAATAACTAATTTTTATAAGCATAACATACATCCTACTAATATTATAAACGTGAAAGTTTGTGAGGATGTATGGATGTATGGATGTATGGATGTGTGGATGTATGGATGTGTGGATGTATGGATGTATGGATGTGTGGATGTATGGATGTTTGTTACTCTTTCACGCAAAAACTACTGAACCGATTGCGATAAAACTTGGTATGTAGATAGTTGGAGATCTGGATTAACACATAGGCCTAATTTTTATTCCGATATTCCCATGGCATCGGGACTGACGCGGGTGAAACCGCGGGGCGCAGCTAGTTGAACATAAAATCATTTGAAATACCACTAAAAAAAACATAAAACGTATTTAGGCTAATATGATAAAAACGCCTAGTTAAAAACACAAAGCAAAATTGCATATGTACACATTATAATTTAGTCTAATTATTGATAAGTTGATAGATTCATACAAGTGTGAGACATACAGACGTTCAAAAGGTGCAGTAAAATTTTTTGTGAATAGATAGAGCTATAATAAAAACAGACAAATAAAAAATGTTAATCACAATAGATTAAATTTTTTTTGCTACATTTAAATTACGAGTCGGGACAATAAAGGTCATCCAATATTTAAGTTCGATCCAAATTAAGCACTTGGAACAATGGTTGGAGATTTTTAAATTAAGGGAACACCAAATATTGTCACTGTACATTTCATAAAGTCGTGCGACTCAATCTGAGAGCTTTCTCTTATCACTCCGTTTCGAGGGCTCTTTTCTTTGCTTTCTCAAAACTGAAGAGTTTATCTGCGCTGACTCAAAACTGAAGAATGATTTGGGTATTCTAAGGGTGTATGTTATGTAAATATCGCAGTTGATTAAATAACTTTAAATTCTTAATATTATTAAGGCTTTAAGCAGTTTTGGCAATGCGCTGGAAATGTTTAAAGGCTTCCGTTGCTGCTTTCCTTCAGACAGACTGTAATCCCGTTTGCTATATCTTATAGGTTGGGTGCATTTTGGTAGTACGGGAGGGTCGAACCCGCAATCACTCGACCACAAGTTCGCCGGCTTAACCATTGCGTTACCGCCTCTTGTTCGCAGTAGGTTGTGTTACCCTTATAATCACATAAGGAATTAACAATCAAATGAAATTCCCACAGGTTTTTTTCAGTTTTAATTTTATATAATTTTATTTATTTTACGTTAAGATATTTCTTAATATATCTTTGTGTATTCTTAAATAAAGAGACATCATTGTTACCAATATATCATCTTTCTAAATATTCATGGAATGCTTGGCCATGCAGATAGAATCCACAAAGTTTGGATTTGTCTTAAACATTTTATAAAGTGGCCGCGTCGCCTTTTCTTGTTGTAAGATTTTATGTTTTACCCGTAATGAAAAATACAAATTGCTTACTTTATTTATTAGATACTAGCAGCGCCCCGCGGTTTCACCCGCGTAAGTCCTGATCCCGTGGGAATATCGGGATTAAAAGCCTATATAGCCTATATGTTAATCCAGATCTTCAGCTATCTACATACCAAGTTTCATCGCAATCTGTTCAGTAGTTTTTGCGTGAATGAGTAACAAACATCCATCCAAACTTTCACATTTATAATATTAGTGGGATTAAAGAAAATGTGTGTGCAACTGTGCAAAAATTCATAATAGATGGTTACCATACTTTTACACATTCACTCAGGGAAGCACGTAGCACAAACCTTTATCCCAACTTTTATCAAGATAATTTAAAACATTTTAGGCAAAATAGTTATTACACATTAACCGTATTTCTGTCCAAAACGAAATATCCTGTACAATATTCTTAAACCTGGGACACGTTTTGTATTCAATTTCCTCAAAAACATCTTTGCTAAGCAACTGAATCTGATAAACCGAAAATTTTTCCTAGATAACACCTGTATAGTTCTCTGACCAAAATCACGTCTTGTTTAATAGAATGGACCAGTCAATTAATACAACAATACTATTAAAATAAAAATTGTTCCAGTATGACGTAAAATATCTAAATAATACGTAATACAATTACATAGTATTTGGTAGTTATGAAAACCTCCATTTATAAACTATACCTGGTATTTGACCGGATTCTCATCAGAACTACGGTTTACAAAATCATACCACAATGATTCGCTCTCGAGTTGTGGCTAAATACGATACGTCTCGAATTTAGCAACGATTGAGGAATTATAGTAAATTGTTCACGTTAAATAATACGCATACTGGTTCATTATAGAGTCTGTGCGGAAAGAGAACCATCGTAGGATTTGAGGTCGCAGCAGTGCTTTTTACACTGTTACGTCATTATTGTTTACTGTATTGTACAGTATTGTTTACTGTCGAAATATAATGCCGTAACAGTCTTGTCAACATAACAAAAAAGGTAATTTATCACTGCTTCGACCTCAAATCCTACGACGGTTCTCTTTCCGCACAGACTTTATCAGTTTGTAATTTTAAATTGTTTACTTTTGTTATCATTTTTTAAACATATTTGTTATATACTGGAGTACAATTCGGGACCACATAACTTTGTTAACAACCACTATCCCATCTCCACTGTTCGACTAATGGAAGGTCAAGGTAATTAGTCTCATTGTCACTGAAACAAGTACGACTGTCAGAAGCGTAGTACTCAAGAATCTGACATTTTGATCACGAAATCTAATGTAGCGATTTCTCTTTTAATTTTCATAAAGAAAGCATTTTACTCTGTGATTTAATTTATTGCGCTTCTAAGAGCTGTGGTCAAACAGGCAAGTTGCAGTTTGGCATAAACAGTCACGCTGCTTCGGCCGATAGGTTGCTCAACACGCGGGCGAGCTGGCCGTTAGACGAACAGGAGAATATTAGTCTATCCCGTGCCCTTAGCTCCGCCTCTTTGGTGTACATCGCCTCTTCGCAGGTTTCCTACACGGTCTCGTTTTGGACTATTGGGCTCGTTACAGCCGCTGCAGTAGAAGCACGCAGTTAGCAAATATAAATCCTCAACTTATAACTCAAGAACGGCTGAACCGATTTAGCTGAAAATTGGCTGGGAGGTAGTTTAGAGCCAGGAGAAGGACATAGGATACTTTTTATCCCGTTCGACAGCATTTCCGTGTGACTTGACATGAAACGTCAGTCACTATAAAACGTGGTATAACAAAAAAGAATCAGACTTGGAATAACAAAACGCAAATGACAGCTATGTAATTGACGTATAATGACAGCTATGTAATGACGTATGGATGACAATTTGATATTTGTAAGAAATCCATAATTCTCCATAATCCATTAACAATTATAATGTAATGGTAGTGCCATTGCCCATTCGTATAAACAGTGAAGTGAACTGAAAACTGAAAACACAGTATGGTTGAAAATTTGAGTTTTTAGGTGAAGTGAAGTTTAATTAATAATGCCGCGACCAAGACGATCGAATCTTTAACGACAAAGCCGTGATGCAAGAAGAATACGAAATACTGCAAATGAAAGGAGTGAAGAAGAACAAGAAATTGCACGTGAACAGCGCCGCGATAGTATGGCTCGACTTCGTGCTTCTCAATCACGAGAGCAAATTGAAGCAGCCCGTGAAACAGCTCGGTTGGCAATGCAGAATCGTCGAGCGAACAACAGAGGTCAACAAATATATAATTTGCGACACAGAACAAGATATTTATCAAGTGCTGATTTGAATCGAGCAGCGTTTCAATACGATTGCAGCAATGATTACAGCTTGCATCCTAGCGTTTGCATTGGGCAAATGGACGTAGTTTGCGAGTATTGTGGTGCATTAAAGTTTTCCGGAGAAACGCCTGGATTATGCTGCCTTAATGGTAAAGTGAAATTGCCATTGTTGACTCCGCCACCTGAGCCATTGTATTCATTGCTTTGTGGCGAAACACAAGAATCACGCCACTTTCTTGCAAATACTCAAAAATACAATGGTTGTTTCCAGATGACGTCATTTGGGGCAGATATTATCGAAGAACGAGGATTTAATCCGACATTTAAGGTATTTATTTTTGTACTTATATATAATGTAGTTAAAGAATAACTTTCTTTATCTATTGGTACCTATGTAGTATATTTGCTAATTCTGAACTCTACTCTCCCACCGAAAAAAGTGTTTATAACCCAGTTAATACTGTCTGGTTTTTATTTTGTAGATACAAGGACAGATTCATCATCGAATTGGATCATTACTACCTTTCGAAGATACACAGAATAAATTTTTACAAATATATTTCATGGGCAACATGGAAGAACAACTTGATCGACGCCTAGAGATCAATGCAGGAATGAAGCGAGCAATTCTTCAAGACTTGCAGTGTTTGCTTCATGAACATCATGCGTTGGTCAGGTTGTTTAAGAGTGCTTTAGAGCGCATGCCAAGTGATGACTATAAAGTTGTCATCAAAGCAGATAAACGACCATCTGGAACACACGAAAGGACATTTAGTGCTCCAACAGTAGACGAAGTTGCCATTCTGATTGTTGGTGAACAATTGGAAAAACGCGATATTGTGCTTACACGTCGCGATAATGGGCAACTGCAACAAATATCTGAAACTCATCGATCATATGACACATTGCAATACCCGCTGATGTTTAGGGAAGGAGAAGATGGATATTATTTTAATATTAAAATGAAAAATCCATTGAATGGTGAGTATCAGTATCATAATTTATTTCATTTATTTGTGAAAGACACTGATTTAAAATAATGCTTATTAAAAAAATGCTTAATGTCTGTATTATTTGCCTTTAAAATTTGCCTTTGAAATGGTTAATTATCAAATTTTTAATTTCAGGTGAAGAAACTACAAAGAAAGTTAGCTCAATGAATTATTACGCATATCGTTTGATGATTCGTCAAAATGCTGACAACTATTTGCTGCGGTTTCGTCGATTGTTTCAGCAGTATTGCGTTGGCATGTATGTAAAAATAGAAACGGAACGTTTAACATTCATTAGGTTGAACCAAGCCAAACTGCGTTCTGAGGAGTACATCTATTTACGTGATGCAGTTAGTACTGAAGGAAATGCAGCTAATATTGGTCGATTAACTATTCTGCCGGTGACATACATTGGTAGTCCACGTCATATGCATGAATATGCACAAGATGCAATGACATATGTTCGTCATTACGGTCGGCCCGATCTCTTTATTACTTTTACCTGTAATCCAAAATGGATAGAAATTACTCAATTGCTGCTTCCCGGACAAACATCAAGTGATAGACACGACATCACAGCACGTATATTCAGGCAAAAAATTCGGTCCCTGATGAACTTTATTGTTAAACAACGCGTCTTTGGAGATACTCGATGCTTGATGTATTCAATCGAATGGCAAAAGCGAGGCCTGCCGCACGCACACATTCTTATTTGGTTAGTGGAAAGAATTCAGCCTGACCAAATAGATGATATCATATGTGCCGAGATTCCTGATTATGAAGTCGATCCAGACCTACATGATATTGTTACTACTAATATGATTCATGGACCGTGTGGTGCCATCAATCCCCAATCACCTTGCATGGTCGATGGAATGTGCTCTAAACGATATCCACGGAAATTAACGGCGGAGACTGTCACTAGCAATGATGGTTATCCGCTGTATCGGCGTCGATCACCAGATGACAACGGTCGAATTGTTACAACGAAAGTGAAAAGAATGGATTTCGTTGTCGACAACAGTTGGATTGTTCCATATTCGCCACTTATTTCTAAATCGTTCAAGACACATTGCAACGTTGAATACTGCAATTCAGTTAAGTCCATAAAATATATTTGCAAATATGTCACAAAAGGCAGTGATATGGCGGTTTTTGGATTGCAATCCTCGAATACCAACGATGAAATTTCACGCTATCAAGTTGGTCGTTATGTGAACTGTAATGAAGCGATTTGGCGTATATTCGCATTTCCCATTCACGAACGTCATCCTACTGTTATGCATTTGGCAATGCATCTGGAGAATGGTCAACGAGTATATTTCACGGCTTCGAATGCTACGCAACGTGCTGAAACACCTCCAGCAACTACATTGACCAGTTTTTTTGCAATCTGCCAAAGCGATCAGTTTGCACGAACTTTGCTTTACTCGGAGATGCCAGGTTATTATACTTGGAATGCTTCATCGAAGAATTTTCAAAGACGGAAGCAAGGCGATGCGGTTCCTGGGTATCCAGATGTGCGTTCTACTGATGCTCTTGGTCGTATGTATACAGTTCATCCAAAGAATAATGAATGTTTCTATTTGCGGTTGTTGCTGGTAAATGTGCGTGGGCCAACGTCATTTGAGTCACTACGAACTGTTAATGGTGTAATATTCCCAACATATCGTGCTGCATGTGAAGAATTGAAGTTATTAGAAAACGATAGTAATTGGGATACGACAATCGCTGAAGCCATTATCTCTGCATCTCCAAGTCAGATACGCACATTATACGCTATCATAATTTCGACATGTTTTCCATCAAACCCATGTAACCTGTGGCACAAATACAAGGATAATATGTCAGAAGATATTTTACATCAAATTCGTGTCAGTTCCAAAAATCACGATATTGAGATGAATGAGGAGATACATAATCGTGCTTTACTCTTGATCGAAGATATGTGTTACCTCATGTGCGGTAATTTATTAATCAGGTTAGGAATGCCAGCACCATATCGTGAAATGAATGACGCATTTAATCAAGAATTGGAACGGGAACGTGAATATGATCACCAGGAATTAGATTTAGTAGTTCAAACGAATGTACCCCTGTTGAATTACCAACAAAAGGAAGTTTATGATACTTTAATGAAGGCAATCGATGATGAAAATGGTAGTTTATATTTCCTAGATGCCCCTGGTGGAACTGGCAAGACATTCCTCATGTCATTAGTTTTAGCAACTGTTCGGGCGAGATCTAACATAGCGGTTGCAGTTGCTTCTTCTGGAATAGCAGCCACATTGTTAGAAGGATGCTGTACGGCTCATTCAGCATTCAAATTACCGTTAAATCTTCAAACTATTGAAGAACTAACGTGTAATATTGCAAAACACTCAGCAATGGCCAAAGTTTTAGCGGTATCGAAAATCATCATCTGAGACGAATGCACAATGGCGCATAAACGTGCATTAGAAGCACTTAACCGAACATTAAAAGATTTACGCAATTACTCGAGATGTTTTGGAGGAGCAATGATTTTACTGTCTGGCGATTTCCGCCAAATACTGCCAATAATTCCAAGATCTACGACGAAATAAACGCTTGCCTCAAATCGTCAAATCTATGGCGCTATGTGAAGAAACTGCAACTGACAACAAACATGAGAGTTACATTGCATAATGATACATCTGCTGAAGATTTCTCGGAGCAATTGCTGACTATCGGTAATGGTCAAGTACCTGTCGATGAATCGAGCGGATTAATATAATTTTCAAATAATTTCTGTAATTTTGTCTCATCAAAAGACGAACTTATCAACAATGTATTTCCAGAAATTATTTCTAACTACAAAAATAATGAATGGTTGAGTGAGCGAGCAATTTTAGCGGCTAAGAATAAAGATGTAGATGACCTAAACTACATAATTCAAAATAAGATCATTGGAACAATGCATTCATTCAAATCTATTGACTGCGTCACAAATGAAGATGAAGCCATTAACTATCCAATTGAATTTTTAAACTCTTTGGACGTGCCTGGCTTACCACCGCACAATTTACGCCTAAAGGTTGGCTCCGTAGTAATCATGCTTCGAAACATAAACCAACCAAAACTGTGCAACGGTACGTGTTTGGTGGTTAGAAAATTGATGAACAATGTAATTTACGCTACGATAATGATAGGAAAATTCAAAGGTGAGGAAGTTCTCATTCCGAGGATACCGATGATCCCAACCGATATGCCGTTTGAATTTAAAAGACTTCAATTTCCGATACGTCTTGCATTTGCCATGACCATCAACAAATCACAAGGCCAATCCTTAAAAGTTTGTGGTTTAAATCTAGAACATTCATGTTTTTCCCATGTTCAATTATACGTGGCATGTTCACGGGTCGGAAGACCATCTGCGTTGTTTGTTTTTGCGCCTGATAATAAAACAAAAAATGTCGTGTATCACAAGGTACTTAAATGAAGAGCAACCTATGTACTAAAATACAGAAATAATTATGAATGATTAATGTAGGTATTTGATTTTTTTTTGTATTTTTTCCAATTAAAAAAAAAAAGTCTGCTTATTTATTGCCATTAAGGCGGAACAAAGTTCGCCGGGTCAGCTAGTTAAAATATAAATACCGCGTGCCACTACTGAAGCGGCGACTCTGACTATTTAACGCAGATACTTGCCGAAGTACACCCTGTCCTGTGATTATCTCTAGGTATTAAACCAATCGATTAAATCTAAATCAATTGTAAGATCAACCGCTACGATTATTACGTGTCCTTAGGTACTTAAAAATCTTAAAAAGAAGTGTGGGGTCTGTGGGCTTAAAAAAGATTAAGTATATAATATTAATTACCGTATTAAAATTGCACTACATGCGTATGAATATCAATAATGTATTTTTTTTTCACAATAAAAAAAAAGCTGTTCCTTGTCCCAAACTTCCTAAAGTAATCGAAAACTGGTGTTAAAGGAATTTGTTAAGATTGTTATTTTTGAATGTAAATCTCGAAGCTCACTGGAACTTCGTAAACTGGAGACACAATTAAGAAGTCGTTAAACATTGTAAAATTTTACTTTTGCATTCGAAATTAACGCGGTATTTGTACCGGCATTGACAAGTGTATTTTTGAGTGTTACAGAGGCAAGCTTTCGTGTTTTATGTTCATTAATTCGTTTATTTATAAGGGTAGTAATAATTATTTCTGTAGTCACGTTATAGTTTTCGTTGCAGTATATAATTAGAATAATTTATTATTACATTTTACAGTTAAAATGTTTGGATTTAGTTTCTGATTTCACTAGTATAGTATCCACACATAAAATTATTAATCTTGGCCTGGTGATAAGCTAGATTGGTCAAAATTGAAAGTCACCATTGTTGATAAGGATGATACTACGAGTATAATGCTACCGTTGTAATCCAGATAGCTTTAAGTCAGAAGAGACGTCTTCCTGACATACTGTTTCCTTGGTCGCCACGGCAGAATGGTGGTCTTCAGTTTGACGGACTCGAGAGATGTGTTTTCACGCCCCTTTTAATATTTACTTACAATGACTTAATATATTTCTAATTTTTATTAAACTCAAACGTCAATATTTAATTCTAAAAGGATACTCGAAAACAACGTACAACATGTACGAGACTCTCTATATCTGCGTGAACAGATTCAATTGGGAAGAGAAGTAGAATATTCTGCTCAAGTCAGGACATTTTAAATATGGCAATGTATGAACTTACTTCCACCCTATAGAGGATCAGAAAAACATTTTTACAAGTGTGTGATTAGGAAGTTATAGATGTATTGTTTAGATGCTTAAGGAGCCTGTTGAGTGAAATTTTTTGGCGAGAAGTTGTCAACACTTGCATGTCATTATTATTATTCGAGTCACAGGTACACTCTATCGCTATAGCACAGGTTTTTAGTTAATTTGGTGTACATTTTAGTACCAAAATTGTTTTATTAAAATTTCCAGAATACGTTTTAGTAATCCGTTATGTGTATAAAATGGCGAATAGACACAGTTGTACTATGCAGTTTTTATGCAATAGATTTTGATGGGTTTTATGATGATGTATAATATAATGGAAAAGCAAAAAGACACCAACTTTAATAGACAAATAATTGTGTGATGGGCACGATCATTTGTTCTGGGTCTGGATATAGTTTATCTATAATATGTATGTATTTAGAAATTAATAAGTATGTCTATCAGTCTGGTTACTACAGTACAGGCTCCGCCTTGTTTGCGATCAGACAGCCAAGTATATTGTTTTAAGCTTATAAACCACTTCTTTTGATGCGATATTTACTTTAAAAGCAGTTAAAAGTACAGAGTAGCGATGTGGGCTGTTGTACCATCAACGGCAACTATCTTTTTCTTTATTCCACCTGCTTTTAAAAAGAGAGGGAGAAATATAAGGCAGAGGGAGAATATATGGCAGTATACGGTTGTATAAATATAGGCACCAAAAACTGCTTGGCCATGCACTTGTTTGCCAATATGCTTTTATACGAAAAAAACATTATTTTTTATGTAAATGTTTTGAATTGTACTTCATGTACAGTAAAACAAAGCAACAAAAAGAGCCACGGGAGGATAAATGAGAAGCTGGCGAACAAAACGGCATATCATACCTCTCCATTTTCCAATATGAAAAAGTCTGTTAAAACGGCATAAAAGTGATATAACAATGGACTCAAAGTTGACGATTTCGATCAAAATGTAGCAACTGTAGAATAAAAATCTTATTTTCCGTTTTTTTTTTTAATACCAATCTAAGGGATGTAAATGCCATATTATTCATGAAAACGGAACAAAACGGTGCATGTATAAGGTGAAGACGGGGTATTGTACGAAATAAAAGACTTTAACAAACGTTTACAAACTAGCTAAGCAGGAATGAGAGATCTTAAGCTTGAGGCGTATACTAATAGAGAAGAGTGTAGAATACGAAGAGGAAAAAAAAAGAAAGTTCAAAAAGCCGTAAACCTAGTGTGACTGTGCAAAAAGTCGCGAAATAATTAGATGCGGAATAAGGAGTTCCAAATTTTATAAAGAAGATATCAATATCAAACCGGCAATCGTGCTCTTAAAAAATGGCAAATTAAGAGGACAACATTACTATCCTAAAAAGAAAAGCAATGATTCGTAAAGTGAAGACACAAAAATGAACGATGTGGTAAAAAGCGTTTAAGAGATCCCTAAAGAAGAGTGGGGTCACTGCTTCGGTCAATGGTTCCATCGCATGCGACGGTGCTTAGAAAGGAACGGAGACTACTTCGAAAATTAACAAAAGTATTACCGGGCATCTACATAATTTCGTTTTTTATTTTCTAAAAACTTTCAGTGTGACCCCAGTATACATTTGAATATTACATCGTATAAATCTATATAGGTACATAACATTTTTTTTTTTTTATGTGTGGAAACCTCCACGTGTATGTAGGACTCGAACCGACTAAAACCACACAGTGTTCCGTCACCAGGTCTTATAGCCGGGGCCTCAGGTGTACCCTAGAAAGGAAATCCCTGTGAACCCCAGCAGACTTGGTCGCCTGTTAAACCAGACGACCCCACTACGAGGTGCAGATGGTTCTGTCCCCTCTAGTTTAGAGAGGCGCGAGCGGAACACCTCGCGCCAACGTCTAGGGCCTGCTTCTGCTAGGGCGACAGATAGCCCCTTCCGTCGCCCTCAGGCAAGCGCTCATGGAGGCCGGAGATCGTTTTGCACTCTCCGGCTCCTGGTGCTCCTTCATCGGGACGGAAGAGTACTTGTTCTCTCCCGTTCCCTATCTGCCGCTTCTCTGGCATTCATCACTACCTCACAGAATGAGGCGGCGGAATCCCACGCACTCTCGCTCTGAACCATGAACGTAATCATGGTCTCCAGCGAGAAGCTACCCACACCGATGGCTGCCGTGAGGTTGGCACGCTGCTGCGCCCACGCAAAGTGTGGAGTGCGGTATCCTCGCGGCAGCCTCCGCAGGGGTGGCACACAGACGTTAGCTCCCAGCCTATGCGACACAGGTACTTCCCGAAGCAGCCGTGTCCGGTGAGCACCTGCGTCATCCGGTAGGAGAGAGCGCCATGTCGCCTCTCCAGCCAATCCTCCATGACGGGCCTTACTTATTTAAACGATGATATAAAACTCAGCGGTTTAAGCGAGCAGTTAAGGTTAAAAATATTATTAATATGTATTGTAAGTTTTTTGTAACAGCTTGAACAATTAAAAAAAATCATCATTCAATCAAAACGGAATAAGTAAACCGATGGCTAATAACAAAATCCGATAATTGAAAACTTGTCTAGTCTATATTTTGTAAAATTTAGACATTTTGACAAAGTGTATTTAAACTTTTATATTAATCCAAAAATCACCACCCTACAAGTAGGCTAGAACCTAGTGTTTCAGTTTTTTGCCTTGCAATTACCCATTTTTGTTCGCTAGCGTCTCAAATGATCAGCTGAAAGCTTTGAGTGCAATGTTTATTTCTGTGTTTTGCGGATTAATTTCTTAACAATATTTAAACGTCGGTGGTAATATGACAAGAACCTAATTGTGTAGGTACAATGAGTAGGTATGAGACAAATTTTATTACATGTCAATATATACATAAACAATATATACATAGTACATATCGAGAAAAGGGCATTATTTTCAAAATCATTTTTCTCGCTCGAATTGGAACTGCTGCGGAGAAGATATCTCTATAGATAGGGTTAGGTATTTTTTCTTAAAACAATGCGAGCGACGCAAGCGGGTAAAAGCTAATAAAATAGATTGAAGTGGTTCTAACTTTCTAACCTTATTTGTGTTTGCGTAGTCAGAATCACATTCTCTTCATTCCTCTATCAGTAAAGTGTTTTTCATGTAAAGTTACTAGGCTTCGGGTCAAACTTAATTCGCAATAAATGTGATTAAAAGACCGAAGATCGAACTGGGAACGAATATGAAGACATTTATTTTACACAAAGTTCCATTGTTACATTGGTAACGAAACCATAACGCGTTTGACAAATATTACACAGCGCCATCTATAGCAAACAAGTAAAAACTATTAATAATAGTTACAAATTATACAAAATGATAAATTTATTTTAAGCCGAAGTTGCGTTTAGGCGAATTATAACTTTTAAATTAAATTTTATTTTGCTTCCGAACATTTATTTACAATCATTAGACAGATACTAAATCACACTTAACGTTGTTCTGTCACAAACGATTCTCTTACTATAGCTGTAAGTTATAATGACTGAATCGTGTAATTTACGGCACACACCCGTGGATAAAAATAGTTGAAACAGTAACCTTGCGTAGCATATTGGTTCGTGGCCTTCGGATTCACAACCCATGGACAGTGAGCGGTCTGTGAGATACCATGTTCACTCCACGCGAACCTTATTCGAAATACATATTATAAAAAAAGAAAAACAATATTAAAAAACCGGACAACTGCAAGTCTGAGCACAAGGGTTCCATTAATACTACGAAAATATCTACATACAAGATGTAGATATTATTGTAGTACGTCCATGTCGACAATCGGTTTTCGATAATTATTGTCCATTTTTCCAAAAGACAAAGTTATATTTGCCGTTCCAAAAATACTGTATGTACGTAACGGTCATTTTTTTAGGCGCAAACTATAAATTTGTAATCGCAAAAACAAAACTATTTTCATGAGAATATAAAAACAATTTACCGTTTAAGTTTTTATCTTTCCTTATATTGAGAGACCTTGCTTATTACCCTATAGGATTTGATGAACCTTTAAAGTGTTAAAATTTGTTAAAATATGAGGCTTAAATATTCATATCTTATATAGCTTGATACCTCCACTCGTCTCTGAGAAAAGGGGTATTTATTAACAGACAGACAGATAGACCGATAGAGAAACATATACTAGAAATTAACTGACAGACACACATAAAACGACAGTAATTGTAGTATTACACATTTTTTATTTATTTAATAAAAGACACGTGCTACACAAAATTTCTTACACCTTTTCTGAGGGATCGGGACTGTTTTTTCCCTAACACAGGCTATTCTGTAGCCTAGCTGTGAGAACAGGACTCAGCCAAGCATTATTGTAGATTTATAATTGTAACAGGAGCTAATCTTATGTGTACAAATTGTGTAAACCTACAATCTCATTTATACCATAAAAAATTATTATTATTATTATAAACAGACAGACAACGAAGTGATCCTGTAAGGGTTCCTATTTTCTTATTGAAAAACGGAACCTTAAAAAGAACAACTCAAAAAATACACAACGATAAAATAAAAGTGTCTCAAGCTTATAACCGTTCCGAAAGAGAATTAAGTTCAGCATTGCAGTGCAATTTTTTTTTGTGTAAATATAGGTACTCGCTTATATAATAATATGTTGTCATTGGTGCCGATTCTATTGTACACTCGACTAAACTAAAACCTGACTTAATTCCTTTATATGAAATGAACCTTGTATTGTTCGTAATAACGTCTATTTGTTACTGGCATCTTTTTCTCAGCACCACTTAATTTCACTAAAACCAGTCAACGTATACTCAACTTTATTTCCACGTAGCGAGAGTCCCCAGTCCCCAAAAGAGATGGCATTCAACGGATAGCGGCTCTCGCTACGTGGTATTAAAGCGTATCAGACTTTAATCGACAAGTAAATGGCTTATTTCGATAGCGACATATGTTACCTACTTGTTTCAATTTGAAATAAGACCTTGTTTTGAAGTGTACAAGGTTTACATCTTATATGAAGAAAATTGAATGAATTTAAATTTTATCGAGTGAAGTAACAGAATTGGGACATTGCCTTAGTAAGCATTGAAGGCACCGACAACCTCTTACCATAGAACGTTCCGTTCTTCTTTGCCAGCAAGTTGTATCAAAATACACTTTTCTAAAGTCTCTATCTATAGTATTTGTTAATGTAAGGTAAATATGTTAAACAATAGACATGTAAGTATTATTGTTCAATTTATGGGTACGCAAACACAAAGAACGGAGCAAACTGTTGTGATAGGTAAGTGAATGAACAGATGTTATGGCGCTAATAGGCAATTAAGCCGTATATTGCTCCTTTTACGTTCTCCAACACTTCTGAAATTATTTCAACAGATATCTATATTATTTATTACCTTATAAAAGTAACGGTAGGCAATGTTAGGATAAATAGCCTATTTAGCGAAAACAGCGCTGCTTGCAAGTTAAAGCTTAAAAGCATAATAATTCAGATATGTTACTAAATGCTTAATCATTTTTGAATGATAAACTGTGTCATATTTATGTTTTATTTCACTTTATTGTACACCTTTAAATAGTACATATTGCAAAACAATTTACAAATGTTAGGGTATAACAATCGGCGGTCTTATCACACATGGCGATTTCTTCCAGACATTTACATATCTTTATTAATTAATATCCAGATTGACCTAAATTTTATTTGCTATTTCTATGTGCCTAACATTATATTATTTTGTAAACAGTATTAGTAAGTTTACAATTTACATTATACTCCGTGTAATGTAAACAGTATTAGTAAGTTTACAATTTACATTATACTCCGTGTAATGTAAACAGTATTAGTAAGTTTACAATTTACATTATACTCCGTGTAATGTAAACAGTATTTGTAAGTTTACAATTTACATTATACTCCGTGTAATGTAAACAGTATTAGTAAGTTTACAATTTACATTATACTCCGTGTAATGTAAACAGTATTAGTAAGTTTACAATTTACATTATACTCCGTGTAATGTGTGATGCGCCGCTCTATTAGTTTTTAAAATTAACATCGTATACCTAATTAGTTGTAATTGTTTGTTATTAGTGAAATATGTACCTACTTGATATATTTGTACGCCGACCACGGTAAAAATGTTGTACTATACAAAACATTTTCCATCCATGTGCATAAAATTTAAAATATGTATGTACTAGATGAAAACCCGGCTTCGATCGAGTGAAATGTGACTCATATCATAATACACAATCTTTTACAAAATGTAGGCAGATATACGTGTGAAACAGCCTTAACGAACTCAAGATGTTTATTTCTTTTTTTTTTTGCATTTGTCTTTTTAACTAAACGATTAAATAAAAATAAATTAAATAAACGAATACTTGTAACACATTTAAATACATTTAAAATGTCTTTATTTAATATTACGTACATCAAAAAAAAAAATATGTTTCATAAAAAAGTCCCTAAATTTTGGGGTAACCTCTATGCACTGGTAGTAAAACCGTCACGCACACAAGCGCAGATATTGTATGTTGACACTCGCGTTGGGCGGGATTTACTCACACAGCTTCAAAAAGTGGCTTCAAAGTTAACGGTGACATTAATTGTACTGGTCACGGTATCTGGACCTATATATAATCTAAGATTTAAATATTTCATGATCTTGGCTTCCATTCGGACTTGTTTAATATCTTCTCTGTTTGACCTTGGCCTTCGTTAACTGTTTCCTAATAAATCTTTAACTTTGACTTGGCTGTATCCTACTGGACTGTGATTTTACAAAATTAAATTAAAAAATTAGAAAATGTTACCATGGATGTATGGAGGGTAGAGGCACATGGATGTAAAGAGCAAGGTAAGATCCGAGAAAGGAGGATTTTATAACTGCTATTTATTTAAATCGTCGGATGGGATCCTTAAAAAAGTCGATACGGATACGAATATGGATTATTAGTGTCTATCTGTCATGTCTGTAAGCGAAGACGGATACAGATATGGAACATAAGTTTTTCTTTCAGTTGATGCCGATACCCGTGACTTTGACACGATAGTTGACGTTGAAAACTGTAACACAATATTTTCCAACTTGCACTGTTTGATCTCGTTATAAAGATGGTAAAATAATACCTTATAACTAACAATAATATTAATAACTCACTACATCAGATATTTAATATGTAATTTTACACATACTTGTTTACAGCTATTTTATATTTATTTATGTTTGAACCTATAAAATGTAATTAAGGTATATACTTATATATAATTATTATGTATCTATTTTCGCTTACATTCGTATAGTTTAACAAGCTACTGAACTGAGTTTGTCCTGCTACTGACCTGCAAACTGCCCTATGCACTAATCCATCACATTTGTCCATCTTAAGGTTGTCTGGAAGAAATCGCAACTACGAGTTAAGACCGCCGATTGCACCAGTATTCAATGTTTTTCATTTATATTGTTACTTTTTCTATGGTGTACAATAAAGAATATTGTATTGTATACATAAATAAATACATACATACAAAAATTGCTCGCTTAAAGTAATAAGATATCTTTCAGTAACTATCACATATTATTGCTATTAAAAAGTATACAGATATAGTATACGTATATAGTAGTTTTTTTTATTTGTAACTACAAATAAAAAAAAATGTATCTCCGACGAAGCTTATTAGACTGAGGTTCGTGAGCTGAGGTCAATTTACTTGATACCCCAATAAAATTGTAACTGGAGTTGTCCAATTACATAAGTTACAGCTGAGGCCTGGCTTGCTTAAATAATGGTAAACTCATTGCCGCCCAAATCCTGTAACCTACTCGATTAACGACTTATTTACTTAGATTGCAGACTTTTACAATGCTAATTTAGTAAGGCCAGTACACTGATAGAGAATTCGTTGAAGAATTGGTGGCACAGTTTCGATGGGTACCTATAATAATGGGTACTATTTCCATCTGCTTCCCTCAAAACATTTAATAAAATCAGATAAGATAATATAAGATAATTTTATTTGCTTAAACATGAGCATGCACACATAAGTATACAAGGTGAAAAATATTAAATCAACAAAAGATCAGTCATGTTTTGCCTGTAAGGCGTGCAAATATGCACTAAAATGGAAGCAGATTAATTATTATTATGTTATATATGCTATTAACAGTTCCGATAGTTAAGAATACTGCTAATACATTCCAGGTAAATCATTAGAGAATAACAAACAAAATATAATTATCATCCAATCAATAACATAATATAAAATTAAATTATAAAGATATTAAATATGTACCATTGAATTCAATGTTGTCTTTTGCTAATGAAGCATAAACTTCATGAATTTACAATATTTATTTTGAAACCTTGAGCTTGCATTAACCTGATCGAGAGAAATATGTAAAACACAATAAATATGTTTAAGATTCAAAAAGATCTCAATGATGTGTTATGGGCGATTAAAATACATGTTTATGTCTTCACAAAGAGCTGAGAGTTTTTTATTAGTTACTTTAATAATGAGCAGGACAATTATATAGTTACAGACTATCATTTAAATAATCTTTAATGTTGTAGTAACACTTCTCAGTCAGTAACTTTTTTAGTTTATTCTTAAAATCATTTACATTTAATTGTTTATATTCATCAGGAAGTTTATTGTTTATTTTTGGGGCCAAACAAAAAACACTTTTCGCCTATTGCGTACAACCACGTACAACAACGTCCAATAAGGTGGGAAACAAATGAGGATGAATCTTAACAAATAATGCGACTTCAAATATATATATATAGAGATGGAAGTGTCAGAATTTGGTGTCTCAGAAAATAGGGTTTGTAACTATCGGTTGTCTGAAGCCCAAACATAGCCCTGATGCATCTTTTTTGACATCTCTGTATCTATCAACTGTAATTAGTTTTCCAATTCTATGTTAATTTGCCTACCATATTGGCATACAGAATTGTAAATTTAATATGTTACAATTACTACATTTTTCAAACTAGAGTTCTCTTCAATTCTCTCTGATGCGTGAGAATTGAAGATAACTCTTCACAATTTGAAGCCCACAGATTCAAACATTTACCGAATGATATTGCAGTTTTTAAAACTGGTTTATGCTCTCCTTAAATTGAAATGGTGGAATAGGGAGAGTAGAAAAAAATATTTAAATTAATATTTATTGCGTAAATAAATATATAGGCATCGATTTTAACCAACGTTTGCTTTATAGGCAAATATTTAAGTGAGGTAATTAAAAACATATAAAACGTCTACGACATTCCAAATTAATGTCTTCCCCGAGATACAAAATGCCTATTTTATGATAAACTTAAATAAAACATGTATCAAGTCAAGCCTTGTTTGACATCTAAATTAATTGGGTACAACTAAACAAATAAGCGTGCGGGCAATACTAACCATAAAATATTCAAGACTGAGATCAAATCGTTTATTTGTAGACGGACCTATCGGGAATATAAAGTGAATAGAGATATTGCAAACATATTGAAGGGATCTCACTTTGATTTCATATTCATTTGATTCATGATCAGCACAGAGATAACAGATTGAAACTACAATGATTTTCATATTTGTGTTTGCAGATTAGACATGATTACACAACATACCTTTCTTATTCAGAAATGTATTATCATATGAAACTGAAATATACACATAAAGCATGATATTGATCGGTTGCTTTGTTGGTAGCCTGTTTGGTTTTCTCTTGTCTAAAACTTGTATATATTTATACGTTTTTCTAACAATATAAAAGTAATACAATTGCAATGCACAATATTTACTCAAGGCAAACATGCTGTATTCAGACATTTCTGTTTATTTGCTTAGAATATTACTAAATAAACGCAAGGCTCGCCTAACTGAAGACTACAAAACCTTTTAGATAGTTATAATAGCAGTGGTATTGGTCAAGCATATTATTAACTTTTGCTCTAAATGGAAAGCTGTTAATCCTGCTCTCCAACTACGCACAACTCAATTGGTGCTATATAATCGTCTTAAGTAGTTCGTTATTCGTGGCGTCGATTTAACAAAATAAAGTTTCACTATATTTCAGTATTTTTTGGTCTATCCGTTCTATAAAATTATGTTACAATGTTTGATTTATTTTCATAGAGGCGCCCGCTCACCCGCATTAGTACTATTGGTAGTTGTCGTGAAATGCGGGAACGAGCGGGTGAAAGCTAGTGATATTATAATTGTGATTAAGAGTTTGTCTGTTACGCTTTTACGCCTTAAATACTCAACCAATCATCATAAAATTATGTTATTTGAGTAAACATATTATAACATTTGAACGTTGTCAGAAGGTCAGAAAAGGACGTTGAGTTACCTTGTACCTGTTGTTACCTTATATCCAGAAAAAAATATTAGGCGGGCGACAAAATGTGCAAGAATTATGAGTTGTCTTTCAACACGAATACTCTTTTTCCTTATTATTTTATAATTGTATTGAATTCTGTACACATACCTGGTATTGTATACGTAGGTAAATATATACATATTATGTCACGTAAAATTTGACGTCATATTAATTATAATAAAGCGGTGATTTTTTTTTTAGTTATTTTAAATTAAATATCTGTTTATTACAAGCTAAATAATGTATACAGTACAATAAACACCACAAACTATTTATTATTAAGTACTTAATTCTTTCAAACATACTGAAAATAGAATAGAATAATCTTTATTGTACACCAAAGCAATATTAAATTATAATCAAAATAAAATCGTTGTACTTATAATAATAATATTTTTTATTTCCATAAAGAGTCTTCTTACCTAGTAGGTACCTAGGTTTTAATACATTTGATGTTAAAAGAAACATTTAAGTTAAGGCACCTGTGCCTGGGCTAGATTGGATATCTGTACCCAGGCATCAGTGCTCTTCCTATTAATGACGATGTATTCACATCCTGTGTGAGTGTGAGAGGGTAGGTGAAAAGATTACCCTTATTTTATTAATTTTTGTGATAGGATAGGGTCTAAAAGAAATAAAAAATAAAAAAATATGGTATTAAGCCACATCTATATTAATGATTCAGTCAAGGGGTACGGTTGACTCGATTGAAACCTTACTTGAATAATAAAACATAAAAAAATAATGATTTCGACTCGACAACATATATCCGCAAAATTCGAATTGTCAAGTATTTTGTTAAATTCTAATGGTGCAAATGGCACCATTAGAATTTAATAAAATACAACACATTTCACCTGAGCGAAGCCGGTTTTTCATCTAGTATTACTTATTCATCAGTCTAATTGACAAATGTCGTTGTAGGATAAAGAGGATACGAGTCGAAATTCTTATATACTCAACGGCCTAAAAATTTTCGCCTTTAAACCTGAAAATTCAGCTGTTAAAAATAAGCATTCTGGTGTCACTAAAAATAAGTCTCACAGTCACACAGTAACACAGTCTTTGATTTTTCACTTTGAGTGAGAATTTATATAGCGGCCATTACGTGCTACGAGTTTTACCGATTAGTGTTATTCTTTTAGCGTGACACGACAAAGTGGTTGCTATGTCAAATGGACTTTAACTTTACAATATTTCCTAAATTAAATCCATTACCTAAAAATTATAATATCTTGGATTTGGTAGTAAAATATGTATCGATATCGGGAGGTTCTGGCCGCCATTTCCAAAAACCCAGCTCTCTTAGCGGAGAGGGAGAGTACACTATCCTCTCTCGAGAAGGAAGTTTACTCTCATCTTCTCTTACCCATGAAAAATGTATGGCAATCGTAATCAACAAGCGGGCCATATTATATGATTCTTTTCTTTTTTATGTATATTGGTTGCGCCGCAGTTGCTACAATTGAGCATTATTTTGAAAGAGTCGTTCCGCCGCACCCTCGCATGTCTAGCCCTCGTATATTCTATAACCGAACTCGATCTTCATTGTCGGAAGGAACAAGGCATTTGTGGAATTCCTTAATATTTTCATATATTTTCTTATCCCTGTGTGCCAAGTATAATCTAACGGAAAAAAGAAATACAGTTCACTTTTGTTTTTAAACCTATTACTACCTCGCACCGCCATATATAAAGTTGTTTCACTTACGCAAAATTCAAGTAACATGGTTTTATTAATAAAAGTCTCTCATTATATACCCTCAATACGTCACAAGCGTGACATCGCAAAGATTATACCTAAGAGCTAGGCGGCAAATGCCGACAACAATATTTGTAACATACATCAACTAGTAAAATATTGTTTGCAATGTGTAGCTAGAAATTTTCTGTCTGGGTTAGGATAATTTGTATTTTGTTATCAAAACAAAGCGGTATAGAAACAATGTTAATGTTAGGTTCTCAAATTTAAATACTTTTTTTAGTGGCCAAGGTCTATTAATCACTACATATTATAAAACAAAGTGTCTGTCTTTCTGTCTGTTCCTGATAAACTAAAAAACTACTGAACAGATTTTAATGCGGTTTTCACCAATAGACAGAGTGATTCATGAGGAAGGTTTAAGTGTATAATTTGTTAACGTTTTGTGTAAATTGGTTGAAATATGACGATGGTTGTTCAAGATGTCGAAAAAAATCAAAACATGCTTCGCTACTCGTGCGAGGCCGAGGCGGGTTGCCAGTTATATATAAAGCCATTCTTTAAGTTGTTGGAAATTAAAAACTATTTTAGAATCGTTTTAATTTATTTTATTGTTTTAATTTATTTCATTTTATTTTATTATTTTTAATTGTCCTTTTTACAACTCTTATTACTGTCGCACATCTTGCCATTTAAAGTTCTTCTTCAAATAGGTTCTTACAATAAAATGTGAAAGATATCATGAATGCCATTATTAGCGACATTGATAACATTGTTTCGTAATGACTTCATTTAAACCTTTTATTTGTATTTTATACGGATTTTAATGAAAAACAACATTAATATAACATTTACCGATTTATCGATGTCATGTTTTGATGTGTATTCAAAACTTTTATTTATTGGCAGTCATAACCGATTTTAAATTTACAACGAAAGATGTTAGAAAAGTTGTTAACAGCATGCAGAGTCAAATCGTCTGGGTATGATGATGGTCTCAGAATCGAGCGTCTGAGACATACAGGGGATCACTCTGCCTTTGTCAGCGGTACCTACCAGATGAATTTAAGAAAACAATAGCAGATCCCGATTGGTAAAAATAGAACAGGATACCTCTGAGATAAAAATATCTATCGTCCCATCTCCCTGACGACTGGTTTGAGGCTGTAGAGAGTTACCAGTTTTAGACACGTGGGGTATATTGTAACAGACGACATGTTTGATGACGATGATCTAGAACGTGAGGGCAGGGCATTGGCTGTCTGACCGTTGATTCGATCGCTGTTCAAAAGAAGTGAAAATCGCTCTGTTCAAGGCATACCTACTGCCAATCGTTTTACTCAAGTAGCCTACGGGTAAATTATACCCGTCGGGTCGCCAATATCTTTCGAGTTCAATACAACAACATGCTGATGCGGCTACTTTCCTACTGCATTGCATGACAAATGTTTGCTGTAGCACATACGAACGGCTATCAAGCGAAAGTTCGCAAAAAAGTAGCTTGTGATAAGAGTGTGAAAGAGTAGCAACGGCATCCTAAAAATCATATCCTCCAAGTCAGTCGGTCCGATCCAGTATGAGTGAATGCGTATTATTGCCGGACGGGACTGACATTATTGTATGAATTATAAATTTTATTTTATTTTTATTAAATTATATATGTTTCGTTATTTATTATTTTCTTCTTTTGTAATTTTGCCTAATTTTATTGTTTATGGATTCTGAAATAAACACTAGATATTATTATGTTATATTATTGTTATAAACAAAAACGACCAATTCCCGTTACCTATCCTACTGGATTAACGGGAAGGTATTTTGAAGGAATAAAAAGAATTTTATTGGTTAGCAGTTCAACATTAAAGAAATTTAACATATATAAAAAAAGCGATTTTTAATAAAAACTTCATCGGGGGTTACTCAGGAACCTTTCTGTGTGGGTCGACTTCTGTTTTATATTTCTATTAATGATCAGTTCAGAATCAGTTTATGCTTCCTAAACTCAAAAAAAATTGGTTAAATGCAGATGACATCAAAAGTATAAAACAGGTGTCGTCGAATACAGACGCTAAGACGTTATCTTTTTTAGCTATTTATCTTTATTAGCGAAAACTTGTAACTGGCCTTCTCCTACTAACTATCTGCTTTTCTCTCATGAATAGCTGAAAGTTTTCTGTAACTGTTTAGAATTTACGTCAGAAATTAATAATCATTTTAAACTATTAGTTTGAACTGATTATTAATTTTATTTTGATTTCAATTACCTTACTATGGATAACAAGCGTCGATTTCTATTACGAATGTAATCGAATTAATGTAAATAAATAGTTCTTTAGATGCTGGATGGATGATTTATTGCTTTACGTCCTTTTTATAGTACAAATACAATTCATACTTAAATATTAATGCTCACAGCTCTGTACAGAACCAGTATACTACTGCCAAGGAGATACTACTAAGAACTGTAAAGACTATTTATATGTAAACTTATCACGCGATCCGACGACTGAAATTTACGAGGCAATGTGGAGCCGGCGGTAGTTATGATAGCCACAGGTGGCCACTCTTTCAGATAAAAATATTTTATGTTGCAGTCGGGATCCGTCTCACCGGGAAAAATAGATAGCGTGCTAGGTATTTGGCAAGTTTATGTAAAGAAAAATCATAGTTTTCAGTGTCCTCTCGACGGTTACACTGATATATATATATCCACTTGATACTTATATCATACCTTTGATTATGTTTTACGAGCATTTATTACTCAATTTCTTCTATACTCATCTGCTCCTTAATGTTTATCTTCGATTGACGCAATTCACTCCACTGCGATCAACACCTTCCTACCATTATTCTTCCACTTGTAGCTTGGTGAACTTCAACTAACACATTCACAGCATCAAGCTTCACATGTAAACTGCTGTACCACTTCTAAGACACCCTCGGCGATCTTCATCGCATGTAAACTGCTGTACCACCTTTAAGACACCCTTTACACCATCGACCACGTTTAAGCTGGTGTAATCCTTCCAACACACCCTCGACGCCTCACACCATGTGTAAGGCCCTCGCTTGCCTGAGAGGTTTGTTAGGGATAGGGGTGTTAGCTTATAAGGATATAAATTGAGAGAGGCTGTAAATCAAAGTAATTATATTGGAGACTGAACTAAATACTTTTACATTAACACATTACAAAGACTTCTTGAAGAGATCTGGTGCAGCAACTTGACAGCAGTTCACTACGCACACTCTTCTCTTGTTATTCCTCTAACAATTACGTCACAATTTTTTATTGAATAGGAGGCCACCGAGCACCACCTGATGGTAAGTGACTACCGCCGCCCATGGGCACCTGTCACACAAGAGTCACAAGGGCGTTGGCGGCCTTTAAAGTGGGAGTAGGGGAAGAGGGGGAGGGGGGAGAAGAGGGAGAGAGGGAAGGGTTAGCGCCTCCGGTAACCTCACACACTCGGCGAAAATCAATGCAATCATCTGGCACGTGTCAGATCGAGTATTGCTTCGAAATTAGTGTACAAAAATGTACATTACATAGGAATTGCAAATGAAGTAATGTTGATTTATATGAGGACATACTAAAGTGAGTTGGGTCGTATTTCTCTACCCACGCACTCGGGCATTGGTCTGGATTATGTTTAACAAAAACGAATGCTTCTAGTATATATAATATTATTATAGATATAATAATAAAAATTCTGCAAATGTCAATTTATATTTCTAAATTAATAAATAATTCAACAGCGCGTTGTAAGTAAAGTATATGTTATCTATCGCCATATCAAAAACTCGTATTTACTTGATTAAAAATAGGGGTAAACTATAATAGATGATAAATCAGTTAATAGACATTATTATGACTAGTTATACCGGTAGTGCTACGCTATTGGTCGGTTAAGAATAGTAGGGAGATAAAAAGCCGGGTGAGCGTTATAAGTTGATAACAATCACTTGAGTGCTGATTGAGGTACGAACAATATAGCAGTAACTTGGATTTAGTGATTTTAATAGTTTATAGCAATAGTGGCGAGATTGTTTCTGACATGTATAAGTTAGAATTGATTATTTTAATATGGACTTAACATAACCATACCATCCAATTAGAGCAATTTTCTGGCCTGCGATTCCCGGCCCGTTTACCAAGCGTCTTCACCAATTTGTCGTCGTGCACACCAATTCAATAATTATGGTCCCTCCGGTAACTGAGCTAGTCCATAGTGATTCCTAATCACATTATTTATGCTGCCTTTTCCAATATTTTTTCTTTACATACAATATTTTATTCGTGAATTGTACGTATTTTGCTTTTAAAGTATTTCCAAAAAGATAACAGCAGTAAGCAGCATGATATCGATGCATTTTGTTTAAATAACTGATGAATATTAAAAGAATATTACAATAGCTACATATTATCTAATATAAACGACAATTTCATGTTTTCGAGTAAAAAGAGAATATGTCATTGTTGAAATTCAAAAATAGTGAATAAATTAGTTGGCTTTAAAAAGCTAATAGATACATATATTTATGTATTACTAAATTTGCTGTCGCTCTTGATAAGGCGTAAAGTGTAACAACACATATCTATTCTCCTTCAGTGTTTTAGCTTCTGGTATAGTAATGTATCCCTATTTAATTGTAATAATTGTATAATCTCCTTAACAAGTACCATACAAAATATTTTATAAAAGGTTTTTTTTACTTTCTATCTGTTTTTATCATAACTTACTTGAATTGTACACACTTAGCATAAGCACATAATAATTATTGTTTATAATGCATGTGGTGCTTACCTATAAGTAATTGTAACACTATGCCACTTTACACCAATTGCAAAATGTTTTTTGACTGTTCTACAGTGTATACAATTGTTGGTGAGCCAATAAATAAATAAATAAATGAATAAATAAATAAATCTCTAGGGATTGAGCTATGATAAAAGTGTTTGTTATGCTTTCATGTTAATAATTTTAACTTATTCTTTATACACGAACGCTGACTCAAATTCAAAGTACTACCAGACAGTGTATGTTTAACAATGAAAAAAAAACAACCTTGTCTATTGTATATGTGTAAACATACAAAATATCGTTTTAAGAGTATGTACACTATAAAGGAACACAAGCATAACTTGAAACAAACTTTTGTTGTGAAACTATCGAATACATAAATATGTACAGACGCGTACATATTTGTGAACATGACGTGGACAACACTGCTCCTGGAAGTTGATGAAATATTTTATGATTGTTACAGGAAGGGACCACGAGAGGACGATCTAAAGTTATGGCTCTGGATACTAATTCATAAAAATGAGCGGAGAGGAGACTTCGAACATAACACAAACGCTAACGAATTTATTCGAAGAAATGTTGCTGGAAACAGAAATGAGTGGCGAAAATCGGAGCACCGTCGACTTTTCTCAGTTCCTCTCAGCTTTGAAAGTGCAATCTTCCAAAAATAGTTCCCATGAACCGTTGGACTTTGGAGCTTTGGTGAAGTTGGTTGATGGATGGAGAAGCCGTCTAAACCTGACCAGATCCACTGAACCACCTTGTACTTACTGCGACGGTAGCTTCAGGGACTTCATCCTTGCTTACAACGGTATTCACGGGTACATCAGTTTAATAGTAAGTTTATTTTTTTACTTTAACATGTAACTTAACGTTAATATTATATTTGTAAGAAATAGTAAAGATGTTTTTATTCTACTAAGCTTACACGACAAATTATAGACTAAGAGAGGTCGCTCATGGCGACTTTTTGCAGCGATTCAGTAGCGCGTTTCGTTAACGCGCGTTTGATCGCTACTTTTGGTCGTCGTCGCATTTGCAACACGTGATAGCATAGATTGTGTTGATTTAGCATTGCTACTAACGCGCTGCTAATATCTTTTTTTCTGACGAAATCGGTCTACGTATACTTTCGTAAAAGCAGCAACAAAAAAATCGTGATCAATGTTGCAAGCTGCAACTATGGCGTTTACATTGAATCCAGTATACAAGTTACGACGTGACAGCTGCGCGTTTGCACATCGCGATTCTAGCTATACAAAATCGGGACAAAATCGTTTTGTCAGTGCATCGCTAAAGATAAATCGCGTTAAGTCGCCGTGGGCCCTTAGACGTTACATACATACATACGTTAATTGTCATATTTTTATTTATAGAACCAATGTAGTAAACAAGCACACGGTGTCCCTGATGGCAAGTGATGATAATTGTTTCAATTGTATAGCCCCTTACAAGGGGTAACTAGGCCCAACCCTCTGTTGGGCCTAGTTACCAATAGCCTGAAGTTGCTATTTAAGGTCATAAAAGGAGGTAACGGACCGCAATTCAGGCACAAATCTGCTGAACCCTACCTATTAGGATTAGTTACAACGAGTAGGCTTAAATTATATTGCTCTCACACCGAGACCTTTCTTGTATTTAACATCATCACTCAATCTTCCATACAAAGAGTTCTTAAAACTTAAAAGTTATAAGTGTTATGGCTGGAAGCGGGACATACTTAATTGATGTAGGGAAAAACAATGTTTCTAATAACGCTACAATTTGATCATAGCTTATTGTCTGCACTCCTGCCTAGGCCTAGACAAGTGGCTCTTCATTTTCTATAACGACAGTTAAGAAAATATATGTTTGGGATCGACATAAGCCATAGAAATATCACGTGACTAAGCGTAAGTAACTTTGAAACGGTAGACTAGTGATACTATCGAGGAGCGCTTTCGGTACCGAGCGAACGTCAACACCTTGTAGAAGACGAAACAAACTGTCGATTTTCACAATCAGCTGGTAATTGACGTAATGATAATTGTTCAGTTATTGTTGTTGTTTCTTTTATTTTTTTCTTCACCTTAGTTAATAAATAAGCACACGACCAGCCCGTTGAAAAACATCTAAGATACTATATACCTAAGGTATTTTTCGATTTAATAATAATAATAATAAAGTTTATTTCAGGCATAGTTTACCCATATTTTCATTACCTACAATGTAGGGTATCGTATAATTATAATTATAAATTAAGATTATAAGTAATACAAAATTAATTAAATTAATTAACTTAAATTGTATTAACTAGAATTTTAAAAGTATTGTACCTTAATCAGTTATAAATAAAATAAATTAAAATATGCAATTATTAAGTTTCAAAATTTCAAATTCATAAATATGTTTATACACCGTGCGAATTATTTCATTCTTAGAAGAGTACAAGCGTTTATGAATCGAGGCTTTTAGTCCTTTTTAACAGTTCCGGCATGTTTTTAATCCTGTTCTCCTCGAACATGCCAGACGCGGTACACCGCCAAGGCAGGCGGAGCATCACTCTGAGAGCGTTGTTGTATTGTACACGGAGGGTGTTGTAGGCACCCTTCGTGTAGTTAGTCCACAGTTGGCTGGTGTAGAACGCCTGACAGTACGCCTGGAACAGGGTCAGCTTCGTCTGATTGGAGCAGTGCGCGAACCGCCTCGCCAGCATGTTACTGCGAGCTAAGAGGGCCTGCCGCTGTCTTTCAATATCATCATTATCGTGAAGGGTACTGTTGACATAGTGTCCTAGATATTTAAATTTAGAAACTTTACTTAAGGAACTGTTACAAAGACTGAAGTTGGGTATTTTTTCTGGATTTAAAAATCATGATTTCCGTCTTTTTAGCATTATATGTGAGGCCGTGCGTATGCGTATTTTCTACAGATGTTTATCATTTTACGAAGCCCGGCTGGGGAGGGGCTCAGCAGCACCATGTCGTCAGCATAGCTTAAATTATTGACACATATGTCACTAACATGGCAGCCGACCCTCATGCTGCTGAGCTCCTCTCTCAGCTCGTTTACATACAGATTAAACAGTACAGGTGACGTCAGCCCGCCCTGTCTAACACCACATTTGAGTTTATACAATTCCGAGAATGCTTCACCCCATCTGACTTGATTTTCTTGTTTATTATACCAATATTGTAAAACATTAGTAACCTTCTCTGGGACTCTGGTATGTTTTAACTTATTCCACAGTATAGAATAGTCTATTGAGTCGAAAGCGCGACTTAAATCTAAAAAAAAAAACATGCATACATCGAAGTATTTTTGGATGTATAGTACTTTACTGTATTTTTATTTTTATTTATTAAGTGTGTATTTAACATTCGCTCAAATACTTTGGAGATTATTGTTGCAATGATGAATATTAATAAACCTTCAATTGGATTTTACAATAAAATGTAATAGAAAAATACTTACAGACTAACGACGAACTTCGTTGCTAATACGTACTAAGTTAGTTTAATTTTGAACACTGTTAAAAGATAATTAACACAAAAGAGTAGTAGGCCAAACTACCTATGTGAAAATCTAAGTGCCTCTTACGATAAAATTTTCAATTATATGTTTTTATATTGAACAGTTTCAAAATCATTATACATAATGTTTTTAATAATCACATACTCCACCTAATAAACTAAAACGGGGAAAGCATTTCAGCATTCGCGTTATATTAAATGAGGAGAGCGCTTTCGTCGAAAAATGTAAGCGAGAAGGTTGTAATAATGAATAGCTGAGCGATAGTAATAAAATAGACGCGCGTCATTTTCACACACACACAAACATGTTTGAAGAATGTCAAATTATTTCTTAGAAGTCTAATCAAAACTAAACAAGAAATCAGCAGAAAAGAGCCAATAAAGTAACTTTATCGCATACATGGCGTTCAATGTTAATAGAGACACAGAGTCTCTCAATCCCTAGAGATTAGCTTTTTGTGTGGGTAATGCGGTGCGGTCATAGATGTGGGATCAAACTAAATTAATTTTAGAATCATTTAATGTACAGTATTGCGGCTTCGCAATGATAGACGGGTTAAGTTAAAATTGGTTTATTACTAGACTCCATGGACTGACTAACTCCATATAATAAAATGTTCTCTTATATCCTTTGTTGTTAACAAAGGATATAACATTGAAAAATGGAAGGATGCACACCCGGAACTTATCAATTAACATGTTTGCATGTATTCTATAATAATTAGAAATTAATTAACTGACTTATTTTAACAAATTCATGCGTACTGATGATAGCCATATATATTTTATATCTCTTCCGTAAATTGTCAATTTACTAAATTATGGTAACAAAAATTCTAAGCCGTAGCTAATGGACCTTGATGGCGAGCCTCGTTTGGAAGAGGGTAATTTTTAGCATTAATCTGATAGGTGAGTCAGTGGTTTGAGGGAATGGAACAAATCCAAATTAATTCTGCATAAATCTTTTAAATTTACTGTCCTTTCAGTTACTTACTTACTTATTTTAGTATTTACTTTACTCATCTTGTTTTTACGCGTAGGTGTACTGTTCTAGGTCTTGCTTGGTTAATTCGAATAAAAAAAATCGCTGACTGACGAAAATCATCGTCTTTATGTTCCTCTCTTTCTTTCATTCAATGGAGATGTTAGAAAAATACTTGTTTTCTTGTTTCCTAATTAAACATTTTAAGGTTATGTAAACGGTAATCTGAAAAAAGAGGAAGGATTACACAGCAGAACTTTATTCTTCTCTATACTGAGACATATTATACAGGAGAGCTTGTACCTGGGTTCTAGAATACGGATATACATACTTATATGCTTTTTTTAATACATACAAATTATAAATAGAAACGCCCACACAAATAGACATAATTATATTATTCATGCATAAAAATATTTGCATTAAGCGGGAATCAAACGGTAACCCCTGACGTGACATTCGAATGCATTACCGCCACGTCACAATGTCCCTCATAAACTCATATTAGATACTGAAGAGAAAATATATTTAAACAATGTACATTTAGGCTATTTTTAGGTTTCCATTAGGGTAAAACTGCGACCACAAAGCCAGAACGGAATTTTATTGTAAAATCACAATTTTTTTGTAACAAACATTCGATATTTTGAACACTTGATGTATCGAGTTAGCTTTGTTTTAACAATTAATTTGAACTTTCAAGTAGGTAGCATGTATATCCTTAACTCCAGTCCTGTAGTATTGTTATAAAACATATGTTATATTGATACATATATATTTTATATATGTATGTACATACAATTATAACCGAAGCAAATAATTTCCATATTTATTGCACTATTTTACGTTCAATAAATATGTAAATTTAGGTTACACTGTATAAGTATTCCAGCAGACATACAATACATACATCTGAATTTTTATACAACCAAGAGAGAAATAATTTGTCATAAATATCAACGGACATTCGCAACCACTAACAAATAACTCGGACGTTGAAAACCCTGTCATTCCCTTTCCATGTTTTAAGGAGTCGCTCAAGATAGAAGAAACATAATATGTTGAGTCCAACTACTTTTGAATATAATTAATTTGGTAAATAATTTTATCATGCTCAAATCAAACAAAATGAAATCTGAACTCTCATTCGACTATGTTAACACACGAACTGGCCCTCTGATGACGACCTCGCAAATCATTTAGCATTGATCCAATGTAAACAACACATTTCGTTGATAAGTGTTAACAAGCGTGTCCATCAAATAACCATTAATTTCATATGATCGCTCTTAATTATATCGTAAATAACACCATGTGTTGTCAATTACATTTGCCAAACATATATGGCATTTAAACATTCAACAGCAAAAATCAGGCTTTCAGGTCCTTATTTATATGTGTTAAGGTGTTTAACTTGCAATATTAGTTAAATCAACATTTAATAAACAAATAATAGACGTAAGACGTATAACATATTAAGAATTAGAATAAATGTCACATCTTATTTACATTGCATTTGCATTTTAAAATGGTTTTAACGATTTGACTGGTACATGTAAAACAATTACATCTGTGTATTATCCTATGATTTTCACTATTCTGATTATCATCAATGGTTTGTCATTTAATTAAAGCAGAGTTTCAAAATCATGAATATGGCATCCAATAGTTTGGATGACTACTATAATTTGGCATCTTTGAGCTGATCTGATGATGAAGCCAGGAGACGGACAGTGGAACTCTTCAGTGGTTACTATTAAAATTTCAACAATACTTAAAAAACACTTTTCCATTAATATAACAGCTTTGAACAATAAATTAAATCCTAGAAGACATTCAGAAGTCTGTGAACCCATTTTATGTAAAACCTCATTTGCTCAAAAAAAATATAATTTTAAGAGTAACTTTCTATCTAATAAAGTTAATAAACAACTAGCAATCACAAATATGGCCAAGGTGGAATGTTAAACGAAAGTTACACAATGGCTCTTGAAACACGACTATGAACAAACGAGACAACTTCTCACTATTTTAAGTTAGACACACACACACACACACACACACACACTTTTTTCATCCACTGGTAAAACTAATTACCAAATCTGAGAGTGGATAGTACAGGGTATCCTAGTTTGGACTCCTGACTCCCACACAAATTTTCTGGACCTTCAAACAACATCATGTAAACATTTTTGAACATTGTAAAACTTCTGTAAAATATTATTGTAATTTTTATGTTCGAAATAAACATTATTAGTAAACATTGAAAAAAAATTACATCGGAGAAAAATGTTTTGAAGAACCCAGAAAACACGAAAGATCTCCATACTAATCTAAGGTCTAAACTGCTAGGAATAGGTCAAACCCAATTGTGCTACAGTTTATAAATCAGGGCTGGTATCGACTACCAAGATAGATAGTCCAATTTTTATGCTAATTTATTTAGTTCATATATTCGTACAAATTAGTACCTACATAAAATATTATGGCGTTTTCACTGTTGTTGACTCGAGATATTTTATAATACCGGTAATATTGTTAAATGTATCCTTAGATTATTGCCTCGTAAATCAATCAAAGTTCCAAGCACGTAACTTTCGGCATTAATCAACGATCAGTAGAATTTTCATTACGTACTGATATACGTCGTTAAGCAATATACAATCGTGCATAAAATAATGATTTCACAATCGAAATGTAAGTTTATAATTTTTATGGAACCGAATGGCAACTGTTCCGCATTAAACTAAAGAAGAATCACGTAAATCGGATCATAAACCTCAGCGTAATCGGTGTACATACATAAAAAAAAATACCAATCGAATTGAGGACCTCCTCCCTTTTGAAGTCGGTTAACAAATGGAAATAAGCCTATTTTTATGTCAGAATATAGATAGAAATTAATACTTGTAAGATGATATACAGAGCTCAGAATTGATATTGATCTTACCTCATTATCGCGCAAATGTACCTATACAATAATCACTTCTAACTAATCATGCTTCCGTGTTTCTTGTCAGAATAAGAAGTAAGAGGTATATTATAGAAATAGCTACTAACTTATTAGCTAAATTGTATAATGAATCATGGCTTAGTGTAAGACCGACATAAAGAAACAACGGAGGACGCTGCGGCTGACGTCTGACTATTTGTTGTCTTTTTACGAATAAACCAAAAAATCTAGTCGCCTTCTAATTTATTAAGAAGCAACGTGGAACTTCAAAAAGCGCGCAGGTTACTTTCTATAACAAATATACAGACTGATCGACATTTACAAATTCATCACTTTCAGATCCAGGCAGTTTGATCCGAGACGCGTTTAATTTAAAGATTGATATACTAGCAACCCGCCCCGGCTTCGCACGAATAGTAGAGACGTCTTCAACAATCATCATCATATTTCAATCAATTTACACAAAACCTTAACAAATTATACACCTAAACCTACCTCATGAATCACTCTTCTTCTTCCTTATAAATTGGTGAAAACCACATGAAAATCCGTTCAGTAGTTTTTCAGTTTATCGCGAACAGACAGACAGATAGACGCGGTAGGGGACTTTGTTTTATAATATGTAGTGAAACTTAACGTGACCTAATTATATGTAAGTCCGATACCAATCTGTCTCCAATTACTAGCCTTCCCTTTGAAATATATCAATACATATGACATACTTTAGTTATTTAGAAATACCGTGAATAGCATTAAAATTTAACCATTAAACAAAACGCAACAATTACATGGGTTTTTATTGCACAATGTAATCTAAACCCATGTAAATATTGCCTGGAAAAAAATATATCATATCGGCGAAACGTCAACTGACGTTAAGACGGACTTTACATTATTCAGAGTTCTAGTATCAGCCCGGTCAAAGAGGAAGGGAGCCTGTGAAGCATAGACTGCCCCTTAACACATTTATTCAGCAATGGAAGTCGTAAGGCTGTGATGATAATGATGATCATGACTATTTAAAGGTAAAACGCTTTCTCTGCTATCCAATTACTTCTAAAGTGCAAAATTCAAATTGGTGACACTCATTTTATTTAGACAACCTTGGTTTCGACACATTTTCCACCTAATTTTACAATTCAATAAAATAGTAATTAAAATTTAAGGCTAATTATACCCAGAAGATGTAATTCTGTGGTCAATTTATTAATGTCTTTTTGGATAACGATGAAAAGGACCGGGCTGTCACCGTTGGAAGAAGATATACAAAATCCCACACGAAAATGCTGCTTAACGGACAGTCCACACTTAAGCAATAAAGCAAATACGCACTCCAAAGAATTGAGACTACTACGTCTAGACTGTGGGTCAGTCCGGGTAATATACAGGATGTATATTTTGCAAAAGGAACACTTACTTAAATCACTAAAAGAGCAAGACTCTAGCATGCAGTTACAATAAGAATTTTTGAAAATAAAAGTTTACAAAGTATATAAATTGATTAAAATAATGTGTACAGATAATCGTCTGTCTGTTAAATTGTTCCTTTTCTACTTTGCCACAATACCTACGGCTAGAATAGAACGGAATAGAATAGAATAAACTTTATTGTACACTAAAATAATTATTTTACATGGAATAGTTCATCAAGTGAATATGTACAAAGGGCGGCTTTATCGATAAAAGCAATCTCCTACCTGTATTTCTGTATGTACACTTTTATATTTTTGAATCAACAACAGAAAACGTGAATTTATTTACAGTTAAGCTGATTCAACTACATGCTAAACATGAATAAAAAATTCAAGTTAAATAATTATAGTTAAGTAAACCCAAAAAAAATGGTTTAATATCGAAGAGTTCCACTATCCACATCGCTTTATCATCAGACCATCGTTACAGTTACATCGAGCACAATCTATTGCACAATCCAAACGAATCATATGAGCCTAAAGGCTTTTTTTTTTTTTAAAGACAACTCCCGCATTAGGAATTACTCCTGTGTCGCGGTGGATCCTCATGGTTCTCAAAGATGTTAAAGTTGCTAAGTTTCATTTCAATACGAGCGACAATTAGAAGCAGGTTGAAATTGACTTCCAAGATTCGTTTACATAGTTAGTTAGTTACAAGTGGAGTTTTTTTTTTTTTATGGTATAGGGGGCAAACGAGTAGACAGGTCACCTGATGGTAAATGACCACCGCCGCCCATGGCCACCTGTAACCCAAGAGTCATAAGTGCGTTGCCGCCCTTTAAGGTGGAGTAGGGGAAGAGGAGGAGAGGGGGGAAGAGCGGGAAGACGGGAGAGGGGATTAAAGGTTAGGATAGAAGGGAGAGGGGAAGGACGGGAATAGGGGAGAGGGAATGGTTAAAGCCTCCGGTAACCTCACTTATGCGGCGAAAAGCAATGCAATCATTGTTTCACTGCTGGTTTTCTGTGAGGCCGTGGTATCGAGCGCAGTTAAGCCGGCCCATACGTGCCGAAGCATGCTCTCCCACGTGTGGCATGGCTCTCCCACGTGTAATTAAAATGTGTTTAAAAGAAACAGAACTCTGGAAACCGAGAAAATAAATAACTATCCATGATCACCGTAAGAAAGTGGGTGGGAATGCGCAAAGCCAATACACCTATAAATCAGTTCAACATTACCCAGCAAAAGTTTGGAATGTTGTTAGATCAATAGTGTTTGCTAACTCAAAACATGATGTAACTTCTACAGGTTTAAACATGTATGTAGGTAATCATATTTCATTCCTGACAACTATTGGTTTGTGATGTTAGGTAATGTTAACGCACTCGCTGTTCCGGATGTCTTAGTAAAAGCTGTTCCCGGAGCCCTCGTATTTAAGGCGCACAGTACGGCACACCGTGCTTTTTTTAGTCGGTTCGATTCCGATGGCCCGAGGGGGTTCCCACACGCACAGAAAAAATGGTTAACGCACTCGCTTTTTCTTTCAATCCTAGACCATGCAAGTGCCCAGTTGTGATGATATTTTCCACAACTGACTTGTGTAGACTCTTGTTTTAACTACTTTGTGTTATATATTAAAGTAAACGAATATCTATCTTTCTCTTTTAATTACTTCTGAATTATTCTTCGATTTTATATATTCGATCCACAGTCCGCGACCGTCAGTGAAGTTTTAACTATAACAATGAATCAAATTACCTACTGTATTAATTATTAATGCAGTTCTTAGGTAGGGTCTAACCTAAAAGTACGTTACCAGTAATGATGGTGGCTTACTATTAATTAAATAAAACTTAAATATTGCTTGCGTAACTAGCTTCGAAGGATTAAATATAACACGCTTTTATGCACTGTCTCTGATGTCGGTAACTTGGTATGATTTATGCAGGAAAGTTAAGGTCAGATTTCATTGTACTGCAATACACTCCAAGCTCGTAAAAAAGCTATTATCGTATTCTTATAGAGATACCAAACGTTAAAAGTTATTTTCACTCAATTGGTTATCTGGGTAGACACTTAGTTCGCCGACATAACAATAACTACAGTGGAAGTGTTTCTTTTATGTTACGATTACGACTGATCTGTTTTCAAATAGTTATTTCATTCGATTTGATTATAGGACTGTGTCTTTGGGTTTTTGGCTAACATTTCAGTGTACTTTCAGCTGGAAGTGCAGGCTGTATTGTTAAATGTATATACGGGTTACGGTAACTATGATTTTGAATTTGGTGCTTGTCTTCAGGATTATCAAACTAGTATGCAGTTGGCAGTTAACCTGCATTGAAATAGAAAAACAAAAAGACGTAATTGAATGTACGGACGTCGCTTTCCTCAATAATGCAATTTGAACCTGAGTATTGGTGTGTGAGTGTGGTCTGTGCTTAGAAGCCCTAACCATAATATATTTTAATAAGCAATTTGATTACATAGGTAGTCAGTTTTAAAATAAAATAAGTATGATTAATCAAATAAGTATTTATTGAAATATAGGTACCTAGTAATTATTAGAAAAAGTATCTAAATCTATGATGTCGTATTCAAAAATTTCGATAAGTTTTTGAGGTATTTTTTATTTTTAAATAAAGAATAATAGCAACCTGGGTCACACATTGCTATTATTTTTATTAACCCCTCCAGCTAAGCAAAATGCTTGTGTTAGGAGTGAGTTCAGGTAGAAGGCGGCGCACCAGGCTACCAGGGGAGTCTCTTTGGTGGTCGGACGCATCGAGGCGCTGGGTTTACGGGTGGCCCTGGATAAGACGGAGGCCCTTTTATTTCATGGGCCCCGTCGTTGTCCACCCCCTGGCGCCTCCGTCGCTGCACCTGTCGCTAGGAGGGAATTGAGTGTCGTCTGTCACCACTGCGACTGCAGTGAGGACTCGGCCCAGCACACGCTGGCGGCCTGCTCCGCCTGGGCAACACAGCGTCGGGCCCTCAGTCATCGGAGGGGATCTCTCGCTACCGGCCGTTATACGCTCCATGGCCGGTAATGACAGGAATTTTACCGCGGTCGTGACCTTCTGCGAGGACGTCATCTCGCAGAAGGAGGCAGCGGAGCGGGTCCGGGAGGACGATCTCCACTCGGACCTAATTCGCCGCCAGGCGGCGGCTAAACCGGGCGGCGGAGGCGCGCGTACCAGCGCCTCATGCCACCCTGAGTGTGGCCGCGGGTGGACGGGACGGGTTTTCCCCTTCACCCGCTGTAGTGGCCCCTCGCGAGGAGGTGGCGTCCGCGTGTGCCTGGACGTCGCCTAATTGAGAGGTTTTGAGTATTTTACCCAGAGGTGGTGCCCGCGCTTTTGCGGATAGGCGCTATGGGGGGGGTCCGGATGTCTTAATAAAAGCTGTTCCCGGATCCCTCCTACTTAAGGCGCAGTATGACACACCGTGTGGTTTTAGTCCGTTCGATTAAGACACACCGCCCCACCGAAAACCCCGGTAGAGTGACGGCCGAGGGGGTTTTCACACGTACAAAAAAAAAAGGAGGGGCCGCAAGTCCGACGCCTTAGTCATTACGCTACCGCCGCTTAATTAGTTAATTGTTTATAGCTTTTGCAATTTTCGCGTGCGAAACTTAAAATTTTTAAAATCATCTACATGCTATACCGAATTTCATCAATCAATCGAATGACATCTTATACATATTTTTCCAAGGCTGCTGAAAAAAGTTAAACAAAAAAGCACTTGTTGACTAGGCTAAGTAATATCGTTTTGGATGAAATAGCAATGACAGAAGAATATAAACTATTGTCTTTGAGCAATACATAGCCCGTCAGGAAAAAGTTCATTTTAACGAAATACCATCTAAGTAATAAAATTGTCCATCTAAGCGAAGTCTGTAGGGGAGCTATACTTCAACGAAAAAAAGCATGTTGACCCTAATCAAGCCGAGCCTTAGCTTGCATTTTTCATGATAAATATTCAATTGCTAATGGACGTCCCGGCTCAGGTTGCTGTTAGAAATGTGTTTTGTCTACTTTTTAGGCAAAATAATATGATATCAGTTAATTTCTAGCAAGCAATAAATATAGTTGAACTATTTACTAGCTTTACTGTAATGTACTTTCATTATAAGATTTAAAATAAGTAGTGTAAAATCTCGTTGAAGCACCGATAACTTTGAGAAATAGTGTACCTTAAATACTCTAGTCATCGGAAGTTTATCCTGGAAAAAAGTTTTATAAACCTTTTAATAGATAATACCAACCAACCAATAGCGTTAATATATAAACGAAAGAGTAATATCATTTACCCAGTTCTCAATTTTTCATATTTATGTTTAGTTTATGATATTGGAACACCTCTTCCCGAATGCGTAGATACACTTGTCATGAATTGTTTGTAAATGTAATGCCTTGCTTAGATATTGTTCTGTTTATCCCTTTTAGACGATATCAAATAAGAAATACACCGAAACAATTATGAAAAGAAGAAAATCTTTAGCGACACGTATTCGTCTGTTTGAAGTAATATCATCACAACAAAAGAAAGGGCCGCTAAAAGATAATACTACAAGCATATGTTAGAAACAGTTTCACAACTATATCGTTCGTACCTCCATCAGCACTCAAGTGATTGTTATCAATTAATAATGCGTGCCTGTCCTTTTAACACCCGTTAACACACTATTGTTAACCGACTAATAGCATGGCTCTACCGGTGTAACTTGTCATAATAATATCTATTAACTCATTTTGATTAAATGGTGAACTCTTTTATCATCTATTATAGTTTGCTCCTATTAATAGTAAAATAAATACGAGTTTTTGATGTGGCAATAACACGTATATAACGCTTTTATTATCAAGGTGGGTCGCCAAGGCACTAGTAGACTTAAACCTAATATGTACGTAATATTAATAATTCATTCATTGATTCTTTGCTACAAATGACATTTAAGTTACGTTGTCGGCGATTAAAAGTATGTTTGTTTTAATTCTTTTGATTTGTTTATTTGATTGAATGTGTTGTTTCAGGTATGTTTCTTCGGAAGTCTAGCAAATGCTCTGAACGTGGCAGTGCTGACTCGACGAGACTTGGCAGCAGCTCCCATCAACCGCTTACTGAAATGGCTAGCAGTAGCTGATATTTTTGTAATGCTGGAGTACGTACCTTTTGCGATCTACAAATATTTGGTAAGTTTTTTTATTGTAATGTAACGCTTAAATATTTTAAAATGATTCGTGTACAGTGTAAAACAATATAATCCATGAATTAATGAGTGCTCAAGGACTATGTATTACTTGAAAGAAAAATGTATCTATGTTTCACTCCCTCCCTAGCTGGGAGGGAGTAAAACGAATGCTTGCTACAGGCCCACTGATTAATTGTCAGGATTGAGTGTTGTGGGCGCAGCTACACACATAAACGTACGTACGTATACATCTCTCCCTCATCGATGAATGTTTGTAAAAACCTTGTAACAAATTGGTGGGATACATACGATGAAGGGTTATTCCTTTGCACTTCAAGGGTCATCCTGGCTGTCTGACTCTGCTTCCACAAACTCCTCGTCAACTTCGCATGGAGCAGGCGATGTTGATGGCTCCGCCTAGCCTTTCAGCCCACTTACTGCTGATGATGCCCTGGCGGTTATATCATTTAATGTCTGTGATTCCAATTAGTTTCCACCTCCTACCTCAATATCCGAATCAGGAGCCGTTTCTTATGTGTGAACTATAGGGTAGGTTGAAATAAATATTAGTTTAAGTACTATGTAACGGCACCTGGACGAGCAGTCTCGTAATAAACCCAGACAAGCAAACAGTGTTTCATTAAGTGCTCACACACAGTCACCTACAAACCACGCTTAAATCAACTGAAACGTTTTCTATGTCTCTTTGTAGCAACCCTCCCACGTCATTGTCGCCGTCCTACGATATATTATCATATTTAGTAGATATACCTTTATATAAAATGAAGTGGTTTTTATGCTTCCTTACATTTAAGAATCAATGTCTGATGAATGTGACGAGGGGGGTAATTTAGGATTGATAATATTTAAACGCGACCTTAAATTATTACCAAACATTAATTGAGTGGGTGACAATCCTGTGGTACCATGAATAAAATTTCTATAATCAGAAAGATCCTTCACTATATTTAATTTAGCCTGTAAAACATTATTATTAGATAAAATTAAATGTATTTTTTTTTAAAACAAGCTTTCATACAAATTCAATTGTAGTTTAGTGTAGATTTGATGTTTAAAAAAGTACTCACACACTTTTTTAAACACCAAATCTACACTAAACTAAAATTTAATTTGTCAAGACGAATCAATCGAGCCCAAAATCGATTGTTTTATCTTGTTTAGTTTAGAAGTTCCTATGGTCACCTTCTGGCTCCATCATCAGAAAATCTCCATGTAATATATTATTGTATTGTAACCGAAGATACATATTATGTACACGAAATTTGAGTTCAATCGCATATCGGGAAGTGGTTCTAATTTATCTTCCAAGATTCGTGCCGAACACATAGATACATTGCTAGTTAAATAAAAGCTTGCTAAAATACACGACTTAATACCTTTTTTGTCAATTTTAACGTAACTCTCGGCTTGACCGTTACTGGCAAGGTGATAAGGTACTGAGGTCATGTGTGAAAAGCCGTTGGAGGAACAAAATTGTTTAAACTCTTGAGATACGAAAGCTGTACCATTATCACTTACGATTGTTTCTGGTAATCCAAATCGATACATAAATTAATATATTTTATCGATTACTAAGGACGTCGATGTTATAAACTTCTACCCATATTTCATACGCATCTACATGACTAAATAAATATTTCTATTTATAGGCCCCAAAAATGATATTTGTATTATTCAAAAAGGTTGGGAAAGGTAATTCCACGGAGATAGAGGGGTGCGAACCTGTACCCGTTTGCAAAGCCTGCAGTCTTTGTTTTCACTATACCAAAGGGAGAAGTTGTTTAATTTGGTTAAATGATTTATCATGTAAGGTGCTTGAGCTAAATTGAACCGCTTTTCTTAGCAAGTCATACAAGGGACCTTAACATACTTGAAGCATTTTTAAGAAAATTCCTATGATAATTTACCAACCCCAAGAATGACTGCAACTTGTTAACAATTGTGGACACTGGAGCGTCCACTATTGTCTTAACTTTCTCCGGGGACTTTTTAAGTCCATGCTTATCGATTGTACACTCAAGATAGCTAATTTCCTTCCTAAATATTTCACATTTATCCTTTTGCAAAACCAACCCCGCATTTTGCAAACGCTCAAGTACTGCTGTAAATCTTTGTAGGTGAACAATGAACATCCCTACTAGATACTGTTATGAACACATCGTCAAGCAGGCAGAGCACACCCACCATATTTGTGAAAATACCTTCTGGAAAATAGATGGAGCGCTAGAATGCCCGAACACTATGCGAGTATAATAATATAGGCCGCGACGCGTGTTAATGCACGTTAATTTTTGAGAATCCTCGTCTAGTAAGAATTTATTGTAAGCTAGATAAATCAACTTTTGAAAATTGTTGACCCCCATACAATCATGTAAATAATTAATGTACTTATAGTCGATAATGGATATTTATCGACAATTAAATGTTCATTCATACTAACGGAATATTTTATGCACAGTCTAACTGTATCATTGCGCTCTAATACGGGGACAATCGGTGACGCATATTTCACATGTCCAAACCGATTTTAGTATTCCTAACTAAACTAAGTTTGAGCTATAGCTCTTTGTCTATTTTGTCTTTCAATGCAAAGGCAATAGGGCGCGCTTTAAAAAGTACTGTCTTTGAGTCGTACTTGAGTTGCACTAACTTTATACGTTATGTAGTGTATGTACTTTATATGTTATGTAGTCAAATAAAAATGTCATGGAACATATACGCCCCATCCGGAGGTGGGCGTTAGTGACCGCGCTACAGTGTTTCACTAATGCGGTCATTATCGAGCACATAAAAAAAAAAAACATTGTAATTTGTCATCCTGTTCCTAATAAAGAAATTTTTATTTTAATATTTATTAAACGTTCGGAAATTTTGTTTGAAATTGTTGTAATAAATTATTTGTATTGCTTAGAAACTTACAAGGTACCAATTCTAATTTAAAACTGTAAATAAAATCTCAGACTAATAATGGTGAACCGCCACCATGTATTACGTACCTTAGTCATGTGTTTGAACCGAATACATTACTGGTAGAAGTATAAATTACGCACATCGCACATCACATCTTAATTTGCTCCCAACGTATGTTAATATTGTTTTATTAGTAACATGATAATGTTATTTTTGAAACTAATTTGTTACACATAGCACTCGAGATGACCGTTACTGCGGAACGGCTATCAATTTAAAATTTTAATTCCACCCCCGAAATTGTCACCGTTTCAAACATTGGATCACCGTTGAAAACATGAAATTTCCAAAATACTTTACCGTTTGTCGGCACTCTCATTAAAATCGCTCGTGTCTATGTGATTCAGTTTTATATATACTCTTTAGAGGTGACCTTGCACGTTACACACCTACATTTATAACCTCGCAAACCGGGATTTAGAGGACGCATGACTTCACTGACCGCACACTGAATATTTTTCTACCGATACCGCTTTTTTCAATGTTACGTGTTATATCTTAAACAGCTGTTCTGGCCGTACCATGAGATGCTCGGTGACCCGCGCTCCGGTGTGAGCGGTCCGCAATGACTCCGGCAGCTCCTTAGCCTTTGCTAGTGTCAGTTCTGGCAAATCTTAAGCTTAATTTTTTATTTATTAATAGTTTGTCTCGCTTACGCCCCGGCAACATCCCCATAACCAAACACGATCGCTCAGCGCTTCTTCCAAGCTGCTATACCCACAGTGAGCCGTGATCCCACGAATTCTAGCAGCTCATTGCTTCGGTCACCAAACCCGTAACGTTTCGGAATAAAATTAGCGTCTAACGGTTGTAAAATATCTTCATAGCAGTAGTGCCCGCTTTTCTGCCCGGTCACGTTGTTGCCCGTAGTAACATCGTTTGTTATGTGTGATGAGAGGTAAATAAAATTTCAAATTAATTTGACATTTTAATTTTAGTGGGCACTCGTTGCCAATGTTATGTATGACAGCTAGAGAGCGAGTAAAACGGATGCTTGCTAGATGACACTGATTTGTTAACAGGACTGAGCGCGGTGGGAGCAACCACACACATACGTAAAAGCGGCTTTTTTTGCTGACCGTATTATATTTTATATATAAATATAATCATATATTCAGATTGCACATAATAGTGTCACTAGAAGGTTGTGGCAGTTGCACAACCATCTTCCGGATGTCTTAATAAAAGGTGTTCCCAGATCCCTCCTATTTATGTGGGGTGACGGCCCGAGGGGGTTTACACATGCACAAAAAAAAATACAATCTGCGCAATCTGGAGAATGTATAAAATAATCTATGATACAGTATTCTGTAGTATTTTGTCTTTAATCTGTGACATGCCATTTATAATGTTCTATAGGCATATTTTAATTACGTTTGTGTATCAATGTGCCATTTGGGATAGTAAGATTCTGACAACAGTCGGGCAGTTTTGTTTTGTTTTTAGTGGCCTACCCAAATATCTCACTGCGGTAGCGGACTGGTTCTAACCAGTCGCTACTGCAGTGAGATCAGCTGTCAGTCGAACAGCTCCATAAGCTGTAGTTGAGTTCCGCGATTACAGACTTATCTAGTCAGTGGCGTAGCTAGGTAACCAAAGGCCCTGGGGCAAAAAATAAACTAGGGCCTCATCTAAACTACTGGTTACTAACTGATAACTTCTGGTTCTAAAATGTCTGGTTTATTTATATTCCGAATGTGGGAGAAATTTTCACTAGTTCAATTTATAGTTTGTAAGTTAGAGTAAGAGGGCCCCCCTGAGCTTGGGGGGGGGGGGGGCACTGCCTCATCTAGCCCTCCGGTAGCTACGCCACTGTATCTAGTCTACTGGGTGTCGTGACTGGCCAGCTTAAAACTGAAGTCGATCTTTCATATAAAGACTACCCTGGATATCTACATGGCACTTGCACATTTTGAGCTTATAATAATAATAATAATATGTTTATTTCATCTCCACAAATTACATCATGTTTACAGCATTCAGTTGACAATATTTTCTATTTCGAATCCGTAATTTGTGGGAGATCTGGAGTCTAAACTAAGCCGAGGCCTGTACTATAGATCTCCAGGCCCCCCATTTCATAACATTGTGTAGACTGTCAACATGACAGAAGCGTACATGAGTGTGTGTGAATGAGTAATCGGTAACAAGTTTTATTGTATAATAATGATATATACGAGTGTGTCTGTGTGTTTGTGTGTGTGTGTGTGTGTGTGTGTGTGTGTGTGTGTGTGTGTGTGTGTGTGCGCGCGTGGGTATGGAAGTGTTTAAGGGATATATAATTTTATCATATTTGCTTAAATCTTGTTTGTAATATGTAGTGTATATAGTATAATAATTGTAAATAGATGTGTTATATACTATAATACCTAAAGTAATATACAAAATTTAATAACATATTTGTAATATATATATATACATATTTATTTATATATTTATATATTGATATATTTTACACATAAATTTATATTCTTACATCTATTTATGTATGTATGTTTGTGTAACTTGGGTCCTTAAGTTTACTTCGGCGTTTCCTCTTAAGGCAAGTCATAGAAAATCCCGGCACCATCTAGTTTTACCAAAACTAATCAACATTGACGTAAAAGTTTCTGAAAATATCTATTTGCAAAATAAATTCGTTTATTATTTACTAGCGTAGTGGTGTTATTTTCAGCTAGTACTTATGGACGCCCCTTGGGAGGCGGAGCCGGTAGCCACTTTCCTTCAGGTAACATGTGTATGTTTATAAAACTAAAAACTCGGTTTATAAAACGGATAAATTTCCCTTTCAATTGTTGAACAAAATATGAAAAGATGAACAACACGTAAAACCCTGCGTAAAATGGATTGTTAAGGTTTATTAGAGAAAATCACATTATACGTATTTAATGGCTTGAATGTCGTGATAATTGTACTTTTGAAAAAATAAACTGCTTTCTTAGTATTTAGCAAAATCTGTTTGTTTTACGAGTTACTATAAAAAGCATCTGGTTACCAGTCTTGTTTGAAAGTTTTGTTAGAGTTTGTACGGTAAATTGTTTAGAAGCCCCAAGAAATAGTCTCTCCGCACGTGTAGGCTTCTAAACAATTTCACATAAATAACAACATAATTAAACAATTTCACAAATTCACGTAGGTGCATACTTTAAAGGATTGTGTAAGATGTAAATCCTTAGGAGATATTTTTTAAACACGGTTTAAGGTGATAAGGTTTACTCGTGATCGGACGGTAAGGATTGAATTATTAACTTTGGATTATCCAGGATCATTGTACTTATTAATAAGGAAAAATATTATAGAGTATTTGAGGTTTATGCACTAAAATAAAATAATGTTTTTTGATGAGGTTTTTAATGAAGTTCGTTTATAATATTATTCTAACTTTAAAATATAGTAAAATTCTCAGAAATTTTGTCATTGAAAATAACACTAAATTCACATAATATATGCTCATTAAGGACAAGGCTATGATATATTGAGCATCAAAAGGTTTTAAGATATTATTAAAATCATGCATGAGGACAGTAAACTTTAACACCGTTTGACCAATTACTATCTTGCACATGTGTTTTTTCATGGACTAAACAAATGTACAGACAGGAAAAAGTCTCCTGGTTCTGCTAGTAAGAATTTAAAGACAAATACTGTGTTTGGAATGAAAATAATTACAGCTCGAGTAAATTACATCGGATCTAAAATATCTTCAGAAGACTTGACTGGGAAGGTTATGGCCTTAACATCAATGGCAGCCGCCTAAACCATTTGAGATTTGCTGATGACCTCATCTTGTTGGAAGAAGATCCAAGAAAAATACAGGTTACAACAAAGTTAATGACTAACTCCACAGAGGCAAACATAGAATTGGATGAAAAACCACTTGAATATGTTCAAGAGTGTATGTATACTTAGGACAAATAATAACCAAATAAACAAAAGAATTGCTTGTGGCTGGAAGAATTACTGGTCTCTAAAAGAAATTATGAAAAGTAAAGATCTTAGCATCTCCATCAAAAAGAAGACATTCAACACCTGTATACTTCCATGCATGACATATGGCTGTGAGACCTGGTCACTCATACAATACCACCGGGAGAAACTTGCAAAGTGCCAAAGAGCAATGGAGAGAAGTATGTTGGGAATAAAGCTCGGTGTAAAAACTAGCAATGCAGAAATACGACAGAAAACAAAGGTTGCTGACATACTTACTCGGATTGACCACCTCAAATGGGCTTGGACAGGCCACATGCTACGTTGCAAAGGCAAATAAATGGAGCAAGCTAGTAACCTTTGGTATCCAAGAGAAGGACTTAGAATACGGGGTCGCCCAGCGAGAAGATGGGAAGACGACATCCGCCTTACCCTGGGACCATACTGGACCAGGGTTGCAGATGACAGATCACAATGGAAGCAGTTGGAGGAGGCCTATGCCAAAAGGCACACCGAACTGAGAGACATTATATAACAGTTAATCTTATAAATGTGGAATTACTATGTACAAACAGTTCGGAATAAAAGGCTATATTATTATTATTAAATTACATCAAGTAAATAACAGTTCGACTACTTCGTAAAATAATCGAACTGTACTGAAAGCAACTCTTCGAATTATGCAAGCGTTTCAAAAGGTTGAGCCTTGTGAGAAGAATCGGGCAAACAAACTCACGGCCACTTTTTAAAACAACAGATAGTTTTAACAATATTCGGTAAATTTTATAACGGTAGCAAACTATTGCAATAATCAACTATTTATCTGTTAACGCTTTTTTTTTCAAATTTGCACATTTATTTCATTAGCGGGTTGTGCTTGGTTTCTATCTCAAGGTGTCTTATGAAGCATACTTGGATTAATTGGCAACTTCAACAAAAATAGATTGCAACGATGTTCATAGCGTGCTAAAAAGATTTACATCAGCAACATTCCATTCAGATTCAGATTCTTATTAACATAACAGTTAGACGAGCTAACAGACATACTGTATTCGTGCTGCGGGCCCGGATTTTTTTTATTTTACTCTAAAATGTAGACATTTAAAGTATTTAATGCGACTTATATTTTTGGAGATAAAAATATAAATAAACACGATATCTACCTCTGCGGGCCTGCTGTGGGCCCGGATTGTTTTTATTTAAATTCTATTTCTTATATTTTTAACATCACTAGTGGCTTGGTTTACACATTATTTTTGCCGTCAACCGGCGAACTGAGCTAAAGTGATAGTTGTGGATATCAACTCCGTAATTCAACTATTTAATAATAAAAATGCTTGTTTATTTACAAACATTATGCATTCAATATGGCTCAGCGTTCAATATTTTACATATGTCTTACCTAAACCTTTAAAATGAACGAAATAAATTCGGCACATGGAATTTATTTTGAGTTTGTAATAAGTAATATCTATCCTAAAATCTATAAGTTACTAGAAGATTCATAAGTATTTTCTCTGGACTTAGAGCTGGCTTAGATAATTGTTTTTCACACGAAAGAGTAATACAACATTCCTTGCGACAAGGGTATATTCGAAGACAGGTAAAATATAGACGATGAAAACTGGACACTGTACGTACTGTCTTAAAATTTATTAAGTACCATGCTCGCACTTCTAGTTTGTGGAATTTTAAGTTTACAAAACAATTCATAAAACAACATCATGGTCAATAGACATTCATGTCATGTCAGGCATGAGATTTGCTGTCGTCTTTATTTATTTGTGTATTGTGATTTGCTGTTGTCAGTGGTTATAATCTTTTGTTAAATCCACACTTACAGTATCAATGAAATATATAGGAGATAAATCAAAGAGTTTCTAATTGAAATAGATGACAACAGCCCTGCAACGGATCGCGATAAAAGCACCTTGTAATGCTGGTGATTTTTTCTTCTTGAAAATGTGATCTGTAAACAAGGCAGGAGCGTGTAAACTAACTAGAATCAAGAAAAACCCAATATGGAAAGGCAAGCCATATTAGTGTTTAGTGGAAAAGGGCTTTTAATTTGTGGTATAATTTGTTGCTTTTTACATTGCAATTTACCTAAATTTTTTAAAGGATTTGATCTACCATTCTCCAAAGATTAGGAATCTTTAGTATCTCAGTTGTATTACAACCGCATTAAATTTTACTTACACACGTACTTAGATATTCAAGTTAACATATCATGTTCGTTACTCGTGAGTGAAAAAAACAAAAATACTTACAATGGAAGAACGAAGCACCCATTTGTCGTGAAAATGTGTCTCTATTACGTTATCTTCACAAATAGAACTGCATCTGTTTGTTATTTATTATGTTTTTTCTTTACGGGTCAACAAAAGTTATATTCAAGGCACAAAGTGAATTCAATTTATGTTCGCATCCTGGAGCTATAGCTGGCAATAAATATATTTGCACACGCTCTGCCAAGAATGTCGTATAATTGGTTTAGGTTTATATTCCCACTCTTTAAAGAAACAAAGTTGATTATAATAAACGAAGGTTTCATATAATAATAGTTTGTTTTTACCATTGGGTCACTGATGATCTTAGGGATAATGTAGATATAGAGAGGGAGCGCAGGTCGCTGGCCGTTCGATGTAACATGCTGGTTCGAAGATTTGCACGCTGTACAACACAAGTAAAGGTTACGCTTTTTAAAGCTTTCTGCCAGTCTTTTTACACGCGCAGTCTTTGGACCAGTTTTACGCAGAGGACATACAGAGATCTGCGTGTCCAACATAATAACGCGTTCAGGATACTGTTGGGGCTGTCCTGGCGTTGTAGTGCGTCCGGTATGTTTGCAGAGGCGCACACAGACGATTTTTACTCCATTATAAAAAAGAGGACCGCATCCATGGCCAGCCGGTTGCGCACCGCTACTAACAGTCTCCTGAATGTGTTCATAGATCGGTGGGACTCCCCTCTGCTACGCCACTGGGCAAAGATCCACACCAGCTAAGGACATAGGTTTATAAAAATAAAAATTATGTATTACTAACACTAGCCTTTAAGATATTTTGTTTATACTAACCCTATGGACTCATGTCTGAAATAAAGGATTTGAATTTGAATTTGAATTTAATCGACTCCAAGAAATGACGTTCTGTATTCGTCATCCGTATGTATTTTTTTTTTTAAGAATACTAGCAACGTGGGTCACACATTACTGGTATTTCTGTTAACCCCTCCGGAGCTGTCACAAAAGCGTTGCCGCCGTAATAGAATAGAAACTAAAATAGAAACGCCCAGTCAAGGGCGGTGGGAAGTCACCGCTAAGGGCCCAATCATACCCAAGGTTCTGCAGAAGTGGTCCAAGAACCGACCCTTGTGGAACATCGCATGACATGTCATGCGATGTTTCACAAGGTCCAAAATTTCAGCCCTCGGGCCATGGCCCGAGGATCGAAATTTTGATCTCGATCCTACATGACGGCCCCTATCTTCGCCTCCATAACGGGCGGAACACCTTCATCTTTGACCTCCACGTCGTCTGCTAAGGGGCCCACCGCCAGGAGTGTGTGTTCCACCTGTTGCAGGAAAAGGCCTTCAACACCACTTCCTGCAGGCAGTTGGGCTGGAGAGTATCTGGCTATAAGTACCAAGGCCAACCTAGTCAAATACAGATAATTTGTTTTTATTGTTTCTTAATTACCGAAATACAAAGTTTAATTGGAATGGGCATCCGCGAATAAATGATTTTAAATAGTTATTTATAATATTTATTTATAAATTATTCGAAAGAAAAGGTAAATTTTGAGGTTATTTCATAATGAGCTTATTTGTTTAGGTTTTTTTTTATAATTTTATTTAAATCGTTAGAATAGGGCTAATTAGGGTAGAAACAAAGATTGATCAATCAATATGTAATTTCTTTAAAAAATTTTTTAATTGAATTAATTTTTTATTAAATTAAACTATTACTTTCAGTACTACTTGTCGTTCTGCATCTTCTTTCGATAACGATCAAGGAAGATGGAAAACACCAATGATAGTAGACTATTATTGGCTGCAGAAGCGAATTTTTTTTCAGAATTTTACAACTAATATTTAAATGCTTGCAATGCATACTCTTTTAAAGTTATTTATTTCTGAATTTAGAATATAATATTATTTACATTTGTGTATACAAATATGAATTTTAAAATATATAACACTAGCTTTTGCCCGCGGCTTCGCTCGCGTAATGTAGATTTTGTCGAAACGCCTTTCTAAGCCTTAAAGGAGCAAGACCAGGGACCCATACGTAGGGGTTCCTGGAGGCTTCTTTCTTAGGAGAAACCTTTTTATTCATTGCAATAGACACACTTGTGATGAAACACCCTGTGGTTTTAGTCGCTTCGATTCCGACAACCACATCATCCGTAGGGGTTTCCACACAAAAGACAAAAACTCGAGAACAGTAATTTTTTTCGAAATGAAAAATACTCTTGTCCTTTTCTATATCTTTGAAAAGTGTATGCAAAATTTCATATTGATCGATTGAGTAGTTAAGGCGTGACAGCCTCATTAAAAAACAACAAACAAACTCATTTTCGCATTTATAATATAATTTAGTTAGGACGTGAAAATTATGCCCAAAATGTATAATGTTTAACTAAAATCAAAACAAAGATAGGTAAATATATTTTCTGAACTTAGCTTCTATATAAAAGCTTAAAGATATAAAAAACAAGAATCAAGTTGAAATTAAACCGACTTTGATCGTTATTATAAAAGAAAAATATTTACGGTTTTGTGCTCCTTAAATTATTGTTGCCTAATTTGTTTGACATGTCTTGTATATTATTCAAGGCTAAGGTTTTCGTATTCGCATCAAAGCGACGACGCTAGAAAGCCATTCGATATTGAGCTTGTGTTTCAATCGCGATATTTGAACGATATGTCATAAACCTTTCGATCAAAAGATCGTTTGACAGTTTTTAATATTGCTGCCTTCATTTTAATATGTGCCGTTTTGCTTTTATAATTATTTGTTCAGTGTTAGGAATATTTCTGAGAAAGAAAAAAAAATGTAAGTAGGTATACAGTACACACATACATGATAGAGCAAAGTTGTTAGTTTAGAACTCTTCAATTTATATTATTTACTTCGTCTGTGTCTGATTGATTTGATGGACTTATGTAATGGACTTCATTATCATCTTAGTCATGAAACGTGTTCTACTGAACATAGAGCGCCGTTGGATGGAGGTGGCTTGATATAAATCTACTCCTTGTGGCAATTCATTTCAAATACTTTTCTTCAGAGGAAATGAAAGTACGTAATATCGGAGTAGTACGTAGTAGTATAGGAACGCAGCTAAACGAGGAATAATTCTGCCTTACTTAATTACGAGTTATATTTACCTAATTTCTCATACTCCTACTACATTCACCATCCTGTAAAGGGACAAGCAAAGGTCACCGGTCACCGTTCATGGTGATACTTCACTTTTTACTTAATGTCCTTTTTTGTCTTATTCACATACATATAAAGGCGATTCATGTTTCGTACTATCCGATTTGAAGATAAAACATGCCTCTTTAGTTTTATACACATCAAAAAAACCTGGAAATTCAAACGGTCATAACTTGTATGCTAGAGTCATATCCTTTCAGTGATTTAAGTGAGTGTTCTATTTTCAAATACACCCTGTATATTCTCTACCCTAAGATGACTTTCACGCTCTTGATCCTCCGGTACCTATCCCACTAATATTATAAATGTGAAAGTTTGGATGGATGGATGGATGTTTGTTACTCTTTCACGCCAAAACTGCTGAACCGTTTGCGATGAAACTTGGTTTGTAGATAGCTGAAGATCTGGATTAACATATAGGCTACTCTTTATCTCGATACTCCCACGGAATCGGGACGTACGCGGGTGAAACCGCGGGACGCTGCTAGTTAATAATAAATAAGATAAAAAGGTGGTCAATATTCAGAATGATATTAGCAGAAATATGCTTAAATGTGGATTTGTTTATTCTTGTTTTTAAAACGATTTAACAAATCGTATCTTACTAACCTTATTAATATTATAAATGCGACAGTTTTTGAGGATGGATGAATGGATGGATGTTTGTTACTCTTTTACATAAAAACAGCTGAACGGGTCTGGATAGAATAGCACATAGGCGATCTTTCATCCCGGAAAAATTAACGATACCCGTGGGATACATTTCACCAACATTTCCATGCAGGCAACCGATAGTGGGTTCTATATCTGTTTGCCACTAAGTTTATCGCAATGTGTTAAAAGTTTGTAATAAATACTTCAAAGAAGATGATTTTTCCAATGGATAGAATAAAGTTTTTCTCAAATGGTTTAGTAAAATAGGGAGATGGTTTCAATATAAACAATTACTCCTGTAGACCCAGTGTATAAACGCCTTTATGATCGTTAAACGCGTTGTGTTGGCGTGTGGGCGTCCGCGTCCCTCACAGAACTTCAACGCTGCTGGACTTTGCTATTACATTCGGCCATATTGGAGTATGTGAGACATAACTCTGTGGTGACAGGTGCAGATTTGCAAATGCATCGGTCGGAAAAATAAATTTATGAGGCTCCGTTTTCTGACAATGTCGAAGGGCCAAATTTATTTTAAACAATTTGCAAAGAGGATAAAACTTTTCATTGTTTTGAAAGAGAAAAACTGTGAATTGAAATCTTCAAATGTCGGAATCTCAACAAATATGTAACTACATTTCAAGTGTCTTTGAAAATTAAACCTACATTATATATACGCCTACTTAAACCAAGGCTTTTCAAACTTGGGCGTTTGAAATAGCCAAGCCTTAAATTTAAACTTACAACATGCCATGATTATCGGTGTAACACACTCCTACTCAGATGCCATAAAAAAGCCGCGTATTTCCAGAAAAGCTAGATGGCTAACTTTGTAAACTTTGAACATACGTTGTGACTTTAGGTAGCGAAATAACTAGGGATAAGTATAATTATCAAAGTACCTAAAATTTTCAAAATTTAGTATTTGAACGCGCCATTATAGTTTAGTGCCTCGATATCCGTATATCGTACAGAATCAAATTCTGAAGACATTCATGATTACAATGTTTCCGATGTGACGACATATATTATAATGAGCTCGGAGGCACCCAGGGTATACATTTATAAATAAGTGAAAAATAGAGCAAAAACATACTAAGATGTAAGATATTGTTGTTTCTCCATTTTATTCAAAATAATATGTACGAAAAGTTTAGTTAAATTACTACCAAAAAAGGTGTGTATCTATTCATTCGATTTCAATACATACAAACGATTGATTTTATAAACGCGTAAATAACTAGACCAGGATGACTATTAGTAAATAGTCATCCTAGTCTAGTTGTTTAGAGTAAATACTACTACTAATAATAATATTCTGGGCCATATCACCAGTTAAATTAATTAAATTGTGGTTAAATATGTTTTTTTTGCGTATTTTATAACATAGATAGCACAATTATTAACTAAAAGTGCCAAAACAATGTAACAATAATGTTAAGGTGCTCCCTCTCACCGGGAGCATTCCCCTGTAATGAAATGTTGTGTGGTGGTAAAACTTTTACCACCACACAACATTTTACCTCTTTACCGTCCGTAAGCAAAACGAAGCGTTTTTTGTTTATGAGTCTAAGCTATAAACTTGAATACTATTAAGGTTAGATAATACTAGATCCAAATATCGATTGTTTTTGTTAGGAACGTTATTGTACTTGAATCTTATGGAAACCATAAATTTATGGTTTCCATAAGAAGGTTAGACTTTTGGTGTGATGAATGATCAGGCATAAGTACGTGGGAGTTAGGGGAGCATGACCAAGTGACGGAGGATTTATTTTACTTATCTGTGTGATGTAATAGATTTTGGTTGTATACTAATTATCTATTATAACTTCGGGAACTTTCACAGATGGCGTTATTTTTATTTGGAGTTTTTGCAATATTGACTACATATCATTATTTATTATCACTACATAGTATTAAACAAAGTCCTAAGTAAAAGTAAAAATGTAATAATGAAATGACAGACGACGACTGATATCACTATGAAAATATTTCTAACAATGGCTAAACGTGGCACTTGATAATGGTGCGGTCACAGTTGAAAAAAAATCTCAGAGGATGACACTACTAACCAACTAACCTCAGTCCGCACATGGAATTCTTTTAAAAATTCCTTACATTCATCTTTTTTTATTTCCTCCATTCCAGACAACTGATAAGAATAAAGCTTTTGTAGAACCACAAGCATTTTAAAAGTCCAATTTAATTAAAAAGATTGCTGTGAACGTTTTACAAGGCGGGATCACGCCAAACTGTAATTTTTTTGCAATTGTAGTACGTAATGAAACCTTTGAATGAGAATGTTGAAAGTTATTTAAAGTTACGGGATTGTATTCTATTTTATTTAATATTTTCTGTCCTAATTTTATGATAGTTCAAATTGGGTTGTGTTATTTTTGTCAAAAAGTCATGTTTTCTAATACTTTTGAAATGAGTAAGTACTCCAATAAATAAATAATATATACATGTTATTTGAGGCTACAATATATATTGAAAAAATAAGCATTTGATTGAAAACATGAATAATTAAGTAGTAAAAGTAGTTACATTTGTAAATAAAAACTGCAATGCATTACCGCATAACAATCACATTGTAAAAACCTCAGTGTCACCGAAGTGTAAAAGCGTACTACGGTGCAAATGTACGTTCAGTGTTTCAATTCAGTTTAACCGCGCAAGATAACGCTATGAATTTTCCTGAAGGGTTAACCGTTATTAAAATGTTTTGCCTTATCATTATCAAACGAACGCCAATTGTGATGCGATGGCAATTTAACCAACGGAAAAACGAAGGAGGTTTTCAAGTTAACCCGTTTTATTTCACGGTTCTACAACTTTTTTAACTTTCTTTTGAATTTTTAAATATTAAAATTTACTACACTGCGCAGAGAGTTTCATTGTGTGATAACCCTGATAAATATTTGTATCGATATTTAGTAGAGATGTTTCTTACGACTAGCTTCACTGTTTTTAAAAAGAAACCATTCTCAGCAAAGTGAAATAATTATGAACGTAACAAACATACACTTAGGGTACACAAAGTCATACTCAAACTCAGAAAATCAATTTGTAAGTCACGCAAATAATTGTTTCGGGTAAAAGTGGAATAGGGAATATGCATGTATTTTTTTTTTATTTTATATTGACTTGTTTCATCATTCTACCCTAATAAAAAATATAAATAACCATGGCAATGCTCAAATTAATTTTTAAAATGACATTGAAAACATTGATAAAATTTGATCTGTTTGAACGCGGCCATATTTCACGGGCCTTGGATGACGTCACGTTCCACGCTCAGTGTTTGTTTCATAAACTTACTTGAAGTGTTACAGTAGTTTTATACCGATTTCCAGTTTTAATTACTATTTATTGTAATTAATAGACGATGGATAAAGTTAAAAACCATTTTATAGGTATTGCCTTGTCCCTAAGTGTAAAAACACTATAAGAAGTACACCCAATACAGTATTTTTTCCTGTATAAAATAATAATGTAAAATACGAAAATAATGGTGTACATTAATGAGAAGAGATGAAGTATCTTCAATATCGTGTTTATATTGTTGTGAAGGTCACTTTAATGTAAGCATATTACAATTTGATTGCTAGTATACTGTGAATTAGTCAGCAGTAATTTATGTTTGTTTTAAATGTAATAAAAATAATAATAATTACCTTGCTTTCACTCCTTTAACCTCAGCGGACGTAAAATCTGGATTAGATGCAAAATATTTTCGTTAGATTGTCCGATTGTGCTTTGACAAAACTACATTCAGTCATTGTCCTAGATGATTTCTAATATCACTAGAATGCTTACATTGCACTAGCTAAGAGCAAAAACCACAGGAACACCTATCTTTCTCCGTAACACTACAAATATAGGCGCCGATAAATGACAGAACGTGGAATGTCACGTCATGTTTTGTTTCGACCAATGGTGAAGCGTTTTGCAAAGTTGAATTTCGCGCCCTTATTTTGCATATTTTAATTAATATTTTTTGCAATTAAACACGAACTAAATAAGAAAATAATTGTTTAGGCATAATATCTGGACAATAAAGATTCAAGGGAAAATTAATCAAGTAAATTTAAACAACATGCATATTCCCTATGGTCAGTGGTCGAAAAATATTCATGTACTCGTATGTACCCCAATGTCCAATTTTCAAAAAAAATGTGTCTTGATCGCAGGTGTGATAGTATCTATAGACAAATGTCTATCTTACAAAATATTCAGTCTCTTTAAAACGTTTAATAAGTCGTCGAGTAATTTTAGTGATAGTGCGATGTAATGAAATGTTTTACAATTCATTACATCGCACTATCACTAAAGTATGTTGGTTTAATAAACGTTGTCGTTGTTATCAGTGACCGCTGCACATTTTATAAATATGACATTCAGTTTTCCAATGACAAATTACATTCTTTATCTTATCTATTCATTTAAGTTGCTAACAAGCTCAAATTACTTCAGAACAATGGATAATTAAAACATGAAATCTGTCAATCGTGCCTCATAAGTTCACAGGCTAGTAACCGCTATATATTTTGGTACCAACTTATAATACTAATTATGCAGGATTATTATTTAATGTTTTTATATCTTTTTATCTCGTGTTTCTTAAAAAATTCAAGGGCTTTGCAAGAAATGTTTTATCGTTCTACGCAGGAAATTAAACACATTCTTCAATGTTCCTTCTGCGGCGCCGCTTTCTTCAAGTACATTTAAGAAACCTCGTTATGATTTTAATCAAATTATATTACACTATAATTTTATTTTTATACTACAGTTTCTTTAAGCTGTTCGATCTGAATATGAAAAATAAAAGTAAAAAAATAACTGCTAGTGATTTTCGTTTTGTAGATTTGGAGGTGTTAAAGTATTTAATTCTTTTATTCGGTGTTCTTATGAAATGTTCTACTACTACTACTGTAAGTAATTAAATAAAAAATGGTTATTATCCATATTATTATTATCCAAGCAATATCATTAGGTGATTATGAATGAAAATGCAAAATACGGAATGACAACGCTTACTATTCTGTTTCTTTCTTTCTCGAAAGAGTTTTAGTCGATTCGTTTGTAGAATTAGAATATTAAGAATATTTAATTGTTAGAAGTACAACTCACAAGGAACAATTTATTGTTTCGTACGGGTTGAACGGTCTTTCTGGTTAAAAAATATTTATTGATTTAAAACTATAAACGAAAATTAAATTAGGAAAATAAGAACTATAATGATTACGTTAAAAAGTAATACATATGTCAAGGTAAATAAATAATGATAGAAAAAAATACATAATTGCAAACTAAAATAAATGTTCTTGGTAATAAAATAAATCATGTGTGCATCACATATCTCTAACCTAAAATAATAATAATAATAACTACACACATCTCACACACGGCCGCCTGATCCCAAATTAGGCAGAACCTGTACTATGGTAACCAAACTGTTGATAAACGTACTTATATATTTCTAAATACATACATATTATAGACAAATTACACCCAGACACATATATACCTAAGATTATAAAAGAATTCATTAATCTCAAGAAGCGGCCAGGCTCCCCGTGTGACGTAATAAATGTAACAATCTCCCGTATCATCAAAGCCTTTTGAGAGCGAAGTAAACCATTTTTATATTCTCTACAGTCGGTTTAATTCCTACCCTCCACCTGCGGCTTTGACAAAGTAGTCAATTTAAGGGTTTACTGAACTCGAAACAAAGGAAAGGATGTGATAACATAACAAAGAATAGTTAATGAACATATAAAATCGTTCATAAAAAGCCTCTAGTGAGCCTCTTAACCACGACCTCATTATGCTTACTAAATTGGTTTATTCATAATCTAGTCACGTGAATACCTTGTTCAACTGGATCAGCCTTTTTATATATTAAGTATGGATAGGAAATAACAAGTTAGGATTCTTTTGATTTGTATACTTCATCATTCTATGAAAAATCTTAAAATAAATAAAAAATATGTAATTTGAGCCTCCACGGGCTATATGAAGTGGTAATAAAACCCGCCCGCCTACAAATTAAAATAATCCCATAAGTTGTGTTGAAATGCTAATTACCGGAATTTGCATTTTAACGCCAAACATGACATAAAAAGGAAGAGGAGGAGAATACCTAGATCTAAGTAATATGGTAGATACTTACTCATTGTAAAAAATCTTTTATTTTAAGTAAACTTTTGTATAAGATAGCTTCGCATAAATCTGAAGTGGGTATGGGTAACCACTTGAGATTTGTGCGAAACTCAGAATCACCGGAATGCCCACATTCTTTCTCTTTTGTACAATATTCTCTTTAACTCTTACACTCCGCCCTACCTAAAAAACGTTTCGCTTTTCTTAATGGCACACACATCCAAGGATTGACCTTACGATCATCGGAGAATTGAGGTTAAAAATACCGGCACATTCGACAAAGTTTTTGGACAAATCCTTTTCTGTCCAAGCTGTGCGATTGTGGAATTCCTTGCCGGTAAGTATCAGGCGTGCTCAGTAGTTGCCCATTTTTAAAAACCTAGATCAAAGCACAGTATCTACAAGAACGTTAAATGTAAATTTCCTCTCTTAGATCTCCACTACTTCTGTTACAAAAGCAAACCCTGTCCGTTTTTCAGTACTCACTATATGTATATGATATGCGTTTAATATAATATACATATTCAATATTTCTAGTACGTTATGTATCTATTGTATCTATATCATGTTATTAACATACAATATCTTTCTATTTTATACTCAACACACCAGAAGCTGTCCTATAATTCCTTTTTATGAAATAATTGTGCTCTTCATCCTCTGATTGCCTGTAAGAGATTGCCTTGTGCGATATGGCTACCAGTTGTACAAATTATTTATAGTTCTTATTTACTTATGGTATTGTATATCTGGTGTACTATAAAGACAATTATTATTATTTAAGGAATAAAACAAATTAAGAATCAAATAGGGTATTTGATTCCCAATTTGTTCTAAAACACATTACCAAAGTTCTTAATTTTTTATCAATTCTACCTCCAGATCCTACCGGGCCAGAGGGAGATGCCATATAAATGGGCAGCCTACCTACTGTTTCACATGCACTTCGCGCAGATCTTCCACACGGCCTCTATATGTCTCACACTTTCACTAGCTGTGTGGAGATACGTTGCTATCAAGTAAGTATATTATCAAATTATCAATAAAAAACATTTAAGCCAGCAATGAATACAACCTTTTCGTATTTTAGAGACATCGTAACGCAGCATACGACAAAACAGAAAAGAGCGTACTGTTACCTCTTGACTACGTGTGTGAATCCGCATACTGAGTCCTGTGTTAATGCTCTCGATGCTCGGGCTAGGGACGAGCAAGTCATATGACAGTCATTCTTGTTCAGTAACCATTACCCGACGGACGGCTTACAAAAGGTTGCGATAGCCTGAGTGACCTTCTAGTGACATCCCCTGTGTACCCAAAATTTTATATACCGTGTGTGTCATTCAACAACAAGGTTTTCGGAATATGGAACGCAGTACTGAGTAATGTAATTCAATGAACCCAAAAATGGTTAAATCCCCAATAATAACTTTTGTGTAATTTTATCACCATCATCATTATTTTATTAACTTCCACCGATGACTGTTGAACGTAAGATTTCACAAAGAAATCTATACCACTGAATTTCTATGTTTTTGAGATGTTTTGACATTTTTAATATTATTTTAATTAGATTTACAATACATATCACTATATTAATACGTGAAGAGAGTTCTTTGTACCCCTTTTTAAGAAAATTTCGCAAACGTAGTAACGTGAATTTTGGAATATTTACAGTTTAAATATAGAAGAAGTGCAGAAAGCCTGTCATGGTAAGTAAGTCTATAAAATAACAGCTCAAGTTATACTGGCCAATTATAGGCCAATATATATATACTTACTGGCTAGTTATATTGCCAGATATTTGAGATCGGCTTGACCCCTTAGATGTAGCTTCAGTCTGCATTCTCTATCGCCTGTATTATGGGGAGTGCTCCGACGAATTTATCGTTCGGACTTATACCGGCCGCAGCTTTTCGCCATCGTTCAGTCGGCATCGTTTCGGATAATTGGTAATCAACCACTGAGCGGTTCTCCAGAAATATTTTGCCTCACACAACCAATGTCTCGAATACATTTTCGCCTGTGGTATTTCCGGACCGATACGACCTTCAAACTTTAGAAAAAAGAGCGTACTCCATTTCAAAGGCCGGCACTTGTGACTCTTGAGTTGCAGGCGTCCATGGGCAACGGTAGTCACTTATTCATACTTACACTTAGAAGTTTGCCCCCTATACTTACCATAAAAAAAGATAAGTAAGTAATTGACCCGTAGAATCTATACTTGCGGAAATCTAAATACTTGTTACAGACTGTACGCAGCATTAGCTATATTATAATGCTACTTAGAATCAAATAAAGAGAGATTTCCTAAAAATTCCTAATTATTTCATTCTTAAATAAGACATTTATTAGCACTAACTAGACAACTCTTACAAAATTGAACAAAACATTGAAACTTTCAGCAACCCAAGTTTGTGAAAAGCTACCTCCGTCTTTTGTCTCGACTAGAATAAGGAATTCTGTAACAAGAGCTATTAATATTTTCAGAAAATGTTCGTAAAAGCATTTTATTGTTGACTAGCTTTTGTGTGCGACTTGGTTAATGCTGCGTTTGGAAGGAATATTTTCGCTTAATAGTACTGTACGCAACCACAGATACAGGATAGGAATACAGATAAGTATGTAAATTGTTACCCTAACATAGCTTTCTTACAAGGATGACATTTAACAAATCATAAACCGGTTGAGTTGTTTCGAAAAAAACGATATATTATAATAATATAAGTATGATCTATTTTTTTTTAATAGTTATTTTACAACAAAGTGAAGTGTGTACCGGGTATCTCGAATATTATATTACGTCCTTAGTAACGATTTTAGATGTATTATGGATAGGAAACATGGATATGGATACATTTATGACTTACTGTGTTCACAAGGATTAACAGTAATTTCATTAAGAGTTGAGATGGAAAATGATCATTTAAATATATAGCCGAAGGTCCTTTAAATTTTGGAATTCATAAAACAATCGTGCAGAAAATCACTTGTTTATCACGCCATATATTCTTACTTGGTTAACTACAAACAAATGATTACGCTTTGGCTTTAAAATATATTACTGTAAATTAGAAGACAGCCAGAGAAACCTAAAAATAACGGTCGTTTGGTTTTGGTAACTTGTAAGAAACCAACCAATACATGATCGTTTTCAAATAACATAGGAAATCCGTTTAAATAAATGTAATTGAAGTATCAGACTTCAATTTTATTTATTTCAACGGATATCCCAGATGTCTCGAAGTAAAATTGAACATTTATTTTGCAGAACTCTTGAACTTTACTTACAGTATGCGAAGTAAGACTGAACAAATAGTTACAACAGGAATGTTTTCTTTGTTATGAAATCGAGCAACTTGTATCTGTGTCGAAGTTTAAAAAAGACTGCATTGTTTACTATATTAGGGTTAGATATCAGCTAGTGAGAAGAAAACCTTTATGACTGAATATATTGTTAACTAGCTGCGCCCCGCGGCTTCACCCGCGTAAGTCCCGAAGCCGTGGGAATATCCGGATAAAAAGTACCCTATGTGTTAATCCAGATCTCCAGCTATCTACATACCAAGTTTTATAGCAATCGGTTCAGTAGTTTTTGCGTGAAAAAGTAACAAACATCCATACATCCATGCATTCTCCCAAACTTTCACGTTTATAATATTAGTAGGATTCGACTCAAGTTTGCGTAAATTAAACTAAAAATATTATAAGTTTACCACTGATTTATTATTACTGTACATAATATCTCATATTATCTACGTATTGACGGGAATTAACGCGATCACGAAAAGGTATTACATACCTCTGAATTGCCTGACGTTTCGTGATCGCGTCAATTCCCGTTAATACGTAGATAATATTATATCATGGAACGCGAAAGTTTAAAAGTTAGCATAATATCTCGATGAAGATTACGCATAATTATATTGCACGATAATCTAAACATTATAAATGGACGCTGTTCCAATTGACCAATTCCTAATCAATTTGTTTCAAAAAATATCTATTCACCTTTTAGGTAGATTTTTTAAACGCAATTTTCTCTAAATAAAGTATGCGTGCTTGACAGTGGTGCCGATTCTATTGTATACTCGACTAAACTAAAACCTGACTTAATTTCTTCATATGAAATCAACCTTGTGTTATTTGTAATAAGGTCTATTTGTTACTGGCATCTATTTCTCAGCGCCACTAAATTTCACTGAAACCTGTCAACGTATACTCAACTTTATTTAAACGCAGCGAGAGTCTCCATTTATTCAAACGCTGTATAATTGCCATATAAAAACTTGTTCAAAACCAACAAGGATGACGTGTTTTTAATCTACACCTACGAAGACGCTTACTAAAAACACAGAGCAAAAGAGATGGTATTCAACGGATAGCAGCTCTCGCTACGTAGTATTAAAGTTTATTTAAGCGTCGACTTTAGTCGACAAATAAACTGCTTATTTTGATAGTGACATATGTTACCTACTTGTTTCAATTTGAAATAAGACCTTGTTTTGAAATGTACAAGGTTTACATCTTATATGAAGAAAATTTAGTGAATTTTAATTTAGCGAGCGAAGTAACAGAATGGGGACCACTGTATTGCTTATCAGCGTCCAAATGTCATTTCATAAAATCAAATCTATATTATGAAAATCAGACATTTTTGTTAAGGAAATACTGTAGTGATGTAGAATTTTGGCCATCTATCGACAAAAACACTACGATGGAAAATATTGTGAAGTAATATGATAATAAATATGTTAACAGATCTTTACTGAAATACATACTTAAAACATTTATTTTTAATGTCGGTTAAAAATCACAATACAAAATAAATCAACATAATAAATGAAGAAAATCATTTAAGAAAACGATTATCATCGATAACCATAACATTGCAATGTCGAGTTATTTATGATTTATTTATTTATTTAGCCAACAATTGTTTACACAATACATTTACTATTTATAAACTAAGTAACATTTGCTGGTGTAACAATTAATTACAGGCTAACACCGCATGCACAATACACGGTAGAAATTAATAATAATTATTATAATAAAATGATAGAAATTAAACAATTTAAGAAAGAATTAATAGTGTCACCAAAAGTAATGATAAAGGCTACATCACTATCGAAATGAAGTTGTCATCTTGACATTTACTAAAATATATTTTTGTGCAAAATGCATGAGATTATTGCTGTAAACAATGTAGCTCTCCTAACTAGGATACTACCTATATTGGATTGGATAAAGTACTAACTATGTATATTGTAACTCCAATATATTAGTACTCAAATATGATACGCAATGTATAAGATCATAATGGTTTTCTCTCTTAAATGACATAATACTTTGTGAATATTTGTCAATATGTCTTAAATACAAAAGTTTTTGTGATTACCGATGAAATGAGGTCCCTACTATGGACACACATCTTTTTTGATACATAATTATTGCGCAACTCGGCATAATTATTATTTTTTAATGCAAAATTTCATTATCATTGGTGCTGTTAAGGTGTAAAAGTCTAACAAACTCTCATTCGAATTTATAATATTAGTTAGGATACCATTGCAGAGCTATGGTTAACAATATTCGACCTTCTTACTAAGAATAGAATAGAATAGAATATTCTTTATCGTACACCATATAAACATACAATAGATCTTAAATTTAATATAAATGCTAGGTACAATGGGCGGTCTTATCGCTAAAAGCGATCTCTACCAGACAACCTCTGGATGGATTTAGTGTCAGGAGTAATTGGTAGCTGACGGTGTACTATATATAACAATACCTATACTTACACACATATGCATAATATACATATATATATATATATATAAATATATATATATACATAAATATAAAGAGTTAACTTATTATCCCAAATACCAGACAGCAGGTGAATTCGACTTTTCAGTGTAGCAAAATTAACTATCGCTATCTCATTGTAACAGCTTTTATTTAGTTTCACCTGTCCCGATGTTTGTCATCAAATCTTGCAAATTAAATTTGATCCACTTCCCGGTTACCGATTGAGCTGAAATTCTGCATACATGTGTAAATCGCGTGACAATATTATGATGACATCGCTGATTTGATGATGGAGCTGGAAGGTGGACAAAGGAACTTCGCAATGGAACGACACAACCTCATCGAGTTTGGGCTCATTTGATTCGTTTTGGCGAGTACTTTATTTTTAGATGGTTACCATGATCTGATCTGATGATGGAGCTGGTAGGTGGCCATAGGAACTTTGGAATGAAACGACGCAACCCCAATGAGTTTGGACTCGTTTGATTCATAGTAAATCCAGAATCATAAATACTAAAAAGATAAAAATAAAATAATAATAAAAAAAGATTTTTTAAACAAGCTTTTATTACTTTTTAATAAAAATAACTAAAAATTTAAAATTATTAAAAAAAGCGTGTTACATTTTGATGGCAAGAGAATTATAGAAGGTTTGCTTTTTTAATAAAAAAATCTTGATTTTTATTACCATTGTTTTCCATTTGTTTGGTTACTGCAACCGAACTATAGTAATCTCTTAATAGTTATATATTTATTAGTTATTTATTTAATATTATATTAAATTTGAAATACACGCAATACCGAGTAATGTTATTGATGCCAGACAAAATTCGAAAAAGAAACTAACATTTATTTAATCTATATTAATTTATTGGAGTGCAGCGACAAGACTTTGGCTTATTTCAATTAGTAAATGTATTGGCTTGTGTAGACACAAAAAGCAAAAAGCCGAAACAAAAATAACAAAAGAAGAGTCCTCAGTTGCGGTGTGGGATAAAGATGGATCAGCAGATCTATATAATTCCCGGACTATATATCCGAATAGGAGGGCCTATTTGAGAAGCAGTATAAAACACCCTGTGGTTTAAGACGGTTCGATTCCAAAACGCCACCCTATCGAAAACCGGTGTTGATGACGGCGACGGTGACGGTTTCTACACGTACAACAAATAATTGTAATCTGGGTAAATGTTTGTAATCTTGGATGTTGAAAAAAAACATATATGGTTGAAACCGGTTTAAATCAGTTTTGTTATTTGTACACGTTTCAAACACTTACAGTTATAGTTACAGAAATAGGAAGGCCATGAAAACTTTTCTGTGTAGATAATATTATTTATGTGGCTGAGTAAATATTATGTTTTTGGCTGCATTCCAAATAATCATCGATCCTACACGGAAAATACTTCTAGCACTGTACTCTCACAAAATACTAGTCTAGCCAGTCTTAGATAGACTGAGGATCTTCTTTTGGAGTTACAGGTAGAAGTAGAGTAAGGTGAGCAAAGTATTTGTAGAAAACGGCTTTGTTCGAATAGTTATTTATAATCGTGGAGGTCTCACCAACAGAAGGTTCTATGACCGATTAAGATCCTCTAATGAGGCCTCCTCTAAAAATTTCACGATTTTTTTTTATTTTTGAAGTGAAAACTTCTTTAGCGGCGTTGTGCACTTTTTGGGATGGGTAAAAAATGTTAAACTCGCGTAAGACGGAGCCGATTTTCTTATATTTAAAAAATATATGAGATTCGAAATTCAAACATTTATGAGCGGCCAGGAGCGCAGAACTTCCAGTGTACCCTATGTATACATTTAAATTTGTTATTACCTACTTTTTATTTTTAACCTAATTATATACATACAGATGTGAAGTTTTGTTTTCACTTCTGACGTGCAGTTCTACGACTGACTGGTTTTTTTTGATACGAGACCTTACAATAGTTTGGTACTTTGACTCTCCTAATCTACATTAGTATTATAAATTCAAAAGTAACTTGTTCGATACGCTTTCACGCATTAACTACTCACTCGATCACGATTACGTGGGAGAACCATGCTTCGGCACGTATGGGCCGGCTCGACTCTGCTCGATACCATGGCCTCACAGAAAACCGGTAGTGAAGCAATGCTTGCATTGCATTTCGCCGCTTCAGTGAGGTTACCGGAGGCCCTAACCCTTCCCTCTCCCCTATTCCCGTCCTTCCCTTCTCCCTTCTTCCCCCTCCCCCTCTTCTCCTACTCCCACCTTAAAGGGCGGCAACGCACTTGTGACTCTTTGAGTTACAGGTGCCCATGAGCGGCGGTAGTCATTTACCATCAGATGACCCGTCTGCTCGTTTGCCCCCTATACCATAAAAAAAAAAAACATGAAAGGACATTGCCCATTTCAGTATGAAAATCAGTTTCAATTTTTTTATGTTGCGTCAAATATGTGTATAAACTGCATTGTATTATGCATTGAGTATTATCTGACATATAAACGTATATTGTAAAATAAGTTGGGGTTATTGAGGAATTAAATGCCAATATTAGGTTAAAAAATAATAACTATACGTACGCTAGCAACAACGAGAAAATATTGTGACACTGACGTTAGAGTTTTTTTTTTAATAATGTTTGTGGCATCATGTTTTTGACAGGGGTACCATGTATTAATTAAGGCTAACATTCACTACATAAAGTACGACTACATACACGAAATAATAAGATTACTAAACTGCAATATATTTTAATGTACATTACGAATTATTATAACGTATATTATTATTTAACCGTTTTATTTTCAAACGATGTTTATTTGCATTCAACCAGTAATGGTTTATTTTATATAATGGCAACATTTTACTTTAAAAAATGGAGACGGTCATTTATTCAAGTTTTAGTCCTTGTAAGAATTAATTTCAAACCCCAAGTTCTATAGAAGAGATTCAGAGTCTAAAAGTCACATCAAAATCAATATTTTTTTTTTTACATTTGAAATAATGACGCGAACGTCTACAAGTGAAACCATGAATGGGCATTCTCTTTTGCATACATATTGCCAGGGTCACAGAGAAGGACATAGGGAAGTAGGTATGTCATTTTAAACTGACATATTAAAAAACGTAAAAATATCCAGAATTAGGAAATGAAGTACCTTAACTTATGTACACAGTGAAAATATGACAGTTGTTGCCATAAATAATATGATATCATTAGCATTGAAAGGTATTTAGGTAATACCCGATAAAAAGATTGCGATATCATGATTAAAAGGATTTGATAACATTTTAATCCAATAATATAGATCCTGTACTAAAGGATTCGAACCCGCCCAGAACAAATAATTGTGTGATGAGCGCGATCATTTGTTCTGTGTCTGGTTATTATTAGTTGGTATTAAAGTATGTTTATCAGCAATATCGTTATAATATGTTTTGCCTTGTTTGGAATCAGACGGCCGTGTGTAAGAAAATGTTTGAACAAGCGGCAGTGGCTTATAAAAAAATCTGCTAGTATCTTTTAATATGCAACATTCTAAATAATGTTTTATTCAAACTAGTGGTAGATCCATGGTAGAAATCCGACCGTAATTCATTAAATTGGACTGGTAACTATAAGAGAAATCGACCACACCATCCGAAAAAGATATCACGAAGCCTAAGAATACCTACTACGACGAGAAATGCGCTTGCATGGAAGAACTTCTGCGCAAACATGACAGCTTCAATGCACATAAACACATCAAAGAAATGGTAGACAGAACGCAACCACCTAGTTATGTCTTGGTAGATGCTGTGGGGAATCTGATACTGGATCCAGATGGCAAGAAGAAACAATGGTGTGCGTACGTTTCGAAGTGGTTTATTGATACATCAAGAAGTATCTCGGTGACCACTGATAATACCAGTTCTTGTAATTTGAAATCTGAGGTGTTACGAGCTTTCAAAGCCGCTAATTCGGGCAAATCATCAGGTCTGGACAACGTACCCATCGCAATACTTAAACACCTTGATAATAATAATAATCGTTTATTTTCTCACCATAACCGAAATACAATGATACAAAAAAACACAAAAACAAAAAAAGACTTAACCTAATGTGTATCCAAAATATTCCGGCTGTGGATCGCTGGTGCCTGAGGTAGGTGGGTATCACCTGTATTACAGGTCACCAGGTGGGAATCTGTAAGTGGGGACTCTGACCTTGTTAATATTTTGACAAGTTACCTACAACAGCTAAAATCTGATAAATATTCACAGAGAATTCTAAAAACATTCTCGAAGCATTTGATCGGGTGAAATATGACCAACTATTGGGTTTTTTGGCGGATATTGGAATCGACAGCAATGACGTTTGAATCATCCGTAAGCTTTGTAAGAAGCAATTAGCTACTAAAAGGGTGAAAAATGAAGATACGGATGAAATTGACATCTGTCGCAAGGCTGCGTTCTTTCTAACTTCTTTATAATATTTACTCCGAAGCATTGACAGTAGAAACTCTTAAAGATCTTGAAGCTGGTGTAAAAGTTCTCGTAGCAGCCTCAGAACGTGACATGCAGACAATTCAGACAATTGTTGACAAGGTTAATGAGATTAGTGAGAGGGCTCGTCTGTCAATTCATGTCAGTAAGAGCAAAATCATGGTGGTCTCCAGAAATCCCGACATAAATCTTTGCATTTCAATAGCTGATAAACCACTTCAGTATGTTCGGGGTATGTATACATATTTTCAGTTTGTATATAGGTACCTCGGTGCTTGGGTATATGAAGAATGGGAATCCGACCAGGAAATAAAGACCCGGATCGAACTTGCCCGAGCCTCATTTAACAAAATGAAGAAAGTTCTGTGTTGCCGACAACTTTACATAAAGCTCCGTGTCAGGATATTGCAGTGCTACGTATGGCCTATTGTCATGTGCGGCAATGAATCATGGACCCTAAAAGAGAACACTATAAGAAGCTTAAAGGCGTTCGCAGGTGGAGCTACCGTCGTATGCAGCGCATCAGTTGAACACAAGGGTCAGAAACGACATCGTGTTGTGTCTATATGTCCCAAACATTGATGATAACCATTAAAAACAGAAACCTGCAATATCTCAGCCACGTGCTTAGGCACGATAGATATCGCCTGCTCCAAATAAATATGATGGGTAAGGAAGATGGAAAGAAACGCTCTGGGCCAAGGAAAAAATCGTGGCTGCGCAACATCCGGTTGTGGACCACACCGGTCCACTTCCATTTAACTCCATCGAACATTTGTTCTGCTTGGCCATGTTACGTTTTATTTTAAAAGTTTAAATAAAACGAACAAAGTTTTAGAACTTTAAATTCTTATATTTAAAAAAATATAAATAATAAAAAAAAAATGTGGGTAGTTGGTTTGGTAAGCCGGTCGGTACCGCACTCCCCTGGTCGGTGTCAGCAGGCGAAGGCCCCGGCGTAGTCCGGTAGAGCGCGGACCTGGGAGACTAAGGTATCAGCTCGAGCGAAGAGTGTAGCAGAGGCTCGGCGTAGTCTGGCGGAGCGTAGCCCAGGAGGACTGAGGTAACACCTCGGTCGAAGAGAGCAGCAGAGGTTTTCGAGAGCTAGTGTCGAGCGCAGCCCTCAAGCCCCATAGAAGTTCCTGCAAACCGTTCCAACTAGCATCAGCAGCTAATACACACAGCTTGCCATGAAAAGCCCTTCACCTACAGGAGAGGCTGGCATCTACTATATGGCTAATTTAGGTTTAGTAGGTAATAGCAACAATAGAAAATAGAAGGTATTATCTAAAAGTACTGATGTCCGTAATTGTTTACAACATTACCACCACTATATATGATATTATAGTAACTAGACAGTACTAAACAATAAGCGGGTGAAAGATATAATGTTCACAATTCATACGAGGCAATTTACAGCGACGAATACTTATTTACATTAGTCAGCTACACAATATAGTTAATTTGTACAACTTACCCAGTACGGGAACAAATTAGGCACTTAGAAATAACTGTTATAAGTATTAACCGATATATGAGAGTAGAGGTTTTATATTTTAAATGTCGGTATCACTGAGGGTCGGTACAGAGCAGAAGTACGTGTCGTGTCTCAAGCGTAGTTTTGGGGCGACTGAGGCTGCGCACGTGCGAATGGATCTGACCGCGATCGGATGAGTCATGGCGTCGAATTATCTAGAAAAAACAGTTCGCCATGCTAAGCAAGCGTGTCTGTCGTGACTGTTTGTTTGTTGATAATTTATTTATTATTTAGATTCAATAATTGTTTGTTTTGTTTTTGTTTTTAATGATAAATGAATGAATGTTATGAATGAATGAATGAAATGAAAACTGATTAGATTATAATTTGAAATTGATTAGTTGGTAAGATTGTAGTATAATTTGTAAATAGTTATGTAAGATTGATTAGATTAAGTTTTATCCTTTTTATGTAGGAACAGTATCTAGTGATCGTGACAGCCATTGAAAGGGATGAGTGTAGGAAGGTGACAGCCAACCTTCAGGAATGAAGAGGCACTTGAAGAAGAAGAAGAAGAATAATAATAAAGCTTAGTTTCAAAGAAGAAAAAATCTTTTTATTTTTTTTATTGACAATATTAAAGCTATACAACCAGAGGAGAAAAGGGTACTAAACTGCTTTGTTTGTGCTTATCTATAAATAGTTATTCTACACCTACTATTCATAACGAATCTAGAAATCAACTATGATTAGAAAAAAAACATGTTTATTTTGCACTCGTGAAAAATAATAAGAGGTGAACAAAGAACAATATCGAATAATTAATATTAACAACTGTAGACAAGTACCTCTACGGGAGGTAAAGTGAGCTTTAGCTCAGCATTTTGTTACTTCGCATGAAGCATGGCTTGTAGTTCTAATACCTAAAGTAGTTATTTATAAAAAAGAAACTGAAGGAGTGACAATGAATGATTTAAAATTAATTAATCATAGGTTAAATATTCTTGTGTGTTTACTAAATATTTTAATCAGGGTAATATTTGATCTTTATGTATATATTTTTCTTTAATTTTTTATTTCATAGTCTTTTTTTTTTTTTAAAGACAACTCCCGCATTAGGAATTACTGGTGTGTCGCGGGAGTCTTTACAAACATACAACAACGGACACAAAGAACACCCAGACTCAGATGGGAATCAAACCCACGACCTCTGGCTCAGCAGTTAGGGTCACTAACCACTAGACCAACAGGCCAGTCTAACAGTTCTGATTTTTTTTTGTGGTTAACAAAAAAAATTAACATTAATTAACAAATTCATTAATTAATCATTAAATAATTGAGTTCTCCAAGCTGATGTTTTAACTGTGGGAGCTTGTCATTAGCAATTAAGTTACCTACTTTATGTTTATGCAGTATTTTGTTATTAGTCTACAAGCCTTAATCAAAACAAAATAAATACATATATAAATACTGGTATTCTGTAATACCTATATTATTTTTCATTTAAAATGTAAAACATGTTAAATTTAATTGAAAGTTTAATTTTCATGTTGAAATTCCAATTTTCTGGTTGGTTTACGTACAAAAGCTTTATGATGAAAAATATGTTTTTAATACCCAAAACAGCAAGCCATTACGACCGTTAACAAAACACATGTGCTATACGCTGCGATTAAGATAAACATGATATATATTGTATGGTTCACTGCTCGCTCCCTATTTCAATACAGATACATACATATGACGTCGTATGGATCAATCACGTATACTTTTTTTAAATTAATACCTTAATGTGTTTAGAAATAATACGTATCTTATATTGAAATTGTGACTTTGTAAATTAGTATACAAGTAATGCAAGGAACGCTGTGTACAGTATGAGGTTTTTTAACATTGTTTTAATATGTGTACATACCTTTGAACTGCCTGACGTTTTAATCAAATTACTCTAGCTTTGGTCATAGCCTGACTGATACAGCGAGTTGGTGACATACTGTGACTACCACCATGACGTATCCACGTTAAGCTTTATCTTACTTCTAGAATTAGGCAGAGGTATTTAGATATAGAGTGGCTATTGTTTGTGTTATTTAATGAAATGACCAAAACACAATAGCGGTTTATCAAGGCTAAACTGAAGTTAGATTCCAAAACCTATCTATATGTGTTTACAAGGTTGAGTCTGGTTTCTTAGATTGATGCTAAAATACTTGAATATAATTCTATATTTTGATTCGTCCATGGCCACAGTAAGAATCAGTCGTTTCATTGACATAACTATAGGCCTGTACGGTTAAATTTATCATCATCAGATCTGTTGTTCAATTGATTGTGGATGTGAAAAGTTAACATAACTAACCTACTATTAAATATAGGTATGATAGATCTTGTAAGTGTAAAATCCACATAAATATTTGAAAATTAGTAAATACACACGCACATTAGTTAATATCCTATGGTAATGGAGAACTAGGAATATTAAAAATGTACTTATGAGGATAATTCACAACAATATGACGATTCATCAATCTGTCTCGCTCTGAACGTGACGTGTTAGCAAAAAAGAAACAAAGATACTCGAGTGCAGACTCGCACTCGAGATCTTTGTATAGAGAAGAGCACAATACTAAAATTACTATTGTTCTCTTCTGCTGGAACCAAAACTCATTGGATGATTTTGGCAATGCACAAGTGACACCACTGGAGTAGCAAGTGTTTAGAGGTAAGTAAAAAAACGCATTCAGTGAGTGCTATTCGTAAAATAATGGGGTTGACTTAATAGTATAATAAATAATAGAACACATAGTTTTCTATGTGTTCGACGGCTCTAAGATATATCATATTCATGAATTTGCATACATATTATAAAAAAATTGTTAAGTTTTATATAATTTTTAAACAAAGTGACAACCATTTAAATACGAAAAACTGTACACCTGGGTTTGAACATCAGTCACGCGCCACATACATCTAGTTAGGGATTATGTATCTTAGATTTTAATAAAATCTTATGTCTCATGCGGAGACTAATGTGTGAGAGATATTAAAAGGGGTTAGGCCATAGACCACCTCGCTAGAGCCTAGTACAGATGTACGTGTAGGTACATTTTTTAAAACAATATGGGGAGTCCTTAGATACGCAGGTTTCCTTACGATGTTTCTTTTCATTGTTATTCCAAGAGGCAATTTAAATTCTAATACGCACATTACCTTCGAATATCAAGATGCGCGAAAAGGGGATTGAACACGTACCACCAGGGTTCGATGACAATGGTTTCATATTTTTTTTAACTCCAGCATTAGGATAATTCCTGTGTCGCCGGGAGCTTCACAAACATTCAAACAACGGACACAAAGAACACCCAGACTCAGGACAACTATTTGTAGATCAGAAAAATTTTTGTCAAGTGTGGGATTTGAACCCACAACTCTTGGCGCGGCGTTGTGGTGAGGTGACCACTTAAACCATTGCACTATCCGTGCACAATGGTTTATGCACTCGCTTATTTATTTTTTATTTTACATTGTATGTTTCGAATGTAATCAAATGTGCAACATCACCAGCAATTCATTATGATCGTTGGAAAAAGGCCATTAAATAAATAACATTATATTTTGTTACAGATACTCGGATAAAAACCACATTCTGTGTACCGAAAGACGGTGCAGTACAGCGATCCTTAGCAGCTTTATACTACCGCCCATTCTATGCATTCCGACGTATATGGTACGTAACTCTCACATATAATATTTTAATCCTGTAAAAGCTTTGTTAGTAGAAATATCGACGTTATTCCACTATCTATCTTAGTTTGCTAGTGAAAGGTTTTGTCAAGGAGAATCCAGACATAGGTTGTTACTATAAACTGTACTAAAGTCTGATATCGCGTAAATCGTATTTTAACTACTGGCGTATGTTATCTAATAGCCTGCTGTCTTATTAGCTTCTCCTACTAAAATATCACAAAGGTGAAATCGTGGTACTTAATGGAATTTGAACCAACGAACTTCAACAATTTTATATTCAATTTCTATTGTCTTAGCGGTGGACTAGATACTTTTATACGATTTTCAGCTCTATTTTAATGTAATAAGGTTCACATTTTATAAGTGCTAGTGCATTTTGCCATTCGTCCTGAGTTAAGCCATAAGCATAAGCGCTGATGTAGTGAAATACGGCAGTGGGAACAGCCCAGCTGCATTCGCAATCTATTTGTTATTGTTTGGAAACCTCCGGATATTGGACCTGATAAATAAACTCCTACCTTTTTTATTCTGTGTTAATATTAAAACGTAAAACCTAGTATAATATAGAAATAAATTATAATAGTTTAGAAAGCAGACTACCAATAACAGAGATTTTATGCCCGCAGAAGTAAATCTTAATCGGTGTAATCAAATTTTGCATGTCATGGTTAACGAGTAATTGACTGAGTTATGAATCCATTCAGAGAAAAGGAAATGATATACTTGAAGCTTGAAGTTCAAAGCAGCAGTATGTATACCTTTTCCCTGTACTTTGTAGTACGCTCAGATATTCAAACGTCACTATCATATTAAACGTCTTTATGTGTTGTGCTATCACTGTCATTTGAAAATTAATAGTAGCCATGTAGCACAGTGTGAACCTAATAAACCTTACTTATCGACATGTTATAAATGGGTCACGTAGACGATATAGGAATAAATAATTTATAGTGTCCAAGCCTTTGCTGGATGGAACCTTTATATATCATTTTGGCAGAATTATTAGATTTCTAATCCGTTGTAATGTACGTTCAAATTGCGGGAGTTAGTAACAAACACATTTACTCTTAAAACACGAACTTTCAGTTATACCCTCAATTATTAGTTTTCTTAACAACTTTTCAACTTTGACTGGTCTGTTGGTCTAGTGGTTAGTGACCCTGACTGCTAAGCTAGAGGTTGTGGGTTCGATTCCCACCCAGAACAAATAATTATGTGATGAGCACGATAATTTGTTCTGTGTCTGAGTGTAATTTATCTATAATATGTATGTTTTTAGAAATATATAAGTATGTTTATCAGCAGTCTGGTTACTATAGTACAGGCTCTGCCTAGTTTGGGATCAGACGGCCGTGTGTGAGATGTGTGGAGTTATTATTATGGAGTTATTATTATTTCTCATTCCCCAAAGCCTCATTCGGAAAATTTGTGAAAATGTATAAAAATAATTGGTCTAACAGCCGAACATGTTGTGGTTTTTGCGAATGCTATTCGTAATAATTAATTATGATTTACCATTATTGCCAAATGAATTATGATTTCAAATCAATACTACATAGCCATGCTAACGGAAGAAGAGAAGAAATTTTATGGCATGTGTAGGTATGTGGTCATACTTCTAAAAATCTCAATTTCAATTTTGGAATTCGACCAGTTATCTTACAAAGCTACTGTTTATTTTTATTATTGTACTGTCTTTTTAAATTATGCTAAGAGTAGTTATGCTATTGCATAGATGATTGTTAAACTACAACATTTTATTAGAAGGTTTCAATGTTCTTGAGAAAAGCTAACAAAATTAAAGCACAATTTTTTTTTGCTAAATTTATTTTTCTTTCTGTTTTCGTACTACGAGTAAAATTAGCTTATATTGAATAGGAGTGTATATTTAATTTACAATTATTCTGTACTTTATGCTTGTACTGATAGTAGTAAAAACTTAAGAACTTGTTGTAGGCAAGCAATCAACAAAAAGTCTCGCAGTTTAAACCAACTTAATGAAAGTCCGAGTTTCTTTATGGAGCAAAAGATGGGAAGAAATATAGATTAGTTAATATTTTATTGCACTAATACAGAAATATTAATCACTGAAATGAAAAGGCGTCAATTTAAAATATGCCTGTAACTAGCCTTGAAAAGAAATACCTATGTAATAATTACTCAATGTACTATTTAATGGAATTCTATTTCGCATATAAATTAATGTTGCCATTCCATGTTTGTTGATAGTAGCTTAATAGTAACACAAAGTTACGGTCCTTTATTACATTGCTTGTTGAGGACTTCTGGTAGATTTGTTTAAACACATTTTAACAACAACAATCTCTACGTATAGAAGAACGCATACGCATTACAAGGAATTGGACATAAGGTTACATAAATTAACAGTTAACTAAACTGATTAGGTCAATGTAATGGGCAGGGATTGCATATTTCACTAAGCTTTTCTTCTTATATTATCAACTGCATGTATAAACAAAACATGGCGAACTTGAGTCACGTCACAGTTTTTGTGTATTTATCTTTATATTTATTTGGTCTAGTGGTTAGTGATGCTGATTGCCACCCAGGACTATTAATTGTGTAATGAACATGAACATTTGTTCTGTGTCTAGGTGTATTCATCTATAATATGTATGTATTTAGAAATATATAAGTATGTTTATGAGCAGTCTGGTTACAGCAGTACAGGCTCTGCATAGTTTGGGATCAGACTGCCGTGTGTGAGGTGTCTCAAGTTATTATTCTAAATTTACGGAAATCCACATTCCTGAATTTCATTAGAAGCTTATTTGACTTATGGCTTATTCATATTTTTCCGTTTATTTATAGTTACTTATTCAATACTTTAACCCAATTTTATCTGAAAATGAATATAATTTCGGTGCAGATTCCTTCCTGACATACATTTATAATAATATAATTCGATTCTTGTTAGTGTAATCTGATAATTGTATGTATCATGTTATGGAACTACTAACAATAGATATTACATTTATTGAGTACACGTGTAGTACACAACACTTTCCGTGTGTACATTGTGCAGATTAGTGCTGATAGTGGATTCCTAGGAGTAATGTTTTAAGTGAGATTCGAAATCCCAACCTATTGTTTTTGTAGCTGTCCAACCTAATGCTAAAGTAACAACAACAAAAACAAAATGTAATATATTACTACATATTATAAAACAAAGTCTTTCGTTTGTCTTTCTGTCTGTTCGCGATAAACTGAAAAAACACTTAACGGATTTTTATGCGGTTTTCACTAATAGACAGAGGGATTCATGAGGAAGGTTCAGGTGTATAATTTGGACCCGTGCGAAGCCGGAGCGGGTTGCTAGTTATAAATAAATTGCCACCACTTTGTTAGCCCCTAGAATTATTATTAGTAGTCATTTAGTTAAAACATTTATAAGCATCGGAAACAATTAAGTTCGACGATGTTATCGCTATTAAAATTTTATATTGATGGTTACTCATAATTGTATATAAAATATATTTTTTTTATGTTTAAAAAGACAACTCCCGTAATTGGAATATTCCTGTGTCGCGGGAGCTTTACAAATATTTAAACAACGGACACAAAGATCACCCAGACTAGAGACAACCATTTGTGGATTACACAAATTTTGTCCCGTGTCGGATTTGAGTGGGACCCACAACACTCAGGGCTGCAAAGTGGCTAGTCGACCCCTTATATGATAGCGCCATCCGTGCAGTCAAAAAGTCTACGTTTCTCTATCCATCCAATGGTTGCCTGGAAGAGATTGCGAACTGCGATAAGGTCGCCAATTGCGCATATCCTAATGTTTTGTGTACAATAAAGAGTACATCTATCTATCTATTTGTAACACTTACACGCAACCATGAATGTAACTACATCTATCATTTTGTAGTTTGACTAGTTCACTTAACTAGTATTCATTATGCTGGTTGTTTAATTTGTCAATTTAAATATAGAGAAGTAACAATTTCAACAATCGTTTTTTTGCAGTTACACAATTAGGTAACTTTCATGTTGTCATAAGAATGTAGGTTATGTCTTTTTAGCAAAACTAAAACTGCGACTTGACACGCAATTTTAATATATGGCCTTTTCAATTCAAAAAGAGCATCGAATTTTCACGATGATAAATCTTACGGGCTTTTTTATATCACATGAACCTGCACGTAAGTGGGGATGGATCATTATGGGGATTTATAAAACGACAGCCGATCATCATAAATCATTCCGCTTTCTACCATATCCCATTTTTTTCATAGAAAAATCCTAAGCCGACGTGGATTACTACGTTGTACAAAAATGTGTTAGATACGAAGAAAATATAGACTTAGATTCTCGAGGTAGATCGACCGGACTAACCCTGTTTTAGTTGTGTGATTATCAAAGTGTAAAAATGGATGCCCTGGATGTCCATACAATCGATGGAGTCTTCACACTTCATGACACCAATTGTATACGTCTCAGTGAACACACATATATGTGGCTTGGGTAGCCTTGGATTAAGTATTCACTATAACACTGGATGCTGTTTTAGAGTACTTTGTATTTCTTATAGGACCTGACTGTTCATGTCTGTTCTAATATGTATGTACCTAGGTATTCATTGAAACAGTGTACCTATATAGACGGCGCAAAAATGGGTATTTGACCATTCTTCGCGTCCAAAAGTCAAATTATTAAAGTACTAAAGCCATTTAAAAAAAACGACGACCTGAGTAACAGGACAGTTTCGAGAACTATATCCAACCCTTTCCACCCTTCACCCGTGCACGCATCTCCTTTAACTTTAAGTACGATAAAGGGCCTCGCCGGATCGCCGGAAAGTAGCCGAGCGCAAGTGGGCGGAGCCGACTACCCGCGGTGGCAAGAAGTGCCATGCAAAAATGAATTTTAATTTCCATCACCATACTAAAAACGTGCTCCGGCGCGGCCCGTTTGGTGTGAGTACTTTAGTCGGAATTTGTCCGTTCAACTTGTTGTTTGTCTGAATTTGACAGCGTTCGTTTAAAAAATCAACTTTGCAGTGAAATAGTTTTTATTCTACGTTATTTTTAAAAGTGTTTGTTGTGATCCGGGATATTACAAGCAATAATGCAATACTTTATTGTATTTTTAGTTGTTTTCATTATTATAAAGTTTAGTTATGGTACTTTGAATCCTTAAATTACAGTAAGAAATTTTCTTAAATATTTTATTTAATCGAGTATTTGTTGTACTATCAAGTCAGATCCTATTATCATTTGTAATAGAATCAAAAGTTTGAAACCTTGAGTAGTACAGAATTAAAAAAAAACAGTCAGTCGTAGGACTGCACGTCAGAAGTTAAAACATAACTTCACAATGTATTTGCATAAACATACACACACACATCTGTATATATATGTTTAGGTTAAAAATAAAAAGTAGGTAATAACATATCTAAATGTGTACAAAGGGCACACTGGAAGTTCTGCGCTCCTAGCCGCTCATAAATGTTTGAATTTCGAATGTTATATTTTTTTAAATATAAGAAACTCGGCTCCGTCTTACGAACCTTCGATCAGGGTCACGTGTCCTGACGCGAGTTTAACATTTTTCACCCATCCCAAAAAGTGCACAAGGCACGGAAAAGCGCGGATATGGTGGATCTTGGTGCTTTGGACATTTTTCACCAAACATACAAAAAAAAGATTATCGTAAATATTATAAAAGAAATATTTTTATTGTAGGTCCACAAAGCGGTTTGGGAGAAAGGATAGTGTCCCGTAAATATTTATTTCATGAAATGCAGAGCTTTGATTTGTCGAATTTTTAAGAAAAATTATATTTCTTGACAGATCAACTGATATCGGGTGTAGGTTACACAAAAGTAAGAGAAGATCAGAGTTTAAAACGTAATTTCTCACGATAATTAAGCGGATATGGTTAAAAGCTCGTAAAAAAGAAGACATTTATCTGAAACCAATCATTCTTGCCTAGAAGGTTCGTTTGAGATATTTACACCACAACCTCGACCTGAACGACAATCTAAATCATTTAAAGAATCAAGTGAGAGAAGTAAGTGGAGAAAACTAAAGAGTACGGTACAGTCTAGAAAAAAAATTAATCATTCATGTTATTTAAGTTGAATGGCGGAAAGCTGAAAGCCGAGATGCTTCCGAAGTAATCAAAGAAATCATCAGCAGTCCGACAAACACCCCTTTATATCATATATTTTTCCAAATATTTTTTATCGGAAAGCGAATTGATGATGTGTGTGAATTGTTGATGTTCGTAGAACCCGATTTACCTCGTCGACAATACTAAGTAGAGAGGAATACCAACAAGAAATTCTTCCCTTGTTATTGAAACCGATTAACAGCCTTTGGTAGACCATACTGTTCAACGTGTATCCATGTTTTTAACCCCCGACGCAATAAGAGGGGTATTATAAGTTTGAAGTGTCTGTGTGTCTGTCTGTGGCATCGTAGCTACCAAACGAATGGACCGATTTAAGTGCGTTTTTTTTGTTTTAAAGGTGACTTGATCAAGAGTGTTTTTAGATATATTTCAAGAAAATCTGGTAAGCTGTTCGAAGATCATCAGCCCATTTCTAATCGTTGAAGGGATTTTTGAGTCGAGGGTATTTTAAAATTATAAGAAGAGATTTTAACAACAGTCAAAGAGCAAGAACGAGCGGGCTTGAAGTTAATTTCAAAATGGGGCTGTGATGGTTCTCAACAATCATAATTCACACAATCTGTTACTGATGCTGATTCAGATGCGAACATGGAATATGTTCGCATCTGAATCGATCGTTCCGTAACGTAAAAAGAAGAACTATGAATTTCTTTTTACTTAAAACAATTGCTGTTTTTATGCCTGCGAAGCGAAATGTTCGTGATGATTGTTCTTAGAGTGTTGTTAGTTTTTAAATATATATTTTGTATTTTTCTTTAAATTGTAATCTTTACAATAGACATAATATAACAAATAATAATTTTGGCCGCGTAGAATGGTCAAATACTCGTATGTGCAGCATCAGGTGTTTCAATCACAGACGACTAACTACTTATGCTAATACTTCATATAAAAATTATGAAATACTGGACGAATGCTTTATTTCTGATATCAAATACAAGGGCTTTTTAAGATGAATATGAATGTGTATTGCTAATGTGAAAGGTAGCTTAAAAAAACATGTAAAAAATGTTAACATACATTAACTATTCGGACCCTTTTTATTTCCCTAAGTCAGACTTTCAAATATACGTAATGACCTAAGCCAGTTTAAATATTTATAATATGGAAACCTCTTCTCACAAATAACTTAAACTTGTTCCGTTTTATTTTGAAATAGCTTATTTTCTTTCTTGTAAATTTTTACATATTTTTAAACAGCTTTGGTAGTTTTCCGCCCTCAATAAGTCTAATACCACACAAGGGTGACTCACTGTCTCAGCTCCGACTCGTCCGAGTCCGTTGTATTCAGCTGCGGTCTTCCGTCAATATTGCATCTGCAATTAAAATTTGGAATTAAGTTTTATGTACTCTGATCATAGTAATTATCCGTCTTCTTTTTGCTTTTGTATAACTTTTAACAACTTATGTCTCAATAGACACGACACTATAAAAATATATCAAAGTTATCTTGTCTAGAAATCTTGTCATCTCGGGTATAAACATTTGTCGGGAGAATACACTTTGTATTCTCCCCGACAATTGCGTATTTAAAATTAATTAACCATTTAATATAATGAATATGTAACTGATATTATTTTAATGCCCGTTTAACGTCTGTTACTTAAGTGATTGTTTATTATAGAACTTCCACTGAGGGGCGGTGACTACAAACTCATATGAGGAGGTACAATTTCAAAACCAATTACAAAATATTATGTTGACGCTACACGACAACTCTCACAATATCATTATTACTAGCAATCCGCCCCGGCTTCGCACTTGTAGCAGAGACATCTTCAACTTGATTCAATAAATTTACACAAAATCTTAACAAATTACACACCTAAACTTTCCTCATGACTCAGTCTGTCTATTAGTGAAAACCGCATGGAAATCCGTTTAGTAGTTTTTCAATTTATCGCAAACAAACAGACGCGGTACTTTGTTTTGTAATATTATGTAGTCGTGTAGTGATGATTATATTTGTAGGCTATTATTGAGGTACTATTACAGTTTTGTCGTGACAAGTATAAATAAAAAATCCTTTAACGATTATAAAAGAGCTAATGATCTTTAAAGGCTGAATTCTTAAATTATAGCTAAGAACATTCTTAATTAAGTCACCTTCAAGCTAAAAAATTCATATCAATATCGGTTCATCCGTTTAGGAACTATGATGCCACAGACTGACAAACAGATACACACCTTAAACTTGTACACTCCTCCTCTTTGCGTTGGGTTAAGAGTGTATACACATAAATTACTAAATATATTTGTTTTAAAATAATGTAGCTACATTTCAGCTGCCAAAAATGTTTTAATCCTGTTTTTTTACTGTTAAGTTTTTATTATATATATCGCAACTAAAACTAAAAAAATCCGGAGATACCTCATGCGAAGCGCGTTAATTTTGTTGCAAAAAAGTATCGTAAGTGGTTTCAGGTATGTGCTTGCCAACTATGGTGCTTATTGAAACTCTTATAATAACTTAAAAGCAAATATATAAGTATCTAAGCTAAGACCGTTTTCCCGTGAAAGATTAAGCTTTAGGTTCTGGGAATAACCATATTCATTACGTAGTGAACGGTTGACAAAAGGAGACCTTGATCAGTAATATACTCGTATCCAGATAATAAATGGGTGGGGATTATGTTGGATACAATCTCACCACTATTGCTATAAACTATAAACATCACTCATTCACAGTAACTGCAATGTTGTTCGTACCTCAATCAGCACTCAAGTGATTGTTATCAACTTATAATGCATGCATGTCTCTTTAACTCCTCACTATTGTCAACCGACCACTACCGTAGTACTACCAGTAAACTAGTCGTAATATGTCTATTAACTCGTTTTGATTAAATAACGTGAACTTTATTCTTTTTATCATCTATTATAGTTTGCCCCTATTTTTAAATAAAATAAAGACAAGTTTTTGATTCGAGGATAACAATCAGTGACTTAATGTAAGATTTAAAACAATATTAAAAAAAAAAAAATTTGAATATTATATTACCGATTATTATTATATATTACCGATATTTAATCAAAAGATATATATGCATAGAACTACTTCCGCCAATCGTCATATCGGCCAATCCGAGAGTCAGTGAAAATAAATGTGTTTAACTATTTTAGAAATGAGTTTCTAACAACTAGACCCCATACCTAATTTAAACTTTATTCTATTTAATGAAGTAGTTAAACATAGTTTTCAATATTGTTGCTGATTGAACTGTCGGGTAGAATTGTTTTGGAAAGTTTAACTGGGTTTGGCTTTAAATCAAGTTAAGGATTCCGTAACATTTATCTCACAACATGATAAATAATTATAGCAAGCTTCAACGTTACCAGTTTTTGAACTTTGATAAACAGAAAAATTGTTTTTAAGGCGTCAATAGGCTTAAAAATAATAATAATAATTTACATTTTTATATTTAAAAATGTAATTTATATGGTAAAAGATGAATAAAGAGAATAATAATAAAGTAGAAACAAGGGTAAATAATCTTTTTTAATATAATAATAATACATTTATTTATTCAGACAGAGTCCATAGTGTTAGTATACAGCCTTTCTTAACCTATGTTAGTGTACACTTTTTCTTATAGTTTTTACAAGACTTTTGATTATGGCGGAGTCATATTTTTCGGCTATGGCTCTTAGGATGCGATCATTGCTGTCCCGCACTCGTCTTAGCAAAGAGGCAGTACGCTTGCGTATGATGGCATGGAAACCGTCAACTCTCGCTCCCATAAACATTGTAGAAGCACTGCAGTAAGTTTTTAACCTATAGTTATTAGTACTTACAGAGAGCTCACATTTTGAAAATATTTAAACAAAAAGTTAGTTTCACAATTGCCTTACTAAGTGGAAATAAGCTTGAAAACCAAATAAGAAATATCTACACTGTACATAAATGTAAACTACATTTTGTCGAATCTCTACACGCAAGTATTAATTTGTTATTTATACTCAAGATACAAGGATGTAATTTCTGAACGTATGTTGATGTAATTGCCTGTAAGTATACACTCGACTGACTTAATACGTCCGAGCAGTGTCTAGACAGTCGTTATTAGAAATATGCCATGAGGAATACTAAGAAGACAATTTCAACTATTTTATATGGCAGGATTATGTCTACTATGTTGAATTATTTTATTCGCGAGTCGTGCGCTTGTAGTGTCGTGAATGAAAAATACTAGCAGTGAATATATATTATCTTTTATATTAGGAATATGACAATATTTTATATAACGTGAAACAAACCCGTTTTTTGTAATTTTTTTTTTCGTAATACAGTAACTTGTAGTCAACAAGTTACTGTGAATGAAAACGCAATACATTATTTCTGGACCCGACTATGGCATCTATCAGTCTGTCGTCTGAGTTTAAAAAATATAAGCACAGTGTAGTTAAGTATATGTACACTATATTTTAGTACAGATACCGACACGAGTCATGAGCACAAATTTTCAAAAATAAATTAGTTAAATGTTGTCACTAAAATTTCTCTCAAGCATAATGTTAGCCGAATGATACGTGCGAACCCAATAGACGAAGAGCATCGACTTCATATCGACTAATAAAGTGTGCTCACGACTCGTGCCGGTAACTGTACTTGGGTGAAGGGCGTTTTTTTATTAAATCGCGTTTTTTCTGGAAATATTTAAAGATAAACTTAAAAAGCATAACCTTATTTAAATATGAATATATTTTTTTAAAAATAATTAAAATATATGTGTACAACAATGGCTCGTTTCAAGTTCCTAGTTAACACTTTACATATTATTTGCATTAACGTAGTTTCTATCAACTTCAACACGTCCAATTAACTTGAAAATGTTCACACAAATTAACTTTTTTGGCAGATTTATCAGAAGAATGCCATCTTTTAGATGTTATATTTCACCAGCTATTTTGGCAGGGCTCGTATATTCTAACTGGAGACGCATTTGTTGTGCCCTTTCTTATTCTAAATTGTTCACCATAAGTGGTGATTTTTTTTCCTAACTTTTGTGGAGGTTGTGGCTGCTTCATATATTATAAAATATTTTTTTTTATTGTAAAAAAAGGTGGAGTACTTGACATCTAATGTTACATGAGTTTATTGGTAGTCATTTATAAAAGTAAAGTCATTATAAAAATATAAACGACGAACGAGTAAAATTGATAGCCAGTCATGATGATACCTAAATTCTTTGATTGCGTGTGTATCACAATGACAATGAGCTCAAAAACTATGACAGACTCAAGTTGATTACTTCACAATAATAACTCGCTATACGAGAAACCACAAAATATCTGGCACTGCAATTGACACCTTCACTTCCACATTTCACGACGGATATTTAACAATTGGGTCATTATTTGGGAGTCGTTTTTCGCAAACGCACATAACCAATATATTTTTTAACCGGTAAAATACAACTTCAGTTAAGCATTAAATAGAAGTATCATCTTATTCTTCCGAATCGTTTTGTTTGATTCGTAACATTAACAGAAGACTCACACATGCTGTAAGCATGAAGGCTTGTAAATGGAAATTCTCGAAAAAGGCCCGCCTTTTTCATTTGTTTGGCGTCTTAACGCCGATCACGATTGGCTAATATCTTACGTCCGACGACCACGGATGGCCACAAACCGCACCAGGATTCTTCCAATGGTGTTTGTCGGTCCGTGTTGGTTTCGGTTTTTTATGTTCTGGTGCCGCAGTATTCATTCATTTGCTATAGTTAGATTTAAATAATAAAAATCAAATAGTTCATCCACTCCATTATTCATAGTAGGTAAAAACTCTATACGCGTGCGCGGATCTCAGCAAAATGAACGAATTTTAACACACGCAGCTTTATTATTACTTTACGGACCACGGACCGCAGTGCACGAGCTTGCACCACACCTTTGAAGTTACCGCCGGACGGTTTCACGAACTTCCACGTTTCTTCGACATGTTCTGATCTGTCCGTAATATTATGGACTGGGACAGGCCACATATATACAAAAAAGCACTCAGACCTCATTATTGATTGTGCAATTAAAGAAAATTGTATGAACACTCTTTTTTTCTATTATTTTTTCTTCTTATTTTACACGTTTTTTTATTGGTATTTTTATTTTGAGGTTATACGCATAAATATATTAATTATTGTTGCTATACAATTTTAAAGCATTTTTCGGTAACCTTTCCTTTTGTAATTTAATTACGATGGTAATTCAATTAACACCTACCAGAGATCTCGTCGTAATTGTTTTAATTCCAGCCTATAATAAGTCAATATAGGGTGCTATTATCCGGGATTCTGAGGAAACAAACCTGAACAATTAATAATAGAAATTTAGCAACCGTAATGGGATCTCAGGTAGCTTAGTTACTCAGAGTAACGTTATGGCTAGGCACTGTCACTTGCTTAAGTTCCGTTCTTAATGATGACTGTTCTAAACAATCGGAATATTTTATAAGCTATCACAGAGTATTCTAAGTGTGACGTGACATACGGCTCATTAGAGTAAACTACATATCTTATTTACAAGTAACGTCAATTATCATAATCGTAATTCGAATCATCAAATATCCTAATTCGTTATCTGGTTCTGTTTTCAGGGTTGCCCATGAAGTATTTATTATATCGACTTCTTCCCACATGAAGATTGATATTTGTGTCTGGTGATAGCGTATCTCATATGTGTATATGATTTCACGTGTAATAATGTAATTACACAAAAGGTATTCGAAACTTATAGGTATATAAAAGGTTTAAAACAAAGTTTACTTCATTCAAAACAATGATGTTTCGTATTTAGCGGCAGATGATGACATATTTAGACATTATATTTAATTTAACTTTACCCTTCAACGGTTACCTACTTAAATATAAATTTGTATTATCAAGATACATTAATTACATTAAACTACCGACTCCTTAGACAAAATGGGACGTCCCCTGGCACTTTAATTTTCTATTATATTATCCTTTAGAACGTTTTGTACTTTCATTCAATGCTCTTAGAAACAACAATGCCACAGTATAATCTTCTTATGTGTTTACGCGAACCGATGTTTTCATTAAACATTAGCTTTAAGCTACATATATATTTATAGTAAGAGTTCCAGGCAACAGCCAGTTCGAGTTACAGATATGCGTTTAAATGTGGGAGAGCCATGCTTCGGCACGTATAGGCCAACTCGACCGGAGTGATTTGCTGGCTTGCTTGCTTTGCTTTTCGCCGAGAGAATGAGGTTACCGGAGGCCCTAACCCTTCCCCCCTCCCTCTCCACCTCTTCCACCCTTCCCCTACTCCCACCTTAAAGGCCGGCAACGCACTTGTCACTCTTGAGTTGCAGATGCCGATGATTGGTGGCGGTACTCGTTTAGCATCGGGTGACCCGTCTGCTCGTTTGCCCCCTTTGACCTGCACTAGCTATGACGTACCCTTCTCAATCCATCCATATAAGCAATATCCCTTTCCTACCACTGCCTTCCCTTATCATTTCCTTTATTATACTTACAAAACAGTACCTTGATGAATAAACAATGAACACCCTTAAGTCATTTCGCCCATGCTGGAGATTTGTTTCGAAGCACACGGTCTTTGACAGACCGCCGACTTGATGAACGGAAACAGCGGACAAAAGCAGCTCCTTTCCTAATTACCCTTTCCTAATTAAAAGAACACAAAAATGACGGAATTATATTCAACAAAAAATAGTTGGGTGTAGCAACGTCGCTTTCAGAATATATATATCAAGATAAGAGGCGACACCATTTTTATTGCCAAAGATGAATTCCGAATCAAGCACTCCTTGAATGTAGTAGCTATGTTTGTAATATTTTTGCGTCGCATTTGAATTCGCTTTCCGATAGCAATCTTTATTGTAGAAAAGCTTTTTAATTTTTTTATAATTAAAAATAAATCAGGTAATAGATTCTACATGCATCAAAATTCCTGTTTAACTCAGCCTTACAATTCGTTCACCTAGTAATGCCATTTTGATTTTATTTTATTTCGATAACTTACAGCTAGGCACTAAAATATACAAGATGTACAGAATGTATCTTGCTTACTAACACTTACTTAAATCACTGAATGGTAAATCACCCTGGCATATAGAAATATGAAATAAATAGTATTTTTTTTTGGAACTATTTCTATTTGCACTTTTAAAATTATTGAGAAAATCCATGAAAACTAACTTCAAACGTTTTCGCGGTTATTTTTTATCGATTTTCTTAGTAACGAAATTATAAATTTCAAAATAAAAATATATGTACAAATTCAAATAGACACAACGTTTAAAATGATCGTTTTTTTAAACAAAATATTTTTATAAATGCAACTAGAGTCTAGTCTTTTTAATGAATTAAGTAAGTGTTCCTTTTTCATAAACACCCTCTAAAAGCCAATTAAAATGTTTGCAATTATATAGTAATTGTTTTAAGTAAAATAATTTATAAGTATTTGATAAATATGCAGAGAAAGAAAAACAAAAGAGCATGTTATTAATGTGCTAATAAGAGTAAATAGCATTATAACTAACTGCCGGACATGTAACCTGTCTAAAGAGTCTGTAGACTTCTTCCGATAGCATCTGAATAAACAAAATTGAAATCTAAATGCACTCACGAAAATGTTATTCAGTCGGTCTTCAACGTGTTGATTGTAGTTTTTCTGTGGGCTCATTAGTTTGTTCGCAGTCTATTCGTAAGCATTTCTAAATTGGCTAGGATTTTTATTAGAGATAGTTCAAGTATTTTTAATAAGTCTGTTCTTAAATATACTCTGCCTATCCAGAATTTTAGCACAATATGTGAATTTGATAAGTAGGACCTAACTACTACAAAATATCTAAGCTCTTGTATATCTAAAAGTCACTACGAATCTTTCTTCAATTAAATAACAATTATTATTTTATTCACAGGTATTCGATATTCACACAGCAGTAGTACTAGAACCATCAGGTCCCATGATACTCTACCACGTGGATTCTGACGAAGAAGGACAGCTATACCAGATAAATTTCTGGGTGCACGCCGTAGTAATCAAGCTGCTACCATGCGTCATTCTTACTGTTATCAGTTTATGGTTGATCCGTGAAGTGTACAGCGCAAACCAACACCAGAAAAAAATCCGTGTGTATAACAAATGTCCAACGAGTAACAAAACAGTAAAAAGACAATGTAAAGCAGATAGGCGAACGAATAGAACTACAAAAATGCTGGTAGCTGTTCTACTATTGTTTCTGGTCACGGAGCTACCGCAGGGGATCCTGGGCCTCTTGAGTGGGTTACTAGGAAGATGCTTTTTCAAAAAATGCTACGATCTATTTGGGGAGTTAATGGATGCTTTAGCACTGCTGAATGGGGCTATAAACTTCGTCCTATACTGTTCAATGTCGAGGCAGTTCCGTATGACGTTTGGTCAGATGATGTGGCGAGCACATTTGCACCGGTGGCCACCACCAACAGCTTCGCACTCTGATGGATTAAACACGTAAGTAACACAAACATTTTAAAGGTGTTTATTTAATTAAACAGAAATAGCACTGCTGGAGGTGTAATACTCGGTTTCAGTTTAAGACTCGCAATTTTATAGAGTGGGATTGGGTTATTGGGAACTGTATAATGAATCACCAGTTATAAATTAGACATAAACGTAAAAACAAGAAATAAAACACAAAAGAAAACTACCGCGTATTAAGAGTTGCGACAATTAACGTATGTACGAGCAAATTACTCACATACATTTTATAGGTACTACATTTTTCACTCGATTAAATAAATGATAGCCACCAAAATACTGCAAGTCGCTTCCAACTGCCATGTTTCATAATCGGTTTATCCGTAATCTTTATTTTTATAATTCTGCTAGTACTAATTTGCTTGCGTCATCTGTCTCTTAGTGCACACCCATTATGACAAAATATTAGATCATTAACATGATTGATGAGCAGCAAGAGTTTGCTTTATAAATTGGGGATACCATTTTTTCTACTAGTACAAGACTATTTGAAACAGTGTCTACAGAAATACTTTTGCATACTTTTTATTTATACCTATATAAGCTAAATAAATAAACACTGAAATTAGATTCAGAATTCATTTTAGAAAAATTCTGAATCACAATTAAAAATAGTACGGTAAAAGTATTTTTTGTAAGTATTAATTTATACTTACTGTAAAATATTAATTAGTATTTAGACATTTGTTTATATAAACACACATAATAACATATATACCTATGTCGGATGAAGAGGCCGAACCGAGAATCTTTACCGGGAAACATGATTTAAAGAAATTCGATACGAGCAATAAACAAACAATTACAAACCACACTACATATTTAAAGAGGTTATAACACAAAATAAGACGAGCCGTACTACAGCTCCTAGACTTGTTCTCCATGCGATGGCTGGCAGCGATGTTACTTGCTCGAAGTTGCGCGTTGACACAAAAGCACACCCGCACGAACTCCATCCAGACTCTATAGCAGCGCCATCTATCTAACGCTTGCGTATCATTGTAAAAACCGGTGCGCGCAAGGTAAAAATATTCTCTGATTTGTTTTTCCAAGCGCGCCATACGAACTATAACTTCAAAAATCAAAGACCATGATATATATTTGTCTTTCTTTTCTCATTAAAAGACGAATAGAATATTATGTATTATTCTATACACAGATACTTGTTGTCCAAGGTTGCCTGGAAGAAATTGCTTTTAGCCCTTTGTACATATCAATATTGTAAGCTAACCTTAAGCAATATTTATTGGTGTACAATGAAGATTATTCTATTCTATTCTATTCTATTCTATTCTATTCTATTCTATTCTATTCTATTCTATTCTATTCTATTCTATTCTATTCTATTCTATTCTATTCTATTCTATTCTATTCTATTCTATTCTATTCTATTCTATTCTATTCTATTCTATTCTATTCTATTCTATTCTATTCTATTCTATTCTATTCTATTCTATTCTATTCTATTCTATTCTATTCTATTCTATTCTATTCTATTCTATTCTATTCTATTCTATTCTATTCTATTCTATTCTATTCTATTCTATTCTATTCTATTCTATTCTATTCTATTCTATTCTATTCTATTCTATTCTATTCTATTCTATTCTATTCTATTCTATTCTATTCTATTCTATTCTATTCTATTCTATTCTATTCTATTCTATTCTATTCTATTCTATTCTATTCTATTCTATTCTATTCTATTCTATTCTATTCTATTCTATTCTATTCTATTCTATTCTATTCTATTCTATTCTATTCTATTCTATTCTATTCTATTCTATTCTATTCTATTCTATTCTATTCTATTCTATTCTATTCTATTCTATTCTATTCTATTCTATTCTATTCTATTCTATTCTATTCTATTCTATTCTATTCTATTCTATTCTATTCTATTCTATTCTATTCTATTCTATTCTATTCTATTCTATTCTATTCTATTCTATTCTATTCTATTCTATTCTATTCTATTCTATTCTATTCTATTCTATTCTATTCTATTCTATTCTATTCTATTCTATTCTATTCTATTCTATTCTATTCTATTCTATTCTATTCTATTCTATTCTATTCTATTCTATTCTATTCTATTCTATTCTATTCTATTCTATTCTATTCTATTCTATTCTATTCTATTCTATTCTATTCTATTCTATTCTATTCTATTCTATTCTATTCTATTCTATTCTATTCTATTCTATTCTATTCTATTCTATTCTATTCTATTCTATTCTATTCTATTCTATTCTATTCTATTCTATTCTATTCTATTCTATTCTATTCTATTCTATTCTATTCTATTCTATTCTATTCTATTCTATTCTATTCTATTCTATTCTATTCTATTCTATTCTATTCTATTCTATTCTATTCTATTCTATTCTATTCTATTCTATTCTATTCTATTCTATTCTATTCTATTCTATTCTATTCTATTCTATTCTATTCTATTCTATTCTATTCTATTCTATTCTATTCTATTCTATTCTATTCTTGTACGTACTTCAAATATAGGATAGAAGGGTTTTATCCAAATTTGATTCCAAAAGCTTTTGAGATATCCAGAGACAAGTGATTCGAAAGTAAGCTATTATCTGAATATCTACATCGTAACGATTAGCTCGTTTGCTTGATTTAAGATGTAAAATATGACAAAGGTAGAAACATGACTATACAAAATCAAATGTCTGTAACTTGTTTTAGTAATTTTCGTTGAAGTGCGGATGTGAGTATAAGCGAAGCATAGTAATAATACTTAACACAGATTTAATTATAACGCTACCCACGTTTTACGGCATTTCGACAACTAATTATAAGTGTTCTGAAGTTAGATTAGAAAGTAGAAGTTAAGATAGTGTCAGTTTAAGTTTAACTACTTAGTCAGACTAATGTTATACCTGCTTAAGGCCTACTAATAAAGACTGCCGACAAGCAAACTGATTTTGCACTGTTAGGTATTGCTGCCACAAACCTATTCATTGATCAGTTACGTCCTTAAACTTTTGTCGAATTACATCTTTGAACTATTTTGTGAAGAGTATGATATAATATTTGTCAACAATTTATTATTTTCTGTTTCAGAGCGAAGACATCGATACCTTGAGGAAGGTTTGTACAAGAGAAACATGCCAATGTTTTGCAGCATTTCCTGTAAATACTTATCTTTATGCCAAAGTTTCCAAAGGACTATTAAATAGTTTGTAAGTGATAATTTATTAGAGTATGAATAAAATGATGGTTTTATTGCTATTAATATTTCCAAGAATTATAATTCTGGTTAGTATCACTTAAATATTTTTTTTTATTGTATAGGGGGCAAACGAGCAGACGGGTCGTCTGATGGTAAGTGACTACCGCTGCCCATGGGCACCTGCAACTCAAGAGTCACAAGTGCGTTGCCGGCCTTTAAGGTGGGAGTATTGAAAGGGTGGAAGAGGGGGAGGCATGGGTTAGGGCCTTCGGTAACCTCACTCACTTGGCGAAAAGCAATGCAATATTTAAGTGATACTAACCATAGTATACTTTTAAACAGTTACATTTGGTAACTGGGCGTCTATAGTAGGTATATCTTAACATATATGAATGTATGTATTCTTATTATAAATTTATATTTGACTGTCGAAAACAAAACCCTATTTTTAAATTACTGGAAGGAGATGTTGCTGAAGTTCTTAACATTTACCAATACATTGGATAGGTGATTGAATAGTTTCACATCTTTTGACTCCTTGTTTGGTTTAAAGGAAAGGTCATCTATTTTGCCATTTTATTAAAAAATATTTTAATGACTTCATTAAAACTATACCTACTTGACAATTGAAATAAAACTAAAATAATGTACTCCTTGCACGTCATGATATTCATGTAGCATTGTAAATAATATAAAAAATATTGAGCGCTGGATCTTGTACTTTAATTGATTTCACTGTTAAAAACATGCCTAATTGTTTAAAAAGGGAAAAGACTGCGTGTAATAAATTGAACATCATAGTTGATTTATTATTTACCAAATTGAACGGCTGTTAACAGTGTTTACTTGTTAAAAATATATTGTAAATAAAATCACATTTTGTGTAAAATATTATTATTTAAAAATGTTAAAATAGTCAGTGAGTTTCCAAGAATTGATCTAGTCTTACCCTAGACAATTCTTTGCAGATGAAATCTAGTTTGTAAGTGTAATAAATATTCGTATAAAGTGGCTGCATTACGTCGAGTTTATATGTAAAAAAATACTAATAGAAAAGAACACAAAACAGACGTTTGACGTCACTGACATGGACGAGTATTTATCAAACGTCAATGGATAGAATTATTTATTTTACTCTAGCTTACATTTATTGCCTTGTTTGTAAAAATATATTTTGAATTACATTTGAGTTGATTCGCTTCGTCACCGCATCACTGTCAATATACCAAGTGTAACTGACATGCCGAATCATCATCTGACATGTTGTGGAAACCCCTGGATTTTTGTACCGCATTTAAACTTTTATATGATCTGCTTCTAAGATTATTCCTATTTACAGAAATGGGTTATTTTATTGAACTAAGTTAGCCTATGCTGAGTACTGTTGCATTATTCAAAATTTGTTGAGCCAGTACCTACAGCGATGAGCCACTTAACTGGTTTTTCATGCATTTGACATGCAAATACGAGTATCTTTCGCGAATAGAATAGAAAACCAAATTTGTCCTAAAACCAACGAACTATGATGTTACTAAGGCAATAAAGGTCCTAGTAAATTGGAATTCGACTTTTCGTACTTCACGAGAGACAAAGATAAACAAGAAATCCTATGTAAGCAGCATGATCTGATTCAAACGGTATAAAGTTGCAGGGCATCAGACCAGTTTGGCGACGTAACATCGATAGTTTCTTAGATTGTAGAAAAAAATACCCCCTCTTATATATATATATATATATATATATATATATATATATATATATATATATATATATATATATATATATATATATGTTCAGGATATAAAGTAAACTTTGTAGTATCGGACGCATACATTTTATACTTAGAATTAAAATAATATGAAGAAATTGTTTTACAAAATTACTATTAAAAGCCTTACGACAACATTCATATAAGTTAAACAATTAGATAATAATCCTGCGAAAGCTACGTAATGCTCTCAAAGGTGTCAACCTTTGAGAGCATTACGTATCAGATCGTATCATTAGAAAAATCTATTTCAATATTTTCTAAAATTATTCTCAATCCTCACTATTGAAGCCGACATCCAATCTTTCGCAGGGAGATGCAGTTTAGTCGTAGTGTATCCACCAGCTTCCAGTAGATCATGGACGCTATTTGGAATAGAGTTAAATCTGTTTCTCTCTCGAGACTCATGCGCATTGCGCTCTGTCCTATTTAGGCCTATGGCTAGCTAATTGAATGATGGGATGTGCGGATTCCTCACAGAAGTTTTTTCCTCGAAAACGTGATTAAATTAAAGACAACATACCAGAAATGAACCTATCACGTTTTGGAATATCATTCCCCAAATTGGAAAAACCATCAAATTAAAATCGATATTGGTAGTGTGTTATGTGTTAGTGTTCATAAAGATAATATTTTATTCATAACAACTTTATTCATTTGCAAGGGGCTATGTAGGGTACTTCAGAAAAAAAGACAAAGCCATTATTGAACGTTCTGACCGTCTAGACAGTCTCAGCTTTGTTTTAAGGTTTCAAGGTTGTTTTTGATTACTCTATATTACTCAGTAGTATTTCGAGTTAATTCTCAATGGTACTATGGTAAACTACCTGCAACTCTGGCCCCTTTCAAGATTGTAAATAATACACGATACTTTCACGAGTCAAATTTAAGTTTGTATAGAACTGTTTCTTTTATTGATTAATATAAAATATTATAATTGGCTCTAATTTGCTTGGCTGGCGAAAGGGCAGCCTTTTTCACCCCTAGCTTCCTAAAAATGTGGCTTTTAGTGTTCAAGTCGTCACTGGTATATATGCGGAACAGTCGATCACACTATATAAGAACTTTTAAGTAAAAATAAAGGAGTATCTATAAAGTGTACTTCGTACCTGGAAATTCAAACGGTCATAACTTGTAAACGAATAGTTTTTTTTTCAGAAATTCTAACTGCATGCTAAAGTCATGAATTTCAAATTTTAAAATTAATAGTTTTAATATAATAGAACTTGATAGCTCATAAAAGTAAGTTATTATATATATTCATAAGGAGTTTTCTTATAGAAAGTAAATTCTTTTCTTCAGGGATTTGCTGGGAAATTAAGGTCTTTATTTACATGAAGTTAACTAACCTGTCTGACAATACAATATTTAACTACAGTACTTAAATACTACGCTAGAACGCTGTATTTCTTATATAGGTTCATCAAACTGTTTATACAGATTAGCAACTAAAGACAAGATTAGAAGGTTTTAACAGTTTGAATAGCTTAAAAAACCCATATTTTACTTTCTATGTCATATTCAAGTTTCAATATCTGACAAAATAAATTAAGCTTTAAGGCTTAAATAAATTAAATATGATTGAAATATGTTGTTACTTTTAAGGTAAGTACGAAACATTGTATGGTAATACATTACACAGTTCAAAAGGTACTGCTTTTGCAGGTTGCACCTTACTATAATTATATTTTTTTCGCTATAAAACTGTAAAAGATTTGTGCCAAGTATACATCTTATATACAGGTATTGCATGCATTTAATACTTTTGAAATACAAATGAAAAATGTTAACCATACTGAGAATTAAACTATCGCCAGATGCACATGTAAGACTTAGCTCCGCACCAAAATTAGCCTAATTGATGGATGTCGACTATTTGAATAAACTACGACTATTTGAATAATGGAAGTCGACTATTTGAATAAACTTTTAAAATAAAATAACATGATGTCTCCGAACATTTCATTAAATAGTCGTATTTCATGACATAGCCAGCTAAAACTGACCATATCGTTCAAACGTCAACGTTTCATAATATATAAATCTACGTTTGTCCGTATCATTAATGTAGGGTCTCCATGATATAAAAGGTTAGATAAAAATTCTAAATAAAAAAGTGACGACTATTGTCTCCTATTTGCACATTATTATTCACATTTAAAACCATACCAGCACCTCTAACTGTTGACAATGTAAAAAATTATTAGGATATGATCACTAATGTTTGACCATATTATGAAGTAGGCGTGCGTTTAGCTGTTCATACCGTCAAACACTGATTATTCATTGATTTTTCCAGACCATATCATAATGTGGTAATGAAATGCGAATATTTCATGAAATGGTCGGACACATCATGAAGTGATCAATTTTAAGATCTGGCCATGACATATATACCTACACTTAATTTTGAGACAGCAATAAAACACATTAGAGGACTAGTTCTTTTAGTTAATTTCATTTAATTCAAAGGCCAATTTTATTATTTATTAACCAAATTTTGTATCTGAGTTTACTTTTTATCATTAACCTTGACCCATATATATGTTATTTAATTAATGATAACTAACTGTATTTTAAATATGTAAATGCCCGTGTATATTAATTTAACATTTTATACAGTTTTTATACAAAATTAGTAATTAATTAAAGTAATACCTTGTTAATATACAATTACTAGTATGCTTTACTAATATATAATATAATATAAAATATATGTTTATTGTAATGGTATAGTTATATAAGTAATACGGGTGTTTCTCTTGTACAATAATACTAATAATGACATTGTCTAACATTCATCTTTTCAAATATATGCTGATTGTTGTATATTATAAGCAGTTGTCATATAAAGACGCTCGGATACATAAAGTTTGTACATATCGTTTTATAAATAAAGTTTTGATGTGATCGTTTCTTTTCAATTTTATATACATAATGTATTATTTGTGATATATTCAAGAAGGTAAACAAAGATTTAAATAATTAATTTCAATAAAAAATAACATTTCACAGAACAAAGGAGAACAAGAAAGAAACTACCTAACTCCATCTCATATTTTTCAGGCAAGACTATAAAGTACTAAAGGTACATAATTCAGAGAGGTTTTAAAATATGCTCCTGATTTGTCTCATTGTACTAGGTATATATTAATTTTCCAACTATGCTTAAAAAATGCTACTTACTCTATAACTTGCCCTTAAAGCTGACTTCAAAAATGGAGGGAGAACCTCCTCCTTTTTTGTTTACTTCCAATACATGACTACGTTGATGCCAGTTATGTTGACCTCACGGAGGAGCAACACGATAAGCTTGAATGGCTTCAAATTGCATTTTTGCATAAAATTCACATTTGGCTTACGCAAATATGATCATGTATCCGAATATCGCCACTCGCTCAAGTGGCTTCCGGTCCACCTTCGACGGAATACTCACAATCCTTTATCTACTTCATAACATATTGTTCAACCCCCTCACTCCCTCTGATCTCAAAGAACGTTTTAAGTTCTTAAGTGACACACATTCCAGGTTCTAGAGATCATCTGAAAATTTGCAACTGCAAATTCCAGTGCATTCTACAAGGTTTGCTGACAAGTCCTTTACTGTTGAAGCAGCACGCCTTTGGAATACACTACCACTCTCTATCAGACGAGCTCAAACATTACAATTGTTCAAAAAAATGGTTAAAAAATACTATCTGCTAAACTAAATGAATGTTGTAGTAAACTATTTGCATGACAAATATGTTTACCTTTTTAATTTATATATGTATTTGTATGTGTGCTATATAGACGTATATAAGTACTAATATAACATTATAATATATTTAATATATGAATGTAATATTTATGCAATCCATTCCCAGATTGCATAAACCTACAAAGCTCTTCTTTGACATTTCGACACCAAAACCATTCATCTACATCGTTACACTCCTGTCCATCCAAAGGTTGCCTGGAAGATATTGCTTCTTGCGATAAGGATGCCCATTGCGGATTTTATGTATAACTTGTTTGTGTATATTTGTTTTCTTTTTTTGGTGTACAATGAAGAGTATATATTTATTAGTATTATATTAGTTCTAAATGATTTCATTGTCATCAGGTCAGAATCTGATGACGGTATCCTGGAGAAATCGACTGAACTCTTCAAATATTTTAGACAATCCTAAAGCGATTTGGATATCGTTTATGGTAACTTATTCATCTGCTCTCGGTTAGTGCCATTTTGTAAAGTGAAATTGATGATGAAGATCACAGATGGCCACAGACTCAATAATAAGAATTACACCGGTTGTGATTCGATTACATTGACATGGTAAAGTACCAGGTGAACTCCCCAGCAATTAAAGTCCCTTAATAGGGAAAAGCAATATTTTGTAAAAGATGATGAACATTATTCTATTGGAACTTAGTTAAATTATAATCCGACCCACTTAAAAGAGAGAAACAAAATTTAAAAAAATAACTACAATTTTGCTGTAGAAAGTTTTAGGTATGTAGCGGTCTAACTTTCGTCAGCAATAAGATTTGTAAATCGTTCACCGTAAATTTTATTTAACAATTCAGAAAGTTCTAAACCAGATAAAACTATTCCTTCTAAAGTGTTGACTCTGCTGAGAGATACGGATAATTAAATAATGAAGAATAGAGCATAATTGAATTTACCACGATTTAGGAACATTGAAGTCGGTAACGCTTTTTATTAAAGATCAATTATTTAAGACAGAGACTAAGATTGAGTTTAAATCGAAGGTAAATAAACAGTGTTGAATTATGAACACCATGTTGGTACGCAGCAATTTTAATCATCGTACATCAAAGGTTACGTGATACGTAAATGTTTGAAAGTTAATAGCAGAAGATATATAACAGTTCTTATATTCTCCCATGTAAGCCTGCCATTCGCTTACTTGGTAGAGGGAGTGGGAGGGATACACGATTTTTTTTTTAACTTAAACGCATTAAAAGCTATTTCCTACATTAGCAGAGTACCTACTCAGTGGCCATGTAATTTATCAAGGGACAACAGGGTTCAAGTGACAAGAGCTGTCCATTCCATTGTTTTTGAAGTAATGTTGGTGGCGTATACGCCAAAAAGCAGTCATCCTTTGGGCCGAAAGAAAAAAAAAGCATTGTATAGTATCTACAATAATAATGTTACATACATTCTAAGATTGTGTATAAAATTGTAAGTGCTGCTGACGTGCCCATTAAACAAAACCAATATTGTTATACCAGACATGTGACAAGCTCTGGTTTCCAAACAGACCCTCTGTAAATCACAAATACAAACAGTTTAATTTAATATGAAATTAATAAGAACACTGAATGTAATAAAATATTTGCCTCGGCCACTGTAGGTACCTAATTATTGTCGTGGCACAAAAATAAACGAGGACGCGGGCAGTGTGGAAATGCCGAGAAGCAGCGGGATGTTCATGTTTGAAATACAACATTCACTAACATTCATTATGTAAAACACAACATCAAGTGGTAATTACCCCAAGGATAGGAATGTTTCCTAAAATAAAAACAATTCTCTACTAATTCTCAAATATACGCAACTTAATTGTAAGAGGCTCTCTCTCTATTACAAATTCTACCAAAGGCCCCATGTCGGCAAATTGATCCTTTTTATTGCATACTCCTCCTGTTAACGTAATTTTTAATTGGCATCCACTTGACCCCGTTTGACAACCCAATAATCGTTTCATTAACACGTGGCATCGTTACCAAAATTCATCGGAATTAACCAGTAAAATTGAAAATGCTTTCCCATTATCTTTGTTTAACGTCAGCCACTTAAATTTAATTAAATCGTGTAGTATGTATAAAGTTTTATTCAGCAATTGATGAGATGTGTGAACTTTAAAAATTCAGGTGATAAAATTCAACATTTTAAATTCAGAATTGTCTTTTTTTACCTTTTTGAACTTTACACTTCTGACGTTCAACGGATGGGAACTAGATGGGCGAAAGTGTAAACGCAACGAAAAATACTGACCGCTATATAGTGTATGCCTCTCAATCTCTTTGTCTCTCTCTCTCTCTCTCTCTCTCTCTCATAAACCCACTGTTCTATTCCATCGATTTGATTTATTTTATTTACGCCATCTGTGGATTTTACGCAATACTATTGTACTTTGATGATATTATCTATAGGTATACTGTGTGTTAATTGGCTACCTGTTAAACAACACGCAGCAGGAGGCGAAACTCGGCGCCACCGTCTCGGCCCAATTTCAGCTATGACGCCGTATAACCCTGTCCGTCGCACCTAGACAAGCGTTCATGAAGGCCGGAGATAAACTTGCTTTCTCCGGCGTCTGGAGAATATTTGTTCTCTCGCGTTCCGTTTTCGCCGCCTCTTTGGCATACATTACCTCCTCGCAAAACGAGGCAGCGGCAGCATACGCGCTCTTGCTCTGAACCATGGACATAATCATGGTCTCCAACGAGAGTCTACTCTCACCTATCCGTCGTTATTTCAGCACGCTGCTGCGTCCATGCAGAGTACCCCACCAGAGTGAAAAGTGCGGTATCCTCGCGGCCGTGCAATGGTGGCACACAGTTGGCTCCCGGCCTATCCGACATAGATACTTTCAGAAACAGCCGTGTCCAGTAAGTACTTGCGTGATCCGGATCCTTTGATATATGGCAGATATGCTGGTGCTCTGTCACCCTAACTTTTTTGGATTCCGGTTCATTGGACGTCTCAGGCTGCCTCAGTATCCGTTGGATCTTGCGCGAGACCACCAAACCACTGCACTGGTTTGAACTATATTGAATGAATCTCATTTCTCTACGTTATTGTAATCCACGGAGACCTAATACAAATAGTGTCCATGCCCCGCAGTCTTGTCTAAGAGTAACTTCACTTTAGGTTTCAACGTGTTGAATATTTGGATCCGTGTCAATGTCAGGTTACTAGCTTTTATATAATCTCTTATTTAGGTTCATAGGGTATTAGGTTCAATGCCCACCATAATGAATACAGGCAATTCTCAATATTAGCAATCTCAGCAAACGTTGTCGATATAATTTAATTAGGATTTGAAGGTATGCCATTATGATAATAGTTTAGAGTTAAACGGATATATATACATATATGTATATCAAGAAGTAGGATTAGTGACAGCTAGCTATACATTCAAGTTTAGGTAAATGTTTGTCCTGTTGTTTTTTTTTAATTGGATCCGAATGGAAAACTTCCTCCATCCTACAGACCAACACGCATTTTGTTCATGTTTCACATGCTAACGTGCGCTTTGATCAAGCGCGCAGGTTGATACGACTCAAATCCTTATTCCTCCAAAGTGTAGCAACATTTACCTACAACAAAACATACTTCGTCGTCAATCGTTGAGCCGTGGTCCGAAAGGTATGATCACCTAACGTTGTCAATGGATCCTCCCCTGTATTGGAGGGATAACATTCGTTCCTCCACAATAGCTTACTTGAAGTTTTGTTGACGAATCCTTTGGAGCACTTGTTATATACATTTTCATAAGTAATAGAAAGGTTTTAGTCTAGAATCATAAACCTAACATATTTTTACAATACGTACCTCATATTAATATAATACATACAAACTTAATCTATATTACATTTAGTTTGTATATGTTTACGAAATAACAGACACACACACCGCCGCATAATTCCTAACTTTCATTGATATTTGAAAGGACGATATAAGCCTACATTATAAAAGATTTCGAATTCCTCAAATTTAATACCAACATAGTATTAAACAGCAGAAGTGTCACATTAAACTCATAGTAAGTTCGGTAAAATCTATTCATGTTTTCCACATGTTACATTTGTAAGTTAAGCCGTGTTAAGTTAGTAAGTTCGAAGTTTAACATGTATTGAAGACTTAAATAAAGACTCCTTAAAACTTGCGCCAGTAAAATTCACTACAAACTTTACTTGACAGGGTGAACATTCTTTACATTTACTTTAAATCAGTTTTGTTTCTTTGGAATCTTATAAACATACACCTAATGAAAACAAACTATACATTATATCAGTATGTTATGTCATCAGATAAGATAGATATGTTGTCAGAGATGGCAGATTGCCACCTGATTCTTCACCGTTGTATATGTTGTTGGACGAGGAAGCAAGTTGTTAAATAATAAGTAGCCAAGTCCTGGAGAGATGATACAATTTCGAAATTAACTAAGTTCAATATGCAGTAGGTAGAGCTCACAAAGTAGGTAGGTAGGCACATAAGTCTTCTTCAGGTAGCCTTTACAGTGACAAACAAAAGGCATTATAAATTTGCGATTTTGTTTACCATTGACTGAGAACATTATTACGAAATGTGATCAAAGTCGAACAGTAAATAACGCTACATATATTTTTCCCGGTTTGAGGCAATGTCAAAAGCAAAACGTTAGAAAATGGAGTTGGACAAAAACTTGAAAGGAATTGCTCGCTTTGTTGAGGTACTCTCACTAAACGCAAAGTATCTACAATTATCAATGGACTGCGTTTTTAATATTGCTCATCATCATCCTCATCATCAGCCTATCGCCGTCCACTGCTGGACAAAGGCCTCCCCCAAGGAGCGCCGACCATCCTGGTCTTTGGCAATTGTTCACATAAAGAAAAGTAAAATCTAAGTAAGATTGTAGGCAAGACTATTTCAGGAAAAATTGCTTAAAAATTCGCCATGGTCTCATAATCGTAAATGGAAATTGTGGTATTGATTTACAAAGCAATAACATTTAAATAGTTCGAAATCACTAAAAAGTATAATTTTACTTACATTAAACCCTACATTATATTTAAAGCCCTTAGTATTAATAAAGCCGCCAGCTAGTAGTGCTATACTAGTTACTTACTTTTCATTGGATTATTGATAGAATTATCGAATATTAGAAATATCAGTCATAAATACGCAACAACATTGAATCATTATTACAATGAAACGTCAACCAATAAAGGCGATGATTTTTACGTTCAATTTCCTACAAAGAAATTAGCAAAAAATTCAATTTCCTTTCGTAAAAAGCTTGACTACGTTTAGTAGTTCCTCTTATTATTAGACAATTGTATAAGTATGTAAACTACACTACGTAGATATTGCAAGTCGATTGTTTTTATTAGCTATTTTAATTACGAAATTATTTAGTTACGAAACTGTTCTGTTTTTTCCTACTCTTTTTCAGTATTACAAAACAAAACTAGTTGTGCGGCTTATCGCAAACTCTTAATGGCAAGTACCAAATAGGTGCTTAACAACCATTTACTGAGTAATAAAAGCACTGCGTGCGCCGTAACTCCCTTCGCTCTAGGTACCTTCTAAGAGTAAGCCAAAGTCTGAAAAGTGTGACGGACTCATTTCGCTACTAAACATATAATTTTTGCTATTAATATTTTATATATTATTTAAATACAATTTTTGGATATGAGTACAATAATAAGAGAGACATAAAAGCACACTGTTGCTGCTTATACCATCCAGCAAAGTCATGAGAGGACTTCAAAGAACTGAAATTTGGCAGGAATGTAGTTTAAAGGCAGAACACGTTAGCTAAGAACGCATTTTGCGACAGGGCCGGATTAAGAAAATCTAAGGGTTTCATATGAAATTCTTTAGTTTTTCTAATAGAAACCTGATATTTAGCAGGCAGGTAGTTAGGCAGCAGGGACACGTGAGCTTAAAACGGATTTTGCGTCAGGACCGGATTAAGGGGTCTAAGTGCCCTAGCAAGTTTATAATAAAAGTCATTGGTTTTTGTACTAGAGGCCTGATGTTTAGCAGGGAGGTAGTTATTAGGAAGGACACGCCAGTTTAGGAATTTCGAAACAGGGCTGGACTAAAGAGGTCTAAGGCCATTTGCAAGTTTATATAAATGTCCGTAATGTTTTGAACTAGAGATCTGAAATTTGGCAGAGTTTATAGGTAGGACACGCTGTAGTTGAGAACGGAGTTTACGACAGGGCCGGATTAATTAATACGAAAGTCCTAGTTTTTTGTACTAGACCCCGGAAAGTTGGCCGGGACGTAGCTTATAGGTAGCACACGTGTTTTATTAGGGGCTTGAAAATTGACAGAGAGGTAGTTTATAGAACACGTCAGCTGGATTTTGTGACTGGGCTTTAAGGGAGTCTAAGGGCTTTCGCTAAAAGTTAGTAGTTTAATAAATAGATGTGCTAGTAAGATTTTTCTTCATATCACAGGGACGGCTTAAAATAGTCAAAAGATATTTGTTTATTTAAGGTATTCTTTTGGTTTTTTTTTTTTACCAAAAAACAGGTATTTGGCAAACACATACTTTACAGGTAGGAGAAGTCAGCCAACCTAAGAACAGCTCTACTTCCCTAGACCGATTGCAAAAACCTTATTTGTTTTTTTTGTCGCTGCGTTTACTTTTTTCAGTTCGTTTCAGTATCTAACAGTTAGATGTTCCCTTATTTATGTAATTGTGGACCAATTCACAAAACAATTTACTTGGCTATCAATTTACGAATGTCATTAAAATTTCAAAAAAATATGTGTTTTAAATGGAAGGGTTCTACTTTATTAAGGATTTTAAACGTAGGCGGAAATCCGTTTCATCTCTAATTTATAACCAAAAATATCGTATTGGTTGTTTTTTTTTTACTAAACTCAGTCAATATTAAAACAAAGGTGTTTGCAACAAAGAAAAAAACACGCAACAGACTTTCTTCATAGAACTTAATAAAAAAAAACTAGACAATTTCGGACGAAATTTGAAATCAATTAAAGACTAAATTGCGTAACCGTAGTCGTAATTACTCCCACGCACAATTGAAACTATTATTTTTGTCTTACATAGATACAATTACTCGCAATTTTGTAAAAATACTCCATGCAGTATCTTAGTATACCTAGTAGTATTCATTTTTCGATAAATCACGAACGATTTGAAAATCTTTATTTTCTATTGCTGTTCTTTAGTTCTCGTATATGTAAGGTTAATTCATTAGAATACTGTAATAATTCATATCAGTATCTTAAAACATAATATTTTATCGATTAATAATTAGTGATACGAATTACTATTTTTATATCGATAATATTGTTCTATCGATTCTGATTTATATTGTGGCAACACTGTTTCGATGTCATGTTGTAAAGTGATGATTTCGATTAATTATATCCTTATAGCTTGAATTGAGAGGTTGTTTTATTTAAATCTTTTTGCATCCTGATAACCTGCGCTTTTTCTGGGATAAGAGAACTACTTCTTTTATCTCAAAAGTGGGATACATCAAGTTAGCCCACGGTTTTGAAGAAATTACAACGTAATCTTCGCTGACTAGCGAAATTGTAACCACATGTTTTCGTCGAGAATTTTGTTTTGTGGAACACAAACACCTACGAAATGGTTGCAACCAGCAGTGACGAAGATGAAGGTAGTAACCGTGGCAGCGTGAAATCTTCTCGTCGAACACGTGAAAAATAAAACGAAGGCGTGATCGGAGCAGGAGCAATTCAAGCAGGCGCAGGCAGCGATCATCCTCGAATTCAGTGGAGTGTCTGAGAGGTGACCGTCGTTCTCGTGCGAAGCGCAAGCATCGTCGCAAAAGGAGCCACAGTCGTGAGCACCAGCGTGAACGTGGATCGAGCGGTAGCATCAAGAGGCATAGCAGTGGGAAGCGCAGCGGGCAACGTGATACAGCGAGGTCGGTAGCAAGCGGCGATCGTTATACACCGCCGGGTCACGTGAGTACGTCTAATATTTTTAACAGTGACACACAGGCATTTTTGTTATCTTTAGTGGAAGCTATTTCTAGCAACCGTTCTCAAACCAATAAATTTCCTATATTAGGAAATGTGATACCTGAGTTTGATCCCATGGTTAAAGGATAAACCACCCACATGTGGATGAATAAAGTTGACGAATGCGGTAGGCTATATGGTTGGGGTGATGATCACATAATTCATTATGCGTTGCCAAAATTGTCTGGCGTCGCGAAAACATGGTACCAAGCTCTTCCAACCATGTCGTTCTCGTGGCATGAGTGGAAATCTAAATTAGAAGAATCTTTTCCGAGTAGCGACGATTATGCAGAGCTGCTTACTAAAATGCTGTCCAAACGTGTAAAGTATAATGATTCTTTGGAGCATTATTATTATGAAAAGATTAATTTACTGAATCGTTGCAAAATATGGGGTAAACGGGCTGTTGATTGTTTGCTATATGGGGTAGACGATCGGTCCTCAAGATTATGAGCAAGTTTTAAGATATTTTCAGTCCATTAAGCAACATGTTCGTGAACCAGACAAATTGAAACCAAATTTTGATAAACGCAATAGCTCAGAGCTAACATCTCCTAATAACTTAAAGCAGAATCTAAATACTGATGAAATAAAGAACTCGAAAATTAGAAATAATGGAGCTGTTGTGTTTTAGGCACCTTAGTTTTAAGTGTCCAAAACAGATATTGAAGTGCAACGTTTGTAGTAGGTTAGGCCATTTAACTGTTAATTGTCCAAGATTGCCAGGCGCCTCGAGTAGTAATAAGAACGAGAATTCTAAAGATAAGAATATTATGCGCGTTGAAACTAATGATTCGAGTGATTCAAAATATTTGTTGAGTATAATACTAACTGGTGAGGTTATTCAGGGCTTTGATGATTTAGGTAGTCAGTGCACTCTAATACGGTGTAGCGGAACGATAAAAAGAGACATCAGTTGGACTGATAGCCATTTGCCTACCATGAGAGGCATTGGAAATAATATAGTCGTACCAATAGGTGTTACTCAGGTTAAAATTAAAATACAAGACATTGAAGAAGAAGTTCGTGCATATGTGGTAGACGATCATGTCATTAAGTATCCAGTATTGATTGGTCATAGTTTTACTGAAAGGCCGGGAACACTTATTATGAAAACTACTGATTCTTTATTCTTAGGTCGGGAAAGCCCTATTAAAGTACAATTAAGGATTTGTGATGACGTGAATGTACCCCCGAAAGAAATGTTTCTATTGCCGGTTATAATGGGTAACAGCTACTCAGGTTCGGTAAGTGTGAACGGATCTTTGCGCGGCGACCCGCAGAATTTATTTTATTTAATGCCGGGTGAATATGAAGTAGAAAACGGTAGAGGTATTGTGTTGGTACAAAATTTCGGAGATAAATCGATATCATTGAGGCAAAATTCGCTTATTACACGCGCTATTACCACCAAAGATCCTATAAGTGTAAACTTGTTGGACTTTGACAATGCTGATACAGTTGCTGCTTTAAATTATGGCCAACAACTTAGTGACAGTGATGTTAACAGATTAAAGATCTTACTTAAGAAATACGAATGTTGTTTTTCCGATAACTTAAAGGAGCTAGGGTTAACTAACGTGGTTCAAATGAAAATAGAGCTGAACAATACACAACCCGTAGTCTATCGGCCGTATAGGCTTTCGTTTCCGGAGCGGGCTTAGGTTCGATCTATGGTTAATGAAATGATTGAGTCGGGCATAGTATGTGAGTCGAGTGCGTCGTACGCTAGCCCAGTAATTCTGGTTAAAAAAAAAACTGGTGAAAGTAGGTTATGCGTCGATTATAGAGCCCTAAATAACAAGACTAAGAAAGAGCATTATCCGTTGCCTATAATTGATGATCAGCTCGATAGATTGGCAGGTAATATGGTATTTGTGAGTCTCGACCTCGCCTCTGGCTATTATCAAATACCAGTTGAGATTGATTCACAAGATAAGACTGCGTTTGTTACACCTGACAGGCAATACCAATTGAAACGAATGCCCTTTGGACTTGCAGACGCACCGTCTGTTTTTCAGAGAGCGATGAATAAAATACTAGCTAAGGTGAAATATACTATTATTTATATGGATGATGAGCTGATTCCGGCAAAATCAGTAGATGAGATGAGTTTAGAGGAGATATTTCAACTTTTACGGGAGTCTGGACTCACACTAAAACTTAAAAAAGTGTAACTTCTTTTATACAGAGCTTGATTTCTTAGGATTTCATGTAAGTGGTAAAGGTATCCGCCCGGGCACATGTAAGACGGCAGCCATACGAGACTTTCCGATACCGCAGAACGTACACGATGTAAGGCGATTTATCGGTTTGGCTAGTTTTTTTTTCGAAGGTTTGTAAGTGTTTGTAAGTGTTTTGTTGTTGTTTGCCTTAATAGCTCAACCGCTAACAGACCTATTGCGCACGAAATTCGAGTGGAAATGGACTCAAGAGGAAGAAGATGCTTTTAAAAATATAAAAGACAAATTAGTTGAACGTCCTATTCTAGCTCTGTACGACCCTAAATTAGATACAGAATCGCACACAGACGCGTCCAAAGTTGGTATCGCAGGAATTCGTGTGCAAAAAGTTACGGATGGGTTGATTAGGCCGGTAGCATACTATAGTCGCAAGACCACGGTTGATGAGCAAAAGTTTCGCTCGTTCGAGTTAGAGACTCTTGCGGTCGTTGCATCACTAAATCGTTTTCGAGTATATTTGCTGGGATTGAAATTTAAAATAATTACGGATTGTAACGCATTACGTACAACGTTAACAAAGAGAGACCTCATCCCCCGAATTTCTCGTTGATGGGTTCAATTTCAGGAATACGATTGCAAAATTGAATATAGGCGAGGCACGCGTATGGCTCATGTGGATGCTCTCAGTCGTGGGCCTGTTGAAGAATCTACTGAAGAGAATAGGGAGCATGTGCTGGATGTTTTGCGTGTAGACATTCGTGATTGGGTAGCCACGGTACACGGTAGAGTGAGGATAGTGAAATTAAGCGTATAAGAGATATTTTAGAAGATGATGAGACCAAATTCGTAGCGGACGTTCGCAAAAATTACCAGTTAAAAGGGAATCACGTATATAGAGTATTAGATGAGGGATTACGGTGGGTGGTTCCTAGGTCTTGTAGGTGGCAGGTGTTGCGCATGAATCACGACGACATAGGACATTTTGATTATGAGAAAACGCTGAATCGATTAAAGGGGGCATATTGGTTCCCGAAAATGCGTAGGTTTACAAAAAGTACGTAGGTGCCTGTCTAGAATGCGCACATCATAGAGCCCCATAAATAATGATTGCACAAATGATTGCACACTCCACGGCATTTTATGATAAATCTTTTAAAATTAACGGTAACTGCAATCCGTTTATGGAATGCATTACCTGTAAAAATTAGACAAGCTCAAACCTTAACCGCATGGTCATAACCATCCTTGATAACTATTACCTGTAATCTCCCACATAATTATTTTTTCCTTAGATTCCGGAACTTTCAATTCACTTTCACTTTGGCACAAAGCCTATATCATTCCCTTACATAAAATCACAAACCCTACACTTCCTAACAACTTTAGACCTATATCTATTCTTCCTTTCCTCTCTAAAGTGCTAGAATCCTGTGTGCACAAGCAGTTATCTAATTTTATTTATAAAAATAACTTGTTAAGCCCACTACAATCTGGGTTCAGGCCTGGCTATAGTATTACCACTGCTCTCCTTAAAGTGACTGGCGATATTAGGGCTGGCATGGAAGATACTAAAGTGACAGTCTTAGTTCTCATTGATTTCTCAAATGCCTTCAATACCGTCAGTCACGATATACTCTTATCCATCCTCTCCTATCTTATGATCTCACCTGAAGTGCTGGAATTGTTCTCATCTTATCTTCAGGGACGCCAGCAGTCCGTTCGTGTCGACGACCTTTCTTCGAGCTGGTGTGATGTTGACTCCAGTGTCCCTCAAGGCGGTATTCTCTCTCCTTTACTTTTTTCTGTGTTCATCAATCTCCTTACCGTTGAACTTCAACGTACGTATCATCTGTATGCCGATGACCTGCAGCTGTACTCCTAAGCTAAGGTTGACGACTTAACAACAGCTATTGATTCGATTAATAGAGACCTAGAAGCGATTGAAAACTGGTTTAATGGGTTTGGTTTATCAGTCAACCCGACAAAGTGCCAGGCCATTATAATCGGTACTCACCGATCGATGAGCAGAGTCGACTTCGAAACGCTTCCAGCTGTGACTTTTAACGGTTCTGCCATACCTATTTGTCGAACGATGAAAGATCTGGGTCTACATCTCGACTCCACGCTAAACTGGCGCGATCAAGTAACCAACGTGTGTCAAAGGGTTACCGGAACCCTCGGAGCTTTATACCGTCTAAAAAATTTTCTCAAACTCTCTCTGCAAACTCTTATCTTTCCTTTAATCGACTATGGTGATGTGTGCTGTTATGACCTGAATGCAGATCTTCTCGATAAATTTGATCGTCTTCTTAATTACTGCATTCGATTTATCTTTAATCTTCGTAAATATGACCATATTTCCACTTTCCATTCTCAGCTCAAATGGTTGCCCATTCGTCAACGCCGTAAAATGCGCGCTCTCACTACCCTTTTCCCTATCTTCAATTCCCCATTTCCTCCTACTTATTTAACACCAAATTTCCAACTCTTATGCAATAACCATGACAGAGATCTTCGGTCGTCAAGCAACCTCCTACTACTTTGTCCGTCTCACACCACTGGGTTCGTCGGCTCTTCCTTCCCGGTTCATTCGATTCTTCTATGTAATGCGCTTCCTCTCGAAGTCAGGACGGCTACAAATCGTTACACTTTTAAGGTAAAAGTAAAGGAGCTCTTATTTAAGGAATTGGCAGAATCAACTCGTCAATAGTTTGAACCATTAATGTCGCTATTTGTACTTATAATAGTATATGGATAGATAAATAGATTACACTTTATTTGTACACCATATTTACAGTAGAAGTATCATACATACATGTGTGAAACTGATAATGCACAAAGGGCGGCCTTATTGCTAGATGCAATCTCTTCCAGGCAACCTTGGGATGGATCAAAATGATTCAGAGAAACAGTGATAGTTGGTGGTGTAGTAAAATTGTAAGAATTTTTTTATTTTTGTTTCGTTGCTAATACATAGAAAATATAAAGATATTCTGTATTTTCAACTACTTTACTTCCTATAAATTTATGTCAGTACTTAACCATGAACATATATAAATATGAATACATAAACTTAAGTATAATATATACAATATCATACCTACATATTAAATATACCTAAAAGTATATAATTATGAGTGTCAAGTAGTACCTATTAATAATAGTGACAAATAATGTTCGTGAACCATTTTCTTGAAAGTGGTTATTGATTACGCTCGCCTAATACTAACTGGCAACGCATTCCACAAGCGTATAGCTTGTACAGTAAAAGATCGGTCATAAAATTTAGTGGAATGCAGTGGCATCTCCAATATCAAATCTTCAGACGACCTCAGACATTTTTCATGTGTGTCATGAAGGAACTTAAACAGTTCTTTGAGATAAAAAGGGGCTTTAGGGTTGAATAAGATGTTGTAAAGCAGAGAAAGGATACGAGTATTCCGGCGAGAGCGAATTGGAAGCCACTTGAGCTTTTGACGGAACTCAGAAACGTGATCATATTTTCGTAGCCCATATATGAATCTTATACAAAAATTTTGAAGTCGCTCAAGCTTATCAAGTTGTGCTTCAGTGAGATTCAGATAGCTGACATCGGCATAGTCAAGAATTGGGAGAAGTGCTTGTGCAAGTGCAGATTTAGTGGCAGTCGGGAGAAAGTTACGTAGTGTTCGCAAAGCTCCCGCCGAAGCAAAAACTTTTCGACTGACTTCCTGCATCTGTGGACCTCAAGATAAGGTGTTATCCATTAAAATTCCCAAGTTTTTGACACTTGTGTTGATCTTTAATGTAGTGCCACTAAATTTAATTTGGGGTAGTTGTGTCCACACAATTCTTGAAACAAGCCCAGGACTGCCAATAACACATACCTGCGTCTTTAGAGGATTAACCCTAAGCCCATAGTTACGTCTCCAGTCGCAAATATGTGATAGGTCTGCATTGATTGTGTTTATTGCTTCCGATAACATATTAGGCGGAGCTTGTGTATATATCTGTAAATCATCTGCATAAAGATGGTAGGACGAACGTAATTGTTTAGAGATGGAGTTAATAAAAACAGCGTAGAGTAACGGAGATAACACGCCACCCTGCGGTACACCGGCAGAAGTACTGCACCAAGAAGACACAGAGTTTTCAATGCGTATACGCTGACGGCGACCAAACAGGTAACTATGAAACCAATCAATTGCCCTTGGAGATATGTTAAGAGACTGCAGTATACTAAGCAGAATGTGAAAATCTACAGTATTGAATGCGTTGCTGAAATCAAGTAAGGAAAGAACTGTAATATTTCCACTATCCATGCCTAGCCTAATATCGTCAGTAATGTGAACCAGTGCAGTAGTCGTGCTGTGGCCTGGACGAAAGCCAGATTGAAAGGGGTTAAGTATAGAGTTTTCATAGGGGAAGTTGCTTAATTGAGAATGGATAAGGCGTTCAAGGACTTTGGATAGGAACGGTAAAATAGAAATTGGACGGTAATCAGAAAATGAAGAGGGTTTGATTTTTATAGGGAGTGGAATAATTTGTGCATCTTTCCATGCAGAAGAAAAGACACCACTGGATAATGTGATGGTACCTCGATGAGCCTAAACCGAGTAAAGCCTTTATTTGTCTAATTAACTGAGTATTTTTCACTGAAACCAGCTCCCCTCCGATTAGGGGAGGTCTAACGCCCCGCCTTTTTTCCGCGTTAGACTGTAAGACTCGGCCCTGGCTGGACATCTTTCCACTGGCATTCGATATTTTGATATAATCAATAATAAAAACCGCGATAAGAGGAGATCCAAAAGTTAAATAGTATGATCGTACATTTAAACCCTTTGGCATTGATTTAGTTTTCACACATATACCATCTTAATCATTTTACCCCATAACCACACCTCGCTAACGACTCACTCGAAACTTGGACTTCAACAGCAGACGAGAACAACCTGCCAATGATCAGGATATCGCTGCCTCCGTTAAACCTCGACTACCATAACCCGGGATTATGGTACCCGATAGTTAGTCTTCTACAGCACACGACAGTTGGGCTGATGATCACCAAGGCCCCGTTGCCCTCTATTCAAGATCGAGTGCTATAACCACACAGGGTAATAATATTCATTCATCCCGTCCAAAAACACCTTAACCTATACCAAAGTAATGATATTAAATTAATACCTTGAAACCGGTATGTACACGGGAGATAAATTTGATTACCTGACGGATACTGCGTTACTCAGTGTAGGACATAAATATATATGGCATATAACCGTCTATTAATAATAAAACATTAAAGACTCACCGAACTTCCCCAACGTTCTATGTCAAAACTTACGAGAACCGGCCGTCTTTCCTGAACCCTGTCAACCCGCTGACTCTCATGCTACAACTATCCCGCTTCACGTACTCAACCCGACTGCCCCGACATCTCCGTTCCTAAGCACCACTGTCCCCATGACTCCACCAACATCTGTTTCCTCTAACCGAAATATTCCATAGAAATATTCTAAAGCGACCCTTTTTTATTACACAACCCATTCATTTATCTTAATGACTGACCTTTCCAGATTTGCAAATGTTTAATTCTAAGACACTCGTACTTAAAGCCATAAAACATAAGTTTTATTACGGTCCTAATTTTTTTGTTACGTCCCTAACTCTAAACTATTTAGCGTCCTCATGTTATAAGTGTGGGAAAGCAATACTTAAAAATATACCACGTTGACATCCCACAATAGCGCGTATCAATAGCAAATACAAATTATGTGAACGTAATACTATCACAATGAGTGATTCAAAATATTGCATAGGATAGGTAGGAGTTCGTCAAGGATAGGGACAATCATATTTCGACTGATACAGTTACTTCCTACTGCATTTGACGAAATTGCTAATATAGTCTTCTTAACATCCCAAGCGGACAGTTGTTCGAAGAAGAAAGGAGGATAGTCGGGAGCCGGGGTAGAAGAAATGTGTCTAAGGGTATTAGCTTTAATAGTAGTATTAAAGTCTGACGAAGTAGAGAAATGTTGATTAAGAGAATCGATGTCAACATTTTTAGGAATAGAGTCCTGACGTGACTTCCCTACTCCCAATGTTCTCAGAAATTTCCAGACCTTTGCTGGATCTCCGTTTTCTACGGATGAATGGATATGTTGGCGTTGTGCATTTCTACACATCTTATTGCAGTGATTTCTAAGGGTCACATATTTTTTCAAGTTTGTGTCCGTAGGTTGACGCTTGTACCTCTTTTTAGCTACAGATGTTTGAGCCATAATCTGCCGCATCTCGTTGGTGAGCCATGGAGCCGGTAAGTGCTTTATTTTAATAGTGCGCAAAGGCGCATGCAAGTTGTATAGCTGCATTAAATTATCACAAAAAATTTGAATTCTGTCGTTAACACATTGCGAGTTTACCAGATCTGACCAGTCAATATTACAGGCATCCTCTCTGAGTTTGGCGGTATCCATTCTACCAAAACTGCGTTGCACAAGAGTTCTCGACTTTACCTTAGGTGGGCGGATAGCATAAGATACAAAAACTAAATCGTGACATGAGAAAGCATCAGCTGGGTATTGACCATGTTTAATTACATGATCAGTAGAGGAGACAAGAATAAGGTCAAGAAGAGAAGGAGAGCAGTTAGGAAAATGATGTGTTGCATCTAGTGGTAAGATTGTTAAATTAGTAGATTCAACTATACTGCGCAGAGAAGAGGAGCGACAGTAATTTTTCAAAAGACAGGTGTTAAAATCTCCCATTACGATTGTATGAGTATAAGAAGGAGTTAAGTTTTCCAAGATATTTTCGAAGGAAGAAAAGAAGTTAGTACGTAAGGAGGGCGAATAGTACACACCAAGTAAAACTTTCACATGATTTAGCTCCACTTCCAAAAAAAGGTGCTCTCCCGCATTTGCTGGTGGTGGTTGTGAAGACATACTAACAATGGTAAAGGGAATGTGGGCTCGTAGATATATGCCAACACCACCCCACCACCAATCGCACGATCATTCCTTATGAGTTGAAAACCCGGAAGCGTGTAAGATATAGAAGGTAAACAAGGTTTTAACCAGGTCTCTGAGACCAAGATAGCATGTATGTTTTTACAATCAAAGGTAGCCAGCATATCAAGGAAATGAACAGGAATACTCTTTGCATTAATATGGACTACATTAAAACTCCTTGGTACATCCGAAAACTGGTACTGGAGATTTTCTTGGAGCGAAGGTATGCTAACAAAACTATCATTAAGGCTATTTGTAGAGAAAAAACTATCATTAGTATATGTATTATATAGCTATGTATGTATTTGTATATGAATGTGTGTATATATGTATATATGTTACACTAAAGTTACGAGTATTTGTGTATAATGCGTGTGTATATTCGTATCGAATTTTGTATGTATCCCATTCTTTTCTTTGTAATTTTTTTACAAGATTGTTAATTGTACCTACTTCTTCTTTTCTTTGCATCACCCAAAGGTCGACTGGTAGAGAATGCCTTAGGCATTAAGTCCGCCTATGTACTAATGTGCAAAAAGTTTTAATAAATAAATAAATAACCTCTTTTAAAGCTCTTGTAAAAGAACACTATCTAACACTATAAGTGGTGTACATTGTACATTGGGAGTCGGGAAGTCACGTCAGGACTCTATTCCTAAAAATGTTGACATCGATTCTCTTAATCAATATTTTTCTACTTCGTCAGACTTTAATACTACTATTAAAGCTAATACTCTTAGACACATTTCTTCTACCCTGGCTCCCGACTATCCTCCTTTCTTCTTCGAACAATGTCCGCTTGGGATGTTAAGAAGACTATATTAGCAATTTCGTCAAATGCAGTAGGAAGTGAACTCTCTCACGTTGTGCAATTGACCCCATAATAAGCAACTCCACTAAAATGTCTTACTAATTATTATAGTTATTTCGCTATATATATATGTGTATGTGTATGTATATGTGTATGAATTATTACAGTTTTTGAATAAGTATCCAGTTAAGGTAAAAGTTTTCTACATGTAACCTACAAAACTATCTTATCTTATATATATATAATTATATATATATAATTATATATATTATATAATATATATATATATATAAATCTCGTGTCACAATGTTTGTCCTCAATGGACTCCTAAACCACTTAACCGATTATAATAAAATTCGCACACCATGTGCAGTTCGATCCAACTTGAGAGATAGGATAGTTTAAATCTCAAATTATAGTCGCAATTTTAATTTATTGCTAATTATTTGTGTTATTATTTGACAGTCACAATTATCTGTTAACTCCAAATGATTCTAACAGATGTCGATACCTTTCGACTGGGTTGAGTAAGTAATCAATAGATGGCGCTGCTATGGTAAATCTACGAACGTGTCATATAAGCTACATTTTAACAGCATAATTACCACGTGTTGTTGACGCTATAAAATTAATTAAATTTATTTTGTAGTGAACGAAATACCGTATAATTCAGCTAACTATTTGTCTGTTATTTGCGATTTAACATCTGATGGACGAGTCATTTTGTACAACAATATGAATTTTTCAATTGAGTACTTTAGTTTTATTTTCAATTTAGCTAATTAGATTTTACCGGAAGGGTTTTATTTCCTTAGTTGCGATTAGAGAAATAAAATATGGCGGTACGAAGTTCGCCGGGTCAGCTATCTGATAGACGAGTCATTTTGTACAACAATATGAATTTTTCAATTGAGTACTTTAGTTTTATTTTCAATTTAGCTAATTAGATTTTACCGGAAGGGTTTTATTTCCTTAGTTGCGATTAGAGAAATAAAATATGGCGGTACGAAGTTCGCCGGGTCAGCTAGTTCTTCTATATGTATAAGAATACAGTTGGATTTTGCTTCTAAAATCAGTAACACGGGTTATTGATACCCAAGTAATAACTTCCCACTTGTACAAATTTTTTTTATGCTGACAGAGAAGGAAGCATATAAAAAAAATTATAATAATATAATCAATTTCAATCACACACATTTAACCATTATCAAAAAAAAAAAAATATTAATATTGCGATTCATTTGCTTATCAAATTATAGACAACAGGGTGATTGCATTTCGTGTTTTGCCGAAACTTAGATCAACATTAACGTATATGGTGTTAAAATAATTATATTTTTTTTGTTTTTCCACACAAATAACATCCAGACTATTTGTGGACACCAAAAATTTTAACTCTCAACACAGAATAATAACCGATTACCTCAGTCAGTAAACTCGTAATACTAAATATTTTAATACGCATTTACAAATATTAATCTTTTCAGTAAAAATATTGATTGCATTTCGTGTTTTGCCGAAACTTAGATCAACATTAACGTATATGGTGTTAAAATAATTATATTTTTTTTGTTTTTACACACAAATAACATCCAGACTATTTGTGGACACCAAAAATTTTAACTCTCAACACAGAATAATAACCGATTACCTCAGTCAGTAAACTCATAATACTAAATATTTTAATACGCATTTACAAATATTAATCTTTTCAGTAAAAATATTCGAATAATTGATTTTATTGAAACAAAAACTACATTTGCAGAGCTAGGAAAAGTGTATTATTGGGGAAGAGTGTAAGTAGCTGCTGATCCTGACCTGACTTCACGTAGCATACTACGTGAAGTCAGTACTATCTATTCTCATACTATATAAAATTATATCAAATTCCCATAGAATATAAAATTCTCATAGTATATATAGTATGAATTTATTTTTGTGTAGAAGTTATTAATAAATTTCATTAAAAATATTATAAAAACTAGAAATTTCATGGCGGTGGACACAACAGTGGATTGGTAAAAAGGCAGGCTACCTGTCACCATTGATATTTCAAAGTTATTTTAATTTATATTATCTTTTAAAAAAAAACCATGGAGTCTGACTTGCGCACCGAGGCTTCCGTAAATAAACATAAATAAAATAGTTATAAATTATTTATATCCCGGGAATCGATCGATAAATTTTTTACACGACTGCCAAAAAAACGAGTGTAATGTTTTCAAGGTTCCCATATATTATGTATGTAACACGTGGGTCAATAAGTACCGACACTATATGAATACTAAAACAAAGTTTATTATTCATCAGCGTATCTACTCTCCTTCAACTGCGATACAGTCCCCAACGTTTTTCTAACCTTTCTATGCCATGTGTGTAGAACGACTTATCTTTGACATTTTTTAAGATTATTAAATTTTTATAAGCCACTGCTTTGTTGGAACGGTGTTTTTCCCATTAAAAAGATATTTTATCAACACAAACTCGTTTTTTTTCATTGTTTTCGAAAATACAAAGGTAGCGTCACATAAATATCTGTAACTAAATATTTTATTGATTTTCAAAAAAAAATGCGTTATCTCCAAGTTAGTCTCGGGATGTAGTATGTGAGTTTTTTTATTCCACCGCAACTTTGTCTTTCCTAAAAATACTCTCCTATACGTCCATTATAAGTAAGTAGAATTAGCTTATTTAGAATTCTGTGTACGTACCAGTCAAATTTCCAACTGCAAAATATAAGTTTATCATGGCAAAAACTATTTTTGTACGTGATGTGAAACCTTTCCGATTTTTTCCATTACTTTCGCAGTAAGACCTTTTTTTTTTTTTTCGTGTGGAAACCCCCACGGGTCATCACCTCACCGGAGCTAACGGTGAAGTGGTATGTCGGAATCGAACCGACTAAAACCACACGGTGTTCCGTCACAAGTGGGTCTATTGCAAGGGACCCGGGATACCCTAAGAAGGAAGCCTCCGGGAATTCGCAGTAAGACCTTGCTTATTGCCAATTTTCGTAATTGTGGGTCAATGAGAAGTACCCTATAAGTTTTGATTTACGTGTGAAAAGCTCAAATTATTATTTAAAATATAAGGTTTAAATGGTCGTGTCTTTTGGTCTGTCTTGATTTAGAAGCTTTATTTTTGACAGTTTCAAGAGACCGCAGACATAATGATGTATTGTATATTTATTGATGTATTGACCAGTATTTGACGTTAATTTCAACTAGGTACCTCCACACAGAAAGACAGATAGACGGACAACAAAGTGATCCCGTAAGGGTGCCTTTTTTCCATTTTGAGGAACGGAATCCTAAGAAGGGAATATAAAACAATTTCGATCAAAATCCCTTTACCGTTCCCTTATTAAAGGGTTTATGATTTTTTCCTAGAAATTTAAAATTGAAAGTTATTTGCTTGAATTGTAGTTAGGTTTATCAAGGTAAAAGAACATTTAACTTATTACAAAATTAAATCATTTATAAACGTTACAGATTTATTTGCTTATTGTAAAAGTAAATACTTAATAAAGTAATGTTGTGTATCCAAGTGTAGTAATCTGGTTTATAATCACAATATTCACTGTAACTTGAAGCCGAGGAACAGCTTGAAAGTTTGAGATACCTAAATATTAACTATTTAATATTTAAATATCTGAAACTTTCTATATTTATACTAATTACTAAGAATTGATAATAGCAAAGTCAACCTAGCTATTTAATGTTTAAAAATGTATGGATAAAAAGTAAAAACGTGAATAGTAAAAAGTGGGCGTAATTCTTTTGACTTTCACTGAATTTTGACACGTTTAGTCGATCCCGCTGCGTACTTGTAGCTTTATACCTATACTGCGGAGTGGTCCTGGTCTGCTATAGCTTTAATTTTTTAATGAGTAGGCGTTTATCTTCCAACTCACTTTATGACAAAGTAACAAAGGTCCGACACAAATGATAATATAATTCGACCTACTGACTTGGTTTAGAAGTTTGAATATTTTACACTGTGACGGGATTATAGGACTTGGTACTTTGTGTTTATTTCATATTTTCTGTCACCTTTTCCGGCACAGAAAAACATACAAATCTAAAAATACCTTCTATTAACAGATACAAAACAATTACATAGTATGACAATGAGGAAATCAAAAGCAAAAATTAATTCATTCCGTAGCTGTAATTAGTTAAAACTAGAGAGATGTTTACGTTTCCAGTAGCAATGTAGTTGCATAACGTACGTAATTATCTTAATTTAGTTGTTGCTGAAGCAATTATTTTAGTTTTGCATAACGTATGTAATTATAGTTTTAGTTTGTGTTTATTATATTAATTCATAACCGTGTACTGCAGAATAGTAAGTTTATTGAATAATAATTTCAGGTTCAACAATTTTGATTTCATGAAACTTTTTATAGTGTTTATATGTTTATTTAGCCCTGACATCTCAATCCCATAAAAAATTTCGAATTCCATTTAAAATAAAAAAAAAGCACTTCATAACCATATTACATGGGAGAGGTTTTAGGGGTGAAACTACATGTCAAAACATGGTAAATTTTATGCGTAATTGTGAAATTTAATTGTAATAAAAACTAACAAGTTGTATAAAAATCTTAATTTTGCATGATTTATTAAAGTCATAATGACAGCAACATTTCTCTAATTAGAAAAATCTAATTGGAATTATTATTATTTATCGCAATATTTGTTACAGTAACAGAGCTGGTTTATGGAAGAAGAAAAATTATGAAAACTAAAATCAAGCCATATTTTGAACCTTAATACATCTACTAATTAATACTATTAATACCTCCAACTACAACTGTCTCTCCGAAACACATTGATATCCTAAGGTTGCCTGGGGGTGGAGTGCGGCCTATGCCTATGGCTATGATAATAAAGTATCTAAAGAACTTCTGGAGCTCAAAAGATACAAAACCTGTGCAGTAACAAGAGTCCTCACCGGACACTGCAAACTGAACAAACATATGTTCAACCTAAAATTAGGTGAGAACACAATTTGCAGATTCTGTCAAGAGACAGAAGAGACTGCAATGCATATTTTATGCTCTTGTGGCCCACTAACGCGGCACCGAAGTATTTACCTAGGGTTGCACATCATGCAACCGTAGGAAATACAAACAATCACTGCTGATAGGATCTGGAGGTTTCTCGAAGCCATAAGTCTGAGCAGTGAACTGTAAACCAAAAGTGCGCTACAAAAGACCAGAAATGGTCGAGGTAGCACTAGGCACTGAAAACAATAATAATAATAAGGTTGCCTGGACGAGATTGCATTTTGCAATAAGACCGCCCTTTGTACATTATCTGTATGACAAATGTTTGTATGATACTTCTACTGTATGACTGGTGTACAAATAGTGTTATCTATGTAAGAAAAGTCTCACAACCACTGATATAAACTATGAAAATCAATAACTAACAGTAACTGTCAAGTTGTTCGTACCTTTATTCGCACTCAAGTCAATCGATCTTTACTTATTTCTACCCTTTTATAATCCCACTATTCGTTAATATTTGTCAATCGACTAATAGTATTGCGTTACCGGTATAACCAGTCAAAATAATGTCTATCAACTTATTTTTATTGAATAGTGAACTGTGATATCATTTATTATAGTTTGGTTTTTAATAAAATAAATAAGAGTTCTTGATGTGGCGACAACATCTATTTGCGTAGCTAACTAGTTGATATATATGGCAGTAACGTTGAGGTTTCAGCTGGTATCTATCGTCGATAAATCCTAAAATTATTGTAACAAAATACCCAGTACTGACCTACATCGGTATTTTAGAAAACTTCCCGGCAAAAAGGTGTCAGCCACGTATGAGCGATGTTACTTATGTCAGGAATGGATTTACGTTAATACCAAGTAAGTATGTCTATATAGTACGCCATCAACTATTGCTTTTATTTAATACTTCTATAATTATCTACATCTAAAGGTTGTCTGGTAGAGATCGCTATTAGCGATAAGACCGCCCATTGTACTCTATTTTTAAGCCATGATCTGTTCCAATTAATTTTATTTAATGGTGTACAATAAAGAATATTCTATCTATCTTCTATCTATGTTGAGTTCAAACCTACAACCTCGTGTCGGCCGTTGAAAATGTTACACCAGGTTCGTTCGGTTGTTTATTTATTCATAATTCATAATATTTGACTATTCAGTCTTATGGTGAGACAGCGGCAAAACTATAAGTAAATAGGTTTGTTATTCTAATGCTATGATTTATTTACATTCTTCATTAATATCAACAAGTAACAAATAACACAAGGATCGCTCCTAACCGCTGTGTAAACCAATAAAAGTACCAAATTGCGTATTTATTAGCAAAGTTATGGTCCATGATAAAACACGATGCCGTTTTATTGTTCAATCAATACAGATTTAGGCATCCGTTGTGACCATAATTCAGTAATTCTGATGACATTAATTGATGGTGGGACGCTATTTTTACTTTTTGCGACTTTAACGTACCTCGTTAACGATGAGGTGTCTTAATTACACTTACAAAGTGCTTTTTTTATGACTAAGACTGGCTTCAAGGAGGATGCTCCAAAATGGTTGATTCTTGAGATGGTTGGCAGGACTTTATTTTACTTCACTCATACCATGAAGATTGTAAACCTTTTTATACCAACAAGCTAGTGAATGAAGCGTAAGACTCTAACCAGGGGCTATAATTTGAAGGGATTCTACTTCCACTCTCCAAGTTACTCATTGTTAAGGCTCAGCGTAAACGTAGGTAACATAAGGCTGTAATTCTATGCTATGTACCTCTAAATTAGTGATTAACATGTGTTTCAGAAAATAAAGTTAAGCGCATGTTTGGACTGCCTTCACAAATTTTTAGTAAATAGGTATGAAAACTTTACTCGTTAATTCCTAAAAATCAAGAGATTGTTCTTCCTGATAAGGTTTGAATTATTTTCTTTATTGGTTGTTACCAAATATAAGACAATATTATGATATAATATGATTAATTTTATACAGAAAACAGGATTCTCAGGATTCAATATAATGCCACTACAAAAATTAAGCGTTAATTATTTTCTAATAATTTATGTGATCACAGGGGTTATAGCTATCCAATAAAAAAAAAGAGTCATAAATATTATTTTAGCATTTAGTCTTAATTAATCAGGATAAGCGGATAATTATATTAAAAAAAAGTTTTTGATGGTTGGCAAGCTGTGCTATATTCTTGGACTTATTTACCGGCCACGACATGACTTTTTAAAAGAAAAAAATTAAAATCTGAAAGGTGACGTAGTGAAGATAATATATGTTGGCTTGTTGTCTATACCATGTTACCGTAAAATATATTAAAGTATTTTTATGTAAGACCCATTGGATTCTACTGAGTCGTAAAGAGTAGACACCGCGAAGCAAAAGTTTGTAACGCGAACTGCGGTCCATGGACCGCAACGACATCAGTCGGAGTTTACGCTCAGCAGCATCCTGACCTGACCTGAAATAAATGCCAACTTCTGTTTTAAAAACATGTACAATGTACAAACCATTCAAGAGCGAAAAAAAAAAGATAGTGGTGTGACATTTTATCGGTACGTAAACAAACTTTTACTAAAACCAACAAAAAATAATAAATTAAAAACATAATTGCTTGGCAGCGCCGCCATTAACGAAGCACATCATAGATCAACAAAAAAATGCACGCCGAACTGACACCGGATTTGTACCTACTTAGGACACCTGTAACAAGATAACACGTGAATTACACGATCACAACAGGAGTATTTAGTTTGTCTTTATTTAATTTGATTATCTTGGGAATAACAGAACCGTATTTTTAGATTTCTTCGATTCAGTCATTATAGCCTGTGTGTTATTCTGATGTATGAGCTATATTATTGTAAAGTTTCATTAAAATCCATACAGTAATTTTTGCGTAAAAGAGTAACAAACATCCTCACAGTCTTTCACGTTTATAATATTAGTAGGATACCGCGATGCATTCTACAAAAATAGAAACTGAAAAGACTACTACTAAAAGTACTATTTACAGAGTTTGAATTCTAATAAAGCTTCTTAAGATATCTATAGACTTGCTATAGCTTGGCGGTAAATCTATCAAAACAAATTGTTGCAACACTTCGTAATCAAAACGCGTAATGGCTTAGGCTTACGGCTCGTGAGAAAAAAAAAGCTCAAAAGCGGTCGAGCGCCGCTTGTTAATACTGTTGGATTTGACTACAAATTATTGATTTAGTGCTCCAGCGCTTTTTAGTTTTAATTCAAATATAAACAGAACATGTACTTTGTTATGAGTGGCTTATCTAGTAGGTACATAATATCTCAATGCTGTATTCCTAAAACAAACAAAGCGCCCCCAAGCAGTTCTGTTGTTATCTCGGTCAAGCTATAATTCTATTCCAAGTTACGTAATAAACCTGTCTTGTCAGTCTTTACCCGGTGCGCGCCTATGTCAGTTAGTACAAAGGTTATGAAAAAGATGGCGCTTGAAGCAAAAGTTTATATACCTACATATAAATGTCTTTAGTGACATAAAATTTCAGATAGAAACAAAAAAAAAATATTATTTTTACCATTCAGATATTATTTCGCAAGTTGAATGTTTTGAGACCAAAGGCAGATTATTATTTGAATATAAGAGCTGTGGGAAAAATTCTCACACATACCATATAAATAACATATCAGATAAACACCTACAAGTTTCTTTTTTAATAAAGACGTAAGCGAATTGGAATTGAAACGTATTCACAATATATGGCATTCTTTTAAACTTATGTCGACACCTATAAAATTTATATTCCGCTCCCAATTATGATTTTCTCTAAGATTACTCTTATCTAAGATCACAAATAATTTTATTTTATAATCGTTATACTTTCTCTATTAAAATTGCTTCTCGAGAAGCAGTACACTGGGCTCTCAAAGGTTGGAGCAGCATAGCTCATGTCGCTAAGCCAACAGAGTTGACTCTGACTTAACGCCTTTAATACCGAAAGAAACCTGTACCTAGGTACAGGATACATAGTAAATTCAATAACAATATTAATAGTTTAAATAAATTAAAATCTGACAGTAGCAAATTAACAAACAATGTAATTATACACGCAAGTTAAGGGTCAACAAGACGTCCTATTTACCTGATAGCGGTGACGCATAAAAGGAGGGTTTTAAGTTTGACCTGTATGCAGTACGTGTGTCCATCCCTATGTTCCGTTTTAACTAACTACTAAATGATGAACTGATTTTGATGAATGATATGTCGTTAGATTTGTCTTTCACTGAGTATATTAAAATTATAAAAGATTAAAAGAGCGGAGCGCCAATCGAAACCTATCGAGTAGGGTTTCAAAAGATGATTACAAAAATATATACAACTTTATGTTTATTAGTTAGTAATTTTAACATGGTCGGTTTTTAGGTTTTAATGTAAACTTGTTACGTTTATTAATACAGCTACATCTGCTTTTCAAAATGGGTATATTATTTCTTAATTTGTTTTGGGATAGAAGAAAAAAAATCATTATTGTACACCAACGACATATTACTTAAAATAAATACATAAAGTGAATATGTACAATGATAACATATGGGTTTTGGATGTTTTTAAAAATAAAGGCTAAGTGGTCACTGAGTAGGACCGTTGACTCGGAGACCACGTTAAGTCGTCAGTCCCGGTTGCCATACGAACATCTGTGGCATTCGTTAGAGCCCAAAAAAGTCAGACAACCTGGTCTTACTACGGAACTTCGATATCATCTAGTGCTTGTGTTGTGGAGGTACGATGGCAGTCGCTTCACGTAAACTATCGAAGTTCGACCGTATCGTAGTCAGACTGAAAGCCGACCCCAATTTATTGGGGAAAAGGCGGGGAGGATGATGATGACTTTTCATTACTCAGCGCTTTAGGTTTAAATATTACATAAAGGTGTCTTTTTAAGATCATAAAGCGCTAACAATTTTAGCAAAATTTCGTGATTTTAATACAGACATGAATGGACATGAATTAAACAATGAGTATTTCATACCAAGGATGTTGAAGGAAGAAGGAAGTTTTTCTGAAATTCTTTGCGTAGAACAATAAAATACAAAGTCATTGAAATTTACATGAATTCTTAAAATATTGTTTAGAAATTTGCACTTATAAGAAAAGCATTATTCGAAAAAGCATTTTCAATTCACTTTTTTTTACAAGCTAAATCAATTATAATTATTGGTTGGCTACACATAACGAAACTTCATTTAAAATTTGACTACACCTTTTTGTAACAGAAGTAAATGCACACAGACGTTTTGTCACCAAGATAGATTATTATATTTCAACATATCAACCACAAGTATCAAACATGTAATATAAATAAAAGTTTATTTACTACCATCCGATAAAGAGTGCATTGTCCACGAGCATGTCATGAAATCCTGAACTGTTGTGTGGTTTAGCTAACGTACAATGTTCTAGCGAACAGTGGGTGATATCACGGATATCGTATATGTCCGTTTATTTGTGACCACTCGTTAAGCAGTTTTATGTTTGCTTTGTTTTTATTCATATAGAACCACCTCTCTAATATGCAGATGAAAAAATAAAAGTTCGCGTATATACGAATCGAATAAAAAAGTTCCAAAATATATTTTTTGCTAAGTCTTCTCTGGCGTGTCTTTGATATTTTCTGTCATGTATCCTTACATGTGTATTTTTTGTTTTTACCTTGCACGACATTTTCACCATCCAACAATAAAAATTAGGTGAAATGCCGGGAAGTTTTACGGGGCCCTCCCTGCATTACTAAACTCACGCAAAAATTATGATCGTAATTGATTCTATATTTAACCTGCTAAAAGTTACAACCTTCTTCTTCTGCTGTGTTTTTTCCCATTACATTTGAATGCTAAAAAGACAATAGAAATGAAACGAAAATAAAATGTTGTGGATTGTTGTTTTGTTATCTGGTTATTACAGTTTACTTCTACGATGTATGTGATCGTTTATCTCTATACTGTTTTGACTGCATGGATGCGCAATGGTTTTAGTGGTCACCTCGTCACTACGCCCCGTCGAGTGTTGTGGGTTCAAATCCCACAAGGGACAACAATTTGTGTAATCCACAAATAGTTATCCGGAGTCTGGGTGTTCTTTGTGTCAATTGTTTGAATGTTTGTGAAGCATCACGCGACACAGAAATATTTCTAACGTGGGACATGCCTTAAAAAAAAAAAATTGTTTACAGTTTACTTCCTTATACTGTGTACCAAATCCACAAATCAGTTTAGTGTTGTTTACATTTCTTTAGTAATGAACTAAAAGATCGGATTTATGCTTGCTGTTACGTAATGTCAATATCTTGTTTACTCGATAAAACATTACGTTTACCACCGAAATTGTAAACAACATAACTAAAAAAAAGGTCAAGCTATTTTGGTATTGAATTATGCTATAACCATTTCAAAGAGAAATACGTTCTTTGAACGCAACTATGTAAACAATTACGTTACTAATTAAATAGTTTGTTTAGTCTAGGTGGGCGTTACCCTGGAGCAGGATTATTCATTAGTTTAAGGTGACGGTAGACTTCAATCCCCCTTATACCGTTCACCCCCTTATTCCGTTTTGAAGTGGGTACGGGACCCACTTCAAAACACGACCCACTCTAAAAAAGATACTCCATTTTAAAAGTTGTTAAAAACGAAAGAGGTTCTCAAGTCAATCCTTAATTTTTTTTTTTTATGTAGACCACGCATAACTTTTTGCACTGTAATCGGATTTAGATAATTCCTTTTTATTGGCTGGGTCATACTTTGACGTTGGTCCCATTTGAAAACCGTTTGGTGGCTCCAAACGGTTTTCAAATGGGACTCAAAAATATTTAGATATTTACATTAGTGTAGGAGGTTAGTTGAATCAAAAGACCTGATCTTAGGACTTTTTTATTTGTTCTGTGTCTGGGTGTAACTTATCTATAATATGTATGTATTTAGAAATATATAAGTATGTTTATCAGAAGTTTGGTTACCATAGTACTTAGCTCTGCCTGGTTTGGGATCAGATGGCGGTGTGTGAGGCGTGTAGTGTTATTATTGTTATTAAATTCTTAAAACATTTAAAATGCACCTACTTCTTATTTTCTTTGCATCACCCAAAATTTACTGGTAGAGAATGCAATGCTATAGGCATCAGGACCGCCTTACCTAATGTGCATAAAGTTTGAATAAATTAATAATTTTCTATCTATCTAAAATTTCTGCAATCAAGCATTTAAAATCGGTGTGACACAATTGAGAATAAAAAAAATGTCCTGAAGTCGCCGTAAACAAGAAACGAAAGAGCTATTGGTACGCAGTCAAGCGCTCAGGTCTGCCCATTAGTGTAAAGTTTAACTCTATTCATGGATGCTTCAAAGTCATCATGCTCCATGAGTTAGCTTTATGGAGTGTTCACAATGTTGTCATTCACGTATCATCCATAAACACGGTGTATATAAGCTGATAGGTAGTAGTGGGTATTTTATGCTGAAACCGGTGGAGTATATAGTTTTTAGGAATCTAAATTAATGCGATATACCTATTTCTCTAATGAAATATGTGTTAAGTTATTTCTGTGTTTTTTTTAAATACAGCTCCCGCACTAGAAATGATTCTCGTGTAGTGGGGGATATACAAACATTGAAACAACGAACACAAAGAATAGCCAGACTCGGGATTTAAATTTGTGAATCACACAAATTTTTAACCCATGCGGGATTTAAACCCACAACGCTCAGAGTTGCGTCGGCATCATCCGTGCAGTCATTTATTCATCATATATATTTGAATATTTTACTGCTTTGTTGTCTATTGAATAAAGTAGTATGGTATGCTATTTTACATATTTATATCAATCCAATACGGCTGACTATACTGATAATATTATAGATTACAATAAGTTGTCACGTATGAAATTGAACTCGAAGTTCTCATGTCTGTTAAGCTTTTTTATCTTGATGAGATAATTCTTACAGCATTTGTTTGGCAGCATCGGAATCCTATGCGCCATTATAGTCCTCATGATTTGCATTTTTTCACTGCAATCGTCTGCAAGGTCTTGCAAAGTTTTTAAAAAACATCGTGGGGTTGATGATCTCCCATCTTCTATATTGTCTTCCTCTTTTTCTTTTCCTATCTCCGGGATACCATTTAATAATGATTTTACTCCATTTCTCGCTTCCGCGTAGGGTAAGTCCTGCCCATCTCAATTTGTTTTTTCGTATTATATATGTGCCACTATCTTATTTTGTGACTCTTCTTACCGATGTATTTTTTATTCTGTCAGATTTCCTTATGTTCAACATGCTTCTTTCTATTGATGTTTGGAAAACTTCTAATTTCTTAGCGTGTGCCTTCAATTGTGGCTCCAAGCCCACGTCTGGCAGCCATTAGTCAACACAGGGAGAACACATGTATTATAAAGTGTCCTTTTTATGTTTATACTTATTTAATTGTTCTTCATAATTTCTTTAATTCTTTCCCTGTTCTTGTGTCGATTTCTTTTGTTGTTTGTTCAATTAGCGAGATGGTTTGGCCCGGATACATATATTCTTGCACATATTTAATAATATTGTTGTTAATTGTAATCGGTTCTTTAACACTGTTTGTTATTGCTTTTGTTTTGTGCAGATTCATGCTGAGATCGATGGCTTTCCTTGTCTAAATCTCTAAGCATTTATATAAGTTCTACATGAGTAGAAACAATAATTATAAGGTCGTCAGCAAATCTTAAGTTATTCAGTTTTTTTCCGTTCGCGTTTAACCCGATTTATCCCAATCGAATTTTCGGACAATTTTCTCAAAATATAGTACTTACTACTTACATGATACCATAAAAAGAATTTTAGTGAGCTGAGTTAGAATTACGCATGCACAACACCTAACTGTCTGTTTTCACTTTCGACTTGCAGGCGCGAAAAGTCGTTTTCGTATAAACTTAAACCGACTTAATATTGTTATTGTTGCTATCAACGAAAAAGTCTCTAAAATAAAAGCATAAAATAATCCATATTTCAATAAAAATTTGAAGCATCTTTTGATGTTAATAACTAATTAAAGACACTTTAAATCTTAAACAATAAAAAAATCGTATTTTATAAGTTATTGAAGTATTGTGAGATTCTGCCCAACAGGAACAGATTTTTGATTTTGGATGAAGTATATAATTCAAAGTGTTTAAACATAATTATTTTAATACCAAATTGTCAGGTATTTCATAGCAATGTGTTTAGAAAGTTTAGAAGTTATTCATTCTTAATTATGAGTTCATCAGACTCTTCAACCATAGAACGCTATATTTTTTAAGCAATTCCTAGATTAGGTTAGGGTTAGGTTTTCACGGGCAGTTTTCCGCAACTCCACGACAAGGCGCATATTTTGCGTTGGTGGGAAAAAAAGGTATTCGAGCCACCCTAACTCCCCGAAGAATCCCAGTAATCCCTTCACGTTACCGACGATCTCGGAGAGTGACCCTGACGAACCAAGATACTTAGCCCGGTATTCGGCAACCCCCTGGCAGTCCAGAAGTACATGGGTTGCTGTTTCCTCTGCTTCCATGCAAGCTCTGCACAGTGGGCAGTCCGTAGCAGAAAGGTGTTTGTTAAACAAGCCATGCCCGGTGATAGCTCCGGTTGCCACTCGCAGCTGACGCTTGTTCAGCCGGACTAGCATCTTTAACAACCGGCTGTTGATGGCGAGGAGTGCTGCCCTCGTCTGCTGGCAATCTTCATGGCTTGCCCATATAAAATTGTGTTGGTCTCTAGTACGCATCCTTACCAATGTCCGAATTTGACCGAGTGGGAGGGGCACTATGGGTTTCGGACCCATGACGCACATCTCCGATGCCCTCCTAGCCAATTCATCTGCTGCATTTGAGGGTTACTTTGTTGAGTTCGCATACCTCATTAAGACGTTGGTAGCACTTGCAGATCAGGCCCGAATTGATGACATTGTCTTTGAGGGCTTGTAACACTGCCATGCTGTCGGATAGTATACGTATCGATTGATCCTTTACCTTCCTTGCAGTGACAGCTGCTGCAGCCATGGAGATACCTAAACACTCGGCCTGGAATACTGTGTTATGGGTACCTAGAGTGGCTGTTGTTTTTATATTTAGGTCCTCTGAGAAGACCCCAGAGCCAGTGCCATACCCTGTTTTGGAGCTGTCAGTGAAAATCCTGAGCTCACGAGTGTCCAGACTCTCGATGCGTTGGTCCTCGTGTAATTGGATTCTATATTTTTTATCAAATACGAACCGTTTAGGGATCCGGTCCTTGGATATCTTTTCCAAAATCACCGTATGCGGGCTTCCGTTGCCCTCCACAGGTGCAGCGTCCTTAGCCTTGTCGCAGCTAGAGCTGCTTCCTGTTGTATATATAGTGCAGAGGAGCTAGATCCAGCATGACTTCCAGGGCTGCTGTTGGTGTAGTCCTCATGCAGCCCGTAATCGCCGTGCACGCTAGCCTATGGAACTTTCGTAATTCGTTCTCCACGGTGGTCAGCTTAACTCGAGGCCACCACACGATGGAACCATAGGAAGTAACCGGGCGGATCACTGTGATGTACAGCCATAGGATGATCTTGGGGGATAGACCCCAGCGTGCCGATCATCCTCTTGCACTGCCAGAAAATGATGCTCGCCTTCTCTATCTTGTATTCTATGTGGCTGCTCAGGGTCAGCTTGCTGTCAAGAATTACACCTAGGTACCTTACCTTTGGCGATACCATGAGTTGCTTGTTGAACAATGTGGGTAGACAATAGTTACCCAAGGCTCGTTTGAGAGTGAACATTACCAGCTCGGTTTTAGATGGGTTGACTGACAGGTCAAACTCCATGCACCATCGCTCCACTAAGCGCAAAGCTGACTGAGTTAGCTCGCAGACCGTACTTGTGACCTTACCTGATATAAGTATAGTCAGATCATCTGTGTAGCCGACCGTATAATAGTGGTTCGCATTTAGTTTAGTGATGAGGTCATTTATGACTATATTCCACAGAAGCGGCGAGAGTACACCACCCTGTGGGCATCCCCTAACCAATTTGGCTGCCTGTGACTCACCTGCGAACTGTAGATTTACCTGAACTATAAGCATGCTGGTTGCTATGTAGCGGTATGTTTCTAAGCTCTCTTTCACATAGTCGCTCCAATGTCTTAAGCATGAAAGATGTGAGACTGATAGGCCTGAATGATTTCGCATTAGTGTAATTGTTCTTACCCGGCTTGAGGATGAATATAACTTTCACTTCCACAACATTTCATCATACAAGTAGTCCTTCTACAACACCAGAAGACGCCATATACGACAATTCATAAACGTAGAAAAGACAGAATCTGTACTCTCCCACATGCACGTTCGACATTCATTAAAAGATATTTTATTGTCTCGGCCCTTCTCTATACAATAAAATAAATAAACATTGTCCAGTATACGGCTTAACATACTACAACTGTAAGAAAATGATTTACTCATTTCTTCTACACCAATCATACGAAGAAACAGAATAAATGCTTATTTAATTATCGTTAGGTGCGTAGCATTCTCAACATATTATATTGTAACACAACAACCACACACACATATATACGCACGCACACACACACACACACACACACACACACACACCACACACACACACACACACATACACCACACACACACGCACTCACACACTCACATGCGCACACACACACTCACACATACATTACACACACATACATAAAACAGTTACTCATCACATCCCTTATTTTCAAAATCGTTGTCACTTAGTTTTATAATTCTTTATTTATTTTTTTTACTTTTTGTTATAACATATTTTAGTAGCAGTGAAATACAAATGTACAGACATAAATAGTAATATTACATATGCTTGTAAATTCATTGGGGGATCGGAACTCTCACTCCTTCATACAGGTTATACAGTAACCTAGTTAGGAGATCAGAACTGCACCCACTATAATTGTAGCAAATCAGTAATTTTACCTAGTATAAACGTTATACCCATGTACTGCAATATTTGAAAATGATCAATAAAAACTTATTATTATTATTATTCTCTTTATTTACTTAATATACATATATTATTATTATTATTACTTCCCTCCATCCTTTAGGGACGTACCTTAGTGCAAGGCACGCTTGTAACAAGGCGGCCAGTATCCTAGTGACGGATTGTCCCCCCACTGAAACAGTGCAGGGAAAATACCATCTGGTCCAGCCAATTTAAATGGATGGAAACTTTGGAGATCCCATTGAACCTTACCTTCGGTTGCGATGTGCTCCGCATATTGCCAATCTTGAGCTGTTGGTGTATTTGATACATCGTCATGCCAGTTTACTGCCTGTACTAACTCGCATCCTGGGAAGTGTGTTTCTAGTAGAACGCGGTCGGTTTCTTCTGGTGATGTTGTGTATGAGTTGTCGCGTTTCCGAAGAGTGCTAGCTCTCGACATTGGTTCTTGAGCTAGGAGCTTCCTTACCCGGTTTGCTTGGTCGCAGGATTCAATATTGCTGCAGAATTTTCTCCATCCTGCTTTGCTATAGAACCTGATGCGTTTTTTGTATTCGGATTTGGCGGCTCACCTCAGCGCCAGTGTTCATGGCCCTGTTAAAGGCTCTTCTGACTTTCCTCCATCGGCGTTCAAGTTCGCCACCCCACCATGGCTGCTTGCCCTGCTCAGCAGGAGGTGAGTTCTCTGGACATGCTTCCTATATATATATTTTAATGTCTTGCTTTCCTCAGGTGCCCTCTATACTTCCTACTACCTCTGTACTTGTATTGTAGACTTTGTATTAAATCTGAAGCACTATAAAACAAGAAATTGTACAATATGTATACACAATGAATAAACTCTCACATTAAAATGACTAAGGACATCATAGCTATTTACTTTTAATACAAAAGATTTGTATGAATGATAGATAATGACAATCACTTAGAAATGTGATGGACACAAACACCAAGTCAATGTCGTTATGCTAAAGGTTAATGCTGACAGACGCCATGTTAGTTGTGACTTAACGACTCGACAATATACAACCTATATACTTCAGTCAAATTCAATATGGAATGTATACTAACAAATCGTTGCTTAGCAACCAATGACGGGCAGGTATTTATATCCTGTTAACAAATATATATTTATAAACTTATTTGTAGTCGCAAGTGTAAAGAAACTAAAGAATAATAATAATGAAGTTCAAAACAGCTTTGGATTCGAATTCATCACCAAATTGTATGACGACTTTCACAACCCACTTACTCTATGAATCCGGTAGTACCATGGATCTATGTAATTACCAAACTTTCACATGCTTCCCAACTGTTAAGCTTCTAACAATTATTCAGAGAGTTAAAATAACTACACATGTAAATAAAAAATCGATAGGTTCTGTTTCTCAGAATAGATGGAGCGAAGAAGAAAAGCGGGATCCATGACACTCAAAAGCTCTTTAATAAATATTATATAAAACAATAAATAATTAATAGTAAACACACTATTCCTGATGAACTAACGACCTGAAGAAGATAGTGCGGATAGACTGGATGCGGAAGGCGGAGGACCGGGTGTTCTGGCGCCCATTGGGAGAGGCATAATAATATATCCAGCAGTGGACTGCGATAGGTTAATTGAATAATTTAGTACAGTTGGTGTAAACTTGATTTCGGTGAAACAATTTTATTCAAAACCACGTGAGCTATCAGTGTTTATTTATACAAAAGTGTGTCTTTAATGCATAAGGTTTTAAAGAAACAGCTTAATAATTCAAATTCTGGTTTCTTTGAAAATGCCTAGGTTTTCGCTTATAATTTTTTTTTCGGTGGAAATAAATGCACAGAAGTAGGTTACCTATGTATAATGAATTGTACATTTATGAGTATTTTCTAGTTTAAATATATTTATTTCGTCATATTACAAAGAAGATCGCATAGCAAAAATTAGGATACGAGGCTAAAAACTTTAAGCAGTGCATGAGGAGAACCATATATGATAAAACGAATTAATTTTTGCAAATAGATATTTTAAGACAATTTTACACGTTGATTAGTTCTGTAAAGCTAGTGCCGGCATTTCTATTGACTAGCCTAGAGAATAAACGCCGAAACAGTCTCAAGTATCCACATCTACATAAACTCAAACTTTGCAGGTGCCATGTAGGTGTCCAGGATAGTCTCTATACGAAAAAAACATTTGAGTTTTGAGCTTAACTGTCACGACATCCAGTAGACTAGATAGATTGGTCGTTAATCGTGAAACTTAACCACATCTTAGAGAGCTCCACGACTCCAACTGATCCGCCACTGTAGTAAGGCATTTGGGTAGGCCAATAAAAATACTAAAGAGGCAACGTTAGTGTAAAAAAAGAAGGAAAGATTAAACCAACTGACAGATACTTAATTAATAGAGGTAATAAATCAAGTGTAACAATTTAAGTCTGATAAAGAGTATCAACTAAAAATATTCGTGGAGTCAATACGCAAGCTGCCCTTAGTGAACTTGCTCATGAGTTCCAGTAAAAAATCTAAATCATGTAATTGCTTGAAACATGGTAGACAAAAGTATGGTAGACAAACCAAACTTATCTCTGTCTTCTTCTCTGGTTCGTCTATCTGGTCTGGTTACAAGGAATTGACATCTTACGGACACATGAATATTCATGGAGTCAATACAGTCGAATATTCTGATCAAACCTCGAAGAAACTGCCCTTAGTGAACTTGATCATGAGTTCAATTAAAAAATCAAAATCATATAACTGCTTGAAACATGGTAGACAAAAGTATGGTAGACAAACCAATATCATCTCTGTATTCTTATCTGGTTCGTCTATCTTGTCTGGTTAAGAGAAAGTGATATCTTACGGACACATGTGGTGATAGACTGGGAAAATATTACACCAGAATTAGTTAATAAAGTATTCTCCTGCATTATGCTAGTTTTTTCAGCTCTCATAATGCAGGAGGCTTTTTGAGAGCTGATATCAGAAAAAATTAACACTATTAGGTCAAAATACCTGTTTAAAAGTGTAGGTCAGATGTATCGCTTTGTAAAACAGAGATCAATAAGAAATTCCAAGCGTAGTACATTAAATTGAAGAAAATGGAAATTGCTTCGTGCCCCGGCTGCAGATACGCTCCGTGATAAGAATGTTTCTAGTATTGTCACCCGACTATCAAATCCGTACTATAGGTTCTCGACAGATTTAGAACTAAGGTCTTAATTTTAAGTCATTGTATCTAAGGGTCTAAATTGACTGATGAATGTAGGTGCAATGAAAACTTTATTAATTATAATATTAATTACATTTGAACAATTTTTTTTTCGTAATGCTGATTGGTCGAGAATTCTCTTGTGAGTAGATTCAAAGCCAATAGCTCAACCAAGCTGCTGCTGTAAAGTTGCTGACTGTTTCTATTATTTTTTGAACGGATACTTTCAGTGGATGGCAGGATCTAAACACTTATTACCCGATTCATCAATTCATCCAAAACAACACAATTTTTTGTACAGTCGTCTACCAAATCACACACACATAACACATTCTAAATTATAGACACACCAAGTTTTACCTGCGGCTTCACTCGCATTAAAGTTGTTTATCTATCCTTTGGGAAAGGTACTTTTTCTGGATGAAACATAAACGTGATGAAAAATGATGTACCCTCTGTGTCCATTTTTGTACCCCTGAAAATATTGATGCAAAATTTTACGATGATTAATTGAGTAGATAGGACGCGTTAGCGTAACAAACTAACAAACTCTTACTTTTGCATTTATAATAATGAGTAAGGAATTTCTAATGTATTTCTTTTTAATTGTATCCTATTTATGGTGTGCAATAAAGAGTATCTATCTATCTAATGAAGTAAAGATAAATTAATAACTTATAATAATAAAGCAATAATGTTTGGCAAGTGAGTTTCCAATTATGATAGTTATATTTTGTTTTTAATGTATATAAAACGTGAATACAGGTTTGACGATCATAGATGTTCTATTTTATGATGGCTCTGGTTGGCTGATTTTTTAATGATCATATAGATAATGATAGATAATGATATAATGATAATATAATTTCCAGCGCTGGGCGATGAGGACCTGTAGCTAAAAGTGGATTTGAGACCTGGGACACCAACACTATGTTGTTACTGCTAGTCAGAACTAGATCTAGTAACGATTGAAATAATTTACTATGCTCTTGTATGCAAATCATTAAAGGCAAGCATGTTAGAAAATGTGTTTTCTTGATAATTGTTGGAATTTTTGGGAACCGAATAACTAGTATCTACGTTATGTTCCCAAACAATATTGCCCATATTGAAATCACCTATTACCAAGTTAATAGAGTTACTCTTGCTCTTATTATTACTCATCTGTAAAGTTATGAAGTAGTGTCTCAGAATAGTATTGCTTGGTTAGAGGTGGAATATAAACAGCACAAATATTAATGTTCAGCCCGTTCTTAGACTTGATTGTGAGCCACAGTTACTCGCACTGTAATTTCTAACTTGATCTACGTACGAACTCGTACTTATCTAGTACTGCAACCAGCACCCCTCCACCATCATGTTTAATAACTGACGATACTGTGTGAAGACCTATCGCACCTAAACAGTCGGTATCTTTTGTATAAAATTTCATGGTTTAGTTTCTTGTCGTTTAGCCAACCTCACAGGTGACAATTACATCATAGTCAAAATTTAATGCCGCAGTATAATAATATCGTCTTAGTTCCTAATCCTCTGAAATTTTGGTAGTAAATTTTGAAATTTAATTTTTAAAATATTAAACACTTAAATCAAAGAAAATCTAAAAGTTAATTATTTACAAAGATTGAAGGCATTCTAAATTCTTCTATTACTACTATTCAATTTGTCATACACATTTTTTTTTTAGTTGTAATTTTTTGTAAATTGTCCCTTTAATATTTTTTTTTTTTGTGCGTGTGGAAACCCCCTCGGGCCGTCAGGCTGAACCGTCGGAATCGAACCGACTAAAACCACACGGTTTGCCGTACTGCGCCTTAAGTAGGAGGGATCCGGCAACAGCTTTTATTAAGACATCCCGGACCCTTTCCGCCGCCTCCTTCTGCGAGACGACGTCCTCACAGAAGGTGGCGACCGCGGTAAAATTCCTGTCGCTACCAGCCATGGAGCGTTTGACGGCCGGTAGCGAGAGATCCCCTCCAATGACTGCAGTAAGGGCCCGACGCTGCGTCGCCCAGGCGGAGCAAACCACCAGCGTGTGCTGAGCCGAGTCCTCACTACAGTCGCAGTGGTGACAGGCGGGACTAGGTTCCCTCCTAGCGACCGAGTGCAGGTACTTCCCGAAGCAGCCGTGCTCGGAAAGAACCTGCCACCCTGCCCACTCGACGATGACCGGCTGGAGCGCCTCCACGGTGGCAAAGCCAGCACGTGGAGCCTCCAGCCGGGACGACAAACGACCCATGGTGGCTCGGCGAGCGGCCTCACGCCATTCGTGTACCTCTTCGGGCGGGGGCCGACTGCCGCTTCCCGCCCGGAACTCAGACGTTCGCCGATATACTTCGGCGAGCACTTCCGCCTCCAAATCCCACGGGGGAGTCCCGGCCAACGCGCACGCCGCCTCCGTCGATACGGTGCGGTATCCGCGTATGGCTCTAACCGCCATAACCCTCTGAGGGCGCCAGAGGCGCGCCCTATTCTGGGCGGTCAGAGCTCCTGCCCACACCGGTGCACCGTACAGTGCCATTAACCGGACAACCCCCGTGTACAACCGTCTTGTAGCGACGCTGGGTCCGCCCAAATTGGGCAAGAGTCGCCCAAGGGCGGACGCAGCGCCGACCAGCTTCGGAGCAAGCTGTCGGAAGTGCTCGTCGAAGCGCCACCTACCGTCGAGGATCAGGCCCAGATACCTTATGTGGGCCCGAACCGGTACGAAAACCGAGTTGACTACGATGGAGGCGCCAGGGGGTGGACCACGACGAGGCCCATGAAATAAAAGGGCCTCCGTCTTATCCAGGGCCACCCGCAGACCCAGCGCCTCGATGCGACCGACCACCAGAGCGACGCCTCTGGTGGCCGAACGCGCCGCCTCTTGGAAGTTCGCCCCCCGGGCTGTGTGTCGTCGGCGTAACAGATTACGCCCAGCCCGGGGGGGAAGTCGCCTCGAAGGGCCCAGTCGTACCCCATGTTCCACAGGAGTGGTCCAAGGACAGACCCCTGCGGAACACCGCACGACATGGGCCGACGACTCAAAACTCCGTCTCGGTCCTCGTACATGACGGTACACTCCTCGAGATAGTCTGCCACTAGCCGCCTCAGGTACTGTGGCACCCTATGATAAAGGAGTGCTTCCCTGATGCAGCTGAATGGCAGACTATTGAATGCGTTGGCGATGTCCAACGACACCGCCAACAACACGCCGCCACAGCTCACTACCTCTTCGGTCACGGAACACAGCGACGACCGTCGAACGCCCCGCTCGAAAACCGAATTGGGCGTCCGACAAACCGGGGCCGAACTCGCCAAGGTGCCGGACGATGCGGGCAGAGAGGATCCTCTCAAACAATTTACCCGCCTCGCCCAGCAACACGATGGGCCTGTAGGCCGCGACCGAGTCGGTAGGCCGTCCCGGCTTCCTTAAAAGGACCAGCTTCCCGCTTTTCCAGCAGTCAGGGAAGCGCCCGGACGCCAAGCTAGCGTCGAACACCTCCCTGAGGCGGTCGGACATGTGATCGAGGGCAAGGGCCAACACTCGGGCAGGGATCCCGTCTGGCCCGGGGGCGGTGTTATTGGAACGGATCCGTAGAACAACCGCCCCTACTTCCGCCTCCGTGACGGGCGAAACACCATCCTCCTCGTTCTCCCCGTCGTTTCCAGCCAAGGGGGCCATCGACGGGGGTACGTGCTCCACCCGTTGCGATGAAAGGCCCTCAACCACTTCCTGCAGGAAGCTGGGCTGGAGAGTCTCCTTAAGGGGGGCCCGACGCGCGGAGCTTTTGTTGCGCCGCGCGATATGGGCGTCCCCATGTCTGCCTCCTCAGTCAGAGGCCGCGGAGACAGCCAAGAGTAAACAATGGCTGCCTCCTCCAGTAGGTCCCTATTCACCTTTGTAACAGCCCACCGCGGGAAGCGGGAAGAACGCCGTGCCGTGTGACCCCTTCTGGGGTCCTGGATCCGAGAGCGTCTCAACCTCTTCCAGGACACGCCAGTACCTTACTCGTGCGGCGAGAGCAGGGCTAGCGAACGAAAGGTCCACTATCGACCCCCCCTGCTGTCGCACGCACGTGTTGGTGGAGCGTCTGTTTAAGAGATAGAGGCCCACCGATGCCGCCCACTCCTCCACGGCATCGCCCCGTGCGTCCGTCCTGGGGGAACCCCACGCAACGGATTTTGCGTTGAAGTCCCCCAGCACTAGGACGTGCCCAGACGCTAGTCGCCGCATCGAGTTCTCCAGGTTATAAAGGAAAACCTCGAAGTCGCTCAAACTCCTGTTGGGGAAGAAGTAGATACCATATATGGTGATCCCCCCCCATTCGGCGGCAACATATTCATTACCCTTGTCTCTTAGCGACAAGGGCGGGGAATGAGCCGCCGTGGAGCTGACGACTGCCACGGAGCCGTCCCGGTCACCCATCCAGTTGGGACGGGGAGGAACGTAATAGGGCTCCGCAGCTACGGCTATACCGACCGACCACTCCGCCACGGTTTGCAAGAAAAGATCTTGCGCACCGGCAGAGTGGTTGAGATTCGTCTGGACGAGGAGGCTGTAGACTTGGTCCATTTATTGGATCGCCTCTACAGCCACCTCCATGGGCGACGACGCCGACGCACGACTGACATCGGAGGTAGCCTGGGTCGACTGGCTAGCCCCCGATGTTTTCTGAGAAGCGCGGGGAGGCTTGCAGTCCCCCTGCCCCATCTGGTGATTGGCGGGCAGATTACCCGCCGCACACGCTGGGCAGTGAGGGGCAGTGGAATATTTCGCCGCCTTGTGCCCCGGTTGACAGCAGCGGAAACATAATCCGCTGCAGTCAAAACAACTCGAACACTTGACGCGGGTGTGTCCGGACCCTAGGCATTTGAAACACCTCATCGGTCTCGCCGTTAGAACTGTGACTCTGGCGTTCACGAAACCGATGAGGACCTTGCCGGCATCGCCCAAAACTTATCCGACGCGACGGGACAGCTGACCCATACCGCGCCAAGGCCCCCTGGACCGGGGCGGATGGTACCGACTCTGATGCTGACGGCGTTGCATCCCGTCTTCTCATGAACGGCAACGCGGACATCTTCCACCGTCACAGAGTCGTGCAGGCCTGAAATGCGCAGTTCTGCGCACTTGGTGGGCCTGGCGATCTTAACACCATCCGTCGTTGCAAAAATACCCCGCAGCTTCTCAGCGAAAGTGTCAGCCGTCTTTGCGCCTTCAGCCCCGGGGAACTCTAAAACTTGAACTCCCGTCTGGGCGAGGCGCATCTTCACGCCTACAGTCCCGAACTCTCCGGCGAGGCTGTCTCGGGCCTTTTTGAAAACGGCTCCGTGACACAGTGATCACCACAGCCGCTGTTCTAGGCGGTTGCAGTTTTCGTGCCTTCTTCGTGGTGGCCACTACCACCGACGGCGACTGCGGTGTAGAGGCCGCCTTCTTGGCAGCCTTCTTACCCCGCTTTCGGGACTTCTTACCCCCCGCGACCACTTCCCAACCATCGTTTGAGGGGGTCGATGCTGAAGGGCCAGGCACAGTTTTTGCACCAGTAGGGACTGTCGTGCTGGTCCCGTTAGGTGTAGCAGTGGGGAGCGGAGGGAACTCCACCACTGCTTTATTTGTGGCCTGAGATAGTTGCCCGGCTTTTGGTGCAGCCGCCTTTGTCGTGGCCTTAACTGGTCGCCCGGCCTTCGGCGCGGCTGCAGAGACCGGCGCTGACACCGCCGCCGCAAAGGAACCTGTGACGCGGCCACCCGATACAGGAAGCGGCGTAGGGGCTGATGCGGTCTTCAGCTTTCAACGATGGGGGCCGGTGGCAGCCTTGCTTTGAGTCCCGCAAGACGCCCGTCCATCATCCTCCACACTGCGTCAATAACCTGACGCAGGTGGGAATCCGGAACTTCAGAGGGAAAGGTGGCGCAGGGAGGAGGCCGCGCCGCAACCGGGCTCAGTGGCCCAGGGCATTCCGAGCGTGCTCGAAACTGGGCAAACTGAGCGCTCAGTTCGGCAACCTGCTTCGTGAGGCGGTCGTTTGATGCCGTAAGGCGGTCATTTGACTCTTGAAGGTGCGCCACGTCTTTGATAAGGCTTTCAACGGCCACAGACACGGCGGAGGAGGAGTCCTTCAGGGCTCTGACGAAAGAACCCTTCAGGTTGGTGGATTTGGTGGCCACTTTGTTTATGATGGCCACCGCTGCGCACGTCCTCTCCTTCAACGTCGCCGGTGATTGAGGGACTGAACCCCCTTCCACCGGCGCACGGATCTTAGTAAGAAGATCCGCGATCTCCTCCTCCGCGACTATTTCGCCCTCTGCATGAGCTCGCGCATACACTTTCACCTTAGAAAACGTGGAACCCGCCGGAGCTGAGATTGGCGTACGCGATCTCGACCTCCCTCTTAGGCTGGTAGCGACTTTTGGAGGGAGCATCGCCTAGGACGTGTCGGCATCCTCGTCCGTGGAGCGTCCGCGTTTTCGACTGTCGTTGCCGCGAACCTCCACTTCCATCACCTCCATGTTGTCTGCCGTCGTATCGGTATTTCCGTCTGATGATACGACAGACCTGGAACGGAGACGTTCCGAGAATCTTCTGCTGCTTCCAGGAGTCGGATTGACTTCTGGGAGCTTCTCCGAGATAGGCGTCCTGGTTAACACCTTCTCGTCATTAGACGAGGTGTCGTCCGCCTTCTCATTTTTCTTCTTCGTCACAATTTTCTCCTTCTTTTTTTCTTCGGTGATTTTAGTTTTAGTTTTAAGTATTTCAGTTTCCATAATAGACCCACGAGATGGGGAGAACTAAAAGTCGACCCGGGCAGAGATCCCCAATACCCGGGCAAGCGAAGATTTATGCCCAACCGAGGGGTCACTTGCGACTGAACTAGCCATCAGCCATGCATCCCCTGGTCACGCACCAGACCACGGGATTCGTGGTAATTTTTTAGAGAGGTTTTCTTCCTCGCAGTCCGGGCGGCTAAGCCAAGACCCTCGTCCCCGATCGGAGTCGCGAGACATGACCACGACTCCTTTCGGGATGACGATATGCCGACGGTGACAAGGAAACTAAATTTCCCATGCCTGCTCGGTGGCAGTGTGAGTGCACGCCGAGCCCGTCCTCCTTCTCCACTGTGGACAGTGGAGAAACTCCGACCCATTGCAGGGTCCCACCTCCATGATTTTTTACCGAGGTTCATACTTCCTCATTGCTCCGAAGAGCGAAGAGCCAACAGAGGAATCGGCAGACACACCCGCTCTGTTGGGCAAAGCCTCGACCGAGTCAACCGGCCGAAGAAAAATGGCCTCCTCTTCGTACTAGAATATTAGCCGTTGGCGATGACGTCCTCCTCAAAACGGAAGAAGAAAAGGCAGCGTCATCGCAAACGTTTCCAGGGTGCACCACGTGGAGGTTTTCTAGACAGCACCCCTTGTAAATTGTCCCTAATACGAGGACTGGCTAACTAGACTACAATGCTTCGTGGACGGTTTGACTCTGAATTCAATTTAGCGCCTCTATAAAATGATTAAATTTCGTTGTATCGAAGATCATGTCCCACAGTCCAGTCCAGCTTACAGCTTACGGTGTCAGCTGTTAGGGGACTCAAGTGCACCGTGAAACAAGGCCATTCCGCTGTTGCTTTCGTTGAAAGCGGACGTCTGATGCTTTATTAGAAGTACGCGGTATGCGTACGCCATACAGCTGTTCAACTATCGTTATCAGGTTTTCTGTTCTGTGTTATGATCACTGTTCTGTAGAATTTTATCATTTTGATACTAAACTTCTACAATATCTAATATGTTAACTTACTGTGAATTATTAAAGCAGAGCCATGGATTTAAAATTAATATTACAATTTCAATCGAAAACCCATAGTACGGCCTAACATTAAGATCTTGTAGGTACATTTATTGGGACCAATCTGTACTTGCCACGTATTCAACAATCGTTTATTGAAATCACGCTGGTCGATCAGTTGCTACTGATACTTTATTAATTTTTTATTACTTTTAAAGCCACGTGCCTAAAGCCTGCGATATAACCAAGTACATATTTATAAGTATCTAACCGATACCGACACTTAAGATCATTCATCTTCAGCGAATGGAATCAAAGAGGTGGATTGTCTCTAATTCCATTACCCGGCCTCGCCTTGCATATTGTTACGAGCTGAGGTTCAGGATTAGAGAATTACACCAGATTGTTACCGTAATTGATACAATTTATTTTAATATAACACAAAATACACAGGGAAACTAGCAACAACACAACTACAATAATTTATTATCACTATTACACTAAACTTCTTAATTCACTTACACTTTAGTCGCTGTTAATTCACTTGACACTCACTTGAAACTAAACTCACTCGACACACACTTGAAAACTAACTCACTCGACACTCACTTGTAAACTAACTAACAACTCCGTAATGCCACGCTTTATATAGTGAAACGGTACTTCCAGAAAAATCGCGACACCCCTGGCAAATCCTACAAAACAATAGAAACCTCTAAAACAAACTCGTATTTTGCATGAATGGGTTGGTACTTAGTATCGTGTTGTCTCAACAGATGGCGTGTATCTTTATTTTGTAGCTCTATACGAATTCCCACAGTCGCCAATAGATGGCGGGTTATTCGTAACACTGCCCCCTTCTTAGACATGCTCATCCCGAGCATGTTTATCCCCATGATAACGCGCCAACCGATCCACATGGACGATCTTCGGAGTGCCCCGCGGTCCTTTCTGAATGCGGAACGTTACGTCATTGAGTCTGGTCACTACTTTGTACGGTCCGTCCCATTTTACTTGCAGCTTCGGAGATTTCCCTTTACTGCAAACCGTGTTATGCAGCCAGACCAGTGAGCCTTCCTCAAAGCTTCTGTCATTTTTCTTTCGGTCGTACCGGATTTTCATTCTCTCCGACGTCTGCTGTCCTGATTGTCTGACGTGCTCGTAAAAGTCATTCATATTACTGCGTAAATCGTTGGCGTAATCCGTAATACTGCGCGGAGTGTCAGGCGGAGTGCCCGTGATTAAATCCGCAGGCAACCGCAGTTCTCGATCGAAGTTTGCAAAGGCTGGTGTTACTGACATGCTCTCGTCTACCGCACTTCGGTACCAGAGGTGGAACGGCTGGATGTGTTTATCCCAGTCTCTTTGCCTGCCTTCCACAACTTTTGCCAAGTACCTCTCTAATGTCTGATTAAACCGTTCCACCATTCCATCAGACTGAGGGTGGTAAGAGGTGGCTCGGGTTTTAAAAGCACCCATCACGCGGCACGTTTCCTGGAACAACTGGGACTCAAAATTCCTTCCCTGATCACTGTGAATCTCTAAAGGTACCCCAAATCTTCTAGTTGATGTAACGATTTGTACCCCAAGACGTGGACACAAGATTTTATAAAACTTTTGGGCCAACATTTAAAATGCCAAAAAAGGTTTATTTGAGTTTCAATCTCTCATTCCAAGGTTGACCCTATTTTTCGACTTAATTGACTGGACTAATAGTTTGGAAGATAAGACCCAGGGAATAAAATTCATGCCCAAATATTTGGGCATGAATTTTATTCCCTGGGTCTTATCTTCCAAGCTATTAGTCAAGTTCAAATATTTGAGCAGAAGAAAATTAGCACATAAATTCCATACCTTTATTATCGAATATCGATATATCGTCTAGGTATTTACATAATAATCTTAACATATATTTTTGTTGCAAGTTACGTAACCAGCTAATAAAATCGTTCGAATTTTAACATCGGGGGCACCGACCTAAAATGGCAGTCACGGTTATGACCAAGGCCACACTTTATATGTATATTTAATGCATCTTCAATAAGCACTAAAAAATCTTGAAAATACATCTATTGCTACTTTTGACTTATAAAAAACACAACAACTAGAAACAGTCTATTATTCAAACAGATTTTTTTTATGTTATAGGGGGCAAACGAGCAAATAGGTTACCTGATGGTAAATGACTGCCGCGTTGCCGCCCTTTAAGATGGGAGTAGAGGAAGAGGGGGAGAGGGGAAGGACGGTAATAGGGGAGAGAGAAGGGTTAGGGCCTCTGGTAACCTCACTCACGCGGCGTAAAGCAATGCAAACATTGTTTCACTGCCGTTTTTTTTTATGCCGTAGTATCGAGCGGAGTCGATCCGGCCCATACGTGCCGAAGCATGGGTCTCCCACATATACTTTAACCGGTATAAGCCATATGACATTGAAGCAAGTTTTGTCTTAGATGGCTTGATGACACATAATGAGTACAGGAACAGACGTACCCTTGGTCGAATGCTCAGTTCTCTGTTCACTATGCTACTTATTTTTAAAGCAAATTATTTCAGGAATTATTTTTTAAAGTACCTTAGAAACAATAAACAGTCTTTATTAAACTAGCCTTCGTGGATGGTTGCGTTTACACTTTGGATTATTTAATTAAACTTGACCGTATAATGCGCTCACATCTCTATCCTTTGATTATTTAATAAAGCAATGAAAGATCTGTCTTTCTGTCTGTGGTCATCGATTATGAGCACTAATAACTTGAAAGTATTGAGCTGGATATTTTTTTGAATGAGTTGAACTTAGTAAACAAAAATCTGAGGCCATTTCTAGTATAGATTTTATGAAAATTTCAAAGCAATGGCAATAGCAATATTGTCTCTCATCGTAAGCTCGTTAAATCAAATTACCAAATCCTTAGATTTTAACTAATTTGAACATTTCGCAGCTGAATCAAAACCTATAGGGTATTTCTATAGGTTACTTCTTATTGACCTGGAATCATGAAATTAAGGGAAAAAATCCGGAAGTCATTAATTTATTGTTTAATCACTAGAATTATCTTTTTTGCGATTACAAACTTATATTTTGGAAAATTGATTGATTATGATTTGCAAATGATGGTTGGAAAATTTACAAATAAAAACACATTTACTTTGTTGAATGTTTTCTTATTAAATTTTATAATACTCTTACATAAAATAATACACAATATGTACATTAGATGCAAACGAGACTAAACTCTAATAAGATAGCACGTGTACGCTTTGTGAACCAGTATTCAACAGAATCCCGACTAACTTCGTCTGTCGACACCTACCTACTCTTTTCGGGGTTACCTGCTTTTATTTCAGTTTTATTGGAGTTAACTCCTGAAGAATCGATTTTCATATAAGGCGCCCGGTATGAAAAAAATATAAGTAAAATTTAATGATCGGAGGGCAGCGTAACGCTTTAAGGCGCTTTTTGTGCTTTAGTGGAGTTTACTCCTTATCCTCGACGCATGAAAGTAGAAATGTGTATATACCTTAATGGTATATATATATGTATATATATATATATATATATATATATATATATAAATATATACTGTACAGCGTCTACAAATGATAAGAGAGATAGAGAGGCAGTAAATTGTAAGTTAACTCCACTCGTGACACACACCTTTTTTATATTATGAACATGTACTTGTCATATTTTTAAAATTGTAATCTTATTTTAGAGTTACTAATCAATATAGTTTAAATCGTATTTTATAGTTATATATTTTATAGTAAATTAAATCGAAAAACTAGCTATTGGCTTTCTAGATCTGATAAAAATTTTGTAATATTGTAGTCGTCATTACAGGTACTATTATAGTATTTTATATATATATATATATATATACATAGAATATTGTAATGACGATTTGGCGATATATGGGAGATGATTTTTAGAACTGCAAAGATAAGTTAGTATTTCTCAAAAAAAAAAAAAACAATATAAACTGCATTAAACAGTGTTATTTTCAGAAGTCATTAAAGATGACGTATTAAATAACTTACAGTGGAAAGATTAAGGTCTAAACACGATACTTGTTTGTCTTTACGAGTTTGTTTTCATACTAACCGTTCTCCTGTTTTAAGCTATGAAATATAAATGAGCTATCTACTAAAAACTTCTTAAAAACATTTTTACGAATCGCTCTGCACTGTAAAATCAGAGAACGGCGTGATTAAAAAAGCTTACTAAATAAACATAAGCTTCAGCTTCAGTTTAATAATAATATATTATATTAATTACTCTTGATAACTAGGTAAAGTAATTTTACTTGCAGATATTTTAATTAAGCATGAAGTTTTACCTGTGGATGTATTTGAACTGATTCAAATGTGATGACACCCTAATTATTGCTGTTATATTCGTTTAAAAGTAATGATTTATCTGTTGGTAGTTATGTAATTTAACTTACTTAAAAAGATACCCAAAAATACCAAAAGTATGTTCCTAAACCGTTTACACATTCTAGCGCCTTTACTGAGCCATTCTTGATCTATTCTTACCCCCTCTATATTGGAGGAATTCTTTCCTAATAGCGGTTCCGTGATACATGTCAGCTTGGGCGGAGGTATGTGTCATCTCATAATGTGGACATAATTAGGCGGATAACCTGCCACTGGAATCTTTAGGAGATACCATCTTCTCTTCGTGAACTGTAGATTGACGTTGACATATTCATAACAAATTCAGTGTCAGCTAATCCACAGAGCGTCTACGTGATATATTGTACCTAGAGAATATTTTCTTTATTGCTTCTCCGAAAGAAACTATGACCAAAAACGTAAACCAGGCAGCAACATTACCAAAGGCGTTATCAAAGCACCCTCGTTTACGAAGTATCTATTATCTTGTCTGTGACCTGGTGCACCAGGGATTAATTAAAAAATCTCTATGTGGTGCACCACTAAGAGATTTTCTAATCGAGTAATCCGTCCTTAGCTACGGTAACTAAATTGATTCAAAAAGTTATAAAATAACCTTGAGCATCATATAAAATTATAATGATAATAACAATAATTACTAATTACCCTAAATCCGGAACAAGTAGAATAAACAATCTGTTTAATTCAGTTTTTATTGTTAGCACTAATTAACAAAGTATCAAGAGGTAGATAATATTATCGTAGATTACGATCGCCTGCCGACAGCCTTTGTATCTTGTTATATTATTCATAAACATCCTACATTTTTTGTGTTATGATGCATTGTGATAAAATGACTATAGGCAGCGTTTTTATAGGTATTATATCATTTATTGTTTGAATATCAACAAGCTCTTACGTGCTATTATTACGAGCGGTGGAATATTTTTCCATATACTCGCAAGGGTTAGGGCCTCCGGTAACCTCATTCACGCGGCGAAAAGCAATGCAATCATCGCTTCACGCTCTAATCTCTAGAACTATCTGTCAGGTTTGAATAATTATTGTTATTGTATTGGATAGAGTGTTCATTGAGGAATGTCATAGGCTATGTAACATTACGTTACTACTCTTAGGAGCGGAGCAGAGGAATGCAGGTGAAACTGCAAGGGAACTGCTAGTCTATATTAATAATTCGGTCAAGGGGTACGGTATACTCGATTGAAACCGTACCTGAACAATAAAATATAAAAAAATAATGATTTCGAGTCGACAACATATATCCGCAAAATTCGGAGTGTCGAGTATTTTGTTAAATTCTATGTTATGTTAAAAGATAAAATTTAACAAAATGTTATATATGTATATGTTAAATGGTTCAAATGGCAGTCGCCATATTGGCCACTCGGATGCCATCTTGAGTTCGTTAAGGCCGATTCACACGTATATCTTAAGTTCGTTAAGGCCCATTCACACGTATATCTGTAAAAGATTGTGTATTATGAGTCACATTTCCCCCAAGCGTAGCTGGGTTTTCAGCTAGTTTCTAATATTCTTACTAACCACTGCAACTAAGTTGATTAATTCCTGTATGGGTGGTACCGTCGTAAACTCTTGTATAGGCTCCACAATTACCATTGTAGTTTTGGTATACTTACCGTAGCTTATAATTGAATTCTACTGAAACCAAAATCAATTACAATGATTTTATGTACTGAAGTCAGCAACTCGCACGGTTAGTAGAGCATATTATATTGATTCTTTCCGACATCTTCAACAGTATTTACACAAAACCTTAATAAAATATACACTTAAACCTTCCTCATGAATCACTATGTCTATTGGTGAAAACCGCATGAAAATCCGTTCAGTAGTTTCTTAGTTTATCGCGAACAGAAAGACAGACGCGGCGGGGGACTTTGTTTTATAATAATAATATGTAGTCATAATATGACAAATTGTGTAGGTGAAATTGTTACAATAACGTCACCAGATATCTCACCGAGAGAGATACTGGCATGAGCTCCCCACTTTCAAACTGCAAAGCACGCCTAACATCTGGCGAATGGCGTACTTGCCAACTAGATCCGTTACATTTTTCACTATTCTCAGAATTCCAGTTTTACGAAATATTCTTTAAAACGAATTTGCTATATTCAATACGTCTCTTATACCTTAGCTGGCTTACTTCTAAAGTTTATTGAGGAAACATCTCAATATTATTACAATACAATATTCTTTATAGTACACAATAAAACAATTTACAATATTAAAAATAAAAATAAATAATGGTACAAACGGTGGCGGCGGTCTTATCGCTAAATAACACAACTAAAGTAACAATTTTAGGGAGACAACTTTCCAACGTTTCCAACATTTTTATTACTTAAGCAAAAAAATTATACGTACAAAATATGACAATGATAGAAAAGTAACGGATAATGCCGTTCGACGATAAAAAAATGATTGATGAATATACTGAAAAACGTAAAAGAAACAAGCCAACACTATTTGCAACGATGAAAAACATAAATAATAACTGTATCACCACCACACATTGCGCCGACTCCAAATAAAACTGGTAAAAAGGCAAGAAGATGATGACTTTTATTTGTCGAATAACCTTTAAAATTGCATATTATATACTTTGTCTGTAAGTTCGCTAGGCTACTTTGGGCCTTTTTCTGAGTAAATTATAATTTTTATTAGATTTCTAGCTGCACCCCGCGGTTTCACCCGCGTGTCGCTCGTTAAGTTTTTTTGAATTTTATAATATTCCGCGCAACTTTCAGGGACGGGGAGGGGGACGGGGACGGGGACGGGGACGGGGACGGGGAATTTTTTTTATAAACATGTGATTTGTTCTCGAATTAGATTACTAGCATTTTTTTTCGTTGGTAAGAAGGTTTACTAGATCTCCATTGTACATAGGTGTTGTGTTTTGAGTGTTAATAGGTGCTGGAGTCCGGTTACCGTTCAATAATAATCAAAAATAAAATATCGACCCGACCTTTGATTGGCGAGCCCAAGCTATCCACGTAAGCCGGAAAGTCACTACCTGTCTCCAAACTTTATATCGTTTAAAGAATTTTCTTCCCACGAAAACTAAGACTACGCTTATGCAGTCCCTGATCATTCCTTTGATCGACTACGGTGATGTGTGTTATTTTGACCTGAATGCAGACCTCAATAAACTAGATCGCCTTCTCAATAACTGCATTCGATTCATTTTCAATCTTCGGAAGTATGACCATGTGTCTGCCTTATGTTCCCCACTAAGATGGCTCCCAATCCGTCAGCGCCGCAATCTGCGAGCATTAACTTTTCTTTTCTCGTTTCTCAACTCTCCGTCTTTACCTGCTTACCTAGCTCCCTACTTCCGTTTCTTATGCTCCAATCATGATCTAAATCTTCGATCAACTAACAATATGCTCCTGTTATGCCCTCCTCACACCTCCGACTTCGTCAACTCTTCCTTCTATGTTCAATCAGTTCTTCTTTGGAATGCGCTCCCGGTCGAAATCAGGATGTCCACAAACCGTTTTTGTTAAAGAAGAAAGTACCTGATCTTCTTCACAATGAGTTGGCAGAACGTTCACTATGATAGTTACTTACACGACGGCGTATTTTAGTATTAATATGTATGTGTATGTATATTGTGTATGTGTACTTATTTTATAGGTTCTGTATGTATTATATATTTTTATGTTGTAATGACGTATAGCAAGCTATTTATGTAAGTAATAGTATTTATTTCATGTAACATGTGTATCTACTTTGTTATGACTATCTAAGTGTTATAAATAACTCCAAATGTTAAATTTTATTTGTGCATTTACCGTTTAATATTTCTACATCACCCCAAGGTTGACTGGCAGAGAATACCCTGGGCATTAAGTCCACCTTTGTGCAAATTGTGCATTTAGTTTAAATAAATAAATAAAAATATTGTTTAAGCTAATTCAGCAAACATTTATATATGCGATTTTAATTAGCAACTCATGGAAATCGGAACGAATATCTTAATACCTGAGGGTGTAAAAAAGTATTATATGAATAGCTTTTAAACAACAAACATAATATCTATTTGGCGAACTGATATCATCAACTTTTAACATTTTTGTTATTTGGAATTTCCTTGGTTGGTGCGGCGTTTAAAATTAGCATTTAATATCTAGAAAAAACTTGTACGAGAAATCTATTTTTAAATCATAAGGGAAACCTTTACAATGTCCGGACCGTTCGGTTTGTTAATTAAAAACATTGTGGGAATAATATTGCTTACACTGGTATTCACTCACACTTACTCATTCATACACACAATTTAATGGTTCTTATTTTTTCTTTTTAATCGGTAAGGTATTAAATAGGATTTCCATTTAATTCAGAATGAGGTGTTACAAAGACGCTACCTACGCTACGTTCATTCAAATATTCGATACAAGTATTTAATTTTGGGACAGCCAATCGTTTAGAATAACGTTATCGCTTATAAGCTATGTCCACATAGTGTGCTTTCATGTTTATCGTGCATCTTCACCTTTCGATTCGAATTGTGTCAAACGTGTGCAACATTGATTGGCTTAAGTCGCATTTAACTCATCCCTTGTGCGCCTCGGTCATTCGTCAACATAGACGCGTGTGAAATTGTGCGAACTTTGTATGTGTATTTAGTGCTAACTGCAAGAGAAATTGCAACAAAAGAAGAATCTGAATAAATAAATTGCAACATTTAAACTTTGATTTCCCCTATTTTGTCTTATAAAAGACTCAGAATGACGCACCTGAATCCACCGGTGATGTTAGTTTCAAAATTTCTTAAATGTACAGAATTCGACCTGTTACAGTTTTATTATAAGTATAGATATTTCATCTGATGACGCTTTATTTAGTGGCTGAAGACTTTGTCATAGCTATTAGGTGTCTACGCCTATTTCATGTACCAAATTTGTACGAAATTTTATCAAAATAGTCACTCCTCGGAAACAGTTCTTTTTTTCAGGGTGATAATAATGGTGAATAATTTTAAATTAACTAATTTAGAACTTAACATTAATCAATCCTTAAAAAATATAGTATACTGGCTTAAAATGAATAATTTAATGATCAACATCGATAAAACAAAAATTATGAATTTTAGAATACGTACACAACGCACGGGGTCCCTTAAAAATACTATATCATGATAGCGAGATAGAAGAAACTGAAATAACAACATTTCTAGGTTTACATATCGATAACAAAAGTAATTAAAAATTACATATTGGCTATGTCTGTAAAAGACTAAGTCAGTTTTCATATGCTGAGAGCAAGCACAGGTTAAGAAAAATATCCAATCAAAAGACTCTTTTGGCAGCATACCAGGGCTATGTTAGTTCAACAATTAAGATACGGCGTAATAGATAACGTTCTAGATAACGTAAACTATAAGATCTGTATTATGTACCTACCTATGATCCATAATAAAAAATACTAACTATAATGAGTTTTATCCTTCGATGTCTTGATATCGGTTATGCTTTCTCTGCAAAATACTCCTCGTAGCAATCCATAAAAGAAGATAGATGCGCTGCGAGTGAGTAATGATAGTCATTGGGATCACTCACTGGGATGTGGTAAAACAGTAGAAAGTAGAAACAAGAAACGAATAATCGACTATTCGGCCAGGAAGCCTGCAGAATATTTGGTATACACTATTTGTTGTAGGTCTAGTTTTCACCAATTTTTTGCCATAAGACCTCCACTGCTGACCATAGGGTGTCAGATGTTATAATTGAACAAAACAATCTATAGTTATCTATATTTAGCGACCTCACTTACCAGCAAGATCTAAAGATTATGCAAATAACATTGTTACGAACAGTTTTTTGGGCTCTATACAATATAAAAATTATTTGTGGTGCACGTCAAATTGTTGTTTTCTAAGTAACATTACACTACATTAGATACATAAGTAATAGATGTGGTATTAATATTGCAACATCCCTAATACATTGTTGCTAACAGACATACTCGTAGTAATTAAATCCTATAACGAAGCATCTGTAACCATAGCGGAGACACTTCAAGCACCAATAATTCTTGTTGAGTAAGTACCTTTCTCTAGTTACACCACAATCATAGGATCATATCTCAATTCTACTTAGGTTAACTGCTCACTGCTCAGCACTAATGTAAATTGTTCTTAATCAGTTTCAGTTATCTGGGACAGGGAACGCAAACCTTTCATGAAATCAAGTTATTTCTTAAATATAAAATTAGTATCTCTTTTTCCGTCCAATGGTTGCCAATTGTACAATGTTTTCTATTTTTAGTATATAAATAGTAGTCGCCAATTGTACAATTTTGTATTAATTTCCTTCTCTGGTGTACAATATAGATTTATTTATGTAAGTACATGCTCTTTAAAATACATATAAATTTTAGATGAAATCGACCAAAATATAAAATAAAGTATTTAAGTGATCTCACACCAAACTAAGGCGGTGGTCTACATCAAAGAAGCCCTCTCACTGTAACTGGGCCAGCTTTACATTTATCCAGAGCTGCTTGTCTTACGTTTGCAGCAGCTGATGGTAATGGCTGTCGATGCCTATTAATACTCGCAATACCAGTTGTGTCACTTTTACGTTGTCGTTTATATTTTTTTTCATAACAGGGTCATTTGAGCCGTACACATTAATAAAATGTTATCATTTATAACTGCTTCTAAAATAAATATTAAATCTAAAGAATAATTAATTGAATTAAATCTAAAATTCAGTTTTTATTTTTAATGCAGTCGGGATTTGTTATATTTAATGATTTCTTATCAACCGACATCAAAAGGAAGGAGGAGGTTCTCAATTCGACTGTATTTTTTTTTATGTTTGTTACCTCAGAACTTTCGATTGTTTTATTAGAAAGCTGGTGCTTCCCGTGTGGTCCCATTTCAATTTGGTCCAGTTCTGACAATGGCATACATGAAAAAACCATATAAGTCTTTTATGGAATAGTTTTTTTTTTTAAGTCCGTTTTTTTAAAGAATTATTTACAACACAAACTCTTCACATTTCCAAATTATTTTCTAATTTTTAGTTCGGTTTGCTATTTTTGCTATTTTTTAGACTTGTATTGTCATCGGCCCTTGATACGTGCCGAACGAAGTAGTTGGTGAAAACTATGTTGAAAGATTCCGTTACATAGATCGATAGATAAAGGTCAAGGCTAATATAAAGCGTATATAAAAAATACGTTCTGTATATCTGTTTTCCGCCTTTAGTTTGTTATCTGTGATTAAGGGCATTGTGGTGAGCAATTGTGCCTGAAATCGGCAAGATCACGCAAACGCCCACATGTATTTAGTTCTATCGTGACGGGCCTAATTAAGCGGTCCTTGGAGCACTCTCAATGTCTCCGTAATCATCCAGAAAGTCGTCCTTGAATGAGTTTTCAAGGATATGTCTTTGATAGTGTCAAAGCAACGCCATGCTATTTTTACCTAAATTAATTTTATGATCGATGATTTGTTCATTCATCTATACTAATGCTAGTCTAATATAAAATATATTTAAGAAGCATCGTATTATGATTTCGTAATAAAACTCTAGTTATAGAAGCTCTCGTCTACAAACAAATTTATAGCAGAATCAAATTAAATTATATTACATTATTACAAATTTATATAGTGTAATCGGATCGGATCCGTGTATCGGATTCCAGATAAGTCAAGCATGCTTTTAGTGCTTTAGCACGTAAAAGGTTTATTATTTTTTTAATTATACATAATAATATTTCTGATGGCACTTGTTGTGGGATAACAACCCCACTGTGATACACCCTCGGCAACAGAAACTTCTTTTTTCTATGAGAGAGACTTTACTGCTTCTAGCAAATGATTTGCTGAGGCGAGAGAGGCCCAGGTTTTGCTTTGCTTTGCTAGTTTAGCCGCATGTCGGTCGGTTTGATGGAACGTACACAGTGCATAAATATCGAGAAGAGATGTTTGCTATCTGGGAATTCATTACAGCAGTGGTTACCACAGTGGCGGTAAGAACATTCTACCACCCTACTAATCAAGAGGCAGGCGGTAAGCCTCTGAAGAGGCAGAGTTTGGTTTATTTTGCTCTAAGTGGACAGGGTCGATAGAAACACAGGGCCTGTTGGGAGTTTGTAGATATTTCCACACTGCGGTAAAAGATTTGATGTCAGACATGCTGTGTGGTTCGTGACATCCTCAACCATGGAGACTTCCACACCTTAAAAAAACGCTTGTAATTATTTATATATACCTATGGGAATTGACGCGATCACGAAATAGTTATTAAATACCTCTGAATTGCCTGACGTTTTGACGATTGAAATTAAAAACCATAAACCCTCAATCGGGAAGATGGTTTCAAACTATTTATAGCGTCGAATCCAGTGATAAGAACATGCCACCTTGCTTTTATGCGTAGTCGGATAAACAACAAAATAAAGATACATCGGTTTGCTTACAAAATGGGGACACTGTTAGTATGGTATGTGATAGTAAATGACAAAAAACAAATCAAAATATCGAAAATGTGCTGATGGATGATGGTCACGGACTCGATGACAGAGGGCGTGCACCTCTGAGCCAGTCAGCCTGTGACGACGGCCAGTGCAACCTGGTCGAAACGTCAGGCAATTCAGAGGTATTTAATACCTATTTCGTGATCGCATTAATTCCCGTAAACATACCTACACCATTTTGTCATCGAACTCAAAAGTTTAAAAGTTAGTAAGAACACTTGTAGAGACCTAAATGTAAAGTAAGTACTGGATATGAAGATCATAACTGACTTATTAGTTACTATATAATATATCGCGATAAAAAGTAACCTATACATTAATCCAGGGGTCCAGCTTTCTACATACCAAGTTTCATCGCAATCGGTTCAGTGGTCTTTGCCTGAAAGAGTAACAAACAACCATCCATCCATCCATACTTTCACATTTATAATATTATATTAGTGGGATAGTGTGGCGTTGGTCTGAACACACATGGAAATATCGGTGATTTTACAAAGAAATACATACAGCCGAACACAGAAACTCCTCTGTCTTTTAAAGTCGATAAAAAACTATCGTTAACTACCTGTTCTATAATAAGCTATAGATTACTCTGGGTCTTGACAGCCAGCGCTGTGAAATATGTATACAATATTAAGCTGTCAAAATTAATTGTGTTTATTTTAAAACATTATAACAATGGTAGACGCGAATACATAATAGTGTGAAATATAAGGGTGATAATACGAGTATTATATTTTTTGTATTTACAAGACATCGAGGTTTTGAGACTTATCTCTCGTTGTTCCATTGTTGTTATGCATGTTCTTGTTTAAATGCCAGATTGTCATACAAATACATGAAAAGACACGTGAATTGTATAAACCATTCATATATTTATATTATAAAACGGCTTAAGAGGGATAACAATAATAAAACACCATATTTTTAAAATAGTTGAACAGAAGATAGGATACCTAGAAAAGGTCTTTCTCGTAGACGAAACAAAAGAAATTCCAAGAAACAGTCGTTTGGAGTGTGTTAGCTCAAAACGAACATTGACGTAAATATATCAAAAAAGTTTTGGAAAAAACACTAAAAGAAGGTATTTGAAACATTGTAACGGACTGTCATTTGAATGCTTTCACTCAAAAGGAGACGACATTTTGATTTAAAGTAATCTTATGGCCTTAGTTCTTTAAAACCTAGACGTTTCATAATATGAATGTTATCAAAATTGAGTAATAATAGTCATAATTTAGACGTAGACCACTTCCAATTTATAGCAAAAAGTAAATTTATTATCTGTAAATTGGAGCAGGTTAAATGGAAAAAGGCGACACACAGTTGACAAAGCAATCACCATCCTATCCTTAAGAGGACATTAAAGTTAGCGTTTAGCGTCTGTCTTTGTGACTTGTTAATAATAATAATCACAAACAGAGGCTCACCTTTAACAGCTCTCATGTCAATAAATCTGAAGATATTAAAACTGTTGAATATAAGACGTTGCACAACCCACTAGAATTTTAAAGTCAAAGAGTAACCTCTACTCAGTAGAGACACAATACTAAGGGTACTGTAGTTTTAATAGATTCTACCCACAGACTAAAAGAGCTTTAAGAGTACTGTGTTAGTAATCCTTACGGATTCTTAGATTAAAGTAATTTATTAGGTATGTATTGACCTTACCGCAGCACTAGATTAATTGATGAGTAATGCTCTTGTTAACTGACTTCACCAGCAGCTTATGTTCTCAAGTTAACCCGTATATTTGTATTTTGTGCGACCGTTTAACCTTTTACAGGGAAGTCCGATTTCGATAATTCGTTTTTTATTGGAAAGGAGTTGGTCCCATTTAAATTTCAAATAGAATTTTTTTAAAAAATAGGGGACGATGGTTGTTCACTCATTGACTTTACACCTGTGAATCGATTTTGTTCAAACGTAGAACATATTTGTAGTTCTAATGACGATAATAAGAACTTTAAACCTCGTAAAATATTGTTGAATGTTGGTTTTATAATATTTATCACCATTAACAATGAATAGTTAAAGTATGTAATTATATTATACATAAGTTAATTAAATAAGTAAGATAAGTAAGAATATAATGAGTAACTTTTAATTATAATTGTATTTTAGCCACAAAACACTAAACAATAAAATATTTTGAAGAACATTTTAAACCGACAAAAGAAGAAAGGAACTGAAAAGCGAAAAATAAACTTGTTAGCCACACTGAACTCCTACACTAATGTAAATACCTGAATAATTTTGAGTCAGAGTGCTAAATTATCATCTTCATCAATTCTTGAAGATTTTTGCCCGTCTTTTCCGAAAGATAAACTTAATTTTACAGTTCTAAAAATACTCTCCTATACATCGATTTACGACAAAGTCAACTTTCCAGCCGCAAAATATGAACTTAGAATCACAATTTTTTTTTTTTATGTGACATGTGTGTATAACAACAAACCTTTACCAAACTTTATAATTCTAGGTCAATGGGAAGTACCCTATATGTTTTGATTTACCTGGGAAATGTTTAAATTTGGTCAAATCTATGGTTTAAATGGCCGTATGTTTTGATTTCGTTGACTTAGAAGCAGCTTTAAAGGACTGCAGACATAAGTATTCGGTATTTATTTCAACTTGATGCGTCCACGGGTCCCTGAGATGAAGGGTTTTAGGAGACAGACAGATGGACAACAATGTTATCCTCTATGGATTCCTATTTTCCTCTTGAGGAACGGAACCCTAAAAATGAAATTCGAAAACACTACGACAAATACGAGTATATGCGTCGCGGCGCCACTGCCATCAGTTTCTATGATTGGCGCCGACTCATAATTATTTAGGTATTTACATTAGTGTAGGGGTTCAGTTAAGCTAACAAGTTTATTTTTCGCTTTTCAGTTCCTTTCTTCTCTGGTCGATTTAATGTTTTGTTAAAAAGTTTTATTCAGTTGCTATTGCTTTGAAATTGATATTAAGGTGCATAGAGTATCGTCAGTGCTTGTAAGCATACCAATCCGTTGAATTCTAGCAGTAACCCATTTCGGACCTTAAGAAAACGATAGGTGAGGACTTCTTGTGTTCCAGAGTTTCCATCTAGAAACCTTCAGGCACATGAAGTCAAAACGAAGGACTGGATGAATAAAAGGTGTGGGCTTTAAAACCTACGCAGGTTGTGCTCGAATTTGCTGATTCAAAACATTAAAGTATTTGCTTAGGGTTTATACGATTTGGACCAAGTCCTAAAATACATGATTCTATTATTACTAGGCTTAAATATGATCCGGATACATTTATTTTCTTTTGAAGTTTAAAACATTATAAGTTTAACACCGAATTATATTTGTAAGTATTCAAAAGAAAGAAAACATATTTTATTTCTGAAACACACGACAGCTTTTACAAAGTTTTATATCTATAAAAAACCCTTTTTGACAAAATAATTATGCTAACACTTTAAATGAAACATATAATAAAAATTAGATACACGTGGCAACACTGCGCCGTTAATACTTCGTTGTCGTAGACAGAGAAAGTATCTTTCTACGTTTCTGTTTCCGAAGGGATGACAGCTTTAGGGAAAATAGCGTTTTTTTCTTATTGATGTAAAAAAATATTTAATGCGCCTCGACAGAATAATTAATTAATACTACTAAAGTCGTACACATGCAACAAATTTAATTAGTTCATTTTTTATAGCTTGTTCACTAATATTTATTATTATTGTTCTTAATTTGTTTTAGAAATTTTCGTTTGTTTCTCCCTTTACCCGCTTAAAGGTTGGTTGCACTTGTTATTTTTTGGAGTAAATAACCTACATAAACCAAATTGTTTTTAAAATTAATGTTTTCATTCAAATACTTAATATCATTAACTTACTTACATATTTAAATTTATGCTGTGCACTCACCGTTTCATAAGTACTTACGGACGTAAGGTAGACAAAAACATATAATCCCCCAGTTCTGGAATTAGCATCTTTAACATAAACATCTGCCGACGGTTATGGAACTAGATACTATACATTGTTACATTCGTTTGATACACTTAATTGGTGATAAATCACACAGAGCTCTAACTAGTAACTAGTAGATACTCAACCCACCATATAAAATAAATTATAATTTATTAAAAACTGAGAAAAACACAGAATTAAAAAGAATAAAAGAGTTCCACTATGCAATTCTTAGCTCCATCATCAGACCATCGTTACTAAGCCCAAAGTGGTGGACTCAAACGAATCATATGAGCCTAACTGGACTACCACCCTTATGAATATTACGGATGACATAAGATCAGGTATTGCTGGATTTCAGCAATGCATTTTATAATAAATTAAACAACACTGTCGATTTTGACATGCTACTAGCCATACTCCGGTCTCTTAACATACCTCCAACGGTGCTCGATTGGTTTTATAGTTACCTGTCTAGCCACCGTCAATGTATTCGAACCGAAGAAACCTTTTCTTCGTGGTGCAATACCTCTACTGGTGTGCCGCAGGGTGGCGTTTTATTCTCTATTACTGTTCACTATATTTATTAACCCCATCTCCTCTTAACTTCTTTCATCCTACCACCTTTATGCCGATGACCTGCAAATATATGCAAGCGCTCCTCTCGGGCAGCTATCGAAACCATGGAAGTGATAAACACGGATCTAAAACACATAGCTAATTGTAGTACTGAACATAGCCTGACCGTGTGAAAAGTCAGATTATAATCTTTGGAAGTTCTAGACAAAACTGAATAGTCGACGCTGCCTCAGGTTTTCTTTAATGTCACTCTTACCTGTTAGAGACGTGAGCCCCAGGATTTTTACTCTAAAAACCCTGGGGCTTCACATCGACAAAACATTGTCCTGGGATCCACAACTGCAGGAGGTCGACCGTAAAGTGTTTAATAGGATCCTTGAAAAGACTTCGTAACTTTCTTCTCATTGGAACTAAAACTGCATTGGTTCAATCTCTCCTCCTACCAATCCTCGACTATGCCGATGCCAGCTATCTTGATCTCACTAAGGACCAACTGAATAAACTTGAGTGTCTTCAAAACGTCTACATCAGGTTAATATTTGGCTTAAGCAAATATTACAATAGTTCTGAATTTCGTATTAAGCTCAAGTAGCTCCCTATTCTACTTCGCCGAAATGCATATTCTTGCTCTTGTTTACAATATTTTGTTTAATTCCACTACTCCCACTACCTTAAAGAACGTTTCAAACGTTCCTAAATGACTCACATGGGAGGTTTCCGAGGTCATCGGAAAATCATAATTTCCTTCATAAATCTTTTACGGTCCATGCAGCTCGCTTCTGGTCTGGTCCCCGATTACTATTCTCTTTAATACTTATTATTTTACTAACAATACAGGATATTTGCATTATATATTTAGTTAATATTAATATGTATTTATTATATGTATGTTATACATATACATACATATAATAAATACATACATACATATGTATTTAGGTATGTATGTGTTTGACTGTATACAATATGTTAACAGGTTTTATGTTCGGTACAAGATTATTATGTATTATTTACCTCTTATATTCATATAATTTCAATAAGTTACTTAAATAATTAGTGCACCTGTTAACTGCCCTATACAAAGCATTTAGGTTAGCTGGAGGGGTGAACAAGAATACTAGTAATAGAGCAAGAGCTCATAACGAATTTTCGGAAAAATTTTAGGGCGTTAGATATTTTGAGCAATAAAACTTGAATGCCATTCAAGTATGGAATGTAAAGTCTGGCTGACCAGATCGGCATAAATCCTACTGCTCATGGTGCATATCCTGCAAAATATTTCAGCCAAAAAAGGTATTTTAGGTCGAATGCGACTTAAAGAAATAAAAAGTAGGCGTATTAATTATTATAAAAATAAAAGAGCTACACATTTTAATTTGTCTAAAATAAGAGCCAGACTATCCTGAACTTGTATAAAAAAAGTGCCAAAAAAAGGTATTTTAGGTCTAATGAAACTTTAATAAACAGAAAGTAGATATATTATTTAACATAAAAATAAAAATGCCAGAAGTTTTATGTTGTCTAAAATTAGTGTCAGACGACAACGAACACGTACTAAAGTGCATAAAAAAGGTATTTTAGGTCGAATGCAACTTAAAGAACTAAAAAGTAGGCGTATTAATTAACATAAAAATAAAAGAGCTACACATTTTAATTTGTCTAAAATAAGAGCCAGACTACGAGTATCCTGAACTTTTATTAAAGGATCTATATAAGGAAATTAACATCCTGACGGTGCCTTGTCAGTATATTTATGAAAACATTATGAATGTCAGAAAAAAATTGCACCTATTTACTCAACTACTACAACTAAAGAAATAAAAAGTAGGCGTATTAATTAACATAAAAATAAAAATGCCAGACATCTTACTTCGTCTGAAATTATGGCCATACAAATCATAACTTGTATTAAAAAGTATTCAAAAACAGTATTTTAGTTCGATACCTACATTAACATATATATAGGCTTGGTGATCTAGTGGTTAGCGATCCTAACTGCTGAGTCGTAGGTCGTGGGTTTGATTTCCACCCAGGACAAATAATTGTGTGATGATCACGATCATCTGTTCTGTGTCTGGGTGCAATTTATTAATAATATTGTATTTAGTAATATATAAGTATGTTTTTCAGCTGCCTAGTTACCATAGTACAGGTGCGAGATGTCTGAAGTTATTATTTTACATAAATATACCCATACCTATATTCGTAAACTGTAGGAAAAAGTGATTTATAGGTATTTTTGAATTGTCAGGAGTAGTAGTCAATCAGACTAAGTCAGTCGTGAAGCTAGTTGGCTGTTCAAATAAGTAGATCCTGTGGAGAAAAATATATGCAAGAAACTCTAAGGGCACTCTTTTACAACTCTTTGGTTACATAGCTAATATGCGCAAATTAAATTAAATGTGACGACAATGTAACGTATTGTTCTAAACTATAAACTACTACTATATGTAAGTAATAGCAGTTCGGAGATGACTAGCCCCAACCAACGGTACTCGTTCACGAGCATGACGCACGCGCCAGCAATCGTCCACTTCAACCAGATCAAAGAGAGCCGAACGACCTGACACATACTCCACCATCGGCAGGACGTCTAGGTTAGCATGACATACTCAGAACTATCAGGCAATTTAGCTATGTTATTGACTACACAGTTCTCATATGTACAACTAAAATTTTTCTAAATGTAACATAAAAATTGATTACAAATTCATTTAAGATAATGTCAATGTTTTGTAAAGTTAACAATGTCAATAGTAATGATAAAAAATATTTATAAATAACATGTCAGATAAAAACTAGTATACTACTGAATATTCATGTATGCTTATTTCTTAGGAACACCAGGCATCTACAGTGTGGCTGTGGAGCAGGACCAGTATTTTGTCAAGCATTTTTATCAGCTAAATATTCTTCTAGATTATAATAATATATGCTCGTTTACCTAGTGTGCGTTGAATGCAAGTTTTAAATTTCTTCTCATTTAGTTGAAGAATATTAGGAGGTATTTTATTATAAAATTTAATACAGTACCCCATGAAAGATGTTTGCACTATTGTTAGTCTAAATTTTGGTTGTACTAATTTATTTCATTCTCTAGTAATGTAATTATGACTTTAACATCGTTGAGTAAATAGGTGCAAATTTTTTCTGACACACATAATGTTTTTCATAAATATACTGACAAGGCACCGTTGGGATGTTAATTTCCTTATATAGATCCTTTAATAAAAGTTCAGGATAGTCTGGCTCTTATTTTAGACAAATTAAAATGTGTAGCTCTTTTATTTTTATGTTAATTAATACGCCTATTTTTTAGTTCTTTAAGTGTCATTCGACCTAAAATACCTTTTTTGGCTGAAATATTTTGCAGTATTTGCACCATGCGCAGTAGGATTGAGTGCCAATTTGGTCAGCCAGACTTTCCATTCCATACTCGAATGGCATTCAAGTTTTACTGTTCAAAATATCTAACGGCCTAAAGTACCTTCCGAAAATTCGTTATGAGCTCTTAGGCTATAATGTGTGACCCACGTAACTAGTATTATTTAAAAAATAAGTCCATTGCATCTGTCCATCTAAAGTATTCTAACGGTTGTCTGTGAGCGATAAAACCGCCGTTTGTACCATAATTCGTTTTTATTTTTAATACTGTAAATTGTTTTAGGGTGTACACTAAGTACAGTAAAGAATATTGTATTGGTTTGTACATTTCAATAAGTTAAAAACCTTTAAATTTAAAGCAGACCATTTTGTATATTATCTATGCATACAAAAAGTATGTAAGTACTCCAATCAAAAGCAAATTACTGAAAACTTACTTCACGTTTTTTTTCTTGTCTTAATTCAATGACTCCATTGTTTATCGATGATTCTGCTAACGTTAAGGTGGAAGGTAGATTTATTAGTAAACAGGTTAAAGTTTTAAGGCAATGAGTGAATTACGTTGATTTTAATTATTTGTGTATGTGGTTCTGCGGGATTGGAGAAAAAAGTTATAATGTAGCAAAATGTTGAAGGAGAAGCACAGGAGAAAGGAATGGGGGATGAATAGTTTGAGGTTTTTAAAGGAAAAGAGCAAAAGATTGAGGCTTCATCCATCTTTTTCAGTTTTAACATTAAGACCGGTAGCCTGAGCATCCTCCCAACAACTTTTAGAGACAGAGTTTCCAGAGACTAGCTCCTTCAATGCCGTCCACTTAGTGGGGATATTCCTAAGAATCTCTATACGGAATACCTGGAAACGAGGAATCTTTGCTACCTATTTATTGTTTAATAGAACTTGGGAATTGAGAAAATTATTAAATGATGGAAGCGGAGATAAATTCAAGGGAGATCTTATTACGGCCTTTTTTAATCATAATCTAATGTCCAAAGAACTGATTAATGTACGTAACAATATCGATACAATATGTATCTTGTTGTTCTAAATATATGTTCGGAGGATAAGCAAAATTAAATACTTTTTATTTTAAAACTTATAAGCTTACAAATATCTGTATTTCAACACTAATTTAGGGAAAATATTGCTGTAAACAACGAGTAATAATAATAAATGAAATAATAAATGCGGCTATCATTTATAACGCTTGTAATAAATTTTATTTGCATTATATTATAGAAAAAACCAATTTAATAATGGCCAGTGTAAAGTAGGACCGTAATAAGCAAGCATAAAAGTAAACATGGTAAAAATGCGTGTACCTTATGGTGAATTATTTAATGGCAGTATATACAATAAAGCAATATACTTATATGTAAATATACATAGGCTGCACTAAAAGTATCGGGAATGGAACATTTCCACTGTTTCTGTAATATTAAAATCTTTTTAATTGAAAACTCCTTGGTTTTAAAAATTGAATACCATTTATTTATTTAAAAAAAGATTCTCGGTCTTATCACAAGGTTTTGTCAAACTTGTTTAGTCTTTGAGAAAATGGAATTGACTCGAGAAAATTCAAGAGCGATGATTTATTATGACTTTCGAAGTGGTTTAACGCAAAAACAGTGTGTTGACCGGATGATTTCTGCATTTGGTGATGATGCCCCATCCAAAACCACAATTTATCGCTGGTTTGCTGAATTTCAACGCTGACGTGTCAAGCTCAGTGATGATCCCCGTCAAGGTCGTCCAAAAACTGCAGTCACCCAAGAAAACGTTGATGCTGTGCGTAAGCTGATTGAGGAAGATCGTTATGTGACATCAGGCAACTTTAGACATTGGCATGAGTCAAATACAAATAATCTTGCATGAACAATTAGGTGTAAAAAAGTTGTTTTCCCGATGGATACCGCATTCGCTCTGTGAAGAGCAAAAAGCGGCTCGCGTTACTTGGTGCGTCAGAACTCTCGAAAGATTCCACGCAGGATCCTCAAATGCTGTATACAACATCGTATCAGGTGACGAATCCTGGATATACGCGTACGAACCCGAAACAAAATACCAGTCACGAGTTTGGGTGTTCAAAAATGAGTTAAAGCCAACAAAAATTGTTCGTTCACGGAGTGTTGCAAAAAAAATGGTGGCCACGTTTGTCTCCAAAACCGGCCATGTTGCGACTATTTCTCTTGAGGGACAAAGAACGGTTAATGCAGAATGGTATGCTAGCATTTGTTTGCCACAGGTCGTTTCTGAACTCCGTAAAGAGAACTGCAACCGCCGCATCGTCCTCCATCACGACAATTCGAGTTCTCACACCGCGCACAGAACAAAAGAGTTTTTAAAGCAAGAAAACATATAATTATTAGACCATCCGCCGTACAGCCCCGACCTAAGCCCTAATGATTTCTATACTTTCCCTAAAATAAAGAATAAATTGCGTGGTCAGAGATTTTGATTACCTGAAGAAGCTGTGGACGCCTACAAAACCCCCATTTTGGAAACCCCAACTTCCGAATGGAATGGTTGCTTCAATGATTGGTTCCATCGTATAGAAAAATGTGTCAAATTTCGCGGAGACTACTTCGAAAAGCAATAAATACATTTTTAAATAGTAATGTTGTGTCACTTCCTTGATTCCCGAAATTTTCAGTGCCGCCCTCGTAACATTTATCTACGTACAGTGTCTGTAAACTCAAATGAATATTGACGTTGACGTGTCTGAAACATCTTGGAATTAATGAGATGCTATCTGAAAACCTCTACAGACTAACGTTTGAAGGCCTACTCCAGAATGGAGAAGACATTTTGTTCAAAGGAATTTTAGTACCACAGGTACTAAAATTCCTTTGAACAAAATGTCTGAACAAAATTTTCGGAGATATTATTTTTGACTTTAATAAAATCTTATTTACTTTTTCAAACTTTCTGCATTGATCTATACTTATAATAAATCTGTAGCGGGATGAATTCTTTACATTGAATATATTTAAAAAAAATCGACTGAGGGGTATTAAGATATCTATATCTATACTTATCTATACTTATAATAAATCTGTAGCGGGATGAATTCTGTACATTGAATATATTTAAAAAAAATCGACTGAGGGGTATTAAGATATCGATACTGATGCCGAATATGCGATTCAAATAATTTTTGTCTGTCTGTCTGTCTGTCTTTCTGTCTGTCTATTTGTATGTTCACGATAAACTCAGAAGATACTGAAGGGATATGCTTGAAACTTAGTATGATAATAGTTTGAGTGCCTGCGCAGGTTATAGGGTACTTTTTATCCCGGGTTAAACTTTGGTTCCCACAGGAAAATCAATATATATACATAATATGTATGTATTTAGAAATATATAAGTATGTTTATCAGCAGTCTGGTTACCATAGTACAGGCTCTGTCTAGATTGGGATCAGACAGCCGTGTGTGAGATGTGTGGAGTTGTTATTATTATTATTCTCTTTATTTACTTAATATACATATAAATTTCATTTTTAAATACATTCCCACGTAGTGTCCCACCGGTATCGGGTACAGGGACCAAGCTACCGGTGGTTAGGGTTATAGAGATAGAAACCTCCTCACTATGCGTGCCGTATCAAGGAGGACTGCCTTCTGCATCAGGTTCTTAATCCAACTGCCTAACGTGAGCCTCTTATTATTATTATTATTATTATAATGAACATTGTAACGTTAGTAGAACGTATATACTTATTTCGAATTAAATTACAAGCGAGCGTTTAGCTTATCTAGTGTAGAGTACGAATTCTTCTAGGTTGGATGCCGGATCGAATCCTCTTTGACTCTTTTCTTTTTTTGCACTTTTTTTTAATATATAAACTAATTTACTTTTTAAAATTAGGTATCGTTTTTTACCCACGAAAAAAAAGGAGGTTCTCAATTCGACCGTTTACATAGATATTTCTTTTTTTTATGTATGTTCAGCCCTCTTCTTTATTTTTGAACCGATTTTGATTTGTTTTTTGTTAGATAGGGTATACCTCAAGGGTGGTCCCATGTCAAGGAAGTCAGGATCTGATGATGGAATTCTGATAAAATTGAGAGAAACCCTCTAAAATTGTAGAAACGAATAGTGTTTCTTTTTACTTTTCATTACTTTGTCAGGTATTTGCGTTTAGAAATCATCACATCATGTAGCCGAGCTGATGATGAAAAAAAATAGCTGGTTCTTGACTATGCCAACGAGCTATTTTGCCTCTCGCAGCCATTTAATTCATAAATATGTTTCAGGGCATTAATAATAATAATAACTTCACACACCTCATACACGGCCGTGTGATCCTAAACTAGGCAGAGCCTGTACTATGGTAACCAGACTGCTGATAAACATACTTATATATTTCTAAATACATACATATTATAAATAAATTACACCTAGACAGAGAATAATTCGTCCTGGGTGGAAATCAAACCCACGACCTCTGGCTCAGCAGTCAGGGTCACTAACCACTAGACCATCAGGCCAGTCCAGTAAATATACATATATTTATAAATAGAGTTATAGAAAAAGAAGATGAAACTTTTAAACTTTTGCGTTCCATGGTAATATATTATGTTGACGGGAATTCACGCGATCACGTATTTAAAAGTATTATAGGTACAGGCCTGTGATCACGGCCACGACCACGGCAAAGCAAAGATATGTCATACCTTTGAAATACGTGATCGCATTGATTCCCTTCAACATGATTATATTAGAATAGAAAAGAATTTTTATTTAAAGCATCTATGACTTAGTTGTTAGTTTAACTTAACACTTTGTTAGTATTACAGTACTTTACTATACTAAATGCATGGCAAACACTATCGCCAAAAAAATTACATCTAAGCTGAAATATTGACATGTAACCGGTGAAGTTTTTTTTACACTTTCGGACCATTTATGTCGGCCAAATTATGTCGTTATTTCACGTGTAAGCAACCAAAACAACCTTTTTTGTACGCTCCAGGTTGTTCCACTGCCAATACAGTATCAGAAATACTGCCTGAAGAAAGAGGTACTATGCAATAAGCGACAAATTCCTGTTTTCCGAAAAAAACGCGAACGAAGTCGCGGGCAAAGCTAGTAAATATATAAAACTTTTTTTATTTACTGCCTTTCTTTTTATAAAAGACTAAATCAAAACTATCCTACTAATATTATAAACGTGAAAGTTTGTGAGGATGTATGGATGTCTGGATGTGTGGAAGTATGGATGTTTGTTACTCTTTCTCGCAAAAACTAATGATCCGATTGCGATGAAACTTGGTGTGTAATGATAGCTGGAGACCTAAATTAACACATAGGCTACTTTTTATACCGATATTCCCACGGTACCGGGACTTAAGCGGGTAAAACCGCAGGGTGCTGCTAGTTATAAAAGTGAAAGTTTGTGAGGATGTATGGATGTATGGATGTGTGGATGTATGGATGTATGGATGTTTGTTACTCTTTCACGCAAAAACTACTGAATTGATTTTAATGAAACTTTACAACAATATAGCTTATATATCAGAATAACACATCGGCTATAATTTATGTAGACATTGTGTATATCGGCCAAAATATAACGATAAGTGTTAAGTAAGTCGGAAAAAATCTGTCATCTGCGAGCTATTCTGGCGTGCGGTGGGAAAACTGTAAGAGTTACACGAATATAATGTACGGTGGGATTGTTTCTCCTAAATAGTTCTACAAAAAAGTCCGGGACAGTATATATCTATCTTTTATGCGTAAGATATTATTACCAAAATAGTGAACCATAAATACAATAAAGTTAGATTTTTTATTTCCAATTCACATTTAGCAGTAACAAATTGATTTTTATCAAAATAAATACTTTTATCGCTTCTGTAATTCAAAGTAGATAATCTTTGTCTTTTAAAGTACGTAATTTGGTCTAATATTTTAAAAGTTACGACTATAATATAAAACTGCGGGCGAGCCACCCGAAGCACAGAAAAGAAAATAGTTACTTCGTAACCCGATGTCCGAACGCGGGAAGACGCGTGAGGGCAGACGTTGTTGACGGTTGTGTCCGTAATGGTAATTTTCAAGACACTAGCGATTAAAAGGCTCTGTATACATACATTTATATAATATACTAACAACCCGCTCCTGCTTCGCAAGGGTACAAATTATACACCTTAATCTTCCTCATGAATCACTCTATGTATTAGTGAAAACCGCATGAAAATCCGTTCAGTAGTTTTTCAGTTTATCGCGAACAGACAGACGCGGCAGGGGACTTTGTTTTATAATATGTAATAAAGATATTGAATTAAAAAAAAAAAAAGTTTGTGAGGATGTATGGATGTTTGTTAATCTTTCGCGCAAAAACTACAGAACCGATTGCGATGATACTTCGTATGTAGATAGCTGGAGACCTGAATTAACACATAGGCTACTTTTTATTCCGATATTCAGATGGCATCTGAGTTACGCGGGTGAAACCGCGGGGCACAGCTAGTAACTAACTAAAAAGACTATTAAAATGTAAATATTTACTGTACCTACGTCTCTAAACAAGAGACGTAGGTACAATAAATATGGCTTTCAATAGTAAAAATAATTATGTATTAACAACATATATTACCATTATTTTCTTAAAGATAGCAATAAGAACTAGGTTTGCTAACAGATTCAGGTACTTGGCAAAAGGCGAAAAGTAAAGTTTCAAATTAGCAAAACATTACTATCTCGCTCTAACATTTAAACTACGTCTTAAGTTAGAGTAGAGGAGACTACGTGTTCTTATGCAGGTTCTCTCAGCTTATAATGCATAATTATAACATGCATCATCAAAAAGTTTATAAATTGTAAAAGGTTTAATTTTGATGATGTTAGTTGGTTTATATGTTTAGTACGCATTCACGCCTTAACTACTAACATAACATCATGAAATTTTAAGTTGTCAGAGGAGAACAGAGAAGGACAGAGTACCTTTCATCTAAAAAATAGATTGATAAAATCTATATTAAGACGAGTGACGCCGCAGGCAAAAGCCAGTCGTACATAACATAATATGGGTGTCATACTCCTAAAATTATATTATTCTCTTAATTAGATTAAGTCTACTCAGCAACAAAAATATACCCCTGCTTGTAGAGCTGGTCAGATGAGATTTTAGTAGAGTGGAGGTACTGAGGAGTTTGTAGCCAGTGCCGTACCTTGTTTATATTATTCTTCTTATCACTATTAGATTTTTACTATATCTTTCCTTGTTCAGTTTGTGCTTTACGTACCACTTATATTCTGAAATAAAGTCTATCACATTATATTTATTATATATTTATTTATTTTTTAAATAAAAGACTAAGTACTAGTAACGTGGGTCACACATTACTAGTATTCTTGTTAACCCCTCCAGCTAAGCTAAATTGCTTGTGTTACGAGTGAGCTCCCGACGGTAGTGCACTGGGTGGGGTTCGAACCCGCAACCACTTGATCGCAAGTCCGACGCCTTAGCCATTACGCTACCGCCGCTTCAAAAGGAACAGGAGAAGTCATAAAAATATTCTGGTAACCAATAATGTAAATTATGCGTAGGGCGCTACATAAGTTTTGTTGTAGGCAAACTAGATATCATAGTAATGTGATTTGAAGTCATGTACATCACTACCTATTATAAAACAAGGCCCCCGCCCCGTCTGTCTGTTCGCAATAAACTGAAAAACTACTGAACGGATTTTCATGCGGTTTTCACTAATAGACGGAGTGATTCACGAGGAAGGTTTAGGTGTATAATTTGTACCCGTACGAAGCCGGGGCGGGTTGCTAGTAAACTCTAAGTAAGATTAAAAACAAATATGGTGGCAAGGAAACGTTTGTTCGGTTTTTAAATTAATTTTCAAAATGAAAATGGAAGGTTTCTCTCATTATGACATTCGTGGAATTATCTTGTATAACTTTAAGCATGGCTTAACTAAACAAAACTGTTTCGAGGAAATGATTAGTGCACTAAGGGAAACTTGTCCATTTCTAAGGACCACCACTGATAATGTACGAAAATTATTGGAGGAAGACCAACGTGTGACGTATCGACAGATCCAGGAAAACTTTAAGGAGCATTTACACCAACTGTTCATAGGATTCTTCACGACCATTTGAAAGTAGGGAAACAGTCCCGATCTGTTAAGAAAACAATGGTTGTTGTATTTTGTTACTAAGAGAGGAATACGGTTGTGCTTGATATAAGGAAGACTAGTACTGTATTCGATACTTGGCTTTTGCATCAAGATAACGCCGGAAAACTACAGACTATTTGCACCAAGCGGGAATCAAATTGATGAGACACCCTCCTTATAGTCCAGATTTAGCAACATGCGGCTTTGCACTTTTCCCATATCTAAAAAGCAACCGAAGGGACGCAAGTTTTCGAGTGTTGAGAAACTTACAGGTGATACATTTGGAGGAGAAATGCGGCAGAGTTTCACAGGTATACTGGAGAAATGTGTTCAGCACCTAGTTACACATATTATACTGCCAGTAGAGAATATTTAAAAAAAACTCACAAAGAATGAGAAAACTTATTTAAAGATATATAGTTCAAATTGCATGAGTCAGTTTATCGATTTATCATCGTATTTTTACATACAGTATTGACGTCATGAGTAGACAAAAAAACGTATAATGCTTTATTTTGGTAGACGACGAATGACGCATTTGAAATCATTTCTGCAATTAAAGTAACAAAAAAAACTACGACCTCAGACGCAATTATAATTACCATATGTTAATCGCATTTGTATATTCAGGTTTGAACTAAATATATATATTTTATTTTTCACTGAACTAACTTAAGAAATGAGCACAGTGAAGGGTATAATTATTACAGGCCTGGTTCTGACCACGGCCAGTGCTACCTGGTCGATACGTCAGGTAATTAAAAAGTAAAAGATATGCGATCGCGTTAATTCTCGTATCGCATTAATAATTAATTAATCACGGAAAGCGATAGGTTAAAAGTTAGTACAGTGACTTAAAAATAATATTTATTTATGTTTCAGTAATAATAAGTAATAATAATACAACTACTAACACTACTACAAAAATCTATATATTATATATAATATATAGATTTTTGTAGGTTACACTTTAAACAATTATGTTCGACTTACTAATATTCATTTTATATACGGCCAAATTGTTTGTATGTCATAGTACCAATGTGTAAAGACTTCTAATAAAAGATTTACCTAGATTTCCAGGAATACAGCGGCACAAGTTTTCTAACTTTTAAATGTTGATATAAGATTTTTTGAATTTGGCTCATACCAATCCCCAAATGTCCTCGAATCTCCTCATAGGTGATACGCCGGTTTTCTTCAATTAGTTGCCTGACAGTAGCCACATTTTCCTCAGTGATCGCAGTTGAGGGCCGACCTTCACGAATTTCATCATGGAGAGAAACACGGCCACGATCAAATTCTGCGTACCAACGCCTTACGGTGCTCAAATGAGGTGCTTCCCTCCCGAAAGCATTTTGAAGATGAGTAGTGCAGTCTTGCAGAATCAGTGAACTTTTAAAATCATAAAAAATCATCGCTCTAAAACTTTTCGCGTTAATTCCATTTTTGCTATGGACGATGAACTTCAACATGTGATAAAAAACAATTAACACGCGATTTCCCGCATTTTTTGTTTAATGAATGAATGAGTGTCTTTTGTTTAAATAAATATAACATTCGAAATTCAAACATTAATGAGCGGCCAGGAGCGCAGAACTTTCAGTGTGCCCTATGCACTATTATTTGCAACTTCGTTTTCTCTTAAATATATGCAACTCCCTTACTATACAAGTATATAAACAAACCTAACTAACTATAGTAAACCAACTAAGTATAACGAAAATTTTTGCTTCGTATAGGGCATGCATCAGCAACTTTAATTTTCTAATAAATAATAAGAATAAACAATGTAATGAACCTACATCATTATGTCTTTAACTCGATATAGATGTTGCAGCTTGCAGCGCTCTAAATGTTTTTGTTACTCATTTGTTATGTCATCTGTTCTGCAAAATATTATAATGATTTGTAGTTCGTGATCACATGCCTAAAAGAAATATGTCCTAACAAAGTCATAAAGCTACTTAACGAATAATTACAGCTTGAAGTCAGTGTACCTGTAATTTTCCTAATGTTAAACGTTAATAAGCTAATTGGCTTTTTTTCTAGAAGCTCATTATGGTTAATGAATAATGAAAATGTGTTTTTATTTTTTCAAATTAATGGTTATCGCGGAGAAGTCAATAATATATCCGCAACTGAATTGATATATTTAGAAGTTTAAAATGGTCTCAAGCCACTAGGAGTAATAAAAGCTCGACACACATCAAATTCTGAAAATTCCAGAGTCCAAACTTGACTAAACACAACATTTAATTATCTTCATTTTCTAAAGGTTTCGGATTGTCACCCATTTATTTTTAAATAATTTACCGACTGCGATTTCAGAAGAGATGTATGCCAATTACGTGTAACACTTTTTCTTTTGCAATATGTGATTTTTTGTAAGACTACACACAACACACAGTTGTATACAAGCAGTTGCAAACAAAGTGACTTAAAAAAGGAGACAAGTGTTACATAAAAGTAAAAACAAAACTCGGGCCACGATAAACGAACTTAAAGCGTTATACAAGCTAATAAACAAATATATAAAGATGGACTACAAAAACCATAGAATTGACACTATTAAAACACATCTAGAGCAGAAGGGTACTCTAAAACAGGATATAAAGAATTTCCCACAAAGAAAAAATGTATAGAAGGCTAAAGTCATCAGGTCAAACTATATATAATCGCAAAGATATAAACATTTCAACCGACTTTTACAAAAACTTACATAGCACACCAAGTACCCATAGAAATATAAATCCGATGCTGAATGCAACCACTGAATACGAAAGACCTAATTGCCAATAGATTGGACAGACATCATGGAAGCAATAAAAAAAAATTAAAGCTTGATAAAAGTTCAGGCCAAGATAATATCGTTGACAACACTATAAAGATACCTTGTGAGATGTTGATTGTACCATTCGTTAAATTGACCCGGCTTGTTGGTGTAGTGGTTAGTGACCCTGACTGCTGAGCCAGAGGTCGTGGGTTCGATTCCTACCCAGGACAAATAAATGAGTTGTGAGCATGATCATTTGTTCTGTTTCTGTGTGTAATTTATCTATAATATGTATGTATTTAGAAATATATAAGTATGTTTATCAGCAGTCTGGTTACCATAGTACTGGCTCTGCCTAGTTTGGGATCAGATGGCCGTGTGTGAGATTTGTAAAGTTATTATTATTATTTCTCTATATTAATATTTAAACTTATACATTACATTTTTAAATATATACAAAACAAAATATACATTTAAAAATATAAAAAATAGTAGACCACCGACATCGGGTACAGGGACCAAGACACCGGTGGTTAGGGCTCCAAAGATAGGAACTTCCTCACTATGCGGGCAGTGTCGAGGAGAACTGCCTTCTGCACGAGTCCCTTGATCTAGCCGTCTAACGCGAGCCTTTTAGGGTGTTGCTCGAGGCTTTTGGCTATCAATCCATGAGCAGGGATGACAATCAGAACAATGATCGCCGCATCGACATTCCACATATCGACAATCTCGTGTCTGATAAAGATGTTTGAACCAGTTAAGGCCAGGTGCCGACCTCTTCACTGAAATATGTAAAGCTGTCTTAGCTCCATTCCAATGAATTTATGATTAGTTGTTGTAAAAGAATTATATTATAGACATATTTAAATTTAGCACATATTCATTTTTATTTTACTAACAACCGAGTATAATCCTAAATATCCTAACTAATTATAACTAATAACGTGAAAGTGAGCTAACTACTCAACTAATCGTCATGAAAATTTGTGTGTACGTTGTCAGGGACACTTAAAAGATCATCCCGAAAAATAATACTATTTTCGAGGGATAGAAAAAGAACTTTAACGTAGCAACGTAGCCGCAAGCAAAAGCTATTAACTTATAAATCAGTCTTTCTAAAAAATAAAATCGATATCACGCTTAATATACACGCTACACATAATATACACAATATTTACACACACAATATATACACTTAATATACACGCTTAATATATAGTCAACCTCCAAAGTTTGTATAGAAAAAGTTAGTTAGTTTATTTACCAATGAACCTTAAAATGACTAATTCCTTTACAATTTATTCCAAGAACTGCATCATTACAAATTCGCATTAAAAAGCGCGAAGTCTTTTAAAGACATTGAATCAGACAGAAAATTTCTTACAATATTTTTTTTTTACTAGGAACCTGAGTATCACCAACTAAAGGTTTTATAAAAATTGAATTCAAAACTTGAAACAAACAAACAAACAAAGCAAAGATAACGGAAGTAATCAAAATGTCATAAAGAATTGAAATGAAGTAAGTGAGTATAACCTTACAAAAACGAGATTTTTAGATGATGTTGCTTTATAGCCATTATAAAGCAACATTATCTAAAAGTCTCATGACACTTGATCATTAGCTCGTATTCGATTGCCTATGGAATTCGGACAAACGATTAAGTGTAAATAAACGGAGTCGATTACGCCCGTCTTCGTACAATCTAGTCCAGCTTTCGTTTTGGTTACCCGAATCAGAATACCCAACGCCGTTATCCTTTAACTTGTCACGCAGCGCTTTGCCAGTGGTCACAATGAGTAATGTTGCTCTTCGAAGAAGCATTCATAATGTTTGTGATATTTTATTGATAGAATTGACTCGCTGAATAAAAAAGAAACGAAAAGTGTGGGTTCGAGATTTATTCAAACAGAGAAATAACTTCGTCGTTTGCCCGTATTCCAGTGACCGAATGCGAGTAAAACAATGTGATTAATGCATCGGGTGCCCGACTTCGAGTAACGTCTTTCGTGCACCCGAATACGAGCTAACGACCAAGTATAGTATCTAGGCCTTAGAACGCAAATGCAAATTCGAGGTTGCCTAAAGACGATGCTCAGGTTTACCTGTCGCCCTTGCAAAAGCACGCCCTAGACGGTGGCACGTGTGTTCGAAATACGTGCGTTCCTTTTTAAGAGTATAAGGATAAGAGGAAACAAGTGGCATTCTAATATAGGGTCACTTGTAATTTAACAGGCTACCAAGTCTGCCGGGGTTCACAAGCATTTCCATTTAAGGTTACTAATAATAGTTACAGTAATAGGTTACAATAAGAACGCAAGACAAAAAAATGTGTGGTTTTATTCGGTTCGACCCGATTCGGTACGATATGTCGTTCCTTTAAACCATACCACATTATCGTCAGCCCCGATAAGGTAAAAACTCGTAGGGATTTCCACACTTCAAAAGAGTTGAAGAGATCATAATAAACAGCGTTGTTATTTTAAATTAATACCATTATTAACATTATCATAAATATTGTCCTACTTTTTTTGCTTATTTCTTGTCTCATTTTTTCACTTACTTTTTTGCTTAATTCTATTTATAATACACCTGACACATTACATGTAAATTTGAGCAGACATTACGGTGGATGATTAATTTTATTTATAAAACACAATCTGCCTTGACTTTGGTACAAAATCTGATATTGTATAGGTACACAATGTATAAACCTACGTACATACATATGTAGCATAAGATTGCGCTTTGGCATTTAATAGAGATTCTGAGTTCGATTCTGAGGGCAGACAAATTGTTACTAAATTTTCACCATTATCACATCCTCTAGTAGAGTGAAATGAACTCATTTCCTATTTTCAATATAAATATAGCTCGTAAAATGTAGGTATAACGCGTTTAATATTTATTTAGGGATTACTGTTCATACAGATGTGATACAAAAAGTCATGAAAAAGCTATAAAATTTACCTTATATACTTAAATCTAACTAATAACCTGTTTTTTATGTAGTATAAATATAAATATGTTAAAAAACAGTCTCACCACTACGGCTATAAGCTATCTTAATCAATAACTGCCATGTTGTTCGTACCTAAATCCACACTCAAGTGATTGTTATCAACTTAAAATACATTCCTAGACATTTATAACCCGTTCATTCATCAAATTTAATTCATCAATATTTATCAACCAATCAATAACATTGCTTTTCCGGTATACCTAGTCATAGTAATGTATATAATAAGAATTTTTGATGTGGCGACAACAAATATACGCATGAAATTATTACCTATGATATGCTTCATATGCGTACGCTTTTTGTGAAATGAGTGCCACTAATACCGGCATAATATTTCTAGGTATCCACATATTATACATAGCTAAACAAAAATCATACCTCCCATCTGGATTAGATCTCTCGTCGATTACATAAATATAATCTTAATATATATAAATCTCGTGTCACAATGTTTGTCCTCAATGGACTCCTAAACCACTTAACCGATTATAATAAAATTCGCACACCATGTGCAGTTCGATCCAACTTGAGAGATAGGATAGTTTAAATCTCAAATTATAGTCGCAATTTTAATTTGTTGCTAATTATTTGTCTGTTATTATTTGACAGTCACAATTATCTGTTAACTCCAAATGATTCTAACAGATGTCGATACCTTTCGACTGGATTGAGTTAGTAATCAATAGATGGCGCTGCTATGGTAAATCTACGAACGTGTCATATAAGCTACATTTTAACAGCATAATTACCACGTGTTGTTGACGCTATAAAATTAATTAAATTTATTTTGTAGTGAACGAAATACCGTATAATTCAGCTAATTATTTGTCTGTTATTTGCGATTTAACATCTGATAGACGAGTCATTTTGTACAACAATATGAATTTTTCAATTGAGTACTTTAGTTTTATTTTCAATTTAGCTAATTAGATTTTACCGGAAGGGTTTTATTTCCTTAGTTGCGATTAGAGAAATAAAATATGGCGGTACGAAGTTCGCCGGGTCAGCTGTCTGATGGACGAGTCATTTTGTACAACAATATGAATTTTTCAATTGAGTACTTTAGTTTTATTTTCAATTTAGCTAATTAGATTTTACCGGAAGGGTTTTATTTCCTTAGTTGCGATTAGAGAAATAAAATATGGCGGTACGAAGTTCGCCGGGTCAGCTAGTTAAATTATAAATTCTAATGACAGTATAAGGAAAATGAAACAATAACAACTCTTCTGTCTTTATAATTTGTTACGTTTATAAGTTTTAACGTATAAGCTGCTAGTTAGATACTTGAAATGAAAACTGAGATTTAATAAATTAAAACACGAAATGTCAGTGATAGATTTTTTGCTTTCGCCTTTAACTATAACTGAAACAACCTCAAATATTAATATCAAGTTAAGAAAACTCCGTGACCGAAGATTTAGAGTGTGAAGAGTGAGAGAATTATCGCGATATAAAATACGTACATACACTCACACCTATATCCCCGAAGGGTTAGGCAGAGACGTATTCAACACTATAATAAAAAAGAAAAAATTGATCCTTCTCACGGCCTTTTTTTTATCGTGTGGAAACCCCCACGGAACATCACCTCACCCGAGCTAACGGTAAAGTGGTATGTTGGTATCGAACCGACTAAAACCACACGGTGTTCCGTCACAAGTGGGTCTATTGCAGGGGACATACAATAGGGTTTAGGCCTACTGCCGTCAACCGAGCACTTTGGGAATTAAAGATAGAAAAATTGGCGTAGTATATTAAAAAAGTAAGGTAGGTAAGAAGGGGACTGAAGTGACATCACGGCCTCACAGAAAACCGGCAGTGAAGCAATGCTTGCATAGTTTTTCGCCGAGTGAGTGAGGTTACCGGAGGCCCTAATCCTTCCCTCCCCCCTCTTCCCCTCTTCCACCCTTCCCCTACTCCTACCTTAAAGGCCGGCAACGTACTTGTGACTCTTGAGTTGCAGGTGCCCATGGGCGGCGGTAGTCATTTACCATCAGGTGACCCGTCTGCTCGTTTGCCCCCTATACCATTAAAAAAATATATATATTGCTCAGACAAAAGTTAGTTTTCTGTAAAACGATGAGAAAAAGAAGCTCGCAAATGCAGGGGTGCATACTTGGCAGGTACTTGGCAGAATCTTATTAATAATCGCGTGTAGACTGAATTGCATCACTGCTCTGCTACCTCGTGTGTAATAATGAGTCAAACGCTTTTTATATATTTGCAGATATAAACTTCGATAAGTTATGGTAATTAAAATGAAATTCATACTATATCACCCCACCAGGAGTTACGACAATCCTAAACTCATCCAAAATAACTAAATAACTCTAATAGTTTAGGTATGACGTCTATTGTATTACGATCACAAAGATTTCATTCGTGTTAAGATTTTAATTACGTTCTTAATCAAATCCCAGCGACTGAGCTAACATTAATAATAAATTAGCCTTTGTGTAAGGTGTTGTCTACGTGCGTGTTATGGTGGAAGTTACTACTTTCACGATCCACTAAAGTAAATCCACAAAGTAATCCATCCTCGCTTGTTTACATATTTACAATAAAAACGGTTGGTTTAGAGCAGTGGTTCCCAATTAGTTTTTCCTACGTACCACTTCAAGAAATACCTAAAACTGGCGTACCCCTTATGTTTGTTTTTATAATTACTTCTCCATCTTCAATTTAAGAGTTATTTCTTGTCCATGTCCTCACCTGTTTCTAGAATTTTCCCTGTGACCTGAGTGGACCTAAGTGGTATAAAAATGCTTAATATCAAAGGTGACAGATGGCACCCCTGTCTGACTCCCTGCACACTGATCGATTAACATATATTTCGACACTTGCTATTTGCCAAAATGTTTTAATGATTTTCTTAGTCAAGTGATTGCTCCGCGTACCCCTTGATGCAACCTCGCGTACCACTGGGGGTACGCGTACCACTGGTTTAGAGGATTAATCTTGAATAATTAGAGAATAGATAGATAAAATAACTTTCAAAAGTATATGTATGAAGATTTGTATCTTGATGCTCTTGAACTTTTCTCTTTTTTTAACCGTCTTCAAAACAGGTAGTAGTGGAGGTCTTTAAGGGATTTTTTGGATTTACTCCTGCGCAGCAGATTATTATAAGGGGGGCTAATTACATGCTGACAAGTGTACATTTTGATAATCTGACGATTTGGGCGTGACGCAAGGCAGTGGGAAAATTACAAATTTGCCAAAAAAATTCGATCATTTGACATTGTCGAGCTCGTCAGATTAAGATACGGTGGGTTAATTACATGCTAACAAGTGTACATTTTGATAATCTGACGAATTGAGCGTGACGCAAGGCAGTGGGAAGGTTACAAATTTGCAAAAAAAATCAATGATTTTTTTTTTGAAGGAAATAATTCAAGGATAACAGAAAACATATAATTTCCCAATTCCACAAGCCGAAGTTACAAAAATCGTAAAGAAAGTTTAGTACATACAGCTGCAGTGAAGCATGTATTTCTCAGTCCACGCCTCTCTTTCCCTTTTACATTCTCTCTATCTCTCACTCTCTAATACCATCTCCACACTTTACTTAGTCCATTTGTTTATGTTCTTTTTGAAAGTTGCTGGAGAGCTTGTGTGCAATCCGATCTCGATTATTTAATTACCTCATCTTCATCATAATTGACTCTTATTTAGACTAAAACGTATGAGTACAAACTTTTAAATGATGCTATTTCGATAGTGGTTCGTTGGTTTAACGTTACCAATTTTCTAATGGAGAAAAGAATAAATGTATCCAATTCACTACTGCAAACGTTAAACAGGTGGAAAACACTATAATGGTTAAATAAGAAGAATTGAAACTAGTTGATATCACGAAATTCTTATTCATTAAAATAAATAAATATTATCGAATAGACTCAGCTCAGCAGCATACGCAGTTAGAAAAATTCGTGAACTGACTGATATTGAAACAGTCAGATTAGTCTATTTTAATTATTTTCATAGTATAATGTCGCATAAAACTATATTCGTGCTGCAGAAGAGGACTATCTGAGCAATTTATATAACTCAGGTAGTTGTGATTCACTAGGGCAGAAATATAAAGAAATAAACATCCTCACTGTATCTTATTTATGAAAACCTACTTTACCTTCATAAAAACACAGATCAGTTCTGTAAAAAAAGCGGTATGCATTACTTCTCTTACTCATAAACTACCTTCCTGCCAAGTTTCTTTTTCATAGGTCAAGTAGTATTCCAGATTTCGTGATTAGTCAGTAGATGAGTGAGTGAGTGAGTGATTATCTTTTCGCTTTTATATATGTATATAAATTGTTAAGTCTATTTGTATTTGCATGCTATTTTCCGTGCACATTTGACACATTTAATGATAAAAATACATGTATTTTTAAAAATACATGTATGCTTGCGTCACTTCCGAATCTTCAAATTATTGAATGGGGGTTTCTTTCGGGTGTACTTAACATCCCCTCTTAATATCTGACGCGCTCGAATAAATTTTTTTTTCCCATTTTCTACCCTTCCATACGGCCACCCCCACCATGCAAATGGGCAGATTAACCTACCCCCATTATCAGAGACATGTGGGGTATCTACACTATTAATATCTGACACGCTAGAGTAAGTCCATTTTACTAATTTTTTTTACATCTTTGGAAGCTTGTAGAAGCTCCCCCCACCAATGAAACGGATACATCGCCTGAACTCTTTTTCTTTCTACCATCTAATCTTCAAAATCCAATAGGTCTCAACGACGCTGGAGTAAATACACATTTAGCATCGTGGGCTCCCCTTCTAAGGAGCTTATAAAATCGACACGTACATACATACGTATCATATTATTGGAACTGCAAAATATTCATTATTTTCCAAACAAAATTTTAAAGGTGTATGTTTGCATGCATCTCTGCATGAATGTTTGTCCACGTTTTTTTTTCGAAACTAGTAACCGCATTGTAATCTTTACTTTTTGGAGTTTACTCCTTAAGAATCGATTTGCATATAAGGCGCCCGGTATGAAAAAAATATGTAGAGTAAAATTTAGTGATCGGAGGGCAGCGTAACGCTTTGACGCTTTGTTGTGCTTTTTATGCTTTATTGGAGTTTACTCCTTATTCTCAACGCATGTAAGTAGATATGTGTATACCTTTATGTTATATATATGTGTAAATATATACAGAATATATAGAGGGAGGGAGGGAGGGGGAGAGAGAGAGAGAGAGAGAGAGACTCCAGTAAATTGTAAACTCTCTAACATAGGAAATAGTAAAGATTTCATCAAAATGGGTTCAGTAATTTCATATGGACTAACGTAACTGTAACGTAACGATACGTCCAAAGAGGAACCCAAAACTAGTACATGTGGACAGATATCTCACATATCCTCCATTATGTTAAAGGAGTGACGGACAAAGTTGGAACAATATTGAATAAATAGATACTCCATTAAGACTCTATATAGTCAAGATAGTAAAGTGGTCAAGAACACTAAAAGATGTCGTTCCTCTACAGTCACCAGGAGTGTATAAGGTGGATTGCAGCTGTGGTAGCTCGTACCTCGGACAGACAAACGTACAATTGCAGAACAGGTCAAGAACACACCACAGCTGTAAAAAACCGTCAGATAAATAAGTCAGCGATGGCCGTGGATTTCCTGGAGTCAGGTTCAAACCACTGGATAGAACTCCACTCCTAGTACGGGAAGCAGTCGACATCAAAAAATTAAAAAAAATTAACAGAGAAGATGGGTACCGTTTGTCAACATCTTGGAATCCTGTCATCAGCAAATGCAATCGTCATCGACTACAAGCTACTCGACAACACTCAACGGACGAAAATAAAAATAATGAAGACCGAGTGCGGGTAGTTGCCGAAACTACCACGGAGGCGTCGCTAAACTCTTACCAGTCTACCCATTGCGATTCGATCGAAGCGTCGGGTAACCAAAAAAGTTAATTGAGCCTTCTAATTATATTACCGCGATTAAGTTCCGATTTACACATCTAATTAAAAATATATATCATTTTATTTATTGAACGATTTTATTCTTGAAAACTTTTCTTTACTTTATTCTGATGTGAGGTATGAGCGGTAACATGCATCTTTAAACGACCGTAACTACAAATGCTTAGCTTCAAACGCGATTGGAGATATTGGCACAGACACCTCTCCATATTTTAATTGTATACCAACTAAATCATCATTGAATTAAATTAACACTACATAAGGCTATTCTCCTTCTTTCAATTAATCACGCCCTAGTGTGCGGAATCAATAAAAAACGAATTAAAAGTTTACTTAAAAATCTTTTCAACAAAAAATTAAACCGACGAAATAAAGGAACTTAAACGCGAAAAATAAACTTGTTGGCCTAACTAAACTCCTACACTAATGTACATAAATACCTAAACAATTATGAGTCGGCGCCAAACATAGAAACAAGCAAATTAATTAATACTTAAAATTAAGTGCTGTCTATTTGCCAAAGCGTTTTCGAATTCCATTTTTTATCTGTATGGTTGATGGTAGAAGTTTAGTTAGGTTCTTCTTACATCGGTTTAATTTTTTGTAAAAACTTTTTATTACTTCCTTAATTCATTTATGTATAGTATAATTACCTACTTTAACTATTCACTGTTATTTGTTATAGATATTTAAACAACATATATACAACAATCTTATATTAGGTTCAAAGTTTTCATTAAGATGATAATAAGAACAAGCACGAAATAGATGCTTGAGGTGCCGTAACCGTTGAGGAGTTCCCTCGACGGGATTCTGCATCCATAATCAAATCAACTACAGGTCCCCTTCATGCTGTAGTGAGTGTCATTAGAACTACTGCGTGCTAAGTTTCAACAAAATCGGTTCACAGGTATAAAGTCAATGGGTGAACAATCATTCATCGCCTATTTTTCTATCCTTAGGGTTAAAAAAAACTCAGGGTAGTCCGATTTCGATTATTAAATTATAAATATTTTTTTTGGGTTGGGCTTCGCGTTACCCATGCAGTAACAGGCCTAAGACGCTGGCGCGACGTGTTCTTCCTTCTAAGGGTACCCAATGCAATAAATCCACTGTGACTGACATATGACGGAACACCGTGTGTGTGAAGTGATGACCCGTGGGGATTTCAACATGAAGAAAAAGGTATATATATATACGTTTTCGCAAATCTTCTTTTTTTAGCAGGACCTCTTGGAAAAGTTCTCCCCATTTTATTAATAAGGCACACGAATCAATACCAAATAAAATACCAATGAAAAGTAATTAAAAAATAGACTTAAAAAAATTAAAATTATGAAATCATGGTTTTTATATATACACTAAATTAACCAACAAAAACGAAATCAAACCTGTAGGTACCACACGCAGTAGGGCCTAAAAAAATTATGCTGCAGGATGCTTTTTATAATTACAGAGATTATAAATAGCAGAGATTTATCACAATCTACGAGAATGTACCACAAGGCGTTTGCCCTGGACTCTCACAATCTCAAAAGTTTGCCCTGGACTAATATTTACTTTACTTAAAGCACAAGTGGCTATATAAAGCTTCTTACATGAGCCGAATCCTTATTATTTTCCTTTTCAATAATCTACATACAGGTTCATTTCCACCCACGATTATATTACATACTACTATTATCATACGGTCGGCCCTAAAATCAATGGACTACCGTGTGCGATGTTTGAAATCAACGGCGCAAAAAGGATTTAGGAATGTTGGCATTCTGGCTTCATCTACTAACTATAGACGATTTTAAAGCAGAGGGATATATCACTTGGCGAGGTATAAGTTTTATTCCAATAACGAAGTATTTTGACTTGTTCCATCCTGTCTATCCACGACATCCATGATGGGTAAAAACCACTCGTAATCGCCTCATCAAAGGGGCTAATTTTGGTTCTGAAGTCAAATAATTTTTGAATGGAAAAAGAATAATTTTACTTTTGTTTATCAAAACATGGGAAATATTATTTAATTAAAATTCGTAACTAAGATCAAAACAATGTATTTTTTTGTTATAAGACGTCAGGTAATTATAAAAATCTGATGCAAAACTTCAAGGATTAAAATGAAGATAAGGGTATATAAAGGCGTCAGAATATAAATTTAAAATAAAGACAACGTGTTTGCTAGGTGAGTACCACAAAATATTAATAAAAATATTTCACGATATTTGAGTGCTAAATAATCAGAATTATTCGTGACGTGTGGCAAGTCTTTTTATGAAGACTTGCGATAAATATTTTAAATTGAAAAAAGCCAAAAAAACCTTGTGTTCGCAGGGTTACTTTCCTATACATATTCCTGAATTCACTACATATTATAAAAGAAAGTCCCCCGCCGCGTCTGTCTGTTCCTGATAAACTAAAATACTGCTGAACGGATTTTCATGCGGTTTTCACTAATAGACAGATTCAAGAGGAAGGCTTAGGTGTTTAATTTGTTAAGATATTGTGTAAATTGATTGAAATATGTTGATGATTGTTGAAGATGTCTTGCTACCTGTGCGAAGCGGGTATGCGGGTTGCTAGTACTACATATTATTATATAGCAGCAGACGTAGACAAAGGTATTACAACAAAATCTAACATCTTATTACTGACCATCGGTTACTTAAATACAATAATTTTTTCAACGGAGATTCCCATTTAGTGATTGTCCACGGTAAAAACCCGAAAGAAAAAAAAACTAATTTGATCGACCTGGGAATTGCACCCAGCACTTTGCGACCTCACGATACTATAAACGAAAAGTTATGCATAAGTTTTCGTGGACAACAAAAACCCAACATGGCGGTTCGTTTACCCACAGCAAATTTTCTTCTCAGTAAAAAGTAACTATTATCCAAGATTGTCTTCTTAAACCCTGTTCTCACTCCTGAGAATTGTGGCTACCATACCATGTGTTCACAGACCATACCATGTGTTCCATGTGTTCACAGATAATGTCACGTTTTTATTATTATACGGTGAAAGTATCAGTGCAGTAGTGGTACTTTTATGTATTTTGTGGCAGTAGGTTGTCTTGCATAAGACGGGAGAAGGGCGACAGTGAAAGACAACTTAACTATTGTCGACGCTGGTTGAGTGACTAGTAGAAATTAAACCCCGTTTTCGTGCGAGTTTCGTCTCCCTTCACAATCACCCGACAGTTTATGAGCACGTGTGTTCCTTAGTGCTACTCGAAATGGTGGTACTAGTATAGTCCAATGAGATGGTATTTACCCACATCGAGTTGGACCATTTGTCATTTATTAATGGATACTTCATATCAAGACTAAAAATAAAATTGAAAAGAATGGTGTACAGGAAGGATAAGAACTTGACTTGCTGCTTTTTCTATTAAAACATCGGCAAAATCTGAGTCAATCACAGCTGCATAGTGTGGACAAGGTAAATGTCGAGCGACTATGTCCCACAAAGTCGCAGAGTAATACTACGTAAAAATCGGGCAATATGTCTCCGCGACATGTCCCCTAGTCAATACATCTCATCATCTCATCTCATTTCGATTTCAAACATATTCAAGTCTTCACCTTGCGCCCACCTTTAGTATAAGTTAATTTTTTCTGAATAATGTAAGGTCGAGTATGTTAACAATAATCTATTTTCCTTTTAATTTTCTCTAGAATCTACCACCATGAAACTGCTCATCCTTTTGGCCCTAGTTGCTTTTGCGGTCGCTCGCCCTGACGGGACCAGCTATTATGACACCAAATATGATTACATGGACGTCCCAGAGATCCTTGCCAACCCACGATTAACTAAAGCATACGTAAAATGCTGGCAAGGCGTAGCCAAATGTACTCCCGAAGGAACTGAAGTTAAAAGTAAAAAAAATTTGTAAACATACTATATTTCTAGAAGTATTAAGCTTTTAAATCATAATTTTTTTTTAAGTATTACAATTTTTTTAAACAAACTTATTTAAAATAATGGTTTTAGCTTATTTAAAAACAAAATAGTAAAATAAAGTTACATTTGTGTTCAAGATCTATGAGATCACTTATACTAGTGTAGGGGATGATTGTTTTCAGCTGCTGAATAAAGTCGTCAGAGTTCTATGGGCAGAAGATAGAGTTGATTATGCAAAAGTGATACTTATAGTGTTGAGAGTGGTTAAAATTCACCAGTAGCTGCTTAAAATTAAGAAGACCTCATCCAAGTTAGGCTGAGCTGCGTTGGAGCTCATGGTCTCCTTATTAGAAAGTAGTCTTAATGAAATGTTTTATAGGTCTAAATTTATATTGTTAAAGAAAATGTCATAGCAAAGATTATTATGTATGTAGTTATTTTTTGGTTTCTAAAATGTAACAAAATAACTTCTCAGCAGTGCAAGTATTCATTTTGCTAATTGACAAAAACTTCCTCCTAGTAGAATAAGCAATTGCTTTGCAATAAACTATTTACATATCTACACATTTTAAGTACAGTATATAACTACACTAAATTATTTTTACAGGTTATATGCCTGACGCGATACAGTCATCCTGCTCTAAGTGTACAGAAAAACAAAAGAAGCTCTCGGCCTCATTTATCCAAGGCTTGCAGACCAAGTACCCCGAGGATTACGCGGTCCTCTACAAGATCCACGATCCCGAGGGCAAGAGCAGTGAAGAGCTCAAAAAATTCCTCGCGAAATACGGGGCTTGATTCGTTTAATAAATAGAAACAAATTCATTTCCTAAAACCCTGTTACATTGAATAATCTATTGTTTTTTTATTGTAATTATAAATTTCAAATTGACAAAAAACGACAAACTCGAAAAATGTAAAAACTGACTAGCCAATCTGTAATAAAGATCATAATGCATTATAAATTTTTGTATCATTCTTTCCTTGCACTAAGAAATGATAAAAGAAGATAGAGGCTACGAGAAAAGAATACACCGATAAAACTGTCACGTTACAATGTTGTGTTTACAATATCGATCGAGTGCAAGGAGCTACAATCAATACATCCAGTGCCACAAAAATCCAAGTTCTTAACAATGACTTAGATCTGAACTCCAATCGTATGGTTAAATATAGGCATCTACTTATAGGGATAGAGATAAAGTGTGTTTAACCTGATGTAACTGCTGTGATTCCTGAGACAGCCCCTGGCAATAACCTCCTAAACTATATGCAACAGACGGATAACCATAAACATATATCTGGATACTAACAGACATAATCGTCAAACTTATAACAACCATATATTTGTGCTAAAACCTACCTCAATAAACGGGTACGGGTAGGTCAGAAAACCGCGTTCAAAGAATTGAACTACGTCCTATGCCTCATAAAATAAGTACAAAAAAATTCAATATAAAAATGTATCTTACATATATACTTACTTAGTTTACATACATTGTGTTTGTGATTTAGGTTTACGTTTCTAATGTTAGTTTATGTTACGAGGTGGCTGTCAAATATATTTACATATTATATACAATTAATATAAGAATATTAAAAAAAATATTATTTCTTTCTTAAAACTTGTAAGATAAGCAGTAATTATCTTAAAAACGATTCCCTTATTAATTCTAATAAAATTTTAAATTTTATTTTAATTTAAATTTTAAAATTTTAATGCTAATTTCAAAGCTAACTTCAAAGACATATCCATGATGACTAAATTAGAATTAGATAGATACGTTAAATACATCCTGTAAATTAACACAAATAAAATTGCAAATAAGAAGTAGTAGAACAGAATAGAATAGAATAGAAGATTATTATACACCACATAAAAATAACAATGGAGCTATAAATATAGGATTTATATTATATAGGTAAAATTATTGAACCTTATAAGTTAAAACAGAACGTAAACATGATTAAAATGATTATTAATAAATTATTGAATAAAATTTTAAAAACACTAAGTGTATTCTTGATTTTGGTTAAAAAAACTAGGTACAATCGATGATAAATTATAAAAGAAAATATTTTGCAAATAGGTAGATAGTTTAAGACAATTTTAAACGTCGATTTCTTCTCTAAAGCTAGATGGTGCTGGCATTTCCTATGACTAGCCTTGAAAAGAAACACCGAAACAAACTCAAGGATCCAAGTCTACATAAATTTACACTGTGCAAGTGCCTTGTATCTGTAGGCGTCTGGGGTTTTCGTTATATGAAAGAACCATTTCGGTTTTGACTTCACCAGTCACCGACACCCCACGGCACGGGTAGACTAGATCAGCCGGTAATCAAGGAACTCAACCACGACTAAGAAAAAAGGACATAATTATAGGGTAACTTTCGAAAAAAAAAGGCTAAGTGCGAGTCGGACTTGAGCACGAAGGGTTCCGCACCATTATCTAACGTTTGTTGTATGGGAGCCCCCCTAAATATTTATTTTATTTTAATTTAATTATTTATTTTTAAAGTGAATATACAAATTAATATTCTGTGTATATTTCAAGAGTCTACCGGTTGCCATCTGACTGGCCTGTTGGTCAAGTGGTTAGTGACCCCGACTGCTAAACCGGAGGTCGATTTCCACCCAGGATAAATAATTGTGTGATGAGCATGATAATTTGTTCTGTGTCTGGGTGTAATTTATCTATAATTTGTATGTATTTAGAAATATATAAGTATGTTTATCAGCAGTCTGGTTACCATAGTACAGACTCTGCCTAGTTTGGGATCAGACTGCCGTGTATGAGATGTGTGGAGTTATTATTATTTCGAGCAAAAAATGGCAAAAAAGATTAGGTTTGTTATATAAGAGCCCAACTTAAATATTCATTTTATTGTTTTTAGTATTTGTTGTTACAACGACAACATATGCATCATCTGTAAATCAAATCATCAAATTTCAACTATCTAGCTATTACGGTTCACGAGATACAACCTGGTGACAAACAGACAGACGGACAGTGGAGTCTTAGTAATAGGGTCCCGTTTTTACCCTTTATGTACGGAACCCTAAAAAGTACTGTTCGCAAGGGATATCTCTGATCTAATAACAAATCTACATTGAAATGAGCGAAGTCGCAGGTAAAAGTTTTTTAACTGTGGAAGAGCCATACTTGGGCACGTATGGGCCGGCTCGACCGGAGTGAAACCACGGCCTCACAGAAAACCGGCAGTTAGTATGCTTGCATTGTATTTCGAATCTATCTACATAATATTTCTATAGACCAGTGAATTTTCATCACAAGTACCGATGAAGGGGGTATAGTGATTCTTTATTTAATAGACAGTTCTTTTTCGAGAAGTTATGAGCTTACGTGTCGAAGCATGCCTCGGCACGTGTGGGCCGGCTCGACCGGAGTGATACCACAGCCTCACAGAAAACTGGCAGTAAAGTAAAGGTTTCATTGCTTTTCGCTGAGTGATTGAGGTTACCGGGGCCCTAACCCTTCACTGTCCCCATCTCCCCCTTCCCCTACTCCCACCTTAAAGGCCGGTAACGCACTTGTGGCTCTTAAGTCTTGAGTTGCAGATGCCCATGGGCGGCGGTAGTCATTTACCATCAGGTGACCCGTCTGCTCGTTTGCCCCCTATACATAGGCTGCACTAAAAGTATCGGGAATGGAATATTTCCACTGTTTCTGTCGTATTAAAATCTTTTTAATTGAAAACACCTTGGTTTTAAAAATCGAATACCATTTATTTAATTAAAAAAAGATTCTCGGTCTTATCACAAGGTTTTGTCAAACTTGTCTAGTCGTTGAGAAAATGGAATTGACTCGAGAAAATTCAAGAGCGATGATTTATTATGACTTTCGAAGTGGTTTAACGCAAAAACAGTGTGTTGACCGGATGATTTCTGCATTTGGTGATGAAGCCCCATCCAAAACCACAATTTATCGCTGGTTTGCTGAATTTCAACGTGGACGTGTCAAGCTCAGTGATGATCCCCGTCAAGGTCGTCCAAAAACTGCAGTCACCCAAGAAAACGTTGATGCTGTGCGTAAGCTGATTGAGGAAGATCGACATGTGACATACGGCGAAATTCAGGCAACTTTAGACATTGGCATGAGTCAAATACAAATAATCTTGCATGAACAATTAGGTGTAAAAACGTGTTGTGTTGTTTTCCCGATAGATACCGCATTCGCTCTGTGCAGAGCAAAAAGCGGCTCGCGTTACTTGGTGCGTCAGAACTCTCGAAAGATTCCACGCAGGATCCTCAAAAGCTGTATACAACATCGTATCAGGTGACGAATCCTGGATATACGCGTACGAACCCGAAACAAAAAACCAGTCACGAGTTTAGGTGTTCGAAAATGAGTTAAAGCCAACAAAAATTGTTCGTTCACGTAGTGTTGCAACAAAAATGGTGGCCAAGTTTGTCTCCAAAACCGGCCATGTTGCGACTATTTCTCTTGAGGGACAAAGAACGGTTAATGCAGAATGGTATGCTAGCATTTGTTTGCCACAGGTCGTTTCTGAATTCCGTAAAGAGAACTGCAACCGCCGCATCATCCTCCATCACGACAATGCGAGTTCTCACACCGCGCACAGAACAAAAGGGTTTTTAAAGCAAGAAAACATAGAATTATTAGACCATCCACCGTACAGCACCGACCTAAGCCCTAATGATTTCTATACTTTCCCTAAAATAAAGAATAAATTGCGTGGTCAGAGATTTTCATCACCTGAAGAAGCTGTGGACGCCTACAAAACGGCCATTTTAGAGACCCAACTTTCGAATCGTATGGAAAAATGTGTCAAATTTCTCGGAGAATACTTCGAAAAGCAATAAATACATTTTTAAATAGTAATGTTGTGTCACTTCCTTGATTCCCGATATTTTCAGTGCCGTAACATAAAAAAAAGATGTCTCTACTACCGGTGCGAAGCGGGGTTGCTAGTTTGCAACAAAATAAAACTATGCTATCTTTCAAGTTGGACCAAACTGCACACAATGAGCAAAATTTCATTAAAATCGGTTCATAAGTTTAGGAGTTCATCGCGAACAAACAACGTGCCACGAAATTTAATACATATACAGGGTGTCCCAGAACTCAACGTCAAGCCGAAACGGGGTGACAGGATTGATTGTAACCATCATGAGGAAAATCAGAAAAGAAATCTATCCCATGCAGTTTGGAAATTATGGGCATTTAAGAAAAACCTAGAAATTTGGTCAAACTGTAACCATTTTTCGGTTATTGTGGTTAATTTTTTTTATTGTTTAACAAATAGTCTTAATTCTAGAAAACTGGGGGCAATTGTGTCATTATTTTTTACTGTGGTTCTAGAAATGTTATTTAGGGTTACGTTTCCAAAGTTTAAATTAACAAAAATAATAAAAATTAACCACAATAACTGAAAAATAGTTACAGTTTGACCAAATTTCTAGGTTTTTCTTAAATGCCCATAATTTCCAAACTGCATGGGATAGATTTTTTTTTTATTTTTCTCATGATGGTTACAATCAATCCTGTCAATCCGTTTTGGCTTGACGTTGAGTTCTGGGACACCCTGTATAGATACACGTTGACTTGAGAACCTCCTCCGTTTTTTGTCAGCTAAAATACCATCTTTTATAACATACTAGCTTACCCTCCCCAGCTTCGCACGGATAGCAGAGACATCTTCAACAATCATCATCATATTTCAATTTATACAAAACATTAACAAATTATATACCTAAACCTTTTTCATGAATCGCTCCATCTATTGGTGAAAGCCGCATGAAAATCCGTTCTATAGTTTTTGAGTTTATCGCAACCAGACAAACAGACAGACGCGGCGGGGGACTTTGTTTTATAATATGAAGTGATAATTTACTGTCTTGGGAAAGAGTTCACAAGAATAGGCTATTTTAGGATTCCATATGACTTGAATCTTTATAATAATACTGAGTCTCTTGTTATTAGTTTGTCCGTCTGTAACAGCTGCAGTATTTTCGGCCTTTCTTTTCATAGAACATGGCATACAACTTATTTTACAAAAAATACGGAATACTCAAGAAAATTTTACTAATATTCTGTCTTATAGACTAGTTGTCACACAAATGTGCTAATATATAACCATCTCGTAAAAATATTTGTTTTGGGGCAATTTAAAAACAACTTTCTACTAAAAGCAACAATACATTATTGGACAAACAAATATAAATATCATTCAATATTTCAAAAAGGTTTTTTGATCTCATTAATATTTTTTGAAAGAAGCGTTAACAGATATTCCTTAGTTCTAAGAATAAGGAAATATATGAAGTAATATGGTACATTGTCCATGATAGTTTCAAATTTAACGAAATTTACCCAGTTTCGGTGGTTATTAAAGCAATTTTTATATTGTGTATAAATAAGTAGCTCTTTCTTGGATTTTCTTGCAAATAAAAAGTACAATGAGTTGCGACTGGTTAGTGTATGTTTAAATAAAGGATACTTACACCTTCGCTCACAAATGTGCACAGCACCACTCACTAATGATAATATTCAAAATATATAAATTTTTTGTATAGTAAATTTATTTCCCTTAGATTATATTATATTATATAAACTTAAGGACACGTAGGAGTTGGAAATTATTTTTTTTCCGTTAGCAATGGAGGTGTTAAGAAAAAAAGGAACAAAGACATTAACATTTTTGTAATAAGAAAAAGTTAATACAATCGAGATTATAAGTGGGAACCGAATAGATAACCGCACTGATACCCCAATAGACCACATGCTCGTTGGCTATCTGGTTAATTAAAAATATTATATAGCCTCTCTGTACAATGAAATCGAAAGAAATTAAACTCGTATCGACCATGTTTAAGAGCTAACCAGCAATACAAATGTTTGGCAAACTTCCCTTTTAGAATTTTCGGCAGCAGTTGTTACTTAGGTATCTCATAACTTTTCTCCTAATATTATGTTTTTTAGACTTCGTAAATTTCTAAAAACAAGAAACCATAAATAAACTCTTTCGTACTGCCTACTATTGAATGTGGTACCATCATTTTTTTTTATTTGACTAACATGACTTGAGGGGATAATATTTTTTATCGACTTGATTTTTTTCACTTTACTTTTCACTTCATTTCATTAACCGTTTTTAAGCAATTTTGTAATAACTGTTATAATAATAATAAAAATAATCTAATATCGCATCGCTTTTTAAATATAGTAATGGCCGCTTTTAATAGAACTCTTGTGTGGTGACCCATGTCTAATTTTGTAATCTTTTTGTATAAGCTCATGACATGTAATCATCGTCAGTTCCTTAAAATAAACAATTTTCAAGCCCTGTAAATTAAGATGATGAAACTAAACTATGTGACAAAAGTATATACTTACTTAGTGTGACGAACAGTGACATCTAAGTGCTAAGATTGATGAAATTATATCGATTTGTATAGGTTTTTAATAATCACCTAATATTGTAAGTTTTAACATTCGGTACAAGAGATGAAAGTAATTGGTATGAGGTAAATATGGGTTGTTTCAATGGCTGAAAACCTTAAAGATTGAGGTAAGGGTGGAACACTAGACGAGTCACTAAAAAAGACCCTCTCTCTTAAATTCAAAAGTAAAACTGATGTATGTAAAGCACAGTCGTAGACAAACATAAAACATAAAGTAAAACCCGAATCACGTTGATAAATATCTAATTAAGATTTAACACGAACAGAAAAACACCCTATTAAATTATTTTTAATTAATGTAACAATGTAAAAGAACGTGTTTTTTGCATTGAGGCTCTCAGAGAAGTCTCAGTGGTAACCAAAAAAATTCCATTATAATTCCTCAAGGATGACAATGCGTATATAAAAGCTGTAGATTGTGAAATAAATTCATACAAGCTAATAGTAGACCGGTGAGTACTACCCAGTAACTAGAAAAATATTCCGTTATAATAATTATGTTGTGTAATACTCGTATGTGTTTTAACGTTGATACGCGTCAAGTCGATATTTGTTCTACAGTATTAAGCAATTTCAGTGTTATTAAAAGTTACCAATAGTAAATTTAAATAAATTGAGTACTAGATGACAACGATTTGGACACTTGAACTAATATTGATTTCTATAAATAAAATTATTGAAAGAGAATATTCACATGCATCGTATAAAATCAACAGAGATTAAAATCGTAACAACATTTTAACATTAAGTGTATCTACAGAGAAATGGCCTATTGCAAAACTTTAATTTCACTAATTACATTTTTATTTTTCATCACTCGATTGGTAATTTAAAGAATCCATTAGCACTTTTTAAATTAACTTACTATGTTCTTTCGTACCTTTTAAAAAGGTCTACCATTGTCACAAACTAAAAATATGATATGAACTTCAACTATATTCTTTCCGTTAAATACTCGGACAAAAATAAAAAGGTCTTTGATGACAACATACAAACAATCAAATCAAACTTTAAACAACTATCTATCAGATAATATGTTTAACAATTAAAAGGAAGACTTAAAGTGATTAACAACCCACATTTAAATACAAAGATCGCATATATTAACAAAATAAACTACTGAGATTATTTTTTATCTACCATCACTACATATTATAAAACAAAGTCCCCCGCCGCGTCTGTCTGTCTGTCTGTTCGCGATAAAGTGAAAAACTACTGAACGGATTTTCATGCGGTTTTCACTAATAGACAGAGTGATTCATGAGGAAGGCTTAGGTGTATAACTTGTTAGGATTTTGTGTAAATTGATTGAAATATGTTGATGATTATTGATGATGCCTCTGCTACACGTGCGAGGCCGAGGCGGGGTGCTAGTTGATAGATAAAATCACAGAATCACAGAACATAACAGATCATTGCAATTTCAATTCTTTCTTTCTTTTTTTCAATTGCAACAATATAGCAAAACATCAATTATGTTAACTGTTAACAGAATCTGTCACCATGAAACTACTCATCGTTCTATCTCTGGTTGTGTTGGCGGTCGCTCGCCCTGACGAGTCTTATGACGCCAAGTATGACAGTTTTGACGTTGATGAGATGATTAACAACGATCGTCTCTTGAAGGCATATGCTCACTGTTTCTTGGGAGACGGCAAATGTACACCAGAAGGAACTGATTTTAAAAGTAAGAACCTTTTTCATTTTATCTAATTAGGTTTATTGAATCTTATTAACTATGTGAATACTGAATACCCTTCCCGTATTCAGTATTCACATAGCAAGTTAACAAAGTTTTAAACAGATCTTTGAAATGATAACGACGTATAACATAGACTTTCTTATTAAAGCTCATAGGTATTTAGACAATATTGCCTTTTAACTCCTAGAAAGCGTGATTTTTTTCCTAATGAAAATGCTTATGGTAAATTCAATGGACAAAATAAACATTAGAGAGCTCCTTTTTCACAACTGTAAAGCCCTTTGAAAATTTTATTAGTATTGTAGTTATAAATAAAAAAGGACACTGATCAGAAAAAGATAATGAATCGGGTATGTGCGTCTGCCAACAATATGCGCCACAGTTTGCCAAAAAGAAGAATTGTGTTAAAGTGAATTACACCGAAATCAAGCATTTAAATAAAATTATGCATGCATTTTTTTGGGAATTTTCATTTTAGATGAAAACTAAGCAAATAATAAAATAAAGTAAATAATATAATAAATCTGTATACATTTTCATACACTGCAGCGTATGCGTGTACTGTATACAGATTAAAACCAGCGCGCTGGTTTTCATCTACCAATAATGTTTATTCTGTCCCATGATGAATAGCCCAAAGCACAGACAGGTGGATATTCAATTTTAATATATATTTAGAAATTGTTGTAATTTACATTAATTTATCACGACAAGTTTAGAATATTTCTGTATTTTCATTGTAACCGACTAAAAAAAGGCAGTTGTAAATTGGCCGCAATATTGTTATGTACGTTCAACGATAAATTTCAATACAAGCAGTACTATTTTGCGAAGCCACAGTGTTGGTTGTGATGATAGGAGGTAAACGATCTGCGAAAAAATCATTAAACTCTTACAATTTTAATGGAATCTATCTACATGATATATCTATAGACCAGTAAATTTTCATCACAACTACCGATGTAGAGGATAATAGTGATTCTTTATTTAAGACACAGTTCTTTTTCGAGAAGTTATGAGCTAACGTGGGAGAGCCATGCTTCGGCACGCGTGGGCCGGCTCGACCGGAGTGATACTACAGCCTCACAGAAAACCGGCAGTAAAGCAATGATTTCATTGCTTTTCGCCGAGTGAGTGAGGTTACCGGAGGCCATAACCCTTCCCTCCCCTTGCCTCTCCGACTCTTCTCTTACTCCCACCTTAAATGCCGGCTACGCACTTGCGACTCTTGAGTTGCAGTAGCCCATGGGCGGCGGTAGTCATTTACCATCAGGTGACCCGTCTGCTCGTTTGCCCCTATACCATAAAAATTCATCTAGAGAGGTTTCTATGCATGAATTGGGAGCATTTCAGTCGGTCTTCATTTTTTAAAGGACAATGGTCCAAATTAAGTTCGATTTTTAAAGTAAGGTAATTGAGATTTTAAATGTTACAGAATGGATTCCTGAAGCTGTTCAATCATCGTGCGGCAAATGTAGAGATAAACAAAAGGTGCTGGTAGCAAAAGCATTGAAGGCCATTAAAACTAAACTTGTTGAAGAATACGCCGCGCTCAACAAGATTCACAATCCTGATAATAAGTACGATAGTGATATCGAGAAATTCCTAAACACATACGCTGCTTAACTTTTTTTTATTCTAGTAGGTAGGTAATAAGCTTACATCATTAAAAGTAACATTTCTAATCTACCTTATGTTTTATTGTGTTACTACTTTTAAATCTTACCACTCACCACTGTTATGAAAGTTTACCATAAAGTTCTATGTAATAAAAGTATAAAATATTTTTGTGTTTTGACATTTACTGTATCATTCTAAGAAGACAGAGTACGATCTAACTACGAGTATGTGTTAATCACAGAGGTAAAATTTAGTATTATTATTATAAATATCCTTTTCTAACAGTCTTTGTGACAACCTTCTACTCTACGTTCATGAAGAGGTTTCACAGGGATGTGAGCAGATAGTGTAGAGGTTTTTGGGGAATTTAAATCTGTCAATGCATTGAAGCTTACTGGGAACAATCCACAGTAAAGAAATGAACTGAAAATACTGGGTTTTTAATTTGCTACGAGGTTTGCTTAAGAACTACTATATTAGTTTTATGTTACTATTAATGTTAAAACTATGGGAAAAAGTGATAGACGGTGACGTCAACACACATTTCCAATAAAATGTTATACGTAGGGCACTACATAAGTTTTGTTTTATGCAAACTAGATATAATAATATTGTGATTACAAGTCATATCCAGGAGCTCTAAAAAAAAACTAATTTGAAGGCAAAAAATCTTTTGTTCGATTTTTAAATTAATTTTCTAAATTAAAATGCCGGGCTGCTCTCGTTATGACATTCATGTAATTATTATGTATAATTTTAAGCCTGGCTTAACTAAATAAAAATGTTTCGAGGAAATAAATAGTGGGGTAACAAAAAAAACACTGGTACAAAAAAAAACTGAGGGAAACTTGTCCATATCTAAGGACCATAAACCGGTGGTATATTCAAGTCAATCACAGCAATTTTAATTTGGAAGATGACGGAAGGTCCGTCAGCCCGATAGAAGTGATTATTGGAGGAAGACTGACATACAAATAGATCAAGGGAACCCTAAAGTTAATTGCATCAACTGTTCATTGGATTCTTCGTCTGATGAATGATGCACTTAGAGAGCAGCATGTGATTTGGTCTATCTAACTACGTGAGCTCAATTGTTACATTTGATGGTACCTGGCTGTTTTATTTCGACGTTCCTACTAAATCCAAAAGTAAAGAGAGGGTGTTTGAAGATGAACCATCGCCGAAGTGTAAAAATGTAAAGAAAATATGGGTTGCTGTATTTTTTACTAGGAAAGGAATAATGGCTACGGTTAAATTAAATAGTCCGTAGTTTTGCTTGCTATCGAGCAGGTAACAGATTATTTGCAGGAAGGTGGAATCAAATTCCGGATTTAGCGGCATGCGACTTTGCACTATTCCCTATGTAAAAAAACAACTACCTAAAAGGACGCAAGTTTTCAAGTGATAAGGAGCTTATAGGAGCTTTTGAGAGGCTTGAGGGAGAGCTTGTCCAGAGGCTCAGACTATAGAAAACAGGGAGATTTGGTAAGTAGGCGTGGCGCTTGCGCCCGTATCTGGCCTAAATTGGGCTTATAATGCGTTTCTGTCTTTATTCGAGTGTCAACCAATGACCGCGTCCCTTCTCTTACATTTTGTCAATACTACGAATTACCGCGTTATTCAATGGTTGTATACGGAAATAACAGCTGTAAAGTTAATTATATGAAAGATGGCATATCATTTCATACGTAACCACAAGATTTATCCTTACTAATATTATAAATGCGAATGTAACTCTGTCTGTCTCTCTGTCTGTCTCTCTGTCTGTCGCCCTTTCACGCCAAAACCACTAAACCCATTTAAATGAAATCTGGTACACAGATAGTCTAGAGCCTGAGAAAGAACATAGGCTACTTTTTAATGTGAAAAAAGGGGTGTGTAGAAGCTTGAAACTTGTTTTTAGGATGTTGATTCGATATGTATAAATAACACATTCAAAGCTTGTAAAAGTTTTACCTTCAAGAGTGTAAAATAAAATGAGCGCTGTGCAGCCGCGCGGCGTGGTACGGCGCGGTATAGGTTGTTAAATATGCCTAAGTGTGCTTACCCGAACGCGCAGACACGTGAGGGCGACGACTGTGCCACACGCATGCGAATACTGATTTTTTCATAATTATGCTGTTCTTTTTTTAAGGCAATATAAGTTGTATTTCATACTAGCTGTACCCGCGACTTCGTTCGCGTTATTTTCGGATAACAGTAATTTATCGCTTATTGCATAGTACCTCTTTCTTCAGGCAGGATTTTTTATACTGTATTGGCGGTGAAACAACCTCGAGCGTACAAAAAAGGTTGTTTTCGTTGCTTACACGTGAAATAACGACATAATTTGGCCGTGATAACATTACTTATTTGTTTTTCGTGTGGAAGCTCACCTCACCGGGCTATTGGTGAGGCCGTATATCAGGCTTAAACCAACTAAAACCACACGGTGTGCCTCACAGCACCGTTTATGAGTTGACCGTCGGAACGGCGACGTTTTGCCTCCAATGATCCACCCAGCGCTGGCTAGCGGACGACAACTGGGCGATGTCCAGACACCCTCTTCACGGGAGACTCTGCTTCGGGTGAAGAACATAAAACTCGTCTCATACACCCACGGCCACTCTTAGCGTATGCATGAGAGCGCGAGTGAAAAGGTTCCACCTGGAAGATTTTCTACCGAATCCACACCGTCACCTCCTCCTTGCGCGAGATGTTCTCCTCGCAGAAAATCGTCATACAACAACTGTGACGACCTATAATCAATATAATCGATATAATCAAAATAATATCTCGATTCGTCCGACCAATTGGGAGACTCTTGCTGTAGTCAGTCAGTCCGTGCCGCTTCCTAGAAACTATGGCCCCCCCCGGTATACCTAAGAGAGAACAGAGAGAACAGAGAAATGTTTGCTTCTGAGCTTTGTTTAGTCACGTTGTAACATAAGATTTCACACTACTGTTACCGAACGGAAAATAAATGGTCTGAAAGTGTAAAAAAACTTGACCGGTTACATGTCAATATTTCAGCTTGGATGTAATTTTTTTGGCGATAGTGTCTGCCATACATTTAATATAGTAAAATACTGTAATACTAAAAAGTGTTAAGTTAAACTAACAACTAAGTGATAGATGCTTAAAATAAAAATTCTATTCTAAAATAATCATGTTGACGAGAATCAACGCGATCACGTATTTAAAAGGTATGACATACCTTTGCTTTGCCGTGGTCGTGGCCGTGATCACAGGCCTGTAGGTACTGCAATACTTATTAAATACTCATGTATCGCGTGAATTCCCGTCAACATAATTATATTATCATGGAACGCAAAAGTTTAAAAGTTTGGATCTTCTTTTTGTATAACTCTATTTATAAATATATGTATATTTACTGGACTGGCCCGATGGTCTAGTGGTTAGTGACCCTGACTGCTGAGCCAGAGGTCGTGGGTTCAATTTCCACCCAGGATGAATTATTCTCTGTCTGGGTGTAATTTATTTATAATATGTATGTATTTAGAAATATATAAGTATGTTTATCAGCAATCTGGTTACCATATCACAGGCTCTGCCTAGTTTAGGATTAGACGGCCGTGTATGAGGTGTGTGAAGTTGTTATTATTATTAATGCCCTGAAACATATTTATGAATTCAATGGCTGCGAGAGGCAAAATAGCTCGTTGGCATAGTCAAAAACCAGCTATCGATTACTCTGGGATCACCAAACAAAGAAAAAAATACTACTAAAAATACTCTTGTTGCTTCAGAAATCACCACAGAAAAGCACGATGATATATATCCTACGATTGAAAATATACATTCACTCAAAATCCTTTAAACAGACATGACTATTACGTGAAATCTAATGTAACTAATAATATTTCTTTAAATCACAAGTAAAAATCGATACCCTGTACTCTTATCATATTTATAAGTTAATTAAATTGAGTGGTTTTATAAAAAGTATTAAAAAAAAAAACTAAAACGCAAAAAATAAATAAACCTTTTAAGTCTTAAGTATTAAGCTTATTTAAAAATTTCATTTATATTTTGCTTTTAATTTTTTTCTTCGGTTTAATTTTTTTTTAAAAAGATTATTATTGGCTGGAGAGGGCTGAACATACATAAAAAAAGTAGAAATATGTATATAAACGGTCGAATTGAGAACCTCCTTTTTTTCGTCGGTTAAAACGATACCTAATTAAAAAAAGTAAATTAGTTTATATAGGTATTAAAAAAAGTGCAAAAAAAGAAAAAGTGTCAAAGAAAGATTCGATCCGGCACCCAACTTAACAAAGCGAAACGCTCGCTGTAGTGAATTTCGAAATAAGTATATAAAACCTACTAACGTTACAAATTTTTTTTTTTTTTTAAGTTTCAAAATGAAAAAAAGAAGTTTCTAGTTTTAATAAAACCGGAATTAAGAATTTTTTCAAATGGGTCCCAAGCCTAAAATCTTCATATTCTCAAGTTTTCGATCCCCTCTATTTCCTAAAATATACTATATTCTATTTTCCTACCCATACCTGTTTGGATCGCATATTCGGTATCAGTATCGATATCTTAATACCCCTCAGTCGATTTTTTTTAAACATATTCATTATACAGAATTCATCCCGCTACAGATTTATTATAAGTATAGATATAGATTATATCTCAAACTGGTTCTTGCTCATTGCCAAATTAATGAAGTTTATAGCAAAAATGTCAATAATTAATATCCGTACTAATACTATAAATGCTAAAATAATTCTGTTTATTACCTTTTTACGACTGAACGGCTGAACGGATCATAATGAAATTTGGCAAGGAGATAGATTATATCCTGGGGAAGGATGGAGACTTTTTTGTCTAAGTTTGTATGGGAGACCATTCATTGGTCATTTTATTTTGGTAGTTATTTAGTACAGAGATATCCAAACCTTGGAGAAATACATAGGCTACTTATCGTATCGCCCAAAAAGACCTTGAGGGTGGCAAAATAGGGGATCAAAATTTAAAAGAAGATTTAAGTAATTATCAAATTATTTGGGTGAATTTAGGTATTTATAGAGATAAACAAAGCCTTGGAAAAGGCCATATGTAGGCTACGTTTTGTATAATAAGCATTGGAGGTGACAAAATAGGGAATCAAAGTTTATATGGGAGACGTATCATTTGTCAAGTTTAGCGATATAAAAATTCAAGGAATAAAATTGTGGGACAGACCAACGACCAAAAGCATCACATGTTGAAGGTGATCTTCTCGAGCAATGAATATGAAAGGAACAGCAAAGGGAAAACGTGGATTAATTCCTCGTAATCCAAAAATCCGACCGATTTGCCATTCCAATTGAAAAGAGTACTAACAGCAGGCGCGGTCGCAGATTGAAATTTTGGAGGGGGTCACTAATATACGATATGTCGAGTAAATTAGACTTTATTGCACGATACACAATTTTATTGCACACATTATACACAACAAATGGAAGTCTTCTATTTTTATTGGCAAATCGGTTAATATTATTTGAGACGTCGCTGGGGCTATCTCTGGATGAATATTTAGAAGAGCTAAACCTGTCAGCCTCTCTTCTCATGTTTGCTCTCAACCAAGGTTTTACACACCTTAGCGTAGAAAATGATCTCTCTGATGTATCGGTATTTTCTTTGAGCTCCCGTTTCCACTTTGAAATCCATAGCTGATACTCTGTTACGACAGTGGCAGCAGGAACACTCAAGAAATGGGAATAATATTCTGATACTTTCCTCACATTAAGAAGTACTGTAAGTACTTTTACAAACAAAACACTTTTCTGACCGACACATTTTTGATATGGCTGAGCTTTTTTTACGGGTTCTTTAACGAAAAAAAAAGATATACATGTTCATGGATTTCTTTTTTTTTTTCAATATTTAAGAATTTCATGATTTTTGGCTTGGAGAGCCATTGAAGAAAATTCATAACTCCGATTCTATTAGAGCTAAAAACTTTTGTTTTTTAAAGCTAAAAGAAAAAAAAATATTTTAATAAAAATTAACAACAAATGTATATTGTTATATACAATTAAAATGTTAAAATCGAATTTTAACAATTGCCCCACTCTCGTAGCGAGTGTTAAATATTACCATCGTATTCTACTGTAATTTTCTATGAAATTCGTATTTTTAATAAATTCAGAAATTATTTTTACTGTTAAATTAATTAATGAACTTACGTCGTATCGGCGCGCGGGTTTCTTTGTACGTCATACACATTCTCTAACCCCATTATCGTTATCTCAGTAATATTTATATTAAAAATCGATTTTAATATTTTAATTGTTTATAACAATATTTATCAATTTTTATTAAAATATTTTTTTTCAAAAAATACATTCTTTTAGTTTCAAAATGAAAAAAAAGAAGTTTCTAGTTTTAATAAAACCGAAGTTAAGAATTTTTTAAATGGGTCCCAAGCCTAAAATCTTCATATTCTCAAGTTTTCGATCCCCTCTATTTCCTAAAATATTGAGAAAAAAAAAGAAATCCTCGAACACGTCTATCTTTTTTTTTTAATATAGGACCCGTAAAAAAATCAGCTAAATTAAAAATGTGTCAGTCAAAAAGGTGTTTGGTTTGTAAAAGAATGACCCATATTCAGATTTAGGCATAAAAATACCTAATCCGAACAGGTTCATCGTATCCGCAGAAAGTCGGTAAGTCATTATGCTATCTATCAGTGGAATATAAACAGTCCTCCGAAAATATTCCTCGTCATTTTCTTGATAATTATCGCGAAGAGTCTGCCGAGGTGCAGTACGAGGCCTCGTAATAACCATACCCAGTTTTTCAGCTAGCCCTTGTGCCTCGACAAATAAGTTGTGAAAATTTTCTTCAGCATTTGATTTTGGGGTGTCATGTCCCCTGTGACACCCCCCTTCGGACCACGCCTGACTAACAGTTCTCCTGAAAGCAAGGGAAACTGAAAGAAGGAGTACATTTGGAATACAATTATCTGTCCTGGGTGGGAATCGAACCCACGACCTCTGGCTCAGTAGTCACTAACCACCAGACCAAAAGTAACTTCCGAGTACCTTACTTCACCTCAAAAGATGGAAGAGACTGAAGAAAAAATTTATTACAAATTCTACGGGTACCAGCTAGTCGATAAATAAATATAGTACACTGATATGTATGATGATGAAACAATAAATCTGCCATATTATTAGCACAAATTCATTACTAAAACTGACATTACTATCCTTAAATAATAAATCGTACTGTTGGCAACGCAATGTATGAATTTACTTATTTGCCAAATCCCTCACTAGCGTGATAAACTGGGTGATGTGAACTAGGGATGTGCACATGATACGTCCCTTTTGGTTTCTTACATTTTTTTATTATTCATGTAGTTCCTGTAAGTTGAGTCAAGTACACAGTTTAACTTATTATTACCTAATAAACTTTAAAATACATTAATATAAATGTATAGTGTCAACTTATGCAGATTTATTATAGTATTAAATGTTATGTGTAATTATATGTTATGTTATAACAAAAAAATTATAGTATTTTTTTTATTTTATTATTTGTTTGCGAATTTTATAGTATTTGCACTTTACTTGTAATTAAAATAATTTCCTACTAGTAGGTTTAGTAGTAGGCTTACTAGTAGGTTTCCCTAAACGAAAATAGCGCCTATTTATCTAAAACATTTTTTTACACTAAATGTGCCGTTTTATAGTATTTTATCCTAACTAAGAGGCAACAATAACAAAAAATCAACTGAAAGTTTCGCATTAAAAAAACATCAAGAAGTTCCATAGACCTTTCCTAAGATAGAATACCGATAACTTCACACTTTATTTTCGTAATTGAAATCACTAGCGTATATCCTACTAATATTATAAACGTGAAAGTTTGTGAGGATGTATGGATGTATGGATGTGTGGATGTATGGATGTATGGATGTATGGATGTATGGATGTTTGTTACTCTTTCCCGCCAAAACTACTGAACCGATTGCGATGAAACTTGGTATGTAGATAGCTGGTGACCTGGATTAACATATATATTTAACATAGCTACTTTTTATTCCGATATTCCTACGGGATCGGGACTTACGCGGGTGAAACCGCGGGCCGCTGCTAATGTAATATAAATTTAGTAGTATGACTTACATATTATGAAAGTATTAACCGGTCAGGTCTTCTACTGTGCCAGAGGGTAATTAATAAATTGTAATCTTGAAAATGTGCTTAATTATAATTTTATATTGAAATATCAGCTTCTTTGCGCGTCACAAGTGCGTTGCCGGCCTCTAAGGTGGGAGTAGGGGAAGGGGGGGAAAAGGGGGCGAGGAAGGGAGAGAGAAAGAGGGAAGGGTTAGGGCATTCGGTAACCTCACATACTGGGGGAAAAGCAATGCAAACATTGCTTCACTGCCGGTTTTCTGTGAGGCCGTGGTATCACTCTGGTCGAGCCGACCGACCCATACGTGCCGTGGCATGGCTCTCCCACTGTGTGTTATTACTATTATTAATTATTCCAAGTAGTTAACTGTTCGACTGCCGGTTTAAGAGGCTTGTATAAAACAGTGATTTTACTTGCTTACCTCAGTGCATCACTGGAAGGAATTCTGTTAGATTTAGGTTTAGTATGTATGTGTGCATTCATAACGTACTCGGCAGTATGACAAAACCCGTGCCCCGAGATAAATAACTGTACTGACATATAGACCAAATTAAAAACCACTATCCGTGGAACTAATCAGATCCAACTTTCTTAACAAAGGGACAGTTGGCTAGGTGACCATTTGGACCTGCACTATTCGTACAATATTTATCTATGCAGTATAGATACACCTACTAGGAACAAAGGTATTTCTAAAAGACATGAAAACCTGGACTTCAAAATAAGTGCCTTCTAGAAAATTAATGCAATAACAAACAATTACGTGGTTTTTCGTAGGTGTAGGATTGTCATAATATGCTCGTTTTCTCAAAGACTTAGAGAAAAAACCGGACAAGTGCGGGTCTGGCTCGCGCACTGAGGGTTCCGTAAGCAAACAAACTTGTATATAGGTAGATAGTACGTCCATCTCGGGTATCACTTGTCGAAGACTTTTGCCCGTCTTTTTCAAAAGACAAACTTAACTTTGCGGTTGCGATGTATCACAAAGTCAACAATCCAACCGCAAAATATAAGTTTGTAATCACAAAATCTATTATGTTATGTGATATAACAACAAATTAACGACTTTCAGATTTTCCCTTTATTTCTGCTATCAGACCTTCACCATGACCGAATTCCATGATTCTAGGTCAATCGGAAATACCCTATAGGTTTTGATTTACCTGTGAAATGTTCAAATTTGTTAAAATCTAAGGCTTAATGGCCGTATCTTTTGATTGCGTTGACTTAGAAAGCTTAATTTTTTTACAGCTTCAAAGGACCGCTGACTTACGTATTTGATATTAATTTCAACTTGATGCCTTTACGGTTTCCTGAGGAAAAGAGCCTTGACAGACACACAGACAGATATAACAACAAATTAACAACTTTCGGATATTTATCCTTTACTTGTGTTGTAAGACCTTGCTTCTTTCCAAATTCCATGATTCTAGGTCAATGGGAAATACCCTATAGGTTTTGATTGACCTGCGAAATGTTCAAATTTGGTCTTCTTCTCTTTTGATTGTGTTTATTTAGAAGCTTCATATTTTTACGGCTTCAAGGGCCCGTAGACTTATGTTTATGTATTAATTTCAACTTGATGCGTCCACTGGATGGTTCCTGAGAAAAAGGTGTTGACAGACAGACAGACGGACAACAAGGGATCCTTTAAGGGTTTTCCTTTTTTCCTTTTGAGGAACGGAACCCTAAAAAACGTGCAGTTTAAATTCATAGCAACATCATAAGCAATCATAGTTTTTGTCTGCAAAAAAAAATCTACCGCATATCCTCAAGGACAAAAATAATGTTAGTGCTATATAAAGGCGCTAGATTGAGATTTAGAGATATATTGACAAGCTGTTGTTCGGTGAGTATTACCAAATATTGATTTATTATTATAATATTTAGGAAATGTTTTAGTTAAAAAATCCCATCGTGATGCGTCTCAATTGTTACGCTATATTTCTTGTTGTCGTTAGGTATGGAAAGTGCATAATAGTTAAGTTCAGGCTGCATACACATTGTGATTTGATTTTATACGTTTATGAAAGTATGTTCGAAGATATGAAAATATATTCCGAAAATTTTGACAGAATCTGTGGAACTCATTGAAGTGTTGCTTTTAACCTGCAAATAAAATCAAAGTTTATGACAAGATTATGATATATAGATAATTTATTGTATTCGTGAAAAGAAATAGTAATAAATTGTATTGAATTATTTTATTCACTTCTCTACAAATTTATGTTGCTAAATGTGTAATTCGGGACTTAATCGCGATAATATTTAACAGTCCACTCGTGACCACAATCGGTGCAATTAGATCGAAACGTCGGGTAACCAAGAGGTATTGTACCTTTTAAATATTATCGCGATTAAGTCCCGAATTACACATTTAATGTGTATCAAAGTCGGGAAAGTTTAAAAACAATTAAATTTATGTTGGTTGGCTGGTGGTCGATTTTCAAAATTCACTTTTAAATGTTGTATTTTATATGAATTACCAGTATGACTTGAACTGTCTTTGTAAAGCCTTTCCGTACCAGACATCCCAGGCCAACATATACTGGACACCTAAAGCTTATTGTAGCCTTATTCCCATAATTTATAAAACACTAGCTGCGCCCGGGCGGGTAAAACCGCCGGAGAGTAACAAACATCGATACATCCTCATAAACGTTCACGTTTATATTTGTAGGATATTGATTACACATTTTAGCTTTCTATACTTCTTCTACAAATAAGCTTTAAGTATTCCAAATTTGATATTCCTCCGTGAGCAAAATTTGCGTAAAAAGAGTCTTAACATAATAATATTTCAATTTATTTAAAAATAATTTGATTTCAATTTTAATTATTGCATTAAACTAAATAAGTAGTAACTAACTAATTAGGTATACTTTCTTTAGTCATGTTTTATGTATGTTTTTGATTAAGCAAATGAAAAAGTTATTTAGTTTTTGACTAGAAAAACATCAACTATGATTTATATCCGTGAAAGTAGTTTTTTCTTTAAATTATTTTCTTACAGGTTGTAATAAAGCTTTATCAGTTCTTAAAATTATGTGTTAGTCAGGTAAACTCTTAGTTATAATGAAGATAAGAATAACTTCTAGTAACAACTTTATTACCCCAGAGGCGATTATACTTCTCTTTCGCCAAACTCGTCGTACCGCGAGCGGGTTGTTTGTTTGCATTACATTTGCATCAGTTTGCACATCCCTAATTACGTGTTTAGTTTCTGAATAGAATATGATATGGTTACTCTCAATTTAATCTGATAATCCCATGTCTTTTATTTCTTGAAAACAAAAATTATGACCAGCACGGTTTTAGCTCTCATCATTTTCTCACCATTTTCTCAAAATTTTTAAGTGTCGCAACATGTTTTTTCTGCTATTCATATCAGTGCTTACTTTACTCCCATTCTAGGATCTATAACAAATCTAAATAACTGCCATTAAAAATATAGCGGTTGTTATGTACTTACATATGAGATCAGTAGAATCCGACACAGATTTTACCGATTAACATGAACACTTACTTACACATCAAAGTGTTTTTCCATGGAAAAGGTTTTTATACCATCCATTGTTTTTAACTCCCCACTGAATGGCACTACAGTGCATCACAGCATAAAACCAAATAGGGCTGAATAAACATACAATAGCAAGACGTCTGCGATATTCTTTTAGTAGGTAATATATAATATTGCATAGCAAACCAAGTAAGGGTCGCATTTGAACTGCATAATTGCTACCGTGAAGCGTTGAGAGTGTTTAAGGTCACCCACCCTTGTATTATCGGCTCGTTATGCCTCTCACGAGGGTTTGGCGAAGTGTGAAAAGGCACGTGATGTGTAGAAGTGTAGTTTATAATGACGTCTGAGCATCTCAGACACCATAACGTCACCAATTCACAAGGTTATACTAGTTTTAATACTGATTCTTAGACTTAATTTTTAAAGAAACAAAACAGAAGAACCTTACCACAAATTATAGTATGTGAAAACCTTTATTTTGAATCTTACCTACATAATTAACAAATCATAGGAGAATGGTTTGTTTATCCTAGAACTTAGAACTTTTATTTTGCCCATAGAATCCGTCACCATGAAACTGCTCATCGTGTTGGCCATGGTTGCGTTGGCGGTAGCTCGCCCCGATGGTGACCATTATGATTCCAAATATGATAACTTTAACATTGATGAAGTAATCAGCAGTGATCGTTTGATGAACGCATACACTAACTGCTTTAATGGAGTTGGCAAGTGTACTCCTGAAGGAACTGATATTAAAAGTAAGTTGTTATTTCATTTTTAAACTTACTTCGAAGTAATAAAATGACTGTGACGTAATATACAACGCGTATACCGACTAATATAATGCATGCAGTAGAACCTCTTCACAAAGATAAAAGTAACTTCACAATCACAATTTCAATATTTTACAATCGCTTAATACATTTTGTAAACGAACATAACTTAATAAATGAAGATCAAAATGGCTTTTAAAAATTTCAATCTACCACTCTGGCAGATTTTTCAATAACTGCCAATATAAATAAAATACCACCTGTTGTAGGTATGTTTTTAGATATGGGCAAAGCATCTATTTGGTGAATCACAAAACGCTTCCCGATACATGCGAGCGATATGGCACTCTTAGCCTTGCTCTAAAATGCATACAAAGTTATCTTGAAAACAGGCGTAAGTGCGTAGAAATATCCCATATCAGGAGTGCTTCAAAGGGAGGGTACTACAGGGACTGTTTTTGTTCCTTTTAATCCTTTTGTATGTAAAAGATTTGCCTACAAGTATAATCTTTAAGTGCGTAATTGTTGCTGTAAATGAAACTGTTAATAATATTATAGATGGTTAGATTGGCAAATAAACTTCAAATGTTTTAAAAACTAAAAATGATTTTTTTTCTAATTACAAAATCCAGGAAAAAATTACGTTGTTTACAAGGGTTAAGAAATTATGAAAAAAAAAGCATGAGGCGTCCTTGGGACACCCGGTTGGAATGAAGTATCAATACCATATGCAATAAATTTAAAAGATTTAAGCGTGGGCCTTAAAACAGTTACGTAACACATATAAAATGAATAAGCAGTTCTCAATGCCTACCAAGGGTACGTGGATTAGCAATAACTGGGGTGTATCTTCTCAAACAAGCTGTAGACAATATTTAATTACCTATATTTCACAGAAATAGGCATGTTTGATATATATAATAAAATATTCTATTCGTTAGGGAGGATAGAAATTTCCTCAAAAGAGATCCCACTAAACTAGTACTCTTGGATGTAAAATAGTGATATAAATACTTAAATGTGCTTTTACACAATATATTATTTTTGGATAACTACATATTTATTACTAATAAAAATTAAAACACTCCGCCGCGTCTGTCTGTATTTTTGTCTTTTGTCTGAATGCGAAACTAAACTCTAAAAGTACCGAACGGATTTTCGTACAGTTTTCACCAGTGGATAGAGTAGTTTATGAGGCGGGGTTGAGTGTATAACTCATTAATTTTATGTATTGAATGTTGAAGATGGTGTAAAAATCAGTGTGTTTTTTACATTTTAAGCTAACAGACTCTTTAAGCTCAACGCAACAGGCTGATACGACACTACGACAAGAAAAAAATGTAGCAAAATATGCTCTGTTACCAGTGCAAAACCGGGTTGTAGATAAGAAACCGCTAGTAAGATTATAAAAACCTAATAGCTCTAAGTAAAAAATTAGGTTGGGCTACTATTTCATGTTATTACGTAATGTACCATGTTCTTGGCGAATAAATATCTTTCTTTCTTTCAGACTAAAGGCTTTTTGTTCCACAGGGGACTTTACTTAAGGCAAACATTTTTAAACAAGATATAAAACAAAAAATAATATTTATTTAATGAGAGGATTTAATGGGCGATGTTAGTGGTTATAATAGCTTTGGTATAAATAACAATACACCGTATTCTTAATCCTTAAAATCTTAGAGGGAGGTAAGATACAGAAGAAATGCGATCGAATACTAGTACTACTAACTTGGGACAGTTTCATGAATAGAATACATAGGATTAAGAAATAGGATCGACACACAACTGGCGTCATTGCTCGTGCTTGTGTTTACAAGCAGTGCTAATCTCTTACCAAATAAGCACACACCTGGTGTGCTTATTTGAAAATTATGTAAAAAAGTACACCGCGTATTACAGGAACGCAGGCAGAATGCAGGAGACTGAAAGTGACGGTATGCATGAATACATACATGTAGGCATACATGTCGGATTGTTCTAGTCTCTGATTGATTTTATAGTTCAATTATAATGATAATACTGTTCTAGGATATATTAGCTACAGGATTTGTCATTCGGGACTTAGTCCCGATAGCAATTACAAGACACGATACCTTTTTTGGTTACCCATAAAAATATATAATATGAAGATAAGGTGCGTGTAGTTGCTGAAATTTACGCTTCACGGAGGCGTCGCTAATCTCTCACACATCCACCTGTAAACACGTTCGGTTCAATTCGATCGAAATTTAAAGTAACCAATGAAGGTATTGTGCCTTGTAATTGTAATCGCGATTAAGTATCGATTACAGATATAATATTTATAGTCGTGAAAGTTTAAAACTAAGCCGAGGAGCAAATATTACCTATAACCAAACTAAGCAGTACTTAGGTACACTTTTTTTGGAAGTATATATACAATACAAGGCAAAGTACGTATTGTAGCCAGAAACATTCAGACATGCAAATGGACATACAAATACTTCCGATGAGCAGTACCATTGAAACCAAAAGACGAATGAAACTATACAAAATCAAACTTTAAATAAACAAAAAATATATGCACGTAATTTTAGTAGCTATGAATTAGTTTAAGATATCTAACACAACTCTTTCTACAGAGTGGATTCCTGAAGCGATCCAAACATCTTGCGGTAAATGTACAGAAAAACAAAAGACGCTAGTAGCGAAGGCCCTTCAAGCCATCAAGGCTAAACGTCCTGAAGACTACGCCACGCTCTCCAAGACCCATGATCCCGACGGAAAGTATGCTGAAGATCTCCAGAAGTTCGTGGATAAATATAGTTCTTGATTTAAAAAAAAAAATAGTTTACTATTTTTTCCATTACGTTCTATTTTTGAATCAGGTTTTATTTTTATAGTCAACCAAAACACACCGATATGCTATCTGGCTAATGTTGACTAATAAAAATAAAAGTATCAGATATATTTTAATTTTTCATTCACTACACCCAACACTATTCCTATAAATTAAATCTCTACTCAGTCCTGTGTATTACAATCTATTCGAATCATCATCATAATCTTCCTGCCCTTTTTCCATTTCCCAGTTGTTGGCCGGTATCTTTTATGGCCAGCTGGGCTGGTCGGTTTCAGACGGGGCAAATAATTGGGGTAAAGAAAACGGACAGAGCGAAGGAGCTGGGGTATAGGATACCGCAATTCTCGGTCGGGGAAACCTGACTGAGACTGCAGTAGCTCGAAGGGGTCGAGGTCGCGTACCTGTCATATATCTGTCCTGTGATTAGAGATTCTAATAGGACATGCACATCGAGATGCTCAATATAAACACCTTAAAGTTAATATAGGTCTAAAAAGTGAATTGAATTGAATAGTAACATAACAAATTCTAGTGTCACTAACGGGAGTATCTTAATTTATAATAGAAAATAGACAAAGATGTTTTAAAACTATAACCCAACAATAATCTATCATTATTATTGTTTTAAGTGCCTAGTCTCACCTCGACCATTTCTGGTCTTTTGTGGCGCACTTCTACTTTACAGTTCACTGCTCAGACTTATGGCTTCGAGAAACCTCCAGATCTTATCAGCAGTGATTGTTTGTATTTATTGTGGTTGCATGATGTGCAACCCTAGGTTAATACTTCGGTGCCGCATTAGTGGGCCACAAGAACAAGAGCTTCTGCCTCTTGACAGAATCTGCATATTGTGTTCTTGCCCAATTTAAGGTTGAACATATTATGTTTGATCAGTTTGCAGTGTCCAGTGAGGACTCTTGTTACTGCACAAGTTTTGTATTTCTTTATTTTCTTTTGAGCTCCAGAAGTTCTTTGGATGCTTTATTATCATAACCCTTTATTAAGGCTTTCGAGTGTCTTAGACCAGTCGTGGTCTGCTATCTCTTAATAGCCAATGATGTATATCGGGTGTTTATGATAGAATACGCTCGTTGCTTGCTGATGCCGCAGAATGGTTCTGGGCCATGCTGTTGGTTGTCTGCACCGGCTCTGGCGAGTTCGTCGGCTTTTTTGTTGCCATCGATACCTGAGTGGCCTGGTACCCATCTTAAAGTAATTTTGTTTGATTGCCCCGGTGTGTTTAGGTTTTCCTTACAATTTTTTATTAGCTTTGAGCTGGTCACAAAATTGCCTAGTGCCAATAGCGCCACTTGCTGTTGATTTTTTACCTTCATTTCAAGGTTGATTTCAGTATCAGAAATGAACAGTAATCTAATTAACAAATACAATTTTATGATAAACTAACTCCACATACTTGACTTTTGTATGACCTTAGGTACGCTTGTCAACACTTACAGTTCTGTTTTCTTGTTATGTAATATTAAACTTAATAATGAGTTTGTAAAAATAGTAACGCCAGTATTTATGTAAACTAAAAACTAATATGAAAAGAGAAACAAATATAAAAAAAAAACATATAAATAAAGAAAAGCAAAAACGTATTAACTAAGAACCGCTCTTTCCGCTAAGAGACAAAATAAATAAATGCAACTCCCGCATGTCGTAAACATTATATTTTATTTCCCTCAGCACAACGACTCTATAAATATAATTTAAAGAACTTCTCCATTCTCTAACAACATTTTGCTCACGTTACTAAAGTAAGTCAAAGTCAAAGTCAAAAATCTTTCTTTCATAAAGTTCCTTTAAGTTTTGCTTAAATTCGTCTCTTTTAACTACACAATGTCACCGCAAGAATAGCTTGTCTTGTCGAAAGTAGAATTATCACTACATATTATAAAACAAAGCCCCCCGCCGCGTCTGTGGGTCTGTTCGGGATCAACTGAAAAACTACTCAACGGATTTTCATGCGGTTTTCACTAATAGACAGAGTGATTCATGAGAAAGGTTTAGGTGTATAATTTGTTAAGATTTTGTGTAAATTGATTGAAATATGTTGATGATTGTTGAAGATGTCTCTGCTACTAGTGCAAAGCCAGGGCGGGTTAATAGTAAATAACAAAAAATATTATATGCCAGTGGCGATCTATAACAGCCTGTTTCCACATAGTTGGGCCTTGTTAGAAGAAATCGGGCAAACAAACTCACGGTCACTCTTTTATATCACCAGATAGTTTTACAATACGTAGTGAAATCGAGAAATTAATCGTTTTCATAATATGTAAAGACCTAATATTTAAGATCCACTCTAGTCCTATGTATATTGTGTTCAATAAAGAATATTCTAATTAGGAGAATAGAATAGAATTAGGGTAGGAACCCAGTAGTAGTGAACAGCGGTTTTAGTTACGTTAAATGTGTATAGTTATTGTTCCGCTAATGGTCATTAGCGTGAGATTATGTTTCATATAATCTTCCTCAGTAGACAAGTTATTAAAAGCCAAAAGATTCGAAATGCCCTGTCATCTGGTCACAAACACTGTCATCTGGTAGTGTACTTTATAACTATTTTGTATATTTTACTAAACATAGACAGGAGTTCAAGACAACAACTGTCTCATTCAATATCGTCTATTTTCCTAGACAATTATATTCCTGGAACGTCAAAAGTAGAATGAATAGATTTCTCTTGGTTAGGCGTGTACCATCTTAATTTTTTAAAATTCACCTTCATCGTTCTATCACGCGAGTATAGGCCTATTCCATTACTCCCTTTAAAAAAATCAAAAGACGACACAACGTAGGTACACGATACGAGTGTGAAACTATGAACGCTGCTCTCAATTCGTCTTGTCATCCCTGGGGTATTGCCTTTTTGGTTAAAAACACGATTGACGGGAAAAGCTTTATCACTATACGTTATAAACTAAAGCGGAACGATTGCTTATGTTTATTGTACATATCTTTCTACACAAAAGTTTATGTCCATGTTTTTTGATTATGAGTTCAGCAATATGAGCCCGTTAGACTCATTACCATGAACACTTTTACATCATACTGGCTTTGAAGCTAATTAACTTCTACAATGTAGCACCAATTACAGAGGTGAAAAAATATACACTCTAAGAACGTCTGTTGGTTTCTGCTAGTAGTATATAATGTTTAAGGTTAGCAAACCAATCAGCAAATGCAATTGTTATTGCATAAAACAAAATAATTAGGACTGAGGCTACCACTTTTGTAATATGGGGCCCGTAAAAGGAACGTGACGTTTAGAGCTTGAAATTGACATAGAGGAAGGATCATATGCGATATGACGTGATTAATTTGCAATGCTAAACTACTATACTACTACAATACTAACCGTTTAACAAATCACGGGTGAATGGTTTGTTTTACTGTTTTATTTTTCCTAAACATAGAACGCACTATGAAACTGTTCATCGTCTTGGTCCCATTATGGCTCCAAGTATGATGGCTTTGATGAAATGCCATAAACTGATCAACAGCGATCGTTTAATGAATGCACACGCGCACTACTGGTTATGGTTCCCAAATTTACAGATCTTACCTATCTTGGGTTACCGGTCTACCTCACTACTATTTTTTTTCTACTACATATTGTTCTGCATGCCCGGCATAGACCGTGTCTAACTACCCGTAATACAGGCTTACGCCTAGTGCGGGAGTGGGACGCTGCTTTTGCTGTGCGTACAGTAACTTTAAGTATAGAATGTGCTATGTGATTAGTAGTAACTTTGTGATTTTGAAAAGAAATAAAGATTATTATTATTATTTGTCTATATTTATTATTATTATTACTGACTGAAAATAAACAGTAGAACCTCTATACGTTGAACTTTAAGGGAGACGCCAAAAAGAGTTATAGATTTTTCTATTTAAGAAAGGTTTCGACATTGACGGGTTTTGTATGGAAATATTCGACTTGTAAGGGTTTAGATTTATTTTAACTAATTTTGAGAGCAGTAAAATAGATAAAAAATCTAGTTATAGACGTAATTAAAATATACAATTTCAAGTTAAAAGTCATGTATCATTATGTTTAAATATAAATAATACAGATGTTCTGTTTCTATTATCTAAGGTATGAAGATCAGAAAAGTATTTTGAATTTCTGGTTTGCTCTATAAAATTAGGTAAAATATTTAATGATATTCCTGCGTCTTTCATGAAAACCCATGGAGCGCATGTTCAAATCAAATCAATAACAATAATAAATACCCAAAATTAAACATCTGACACCGTTTAAACAAACTCGCGTTAACGTCAGACATAAATCTCTTCATCATTTCCTAGAATCCGGAATCATATTTATTAATATTAGAAATCGCGTGGTGGTTGAATTTTAACCATGGTCTTTTTCATTGGCCAGTATAACTTGAGCTATCATTGTATAGACTTACTTACGCATTACAGGTTAACGCATATACTTATATTTTCACAATTTTTTTAAAGTTGTAAGACATGTTAGTTAAAATTTTTAGCTTTCTGCACTTCTTTAATATATAAACTGTAAATATTCCAAAATTCACGTCACTACGTTCGCGAAATATACTTAAAAAGGGGTACAAAGAATTCTCTTCACATATTAATATCATGATTACTTTTCTTCGAGCTGTAGAGGTTTTAAATCATCGAGTTGTAGACGTTGTTAAATCAAATATCGCTATGTTCGAAATATACCTAGAAATCCGATTTATTTTTTCGAATTATAGAAGGTAAATATGTACTGAAATGGCTTGTAAGGACTCACTTATTATTTCGACTTATAGAGGGTTTTGATTTTCAGCAATGGAAGTTTTAGGGCTTAAAGGAAAGCGAACAAAACATTCTACTGTGACAATAATATTAAGAATATTATTCTATAATCGGAATACTAGCTTCCATCCGTGGCTTTACCTGCGTAAATGGTATTTTTATATCTCTCGGGAGCAGTAATATTTTTCGGGGTGAAACGTACCCTATGTCCTTTACTGTAACCCTGAAAACATGTGTGCAAAATTTCATAATGATCGGTTTAGTAGTTAAGGTGTGAAAGCATAACAGACAAATGGGATCTAATAAAATGTAAATGAATAATAATATAATGTTAAGTAAGTTAAGTAATACAATGTAATTTTATATAATGTTAAATAATGTAGATACAATATCTAGTTTTGTATAAATTTGCATGCCAAAACAAGGCAGAATACGGCATGGATCCAAAACCACCCATGTAATACCTGGTACTACCTGTATTCTATGCAAATAAACATATTTCATTTCATTTTACTTTTGATACTGTACTTTAAGGATTGATATTATTATCATAAATATAAATCTGGATGGGTAGTATGTTACCTCGGTGGTTCAGTGATCCTGAGGTTTATTGGGCTTTTATATATTACAAATGAGTGGGTGTACCGTGTACACCTATGTCATGTTATGATTGTTATGTAGTATATTGTAGTAGATACACACGCACCACGTGCACACACACGCACCACGGTGTGTGCACGCCAGCACACTGCTAGTCTGGAATATTCTCTCACACTTGTTCTTTTGATTTGTAATTTATTCAATTTTATATTTGATAATTTTGCTGCAACTTGTATTTTTTTATTAACATTTTTTTCTGTGACAAGATCTGGACTTTTTTATAATAATATCAAAACTGTATTGTGGTTAGCATTCATTGGTTTCTCCTTATTTGTAAAAAAGTTGAATTGCAATATTTATTCCTAAGGACTGTTGTTAACCCTAATAAATAAAAATAAAATATAATGTTACCTAACCAGTGCTGTCTAAACAAAAAGTAAGCATGTGGTATTTTCTCTTCCATACGAATGTATGTTGCATACATTCATACAAATACTTGGCCTTGGTAATCGAACGCAAAAGACGAATAAAACTATACAAAAATCATCATATAAATAAAAATAGAGCTGGCTGTGTTTAAAAAGTAAACAAGATACTTGTTATAAAGTTTATTTACATATAAAGTATCTAACTCAACGTCGATTTGCACAGAATGAATTGAAGCGGTCCAATCATTTTGTAGTAAGTGTACAGAAAAGCTGTAACAAAAGCCCTCCAGGTCATCAATACTAAATAAACTTCCTGAAGAAAACACCGCTTTCAAGACTCATGATCCCGACGGATGTTTGGAACCGACTTTCAGATATTTACATGTACTGTAAGAGTTTAGTCAAGCTAACAAGTTAATTTATAATTAATGATTTTCACTTTTCAGTTTCTTCTTCACAACCAGTCAATAAAATACCGCTATACTATCTTTTTTTTTTTTTTTTTTTTATCGTGTGGAAACCCCCTCGGGTCATCACTCCACTGGGGCTGCCAGTGAGGTCGTATGTCGGAATCGAACCGACTAAAACCACACGGTGTTCCGTCATAAATAAGTCTATTGCCAGGGACTCGGGTATACCCTAGGAAGGAAGTCCCCGAGAACCCTGGCAGACCTTGGCCGCCTCTTGAACAAAAGGCAGCCACGCCCTTGCGAGCGAGGGGCCTTGCCCCCATTCCAGTGTAGAGAGGCACGCGCGGAACACGGCGCGCCACCGTCTCAGGCCTGCTTCTGCTAGAGTAACGGGCAGCCTCACCCGTTACCCCCAGGCCAGCGCTCATGGAGGCCGGAGATCGTTCTGCGCTCTCCGGCGCCTGGTGCCTCTCCTTCGGGACGGGAGAGTACTAGCCCTCTCCCGTTCCCTTTCCGCTGCCTCTTTAGCTGACATCACTTCCTCACAAAAAGAGGCAGCGGATTCCCACGCACTCTCACTTTGGACCATGGACAGAACCATGGTCTCCAGTGAGAGGCTTCCCACTTCAATAGCCGCCGCGAGGTCAAGGCGTTGTTGCGTCCACGCTGAGCACTCCACTAAAGTGTGGAGTGCAGTATCCTCGCGGCAGCCTCCGCAGTGATGGCACGCAGACGTTGGCTCCCGGCCTATGCGACACAGGTACTTGCCGAAACAGCCGTGGCCGGTCAGAACCTGCGTCAGCCGGTAGGAGAGGCTGCCATGCTGCCTCTCGAGCCAATCCTCCATGATGGGTCTTACCGCCACAACTGTGGCGTGCCCAGCGCTTGGTCGCTCAAGTCGCTCTTCCCACTCTGCCATTAGGACCTGACGGAGCTGAGACCGTTGCACCTCAGTTTCCTGAGGTGTGGGTCCCAGGTCCCGCTCCTTGCGCCATTGGTATAACAACGCAAGGGTCTTCGCCTTAAGGTCCCATGGTGCAGTTCCGGCTAGGAGACTCGCCGCTTCAAAGGAAACCGTGCGGTATCCCCTTATGACTCTGACGGCCATAGCTCGCTGTGGTACCGCTATACTATCTAGCTTGATAGTAATAAAAAAAATAAAAGTATCAGATATGTTTGCATTTTAATTCACTTCACCCAACACTATTCTTATAAATTAACATTACAGACACGGCACTTTAGACACACATTAAGTATGAGAGTCAACCCTGTGCGCAGCAGCAATGTAATGTTGAACTTTACTACACTAAAGTTTGCGGAAGTGGAAGTGGGCCGGCCAGGTCACGATGGACCGAGTGACAACTTGAAGAAAGTGACCGGCAGCGGATGGATGCGTTCTGTCCAAGAACGGGATAGTTGGCGCTCCTTGGGGAGGCTTTTGTCCTGCAGTGGACGGCGATAGGCCGATGATGATGAGGGAATTCCTTAACGGTTAACATTACAGATATGAAACTTTATACCCGCATTGAATTATGATAATCTGTTCTAAAGTTTGTTGTTATTTGCCCTTAATGATTAACCGCACAGATACAAAACTATATATGCGCATTGAATTATAGGGGTCTGCTCTAAAGCTCATTATGACCTGGCTGCTGCGCTCAGCATAGGTTCCAGACAGGGAAACTCCTACATGGTCAATAGCGTAGGCAGACACGAAATTCTGTATAAGCATTCCTTGTCACCAGAAAATCTTAACACAAGTAATTCTAAGAAGACACCTACGTATGAATTACTCATAAATTTAATTTTGTCAGGAACATGCCGCGACAAGCTTTTATATCATACAAAATAGTAATATAAATAATCACAAGGGAAGTCGCGAGGTAAAGCTGTTAAAATAGTATTATTTAAACAGTACCTACCTACTTTCATTCATCGCTAACTTTATAAATCTAAATACACACCCGATTATATAATAAATTTAGCCATAAAGTTAACATTCTATAAAATCGTAGGAATATCGATGGAACAATTACGTTAAGTCGATAGTCGCGTGTTTGATTAGTTACTTAACCAGTTAATGTAATTAAAAATGGCATATTGTATATTTCAAGTATAATAAAATTATGATTATAAGACCAGGTGAATATTACCCAACGGTCTAACACTCTAATCATTATCTGCTAAAACAAATCATGTGACACAGTACATACTATTTGCCACACTATTTGAATTTGTACTAAAACCAAAAACCACTATACAATTAGCATGACCTACTTTGTGAATAGTGTAGGCACATATACGCATGCACACAGAAGCTATGAGTACCAGTGGGTTGTCCTGAAAAAAGTGTGATATATGTATGTATATGCAGTATGCGTGGAAAACCACAGAGATCTTAGTGAAATGGAAATCAGTTTATCAATATGTATATGTATGTAACTCAGTAAACTAGTGGTGACTAGACAAAATCTTAAAATTCTATGCTATACATATGTTGATTACAGTGTATATTACTTTTAATATTATTAGGGTAGAATACTAAATGTAAAAAGGACGATTTGAAAAGTAGCTAGGATGGGAGCCAAAGTCAATTTTCGATCTAAATTAAAGGGCCCAAACAGATACAAGTGTCAACGGATGATATAGATATATCCTACCTACACATGCAAAAGTGTTGTCACTACTGCCAACGTTATTCTTGCCATCTATTCCATTTGGAACAATATATTCTACCTCAAACCTATATCTACATTCGAATTAGAGCCCCACATGGGTAAACCATGATCTTACAGAAGACTGCATTTAAGAAGTTTTTTTACATTCCTATATAAACAGAATAAGTACCTACATAAAAATCCTACTAATATTATAAACGTGAAAGTTTGTGGGGATGTATGGATGTGTGGATGTATGGATGTATGGATGTTTGTTACTCTTTCACGCAAAAACTACTGATCCGATTGCGATGAAACTTGGTATGTAGATAGCGGGAGACCTAGATTAACACATAGGCTACTTTTTATACCGATATTCAAACGGTACCGTCACTTAAGCTGGTAAAACCGCGAGGCGCTGCTATAAGTATATATTTGAATGTACCTATACTATTTCTCAAATACGCAGTGAAAAACAAATGCAACTGTTAACGACAAAGCACAATACATGATGTCACGCCTTAATGACTTGCTGCTACAGCAAGCAGGATAGCTCGAGCACGGAGAAAGGCACAAGATATAATTCAACCTATTTGCTTCTTGTACATACCACCTGATCTTATTTCGGCTTATGGCCTATGTATGTTCGCGGCACTTCGAGTATGTCCGCGGCGATCAGACAATCCGCCTTCTCTTTTAAATTGGGATTAAATTGTCAAATAAGAAGGTGTATATTATATGAATATTATCTAAAATGACTAGCTGAAAATATCTCAAGTAGCTACAACTGTGTCGACTGCTTTGATAAATTATAAGACCCTAAATTTTCGTGGAAAGTAACAATTGTGACCTTTACTGAAATTTGTTTTTAATTTGACATTTTCAAACTAAACTATGTTTTTCTTTTACTGACAAAGTATGATGGGTATTTTTGAATGCCTTATATTAGCTTAATCTGCATCTATCTAAACCACTACATCACTGAATGAAATGAAACCACTACATCTTATGCCAAATTAAAAAACTGGAACTTTAATAGTTCACACAACAATAGAACGTCAGAAAATCATACATTTTGGAATGTCGAGGATCGAGGTTTGATTCTCGACAGAGAGAGCTTTTCGAACCCTATCTGACTGAGGATAGCTCTCTCAAGACACATTTATGCAGGAACAGTATAATAAAATTAAAATAAAACTTAGATGGCCAAACAGAAGTGTAATGCAGTCTATGTCCTTTAGTTCCTTTATGTCAGCACTTTCAAAGAGTGAGGGCCAAGCAATGCAGCTCCTCTCCTTATTTCTGCTGTATGTAGTAGAGGAGGAGTGCTGTAGAGGAGGAAAAAGTATAGAGGGATTACCACTTTCAATGTCTAGGATGCAAAGAAGTTTTTTAGCCAAACATTTCCAAACACCAATCCTACTATCCTACTAATATTATAAACGTGAAAGTGTGTGAGGATGTATGGATGTTTGTTGCTCTTTCACGCAAAAACTACTAAACCGGTTGCGATAACACTTGGTATGTAGAGAGCTGGACACCTGAATTAAGACATAGGTTACTTTTTATCCCGATATTAGAACGGCATCAGGACTTCCGCGGGTGAAACCGCGGGGCGCCGCTAGTTACTAATAAAGTGTATTTAAAATTTTACAATGCAATTGAACAAAATAGTACCTACGTTAAAACACGGTACCGAGATTTAATTTTAATTCAGTATTTTAGGATTAAGACATCAAAGAAAATACCTAATTAGTTAGTGCAAACGTCCAAGGACATGATTTTTGTTAGTTTTGTTGGTGGAGTATATAAGTACTGCATTTGTGGGATGAAGGCATACTGACATCAAGTTGCTCGGTGAGTACCTACTATCATAAAAATATAATGTTTGAATTTTTTTTTTGGATTATCTAAATTGGGTAATCATTAGATTAATTTGATACTATTGTTTTTATTTTGTTTAGTTTTTAAAGCAAGTATTCAGAGGTTTATAGAATAAGGTTATTAGTGAAGTCCGTGGAGGTCGAAATCCTATCAATTTTGGTTGTGACTCTGCACAATTACGTTTTTGGTACGAATCAATCGGGAACAACCTATAGAACAATGTGTAGGGATTTGCACTATAAATTCTTATCGTAGGAATTTTCGTGCAAATTCCAAAACTGCAAATTTTACCGAAAAATTAAAGATTAGATAGATAAAAAGTAGATTAAAGTTTTAACAAAAAAAAATATAAAAAAATTGTGAAAAAGTGTGAAGAAACGTACCTATAATTCAAGGCAGTAGTACCAATAATAAATTCATGAAGGAATACGTTTTTTTGCAATAAAAATTTATATCTGAGTGCTTCCATATATATATGTAAGAAACAGTCTCAAAACCACTGATACAAACTATGAAAATCACTAACTAGCTGCAACTGCCAAGTCTTTCGTATCTCTATTCACACTCAAGTCAATCGTTCTCATCTTATCTACCCTTTTATAATCCCACTGTAAATAAGAGTTTTTAATATGGCGACAACATATACCTATTTAAACTTCCTTCGAAATTTGGGTAGGATAAAGTAGTTTTTTTACAATACAATTTGCACTGAAAGAAATTTGAAAAATTTAATTTAACGGCAGTGCTACATAATCGATCTATCGACATTCCTGATTTTTTGCACACAGCTCCAGACCCATAAAAATATAGGTCTTGGAGCATGTCCAAAAATTTTTTTTACCACTTTTTTTTATTTCATTAAAATGCCATATTGCTAAATGACATAACTCGATGGTTTTTTAATAAAAATAAACCAAATTTTATAAATAGATAGGCAGCATCATAAAAAAAAAAAATTGAGTCTTGTTGAGCTTGATTATCTTCATCAGAACCAGAGTAATTGACGATTAAAGATTCACTGCGCAATCTCTACATATTGTTCTATAGGTTATTCCCGATCGATTCCTATCAAAAATTGTGCAGAGTCACAACTATCACATTTGCTTTACCGAATACACTATAATATCATCAACTAGAATTAGCTCCATTAATTAGAAAACCATAACTCTGTATGGGACACTCGTATATTTTTTTGTAAACTGAATCAACTGTAAGACGAGGTGGGGCTCAGCAGAGTTTTGTTCGTTTAGTGCTACCAGGATAGGTAGAATACCTCTATCATTCAGAAGACTGCTGGTAAGCAGGGTCACCAAAGATCTATAGGAGGGACCCATATGAACACTCATTCACTAAATGTGTAGAGTGATAAAAGCAAATGTCCAACAATTAGTAGTTGATTGCTTGATTATATATTGTTGTTGCACAATATGTAAACGATATTTAAAAAGTAGCTTTGAATCAAATTGGTCAATAACTCTATAATGATTAGTTCCTTTTCTCCATAGAATCCATCACAATGAAATTATTCATCATTCTGGCTCTGATTGCGTTCGCAGTCGCTGGTCCCGATGGCTACTACTATGACATTAAATATGAAAGTTTCGACATGGACGAGGTGACAAACAACATTCGTCTTTTGATGGCATACACCCACTGCTTCAAGGGAGTCGGCAAGTGTACTCCTGAAGGAATAGATTTTAAGAGTAAGTACTTTCTATTCTCAATACTTTTTTTGTTTGTGAATTACGCTATTTATATTTTTTAATTATGAAATTTAAGGTTTTATATCAACATAAACACGATGCTGTGACATCAGTGAGTTGTTAATGTAATAAGTCAACCACGCTGGCAGCATATAATTTAATTTAAAATATCACACAAAAACTATTGATAAAAAAACAGAGTCTCAGCAATATTTTTTACATGAGTAGGGTATTGACTTTGTGGACCATAATGTTACTCATTAATAAATGTGAAAGATACGGCTTTCGAGGCAAAGCTCTAAAATGGATAACTAGATAGAGCGGATTGATAAAAAACATTCATTGAAAACATTTAGATCAGGGTATGATGTCAACAAATCAAACGTTCGTCAGGGCTGTGAACTGGGGCCCCTTCTCTTTCTACTATACATACATGATATTCCATGACATCATATTATTCTATTCCATTCTATATAATTATAAAACAACTAACCCGAACATTAGCATAGCCTATCAAAATATAAACATAGTAAATTCTACGGAAACTAAATTTCTAGGCATAACATTGGACACGTATTGCAATAATTTGCAATCGTTTCAATTCGGAATTAGCATATACGAAACGTTTGCACCAAAATTAATCGCTTTGTCTGCATTAAGAAAGCTACACAAAGCAACAAGAGAAAAAGCAGCAATGGCTGCGTATTATGGCTGTGTGCAGTCTACATTTAAGTAGTACATAAAAGTATATTCATTTGTCTAAAAGTGCATACGGGCTATTGCTAACATTGAATCATTAGAAACATGTCACATGTAACTTGTCCAAAGATAAAAACAAAGCTCTTGGTACCTATCTGTAGAACTAAACATCATCAAAATAATTCATTTTACTTGACGACAAAAACCTATAAGGGAATTACCATTGTTACGTTAAAAAAAAATGAATCGAATGGCTTCTAGCGAAATATTTTTACAGTGTCTAGGAATTCTTTGAGTGTAAGTAGGTAATTAAAAACCAAGCAAGTGCAAAAAATTATAGTACTTTTAACTACGTGTAAAAATAATGAATGAATAATTGGTTAAGTTAGCAACTTATATTCTATGTATTGTATCAAATTCTGTAATGTTCAGAAATATATTTTGAATGATCATTGAAAACAATTAAAAGTTGTATATTATTAAAACTAATTATAAAAATATTTAATTGTATATATGAATATTTGTACTTTAAAAGTTTGAATATTTGTATTATTAATTATGATAATAATTTGTATGTCAACAAAAGTAAGATCTTGTCTATACCTAGTATAGTATTATGTTATCTGTATCTGTACCAACCTTTCTCATGAATTTGAATTTGGTACTATAGGTTGTAATCCCTATTATTATTTTTAGTCACTATATGTAAACTTTTACAGAATGGATACCTGAAGCTATGGCAACATCCTGCGCGAAATGTACGGATAGACAAAAGGTGTTAGTAGCGAAATACCTTAAGGCCACCGAGACCAAACTTCCCGAGGATTTCGTCGAGCTCTGCAATATCTATGATCCTGAGAAGAAACGCGAAGTCGAGATCAAGAAATTCATTGCCAAGTTTTCTGTTTGAATAATGAAAAATGTAAAAGAATTATAGCACACATTCTTTAATATTAAACCATTTAAAATTGACCTTTTAACTGCAGTTAATTTTAGTTTTAAATTTTCCACAATCAGAAATAAATTTGATACAATAACATACAATATTCTTCATTATTTCAAACCATCAGGTTAGTAACCAGTTAATAATAACATAACAGTTCTTTATATCGGCTTGTATGACCCTGAACCACGGAGCAGATACAATCTGCTCCGTGCCCTGAACCTACAAATACCAGGCCACTCAGAAAAAGTTTTTACGTATGGAGCACTGGCAGATTATGCTTTATTTTAAACATATCGCGACGCTCAGAAGCAGGCTAACGTTGAATGGTGCCATGATACGATAGCTAAGTTTAGTGAAGGATTATTTAGGTGCGTTTCCGACATTATGACAGGCGATGAATCTTGGCTTTATCAATACAATCTAGAAACTAAGTGCCAGTCGACAGTTTGGCTGTTTCAAAATGAGTCAAAGCTTCCCGGCAGCGAAGCGAGAAGACTTTGGAGAAGACCTGGAAAACCACTGAGAAGATTTTGGTCACTAGTTTTTTTCAATGACAGGATATTCTAGTGTCAATATCTTTACGGGATCAAAATAGATACCAAATAATTGCCAGAAGTGTTAGGAACGACAACTACTTGATATATATATATATATATATATATATATATATATATATACCACCAATGTAAAATCTGCTTCCGGTAGTAATCTTTTTCTGATACCGTTATTAAAAATCTCTAATATTTTACTTTTACCACTGATAAATCTCAGCATTGTTCAACAATTGTATAAAAAAGTATGTTCATCTGTATTTTTGAACTTTTCTTTAATAATTCATACGCTTCAAAGTTAATTTTAAAACCATTACTCCTTTTATACCAGTTTTCACTTAACATACCCGTTGTTGTTTGTTGTATTTTGATGAAAACAAAAAGGAAACGGTGGAGTTGGGATAGTTTCCACGTCCTTATTCTTTAATCACTTTTATATTTTACAATTTAACTTAACTTTAATTAGAAAAATAGTTTGTGTCTTAAGGCCCATGACGAGGGGAAGATGACAGTTCGGTACGCGCTCACAGTGCGGCACAAACGTGGTTCAAATTATTTCAGCGCTAGTTTTTCACAGAGTTTTCCTCCTTAGTGTTGTAGTTTTTCTCCAAAATTAGGTAGTAAGCTCTGAACTCTGGTTTTCAGTTTTCATGAAGGGGAGAGGAAAGCCGGAGTTCTTCTTTTAGCCTGCACAGTCTAGGCAGGCACAGGGTTTGCTAACATTGATAGTGTGGATTGGAAAAGACAATGATAAGTTAGTGTGCTACCAGATAGTGTGTCTTTACATAATAAATAAAAAATTTGTAACAATTGAGACAACTACACAGCTTGAACAGTAAAGGATTTGTTCAAGAAGTTTGATGACTGTTCCGGCATTACCAACCTCAAATTGTCTGATGAACTTAAGAATTTTGAGTGTGTTGCATGTAAGAATGTAAAACGTTATTTTAAATAGGACGGCGAGTAGGCGTTAAAGATAATATTATACCAAAGAGGAAGGATGTGGGCATTCCGACGAAGGCGTATGGATAACCACTGAGCTTTGTGCGAAACTCGGTTCCCAAGTTTATACAGTTGGTTCTTCGTGAGATCAGGGAAACTGGCATCGGCATAATCAATGATGGGGAAGAGAACGGACTGGGCAAGCACAGTTTTCGCGGCAATAGCCAGAAAATTAAAATTATTGAGATGGATTGATTTAATTATTCGATTATTTTGTATAAATAAATATTTAAAATAGTACACAGAAAAAAATTACACCACACTTTCTCATGGTGACGTTCTACTTTATACTTAATTTCAATAGTCTAGTACTCGTATTTTAAAGTTTTTAACATTTTATCACAATCTTACAATTATTACACTAAGAATTTTAACCATAGTAAAATGCACCTAAAATTTAGCGGTCAAAAAAGTTACTGAGAAAAACACGTCAGTTTGACTGCAAACGTAAATTTGTATTACAACATTTTAATAGAAAAGAAACAATACAATGACGTGGTATGATAAAAAAATATATCAGTAAATTATTTTCCAATTTATTTTGTCAATAAAATTAGAACAAAACATGAGTTCTTAGAATAAATCTCAGAATACTAACTTTTGAACTTTCGCGTTCCATGATATTCCTTTTTACATTATAATTTTTATTTTATAATACCTTTACGTGATCACGTTAATTCCCGTAAATACGTAACTAATATTATAAATCTCAGAATTTGTATTTGTAAACAAGTTGCTATAGGCGATATCCCAGCTCGAATTTTTTCGATTAATAACAGAACAGTTGTGTCCATTGTTCTGAAAAGTACTTATATTTTTACACAAACTAGACAAAGCCTGTACTATGTGAAGTTTGGTTATATGGCTGATAAACATGCATTACCAAATTCATATACATATATTATAGATAAATTACACGCAGAATGATCGTGCTTATCACACAATTATTTATCCTGGGTCCAATCGAACTCAAACTGAAACTCTGGCTCAGAAGTCAAAATGAATAAGAAGTCAAAATAAATGCAAGTAGCATTACCAACATGCTATTCAAATCCCACTATATAATGTTAAAAATGTGAAAGTTTAAATAATAGTGGAAATGTCTCTACAATGTACTTAATTGTACCAGGTTGGTCATTATAATACCGAACATTGTTTGTTCGCCCAACGACGTGACAGAACATCAAAATTTAATTGTTATAGACAGATAGGGCAGACTTAGTAGTATTTTAACGTCAAGAAGTAATTTCTATTGATATTGTAATATTAACGAAAAAGTAACATTGTTTTTCATAGTATGAAGATTTGATGCATAGGAACTCTAAGACATTGTGCACATACGAGCGAGTTCGTTCATTAACTTTGTTGATTTTAGAGATTATACATAATATAATAATAAAATAATGTACTACAATAATAAAAGACACTCACACAGTGTCAAATTAATGTCAGCAGAGATGTTTTCTATCTTTCTGATTCCTAAAAAGAAGAAGGTTTTTTTTTTTTTTTTGATTGTAGTCTTTTTGACAAAATCGTGTAATTTAAATTATGTGAATGTCAGGAGATAACAACAATTCAATTTTATCAAGAATTATTTCGACATAATTGAATTATTAACGTTAGATACAAGTTTTTTATTAGCCATAGTAAAGTTTTGTATCGTACAAAGTGCCAAGATTATGTTTGCTTTATAGCGGCCTCCACCCAATAAACCTTAATTAAAACACTAATTTGACGCACCAAAATAACAAAGTATTCATTATAATTAATTAATGCTTCATGGACATTGCTGCAATGTTAAATTTGTTTAGTTAAGTTTCTCTTACATCATATTTTTGTAGTATCTGGCACAATAGTTTAGACCAAATTTTAAACATTGAATGGGATGGATGAATAATAATAATAACTTCATACATCTCACACACGGCCGTCTGATCCCAAACTAGGCAGAGCCTGTACTATGGTAACCAGACTGCTGATAAACATACTTATATATTTAAAAAAAAAAAAAAAATTATAGATTAATTACACCCAGACACAGAATAATAAAAATAATATTTTAATGTCATACGTAAACATAAAACTTATTGTATTGCCTGTTTGTTACTTCCAATACTAAAGAAACTTAACCAAATCTAATGAGTTTGTGACAGAAAGATATAATTTTAGGCACATCACTAGCCTGAAACAGGCTACTTATGTGCGAGACTAAAACTGGAATAATAGATATATGCTACAGTAATCGACATCCGTCAGTTCCAACTAAAAACGTGTGTCGACGGCGATGTGTCTCAACTCTTAACTGACGAAATCAAAAATTTACAAAAACTTAAAAAAGACTTTTTATTTCTTGACAAGTTAAAAGCATATGCAAGTTAAAAAAATGCTGTATTAACGCATTTTATAATAGTGTATTCGTATTTTACAGTAGGTATTCGGTTGTAGAGACGAGTTATGTCAAAAATGACACGTTAGTTATGTTGGGAAGGGAGGTGTTTCCACATTTCTATTTAATACTGTTGCAATTTAAAATAGAGCTGGAAGATTCACAAAAACACGCGAATATTGGCTTTAATTTCAAAACGCAAAAGGTGAATTTTTTGAAAAAAATCAGCTAGGAGGTACATATTTACACTTCACCATCGGTATATTTTCTTGACCGGTATAGTTACTTAAATATCTGTATAAATTTTACGGATTATGGTGTGGTTGGTGATCAAATATACGAAAACAAAGCCCATTTACTCAGCCTATGTGGTATTTTGCGAAAGTTTTGGTAACTTTCGCATTACAAATAAAATATTTTTATTTACAACGGAACAAATACTTCCGAAACGAAGTTGTTACGTATATATACTTCGGGAATATAAGTAACAATCAAGAATCTTATTATACAAATTACCGTTATTTATATGAATTGTTTCAAATGATATAGTATATAAACATATACATATCAATTCAATAATTATTAATTAGTCAAATGTACCTATCGTGTGTCAAAGTATTGAAGTGATAATGATATGCAGACGAGACAATAACATCGTTACATACATACCTACCAACGTTACGTAAAGAAATATGAAGCAAACCTTAAAACGGTGGATTTTAACTACTACGGAACACATAATGCTCACATCATGTACCTACTATAATACCCTCTTTTTAAATAAATAAAAATTACAATTATATAAGACTAGATTTCCACATTATAATTTTTTTTTTTTATTTAAAAACTTTATGCACAATGTGTACAGAGGTGGACTTAATGCCAAAGGCATTCTTTGCCAGTTAGGGTGATGTAGAAATTAATGAAGTAGGTGCATTAAAAGGTGAGATAAGAATGAGTGAAAAGGAAAAGAAAAGGCAAATAAATTAATATATACTTAGATACATATATACAAGAATATTTAAATATAAGTATAAATATTATAAATACAAAATTACCTTTATATTTCTACTGTTCTGATGACTCCGCCAATTCACGGAAGAGGAGAGCACGAACCTTTGCTTTAAATGATGAATTTGCTTAAACCTGAAAGAACATATATGTAGTCGCCTGACTACATATATGTTCTTTCAGGTTCCATTCTAAAATCAGAATAATTTTCTTTAATAAAATCATATACACATAATTTGACTATTATTTAGTTAAAATAAATTTTAGGTTACTAAAACTATATTCTCCTTTAGCATCAATTACAACTGCTGTTAATAGAATTCGAAGTGTTTACCATTTTGTAATACAATTGAAAGATACAATTGATAGAAGTAGGTAATTGATTTTGCCGATTTGAGTTTCGTCAAACATGGTTTCTTACTTAAAAGCTGTTCAACTAATATCATAAATAATCAAATATTACCTGTTACACTCGAAACTGCGCGATAATTAGTTTTATGATATTTATAGAAAAAATCACAATTTCAAAAATAAACTTTACAATCTAAGTCAATAATAAATGACTTAGTGATCATGCGTGTCTGGTCGCCGCTGACGTTGTATTATGGCTAATAAATTGGTTACTCAATAACCAAAAGTAACATCTCAAAATCTATGTATCCGTTTCATTTTCGGTTTAGTATAGTATGATCATATTTCTGAATTCCGGAAACAACTGAAATGGCTACCTATTCGGCGGCGTCGAGATGTTCACATTCTATTCGGTTCTTCGCAATCCTAACTTTCCTTCGAAGCGCTCACGCAGATATGAAATGAGCGCTTCGAGTACCTTGTTCCCAGGAGCAAACCTTGTCGCTCCTCATCTTCTCTTTTGCTTGTAATTCCTTCTCATAATTTGATTCTACTCGTTATGACAATTCTTTCACTTTTACTGCTCTACGGCAGTGGAATTCCCTTCCCCATTCTATCCGTGATAGAGGGCTGTCCCTGACTGTTCTTAGGAATAGAATCAAGGACTTTTTCTGTCTAAGCAATAATCAGACTGTTAATTTGTTTATATGTATATATATGTTTAACATATTATTTAGTGTATATGTGGTAATATATGCATGTGGTATTATATTACGAACATATAGGTACTTGATATTCTGTAGGTATACATTATGTATTTATAGTTTAGGTTTTTAATTTTATGTTTATTTAATTCCCTTTAACGTACACACTTTGCCACTATTTTTTTCTAGACTATCTTCTCTTCACTCCCAAGATTTGCTGGAAGAAAACTCAACTATGGGTTAAGCTTGCCTTTGTACATGCTATTTTCCTTCCTGTACTTATAAGATTGTTGTTTTTATGTACAACAAAGAATATTATATGAGATGATGTAATATGATCTCAGTAGGTCGGTTTGTCTTTGAGAGATGGCTCTCGATGTTAAATATAATTCCACTATTCCACTAATATTATAAATGTGAAAGGTTGGATGGATGGATGTTTGTTACTCTTTCACGCAAAAACCACTGAACCGATTGCGATGAAACTTGGTATGTAGATAGCTGGAGACCTGGATTAATGCATAATCTACTTTTTATCTCGATATTTCCAAGGGGATGAAGCCGCGGGGCGCAGCTAGTATTTCTTGAATATTTATATATACCAAAATATCATCAAAACATTAATTCATACGTACCAACCAATGATTGTCAATAACAGAATATAAATAACTATGAATTACAAATATTGCAATTACCGGTCGAAGTCGCAATCAACCAGCAGATATCGCAGATAAGCGCCGGCGGCCCTGCCAGTACGTGTTACACCCTTATCTTCCACGCTACATGTGAATTGCAAAATACAGGATCATTGCATTAAATACAGATATTAGTTCTGTTTTCAAATGGGTAAAAATTCAAACCACTATTGAAATTGACACAAAAAGTAGAATTTGTCATGAAATGGCGGGTTGTCCCATATTCATCCTATAACATCTCATCCTATTTCTTTACTCATCCTAAACAAGAATTCCTAACTGGTCCGATTACATTATTTTAATAAAGTTTCTTTATTCAACCGAAATGCGTTCCTTATTCTACCTGTAGCAAATATTAACGAAAAAAGTATGGATAGCAAAACAATCTTAAATATTTTATCACAATTTTATATAACGAATATTAGTTATTTTCCTATTTGTATAAATAAAATATTTGCTTCACACATACACTCATTTACTTGTAGCAGTCATAAAACGTGGAAGCGATACAGCGAATGTTTCTTTCTTCGTCTTATCAGTCTTGCGAGAGTAGGCTCAGTGATGTGCATTGTTGTTTTTTATAATAACTATTATGCACATGAATGAAAGAGATAGCGATATCAAATTTTTGCTTATATTCAAACCAGTTTTCATTATTTTAACGATGTTGCAAAATGGTGAAACATCTGAACATTATAAAAGATACTATTTAGTATTTAAGAATACTTGATATGTTTGTGAGATCAGAAAATAGAAATTTTTACTTTTCTTTTTCTTAAAACTTATGTTGATTTTTTAAATACCTATATGATTTGATTTTTTTTGTACACGGTTCTAAAATTGTTTTTAAATATGTAATTATCTTATGCTTTATACTAGTTTATTGAAACCGTTGCTCGTAAACCTGTGGTTTTATGTACATGGTTTTAAATGATTTATGAATAGTAATCATTTTTTCACCAAAGATTGTTGATTTTTTGAAATATATTATTTAGTTTTTAAGATTACTTGATACATGATATAGATGTAGGATGAAACGTCAACGTCAACGTCAGAACAACCCGAAATGGAATTTTTTTTTTGCACTACCCCCAGATTTCGGTTTTTATTTATCTCGCTCATGTCAAATGGAGAACCCATACCCACGTCAGCAAACATTTAGCGAAAAGCAAAGCGAGATATGATTTCGAATGTGGAAATGGAAATAGGGATCAATGGGCAGGATTCGAATGTAAAGTTTTAGTCATTATGATATGGATAAAATAGTGCTCTGTTCATTTTTGTAAAGTGCCTAAAAAAATATTTTTACCGACTTTAAAAAGGAGGAGGTTCTCAATTCGATTGGTATTTTTTTTTAAGCCATGAACTATATCTATAGTCGTTTAGGTCCCTCTGAATACTGGCGTTTCAAGATATCTAAATTCCATACATGCTTTGAAGCGTTTGGACAACCAGCTTCAAAATTAACGTTTAATTTAACTTAACTTTTAGGTCCTTACGTTCGTTAAATAGCTTACCTTTATAAATACAAACAAATGCGGACAGGCTTTACTAAGTTTTGCTTATTATATTATAAAGTAATTAAAGGAAACCTTACAGGCACATCAAGACAATATTATTTAAAGAGTAACTTGATAACATTTATAGTAAGAACGGTTAATACGCTACATCTATTGTAAAAGGTACCTTAAGTAATAGCAATTCAGGATGCCGTTACAAGATAACAAAAAATATAATAATATAAATATTTGCACAAAAACTATAACAGAAGAATAACACCATAATAAAATGGCTTGTACTGCCTATTATAACTGCGACTGCAGTGAGAACTCAGCATATGCTAGGGGTTTCCACTGCTTGGGAGACGCAGATCTCTCACTACCAGCCCTCATACGCTCTATGAGTGCTATGACCGAAATTCGTATTACTGTTATACATAATAATAATCATTTATAATTTTGGTTCCTATATGCCTTATTTACGATTTTTGAACAAGATTAACTTATATTTTATGTCATTCCTATTCATATCAAAACAAGCTACAGTAATAATTAAATTTTGAGTATATCATCGAAAATAATACAAAATCTGTTCTTATGTAAGATTTCAAACAATACGTCATATTTCAAGAGCTAATTATAAATAATAATAATAATAATAACAACTTCCACACATCTCACACATGGCCATCTGATCCCAAACTAGGCAGAGCCTGTACTATGGTAACCAGACTGCTGATAAACATACTTATATATTTCTAAATACATACATATTATAGATAAATTACACTCAGACACAGAACAAATAATCGTGCTCATCACACAAATATTTGTCCTGGCTGGGAATCGAACCCACGACCTCTGGCTCAGCAATCAGGATCACTAACCACTAGACCAACAGGCCAGTCTTATTATGAAGCTCTTCAAAAGCAATTGCGTTAGAAAGTTTTAAAGTAAACGTAATATTCAATACAATTAAATATTAATTTACTTGGAAGAGGTTTGAATAGGGCTTGGGACCTATTTAATTAATAAAATGTTTGGAACCAGTTTGGAATATTTGCCAAAGTAAATCAAAGTGATCGCCGTTTTTCATAAGATTCCCGGCATTTGAATAAAACCCATTGAAATAATACTTTCAATAATATAAATTAATATATTATGTGCAAGTGTCTAAATCATGAATACCTCTACAAGTTATAAGCTAAGTTATAAGACAAGTTCATTTTGAATAAGAAATAAGTTAATCCCCAATAAATTAAATCATCATCCTCCGCGCCTTTTCCCAACTAAGTTGGAGTCGGCTTTCAGTCTAACTACGATACGGCCGAACTTCGACATTTTACGTGAAGCGACTGCCATTCTTCCGCAACCCAAGTACTAGGCGATATTGAAGTTCTGTAGTTAGACCAGTTTGTCTGACTTTTTAGTTCTAACTATCCGTAACGAATGCCATAGATGTTCGTATGACAACCGGGACCGGCGGCTTAACGTGCTCTCCGAGGCAGGGGTTGGTCTCAATGTGTTAAAAATGGTCACCCATCCTAAGACTGATCTCGCTAGTACTACTTAACTTTGTAATGTGCTAACCTACTCGGTTACCACTAAGCCATGAGCCCCTAGACTACGTAGTATAATATATAATTTTAAGTTTAAAATTTTAAGAGGCCGTATACGAAATTTTGCCAATTTCGCTGATTTACGTGGTTTTACAGACCTGATTTTACAGTTAAAATACTATATTTCTATAAGTTTTTATAAATAACATAAAAGATCATTTCAATTTAGATCTAATGTATGAGCCACTTTTTTACTTTTATTATTCAATTTTGATTAATCGACCTCAAACCGGTGACTGTTTTGTAAATTTTGCCGTAAGAGGTTTAGAATATCACATATTTACGAACTGTTTTTAAGTACCAACGGTATGAAAAAATTACAATGTATTGCTGTAAAAGTCGTCTATACAATGTATGAAACACTTTTTACCATTTTAATATAAAAAAATTTAGTAAAAAAATGTTTAACTTAGTCAAATTTTACAGAAAATGGACAAAGTTTTGCTTTTGATTTCGGCTGCGTGGAACTTTCATTCATAAAATTACAACAACAGAAATAAACTTCAGTTCAAAGTTAACCCATTTTCTGAAAAAAAATTGCAAAAAATTTAAATAATAAAAAATGTTTTAAAACAACCTAAATCTCGCATTATTATTTTTAATAAAAGTAAAAAAGTGGTTCACTCATTAGATCTAAATTAAAGTGATCTTTTATGTTGTTCATAAAAACTTATAGAAATATAGTATTTTAACTGTAAAATCACGTCTGTAAAACCACGTAAATCAGCGAAATTGGCAAAATTTCGTATACGGCCTCTTAAGCGCAAAACATGAGTTAGTAATTGCAAAAAAAAAATAAAACAACAAATTAAAGAGTTTTGGATTTTTTCCTTGACATGTGCTGTGAGTCCTTGCTCTCGCCAAATTTCACGATTCTACGTCAATTTTAATTACATGTCTGTTAAACCAAAGTGTTAAAGGCTGGGGCAAACAGCGGACAGAGCGAGACGGCGACGCGGCTGAATCACTACGATTCCAGTCTGTTTTAAAGTTTATTAGTATTAAAAAGTTTGAAATGTTTTTTAAAAGGATTGCATCAACTTGTAGTATATTTCGTCTCGAAGTTATTATTGTACGCACACAGCAACAATTGTTGTATGTTTAGTAATAAATAAATCACGACTTAATCGCGTATATTTATAAGGTGAAACCGTACAGATCTCAGTAACGGGTGGACTGATGAGAGCTCAACAACGCCTCCGTGACTTGAGCATGTCAAGTATTGTTAGTATTTATTAAGTCATTGAAACTACCAAAATGTGGTCTTATTCTTATCCGCACTGTCGGTACTTTTACAGCTTACATTTATAACTTCGGTATACTGGCAAGTTGCGTGTTTATGATGACAATTACATGTCATTTGCTTGATGATAAGATTATAAGATGTAAACAAATGGTACGCACCTTCCTGGATGATTTTTTTTATATTGCTTTATTTAAACTGCTTGACTTACTATTCTGTAGTAATAGTAGAAGTCAGGTGCTGAGGAGCTGCATATTTGCAACCTTAACAACCTTAACCATTATCTCTTCTAATAAGAGAAAACAGAGCCGTGTCACAATACCTATTATATTATTATTTTGTATTTACAAAGACAGTAGCACAAATACAGCAAGCACAGTGAGAACTGACAACATCAAAACAGTTTCTTTCACCAACATTATTTTATTTTATTAACGGACTACGCAGATTCAAGTGGTTAAGACATTTAACAAGGCGCTGAAGCGTAATATTTAGCGCGGATACCTATCGCTAAAGTGCTAAAAAGTTGCTGACGACTAAATTATGCAACTGGGTCGACTTAACGAGGTTGACTTTAGATGCTGTCTAATTTGTGAGACTTCAAACAGAATTTAAATTAAAAATATGCTCTCATGCGAACTGTTATGGTTCATAGTGTGTATAGTTTCGAACGAATATTGGGTTTTCTTCTTTGTATATTTTAACTTTATGCTCAAGGTATTTGCGGCGCCGCACTTGAAATAAAATTCTATATATTAGGTAATGTGTGAAGAGATTTCTTTGTATGCCTGTTAAAATAAGACTTCGGGAAAGGAAATTCGCGCACTAAGAAATGTGAATTTTGGAATACTTAAAGTTAGTATATAGAAGAAGTGCAGAAAGCTAAAAATTTTCATCAATATACATGTACAGAAATTTTTTAACAAATCGTAATATTCTTTTGTGTTTCTCTCTGAAATTATTATATTGTATTATGAAATATTCACAGGATCAAAACAAAAGGCATTTTAAAGATTTTTACAAAAATACCTTTTATGTGAAAAGTAATATTCTTTATACAACCAAAGCACAAATAAATTATTAAGAACGAACATTGAATTGTTCAACAATTAACTTTGATAAAACATAAGCTAAGTAAGAATACATTAATTATATGAAATTAGTTCATAATAAAATGCTACAGGCTATTAATTATAGTTTAAATTTTAAACTATATATATATATATATTTTAAACTATAATTAATAGTCTGTAGCATTTTCACGGCTTATAATAACTGCTTTGTAGCGGCGAGGCATCACCAAATTGCCGCAATGTAGATTTGATGCCCTTTTCTTAACTACGAACCCATGCTGATCTATTGGATAACATTAGATCTAGGCTGTTAGCTGGCCAGTATAAGATAGAAACTGATGTTTATTCAATAAAGGAAGAAGCGTTTTTCTTTAAACTCATCTGATCTAAATGACCGACGATCGTGACGAAGATGGACGGCACAGAGAATAGGTATTCATTCTACTCTTAAAGGTTCGGAGATTATAAATGTTTAGAAAAATAGATACAGGCAGGTCATTCCGCACCGTGACGACTCAAATTAAAATGGAGCTGTCAAAGCAACCTCTGTCTGCGTCTAGTAGTCTGATGAAAGAATGGTTCAAATTATTTGGAAGAGAGCTTTCGTACACTCACCAAATTAAATCCTATAAAAAAAAAACGATAAGCAGGCGACTTTACAACGATGCTCAAGAGTATGTAGTTCTCTATTCATGAGTTATAAGCTTATAAGCTTTATAAGCTTCCGGGCTCTTCTGTCAATGGAGCCCAGAGCTTCTAGTTGGTACTTAGGAAACTCATCCCAAAAGTGACTGCAGTACTTCATGCAAGAACAAACTTGGGCTGAATAGAAATTGGGCAGTTATTCAGAGCTGAAGTACTGCCGGACCTTCCAAATGATTCCCAAGTTCTTAGAAGCTGTCTGTACCGTGGACTCGAGAGGATACTTAACATTTTTCTGTTTATCTTAAGGTTAACCAAACTTATTTCTCTCTTTTCTATTTTAAGATAAAGCCTGTTAATATATAAACATTAAATTATTTATTTTTATTTAACTCGCTGAAATCAATGACATACGGTTACAAGCATAAACCCAAAATGTTAATAACCAAAATGTTGTTATTTGTCATGTATAAATGCAGAATCACTATTTAGTACAAAATGTATTAGCATCATTTGCTGACTTCTCCTTTCACTTTAACAAGAATAAAACCAGATATTCACGATTGATCTATCTGGTAACATTCATTTCTTGGTAGTTCGCAATTGCGAGGCTTTTGATATAATCTGTACTTTCATCTATAAGTTGATTATATTTACCTCATCTCAACAAACAGATTAAAACAAGCAAATAGCTTCGTGTTAAAATATCACAACGTGAAAACATAATTTGAAGTGTTATTTATTTACAAATTCATACGCATAAGGTTTGCAAATCGGTAATTATTCTTTCACGTTTACAAAGACAAAATGTGCTAAAGGTACATATATTTATTAGAAAATGTTATAAACCGTCTCACAACCACTGCTATAAACTATGAAAATCACTAACTAACACTAACTGCCATGTTGTTCGTACCTCTCTCCGCACTCAAGTGATTCTTATCCACTTATAATACATTCCTACCCTTTTATAACCCCACTATTCATCAATATTTATCAACCGACCAATAGTATTGCTTTACCGCCATAACCAGTCATGATAATAGCTATTAACTCATTTTTATTAAATAGTGAACTGTTTTATCATATCAAATAAATATGAGTTTTTGATGTGGCGACAACCAAAATGATAGGATAGTGCGAAAGTCTTTGCGTTTATAGATAAAAAAATCATTTCTTTTTTTGGCAAACGAGTAGACGGGTTACCGGATGGTAAGTGACTGCGCACGTTGACACTGCAACTCAAGAGTCACAAGTGCGTTGCCGGCCTTTAAGGTTTGAGTAGGGGAAGGGAGGGAAGAGGGGGAGAGAAGGGTAGAGAGAAGGAGGGCCCCCGCTAACCTCATTCACTCGGCGAAATACAACGAAATCATCACTTCCGTCGAGCTGGCCCATACGTGCCAAAGTATGACTCTCCCGCTACAATTTTTTTTCATATTATACGTGGATGCCCACATGAATATTTTTTGTTGTAATCACTAACTCAATTTTGCAAGTTGGAACATTAACCGTGTAGTTGGCCAAACATTTTCCTTTCTAATTAGGTTTGTCGTTCAATGTTACTATATAAATGACGGTCATGTTGTACCCAACAACAACTTCCACTTGGTGCAGATAATAAAATTTTGTTGCAGTATATAAAACAAACAATTAATTTTTAAGTCGTTTGTTTTTTTTATATAACTAATACATTACGCCTAGGATTTTGTATACCTGTTCTAGTTTTACCGTAATGAAGTGTATAATGGTTAAGGAGACTCTTCATCATGAACTTCAAATAGTCTAACCACCGTTTTCATCTTCCTGAAAGTTGTGTTATAATCCAATCCACATTCGATTAGAAGTCTGTAGAGAGGAACACATTATACCACCATTCATATTATATTTATTGGCTTTTAGATTTCATTTTGATATATTCTGATTGTTATATAATAGGAACCGTAATGCTATTTACGTCGTGCCAACAATCCTATTGAGTGTCACGTTCCCATATAAGAGGACTTTTACTTTTGGAAAGAATGGTATTTGCACATAAAATGGTTTACTCATTTGTTAATCTAAGCGCAAAGGAGCAAGCAGATTTTTGGAACGTTCAGCATTGGAACATTATTGTCAGCAATACAGTTTATGTATACCAAAATAAAACTAGTATGTACCGAAATTACTATAAGCGTTACGGACTCTGAAATGGTGCATTGGAGTCGATAGTACTCGGAGGGAGCACGGAACCGAAAATATAGCCGGCGTAAATATTCCCGACGTCCATCCTAATTGTCATATAAATAGCAGCGGAGATATAGGAAATAACCTTTTCAATAAAAGTCAATGTCGACGGACGTTTAGAGAAAAGAATTTCTTACAGCCCCACTGATCGTTCACATGAAGCTCCTTGAATACTAGTCGTAGATAAGTTAAATTGATGCGGTGTTTCTTAAGTAAGACAGTATACCTTTTTTGTATGTACTGTTTGTATCATGTACTTACCTTACACTTAGAAATGTATTGTCACTAACAACTACCCTAAAACGCTTGTCTTAGGGGTGGGTCACGGTTTAATCTACTGAATGCTACCCGCAAAATCTTAATCGCAAATTGCGGAAGCCGTTACATCAGCAGTCAAGTGTCAGACAATGTGTTTAACGAAGGTAGGGCATAAAATTGTGCTCTATTCATTATAATAGTTTGGTAGCCTGTGAGGTAGGAAAATTACAAAAATGATTTCTGCTAAAGTGTGTTAATTCACCTTTGTTATAAAACTTCAATAATAATTGTTATTTGTTAACGTAGGTTAGTTAGAATAGAGATTAGTTAGCATAGCATCTGATAATGACAGTACGACTAGGCTTGACAACTACTTGGCAACGAGCGGTTATAGATTGACACTGGCGATCTTACCTATTTGCAACACGGTATTATTTATTTTTATAAGTATACTAGTGCACCCAGCGGTTACACCGGCGTAAGTCCCTCGTTGAGTTTTCTTAAATTTTGTAATTTTCCACGCAACTTCCTTTTTTTTTTCATATCCTAAGAACCTTTTCCTGACAATAACAAAAACAGAAAAAAATAATTAGCCAAATCGGTGAAGCCGTTCACGCGTGATGCCGTGACCAAGGGAAATAGGGGCTCATTTTTATATGTATAGATTAAGTATTTGTTTTACGGCCCCATTAGCTAATAAAAAATAATACTTATTTCAATAAATATAATAACAGTGCAATATTATTACAAATAGTTTGATGTTTGTGTGCAAGTGTTTTTTACGACTACATTTTATATACTATATGATAGCGCTTCAAAAGAAAAGCTGCAGAAATAGACTGAACAAGTACATGGTGTGTTGATTTATTTTTTCTAGGAGGCCATTAGGATATCATATATACCTCTATCTAAAGTACCTAATCAATTATATTATCACTTTCGCAGAAGCACTTATTTATCCAATATTATAGTTAGCAGTACTAAAGTATGATAAACTTATACATTTATAGATAGAAATGTATATATTCAACATAAGAAATGAGAGCCCGCCATAATAACTTGAGAGAGGAACAAATAAATCTTGTAAAAAATATGATTTTTTAAAATATGGAGATACGTAAAAGACTCAAGGTCTCTAGACAGGCATTACGATCTGAAAATTAAGCTCGGTACAACATAATAATGTCCGAAAGAAGATAATTATCTTTTCTCGTTACATAATTCAATTTACCGGAAAAATCTGCAATTGAGGTTCAGGGTAAAAGTAATCTGCAGTCCTTGAAAACAAAAAGTGTTGTCTATGAACACACAGTTTATGATATAAAGAGAACAATTATATTATAAATAGTATAAATCACTAATGCAAACAGGTTTAGAGATTAGTGGTAATGTACAATAAGTTTTAAGTGATGAGGATGCATTTATCTAAAACACCTAAATCAATATTTTGGCTATCTTACTTAACCACTGTCTATTATCTCTATTTAATTATCTAATTATCACAATATTATTCACTTATAAAACTTATTATACCGCCTCGACACGTACCGATCGGGCACGCAAAGTTTCAGGTGGGAAGGCACTCTCGGCTTATGCGCTACACCGCGCAACAGCTTAACTATAAAAGCGGAGATCGCAAAGTCCCGACGCACTCGGAGTTCACTATACCTGACCATACCAAGAACAAACAGGCTAGGGTACATTAATGGATATAACAGATATACTCCATACAGTTTGATATTCGAGATAACAGTGTGTGAGAACTGAGGGACCACACTTAAAGGGCTGTAGTTTTTGATATATTTGCTTACAAATTCCAAGATTCGTTCTACAATTGTTTTAAGTCTACTACTAAATTCTTGGTAAGTTATTTTGAAAATCCCCAGTGTGGTCCCTCGGTGCACACGCACATGTTTTGGTGACTTTACAAGCAAGAAACACATTTCTTTTGCTATTTTTAGTAGAGATCGCTTAGGAGAAGCTAGGGCGTAACAAATTCTACAACAATATCTAATTAAAGCACCAACCAACAAATCTGTGGAAGGAGCTCCACTCTGTAAATGACTGCGGTTGATCAGTACTGCATGCGTAGTACTGTCTTTTTAATACTTTTATGTAAATTGCTTGTTTAAAAAAGAGATATTTCCAGTCGTTGGAGCTATAGATGGATGGGATTTCTTTGTGCCTGTAAGAAACAGTCTCACAACCACTGATATAAACTTTGAAAATCACTAACTAACAGTACGTGCCAAATTGTTCGTACCTCTTTCTGCACTCAAGTGATAGTTTTGAAACAAATTCACAAGATACTTGTAGTATCTTGTGAATTTGTTATATAACATGATACAGTACTTCGCTTCATGTGGAGCCCAAATGGCTTCATTATGCTCCAGGTGACTCCTGACCAACGCGCAACACATACCACATACGGCACAGCACAATTTAAAGCGGTTATATTTATGTGACTGTCTTAATATGAAAACTAGTTTTTGATACGCTTTTTGCATATTTTCATTTTATGTACACGAATCGGTTTAGGTTAGGATTAAGTTTCCGTAGATCCATTCATTCCACTTTTTCCAATAATATGTTTCATGATATTATATAAAATGCCCATTGGCAAGGGGAATGCCCATTCTCCTTAGTGTGTTGGTCCAGTAATTTTGTGTTTTGTATATCAGAAATCTAAAAAATACCAAAAAGTATCGTCATTATTTTATAAAGAGTACAAACATTAATAAACGCCATAACGTTTGTTAATTTTTGTATAAACCTCATAAGTTTTGAGGTTATTTCTTGATATTAAAATGTGTCAAACGGTGTAGAATCACTTTTTTTTTGCTTAATGTCTTAAATATAGCGAAAACTATTTGTGTATAAAAAAAAAATGTTTTATGTTGATCATTGAATTTCATTAATCCTCATCTTCTCTTTTTCTTCGAATTCCTTCTCATAATTCTACTCGATATGATAATTCTTTCACTGTTAATGCGGTTCGGCGATGGAATTCCCTTCCCCATTCTAGCCGCGTTAGCCCTTCTCTGACTGTTTTTAGGAAAAGAGCTACAGGTCTCCATCATGTTGTAGTATTATTGGAAGTACATATGTGTTAAGTTTCAACAAAATCGGTTTACAGGTGAAAAATCAATGGGTGAACAATTATACGTCCCCTATTTTTCCAACCATATGGTTAAAATATTTATTTGAAATTTAAATGGAACCAAATTCGAAGTATGCCCTATCCAAGAAAAAAGAATGATCGAAATCGGACAACCTTGTAAAAAGTTATGCGTGGTCATGCGTAACAAAATGAAATATATACGGGTCGCCTTGAGAGCATCCTCCGTTTTTTAGTCGGCTAAAATATAAGAATATATTATATTAATATATTAGGTAATGGTTAAAAAATTTTTTTATGATGTTTTACTAGTAAAACACTCTAATGTTACGCTTTTAAACCATTTTATGAAAAAGTTTTTAACTGCTTAGTTCAAGCAATGTCTTAGACGTATTTTTTTTATAATTGTGTTGAATTATTTTTGCAAACGATTTATATCGATAGTTAAACCGAGAATTAAGTGTTGGCAACATTTAGCTACAACATAAATTTTTGATTATTTTTAATAAAAATACTTTTAATAACCAAAGTACAATTCATTACAGTGGCGCACATTTGAATATATGTAAAACTCTTAATTTTAAAGTACAATATTAATGGGAATAGAGAACGTCGGCATAAGAGGTGTAGTTCTACAATGGTTCACAGACTATCTGTCGCGGAGATCACAAAGTGTGAGAGTAGGGGACTTTAAGAGTAATGAGTGTATCTGCAAATTTGGCGTCCCACAAGGCAGCACCCTTGGCCCCACATTGTTTCTTATCAATGAGCTTTGTAACGTCGCTACCTTGTCCAACATTGAAATAACCATGTTTGCTGATAACACTATTCTAACGTTTCACGGAACCAACTGGAGCACAGTATTCCGCAAGGCTGAAGATGGTCTTGCTAAGGTCTCAGCTTGGCTAGAAGACAGCTTGTTGACCCTAAACGTATCAAAGACAAAATACGTATGTTTTAGTAAAACAGCCTTGGATAAACCCTCTTCGAATTTCAAGCTAAGGATACATGCATACCCCTGTAATCGCAATTTCAATAATTCCAACTGTGACTGTGCCTCCCTTGCTAGAGTTACTTCCATAAAGTACTTGGGCGTAGTAATGGACGATCGACTTAACTGGAGCCTACAAATTACAACATGAACAGATAGAATTAGAAAGCTAATATATATATTTAAAAATTTACGAAGAGTGGGTGACAGGAAACTGCTAATTCAAACTTACCAGGCACTCTCTGAATGCCTTATAAGATACTGCATCTGTGCATGGGGTGGTGCTGGTAAAACGTTTCTATTACTTGCAGAAAGAGCCCAACGCGCTGTTCTGAAAGTACTATTATCTTTACCCTTTAGGCATCCCACTATCGCTGTTTATGAAGAAGCTAGTGTGCTGTCTGTAAGAAAGATATATATATCTACGAAATTTTAAAAAGATATCACCAAAAATATGTACCATACCTACCTATTCAAAATAAAAGAATAGTGCGTTGCCCAGTATCGCCGCAGAAAACAGCATTTGGACAAAAGCATTTTAATTACCATGCTCCAAAAGTTAACAATAAATGTAACACACTTTTCAAAATCAGAAATATGAATAAAAAAAAACGTTGGGGTACGATGATACAGAAAGGCTTTTAATAATTGATAAATGATAAATATTATAAACACACACACATATCAGCATTCACGCACACTTACACAGACGCACACCTACACACACATACGCACACACAAACACACACACCCACATACATACACACACATACACACACACATACACACACAAACAAACTGTATCTATTAATATATGGCAAATACATTCCACTTAAGTTTTCTTTGTTATTTTATAGGTTTTATTAATGTAATGTAAAATTTCTAAGGGCCTAAAAAAATGTAATGACGAATAAAAGGAGGACACTGGCTTCTGTAACACAGTTCTTACTAGTACAGGAGTCAGGGAAATCTACCTGTTTGTAACTATGTTTGTGTCCAACAAATAAATAAATAAATATTCACTTAGTTCAAAAATCGTATCCAGAGTGGGCCTAAAATGATCAATCCGCTTTATGCTACAAACTTTCCATTTTCGCAGTGAAATCCAGTCGACATACTGGGTTTTACTGCGAGACCAATGAACTGTTAATATTTTTCTTTTAAAGTTACTTATTACAGAGGGAAAGCTTTGTCTGAAATAGTTTTCTATATTATATCTCTTATATTCAGCTATTAAAAACTGAACTAAACATGACCATTATTTATGTGTGACAGTTTAGTAACAAACACACATTAGCGTATGCTGTTACGCTGGATTTGCCAACAACAACATAGGTTATTGTGTCCTTAAAACTTTATTATTTTTTTAGAAAATTACAATGTTACACGTTTAATACCACTCAGGTGCCAAATCTGGTGAATACGAACCATCTTATGGAAAGCGGTTTACGGAACTACGAAACCACGCATCAATAGGAGTGTCACTTGCGCGTTGCGGTCGCTATAATATTATTTTTATTAGCACTTTCTTCAATTGTAGCGCCTGCGAGAAGAGGAAATTTCTTTCAAGGTGCTTAGCACGCAACCGGCACTGTTTTGAATCGTGAAGATGTACCTCCTGGCCCGGATATACTTTCGCGATTTGACTACCTTATAAATATATGACTTACCATAGATTTGTTTCGATTTTTTTTTAAATCAGTAACTTTAAATGATAATTCGCAGTAGGGAGTAGTAGACCCTTATGTCACAAAGGTATTTACCCAGTGCGGATGAAAAATACACCCAAATACGGAGAAAACCTATATTTGGATCCCAAAATAATTGTCCTTGTGAAGATCAAACCCACACTTAACGGGATGGTAGCGAGGTCACCCCTCCAACCACTACGTACTTAGATCCCCGCCTTTGAGACCAATGATGTTACAGTACAAGTACACATTCTGTCTTTGATTTTATTACTTATTTGTTGCCTGTTTTTATTGAACTTGTATTTATCAAGACATTAATCCCTCGGAAGAAGGTCGAAAACTAATTGTATATTATTTGTTTTGTTTGTATTTGCAAAACGGTTGTAGCTGGATATTGATTAATAATCTAATCTTTATCTAAATATTTCTACTCTGACTCTGCTTTGAAACGGGTTGTTTCTATATTTATTAATAACTATTATAACGTTCGAACTTATGAGTAGTTTTCTGCTCTAGTTGGAGCCACAGTTATATAGGAATAATTTATTTAATACTGTTAGTTTTTTGCTAGTGATAATTCAATAAATAAAAAATAGATTTTGAATCGCGTTTTTTTTCTATAAACATCATATCCTCGTTCTAAGGATATCTGATTTTAAATATTTTACTAACACGATCTAGAGCATAAACTTAGTATGTAAATATTAAGTTTATGATCGAGAGTAATATCTAAATAATTCTTTAGTACTTCTAATATCCATTTATAATTAATAAATTAACAAATTAATTCGTTGTTTAGAAATGTAGACCAAATGTATTAAAGTCTCACATTGAAATAGATCTCGTACCCCATTAAACAAACAGACATAAGGAGATAAGTAAAATCAATCGAATACAGTAAAAATTATGCGTGAAAACAAGTAGATGATCAAATGAAATATAAACAGCAAAAATCTGAAAAACCCTTAAAAACTATAATAAATAGACACTCTTGATAAGAACTTCGACTATTACTTTGAATACGACATAGAGTAATATAATAACATCAGACAAATATTCTCCTTTCATTCCATTTTTTTGCTATTTTCAAGCTTATGGCGGCTTAATGAAACCTGTTTACATCAGAACGAATTTATTTGATGGATTTTGTTTACATGAATATTTACGAACCGGGAGTCTTTAGGTTTACTCGTAGTGGGTACGTATTGCGAACGTTAAAGGTCTCACAGAGCGTTGGTTTAAGTACGTAATATTATTATTAATGGCTACCGAAATTGTTGATATTCTGTTAATATATAATAAACCTTCCGGTTTATTTTACTATAATTGTGAAGACATTGGAAAAAGGTAAGAAGATAAACAATGAAGACATTCATGGATTCAAATTTTAAGAAATTTTTATCTCTCATGTGATTTGACACATGTCAGTGAGAAATTGTTTCGATTTTTTTTTAATGTGCAAAGTTGCAACATGCCGAAATCATGTAGGTATGTATGCGATTGTAGTTTTGGCCCTGTTGGGTTTTCCGTTGGTCGAGAAATAAAAAACTGTGGACTGAATATAGGCGCGCTGGTGTATTTGAAAGCAGGAACAAGGATACAATGTTGAGCTCTGGACCGGTGCGTAGATGAGTGCCGGCGGTGGTCCTGCTGTTGCAGTAGTACTCCTGCGCATCCCTCCCACGTACAGCAGTAGAGATGCGACGCTATTTTAGTAGATTTGCCCTGGCGGCCGATGTCGAGAGTTTAATCGATTCTCGACAGCCCCGTTGGCCTTATTTCACTTGACTGATTGGGTTAAAAACAAATGATATGCCCATAATGTGCTCGTGGCTTTATACGGGTGGGTTAGGTGTAAAAATTACAAAACAAAATATAACCTCATAAAATTTGCATAGCATGACGCAGACCGTCCGTATTTTGCAACTCGTAAATTACAACTGTAGATAATATTTCGTCGTAGCGGCGTTTTTGTAAGTTATGACTGACAGAAGACTACTGACAGCTTTATTCTTCTTTACGATGGGCAAAAAGCTCACAAAAACGTTTAAATAAGTAGATATTGTGTCCATATATAGTAAATTAGTTTTTGTAAATACGTTTCTGGAAACCGCACAGCGTATTTCAATGTGTTCCTAATGTAAATTTATTAGGGTTGACATGTTAGATGCAGGGCTATCACTAAGATGTGTGAAAACAGTGTGACAGTACCTACATTTTATAGAAAATTTATGTTAGAAGGCACAACTAAAATTGATATTTCTAGTATTCAGCCCGCTCAGCTCCACGTGGGTGGCGATATAATGGATTATTACGATGAAAACCTAGGTAATTTATTAATTTGGTACGTTTCCTTTATTAAAAAACTGGACTATTTTTTTATGCAACTCTATTGGCAAACAAGCGTACAACCTACTTTATGGCAAACGGTTACCGCTTCCAAAGAACACTCGCAAAACCAAAGATCTAACCTTGTCTCTTCCGTAATATTCCAAAGAATAACTGAAACAAGGTACAGAATTTTCTAATATTTTTTTTAAAAGAAATAACTTAGAAGAAAATTAAAATTTAATGAAACAAAGTTCAAGCGAGAAAATATTATATCTAATATCAAGAATAAGGTCGTAATATTTCAATCATAGTAGCAATATTGTTCGTTCTAAAATCATAAAATTATATCATTTTCATTAAGAATTAAGAATAAAAAGCCATTAGAATTAGTTTATCACAAATAGGTTTTAAAGGCCTGTCGAAAAAGGCATTGTATTCCAATAAAAATAGTGTTTAATGTTGACTATGTTGACTGTTAAGTGGACGATGGCTGGCGCGTGGGTCATGCTCGTGAACGAGTGCCGTTGTTTGGGGCTTTTCATGTCTGAACTGCTATTACCTTCATGCAGTAGTAGTTTGTGCGACTGTTTATAATTTAGAACAGTACGTTACATTGTCCTCACATTGAATTTGCGCATATAAGAAATGTAACCAAAGAGTTGTTAAAAAAGTGTTGAAAAAGAGTGTCCTTGGAGTTTCTTGCCTGTTCTTCTCCACAGGATCTACTTATTAGAACAGGCAACTAGCTTCATGACTGACTTAGTCTGACTGACTACTACTCCTGACAATTCAAAAATATCTGTAATGGGTTTAATTGAAATAAATGATTTTGTGTTTTTCGCTTCTCATGAGTTTACATATAACCAACGACCACACACGGGTACCGATTTTTATTTTGTTAGTAAATGAAATATTTGAAGTTGGCGTGGTACTCAACATATACAAATAACTATATTTGTAACTTTCCACTATTTAAGCATTCAGAATACAGTAGTTGACCGTCGAGTCAAATCAGTTATTCTTTGTTAAATGTCAACATCGTAAGTTTCATAGAAATTTATATGTACACAGTGGATAGAGAAAATGGTCTACCAGTTTTGACAAAAGTTTCTGTGTCCTTTTTTTGTTTATGGGATAGACAGGTCACCTGACGGTAAGTATGTAACTACCACCGCCCATGGGCGCCTGAAATACGAGGGTCACAAGTGCGTTGTCGACAACCACACACACACACATACACACACACACACACAACCACACACAACCACACACACCCACACAAACATACACACACACACACACAATGCTACAATGTTATCTTTCAGAATAATAATTATGTTCAATAGAAAAAACTTTATTATAATATCTCTAATACCCGTTTACTGCGTTTTCAGAGTCATATAGTTTAACTGAGCACTGTCACCCAAAATACAGGCTGTAGCCTAGTTTGGGAACCAGTATCAGAATCTCTTGTAACTCTCATTATTATAAAAAAAAAAACAAAAGGGGGAGAGGGGAGAGGGGACTGAGGGGGGTAGGGGGAGGAAGATGGGGAGAGGGAAGGGTTAGAAACCTCCGGTAACCTCAGTCGCTCGGCGAACACAGCGCATGCATTGCTTCATTGCTGGTTTTCTGTAAGGCCGTTATATCACTCCGGTCGAGTCGGCTCATACGTGCGAAGCATGGCTCCCCCACGAACATACTACATACCTATGTAATCACAATAGCGATAAGGTTGAACCTATCTCTAACAATGAACTGTCAAAATAATAGTGCACGGGAAAATCAACCTTGTTGTTTTATGATGTCAAACGATCTTAACTGTAAGGTGGTAGACGATATATTTGGCCGATGGTACGAGTACATAACAAACAAATTAAAAGCACCTACGTAAATTATGACAGTAAATACTGATGTATCAAAAGTAAGTCTTTACTGAAAATGTATCCTTTGGACAAGCTTTAAGCGGCGGTAGCGTAATGGCTAAGGCGTCGGACTTGCGATCAAGTGGTTGCGGGTTCGAACCCCACCCAGTGCACTACCGTCGTGAACCTACTCCTAACACAAGCATTTAGCTTAGCTGGAGGGGTTAACAAGAATACTAGCAATGTGTAACCCACGTTACTAGTAGTCTTTTTTTTTGAAAAAGAAAAAAAGCTCACTCCATCGCACACAATGATCACTTAACTACAGGTAGGACAGAAACAGGTGTCGTAATAAGAGAAAACTCATTTGTCAAATTCGCCAGCAAGTACTATGCAGCCCAAACAAAGGACGGTGTGAAAGTGTAATTTCAAGTTGGGAATGAAAAGGTATTTTTTTCATTTGAATGAACATCATCCTTGTAAAGCTATGATATTTTTTTTTTCAAAAAATTGTGTTTTATTTTATGTATAATTTAATAATAATTTGTTTCATCACAATGATTAACAGTGTTAAAGTCCATAAATTCACAAAGCAAAAGTTGTTATCCGATCATATGTGGATAGTAAAACTAGAAAAATTATATTGCCTTACTTTGGAAATTCGCTGTCAAACAGTGAAGTAATCGCCCTCCAAAGTTTGAAAAGAAAAACTATTGGCTACAACAAGCTTACGAGAGTCGAACTATTTCGGGCATCGACTCGTTTCACTTTTTCGATATGACACTTGTTTTCAAAACGAAAAAGAGAAACGAGTCGATCTAGAAGTATTTCAACGATCGAAGTATCAAAATGAACTGAGGACCTATTTCATAGGAGAGTCGATAAAAACTTAATGGTTTTAGAGTAAAATTCAGTATCCACAGTAGTACACAGTACTAGATACGAGTACTTTATTGTTTTAAGCTTTTAAGAACATTGTTTTTTACATATGTATTATGTATTCTGAATTAATGCGAATATACCATAAGTATTACATACCCTACCGGCCTGACGTTTCAACCAGGTTGCACTGGCCGTGGTCCCCGGCTGACTGACTCAGCGATGAATGCCCCCCGCCGACGAATATGTGAGGTAGAAGGTTCTTCATCATTGTGCGGGTGGATGAAGTTTGAAAATGTTAGTAAGGTACTTACATATACAAAGTTATATATACGAAGTGGATGTGATTATAATTTCAAAAAGAAGTATAAATTGGTCTTGTTTGTAATGGATTTAAAACTTTTTTAATTAAAATTCTGTGAACAAGAAAGTAACATTGTTATATTCCAAGCCCTATTTTTGGAAAAAATGCGTTAAAATAATTATATATTATTAATTATATATTAAATTATATATTTTTCATAATTACTTGACTGTACTAATCATCAGTTGGAGAACGGGACCTTATAGGTCCCCTTGCTTCACCCAGGTGGAGAAACTAGCTGAATTTAATTCGACCATTTCCAAGGAAAAACAAAATGAAAAATATCTGAATATAATTCTCCTGCAAAAAGAATCAAAATCTTTATTATATTCCCAGCTGTAGCTGTAATTATAACTTCGGAATTTGGTCATTGCCGCTTTATAAGTTACATCCAACGAGAGAGGATTGTTTTCGCATTCCATTTTAAAAATAAGAGAAGTTTCGGTTACTGCGCCATTCTGTGAAACTGATAATTTAAACATTTTCTATTTAAGTTTTTTAACCAAGTTAATTAAACATGAAACAGTTTTATTTATCGAGTGCTACTATTGAGAAGTTGGCCACATTTATAAAATAAAGTATAAAGCATTTCTCTTTATTAAATATCGGGAAGCCTATGTGTTATCCAGGTCTCCACCTATCTACCTACGTATCAAGTTTCATCGCAATCGGTTCAGTAGTTTTTGCGTGAAAGAGTAACAAACATCATATTTATAATATTAGTAGGATAATACGCTATGTGTGTATAATGTCTTCAAAATCGTTTAAAAAAAAAAATAATTGGGAATCATAAGCAAAGCATCATGGTCAAATCAGCCAGCATTAAAATCAGCAATATCATAGGTAAGATCCTAATATTGAAACAACCTTCAACAACTGAATGTTCTTTCATCGTAAGTTACATGAGTTCAGAGTTTTCTAAAAATACCTTGTAATTGATTAATGCTCGGTTCCTATAATCAAGAAACGATTCGTTTTGCTTACGGACGGTAAAATTTTCGTTGAAAATTCAACGAAATAAATTTACCGTCCGTAAGCAAAACGAATCGTTTCTATATTACAGGAACCTTACATAAGTGACGTGACACAAATATAGGGAAGCTACTATTTATTGAATCTGATGAATAAACTTCATTAAAATTTGATTCTTCAATAACGCTTATATTTTTCTTTATGATGTTGACTTGTAGTACACAGACACAATACTAGGATTTGAGAATAAGGGCTTTGACAGACAGACAGTCAGACCGACCGACAGAAGGACGGACAACGAAGGGTTCCTCTTTTGACTTTTTAGGAACGCCACCCTTCAAATATGATAATTTATAGATACCAATTAGACGAGTAGTAAAATACATAGCTCGTATTAACCATTAATCCTCTCTCGTATTAACTGTGGGATTGTTTTTCTATCCTGAGCCATTTTCTTCTAACAATGGACCCATGATTAATGTCATAGACAATTTGGAAAGGCTCTCAGTCAATGACAAAGTGAATAATTTGTCTTTTTTGGCGAATTTGTCTTTTGTAACATAAAATACTTAATAATTACTGTATCTACTTGCTTTTTGCATTCCAAATACAATCTGAATCACACTTTGCACTACCTAGAACATAATTATTTTATTTTTTGCTTATACTAGGCACAAAAAAAAAACAAAAAAAAAAACAGTCAGTCGTAGGACTGTACGTCCGAAGTGAAAACATAACTTCACAATGTATTTGCATATACACACACACACATCTGTATATATATAATTAGGTTAAAAATAAAAAGCAGGTAATAACATATCTAAATACATATTACATAGGGTACGGTGGAAGTTCTGCGCTTCTGGCCGCTCATAATGTTTGAATTTCGAAGGTTATATTTTTTTAAATATAAGAAACTCGGCTCCGTCTTACGAATTTTCGCTGATCACGTGTCCTGGCGCGAGTTTAACATTTTTTACCCATGCAAAAAAGTGCACAACGCCGCTAAAGAAGTTTTCACTTGAAAAACTGAACAAACGTATACATACATCTACGTAAATATCCACCTTGTTCACACGTAACCTGTATCGGTTCAATAAATTGCATAATTTTAAAGTCCTAAACTAATATAGTACAAAACGAACGAGCTAAGAAAAACGGAACCAGCTTTACTGTTCTCCATAAATAGACCATCAGTTTATTATGGAGTATAAATCTCGCAATAAACCCGTAACGCCTAAGATTTGGCCATAAATTTTAGTAAGGTGTACATTTTGTCAACCCACAACCAATTAATCAGTTTGGTAGCTGTTTTCCCGTAATTAAATCAGTTATGAGTAATTATTTGATAAGTTTCAAAACTACCGACTTGTTTTATATAAAAAGCAGTATTTTAAAGTCTGGTCATAATAATATGTTCAGTTTAAAAAAATAATGTTGAAACATTTTCCTTTAGTCCAAAAAAGCTTTTTCTAGGCTAAATATTTCTATTTGAATATTTATCTGTGGGAGTAATCGGGTTCGTCTGAAAATATCTGTTATTCGCAAACAAATCAATACCTATTGGTATCAAGGGTGTAAGGCGTACGGCCTGCCGAATTATGAAATAGTAGTTTTAGATCATCATTCTGACTTGAAAATCATTGAAATTTTCTGATATTTTGATTTCTGATTGAAAATATATTTTTGTTATTTGGTTAAAAGTGATATCACAATGAGTAAATAAAGCAAATTACAAATAAATAAAATTAAAGAATAAAATTAAAAAAACCCCATATGGCCAAATCCTGCAATTTAATCAATTAAATAACATATATGCAATTTGCTGCTTCGACGGCACCGAACGTTTACGGTCATCCACCGTACCGCACAAAAATGATACCTACATGTGTTGCGATTACATTGCGTAGCGCATAATCAAACTAATGACTGTAAATCCTTAATCTCGCACTTTTATGATAAACTGACTTTTTTATTACAATGATAAATATCCACAAAAAGAAGATTTGTAAGTTATTCGCGACGGTGATACTTACACGCTGTATAATCATCTACTTGGTATTTAATGCCCGTAGTTTCATTCATGTTAGATTTATGTTTTCAGTTTCATAATTAAATTTATATATTAGAAAATTAATAAAATCTAATCCAATCACGGTAGCGCCGGGATTTATGCAATATTTAAATTCTCATTTGGTGGTAATATAAAAATGGTAAATGAAAATTAATAATAAAGTGTTTACCTTTGATCACGTTATATTTGACAACCTTATATGTAGACAGTCAACTGGGTTATGGTCAGCCAGTACGACGGCCGTCGCAATCGCAACTATTGATTTAATTGCGCGTAAGCATTTTTGCCATACATCTAAACTAATACTACTACTACTAAACTAATTTGTGTTTTTGTATGTATGTTTGTAATGTTATCAAACAAAAACTACTGAAACGATTGCGATGAAACTTTGTACGTAGGTGGCTGGAGCCCTGGATTAACGCATAGGTTACTTTTTATCCCGACATTCAAACGGGATCGGGTGTTACGCGGGTGAAACCGCGAGGCGCTGCTAGTAACATTACGAGTATAAGCAAATGTCTTACTCAGTGCGTAGTCGTAGTGCCTTCTCTTTTCAACGCGTCTTTTACCTATAATTCTCATAATTTCGTAATTTCTCTACCGCTTTGTTAAGGAAGGAGTAGTATAGGATTTATAATATCTCTAACTAATCCGATTTACTTCTGATTAAGTTCATTGGTAATTTCAAGACAATTTAACTTTTCTTGGCTCGCAGAGTGTGATTCAGCAGCAGGTATGATAGTGGGCTCTTATATAAAGTTACATATTGGTACATAGAGTGTAAAAATTGATTATTAAAATTAAATACATACCTCAATCGTTAATAGTTTCATGTTTTCCAAAGAAAACTTAAAGTGGGCTTACACCGGTAGGCATAGCAGCCAAGAACTGTATTTGTCATCGAAGATCATGAAGACCGTAAGTCATGATTCATCTCAATTTCTTCTCAATTTAAATTACATAATCGTTCAACTTGTATCTAATACTTATTCTGTATTCATATGGAAATAAATTGCCACAAGTCTCAAAACTTACGCAAAAGAAAACTGAAATATGTTTTTGCGACTCATCTTTAATTCATGTTTTTCACTTTATGTTAATATGATTTTCAGGAGTCAAAGTAATCAAGCATGATGGTAAGAAATAAAACATTTTGTACAAATTTTAATTTAATTTATTTTCTCCAAATTTCTTTCAAGCAGATTTGGTTTACATTGCCTATTAAATACAAATTGCTGGAGCAGTTTCCATAATTGATCGCTAACTTAAGCTACACAAAGGACATTCCATATTTTATTCAAATTGAAATTGACACTGGACGTTTAAGTCATTCAACTTTAAAGTTTAAAGCCCATTTGTATTGATAATTAAGCTCTGTATTCGATTACTTATGATCTTAACTTTATTTCAATATGATTTTAGTTGAGAAATAGGATTAAAATTTGGTTACTGAGAAGATGCTACTAATCAATACGACTCATGTAATATTTTAAATTTGATGGATTTACTTCATTTCGCGTGATAGGATTATCCTTTATGAACATTTTATTCATGTAGGTATGGTACTGAAGTGTACAACTGAACTTCACTTTATCACTGCAATTGGGCTTGCTTTAATTTTGTTTTTACAGTTAAATTTTCTTTTTGGTTACTTGGGCGTCAGCCACAATATTCTTAATGATTTGTTTTTATAAAATAATAGTTTTTATTATTTAAACACACAACTAAAAAAAACAACACAACTAGAACGTGTCACGACCATGACTTTTATTTTATTTTTTTGGAAATGCGTCGAAAAATTATGTACAATCTATATTCCTATACGATTTACATGCATATAATAAAATATACATTTTCACTTTGTTACTTTAACACAGGCATTTTAAATATTTCTACATTAGTGTCAACAATATGTACAACTTCGAGTATAAATGAATAATGAAATAATAATTGAAACAAAAATCTTAAAAAGACTAGATTCCAAAACTTCAATGCACATTAGCATTATAAAGTAAAAATTAAACAAATTATGTTGTACAAAGGTATGCTTGGTGCCTATTTACTTACTTATTAATATTCATTTATCCGTTGCATGAATGCATCTCATTAAACTGGACAAACATTAAGTTACACTATGCTAACTTATAGATCCCTTTTTGTCAATAAGCCTTAACAAATTACATGGTGAAATAATTTTACAAAAAGCCATTTACTCGCAAAAACCCGCAAGCATTACCACCTGGCTTATATGCTGATTCAAACAAAAAGAAAACTCAAATCGGCTTTGAGTAATAGATGCACGTGCCTAAAAAGCCGACTAAGTGATAACTGCATCCTTTTTTTAACAACTTTCACGAAGAGAAAATTCATAATATACCCTCGGGTGGTTGAACTATGGCTACGGAACTCAAAAAAGATCTGCTTACGAGGTTTGGTATGTATGTATGGTCAAAGATGTAATGGGCAAGCAATTTTTCGCTGGCACGAAGTCATTCTTCGACACGTGTTTTGCCTCTAAGTGAGACAACTTCAGGGTTCGATAGTAACCAAGCGATGTTTTGCTTACCTTATACATATATTGTAAGTAGTATATACCATTCGTATGTTATTAATAATTTTTGTAGAGTATTATATTCATTAGTTAGATATCAGAAAATCTTTTGGAAGATCATTTAAATTGAACATTGAAATATGAATAACTGATATTCTATGTTTTTTTATGTCCTATAGGCTGTAAAAGTGTAAGTATGAAAAGTGTTTTCAACTAATTAAACATATTTGAGCTAGCCTAAAGGATATACTACTAGACTATACGACTATCGGTAACAGCATTTTATTATCCAAATGACTTATAAACCTAATCTATTTTTATTAAAATTAGCCTGTTTGTTATGAATATCAAGTATCGAATCACATTGTGATAAAGTCACGTTGTCTAAATACATACATACTCAAACGCAACTCAATTATAAGACGTCGTTAAATTTCGTTCTGTAGCTACAAATCACCTCAGTGACAGTCACAGTACGAGACCTAACGACACATTATAATTGAATGACGTTTAAGCATTTGGTATTAAGAATTTGAACCGTTATCCTTGCAATCTAAAAATTGAAAACAAATTCTTGTCATAAATATTACTTACACACATTGACTTAATACATCGACTTTCGATTCAATTCATTTACTTTTTTTGTTTCAAAATTGATCTCTGAACCCATGCAATAGACTACGTAGGCCAAATAAAACGAGCGAGGAGGTAAGTGTTTATTTGTTTACTTATTAAGTAAACTCTGCAACCGGCAACATACTCTTTATCGTAATCGGATCAAACGTCGATCACAATAGATATCAGCTGTTCTAACTATTAATTATTTCGTATTGTTATTAATATTTTCAGTATTTAATATATTTTAAATGAAAGCGAGACTACACAAATTATTTTAGGTACATAGAGACAGTAAAATAGCAATTCTACTTGCTACCTACATACAGCAATATGACACAACATGCTTTTATACAATAAAAATTGTGTAAATAGATCCAAGTAATTCTTCATCTCCTATTACGTACAATATTTAAATGCTGGCTTAAAGGGAAAACTTAATGTCTACCATAATAAAAATACTTCTGCAGAAGTGTCCTGGAATTGTACACATCTTTGGGAACAGTATCATGTAACTCTTTGGTATATTAGAAACAAATATAATCTTAATATAACAAATACATAATGATGAAAATACTATACTTAAATTACAATGACACAGTGAAAGATATTACTAAATAAGGGCCGCGAAATGATTAGTTGGTTGATTAGTTATAACTTATAACGTAGGATAAAGAAATGCTGATGCGATGTGCCTTAATGAGACAAACTCCAATACTTTTTAAATTTGGAATGCTTGTCACCCTTAAGATTGACGAGTACAGTGAGCAATTAAAAAAACGCATTTATTACTCGAAATTCAAATTTACTTTAAAAATAATTACACGTTAGTGGTGTCGTCAGGGTCTGTAATAGACTTATTACCAGTAATTGTCGCACAAGGCTAGAAATTCGACGGACGAAATATTACATTCTCATTTTGACTGTTATAATTGTTTTTTTGTTAACTTTATTTCCATTATCGTTTCACATACATTAGGTTAAATTTATTTTATATGTTTTGTATATTATGAATAGATTTATAAGAATACTTCCGCGTTTACCGCGTTCTTTCATACAAACGTTAATTATTATATTATAATTAATCTCAATCGGCCATCCGGTTTTCTCTACGCTAGCATAATATAAATATAATATAATAAACAGAACCAGTCGCTAGTGGCGAAGTAGATTAATACAATCGCTTTATAATTTAGGTCCTATAAGATGTAATTTCCTAAAAATTTCTGCAGAACAAACGCCTACATATTAATTGCATTTCACCAAAATTATATATTTTTTACATTTATTCCTATGAAACTGTAAATTGAGTTTGTGATATCTACGAAACTTCATCATCGTACGATATTCGCGTTTAACCGCGTTCAAGCACTCTAGGGCGATCGTAACGTAATATAAAAACACTTGTATATTACAGTAATTAATATTAATGTACGATGTTACAAGGACTTGCGATCACCAATACAATACGCTATTATAAGGTGGAGATTACAGAGGTTAATGAGAAACTATTATAATTTTTTTTTTTTATGGGATAGGGGGCAAACGAGCAGACGGGTCTCCTGATGGTAAATGACTACCGCCGCCCATGGGCACCTGTAACTCAGTAGTCACAAGTGCGTTGCCGCCCTTTAAGGTGGGAGTAGGAGAAGAGGGGGGGGGGGGGAAGAGTGGGGAAAAGGGAGAGGGGGAGAGGGGAAGGACGGGAATAGGGGAGAGGGAAGGGTTAGGGCCACCGGTAACCTCACTCACGCGGCGAAATGTTATGTAAGCATTGCTTCACTGCCGGTTTTCTGTGAAGCCGTGGTATCGAGCAGTGTCGAGCCGGCCCATACGTGCCGAAGAGATTCTCACCGAAGGGCCATTTAGGCAAGTATAAAAAGTGTTGTTTGCTATATTTTACCAAAATTTAAAACCAATTAATGCAATTTTGATACTTAGAATAATACAGTTCAGCAATCGACCATTTCGTGAACCCTTTACACAAGCCGAACTAAACATAATTAGGTCCGTTACCTATCAAAGTGGATATGTTATGAATATCGGTATCATCCATGTCCTATCTGTTCAGTCTTTATAGACATACTTCTATCGTAGAGACGCAGAAATTTCTTGTTTTCTATGAGTAAATCGGAATATGGCTAAGAAATCCTATTGTTCTCGTCGCGCGCATAATCTTTCTGATCTGCACTCTACTGAGTACATATCTTACTAAGAAACTTAGCGGAGCCATTACGCCAATCTTCTCGTTTTCCCTCGCTCCGTTCATCTTGATGGTTGCTTAATAACTTTTAACATTGAACACGTATTACTCCTAAAGCCACATAAACACCGTCACAATAACCTGTGAGTCACTATAGGAAATGTTCTCGAACAACCGGAGCATTCCCATGCTTTAACCGTCCTCACGGCACAGAAGTCTTCGCACTGCAACAAAGAACACATATTAAACAACATGCGCGTTTATGAAGACAACATTCTGTGGAAATTTAAAAACGAACGGTAAAACCTTTTGTGATTTTGAACAATCAAACATTATTTTTATAGATATCTACATGATACCTACTAATAACAATTAATTCATAACTGATAACCAAGCAGAGTATTTAAAAAACTTTCTAGTAGGTACATACGAGTATTAGGTTTAAGGCACAGAATAAAAGGAAAGGTGACTAATCGCCTTAGAAGTACATGGGTATCAATCACTTTAGTGATAATGAATATCTACGAATTACTTTCAATGCCCTATTTAACAGGTTTAATGTAAACAAGAGAAAACTAAATAAATACATTTCACATTATGAAAAACATTCCTTTTCCTGCTTAAATGTAACCAGCCCAAATTGTTTTTATAAATACAAAGCGAACATGATACGTCCCGTATATTACGGTAATACCCAAATTTTACAAACAACAAACATACAATGCTTAATACGAAAGTCGAAAAGTTTCAGAACAAATGACCAACTCTCTCACTCTCAACGCTTATTTGCTCATCTGACAAAGTGGATTTATTTGCTGAAATTCAAATTGAGAATGACTTAATGATAAACTGGATAAAGTTACCTATTTTAATTATTTTTTTGTTTACTAGCATTTTGGTGAACAAATTACTTATATAAATTTATACAAGTCTGTTTAAACTGTTTCGTCAGTAGATAAAATAATGCTATAACTATTTAGCACTTAGTTCGAATGGAGCCATCTGTAACTACTAGGGTGTGTTGCGTGGTTTTTGTTTTCAACTGTTCTCAACAGACATGTCAGAATAATCTGCTTGAATTGAAATACCTAATAATTAAATTTACTCCTATTAAAAATTACGCAAATCGTTTCAGTAGCTATACTAACCAAACTACATGTCAATTGTATTAAAAAAAATATATCAATATCAGGTTTTGTACCCTTTTTAATTTAAAATTAATACAAACGTGCCCTTTACACAATGTATCTCTAAACATGGGCAGAAGTTTATGAATTTAATGATTAATTTAGAAATGGCGTTTGTCCTCGAGTATAATAGTGTTGTGCAAATAAATTCATCAAGTCCCTTTGTAGTACTATCAAGCGTATGAATACGCTAAAGCTAACTAATTTTGAATTGCTGCAATAGTAATTAACTCAGATTTATATCACGTAGAATGGGAACAAAGGTAAGTAAAGCAATTCTGAAACCACTTGTCTCAATCAATGTCAACTACTTATACATCTAACCTTTCCTTTAATACCCCACTCCCACTCTTTGAATACGCACTAATATTATTCATTTTGAATATACAAAAGACATGAAAAAGACATAATCAAACTACATATGAAAGTAATAAAGGCCTGGAGGAGAAATGGTTATATTATCCAAGGTGGTATATTGATTTATTGCATACACTCCGTATTTCTACATAATATTATACTTTTCATTACAAATTACGTACTCGCAAGTACTTCCCGTTATCAGACATTTCATTACTACACAAAAAAAAATAAACACGCTAGTAACTTTCGCAATTTCTGAAGTGAGACGTTTCATGCTTCAGTAAATTTTATACAGTAAATGTTTCACTGACTTCATAACTCAAATAAATATATATGACAAGGGGTAAACACATGCGCGAGATTACTTCAAGCCAATTCACTTCACGTTTTACTACGAAAGAGAATTTATTCTCCAAAAATGTTTACAGATAACCTAGCCAAAAGGTGGGTTGTTTTTTATATTATTTTATCTTATCTGGGGTAAGAAAATAAAGTATGTACATATTTAGACTAAGGACTTAGGAGAAAAGATAGAAAAGAAAGGTACAGTTCTTAAGAATACTTGCAAGCAAAAAACAAATACGTCACTACATGTTATTAGTTATCTATAATAATAAGTAGACCAAAAAGGAAGCAAAAACAGTGACCTATGATTTTGCTATTGATGCATCTCATATATTATGTTTAACATGTTTTTAGTAGAAAGCTATGTTTTAATAGAAGCCCACACTATGCCATAAAGAAAATAACCTAGTTCGTGCTTAATTATAAAATTATTATTCGTATTTATGTAATTGAAAATTAAATAACTAAACTAAATATAAGCTTTTAGTCAAATCATATTACATAGCTTAAATCTAAAGATTCTGAATAAGACTGTTTGATTATTATTCATCACAGCCATAACATCAATTAATTTTATCATTGTTCAATTAGAATAATTTGTATACATTTTTTGCATAGTTTGATCACACTATTAATACAATGGAAATGATCTATCTATACCGACTTTTGATCATAGTATTGTGATTCAACCTGAAAATTATTTCGACAGTTTCCTTGACCTTTATAATAAAAATAAATATTCGTATTCCATGGCAAAGGTATATCTGTCACAAGGTTACTTCTGACGTTAACGATGAAAAATATCTTTGAGAAATCAATACGCCTATAATATTCAATAAACTTTGAAGTATTTATATAGAGGAAATAGGTCTATCGTGTGCAGGAAAACAATGATAGGTCGACGATTGAATAATGATAAGCAATGATTACTCACATTTCCATATTTATATTGGAGATCGGCTGTAGTTACCTTTTTATCTTAATCGTGCACCTGTAGGGAGGAAACAAGATCATGGCTCATCATAATTTTTGTGTAAAACATGCGGTTAGCAAGAAAAATAGAAAACATATCAAACACAAAAGCGAAAAATACACAATTAAAAAAGATAACTTACGTATTCTGGTTGTGAGACTCCGAATGCGAAGCCGTCGGTGGTAAGAATCTTGCTAACGGAGGCTGGAGCAACATCTGTCTGAAGGTCTGTCTAAACTGCCGTGACATGGAACAGTACAGGATGAAGTTGATAGCCCCGTTTAATAGTGCCAAAAAGTCCATCAGCTCTCCAAATAGATCATAACATCGCTTAAAGAAACACCAACCTAACAACCCACTCATAAGCCCCAAGATTCCTTGAGGTAGCTCTGTCACAAGAAAAAGTAGTAATACTGCTAAGAGCATCTTAGTTGTCCTATCAGTCCTTTTGTCGGCTTTGTGCTGTCGTTTTACCATTTTTTCTGCAGCAGGACAGGAGTTGTAGTTCCTTAGTTTCTTTTGATGTTGGTTCGCTTGGTATAGTGCTCTTATAAGCCATATACTGATAATAGTAAGTATAGAACATGGTAGCAGTTTGATAACTACGCCGTGGACCCAAAAGTTCGCTTGATATAATGTCCCTTGGTAATCAGAGTCAACATGGTACGCAATATCGGGGTTCCCAAACTTGTCTGTGACGTTCTTCGTGTGAATATCAAACGCCTGTTGGACAATGATAGTATGCATTTAATGATAATTGTCATTGTATGGAAACTAAACAATAGCCGTCAGAAGGGACTTGACTACATTAATGTATAATATGTTAATAAGTTTTTATTTGTTGGAACAATGCATTTGTAGAGAAAGGAAAAGTCTGTTTTTTGGTAAGAATTTGCAGGAGAATGATCCTAAAGTTTAAAGACGAATACATATTATGTTTTGCTTCGTAAAAAGTACTTAACTTTTTATTACTTAAATAGACCTGTGAATATATATATATAAATCACGTAAATCCATTCTACGTTCAACATTCAAATTGTATGTTCCAGGGTAGGTACAAATCGGGGCAGGTAAGGCTACAAATGGACTATATTTGAAAATGTCAAATTAGCCAACAAAATTAATACAAAATTACAAGAACGGACTGTGAAAAATTGAAATACTATCATTAGCGCTTCCTGTCAAATTTAGGACTTCTGATTTGGCTTATCCTGAAAAATTTAGCGCGTCTGGCTCGACAAACTATTATAAGTAATTTAGGTTAACTTCACAATCCATTACCTCCTTTATTTGTACACGAAATAGCTCTTTGAAATAAATAAACATCAATAAAAATGCAACTAAAGGATAATTACACCCTTAATAGGTAATAAAAACACTTATAATTAAACAAACAACATACCAGAAATATCTTGACTTCGTTACTTACCATAAAGGTTGGCGCACACAATATAGGCGGTAATATGAAGCTCGTTAATATTGCGATGCTGCACCGTCGCTCCGTACAGAGTATGTGGCTTTTGTCAGAGTAACTGGAATACGTTAATTCATTACTACACTTATATAGAAAATAAGACACCCTTTGAACTACGCAGTATATGTCTCTTGCGTAGCATACATTAATTTAATATGGACTGTAAGGTATGAAGCTATTAAATCTAGTTCTTGTTGTTGTAACGTAATTTTGAAGTGAAAACTTCTTAAGCCACGTTTGTGCACTTTTGCTATGGGGAAAAGCACTGAACTCGTGATCGTCACGCTAATAATACATATATAGATCCACTAGAGGGCGCTAATATAATAATTGAGTTCTGTCAGCTCCTTATTAATTAATGTCACCAGCATGTATAACCTGTTCACAAAGTAACATAAGAAGGTTTGCAATAAAATAGGTCAGATAGAGACGGATAATAAAAATTTACGGTTCAGTAACCGACTCAATCTTGAGATAAATATTTGTGAGACCTTTTTAAAAAAGTAATTGCATTATTTTATTGTTCAACAGCAGCCCATGTTCAATAGATAGTGAGAAACTAAAAGCTTAAATAACTCAAAACATACTTGGTTTAAGATAACTTACTATTAAACTACGGCAGTTATATTATCTAAACTAATATTATAAAGAGGAAACATTTGTGTGTATGTTTGTAATGTTTTCACACAAAAACTACCGATTGCGATTAAACTTGGTATGTAGATAGCTGGAGACCTGGGTTAACGCATAGGCTACTTTTTATTTCGACATTCCCAAGGCATCGGGCTTTCGCGGGTGAAACCGCGAGGCGCTGCTAGTCAAACATAAGTACCAAGAACTAGTAGTTGAGGGACTTCAGTTTTAGATATTTAGTTAAAAATGTGATAGTGTAATTGCCACCATCGCCGACTTTCACCCTTTAGATGAAAATTACTGTGGGTAGAGAAAGTTTGAGAAAAATAATGCATTAAGAAATTTCATTGATATACGTGTCCAAATCGCATACATATCTAAAGTTGTTTATATTTTAAACAGTTTGCAAATAACGAGTTTCTTAAACATACTGTATTTTTTAATCCTTGGGCCAAAAGAGGGATGTCATAAGTTTGACACCTACAGATGTCCGTCTATGTGTTTGTATGCTTATAACAGGCCGATTTGGATGCGAACGCGAATATTTCTTTTAAGAAAGTTTTAAGATTTTCAAATATTACCTTGTTGTTATGCATTTATCATAGACCTATTATATTTTTACTATACCCTTTGTGAATCTATTTTAATTACTCTTTACTATTAAATAAACTAACAATTCTCTTTGCAAAACAATAAATTACTTGTTTTATTTACTTTGTAGTATTTAAATTCATTGTACTTAGTTAGTTTTTTATTGATAAAATTATCTCACATACACACCTTGACACGCGGCCTTCTGATTCTAAAGTAGGCAGGGCCTGTACTATGGTATCCTGGCTGATAAATATACTAATATATTACTTGCATATTAGTAACCCAGCCACAGAAAAAATGATCTTGCTCACCACGCTAATATTTGCTGGGTGGTAATTGAACTCCCGACCTCTGGCTCAGCAGCCAGGATCACTACTCACTTGACCAACAGGCCCATACAGATATGGCACACGAATTTGTAACAAATTATATTTTTGGAGCTCACGCGCGACCGTTGTGTTATTTACCGAGCGTATTTCATGACTAGTAACAATTACATATAGTATATGTACATATAGTAATAGTGGTCCGTCGTTAAGGCTTCGACATACCAGATGGTCAACTACAACATACTACAATTTTCAGATTTTTTTTTTTACCTTTTCTTATGATATTGACACCTTTAATTGCAAATTTGGCTGTAGTTTCAATAAAAAAACGTTTCTTTTTAACCGTCGAAAAAAAAGGAGGTTCTATATATATGATATATGATAAATAACGGAGTGAGGGCTGAACATACATATATATATATATATATATATATATATATATATATATATATATTATGTATGTTCAGCCCTCACTCCGTTATTTATGAACCGATTTTAATTATTCGGTTTTTGTTAGATAGGGTATACCTCAAGGGTGGTCCCACGTCAAGGAAGTCGGGATCTGATGGGATCCTGATAAAATTGAGAGAAACCCTCCAAAATTGTAGGAACGAATAGTGTTTCTGTTTACTTTTCATTACTTTGTCAGGTATTTGCGTTTAGAAATTATCACATCATGTAGCTGAGCTAATGATGAAAAAAATCATAAAATAAAAATCTTTTCAACAAAAAATTAAACCGACGAAAAGAACTAAAAAGCAAAAAATAAATAAACTTTAAGTCTTAAGCATTGAGCTAATTTACATAAACTATCAAATTTTAGTTTAATTATATGTTAAAAAAAAGTTTATTTATGTTGTCCGTTTATTAATGATTCTCTTCTTTTTTATTCATCATCTTTTTTATTTTATGATATGCTCATGTATTCCCATGAGCATATCATAAAATAAAAAAGATTTTTCTTTAAATTTTAACCTTTAAGAAGAAAAATAAGTTCATCTCGGGTTCATCTCAACGGGTTGCCGTATAGGAGGCTCTTACTTATACAGAAATAATGTATACTAATAATAAAACATACACAAATATCATTTCAATACCCAAAGAGCAATTGTGACCATTATCTCATGTTAAACAGAAAGCTCTGAATTGTTGTACTCGGTGTTTCCGTATAAATATTTTCTTGATTATACACCCGTCAAAAACAACCAGGTTATAACATCAAGTAATTCTATTTATGCTCACACTTCTGGTAAAGTACGAGATTGCTCGGCTCTCATCTACACAAGCTCCACGAGACGTAAATTCCCGCGACAGAGAGGTTTATTTCAGTCTTGGGCCAGGGACTTATATTAATAGGTTTCTTAACTTAATATAAATGCTAGACAAGTTGTGAAACTCCTTGAGGGTTAAGTATTTGGTAAATTAATTAGAGGTATTCAGCGATGTCGATCCAATTAATCACGGTTAGGATTAACCGCACCTTCATGGAAGATAAATTGTCAATGACTGATTGAAAACAATCTATTTACCAAAAAATATTCTAATATGAATATAGGGGGCCAGTAAACATCTAATCTGGTAAGGGAGTCTTATAGTGATATGAGGGTTGCCATCCATACGTTGAATTTACTAATAACTACTTTCTATAAATATACTTTATACTTTTGTGTAAAAATAAAGTATGCAAAATACTTTATTTTCAATCCGTACACTGATTCATAAAATAAAACACTACACATATATTTATTTGATAGCATAAGCTAAAAGAAAATATACGAGTACATACAATTAATACGATTATATAACTATAAACGACATTGTGTAAAAATTTTATGTTTCTTGGTTGCTTCTGTTTAAAGTTGTAGAAGAAAGAAAGAAAGAAGAAAGAAAATCCTTTTATTTTGCACAAACATTAGACGCACACAAGACATATTTAATCAAAGAACATTATACAAGAAAAAAAAACTAAACAAACTGCAAAATGACAAAAATAAAAAACGAAATGAGCCTTATCTATGGTCGGATAAAAAATCTGTACTCTGTGGTAATCTGTGGATTCTCTGTCTACGAATAATGGCATTTGTCAAAAAATATGGAAAACACAATATATGTTGTTATAATGTTTGTTTATCGGTCTGTTTCCGCCTCTTCAGCCGCAGCAGCAGAGAGTTTTTTAGGTAATGAATCTGAACTGTCGACAAACTACTAACAGTTTGCATATCTTGCAAAACTGGTTCAAAATGGTAAATAAAAACATATACGGCAATTTTTTTTCATATTTCTTGCAAATACTTTCTTTTAACTATTAAAGAATTTGATACGGATTTTTTCTCAAAAAAGTTTGCAAACCTGAGTAATATGTACCTACTTCTTTTGCCTCTGCATCCCCAAATGTTGACTTGGAGAGACTTGGGCATCAAGTCTGTCTATCTCCAAATGCACATAAAGTTTTAAATATTTGTTTTTATTTTTTTCTTATCGGTGAACTATAGGTAATCCGTGAAGAAGCACGCACTGGAAAAGCTATTTCAAAACGATCGGATTTTGAAAACTACTATCAAATTATTTCCGTTAATATTTTGTCGAACTGGACCCTTAACAATTACCCGTTTTGCTTACGGATGGTAAAATGTTCGTTAAAATTCAACGAAATTTTACTGTCCGTAAGCAAAATGAATCGTTTCTTGTTTATTGGAACGCGGCATATGTCATTTGGAATACATTGTACAACGTAACTCGGTCGGTTACCTCTATACTGGTTCCATAGTCATGTAAATCGTAAAGTACCGACTTGAATTCTGACAATGAAACTTAAACATTTTTATCACTATAGCCGATATTAAATCGTATTGTATAAACTGGCTATTTACGTACATTTAAGCTAAATAAAGGGTGAAAGTTGTATAAAACCTAATATTCCCGTTCTCATAAATCGTTAACGAGTTGCTTTGAATTCCACTCAATTTGACTTAATTTGACAAACAAAATAGATACTTTAGTTTTTTGGTCTTCGAGACAGATAAATCCATTTTAGGGAAATGAGGCGATTACGAGCCTCGAGCTCATTCTATACAACGTATTCTTATTGCTTTAACGCGTCAAGAAAATCAAAGCACCATATTTAAGTATCTTCCACAGCATTAATTTAATCCTTTAAAAGACGAATAAAATGTTAAAACGCGTCTATCAACAGTGATATTATAGCCGTAAAAACAATTTCGTTAAGAGCAAGCTGTGGATTTGTCATTCTAAAAGTGATACACAGATACCTGTACATAGATGCGACGCTACATTTTGTGTACTCATTAATTTCTTTTGATAATTGACTTTTAAAAAAAGTATCACCGACTCCAATGCGCCTAAAACATGATAAATGTAATGTAATACGCTCAATTCTTTATCCCTTAATCTTCGACCCTTAGAGGTGAACTATGTTCTTCAAATTTAAAAGGAACCAAACTTAGTACAACGCGTCTGACTGTCTGTTCACGATAAACTGAAAAACTACTGGACGGATTTTCATGCGGTTTTCACTAATAGACAGAGTGATTCATGAGGAAGGTTTAGGTGTATAATTTGTTTAGATTTTGTGTATCATCAGCAGTCTGCCAGTGAAAGTCCCGTCAAAATCGGTCCACCCATTTCAGGGATTAGCCAAAAATTTAAAAGCAATATAATTGGTATAAGAACAATCATATGCACTTCGTAAAAAGCTTCGTTAACATTATCTTAACGTTAACTTCCAGTAACGTTTTTGGAGTCAACTTTTGTTTTCTATTATTGTACAGGATCCATTTTTCATCACAAGTAACAACACGATTTAAAACCCCCTCGTTATTTTGACGGTTGAGTAATGTAAGAATAGAATAGAATAGATATATTTGAGTTTAAACAAGGTTACAAGTGAAGGTCTTATAAAGTATGTAACAGTTCAGCATGTTTAACCATAGCAATGGTATGCAAATATTGATTACTTGTAACGCAGCACTCAACGCATTGTGATTCACTCTATTCACATGGTACTCTTTTATCTAACTTTTTCACTTTTCCAATTTGATTTAAATGAATTAAAATTGTTTTAACACTTACATCGAAGCTTGCCGCTCATTTTGATGTGGTTTGCAATGGATTCGCTTCTACCATCCCTTTTAATTGTAACAACTAGGGTGTCCAGAACGAAATCTTGGAACCAAGAACGTACCGCGTTTTCTTTTAAGTTGCTTCCCCATACACATCGTTAATCCTCCGGGCTCCCGAAATAGGTAGCACTAGTGCATCGGCAGAACTCGCATTCGTAAATAACGTGATATTTTAAGTTGTTCATAATTATTATGAACAAAACGATGTCAAACAAAATCAAATGGCGCGAAAATGAACGAATCACTAAATTAGAAGCCTAACTTTGAAATTAATTAGAATTTGGAATTCCTAACCAAACGCGAGATACCTATTTTAGATCGAAGTGGCCAGTTCGACAAAACGCCTATTTTATATGTACCTATACCTAAGATAAAAATGCTTTATTTCATGAGATCGATATGTCTCAATTAATAAATAAGATGAGTAAATTTATTTCTTTAATTCGAATATAATCCAAAGATATATAACTATTTAGTAATTAGTAAGATATTTGTACCTATGTAGGTAGTATTATTTTGTAATTTATACATATATTTGTTCTAATTTTGGTCTATAGTAGGAGGCTTTATACCCCAATAATTCGATACATAATAACAGAAATTACCTCTCAAAGGGCGGCTATTTGTAAAATCAGTACCAATTGTGGCTATCAATAGAAAATTAAACTAATTTGGATATATATATCTAGCTAGAATGTTTAGGCAAATTGAATAGCTATAAAATGGATGTGTGTAGTGTTTGACGCGATGACCATGTAAATTGTTGCGCTTGTTAAAGAATAACGTTAAATATTATTCATGTTTTATACTACATCGGTGGCAAACAACCATACGGCCTGCCTGATGTAGCCTAGGTGTAGCATGCGCGTTGCCGATTCTTTAAAAACCTGTATCTACACTCCTTCTGAGGTTACTCCGTCAAGACTAGTCTCCTACTCATAGATAAGTTAAGCGGTAGTCTAAGAGTAGAATCCCACTATATATAATATTATAAATGTGAAAGTTTGGATGGATGGATGGATGGATGTTTGTTACTTTTTCACTTCAAAACTACTGAACCGATTGCGATGAATCTTGGTATGTAGATAGCTGGAGACCTGGATTAACATATAGGCTATTTTTATCCCGATATTAGCACGGGATCGGAACTTACGCGGGTGAAACCGCGGGGCGCTGCTAATATAATATAAAATTACAATTTCTTCAATCAGTAGCCATTTGATAAACTAACAGAGTGAAACAAAGAAAAATATGATGAGCTTTGCATAAAATAAACATAATAAAGAGAACAATAGACATTCCTGTCATGGTGCAATGTTTTTATTGCGTAAACGTATTTTATTGTATTGATGTAATGATAAGGTCGTGCCATATTATGTCAAAATGCTTGTGCAGTAACATTATCGCAGAGCTCAAGACCTTGAAGAGAATGGAACTCGTAATTTTTTTGTTGACTTAATAAATTATAGATTAGTATCTGTTCTGTGAGTGTTTACTCATGACATCTCCTTTATCTTTAAGATTAATAGAAATAGGGAATTCATAATTTGTGCTGATATCGAACCCTCGACCCAACACAGGTCGTTATAAATCCTTATGTGCTCCTACTTAATTATAATATGTATGTATTTAGAAATATATAAGTATGTTTCTCAGCAGTCTGGTTACCATCATAGTACAGGCTTTGCCTAGTTTAGGATCAGACGGACACGGTGAGGTGTGTGAAGTTATTATTATTATTCTTCTAAATTGTAAATTACAATGGCGTAATCGATGGTCACGTCTCGTGGGGAAACTTAGCTCGTCTGCTTACACTATCAAAAAGTTTCGCAAACAGACATATTTGAACACTTCTAGAGCTATTTTTAGGGTTCCGTTCCTCAATAAAAGGAACCACTTAGGTTTTTGTATTTTACCCTTTTAATTTTATTGACATTTTCATACTCACTTAATCGCCAAGTACCGCCATATAGCTAATGATAAGGTGAGACATATGGACGCTGTGTGGAATATTTGAGCGAAATGCATGTGGAACAGCAGGTACATTGCCCACGAGTATGGGAAATCCAATTTTTCCGGCAGTACCTGAAATAAAAAATAATGTTGAAAGCACAGATTTTATTTTTTTCCGTAAAAATATATATTTTATAGATTGAAACACCCAAATCAATAAAAACTAACATCTCGCCCATACACATATTTTCAGTAAGCGGGAAGCGAACGCGTTATCCCTTACGTTGCAGTCAATTGCTTAACATGGGTCTAAAATAGACTAAAGGATCACTATTAACAGCCTCTCATCGTCCACTTAGATAGACCTCGCCAATATACGCCACTGAGCTCTATCGTCGAGGAGACTCATCCAATTTTTCCCCTTCGCAGATCGTCACTCCACCTGACCGCGGGGTGTCCTAAACTACGTTTTCCTAGAGAGGATTATTGCATAACTAAAATTTTGGTCAAGTCAGTGTATTGATATCATAACCTCAGAAGTGACTCTAAAATCTACATACAAGGCAGCCTTAAATCTAAGGTGGATGCCAGTAAATAGTCCAGTAAATAATAATTTAACAGTCCAGTAAGTTCACACAAGCCCTCAACATCTGTCCTAATACAGGAAAGATTGTTTTTGTTTATGATAGCCTGCTGTTATTTTCTATGAATGATTCTTCGACGGTAATGCAGAAATATTATTATATAATGGGTTTAAATAGGTAATATTCAATTATTAAATAAACAGATCTTCGGTTTATTTAATTATTGAATATTACCCATTGCCTAGAATTAGGTGCTTGTCATTTGTGTCTCATTTTAACTGAAACTGCTAATTCTTCTGCACCTACGTCATAAGGCGATGTCTTTAATGGATAAAATATGTGAATTCTACGGTGGATCACGGTATCTCTCTGCCTGACACCGTCGCGGTAGGACGCTTCACTCTTTGATAAAGGGCCCCCGTCGGGTCCGAAACTAGTCGGGCATCCCCGAAATACAAACGTGAGTAAACCGTAAAAACCGTATAGTTTTTAATAAATATGAATACCACTCACGAAAGCTTTTATTGTAAAACGAGTTTAATATTAAATTTGTACAATTTTAATGTCAATATTCTCGATATAATTTAATTTTCTATGATATCCCAATTGAAAAGGACTTCATAGATGTCCCCTGACGAAATATATTATACATGAGAATCACATTTTCATTAGAATCATTCAATCAATCATTTAATTTATTTTAATATCAAAAAAGTATTTTTTTTTAATGAAAAAGAACCTTTTCAAGTTGTATCGTAATTAAAAAGAACGACAGCGTTCTTACGTCAAAGGTTCGACGTATTGTTCACGACTGAATAAAGCCAACTGCAAAACTAAATTAAATATTTTTCATTAAAGTCACAATGAACCTGAAATTTATTAAAATGGCAATACCCATAGTTCACACACTTGTACATTCCACAGGATCTACGACTTTATTAACATTAAAATCCAACTGGTACCTCCTCTTATTCAATAATCATCAATTACATTGATTATATTATTTGTAGAAAGAGAAACAGCTAGTGAGCAAACGACACATTAAAAAATGTCATAGGTTCAGAAAAAAATAAGCGCTCTTGGTTCGGACTCCAAACATTCATAAATTCAAAGAAGTTTAGTATAAAAGTAAATTATGTCAATTTAGTGTAGTCCGCAGTAAAGTTTCTCCAAGAATAAAGAAAATTGAAATTTTAAGTCTACGTCTATTATAGGTATAATATATAATTTACAATACTTTACAAAGGGTAAAGTCAACTGTGAAGTGGCCTTCAGAAATTTATATTGTTTAAACCTTTAAAACCACACAGAGCAGAGGGCAATAATTATAGTCGGGTATACTAAAACGATAAAATCGACTCTCAACATTACACTATTCCATTTCAATAATTTTTAGTTAATGTTGTGTATGTAATATAAGCTTGTATAAATCGATAGTAGGTAGAACATACGATATATCAATATAAATAAAGAAACTTATTTGTGTATTATGAGATTATGACACCCGTTACCGACGGTTTAACGTGCTCTCCGAGGCACGGAGAGGTCTCAATGTATTAAGAATGGTCAGCCATTCTAGACTGACCTGGCTAGAATTACTTAACTTTTTAATGTGCTAACCTACTCGGTTACCACTTAGCCACGAGCCCCTAACTAACACACTAAAAAAGCTAACTAACATAAGCATAGATATTAGTTCACTGATTTTTTCAACAAAAATACTGATAATGTCTAATACATACATACACGCACACCTGCAACCCCGAACGAGTAGCCAGAGGCGTATTCGTATTAAACACGTGAAACGCGTATCATACCTGCTGTTGCCGGTAAGTTCAAGCTCCACATAATTCGTGGGAGAGCAATGCTTCGGCACGAATGAGCCGGCTCAACCGGAGTGATACCACGGCTTCACAAAAAACAGGCAGTGAAACAATGATCTCAACAAACTTGTAACTCTTAAGTTCCAGGTGCCCATGGGCGGCGGTAGTCACTTAACATCAGGGGACCCGTCTGCTGGTTTGCCCCCTACTCCATAAAAAAAAAACCTAATTACGTAAAAAATAATTTTAATAAATGGGAAAAAGACGGCCGTCATTGAGAGTGTAACAGTTAAGTCATTTACATGCAAGAAACAATCAATCTACTTAGATTTGTAAAGCAGCTTGGAGCGACTAGCGCTTTATGCCGCTTTGAATATAAGTTATGTAAATACGAAACAAGGTGGGTTTTATTTAATATACATCTGAGATTCACCTGCGGTCCCATCTATCAATATGATTGGCATTTAAACAATATTATGTAAAAGAAATGCAGTATGATGAATGAGTGATTGATATATTGCAAATGTTACATTCCTTTGAAGTAAGACAAAGGATGGAAAAATGCAAACTTGCATTGTATATGGGAATCGGACACTTTGTTTACCTTCATAATATTTTTAAATATGCACTTGATAGGCCGCTTGTCAAAAACAGGTAACCTAACAAAAGAAATGCATGCTCTGTTTTATCATCATTATGTTAATACGTGAAGAGAATTCTTTGTACCCTTTTTTAAGAAAAGAACGTAGTAACATGAATTTTGGAATATTTACAGTAAGTTTATATATAGAAGAAGTGCAGAAAGCTTAAATTGTTAAACAATGTCTTAAACTTTAGAAATTACGGCTTAATTAAAATCACACGTGTCCAGCATATGCTATTACCTGTCATGGTAAGTAAGTGTATACAATGATAGCTCAAGTTATACTGGCCAACGAAAAAACCATGGTCGAAATTCGACCCCCATGCGATCTCATTATTAAATAAGCGATGTTGTGCCGCATATTTTTTTCGAGTAACTATTACTACGGTTACTTTGATTTAGGAGATTTACCATTATTTTTAACATTATCTATGCAAAACACTTTTTTCAACACTAACGGTATGATAAAATACGAACTAACAAACAATATTTTTCATATATTAAAATGGCTGGCGCGCGGCTGTCTGCGCAGATAAGATTTTTATAATATACTACAAAATAGGTATAGTTTTTATATATATCCAATATACATATATATATATAAATCTATTATATTCTTGCCCGTTGTTGGATATCTACCCGTTCTAGTATTAAAGTTGCCTCAGATGTTGGAAGAGAAGAGTTGCTGCTTATTTAAATTTCTTGTTAAGGGAAACTATCTTTCATTCGCCTCATTTTACGATTTATCATCTATTCTAGAAAGCGCAATATTTGTTTAGATCAGACCAAAGTATTCCGATGTAATTCTAATGTTGTTCGTCATTATAAAATCATGCACAGACGAGTTGACTGCGCCTTGGCGATAGTCCATATGACTTGTGAGTCTTGGAACAATTTAAATGGAAACAAAAGATATACATATTATGATAAAAAAAACGAATGTAATAATACCATATAGAAAATGTACCTAACACAAAAGAAATGCAGAGTTGTGAAAATAAGTATTTTATTCCGTGTAACAATAGAATGCAGCTGCACCACAATGTAGTAAATCAAGTGATACAATCAAAACAGTATGCGCTGGCAGTATTTTCTATGATGATTTTATTATTTTGTCAGGCTGTTGGTAAACTTTTGAATTTAAAATTCCTAAGAGAAAAGCAAAAATTTAAACTACGAAATTCGATTACTTAGCGTGCTGATATGATTAAATCTTTATTTTCGTCAAATTCTAATCATACTAATAATTGATGAAATGTTTTTTACTGACAGAATACGATAGGTACTACTGTAATATCAGCTTGAGGTTTATAACCTAACTTCAAAAAAGGCTAGGTTTTTAATTCGACTGCATATTTCTTACATGAAATTATAACTAAAGTTACAAGCAGTATGATTTTTTTTTTTTAAATATAAATTTAATACAAAATAGTATAGTACCTATTAGCTTCATCTTTTTTTGTAAATCTTAGGACTATTCAACTTCTGTTGCTGATTCGATTACAAAAACAACTTACTTAATATAGAGTACGACTTGTACGAAATAATTGTCTATTACAATATTAGAAAATACGACAAAATATACAATGGTTTCCAAACATTTTCCAGCAAATCCATACAACTACACTATATTTTATTGTTAGGTACCTTTAAAATCCTCAAAAAGGCTATTACTAACATTGATTACTAAAATTACCATTTATTTAAATCAGCAGAAGTTTCAATGAATTCTGATTTATTTCTTGAGCACTTATTATGCTAGAGTTACTAATAATTTTGAATGGAGATACAGTCGTTGATATATACCGCTCGGGCATTCTGCCAACAAGTTTAAACTAGTTCGTTCTATTTTACGTTGAAATTTACATATCGAAAGAGAAAGAAAAAGACTGAATGTCACAAACTCGATATAATCGAGACAACCCGTGGGAGAAAGGATATCAGTATACTTATATACATAGATGCAATGTATTGTTACTCTATAGAAGGCTATAGAAATACAGATAAAATGAAAGAACGTTGTCTGGCATTGTCACTTTAAATTTATACATAATTTAAGGTGCAATAGATATAAAAATGTATTTCATAATATTTATTTGTCAAGACGTTATGAGTTTATGACACTGACTTATTTACAAAACAAAGTTTTTTTTAGTCACTGAATGAGAAACTAGAAAGACGCTGAATACACACATTTTTATTTGGTGTCAAATATATTTCAAAATAATATGAAACATATTTGAAAAACTGCCAATATCGAGGAATATATTTCAAAAACTGTCTGTTATATCTTATTCAAACCGTTTGATAATAACTTTAATGTTAGCCTTCTCGTCATTGCAATAGCATCGACGATACACTTCGCACTGTATCACTCACGGTGTGAAATATTGCTTGCAAAGTTCTTAATCTTGAATTCTAAATGAGACCGATTATCGAGTATTGACTCGACAATCGGTCTCATTTAGATATTTAAACATTGGATTAATTAACTTTACTTCTGATTCTGCAATGTACTAATTTTATATTTTTTTGTAATTTTATACTGAGCATTAATTCAAATTCAAATTCAAAATCATTTATTCAATTAAGACACTAAGTGACATTTATGAACGTTAAATTGAAGCTAGAGTTAAAATCATAGATCGGAAACGCAAACAGACGCCACAGCATGTACTGGATTGTCGAGGTAAATTAGGTGAAAACACCAAAATCTACTGCCTGCTTGTGTCGATCTATAACTTCCAGTTTCCAAAATGCGTAGAGCCTTATGAGAAGAATACTGGCAAAGAAACTCATGGCCACTCTTTTTAAAAGTCAGATAATAAACGGAACAAGACCTATTCAAAAGAGGATTGATTTTTTTTGGAATTATATTCATTGTATATTTGTAGCTGTCACTTCAATTTTATGATATTGAAAAGTTTACCTTAATCAAAATTTGAAAGATTATTATTAGTATAATATGTATATAATAATATACACTGATTTTTAAATGGTTTTATTACTACACTAGTTTATTATTGTTTAAGGGTGCTGTACAAACATAAAATTTATAAACAAATTTGAATATTGTTATTGTAAATTATAATTGTAGTAGTATATCTTATAGCCATTTGAGCATTAGGTACATCGAAATTTATCTCTACCCTTTTCCAGTATTTGATCGAATTTAAATATTTGATTTGAAATATTTCAAATTGAGTTTTACAAGTAGGTACCTACCTAAGAGTTTGTCTCCTTGATTGTGAGAGTGAAGAGTGATTGATTGTTTTCTTTGTAAATCTCATTTACCGTTAGCTTTCGTTTTTGAGACGAATTGAAAAAGCCAGTGTTTTAATTAAAGAAAAGAGTTTGCTTTCTAAAATTATATTTACAATTTAATGATAACTTCATAAATTAGTAGCTCTTTATTAAAACCAGTTTTAATTTGGTTCCAGATTTAAGCCTATGTTCTACCAGACATGAGCGAGGTAACTAATTGTAGCTACTTGGCATAGGTCTGGTAGTGCGTGAGGAATAAATTAAATAAAAATATTAACACAGAATTAATTGTTAAGTACAGAAAGCTGAGCTGAAGCACTTTAATGACTGAAATAAAAAGCGATTCTTCTGTTTAATAATAAAGAGCAAATTTATAAAATAATTAAGTGAACAAAACTTTTGCCTAGCCTTGACTCGTGAAAGCTATAATGCGATCTATATTCGTCGAGAGTTTTATTTATGTTCTGAAAGTGACTTTACTCAAATTTAGAAAGTACGAATACGTGTAGGTGTAACAATTAAGTGACGAATATAACTACATAATTATGTCACAGAAAAATATGTTATGAATTTTGCTAAATTCAACCGCCTTACCAACTTCGCCGGGTGGAACAATTAATATTAATATAAATATAGCCTACATCATATTCAATACATATGAATCACTACATATTGTAAAACAAAGTCCCCCGCCGCGTCTGTCTGTCTGTTCGCGATAAATTGTAAAACTACTGAACGGATTTTCATGCAGTTTTCACTAATAGACAGAGTGATTCATGAGAAGGTTTAGGTGTATAATTTGTACACGTGCGAAGCCGGGCGGGTTGCTACTAAATAATATTCCAAATAGTTGCTGTGATTTCAAAAACTACTTTCTTATACACGCTAACTCTCCTATTTTATGGAGATAGAGTGCGAGCACTCCATAATTTTAGTATACCAAAATAAAGCGGACAAAATCAAAACAGATAAAATATATAAAATAAAACTTTATTTAATCCGTATAAAAGTCTTTATAAATACCATCCGTATTTTTTAATCGGTAGTACTCCAATACTTTGGAAGTAATTTAAGTTTTTGCGAACCGCCTTTCTACTGACAAAACGGTAAAAAAAAATTAAGCTACAGAGACAGACATAATTATTACCTCCTCCTTATCATAAATAGGCTAGTAGCTGCCACAGTATATATTTATACATTTTTTCTGACAAGCTTTTAAGACTAATTACCAATTATTAATCTTCTTGTAAGTAGGTCTCTGAAGATTGTGACGACGAAACAGAGAAAAGTCCTAAATGATTAAATTAATAAAGGAACTGAGACAGCGGTACCTACATAATTACTTTCGTCTTCCGTATCTTAGAAAGGCTAAAATTTAAGTTACTTTAAATATATTTTCTTTATTACTAAGAATGAACGACTCAGCACTTGTAAACAAACTCTTTCACTCGTACCGTCCAGTTTGTCGTAATAAGTAACATCTAAAGCTGAAGATTTTATTTTGTTTACACGTACTATCTCTTCGGTACTCTTTAAGATTCAATATCATCCAACAACTCATAAGAATACTAATAATAATAATTTCTTATTTTTCTTAATAAGTTCATAATCTGAGCCTCTACAAAGGGCGTAAGTAACTTAAAAAAAACTTGATTTCTATCAACCTGTAACAAGAAACAGTCAAACATTTTCTATTATGTCAGAATATAGTAGGTTAGGCAGGTGTTTCTATAACACAACCAACGTTTCTTTATCTCAAATCTGAATAGCAGTCTGAGTCGTTTTCGAGTTATAATATTATTACTAACGCTTCACGAGTGTAACATTAAAGTAATATACCCAATGAATGTCTGAAAACTCAATAATCACCTGTCCGTAGAAGAAGAGTGAGCATTCAATTGAGTGAATAATGCGCGGTGTGATAGTTACAGGTTGTATATTGATACAACCTGTAACTATCACACCGCGCATCCGTCCGTAGAAGAAGAGTGAGCATTCAATTGAGTGGATAATGCACGGTGTGATAGTTACAGGTTGTATATTGATACATTAATAAATTCACAAGATTGTATTTAAGGGCAAGTTTTATGGAGTTACAAAATATTCTTATACTTGTTACATAAACTTTATGATCATTGGAATTGTCCAATGAATCCAATGAATCAATCCAATCAATCCAATGAATGTCTGAAAACTCAATAATCACCTGTCCGTAGAAGAAGAGTGAGCATTCAATTGAGTGGATAATGCGCGGTGTGATAGTTACAGGTTGTATATTGATACAACCTGTAACTATCACACCGCGCATGATCCACTCAATTGAATGCTCACTCTTCTTCTTTAAAATTTCAAATACTTACTACCTACTCATTAAAATTAATACATTTAAAATTTAATTAACGATAGAATATAAAGGAGAAGTGGATCCTTTGCTTGAACCACCAAGCGACTCCAATTCAAATTACTTCCCAAAGGGGTACCTAATGTTTACCCTATATGCAAATTTTGATATAGATTCACTGAGGGACTCCAATTTGAAATGTTTTTCCTCATTTCTATACAAATATATCTTCCAACAATATTACCCTCGAGATACTCTATCTTATGTAGAAAATAATTAATCGACTACATTAGATCGTCAAATAATCGGTTATGGTTTAGTTGTTACCTGGAATTGTATACCTCATTAATCAATGTCTTAATGCTGGCTTTGTCCCTACTCTATGGCGCCGGGCCTAAATACTCCAAATATTCTCAAAGTTCTTAATCATTGTATTATATATAACGTTAGGCACTTCGATGATTTTATTTAAAAAAAAATTTTAATCTAAAGGAAAGTAAGAATGTAGGTAAAGTTAATAACACCTGCGAGACACGAGCATAACCAATTTGGAAATCATGTGGTCGGGTCGTCATGGTGAACATAATTGGAATGTTGGTTTTACTTGGAACCCATTTATATGAACACCAGACGACGTGATTTGAGACATAGAATGAAAGTTCTATTCATGCCCTGTGATGGTGATATTTTCATTTTATGCGTCTATTTACTTTTAACGTAGTAACGATGCCACTACGCCTCTAAAACATTCCACAAATGTATCATGTAACACCGATTAGCAAAACTTTTTACCTAATAATGTCTGCTATATACGCAGTAAAAATCGTTCAAATTATTTACACGAATTCGTAGAAAAACTGTACATGATTTATTTCGTAATACAAAAGCTAGCTAATGTGCCATAAATAAAGATAAATAAAATAATGTAACATAAATCATTACAACATAGGCACATCACTCTTTATCTATGTTATCTAGTTTATTCGTTATAGTCTACTTTGGAGAAATCAATAATTTTGTGATAGCTATTATCTATTCTTTACGGGCCTAAGGCATATTTACAGTTGCAATGCCCTGCGACATTAATGTCAGTATGCAGATTTTTAGCCATAAAAGAAACATTAAATACTGTGTTTAAATTTTTGTAATCGGATAAAAAATTACGAAGATACAAAGATTTTAGTGCACCAACTTAAAAAACGCGCACGAGAAAGACCGCGTATCTAATAGGCAAAAGTGGCGGGTAGCCATCGCGTCGCCATCTTGGTAAGTTTCTAGTCCAGCGCAGTTAGGGCAACGACCTAAACGATTGCTGATTTTTTAGATTATTTTTTAAAGTGATAATGCCGTCAAATAAGTATTGCATTATGCCAAAATGCAAAAATACAAGCGTTAATGCACCTAATAAGCTTTTTTTGACTGAAAAAAAATGGTGTAGAGCAATGCGGAGAGATGACAAAACTCCTTTATAGGTACTGTTGCGAAGATCATTTTGACGTAAGTACCTGCAGTATCCTTGCTAGAGTATCTACCTAATATCAGTAGGTACAATATGGTCAACGGATCTAGTGCTAATCATTCGTAAAGTTAGCAGTTTCGATGCGCAGTAGACAATTAAGTATGAAATTCTGCACTGCGCATGTCAAACAGCTAAAATTCACGAATAGATCCACTGACCGTATAGATTTTATTTTATTATAATATACCTACCGTTTTGTATATTATTTCTATCATTTCTTAATAGCATTTGAATTTCCGCGGATAGCTTTGATGTTCGTTCACACAGATGATGTTCGTTCATGCCTAATGCCTACCTACTCAAGTAAACAATGGAACACAAGGATATTCGAGCGAGGGCTGTACCCAGACCATGGGAGAGCCATGCTTCGGCACGTATGGGCGGGCTCAACCGGAATGATACCACGGCCTCACAGAAAACCGGCATTGAAGCAATGCTTGCATTGCTTTTCGCCGCGTGAGTCAGGTTACCGGAGGCCCTAAACCTTCCCTCTCCCCTATTCAAGTTCTTCCCCTCTCCCCCCTCTTCCCCCCACCCCACTTCTCCAACTCCCACCTTAAAGGGCGGCAACGCACTTATGACTCTTGAGTTACATGTGCCCATGGGCGGCGGTAGTGATTTACCATCAGGTGACCCGTCTGCTCGTTTGCCCCATATACAATAAAAAAAAAGAGGTTCCCTGAGCAGGTGGGGGATTTTGTCATGTCATAAACGCAATTTGTGTTTGCAAAGTGTGTATATTGGCGCCCAAACAGTACTTACATTATATGCGTGAGCTCAGATAATGTAGTTCAGTCAGTCTTGATATTTTTATTTCTCATAAAATTTTTATTAATTTCTCATGAGAAAAAGATATTTGGAAAGCCTTGCTAGGTTTAATGCCAGTTATATTAATTTAAGGGATTTAATTCAGTTTATGTAATGTTTGGTATTTTAGCTTAGCTAGCGTTTGACACCGTGATTAGCATTTTTCTCAAATCTTTTGGTACCACATTTTTCAAGTAAATTAAAAGCAAAATTCAAGCACTGGACATTTAAGGTATGATAATTTTAAAGGGACGGCATGGTAAAAGTACAATAAAAGCGACATAGGGCAACAGCGATCATTGTAAAGGTTTTCAAAATATTTTAATCGGCTTTTAACACGAAGACAGGTACCGTTCTATATACATGTCATATCATACAGTTAGGTACGGGATGAGAGGTTACATCAAATATTCAGGAAACCACAATTGGCTAATACGATAGCTGAAATCGGCATGTTAAGCTGAAGTACTAGAACATTCAACCCTGGTATATTTTCCGTTTGGCCTAACACCACATTTAAGCTACGAATATTATGTATCCATGTGCTGCATATACGTTATATGCGCTAATGTATTTAGTTAAACAATTATACTAAAATTGTTTGAATGTACATAAATTATAAAATAATCCGAAAAATCGATGTAGCGACCGACTACAGTAGGTATATGTTTTTAACACGTTTTTGTAAGCTTCACTTGTAACTAACTAACCATATAGACAGGACAGAGACTCTCCAGCCAGGAGGTACTGGTTACCTCTCTCTACCTCCTATTAAATATAACAGACTTTCTTAAATAAATGTATGCAGATGTTTACCTAGCTACGCGATAAAAAAACTTTTAATAGTAGTAGACTGGTAGAGAATGCCTAGGAAATTGAGTACCTAACGGCGTACTCAATTTCCTAGGCCATTCTATATTTTATAGGTCATTCTATATTTGTGCATAATTCAGCTCGCCAATGATGAGGTACAGGATTTATTTGCATAGTAGTAAGTTACTTATCATACAATTATTAAAAGTAAAGCCTTAAATATTTTTAACAACTAAATTAAATCAATAATAACTGTCTTGTTGTTTAATGATTGCAGGATATTATTCTGCCTTTTTTCAATATCATGAAGTTGGTGACTGAATAAACAAATATATTTTTCAATTTTCTTTTCATATGCAGTTAAACAATCATAAAAAGTCGATAAAGAAGAATATAGTGTACTTATACTATCTAACAAAATCTGTAGTTAGCTCACGACTACTCTAAGTTCGTACCTCAGTAGTTGAAAATAAGCCCTGTAACCGAACACCTGTTGTTTCCGTCGATGCCAGTCCTATATAACCATTTCGTTTCTTAATTTTATTAGGGTGGTACTCGATAGTGTTTACGTATTTACAAAAGAAAAAATAACTTACCAAATGTCTGTATACAACAAAAGGTACATATTCAATCATGACGAAAACATCAGCAACAGCAAGCCATTTCAGCAATCTGTTTATTGGAGTAGCTGCCATGTCCCGGCGTGTCAGGACTGCTATGTTCATTGTGTTCGCCAAAACTCCTATTGTACACACCTGTAACAATCAATGTCAATGAGAGCTTCCGTACCGTATTGTTTACACAAATTAGGTCGCAAGGAGACGTGATGTATTGAATTGAACATTATCGACACGCAATGGCAATTTTCTTTTTTTTAGATTCTCAAGATTTGCCCCATGTGGGTAAAACAGAAACAAGTAACTAATAATATCAACTACATTTATATTTCAGTACATATTACTATTATTCTGTTTACTTATTTAAATTTTCATTTCATTTTATAAATATTTATGTATTCAAATAATAATATTTGAAAACATAACAAACAGTATCCTACTGGTATCGGGTAGTGGGACTAAGTACCGGTGGTTTTGGTTCCAGAGACAGAAACCTTCTCACTATGCGTACCTTATCGAGGACGACTGCTGCCTTCTGCATAAATTAGAGCCACCTCACGTGAGCTCTTAGCTATTAAACCAGGGACCAAAATAACTATCGGCACAACGATTGCAGATACACTTCCCACATGTCGACAAGCTGATGGGCTAAGTCCAAATATTTCATTTCTTTTTCGGCCCTTAAGAAGAAGCAACAATAGTCCTGTCAGTGATAACAGATCGATCCTAGTACAATAGTACACGACCATTTTCAAGCACTGGGTCGGGCACATACCTGTGGTACGGTAACTCCACAGCCACAAGGTTATATTCAAGAGCAATTTGCTGATGGAGTATCCTGGGCTCTTGGTTATGTCTATGCAAAGACTCACCGTTGGCAAGACGAGAACAACCGGAAATTATATTTCTGACGGTTTCTCCGAGACGATGACATGCCCTACAATCGTCAATTAAGCCGTTCATCAGTATAGTATGTAGGAAAGAACTAATGTATGATATTTTTTTTCACATACCTAACTTACCGTTATTAACGTTATATTAACTACTACTACTAAATACCACATTACAAATTATGTTAAATATAAATCAGACAAGAAAGTCGCTCAAACAGAATTCAATCATTAATTCAGAAAAAATAAACTCAGTTACGTAGCGATGGTAATTTTTTTATGTAGTGACATTGTGGTAAAGGTACACAAATAAAATTAAATTCAATTACTAAATATGACAAGTGTCTACAACACGCAGTTGCCCATTGCAAACATTTTTGGACTCGACTTTGGTGAGTTTGAAAGGATTAAGAGCTCTTTGTATATATTATATCCTGTAGATAGGCAACCTACTGCTGTAATAATACTTGACTGCATTACAGAGCTTAGGTACGGGAGAAATAGGTCAAACTTTAGTGATAACATTCCGTGTCACCTTGAAGTTAACCGTTAGACGAGATAAGTTCCAAACTTAACACAGAATTTAATTTAATTTAACTTTGCTGTAACACAAATATACGACAAACGGACATCGTCATCTGTTCTGTACAAAATCAAATGTTCATTGGACTGCCGCTAACGCTACCATCAGCTTATTTGCACAAAATCAAATCAAAATCAAAACCATTTATTTCAATTAAACCAATAATAGGTTATTTGAATTTTCAGGAGTAGAAGTCAGTCAGACTAAGTCAGTCGTGAAGCTAGTTGCCTGTTCCAATTCGTAGATCCTATGGAGAAGAACAGACAAGAAACTCCAAGGACACTCTTTTTCAAAATGTTTTTTACAAATTTTTGGTTACATTGCTTATGAGCGTAAATGAAATGTGAGGACAATGTAACATACCTATTATTCTAAAATATAAATAGACCCGCTAATTACTACTATACATATTTAAGTAATGGCACACATTTGCTTTTCTCTTCTTTTAGGAAACGCGAATCAGGGAAAGCTGGTTTGTAGGACTAGAACCGACTAAGACCATGGTGTCCAATTTCCATTTCAGTAGTCGTATTCCAGATGGCTTCCGGAGAGAAATAGAAACGAACTCCTGACAAATGTCCCAAATTGGACCTAACTATGCTTTAAAATTACATGACGCATTAGCATTTATTTATTTATCTTTGCACTGAAATGAAACAATGGCGCCCTCATTAATTGTCCAACCCTACGGTGAAGACCAATATTCTGTCAAGAACAACGCTCGCTCGTAGGAACCGCATAATACTTTAGCTCCATAACAAAATTTGCATTTATATCCCGTCACAGTGATTTTGCAAAAAAAGGGTTATATTATATTAATTGTACTTAATATCATATTCTATTTCTCCGAACTGTCGGTTAAAATGATATCAGGCTGTATTTACAGCTTTTCAGAACTAATTTTGTAAAACTTGGAGCAGTATGTGGCCTAGATTTGTAGATACAACTCTAGGCCTTATAAGACAAACATTGCCAATTACAAGTTCGTATCATCTTACATCTATCTCAGCTCTTTGGTGACAGACCACGGTGGCTCCGAAGTGGAGATAAAGCAGCGTATTATCATCATACGGTCAGCCATGGACAGGCTATCCAAATTATAAAGGGATCGGAATATTACTAAAGCCTTAAAAGTGTGACTCGTAAGAGCTCTGCTATTCTCCGTATCTATCCTATCACTCATGTTCATTGACACACACATGACGTACCTGGCTGTACACGGGCACTCGCATCCGTACATGAACACACAACACACACTCTCTTGAAACGAAGGTGGAAGACGTAGGTAAACTGAAGATAGGTAGACTGACTAGACAGGTTAAACCAAGCTACATCAAGGTAGTGAAAGAGTTTATACAAGTTCCAAAAGGACTATAAGATCCGTGGTCAAACCTCAACCCGGCGCTCAAACGGTATAGTAAAATTGACCGCATTGTACTGAATACTTACGCACTTAACGCCCTTTTTAATATTATCATGTTAATGTTAGTGGGAACATGGGGAAAGGGGGAGACGAAAACGACTTCTGCAATAACAATATTATTTTTATGCCACCATTACTTAAAATAACTATGGTACATATGAGTGGGCGAAACATGTCATTAATTATGGTAATTATTTTGGTCTGAAACCACAAAATACATTAATTATATGATGACGGCTAAGTGGGAAGCGACACATTTGGCTACCATATTCACTTTACATATTTTGGTCACAAACTACAATATTTTTAACGTTTTAAATGTGCATATTTAAAGCAGTCATGTTTATTTCAGTTGATAAAACTCTGGGGTACAATAACTCTATTCAATTTTTAAATCAATTCGGAAAAATAATCCCTTCCTATCCGATGGGATTAGATTCATTCCATGCATTCCATTGAAAACAGAGGAACAACGATAAATATATTTGTTATTCAAACATATCTGGACTACATATTGATACATGAATGAAATAACTTCGCGAAATATTTGATACTTAATATGTGTGAATTATGTGAACTAACTAACTTCGTAGCAGGTATGGTAGATGCTAAAACTATTTAGTAGCTGGAAATGCCGTAACAGTTTAAAGCTTGAAGAAGTTCAGCAGCTTGTGACCTGTAGTTAAGGTGAAGTAGGCACTGTCAGATTTTTAGCCAAATTTAAGACTGACTTTAAAAGCATCTTTACAGTTTTAAACTGTAAGGTGTAGCTTGAGCTCTTTGAGAATTCGATTAGGATTGAAAAGTCATAGGTGACAACATTGTTGTTGTGAGTATTTATAGGTCAATAACCACTTACTGTCAGATGGTAGTATGCTTTTTACCAACTCAGTTGTATAACAAAAAGTATTTCCAATATACGTCTCTCACAAAGTTGACTTTGAGTTATCAATATGAAGTGTATTGGCCAAACACGAGTCAACAACTTCTAGGCAATCCTAGGCTTATTCTTGGAAACAATAAATTGGCATCAAACTTTGCAGTAACATGTAACTGAATATGTGAGAATAAGGTACCTACAATAATTCTTATTTTTCTACAAACATTATAAACTTATGTTTCTTTTTTATACCATTGAGGTGGTAAACAATAACGCAACTGTTCGATGGCAACTTCGAATTTATTCGTTTTATAACAGATTGCATATTTCAACAAAGAACATATTTTTAACCGACTTCAAAAAGGAGAAGTGTTCGGGTATAACTCAGTCATATACAGACGGATTTGCAAAATTATTTTTGTTCGAAAGAGGTTTATTCCGAAATGGTTCTTTTTAAATTTTGTAAAGATCTGATGGTTAGTTTAATTTTTATCATGATGTTAACGCATTAAAGTCTATAGTATATATACTTTTATAAGGAGAATTTTTAAATGGGATGGAATTTTATGGGGGTAACTGGCTGACTGACTAACAGATCATCGAAATTTAATTTCTGGACTTCCATGTCACGTAGAAACATGAAATTTGATACAAGGCTAAGGTTTGGCAAGATGGGCAAGGATATAAAAAGCTAAGCCTTAAAAAAGCTACACAATCAAAAGTCATTTCATATAAACCATGAATAATATTGAGCACAAAACTTCAAAAGATAAGAAGAAAAAATGAGAAACAGGTATAATGCAATTGTAAACCGTTGTATTATATTATCGAATGGATTAAATAGTTTCATACCTTCCCATGATTAGAAATTCTTAGGTATTGTATTAGGTTGTTCGTTCTTCTATTATTGTCCTTTGAAAGGAATTTATAAACTGGGTCAAAGTAGTCATTTTACTACTATTATACATGCCAAAGGTTCGGATGGATGGATGTTTGTTACTCAATCACTTCAAAATGGCTCAACAGATCTAGATGAAATTTGACGCAGAGATAATCTATCTTAGATAGATTATGGTCTGGAATAGCACAGGGCTAAGTTTTATCCCGGAAAAAAATTACGGTTTTCGATCAAAATTCCCACGCAAACGAAGTCGCGAAGTTATTGATTTGCAGTTGTACTTACGTGCGTTTAAAAGGGAATCCGATTTCAAGGTAATTAGGGGTCTTTAATCCGATTTCAAGCCAATTAGGGGGTCTTTTCTTAGAATGCAAATATTATCTAATTTTCTCTTGTTAACCGAATTAAAACTATCACATAGCACTGCTGAGACTTACCATGACACCGAATAGGCTAGATTCCAGTTTAAATACTAGCCGACTTTACAAAGTTTCGAGAAGTTTGAAATATTATAAGCAAGCGTTTATAATCAGAACACTTGCCCTTAGGTCCTTTCGGGATAGATAAGTGAAATATTGATTTCAGTCTTTCCTCCCAGAAAAAAAAACCGCCTTCCTTACAACTTACAGCCTCAAGTATTTGATCTTAATTTCAACTTAATACCACTGCGCGTTCCTGGGAAAAAAAGTTCTTGACAGACAGATGACGAATGACGGACTACTAAGGCATCCTATAAGGGTTCCTTTTGTCCTCTTGAGATACGGAAATCTAAAAACATTTAATTTTAAATAAAACAGGGGATTGCTCGAATAAATACGTATTTATTATATACCAAATTTTAACTGTCACCATCATAAGAATGGTATAGGCATGCAATAGGAAAGGCCCTTTCACATTCGGACCCGCAATCTTCTTTTGGATATTAAACACACAAAAATGTTCAGAAGATATTTAATCACAATAGGAAATTAAACGAAATGAATGTTATCAGAAAGTGTTTTGATTTGTGCGTAGCCTTTCAGTCCCGTTTGATGTATGAGCGGTTTCCATTCATAAAGGACGCGATAGCTACAGTTCGCATACCAAATATAGATGAAACAATTCCCTAAACCTATTTATATACTTCATTGTTAGAAATAAGCTATTGAAATGGCTTCTGTGACACGTTTTCAATTTATTAAAGCACTAGCTGACCCGCGCAACTTCATCCGCGTTTGTAAATTTCCTCCGTTTTTGCCACTTTTTTCATCGATGCTCCGCTCCTAGCCTTTAAGCCTTCCTCGATAAATGGGCTATACAGAACTAAAATTTTTTCCAATTCAAACCAGTAGTTTCTGAGATTAGCGCGTTCAACCAAACAAACAAACTCTTAAATTGATTCGGTCGATTGTTTGTAAACTGTCATAAAGGGCGTACATACACTTATTAATCACAAACCGTTCTCCACAGTTTTACCTACTTTTATGGTCACTCTTCCGCTCAGGTTATTATTATTATTATTTACAATATTACAAGCTTAAGCTTGTAACATGGGTCACATTACTAGCAGTACTATACAACTATCATTTCCACCTTAGGTTTAGATGTTAACTACATTAATAAGCTAGAGTAAGTTTTTTAAACGTCACATACTTTGTCGATACATTAGATTAATAATATTGACCAATGCGTAAGTCAACAAATAAAGTTCGAAGCAATTAACTGATACCAGTAACGAATTCACAATAGAGGCACAAAAATGTTTGTCATAATTATTCTCGTTAGGGTGTTTACCCACTCAAACATTTGCATAATAATGATCAACGGCAGGAGACCTTCTCATTTAATTTTAATTTGTAAACTTCTCTTCATTATGTTACTATTACGCACATATCACATAATCCTCCCTGACTCACCCTGTTACCTGTCATGAAAAACTTTTCTTTGTTTTTAAACAATGTGTTAGCAATTTATTATCTCCTAACATTACGTGTCCTTTTTTAATTCAAATTATGTTCAGACTTATTACCTACTTCTATTACAAGTGTTTAGCTTACAGGGGTTGACGAGAATCATGAAAAAGAAAAAGGTTTGTACGGGTACCGGCCAATTGCGCTAGGTCGGCGTAATCTGTCGTACCAGTACATATATTCTGATACACACAAAAATAATGACGTGATTGACCATTTGGGGTACTCCCGATGTCATGATACAGCAAATAGACAATCGTAATTATTAATATTCTGCTGATCTGTTCATAATTGTGACGGACGAGCGATTGCTACGCGACACTTCTTCTTTTCGTTTTTATTCTTCCATAACGAGAATGTCAAAACTATGTGTTCAGTATTTCTAGTAGTCTTATCTGCGGGCAAGGCAGTGTCCCCGCCAAGTCGAGAAATCAAAAACAAAGGCACACAGCCTTATACCATCCTTTTCTCGGAGCCATTATGGACATTTTCGACCCCTTGTAATTTCATCGTGGATAAAGCTAAAAGTCTGAATTTTCAGTGACTGAACCTGGAGTTAAAGAACTATTGCAAGTCAAAGTTCCTTAATGTTGTCACTGACTCACTCACCTATCATCAAAACTCTAGTCTAGCAGACACACAAGTTTTAAATTTTGAACACAATTGGTGTTTAGCCTATAAAGCAAGAAAAAACTCGTGTCTATGAAGCTGGCGTAGCCAAGTGATAGGGCCGTAATAAAACTTACACTTTATTTTTTTGCTAATTATTTGCTATTTTTTACCAAAGAATTGATTTTTTTGCTATAGCCATTTCCGAAAAACAATGGTCCTGCTGACTTGATACTTAAGCCAGCGCACAGTATGAAAGATGACCTAAAAAACGGACATCCCCTTTTTATTTATTCATTCGATAAATAAACTGATTTTAAATGCACGAATAGAACACCCGAAGGTCAAATGTAATTAGATTCAAAGATACGTTTTTTTTTTAATTATTTTTGGTATTTAGTAAATTATTAAAATCTATAGTAAAAAAAAAATATTTATGTAGATCTACTAGTATACGTGTACATAGGTTTTACGCAGGCATATGATGTATGAAACTATTTGTTTTAAAATCCATTAACTTAAAAGATATTTTGAATAAATGGTTTTTAGTTTTTATTTTTTTACTGTAGTATTTTGCCATAGTTGGATTCAAAACCATGATAACTAAAGTTGTTTGATATCTTTCTAATTATATAAAAAAAATTAGATCTAATCTCTTTGGATCTTGGAGTTATATGCTTCTAAAGTTTTATCTAATTTCTATGGTTACAGGGTTGTCAAAAATTTTAGTTCTCTCTATCTCAATAGTTTTTAGATATAATTTGTGATTTATTTGTGACCAACCTATTATATATATATGACGGCGCGCCCATATTGTCACACCTATATTTTTATAATGTGATTTGATTTGTCTAACGAATTTGGTTGATTTTGTTAAACTATTTACATTTTGATTTACTTGAAACTAGTTTCGCTATTAAATTTGTAGTAGAGGGTAGTTGGAGCGATCGATGCCTATATAAAGCAACAGACGCGAGAGCGCAGTTCTGGACGTACGATCGCAATTCCACATATCTCTTGGTGATATTGTTTCCAACGTATTGGTCTTAATGTTAACTTTGTAAATTGATTACGACAATAGAGTTTCGAAAAGTTAATAACTGGTCTCATTCAACAAGAACCGCATTCTACCGCCCATGGGTACAAATGAAAGCTACCCCCAGCTCGAAAATCCGACGTATATATATATATCGGATTGCCGAACTGGATACTATAATAATTCGCTATTTGGCTTCGTTGATTGCATCGGCCATTTTGTGCGTATGTAATGAATATTCAATAATACGACTATTTCACTGAGTTATGTGTGACACCTAAATACCATCAGGATTGATTTTTTTTCTGACCCATAATCAAAGTAGTACTATCGTCTGTCTTCGTTTTCGGGAGCGTTTCACTAACACCCCCTGTAGGGTGTATTTGAAAAAGGAATGCTAACTTTAATCACTGAAAGGGCATCACTCTAGCATGCAATTAAAATAGGATTTTTTGTAAAAAACCTATCCGTTTACAAGTTGTGACTGTATTTTGCCTCCGTTTATCATAACAGCAGGTGCAATGTGTAAAGTTAAAAATTATATTCTTCAAAAAAAATGTTTAGGTATAGGGTTTAGGGTTTAGGTATAGCATACCACATCACCACCATTCACACATTCACCCCCTTCCCCATACCACATTTTTCTTTTCATCGGAATTTATTTTAATTTTAAAGAATTTACAAGCAATGTAATGTCAAACAAGCTACGTTCATATATTTCAATCTTATATTTTACAAAAGATATCAACCTACTTTCTATTAATCTATAACTTTTACTTAATATCAAATCACAATAAAAAAAAATCGGTGGCAACCCTAGGATACTTTCTTTAAAACCTCATAAGTCACGAATCCCAAGGAATTAAGATTTCAGGTTTTGAAGGCCTGTTAAGAGGGACCTGTTCTATAGTCTAATTAAATAATTGAATCCTACTAAAGTAAGACTTGATGAAAGAAAAATAATTACGATATTATGGTTAAAATCGTTTTTTTTATGTTATTTTAAGTGCTAGAACTTTGTTACTGACTGCATATTATAGATAATTTACATTATTATCAATATTAATTTTTTAGATTATTTATCAATAATAAAAACTGAACGCCTTTTGAACAACAACAATTTCTATGGTTTTCCTGAATTCCATAGAAAAAACGATAAAAAAATTGTATCTCCGGATCTAAGGACATTTGAACTTCGGGAGTTCTTTTACTCGTGCATTTTAAATCATATTCTTTGTCAAAAGAATAAAAAAAAAGGGGATGTCCGTTTTTTAGGTCATTTTTCATACTTTGCAGCGTAGCCAACCTTATATCTCCGGATCTCTTACACTTATCAAAACAAGCTTTACGGTTTATTTTTTCGCTAATTATTTGCTACTTTTTGCTAAAAAACTGATTTATTTGCTATAGCCATTGCCGAATAACAATGGCCCTGCTGACTTGAGACTTAAGCCAGCGTAGCCAACCCTATATCTCCGGATCTCTTACACTTATCAAAACAGCCTTTACGGCTATTTTTTTGCTAATTATTTGCTATTGTTTGCTAAAGAATTATTTTTTATACGCACGTACGCTTGTTTGAGGGAAAAGTAGGTATAGCACACCTTACGCTATACATGTCGACTAATCACCAAAATATCGTAAAACTGATTCGTACGTATTACTTTTAGTTTATTTATGTTGAAGGCTGTTCAGAAGAGCCTCTGTAAGCCATTTAGTAAACGTAATACCCAAATTATTTAATAATTACTTGTTTCCGATAAAAAAAATAGGTTATGTAAACTTCTTTGCTCATACCGGTAAAACCAGAAGATATATAAAATTCTGCTTTCATTTCCATTTTTATGGTAATTCTTACGTGGGAGAGCCATACTTCGGCACGTACGGGCTGGCTCGACTGCGCTGGATACCACGGCCTCATAGAAAACCGGCAGTGAAGAAATATGCGGATATCAAAACAAAGCCACGTGTTCAAATAAGACATCTTCTCACTATTTAGTAGCTATAAATTAAAATACGAAGTTATTTTCAAAACTGTGTCTCAGTTTTATAATTACGTACTGAAAATGTACACGTGTGTTATTTCTTGGAATGTATGTTTAAAAGTTTTGCCTAGCTGCGATGTTTATATAAACTATTTTTAGATATTTCGGAGCAAAGAATCTAATACATTTTGCTTTTAAAACCCTTTATTAGCATGTGTTCTGATAAATGCGAAGTTGTATATTCGTGTAGCGTTTGATCTACTTTTTCTCGTAAGATTGATATTAGCGGAAATCGTGACAAAAGAGTATGTAACTAACGTAATATGCCAAAGCAAACATATTTTATTAGATTTCATTAACATTAAATCTATAAATTGATACTAAATTAAAATAATTTTTGCACAGACATTTCAGCCATGTGACATAAGAACGGCACATTCTACATAATATGTTTTAATACATGTAGAGTGGAAACTGCACGGATGGCGCAATGGTTTAAGTGGTCTCCTCGCCACTACGCTGCCCCGAGTGTTGTTTTGGGTTTGGGTTCAAATCCCACACGCGACAAAAATTTGTGTGATCCACAAATAAATTATAGCTGTCCCGAGTCTGAGTGTTCTTTGTGTCTGTTGTTTGAATGTTTGTGAAGCTCTCCGCGACACAGGAATAATCGTCAGCATTAGGAGAAAAATAATCAGTATGATATTTCGTCTTTTTAACAATAACATGATTATTTCCGAATAAACATACATCCAATAAATAGTTGTGCGGAATCGAATACAGAAATAACTTCAATCTTACTAATCAGGTAAATTATAGTGTGTACAATCATCCACCAAAGGAAAGACGAAAGCGTAAGACGCACGGCGTCTGGTTCGAATTCCTTGCTCTACATGCTAGATAAATACCTAGAGTCCTTTCACGTTTCCCGCCTTTTGATATCCTGGCGGATATGGACGCGAGGGTCTATGATCAGACTTGCGCGATCCGCCGGGGTGAGGGTGGGGAAGACCAGAACGAGTTCGAAATGCGGCGGAACGCTCACCGACAGGCACTGGTGCAGTGGCGCGCGCGATTGGAGCAGCCGCGGAATGCGCGCCAACGCGCTGTCGGTGCCGTTCTGCCTAACCTCGAAGCTTGGGTAGGTAGGGAGGGAGGTCGCGTCACCTACCGACTGACGCAGGTACTCACTGGGCATGGTTGCTTCGGTGAGTACCTGAATCGGATTGGACGCGAGGAGACGGCACAATGCCACCACTGCGCAGCCGACTGGGACTCCGCCCAGCATACGCTGGAAGACTGCCCCGCGTGGGCGTCTGAACGCGAGATCCCGGTTGACCAAATCGGACGAGACCTGTCCCCGCCAGCAATCATTGCTGCCATGCTGGTGGATGAGGAGGGCTGGGGCGCAGTGGTCTCTTTTCGTGAAGCTATAATGCTCCAGAAAGAGACCGCTGAACGGGATCGGGAGAGGGCCGATCCCGAGCGTAGAGGACGTCGGCGGCGGTATCAACCGTCGACGGGGCCGCAGGCTGCCAGAGAGTGGGGACCTCTGGTAGCAAATTAACTGTTGCGGTAGGCGATAGGATGGCGGCCCGATCGCATATTTGCGACCGGGCTGCTACACACATTGATTGGGCCGATAGGCGTGGGGAAGCCTGCTTTCCCCGGGATAGGGCTTGGCTAGGCGCGGCGTCGATCCGGCGGGGACCTGAAATGATATGGTCCGGGTCCTCCCCAGAGCAGGGCGCCAGAGACCGGCTGTCGGGGTGGTTTTTAGTGGAAACACCACATACTCCTGGCTCCTGTGTCCCCGAGGAGCTGAAGATCCGGAGGAATTTTTCACCCCGTCAACATAAAAAAAAAAAAAAGATAAGTACCTAGAACATACTTTTGTATAAGAGCGCGGTATTTTTGTTAGTAGGTAGTCTTAATGTAGCTCTAGGAGTTGCGTCGACGAAGAAATTTACCTTAAATAAAGACACTTCTTATGAGTTCAAAGCTATCTAATATTCTTTATCCGTACAACTCTGTCCGAAGTAGAAAATCTTGGCCTGCCCCCCACTTGTGACGAAACACCATCATGTCGTATCGTGTGGATTTAGTCTATTCCGACATATCACTTCATCGTTAGCTCCGATGAGGTGATGACCTGTGTAGGATTACACGCCATAAAAAAAGATGATTATATGAAAACTTTTATAAACCCTACAGGAACAAATAAAAATAATAACACACGAAAATGAAAAATCATTAAAAATTCAAAAAAATGTACTATTCTATAAACAGAAAATTTCCATAAAGGTAAATAACCTATTTAAAAGTCAAACGCATCAAATTATGTACATATAAGGTGTCGGTAAATAGTACTTAAGTATTACTTTGGAAGTGAAAAGTGAAAAAAACTTCACTTTTTAAGTTATTTCAGTGAGGATAATAATTCGATATGTATATATGTATATAATACTATTGGAACTGCAAAATATTCGCAATCTAAATATTAGGGCTTCCAAACAAATAAACAAAATTTTAAGGGTCTATCTACGATGTTCATGTATGTATGTTTGTCGACGTCTCCTTTAAAAGGTAAACGCAGTTATGAAAATATAAAGTAATGTTCTCAGTTTCTCTACCACCCTGATGTTGAAAAACAATACAGAAAGACTTAATATAACTTCAAATTTGAATTTAAATGAGAACGCCTTATTAGCTAACAACGTTTTGTTCAAAATTCCACGAAGTAAAACAGGTAAATGTATGTACTACATAATTTGAACATGAAATTTACTTCGACTGATAGAAGCTCTTGTAGCTTGTTATAATACCACGTTTATGGGTTTACTCATTAGCTGATACTGTGATAATGGCTTTCTGTTTACACCGGCTGTTAGTGCACACTGCGTAGAGGAAGTGGAAAGGGTACGATAGAAAAAGTATTACCAAACAATCGTATCGATTCTTATACCCTGAGAATGTTTTTTCTTTTTTTTCTTTTAAAAGACAACTCCCGCATTAGGATTTACTCCTGTGTCGCGGGGGACTTTACAAACATACAAACAACGGACACAAAGAACACCCAGACTCAGATGGGAATCGAACGACCTCTGGCTCAGCAGTCAGGGTCACTAACCACTAGACCAACAGGCCAGTTTAAAAGATTTAAGAATATGGACCGTTCTATAGTAGCCTATTTATGGTTGGTTTTAGGGGACTGTTCACATATTTTTACACCTGCAATCTCTGGGTCTCTATACGCAGAGATCCCTCAATGCCCTTCGAGTCCTCTATAATAATGGCTTTAGGATACTAGGGTATTATTGCAGCGCATCAGGAATGTTTGCTGAGGCCAGGAGGACTGCTTCAAAGCAAAAATAAAGAAAAGAGCGGCATCCCTGATGCGTTGACTACGGGACAGCACTAGCGGCCTCCTAAATACTATTTTTTTGAATAAAGTGAGACATGGAAGTGCTATCCATCAGGGTCAGGGAAGTTACATCTTCAATATCTAATAATATTAGATTAATAACATAGCTATAATATTTACTAACAAAATATGGATGTGAGTCTGAAATAAAAGCCTTATTATCATTATTAAAATAATAAAGCTGAAAACTTAATCCTTTTTTGGGTTGAACGTGCTACACAAACGTAACGTACAACGTGGAACATCTTTGCAAAAATTATTTTGTACATATTTGATAGCCCAATTCTTAAGGAAGGTATAGGCTATTTAACATCACGCCTTAGGAGCGGAGCAGTGATCTTAAATGCGTTTATCAAGTGATTATCATAGGTATTAAAAAGATAAGCTTGATCGAGACCTCATCGCAAAAACGTTACAAGTTAGAAGGAAATAACAAATTCATCGTAACATGAAGGTATTACAATCTTCGTCTTCTTTAATGTACTAAAATCTAAGAGACTCATGAACACAAAAATATTCTAACTATCTTTAAAACTGTATATAGATCTGGCACTAGAAAAATAAATGCATTATGACAATAATATCTACAGTGCGCAGCAAAAATATAAGTCCGAGACTCCAAGTCTATAAATTATCGTTTTCAGCTGCAGTTTGCCAATAAGCGTTATTTGCCAAAACAAAAGCACACCGTCTAGACATAATGTCCATATAATATTTCAGCTTTTATCTTGAGTTGTAAACGTATATTTTGTGGGGAACAGTAATAAAGATTAGTTGCTACTCCTTTAATTTCTCAAAATTCGTACGTCTCTTATTGGCCAAAAGTTAAAATTGAGATCTACTCTAAAACATGTATATTTCAGATTATATATTTGTTGTATGCTTGACTTCAATATACTAATAAATTACTCTACATTTAAGCAATCTATGATAGGGATTGAACAACAAAGGCAAAGAGAGATTGAGAGACAAGAGTTTTAAAGTTTTTTATTCGAACGCAAATATTGCACAAGAATAGTTCGAGATCAGTACATACGGTAATTAGAAGCAACACATTTCGAGTATCTCATTGAAATTTAATTATATTGGGAGATTGCTTTAAAACGTTTATATACAAAACAAAATTTTCAACTCACTCGGCTCGACCGGAGTGTTACCGAAAACCGGCAGTGAAGTAATGATTGCATTGTATTTCGGAGTGAGTGTGGTTACCAGAGACCCTAACCCGTCCCTCTCCCCCCTCTCTCCCCTTCTTTCCCCCTTCCTATACTCCCACCTTGAAGGCCGGGAACGCACTTGTGACTCTTGAGTTGCAAGTGCCCATGGGTAGCGGTAGTCACATACCATCAGGTGACCCATCTGCTCGTTTACCCCCATCCCGAAAAAAAAAACATGCAAACGAGGACACAATATACAAAACCGGATGATCTAATGTCAAACCAATGAACTGACAGACACTGAAATGACTTCTCCATGTCTATCCCTTTTACATCATAATTAAATGAAACCTAAACCTTTTCAGTAAATTGGCCAGTAATTTACAATTTAAATGAACGTTTTCAAGGCTATCTGCATTTAATAAACCTTCGACCTATTTAAAGTGTTTTCTGATTCATTAATCGATATTGTTCTTAGTCTTTATTATCTTTCCACACTGAGTGTCAATATAAAATAAAGATTATATTCTTCCTGGAGATCTAAACTCACAATAAATGAAAATCTCACAAAGCTGTTTCATAACTTTGCTCTGACATTGCGACATATCGTTTATTTTTATAGACTGTTTGCCGAAAGCTCAATACTACACTCCTATCTTCACGTTGGGTTCTATTTATGAAAAGTATACATATATACGCATCTGTAGATAGGCATCTTATACAAAACGTCTGATGGTAGGTACCATAGAAAATTGCTTGTTATAACAATTTTCTAAAGATGTAAGGCATTTAGGTCTCCGATGCGTAATAATACATCAAACAAAACGGACATCCTAGGCGTGTGTAATTTATTTATTGTTCTCCGATTGACACTATTCAGATTTTTTTTTATTTATTACTATTCTAAAGGAAATATAAGTAATAAATTATAGTTTATGAAATCAAAAAAAAAACACTTGAATAACGAACTAAATGTAAAAATAAAAAAGAATTCCACTTAAGTTTACTTTTGTTATTTTATAAATTTTATTATCGTAATATTACATTTCTAAGGGCATAACAAAATGTAATGATGAATAAAGGGAGGACAATAGCTTCTGTAACACAGTTCCTACTAGTACAGGAGAATCTACGAGAAGGGAAATCTACCTGTTTGTAACTATGTTTGTATCAAATAAATAAATCCACCTCCTGGCTCCATCATCAGATCATCGTCACTTAACCTAATCTGTTGGACTCGTCAGAATGCATCATGTGTCAAACTCGAAGGGTTGACTAGTAGCCACTAAAGAGTTCCACTATCCACATCCTGGCCCCATCATCACATCAGCTCCAAGATGCCAAATTATAGTATTATAGATACAAAGTTTCATTCCGATACGACCATTATAAGTAAGTATATTATTATTAGAAATAATTATTTGCAACGATGCAGTTACGAATATTTGCAGTTATTAATAACGTGTTTTTTCCGTCTGCCTCTCTTATAGTCATAGAACTGCTATCAATTAATATAACGTAACAAGTTTTTCAAAGGGCTAAAACCATTAGGCTAATTTTAACTAGGGCTTATTTGAAATCAAGACAATTTGTATTGTACACTAGTAGAATATTTTTTTCCCAAGTCTAGTACTCTATTTGTCTATACAAGTCGTCGTCAAATCATTAGCATTACGATAGCGTGAACGGAACGCATTTCAATAATGAAAAAAGAAAAAACAAGTGGGCCCAAGCTGATTCTAAACAAACTATGGATATAAATAGATTTCAAGTGGAGGCTACACCAGTAAAGTTACATAACTTTGTGGTATTTACTTTATATGTATTTTGCCCACGATTACGTGTGTTTGCTAAGTCTAAAGAAATACGGTATAATAGGAAGAGGAGGAGAAGTCTAATAAAGGCGTATTCACACCACATTCGAGTACGTAAGTGTTTTTGTAGAAAACCGTGTTGTTCAGTAATTTTGTGTAAAAACATTATATACATACTCGTTATCTTTTTAATTTTGAAAATAATTACGCATTGAACAGGAATATGATGTTTGATTTTAAAACTTTACAATTTTGTTACTATTATAATTATTTATTATAATACATTAGTAATTAAAGACCACGACGACGTTATTACTTAAAAAAATACATTACATATACTTCGTTTCTTAATTATCTAAAAATTTGTGAACCAACACTGCAGAATATGAATTAATAGTATGAAAATTTCTTCCCGTGTTTTTGAACTGTCTTTGGTTTGGTCATGTTGTAAAACATCTAGGAAACTGGAACAGTTAGAAAATAATAGCTTACCAGATTTGAACAGGAGCGAACCGGTAGAAGTAGTTACACTTACTCCGTCCTCGGAGGTCCTGATACAATGGACTCATTACTGAATCATACAAAATGCAAAAACTGTCTTTCAAACAAAAGGGAAAGTCAGATGTCAAAAAAAGCACTAAATTGCAAACAAAGCACAAGGATTGCTGATTTAAAAAAATAACTAAATTGGAGTGCTCGGTATTTCACAAATACAAGAGCTGGAAATTAATTAAAAAAACGTACCACCTATTGTTAGAGCTTGGACTTTTTGGCAACAGCCAGTTCGAATGACGGTTAAGTGACCCTCACCTTACACTCCCCAACCAATCCGTATACGCAATGTTCCTTTAATGCCTTGAATTCTAATATTCCTTCAATTTTAGAAGAAAATTAAGGAAGCATTTGTTAGAAAACATGAAGTATGTTTTCTAAGAGTTGTTAAGATGATGTTCAAATATCCAAACAACTGGTTCAATGAAATAATTATATTCTTCTGCTTCTTTTGATTGCATTGTTTTTTTTTTTATTCAGACAAATGATAAAAGAGTATTGAGTTAAATTCACCTTTGCATTCGCAATTTTATAAAACAAGCTTTATACATATTTCATATCATACCTATAGCGTAGCCTCAAGTAGAGTTAAGAACAGTTTTACTTTCATTCTTTACTTTCAGAATAAGCTAAACTAAATATTGTTTAACTTTACACCCTCACTACCTACGCAGCAGACTGCTGCTCTTACGTCATACTGTCAGGCATAAATACTATATTTATGATATTATTATATAATACGCCCGTAGTTTTCCGTGGTATTAAGTTATTATATTTTACCGACTTCATTTTATATTTTGTTTCTAATAGATTTTGAGTGCCATTTGAAAGTGCAATCGAACACACAACTGACTTGATGGGAAGCGGTTAAGTTGCATATGAACACTCGCAACTCCTTTTATTTCACTTGTACGTATGTTATCCCCCAACTCATGAAAGAGAGGGCAGGTGACGGTTATTTCAAAAATCTGTTGCTTTTGTAAGGACCTTTCTTCGTCTGTAGTTTTGCTTAAATTTATTATTTTTATACTACATACGGCAAATGATTTTTCGTTAATTAATTCAATCTGCAATTTCTTATAGAACATAATCTTTTTTTATATATACTTCAACATATTAAGTATGTTATATATATTCAAACTATTCTTTTTTAATATAATAATAACTTTTTAACAAAAAATTTAACCGAGGAAAGAAGAAAGGAACTCTTACACCAATGTAAATACCTAAATAATTTTGAGTCGGAGCCAAGTGTAGGGTGAATAGGTTTCTCTTGGCTTGCCATTTCACAAAAAAAAAACCATACTCATTAAAAACTCATTGCTTTATTGCATTCCATAATTATATAGGTAAGGTGTTAAATATAAGGGTAGAATCAATTATGGACCCTGTTGGGCACAGCAAAGTTTTCATTTGGAGAGAGGAGGAAGAGAGCTTTTTATAAGAATAAAACTAAGAGTTAACTATATTTTATGCTCCAATAAATAACTAAATTTATTAAGTGTTAAATACAAACATATTAAGCTGCTAAATAAAAACTTGTGGGCTATCGAAGCGCTGATTGGTTGGTTTAAATAATATTTTCGTTGTATCATGTGATAAATAAAGTATTAATAGAGGACCCTAAGTTTTATATATCTGCTATTACCACAGATAAGAAAATTGATACTTCCTTCTACTAGTAAGTACGTATATATCTTATTTTCAAATGTTATTTGCAAAATTTTCGTAGCGGATGGGATCATGTTATATCAACCCAATGTTCCTAGCACAGTCTCTAAGTCCGAGTGGGCAAAGTATATATTATTATATTTATGACATATCTACTATTTATGACATACATGTATGTACATTGAAAGCGCTTATGTATAGATGAAGCGCTTTATAAAATGGAATGTGCTTAGCGAACTGTCTTTGCAGACTAACATCAAAGCTAAACTTTTATTGGTACCTCAAGTATACTGCATGAAAAGGTTTGTCACTAAGCTTATTAACGAACGAAACTAGTCGGGCATTTATAAACAATTGTTAATAAGTACAGAAAATCTATTATGTTAATAATAAGATACCAGTAATGTGTGAACCCACGCTGCTAGTATTATATTTTTTTTAAATAATAAAAAGTAACGCCTAGTACTCAACAAAGAATCGTGGGAGAGCCATGCTTCAGCACGTATGGGCCGGCTCGACCGGAGTGATACCATGGCCTCACAGAAAACCGGCAGTGAAGCAATGCTTATATTGCTTTTCGTCGAGTGAGTGAAATTACCGGAGGCCCTAACCCTTCCCTCCCCCCTCCCCTCTTCCAACCTTCCCTCCCTCTCTTCCACCCTTCCTTCAACCACTCCCCTTCCACCCTTCCCCTACTCCCACCTTAAAGGCCGGCAACGCACTTGTGACTCTTGAGTTGCAGGTGTCCATGGGCGGCGGTAGTCATTTACCATCAGGTGCCCCGTCTGCTCGTTTGCCCCCTACACCATAAAAAAAAATATTACTACAGTAAGAAGCACCGTGGCGAAATGATGTAGGTTGCGTAATATAGTGGCAATATATAGTAGCACATTGTCAACCTGTGCTTATCGTGTCTAACGACCACAGTCACCCTTTCCTGCGGTGGAGTTATACGACGTGCGGAGTATGATAACCGGTTAATTTGTTCGGTGTTAGGGTGGGTACGTGAGGTATTTATGAATGAAGTAAACATAATTATGTTATTATTACCACACGTGCATACGCACCTATGCGATTTAGCAATGAGCTTTTCAGTGTAGATAGCTATAGCGATAGTCATATTCGATATTTTTATGTTCGGTAGCCATACTTCTCAAACCTACAAATAAATGTATATGAGTTTAAATACAAAAAGTGTGAAATTTGCCTTTTTTAAGTTTTCTGGGAGAGAACAAATATTTTACTAAATCTTGAACAAAGTCTGTCAGATTTGTAAGGATTCGTGAGACATCTTTGATAAAAGACTTTAATAAAATTCTATTCATTTCTATATTTATATTAAAATTGTTCTTTTGTCTGCTACGTCCAAGTGCTGACTGTTACAAAGTAAAGCCGATGCAATAAGTTGTTGTAACTGAAAATATACATAATATTGTAATCCGTAGATAACAAGAGTTCCTGTAAAAGTACATCATTGTTTTGTTCTACTGCTAATTCTTCTAAGTCTAACCTGGACAGAAGAAGATAGTCACCACACGGGATATATAGGCTGCACTAAAAGTATCGGCAATGGAATATTTCCACTGTTTCTGTCATATTAAAATCTTTTTAATTGAAAACACCTCGTTTTTAAAAATCGAATACCATTTATTTTTTAAAAAAAAGATTTTCCTTATCTTGTCTTATCACAAGGTTTTGTCAAACTTGTTTAGTCGTTGAGAAAATGGAATTGACTCGAGAAAATTCAAGAGCGATGATTTATTATGACTTTCGAAGTGGTTTAACGCAAAAACAGTGTGTTGACCGGATGATTTCTGCATTTGGTGATGAAGCCCCATCCAAAACCACAATTTATCGCTGGTTTGCTGAATTACAACGTGGACGTGTCAAGCTCAGTGACGATCCCCGTCAAGGTCGTCCAAAAACTGCAGTCACCCAAGAAAACGTTGATGCTGTGCGTAAGCTGATTGAGGAAGATCGACATGTGACATACCGCGAAATTCAGGCATCTTTAGACATTGGCATGAGTCAAATACAAATAATCTTGCATGAACAATTAGGTGTAAAAAAGTTGTTTTCCCGATGGATACCGCATTCGCTCTGTGAAGAGCAAAAAGCGGCTCGCGTTACTTGGTGCGTCAGAACTCTCGAAAGATTCCACGCAGGATCCTCAAATGCTGTATACAACATCGTATCAGGTGACGAATCCTGGATATATGCGTACGAACCCGAAACAAAAAACCAGTCACGAGTTTAGGTGTTCGAAAATAAGTTAAAGCCAACAAAAATTGTTCGTTCATGGAGTGTTACAAAAAAAATGGTGGCCACGTTTGTCTCCAAAAACGGCCATGTTGCGACTATTTCTCTTGAGGGTCAAAGAACGGTTAATGCAGAATGGTATGCTAGCATTTGTTTGCCACAGGTCGTTTCTGAACTCCGTAAAGAGAACTGCAACCGCCGCATCATCCTCCATCACGACAATGCGAGTTCTCACACCGCGCACAGAACAAAAGAGTTTTTAAAGCAAGAAGACATAGAATTATTAGACCATCCGCCCTACAACCCCGACCTAAGTCCTAATGATTTCTATACTTTCCCTGAAATAAAGAATAAATTGCGTGGTCAGAGATTTTCATCACCTGAAAAAGCTGTAGACGCCTACAAAACGGCCATTTTGGAGACCCCAACTTCCGAATGGAATGGTTGCTTCAATGATTGGTTCCATCGTATGGAAAAATGTGTCAAATTTTGCGGAGAATACTTCGAAAAGCAATAAATACATTTTTAAATAGTAATGTTGTGTCACTTCCTTGATTCCCGAAATTTTCAGTGCCGTAACGAGTCGACAATGACATTATCGGAACCACATACTTGTCGTATATAAATTGCGAACTTGCTAATAAATAACAATTGATGTGTATGTTGTGGGTTTCATTGTTAGAATTTTTTTTTTTTCAAGTGAAAGTTAACAGTAAAAATAAATAATTCGCGCCCTTCAAACATTCATTGAAAATACTGCATTGACAAATAAATAGCAAGTAATTCCCTGTCATAATTATGTATTTATACGGAAATTAATGAGATCACGAAATAGATATTAAGGGGTATGTAACACCTATTTCATGACCGCAAATGCAATAGGTGTAAAAGATAACAATACTCTACCTAACATCATCATCATCATCATGGCGTTGTTTCCCGGTTGCGACCGAAACTTTCGCGTCGGTGCCCGGGGTCCGCCTTCCGACTTTTTCTCCTCCACTTCGCACGATCTACGGCATCCCTAATAGTGAGTCCAATAGTCTACCTAACAAAGCGATATAATATAGAATTTCCCATAATGAAGATATATTTCATACAAAGTGAATACAGGTAACAAGAAACTCCTCCTTACCCACGGCACCACGGAGTTCAAACAATTACTGTTTTTTTTGTTTTCTTTCAGATTTTGTTGCCGACGTATAAATACGACAAGAGTTTTTAGTGGAAACAGGAATAGGGCACGCCACAATTGTGGCGGTAAGGCCCATCATGGAGGATTGGCTGGAGAGGCGACATGGCAGCCTCTCCTACCGGTTGACGCAGGTACTCACCGGACACGGCTGCTTCGGTAAGTACCTGTGTCGCATAGGCCGGGAGCCATCGCTTGCGTGCCACCACTGCGGAGGCTGTCGCGAGGACACTGCACTCCACACTTTGGTGGAGTGCTCAGCATGGACGCATCAGCGAAACGATCTCGCGACAGTTATTGGGGTAGGGAGCCTCTCGCTAGAGACCATGGTTCTGTCCATGGTCCACAGTGAGAGTGCGTGGGATTCTGCCGTCTCGTTTTGCGAGGAGGTGATGTTGGTTAAAGAGGCGGCGGAACGGGAACGGGAGAGGACAAGCACTCTCCCATCCCGCAGAAGACGCACCAGGCACCGGAGAGCGCAAAATGATCTCCGGCCTCCATGAGCGCTGGCCTGGGGGTAACGGGTCGGGCTGACCGTTACCCTTGCAGAAGCAGGTCCAAAACGGTGTCGCGACATGTTCCACGCGCACCTCTCTAATCTGGAGGGGGGTAAGGCCCCCGTACTCCATGGTGTGGTCGCCTGCTGAAGGCGACCAAGGTCTGCAGGGGTTCCCGGAGGACTCCTTCCTAGGGTATACCCGGGTCCTCCTGCAATAGACCTCCTTGTGACGGAACACCGTGTGGTTTTAGTCGGTTCGATTCCGACATACCATCTTACCGTTAGCTCCGGTGAGGTGATGACCCGTGGGTGTTGCCACACGATAAAAAAAAAAAAAATAATAAAAGTGGAAACAGGAATGTTCTCCGGAAGACCTTTTTAATAACCTTTTTTATTTGAATACAAGTAAGTAAATAAAAGAGTAAAAGTCTAATCCGTTGTATTATCATGCCATATCTATATATAAGTTCTTTTGCCAAATACATTCGAGAAACATTAGAATACTAATACGTATGCGAATGTCAAAAATTATGCGAATATTCGTTTCATGACTAGTATGTACTACTTGTTTTGTTTATTTTTTGCACCATTTGAGGTCCGATTGCTGACGTCATCGATATAGGGAGACTATGATTAATCACCGATTCTCGTGATCGGAGGCTCATATATTTTTCCCTCTCATAGATATGGGCCTGCACGTCTTACTTAACACAAAAAGTCACTAATTAAAATGAAGTAATAGTTGTCTTTATACTTTGGCCTATTTAAATAGTTATAATATTTACTACCCCATTCCTAACTTGTGCTTTGATTTTCAAATATAATAAATTAATATTATATTCTTTTTTTTTCTTGCATAACAATAGTGCAAACCCGTTTGGAGATGGACAACACAACGCAATTATTGCAATTATTTATTATTGTCTAACCACGTGTAGGATGTATCAACCGAACAGAAATCGTTATTAGAATAGACTAAATACTAGACCAGTCAGGCGGCTCCAATTCGAGAAGAAATTTTCTGTGAGAACCCTCCCTTATTACATAAAATTTTCATAACAAATGATTGTCATTTCATTCGGTAACACAATGCAGAGTGGAAAATAACCTTTTCATCTAAAAATAACAGTCAATATTGATTTTGTTTTGTTGAAGCAGACTTATTCCTTCAAATTGGTTTATTATGGTGCGGTACTTTGGTTTAGAAGAAAGGCTCAAAGCTGCGTGCTGGAAAAGCCGGCAACCCTTTGAAAATTTTCGCTTGAAATAAATGCAAAATTAATTCACGTTTATCACATTATAACACTAAGTTTGCAGAATAAGATAAGGTTTATCATTTAAGTATACACATATTTCATTTATTTACTCGCCCGACAGCAATAATAAAGTTAGTATTAATGTTTGTAGCTTCATCCGCAAAGGTAACATATAAAGTCACGTATTACATAATAAAAATAAAATAAGCCCACTATTACTAAACTAAGGAGGATTTGAAAAGTGTATGGGTACTTATCATTAATGTAAGGAAAAAGTAACATCGTCCTCGTTTATTTGCGTGTATTTAAAAAACTTCTATTGGTTGAAAAACAGCCAATGAATGTTTGCCAAGAAAGTTTATCTGAACTACGCTGAATCTTTACATATACATGTTCTATATTGTTAAAATTTTTATTTTATTCTTTAGACCGTTAAGTTCCACGCTGCAGATACACTAAACTTATAAATTGTACTAGATAAATTGCAATTTTTCGTAGGTTTTACCATGTGGCCTATAATTTGTGTGATTAAATGAATATTAGTTTATGTTTTAGGAATGATTTACCACTTCATTTATTATAGCCAACCCGCGCAACTTCGTCTGCGTTTGTAAATTTTCCCTGTTGTGCAACATTTTCCATTGATGTTCCGCTCCTATTGGTCGTAGCTTGATATTATAGAGCCTACAGCCTTCCTCAATAAATGGGCTATCCAACACTAAAATATTTTTTCTATTCGAAAATTTCATTCAGTATTTTCTGAGATTAGCGCGTTCAGTCAAATAAACAAAAATACTCTTCAGTATCCACATTCTTATCTATGAAATAAGTAATTTTTTTATAATATTTTACTGAAGTGTTAAAGGAATATGTAATTCTACAAAAACGAAAAAAAATTAAAAAACTGCCATAAATATTATTCGCTACAATATCTTTGGTATAAAAAGATTGGTCTTGTAGTTAAACTAAAGGGTCCTAAGAGCCTTTAGTACCTGATTTATGCGTTCTATGTAATCTCGACTACGACCCTCAATTAAACAACTACATCACCCAGGTTTACCGGTACAAAATGCCTGTAAGCAATAAGTCTTTGCTTGCTTAGTTTAATGTAATTAAAGGTTTTATAAAGAAATTTATCACAATAGGGAATATGCATGTATTTTTTTTTATCTTATATTGACTTGTTTCATCATTCTACCCTAATAAAAAATATAAATAACCATGGCAGTGCTCAAATTAATTTTTAAAATAACATTGAAAGCATCGATAAAATTTGATCTGTTTGAACGCCGCCATATTTCGCGGGCCTTGGATGACTTCACGTTCCACGGTCAGTGTTTGTTTCATAAACTTACTTGAAGTGTTACAGTAATTTTATACCGATTTCCAGTTGTAATTACTATTTATTGTAATTAATAGACGATGGATAAAGTTAAAAAACCATTTTATAGGTATTGCCTTGTCCCTAAGTGTAAAAACACTATAAGAAGTACACCCAATACAGTATTTTTTCCTGTATAAAATAATAATGTAAAATACGAAAACAATGGTGTACATTAATGAGAAGAGATGAAGTATCTTCAATATCGTGTTTATATTGTTGTGAAGATCACTTTAATGTAAGCATATTACAATTTAATTGCTAGTATACTGTGAATTAGTCAGCAGTAATTTATGTTTGTTTTAAATATCAAGCAGAAGGCAACTTGCTTGTCTACTTAAACTAGGTAACGAAATTCCAATAAAACTTCATGAATATAACTAACTATACGTATCTTACCTATCCTTTAGATTATAATATAACAAGTATTATAATAATTACCTTGCGGCTTTAACCTCAGCGGACGTAAAATCAGGATTTGATGCAAAATATATAGTCATCATGAATTATTTTCGGTAGATTGTCCGATTGTGCTTTGACAAAACAACATTCAGTCATTGTCCTAGATGATTTCTAATATCACTAGAACGCTTAAATTGCACTAGATAAGAGCAAAAACCACAGGAACACCTATCTTTCTTCGTAATACTACGAATATAGGCGCCGATAAATGACAGAACGTGGAATGTCATGTCATGTTTTGTTTCGACCAATGGTGAAGCGTTTTGCAAAGTTGAATTTCGCGTCCTTATTTTGCATATTTTAATTCATATTTTTTGCAATTAAACACGAACTAAATAAAAAAATAATTGTTTAGGCATAATATCTGGACAATAAAGATTCAAGGGAAAATTAATCAAGTAAATTTAAACAACATGCATATTCCCTATTGGGATTCTGTATAGCCACAATAATAATAATATATTTTGTTTTATATATATTTAAAAATGTAATTCATAAGTTTGAAGTTTTATAAAGAGAAATAACACTAACTGTGTCCAAATCAGGCAGAGCCTGTAATATGGTAACCAGACTGCTGATAAACATACTTATACATTTCTAAACACATACTTATTATAGATAATTACACCCAGACACAAAACAAATGATCATGCTCATCGTACAATTATTTGTCCTGAGTCGGAATCGAACCCACGACCTCTGGCTTAGCAGTCAGGATCACTAACCACTAGACCAACAGGCCAGTACAGAATATTAATGTATGTATAGTTTTGAACCATTTAGTACCATTAGCGTGTATTGTTGCAGAGCACATGTTAATGATTTCGCGATATACGAACTGATCAAGAAAACCAATTGAATTTTGTCGGTCGAGCTACGCAAGATATACCAATATAATTTAATGCCAAACTGTCTAAAACCTGGACGGTTTTAGACAGTTTAGAATTAATTAGTACGAAAGGTTTATCTTAGAAAAATTATCTTGAGCGATGTGGCACATTTCCAACTTCCCACATAGCTACGTAAATAAGCAACTTCAATTTCTCGTTAAACAAGAGAATTAAATTACTCGTATTTCTTTAAAACGTTCTATCGTAGCCAACACTATTGTCCTGATTGAAAATTCTTATTGCAACTGTATGCTAAAGTAATGCCCTTTCGGTGATTTAAATAAGTATGGTTTTTCAAATACACCCTGTATATTATATGTTTATTTTTAACACTATTACAATATTTATTACAGTATGAATCCCTAATAACCATAAGCCACCCATTATACATATTGTTTCTGCGATTTAATTGTAATTGGTGAACAATACAGTTTATTTAAATAAATTTAAATCCTGTTCTATTCTATTCTTGACGGACATTAGGTAAATTAATATTTTTTTAAATATACAGGTATTCTTAAAAACACCTTTAATCACATTATTAAAAAAAACATTAATGTAATATGAGGACGTCAGTAAAGCTTTAACACGCATTTTAATTTAACAACAAAGTGTTTGACTGAAAAAATGTAAACTACCTAATGGCATTTGTCCAAACAGTTAAAACGGCAAGAAACTTTGAAACCAAATCATCATCGTGACTAGTCCTAATGTTACACACATTAACATAAAATTTAACATTTACTGAAAGATTAAGTAGCACGTTATTCTTACATGTGCAACATAGTAAATGTCCCGTACGTACGTATATATGCCATAATATAAATATTAATATTTTATGTCACGTAACATCGCGGAAAAACAACTTGACACTAAATATTTATAATTCCTAAACTAATGAACCGATTTTAATGAAATTTTGCACACTGTGTACAGTTTGGTCCAACTTGGGAGATAGGATAGTTTTTATCTCAATTTATAGTCACAATATTTTTTTATTGCAAATTACTTCGCCACAGTACCTTAAGCGTGACCGGCTTAATGTAATGCTGTAAAAAAATTGATTTAAAAAACTCATAATATGAAAAAAAAAATAATAACACATAGGCTACTTTTATATCCCGATATTCCCACGGCATCGGGACTTACGCACGTGAAACCGCGGAGCGCAGCTAATGATATATAAGCCTACGAAAAATTTGTTTTAATTCCCATCGAATAGTTTGTAGAATAATACTAATAGTTTTTTCACCAGATTTAGAATATCGTTTTGTTTAGTATCGTAAAGTTACAAAAGTGCCATTAACAACAGTTTCTTGGATATTTTCAGCTAAAAAAAATAAAACTTATCCGAACCGACTAAAACCACACGGTGCGGTGTTCGGATGCCAGAAGCCGAGTATGATCTAAAAAAAATTTTTTTGGAAACGCCGGCACCAACGAGGTAGGTCGTATTAGTTGTGCGTATATCTAAAATCTATTACAAAGTAATGTACAAAAATGTTCTAAAACTTACCAATAAGCTTACGTATCCATGAATACCGTTATAAGCCATGATGACATCTCGAAAGTTACCCTCGCAATAGCCACAGGTGTCTGGATTCACTGGCACATTGGCGTCTTTCATCATCTTCACTAAGAGATTTTCAATTTCATCCCCATGTCCCCCTTTCATCGCCTGTTCGCGTAATACAGAAACAATTTGAGTTTCATTAATGCTGCTGTCCGAAGAATTCCCAGACGCAGCTAAAATCTCCTGGAATATCTCCATTAGTGTTTGCGATTTGTTCGCCATCTTGTAGCCTTTTTTCAGCAATTTTCACAGTTGTTTAATACCGCATGCTCATCTTTTAAAAGAGTATTATTTGTTTGCACTTTTCTTGTAACCTGAAACAAAAGATAAATTTTCCGTTAATGGAGTTGTACTTCAAAATGTTTAAATCAATATATTTCTTGAATAATGGTTACAGGTTATTGTAACAATCACCCGAAGGACACTCGACGTAAACGTTTTTCCTTGTATTTCTAGTTGAACAGCCTGGCTTTTACCAACGTCGCATCTGTGGGCTACGATTGCCACTTCAACAGGCGGGCCATTTAGTGGCACCTTTATCGCAAAGACTATTCGTAAATTAATTCTTTATTTAACTTTAATTAATGTGATACATAAGATCCATTCCAACAAAATAAGACTTTCAATGTGGAACATTGAAAGTCTTAAGTCGCATTTAATTGGTATTCTGCTAAACAAATATACCTATCTCAACTTGTGTCAACTGAAATGTGATTAAATCCAAACAAGACCTACATAGCAACAACCTTCCGGCAAGAGAAGTTAGATTTAAACGAGATCAGGACTGATATGTTTTACACTTTGTTAGAAAAATTAAATTATCTAGCCTTCCGTTTTTACTTTCTTATACAAATCTTCTAAAATATACTGTCTTTACTCGTCGACTGTCACGTGTCTGTACAGCCAGCATATAATATAAACCTTAGCTAAACACTTGTCGTCCAATGTTAGAGTAGTTTATATAGAATAGCCTACCGACCGCAGAACTGATGCCAAATATATCCTTTCTTTTTTAAATTTTTTCATTAGTTTTACCATAGTAGTTAGTTCTGACGTTCAATGCAAAAATGAATAGAAGAATTTCAACAAAAGCTTCTTAATCTAAATTACTAAAGTCGAGCATAATATTTAGTATAAAATGATTAAAAGACAATCTCTCTCTATTGTTATTTTGGCAACATAAGCAGTCTATAACCTATTTTAAATCCACAAATATATTTCACATGTTTCCTACTGGAAAGGTTTTCTTTAGAATGACTTAGCAGTTTCCTTACAAACAAAATAATTAATTTCATATTTGCTGTGTATGAAGGTAATATTGAATTACCAAACTCCCACTACACAAACTTATCTTGGAATTAATTGGAATGAGGAGGTCAAAAACAGATATTATTCAGAACAAAGATATCTTATTCTATTTACTCATCGGATTGGAGTGTTAGCTTTGGCTATGTGTATTTGACAAGACGATTATTGGATTTTACGTAGTTCAAACGCTTGTTACCAATAACTTTAGTCTTCTGTATTTGTTACCAGTTTACAACTCTATCATCTTTGTAATATAATATATTTATCTTTTCTTTAGCATAATTCTGCCAACATCAGAGTTTGGAATAAAAATATTACTAAGTCATTGTATTGGAATCGTGGCAATGCCTTTTTTAGTAGATACGAAGACTAAAAGTACTTAAAAAATATATTTTGAATATGGCTTAGTAAGTAAGTAAGAAACTCAACAAGGCAACTCGATAAACTAGAGAGAATACATTAAATTAAAATATAAGAATCTATGAAAGCTTGAGTGCTTCGCAAATATTTGAATGCTTTTCAAGCCTCTCTTTTGTACATAGTTTTAGATTAAATAAATAGTAATAAGTAACTAATTCATTAATTATAAGTGCATCTTAATAATTTGATTAGTCATTATCAATCCGGCGTTTCTTTTATAATTTTTAATGAAGATGCACCTATAAGTATTATATAACAAAAATAATTCTACTGAAAAATTAGTCGTTAATACCAGTATACTAAACATCGTAAAATATTCTATCAATTTACAAAACCCTACTCAATCAGAAAGCTAATCTTTAACAGGACCGCCTGTACGGATAAATTAATTATAATTTGAAGATATTTCTCTTAACATCACTAGACACCGTCAACAAGTAAATAACTATCAAAAATTATGCTTAATTAAAAAAAATACCTGCCTCAGAAACCTCCTTGGTAAATAAAATTACAACCTCTGGGTGTGATTTGTGTATACACGAGATAAACAGATTATTATAAGGCTTCGCTACAGATAACAATTACTTCCACAGACGCTCATTTCTGCCGTAACGGTACCAGCTTTTATCGTGTGTAGAAACAAATCATTTACAAGATGAGCTTTTCTTGCTTTCTTTCGACTTGTATTCAATCTTTTTAACACTTCTCCAAACAATCGGCTATGACTGTAAGTCAAATCAGTTAAATCAACATCAAACGGAAGGTACATATTTTTTTTGTATGAAATACAGACAGACAATCGCAAGTGCATGATTTGACAACACTAAGGCCTGACGCCTTAGTGTTGTCAAATCATGCACTTTTAATGTTGGCTTGATGATTATGCAATAAAAAAGTAATTACAATTAAAAAAATAAATGAAAATGTAGGAGAGTAAAGATTTTCGCAGTATTTTATATTGCACCACCTGATTTAGACGAAAAATATTGAAAAAAAGATTAATAATATGTAAGAATAATATTTGTGAAAATTGTGTCATTAAAATGTTTTAAAATATAAAAGAAGGATCACTGCAACGATATTTTTTACTCTACATAACTTCGAAGCTCGATTGGGTGATTGGCAGCGGGTGGCTGACTCTGCCAGTATTGCCAGTTTTATAATGTCAATATAATTTTTCGAAGCAGGGCTCAGAGATACGTGTAATAATTCTGATGGATTCTACTCGAACTAATATAAATATAAAATATTCAGTGATGTCACGTCAGGCATGAAATCTGGTATGAAAACATAAAAATATTCATAAGAAATACGTTCAGACTAGGTTCAGAGTTAAGATAAAAATTGAAAAGCTTTTATACAAACTGGTAGAATGGAAATTCTTCTAACGTCGTTCATCGATGTATTAGATCGTCATTTTTGCACTCTTACCTCGTTCGGGTCTATATCTATGTAGTATGTCATCAATAACTTTATTGTAATAAGTTATTGCTTAAACTTTAAGAGGGTAGGAAAGTTATAGTCAGGTATCTGAATCGATTTATGCACATAAAAAGGTTTTTTTATTAAACCTCGGTAAACTATGTAATGCTCAGTCAATTTCGTAACCTTTTTCGATTTATTTTAGAAAAAGAGAAATAAATTAAAACCACAGACCAAATTTTCACTGAGAGACATCAAATATACTATCAGTATTATAAATAAATTATCTCTAATTACCAAGTGGAACTCTAATATCGGACAAGTGTTGATTTAAGTCCATCGTCGTGCCGTCAATGTCGTCGTACCCGCAGGAAACCTATAAGAAACTAGTAATAATAACTCAGTGTAGAAACAAGGAAAAAATCTCTGAAAGTAAAAAGACAGCCTGTGAAGTTAATGGCTGGGATGTGACTACTGATATCGTTTTGTCATCATATAAAAAACTCTCATCACTCCTTTTGTCTGTTATAATTTATAAACTACAGTATATTTAATAATTCTTCAGGAACTTTGGTACGAAACATTTGGATTGATTTATATAAAATTTAGGACACAGATATATTGTATCCTAGTTTTATATAACAGTTTACGCGAACTGCGACAGATGGGGGCGGAGCCACAGCATACGATGACGAAGGCAACCTAGACTATAATATATTAAACAAAATAAGCCTCGAGGTCGTAATAATAATAGCTAATGGAAGTTGGTAAGAGCGAATCTAGTCACAAAGTCATGCCATGCATAGACCATATTTTTCACAAACGAGAAAACGCAGAAGGTTCTCAAGTCAACCCGTGTATATATTTTTTAATGTATGACCAACGCGTATTTTTTTACTGGGTATTCCGATGTTGATAATTTTTTTTTTATTGGGGATCTATTTGCCGGAGTGTTTACGAATTTTATTTTTGTTTATATTTTTGGCGCCGACTCAAAATTAAAGACAGGATTAAAGTTCTGGATATGAAAAATATCAGTAAAAACAATTCTATAGCTATCGCTCACCTCATTAATAGGTACGAGTTTCAAAACGGGGTGAAGCCATGAGCTGAAGTGTGGCTGCGAGGGCTTATGTCCGGTACATAAAAATGGCAAACATGATAAAGTTTAAAATTACCGCTTTATTAACACTACTATTAACTATTAATAAGATTGTGCATCAATTTTTCAGTGAACAAATACATACCTTCTACAAGGACAAGAGTATCATCTGCAACAATCAATTTAGGTTTCAAACAAATGAAAGTACTAGCAGTACTTTTGTTAACTAAATTTTTAAGGTGCTCACTCACCGAGAATACTACTCCTCACCGGGTAATGTAACTTTACAGATTCGAGCATTACATCAGCGAGGGAGGAGAACCAAGCATTACAGTGCGCAACTTGTTATGATACAATCTGTAATATTTAATACAATTTATAAAACCACCTGTGTTTTGTGGGTTTTGAAATAATACATGACACCAATATCGTTTCTTCTGTTTTTTTTTTACGTAAACAACAATTTCGAATTAATATTGCCGCGCTGAGCACAACGACCGCTTCGTCTGACTTTATAGAATCAACTAATCAACTCGAATCATAAATGTTAGGTACATTACAGGCTAATGTTCGTCAGTCAGGGAGGCAGTATTGTAATGTAATGCTCAAAATCGAATCATAAATGTTACATTAAAGGCGAATGCTTCCGGTGAGGGAGCACCTTAATACACCAGTCAGCGTCTAGTGACGTCACTCATGTTGTTTCAACTTATTTTTGAATAAGTAGACAAAACATGAGTTGTAGTTGTGAAAGGAAACATAATTTTTTTGCGAATATTAATTGCGCAATTATCTTAAAAAAATTAAGGTGGGATCATCAAAGCAGCCTCCAGCAATCTACCAGAAGTGAGTGTCAACAAGCCAGAAGTAAATGTGATGTTTTTTGTCGAAAGTGCAGAGTTTTCAAGTGTTTAAATAAAAGGGACTACACCACTACTATATTTTCATATTAAAAAATTTGAACAATTTCAGTCTGAACATATATCACCAATAAACAGCTTAAGGGCGTTAAACGATGAGAACAATCAACTGAAAACCACTATCTGGGACTTGATCCATAGGCTTAATTATTTGAAACAGCAAGCTCGGTCAAACAACCTTGAACAACAGTGCCTACCTAGTTGGGTTCTATAGTCGGGAATGAAATAAAGGATACCGATATTCTACACTGCACTAGAACTGCCAAACTAAATAACACAAATAGCCGTCCTCGGTCCATCGTAGTGCAACTCGCATCTCCAAGGTTTTGCGATCAGTTGCTAGCTGCCGTTATTGAATACAACAAAAGGAATCCTCAAAACAAACGCTGATTTCGGACTATCGTGTAATAAAACTCCAGTTTATGTTATAGAACACCTATCACCTGGCAATAAAGCTCTGCATGCGGCTACAAAGGCCAAGGAGAGAGGATATAAGTACGTGTGGGTTAGAAGCGGGAGGATCTTCGTCAAGAAAAACGAAGAGGCTGATCTCTTCTTAATAAAAAGTAATGACTCTTTAAAAAGGATTGTGTGAATAAGTACCTACTCTATAAACCATTATAATTTATTTCGCAAAATATTTACCTTTTCTACAGATTGCAAAAAAATATTTCTGGTGTTCCGCAGGGGTCTCATTTGGGACCAGTTTTATTCAACTCCTTTATTAACGATGTGACGAATTGTTTTCACTACTCTGCAGACTTAAAGTTTGTACAAATAATCAAGTCACAGGAGGCCTCTGTACAGCTGCAGGGTGACATAAATAGGTCTGTGCTTTAGTGTCAAAATAATAGAATACATGTTAACAGTAAAAAGTGTTATCATTTGAAGAAAATTAAAGAAGTTGATCACATGCGTGACTTGGGAGTGATATACGATGGGAAATTAACTTTTGTACTTCATTTGGATAACACGATTATGGTAGCTTCAAAGATGTGAGGTTTTGTTTTAAGAAATTGCAGAGTATTTCGAAATAATAAGACAAAAATACTACTTTATAACAGCCTTATGGGTTGTATCCTAGAACACTGTGGCGTAGTCTGGCGGCCACACTATGTCACACACTCATTGCTTTAACTCGAAAATTGACAATCCCCATCTACTAGCTCTTTTCAAGTCGCGTGTATCCTCTAGATTCCCTTGTGACCACCACTTAGCAGGACTGTTCTCGGTGCTACCTCCCCATGTTCAAGAATGTGTAAACCGATTAACAGCTACAGTGACCAAATAAATCTTCACTTTGATTCCGCTGCTAAAGTTAAATCTTCTCTCAAAGGTTTACCTGATCTCGAATTATGATAAAATATATTAATAATAATAATTTTTCTCAAATAGTTAGATATAAAAATAAAAAATGCATTTTTAGCCGTCTTTTCACGTCTATTCGAAACATTTTCTTTTGATATTTCTCTAGTTTTATGATAACTACTGTATTTTATATAGAATTGTAGTGTAAGCTTACTATTTATCATTGTTCATTATATGTAGTGTTTACTTGGTGCAAGTTTTTAATGTAAACAGTTATTGGTAAATCTAAATAAATAAAGTAAAATAAAAACTAGGTAATTTCATAAGGATTATGGAACAGAGATGAGATGTGAAGCGAGTAATCTGCGCTACTTTCGAAAGATCAACAAACTGTAAGTATATATACTTATGAACTGTGCTCAAGCTTTATAGGATCGTTGGATTATCTACTACTGATAATGTTAACATTATATTCTCCACATCCAAACATCAAAGTGATTCACCATTGTGGTTTGAGAGGAGACAACTAATAAGGCCCTAGCTTATACTTAGGGCAAAATATCACGAAACATTAATAAAGGAAACAAAACTCTTTTACAAGTTTCATACATATATTATGTTAAAAAGCTACTATGCATATTACAGCAAGACTTAATTGGCATAACTCGATGTAAGAAATGTTATTTTTGCAGTTACAAACGGAAGGCGATTTTTCAAAATAGATGGTTAGATGGGCACAAAACATGAATCAACACGGTTTTTACTCAGAAGGCTATTGGAGTTAGAGATTTATTAAACGTAGTGAAGCTCTAAAACTAGATATTTATAGAAATGATTTCATCGACGCAAGTATTTATCGTTGTCCACAGATCAACGCCAACTTTGTCATTAAAAGACACTATAGAAACCTCAACACTTCGGTAGGATTATTGCTCTTCTAGGAGTTTCGCATTATTTCATTGATTCTCCTATTCAATGAAATGTCCAACTTTACTCATTGAGTTTGACTCTTATTATGAGAAGCGAGGAAAGCCTTTCCCTTCATTACTTTTCAAGGCTTGACCTAATTTGTTAGACTTTTTCAATACGAAGCGTTTTAAGCTCATATTTCAGTACCGAAACTGATAAAATAGTATAATTATGTGTTTACGGGAATTAACGCGATCACGAAAAGGTATTACATACCTCTGAATTGCCTGACCACGATGTTACCTAAATGAATTTGAGTGAGTAGGCATCTTACCTTTTTAAATTAGTAGCAAACGTAGCGATATCTGAAACCTGTTCGACACACAAACGCTTTATATCTTCAATGCAATAAATGCAGACATGAAATCCGTTCGGTAGCTTATAAAAAAGTTTTGACGGTTATGTTTTCAGTAAATAGAAAGTTCCGACTATGACATTCTCACGCAGAAGTGAAACTAGTATAATGAGAAAATTTTAAGTTTTAGTGGCTTTTTAAGATAAACAAAAACATAATTTGATTAATTAAACAACTGCATTTCGATTATATTTTTGTAATAAGTATTAAGCATTAAAAAAAAGTCATTAGATTGTATTTGTCAAATTGCAGGACCAACAGAAAATTATTGTCTTAAGTTAGAACCTCATAACTTTCTAAACATCTTTTACTCCTAGAATTTATTTCGGTGGAAAAAAGTTTCATTATGGACCCAGTAAGACCTTTTCATCGAGTTCTGCTAAATTAAACAGACACTTTGGGAATTAAAGATGGGCTATTATTAATTATTGGGAGTATATTGATAGAGAAAGTTATCAAGAGGGGAAGACAATAGAAAGAAAAGCAAATTTCTTATGCTACGGATGGATTGGAGTGTTAGCAAGGACTTGAGAAGGTCACAGTTGCACTACTGCAGCTTGAACTGGCAATAGCCAGTTATAATTTTGTTAAAAGGAACTAAACATAACTATTTATTATTTTATTAAAAACTCTACTACTGCAATTTTTAAAGACTAATGCCCGGTTCAAATAATCAAGAAACGATTCGTTTTGCTTACGTAAAATTTCGTTGAATTTTCAACTAAAATTTTACCGTCCGTAAGCAAAACGAATCGTTTCTTGATTATAGGAGAACCGGGCATATATCAATAAATTATGATCTTTTTAAAAAAGCATCACCGACTTCAATGTGCTTTTTAGTGAAAAGTAGATGTATTTTGCTTAAATATAATATGGGTAGGCCAACTAAAGGCACTGCTCCAATGAGACAGCGAGGTTTCGGAGGAAACGAAAATATCATCGATGTATATTTTTTTTAGATATTTGTTGATTTTTCAAAAACCGCTAGACAGGTTTCGATAAAATTTAAATGGAATCACATGGGAAGTATACCTTTTGATGCAAAAAAAGAATTTTCCAAATTGGTTCAGTCGTATTCAAATAATCGGTGAACATACATAAAAAAAAAAGATTCCAACGAATTGAGAACCTCCTCCTTTTTTGCAGTCGGGTAATAAAGTAAAGCACACTCGCTTTAGGGACTCGTGTTATTGCTATGTTTTGAAGTGAAAACTTCTTTAGGCACGTTGGGCACTTTTGGTATAAGAAAAAATTTATAGATTTAGATGTGTATGTTTTCACTTCTGGCGGGCAGACTTCTGACAGTTTTTTTAAATATGTAGGTATATAACTGTTAAGCACTGAACAATGAACGTAATAGTTACAAATATAAATTCACTAATAGGAGCCGTCCCATTTTAAATCTAGGTATATAAGTTTCCTTCTTTACCCTTTAAAAATATCTATGCCGACTGAACAAAAGGAATGATCCTCCTTTAATATAAAACTTTAATAAAACAATGAAAATAGCTACGAAATGCTTTATATAAAGACTTTAGAAAAGGAATGTTGGCATTATTGTCATTCATGATGAAACTTTATTAACGCCTACATTTTCATTTGATTATAACATTTCTCAATGTAGGTATTTCTCATTTTAATTGTAGGTAAAGCTTTTGTTACTTGCACTCAACTGGATTTATTAACATAAAAGTTAGTACCTGGTTTTGTAAAGAGTCGGTTTTTTTATCCAGGAAAGACATAAAATTAAAAAGCAAACCCTATTTAATTACACCATTTTATAAAAATCGTTATAGCCGTTTTCGATCTAAACAAATTGTTCGTTTAAAGTTTTTATAAAAAAAAAGGAATTAAATTTTAGTTTATAATTTTCACTAAAGCTAATGCAGTTTAAGGCAAAAATAGCAAACGGCAATAATACTATACTAGAGATCGCCTGATGGTGGAATTTCGGCCATAATTAATTAACTTTTTGATTGTTTTGTTTTAATTCACGACCAGTATAACTTGAACTATCATTATATAGACTTTCCGTTTGATGATAGGATAGACTTTGAACTTTTGTAGCCGTTTTCACACAACTTTTAAATTTATAACACATTCTACACTCAAGATTTCTTAATGAAGTATTCCATTGCTTAAAAGGGGTACAAAGAATTCAACTGAAGAATTACTAATTGTAGTCTTTCATTGCTTTCCTGACACTGTATGTTATGCGATATTATATATATGATTGAAGTGGAGAGGACCGAGCACTGATCCTTGAACTGTGCCAACATTGGCCCTGACGGTTTTACTTACACCTATCCTGGAGGTAGTTCCTCCACCATTCGAACAGAGATTCACTTACGCCAGAGCTTTCAAACTTTTTTAAAAGCCTCTTGTGTATGTGTGTGTCAAACGCACGTGAAAAATCAATAAAAAAAATTAAAAGTTTTTCCGCGTATTTAAGGATGTATTGATCATCTTGAAATACGTTCCGTCTCACATTATTTCAATTAGTCTTTTTTTGTACAAAACAATATTATTTAAAACAATATACTTAGCAAATGCTTATTCTTTTTACTTTCGTGTCATTGTTCAGAACTTATTCAGAAATTAAAATAATCTGAAAAAAATTCAAACAAACACACTTTCAAATTTCATACATCTATCTAATACCTTCAAACGAGCAATTCTTGTATATATATATATGTATATATATATACACATATATACATAATCAGAATCTCGGAAATGGATCCAACGATTTTGATGAAATTTTGTTTACAGATACAGTTTTGCATTATAAGTTGAACTGCATAGTTGTATTTCCTGTTCCTGAAACGCAATTTTGCAAAAAAAATATCCGATTTTACGAAAAGCTAACGAGCGAAGCTCGGTCTCCCACGTATATATATAATATATGTAGCTGATCTATAGACTTGATTGGCATATTTAAATGTACAAAATGTTATTTTGGAGGCAAGGATACTTCCGTTTGTCAAAATAAATGGACAGATTGGCACAAGACATAAATCAACACGGTTTTTTCTCAGAAAATATGTTAACAGATGATCATTATGGTCCATTTTAAATAGTTTTCAGTGTCCTATATATAAAATTTAAATATCGAAAATTAGAACTGACTATGCAAAACTATGAAATCCAACACGAATGACCAGTGACAGACACGAGTGACGTCGTCTGAACTACAAGTCCGTTTTCACAAATTTAAAGTGTCAGTTTAAAACCGATTTTTAGACAGTAAATTAAAGTATTTTAATTTCACTTTTTCACTATTGTACAGGTAATTCTTTGAAATGAAGTCGAAAATAACAATATTGCATTTTCCCTATTGTCACAATTCTTTAAGAACTATCCTAAGAAAATTGTTATGTATTTATAAAGCACAGAAATATTTTGTGTATAGTATCTTATATTATTATTTTACCATATTTAGTAACTATTATGAAATTTACATAATCGTGTACAGAAATAATAATTATAATTTAGTAAAACAAAAAAATTATGCGAACCTTATCAAAAAGTAAAAAAGAGTTCCACTATTGGAGTCCAAAGTGTTCAACTCTTGGACTCCTCAAAACGAATCATATGAGCCCAAACTCGAGGGGTTTACTAGCAGCTACTGAAAAGTTCTACCGTCAACCTCCTGGCTCCTCACGGATCAGCTCCATGATGCCAAATTATGGTATTGTCATCCAACTATCCAACACATAAAGTTTCATTTCGATACAACAATTAGAAGTTGGTTAATATTTACTTCCATAATTGGTTTACATAGTCATTAACTTAGTATGAAAATAAATCAATTTATCCGGTTCGTCCAATACACTATCGTTGAATTACGGCGCGGGATCTTTATTTTACATTACTAAATAGTGCATGTGACGTCATGTGATTCAATCTAAACATGATATCCCTTTTTTCCATATGCTCGTTATTTTTGCGTTATGCCTCAATATCATGGATATTTCATTGCGTACTGACGACCTAATCCACGCCCGCCGCGTTGATCATTTATGTATCTATAATATGTATATAAGTCACATCACAACTGTCTCAAATTTAAATTATCTTCAATTCAACACACAGATAAGAAAGCGTGATATATGGAGAAAGCGTTAAATGTTTCACTTCCAGTGTCCAATTCAATAAACATAAACGATCGTAATGCTTATCCTTTACAGCTAATTTAATTTCATTTTACTTTATTTGGAAAACAAACAGTATTTCATAACTATGTTTTAGTTACTAAATATTTAACTAGGAACAATTTATAAGTTTTCACATATGAATATAAAGTACATGACCACCAAAATAGTTAGAAAAGTGTTTATTTTACTTCGACACTCAAGGAATAATGACTTCTGTTACCTACTCTTTATGAATGGTTTATATCAATCATGTATTTTATTTAGCTTCCCTTAATATATTCAGTAAACAAAATAATCATTAATATACCATTTTTTGTGAAAATATGCGTAGGTTCTACGAATTCGTAATCCAATGCTGGCCTTGTTTAAAAACGAAAACCTCCCAAAGGAATAACATCCATTCTTGATGCTATAAAAATATTATACTTATTACTCAGTTTATGTTAGCAACAATTCTCATGTTACAATTGAATTATTTATAAAGATTAATGTACCATAGATAGGTGCTTATTTACTTAGTTCAAATAATGTACTACAAATCTTCAAAGGTGGATTAAAACGAATTCAATAATAACTAAAATTATGTTTAGTAAAGAGGCTAAAGTTTGATCAAATATTCTGTTTTAGGAAATAGGAGTAAGCTCACTGAGGAATTTAGCACACTTTGAATCGTTTAATTAAATTATCACCATTAAGTATTTAAAAAAAAAAAATATATATAATACGGTCGAATTGAGAACCTCCTTTTTTTTCGTCGGTTAATAATTTGATCAACGTAGCAAATATGTTTATATGTATATAATATACTACAATAAAAGAATACCAGACCTCATGTTGTTCTAGAATGACTGTTGTATCAACATCGTCTCCTAAATTTTATGTGTTCAGAGAGGTATCCAAATTAGGAGGCTGTCGCTTGACAGTTCAGCGACTTTATGTACTGCTAAAGGGACAAACCCTCTCACCTCGCCCTCCATATAGTATTTACTTATTAACACCCACAACGTTACCGATATAACTCGTGTATTGGCAAAACACCCATTCACACCACATGATCATCATCATCACGCAATATGTAACATTGCAAAGAGTCTTGGCTGGTTTCTTTTATGGCCGGCAGCCTACCTGACACCAGCCCTCCTTGGTAATGAAATCGTTTTCAGGCGGGACAAAGGAAGATAGATAGATTGAAAGGAAGAAGATAAATTTGGGTAAGGAAATGGATAGGAGCTAGGGTAAGGGATACCGCAAGTCTCCGATAAGGAACAGTACTGAGGCTGCAGTAGCTCAAAGAGGCCAGGTCGTGTACCCGTATGTCCATCCTTTGATGAGAGAGGCCACTAGCCACTGGTCACTTGATGTTCTGGCACAGTATGTATGTATGTATACCTGACTACCCTAATCATAATCATAAATACACTATCACATTAAAAGTAATTTTCTACTGCAGTCTTCTATAGAGCTGATATACCCCAATAAGCGATATTGGAATCGGCTCCGGTTCGAGCAGAATATCTGGCTCATCCTACCTCCTTTAACAGTTTGTAATATAGAAACAAGGTTTTTTGTAATGGAACATTAACTATTTGGAGTTGTGTGCTAACAATTAGCACTAGAGAAATATCTAGACAAAAATACTGACCTGATATATAAAACAAAAATGCGCCAAATTAGATTAGAATAGATATATAATAGACTTTATTGTACACCAAAAGAATTATTTTACATGGAATAGGTACATCTAGTGAATATGTACAAAGGGTGGCCTTATCGCTAAAAGCAATCTTTTACAGGCTAATATGTAAGCTATGCCTTATTCTTTACTGTGTTATCTACGTATAAAACGTGGATAGCACATTTTTTTTTATAATTTTTCAATTAATATAGAGATTGATGAAAGCTTGGACAAAAAATAGACTACCCGAAGGAGGTACTTATTCTACCCTGACGAAGTCACGGCACAGATAAGATAATAGTTACTTCGTCACGGGCACAAGCCAATAATATTATAATCCAATTTTTACCAAAAAATAAACCGACTTCAATGAAATAGATTGCGAAAAAATAATTAATAGTAGATGAATTATATACCTACTAAAACCTTCCTTAAAATATGTAGAATACGTTAGTGAAACAATAATGAAGTTGGACCATTACTTTTTGAGAAAATCGCGGACGTATAAACATACATACATACGGATCGAATACAGAACCAGAAGTCGGTTAAAAAGTGAAAGATGTTGAGATAAACATAGAAGTTAATAAACAAAAGTGTCAAAACAAATAAAACATCAACCAGCTTTGCACAAACAAAGCACAAAGTGTAATTTCTATAGGACGTTCTGTCGTTTACGACTATCTCGCTATACCGTAAAGACGTGTCAATTTTGTGGCAAGATTCCTAACGATGAAACGTAGGCATAACAGACGTCACTGGAAATATATGTATGTACATAAAATTCTACCGAAGTTCTTGTGTACCATAGTGTTGTAGTATCTAGAGCTGTGTAAAAACAAAAGTTTCCAGGTTAGTTGTATCATAAAGGTCAACTTAGACCGAGTAGATGCGAGAGCGCTTGACTAGATTATACTACTTGCATACGATTATAACATGTAACCATTCTGATTTATATGTGTATTTCATTTTTATGCCTTGCTAGATATTTTAAAATGGTTTTAATAAAAGTAAATTATGGAGTATCACTTACAACCAAGGTTTTAACATATTATGTAGTCAATTATAGTCATTATGCAAAAATAAAGAGAAAGTCAGACGTTACTGTAATTACCAACGTACTTATTTGCATAATTATTATTCTGGTCTTATAGAAAATTATTTACTCTGTAGTACCGTAGGACTGTATGTAGTTACTAATTTAGTACATGTTCTCTGGATACGTTCTCAAAATGTTCAAGATCCTGATTACGATAACATATACTCGAGATTCTCATGACCATGTTTTTCTAGCACAAAACTTCGAACAAATTGAGTACGTTACGCAATATTCGTGATTAAGATTACCAGGGGTCTGGTTATCTTGGACTATAACGTCTGGTAGCCTCTCAGATCAAACAAAACATTACGGCGTCGATCCCATGATTACATAAGTACTTTTGGTCATTAGGAAGCGTTGGAGGCTTGAAGTTGTCTTAGAAATTGACATGGGGAAACGAGGACTTTGATAATGGCGTCACACAGTTACTTAAATTGTTAAATTTCAACTCAAATTGTATTCTACATTATTTCAAGGAACCCTTAAAGTTATTCTGGAACTACAAGGGGAATATATAATTAAATGAGTATATTAAAAACACTAACAGAACAATTTAGAATGAGTTGTGTTTGTTTAAGTATAAGTAAGCGTTATATGCAAAGGAACATTATTATAATTACCTGCTTTATGATTATGAATAAAGGTTTATATTGAAACATATTATGAGTACAGTTACACTTTTTCTCAACTAAGGGATAACTTATGATAAAATATTCTAAGAGTACCCAATCGTTGTTCATTTCGCGGAATAGCAAGAAAGACGTTCAAACGAATGTGTTGGTACTTAATGAATTAGAATTTATGTAATCTTGGAAAAAAACAAATATAATGATATAAAAGAAGTTTAACGTTGAAATGGGTAGAAACGGTATGTGTGGTTGTAGACAGTTTGTGTTAATAAACGCATGTAAAGTACCTATAACTATTCAGAAAGTTCTATCAACTTCTAATGTGTTCTTGATTTACAATTATCCTTTTAATAACTTTTATTATTCCTTATTTTTGTCATATCGTGGGAGTGCCATGCTTCTGCACGTATGGGCCGGCTCGACGGGAGTGATACCGCTGCCTCACACAAAACCGGCAGTGAAGCAATGCTTGTATCGCTTTTTGCCGAATGAGTGAGGTTACCGGAGGCCCTATTCCTTCCCTCCCCTTCTCCTCCCCCCTCTCCCCCTCTACCATCTTTCCCCTACACCTACCTTAAAGGCTGACAACGCACTTGTGACTCTTGAGTTGCAGGTGCCCATTGGCGGCGGCAGTCATTTACCATCAGGTGACCCGTCTGCTCGTTTGCCCCTATACCATAAAAAAATCCTAAAAGTTTGATTTTGACGTCGGACTGAGGTATGTGTGTATTGTGTTTGCACCTTAACTTAAACCTTAACTGTTCAGAAATTTCAATAAAAAGAAAATTTTCGATAACTTTACAGTTTCAGGTTATTGCCAGTACTGGCACCGTTTTACATGGCAGTATCGTGCCAATCTTCTCCATTTAGTACACTGACGTCATGATATTGCCAACATTACCAAGCTAACTAATCGGAAAGCGCTACTGCATATTGCTCTTTGAGATTGTAAAGAGAACGAGAATGTTTTTAACCTGAACAAATTGAGCATCGAAACGAATTTCACATTGGGTTTAATCATGAGGGCAATAGGGAATATGCGTGTATTTTTTTTTTATCTTTCATTGACTTGTTCCGTCATTCTACAGTAATAAAAAATAAAAATAACCTTGGCAATGTTCAAATTAATTTTTAAAATAACATTGAAAACATCGATAAAATTTGATCTGTTTGAACGCCGCCACATTTCGCGGGCCTTGGATGACGTCACGTTCCACGCTTAGTGTTTGTTTCATAAACTTACTTGAAGTCTTACAGTAATTTTATACCGATTTCCAGTTGTAATTACTATTTATTGTAATTAATAGACGATGGATAAAGTTAAAAAATTTTTTATAGGTATTGCCTTGTCCCTAAGTGTAAAAACACTATAAGAAGTACACCCAATACAGTATTTTTTCCTGTATAAAATAATAATGTAATATACGAAAACAATGGTGTACATTAATGAAAAGAGATGAAGTATCTTCAATATCGTGTTTATATTGTTGTGAAGATCACTTTAATGTAAGCATATTACAGTCAGCAGTAATTTATGTTAGTTTTAAATATCAAGCAGAAGGCAACTTGCTTGTCTACTTAAACTAGGTAACAAAAGTCCAATAAAACTTCATGAATATAACTAACTATACGTATCTTACCTATCCTTTAGATTATAATATAACAAGTATTATAATAATTACCTTGCGGCTTTCACTCCTTTAACGTCAGCGGACGTAAAATCTGGATTTGATGCAAAATATATAGTCATCATGAATATTTATTATTTATTTATTTTCGGTAGATTGTCCGATTGTGCTTTGACAAAACTACATTAAGTCATTGTCCTAGATGATTTCTAATATCACTAGAATGCTTTAATTGCACTAGCTAAGAGCAAAAAGCACAGGAACACCTATCTTTCTCCGTAACACTACAAATATAGGCGCCGAATGGAGGCGCGTGGAATGTCACGTCATGTTTTGTTTCGACCAATGGTGAAGCGTTATGCAAAGTTGAATTTCGCGCCCTTATGTTGCATATTTTAATTAATATTTTATGCGATTAAACACGAACTAAATAAGAAAATAATTGTTTAGGCATAATATCTAGAAAATAAAGATTCAAGTAAATTTAAACAACATGCATATTCATTATTGATTTTTAGAGCATTCATATTTTCATCAACTTGTTTAAAACACTGTAACTGTAACGAAATTAGTGAGCAAACGAGCAAGGCACTCTTTTAATACACGGAAGAATGCCAGTCTTTGTGGACTTTAGTGTAATTTAATTATCAAAGTTTGACTAAATCGCTTTTAATTTTTGGCTTGGTTTGATTTTTTTAATGCACTAAACGTCGTTCTTCGTTGTTTTTCATTACATAATTTGAAAGAAACTGAAATTCAGATTCAACAGAAATTGAAATTCAATGTAAAAAAGAAAGCACTTTATTAAATGTTCTTACCGAAAAATTCTTCTTTTCGTCAATCACGTTTATTAATTTCGGTAAAATATTATCTCGGTTAAAAGAGGAGAAAATGACGTAACAAGTGAAAATGTTCTATTGAATAATATTTTAATAATTTTATAGATTTCTAGTCCTAAAAAATAATTCATCGCAATACGTGGTATTTGAATTACAAATTCATAGAAAGGATTTCGCGAAACATTCAACGAAATAATTTAACAGTATAATATTAGCAAAACATATATTTCGACTCGAAATTCCTATAGTTTTACAATTGTTCTATTTTATATTCCATATTGTATATATAGTGTTATTTTTTTACAATATAATAATACTAGTAACCCGCCCTGGCTTCGCACGGGTAGCACGAGTTGCATTGAGCATGTCTGTTAGATTAAAATGTAAAAGATTAAAAAAAACATCAGATCAGTAGATCAATTTTCAAAGGCGTGTGCCTTTGAAAATTTATCTATTGATCTGATTTTTTTTCACACAAAACAGGCTAATATAATTAAATAAAGATAACACAAAAATCGCTTAATTTAAGATATGTTTAAAAATATTTTCTAGCAATATCTTTTCGTTATTGTGTTAATCTTAGAAGAGTGACTTAATATATTCAATGAATATGTACATATAATATTGCTTTCATATAACTCTGGTTTACGAGGCGGTAAATCTCCCATCTCGAATTATGTTTTCCGACATCTTCTACAATCTTCATCATATTTCAGAAAATGTACACACAACCTTAATGAATTAATACAACTAAACCTTCCTCAAGTAACCACTCTATTCCATGGTGAAAACCGTATCAAAATTCGCTCGGTACTTTTGGAGTTTATCGCGGTCAGGCAGACAGAGAGGCGCGGCGGGGGACTTTATTTTATAATACTTAGTGTTCGTTATATCCTACAGCATATTACACATTGTTATCTAGACCCAAACTAAGCAGAGCTTGTACTTTGGGTTGTAGATACGGATAAACGTATAGATATATTTTTTTGTATATACATACATATTACATAGTACATAGAAACACCCAGACCAATGCAAATCTGTACTAATATTATAAAGCTGAAGAGTTTGTTTGCTTCTTTGAACACGCTAATCTCAGGAACTACTGATTCGAATTGAGAAAATTTTTTTAGTGTTAAATAGCTCATTTATTCAAGAAGGCTATATAACATCATGCTCTGACTAATAGGAGCGGATCAGTAATCATAAACGCAGATGAAACTGCGTGGACAGCTAGTAGATAGATATTCATGTGGAGTGGCAACCGAAGGCACTACCACCTCGCCCGTGCCACAGAGATCGTCAGTTATTACAGATTTTATTAGTATTACAGTAACTTAGTATATTATTACAGTAATTTCCATACGATACCGCTTTTGTAAAGGGTGTTTATATACATTCATGGTGCGCTTTTTTCTTTTACTACCTGAATGATATAAAAACCAATTTATTAAGCATATACATATCGGATGCAGCAAACAGTAAAGACTACATACTTACTTATACAAAGTTCTCTAAACAAGAGCGCTTTCCTGTCTGCATGTTTATGTAACTAAACATATCTTTGAGCAATCAAAGTTGCCAATGTTGTAGTCTAAATGCAAATTGTTCACCAGTGAAAATTTATTGTTGGAACTACAGGAAAGTCAATAAAACTTTGCACTTCAATAAAGATCGTTAACACCTGTGTGGAGCTAAGACAATCAATTTGTACTAGGAATTTCTTTGCAGTTCAAACGCTATTATTTAGAAAAAAAATTAGTTGTAGGTAAATATTAACTATTAGATTGAATCTCATTTCATCGAACTTTCGCCGAGAAAAGTGAGAATAACAAGGATTAAATTACATGTACATAGCTACAAATCAATATATCTGCACAGTTTATGGTTCTAAATTATTTCCAAGAAAAGTCTATTCTATTCTACGAGTGCAAATCGAGTACGATTACTTTTGTTTGAGTGTGCTAGGAGGTATTTATCCACTGTTTCTAGAAGAAAAACTAAGTAATAATGGCATCGTATAGCGTAGAAAGGACAAGACTTATCCACTGAGCAACACTCGTCCATTCCTGTTCACACGAAGTGCAGTGTCGAATAAACCTTCATTGTATTCTTATCAGATCGCTTCCTACAGAGCATGTCTTTAGTTTAAGCGCGAAGATCTGGAATTTACGTCATCTAAATATCATAGGATGTATTTCAAGTTCATATTCGATTTAAAATTTAAAAAAAGATCATGAAAAGGCTGTTGTGTGTACTGTTCGCATAATTATAATAATTATTTAAATATATTTTTAGTAAACGGTATTTTCTTTCTTTTTTGTTTGTCAGAAACCTATGCCTTCATGCGCACAAAACATCTACGCAATCGGAAGAATGGAAATTTGTTAACGCATGGCTTCAAATGCTCAGTAGAATAGAATAGAATAGAATAGATTAAACTTTATTGTACACTAAAAGAATTATTTCACATGGAATAGTTCATCTAGTGAATTTGTACCTTATCGCTTATCACTTAAAGTCAGTACATAATTATATGTCTGTTCACTGATTCACAGTAACGACAGGTATTATTCACCAATACGAATGCTATTGTCCACTCACCTCTCTAATATGTGAGTTAATTACTTTACCACTACTTTATTCTCAAAAGAGTAGACTCTAGGACTTCAGAAAAGGATTCCGAAGCTGTCTAGTTCATCTAGACCTACTAAAAACACACGTCAGGATGAGTATGCTATGATAAATATTATACCGCTGCTCCAAGCGTTCTATATAAAGTCGTCGCGTCGGTCAAATCAAATTACAACTTTATCTTTCGGAAACAATAAATTTTATGAGTCTAACATTACATTTTTCAATCCTTATTTGGTTGGCATTAAATAAAGTAATATTCCCACTACCAACTTAGATTGGATAAGCATAGTGTCGGTAATAATAATAATTAGTGGAATTTTCTAATATCTATAATAAGTATTGTACTATCTGTAGAAAATAATGAAGGCAGTTCCATAAAAAAAATATTAAGTAGAATTCATGTCTGAGTTGTACATGAAAAGTACGCTACGAGCAGAAGTTGACGGTGCAATTTGCCGCGCGCTGCTTATCTCGAAGAGGTATGTGAATGCCCTTTCATACCCACCCTACCTTTTCCTAATCTTAAACAGTATATTGAAATGCGATTTTGTGTGCCTGCCGATAGCCTACCTTCCCTACATATTATTTATCTCATATTGTCACCGTGTTGTATCAAATCTCCAAAAAGATAAAACGAGCTTTTTGACTTCCTCATTTGTGCTGTACTTATTGATGAGTCCAAAAGCATATCTGATGAATGATGAATTCTGACGAGGCAGGCAAAGATGAATTGGGAATGCACAATCGTGTTTATGTAAAGAATTTATACTTACAAGTATTTTTATAGAGTACGATAGAATTTTATAGTACTCTCTTTTTTCACTCTATTTTTCGCTAAAGTAAAAGTTAATTATCTTTTTTATACTGGTGGCCTCGTGGATACAATATTATGCAATAAATTTTATGAACAAACAAACTCACTTTTGCATTTATAATATTAGTAAGGTTTATGACATTTGAAAAGTGAGAACCAAACTTAGTTGGTATTTGTTTGTATTTTGATAGTCTTCTATGTGTATTTTGAAATGCGGTGGATTGGTGTTGGATTGGTATAAAATCAGATTACTCCGAACACTAATTCCTACATCCAAACTCACAATTGAGATATAGAGAAAGATATAAATACCTCAAACGAAATTCAAATCTACATTATCTAATTAATAGGTCACATGGCAAACCAGAATTACAGCGAAATACACTTAATATTCCCAGCTTTACCGCTCTTATTCTAATATATGCAACCACATTAAATTAAATCGTTGTTCAGGTTATTTTCCGGTAGTTCCGGTTCATATTATAAGGGTAAAAAGCCGTCTTTCGCTTTTTAGGGTCGACATAAAACGTGTTATTTGCAGAAAATGGAAGGAGTGGAAGTTTTTAAAACCCTACGAAATAAGGAACTGTACTAATACATTATGTAGTTATACACGTAAAATTGGAAAATATTGCAGTTATTTTCATTAAAATGTTTATGATATACACAGTTATTATATTTTTAAATACCGTGTAAGCTGCTGCATCTAGCAAAATCTTTAAATATAAAATGCTAATTAACAGCGTATTTAAGAGCAGGTCGTAACAATAAACACCTAATTATAATCTTTAAATTGAGACCCTGGAGAGAATATGAAATTAGCTTTTAAAGCTCACAAATGGCATTCGTCAATTGTTTATTTTAGCAATCCATTAAATTTTAAGTAAAGATTGTAATAAAATTTCCCTTCCCAATGCATTTAAGTATTCAATTTACTGTTCTGGAACATAAACTTGGTTTAATAGAAAGGTTGACTTCGATTTAGGAATTTTATCATTAACTGCAATAGTAATAACGACAAACTGGTAAAACGATCAACTAAAGTTATTCATTCCAAATATAGAATACAGGACACAAAAATGCTTAAAATACTTGTTTATAACCTACATTAAGAAGGTAATATTTTGTAAAAGATTTAAATTCTAATACTCAACTTAGTGGAAGAACATGTTTTCCATGACCGTAAATGATAAATGAATTAATTTTGTTAGTACTTTCTTTTCAGATACATTTACACGTCAATTAGTTCTAGTAAAACTAGATAGTGCTAACATTTCCTATGACTAGCCTTTAAAAGCAACGCCGAAAAAACTCAAGGAGGTGGTGGCTGTTCGGTGGCTGTGCGTACGCAAATTGTGAGCATGGACTTATAAACGCGCAAACAGACATTTGAGTAGGCCAATGAAAACACTCTAAACTGCCAGACTATTGTGAAGTTTACGCTTGAAACTACTTTCCCAAATGGCACTTTCATTCACTAACATAATTACTATGAAGAAATAAAAAAAAAATTGAAAATAACATACCACAGATTAAAAACAAAAGAATACTCGTTTACTACAAAAAGAATACACATTTTAGATACACGTAAAAAAAACAATGATTCAAGACAGCTTACATAATGTCAAAAATAAGCGATAAAATAATAGAGCAGCTTAATCCCAAGCCTTTTCATCATGTATATAGTCTAGAACAGTGTAGTATGCCTTACCACAAAATGTATGTATACTACTTAATGAAGAAGAGTTGGAACTAGTTGATACCACAAAATTCTTAGGCATTACTCTTGATTCTAAGCTTCAATGGGGCCCTCATATTGATAAATTATCGAATAGACTCAGCTCAGCAGCATACGCAGTTAGAAAAATTCGTGAACTGACTGATGTTGAAACAGCCAGATTACTTTATTTTAGTTATTTTCATAGTATAATGTCGTATGGTATTCTACTGTGGGGGAATGCCGCCGATATTCAATCTATCTTCGTGCTGCAGAAGAGGGCTGTTCGAGCAATTTATGACTTAGGAATTCGTGATTCACTGAGGCAGAAATTTGAAGAAATTAACATAATGACGGTAGCGTGCCAATATATTTATGAAAATCTAGTTTACCTTCATAAAAATAAAGATCACTTCTGTAAAAAAAGTGATATACTCGTACACTCTTTTAACACGCGTAATAAACATAAACTTGTTGTACCTGCCTCTAGGCTCCAAAAAATTAACAAGTCGTTTCAAGGTCAATGTGTGCGATATTATAATAAAATCCCAGATAATATTCAAATGTTAAGTATAAACAAGTTTAAGTCTACAGTAAAACGACAGCTATGCCTTAAGGGCTATTACTCAGTAGGCGATTATATACAGGATAAAAACGCTTGGGATGGAATTGATATCTAATGTGAGCTAATATGTTTATTATTTTCCATCTCTCATGTTTTTTTTTTTTTTTTTTTCTTCTTTTTAATTTTTTCCTTAATTTTCAGTCTCTTTCGTGTCATATTCTTTTTCTAGTTTATTCACTTTTAATTTTAAAAACATAATAGCACACAACAAAATGATGTGATATTTACTGAATATTGTTGAAACTGTCTGGTTTTTCTTTTTTAAAAGAGTGGCCGTGAGTTTGTTTGCCCGATTTCTTCTCACAAGGCTCAACCATTTGGAAACGGGCGGTTATAGATCGAAACAGGCAGATGTGATATTATGTTATCCATTTTGTTTTCTTTAATCATTTTACATTTGACGAAGCAAACTATTGTTGCGGTGACTCTGTGTGTGTTGATCTATAATTTTTAATTATAATAATTATTTATTAAATCGACGATTTCGAATAATTGATGGTCAATTTTATGAAATAAAGATTTTTTGATTTTTGATTTATGTTTCAGTATAATTTGGAATTTGTTCATGTTCACTGTTTGTGTATGGGATGGGATTGGACTTAGGATCCTGTTGTCTTTGGCATCTGAAATATCCAAATGAACTACTATTTTTTGAAACCTAGTCATTGGCAGCACAAGCTTATCCTTATTTTTAGTATTAATGCTATGTACGGTCGCTATTTGTTTTTACTAATAGTTTTGAGTATTTTTTCGTAGGTAAGGTTTCATATAAATATTTTGATACTACCGTCATGATATCGATTTCTTTACTAAAACTTATTAACAATATTTTTACAATATCACACTTCGTAAGTATCGTGTCTACGTAATTCTTGTTTTAACAACAACTTAGTGTTGTACATAATATTACATTATTTCTAACATTATTTAAAAATTATTATCACATTAATTTATTGAATAATGTACCATCCAATTCTGTAATATAGAATTTTTGGCTTGGCGAACATTGGGGCTTTGTGTAAAACGTTATATTTTGTACAACAGGATATTTTATTTCAATTCATGTATGTTCAAGTCTTAATCTATTAATTTGCTTTGATCGGCGGTTATACCGGCACAAACATATGTACTTCTACACAAATTATTTGAGCCATTATTTACAATTCAGAAAAGAAGAATTGATATCGTCTCCAGCTGTTGGCGTAAAACAACTATTCCTTTCACATGTCTCGGAAAGTTGGCAATGTCCCTCAATGTCAGCACTGGGTACATGGAAACATACTGCACTGTATATACCTAAAGCAATTGAATGTAAAAAGGGACACTGATTTATCAAATAAACATTACACGATATTTTTAAAAATAACAATATACGTTTACGTTGACACGCGTTCAATTTAAAGATACAAGTTGGCTGATTGTATTTTGATCACAGCAAATGATTGAATTTAAGCCAGAAGCCTTAAACAATTACGCAATAATAATAGCATCGAGTGAAAGTTATTGTATGGCAGTGTTAACGCTACTAAACTCATTATTTTACATTAGGTTATTTACGCAGTAGTTATTAAGTTTATTGAATATTGTACGAACGGTTGAAATAGTATGAATTCCAATAAAAAGGAATATAAGTCCTAAACAAGCTCTTAACGATGTTAACACGGCATGTTTCAGAGATAGCAAAGATATTATGATAAATTAATATGTTACTAGAGTAAATATGTCTATCCCTTCAGACAGACACACAGACATTTCTGGAGAACTGGCAGGTCCACCGTGGAAGAGACCACCGTCGTAAAGAGTTTCACTTTCGAGGATACAATAGAGTCTATATGGTTTATGGCTAGGCTACATAAGTGTCATCGTTTAAAATATACAAATAAATAATGAAAAGTATAAACATTCAAAATTTTACAATCATCGATCGTGTTTTGATTCATTACTAGACTTACCACATAACTCCAAAAACTTATCAATTGTTAAATTGACTTGGGGATTCTTACGGCGATTCTTTTTTCAATATTTTAAAGGTACCACTATTGAACTTTACGCGCATCAGTCCCGGGATACCCTAATTACATGTTTGTGCTTAAAAGTAAACAAAATATTCTAGACAGATAATAAAGGCAAAAAAATTTAATCTACGGCGATTCTCGTAGACGCAATTTTCGACATATTACTTTACTTCGACCACAATGCAAACATTTTTGAACTCAAAATTTTGAATAACACTTTTATATGGAATGTACACACCTACGAGTCTATAAAAATATATTTATATCTTTAAAAGTTGTTTACGGGTTTTCGGAACCATTTTCATTGGGGAAAGTGATTATATCTACTCGTAACTACAACGATACAGAGTCTCCAATTTATAAAGGACCATTTACTGGGACTAGCCATAAGTAAATTTTATAATGTAAACTAGCAACCCGCCCGGCTTCGCACGAGTACAAATTATACACCTAAACCTTCCTCATGAATCACTCTGTCTATTAGTGAAAACCGCGTAAAAATCCGTTCAGTAGTTTTTCAGTTTATCGCGAACAGACAGACAGACAGACGCGGCGGGGGACTTTGTTTTATAATATGTAGTGATGTAAAGTGTTATAGAAAATCGCTTATGAGAAATTTGCATCGAAAAGCATTTTATTTTTATGAACTGTAAGCTATTAACCTAAAATAATATAAAACTAACAAATGTAAAACCTTTTACCCTCGTTCCAAATTTGGAGTTTTTATTTTAAAAGCAAACAATTAGTTTTCTAAATCCATTCTATTTTTATAGTACACGATTTGAATTAACCCAGTTCAGATCGTCTGCTTGAAAGCGTTCTTTTATTTACTTTTTGAGATCAACCTGAAAGGTAATATTTTTTTTTAAACATATAAATCCGTATGCTTCCCAATGCACCTACTTCATTATTTTCTACACCATTTTAAGGTAGACTGGCAGAGAATGCCTTTGGCATTAAGTCCGCCTCGGTACATGTTGTGCATAAAGTATTAAATAAATAAAATACATAATGGTCCCAATTCTGTTACTTCACTCGCTAAATTAAAATTCACTAAATTTTCTTTATATAAGATGTAAACTTTGTACACTTCAAAACAAGGTCTTATTTCAAATTGAAACAGGTAGGTAACATATGTCACTATCGAAATAAGCAATTTATTTGTCGACTAAAGTCTGATACGCTTAAATAAACTTTAATACCACGTAGCGAGAGCCGCTATCCGTTGAATGCCATCTCTTTTGTTCTGTGTTTTTAGTAAGCCTCTTCGCAGGTGTAGATTAAAAACACGTCATCCTTGTTGGTTTTGAACAAGTTTTTATGCGACAATTATACAACATTTGAATAAATGGAGACTCTCGCTGCGTGGAAATAAAGTTGAGTATACGTTGACAGGTTTTAATGAAATTTAGTGGCGCTGAGAAATAGATGCCAGTAACAAATAGACCTTATTACGAAGAACACTAGGTTGATTTCATATGAAGAAATTAAGTCAGGTTTTATTTTAGTCGAGTGTACAATAGAATCGGCACCATTTTTTTTTTTAAAGACAACTCCCGCATTAGGAATTACTCCTGTGTCGCGGGGGACTTTACAAACATACAAACAACGGACACAAAGAACACCCAGACGAGGGTGGGAATCGAACCCACGACCTCTGGCTCAGCAGTCAGGGTCACTAACCACTAGACCAACAGGCCAGTCAAATTGACTACAAACTTTTTACAAGAACTCATTAGTATTTCATGCAATCATTTGTCATTCATGAGTTTTGTATCGCATCATCCGGTTTGCGGTCGGCTTAGTCGTAGGTAGTAGGACAACCAAAATCAATTAGTCTTTGTGGTTTTGTAATACAAACAGGTAATAAAATACCATACAGATTTTATAGAATGTTCTAATAGAGTACGCGTAGGTATACGTATTTTTATACATTTCTTATGTCTAGTACAACTTTGACAATATTTAGTGAAATCGTCAATCTCCAATGTTATATCTAGCCAATAAGTACTTACATGGAATTTAATTTATTGATACCACGTGCGGTTAACAAAGTCAACAGCCCAAATACTAGTGTGTGCCTGTCATTCGCTCATACTCATAAGCTTTAAGGCGCCCATTACACGGTAGGTTTTGCTGTCAGTTTTGCCACAATCAAAACGGTGATTGACGAATAACCTATCGTCTAATGCAGAGATTGACGGTTGCATGATGAGATTTTAATGTCGATATTATTTCATCAATCACCAACGAACATCCGTCAATCATGACTTTTGGTGATGATTGACGTTTGCATGAGCGTCTAATGGACGCTTAAATAAAGGACCGATTAGAACCACCGTACCAAACAAACACACGTGCATCTATGACCCGGTTATGACCATGACGTGTTCTCTCGTTCATTTAAAAATCGAATGTGCTAATGTTTTGTCCTGTGTTAAACATCTAAATATCTACCCTGGGGTCTGAAGATAGTATAAGTTGTACAAAACTAAAATCATAATGCCAGAAACAAAAAGAGACGGATAAATAAATTAGTCTAGTTCGTAATAGCAAGCAAAATGAATACCTCTTTAATGAACTAAAAGCCATTTGACAGTTTACGATTTCAGAGTACGCAAAATTTACGGTAGCAGTATTAAAGTCCTTTGAAATTGTTCGTAGTTTAATTGTCAGAGTTTGCTACGAAAACGACTGCAATAGAAAACAATTGCACTGTCAATTTAAATTTTCATGTTAACATCGCTGTGATTGTTTTATGTTTAGAACATAACTTACAATCTGCTAAAGTGCTTGACCTGCTTTGTACCAATAAGGTGGCAAATAAGCATTGGCCCCACTGAAGTTTGTGTTCACTCTGTAAATATGCATTAATAACAAAATAGTTTTAACGAAGCCTTTTCATGATTACAATACCTTCTGTCTCGGATTGCCTACCCCACAAAAAATAAAGACCCTCTGTAATCCCTTCCCGACTCAAGGATACTACTCATTTAGTGCTGGTGCTGGAAGTATTCATAGCTTCGTGGATGAGTCTATTCAACAGTTGCAAGTGACCGCAGACATTAGTATTTGATGTTAATTTCAACGTGATACCTCTACACGATCTTGAGAAAACTGGTCTTGGAAGACAGGCAGACGGAGAATAAAATGGTCGTATAAGGGGTTCCTTTATCCTTTTGCGGATCCGAACCGTGCTCTTAAAATGTATTTATTGCGTGCTACTGACGTGAAACGGTTATACATTTTATAACTAATATAAAAAGCTTTTAGGGAAATTACATTTTACAAACACTTTTAAAATAATAACAATGACAATTAAAACTCATAGATCTCCAAGTAATATCGTTCAATATTAGTCAATTAGTAAGTAGATAGTTGAGAAAAGTGGTAATTTTCCTAAAAAAAAAACTAAACTACACTAAACTTGAAAAGTAAAATGGTAATACGACAGTAGAACTTGATTTCTCTGAAGTCTTCCCATTCTGATACGCTTAAATAAACTTTAATACCACGTAGCGAGAGCCGCTATCCGTTGAATGCCATCTCTTTTGTTCTGTGTTTTTAGTAAGCGTCTTCGCAGGTGTAGATTAAAAACACGTCATCCTTGTTGGTTTTGAACAAGTTTTTATGCGGCAATTATACAGCATTTGAATAAATGGAGACTCTCGCTGCGTGGAAATAAAGTTGAGTATACGTTGACAGGTTTTAATGAAATTTAGTGGCGCTGAGAAATAGATGCCAGTAACAAATAGACCTTATTACGAAGAACACTAGGTTGATTTCATATGAAGAAATTAAGTCAGGTTTTATTTTAGTCGAGTGTACAATAGAATCGGCCCCATTTTTTTTTTTAAAGACAACTCCCACATTAGGAATTACTCCTGTGTCGCGGGGGACTTTACAAACATACAAACAACGGACACAAAGAACACCCAGACTAGGGTGGGAATCGAACCCACGACCTCTGGCTCAGCAGTCAGGGTCACTAACCACTAGACCAACAGGCCAGTCAAATTGACTACAAACTTTTTACAAGAACTCATTAGTATTTCATGCAATCATTTGTCATTCATGAGTTTTGTATCGCATCATCCGGTTTGCGGTCGGCTTAGTCGTAGGTAGTAGGACAACCAAAATCAATTAGTCTTTGTGGTTTTGTAATACAAACAGGTAATAAAATACCATACAGATTTTATAGAATGTTCTAATAGAGTACGCGTAGGTATACGTATTTTTATACATTTCTTATGTCTAGTACAACTTTGACAATATTTAGTGAAATCGTCAATCTCCAATGTTATATCTAGCCAATAAGTACTTACATGGAATTTAATTTATTGATACCACGTGCGGTTAACAAAGTCAACAGCCCAAATACTAGTGTGTGCCTGTCATTCGCTCATACTCATAAGCTTTAAGGCGCCCATTACACGGTAGGTTTTGCTGTCAGTTTTGCCACAATCAAAACGGTGATTGACGAATAACCTATCGTCTAATGCAGAGATTGACGGTTGCATGATGAGATTTTAATGTCGATATTATTTCATCAATGACCAACGAACATCCGTCAATCATGACTTTTGGTGATGATTGACGTTTGCATGAGCGTCTAATGGACGCTTAAATAAAGGACCGATTAGAACCACCGTACCAAACAAACACACGTGCATCTATGACCCGGTTATGACCATGACGTGTTCTCTCGTTCATTTAAAAATCGAATGTGCTAATGTTTTGTCCTGTGTTAAACATCTAAATATCTACCCTAGGGTCTGAAGATAGTATAAGTTGTACAAAGCTAAAATCATAATGCCAGAAACAAAAAGAGACGGATAAATAAATTAGTCTAGTTCGTAATAGCAAGCAAAATGAATACCTCTTTAATGAACTAAAAGCCATTTGACAGTTTACGATTTCAGAGTACGCAAAATTTACGGTAGAAGTATTAAAGTCCTTTGAAATTGTTCGTAGTTTAATTGTCAGAGTTTGTTACGAAAACGACTGCCATAGAAAACAATTGCACTGTCAATTTCAATTTTCATGATAACATCGCTCTGATTGTTTTATGTTTAGAACATAACTTACAATCTGCTAAAGTGTTTGACCTGCTTTGTACCAATAAGGTGGCAAATAAGCATTGGCCCCACTGAAGTGTGTTCACTATGTAAATATGCATTAATAACAAAATAGTTTTAACGAAGCCTTTTCATGATTACAATACCTTCTGTCTCGGATTGCCTACCCCACAAAAAATAAAGACCCTCTGTAATCCCTTCCCGACTCAAGGATACTACTCATTTAGTGCTGGTGCTGGAAGTATTCATAGCTTCGTGGATGAGCCTATTTAACAGTTGCAAGTGACCGCAGACATTAGTATTTGATGTTAATTTCAACGTGATACCTCTACGCGATCTTGAGAAAACTGGTCTTGGCAGACAGGCAGACGGAGAATAAAATGGTCGTATAAGGGGTTCCTTTATCCTTTTGTGGATCCGAACCGTGCTCTTAAAAGATATTTATTGCGTGCTACTGACATGAAACGGTTATACATTTTATAACTAATATAAAAAGCTTTTAGGGAAATTACATTTTACAAACACTTTTAAAATAATAACAATGACAATTAAAACTCATACATCTCCAAGTAATATCGTTCAATATTAGTCAATTAGTAAGTAGATAGTTGAGAAAAGTGGTAATTTTCCTAAAAAAAAAACTAAACTACACTAAACTTGAAAAGTAAAATGGTAATACGACAGTAGAACTTGATTTCTCTGAAGTCTTCCCACAGAAATAGAAAGGCTTATCGCATTATTGTTTCTGTCCTCATCGCCAAGCGTCGTCCCAGCGCTTGGCACACCTAATCACATTATTTATAATTCTATATTTGATTACTCCTTGACTAAGAAAAATAACCTAAACTAACCATCGTTGAATCGAAGCCTATTCACTGGCTACTTGTGTGCGTGTCCTTCTAACGAGCGAGTTCCAATATACAATACATTATCACGTAACATGGGATCAGATATATATTTCTTTTATTATTTGACATACATACATTAATCATTACAGGTTTACCCTAATTCGATAGATGCAGAATAAACACACAATATTGTATCAACTAACATAAGATAGTGATTAAACACGAACGTGTTATTAAAAAATCGTGATCACGATATATGTTCGTGCACTGTAGGCAACACATTCCTGCCAACAAATAAAACGATTAATTTTGCGTTAAATATGATTTGACTAAAAGGATAGTGCAGTGTTTTCGATGGTGGTTTATTTCACAGATTGTTATTCTCAGTATATTTGTACTTTGTGCCCATTAGTTGTAAGTATGGTTGTAAGCTCCGAACGAAACATGGCGTTTACGCCAGAGAATCAATTTCGACAACTACACACTACAATTTCAACTTCTCAACTATATTTTAATTTATATGAAAATGGACAGGTTATATCTTACACATTAACAAGCAGGCTGCGACGCGAGGCTTAAAAGATTATTTCTACTACGCATTGTTATTTATATCGTGATGTTATGCTTTTCTTGATAAACAGCTAAAAGCGGCGGTAGCGTAATAGCTAAGGCATCGACGCATCGGACTTGCGATCAAGTGGTTGCCCGTTCGAACCCCACCCAGAGCTCTACTGACGTGAACCCACTTCTAACACAAGCATTTAGCTTAGCTGTGAGGATTAATAAGAATACTAGAAGTGTGTGACCCACGTTACTAGTATCCTTTAAAATTAAAGTCGTTAAGAATTGCTTATCTTAAAAAAAATCCAATCGTCTAGGTTACACCTGAGAGTGAAAACTTTTTACGTAATAATTTGTATACTAAAATTCACAAAACACTTCAAAAATTATTTGCGTCTTTAATTCTAGGTTAATAGAACAAGTATCAGTCCCCGTCCCCGTCCTGCGTTTGAAGGCATTGTCCAAACTTCAGTAACATTCGATAACTTTATGAACGTTAGTTACATAAGTTCAAACCACAAGTCAGGGCAGACACCTTGTATTAAACGGTGTTTGTTCACTCCACAACAGGAGTGCTACCTAGACGTTGTAATTTAGGGGTACCTATCACATGCGTAGTATTTTTATTTGTTTTTGCACTCACTACTATAATAAGCAGTCACGTATCGATAAATAATACTAAGATACTAATAATATAAGAGGTTAATAACCGAATGGTTACTGATGGCTATACACATGACATGACATGCCACACAAGTGACACCACTTGTGCGTTGCCAAGCCTAACATACCTACCACGGGGCTGTAGTGACCCTTTACACCTCATCAGCTTTATGCTACTAGTTCTGCCTAATCCTGAATGTGTATAGGATAGAGGTACACACGCCGAAATGCTCATATTCTTGCTCTTCTTTACAATATTTTGTTAAATCCCTCTACTCCCACCTACCTTAAAGAACGTTTCGAGTTCTTAAATGACTCACATGAGAGGTTTCTGAGGTCATCGGAAAATCAGCTGCTTAAAATACCGTTGCACTCCACCAATTTCCTCCATAAATCTTTTACGGTTAATGCAGCTCGCCTCTGGAATGCATTGCCTGATTTTGTTAGGCGTGCTCAATCGCTAACGACTTTTAAAACACTGGTTTTTGATTACTATCTGTCATCATAGTAATAATATGTTTAATACTTATAATTTTACTTGCAACTTACAATACAGAATATATGCATTATATGTTTAGCTATTATTGATATGTATTTATTATACGTACGTATGTAGGTATATGTATATATGTTTGACTATTTAATATGTTAACAAGTTTCTATGTAAGGTAATTATTTTGTTTTTTTTTCCTTTTCCATTCCTATAATTTCAATAAAATACTTAGACAATTTGTGCACCTGTTTACTGCCCTATACAGAAGTTCATTGCATCTGTCCATCTAAAGGTTGTCTGTAAGAAATCGCAGCTAGCGATAAGACCCCCGTTTGTACCATTACTTGTTTTTATTTTAATGTTGTAAATTGTTTTATGGTGTACAATAAAGAATATTGTATTGTATTGTATTGTACACAGATCCGACGGAGCTAATTCCAGCAGGAATCTCCTCTAGACTAACTTTAAGGCTTAACTTTAGATTGTTAAATGTTCTTAGGCGACTGTCCTGCTGCCTGTCTTAAACGTGACTACCATATATCATGACAAATGGCAATAGTCATAAAGCGGGTATCAAGTGAAAGCTTTAAAACTTTAAAAATCGTAACAATAGGACTAGTGTCCTTGGCGAAGCAGGCACTAGAAATAATAAGAAGCGGACGTGCCATAAAAAGATAGAAATCACGTCAAGTCTTAGGACACTAAAACTCAGCCGCAAATATGGCATTTCTTTGGCCGTTACACTCACAGACTTATTTTTGTTTTATTTGTCGAAAACAAACGGCAATAATATCGCACTTAAAGTTCGAAGGACCAATTTGACCATTGCCGTCAGTGACGGTACACTGTTACAGTTATTGCACCTTGACAACATGAGTACTTAATCCGGTATTGCAAACGCATCTTTAGATAACAGTAACTATTTAGCTACCATCAAGCATGCCGTGTGCTATATCACGACCAAACTGATATAAATAAGCAAGATAAAAACCTCGACATCGACAGTTTACCATTACCGGGACAAGCGTACGTTTAGCCATCCGAAACTGTTTGGTCAGCGTCAATGAAAATGCCGAAATGCTTTCGATTCCGGTTAGCCAACCTAAAACGCTTCGTAGGTACTATTTATTCACTGATATAATACTGCGACTGCATCATTATAATACGTTAAGTCTAACCTCCCGAAACCTTGAGACATAGTAAAGTACATTAACCCATTCTTTTCTGCTCGTAGTTAGTATAAAACTAAAATTGTACCTCATATAATATTTTTTTTGTAACAGCAACATAAATAAAACTAATCATCATCATCATCATCATCATCATCAGCCTTTCACTATCTACTGCTGGACATAGGCCTCTCCTAATGTACGCCACTGAGCTCGATCGTCAGCTCTCCTCATCCAGTTTTTGCGCAGATCGTCACTCCACCTGGCCGCAGGGCGTCCTACACTACGTTTCCCTTGACGTGGTCTCCACTCCAGAACTCGTCTACCCCAGCGGTTATCGGTTCTGCGGGCAATGTGGCCAGCCCATTGCCACTTTGGCTTGCTAATTCTTTGAACTATGTCGGTTACCTAATATTAACTTATAATTATGGTTTGTTCCATTCCGGAAAGTAGGAGAAAAACGTTGATGTCAAAAAAAATATACGCTCACGCTGAATATTTCATAAAAATACGATGTGTTTTCTTTTTTGTTCAATTGTACTATGCGATCACATGAAAACACAACCGGATTATTTCGTTTTCACTCTTAGCTTTTTATATTCAAATATATGTTTTGTTATTCGAATCGTTTGATAGTGAAATATTGAGTTGCTTATCGAAAAGAATGTTAAGAAAAGCAATTATAAAACATCGTTAAGTTTTGTGTCACGTTGTTTTTTGGCGAGGAACTCCTATTGCAAATTATTTAGCCACAGCAACGCATAACAGGGTAGTTAGCTATTTATAAAAATAAATAATACCGTGTTGCAAATAGGTAAGATAGCTTTCTGCCAGTGTCAATGTATAACCACCCGTTTCCAAGTACTATAGCCTTGTGAGAAGAAATCGGGCAAACAAACTCACGGCCACTCTTTTAAATCACCAGATTTCAGAGTTTAACAATATTTAGTCAAATAATTTAATACAGCACTGTTTTATGGTGCGCTGTGCGCTAATATCACTTTGAATTTTAATTATGTTATTAAAATTCAAACTAAAATTGGATATTGAAAGTATGGATACTGAAAATTAAACAAGATAGAATTAAAGTAAGAAAAGATAGACATAAAAGACAGAAGTTATAAAACATGTTAGCTCACATTACATTTCTTTCAAATATTTGAAATAGCCTGTGAACCTAAAATTGTAAAGTGTATTAAAAGAGTGTACAGCACTTTTTTCTTACACTGAACATAAATCAAGTTTTCATAGATATACTGACTCCAAATAAGTTAAAGTTATATTAAAAAAAGGTAATGGAATATTCCTTAATAAATTAGGGAGAAATAAATAATAATATATTTTTTTATGTGATAGGTGGCAAACGAGCAGACGGGTCACCTGATAGTAAATGACTGCCGCCGTCCATGGGCACTTGCAACTCAAGAGTCACAAGTGCGTTGCCGACATTTAAGGTGGGAGTAGGGTAAGGGAGGGAAGAGGGGAGAAGGGGGGAGAGGGAAGGGTTAGGGCCTCCGGTAACCTCACTCACCGGAATAGTATCACTCCGGTCGAGCCGGCCCAGTAGTACAGTGGGTGAAAGCTTCTTTATTACGATAGACTTCATTGACAATCTCTACATAGTATAAAACAAAGTAGCTTTCGCCGTCTGTACGCTTAGATCTTTTAAACTACGCAACGGATTTTAATTCAGTTTTCACCAATAGAGAAATAAAGCGATTCGAGAGAAAGGTTTATACGTATATTATTTTTTTTTTTAAAGACAACTCCCGCATTATTAACATTCCTGTGTCACAACAAACTCGGGACAACTGTTTGTGGATCACACAAATTTTTGTCCCGTGTGGGATTTGAACCCACGACACTCGGCGCGGCCATATTGTTTTGTGTTAATTTGTCTAATATGATGATAATTGTTCACCACATTAGTATTTACATTGCACGGGTGCGAAACCGGGGCGGGTCGCTAGTAGTGATATAAAAATTAGTAACAACACAACAAACATTTCTTATTTTAATCTAATTGTCTGCCTAAAATAGATAATTAGGTTAAAAGATTTTTAAAATATATTTTTCTACAAATTATGAACACAGTACTTAATTTATTCAAAATTTTAGACAACAGCATCACACTGAAGTAGGATTGGTAACAAGTATCAAAATACCTCTGCTTAGGACTCCTGGAATATCAATGGACTATACTTTATCGAGAAAAACAGCCGAATACTGCGTTACTGTGAAACCAAGTACTAGTTCTTATTAGTAACCTACCAAAAGTTACGTCATGCTGTTCTTCTTGTAAAAATATAAACATTAGAAGCAATAAATAGTTTATAATTGAATAAATTAAGTTTTAAAACATAAGTCATTTCAATTTATTGTGGAAGTCGCAACTTCGTAAGAAACTTTTTCTTAAAGCCGTAATTCATTGTGGAGGTCTAACTTCGCAGAAAAGTTGCTAAAGTTATGTTCTAGTGCTTATATATCCAACAACAAAATACTAGGATCAATAACTCCTAAGATGTAGATGAGTTTGGTTTATAGTGGCCAAAAAGGAGGTCGTTAATAATATAAAAGAGGTAACAAATTAAAAAAAAATATATGGCAAAAGTATATTTGTTGTAAATCATTTTCAGGTATATTCGTACATGGATGCTGGTTCAAATGTTAACTCAGCAAGCAACGTTGCCAATCTTATAGGGATGTTACCACGGATGTTACTATACGTTTGACAGTGATGCGGAAAAATTCTACCACGTCAGTAGCGCTTATTTCTTTTAAAATGTGTTCTTCGAAATTTATTTTTTATTTTTTAATATTATTATGGTTATACTTTTGTTCAACAATGAATCATATTAGAAGTGTTTTTGTTCCTAACAACATTTTGAATATCAAAGAATCCTGACATACGTCCTAGTGCATGTTAATAAAACGATGACTCTTTGCATATCTTTTTATTTATTTACTATCATGTAGAATGTAATAAAGTACTAACATAATAATATTATAAAACTCTAAATGAAACATCATCTTATTTAAAGCTGAAGATAAACTGAATCAGAAGATATGGCATTCCAAGAACAAATTTATTTATAAAGGAATTAACGTTTATAAAGATTTAAGTGAAAACTGTTTAGTGGGAAAAGTACTGCGTTGGATGTTTCTTTTACGTACAAAGTTAGGAATAATTTATCGCGGGGCCTTTTCTGTGATGTTAATTAGATTACCAGGTTACGATTTAATACAGTTTTAAATCCTCTGTCACTTCTTAATCAAGGATATTGCCGATCCTATATTTATCAAATCAAAACTAAGTTAAAAAAAAAACTATTCTCCCTTTAGCCTGCACTGATGGTAGGTAAGTAGCAAACCAAGAACTAGTGCTTACTGCTAGAACTTGTCTTAAAACCGGAGATGATATTCGTCTAGATATTAATTAATGTCTTCGTAAGTTATGTAGCTATTATTTCATAGCGCTTATCTTTAAAGATAACAGTTCCATAAAATATACACTTTGAAACCAACAACCATTTAAAAAATCCGGTCCCGCAGCAGGCCCGCAGAGGTAGATTTCGTGTTTTTAAATGTTTTATCTCCAAATATATAAGTCGCATTAAAAACTTTTTAGTCTACATTGTAGAGAAAAAAAAATTGCTTTCAGTTTACAGTTTCGGAGCTACGAATTTTTTTCCAACAAATTTTGGTTTTCCCCCCTTCTCCAAGATAAGGATGGAGTCATTTAGGGTTCACATTAAAAAGTGTTCGTATTTACTATGGGCATTTTATAAATGTTAAACGGCCCAAAAAATTTCCATAGGAAAAAAGTTATGCTGAAAAAACTGAATTTCGAAAATCTGCCCCACAGTCCCCCCCCCCCCCATCTGGGGGAATATTTCCCATTCACGAACTTAACCTTCATTTTTGCCCTGTTGATTTGTCGTCCAAGTTTGATAGCAATCGGTGCATAATTGCGACCTCTATCGTGCCGGTAAAATTGAGGTAAATCCATACATATATAGATACATAGATATATATATATATACTTGTGGTTGTTTTGGGGTTTTGGGATCATAACTGACCTCCTGTAAAGAATTTTTTGGAAAACTCGACAACTGGTATAATACCAATAGGTAGACTTTTCTTATAAAAATCTACCTAAAACATTATAGATGAATTGGTTTTTTGTTTTAGAAGACATTTTCTTCTCGACAATCCCTAGGAACCATCAGCCAGGGCATGGCAGCCAGGCATACGACCCTGATACCTGACACTCATGTCCATCCGTACAAACTATATTTCTTTCCTTCTAGTACCTTCCTTCTTACCTTTGTTTTCCTTTTAATAAACTCCTAATTTTCAAATCCCAAAGTACCCGGTTGACAGTTAAACTGAACCCAATTATGGTTGACAAAATGTGGTTGGTTAATACGTATCTGCCTACCCCTACCGGGATCCAGGCCTCAGTATATCTATGTATGTAAATGAATCAAGTAATTTTCCACTAACTACAGACAACCAGACTACAGGAACGACATTTCCGGAGGTTTACTTCCTCGTAGCCTCCGAAAAGCCCAAGTTCATGTGCACTTATGACAGTCTTATGGTCGAACTGAATGATATTATATACAACAAGCCGGAGGAATAATGCAAAAAAGTGCAACAAAAAAAGAAGTGAAGTATTGCCCTTTGGTTCAAACGTGATTATCCCGACTAATTTCCGTTTTGAGGTTTTTCGTTCAACAATTACACATCTAGTATTAAACCAAGATCCCAGGGCCACCAGACCTTACTTTATTTTCTGACGAACAAATTAAGTAATATTAGAAGAGACTCTGAAGGAAGGAAGAATGCTTATCTGCTAGTTTTGGCCGTCAGCCAACTTTCAGGTGGCAGGTACTAAAGTCACATAAAATCATTGGTCACTTATCTTACATTCTGAGTAATGATTTTAATCATTTAGTACACAATATCATTAAAAAAATTATTAATATTGCCAGACAGTTTCCGCCGAGGGTGGTTATTTAAGCCTGGCGCTTAAAGTTTGAAAAAATAACGTAAGTTGACTTATAGTCTGAGTTTAGATTTTTAACCGACCAAAAAAACGCAGGAGATTTTAACGTCAACCCGTGTATAATATAATATATTTATATAATAATATAATATATTTATATAATAATATAATAATATATTTTGTATGACCAGGCATAACTTTTTACGGATAGTCCGACTTCGATAATCCTTTTTTCTTGAATAATTTGGCGCCGACTTGATAATGATTTTGGTATTTATATTCGTGTACAAGTTTAGCTAGGCTAACAAGTTTATTTTTCGCTTTTCAGTTATATTCTTCTTTTGCCAGATTAATTTTTTGTTATAAAGTTTTTATTATGACTCTAGTTTAGAGAACTATTTTAATGCTATTTGTAAGCAGCTAGACAAGTCCTATGGGCCAAAAGTCGCGATCATTCTCACAGCGAGAGTTCATATTGTGTGATACCCCAACTGAGTTTTAATATAACATAAATTACTAGAGTTTTTATTTTATTTAAAACTAATACTTTACCTTCTTCACTCGTATAAAATACCTACACCGATTTGTCTCCCCAAAACAGTATTAATTTTTTATTTACAAACAATTTTTTATAATTGTTATTACCACCCACACCTTTTGTTATCTTTTGTTACATACTTCTGTACTAGAACGGGGAGGAGGACGCTCCTTCAAAGAAATCATGCTCGTTGAAACATTATTAGACTAACCAATCACTTCCTGTGAATGTTACAAGAGGTGTCTAAACGAATTTATTGTACTCGGTCGTAACAATACCTACAGCAAAGAGTATACAAACACTACGTTAGAACCTACAGTATAAATCTCATTTTCCCTGTTTGGTACTCACTCATTTGCCAATGTAGTCAGATTTTAAAATGAAGTGCAATCGTGTCCTTAATTTTCATAAACAATAATAATAATAATATACATTATATAAAATGTACTACCAAGACTCAAAATCGGCACAAAGAATATAGGCATACATAATGAAAAAGACCATGTCGTCAGTACTAAACATTGTTAGCAGCGGTAGCAAAATATAATAACTAATAATAACTTCACACACCTCACACACGGCCGTCTGATCCCGAAGTAGGCACTGTACTATGGTAACCTGACTGCTGATAAACATACTTATACATATTATAAAAAAAAAAGAAGAGAATAAACCATTTTTATTATATTATAGATAAATTACACCCAGACACAGAACAAATAATCATGCTCAACACACAATCATTTGTCCTGGGTGGGAATCAACGACCTCTAGCTCAGCAGTTAGTGTCACTAACCACTAGACCAACAGGCCAATCAGTCAGTATGAAATTAAAATACCTGGCCACAGTTTATATAGTCGAGACCAGTATTTTTTTTTAGATAGTGCAAGTGCAATTGCAACGGCAGGCTAAGTGGAGCTCCTTTTTCAGCTTTTGCATAAAACCTTCTGTGTAACACCAATAATACTAATATTTTGAAAAGCATATGATCCCTTACGCCGTATTAGGACATTTAAACTACAGAGCACATTCTAAACAACTCAATTTAAACTAACACAGGAATACGCAAAGATTACGGGTATCGGTGCTGGTTCCCATTTCAACAAAGTGTTGAGCCAAAATTTTGGATAAGATCCAAATTTTCCATAAAATTTACAATTTTGATTTAGCATGTTACTATTAGGAGTTTAATGTAAATTAACTTATAATACCCATATTTGTGTCGCAAAAAAATATGCCGTCGATCGTTTACAATACCTTCGTGACTATCTCATTAAACCTTAAGTGTGAAAATTAACAAACATGAATACAAATAGCTAAATAGGAATAAAAAAACTATTAGATGTATAAATCGGGTGGTCATCGTTGTAATATTTTAAGGTTCGATACCTTTTTGTTTACCCGAGGTTTCAATGGAATTGCACCAATTGTTGTCACAGTTAGGTGATTAAGCGGCCGCATAATATGTCATTTTAATCTTTACTCACTATAATATTAATATGTACTAAGTATTTACAAATGATGTTTCAGAATACTTCTTTAATGAAGAACTATATGATTGATAGTTGTATAATTATCAATTATACAAAAGTCCTCAATTCTTATACTCCTTGAAGGCAAACCTTGTCTTTGTTGCGGACATGTTAACTGATGAATGCCAATAAGATTACAAATATTGCTGAATATTGTGGAAACATAAAATTTACCATAATTGTAGCACAAATATCAGTAAACTTTGGCGCACCGCTCTTAGGCAACCTTCTGTTTGATTTTTTTATTCAAAACAGTGTTTCAAAATTACTTTGGAAATCAAAGTAACTGAAATACGAATATGTAATATAATATGTATGTCTACCTCTTTTGTTAGCCGTGAGCTATGGAAGAAATTATTTTACGCATCTATAGCATAATTTAATCTAGTACTTTTTATGTAATTTCAAGATTTAGATAATCTTTATATATAAATGAATCCCTATTTTCCTTCGTCACGGCATCACGCGTGAACAGCTGGACCGATTCCGATAATTATTTTTTTTTGTGTTTGTTATTGTCAGAAGAAGGTTCTTATTAAAGAAAAAAGTAGAAGTTGCGAGAAATTAGAAAATTTAAGAAAACTTAACGGGGGGCTTACGCGGGTGAAACCGCGGGGTGCAGCCAGTTTGTAATAAATTAAACTCCTGCTATAAACGTAAAGAGCACGACTAATTTATTTTAAATTGCCTTTGAACCAATACAAAATGTCTCAACATATCTCCACCAAGTGTCTTGGCTCGATGCCCGAGAGCGGTATACACAACATTGCAAAACTGAGCTGATTACATTGGTTAGTTACCTACTAAAAATAGTTTAAACAAGTAGGAAGAGATAGTTTGACTCAAACCAGTTATTTTACGTTCTTTCATGCCACTAAAGTAAATTTTAAATAAGCATAACGTCTGTCTGATCAGCAGCAGAGTTCTTGCAAATTTAGTCTGTTTTGACACATTCTATCTACTCTATTTTCTATTAGTGATAAATACGGCCAGAACTGTTGGTTTATTAATTTCTGTAAACTAATAAATTGGTCTCGTCACCGACTGATACATCCTCGACAAGTATTGTGGATTCTAACTCCATATGAATTGATATCAGTCCTGACTAAACTCACCGCCAAACATAGGCATTCTTTCAATATGAACGATAAGCTATAGATAGTTTACCTGACCGACCTTTTGCGGATTCAGACTTCACAAACCTTCAGGAGTATTGTGTAAAACTGTGTAGTATGCCGGTTTCCTCACGTTTTCTAAGACCATTCCTCCTCACCTTAATAAAAAGACACACATAACACTACGCTGAGGAGTCCTCATCTAAGAAAGAAAGAGAAAGAAAGAAAGAAATACGTTTATTAAACACACAACGACATATACATTTTAACATTATTATTAGTGTATCACGATGCGCGCCATTAGGGCGACCGCGGGGAGGCCAGAGGGCTGCGAGACGATGCTGCCCATTCACAGATGTTAACCAGATCCTCATTTATTTTTATTAAGGCTTCCTGGTATTCAGAGACCTTAAATGAAAAATATATTTGCACATCATCAGCGTATATATGGAACTTACAGTGCTTTATTACCTGACAAATATCAGCACTGTACAGAATAAACAGCAAGGGTCCCAAAACGGATCCCTGCGGCACGCCCTTCTCCAGGGCCGAAAGGGTGGAACAAGCTGACGAACCGTCGCAGTTTTGAGTTTCCACATACTGTGCTCGCCCGCTTAAGTAGGAAAAGAACCAATGTATTGCGCTATTCTCGAAGCCATAATAAGCTAGCTTGGATAGTAGTAGCGAAAAATTCAAAGAGTCAAAAGATCTAGAAAAATCCAATAGAACTAGAATCGTGGATTTGCCTTGGTCCTGTGCTGCCAGTATGTTATCGGTAACATCCAAAATAGTAGTTGCTGTACTGCGATTCTTTCTAAAACCCGACTGAACATCAGGCAAGATATTTTGTGTTTCCAAGTAATGTCTAAGCTGGGATGCAACCACTTGCTCTAATATCTGTTTTTAGGTATAGGACGCACAATAGCAGTTATCCAGCTTGTGGGAAACTTAGATGTAACAATGGATCTATTTATAATAGTAGTTCTTACGTCCAATGTCTCTGGTACTACTAAGGTAATCATCTTTAAGGATAGCCCGTCCACTCCCACTGCATTAGAGTGAAGATTAGTCAGTATTTTGAGCACAACCGAGGAATCAACCGGTGACAAACTAAAGGTCGCACTGTCAAACCTATGGAATTCGTAGAATGTTAGATTCGAAAGCGAAACATTCGAGTCTCCAGGAACAGTAAAAAAATGCTGGTTAATGTAATTTAGGTCATTCAGTTGCGTAGGACTAATATATTTGTCCGATTCACAAATAATTAAGTGTTCCTTTTACACAATAATTCGCCAGCGCCGCAAACTACGAGCTCTGACCTCTCTTTTTTTTCTCTCCTTAATTCTCCATCCCCACCCTCTTACCTAACTCCCTACTTCCATCTCTCGTGCTCAAATCACGACCGAAATCTTCGATCAACTTCTCCACCGATTTCATCAACTCTTCGTTCTTTGTACAATCTGTTCTTCTCTGGAATGCGCTCCCAGTCGAAATCAGGATGTCCACAAACTGTTTTATATTTAAGAAGAAAGTCCGCGATCTCCTCGTCAACGAGTTAGCAGAATAAGCTGAACGCTAGTACAAGACCCCGTACTGCAGTACCTACTCATAGTTTATGCATCTTTATATATATATATATATATATATATATATATATATATTATGTATGTATGTGTACATTTTATGGATTTGTGTATATATAATGTATTAATGATGTATATTATGTTTCTGTATACATATGTAAATAATAGTGTGTATCCCGTATATTATATATGTATTTCAATTTGTATTGATTATTTTAACTTCTATATATAAATAACTTCAAATGGATCATTCGACACATCTTTGCACCTACCGTATAACATTTCTCCATCACCCTAAGGTTGACTGGTAGAGAATGCCTTGGGCATTAAGTCCGCCTTTGTACAAATGTGCATGAAGTTTTAAATAAATACATAAATAATTCTACGTTTGTAAAGAACTTCCTTGTCATGCAAGCTGGGCAACGGAATGGCATCATCTCCTGTATTCTTTTATAGGGTAAGCAATGTTTTCATCTAATGTAATGCCAGAGCAGGTTACACCCATGTTCTCACTACGGGGGAGGAATTGCCGTCCGCAAAAAAAGTAACACATATTACATAGGCTGCACTAAAAGTATCGGGCATGGAATATTTCCACTGTTTCTGTCATATTTGAAATCTTTTTAATTGAAAACTCCTTGGTTTTAAAAATCGAATACCATTTATTTATTTAAAAAAAGATTCTCGGTCTTATCACAAGGTTTTGTCAAACTTGTTTAGTCGTTGAGAAAATGGAGTTGACTCGAGAAAATTCAAGAGCGATGATTTATTATGACTTTCGAAGTGGTTTAACGCAAAAACCGTCAAGGTCGTCCAAAAACTGCAGTCACCCAAGTAAACGTTGATGCTGTGCGTAAGCTGATTGAGGAAGATCGACATGTGACATACCGCGAAATTCAGGCATCTTTAGACATTGGCATGAGTCAAATACAAATAATCTTGCATAAACAATCAGGTGTAAAAAAGTTGTTTTCCCGATGGATACCGCATTCGCTCTGTGAAGAGCAAAAAGCGGCTCGCTTTACTTGGTGCGTCAGAACTCTCGAAAGATTCCACGCAGGATCCTCTAATGCTGTATACAACATCGTATCAGATGACGAATCCTGGATATACGCGTACGAACCCGAAACAAAAAACCAGTCACGAGTTTGGGTGTTCGCAAATGAGTTAAAGCCAACAAAAATTGTTCGTTCACGGAGTGTTGCAAAAAAAATGGTGGCCACGTTTGTCTCCAAAACCAGCCATGTTGCGACTATTTCTCTTGAGGGACAAAGAACGGTTAATGCAGAATGATATGCTAGCATTTGTTTGCCACAGGTCGTTTCTGAACTCCGTAAAGAGAACTGCAACCGCCGCATTATCCTCCATCACGACAATGCGAGTTCTCACACCGCGCACAGAACAAAAGAGTTTTTAAAGCAAGAAAACATAGAATTATTAGACCATCCGCCGTACAGCCCCGACCTAAGCCCTAATGATTTCTATACTTTCCCTAAAATAAAGAACAAAATTGCGTGATCAGAGATTTTCATCACCTGAAGAAGCTGTGGACGCCTACAAAACGGCCATTTTGGATACCCAACTTCCGAATGGAATGGTTGCTTCAATGATTGGTTCCATCGTATGGAAAAATGTGTCAAATTTCGTGGAGAATACTTGGAGGAACATCGAGCAGGTGTTAACACTAGCTTATTCTGGACTCAGGATGAAAAGGATGAAATAATTCTAATGTCAAAACCGTATCGCTTTAGTTAGTTCTATGGCGTTACAACTACTTAACCACCTTCTGTCGGTAGATTTCCAAAGGATTTCACAAAAAAACAAAAAGAACTTCATATTTAGAAATATATTATAAAATCATCCATCAATAATAGACAGTTAGTGAGGCCTATATCTAGCTAGCAATTTTCAAGATACAAGAACGTTCTTCATCTAAAACTAATATTAACTTTTTGTGGCCGTGCTCTTATGACGTAGTCAGTTTAATCTATCGAACACATTTTGAAAAATATTCTTGAATAAAATTAATCATTAACATTGGAATATTACTGTACAATGTTGTTTATATACCCGTCGGTGGGTCATACGACGAGTCAGATTAAATCGATTTGTTTTCTATAATTGCTTCGGGGATTATTTACTACGTAAGTAACAACTTGCATTATCCGGCAGGAAATTGATGTTGATGTAGTCCTCGAATAAAATTTTCTTATTCTTAACTTTCCGTTTATTTTGCTATCATAGGTTTACGTTAATACCATTTCGAAGCGTCAAGACTTTTGAAACTGCGTATTCTAAGTACTTACGTAAGAAACTGGAATATTTCAACTTCTCAGTAATAATAAAGTCCTTTACAGTAATTTTTTAACAACATTTTATTTAAGAGATATTGTGACGCTACGTTTTCGCAATTCTGACAAACTCGCTTCGTGACCCTCGGCAGGATTGTACCCAAAAAGAAGTAAGGGGCCATGCACAAAGATGTAGCACATCTACACATTATGTACACATTAATTTAATGACAGTAATACCATTAAGAGCTGATATTAAGTTACCAACAAATTATGTTAAACAGTCTTATCTGTATTAGACCCGGATGTCTTCTGTTGTACTTAACGAGTTTTTAGGTACTAGCTGGAATATTCATGAATTTGTAAGAAGTTACTTGATTCTAACAGAAACAGAAATCTAAGGCGTGTAACTTGATTTTAGTTAGTTTTAAATAAATTACAGGAAGTAGCAGGTGGAGCCACATTACCGATTTTAATAAAAATAATTACTTTTTATGTGTATGTAGTGCAATGTTTGTTGCACAGTCTTATAATGATTTCATAACTTGTTTTAAAGTTGCAATTCTTCTATTCCTTTTCCGGTTCAGTCCGGTTTCAGAACAGAAGTTTAGTTATTGTTTAGCCTTCGTCTTCTCATGTACTACTTTATTGTGGGTAAAACAGGAAAAGTAGCCTTTATAATGTTGAACGCAATATTAGCCGTTGAAATATTTTTTTTCTATGGCATTCGAAATTTAAAATAAAGACGGAGAAACAGTCAGTGTAGGACGCGGGTGAATAAGTAGGTACCCAGGTACCTACTTATTCACCGCATCCTACATAATTATGCATGTGCAGTACGAATGCAGCGTAGGAAGAAACTGAGCGAAGTGCACAAGGTTTGACTGATTTTCCTTAAATACGTTTTGAATTCTCATGATAGTGCTAATACATTTAAATAAACCAATTTTACCATAATTTGCTTTCGGGTAACCAGATACTTACAAAAAGCAATTTTCTGATAGCCAAATGACTATGTATATTTTACTAGTTTATGTTATATTTTGTATATTTATTTTTATTTTATTTTACTATAGATATATTTTTTTTAATAAAGGCTTACATTATTTATTAAAACCAATACTAGAATACAGTCTCTTTCTCTATATTTTACTTTTGTTGACTAACGGCGCGGGCCTAAAACCATCAATAATATGTTAAAAAACAGATCGGCTTATGAGCCGATCTGTTTTTTTTTAATCCCGATGTGGGTGTAAACATTGGCAGTATCTCTATACTTTCATAACTAATCGTGTTAAATCCTGTATACATAAATAACTTATTATTATTATTTATTAAGGTTAATAAATAAATAAAAATTTCAATAAAAGCCTGAAAGATCCTTAAACCTAGATACATTCACCAATCAATCACTGCACTCAAAGGAGTCTAACAGGGTGCTGGCATTTGTCATACTTCACCAGTTAAATTGTCTTGCAAATTGTTATCATTCAATTTTCAAGTTTGCCATTGATATAAGAGTGGTCTTATAAAAATGGCAAACTTGAAAATTTAATGATAACAATTTGCAAGACAATTTAACTGGTGAAGTATGATAAATCCAACATGGAATCAACAGTGGTGTTAATTCCATGTTGGATTTGGTGTTGGAGTTGGATTGGATTGTATCTGGAATTAGTTGTTTAGAAATACCCTGTATTAATAACTTGTTACTATAATCACTTTTCTTACTAATAAATACATTATCATCATTACTGTTCATTCCTCAAAATACGCATTGAAAATTGTACAAGTATCCAAATTTCGACCTCCTATCTCGAGCCATTGATGACAGCGACCCGTTACATTGTGTACCAGTTTTCTCATTAATACCTAATTAATACCTAATTTTAAGCCTACATTTAAAAATGTAATCCTAACTAATATTATAATTCTTATACGAGTTTGTTTCTTTCACTTTCATGGTTCAACTACTCAACACATCACCAGTAGCTAGCTAGCTAGTGTAGATAGAAATATGTATTACTTCTCGTAAGGAAAACAGACATCAAAAGGTTTACTGCTAATGTTTCATTACAGCATTATTCAGTTCTATTAACCCCGGACACAAAAAGTGAGGTTTTATAAGTTTGACGTATCTATGTGTCTATGTGTCTGTGTGTCTGTCTGTGGCATCATAGCTCCCAAACGGATGAGCCGATGTAAGTGCTTGCAGTTTGTGTATTTATTTTAAGTAATATTGTACTGTACAATAATGATTGTTCGAATTATTTTTAAACTATCGGACTTTTATATAAATATATAACTCTGGTCTCAATCGCGATAATATTTATACAATACAATAACTTTTTTTTGGTTACCCGAAATTTCGATCGAATTGCAGCGATCGTGGTTTCATAAATATTTTACTTGGTAAAATAATAATCAATTCACTACATACGCCTACGCGCCTCTATCCCCGACGGTAAGGTAGGCAGAGGCGTATTTAAGCACCCATATTTTGCCAACTACTTTTAGAATTTGGTTCACTCACGTAATATAGGGGGCAAGTCTATTGTTTGGGAATTAAAGATGGGAAAGATAGGACGTATATTGAAAGGGCGGTATATTGAGGGATATTGCTTATATGGAAATATTGGAAAGATGGAGTAATAGGTAGAGCAGGTTAATAGGTAAAATGTATGCGAACTACCTGTGCTTCGAAGTGGGTGTTGGCAAGAAATCAGAGTCCTCTTACCTTAATTTTGAAACCATATTAAAAAGTAAACGCCTATTTGCTGCGTTAAAGTATTGGAGTTTTTTATATTATTTTTTTTTCTAAAAGACAACTTCCGCATTAGGAATTACTCCTGTGTCGCGAGGGACTTCACAAACATACAAACAACGGACACAAAGAGCACCCAGACTCAGGTGGGAACCGAACCCACGACCTCTGGCTCAGCCAGTCAAATACATATAAACAGTTTTTTAATCAAAATAACTATCAAAAGTCGAAATGGCATTGTGCGTGTTTTTTCTTTTTTGTTTTTAGATATTTTATATTTACATCATATGTTTAACAGACATGCTCATTATACCTAATATGTAATCAAATGAAAACAAAAAAAAATTTAAACTTTTTGGAATGCATTATAAACAATTTTATTAAATAGACTTAGATTTTGATTATTTATTTAGTAAAACTAACTAATCCGATAGTTTTCCTCGCAAACTTCATTAGAATGATTAGTGCGGGTCTAGAATTCACACAAAAATACCATAGAAAATTTTCTTTTTAGTTTTATTCCGAAATTTTCAATTTCAGGGGAAACAAATTCAAAAGGTTGCACAAACACATTTATTTTCAGTTTCTGTAAATCTTGCGATGTCTTTATTTGCTTGACATAATAAGTGAATTGATATGAACACATAGGTTAGTTTCGTAACATTAATACAAAAAAATTAACCATGCATTCTGAGATCATGCCGTGCTAAAGTCCTGGGTACGAGTCCCGGTTCAAGAAAGGCTAAGAAAATTCTTTCACACTATTACATTGTGCACCTCTATCTGCACTTTAAAAAAGGGTGAGATGCTTTAGTAAATCATTTAGTATATTTTAGTTTTAATATTATATATTTATTGGCTATTTGCCACGCACTTTTTTATTTTAAGAAGCTTAAACAAAATATTCTTATTTTTATTTTTTTGATAAGGATTGATAATGATTTCTATTGAAATTTAAAACATACATGATAAAATAAAAAAAATACATTATAAATTACAAAACGAACCTAGATGACGTCACAGAAAATATTCAGACTGAAACTAAGTTCAATAGAATTCGGTGAATTTTATCGCAAAATAAATTAACTATGTATTTAAAAGTAATACTTACCTACATTAAAAACAACTTCAAAGTTCGCAAGTTTGCACAACAATGTCATAAATGATTCACCAAACACTCACAAATCAATTATTTTAACTATAAACTTTCATTAACCAATAAATTAATTTATGTCATAGTAATGCCGCCGCTAGTATCGGCAGGTCGGCGGCGACAGGCGAGAGCGACCCGTTGTGTTGCCAATGCGATCACGACTGTTACTGAAACGCTTTGGGAGGCAAGGGCGCTGCCACACTTGCCGCTTGTACTGATAGCGTCTTGTCACAACACCGACGTCACAGGCACTTCACCCTGCCACTGACCATGGCCATCATGCTCGTTGACATTCACGCTGTGCATGTTTGTGTAAAGTACGTTAAACTTATTACTGCTATTTTGTTTATGTAACTATTAATATATAATTAGAGTTGCCTGTTTATCAGCGAGTGCCACTTAAAAATTAAAAGTACTATTTTTTTTTTATTTACTCAATCACTCCCGTCCTATTACGAGGCAAAGGTATCTATTTTTTATCCCAGACTAGGCCGAGCATGTACTATGGTAACCAGACTGCTGATAAACATACTTATATATTACTAAATAAATACATATTATTATAGACAAATTACACCCAGACCAAGAGCCACCCATGACCTCTCGCTCAGCAGTCAGGAACATGGTTTTTTACCTCTATTTTGATACTAGCTACGATTACGAATTGTATTGTTATCTATATACTTTCTTTACTGCGTTACTAAATTTAAACAATGTAGGTCAAATAGAAATACCTACTTTGTAGGACTACATTCATTTAATCTGAACTTGCGCATTTGAATTTCGAAGCGAAATAAAATAGTTTTTCTCTTTTCTCACACAAAAGGCCTTAGTTCAGAACATTTTAATAACTATTGCTAAAAGTACAGGCTTAAGTTACATTACTTGATAAATGTTGAAATACGTTATTATATTAAGAAATTTACATGACACAGTATACATATATTGAAGTTAATGACCATACCAGATGAAACTATGCCCAGTAGCTACAGAATTGGTGTGAGGCTATAGTCGACTTAAAACAAAAATACACGTAGATCTCAATCTTATACATTTTTATGATTCTACTATTGCCGAGTTTATATAAAAAGTCATTTTCACACCTACATATATTATCAGATTACGAGAAATCGTCTTATATATTTAGACAGTTCATAATATAAAGCTTGTAGAATTCCTGATCTCTCAGGAATGTTAAAATCTAAGTGCATAAATATTATTTCATCTGAAATCTACATACCTAATAGTTAAACGGAGGTGCCCGAACCAGCAAACAAATTGTAAGCAGTATATAAGTGTATCATAGGGATAAAAGTGACTAATAATTGATATTATTTTTTTAGCGACGCCGCACACTCTTAAAATACGATGTACAGGTATAACATTTTTTTTTTATTTCTTGAATTTATTGTACTTATACTGCACTACTAAAAAACAGTGGACGTTGTTTTTTTGAGTGAGTGCCTTTTCTGACCACATGTTATTAATGTAGGTACACATAACTTTGCCTCAAACCTTCCTATACTATCCTCTATTCACTCCAAATGTTCGCTGTAAGACAATTCAAGTTTAGCTTGCCTTTGCACATACCATTTCCTGGTTTTTAAGAAATGTAATCTATTGTGTACAATAAAGAATTATTGAAATGAATATAAATTATATTGATGATTATTACAAATTATAAATATCCTATATTAAATTCCCTATACGGGTAGAATCGCAATGCAACGGATGGCAGTAAGTTAATCAGCCCCTTGCAACAATGATAGGAGTCATATATCTAATTAGCAGCAGTCACTGCTTACAACGAGCCTTGGGACAATTTAATCCTTTAAAATAATGGGACCTAAAAACCGCAGTAAAACGCTATTTATACCTAAAATTAGAGACACTTCTGTACCTAAAACTTCTCGCCTTATTCGAATTAAGGGTGTAACTTTTTCGTCAGCCTTGCCGCTAGTTACAGCCATATTTACCTCGCATTGTCCTCGACGAACTGACACGTGGAAGCTTTCCAAGCGTAGAAAACGCCCAATTCATATTGATTGATTCATCCATTATCATTCATACATGCTTGTATTAATAGCTTGGTTTAAATGTTTTATTATTCAACACAATACGATAATCTTATGTTAATAACAACATTGATGAGACTGCTAAACCTAAATATAAATGCTTGAACATGTAACTTTGATTAAATTTTGAAACTTATACAGTATTGTTTTTCTGTTGTTTTTATATTGTAGAAAATTTAAATAATAGACCTGCTCTCGTACTTTTTTACCCAAGACGTCACGGAGAACGTATATGCGGTTAGGGTGAGAGATGTTTGTGTGTTTGTGCAAACCAATGTTGCCATTTATCTCCAACACTAATAGTCCGATTTTGATGCGGTTTTCAGTAATGGGTTCGTGGTTGATTGGTGCTAGTTCTTAGATGGGTGTAACGGTGGTAACTCACTATGGGGCGCTGCAGTAAACATTTGTTTATGCAAACCAATGTTGCCATTTATCTGCAAAACGAATAGTCCGATTTTGACGCGGTTTTCAGTGATGGGTTCGTGGTTGATTGGTGCTGGTTCTTAGATGGGTGTTACAGTGGTAACTCACTAGGGGGCGCTGCAGTAAACATTTGTTTGTGCAAAACCAATGTTGTTAATTTCAGTAATGGGTTCGTGGTTGATTGGTGTCGGTTCTTAGATTGGTGTTACGGTAGTAACTCACTAGGGGGCGCTGCAGTAAACGTTTTTTGCGCAAACCAATGTTGCCATTTATCTCCAAAACGAATAGTCCGATTGTGATGCGGTTTTCAGTTATAGGTACGTGGTTGATTGATGCTGGTTCTTAGATGAGTGTTACAGTGGTAACTCACTAGGGGGCGCTGCAGTAAACATTTGTTTGTGCAAACCAATGTTGCAATTTATCTCCAAAAATTGAGTTTTTGCTGAGTTGGATCGTCCTGTCAGTTTAAAATTTTGCAGTTATATGTATGTGGTTTACATGTCAATACTATAAATTTGCAACTTTAAACTGATCTGAGGAGGAAGCCAAGAGGTGGATATTGAAACTCTTCAATTATATATATATATCGATATGTACATAATACCTACATGCTCTCTAAAAAGTCTGAAATAAAAGCAAAGTTAAAAATTTTGAAAAAACCCCACGACGGTTAAAACTAAATCGAAAAAGTACAAAATAATTTAAAAACCCCTGACTTAACCAGATAATCCGATTAAACAAAAGAATATCCGTCGGGGGCTGCCATCACTATTTCAAATTTCAACTAAAATGAAGATATATTGTATTACATTATGTTGTCGTAAAACATCTTCAATAATTATATTCACGTTACTATAAAACTGCAAAACTTTAGTACATTTAATGGCAGCCCCGGCGGATATTCTTTTGTATAATCGGATAATCTGGTTAAATCGGGGGTTTTTAAATTATTTTGTACTTTTTCGATTAAGTTTTAACCGTCGTGGGTTTTTTTTAATTTTTAATTTTGCTTTTTATATTTTCTTAATCAAGTGCCTTTCCTTTATTAAAGAATCACTATCTCACTAGGGAATTGTAAAGATACAATACCGAGTGCAAGTAATTTGTAGATCTGTAAATTATTTTTTTTTTTTGCGGTGTGAGTACCTAATATTTAAAAAATGCACTTATTTTTTGGAAATCATACAGTACTTTTGCTTTGGCTATTTTCGCTATAGCTTTGATTTATTTTAGTTTTACGTGAGTGTATCTATGGCTCCTATGTAATCGTAATAGGAGAAAAGATTCATTGTTAGTTTTCTAGTCATTTCGACAAGGCTTCACCTGTTTCACCTGCGATAGTCATCAGCCGACTGATTGCAGTGTTTATATTTGATGGTAACATATTTATTAAACATAACATTATGATAACAATACGATAAGAACTCAATTACGTTGTCGTCTGGGCCGCGTCAATACATCACAATGCTAATGAAAATGTCACTCTTATCAAGTTGTAAATTTTATTATAAGTTCTTATTCGGGATCCGTCAAACAAGTGAAAATGTAATTTATGTGCTGGTTGACACATGAGCTACGGTTGAATATAATGTTAGTATAAAAATAAAGCTGCTTATGTGTATATTGGATCATTAGAATTATTCTAATATACACATAATTGCATTTTCAAGTATGTTAACTTTACAGCAATATATTAAATTGGTTAGAATTCCCGGCTACTTAAGTGATACGGAGTAGAACACTTTTTTTTTGACTAACTAACTGCAAAAAAAAAACAAGGAAAAATCAGTGAATTACAATTAATTACAAGTAACTAGATCCTTATCTTTGATCTTGCGTAATCAACCATTGAAACTTGGCAAAATGTTTACACAACATAACGAATTTTCACGTATAAGTGGAGCACTACTGGGACGTACAGATAAGAGCGCCTGGTTACCTGGTGAGCTTGACGACGATCCCAAACTTACAAGTTTAAGTTTATGTTTAATATATTATATAGATTTACAGCCATTACTTTAATTAACCAGCATTTTAGTCAGCGGCGCTGTCGTTATTTCACTCTCTTCGTATGTTCTATCGCTTGTATCATTTTCAAACACTTCTTCTGTCGAAGCTGGCATGAAAAATAATTCTATCTACATGCGCTACCACTCAATGCAAAAAATCTTATAACATTTGCTTATTAAGCGGTTAAGTAAACGTATGTTATCCACTCTTCTATTCCACTTGAGATATATTAAGAGTAGAGATGTATTGTAGACGCAGTACTGTCAATGAGGGAATCGCCTTCTTATGCTGCTGGTACAAGAAATATAGATAATATAGTTTCATCCAGGCATAAGAGAAGTTGGTAGGTCCTTCTCTAATGCCTGAATTTACAATTTATTATAAAATAAAGGCCTAAGTATAATAGAAAGTCAGCTATATACTGTAATGTTATCCACAGATTTAATTACATATTTACGAACTAGCAGCGCCCCGCCGCAAAGTCCCGACCCCGTAGGAATATCGAGATAAAAAGTAGCCTATATGTTAATCCAAATCTCCAGCTATCTACATACCAAGCTTCATCGCAATCGGTTCAGTGGTTTTTGCGTGAAACAGAAACAAACATCCATAAATCCTCACAAACTTTCACGTTTATAATATTAGTAGGGTTGGAGGCTTTGTATTTAAAAAACAGGCTCCTTTTCCTTTTACTCGTTCTGAAACGCTTATGTCAACGTTCAGTTAAATTAGAAACCGACATTAATACGCTCCTATATTATAATAAGATATTACTACGAACTGTTAATGAAACAATATTTTACGTATTAACTTCAGAAATCTCCTGAACTTATTTCATTTTCATAAATCTATACCAATATTATAAAGGCAAGGCTGAAAATCTGGTTTATCTTCATAAAAATAAAGATCACTTCTGTAAAAAAAGTGATACTTATACATTCTTTTAACACGCGTAATAAACATAAACTTATTGTACGTGCCTCTAGGCTCCAAGAAATAACAAGTGTGTGCGTTATAATAAAATCCCAGATAATATTAAAATGTTAAGTCTAAACTTATCGTGGAAGAGCCATGCTTCGGCACGTATGGGCCGGCTCGACCGGTGTGATACCACGGCCTCACAAAAAACCAGCAGTGAAGCAATTTGCTTTTCGCTGAGTGAGTGAGGTTACCGGAGGCCCTAACCCTCCCCTCCCCCCCCCCCCCTCTTCTTCCCTTCCCCTACCCCACCTTAAAGGCAAGCAATGCACTTGTGACTATTGAGCTGCAGGTGCCCATGGGCGGCGGTAGTCATTTACCATCATCTGCTCGTTTGCCCCTATTCCATAAAAAAAAACAAGTTTAAGGCCACAGTAAAACGACAACTATGTCTTAAGGGCTATTACTCAGTAGTGGATTATATACAGGATAAAAACGTTTGAGATGGAATTGTATTGGATTCACAGGCTATTTCATATACTTAATAGAAAGGTAATGTGAGCTAATATGTTTCTTATTTTCCATCTCTTATGTTTTTATTTTATTATCTTTAATGTTTTCCTTAATTTTCAGTTTCCCTATTGTCACATTCTTTTTTTTTTGTATATTTATTTTGATTTTTAAAAACGTAATAGTATACAGTAATATATCATCCTCCGCGCCTTTTCCCAACTAACGGGGACGGCTTTCAATCTAACTACGATACGGCCGAACTTTGATATTTTACGTGAAGCGACTGCCATCAGACCACCACAACCCAAGTACTAGGCGATATCGAAGTTCTGTAGTTAGACCAGGTTGTCGGACTTTTTAGGGCTCCAACTACCCGTAACGAATGCCACAGATGTTTGTATGGCACCCGGGACCGATGGTTTAACGTGCTCTCCGAGGCACGGAGGGGTCTTAATGTGTTAAGAATGGTCACCCATCCTAGACTGACCTGGCTAGCATTCCTTAAATTTGTAATGTGTTAACCTACTCGGTTACCACTTAGCCACGAGCCCCTCTATATAATTTAATTTATAATATATATATATATTTTTTTTGTAATATAATTTACTGAATAATATTTTTTTAAATTGACGATTTCGAATAATTGATGATCAATTTTGTGAAATATGAATATGAATTTTCTCTTAGAGTGTCAAACAATAGAGCTCTATTGTTTGACACTCTAAGAGAAAATTCATACAAAAAATGAGATATATAGCGTGTTCTGTAATTTGGATCGCTTACTGCAGATTGCTAAATTATAATATATTCCATGTTCCTATGCAAATTTTGATATGTGTATAATAAAGTTTACTTTTATTCGTATCGTATTTTTGTCAGTTCAGTTTTAGTAGAAAACGATGTTATTTTTTATTTTATGTGAAAGGTTTCAAAAATCTTGTATCATTGCATTTTACGTCCTCCAGTACAGAATAGTTATAACATGGAGTTAGTCTGTTAAGATATTTTTAAAATATTTCTTTCGCTTGACGTATTTGGTAATATTATTCAGATTTTGCTTTAAAAGTTCACGAAGTATTTAAAATTAAATGACATAATGGCGAATCCATGGTCAAATCGGGGCACCTGTTTAGTTGAAATAGCTTTAACCTGCAAAATATTTGTTACACAAACTAGACGAATCACCTTTAGAAGTATCTAAAACGAGTATAATTCAATTAACCAATCAGAGTTCACGAACATGACAGATAGGACATTTACCACATTCAGTCTGTTAGAAAAGATATAGTTTCATGACCGTTTTTACAATTGGATCCTCATTTCCAGAGCACTTTTACTGCCTCATATGACCTGTTTAATGGCCTTATACATGTTATAGTTTATGACATAAAGGAAATTACCTCAAGTAGTTTGCAGATGCCTTATACTTTATGGGCGGTCTCGCTTTGAACTAATTGAAAGTGGCTTTTACGCTACTGTAAGAGATTATCTTAATTTATGGGCCAGTTTGTTGAGGGATGATATGCAACAAATGTTATATATACTACTTTTGCCTCCATTTTAATATTTTCATGTTTTGTGATGTTATGTTTTATATTGTTGTAGACGTGGTTCTGCTTTTCTTATTAAATGTATTCATATACTTAAATATCCACCAGTACCGTTCATGTACTACAGGTCCAAAAAGTAATACTTTTAAAAGACATTTTATATCATCTCTAACTGTAAACCACTCTTAGCCTAACCAAATGAATAATTCAAAAAAGATAAAAAAATCTTTTACAATGATGAGATTAAATATTATTGTTTGACGATGTATATGTTATGTAGAACTTAATACTTACCGTTTGTCTTCCTGAGGTGGGCGTTAATGGCTGCAACACAGTTATACGACTATAGCAGCCATTATCAACCATATGTTTACTGTGCATTTTGTTATTTTTAGTTCTAAAATAAATAAATAAATAAAAATTAAAATATACTTAACAGAGAATACCTATTGTGTGGAGAGGACGTTTTTTCAGAGTAAACGATGATTGTGAAGCGTTTACGTGTGGTTTTATTATTTCCAACAATTTAATAAAGACTTAACTTACAGAACACGCTATATCTAATTTTTTGTATGAATTTTCCCTTAGAGTGTCAAACAATAGAGCTCTATTGTTTGACACTCTAAGATTCTATTTTACGTAAATTTTACTTTATGATTTAATATGACTATAAACAGCCTTAAAGTCTTAAGAAGGTTTCAAACTTTTAGTCACAACTTTTGGTGTCTCCTGGTGCATGACCGAAAGTTTTTAATTGGTTTGCTAAATTTAAAAGTGAATAGGAAAGATTTTAAGGCAGAGAGAGTCTGGACCCCAATCGCAGTTACTCAATAAAATTTAATGCTCAATAAAAAACATTCATGAAAACCAACGAATTACATTTTTACACCTGTATTACTTTTGTCATCCAGGTATAACAAGTGATGGAAGTTAAGAACCTTCTCCGTCATCAAGACAATCCTCGCCACATATTTCTGTCACAACTTTCGACTACCAAAGTTTTATAAACAAAACACATCTACTCTTTTTTTTTTCACCTTTTGTCGACGCTTTACAAATACGTGGGTGATACTGAAGAACGAATTGTTGTTTAAACTGATCTAACAAGGATGTAAGGACGTCTTGTTTATATCTAACAAGACGTTGTGGTTGCTAATACGAGTAAAATTGACTTTCGAAGTGTCTAAAGAGTCGAACACAACGGTGTATATACATGTCATAGGGGAATACTTTAAAGAGATAGGATAGGTATCAGTAATAAATGTAATATGATATTTGAGTGTGTCATGAGCTCCGTGTAGCAGGAATTACGGTCAAATAATTGGTGTTTCAGTTTAATAACAGGCAAAGTGTTTTTAAAAGGCTTACTCTGTTATCAATCAATCATTTTCTTTATGCCCCATAACTTTTTGAGAAGTCAAACTGTCTTGCTAGAATTTGAAATATTTCAAGCAAAACTTTTTTTATAAGATCCCCTTTCGCAAACCGCCATTAACGTCACTGACAGACTGGGTCTCATATTTTATCCTCCCTCCTGCATTATAATTTATGACGGGTATGACTTCCTCTTAAGATCCTAACGGTGTAAAAATTATGCTTGAATAAAACAATATTTACAACATTTAATTTAATCCTTTACTTAAACCAATTAAAATATTACTAAAATAACCAGTTCTTGTGTCTGTCTTTTAAAAGTTTATAGGGTGTTAGAAAACTTACAGTATGTAGAGTTGTTACATGTATTTAATATAGTAAAGTATAAAACAACCTAAACAGGTTTTGTTAAATTAAAACGAAAAAAAGAAAATTTTAAAAAAATGCTGAAATTGTTTTGCAGTCACCAGAATCAAAGTAAGATCTTTCCTTTTTTTACTGTACATCATGAGCCAAACAATGGAGGATCTTGTAGAAAACCAAAATCAGATCATGGTAGGCATGAACCAGATCTTAGTTAATTTAAAAAAACTGGGCATGAGCTTAGGACTCCAGACTATATCAAGCGACGTCTAAAGACTTTAGATGCCTAACGGCATTAATTTCAGACGATTCATGTTACTTTGAGTGGTTTTAGGGACGAATCTTTAGAGTTTTTCGCTAAAATCACTATCAGCGAACAAAATAGTTTTACGTATCAACTCGCGAATACATAAAGCAAGCGGCTAAAACACCAGTTTTGAGAACCACGACCCCACACTCATATTACATAGAAACTACATACTACATACTTATTTTTGTACATAATTTAGTAGCAATAAAATCATGATCCGGTTAACTTGTCTACTCACTTATCAAATTATCAACGTATCAATACTGTAAGGGAAACTACCCCTTCAAGTGGGTCCATGTACAACTAAATAACAAAGCTTATTACGTTTTCTCCCTTAAACTCCTTATTTTTATGTGTTCTGGAGAGAGTGGGAGTATAGTTTAGCGCTAAGTCAACGTAAAGGCAAGTAAGGTCAACATGGCTACAAAGAAATCAGAACAAATGAGGGAGTACATAGCCCAGGGCAAGTTGTGTCGGCCTGGGCAAGTATGTAACATTTTGAGTTTTGGGAAAAATTAAAATAAAACTATTTATTTTTAAGTTTAAATTACAAGTAATTGTGAATTACTTACAGAGAACATTATCTCGCAATGACAGAAGAACAGATTAAATTGACAAATTACGTTGGTATGAAATATTTAGGGATATATTTGCTTATTGCGACCAACCTCAGATAAATTCACACATTAATATTACCATGTAAAGAAGCTACAAAAAAATAGGGTCAAGAGTTGTCATACTTCTCATCCTAATAAAGTCCGTGACGAAAATGCAACATTTTCAGGTAGTTGACAAAATGATTTTATTGATCTGTGATCGCTATTTATAGCTTTTAAACAAAGCTATCGAATTACATACTTTTTAAGAAAAGGAGTTCTACTTCTTACGTAGATTTATTAGCATTATCCTTCGATATGGGGGCACGGCAGTGCTCTCGCCAAGTCAATCAGAAAAAATAATCAAAGGTTTCCTATCATATAATATAATATAATAATCAATCCTTTCCTCGTAGCCATTCAAAACGTGGACACCCCAGTAACTATCTTGTGTTATGGTTAGAAGCCTACATTTTCAATGACCAATAAGGCATTGTATAGCAAGGCAAATTTCAATCAATTTGTACCCATCGTTTTTTTTTTATATTATAGAGGGCAAACGAGCAGACGGGTCACCTGGTGGTAAGTAACTACCGACGCCCATGGACACCTGCAACTCAAGAGTCACAAGTGCATTACCGGCAACTCTGATTTCGAATAGTTTAAAACTATTGCAAATCAGAGTTCCTTAATTACGTCACTGACGCACTCACTCCCAAAATTTAATGACAATGAACATTCTAAAGTAAGTATTTATAGTAAACACACAAACTTCAAACTTTAAACAAAGCATTTAAAGCAAGGAAAATCTCAAACATATCTTAATCCTATTTCCTGTATATGTTAACTGCATAAGTAATCCTATAAATTTGATATGTAATTACAAAGTTACTTTTGCAGTTCTTTAAATTTTTCGTCGCTTACGCTACCAAAAATTATACTAAAATTATTTAGTCCAAAAATTATAAACCAACACACCGTCACCTTAACAATAGGTTTCTTTGTTGTGTTGAAAATTACTAACTTTTAAAGTTTCGCGTTCCATTATATACTTAATTATGTGTTATAAGGTATTACATACCTCTTAATTGCCTGACGTTTCTCCGTGGTCACAGGCTGATTCTGCCTGGTCTGGTCAGCCTGTGACCACAGCCAGTGCAACCTGGTCAAAACATCAACTGCATACCTATTTAGTGATCGCGTTAATTCCCATATAAATACTTAAATTAAGTATTGAAAATTGTTAAGATCGCTATCTGCCAGTGTTGCTCTATATATAACCGTTCGTTGCTAAATGGTTAAGCCTTATGAAATTACTAAAAAATCTGTTAAAAGAAAGTATCAAATAGTTTCCACCCGTAGAACCCGTCGCCTTTGCTGTGCATATTACATTACTGTCATCTATCACGTTAGGAAAAGTTTCTACTTATCAATTTAAGGCAGGAAAAGTTTTATAACCCAATTTCATCCAGTAAAGTAGCGAGTTTTTGTTATGATCTATAAGAAAATTATTATTCAGATGCCACATAACTCCAAGTTAAAAGAATTAATGTTATCCCTAAAAGTTCATTGCTCTGTATCGATAGTGCTGCCGATTTGTTGCCCCGTTCTTTTATCTCTATGTATATAACGGAATACTAGACCGGGACTTGAGAACTTAACGTGAGTTGAATTTTTTGATCCCAGTAAAATATTGAATAGGGCAACGTCCGTACAATACTAAATTAGTGTTATTATTATGTAGAAACCTGCCCTACCCAAAAGGTATAAAGGCGGTCTAGCCATCAAAATTTACTAAGCGCTTAACGTTCGTTTGAGCACATAACTACAGTAAGCTTTTCTGACAATTGAAACAGCAAATTAATACATCTGTGTCTTCGTACAGGTTTATTTACTTATCATTTAAGATTATTTTCCCGATGTCCCCTAAGGCGGCAACGCTGCCGTGCCAATCCAAAAGACTGTGACTCGACTTACAGTGTTTTCACTTAACAACGCTTAATCAGTTTCTTTAAGTCTGTTTAGTACCCCTGACCAACACTTTTGTAATTGTAAAGCGTATTTTAGAAGAAAAAACAATAAAAAAATACTGTATTGTGTTGAAATTAAAGTTTTAACATATTAAAAAACTGTAACAAAGCTTACAGTATTTTGCCAAAACAAGCTCCGCGCTTTACTTGGGTATGGCGATAAATACAGTGTTTTGGACCGAATCGTGTACTCGCACGTTGATGCCGTTCAACCAGCATACTCGACTGGACGAAACATTGTTGCTATCTCGCTTTTTCTTTGGCCGTTTCAGCCCCCCCCCCCCCACCTCCTCGGCTAAGCGCCTCCTGCCTGTGACGCGCAGTGACTCGCGCGATGATTATGCAATTTATTGTGTACGTATCTACTGGATAGATTTACTTACTTACTGGATTGCCTGTATTTTTTGTTTACTTAGAGTGATTTAGTAAAAACTGTAACAATGAATAATAGTCGTAGTAAAATGTTGATTGAATTGTCGAAACAACATATGAAACATTATAATAACACAGACTCAGCTACTGTCGTGTCTAATGTGATAAGTGATTGTATAGAAAAAGAAAATATAGACTGCAATAATCAAAATAAGTGTGAAAACTATCTTCATGATGAGTCAAGAAATTTTGTGAGTCCCATTATGCCTTTAAGTGAGTCGCAGCTTAATGAATGCATTTCTGAATAATTAGGAATAGGAGTTACCAACTGATACCTGTACCAATAATGTGTGAAAATACCACAAATGTCTCAAATATGTCAACTGAAGGTACTCATCGAGCTACCACCATTTATTATCATAGCATTCAGTCCAGTTCATATTGTGAGCCAGTATTAGATCTTACTTCCAAGAAAGAACACAGTGATGCTGGATCTTGTTTAGCATATATTACAAAACCTTCAGATTCACTAAAACCTTCGACTTCTTCTACTCCTGTTAGTCCTATCGCACATATGGATACAGAAATATTGACGCGTAACAAAAGATGTATCACACCTGAAGAATCCAATACCATTGATACTTCTGCTGTTAAAGATATCTGTCACACTCCAAAAAAACCTACACGAAATAGAGATCCAGTAACTGTATTAGAGAATCAAAGACTAAAACATCCATTGCTGCCACCATGTTCCTGTAATAAAAATTGTATTAAAAAAATATCTGATATTGAAAGACAGTCTATATGGACACAATTTTGGAACCTAGACAGGCAACAACGCCGTGACTTATTATCTGGTGTCAATAAGCAATCCATTGCATGCACAAAAACACAAGGCCAATCTCGAAGACATAATACTCTGATATGGTCACTAAATAATATTAAAGTATGCAAAGTTTTTTTTTTAGAACGTTTGGATACACAAACGATGAAGCTGTACAATCGGTTTTGAAAAAACAATTACTTAGAAAGAAATAAAAATCTGAATTCTGCATTAACCGTCCTTTGTCCCTCAAAAGAAATAGTCGCAACATGGCCGGTTTTGGAGACAAACGTGGCCACCATTTTTTTTGCAACAGTCAGTGAACGAACAATTTTTGTTGGCTTTAACTCATTTTCGAACACCCAAACTCGTGACTGGTTTTTTGTTTCGGGTTCGTACGCGTATATCCAGGATTCGTCACCTGATACGATGTTGTATACAGCATTTGAGGATCCTGCGTGGAATCTTTCGAGAGTTCTGACTCACCAAGTAACGCGAGCCGCTTTTTGCTCTTCACAGAGCGAATGCGGTATCCATCGGGAAAACAACTTTTTTACACCTAATTGTTAATGCAAGATTATTTGTATTTGACTCATGCCAATGTCTAAAGTTGCCTGAATTTCGCGGTATGTCACATGTCGATCTTCCTCAATCAGCTTACGCACAGCATCAACGTTTTCTTGGGTTACTGCAGTCTTTGGACGACCTTTGCCGGGATCATCACTTAGCTTGACACGTCCACGTTGAAATTCAGCAAACCAGCGATAAATTGTGGTTTTGGATGGGGCTTCATCACCAAATGCAGAAATCATCGGGTCAACAAACTGTTTTTGCGTTAAACCACTTCGAACGTCATAATAAATCTCCGCTCTTGAATTTTCTCGAGCCAATTCCATATTTTCAACAACTAAACAAGTTTGACAAAACCTTTTGATAAGACCGAGAATCTTTTTTTCAATAAATAAATGGTATTCGATTTTTAAAACCAAGGTGTTTTCAATTAAAAAGATTTTAATATGACAGAAACAGTGGAAATATTCCATTCCCGATACTTTTAGTGCAGCCTATGTACATATTGATTCTGGTTTGTAATTGACTAATAGTGTTCACTAATAGTAATGATTGCATCTCATTCAAGCCCAAATATTTTTTTATTATGTTGCTAAAAACGTTTTAGATCATTGTTGTTTCGTAGATGTTTTTGTTTATTATTTTAAATTTTATAAAGACTGTTAGAAGATTCCTCAGTCACAGTTAATTTTGAATTTTTTTATTTTTTTGTTTTTATTTACTAACGGGCGTTATAAGTATTCTGTCCATGGATAGTTTTACGTAATTGATGAGTAAGTAAATCTATCCATGGATAGGATATCACTGAAGACTGTAAACTGTTGATCTGCTGATCTGAAAGTTTTTTATGTCATAAACATTACATTAAAGTTTATTTCACCAAACTGTATGAAATTTTATTTATAAGTGAGACAAATAGGTCCTAAAATCTTTAATACTACATTAACACTAGAAATTTATTATATTTTTTAATTCATGTTAGCTCATTAGTTGTTCAAACTGTCTTTTTAATACACTATCATTAAAAAAAAAAAAAAAGAAATAAACATGAAATAAACATTGGATACAGTGTTTTGGAAAAATTAATTACATACGTTTCTACAATGCAAAACACTGTTATTGGTTTTACAGTGTTTTGCCTTGTTCTAGTAGCATTAAAACTTGGCAAATTAGGCAAATCTATCGTATCAATACAAGTTAGTCGCAATATCTTTTTTTTCTTAGTGAATTAATAAAAAAAAATTACTCGGCTATGTAGTAGATGTATACAACTAACTAATAAATGTGTAAAATAATACGAAATTGAGTAGTAATGAATAAAAAAAGCAATTGATGATCAAAAACTTTAATTGTCAAATATCTCAAAAGTCGTTTTCAAAATTTACAGTGTATTGGAATGGCACGGCCGGTTACTTCATTAATCAGTTTAGCACTATGTTCTTTTTTTTTAGGGGAGTACTAATGACAAGTACTTCTGTAAACATAGCAATGTGGTACGTTTTTAACGGCCTATAACATTGATAAGGGCTCCAAAACAGTTTTACTTTCGCTGAAATTCCTTGCTTGCTGTTTTTGAAGGTCCTTGTATTGATAAAGGCGTATAGAAACGCAACAGTGCGAGTTTAGGTGCGACTCTTTTTTATAAAACTAAGGTGTCAAGCAAGCAAACGTGAAGGGTGAAAGGTTTCCTTCACCAAATAACTGTATTTTTTATTAGTTTATTAGGTGAATCAAGAGCAGGCGTGTAGCTTGAAAAATGTATGTTGTTTGCATAATTGTTAATAACAATGGAAGTAGTATAGAGACCATACAACAATACTGTTGTAACTGCTTAGCTGGTCGCAGGACAGTCGGCTGTGACCATTGTTTGGTTCTTGGGCTGGACACGGTTTCAATATAATATAAATCCCCCAGACCAGTTTCTAGATGACGTTTTAATTATATATTTAAATGAAGAATCGAAAACTAGAAATGTTTTTTTGGTGTTCTCTTTTTTTAAGTTTTTTTTTTTTAATAATGCAGTCATATCATATAAAAAATAATATGACTTACAAAAGTCAGAAGAAATACTTGGGTTTGAACTTGGCAAATGAGAGGCATTTGCCAGTTAAGGTTCATACCGCTTTGGCTATCCAAGCAAATGGTGAGTTTTGAATTTTTTTTTATTTTTTAATTATGTCCTACATCTAAATAAAAAATATTAGCGGTTCCTATATCTATGATTTCAACCCTAATGCCTACAATTTATTTCATTCATGGGCGCCATTGGGCCAAAAGCTCTTTACCAAATGAGCATATCCCTTTGTGTGTGTGTCACTGTGGGATTTACAAATAGTCAGAAAAAACTTAAAGTAATAGGTTACGTTATTTTTTCGTACTTTTTAATTCAAAATCGAAGTAGGGTTTAGGCTAGGCTTTAGGGTATTCAAAAGCAAGTGTCGTTTAGAAGTTTAATAACTTTTTAATATAACAACGTGTGGTACATAACAGTCTTCATACAGTCGTTGTTAAAGACAGATCTTAAAATACATTCTAAGATTAAATCTCAAATAATGAGTTTCTGACAACGTTGTGCTATACCTTTGAAAGGATTTTTTTTATTTACTTTGTATCTAGGCATTGTAAGAGTAAGAAAGATAGACTTATTTTTCTTCATCGCAATGAATCAAATCAAATTTAATATTCGAAAGTATCATAGCATGCAATATACTATAATACGTATAAAGCCGTAACATATTATAGTCACTACATATTATAAAACAAAGTCCCCCGCCGCGTCTGTCTGTGCGCGATTAACTGAAAAACTACTGAACTAATTTTCATGCGGTTTTCACTAATAGACAGAGTGATTCATGAGGAAGGTTTTGATGTAAAATTTGTACCAGTGCGAAGCCAGGGCGGGTTGCTAGTATAATATATTTCTATTGGTATACCTAAATTAATAAAAACGATACGCAAAAGACATTCAGAAAATTAACTTCTTGTTTAACTTACCCTGGAAATTTTCTAGAAAAACGTTTTGTTTCTATTACGTGCGAAAGTATAAATTAAACTCGTAGGTATATACGACAGTTGATGTACGTTGTTACTTCGATGTAGTAAAAATCACTGAGGAGTATTGGTTTTCACATAACCAATATTCGATTGTATTTCTGAACAAGTAAACAAGAGTGTTTGTGAGAGCACATTCTGCTATTTTTAAATTTGTAAAATTTATGAATTCAATCGACTTTAAACATATTTGTATTATTCAAATGCAATACTAGGTAAATAAACTCAGCATTATTAAGTAGCACTTAGGTGTTACTTATGTCATGGAAAACTACCTGCACATTATTTGACAACAAAAAAATATAATGTACCTAATTGGCTGTTTATAGTAAGAGTTCAGATATTCATTTACTAGCTGCGCCCTCGTCTAAATCCCGATGCCGTGAAAATATCGGGATAAAAGTAGCCTATGTGGTAATCCAGGTCTCCAGCTATATACCAAGTTTCATCGCTAACGGATAACTAGTTTTTGCGTTGTATAGTAACAAACATCCATACAGCCTCACAAACTTTTACGTCTATAATATTAGAAGGATGTTTAGCCGATTAGAAAAAGTAATGTTTAGTCTTCGTGAAATAATAACATTGACGTTTGTTTAACATAAATATAAAAAATGACAGAGTGCGAAAGTGGTTTCGACAAACTTAACACCACTAATATTATAAATGCGAAAACGAGTTTATTTGTTTATTAGGCGTCCATTAGACGCTCATGCAAACGTCAATCATTACCAAAAGTCATGGTTGACATATGTTCGTTGGTGATTTACGAAATAAGGGTTTATTACCTGCCTACGTGGTTCACCTAGGTAAACCACGGTTAACATATCGACATTAAAATCTCATCATGCAGCCGTCAATCACTACATTAGACGATAGGTTATTCGTCAATCACCGTTTTGATTGTGGCAAAACTGACAGCAAAACCTACCGTGTAATGGGCGCCTTACGCGTTCACGCCGTAACCACTCAACCAATTACGAGGTACAGGACGGCAATAAATACCTTTCATCCAGTACGCAAGTTAAGCTAGCAAATTATAAAGAACTATTCATTTAAAAAAAAGTAGTTATTTTTGTCACCGTACAAATCTTTTAGTATTTTTATTATGAAACTAGCAACCCGCCTCGGCTTCGCACAGGTAGCAGAGACATCTTTAACAATCATCCACATATTTCACTCAATTTACACAAAATCTTAACAAATTATACACCTAAACCTTCCTCATGAGTCACTGTCTATTAGTGAAAACCGCATGAAAATCCGTTCAGTAGTTTTTTAATTTAGTTTAGTGATAAAACTTTTTTTATATTCAATCCTCAAAAGTAACTATCTCAATCTCCAATCTGGTATTCACATAGTTGCATATAAATAAAATAAAAGATATAATACAAATTAAACCATTCTATAATAACTCGAATATAATTTCCTGATAAATACAAGACCATTCAATAAATTAATCTTATAAGCTTTAAGTACGTAAGCACCTACGCCTCGGTATGTCAGCTCTAGTTCACATCAAACGATTCAGCGACACGTCATCTTATAGCTCAGTAATTCCCATTGACAGTGAAATCAAGACTACTTACACTGAACACTATATTACTGGATGGAATATTATACTCCGTTTTTTTACGTCCGTTCGAGTTGACTGTGAAACAAAAGCATCACATCACTTCACCTTTGAATGAACGGACAGTAGAGGCATTCGCTAATTTAAAAGAAAAGTAAACACTTGGAGATTTATTCGAGCTATGAGAATATTTACTTCCCTTGAAAAAAATATGGGGGGAAAAGAATTTCTGAAGAGTTTTATGAGAGATGCGCTTGATGTGAAAACTATAAGAGTCCCACCGAAGTAACTCTTATTTCAAAATAGAACTCTTTGGACATGAATACTCTCTATTTGTATTAGGAATTGACAGGTTATACTTTACCGACAGCGCATATAAAATATTATGCATAGTGAATTCACTTCCTGTACGTCAGTACCGTTCAATATGGTAAACATCTTCATATTTCAATAAACGGTGATGGCAGCGCAATATCAGAGGGCTCTTGAATTTAATCAGTCAAAAAAACAATGCCTAGCGGGGTGTGTGACACATTCATTTCTACACCTAAAAAATATTCATTTAAGACATGCGGGTTTACTCACGTTTGTATTTCGGCAATACACGACTAGTTTTGGACCTAACGGAGCTCTTTGTCAAGGAGTAGAGCGTCCTTCCGCGTCGCTATCATTCGTTAGGCAAAACATAAAAAATTGTACAATTATGTATTATTTTGATGATACTATTGCGTATTGGAAATGCACGGATGACGCAGTAGTTTAAGTAGTAACCTCGCTCCTGCGTCGGTTGGTGGAGTTCGCTCCCCACTGGTTCCAAGTCTGATTGCAATTTGTTTCTTTTAGTTGTAGGTTTGTGAAGTCCCCGAGACAGAAATATTGCCTCAGTAGATTTATTTTAACTTGTAAAAAGTAATAAAACTTACTTCAACTCAGAGTACTACACACTACACTAGACTGTACGGGCAAACTCGTATATTTTACTTCTAAGTAAAAACTGAATATGTAAGGATAAGACTTATATTAATTTTTAATATCAATTAGGTATATTTCCTGTAAAGAGTTTATTAATATAGTCTACCTCAATTATAATACCTACACATAATCATTATTATTTTGAAATTGAAACTATTTAAAATTTCTATCAATAGAACACACTTTGTAAATGACTTATTTATGTTACAAATTTACAATTAAATAAATAATAATATGGTACTCAGATTTACCCAAAGTTTTGGGACTCGGCTTCACACAAAAGACACTTTGGGTAAAACTGAAAAAACATAAACAACCTTTTTATTAAACTGAATACAGCTTGTTTAGACAAAAGCTTGAAATAAAGAAAATTATTTATCACGTTTTCTATATAAAAAAAGTAATTTATTTTAAAAACATATACACAATATAATATGAATGGACATTGGCACTTAAAATACTTTTTATTCAATATTTGTTTGTGGTTTGATACAGTTTCCTTGTATGAATGGTATTTGTACCTAACATTATGGTAACGGGATCCCCCACCTGACGTTCTGACGTGTTTACAACAAGTCCAATGACCTTTTGTAGCCAACGACGTGCGTCTTTACGTACATACTTAGTGACATGTGTGTGTAGCTAGCTACGATAAATTTACAAAGTTACATTAAAAACTCACTAATTTCGTAGCACATAATTCATGCGCGTAGTAAAGCGGTAGCTGATATTCAGAAGGTTGTACTGACGACCTGTCGTGACTCGTAATAGAATGACCGCACAAGTAACTACTATCTTATCTGTGACCGCACGGACAAAGGTTAACCCCTTAGCCAACACTAAACCATTGTATTATAAATCCTCTAAATTGAAAGTCTGGCCTGAGCATTAACCGTCCTAAAGAAAAATAAAAATAATGTTTTTTTTTTATTAAATCACGACAGTATGACCTCAATGTGTTAAAGCTTTCTCGTTATTTTTGGGTGAATACTAAGTCCCTCATAGAAAATATTCAAAGTTTGTATCATGCAAAGAAAATACCCAAGTCAGAATTGAATACAACATCGTTACATAACATAACGATATGAAATCTTGACACGCGTTGTACACTTAAAACCATAATTAATTTCAAATGTGACAAATTACCTACATTCTCAGAATACGGGTGACAAATACTAAGAATTCGTTGTTAATGTTGGTTTCTCCACTTATTACAATAATATTTACTTTTAATAGAGAAAAATATGTAGTAGGTAAGTGCCCACTTATACAGTTTCGAGAAGTTAACTCAAACTATCTCTTATATGTATGTTGTCCGAAAACTGTCTGATAGCCAAAGAACTACCGTTTAGTAAACGTCCTACAATGTTAACCACCAAGGCAGAATATTTGTAGTTAAACATTTTAAACAAATAAAACTCGTAGACGGAATATCAAAGAAAAGAAAAATTACAACAGCAGTTAATAAAGTTTATGCAGTTGTCAATAACCGGACACCTACTATTGAAATATATATTAATAATAGCTCAAGACACCTGACACACAGCCGTCTGATTGCAAACTAGGCTACTACAACTAAGGTAACCAGACTGCTAATAAACGTACTTATACAGAATGTGTGACAATTTTTTATGGATTTTCTTGATAACTGAGTGAAGATAGTTTTTATGGATTTTCTTGATAACTGTACTCAGTTATCAAGAAAATATTTAAAAAGAAAATTCTTAAAAGGCGGCAATTTTTTTTGAGTACTATTTACTAATAGTACTCAAAATAAAATCTTTTTAACAAAAAATTAAACCGACGAAAAGAACTAAAAAGCAAAAAATAAATAAACCTTAAGTCTCTTGTATTGAGCTTATTTACATAAACTATCTAATTTTATATTTATATATATACTTATTTTGAGTCGGCGCCAAACAAATTGAAAAATTTTGCTTTTTAGTTCTTTTTGTCGGTTTAATTTTTTGTTAAAAAGACTTTATTTTATGGTTTTTTTCATCATCGTGATGATGATGATGAAAAATCATGATGATTTTTAAACGCAATACCTGATAAAGTAATGAAAAGTAAACAGAAACACTATTCGTTCCTACAATTTTCGAGGGTTTCTCTCATTTTTTTCAGGATCCCATCATCAGATCCTGACTTCCTTGACATGGGACCACCCTTGAGGTATACCCTATCTAACAAAATCTAATAATAATCAAAATGGATTCATAAATAACGGAGTGAGGAGTGAACAGACATAAAAAAAAAAAAATTATACAGTCGAATTGAGAACCTCCTTTTTTTCGTCGGTTAAAAAATGTACGATTTAAAATCTTTAACTTCACTTAATTATTCCACCTGCTTTTATGAGAAACGGATAGTTCTTTTCAGAAATGATTTTTGTAACTGTATGCTAGAGTCCTGCCCGTTAAGTGATATAAGTAAGTGTTCCACTTTGTACATTACTAAATACATACTTATTATAGATAAATTACACCTAGGTACAGAACAAATGATCGTGCTCATCACACAATGATTTCTCGTGTGTGGGAATCGTACCCACGACCTGGCTCAGCAGTCGAATAACGCAGAGTCACTAACCACCAGATCAACAAGCCAGTCAAATAATTAAATTAAGGCATTACATTAATTTAATAAAACAATAAACATTTTCAAAATGGATCGGTTTCAATTTGTTTCAATAGAGATTCGCAAAGGAGTACACGATTCATTAGGTTTCATGCATTGAGCTCGTATAGCACTAGCACCCAAATATCGAGCTTTCTGTATAGTAAGATTTTGCAAATTGGTCAAAACTGTTTTGTGATCAATCCTCAGTTCCTTGGCTAGTCGTAACTACTTATATGCCGATTTTGCTCCACTTTTTCAAAAATAGTATCGACTTTATCCGTATGAGCTGCATCTTTGACGTCAAAATTCCCGGACTGGAAAAGCTTGAACCAACTTTGTGCTATTCTTGCTGACACTGCATTAGGTCCATAAATGTCAAAATTTTCGCGGCTTGAATCGCATTTTTCCCCTTTTGTAATAAAACTTCAGAATGTATCGAATTCACTTATTCGGTCGACAGTAAAAATATTGAAAAATGGCGGGAAAGTGTTTTTAACTTTTTATTTTTCTTTTTCTTTATATCCTATATTTATTTATATTTAAACCAGCCAGATACAAACAGTACAACTAAAGAGATTTTTTTTTTAATTTGATACATACAAACAAAATAGGAAAAGACTTTTTCCTCGACCTATTTCTAATATAATAGCAACAGAGCCAAGATTTAGAGTCCCTTTGCGTATTAACCCATGAGTTCTTTATGATCCTTGTGTAGTGAGGCTGACGATTGAATAATTAAGTCGTCGCTGACACATATATCATATAATAGCGTAAGGTTATCTTGTAGTACATGCAGTGTGAGTTCATCTATGTCTATTAAACTTAACTGTATTTCTGATATACAGACATATTTTACTGGAAGACATATTATATTTTATTTATTTTAATCTGAAGTCTTAGATTGAAATGCAAGATACATTGGTATATATTATAATAATTATAATTGTTCACATAGTTGCTTTTTAGTACGTTATTAAAAAAAAAACCTAATTGTGCTCCACTTCCTATTCATAAAACTCACATTCACATGTTAATCTCATTGTTTTTTTTTTTTTTTATGGTATAGGGGGCAAACGAGCAGACGGGTCACCTGATCGTAAATGACTACCGCCGACGATGGGCATCTGTGACTCAAGAGTCACAAGTGCGTTGCCGCCCTTTAAGGTTAGAATAGGGGAAGAGGGGGAGAGGGTGGAAGAGCGGGAAGACGGGAGAGGCGGATTAGAGGGGAGGAGAGGGGGAGAGGGGAAGGACGGGAATAGGGGATAGGGAAGGGTTAGGGCCTCCGGTAACCTCACTCACGCGGCGAAAAGCAATGCAAGCATTGTTTCACTACCGGTTTTCTGTGAGGCCGTGGTATCGAGCGGAGTCGAGCCGGCCCATACGTGCCGAAGCATGGCTCTCCCACGTAAAATTATTAATTATTGCTGTTTTGTCTTCCGCTAGGGAAGTGTGTTTATAATTCTTCTGATTAAATCCGTTACTGGTTGAAAGAGATTTTACACTCTTTGGGCCTCGAAGAGTTTTACAGCAGTGTTAAGTTACATCAGTATAGATGAGTTCCAAAAAAAAAGAAAATATATTTTTACTTTTTATCATTAAGGAATTCCTTTTTGGAAGAGCCATGCTTCGGCACATATAGGCCGGCTCGACCCCGCTCGATACCACGGCCTCACAGAAAACCGGCAGTAAAACAATGCTTGCATTGTTTTTCGCCGCGTGAGTGTGGTTACCGGAAACCCTAACCCTTCCCTCTCCCCTAATCCCATCCTTCTCCTCTCCCCCTCTCCTCCCTTCCCGCTCTTCCCCCCTCTCCCCCTCTTCCCCTATTCCCACCTTAAAAGGCGGCAACGCACTTGTGACTCTTGAGTTACAGGTGCCAATGGGCGGCGGTAGTCATTTACCATCAGGTGACCCGTCCGCTATTTTGCCCCCTTTACGACAAAAAAAAATGTAAAATTAAAAGCTAAAAATTGTAAATTTTCCGGCAGAAAATTCCAATGATTTTCCACTCAGAATGATGATCTGAATCTACTATTTCAAAATTCGGCAGGCCGTTTCTTACACCCGTTATACAGTACTCGTCATCTAGTCCACTGAATGCTTGCCCGTGAACAATTATAGCCGCGTTCCTAAAATCAAGAAATTTTGCTTACGGACGGTAAATTTTTCGTTAAAAAGTCAACGACATTTTACCGTCCGCAATCAAAACGAATCGTTTCTTAATCTTCAAATATTTAATTTCACATTTTATAAGGCGAATGAGGCAACCCTGACTTACTCAATTACTGCTCTGGTATCGACATTCACATTAATTCAGTATTGTTATTTCCGAAATAAATTATCTTAAACTTCAGAAATGGAATTGCATTCAGACAAAAATGAACGCACAGTACGCTAATTTTCTTATTTTTGGCTAAATAATGTATATTGTTTATTTTATACACAAGTTACTACATAGTACTATAGTCATATTGTAACGTCAACATAATATCTTACTCTTCTAAAATATTGGTATGCTGTTAAAACTAGCCAAGTCACATCTTCAGGATTATGTACAGAACTTTGCAACCACTTAGATCTCAATTCTTTTATTGGTGTAGTCGATACACCACGTATATTCTTAATATTGAACTTAGCTCCCATTTTCACATTTATGTTTTAGATGGGATACTTTTTGTAAAGAAATTTTTATTAATAATACAAAAGTGATAGATAGATAGATAGATAACACTTTATTTGTACACCAGTCTTACAGTAGAATTATCATAAATACATTTGTCATACAGATAATGTACAAAGGGCGGCCTTATTGCAAAATGCAATCTCTTCCAGGCAACCTTAGGATGGATCAATGTGTTTCGGAGAGACAGTTGTAGTTGGAGGTGCATTTAAAATTTTTATGAAAACTATAATTACTATAACTAAATCAATATGAAAATATACAGATATCCTGTATATTTAGTCTACTTATGCATACTAATATAAAACATACATAAACATATAATATATACTTAAGTCTATCATATAACAAACATACATATATACATATTTTAATTTATACTCAACATACTTTAATAAGGAAATAATTAACCTAATGTGATAAATAGTATTCATGAACCATTTTCTTAAAAATTGTTATTGTTTGCGCTCGTCTAATGGTGACTGGCAACGCATTCCACAAACGTACAGCCTCAACAGTAAAGGATTGGTCGTAAAATTTTGTGGAATGTAGTGGCATCTCCAGTCTCAAATCCTCTGATGACCTCAGAGATTTTTCATGTGTATCATGAAGGAACTTGAATCGTTCTTTGAGATAAAAAGGGGCCTTAGGATTGAATAAGATATTGTAAAGAAAACTGAGTATGTGAGTATTCCGGCGAGAACGAATTGGAAGCCACTTGAGCTTTTGACGGAATTCAGAAACGTGATCATATTTTCGTAGCCCAAATATGAATCTTATACAAAAATTTTGAAGTCGCTCAAGCTTATCAAGTTGTGCTTCAGTGAGATTCAGATAGCTGACATCGGCATAGTCGAGAATTGGTAGGAGAAGTGCTTGTGCAAGTGCAACCTTAGTGGCAGTCGGAAGAAAGTTACGTAACCTTCGCAAGGACCCTGCTGAAGCGAAGACTTTACGACTGACTTCTTGCAGCTGTGGTCCCCAAGATAAGGTACTATCCATGTAAATTCCCAAGTTTTTGACACTAGTGCTGATCTTTAATGTGGTGCCATTGAATTGAATTTGGGGCAGTTCTGACCAGTCAATTCTTGAAACTAACCCAGGGCTGCCAATAACACATACCTGAGTTTTTAAGGGATTGACTTTGAGTCCATAATTATGACTCCATTCGCCAATGTGCGACAGGTCAGCATTGACTATGTTAATTGCTTCCGATAACTTGTTAAGTGGAGCTTGTGTGTAAATCTGTAAATCATCTGCATAGAGGTGGTAGTACGAACGTAATTGTTTAGAGATGGAGTTTATAAAAACAGCGAAGAGTAAGGGAGATAAAACGCCACCCTGCGGCACACCAGCAGAAATACTGCACCAAGACGAGACCGAGTCTTCAATGCGTATACGCTGTCGGCGACCAGACAGGTAACTATGAAACCAATCAATTGTCCCTGGAGATATGTTAAGAGACTGTAGTATACCAAGCAGAATGTGAAAATCTACAGTATTGAATGCGTTGCTAAAATCCATTAAGATAAGTACTGTAATATTTCCACTATCCATGCCTAGTCTGATATCGTCCATAATGTGAACTAATGCAGAAGTAGTGCTGTGACCAGGACGAAAGCCAGATTGGAAAGGGTTCAGTAAGGAATTTTTGGAGAGAAAGTTACTTAATTGAAAATGGATAAGACGTTCGAGGACTTTGGATAGGAAAGGTAAAATAGAGATTGGACGGTAATCAAAAAATGAAGAGGGTTTTACTTTTTTAGGTAGAGGAATAAGTTGTGCATCTTTCCACGCAGTTGGAAAGACACCACTTGACAGGGAGTGATTTAAAATATTGCAAAGGATGGGTAGGATTTCGTCAAGGATAGGGAGAATCATATTTCGACTAATGCAGTCACTTCCTACTGCATTTGACGAGATTGCTAGTATAGTCTTCTTAACATCACAAGCAGACAGTTGATCAAAGACGAAAGGTGGATAGTCGGGAGCTGGTGTAGAAGAGATATATCTAAGAGTATTAGCTTTAATTGTCTCATTAAAGTTAGACGAAGTAGAGAAATGTTTATTAAGTGAATCGATATCAATATTTTTAGGAACAGAGTCTTGGCGCGACTTTCCAACTCCCAATGTTCTCAGAAATTTCCAGACTTTGGCTGGATCTTCGTTTTCTACGGATGAGTGGATATGTTGGCGTTGAGCATTTCTACACATCTTATTGCAGTGATTTCTCAGGGATACATATTTTTTCCAGTTAGTCTCCGTGGGTCGACACTTGTATTTGTTTTTTGCTGTAGATTTTTTAGTCATAATCTGCCGTATCTCGTCGGTAAGCCATGGAGCCGGTAAATTCTTTATTTTAGTACATCGCAAGGGCGCATGCAAGTTATATAGCTGTAACAAATTTTCAGAGAAAATTTGGACTTTCTCATTAACACACTGCGAGTTTAATAGATCTGACCAGTTAATATTACCGGCATCCTCTTTAAGTTTGGCAGTATCCATTCTACTGAAATTGCGTTGCACAAGAATTCTCGACTTTGCCTTAGGTGGGCGGATAGCGTAAGATAGAAATATCAAATCATGATAAGAAAATGCATCAGCTGGATATTGACCATGTTTGATGACATGATCAGTAGAGGAGACAAGAATAAGGTCAAGAAGAGAAGGAGTGCAGTTTGGAAAATGATGTGTTGCATCTAGTGCTAAAAGAGATAGATTACTGCTTTCTACTACACTACGCAGCGAAGAGGAGCGACAGTCATTTTTGAGTAAGCAAGTATTGAAGTCGCCCATTACAATTGTATGACTATAGGAAGGAGTTAGAGTTTCTAAAATGTTTTCAAAAGAAGAAAAGAAGTTAGTGCGCAACGAGGGCGAATAGTAAACACCGAGTAAAACTTTTGTACGATTTAGTTCCACTTCCAAAAAAAGATGCTCACCCGCGTTTGATGGTGGTGGTTGTGAAGAGATACTTACAATAGTAAAGGTAAGGTGAGTTCGTAAATATATACCGACACCACCCCCACCACCAATGGCGCGATCGTTTCTTATAAGTTGGAAACCCGGGAGAGTATATGATACGGATGGTAAACAGGGTTTTAACCATGTCTCAGAAACTAAGATAGCGTGTATGTTCCTACAGTCAAAGGTAGCCAGCATATCAGGGAAATGAGCAGGAATACTCTGGGCATTAATATGGATAACATTAAAACTCCTTGGAGCATCAGAAAATTGACACTGGAGATTTTCTTGGAGCGAGGGTAGGCTAACGAAACTGTCATTGAGGCTATTTGCAGATAAAAAACTATCATTATCACTGTTGTCTAAGACAGACATTACAATATGAGTATTAAGATATTTATAATATATAATAAATAAATAAATAATAAACTTAAAAAAGAAATGAATGTATATGACTTGCAAATATATAGCTAAAGCAATATATTGTGTGATCCGTACAATTAACATTTTTCCTGCATTTAAATTGTATAGTTTTTGTACATTACCTATTAATACTTATTCTCTCGTAAAAAAAAATGTTGCTATTATAATTTTGAAAGGCGCTAGGTATTAATAAAAATCTGTTGTTTGGCAAATATTTTAAATAGTAAAATTTACTGTTTTCTGATTTTGTTCTTTTCATGCATAAAAATCCCCAGTTCGACGCCAAATTTCTACTTTCTAGGTTATCGGGAAGTGGGTTAGGTTTTTAATCTATATGTCAGTAAGTCAGAAATAAAAATGCCGATCCTTAAATGCTAATATCTCGACGATTGTTTAAGCTGTATTATTGAAATTTTGGTAGTTGATATAAGGCGTTTTAATAAATAAACAAAAATTCAAGTATTTATGTGTAATAGATTATGAGTTATTAATCGGTCAAAAGTGGCTCGAAATGGTTCTATAACTATAACAGTAAATATAACCGCCATATCGTCGCCAGTTTCTTTTTCTTGAACTTGGCTTGACACGCTGCCGTGTGTCTAGATCTTTATTTGTTGAATTTTTTTAGAGAAAATTATACCGTACCTTAATACTGAGACGACTAGACTATGGTAAGCAGTCACAACAAAACTTACGTTGGTTATTTGTGCCAGCTCATGTAGCGCTTAAACCGACTTACTGACTTTTTTACAGAGCGCATCAATCACATATTGAGTTGCTTCCATGTGAGTTTATTGTCAATTGTTAACCTAAGTTTGTAGTCCCTGTCTCCGTACCGGTTGATTTCCGTGATTGATATTTAGATTAGTCCGGTCCAGACGTTGACTGAAAGTCATAAGGGTGAACATCCATACATCTTCACAAACTTTCACGTTAATAATATCACTAAGACTATAAAAAAGGCTTTTTATTCTAGTCTTTTTGCTCTAGTCCCGTTTCGATCGAGAGACGGTGTTTGGAGGCCGGTGTGCTTCACTACAACCGCGAAGATGTACACATATTATTAACGCACAGTAAAGTATTATGACATAAATATAATATATTCGAACACACTACCTGCCAAGGCACTTTATTCTAACGAATTATTCACGGATACTTTGGTTATAAGAACTAACTGAGTCAAAAATAATCTTAATGGATTATAGGCATTAATATTTATAATTAGAAGTCGTCATCAGTCTCATTAGACTTTCGAATATTTATCTTTCTGTTTAAACTACATGTAGACTAATTTGCCACATATCCAATTCACAGAAATATTACGACACCGTAACTATGGGCTCGTTTCTCTTCCACCAATTAAAGCTCATTTTCACTGGGCGTTTACTCGTTTGCAGACATCTATAATAAAATAAATACTATACTTAATAAAATACCTACAAATATTCTATATACAATAATCGTAAGTCCTGAGTGCATGGGAGAATGAGATGCTCGTCTAAAAGTCCTGCTAATAGTGGTGCTATTAGTATCTGTATAAGATCTACGCATTGGAACTGGCAACTAACTTCACGACGGACTGATTTTGACTGACTCCTACTCCTGAAAATTCAAAAATACACATGATTGGTTAAATTGAAATAAATGATTTTTGTTTTTGATTTTTTTAATCTCACATTTCGACGTTGCATGGACGTGTAAATAAAGAATTTCTTCCTTTTAAGATCACGGTAGGTGCATCAATATCTTCACAGACTCTATTTAATCTAATATATTATAATCGGAATAAACTAATGTACTCTTACCGAATTACGGTACTTAGATAAATACAATCGAAATAAACAAATTTACTCCTTACCGAATTACGGTAATTAAAGTCTGTGAAGATCAAAAAGGCTCCGAATTTAGTACTTATAGTAAAGTATTAGCACAGATAAGATAATCGTTACTTCGTAAGTATCAACTTTAATTTGGATTTTGGAAGATAAAATAATCGTATAATATTACTTTTATCTAAATTGTCCCGAGCGTGAACGCGAACAGCAGCTATAGTTTGATATTAGCCACAAGGGACCAAGCACCAGTCCTATCAATAAAGCTTACACACATCAGTGCACTTGCTATTTCCCTGATGGCTTACACCTACATTTCGCGTACTATTATTAGAATTTACTTAATGAGAAACGTGTCTATTATGCTTTCTACGTGACCCACTTCCAGAAATGTATTACTTCTTGCCTAATTATCTCTAAGTTTATTTAGACAGTCCCAAGGCAGTCAGATGAAGTATCTTTGGTTAACTACAGTTACAATATATATATATCTCTAAATAAATTAATACCTACCCGAGGAGAATTCTTTGTACGCATTTTTTAAGCAAACGCGCACAGACAGGAATGTGAAATTTGGAATACTTAACGTTATAATATGAAGATAAAGTACAGAAAGCTAAAATTTTAAAATGATGTGCTATAAATTTTAAAACAATCTAAAAACTAAATTCTTAATGGGATGCTACTACATTTCGGTCGTCACATAATTTCTCAGCAATAAAATATGGCTGGTAAAATGCCTAACACAACTAAATATTTGTAATTCGTAATATATTTTATAATGATGACCGCAGATATTTACATTTAATATAAATTAATTACGTATTCAAATAAAATGTAATTAGGTACATTTAGGTCATTCTGACAGGAGTTAGGCTGGCTCAACTAGTCAGCTTATCCGAACGCATAATAGACCGCTTATGAGTCTAAATGCGGAAACAGAGCCCTATACCAATACCAATACTACGCCTTTTCACAGTTTCCGTATGCGATCAAAAAATAATCATTTCTCCATAAACATCATCTGCAAATATATGGACGGATGTTACCGCCCATACTGTTTTTCATAATTTATTGAATTTAGATTTTACTTATCCTTCCTTACGTCACTAATTAGTAATCAGGCGCATTGGACTATCTACCTTCAGTATTAGCGAAGAATTATTAATTTCGAAGATTTCCACGTTGAATAAAATACTCACCCAAAACGGCAGTGTCCACTGTGTTTAGGCCTTGTTGAGGGGGAGGGAAGAGGAGGGCAGCTGCCCCCCTCCTCCTGGCTTTAGCAAGCTTACGTAGTACTAAAGTAATTTTTAATTAAATCTTTGATTTGCCTCCGCCTGAACCGACAAAATCAACCCCCCCCCCCCTCCCTCCGGGATGACAATAACAAATTTTGCCCCACTGGGCTAATAGCTGGGTACGCCCATGGCCTCGGCTATAATTTGGAAAATTTAAAAATAAGCACTTTAATAGCGAAACGAATTAAAAAGTTAAAAAGAATTCCACTATCCACCTCCTAACACCAGATCATCCTTACTAAACCCAATCTGTTGGACTCGTCAAAACGAATCGTATAAGCCCAAACTCGAGAGGTTTACTAGTAGCCACTGAAGAATTACACTATCCATCTCCTGGCTCCATCATCAGATTAGCTCCAAGATGCTAAATTATAGAATTGTCATCTGAACTATATATATATATATATGTCGAATAAACAAATAAGGGTTTATTAAAAAAAAAGGCAGACCCGCTGACCTTGTTCGGGCCATCGGTTCTGCTTACATTCTCTGGGATTGATACTTGATACTTCTATAACTGTTATACTACGCATATATAAGTTAGTGAAATATTTACACAAAGAGGTTAGCAATAAAAAGCAAGTAAATTAAACATCAGAAAATCAATTTATTTAAAATCAAATTAACATAGTTTACTCTTTTCGATGTCGCCAGTAAAGTGAGTCTCTCGACTAAAATAACTGGCTGTGTACTGTCCTAACCGCCATTTCAAAGTTTACGTTACATTAACACGTGGCTTAAGTTTTATTACAAAATTACTATTTGGCGTTATTTAGTTAATAAAAGCAAGAGTTATTTATCACATATTTTTATAAAGCCCTAAGGTTTATTTAAAGGTTATTTTGAATATATAAAAAAGGCTTCTACATTCAACAATCAAATATTAATTACTTATAATCAATTAGAAATTATTTAAGAACTACTAGGTATGTAAATTATGTTTAGTTATATTGAGATGATAATGTTAAGAAGTGGTTTTACAATAAATACTCACATAATTGAATACATAATCATAGTTGAACTCCAATTACAATTGTTTATCAAATCTGGAATTGTTTCTTATTGATTTGATCAGCTTTTAGTAATAATTTAGAACAATATTTATAAACTTATAATAATTCAATCGTCCAATTATTAGCGCGGCGACATATACATACAAAGCTTCATTTCGTTACAACAATTATAAGCAGAGTTAAAATTGACTTTGTTTACATAGTTACAAATGAAACTACGATTAATAAAAGCGTGCTAAAAATAATAAATTCCGATCTCTGGGTCACAACTAGTACAAACTATCACGTGATCAACAAAATATCTCGTTTTAGATACTTTATTTTAAATTATGTTGACTATACAACACGAATACCGAAATGTTTCCAGTCATACCTTGTGTCTAGTAGGTTGAAATTCATTGTGCTGCCTGTTAACGAATCACGTTAGGACCTTAACACGATTCGTTTACAGTAATTTACTTTACGTACGTTACTTTTATTTTATTTATTTATTTGGGACAAAAAACAGTTACATGGTATATGTTACAAAAAAATAAATATACCTACATAAGTTTGCTTTGTTCAACATATAACCTACATCATTGGCCACGAGTTAATATTGGATTAAATTAAACTAAATAAGAGAAATTAAACAAAATAATAAAAAAATATATATATATGTAGAAAGCCAAATGGCGAATACTTGCTTCTATAAAATATATTTTAAAACATATCACTGCTGCGCTGGAACGATCTTGTTAATATGAAGCATGACTTTAATCCAACTCTTTCATAAAGAGGTATGCATTGGCAGAATAAATACGCCGGTGTTATTTACACATTGCCAATCCTAGACCCTTCTTAAGAAGAAGAAATACATACATAGTGTTCTATGCTGTTACTGTTCGGCCGCAGTCCTGAATCCGGTAGAAGTACTTCGTGAATACAGTGACTGTGATAACTGCCTCTTTTACCTCTTCCTTGACACAGTGTTGCTTTGAGAGAGGTTGCGGTCGTCAAGCGGATCCGGTGACAAGATCTCACTCTATAATGAAGCAAAACACATTTGTGTTGAACACCACAATGACATATCCGATTAATTCTATTACAACAATATTTTGATCATACTTTATTTCGATATTTACGAAGAAGAGCTTTGTACACAAACCGTGATCCAAAACGTATTTATTACATGCCTAGCTATACGGTTCTCTCTCTGAAGTTGAACTAGAAAATTGAACTTACATTTAATTAAAGCGAGAGGAAATAAATTTAATCTAATTCTTAGTATTGGGGTAATGCATAAACTTTAAATAATTAAAGGGAGATCAATACATAACGTTAGCAAATATTTAAAAGGGGCTATGTATTAAACAACCACATAATGTATATGACGCATGTATGAACTATCGTGGAAATGGCTCACTTTTTAAAGATGCTTAAATAAGTTGACTTAAAAATTCTTTTGTCTTCAACATGGTGTACATCAAATCGCCATGCGCTAAAGCTACCATTATTTTGACTGATGTCTATACTCGTGGACTGAGGATATCACTTCATAATTGTGTCATTTAAATCATCAACTGAATTGAACGTTTGCAGATACCTACGACTGTTTGTTATACAAGACAAAGGTTAAATTCAGTTCACACTACGTTCTCAAGTTCGACATTGTGTACTTTATATGAAATAGTTGTAGTACACATAGTGACATTCTAAAGAAGCATTCAAGCGCACGGGTTTTCATAACGATTTCTTGTCAGCAAAAGACGGTCTTTTACTGAAGTTTGAAACTTTTCCAACGAGAAAATAAAGTAACGATGCTCATATTGCTCATAATATAAGGTAGAACCTCGCTCATATCCGCCATTGTTTGCTTTCAATAACTTCATCCCTCCCAGCTTTTGTATTGGGTGGATAATGGAGAAAAATGTATCAATTGACCTCTGAAACCCAAGTTAGTATGAGAATATCTAAATCATTGCATGGAAATGATTTTATTCGGTGTTAGACTAAAGCTTGTACACATATTACTTTGCTGAAGGAGTTTTGATAAACTATGGACACTATTTTTTCCTTTGTATTCAGTTAATAGGCACATTGTGATTTTGGGTCTGGTTACTATTCGGGCCGAGCTCCACTGTAATTCGATACTATACAAAAGGAGGTTACTTACATCCTTTGTGACAATGTTCCACTATCCTAATTTATGTGACTTATTGGAATAAACATAATCGTATCAAGATAGACAAAAGAAAGATAATCAACGAGTACATATACTTGTAGTTTATGGACATTACAAAGGCATAGTCAAAGACGTGTAGGTGTGATTGTTGGCTTAGCAACCATACCGCTAAGTGTTCGGTGATGTTGATATTTTTACTTATCTCGGTTAGACATTGTCTACTTCTCGGTAAGACGTTGTTTTAAATATATTCTATACTGTAATTGTTTATAATCGAAACTCATTAACAACAATTGAAATTGAATAAACGGTGCTTAATTTTGTAGTGTTAACTAATTAAAATATTAATGTTTCGAGAACCAACTCCTTTTCTAAAGACAGGGTACATCTATTGTTGAAAAATCGGCATCTACCCACACGTACTAAACAAGACTAACAAAACAGGACAGGGCTGACAGAACAGGACTATTTTTATTTCCTTTTCGAAAAGAAAACAATAAACCGTGAAAGGAACATTAAGAATAGGTCATCAAGGTGTCAAACATAGCAGGAACAAAAGATTGTTCTGAAACAACTGCTGAGGAACAAGTCGACTTGCCGATAAATAATTTAATAAAATTAGGTATATCACTGAAATGCATTAATTATACCTATAATAATAATGTGGTTCATACCATAAATTAAGCCTAACATAATTTTGTTAAAAATAAAATCTTTATCTACAAGTACAGTATACAATACATAAACTTACGCCATTCTGCTCCCTGGGCAAACACAGCAGTCCTCCATTGGTGGCTATCGATTCGGTTGTAAACCGTAATCGGTGCCTCTTAAAACTCTGAACACTAGAGTCGTCAATATTGTACTTTGCCAAACCTATTCTATTCCCGCAGAGCTGAAGCGACCTTCATTTCTGGTCTTCTGTACAGTGAATGTTATTCCCCAATCAGATGGCTGCAATTTAAGCAAAAATTTATTGTTCAAGATCCGAATCAAATTATATATTTATTTATTAATACTTCCTGCAAATATATTGCAAAAGGCGGACTTTTGTATATCTGTAAATTTAAATACCTAATAATAATAGTGTGTATGTATATATATACTATTATATATGAGCTTATAGGCATATACAAATAATAATATATATAATAAACACTCCATGCAAGCACAGTGGTCAGTCCCGACTTTTGCCGAGCTACCGATCCCAAGTATATTTCCGTAGGGCTGGAGCTTAACACCTACATTACACCAACCGCACACCACACACACACACACACACGCACGCACGCACGCACGTACGCACGCACGCACGCACGCACGCACGCACGCACGCAGGCACGCACGCACGCACGCTCGCACGCACGCACTTACGCACGCACGGACGCACGCACGCACGCGCCCTCGCACGCACGCACGCACTGAAACACACTAAATGTGTGTAATAAGTTACTGAAATAAAACATTTTCATTTTCAAATATCGAGAACTACTGTACAGCTAAAAATATTATAAATAAAAAGTTGAGACCTAAATACGTTCCTGAGAAATAGAGTGTTGTCATACAAATACAGATATATTATCTATGATTGAAATAAACTGAAGTAGAAAATATATATAATATATATTTCGGTTATTGAAAATGCAAAATGACATGAGCAACCTATAACGAGCGTACTCATAACTAATAAACATAATTTAGTTTCCTCACCTTTGTACACTTGACACAAACTTAACACTTTCCTGTTTCCGGCCCTGGGTTGTCTAGCTAACTAGACAGCCCAGGGCCGGAAACAGGAAAGTGTTAAGTTCGTGTTCAGTGTACACAAAGGTAAGGTTCACAAGAACTTAGTCTCATTTCTAGACCCTGACTTCCTATGTTAGCTTAATTATAGTTCAAGATAGTCATAAAGTCCTTCTTAACATCATTCCCATATTAATAAACTTTTATGTCTTAAAAAAATTATAATCCATATAAAATCTTAGGGATATTATGTAGATTATAAATTTACATTTTCTTTAATAAATCATATAGCAGCTCTAACCCAAGGCGAAAGTGTAGTACTTAGTAATAAAATCGTTCACATCTTTTATTACATTTATATTATTTAAACACAAATTAATTTGATTGATTGACAAATTACTTCTCATAAGTTATTATAATAGTGTTTTTGAACAATGCCAATTAGGGAAAGATTAACCAGACTTGCCATGAAAGGATATAAAGTTACAAAATAAGAAGGCAAATAGTGATGACGATTACAAAGTAGGAAATTTAAGTTACAAATTAAACCAACGTAAAGATTATTTAAACGATTTTCTGGGCGAACTTTGTTAGTAAATCCTGTATAATTTATTTTAAATTGCTGTTATGTGTCAAATTAGGCTATAAATAATGTCTGTGTATCACACTTAATGCTATGGTGAAAGCTTATCCTGTTAATTTAAAAAAAGGTGAACAAGCATATATTACAAAGGTGACAGAATGAGGGGATGGAAAACGAATTAATCAAAAGGTAAAAAAATTATGTATGGCTTTCTGGTCTGTCTGAGATTACAACAGGTATTTATATCCACCCGTTGTGTCAGCAAACAGGAGGGAAAAATTAGTTAACCCGTTTTCATACCCGTCGAGTTACATGGTTTATAAACAAGTATTTCATCTGGGTCGTGAAACGAAATAATGATTGTGCTTATTTTAAAAAAGAATGTTAGTTTTGATAAATACTAACGAACTCAAACCGCCTTTGTCAACTTGATTCATTATTACATTTCTTGTTATTATTATTACTTTTTCTTTCCCTCTACTTTACTCTTATAAGCCACTGTTACAACGTTGTCGTCATGGTAATCCAATCTTCTAAATTGTATCCCTTTGGGATATTAGGTTAAGGGGCTTCATCTTAATGAAAGGGTTAGTATACGACTATTCGTAACTTATGAAATATAATTATTTCAGATATTGGAAATTTTTACAAGTTATCAATAGAGACCGTAAATCATGGATTAAAATTTTTAAGAACAATATTCGTCTACTGCTTAGGCATATAATATGCATGCAGAATAAAGTAAAAAGACACTGTACTTAGTTTGTATGTGGATCGGTGCTACGTATTGGAACAGGCAACTAGCTTCGCGACTGACTTAGTCTGACTGACTCCTACTCCTGACAATTCAAAAATACCTATTATTGATTTAATTGAAATAAATGGTTTTGATTCGATTTGATTTGCAGCGGTGTGGCCAATCTCACATATCTGCTAATGTATCTTTAAATCGTAAGATAGACAAAAATCAATACGGGATGCGTCATTTCATGCGCTCGAGTTGTGATGCGTGATAAGCCAATCGTGATGTTTCCGCATAATTATGATACATGACCATATCTTCTTGTTTTTATTCTTCAGCAATTTGTATGGCTATCACAAAGTATACGTGTGTCACACTGAAAGTTTATAGAATAGGCCAGTAAGAAAAGCAGCCGATGAAAAATTTATTTAAATTTCGATTCGATGTATCGAAATGGCAAATCCATTTCGATACATCGAATCGAGAGATACTAGAGATTTTTTTTTTATATTTAATATTGGTACAGTCAGCAGCAAAACAGTGTAAGATGGTCAGATGCGTGGTCGGACATGTACAGGCTGGAGTGCGGCGTGAGGCAAGGCGTGTGTATATGAATGGGCTGATCGGTGGGCTCAGTAGCACAAACATGCTACGCTGATGGTGTTGCTGAGCCCATTAATTGGTGCATTACTTAATTTGATAGACATCAGTGAGTCATATGCGGCGGCTCATGGTCTCAATTGTAATACCAAGAAGAGTGAGTTTATGATATTTAAAGCTGGTACCAAATACTACTCAATTGTACCTCCAGTCACTCTTTCCGGTACTCCTTTAAATAGGGTCAATAATTTTAAGTACCTTGGCCACTGGGTCGCCGATGAATTATCAGATGATCTTGATTTTGAGAGAGCGTACTACGCTGTCTGTCCGGTGTAATATGTTGGCTCACAGGTTCGCACGTTGTACTACACCAGTCAAAGTTACTCTTTTCAAAGCGTATTGTCAGTTATTGTGTAGACGTGCAGCCTGTGAACTAACTTTACGCAGAGGGCGTACAGCGCATTACGCCTCCAGTACAACAGTACCTTCAGGATGCTTTTAAATCTGCTGAGGTTTTGTAGCGCCTATGTGTTATATAATATGTAATATGTTTACGGAGGCACATGGCGATGACTTTTATGCGATCTTAAGAAAGCGGAGCGCGTCAATGTCCACTCGACTGCTAGGCAGCACCAATGGCATCCTTAGAGTATTGTCCGAGAGATAGGACCTTTCAGTTCGGCTGCATACTAGCATCCCCACGATTTATTTTGTAATGTAGAACGAACATAGTGGATCATTGTTACTAACACATATATGGATTAATGTCTGAAATTAATTATTATTATATAAAAAAAAACCTTTTACTTTTTCAACGTAAAACTCCAATTTCATATATAAAGACTCATATACTAAGATAACAATATTATATAGGCAAAATAAAACACAGAACTCCTCACCACTCCTCAACCACGTAACAGAACCATCACTAGTAAGAACACAGGCACGTTGCGTTTTTTTGACGTAGAGTTTATTGCATACGAATAATTTATGAGCGGGGGAGTGACATAGGCCTTCCTTTTATGCGAGATAAATGCACAGAACCTGGGGTTTCGTTATTTAGCATACGGAGTTTTATTCCTTTATTATTCTTAGGTCTTGTAAAAACGCACTGGGTATTTTTACTCCAGAATAATACAGTGATCAAAAGTATACAAAAGATAAATGCGTTCTAATATTTCACAAACCGATATTTTCAAATGAGCTGTTTTCAAGAAAATTATTCACAGAAATAGGTTTATTCGATGCCAATAAAATTAGGAACATAGACTGTTTTAATAGCATTAGCTGGAAAAAAAGAACATACATCTATTATTATAATAATTAATTGATTCGCTTTAAACTGTTTTAAGCGTTGTTTACTACCCTTACTGACAGGAGCTCCATTATTTAATACATTTTGTTGATGTGAATAAAAATGCCATTTGGGATAGTAATTTCAAGCTGAAGTTTCACAAAATTCTGGCAATTTTTAATGTTTTTTGAAATATTTATAAATGTAAACATTCCGAAATGGCACAACACATTCTACTCGTATGTATTAACTTAAGATTTCTTCAACACGTTATGTGCAAAATTTTGTCTAGACGAGACATTTTAATCAATAACCCTGGATTTATCTTTGTGCACATGGAAATAAAAATGAAAGAAAATAAGCGAGCACGCCTCCCTTTTCAAGACGTGACTTACATCTTAGTGATATTTTTTCAATATACTACTTTAACCGATTTAGCCATTTCAATTTAGTTTCTCGACATTATTTTAAGAGCTAAGGTTATTGAACTTTAATTTATAGGAGAACAAAATGTAACTTCATACATGTGACGTGGTTGGGGCTTGGTAGAAGGATGATGCAACATTGTATAAAAGACCACAGCATGGTTTCACGTGAAAGATTTTATTAAAAATTCTCGTACAATTAAATTTAATGTTTAAGTTTGATTTACGTATAAGCATTTTCATGCAAACACAGTTTTTTCAAGGTCGGTTTTGCCCAGGACCTGCGGTATTGTGTCGTTATTATTATCACTGCGTACAAAAATAAATTAATCAACAACTTTTGCGGAAATTAATCGAGATTGGGAGCAGAGCCCCGGGGAGGCTCCCTGAGGCTCACTTAAACGAATTAGCTGAGGATTGCGTTGACAGTGCTACGATTGCACAGAGAGTCAGATAACGGTATCCTGGATAATGGTCGTTGTTGCCTCTTTATTAGTACAGCGAGCCTCCCTGTACATTGCTGTTAAATAAATAAACCAACATGTTTGGTATTAGATAATTAAAATTACTTTTAAAGTAAGTATAATAAATAAATGTGTCTTTAAACTTTGTTAATTGTTAAGTGAGTCAGTGATAATTCCTTTTCAATTACGTTAATTCCTTTCCTTAAATGTGATTGTAAAATTTGTATAAGTCAGAGAATACCTATCTGTAGTAATCACAGCAAGACGTATTTTTAAACTTATTTGTTGCTCAGCATCACGTAGGTATAGTCGATAAAATTCCAAGTTATGTTATTGTTCCGAAAATAAAAAATATTAAAAAGGAACTCCAGGACATATAAGGGACGTCATATCTGACACATGCATGTTTCTATGTTTGAATGCATTACACAGACTTGTAGCACCCTCAGATCATAGAATCAAACTGTGGTAGCACCGATAAAGTAATAGTTATGTATTCTGTGGTAATAGTTACTGCCCGTAGATTGCACCTTTCAATGCCACACGCTAATTTAAATGTTTGGCAATTTTCATCTTAACCACAGTCACAATCGTAATACTCATAACTCTTAAGTTTGTTGATTTTAAATCCTTATTAATTAGTAACAATAGTTAAATAACATCTATGTTTGTTACTTCAACACATAATTAACAGTTTAGCAATACAAACAAAACGAATTACATCCCTTAAAAATAAAGTGTATTCTACAGTAAGTTAGTTTTTTTTCCGAAACTAAAATAAGATATTTGATATCCAAGACACAAAAGTCAAGTCCAGAAACGTTTAGTATCGCCCACGTAATACTATTACATAAAACCGTAGCATATTAAGAAAACATCTAATATTAAATGTGTGACTATTCTTGACATTAAGTATGTTTTTTATACAGCTAAATAGGCATACAAGCACACGGCCTACCTTATTTAAAACACTTATAGTTGTACCTTACCCATCCCTTATTGGAGCTCCGACAAGCAATCCTACTGACCAGCAGATAAACAGTACTGAACCAGTAATTCTGTCTGTTCTGTGCTTGGTACTTGAACAGTCGGGCGGTACAAATTTGAGCAGACATGTACTCATGGTTTACTCTACTTCATTACATATGTTTATTAGGAAAGCAAAGTAGTTGCGTTACGTTTTCAAACTTCGCCGCAGATTTTAATCAGATTTGCATTCAGAGTTAAAATAGCACATCCAATTATATTTCGTAACTTAGTGCAGATTATGCGACCCGCATACTAAGAAGCCCTTCGGGTAAACAACATAGTCTCTAGACCGTTCTGTAATCGTTGTCTTCAAAATAAATCAATGATGAAAAAGCGGACCAATGACAGTCAACGTACCGCGCTGCGACAACGCACCGTTCCACGTTGACGACATCGTGACGTGGTATTGTGGACAAGCCCTTAGTTGTAGTACGAGTATATTGACAATTATTTATGTGATTCGTAGATAATTGTTCGCTCGACGAAGCTCGACGCGTATATGTGTCTATGGAACGGAATCTTTCAACATTATTTTCTCCAACATAAAGGCATTTGATTGGCTTTAAAAAATGCACACGTGAAAATACAATAGTATCATAACATCAAGATCATAAAAATTCAAAAGTTTTAGTTTTTTAGGGTCCTATTCCTTAAAAGAAAAATAAGGAACCCTTATACATTCACTTAGTTGTCCGTCTGTCTGTCTGTCTGTCAAGACCATTTTTCTGAGGAACCCGTGGAGGCATCAAGTTGAAATTAACATCAAATACTTATACCCGCGGTTCCTTCTATAAGCTGTAAAACAATCAAACTTCTTAGTCACAGCAATCAAAAGATACGGCCATTTAAGCCTTAGATTTGACCAAATTTGAACATTTCGCAGGTAAATCAAAACCTATGGGGTACCTCCCACTGACCTAGAAACATGAAATTTGGTAAGAAGCAGAGTCTTTAATTTTTATATCACCTGAAAACATAGTTTTTGTGATTACAAATTTATATTTTGAGATATTTTTAGAAATGAAGTTAAGTTTGTATACCGATTTGTTTGCTTACAGAACCCTCGGTGTGCCAGTCAGACTCACACTTGTCCTGTTTTTTTTTAAACTCTAAGACTTCTTCTATTCTGTGTCTACGGACATAGAATAATTCCTTAACACACTAGTAAACTAATATTACAGAGAAAGTATTTACATCTTGTGCGATTGCTATTTTGTGCAGGGTATTCTTTTATTATAGTTTGAAGGGTACACTATTCTAGTCGATATAGTCTAAATATTTTACTAGTCGGTAAGTCGCTAGCACAAAATAAAAAATAACAAAATATAAAATTTTAATATAAATCCATCCATTTTATAATCGAAAGCGCCTGTTATCCGCACTAATGGAGACGATATTTCTATGTTACGATAGTTTTTTGTTTACTTGATGTTTTGGCGACGGGTTAAGATTGGCAAATAAAAAATTGGTTGACATATAAAAAAGATATGGTATCGTTTTACAACTAACTTGGTAAAATTGTATTTATTAATATTATTGTACTGTTATGACAGCGTGTTTATAACTGAGTAAATAATATTAAGTATCTGCTTTAGATTGGCGCAGACGGTGACGAAGAAATTTGAATTTCAAAGTATCCAAGAGCGTGTCTACTATATTAAAATGAGCATCTCGCAAACAAAGGGACACATCGAATGTTTTCTTTTTAATTCATTTCTAAAACTTGTAAGTGACGACCGCAAGTGACTGGTTATTAGGTGTTATTAATAACACAGATAAGACATCTTATGTATATTTCTTAAATAGAACATTTATATGAGGTCCTGAAGCAATACATAAACGTATCTGCCGTATCTACTAAAAAAATGTACATTTAACAGAGTTGTTGCCAACGTGTTTCAAATAACAAATTATTTTATAAATTCGTCGATTTTCTGTAGGTGGATGTCGTGATCATGAATACTTTAAGAGGTATTAGGTTACAAATTCTCGTTTACAACACATCTTCTCGTGCTGTCCTGATTAGTTATAAGTAAGGTTATTAGAGCTTCATAGAGGCTGTTGATGGGGTTGACAACGCTTAAGTGATGCTATTAGCACAGAATACATAATAGCTATTAGCTATTAGTCTTCCAAATGTTAGGTAGCAATAACCGCCTGAACTTATTTTTCAACTTAGTTGTATGATTTTTTTGTTTCATAGTCTAACGATTAAAATTAGTTAAAACGTAAAAATAGAAACAAATGTAGTTTTTAACCCTAATCTTTTTGGGCTTTACTTAACAATTTTCTTTAAATTTAGGGAGTAATCATATTAATCCGTTTACTAAAAATGGTTTCTTTTCAATAACAGTGCACTCTACCGCGTAATTGAGAGGTTGTTAATATGTTGTATCAGCGTGTACATATGTGTATTACTGTAAGAGGTTCAGTAACATCAACTTAATAACGTCACGTTACTTCTAAATGTAGTACTCAAGCACGCCATCTTAATGGCAGAAGACAATCATACGAGATTTGCTTCCAAGTACTATGAATACATTGCTTGTCATCATAAATGTTTATAGTGCGTAAATAACCATGTGTATAGTGACGATACTTCATAAAACAATAACTTGCTGCAAGCTTTGCAGAGTAATCTAATATTTAGTATCAATTATTCAAACAGTAGGCAAGTCAACTACGTTTATCACTGTCAGTCTATTTATCAAACCTCTAAATAACAGGCAATATATCAGATAACTTATAGCCTCCAGTGTTATAAAAAGACAGCATTCAGCTTAAAAAAACTAACGATCTGTTGACTTGCTAAGCCTGTTCGTGGAACAATTTATGGCATAGTGGTCAGCCATGGAATAATAAAAACAAAAGGGAAATGCCCGTCGCTTAATTTTATGGTCGCCAAACTCACACAGTAGCAAATTAAATTGTATAATTGGTTATTTCCCGAGCTCCATGATAGAGTATTCTTGATCCCCTGTGACACACGAGCGATCTTTGTGGTACAGGTAAGACGGGGTGACTTTGCTCCAAATATTGCTATGCAGCGAGTAAATGACAAATAATAATTATTACATCATGTTGTATGCCAAACACGTCTTATAGTTATTAAAAGACTAGATAAGAAATATAGTTTTATTTACTAATCAATATAGGCACATTAACAGTTTTTTTTTTTATATAATATTATTCCTTTTTGAAGGGATATTTTGCGCCACTTTATAAAATGAGGCTTATGTCTTTAAAAACTAATGATGGTTTAAAGACACCCCACGTTGTTTATGGTGCAATTATTTACTCAATGCCATCAAGTTCTTTCACGATATAAAACCCCTCTTATATATATTTTTTTTTGCGGATCAATGCTTCCAAGGATATATTCCTACTCATAGAAGTGTCTATAATTCCTTGCTGCCCATTTCCATGGCTTTAGGGATTTAACCATTCGTCTACGATGGCTCCCTTTTCATTATAGTCAATAACCTTGCCCGGGTAAAGGTGCTCATCATATTGAATCACCACAAATGTGTCTACCTTCCCTTAGTAACCACATGCTTGAACTTTGTTTCTGGCCGAGATGGAAAATCGACAATTTCGTTAAATTCGTCAAGCAACTGTCTATTCTCTGTGTCATCAAATATTGCATTTGAATAGATGATGGATGTTTGTTACTGATTCAAGTAAAAGTGGGATCTGAATGAAATTTGGCACAGAGGTAGATAATAGTCTGGAATAGTACTGTTCAGAGGCTACTGTTAAAAACAATCTCACAACTATTGCTATAAACGATCAAAATCACTAAATATCAGTAACTGCTATGTTGTTCGTACCTCAATCAGCACTCAACTGATTGTTATCAACTTATAATGCTTGCCTAGCTTTTTATCTACCTACCACTGTTAACCGACCAATAGTGTAGCACTAAGGGTATAACTAGTCATAATAATGTATATTAACTGATTTTGATTAAATAGTGAACTGCTTTATCATCTATAAGCAACCCGCCCCGGCTTCACACGGCAGCAAAGACATCTTCAACAATCATCAACATATTTCAATCAATTCACACAAAATCTTAACAAATTATACACGTAAACCGTCCTCATGGATCACTCTGTCTATTAGTGAATACCGCATGAAAATCCGTTCAGTAGTTTTTCAGTTTATCGCAAACAGACAGACAGACAAGCACGGCGGTCCCCCGCTTGTTTTATAACAGTGACATAAATTCTTTAAATTAATTGCTAAGACAATAGAGCCTATCTCTTGCATATCAAATCATTTACTCTATAATGGTATTGATTGTAGAAATAGAAAAATAAATAAAAATTGTAGCAATAAAGTAAAAAAGTCAATGACCATAAACATAGTTCATCAAAATATTCAAGGATCATCTAGGAAAGACTTAGAAGTAGAATTATTTTTTGATAAATATAATGTTGATGTGCTCTATCACAGAGCATTGGCTACAGGCACACCAGTTAATACTTGATAATGAACTTTATTCTGCTAGAAGTGTGTACGTAAGAAGGAAGTCAATTCATGGAGGGTCGTTAATTTTTGTTCGTAATAGTATTAAGTGCAAAAACCGGAAAGATGTTGTGAATTTGTCTGCTGAGCGCACTGTAGAACTTTCTTGTGTAGAACTAGAACACCATATTATAGTTAGTGTGTATAGGCCACCACAGAGTGACTTTAGCATATTTGAGATAGTTATGGAAGAAGTTTTGAAGCGTTTATGTGTCAGTAGTAAGGTTTTGGTAATTTGTGGAGATTTCAATATTAATATATTAGAAAAGTGTCCTATCAGTATAAGATTAGTGAGCCTATTTGAATCATTTGACTTGAATAATTTATTTTCTGAGCCAACAAGAGTTACTTCTCACTCGGCAACTTGCTTAGATAACATCTTTAGCAATGGTGAATATTTAAATAGGTCAATTTTAAGTGAGTTAACATCTGATCACTGTGGGCAATTTGTGACATTTCCTTGTATGAAAGAAAATAGAATAAACAAAACTATATGCAGGCCCATGACTAGTAACCGATTATTGAATTTTAGTAATAACATTAGTGATAAGGTTTAATTAAAATTAAATTGGACTCAAAGAGATCCGGATAAGCTTTACGGCTACATATTCAATATGATAGAAATCGAATTTAACAGTATATTTAAGTCAAAAACAATAATTCAAAGGCCAAAAACGACATTCTGTGACTGGGCGACAACAGGAATATACAAAAGTAGAGAAAAGCTGTATGATTTATATGCTATGAAACAGAGTAATTTTAACCCAAAATTTCATGAATATGTCAAAAATTACTCAAAGATTTTTAGGAAAACATGTACTATGGCAAAGTCTTTATACATAAGTAATAAGATTAAGTCTTCAAATAATAAAATAACAGCTACATGGAACATTATTAATAATGAAACGGGACGTAGTAAACCTCGAGATAATGATTTAAAATTAAATATTAATAATAGGTTTATAACAAACAACTTAGACATAGCTGAATCTTTTAATACCTTTTTCACAAATATACCAGTTAGTACAACCAGTACCTTGAATTCTTGTGCGTCCAGGTTTGAATTGTTGTTAAACGCCAATGTAAATAAATGCAAAAATTTATTTGTATTTGAATTCATAAACCCCACAGACATTATAAAAACGTTTAAGTCTCTTAATTCTAAGAATTCAGGGGATTTATTGGGAATTTCTGTTAAATTAATAGAAACTATTATAATTGATATAGCACCATTTCTAGCTATAACATTCAATCGATGTGTTGATTCTGGTGTTTTTCCTAACCTGATGAAGTATAGCAAAGTAATACCTTTATTCAAGAAGGGTTGTACAACTGAACCAAGTAACTTTAGGCCAATCTCAATGTTACCAGCTATTAGTAAAATTTTTGAAAAAGTTATTTTGCAACAACTAGAAAGCCATTTTAATCTAAATAATCTATTTCACAAAGAACAATATGGCTTTACAAAGGGTCGTTCAACAATTGATGCTGGTGCAACTCTTTTGATGCGATAAGTGTATTTTGCGATCTCTCAAAAGCTTTTGACTGCGTAGAACATAACACAATTTTTCTTAAACTTAAACATTATGGTGTTAATAGTATTGCTTTGGAACTAATTGTTTCCTACTTGAAAGATAGAATTCAACATGTAGATGTCAATGGTGCGAGGTCTTCTGGATTACCTGTTACTATGGGCGTTCCTCAGGGCTCTATACTAGGTCCTCTACTTTTTCGCATATATATAAACGATTTACCTTATTATTTAAAAGATCTCTGTGATATAGTTCTATTTGCTGATGATACGTCACTTATTTTTAAAGTCGATCGTAAGAAAACAGTTTCTGACGATGTGAATAGGGCACTAAATGATGTATTGTATTGGTTTTCAACTAACAATCTCCTACTAAATTCAAATAAAACAAAGTGTGTGAGATTTACTATACTATTTTGTAATTGAATGAAGGTAGATGTGCACCTTGAATGATTTCTATGTTTAATAAGTTCAAACCTTCAACGGTATCACTGAGTGATTTTTATTTTTTAGTACGTTAGCTTTCGGAGCATTTCAATAAAATGAAATTCAGGTGGCATCAGCTTGCATCCTGTTCACCTTTCGTGTAACACTAACACTATTGTACCTGAAGATCTGACTTTTAAAAAGAGTGCCCATGAGTTTCTTTGCCAGTATTCTTCTCATAAGGCTCTACGCATTTTGGAAACTGGAAGTTATAGATCGACACAAGCAGGCAGTAGATTTTGGTGTTTTCACCTAATTTACCTAGACAATCCAGCACATTCTTGTGGCGTCTGTTTGTGCCGATCTATGATTTTAACTCTAGCTTCAATTTAACGTTCATAAATGTCACTTAGTGTCTCAGTTGAATAAATGATTTTGAATTTGAATTTGAATAACATGTAGTGAGTGATTGTAGTTTGCCCCTATTTAAAAAAAATTATTATACGAGTTTTTGATGTGGCGATAACACTAATTTTTATCCCCGTTAAAAGTACCGTTCGTAAAAAATGCCTCGTGAATACAGTTTACTAAGAAATCATTTTCATCTTGCGTCATCTCCATGGCAACGCCATGGAATATTTTTCCGAAGTTATTTTCGTCTTAAGATGATTTCTTCGTATCTATGTTTGTTTATCCGTGCTCTACAACACAATGTACAAGCTCTACTTAGTTTGAGTCTAGATAGGGATGTGTAAAATGTCCCAGGATATATTATTATATTATATTAATAACTATTATTATTATTTGACTAGTCTGATGGTCTAGTCCAGTGTTTCCCAATTAGTGGTACGCGTACCCCCAGGGGTACGCGAGGTTGCATCAGGGGGTACGCGGAGCAATCATTTGACTAAGAAAATCAGTAAATAAATTAGGCAAACTTTATTGAGTGGGCCACAGGGAAAATTCTAGAAGCAGGTAAGGGAGGAGACAAGAAATAGCTCTTAACTTTGAAGATGAAGAAAAAATATTAAAAACAAACAGATTTTTTTATTTAATAAGGGGTACGCCAGTTTCAGGTCTGTTTTGAAGTGGTACGTAAGAAAAACTAATTGGGAACCACTAGTCTAGTGGTAAATGATCCTGACTGCTGAGCCAGAGGTTGTTGGTTCGAGTCCCGCCCAGGACATATACACCCAGGAAATATATGTATGATGAACACATGTTCTGAGTCTGTGTTTAATACTATCTATAATATATAATTATGTATTTATAAATATATAAGTATGTTTATCAACAGTCTGGTTACCATAGTATAGAATAAGATGGCCGTGTGTGAGGTGTCCCAAGTTATTATATTATTATACTAGCTGCACCCGGTATAAGACGCAATAACTTTTTTCTTTTTTTACGAGTAAACAATGAGGCGTGGGGGCAGGAGGGTGAAAAATAATTTACGACCTATTCTCGTACCTTCCAAATATACAAAAAAAATAATTTAAATCGGTCGAGCCGTTTCGGAGTAGTTCGACGACAAACACTGTAACACGAGAATTTTATATATTAGAAGATTATAATTTAATTATAAATCAATATTTATTACGTAAATCGTAGCGAAGTAAAAGTTGAAGAAGTTGGCGCGGTTTTTTAATGGAAACCACATCACGTTCTTAATTTTGGCAAAATGTCCTCTTCACTTCAGAATTCAAATGTTGCTGATTTATGACAGCATTTACAATGCTCCCTAAATGAGCTTATTATTAGATTTCATTGAAGAAAAACAGATTTTGCCAAGTTTTATGTTCGGTCTAATAATATTATTTACACAGTAAACGCTCGTTCACTTCACAAGTAATAATATCAAGTTCAGACTTGGTAAGTCCAAATAACGAAAACAAGACTCGAAATAATCTCATTTAAATTTATAAAAACCTTCTAAAATAAAGTGAAGATACATTTTATACATACAGTAAGATACATAATTTCAACGTATAATAACATTATCGTGCAGTAAGAGCCCTGTTGTTTTAAACTGGTAACAGACAATCGAACATAGACCAATACTTACCTACTGTTCATAAATGTCCACTGGTCACCACAAAAGACTGAACAGCGAAGCTAACAGTCGCCTCGTCTACACAACATATCTGTTGCCAACACCTAAAATTTCTGCTTCTAGAAGCTTTCCAAAAACTTTACGCACGTTACATCCATTGGCCATTGATAGTACAGGACGTAGTAACTACTTAGTAATCTGTGGTACAGGTACACTACTACACAGGTACTAAAACAAATGTATATTTAAAATAGAACAATTATCTAAATCTCAATACAGGAAAAGTTACGAAATCTAAAAATACTATTAGATTTTCTTTTACCTCTCAACACTTCAACGGCAACCTCCTAAATTTAGAAAGAAAACTCCCATATAAACTCCCGTATAACTCCTATTTTGAAACTGAGGAAATGAACTTGAAGTTTACCGATAAAGCTAATATTTCGTAAGAGATTGGGCTGACACAAAAGAAACTGTGGGTATTTATTACCAAAAATGTTGATGCAATGTCAAAATTTTTGGAAAAAGTTCTGAAAAAGAAACAAACTCATTGAAATTGACATGAAAATTTATAATAATACTAGCGGCCCCGCCAGACGTTGTCCTGCCCTAACTTAAAAAATATTATTCCTGTAACCCTATCGTAGCGCCATCTACCGGGTCCAATTTTAAATCTGAACCATTCTTGAATCCACCTGAAGACACGAAAAATGTCATTAAAATCAGTCCAGCCGTTTAGGAGGAGTTCAGGTACATACACACGCACAAAAGAAATATATATATACAGATATGGTATTGAGAAATGTGCACCCTACACTAGGAAAAGCATATTCCAAAGATTTCTTTTTCAAGCGAAATTAATTATTTGTCGGCTGCACATAACTGTAATACTGACCCAAATTGACAAACAACGTCGTTCATCCAGCATTAAGTAGTCTATACGTGTTCTTTGTCTAAGTCTGTAGACTGTCACTGTCAATTCCAACACATGCTAAGTTGATCAGGCAACAGTATATTAGGTAAAATTTAACATCAAACAAGAATTAATAGCCAATAAACGGAGCAGCAAACAAGCCGCCTGGCCATCAATCAGCCGCTGTCATTGTGCCGTGTGAAGTCAATGCTCACGTTGATGCCGATGCAACGTGACTCCAGTCCAAACTGACTAAGCGCTCAATGTATCACGTCACACGGTTCACACATTCAATTCATTTTAGTACAGTGAGGCACGGTGAAGCATTCACAGTATACTTTTATATGAACTAATTCATGTTACATCGAGGTTATGTAACATGACTTTCTTTTCTGCGGCATTTATAATAAGTATTGCGACTAACTATTAAAAGAAGAGAAGGTATCTTTCCGTCATACAACTCCGCTTATAATAAGGCTTAAGTAGCAAAAGTGCGGGATTAAATAGTGTTATCATTATCGATTATTAAATAAATGTTATAATACTTAGTGTTCTAATTACACTTAATTCTGGTTTTAATCGTGATAATACTTAGTGGGTGTTAATGATGATGATTAGATATATACATTTTGATGTAGTCAGGATTCCAAGATTTTGAAAAACGGAACCTACTCATTTTCGCGCTTGAAATTTTGTTTCTTTTTATTTCAATCGTTTCACGCTCATAGTAACAGTGGTGGTGGTTTCGTCCTGATCTGTCACTACAGCGAGAGCTACATTAGGCCGACGCACACGTCTGAGACGACTTACACGAGGTTGGTGTGCACATAAAATCGACGCAAGGCGTGTCATTCAAGAATTCGAAGTAACTGATCATAACAGAGTCGAAAACCAAGGTAAAATGCGCGACGCGTTGCGTCGATTTACGCGTAAGAGGTCTCAGACGTGCGCATCTGCCTAATGTAGCGTCTCAGACGTGTGCTTCGGTCTAATGAAGCTCTCGCTTAATGCTTACATAAACCGACATCTAACAAATGTCAGAACAGAAGTTATAAACATTTTCTATAAGGAAAGACCCACTATAGGTACATACATATACATAAATATTAAGTAAACTCATATACAACCAGTGGTGAATTTACACGCAGGCTGAGTAGGCTGGAGCCTAGGGCGGCAGATTTTAGGGGCGGCAAATTTGAGGCCTACATTAGACCGACCGGTAGGGGCGGCATAATTTTAAGAGCCTACTGGCGGCAAATGTGTAATTCCGCCCCTGTATAAAACGATAGAAACGCAAACAGTTTCCTTCTAACAATATTGTTTTGTACTCGTAGACATGTACACACTAAGTTAGCTCGTTAGGGAAAGGTTAGAGAATTAAAACAATAGGCGGCCTTTTCGCTTTAACCTGTTTCTATGAGTGCCTATCGTGTGAAATTGCCTAAATCGCCTTGACTAACCAATTGTGCCGAAGCCTACTACACTATAAGTTAATAGACTGGTATATGGGTTATGGACCAAGTGATTAAACATTGTAATATTTATACTTAATGACCGGGCAATGTAAATAATGAAATCCGAAATCGGACTGTATGATAAATACTTGTACAAACCTCGTTATGTATCACATTGTCTGACTATTATGAATATTGCTACGTAACTGTTGGGCAAGTTAATAATTAAGGTACATAAGGCAGGACGCTAGGACCAAGAACATACATGGAAGGACCATCGTCATTAGCAAACACGCGCCGCTACTGAGAGTACCTAAGTAGTTGTTTTCTACTTGGAAAAAGCTAATAAAGGAAACTGGTAAAGTGTGATATAATTAGGAATTACTTAAAAAAATTGTATTTGAATGAACATTATGGAAGAGTGGCGTCAGGAGGAAGACGTCTAGAATACAGTTGATGTGGTTATAAAGGCTGGTGTATGTAAAAAACGGTTCACTAATGTAGTCCGGTCAAAATGGACATTTCAAATAACAAAAACTCCAACAGAACTAAATTTTGGTTGAGACCTTGGGTACACCAGTAGAAATAATCATGCCAAAAGTCCCCATCGATCCAATGTGTGCTAAAAGAGTTAGTCACGGTCAAAGGTCAAAATTTTAGTTTTTTTGGATTATTCTCAAAAACGGTAAGTTTTATCAAAAAAATTGCTCAGAAAAAAATTGTAGATGATAAAATTATCTACAAAAATGGTCCTCTTACCTTTTTCCCTAAGAATTACCATTCTTCACACACAAATGCCACGTATAAACATAGTCACGCACTTTCTCTTATATGTATAAACTATACAATTCTGAGAATATAACTCAACTCAGTCCCTTAGCCAGTCCCTTCTACCTACATGGCCTTGATCAACATCTGCCTACTCCAGCAAACAATTTAAAATAATCAGTACATACGTATACATAAGTAATCATTTGACAAAATACAGATTTCGCAAAAGTTTTATTTTGCAAATATTTCAAATGTTAAATTATGTTCATTTGACCAAGTAGGTACTTCGTTTGTCCAATTTGTGATTTTACAAAATGTGGCAGATCATTTAGAGGCAAATACCTATTTCATACAAACACTGATACCATTTGAGTGATAGTCAATTTAAAAAAATACACGCTGTCCTAACCAAGTAACATAAGTAGAATTCGGTTTTGGCAGTCGCCGGCCGCTGCCGCGACACGCTATCGGTCGCAGTTCTAACCTAACCTAAACTGTAAGGTGCAATGCCCGTACAAGCAGCTGCAGCGCGGATTACACGCGTCATAATGTTCAGTTCGTGATCCAACCGAATCGGGTAAAGACACGGGCTCCACCAAACCTGCCCCGCGGTCGTTGTGTCACATAATATTATAATTTTTATTCTATAGTACAATCTTTTATTTGTTGACCTCATCCCAAGGCTAACAAATTGGTCCTTCTAGCCGGATGTTATTGACAATTTGGGTTTGTCAACGGGGATAGCTATAGCTCAGTTTCGAAATTTAGAGAAAACGTTTGTTGCGTTTTAGAAAATATGAGCGAAGAAGAATTAAAATATCATATACTAGCAACCCGCCCCGGCTTCGCACGGGTAGCAGAGACATGTTCAACAATCATCAACATATTTCAATCAATTTACACAAAATCCTAACAAATAATACACCTACACCTTCCTCATGAATCACTCTATCTATTAGTGAAAACCGCATGAAAATCCGTTCAGTAGTTTTTCAGTTTATCGCGAACAGACAGACAGACAGACGCGGCAGGAGACTTCGTTTAATAATATGTAGTGATGATGTAGTGATTATATTGCATTTCACAATTAAAATTTAGAGTTTTAAAGCCTGTATTCATTGAGGAACAATGTTTTGGATACACAGTTTCTAAACATGTAGATGTTTACCAGGAGTACCAGGACCAATGTTTCGGGAACTATGTGCTCCACATCATCAGTTGTTTACAATATGTAAATATATATTTTAATTTTTCTTGATTTTATTTTTGTAATTTTTAGACGAGCAATCCCATAATATGCGCTTTGTTAATTCATTTAAAAAAAAAAACATCATCCCACACTACCTTCATGTTTCATAAACAAGTGAAACACGCGTCTACACTCGTACGCATCTGTTGCGAAACTGATTTGTTTCTGTGCTCCATGCCGATGCCGAAACACGTAATGTTTACCGAAACAAAATAATGTGTTTCTGAAACAAAACTATTTGTATCAGGAACACATTTATTTGATTCAGAAACACGTAGATTTTGTTTCTGAAACAGTGCTTATAAATAAATGTTTCCTGAGGCCTCGATGCGTATCTAATCTCGGAGGGTTGTTATACCAAGTTTTACTTCGGAATATCCGTTTTGTGTGTATTACTGTGTATGTTACGCGATATCTTCGCTATCAGCTTTGAACTGATTCAATCATTACTTTTTTAATTGAATTGGTTGTACTCAAGGTTCGTCCCATTTAAATTTGAAGAAAATACTCCACCTCTAGTCGTGAAAAATTAAGTAAGGGATGAAGAATACAGTTTCTTTTTAATTTTTGACATTGAAGTCATGATATTTTTTTTTAAAGTTAATTATTTCTAAATAGGTACTTTTATGACTGACCCGCTCGGCTTCGTAATATCAAGTTCCTATTCTTAAATTTTTTACAGTTGTACTCATAAACTAAATTATATTATACTAAAAGTGTTTACTGATTGTTTCATTGATTAATGCTGCGTTCCTATAATCAAGAAACAATTCGTTTTGCTTACGGACGGTAAAATTTTCGTTGATTCAATTCAAAACGAATTGTACTGCGTAAGTCCCCGAAAATGCCATAAGGATCCTAATTTTTTTCCAAATCCTTCAAATTTCCTTACCATAAAGACCTCAGAATGAAGAAGAGCTTGGGCTTCTAAGAAGTGGTGTAACAATTCAAGAACTCATAGAGATAGATACAGGGGCTATATATAAAATGTATTTGATATGAATACACTGTAAAATTCTCAGCTATTCTCTGCCCTCGGCCCCGCGACACATGAAATAGTATTTTTTTTTTTTTATGGTATAAACGAGCAGACGGGTCACCTGATGGTAAGTGACTACCGCCGCCCATGGGCACCTGCAACTCAAGAGTCAAAAGTGCGTTACCGGCCTTTAAGGTGGGAGTAGGTGAAGGGGGGAAAAGGGGGAGAGGAGGAGAGAGTGAAGGGTTAGGTCACTCACTCCGTGAAAAGCATTGCTTCACTGCCGGTTTTCTGCGAGGCAGTGGTATCATTCCATACGTGTCAAAGCATGGCTCTCCCACGAACTAAGTATATTATACCTAAACTAGCTGACCGGGCACACGTTGTTTTGCCATATTAATTATTTCTAATGAATATTTTCGTCCGTCGTTTCGTTCGGCCGTCTCGAAAGGAGTGATATCATGGCCTCACAGAAAACTGGCAGTGAAGCAATGCTTCGTTGTACTTCGCCAAGCGAGTGAGGTTACCGGTGGCCCTAACCCTTCCCTCTCTCTATCTTCCCCCTTTCTCTCCATCTCCCCTCCTCTCCTACTCCCCCCTTAAAGCCCGGCAAGGCACTTGTGACTCTCGAGTTGCAGGTGCCCATGGGCGGCGGTAGTCACTTACCATCAAGTGACCCGTCTGCCCATTAACCCCCTATTCCATAAAAAAAAAAAGTTTGACATCGACTTGACGTCAATCGATTATTACAATCGATTATAACAATCGCACTTTCTATTTTCACTGGGTTAAATACTTTAAAAAAATTGTACCAATGAAATTAAGATACTAATATCGCTATTAGTATTTTAATATATATATATATTTTAATATATAAATAACGTAAAAAACAGGGGTTGATCGTAGAGGGTTGAAAATTCAGGGTTGTATGTATTTAAAATTAAAAAAAAAATTACTAAAAATAAAAATAAAAATTAGGGGTGGACTACCCTTAACATTAAGGGGGATGAAAAATAGATGTTGGCCGATTCTCAGACCTACCCAATATGCACACAAAATTTCATGAGAATCGGTCAAGCCGTTTCGGAGGAGTTTAATTACAAACACCGCGACACGAGAATTTTATATATTAGATGTAACAAATATATCATTATAATAAATAGACATAAAATGGGTTGGGTTCTTAGTTCAAAGCTTGAAACAAATTAATAAGAAATGATTAGTCTGAGTCAAGCCAAATGTTTTAAGTTGTAGTTGTCTGTTTCCTCCCTTGACTCAGGTACTTAGTAGTAACTCCGTGTAGGTAGTAGGTACTCCGTGTATCACGAATGATATTGTTCATTGGCGGCCCTCGCTATTATTTTACGTGGTGCGAGACCCCAGAATGGCGCCCCTATATATTCAAAACCTTAGTGTTCCTATACTATGCAGTTGCTTATCCGTGATTATAAATAAATAGTATTAGAAGGACCTAAAAACCAGTTGCCAGTCTATTTCAATATCATATATTTTAGTTTATGTTAGCAAATAGCAGCAAAAAAATCCATCCCGCTCGCACTACTCAGTCGCGCTCGACAACGCCAATGTGCTTACCTTCTTGCCTGCTGCGGTGACAAGTTTTATAGATGATAATAATTTAGCAGTCAATAATTTTAAGTAAATGTTGACTGGCCTGTTGGTCTAGTGGTTAGTGACCCTGACTGCTAAGCCAGAGGTCGTGGGTTCTCGATTCCCACCCAGGACAAATAATTGTGTGATGAGCACGATCATTTGTTCTGTGTCTGGGTGTAATTTATCTATAATATGTATATATTTAGAAATATATAAGTATGTTTATCAGCAGTCTGGTTACCATAGTACAGGCTCTGCCTAGTTTGGGATCAGACGGCCGTGTGTGAGATGTGAGTTTAAAAAAAAATAAAATAATGTTGACTGTGATGCACCCGTTCCGGAGATTCAGTCAGTCAGACAGACAGACAATTTAAAAACTGATTTTTACGCATAGGTATCGTGCAAATAACAGCATGAGCTTAAAAAATAACTATTATTTTGACATTACAAACAGACACTCAAATTATATTTATTTGTATTGAGTATTGGTGATGGTGATGATGTATTGAACTATGATGCGTCTTGCCTCTCTATCGTACCGTGGACCTTGACAATGGTGCATGTCCTAATCAAACTCTTGTATAAATGCTTTATGAAAGAGGCCAATGAGTCCTGTGCCCGAAGAGACACTTTCCAGCTTATAAGCAACCTAAAACTTCCGTACTTCGACTTCTCCTTCATTAGTGTCAACAAAATGGAATGTTAGTCCATCACTAACATTCCGTCCATTCCGTCCGAAAATCCATAAAAACTAACTTAAAATGTTTTCAAAATTAGTTTTTATGGATTTTCTTAGTGACGGAATTAAAAATTCCAAAATAAAAAATATGTACGATTAAAAATCTTCAACTTTACAAATTCCACCTGCTTTTATGAGAAATCCAAACGGTCATACATAATTTGTAAATGGATTGTTCTTTTTTTAATCTTTTTGTTCCTACATGCTAGTCATGCCCTTTCAGTGATTTAAGTAAGTGTACCCATATTCATATACACCCTGTATATACAAGTACAATTTAAAAAAGGTTAGATACAGTAAAGCAACAAGGATTCTGAACTCTTGATAAAATTCAACATTGATGTGGTACACGCTTGGTTGCTCGGTAAGTATTGGGTTAAATTCAGATACCTGCATGATGATGACCGGTGTACCGAAGAAAACAAGATAATTTCAGATATATCAGTCTAGGTCCATTCAACACTTTAATAACTTTTAACTGACTTGATTTCTGATTAAAAGGATGTCAAATTAGAATGCTTTGTCACGTATCAATAATTTATTTTAATTTCATGGCAAATATGACAATAGGCGAATTTCCATTTCATACAATGTATGTAGGACAAGCAAAAACTACACAATAGTGTTACTTGTAAAAATAAATTAAAAGTAGGTATTAATGTATGTGGCTTTTTTTAAAGAAGAGCTTAACTCATATCATCATAAATAGAACATATGCACTTCTTGTACCAAGCTACAAATATACCTACCGCAACTAATTAATGAGATGTTTTATTGTGCCAAATAGACAACATAATCACAAACAGGCAATATAACTTTTATTTGAGTTTTTATTTCAAATTTTAACTTCGATCATATACACCATAGACGTTTGTTCGGCGATCAAATAATGGCACTAACTAAACTGTGCTGAAATGCGCGCTAGCGGTGTGACGTTTGATTATATACCTGTCTAGATAGAATAATTCACACAAATGATAAGCATAATACGGAGTCTAATTCCGGATTAAGTGTGTTACATACATACGTGTAGTTATTTTCCACTGTGTGCGTGTATAGGGTTCTCTTATTTAATATTTAATTATTTCCTGACCTTCTGTCTATTATATAAGGAGACGAAGGTTTAATAAAATAATTATTTAAAAGGGAACTAATTTATTACAAAACATTACTAAACAAAAAATAAAATGTTTTTAAATATCGGTCAATTTCAATTTACAAAGGTTAGCAATGTAAATAAGTAAAAATGAGCGATTGATTTCAAAACTTTTTTAGGGATACGTACCCAAATTGCACCTTATCATTATATTAATACGTGAAGAGAATTCTTTGCACCCAATTTCTTTTTAACTAATAACGTAATGTGAATTTTGCTGTGAATATTTACAGTTTATACCTATATAGAAGAAGTGCAGAAGGCTAAAAATTTTAAACAATATGTCTTGCAACTTTAAAAATTACGGCAAAAACGCTTAATGACATTACACGCGTCCATTATATGTGATTACCTGTCATGGTAAGTAAGTCTATAATGATAGCTCAAGTTATACTGGCCAATGAAAAAACACGCGATCTCTAGTTCATAGTAATAGGATAACATTTAAATACGAAACGAACTGCTTTTTTTATGTTAGGCATGTGTTAAATACATTGTTACAATCAAATCAATCAGCGATAAACAGGATGATCGTTTTAATATTACCCATATCTTTTGTAAACTTGCCCGTAATAAACTGACAACACCAAGTTATCTGACATACCTACGAAATATTAAAATAAATTTATGTTGTTATAAAGTTTTCCAACATATATCAACATGATTAATTATTTTAAGCACATCGCCGCTTAGTGGTTCAAATGTCACTGACGTCGGTGACTTAGAGTCTACCAAATGTAATAGTAGACTTTAATAGGTATATAATCAAAGGGTGTATGTGACGTTTAAGGTGTAGCGAAAAAATGTTTAAACTATGCTTTAGAAACGCAAAGAAAGCATGAAATCAAGTATAATATTTTAATGATAGCTTGAATTTTTTCGAAGTATAATAATGGATTTGTAACAAACGATAATTTGAAATGTTATTTTTAAAATACCTAGCTAGCGCACCTGTCTATTTCGCTCTCACGAGCATGCGTGTGGAATTCGCACCATGAGTCCAATATGCTCCGTTGTACAGTAACTACAGACACTATACATTGCAGTTTTTGTAAGAAACTATTACAACATATTTCACAGGAAGATTCCAGGTATGGTCTAGTTTATTTTTACGATGGCATATTAAAAGCATGCACGTCAAGTATGTGGAAGTATCGAGTACCACTATTTGACGCGATTTTTGTAGGAGAATGTATCTATGGTATATTTGATCTAAGGATTTTAGCAGTAAACTTTTAACGTGATTTAGATAGGATGTTTCTGTTTTGTAATTATGAGTATAGAAACAATATTTTAAGTATACTAAATTCAACAAGTTTGTATAAACTGCATTGCATAGTTGCATTCTACATATAATAAATTATTGAGTGGGCAAAACCACCGTCTGCATTGATACAAATTATCTACTTAATTTAATTCATAAATTGCTGGGCACAGGATGACGATAATTTGCAGAAACAATGTGTGAACATTCTTGTCAGATGTAACGGTGCTAATCAATTATGGACTTTCGTCTTCTATAATTACCATCTAGCATAACGCATTGCCCTCTAAAAGAAAATGAATAAAAATACAGTTGTGTTGTGATAGTTTTACATACACTGTGCGAGATGGCAAAAGTTTTGATCATTATTAATAAAACAAATATATCTTAACAAAATAACTAATATTTACAGCAACATTCATAGAAAGCTATTCCATATTCGCAGTCATCTAAACACTTCAAAGGACAATAAAATTACAAATCTGGTGTATTAAATAATATAATATAATATATATGTATCACAACAGCGTCTCGTTGTAACATATACGAGGGGTGATCAAAAAGTAATGATAAACGGATATTTCTAGTAATGATAAAATTCTAAAAAAATATTTTTTCAACTCCCTAATCCTTCACAACTTCCCTGACAAAAAATGGTATAAATAGGACGTCATTTTTAAAATATACATTCATTTGAATACTAGCAGTCGGAGTGATTACATCAAAATGGAGAAACATGAAGTGCGAAGCGTCATCAAATACCTGTGCTTGAAAAAAATGTCCACCAAAGACATTCATACTGACTTGGTGGAAACATTGGGAGACTCTGCTCCTCCATATTCTACAACTGCACGCTGGTGCAAGGAGTTTAAGATGGGAAGAACATCCACGGAAGACGAACACCGCGAAGGCCGTCCGTCCTCCTCCCTCACTGAAGAAAACGTCAAAAAAGTTCAAGATCTGGTTTTGGCAGACCGAAGAGTGACCATTCGTCATTTAGCTGAGAACACAGGCATTTCATTTGGTAGCATTCAAAGGATCTTAACTACCGAGATGAACATGAGAAAGGTCTCTGCACGTTGGGTCCCGAGAATGTTAACCGACGAACAAAAGAAGAAACGATTCGACATTTCAAGGACCAATCTTGAAATGTTCCAGGCGGATCAAGATATTTTTTTGACTCGATTTGTGACTATGGACGAAACGTGGATTCATCATTTTGATCCCGAAACCAAACAACAGTCAATGACATGGAAAAGGCCATCTTCACCGACTCCCAAGAAATTCAAAGTTTCAAGCTCTGCCGGCAAGGTTATGGCGTCTGTTTTCTGGGATGCTGAGGGAATAATTATGGTTGAATACCTTGATAAGGGCGCTACCATAACAGGCTCCTACTATGCTGACCAAATCAAAAGATTGCGAGAGGCCATCAAGGAAAAAAGACGGGGTAAACTGCGCGCAAAAGTTCTGTTCCATCAAGACAATGCACCTGCACACAAAGCTGAAGTTGCGATGGCTGCCATTCAAGAAGCTGGCTTCCAGCTGCTTGAACACCCACCCTATTCTCCAGATCTAGCCCCCAGCGACTTTTATTTGTTTCCTCGGCTCAAGGAACACCTCCGGGGCCAGAAATTTGAGGATAACGGCGAAGTGATGGCCGCTGTAGAGGCATTTTGGGAGAGTCAAGATAAAGATTTTTTTTTGAAGGGTATCGTTGGTTTAGAAAAGAAATGGACTAAATGTATTGACCTATTAGGAGACTATGTAGAAAAATAAATTTTATTTTTGAGTATATAGTTATTTTAATGTACCCATTCTCATTACTTTTGGATCACCCCTCGTATGTTACTATACCTTGGTTCAATACCAAAGTGCCTGTGAATTTTGAAACACTAAACTACTTGAATGTGTCATTTCTATTTACGCTTGTTGATACAACAGCTTAGCGGAACCAGGTGTCGTGGGACAATTTTCATGCCAGTGATTAAGACCTACATCTGGTGTCAATGTCCAATTATTTATTGCTCTTCACCTCTGGTTCTGTTCTCCTTATAATAATTTAAGATTAAAAACAACCACAACAATATATTTACTAGACTATTTCAGAATGTTTAGATATAAACTATTTATTTGATATAACGAAAGCAAATATCGTTGCTGTTGTCAAACCTGGTGTTTGTATGTTCTGTCCAAAAAATCTACTCAATTCAATGCTAATGTTTCAATTCATATTATTGTGATGAAAAAGAATCTAAAAGCAACATTATCATTTTTTTATTTGATACTGATAAATAAAAAATATTTCCATGGTCAAAAGTACTTTAGATCTCCTCGAATTCTACACAATCATAATAAAACAGTAACATGTCTTCATCGCCGATGTCGTTGTTAGGGATGATATCTCATTACAATATACAGAAGTAATTACATCCCCCGTCATGCACTAGAGACTAGATTTAATAGCATTTGACTCTTTTATTTGACATTCTGTTAATATCATTTAAAGATTTGAGTGCAATAAAGAACAAAGATAGTCAAGTCGAGTGCATGTCACATACATGTTTACAATAATCTATCTGGCAAGACTCTAAAGCAAAAAGGTATTTATAAATTGCTAGCGATGTTTCCAAAATCAGTAATCAAACATGTTACAGCCCTAAGATTTTAGGCAAGTGCGAATAACGCAGTCGGGCAGAATAGTAATACATTTTTCCATTCGATTTCATGTATAGATACGATATTTAACTTACCGCGGACTGCGATTCATCTCTTTGTATAATAAAAGGTAATAATCTAGAAGTTTCAATGTACGCTATTTGATAATGCAAAACTTTTAAAAATTAAAACGACTTTAGTATTCGATTATAAAAATTTGTGTCATTCAAACCGAAAAAGCTATTAATATTTTCCTTTACGAACTAAGAAACAGAGAAACATTTAATTTCCTGCAAAGTGATTTTGTCCTGCCCTTAAAATTACACACGTTTGCTATATGTGACCGTTTTCTAAACTGCCGTAATTAAAAGTTTACGTTTTGTCTAAGTACAACTAAAATTTGTTGTGTGTCATAGTTACTAACACCATATCTACTACTGCAGTCATTATTGTCAAAAGTTTCGAATGACTTCTGCATTTTATAATAGTTTTTTGCAGTTTTAGACCTTATAATGATTACCTGTAACCGTGTGGCAGACAGAATATATACAATTTTTTATTCAAAAATGTTGCCTCAAATTGACTCATTTCGTTGAAATTTGATTACGAACTATTATAGAGAGAAACATTAGGCTTACATTACGATACATTAATAATTGCTTTTAATTTTGCAATGATACGTAGATAATGAAAAAGCATAGATTATCACCATGATATTACTACACAATTTCAGTAATTTACAGACATACAAAGCCATTATATTTATTTGGTGTATACGTACGTTTAATATAATCGTTTTTGTGTTATGAATATGTTGTTTAAGAAATCAGATTAGTCCCCAGCAACATTTAATCTAAATCAACCTTTGCATGGTGGTCGCATTGAAGCCTTTCAACAAATTTGTTGTTATTATATAGAATATATCATAACATTATAGTATTCTTTCAGAAATGTATTTCTGTATAAATATTCACTATTTATTTAAGAGTGCTATACTCAAGTAACTCTAACAATTTAATTTAAAAAACCAACGCTTGACAAAGCATGATTAGTCTATTTATAAACTTAATCCAAAGATAACAAAAATAGTTTATCGCCAATTATAGAAAATAAGGTACTTTCTAAGATCACACGTTCTCGTTTTATAATTTTTTTTTACATCAGATTCTCCATAGATCTTTGCCAAACTTCACATGCATTACCAAAATATATTTATGTATGTATTTAGAAATATATAAGTATGTTTATCAGCAGTCTGGTTACCATAGTACAGACTCTGCCTAGTTTGGGATCAGACGGCCGTGTGTGAGATGTGTGAAGTTATTAAAAGGCCCAAGTCCATCCTTTAGCACCGATTCGTCTCTAATTGTCAGTCTATTTAATCACAATACCAATTCCAAATCACATTATAACATTTTGTTGCGAAAAGGAATAATAATTAATAAAAAACAATTTTATAAAATATTTTCCAATAATGTCTAAACAATAATAAATTTCTACAACTAATCATAGTGTAAAAATTCTATACCCGATTATAGTTCTGTACGCACCTACAATTATAACTACATTTGTCACAACAGTGAATTGCAAAACTTACAATAAAGCATAAAACTAAAAAAATGTACATGATTTTTCTTAAAATAAATTGTTCTCTACATTTTTATTTACATGTTGTAATATCATCTTTGGTTTAATAGTGAAACGTGCAAATTACCATTCTAGAAACATTTACTGTCCTGTTATACAATCTTCTTGCTCTTCTAGTTATAGATCAGCTACCCTATCTATGCAAAACTGTAAAAAACATTTGTACCAGACTCATGTAAGTCATGACTCAGACGGCAAGTAAAGTTACAGTAAAAGAGTATTTGAAACATATTCTTAGTTTGGATATCAAGTATAAAATCACAAAGTTGCGCCCTACTACTTTTTATAACGCGAGTTCTAATAACTTTTTTGCACAATGTATGTTGTCGCCCGTCATTCTAACATTAGCCTATTGTGAAAATACCATGTCGCCACTCGCGTAGACACTTATGTTATCTGTTTTGTAAAGAGTTTATGGTACTTAACGCAGTTGTGGTCTAATTATAACGTGATGCTTTAATAATGAATGACAAAAAATAGAGAGAATTAATAAGTGTGGCTGTGGATGGTTTCAAGAGTGGAGGCATACCAAACCACGCGTACCATACAAAGCGCTGACCCTAAGAAATTGAGATACGAGTTTAGTATGGAAGGCCGACACTTTGTAATCATTTAGAAAACCAGGACATGTAGGTCTTTAAATTCTAGAATGGTTTAGACTAGTTATACATTTAAATTCACGGAATACTCAATATAACTTTGCTTACACTATAAATTGACTTCTCATTTTGTCACAATTGATACACGGCAAGTTTACATTTCGTCATATTAAAATACATAAATCCGTAGTCAAATGAAATATACATACGCTTAAATAATAATTGACATATTAACTATTTATAAGTCACATTACTTACATCTTGATTGCACTGAAATAAACAAATTTATAGATTCAAAGTGATTGAGATACATCATTATTGGTATCACATCAATTTATATATTAATATCTATTAATAACTGTAAAATATACATAACTAAGGCAAATGCTTCGAGGAACACGTCCATTCCACGTCTCTGAATCTCTAGTTATTTGTTCAATAATGCTACAAAACAAGGTGCAATATGGCCTCAAGTATACAACACTCTAGATATCTCAAATATTTAAGTCAATCCGAAACTATACCAAAAAGTATATTATTTATAAAACAGCTAAGCGATGTATTACGAAAAAACACACCAGCCAATCTTTGTTTCATGATTTGTTCAATATTAAAGGTCAGATTTCACTTCACTTCTCACACAAATCTAAAGAAAATATGCAAGTTTAAATAAACGAAGCATATATCTGCAAACAACTGCAATATTTGGGACGGTTTCAATCAACTGTATACAAAAAGCCAGTCTTCTTGAACAAATATTATTGCTTCCAAACGCGTCAATAAAGTGCTACTTATATTCATCCATAAATCGCTTACACATGTGCACGAGGTCAATGAACTTAGGTCGCAGGTTCGGTTCGACATCCCAACAGTTTTTCATTAGATCCCTGAATATTTCTGACGGACAACCTTCGGGAATTTGAAAGCTAAAATTAAAAAAGAAATTGAATTTCAGTTATGTACATTAATTTAATAATAACTACTTAATTATAGTTCTTTAACAAAACAATTTTCGATAATATGTCAAAAGATTTATAACGTTGCGTCGGCTGCTATTGGTTTACTGAAATATTTAGTGGACTTTGTTTTACCAGTAGAAGATATTATATTTTTCTATATGTGCTAGAAAAGAACTGAGTTCTACCTGAATAAAGATTTTAATAAAAAGTTCAAATGCATTTAGAATATGAATCAAAATGAATTTTCCAATCTAATCTTATTAAATCAAACAATATTTTCTGACGTCAATTTATCAATAAAATGTCCCAACTAACCACGAGGCTCGTTCCTTGGGGCGCTCCACGTTGAATTTCGGCACCTCCTCCCTGGCGCGAGTAAATATTTCCCACGCCGTCACTCCGTACGACCACACGTCACTCTTGGTGGAGAAGTGCCACGGCTCCACTGCAGATTCAGGCGCATACCTAGGACAGTAATACTTTTTTAAATTTGAAAACGTCTTATTTTCTTTCAAAATTGGCATACCCTTTATTATTTTTTTAACCGTTGGAATTAATAATATTGTTACTATTGCCATTTTCAACCTAACTAATATTATGAATGCGAATGTGAATCTGTTTGTTTGTTACGCCTTACCTACTCAACCTATCATCATGAAATTTTGCTTGATCTACATTTACGCAAGCGAACCCGCCGGCAGCTACCTATTACTTTTAGATTATACCTGAGAATGAGTAAACTTCCTCGTTCTTCACTACATATTATAAAACAAAGTCCCCCGCCGCATCTATCTGTCTGTCTGTTCGCGATAAACTCAAAAACTTCTGAACGGATTTTCATGCGGTTTTCACCAATGGATAGAACGATTCATGAGGAAGGTTTAAGTATATAATTTGTTGAAGTTTTGTGTAAATTGGATGAAATTTGATGATGATTGTAGAAGATGTCTCTGCTACCCGTGCGAAGCCGGGGCAGGTTGCTAGTCAGTTATAATCTTAAGATGAGTGTATATCGAGGCTGTAACTTGACATAACGTAGAAATAAAATATTACCAATTAATAGGCAGCAGTCTTTCAGTCTTAAGTCTATATGCACTCTCTTCTTTAGGAATGATCCTCGCGAGGCCAAAGTCCGATATCTTTACGTGGTATTTGTTCACGACTAGAATGTTCCTCGTAGCCAAGTCACGGTGAACAACGTTCTTAGCAGACACGTGGTCCATACCCTGAAATTTTTTTTTTTTTTTTAATTAATTCAATCATACAAGTAAAAATTTCATAAAGTAGAGCTTTACCTAGATCACTTTTTCAAGTTAGGTACATAGGCTGCACTAAAAGTATCGGAAATGGAATATTTCCACTGTTTCTGTCATATTAAAATCTTTTTAATTGAAAACACCTTGGTTTTAAAAATCGAATACCATTTATTTATTTAAAAAAAGATTCTCGGTCATATCACAAGGTTTTGTCAAACTTGTTTAGTGGTTGAGAAAATGGAATTGACTCGAGAAAATTCAAGAGCGATGATTTATTATGACTTTCGAAGTGGTTTAACGCAAAAACAGTGTGTTGACCGGATGATTTCTGCATTTGGTGATGAAGCCCCATCCAAAACCACAATTTATCGCTGGTTTGCTGAATTTCAACGTGGACGTGTCAAGCTCAGTGATGATCCCCGTCAAGGTCGTCTAAAAACTGCAGTCACCCAAGAAAACGTTGATGCTGTGCTTAAGCTGATTGAGGAAGATCGACATGTGACATACCGCGAAATTCAGGCAACTTTAGACATTGGCATGAGTCAAATACAAATATAATAAATCTTGCATGAACAATTAGGTGTAAAAAAGTTGTTTTCCCGATGGATACCGCATTCGCTCTGTGAAGAGCAAAAAGCGGCTCGCGTTACTTGGTGCGTCAGAACTCTCGAAAGATTCCACGCAGGATCCTCAAATGCTGTATACAACATCGTATCAGGTGACGAATCCTGGATATACGCGTACGAACCCGAAACAAAAAACCAGTCACGAGTTTGGGTGTTCGAAAATGAGTTAAAGCCAACAAAAATTGTTCGTTCACGGAGTGTTGCAAAAAAAATGGTGGTCACGTTTGTCTCCAAAACCGGCCATGTTGCGACTATTTCTCTTGAGGGACAAAGAACGGTTAATGCAGAATGGTATGCTAGCATTTGTTTGCCACAGGTCGTTTCTGAACTCCGTAAAGAGAACTGCAACCGCCGCATCATCCTCCATAACGACAATGCGAGTTCTCACACCGCGCACAGAACAAAAGAGTTTTTAAATCAAGAAAACATAGAATTATTAGACCATCCGCCGTACAGTCCCGACCTAAGCCCTAATGATTTCTATACTTTCCCTAAAATAAAGAATAAATGGCGTGGTAAGAGACTTTCATCACCTGAAGAAGCTGTGGACGCGTACAAAACGGCCATTTTGGAGACCCCAACTTCCGAATGGAATGGTTGCTACTTTGCTACTAATTGGTTCCATCGTATGGAAAAATGTGTCAAATTTCGCGGAGAATACTTCGAAAAGCAATAAATACATTTTTAAATAGTAATGTTGTGTCACTTCCTTGATTCCCGAAATTTTCAGTGCCGCCCTCGTATTGTCCAAAGAGGTTTCTGAATATATTATTATTTAGGTAATACTATAATATCCACATTTAATAGTACATTACTTTGATACCAACCCTGAAACTTACTAAAATGAAAATGTAGGTAAAAACAATTACTTAAGTATATTCCCTTTTTGGACACAAACTATGCATGACTTGTGACTTGACTGGCCTGTTGGTCTAGTGGTTAGTGATCCTGACTGCTAAGCCAGAGGGTCGTGAGTGGTGGGTTCGATTCCCAGTCAGAACAAATAATTGTGTGGTGAGTATGATCATTTTTTCTGTGTCTGGGTGTAATTTACCTATATTACGTATGTATTTAGAAATATATAAGTATTGTAACGAATAAACGGGCGCCATCTATTGTCGAGTATAGGAAGTCATAGAGGGTGACGATTACCTAAATTGAGATGCACACCATCTTTGATAAAACACGGAACTAATAAGGCTATGAATAGAATGTGCCACGATGTATTGAAATGTTCCAGGTTGATATCGATTTTTCTGAAGATGTCGCGATCTCTCTAAGAAATCACGCATGCATTGCGGTATGAAGAGAGTTTTCAAAATGATTAGCCAAAGCCGAAGCCAAAATCAGCGATTAACCAAAGCGATAAGTGCGAAGTACGTGTATTTGATAATTGAAATAGTGCGAATTTATTGTAATTGTGTAGTTGTTTATTTGTCAGTGAATTATTGCAATAAGTTGTGCCTATTTTGGTTATAAATTGGTTTACTTTTCTAATCCCGAACCTGAGCTCGTAACAGGATGTTTATCAGTAGTCTGGTTACCATAGTACAGGTTCTGCCTAGTTTGAGATCAGACGACTGTGTGTGAGATGTGTGGAGTTATTATTATTATTCTCTTTATTTATTTAATATAATAACTACGTGGGAGAGCCATGCTTCGGCACGTATGGGCCGGCTCGACTCCGCTCGATACCACGGCCTCACAGAAAACCGGTAGTGAAGCAATGCTTGCATTGCATTTCGCCGCGTGAGTGAGGTTACCGGAGGCCCTAACCCTTCCCTCTCCCCTATTCCCGTCCTTCCCTTTCCCCTCTTCCCCCCTCCCCCTCTTCCCCTACTCCCACCTTAAAGGGCGGCAACGCACTTGTGACTCTTTGAGTTACAGGTGCTCATGGGCGGCGGTAGTCATTTACCATCAGGTGACCCGTCTGCTCGTTTGCCCCCATACCATAAAAAAAATACATATAACCTAATATTATTATTATTACTATGGGTTTTAAAACACGGATGACCTTTTTACTTATTGGAAATAAATAAATACATATTGTACATAGAAACATCCAACCAATGCGGGGTACAATTACTTTAATTACAATGTACTAATATTAAAGCTTAATTAAATACAACGAAAATAACACCTCTGTAAACTTCCACGTGTAGCCATATAATAGCATTTTGAAACAGAATATAATTATTCATGATAGGTTATGGTGAGATGATATACGAAATTCATGCATGGCGCCTTCGACATTAACGCCTGTAGCACCGCCTGTAGAAACCGTAGCAGCTATAGTACGGAGATATTTTAATGTGCAGGTTATAAAGTAAATATGAACCTAATTCAAAAAAATCATATCGTGCTCCGTCACAGCTCCGTCCGTCAAGATGGAGACCGAAAAGCGACAGATTTGTCCCCCTAGGAAAAAAGGCAGTCTCGCACACAGGTTTATATAGTTATACAAAGTTGTTCACTGTGTTTGTTGGTTCGTCCTTTCGACTATTTAAATATAATTTATAAGCTGACATAGCAAAATGTCCCAAAAAAAGTTCTTGTGGGCTTCGCTGAGAGTAATTCTTAGAACCTACAAGAACACTGCGGGAAATTGAAAAAAAACTAGTTCGATATAAATTAATGCCTACCGTAGCAATGTCCTTCGCGTATTTAAGAAGATGTGATATACGCAGCTTGTCGCCCTGGAACTTGAGGTAGTAGTTGAGCGAGCCCTCCTCTAAGTACTCCATCACGATGAGCACGTCTGGGCCGTTGTCCGCTGAGTAGCCCAATATCTCTACTATATTTATGTGCTGTAAAGACTGTAGAAAAAAAATACATGAAATTGTTCAATACAATTTAACACGTGGCAGTAGCGAAAAACTCGTGACTAATACGCCTTTTATAACAGGATAGTTGTAGTACATTTCTAAACTTATTTAAATTCATTCTCCTAATAAATTTAGTATTCACCTTCATAATTTCGAGCTCATTCTTGAAATCTTCATCAAATGACCCATTCCGCTCAGATGCTTGTCTCGTCAATTTCTTCACCGCCACTTCCCGCCTTTGAGATTCTTGATTGTCGCGCTCCATCCATCCTTTGTATACGTGACCGTAGTTGCCCTGTTACATTACGCATTATTGTAGAGATAATGTTGGTCGTAGACCAAAATCGTAATCGAATCTTCAGCACATCATCTTCTAATGCGAAACGACATTGTTAGCTCGCGCCATTGGAATGCTCCGTATTTAAACTTGGGTCACTAACTTTGTATTAAAATATTTCAAATTAAGTTGAGAACATTCTAAGAGCTTCGGAAGTTATCTAAAAAGAGGCGATCGAAATAAAAAACGAAAATACTATCGAAATTACGATTCTAGCAGTTTTGGCAGGGGCATATAAACAGCCGCGAGCTGCACAGCCGGCAGTCAGTTAAAGGCTAAGGAAGCGAAATATGGAAGAGGAAAAAGGAAGAAAAAAAGTAGTGAGTGCTTAGCGAGTGCTCAGTGCGATGCTATTCTTAAGTGGACGTACTGTGGACGTCGTACAACGTCAGTAAGGGCCAAGCCGAAGCTTTGTCAAGCGAAGCTAAGTCGAAAAGGGACACGTCACTCAGTCCGAGTGCTATGTGTGTAATTAAACTTCATCACTACTATTATTTAATCCACTGAGGGGCAGAGATATGCCGTTTTGTATGAAGTATATGTCTGCCAAACTAAAACCGCGATCCATAAACAATAATTTATTGGTCTAAATTGGTAAATTTTGGCGATTTTCATAACGCGGTATCATGGTGGCACTGTTAATATATATGTATAATATACATATTAATTTATAGCTGGATAACCGTCGGTCTAATTTAACCGATTCGTCAAGTTTAAACAGTTTCAAGCGCGTAATATTAAATGTGATTTATGATATAGGTATATAACTGACACTGCCAATTTTCTTGACGAGCGAGACGAGGTAGGTCTTGCCCTGCGACACGATGGAGTTCATGAGGCGCGGCTCGGTGGCGGCGTCGACCTCGTCGTCCAGCGCGCGCGCCAGCGACTGCGCCGCGCCCGCGCCCGCGCCCGCCGAGCCGCGCAGCGCGCACGACAGCGCGTTCATACTCTCCAGGGAATTCAAGCTCTTGTTGTCTGCGAACTAACACATACAATATTACCATTACTTCTACTCGCTTTAGGGGGGAAGTTGCTCACGGCCGTTCACCCACACCCACCCTACACGTCTCCGATTGATGGTATTTGGTTTTTGCGTATTGGTGTAGAGCTGTTTTTGTATTTAGACTCTTAGCGGTCCATTATACGTTCACATATTTATGGCCCATTAGTTGAGCCAGTCTAACTCCTTCGAGATGCACAGAAGCCTCCTGGACCGTTCACAAGTTTCTAGGAGCGATGCTGCGAGAATACTTGCCCGTTAAATGACCACTACCACTCCAGGATGACGTGGGTGGCCGTTTACTCCGCGTTGAGGCATCCTCTGCATAGAGGAGTGTCTGTCGCATTGATGGTGAGTAGGTGCCGGTTTAGGGCCATTCCTACAACTATCCTGATGGTTAAGACTAAGCAGTCCGCAAGGTAAACGTGGTGAGACGTCCGTCAGCACCAGTTTAGACGGCTTGCAGCCAGGTATGTTGGCCTAGCGACCTTTGTGCACTTCACTTACTCCTGAGCGAAATTGGTGGAAGGGTGGGTCCCAGGGTTGAATTGGGCTTAAATGTAGAGTACCTCAGGGAAGTATACTAGGACCGGTTCTTTACAGGATATTTACTACCGATCTACCAACAACAGACAATACCACGGTTGCAACATATGCGAACGACACAGCCTTACTAGCTACACACACAAATCCAGTCACTGCATCTGTCACATCTACAAGAACATATTGACAAAATACAGAAATTTCGAAAAACCTGGTGAACCCACGCAAATCAAAGCAAATCGACACAGTGACGTTTACTCTTAAGAAAGACACCTGTCCTTCGGAAAAAATTAACAACGACGATGTTGGGGCATGTTTTTGCCTACAAAGATTTTGTGTATAAATACTCTACACTAAACCTTTTTAATAGATATGGGTGCAAACGTTTGACTGATACCCGTTAATAAAGTAAGTTCAAAAAATCGTCCCGAGTGCAATTATAAGCTGTTTAACATATTGTTAATCATACGGTACAGTTGTGTTACAACTTACTGTTACGTAGAGCGTTCTAGTGGACATTTGTGATTAGCAGTGGTCGGCGTAGGTAGTGCCGTTTAGGATGAATGACTTCAAATGTTATATTAACATGTATATACCCCGAGATTCCTGCATTTGATTCAAATTTGAGTCAATTCGAGTTCGAGTTCACTTAGTTAGACTTCCCTCTGAACTTAACTCTAGGAAATTTGTTTTATTAATTATATATACAGTACCTACCCTTATACTAAAGCGGTTTTAATGCTCATCTTTGTGAACTGTTTTAAACTGTACACCGTGTACGTAAATTAATATAATAAAAAGAGTGTTGAGGGTTTAGCGGTTAGAGCGATTTAGACTGATTTAGATTTATGTAGGGGTTAGCGATATACCAATAAATCAAAATATTTATCAACATTTATTTAACAAAAAGTACAATTTGTCAACATATAAATTATCTTAAATTTAACACAAATTAAATAAAACTAATTAATATATTAAACAAAATCACTACAAATATTATAAAACAAAGTCCCCCGCCGCGTTTGACTGTCTGTTCTCGATAAACTGAAAAACTAGTGAACGGATTTTCATGGGGTTTTATAATATTTAAACTTTAACTGTCTTTAGAATTGCCCAACACTGGTGCTATTTAACGCAATAAGATTTTTAGCTTTTTAATATGACTATTTAAAAATCCCTTGTGATGTGTGATGTACTGATGTTAGTTCACGCTAATCTCCGAAACTACTCAACAGATTTAATGAAATTTTGTAAACTTCTATTGCTTAGGTACACCCCCAGGTTTTTTTTTCAAAATACAACGCCAGTGGAGCCGCGGGAATAAGCTAGTATTAATTTAGATTTACACGATTATGATCCGTTGTAAACAATATTTAGTATAAGAACTGTTAAAATCGCGAAACATTGAAAACGGTGTTTGTGTACGAGTAATAAAGAGTCGTAACGCTATTTGGTTAATTTTTATGAAACTGGTATTCTATTAATAAAAACTAGGTATATATAATTAAACAAGTAGACACTTTTAGGGTGCGGATTTCTGAATTATATATCGGTAATATTTGATCGAAGTTGAATGTTTAGAATCCCGGGATTTTGAGAAGAGAGGGTATGTCCACGTTCTGCCACGATGGACGAAACCCACCAAATGGCACTACCTACGCCGACCACTGGTGATTAGTGACGTTAAGCAAGCCATAATAGGAGCTGAGTTTTTAGGGACTCATAAGTTGATGGTAGATTTATTTAATAAGAAATTAGTAGATACTGTAACTAATTTGCGTGCGTATATCACCATCATTAAGTAAGACGAATTTCAAGTTTACAGCAATCATCAGCATCATTCTCCGCGCCTTTTCTCAAATAAGTTGGGGTCGGCTTTCAGTCTAACTACGATACGGCAGAACTTTGATATTTTACGTGAAACGACTGCCATCAGACCTCCACAACCCAAGTACTAGGTGATATTGAAGTTCTGTAGTTAGACCAGGCTGTCGGAGTTTTTAGGGCTCCGTAACGAATAAAACAGATGTTTGTATGGCACCCGGGACCGACGGTTTAACGTGCTCAATGTGATAAGAATGGCTATCCTAGACAGACCTGGCTAGTATTACTTTACTTTGTAATGTGCTAACCACGAGCCCCTCAAGTTTTCAGCAATATAGTCCTTACATTGATTTATTAGAACAATATCCGGAAATTAATAAGCCGATTACGTACAAAGAAAATCCTTCAATTGAAGTCACTTGTTTTTAAATAGGTAGTATTCATTGATTGTAATGTTTTAGTTGACTTTGAATTTGTACAAATTTTATATTGAAATTTTTTTTTTAGGAAGTCCCCTCTTTCTTCACTTTGGGGCATGTTTTTGACTACAACGATTTTATGTATAAATGTATGAACGATGTATAAATACGCTACACTGATCCCTGTTAAATCAGTCGGGTTTAAAAATTTGTAAAGACAACATCTTAAGGGCTCTATAAATAAACCATACGTTTGGCTTCATAGTGTTTCCCTCCCACTCCACTCCACTCCACTCCCAGAGGTTTAAGAGACGTAACCGACAGACGAAATCCCGCAAAACGACCCTGCAAAATATTTAAGCGTGCACTTGGACCAAAGGCTGACATAGCAAAAAGTTACACCAATTTATTACCAAAATAGACACAATATAACTAATTATCACTAGGACCTGGGAGACCAAGCTCCGAGCTAAATATATTTTTTATTTGTAAAACTGCGTTTTTACCGGAAATGCAACTATGCAGTTGAACTTAAAATGCAAAACTGTATCTGTACACAAAATTTCATCAAAATCGTTAAAGCCGTTCCTGAGATACCCGAAATATAAATACATACATACAAGAATGGCTCGTTTAAAGTAAGAAGATTACACTTCTATAATCATTTGTACTTCGGCACTTATCACATCAGACTTATTTTCGCGTCGTTCGCTCAACTAGAACTTTTTTCATACCGCAATGCATGCGTCCTATAAACCCAGAAAGTTATTTCGTGGAGAGATAAAGAAGAAAACATATTTATTTTGCACTCGTACAAAGGCACAGGAGATTCAAGGAAGAGTGTTACCACAAATATAAATAAAAAGCACTTCTGCATGAGCCAAAAATGGTCGTTAGCTCAGCATTGTGCTACTTCATAAGAAGCAGCGCTGGTATTATGCTAACACCTAGGATGATATTCACGGACAGTGAGCCATCGTCAAGTTCTGAGAGAGAAATAGATAAATATCTAACATCTGATAATAGTAATGATAAGATTGCTCAATTTGGATTTATTATTTATAATATATGAATATTTACAATGTTTTTAATAAAAGTGCTATCAAAAAAAAAAGATTAAAAATATATAAATGACGCCTTCCTATCATGCAGCGCAGAAATTAAACGTTTCGGTTGCGCCAGTTCTATTTAATCTGTGCAACGCGGGGTTTTTATAAGTTTTTAAGTTAAGTTTAGTCAACAAGTAAGTTGCCAAAAAGGATTGTTTTTATAAGAAACCTAAATTGTCAGTCGGCGTAAATGTAGTCGGAAACATTAGATGGCTAATAAAAACTCTTTAACGAAAAATTAAACCGACGAAAGAAGAAAGGAACTGAAAAGGAAAAAAAGGAAAAATAAATTTTTCGCCTACCTAAACTCCTACAGTAATGTAAATAACTAAATGATTTTCAAAACTTTAGTCAAATTTTAAGAGTTTTTATTTTTTGTGTGTGTGGCTAAAATATAATATTTAATAAATACTTGTTTAAAATGTTTACTTGCCTAACATAATCAAAATAATTAACTAAAATATAATGTAATTGACTACTTGAACTATTCATTGTTATTTGTTCAGAATATTTAAATAAAAATCTCTCAAACGTTCTCTTAATGATTAATAAATAATACCAAACACGAAGTAACTGCCGCAAATCGTTGAGGACTTCCCTCAACTGGCTTCCGTCTCCGCCATTAGTTCAACGACAGAATACATAATAGTACAGGTACAGAAGTCCCACTCCGCCAAATCATTTAAATAAATAGCGATTCTTTTTCCGACACAATAAATTCGCAATTCAGGTCGCACAACGCTAATTTACCTATAGCTATAATGAGAGTGCCTCTCTTTCTACCGCGTAACTCTCATCTGTTCTGACGCCTCGACGTTAGGGTTGTCTTTTTTTTTTTATTCATTCTGATCATTTAAATACCAGTAAGTTATGTTTCTATTACTTCATATTTGTGGACAAATAAACCTAGGCTAGGTACTAATAACTCCATTGTCTAGGTAGTAATACGAACGGATGATGCGACGCAACGCGGGAGTGAGAATCGCACTAACCTGCAGCCCAGCCGGCGTGCGGCAACCCACTGCATTTTGGCACGATTAGTCGATCCCGCCGTGTACTTGTAGCTTTATACCTACACTGCAAAGTGGACCTGACCTGGTTCAACTTCAAGTCTAAGTCATATTGTAGTGTCATTAGAACTACATATGTGTGCCAAATTCCAACAAAATCGGTAAACAGATGAAAACTCAGTGGGTGAACAATCATTCATCGCCTATATTTTTACCCTTTGGGTGGATTTGGTTTTTTTTTCAAATTTAAATGTGACCAACTTCGAAGTTTACCCTATCCAATAAAAAAAAAAAATTTATGCCTTGACTCGAGAATCCCCACCGTTTTTTTGTCGGTTAAAAACTAGAAGTATAAAAACGTGGAATAGTACTTACTGGATTGTCATACTGGTCGGACATGGTGCCATTCATCGATGGTACACTACTATCCGATATTAATGACTTATTACTTCCTGCATCACTTAGCTCGCTTGGTATGAATCTGTCACCTATAGAATAAAATAAACACTTTGTATTACATTTCTTTTTTATAATTTTACTTATTACTTTGTATTTTATTATTACTTATTGTACATAGTACCGATCATTTATATTTGTTGAAGCTAGTTAGCTACTTGCATAAGCTAGTAGGTATGGGTCCAGTATGCATTCCTATGTCTCTTAGATTGGAAACATAGACCAAAGTTTCATCGCAATTTCATGAATAGCATTGAAATGCATTGAAACTAAAAAATATATATATTTGTAATGAGGGTTATACAGATTTGGACCATCAGAGAGTATCATAAAAGCCTTCGAAAATAAAGTAATTGGGTAGTAACGTATTTTTATTAGCATTGTTAATACTTACTTGATACGGTATCTGTATGCTCCATGTGCTCAAGTGATATCTTTGGCTCTTCATACTCGTGGATAGGAACATATTCTGTAAACATATTTGTGACCAATAATTCTAATTCAAATGTTCTAATTCTTTGCACAAATAGAAAAAGCAGTTACATAAATTAAACACATATTTCAGATTGTGTGTTGATAATGAGACACAATTGTATTAGTTTCATACAGGTTATAAGGTCGTGGTAATTAATGTTACCTCTGTGCAACATATGGTTCATGTCTCGCATAATCTCCTGCGGTCGCAGCGGGTCGGGTTGCCAGCACTGACGCATCAGCGCCCACACCTCGCCCGGACATCGCGCTGGACGTAACAACCGGTCACCGTTCTCGTAACTCTGACAAAATAATTATTTACTTTAAGTCAAACTTTTTTTCGTTTTTGACAAATGTATAAGAGGGTTTTAATGTACAACATCTAAGGATCTTCACTGGTGGCTCAAAATAAGGTTTGGTGCAGGGTACGGTATACACCGTACCCTGCACCAAACCTTATTTTGAGCTCGGAAGACCTAAATACCTAATATAAACATAGGCGCACCTTTAAGTGCTCATAATACTGCCTTCTAAGCCGAGTGCATTGGTATCATCACAGCGGCTACAGCGACTTCGGCAAGATAGTTATCATCCGAATCCTTTCGGACAACAAATCGGTACTACAAGCCCTACAAAGCAACATCATTATAACCTAAAAGCTTATATACGACTGTTACCAATTCCTGATGAAGGTATGTAAGAACTACAACAATCACGTAACTCTACAATGAATCGAGGGCAACAGCAGCTCAAGATGATCGGATATGGTAGCAATAGGTCCGTCACACTAAGGTATAACACGACAAATACTTAGCCGGAGATAACGAAACAGCCCGTGAACCTACCATAGCTATATTATTAAAAAAATCTGTTCAGGCGGTCGAAGATCATCAGATCTTTTATAATCACTGCAAAAATTTTTGAGTCAGGTGTATTTTAATTTATACTTAAATTGTGAAGAGATAATAAATACTCACCCGGGCAGTTAAAACAGGATTAGTATCAGAAGGCGATTGTCCATAGGAGAACACCTCCCAGAGCGTGGTGGCGAAAGCCCAAATGTCACCCATCACAGATCGCTTTGCGAGGCTCATGTCCTTCATAAACTCTACTGGCATCCAGTGCACACTGCAACACACAAACCAAGATATTAATTAAAACATCATTTCCCAACAACGAGTATCTGTGTATGACATTGCCTTGCACCGGAAAGAAAATTTATTCTGACTTTTTTGTACTACTAGAGCGGCAATGAGCATATAACCGCTTTTTTTAAATAGAACAACATCAGCAGTTAAACAAGTCTCTATACACTTGTTTTTACCGCCTACCAATTAGTGATCAGTTTGTTATCTGTGTATTTACAAGAAAAACCTTCTAATATCTATTTATTGTCGATTTGCCGCCCTTTGTACATTTTCACCTGATATTTCTTGCAAAAACATTTTTGTGGGTTTACAATAAAGTTTATTTCTATTCTATTCTACCTTAAAAATTTGATTATCAAAATAACTTTCATAAACTTTTCTTTTTGTATTATAGGGGCAAATGAGCAGACGTGTCATCTGATGGTAAGTGACTACCTACAACTCAAGAGTCACAAGTGCGCTGCCGGCCTATGAGATGGGAGTACGCTCTTTTCTTGAAGGTTTGAAGGTCGTATCGGTCCGGAAATACCGCAGGCGACAATTTGTTCCAGAGATTGGTTGTGCGGGGCAAAAAATTTCTGGAGAACCGCACCGTGGTAGATTGCCAATTATCCAGGTGATAGGGTTGAAAGTTTTGTCGCTCTTAACTCATTTACTATGCCCGATGTCGGCGAGGACTTCTCGCATAAGGAAATTATCACCATCAACCAACTTTGTTCAAATAATATGTAAAAAAATTGCGAAAGGGTATGATAACGTACTCATTCAGCGTGTACTGCCTGAGCGTGGGGCCGGACAGCTTGACGAGCATGCGGTCCCCGTCGTGCGCGGCAAGCAGCAGGCGCCGGCAGCGGATGTAGCCGTGCACCACGCCCGCCTCCGACAGGTCCCACAGCGCGCGCGCCAGACCCGCCGCCACCTTCTTTAAGTGGAGCGGCTTTACACCATCTGCGTGCTCCCTGACAAAGTACGGAACATATTATCATTCTTTAGTAACGGTCGGGGTATAAGCATATAATTACTAGCTGGTGTCCGCCACTTTATTTCTTACTAAAACTATGATATGATGATTTTTTATATCACTAAACTTAAAAAATAATTGTTTTCCCATACAACTTTCATCTTCAAGTTTTATTTATAATCATTTAGAGATAATACTGTTAACAAACAGCAGGTTTTTATTTTGTGTTTGATTATTGAATGGTATTAAATAATTCACTTACCTCAGATAGTCATCAAATGGTCCGTATGGCAAGTACTCCAGTACAAGAGCGGTAGGTGAGCTAAGAGTGACGCCATATAGTCGTACCATGGAACTAGACTGCACGCAAGCCCATTTGCTCGCTAGGTCAACGAAGTCCTATTTAAATATACCAAACATTATTTATAGTTATACTTAAATTGATATTGATATGAAAAGGAGACACTTGGGGTACATTTCAATTCACTTAGACGAGCCATTGTAAATTATTTAATGTAGGAATTTGTATACGCTGTAGTCAGCTGTCACTTATTATAATTAAATAATACTTCCACATTACTATCCAACAGTATTCAAGCTATCCACATCGATTTATACAGTTTATAAAATATTGACCCAGACTTTTGAAATCAAATCAATAAATGTCTGGTTTTTTATTATGAAAATTGAATTTATTATTCAACGAAACATGGTGTCGATGAATAAAACAAAAATATATGTTAATGAAATACACAGTTTTTGGCATAAAAACGGTTCCTAAAATATATGTAAGACTAGCTGTACCCCGCGGTTTCATCCGTGTATAATTTGAAAAAAGTAGACAATATTTTAGTAACATTTTCTTGACATGTAGGAGTTCACAGTTCGTCTCGTCTCATATCGTCGGGAGGCCAGGGTTGGTATCTCCATTACCCTAGCAACAGGAGGGGTGAGACGGTGGCGTGACATGTTCTGCGCGCGCCTCTCTAAACCAGATGTGGGGCGAGGCCTTTCAACGAACTGGTGTGTCTGCCTAGTGTTTAAGAGGCGGCTATGGTTAGCAAGGGTATTCGGAGACTTCGTTCCTAGGTTATATCCCAGTCCCTTGCGACAGACTCACTTGTGACGGAACACCGTGTGGTTTTTGGTTTTAGTTGGTTCGATTCCGAGAGACCCATAGGGATTTCTCTACGAGCAGAGTGTCAAATTATTTGAATTTTCCATTACCTGCTAAACTGCGTGCGTCCAAATAACATGCTATAAATGGTAAAGTTTATCTTCATACAATTGTCTTAAATATGAAGTAACTTTCGTTCGTAAGGATAATTTTGCCATGCCTAATAATAATGCTCATAAATCACTTTTTAATTTTCAATCAATTTTTGTCACAAAATACCATATTGTGGCTTATGTTTAAGAGATAGCCATATGGTGTTCCGGACTAATAAAGAACACTAACAATAACGTCAACGCACACGGTTAAACTTATTCGGGGGCACATTTTCTTCAGACTTGCTTAATAATAATGCTAATATTTAAGGCTAGCTGAGAGGTGTAGCCTAATGCATCTAGCATTACAACAATAGGAACAATACTTTGCACAAGAATGTATCCTAAAAATATCTAATTTCTATAAAGAAATGTTCAAAATGACAGTCTTGAAGTCACAATCAACACTTATATACTTATAAGCAACATTTTTGTTATGTTTTGTATTGCAATGCCATGTGTTTTTATGACCCAGAAATGGTAACCCATGATCTTAGTGTGGAGGGACGGGTGTTATGTCCCTCCAACACAAAGGGAGGATCCTACGACCAGGCGAGGTGATTATGCCTGGCGGGCCGCGGCCCAACCGTTGATGTTGGGAAGTTGTATATATACTAATCGGCGCGAGAACTCTCATAGCGCGATGCAGGATTAGTAGGTTGTAGATAATGTTGGAGTATGTTTCTTTTTGCTGTATGTGGAAGTCGCCACATTGTTTTTTCTTTTTCTTAAATCGTCGACATAGTCCTTAATATATATTTCTTTAATAATTCTCTATAGAGACATATCTACTTGTGAAGAAAAAAAAGTATAGTCGATTGTTTTTAATGAAATCCTTACATACGAACTGTACTTTGGTCACAGAATATATAAGAAGTCCTACTCCGCCAAATCATTTAAATAAATAGCGACTCTTGTTCCGACACAAAAAAATCGCAACTCAGGTCGCACGGTGCTAACTACCTATAGTTATATTCACCTAGAACTTGCCTCTCTTTCTATTGCGTAACTCTTATCTACAACGTTAGGGTTGTCTTTTTTTAAACGAATAATTAATCTGAATATTTAATTACCAGTAAGTTAGGTGCCTTTTACTCTATTTTTGTGAACAAATAAACCTAGGCTAGGTACTAAAACTCGATAGTCTAGATACGAACGGAGAACGCGACACAGCGCGTGTGAGCATCAAAAAAAATGAAAAACGTGCGGCCTGGCCGGCGTACGGCAGCCCACTGAATTTTGGCACGATTAGTTAAAGCCGCCGTGTACTTGTTAGCTTTATACCTACATTGCGGAGTGGTCCCGGCCTGCTTTAGTACAGTACTGAGGATAGTATTACTCTTAATGTGATTGTAACAACTTATAGATAATGCTACTAACCTTTAAATAATCATTAGCACTGTCTCTCTGCAACGTTTTAAAGGCAACTAACAGCTTTTTGGTCTCATCAAGCCTCCACAGCGCTTTGTATGTGGCTGTTATGTTTTCGGAGCCAGTCTTCTCAGAACCTATGTAATATAAATATGCCAGATTTGAAATCAGAACTGTAAATATATAAGCGTCGTTAAAGAACACCTAAATGGATCCTATTTGAACTGCAATAGCAACGACAAGCCGTAGAGCGTTGCCCCTTGGGGAGGCGGAGATATTTCATACTATGTTCATGTAATGAGAGTAAAAGGAAGAAAAAAACAAACAAATCTTTTAACAATGCCCAAATATTCTCGCGGTCAAAATAGTTTTCAGTTGCGATTTACTTAATTGTTTTAAATTAATTGTTGTTAATATATCCACCGGTTGCCTGGTAGAGATCGCTAATCGCAATAAGGCCGCCAATTGTACAATGCTTTTTTTTTTCAATTGTTTTTCCTGTTTTTGTCATTTTTATTCTTTTAGTTTATAAGAATATATACATAGGTATATATTCAAATAAGATATACAAAATATATACAAAAAAAAAGATACAATTTGTATATCTATGTATACAAATTGTATCTTTTTTTTTGTAGAATAAAGAGTTATGTATCTATATGATTACTATTAAATTACTTTTAATCTTATACATTTATTATTCTTTTTTGTTATTACTGCCTTAATACATTAACTACCACAAAATTGATTCCTTAGCCATATGTATAATAGAAGCTACATATTATTTACAATAAAAAGATGATTGTATGGAGGTATGGAAAAAATCTAAGCATAGAATGGTTCTAATTTCTCTACTGTTGAGTTGAAAGGCACAGATGAAATACTGATAGGGCGAGACTCGTATTACTATTAGTTTTTATTTAATAAACACGTGACTTACATACCTGTATACAAGAGTATATCCTTATTGGGAAGACACCGGGGACTCCGGTTGTCTTTGAGGATGTCTTGGAGCTCTGCCTGGTCTATTCGAATACCGCGTTTCACCGGCTCTCCACACAACAATAGCTGTGACTTATCTGTAATACAAATAATGCTTAATAGTGCACATGTTTATCATTACTAGCTGAAACGACAGACGTCCTGTCAAAAATAATTTGTTTTATGGCCCGCGAGCCAGCAACAGATTTTCATGACCGATTTCCTCGAAACTCGTAAAATGCTTCAGAGAGTTGTATCATGAAGCCTCGTGAACGTCAGCTGCGGTTGCGTCGGGGGGTTGAGGAGCAGCAGGTGATATTTTTATTTATTCACAATAGCATATAAACTTTCATCTAATAATTGAGAGGAAATCACTGAACGTATAAATATATATTTTTTTCACGTTCACGGAAAAGACTGACGTACCTGGCTCGTGGACTAGTAGCATTGCTAGTTTTCCCTGACTTACTTGATTTTTCGGACAACTTCTAGTTTTTATTTCCCTTAAAACAAAAAGTAGCCGAATCGGTTTAGCCGTTCTCAAGTGAACCAATGAGCAATATTCATTTTATTTATATAGATTTGGTCGTGCTCAAAAGTATGTAACGACGGTCCCGGGTGCCATACAAACATCTGTGGCATTCGTTACGGGTAGTTGGAGCCCTAAAAAGTCCGACAACCTGTCTAACTACAGAACTTCGATATCGCCTAGTACTTGGGTTGTGGAGGTCTGATGGCAGTCGCTTCTCGGCTCGAAGTTCGGCCGTATCGTAGTTAGACTGAAAGCCGACCCCAACTTAGTTGGAATAAGGCGCGGAGGATGTATTTTCAGTTTTAAAATAGTTTTTAAATACAAATATACAATTTTTCTAAAATTATCGCGTATCAGGTTACTACCGGTTTAAGCTTACTGTAACATATTACATAACACAAAAAAAAAAATTCAAATGATTTTTTTTAATTTGTATTTTATTTACTAGTATCATTTCATATATATACATATCATTTTATTTTCAAGAGTTTTTTATTTAGTTATTTAATATATTGATTTTTTCATGGTGTTCTGAATTCAAGTCAAGCCCTTTCATTTGATGTCCATTTTGAGGGGGTTGTAAAAAAAATGTTATACGAAATCCGAACTTATATAATAACGAATTTATTCTTGTATTTATTCATATATGCTACATTTACATAACATTTTTATATTCAACTTTTGTATAAAGACAGCTCGAAAACTTACCATATTCTGAAGGCGGTATACATTCGTTTAAATATATTCTTCCTTCTGGATTTTGATGACACCCGATTAACCTCTCAATACTGTGGTACTCCTCATTGTTGAACGCGTAGCAATGCCCTTTATATTCAATTTTATACGTTTCTGTTGTACTGTAATTAAATTACAAATTTAATCACTACAGCATCGGTAACTACAAAAAAATATTTTATTCTTAAACGGCTTTTTTTGTGTTACCGTCGATTTATTTTTAAAATACGCGATACATTGAAGTATAGCGTTGTATATTTCGCCTATACACCTAACACTTTTAAACGTCAACAAACCGACAGTAATTTATTTCAAACATCTAAAAAGTCCGTAATACCGAAGGAAAAACAACAATTGTCGCATGTTCGCAACTGCATTTCAATGCATTCAACGCTCTAAACATAACTACACACACTTAAAAGCACTTCAATGGTCAAAACTAGATTTGTTACTATAGTAAATACAAAATTAGTTGTTAAATATTTAACTCCACAAACAAAAAAGAATGTAAATACCCAGGAATATACCTATTTATTATTTATTATTCGTTTGAAAATAACTTAAAATTATTCTATATATCTGCATTAATAAACAACATAAACCTACATAACTATAACGGCAGGCAGCTTGTTAACGTTCACTCGAATATTCAAACTATGTGTGTAATTGTGACACAAACCTGTTTTTAGTACAGACATCCAAGTAATAAATATTGTAGTCATCTTGACACTGCCTTAGTATGTAACAACCGTGTTTTTTACAACGTTTTTCTTCCAATTTTCGATACGAAAACGCGCCCCTGTAATAAATGTTTTTAATACAACAAATTCTCAGTAGGTAATCATTTCGTATGCACCCCTTTAACAAATAACTTACCCAACAGGTCCGTGACATTTAATTCGATGCAATTCTTTTAAGGATGGAGTTTCGTCGTCCTTTGATAAATTAAAGGTCCATTTGACCATTAATCTGTGAAACGATATAGGCAATTTATAGATAATCTCTACTCCTTCCATTCATCTATACTCTTGACGCATATAAGACTGATAACATTATTCAACTTTCCTCATTAACCGAATATAGCTGTTTTTTTAAAGTGTCCATCCTCCCGGAATAAACAATATTAAGTCATAATACATTTTTTCTTACTTGAGTTGATCACTACTTCAACGAGCGACATTGCGTGAAATTCATTCTTTATGGAAGTAAGAGGCCGTTTTTTTTATGGGATAGGGGGTAAACGAGCTGACAGGTCACTTGATCGTACACCTGCAACTCAAAAGTCACAAGTGCGTTGCCGGCCTTTGAGGTGGGAGTACGCTTTTTCTTGAAGGTTTGAAGGTCGTATCGGGTCTATCTTCAGTATTGGACTTTAAATAGCAGTATTGATTTCGGTATCTGGCGTACCTCTCTTCCCTGTCAGTCTTAACTTTAAAGTTCTCAAATCTCTATATAGTTTAGGACAAAGTCGCTTCCGCCGTCTGTACGCTTAGACCTTTTAAACTACGCAACGGATTTTAATTCGGTTTTCACGAATAGATAGAGTGATTCAAGAGGAAGGTTTATATGATATGTAAAGTTTCGTATTGTTTTGTGTTAATTTGTATAATGATATGACGATAATTGTTCACCACATTAGTATCTAAATTGCACCCGTGCGAAGCTTCAAACTTAAAACCATAATTAAACAACACTCAACGTGAAAGATCATGTAGGTTTAATTTGCAATAGTGTATTTATTCTTACACATCAATAATGATTTATCAAATTTAAATAACGTTTACACAAACCTGTAATATCCATCACAAACTGATATAAAAGACGATAGTTGCTCTTCAGATATGAATTTAAAAAATAAAGGAGTGCCTCTTCTTGATATTTCTAGCGAATTTTCACCGTTTCTAGTCAAATAAATTAATTCTTCTATTTTACATATATGGCACCACTGAAATAAAAATACACATCAGTGTCACAGATTTAAGGCTATTTACATAAATCACACTATAAAAAATAGAATACTGGACTTCGATGTTATGCGTGTATAAGCTTTTGTTCTTTTTTCCGACATTGGCACGAGTTGCCAAAACGACTAAAGTCGATGCCTTTATTCCGTCGTGTTTCGGGATATTTATCGATGATGATGATTTCAGTTTTAGAGTTTGGTTATGTACAATAGGAATAGAAACGATCTCATTACGATGCCTGGATGAACTTAATTATGGTTATATTTTAACGTATAATGTTATACTCCCATAGTAAAAAAAAAGTACTTACGTCGCGTTTAAGACTGTTATAGAGTCGTATTCCAGACTGATGAGGATGAAAGGGCGCCACTACCACTTTTACAGGAGTTACGTCGTTGCCGTTCTGCCACAAAACGTTGTCATACTCTTCAGCCAAGTAATTCGGAGCCATTATATACAATTGTTGCAAGTATAAGTTCTTAATGTAGCTAAAAATCAAACATATATTATTTTAACGATTCCTCGTAAGATTTTATTTAAATGGCGTTTTACCTACCCTAATAGTCAGGATGTATAATGCCTACTACGATAACCTTCCAGCATAAATAATATCTACATATATTGAAAAAGTAGAACGCGGTCACATCATCCAATAGGAGGCATCTCAAAAGAAACAACTGAAATTTAATTTATAAAATTACTAGCAGCGCGCCGCAGTTTCACCCGCGTAACTCCCCCGTTAAGTTTTCTTAGGTTTTTTGTTTCAACTGTCAACTGTTTTATTTTTTTCTTTTATAAGAACTTTCTCCTGACAATAACAAACACAAAAAAAAAAAATTAGCGAAATCGGTCGAGCCGTTCACGCGTGATGCCGTGACCAAGGGAAATAGGGATTCATTTATATATATAGATTTTAAAACTTCTGTAGTGATCTATGGATCTTATGGCGTCTTGACTAATAATAACCTTTTATCTTAGATCTCTTCACGTAAAAGTTCACGAATAGCATCACACATAACCTAAAATACCTATAATAAATAATAAAATATTCGGTATGTACGAGGGGTGATCAAAAAGTAATGATAAACGGATATTTCTAGTAATAATAAAATTCTAAAAAAATATTTTTTCAACTCCCTAATCCTTCACAACTTCCCTGACAAAAAATGGTATAAATAGGACGTCATTTTTAAAATATACATTCATTTGAATACTAGCAGTCGGAGTGATAACATCAAAATGGAGAAACATGAAGTGCGAAGCGTCATCAAATACCTGTGCTTGAAAAAAATGTCCACCAAAGACATTCATACTGACTTGGTGGAAACATTGGGAGACTCTGCTCCTCCATATTCTACAACTGCACGCTGGTGCAAGGAGTTTAAGATGGGAAGAACATCCACGGAAGACGAACACCGCGAAGGCCGTCCGTCCTCCTCCCTCACTGAAGAAAACGTCAAAAAAGTTCAAGATCTGGTTTTGGCAGACCGAAGAGTGACCATTCGTCATTTAGCTGAGAACACAGGCATTTCATTTGGTAGCATTCAAAGGATCTTAACTACCGAGATGAACATGAGAAAGGTCTCTGCACGTTGGGTCCCGAGAATGTTAACCGACGAACAAAAGAAGAAACGATTCGACATTTCAAGGACCAATCTTGAAATGTTCCAGGCGGATCAAGATATTTTTTTGGCTCGATTTGTGACTATGGACGAAACGTGGATTCATCATTTTGATCCCGAAACCAAACAACAGTCAATGACATGGAATAGGCCATCTTCACCGACTCCCAAGAAATTCAAAGTTTCAAGCTCTGCCGGCAAGGTTATGGCGTCTGTTTTCTGGGATGCTGAGGGAATAATTATGGTTGAATACCTTGATAAGGGCGCTACCATAACAGGCTCCTACTATGCTGACCAAATCAAAAGATTGCGAGAGGCCATCAAGGAAAAAAGACGGGGTAAACTGCGCGCAAAAGTTCTGTTCCATCAAGACAATGCACCTGCACACAAAGCTGAAGTTGCGATGGCTGCCATTCAAGAAGCTGGCTTCCAGCTGCTTGAACACCCACCCTATTCTCCAGATCTAGCCCCCAGCGACTTTTATTTGTTTCCTCGGCTCAAGGAACACCTCCGGGGCCAGAAATTTGAGGATAACGGCGAAGTGATGGCCGCTGTAGAGGCATTTTGGGAGAGTCAAGATAAAGATTTTTTTTTGAAGGGTATCGTTGGTTTAGAAAAGAGATGGACTAAATGTATTGACCTATTAGGAGACTATGTAGAAAAATAAATTTTATTTTTAAGTATATAGTTATTTTAATGTACCCATTCTCATTACTTTTGGATCACCCCTCGTACGTAACAAAACTTGATCTCTAGTGTAATATTATTATTATAATAACTATGCTAATATCAGCACCTTGCATAAAGAAGAATATCATATACAGAAATTTCTTTTAGGTATTTATATTGACTAAGACAATATTTGACTATCGATTTGCAAAAACTTACTGGAAATCTAGTGACGTTTGTGTTCTTGGCAGCAAATATACTAGGGTCGCTCTGCGTCACACACTCAAATATTATATTAACATATCCAGTATTTAACGGAAATGGATAACTGGTTATATGATAAATTTTGATTTCTTACATCTTCACTACTCTAAATATTGATAGGTATCTAGCATTTCACTAACAAGTAGTGTTTAAAAGATGCCATCTTAGATTGTCTGTTTGGTTGATATATAAGATAGAATTACTGTTCGGGTTACCTACCGAAGAAAGCTTTTAGCATATAAACTTTTTTCCGATAAATTAATATTACAAACGCACAGTGTGTATGAAAAAAAACTTTAAAAGTGTCACCACACCAGCCTTGCGCAACTCCCATACAAAAAATCCAATGTATGAAACGGAGTCAAAAAAAATATGGCGCCTATTTCTATCTGCTCATATACTCTCACTCATATAGTCTCACCTATCTATCTTTTCATCTGTTTAATTGCCAATTTCAATTGGCAGTTTAATTGTCAATTGACATTCACAGTCAAAACTCTTTGTTTACTCTTTGGGCAAAACAGTTTTTGACAGACAATTGTCATTACCTATATGATTTATTTTCGTTTGAACTGTTTTGAATTAGTTTTTCCTAATATTTGGTTTTGTGGATAATTTAATAAATATTCTTATTGTTCTTTGTGACTCAAATCATTCAAATGTATTACAGAACTTCTGTAGTTTGTTATGTTGTATCTGGGCGAAGTAAAAGTGGAAAACGTCTATTTATGGGAAAACTTCCTTCAGACAAAAACGGTTAGTAAAATTTGCTAACAGTCGCTAAATAATACTCTAATTGAACCTGACCCTATCACCAGAAGGTAGGACAATGACAAGAATGTGCGCAATTATGCCTTTGGTGCCAGCTAATCAGATACCAGATGCTTGGCGTTTTGTACTCGATAAAGCACCAAACACACCAGAATTTCAACGATTCCAAGAATATTATCAAAAACAATGGTACCCCAAAATATCACCAACGATTTTAAGCTGTGCTGGTCAAAGACACCGAACCACCAATGCCATCGAAGGCTGGCATCATATCATCGCTTAAACGTTAGAATACCAAAAAAACCGAACCTTTATTTATTTGTACACAAATTAAAAAAAGAAGCGCAATATTGGGACAATCAAGGTCAAAATAGTCTATTCCTAAATAAGAAAAATAGACGCCAAAGAGATATGTTTTTGACAAACGGTATAATAAATACTTAAAAAAATTGCAGCAAAAGTGTTTTTCGTTGCATAATTTTATGAAGAAAGTTATTTTCTAACAGCTACAATAGTAAAATATTTTATATGTGCTGACTGTTATAGATTTTTTTTTTTATTTAATTATATTACCATTGCTTTGTTCATATATTTTCCTGCAGTTGGTATTTGATATGCATGGGACAATTTGCGAATGGGACGTTTTGCGAATGGGACGTTCTGCGATTGGGACGTTTTGCGAATGGGACGTTTTACGAATGGGACATTTTGCTACAGTGGGACCATTTGCGAATGGGACGTTCTGCGCCTAAACCTCTGTAAGGATTGTTTATAATATGTACATAATAATTTCTTTGAAAAGTAAAGGATTTTTATGTGGATTTATAAGCTAATAGTGTTCTCGCTAAGCTTTAAATATAGCTATCGATCTCGATATTCACAGGTCGTTAATATTTTCTTTTATGACATTTTTTAGGTGCACGCAATGGGTGAAAGCTATCGGAGAAGAAGATTTAGTTTACGTACAACTCTACACGTAAAAATATATTTGTGGTAGTCATTTCGATTAAAATGATTATGTACGGGCTATAGTTACTCTACAGGAAAAATATGGTTATAAATGAAAGAGAAGGTTAAGCAAAATAATGGTTTATTTACTTAACTTACTCTAGAATGATATGGTTAAAATGGTTATAGACACACCCGAAACGATAGGATAAGACGATAGACTAATTTCATTTAATTATTAAATAGCGCGAATCGGCGTAAACTGCTGAGCTCGCGCAACGTGACGGCTCTTGTCAATTATTGCATCAACACTAGCAATTTTATGAAATAAAGATATTTTGTATTGAATCATATTTTTTGTATCTAAAAAAAGTCATCGTAGATTATTTTAACGAAACGGCTGATGGTTATCTTTAATCTGTGGATTTGTCGATAATTCTATTAGAATGAACAACACTATTTTTATTTCCTGAAGGTTGGCATAATTTTTGGCTCCCATCAAATTTTAGTTTTTGTGTTGGTAAATTAAATTGTAACCCGTTTCATACATCGTTTTTTAGTATGAGAGTCCCGACTCTTCTAACGTAGTGTTTGTATACTCTTTGAGTGTCACAGTCAGGTCACGGTGTCAAGTCACGCCACAGACATTCTCTACCAGTCTGCCTTAGAGTGACGTAGAAATTAATTATTGGGTGCATTTAGTGCATTAAAAAGTATACGAATGAGTGTATTAAGAGATCCGGTTTTTTTTTTAAATTTAACTTAGTATTCAAATTCAAATTCAAAAACATTTATTCAATTAAGACACTAAGTGACATTTATGAACGTTAAATTGAAGCTACAGTTAAAAATCATAGTGTGATGCTATGCAGCACGACCACGGATGATTACCTTAATTTTTATGCGGTACATATTCATGAAAAAAAGTGTACTTTTTTATACTAGAGAGTATAAAATATGTACTCTCTTATTTTCGCTGTTATAACATATTGCTTTGGACGTGCTAGGTAGTGCCTTTCTGGCACGACCACTATTAGACTTTAGGTATTTTTATCAACTTTAAGATGAAAAATTATATAAATCTAATTGTACTCAAATGTACTTCATTTTACAGATAATTTTGAGTAGTCTTTTACCCGTTTTGAAGCGTTTTTGTTTCTGCGGAACATAAATATAGCACAATGTTACGCCATTACTATTTCTAAGTTTATTTTTTTATTTTACAAAGCTAGCAAGCAAGCTTACGGCCCACCTGATGGTAAGTGGTCAACATAGCCTATAGCCGCTACTATCACCTGGGTGTTTCTTCCGCGTTGCGCTACCTTATTAGGTATACAAAACTTTATACAAAACTTAATTTTGTTCATCTAAAGCGATAGATAAACTTTTTCCCCGCTTCATATTTGTCAATTATAACTTTACTAAAACGAGTAAAATCATCGAAAATTACTTTAGTGTTAGGTAGGTAGTTTGAAAAAATATGTGGATACAACGCCTTCGAGATGTAATACTGTGGCGCCGATGTGACTTTAAAATTAGCAAATTAACACGGGGTGAGTAATACCACCAAAAAATCAGGTCAGGATCAGGGGGGCATCATGAAATGGCGGTGATCACTAATCATCATCTCTGATAAGGTAGACAACGCGTAAGTAACACCCAGGTGCTAGTAGCGGCTATGGTGACCACTTACCATCAGGTTTACAAAGCTTGCTTGCTAGCTAGCTTGCTAGCTGCCTGCTTGTGTCCATCTATAACTTCCAATTTCCAAAATGCGTAGAGCCTTATGAGAAAATTACTGGCAAAGAAACTCATGGCCACCCTTTTTAAAAGTCAGATCTTCAGGTACAATAGTGTTAGTGTTACATGAAAGGTAAACAAGATGCAAGCTGATGCCACCTGAATTTCATTTTATTGAAATGCTCTAAAAGCTAACGTACTAAAAAATAAAAATCACTCAGTGATACCGTTGAAGGTTTAAACCTATTAAACATAGACATCATTCAAGGTGCACATCTACCTTCATTCAGTTACAACATCTACTGTGAAAAATAATTCGTGACTGGATTAAGAGGCTAGAGTTGCAGTTGATCGAACCAAAATAATAGTATAGGCTAAAGCATCGCTGACTAGGCCGACCAGTCACCCCAAGCAGCACCCGTTCACGAGTATGACGCATGGACCAGCCATCATCTCCTCGTAAAGGAGTACATAGGCTGCACTAAAAGTATCGGGAATGGAATATTTCCACTGTTTCTGTCATATTAAAATCTTTTTAATTGAAAACACCTTGGTTTTAAAAATCGAATACCATTTATTTATTTAGAAAAAAATTCTCGGTCTTATCACAAGGTTTTGTCAAACTTGTTTAGTCGTTGAGAAAATAGAATTGACTCGAGAAAATTCAAGAGCGATGATTTATTATGACTTTCGAAGTAGTTTAACGCAAAAACAGTGTGTTGACCGGATGATTTCTGCATTTGGTGATGAAGCCCCATCCAAAACCACAATTTATCGCTGGTTTGCTGAATTTCAACGTGGACGTGTCAAGCTCAGTGATGATCCCCGTCAAGGTCGTCCAAAAACTGCAGTCACCCAAGAAAACGTTGATGCTGTGCGTAAGCTGATTGAGGAAGATCGACATGTGACATACCGCGAAATTCAGGCAACTTTAGACATTGGCATGAGTCAAATACAAATAATCTTGCATAAACAATTAGGTGTAAAAAAGTTGTTTTCCCGATGGATACCGCATTCGCTCTGTGAAGAGCAAAAAGCGGCTCGCGTTACTTGGTGCGTCAGAACTCTCGAAAGATTCCACGCAGGATCCTCTAATGCTGTATACAACATCGTATCAGGTGACGAATCCTGGATATCTTATACGAACCCGAAACAAAAAACCAGTCACGAGTTTGGGTGTTCGAAAATGAGTTAAAGCCAACAAAAATTGTTCGTTCACGGAGTGTTGCAAAAAAAATGGTGGTCACGTTTGTCTCCAAAACCGGCCATGTTGCGACTATTTCTCTTGAGGGACAAAGAACGGTTAATGCAGAATGGTATGCTAGCATTTGTTTGCCACAGGTCGTTTCTGAACTCCGTAAAGAGAACTGCAACCGCCGCATCATCCTCCATCATGACAATGCGAGTTCTCACACCGCGCACAGAACAAAAGAGTTTTTAAAGCAAGAAAACATAGAATTATTAGACCATCCGCCGTACAGCCCCGACCTAAGCCCTAATGATTTCTATACTTTCCCTAAAATAAAGAATAAATTGCGTGGTCAGAGATTTTCATCACCTGAAGAAGCTGTGGACGCCTACAAAACGGCCATTTTGGAGACCCCAACTTCCGAATGGAACGGTTGCTTCAATGATTGGTTCCATCGTATGGAAAAGTGTGTCAAATTTCGCGGAGAATACTTCAAAGCAATAAATACATTTTTAAATAGTAATGTTGTGTCACTTCCTTGGCTCCCGAAATTTTCAGCGCCGCCCTCGTAGGCGTTGGAAAATGAAATATTTTTTGTGTTTTATTAAACACAAAAATAAAAGTCCAAGACAGTTCAGTTTTTTATTTTTTGAGGCTGCGTACTTATGCGAGTTTAAAAAAACAGTTTCTATTTTCAAATTTAAATAGGATGAATAATTAAAAAGTAACAGTTCGGCATACTTTGTCAAAATATACGTGATTATACATAAAAAAACGCACCGAATTAGAAACGCTCTCCTTTAGTCGGTTAATAAATAAAGAGACATCTATTTGCTCAATGCAACCAGGTCATACTCTGAATAGGTATACCTATGTGAAGTATTCATATAAGCCATTCAGATATATTGTATGTTTTAAAAGCAGTACCTGGGAGACCGAGCATTGCTCGGTAGCTTTTTGTAAAATCATATTTTTTTTGTAAAATTGCATTTTTTACAGGAAATACAACTATGCAGATGAACTTAAAATGCAATACTCTATCTGTATACAAAATTTCATCAAAATTGTTGGAGCCGTTTCCTAGATTCAGATTATCTATACAAATAAATAAAATTAGAGTGCCTGTTTGTAATATTAAAATAACCGCTTTTTACTAAGTGCGTTTGGATGTATAGATACCAAAACAACATTTTTTACAATTTTTGTCTATTTGTCTGTTTGTTTTGGCTAATCTCTGAAATGGCTAAACCGATTTTGACGGGACTTTCACTAGCAGATAACTGATGTAACAAGAAGTAACTTAGGCTACTTTTAAAAAATTGTTTGAAAATAAAAATAGGATCTCACGAAAAAAAATTTAAACCAATGAAAAATTTAATAACATTCGATTCAAATAGGGAAGTTGTATACATACATTATACATTTTTTCTATATTTCTTTTATTTATTTAAACTGTATTTCTTCTACTATATTTAAACTATTTTAACTATAAACCATATAGGTACAAAACAAAACATCGATTCATAAAGTAGAAGAATTTCATTAAAATTAGCATAGTTATTTCTTTAGCCGAAATACAGAATTAATAAGTTATCGTAAACTCTACGAACTGAACAATAACTTTTTTGTTAAATACCACGCGGACGAAGTCGCGGGTAACAGCTTGTGTATATATATACTAGCAGCGCCTCGCGGTTTCATCCGCGTAAGTCCCGATCCCGTGGGAATGCCGGGATAAAAAGTAGCCTATGCGTTAATCTAGGTCTCCAGCTATCTTCTTAAATCTTATGTCTTAATAAAAGCTGTTCCCGGATCCCTCCTACTTAAGGCGCAGTACGGCACAACGTGTGGTTTTAGTCGGTTCGATTCCGACACACCGCCCCACCGAAAACCCCGGTGGGGTGACGGCCCGAGGGGGTTTCCACACGCACAAAAAAAAAAAGGTCTCCAGCTATCTACATACCAAGTTTCATCGCAATCGGTCCAATAGTTTTTGCGTGAAAACATTACAAACATACTTACATACAAATCTTTCCTCTTTATAATTATAGTATAGAAGTATAAATATACATATATACAAGAATTGCTGGTTTAAAAGTATAAGATTAGATAGATTAATGTCATCTGAAAAATATACCAAATAAGTAATTCTTTACTAGTTTTAAAGTAACAACAAAATCTATTACCCAAAACACAAGTCATAACATATTTGCAGTTTTAGGAAATTTTAACAGCGATTATATCCCGATTATTATGTGTATATAGGTACAAGTAAGGTCAACATCCATAATCTAACTAAACTAGTTATAACATACATTTTAAACTTAGCACGCGAGACTCGGATCTTGCTTGAGTCAGATTTAACAGCGATTATATTCCGATTTTAATGTTTAAGTATATATAGGTATGGGTAACGAACATTTAAAAACCATCCATTATCTAAATCAACTTGTATAATATACATTTTAAACTTGGCAAGCAAGACCCGGTCAGATTTAACAGCGGTTATATTCTGATTTTAATGTGTATGTAACGGACGTCTAAAATCCATAATCTAAATTAACTTGTTATGATATACATTTTAAACTTGGCAAACAAGAGCCGGTCAGATTTAACAGCGATTATATTCTGATTTTAATGTGTATATAGGTATAAGTAACGAACGTTTAAAAACCATCCATAATCTAAATCAACTTGTTATAATATGAAAGAAAAGAAAAAAAATATTTATTTTTTTAAACACAGCATACAACAAAAAATTAAAATAATAGCACATGAAAGAAAATATAAAAGAAAAACAAGAAAACAATTAAAACTTCATAAACAGGTAACATTTTTTGACGTGTCATTTGTTACATGACACTGACATATCACATGACGCGTCAATGCCACGTACCCGACCACGTTTCTTTAGAAAATAACTTTTTATTACTGAGGGTTGTACGCCGTACCCTAGAAAATAGGTGGACCCTCAGTATACACTGCGATGGACAAATGCCACCTCAGTACCGATTTTCAGTGCCCACCTTAATATACATTTTAAACTTGGCAAGCAAGAGCCGGTCAGATTTAACAGCGATTATATCCTGATTTTAATGTGTATAAATAAGTAACGAACGTTTAAAAACCATCCAGAATCTAAATCAACTTGTTATAATATACATTTTAACTTGGCAAGCAAGAGCCGGTCAGATTTAACAGCGATTATATCCTGATTTTAATGTGTATATAGGTATAAGTAACGGACGTTTAAAAAGCATCCATAATCTAAATCAACTTGTTATAATATACATTTTAAACTTGGCAAGCAAGAGCCGGTCGGATTTAACAGCGATTATATTCTGATTTTAATGTGTATATAGGTATAAGTAACGGACGTTTAAAAAGCATCCATAACCTAAATCAACTTGTTATAATATACATTTTAAACTTGGCAAGCAAGAGCCGGTCAGATTTAACAGCAATTATATTCTGATTTTAATGTGTATATAGGTATAAGTAACGGACGTTTAAAAACCATCCATAATCTAAATCAACTTGTTATAATATACATTTCAAACTTGGCAAGCAAGAGCCGGTCAGATTTAACAGCGATTATATTCTGATTTTAATGTGTATATAGGTATAAGTAACGGACGTTTAAAAACCATCCATAATCTAAATCAACTTGTAATAATATACATTTTAAACTTCGCAAGCAAGACCCGGGTCAGCTTTGATAAGGGCTTAAATGTTGACCTCGTTATCAGTAACAGTTTCTTGTTAGATACGTATATGAATTTCTTTGGATTTACTATAGAGATTTAAAACGGTATGAGAAACGAATTTATCCAACGTGGGACCACAAGAATCATACAAACACCTGTTTCAAAATAATCTGCATTTATTAATATAAATGCAGATTATTTTCTTAAATTAGTTTATCACTGGACGCGACAGTTCGAATAAAGTAAATTGAGGTGTCTGTTTGTAATGTAAAAAAATATACCCATCTCAAATCAGTTTTTAAAATTTTTGTCTATCTGTCTGTTTGTTCCGGCAAATCTCATGAACGGGTGGACCGATTTCCACGGGAATTTCATTGGCAGATAGCTAGTGTTATAAGGAGTAAGGAAAATAAAAGTAGCCTAAGTAGGCTACTTTTATTTTGGAAAAATAGGTAGGGTTTCGCGCAAAATATATAAATACGTATACGCGAGCGAACTACTAGATTAAGAATTTCGGATTTCGGGAATAAAGGATAATTTCCGAGGTTACTGATCTGATTTTGAAATTTTTCTTTGAACAATATATTAAGCTATACTATCCTTGAGTAATATGGGCTATGTTTTATTTTGGCAAAAATATGAGTTTGACAGTAAGAAACACCAACAGATACGACGTTTAACAGAAAGGTGTGGTTATATTTAAAGGTCGTAAGTATGACGTTATTAAGGCTTCTAATACTTGAGGTAAACCTTAATCTGTATACCATGTAGCAGTATCAGTCTTCCCTTTCAAGCACAACCCTAGCCAATATTCCTCTCTTAATAAAAAAAATACAGCAACTAATCTTTTCTTTACGGATCGAGACATTTTTCCCGACGTCGGCGATGGTTCATCTTCAAACACCTACACTTTACTTGGGGATTTAGTAGGAACGTCGAAAAATATAGCCAGGTTTCATCACATATAACAATCGAGTTCACATTGTTAGATCAGCCGTCTTAAATTTTTTTTAACATATCACGAGAACTAGTAACACGCTCTCTGAGTGCATCAGTCATCAAGTGAACAAAGTTGCCGTACTTTTAACTAGACAAGAAGAATCCGATGAGCACAAGGCATGTATTTGTAATTTCATTTCTTTTTAGGGTTTCGTACCTCGAAAAGAAAAAACGGAACCCTTATAGGATCACTTTGTTGTCCGTCCGTCCGAAGGTCTGTCTGTCTGTCAAGACCCTTTTTCTCAGGAACGCGTGGAGGTATCAAGCTGAAATATATATCAAATACTCAAGTCTACTGTCCCTTAGAGCTGTGAAAAAATCAAACTTCTAAGCCAACGCAAGCAAAAGGTACAGCCGTTTATGCCGCAAATTGCCGCAAATTTTCGACACTTGCAAGGAATCAAAACCTACAGGGAACTTCCCGTGAACTCAGAATCTTGAAATTTTGTACAACATCGGTTGTAGCAACATCTTATAGCACAGATAAAGAAAAAATTGTGCACTACATTTCCTCGAACATTTTTGTTTAGTTAAGCCACGCTTAAAGTTAGACATAATAATTAAACGAATGTCATAACAAGAGAACTCGCCATTTTCAATTTATACAAAAAAAAAATATTTTGGAGGCAAGTCAATTTAAATTAATTTATTTGCCCTCCAAATTTGTTTTATTTTAAATGTTAATTAGAGTTTATGTATTTGATTTCAAATTACAATATTATGATATCTAGATTAAATAAGACAAAACTTATGTAGAGCTCCACGTATAATGATCCTAAGATATGATCTTTTTTCATTATTTTAAAATAATTGCCTGGTATACATATAATTATATAATGCTTGCATGCCATCTTTTTATACCACCTGTGTTGCAAATAAAGGGCTCTAATTTACAATTATTAGGTTAAAACCTAGATTATTCTACCAGGATTTTTAAATATTTTGTATTTCAATTACATGAAATCGGGGTTATTTATTTTTTATTTTATTACCTCTACAAAAATAAAACAAAGAAATGTGGAATATTATAAATTATACCTACCAATAAATTGTTAAAAGTCGGGGCGTGTCGCCAGGTTTCGAGATAAAATTGAAACCGAAAAGACGTTTCTCGGGAATCGATAATGATTTATTCAACGCTTAGTTCGGGTTCAACAGTTCAAGTCCGCTAAATATATGACGCGCGTATTAACTAGCCTTCTCAGTAACTTTTTTGACAACTAAAGGTGTCTGCAGATCGGTAATCAATATTCAATAAATAATTCAATACTTACTTCACGTTATGGCCCACAGAGCAAAGCTTGGGCAGCTGATCGTGTGCATGTTTCTTAGCGACGTGGCCATGACGCCTTACGATAACTTTTGGTATGTATTTTTTAAAATCCCTCACAACGACGTTTACCGACAACTTTTCCTCAGCTGTGGCACGTGTCCTGAATTAAAAACATTTATGTAGTTGCAGTTTGACACGTAAATATCGCTATTTTCGGAGATTCAAGACGTGATTATTTTAAACAACTTAAATAATAAGCAAGAGAAATGGTTTTACTGACAATCCGTATAAAATGCAATTTTAACACACATAATGGGCGTAATACAATTCCTTTTTTAACATATTTAGGTTCACAGCGTGTAATGGACAATATGGTACTTACATCTAAGGATTAAATAGAAATATTTTTAATATAGGTATCTAAAAGCTAATTTTAAAAAGATCAAGATAAGTAATAGAACTGATTACAATCATTTTTTCATCTTTCAGTCATTCATCGTACGGTGAACCTACACATACCTACAAAGAGTAAAGTCGTCATTCAGATCGCAACTGGCACAGTTATATTCATCTAGAAGTTGCCTCATTTTCTATAGCGTTAATATTATCTGACGATGCCGCGACGTTAGGGATATCCTTTTATAAAGAATTTATTAATCTATATATTTAAGGTGCGTTCCGTCACGTGCCTGTTAAAGATCAGTTCACATTTAGCCAATTTGCCATTGATAGATTATAAACTATCGATAATTAATACATGACTTTGTAAATGGTGCAGTTCATAATTTTTCGTCTGTTTATACTATCGCGAGATTGATTATAAACTAACGATGTTCACAATCTTACGGTGACATCATATATAAAATGTAGGTATATAAATAATATGTGCAAAAATATCTAAAAGGAAAACCGTTTTACGAATTTCAGTTTTCTGTGTACAGTTAGGTATTTGTATACATAACTGGCTTTTAAAGGGTTGTATGGACGCCTCATTTATAAAACTATGTTACGTCTTTTTGGGCTCCAGTATGGACAGTCGCTAACCACTTCATACCAGGAACGATCTGATGTGTAGGGGACGAAACACACAGTCAGGATTAAGCCATTGAGCCTGGAGGCGAGAACTTTTACGTCGCTCAGCATAGCGCAGAAAAGAGGTGCTGCGTTGGAGCTGGGGCCTAAAAGGTGTGATCTGAAATGGGACGTCGGGATACAACAGCCCTAATAGGTAATTCCTGATGGAATTTATAGATCAAATAAGTTAGTAGATTGATGGAAGAATGGAAAGCCGCAGACGTTGAGCGACGGAGCGCAGGGTATGTCACTCGACGGTAAATCTCTAATGAAAAATTGACGGAAGAGAACTAGTCAATCTTACAGACGACGCACCCGAGCACACTGAAAGGCCCACTAACACCTACGATCTCGATGAGTGTGTCCAAGTCTAAACTGAAGGCATAAAAGCTGTTTTGGCAGATGGACAAGGATGTCGGGGTTCAGGACTACTTCAGTCAAGGCCGTACCACAACCTCCGACTATACGCCAAAAACAAGACGACTAGGTATTTGCAAGACATATTATTACAATTATATCTGAAAAAATCATTACATAAAACTAAGAAAACAGTTAAAATGAATCTACCCATATTTAGCTAAAGACTTATCCTCAGAAATAAAAGTTGTTACACAACAAGATCTTCATCATGTAAATTAAAGAGATCATTTATTAATTGTGCAGTTATACCCAGTGCTATTGTTCCATCGGGCAGACACCATAATTAGATTGTTATAGTCCATTGTTCTACACCAAGGTATGATACAGTCACACACAACAGTTTATGAACTACCATAATTATGTGTGTATAGCATGTATCATCCTGAGTGCTAAATTGATGCTAATAAATTGATTGATTATGTATACATTCAATCCCTTTCTATGTTACGATGAGACTTGTCTGTGTTTTAGCTATACATTTTTTCCAAGACATAATATGCTAATAGAAGGAAGATCATAGGTGAATCTCTATCTTCTTGTCAATGAGAAAACCTACAATTATAAACCAATAATCAAGATTACCAAAAATATAAAAACAAATATGTACTTGTGAATTCAAAGTGCTTTAAGTTCAACTGCAAAAAAAGATTTTGTGCAAAATGTGTTTAGCTTTAATCGCCAAGTCACTGACAGTTGATAGTGATGATATTTATTGCTCTTTTATGTTCTACTAGCTGTGCCCGCGACTTCGTCCGCGTGGAATAGTGTCTTTGGGTACTTTTCATCCTCACCTGTCAACCCCTTACACCTCTTTTTTCGCATTAAAAAGTAGCCTATATCCTTTCTCAGGCTCTAGACTATCTGTGTACCAAATTTCAATTAAATCAGTTCTTTAGTTTTGGCGTTGACAGACAGACGGAATTACTTTCGCATTTATATTATTAGTAAGGTAAATTATATGCTAATTAAATTATACATGATTTAAAAAAATTAATGTAGAAGACCGCAAGGAATTTCTAATAAATTACAAACAATCTTTCCCTGATGAAGATGCTATGCTGGACGGCAATGTAAAGTGTTGATATTACACAATACAGTAGGTATTGTGTAATATTTTGTATTTCTGTGTGTAATTGTGGCTTCTGTGGGGAATAATAATAACTCCACACATCTCACACATGGCCATCTGAACCCAAACTAGGCAGAGCCTGTACTATGGTAACCAGACTGCTGATAAACATAGTTATATATTTCTAAATACATACATATTATAGATAAATTACACCCAGACACAGAACAAATGATCGTGCTCATCACACAATTATTTGTCCTGGGTGGGAATGTATACATACTACATCGTAAAAATCACTTTTGTATTTTTATTTATTCAAGCACTGACATACATTTCAGTTTATCATTTTCTCAGCTGTCTGAGAAAATGATAAACTGAAATAATAAGAAACTGTTTTCTGCCGATTTGGATTCCAAACTGAAAATAGTTGGAATTGTTTCGCTTTTGGAATTTTCACATCTCAGACACAAGGATGTGTTTTGGTGTTAGCTAGGCTCATACAGGTATTTATTTATACTTGTTAATGTAGCACTTTTTTTAAATTCTTTGTGCCTTTGTATGAGTGCAAAATAAATCTTTCTTTCTTTCTTTTTACAGGAGTAATAAACTTGTAAAATTTATTTTTTTATACTTACATATCTGCTATTCCTAGCCCAAGCATTTCTTTCTTATGTTCTGGGTATTTAACCTCAGGTATTCGGTTCTCATATACATCATTCCTTGCTTGTAAAAAATAATAGTCATAAGTTGTTTCATCTAATGTTAGCAACAGTTCTAATCTTGGTACCTGTTGAAGTAAAAAGTTGAAATACATTAATATATAAGAGTTATATATTTGCATGGAACCCTAATTTGTTTTCCAAAATAAAATTAGCCTACATTACTCCTTACAACACCAGCTATCTGCCAGTGAAAGTCCCGTAGAAATCGGTTTGCCCATTCTGGAGATTAGCCGCAACAAACACAGACAGACAACATTTAAAAACTGATTTTTAGGCATAGATGTCGTGCAATTTGTATGAGCTTAAAAAAACTATTATTTTGACATTACAAACAGACACTATAATTTTATTTATTTATATTGATGAAAAGCATTCTTTTAGAACTAAGTTTTCATTCAAATTCTCACAACAAGGAACTCTGTATATAAGAGTTTCTTTTTTACAATTTATAGTCCACATAATTGCTTTCATATTTTAGATTAATTACATAACATATATATCTACATCCCCCATATATGTCAAAAGAACTAATTAAACTTTTACATGTCTTTAGTATATTAATCCCTAGGTGTGATGCCATGCCCCTTTCACTTTTATAGTGTTAGTCATTGCTATGTTTTAGAAAGCTAAACTATATTTAGTCATGCAAAATTGTTTTGGCCTAGTCTTTTGTTTGTCCCATGTCAGATGCACTGGACCCAATAGGACCGATCTCAGTGTTCAGTGGGATAGTGCCTAGTTAAAACAAATTATTTCTGTTTAGTCTTCAGTAGGTCTACTGCTGCTATTGCAGGTCAAGATAATAAACTTTAGACCAATTATTTTAAAGCTCAGCATTAAGGGTTGTTGTAGGATAAGAAAGGTAGCTTAGAATTGAGCCTAGAATAGAATATCTTAGCTGCACTGAGATTGGAACACAATGCACAAAACAATTATTATAAGAATAATATTAAACATTTATACTATTCTTATATAAAACTTTTAGTGTATAACCTGAGTGCATGGCAGTGCCCTTGCCAAGTCCAGAATAAAAAAAAGCAAAGGTACAGCCGTAATATACTAACAATTTAACTGGGATTTTATTTTGCAAATTTTACACATTATATATGTAGGTACAGGTAAAGTTGAGTTAAATTATTTATTACAGATATATGCTGGTAGACTTATAAGCATAAAATCACCTTCATTATACTATTATCCTTCCTTACATGCATTTATAACTAGATAAATTCTACGCCTGGCCTAATTTTGATAACTATTAGGTATTTGTATTGTAGGCATACATACATATCATATATGTATATCTTGGATAGGTATATTATGTTATAAAAGTGAAACTTTTTTCAATTTTACTTACTCTGTAATCTTTGTAGTTTTTAAACAACATTTTGATTAGTTATACATAAACCTCTCTGTTCAATACCATTTCTGACAACTATCTTTGTTTAATTTATGAATGACTTAGGCTTCATCTACAACATTGGAATATTAAGAAACCTCATAATAATTTTACAACTTACAACAAATATTTTTGTAACATTGTAAGTTAACAATTTTGTAAGGTAAGCTAATTTTTTATGTATGTTTAGTTTTCCCCAGCCATATTTTACAAGTAATATTTTTATACAATAGATTTCTAGACCCACACAAAAATTATAGCAGTTACTTATTTATGAAAATACCTATTATTACTAACCTTGAATCGTATCCTCAGTTCATAGTCCTTAGTGCTGGAGAGAACTTTTGCGTTATCTTTAAGAAAATAATCTCTGCCTCTAACTCGTAATGCAAATAGCGTCCGTGTCAAGGGAGGTATTTTATATTTCTTGCATAGAATTATGCACAATTCTTCCGCAGTTAACGTACTCGAACGTACTGGTATAATGTTCGGTGTACGGTCAGTTACCACCGCCACTTTAACTGTCTCTTCGACTGTTGCCATCGTGAACTTATGCCATAAAAAAACAAGAGGACGCCAACCGAGATAAGACTCAAACCCACTCTGATAAATGCAACTTCACATTATTACATTTTTTCTCCAAACAAGTTATATTACATGATTATTGCCATTTACATAGCATCTGTGTTACTCTAAATTCATTAATTCAAAGATGTTTATTTATAACATTGGTTAAATTGTTCGCTCCGCGTAGTATTTTTTCTTCAGACAATATTTTATTTTGAGCTTCCGTGTTATTTTCCCGTAATACGCTGAAGTGAATTTGACGGTTGTCAATTTAATAATTCTAAATCCATAGTAAGGAGTTAAAAGGAAAAGTTAGTCGATTAGAAAAAATATTATTATATTTAATCAAAACTAATAACAGTTTTGAATCGGAGCGGGGGTAAGAAGATGTGAATTCTCGAATAAGTACTGAAATATTTTAATAAAATGCTCGGCATTAAAACGATGTACACATTGCAACTATAAATACTTAAGCTTTTAACACCCTGTTTTTAACACAAAAACACTTATTTATTTTATACCAGCAGTGCCCCACGGTTTCACCGGCGTAAGTTTCCTGACTTCTCCCCACCAACTTGAGGGTAATTTTTTATTTTATTTAAAAAAAAAAACTAAGATCGAACAAATAAAAATTTTGATCGAACAATGACGAACAGTTAACGAACAGTTAAAATAGCAAAAAAAAAAATGTAAAAAATCGACTTCTCCCCGCCGACTTGAGGGTAATTTTTTATTTTATTTAAAAAAAAAACTAAGATCGAACAAATTAAGATTTTAATCGAACAATGACGAACAGTTAACGAACAATTGAAATAGCAAAAAAAAAATGTAAAAAACCGACTTCTCCCCGCCAACTTGAGGGTAACTTTTTATTTTATTTAAAAAAAAAAATAAGATCGAACAAATAAAAATTTTGATCGAACAATGACGAACAGTTAGCGAACAATTGAAATAGCAAAAAAAAATGTAAAAAAACGACTTCTCCCCGCCAACTTGAGGGTAATTTTTTATTCAATTTTTAAAAAAAAACTAAGATCGAACAAATAAAAATTTTGATCGAACAATGACGAACAGTTAATGAACAATTGAAATAGCAAAACAAAAATGTAAAAAACCGACTTCTCCCCGCCAACTTGAGGGTAATTATTTATTTTATTTTTTAAAAAAAAACTAAGACCGAACAAATAAAAATTTTGATAGAACAATGACGAACAGTTAACAAACAATTGAAATAGCAAAAAAAAAATGTAAAAATACGACTTCTCCCCGCCAACTTGAGGGTAATTTTTTATTTTATTTTTAATAAAAAAACTAAGATCGAACAAATAAAAATTTTGATCGAACAGTTACGAACAGTTAACGAACAGTTGAAAATTAAAAAAAAAAGTGTTCAAAACGACTTCTTCCCGCCAACTTAAGACAGCCATACAACTCCTACGATACAACAAACATTATTAAAAAAAAAACTCTAATGGTGGGTTTACACGCTCGACTTCAAACCGATATTCAACAAGCACAAGCACGGGCACAAATATGTGAACAGGCTGTTAGTGCCTGCTTGCGTGAATAAGTAAGTGCGCAGGCTGCGTGCCGGGCTGCTTGCCATGCTGCGTGACGTGCGTGTAAACCCACCATAACCTTATAGTGTCACAATATTTTCTCGTTGTTGTTATGGTAATTATCGATAGAGTCCATAAAAAAAGAAATCGTAATTATCGTTATTAATTTTTTAACATAATATTGACATTTAATTTTTCAATAACCCCAAGTTCTGTTATACAATATTTCAGATAATACTCAATGCAAACTTAATAATGCAGTTTATACATATTTTCATACTGAAATGGGCATTCTCCTGTATATAAATTCTTCATTGGACGACAAAATTCCAATCATCATAAGATTGTTTTCTGAATCCAATCCGGAAAAATGGCAAAGACAAAAAATTGAGAAAATATTGGGACCACGACATGTGGTTTGACAATGTGATAGACGAGTTGATCATAAAACTGGGAAACGATTCAGATTCTGAGGAGGGTATGGGAATTGAAGACATGTCTCGTAATGAAGAAGAATAAGATATGGATTAATTTTGTACCATAACGGTGATAGTGAAAATAATATTTTAATTTATTTTGAGAAATATTAATTTGTTTATAATCGCGTTTTTGTATCATAGAAAAATAGAGAAGAATAGAGAAATAATAAAATTTTGTTAACGCTTTTAAATATGTGTTTATTTTTGTTTAGCCCGGAAATAGAAAAATATAATAAAATAATTACCCATTACATTAATGAAGAAGTTTCCAATTTTTTTTATGGATAAAAAGTTAAAAATTTAAGTAAAATAAAACAGACACGTGAAAGAATCAATTATCTCAAGAAATGAAAAAAATATGGGACTTTGAAGTTGCGCTTGCAAGAATAATTTTGTTACATTGTCGCTTCATGATAATATAAAAGTTTTAGAAAAAAGCCTCTTCGCCTTTTTGGGTCCCTAGCCTTGGAAGATGATTTTAAATCATTCATAAAGGACAAAATTGAAAATTTTGAAGATTTTTCGGATCGTTTACCGAAAATTAATGTCCTTTCTACTTTTACTATACTCCGTTTTTATCTGTCCGTACTGGTCCGTCATCGCAAATTTGGAAACATTTAATACTTTCAGAAAAAATAACAAAATAATTCAAAACACCCTTAGCAAAATTTCAAATGAGGCTTTGAACGACCCAGTCTGGCTCCAAGCCTTACTGGTTCGTTTGGGTGGTCTTGGTGTTCGCAAAATTTCAGATGACAGCCTTCCACCATTTTTGTCTTCGGTCTAGGGCACAGAGGATTTAACCAGGAAAATTCTAACAAACATACTGGTCAATTCGAAAGTGTCTTGCAAAACCGATGCCATAAATACTTTGCCGATAGTTTATCCCAAGACTCTTTTACCTGTTAATCCATTCTCTCAGAGGCAATGGGACGCGCCCTTAAGCACTTTAAGAAGGAATTTTATAATTAACACCACATCCAATGTTGTGGATGTGGGAGCTGTGGGAGAATGGGAATCAGGCCTATGGATTCAGGCACTTCCATCAACCAACATAGGTACTTGTTGGACGATAACATATTCCGCCTTGGCACTTGCCTTCGTTTAGAAGCTCCTTGTGTTTTTCCGCATCCGCATGGGCCTTCTTGTAGCAGAAGCGCAGGCCGTATATCTCGACATGAGAATCTTAACGACATAATCCGTCCTGCTCTTGCCGATGGCGCACCGGTCGTACGTGAACCCAATGGTCTGGGTACGAGACGATGGGGAGAGACCAGATGGTATGTCGTTACTGCCATGTAAAATGGGTAGGCCTTTGGTGTGGGACGCAACCTGCGTTGACATCCTGGCGCCATTACATCTTCCAAGTACAGTTGGTTGTCCTGGCCCTGCTGCTGCATCAGCAGAAAGCTTGAAATGGCGTAAATACAATAATGTAATCGGTAACTATGTTTATTGTCATGGAGTCCGAGTGCCCGTTCCGTTTATAAGGAACTAGCTAAGCGACTGATCGACACTTCTCGTGACCACAAGGCGGGCCTGTTTCTTGCACGGAGAATTAGCATTACTATTCAACGTGGCAATGCTGCCAGCCTCCTTGAAACACTGCCAGTAGGCGACGATGCGTAGGAATTTTATGACGCATGCATGTAAATAATCCGTATCTAATACCTTTAAACGAGCAATTTTTGATATATCTAATACCTTTAACCAAGCAAGTTTTGTATATATATAAATAAAATCTGAATCTCGGAAACAGCTCCAACAATTTTCATGAAATTTAGTATGCAGGGGTATCGGGGGCGATAAACCGAGCAAAGTTCCGGGTACTATATCATAAACTTAGTATACTAAGTAATTTTATACCCATATATATATATATAAATATATATATTATTCCTTTTAATATACTTAATTACAAGGTTTGCATGTACAGTATTCTTAAATAAATTTGTTAGAGCAAAAAATGCAATTGGACCTAATAGTGGTGGACAACTAGTATTAGATCCAATTCCATAATTAGACCTTTTTTGGTTTTAAAAATGGTTTTAGTCATTCTCAATTAAAACTTCTTCATCGCTATGCGTGCCATAAATTGCATTTTACATTCATTTCTATTACTACAAAATCAAATTGAAAAGAACAAATAATAAATGCCTCTACAATATATAGAAAAAACGTGTGCGTGATGCTCGACAGAAGAGACAGAAGAACTTAAACGCCAGATAGACTGGCGCCGTAACGCGTTACGTAACGAAGCGGTTTACCCTCCCATAAGGAGTTATCACTTCAAAACTAAGTCATGAAAGTAAAGCAAGTTAAAATGTTACATAATTAATAAGTTTTGAAGTGACGAGCGATGGTTATTAGCTTACTTTTTTCTTTTTTTTTGTTTTTTCTTTTAAAAAAGGACAGCTCCCGCATTAGGAATTACTCCTGTGTCGCGGGGGACTTTACAAACATACAAACAACGGACACAAAGAACACCCAGACTCAGATGGGAATCGAACCCACGACCTCTGGCTCAGCAGTCAGGATCACTAACCACTAGACCAACAGGCCAGCCATTACTATTTCCTAAGTTACTAAAGTACGCGGGCAAGATGATAGACAAGATGTTTTTTTTACTCCTCTTAGCGACCACGTGAGTATGCAACAAGAAGAAAGCGAGTCTTCGTCATGTACAAATACGAGTGTGCTCGTACATGACGAAGACTTTTTGACGTGACAACGTCTTATAATTCGATGGAGCCTGCTGCACGCACGAAAAAACATGACTCATGCGGTGTTACCTCGCTCTGAAACGTTCCTATGACGTTGTCACGTTCAACTATCGTCAGTAAACCGACTTTACAGACAACCGATTTTGAAGGATTTTTTTGGTTGTAATTAGGCATGCCATCACTTAAATTGCCGACGCTGGACAAGCTCTTCAAAAATCCCGGACACATGTGTGAAATCGAGATTCTTTCCCGGACACCTTAAAAAAAAACGCCGATTCCATTTTTCTATAAATTGAATAGCTTGTTCATCTAATAATTAAAAGTTTCCACTGGCACAGAGTGTCCGGGTTTTACCCGGACACTTTTTGAAAACCCCGCCCGGACTCTCCCCGGACGCCCTCTAAACTAGGACAAATCCGGGGAAACCCGGACGGATGACAGCCCTTGTTGTAATTAATATTAGGTCCTTTTTAGTAATATTAATAGTTTGCTTATATTATCAGACGGAGAATACGAGATGATGACTGAAATTAGTATAAATATCTTAAAAAATATTTAAAATTATAATTTTACAAAATAGTTTAGAAAATCGACTTTAGGGGATTTTCAAAACATTAGATGGCAACACCGCAGCCGCCATTGCTGATATTTGGTTGGCGTGCAATATTGGCGGTTGCTCGCTGTCTTTGTTCTTTCCTGTTGTATTGAACGTATTTTTTGTAAATTTCGGCTAATCAAGTTTTATTCAACTTATTGCAAGTAAGAATTATGTTATTAATCATATAGACCTATGAAAGCAAATTTTTAGCTTAATAATTTCTTGCACGTGCCTATAGTTAACAAAAGCCGGTGTCGGATTCAACTATTTTTTCTTGCAAGTTAATAATGTAGTTATTCCTGGTAAACAACAGTACTTAATGTATGGCTAGCTACACCACTTTCCTGAATGAATGTGTTTTAAATACCTAGTTCCCTAAGGTTCACTTCCGCCTTTGGAAGCATCAACTACCTACTCCCTATAGCTGTTAGATTTTTAGTTTATTACAAATCAAGCAGTTCTAGCTGATTAATTGGTAATTAATCAAATATTTAATGATTAGTTTAGAAACTATCCTTGAACTTTGAAAATATCAAATAAACTTTAATAATGCCTTACCAAAGACAGTTCGGGTAGACGGAAATTTTCCTGTATCGTTTTTTCATAACGTATCGTGTAATTCATATTAATGATAATATTCTTAGTGTGCAGCTTTACTCGTCTTAAAGTTTACGGACGGATAAAGACATTGGTTGTGACTAGTTCCACACCGATACCTGTTGCCACCTATTGCAGTATTTGTTTTCAGGCAATTATTTTATATAAATGGCATGCTTGGTTCCTCTATAATCATTGATTTACATACCTTCGCACTATTATTACTTTACTTTCTATTGTTTTAGATTATGGATGATGATTGGGATGATGTTGGAGATGTGGTGAGTACATTAGTTGTTAGAACATGTATCATGTTATGTTATTCTTAGCATGATTAAATTTCAACACAGGTACTTTAATAGTCTAATCAGCTTTAAATCAATGTTGTACACAAAGAATCCGAAACCTTTGTTCTTGGATTTGAACTTAAAATATAATTTTCTACATTTTAAACACAAGAGTTTATAAATATATAGTGGGTTGCTAAATTATAAAGGTCAGTCCAATTTTTTATAATTGTTTTACTGTGGGTGACTTAAGTACACTTGAATGCCATTATAAGTGGTACAAGTGTTGCTGGAATTTATTATTTATGTTTGCCATGTCTCTATAACTGAAATTTTAAGTGGATGTTGAGAGTTAAGGGTATATTTGTGTTCTACAATTATCAAGTAACATGAGAACTGCTGAGTTCTAAAGGCAGTGCTGGAAGTGAAAGACTAGTACAATTATTTTTATGTTTGTTCCACTCATTCCAGCGGTTTCAATCGCATAAAATTAAAAAGAAACACTGATAATTTATAATAAATATTTCAGAATAGAAAATATTTTTGGTAATATTTTCTTGTAGTAAAAGAATATATTGGGTTTCACCGCACCCCATTCTAGGTAAGCCAACATATAATTGCCACACCATTCACTTAAATCTTGAATTCTTCTTTAAAACGAAATGATTAAGACCTGTAATATGTATAGAAGTCGCAAAAGTTCAATTAGGTATTTAATTCATTTACATGATACCACTACTGAGTGTTGAATTGTTTTAATTTTTCATTATCTCCTTAACTATGCCTCCAAATAACAAGCTATTAAGGGCATAGTTCATCTAAAATAAATTGTCTTGATGATAAAATAACTTTCATTCACAAGGATTAATATGCCATGCCTTATTATAATGCTCATAATTCCACATTTTAATTTTCAGTCATTTTACTTACAAAAAATCTTATTATGTATGTCTTGTCTATAATAATAATGTTCGTGATTCACTTTTTAACTTTCAATATTTTTTTGTCATAAAATATCTTATTATGGCTTATGTATAAGAGATAGGCATAGGGTAGGCCAAAGCAGATAAGGCAGGTCGAGCACTTTTTTTCTGACTTAACAGAAATCAATATTTATGGCTAGCTGAGAGATGTAGCCTACTGCTATAATATAACCTATACTATTCCTCTTGAATGTGGTTATCATATATTAAAAGAATTTTTCTGAAATTCCGACAGGTATTTACAGAAATTGGGTGGTTAAGAAAACAAACAAAGGCATTTAAAAATCTTACCTACAATAATTTTATTTAATCTTTTGTAGGTGGTGGCATCCCCAGCTTTTAACAACAACTATGAAAACAAAGTTGATGAAGGTCACAGTCTCTCAAGAGGTAGAGGGTTCCAGTCATTCAATGAAAATGATGGTATTACATCCATTCTATTAATGTACTTACGTATTGTGTTTTTAATAGTAAGGTTTATTGTATTTGTCTGCATCTTAGCAAATTAAATTAAACAACATTTTTATCTAATTTAAATATGTTTTGCTGATGGTGTCACAGCTGCAATATTTTGCTTATATAAATAGTTATATTTTATAAATTTTAGTATTATTTTGACACTTGCAACTAATTCAAAATAACTTAAATTCTGAATAACAACATTTATCTTAAAATGTATTGCAATATGGACCACCAGTATATTTTAAATATGGAAATAGTCAGTCAATCAATCAGCGTTGTGCAGTCCAATGCTGGACATCCTACCTGCCGTTTACTGATTAGCGGTCTTAAAGAAAAAACATTTATTTAGAACATGCACAGATATAAATAAAAAACCAGACAAATGCCCGTAAACAAACTTGAGTCAATTGTCGAAGACTTTTAAACGTCTTTTTCGAAAAACAAACTTAACTTTGCGGTTGCGATGTACGACAAAGTCAACAATTCAACAGCCAAATTATAAGTTTGTAATCACAAAAACAATTTTTTATGTGATATTATAATGATAAAACAACAATTAACGACTTTCGGATTTTTTGTTATCGTTTGATTGGGTTGATTTAGAAGTTCGACTTTTTTACAGCTTCAAGGGACTGCTGACATAAGTATTTGATGTTAATTTCAACCTGATGCCTCCATGGCAAATTAACGACTTTCGGATTTTTTCCTTTACTTGTGCTGTGAGACCAAATTTCATGATTCTAAGTCAGTGGGAAGTACCCTAGAGATTTTGATTTATCTGCGAAATGTTCGAATTTGGTCAAATCTAAGACTTAAGTATCCATATCTTTTGTTTGCGTTGACTTAGAAGCAGCTTGGTTTTTTACTGCTTCAAGGGACCGCAAGACTATGTATTTGGCATTATTTTCAACTTGAGGCATCCAGGGGTTCCTGAGAAAAAGGTCTTGGCAGACAGACAGATGGACAAAAAAGTGATCCTCTAAGGGTTCCTTTTTTATTTTTGAACGTGTTTTGGAACGGAACCCTAAAAATATGCATACATTTTTTTTTAATTATCTGACATGTATCTTTTTCTTCTTTCAAGATTTTAATGGGGATAAAGGTAGAGATTTTGAAAACGGATTCGACGGAGACAGGCGTGGTCGTGGTGGTCGAGGTGGAGGCAGAGGTCGTGGTGGCAGAGGAGGACGCGGTGGTGGCCCTGGCAGAGATAGGGAACCTCGTGACTATGAAAATGGTAAATGGACTTTAATTTTCTTAAAATTATTCTTAAAATAATTTCAAATGTCGTGATACCCATTGTTATTCAATGTTGAATTCGTTTTATTTCAAAATTTACAAATTTACTGCTTACACAGACTGTCTACACCAATTCAAGATAGTAATTTACTTCTGAAGATGAAACTAGTTGTTACTCACATTACTCTTCATTTTAGAACATTTTTTTCAAAGAAATTGTATTTTAGAATTGTAATGCCATTCGTAAATTAACAGTTGGGTTTAACAATTGTGATGATCGTTTTCGATTATCGTACTGGATCTATTTTTCATCACAAGTAACAATATTGAAAATCTTCTCGTTATTGTAACGGTTGAATAATGTAATGGAACACTCAACGCTGTTGGTGTGCTTCACTCAATTCCTGCGGTAGCTATTTTTCTAACTTTTTCATTTTTAACCCCGACGCAGACGGGTGTTATAAGTTTTTTTTTATTGGTTAAATGATTTTACATAATATATTACTTCTGCCAAACTGTAAAGCAGTTTGTTGGCAGATGTAGCTCCCATTACACTTTATATTTATATACTTAACTACTTAAACTTTTATCCGTAAAAGGTACTTACATTCAACATTACATAAATATAACTAAACACTTCTTTAATATTTTAACCTTGCACAAAGTCTGACTATTGCATATTTTTTTCATATGCGTACTAACATTTCAACTCCCGGTTGCGAAGCCACAAACATATGTTAGTACTAGCAGCGCCCCGAGGTTTCACCCGCGTAAGCCCCGATACCGTGGGAATATCGGGATAAAAAGTAGCCCATATCGATACCAGAAGTATCAATTAATGTAAGGGACAAAACACTGTTTTTCAGGAGAGCCAAAAAACAATTTTATTTTTTTAAATCTCTATAACTTTTAACTCTCTGCTCCAATTCTCTCCAAACTCCAATAATTGTGTCTAAAGTAAAGTTTTTTAGAATTTTCTCTTCTTTCATGCTATAAACTCAATATTTAGGAATACCCAGTGGTTTAAAATATAGCATGTCCCTTACATTAAAGAAATATGTTTAGTTGTGCCTTAAGTTACTAATATTTTATGTGTAAACCGTCAAGCATAGCGTAAGCAGCAAGAGAAATAGAAAATCCTACTAATATTATAAACGTGAAAGTTTGTGAGGATGTATGGATGCACGGATGTATGAATGTGTATGGATGTATGGATGTTTGTTACTCTTTCACGCCAAAACTACGAAACCGATTGCGATGAACCTTGGTATGTACATAGCTGGGGACCTGGATTAACATATAGGCTACTTTTTATCCCGATATTCTCACGGGATCGGAACTTACGCGGGTGAAATCGCGGGGCGCTGCTAGTTATACATAATTCTATTGTAAAGGACTTTTACAGTGTTGCAATTTGATGTAACTATAGGTTATCCACTAAAATTATAGTATTTTAACACCATGAAAATAGGTTCTTTGCATGATTAAATGTTAGTTTCAGACTGATTTAAATGAAATTTAGGGATACAAAAATAAAACAATTTATTATTAATATGTTTTTTAACATTGAAAATGTTTTTTCGATCGCTCCGATAGGGCCCCAATTTTCGCTGAAAGTGTGTTTGCCCCGTGGTATACAGTGGTTTAGGGCCATGAGGACGTATGAGGGCTTAAAAGACGCAGAATTTAAATGGCTTTCAGATGGTGAAATTTTTTTTTTGTGTTTGTTTTCGAAAATTTAAAAAGAAACAAAAAAACACCTTATTTTTTAACACCTTCCCTCGGAATATCTTCGATATCTCGAAAATCGAAAAACTGAGAGAGACGCCTAGAGATATTGAGACGGGGAACATTTTATGTCTTATACTTTTTTTGTGGGAGTGATAGGGGGGGCGGTATGCTCCCCCTTAGCGGCGCGTGGAGCGTCGCCGTGCGGTATTACTCGGGCGTCATAGCCCTATGGAACTTCGCAGCTTTGAAATACGAAGATCTATTAGGACTTAATAGACGCGGAAAATTAAGGGGTTTAGGATAGTATAAACAAATTTTGTAAAAATCGAAAAAAAATTTTGAAAATAAAAAAATCAACTGACTGATTTGAGGTTTAAGATAAGGGGGTAAATTATTTAACACTGTGCCTTACTTTATTTTTCAGAGAAAATAAAATGTAAACGTCTCTTACATCTTTTTTTTTGTCATAAATCGTTTTATTTTAATTTAATAGGATTTTTTTAACGATAGAATTTTTTCAATAATACCAATCGATAGAGCAGAAAACTCTGAATCCAATGATGTATGCGTGACATTCGTCTGTGCGTGTAGCCGAACTGCCGTACACTCTAGGGTTGTACAAAGTACACAAATAATTAAATTAATTATTTATTTGGGGTATGTCCCGATATTACACTGCGAGCACTGTTCAGTACTCTTACTAATTTCGTTCCGTTATGGACTGACAGTATACTGCCGCAGTATCCTAGGGAAGTATATGACGTCATAAATTGTCGCCAGTTTTGCACTGGCGTTTTCGATAAAAGGTGCTCTCAGTGCTTTGATCATGTGATCAACTACATTTTTATTCCAGTTAAATAATAAACAATTATTTGTTGAAATATGTTCATCACTTTTACCGTACGTAGCCCCATTTAAATAATTCGGTTATAAAGTTATTATGCATTCGGTTACTTAAAAAACAATATTTTCTTTTAATAAAATCTTTTTAACAAAAAATTAAACCGACGAAAAGAACTAAAAAACAAAAAATAAATAAACCTTAAGTCTTAAGTATTGAGCTTATTTACATAAGCTATCAAATTTTATATAAACTTATTTTGAGTCGGCGCCAAACAACAAACTGCTTAATTATCAAAATTTTATATGTACCTACGTAAGTAATTAATCATTTTATTATTTCCCGCCGACTCAAAATAAGTTTTTATAAAATTTGATAGTTTATGTAGGTAAATAAGCTCAATACTTAGGACCTAAGGTTTATTTATTTTTTGCTGTTTAGTTCTTTTTGTCGGTTTAATTTTTTGTTAAAAAGATTTTATTTTATGGTTTTTTTCATCATCAGCTCAGCTACATAATGTGATATTTCTAAACGCAATACCTGATAAAGTAATGAAAAGTAAACAGAAACACTATTCGTTCCTACAATTTTCGAGGGTTTCCTTTAATTTTTTCAGGATCCCATCATCAGATCCTGACTTCCTTGACATGGGACCACCCTTGAGGTATACCCTATCTAACAAAAAAAGAATAATCAAAATCGGTTCATAAATAACGGAGTGAGGACTGAACAGACATAAAAAAAAAAAAATTATATTATACGGTCGAATTGAGAACCTCCTTTTTTTTCGTCGGTTAAAAAGTAAACTTACTTTTATTATGCGAGTTATTGTCAGTTGACAATTAATGACAACAACAATTGACTTGAATATTAAATTTTTAAATATAACTACATTCAAACAATTTTTTTCTTGTTGAACAGATAACTTGTACATATAATTATATGATAATTATATTCACGTCAAAACAGCGCCAAAAAACATAGATGGCAGTATACTGGACTGTGTTCCGTATTAAAACAGTAACCAGTAAAGCTAATTATAAAGGAACGGCTTCGCAGTATAGTAAATTGACGTCAGTTCTTATAGTGCTCGCAGTGCATATCGGAACACACACTTGATAATAAAATTTATAGGTGTTGAGTTTTATATAATGATTAATAAAATTATTTCCCCTATGAAATTTATATCTTTAATTTTTATAGGTAATTAAAATATCCTTAAACCTTCAATAGTAACATAAAATGTTGATGCTGTAGACATATACATCACTATCACTACATCACTTCATTTTACACCGCCGCGTTTGTCTTTCTATCTGTTCACGATAAATTCAAAAACTACTCAACGGATTTTCATGCGGATTTCATCAATAGATAGAGCTATGTTACACAAAAGTATTAAATAACAAATAACTACCTACTCAAATAAAAACTCTCAATAACTTTTACATTTCAGTAGCTCTTATTATTATTTTCACTATATTTCTAACTATATTACATATTGTGTGAGAGAAGCAGCCGTCAGTTCGCCTTGCCCACTATACAAGTTACAAATGAATACGCTCGCAGTCCACACCTACAAAGTTCGTCACCTTTCGTAGAAATTATGGGTTTATTATTGACGGTTTAATAGACTACATTTATTACAACATCAATCTGGCCAATCACTCACAACCTGATTTAGTACAACATTGTATAGAATATATATTATATATATATAAATATAGGTAACATTTATTTTTTTGTTGACCACGCGGCAATGGCGAGTAAAGAATAAACACCTAAAGTATTTTTATATTATATTGACAAAAAAGTAATAGCTAAAATCATTTTTGCAACTTATTTTTAAAGAATTTTACACATCTAGCAATAAAGCAATTTAACATAATAAATATATTTAGCAATAACAAAACATCTCCACTTCATAATAAGTTCGATTTGACATTTTGTTTTTATTTATGGAGAAGACCGATCTCCGTGCGTGCGTGCTCTCAGCTACGCGTTGTCGCCCCTACTGACACTTTTCCCGTGGACGGTAAGCTAAATTGGTAGGTATTTAAAACGCGACCTCGATCGAGTGATGTAGCCCTGCTTCTGGTATCGATATGTTAATCCAGGTCTCCAGCTATCTACACACCAAGTTTCGTCGCAATGGGTTCAGTAGTTTTGGCGTGAAGGTACTCTACACAAACATTCCTCATCCATCCATCTAAACTTTCACATTTATAATAGATATTAGTGGGATGACACACATTTAATCTCCGCATTTTTGTTTATGAGGTTTGAAAGGTTGTTGTGTTAGAAAGGTACCTCCTTACTTTATTTTTAAAAGACATTTTTGTGGTACAGCGATTTTCTAAATTGAATGGCATGTCATTAAAAATTGTTGGAACTAAACAGTTGGAACTAAACATTTTCTACAGGTTGTTATTACAGATGGGTACTACATATCTTCTCACGCATTTTATCCTTTGAGCTCTTATGTGTACCGTGTTGATTTTACACTCATCATTGCAATAATTTTCTATAGCTAGTAACACCTTTCGGTGGACTGGCAACATCTTACACTCTTTGAATAGTTCTTCGTAATTACTACTATTACAACGGTTTGTGTTTTATCAACTAATAGTTTCATAAATCTGATTTGTAATGATTCTACTTTATCAAAATATATTTTAAATGTATTACAATATAGCATGCCAGTACATATGAAAGTAATGAGTCCACCAGTGCATAGTAGACCGTGTACATAGTGGCCCTATCTAGTACAAAACTAAGGGGAGAAATTTTTCATGAGAAGCTATTATCTATGTCTAAACCCAAGTACTTGTATTTCTCCACAACCTCAATATACACACACGATTCGTCGCGTCGCCATCGTGCAGGCACTCATGGCTATGCCCCACCCACGCGCACCGGATGCTGACAGTTTTTAAGTTATCTTAAAAAGACAAGAAGGAGACCGTATTCGCATACACTTACTTTTATTAATGTTTATTATGATTCCATTATCCATATGAGCCCATTTAATTATGTTAGTGCGATCCTCCTGAACGTTCTTTTCAATTACATCTAATTCTCTATCTGCATACACTAAACAAGTATCATCAGCATACATGTATATGCCACAATTTCGAACCTCATTGCACATGCTGTTGACATGCATGATGTATCCGACGGGACCTAACACGGAACCGGTTGGCACACCACATGTGATGTAACTGGGCTCTCCAACAACGCCGTCAATGACGGTTCGCAGTGCTCTGTCTGTAAGGTAGGCACGGAAACACCTGTTAAGTAGTCCCGCGACGCCACATTCCATGGCTTGATGCAGTTGGTGATGTTCAAGGGTGTCAAACACTCATTGACGTCGTCCGCAAACTGTGCCAGTGCAGAGACGCCGGAATCCATGTTGTGCATGTGACTATATATTGTTATTTTCCAGGAAAACACATCATAATGAATTTCTCCACAATTTTATTTATTACAGACAGTATAGCTATTGTTCTATAATTTGAGTAATCACTGTGCACACCTTGTTTAAATATAGGTCTTATTAATGCTGTTTTCAACTGATCGGGGTATAAGCCATTTTCAACACATAATGGGGAACACGTAACTTTTGATGAACGGGAACCCTAAAAAAGGATACCAGCATTTATATCTATATTTTCATTATAGTCAAATACCTAGACATCTTGATTTATTGTGTAGTATCAGTATAGTAGTACCTTGTAGTTTTTAATTTTATACAGGTTGTTGTAATGTCCTGTAATTTTCGAAGGTGACAGTGATGATAGAAGAGGGGATAGAGGCGAGCGTGGTCGGGGGCGCGGTCGCGGGCGCGGAGGCGGCGGCCGCGACAGTGGCGGCCGCGACAGCGGCGGTGGCGACGCGCACGAGGGAAGTCCCGAAGACCCTGAAAAGAAGCCCCCAGTCACTTACGTGCCACCTGCGCCCACTGAAGATGAAAATGAAATATTCAGCAGCACTATTAGCTCTGGTATCAACTTTGATAAGTTTGACCATATTGCTGTTAAGGTTAGTACTTTCTGGTATAATGTTATATTTCATGTACCTTTAGATTATAAATCGTTGAAATTAATTATTTCACTTGATTTAATTTTTTTACAAGTTATCATGATTGTGAGAGTGTAAGGGAGGGAGGGGGATCAAATAAATGTTTAGAATTAATCATGATACATATTATGTGGGTCTTTGTATAAAAAATTTTGCACAATAAAAAATTGGTTTTGTAAAAAAAAAATATCCTATCTTAGCAATCATTATAATTTTATACTACCACAGGTCAGTGGAGAAAATGCACCAAGAGCTATTGATAGCTTTGAGACTGCAAACTTGAGGAAATATGTTGTTGACAATATACTCAAGGCTGGATATAAAAAGCCAACACCTATTCAGAAACATGCCATTCCAATCATTATGGGCGGCAGAGATCTCATGGGCTGTGCTCAAACTGGCTCAGGAAAAACGGTAAGGATAATAAGATATTTTTATTTCTTGGCAAAAGCAGTTCAGTAAGGCTTGCATCTTGCAAATTAATACCTTTATTTCATAAAATTGGTCATCAATTATTCAAAGTCAACAGTTAAAAAAAAGAATTATAGATCAACACTCATAGACACCACAAAAATAGATGCTTTGTCAAATGTAAAATTAATGAAATATATAATGTATTATAATAGATAATAAATACCATATCCATCTGCCTGTGTCTATGTATAACTGTCCGTTCCCAAATATTTAGCCTTGTGTTTTTATGCTTGTTTGCTTAGTTAGCTATGAAAAAAGATGATCCAGTATTTGTAGTGGCCGCCTTCACCTCACCGTTTTCGCCGTATAACACCTATTCATGTTGTTCACGGTTAAGAAACTTGGTGTATTTTTATTTAGAAATTATAATATTGTGGGGCTAAGTATTCTTGTAAAAGCAATGGTCCCAGCTCAGTATTTATGAGTATTAAAATTATATAATTTTTTTTAAAGTGCTCGTTCTTCAGAATGCTAATTGTTCATTACCTATTAGGACTACTATTGTTACAATGTTTAAAAAGAGTCATTTCTTAATATTATGTTTTATATTGTTCCTAATATCAAACCATTGAATGTACATGCAATGTACGGACTGTGCGCTGTATCTTAATTTGTTAATATTTTACAGATCTTATTATCATTTAGACATTCCATTAAATAAAACTTGTTTGACTTAACTATCATATTATACTATATGTTTCATTGAAGTAGCGATGTTCAGACAGGTTTGTAGAACAATCAGGGCTTTGTTCTACAAACCTACCTAAAGTGTTATTGTTGGACCCCCTCCTTGACTTGTCTTTATAGTGTTCATTTGAAATTTGTTCAATTTGAAAAGGAAATGTTCTATCTACTGCTGCTGTGCAGTATAATTATTGTGTAGATGTATGTTGATGTTAAGAATATAAAACTATGTTTGATGTACTACAGTCTTAAATTAAATATATACTATATATAATACAAAAATCGCACTATATGTGTACGCATTTATTATGCTATCGTAATAATAAACCAGATCATACAGTGAATGTTCCCTTGAATATATGTGTAATAGTTTGATACAAATACTCCAATTTATAGCGTTGGTAGTTTTTACTAACCATAATGGACGGAACGTATTAGACTCGTGGTACGTATTCCACACGCTCGCTTGCGAGATTGAAAAGGTGCACCAGGTACGCATTTCAATAAAAACAAACTTTTTAATTTATCGTTGAAAGTGCCATTATTATTCTTTAAAAAATTAAAACTATAAAAATATATAGTTATCGAAAGTACGACATTTCATGCCTTTGCATTTCTAAACCATAATTATAGTTTCATCGTTTTTCAGCTACACCTAAAACGTTACAACACTAGCGCGGACGTGAAGCGTCTGATAGCTCAACTGGGCTTATGACTGCATTTAACCACAGTTTAGTTGTGCCATTTTTTGAGCGCCGATCAAATATCTATGATGTATATATGATCGAAGACTACAGTTATACTTCTACTCACTTATGTCTTCTTGTTTTAGGCGGCCTTTCTCTTGCCTATTATAAATACTTTGCTTCAAGATGCAAGAGAATTAGTAGTTGGACCAAATGGATGCGCACAACCTCAGGTACAAAATAATATTTCAATTTACATATCAACTATTATATCTTTCATACTCAATATTGGGTATCTATTGACTGTTTTTTTGCATTATTTACTTAATTTTCTAGGTTATAATAGTGTCACCAACTCGTGAATTAACTCTTCAAATATTTAATGAAGCCAGGAAGTTTTCTTACGGATCAGTTTTAAAAATTGCTGTTGCTTATGGAGGCACAGCAGTTCGCCATCAAGGGGACAACATTGCGGTTAGTTGCACCATACATAATATTTAAGTTCACTTTACTATACTATTTAAATAATCTGTATATATTATGCAAATCATGAAATACACATTTTATCACTCAGTTTCCAACTATGCAAAGATTCCAAGAAATCTCATTTATAATCTAGTAAATTTTAAAACCTTTATCACTTTAAATGCTATTCTTAAACATCTTGTAAACCCTTGTGAAAGGTGACAGTTTTCAGAATCCGTAAAAAAAATGTAAATTAATTTTAAATTAATCTAAAGCTCTCTCTTAGCAATACTATCGTATGATCTTCCCATTTGACTATTATAGACTTTAAATAATTACAGAGGGGATGTCACATTCTGGTTGCAACACCAGGACGTCTCCACGACTTTGTAGACCGTTCCCGAGTATCATTTGATGGAGTGCGGTTCGTAGTGTTGGACGAGGCTGATCGTATGTTGGACATGGGCTTTATCCCCAGTGTCGAGAAGATGATGGATCATCCTACCATGGTTTCCACTGTAAGTTACAACTTTTTGATGTAAACAAAAATTGCCTTATGATTACTCTATCTAACCTTTTATTTATATGTCATATCAAATAAGTAAGAGTCTACTTTTCACACTAAAGTGGAAAATTCAGAATGTCCAAATACCTAAAGCTCATTTCAGATATGTGTGTTGAGTGTATTGTCAGGAGAACATTATATCTGTGGTACATTAGAATGAAAGAATCCACCAATTTTGGTTATGCTCTTTTAAATATGTTTTTAAGTGCCGTAATATGAAAATACTTAACTGTATCAAATAATAATAACTCCACACATCTCACACACGGCCGTCTGATCCCAAACTAAGCACAGCCTGTACTATGGTAACCAGACTGCTGATAAGCATACTTATATATTTCTAAATACATACATATTATAGATAAATTACACCCAGACACAGAACAAATGATCGTGCTCATCACACAATTATTTGTCCTGGGTGGGAATCGAACCCACGACCTCTGGCATAGCAGTCAGGGTCACTAACCACTAGACAAACAGGGCCAGTCAAAGCAGTGTTTAGAATGGTGTATAGCAGCAAATTTTTTTTTTTAACTGCAGGACCAAAGACAGACACTTATGTTCTCGGCTACATTCCCAGAAGATATTCAGCACTTAGCTGGCAGGTTCTTAAACAATTACTTGTTTGTGGCTGTCGGTATAGTTGGCGGTGCCAGTACCGACGTAGAACAAGTATTCCATCAAGTCACCAAGTATGAGAAGCAATCCTCACTAAAAAAGTTGATTGAAGAAAATGGTAAGCTTATTATTTTTTATCTTCTTTCAACTCTGTGTAGTTTCTTAGTGTGAATAAAAATAGATAAATTATCTTAATCTACCACAATGCATGTGAATTAATGTTATAGTAATGTTAATCTCAATTACTATGTATTAAAAGTCACTGAAAATTAATGTATACAAATAACCTGAAACCAGAACTAGTGGCCTCATTATTAAGTGTTGATATCATTGTTTAAACATAAGTTTTGTTTTAATTACAACTCAAGACGGCAGGCGCATCCTGGTGTTTGTTGAGACAAAACGAAATGCGGACTTCATAGCTGCTATGTTGTCGGAGCAGCAAATGCTGACTTCATCCATCCATGGCGACCGACAACAGCGCGAGCGTGAGGAGGCGCTCGACAACTTCAAGAGTGGACGCCATTGTATACTCGTCGCAACAGCTGTAGCCGCTCGAGGCCTGGGTAACACTTTTTATTGTTTTATGTGTACTGGGAAAGTGTAGTATGTTTAAACTATTCATAAAAAAAATATTCCTTTCGAGAGAGAAAAAGTTAATACTATAGTTTTTTTCTTATATTTACAGATATCAAGAATGTTGACATAGTAGTTAACTATGATCTGCCAAAGAGTATAGATGAGTATGTGCACAGGATCGGCAGGACCGGTCGCGTTGGCAACAGAGGAAAAGCTGTTTCTTTCTTTGATACTGATCAGGTAAGCTTTGCCAATCAGACATTCTAAACAAAGCTTAATTTTTTGTTGATGTGGGGAAAGACATACTATGGGTAAAGTGTAGTCATTTTATCCATGGATAACGTGAGTTCTACAATGTGAAGTTCTCGCTAATCTTTCAATTCAGCTAAATGCTTATGATAGGGGTGTGTTTAGGTTCGTGTCTGGATATCTGGATAGCGCCTAATTAGTAGCCCACTTGCTATCTTACGGCCTAACAGTACGGACTGTAAACGACAGTCGTACGTCGTAGAAATGACGATCCACTCATTTTAAGTGCAGTATGGCAATCCTTGTAGTTTTAATTGGTGGTCTCATCTTATACGCTCGGTTTTATGACCTAATTGTGTTTTCATGTGTACGAGGGGTGATCAAAAAGTAATGATAAACGGATATTTCTAGTAATAATAAAATTCTAAAAAAATATTTTTTCAACTCCCTAATCCTTCACAACTTCCCTGACAAAAAATGGTATAAATAGGACGTCATTTTTAAAATATACATTCATTTGAATACTAGCAGTCGGAGTGATAACACCAAAATGGAGAAACATGAAGTGCGAAGCGTCATCAAATACCTGTGCTTGAAAAAAATGTCCACCAAAGACATTCATACTGACTTGGTGGAAACATTGGGAGACTCTGCTCCTCCATATTCTACAACTGCACGCTGGTGCAAGGAGTTTAAGATGGGAAGAACATCCACGGAAGACGAACACCGCGAAGGCCGTCCGTCCTCCTCCCTCACTGAAGAAAACGTCAAAAAAGTTCAAGATCTGGTTTTGGCAGACCGAAGAGTGACCATTCGTCATTTAGCTGAGAACACAGGCATTTCATTTGGTAGCATTCAAAAGATCTTAACTACCGAGATGAACATGAGAAAGGTCTCTGCACGTTGGGTCCCGAGAATGTTAACCGACGAACAAAAGAAGAAACGATTCGACATTTCAAGGACCAATCTTGAAATGTTCCAGGCGGATCAAGATATTTTTTTGGCTCGATTTGTGACTATGGACGAAACGTGGATTCATCATTTTGATCCTGAAACCAAACAACAGTCAATGACATGGAAAAGGCCATCTTCACCGACTCCCAAGAAATTCAAAGTTTCAAGCTCTGCCGGCAAGGTTATGGCGTCTGTTTTCTGGGATGCTGAGGGAATAATTATGGTTGAATACCTTGATAAGGGCGCTACCATAACAGGCTCCTACTATGCTGACCAAATCAAAAGATTGCGAGAGGCCATCAAGGAAAAAAGACGGGGTAAACTGCGCGCAAAAGTTCTGTTCCATCAAGACAATGCACCTGCACACAAAGCTGAAGTTGCGATGGCTGCCATTCAAGAAGCTGGCTTCCAGCTGCTTGAACACCCACCCTATTCTCCAGATCTAGCCCCCAGCGACTTTTATTTGTTTCCTCGGCTCAAGGAACACCTCCGGGGCCAGAAATTTGAGGATAACGGCGAAGTGATGGCCGCTGTAGAGGCATTTTGGGAGAGTCAAGATAAAGATTTTTTTTTGAAGGGTATCGTTGGTTTAGAAAAGAGATGGACTAAATGTATTGACCTATTAGGAGACTATGTAGAAAAATAAATTTTATTTTTAAGTATATAGTTATTTTAATGTACCCATTCTCATTACTTTTGGATCACCCCTCGTAAAAAGGCAGCTCACATTATCTTCAACAGGATTAACATCCATGCATAAAAATATGACTTTTGCATAGTTCTGTATGTTTCCGAGTATAATATGTATGTATTTACAAAAATAAGTATAATAATACTAACTTCACACATCTCACACACAACGATCTGATCCCAAACTAGGCAGAGCCTGTACTTTGGTAACCAGACTGCTGATAAACATACTTATATATTTCTGAATACATACATATTATAGACTAGCAGCGCCCCGCGGTGTCACCCGCGTAAGTCCTGCTCCCGTTTGAATATTGGGATAAAAAGTAGCCTATATGTTAATCCAGGTCTCCAGCTATCTACATACCAAGTTTCATCGCAATCGGTTCAGTAGTTTTGGCGTGAAAGAGTAACAAACATCCATCCACACTTTCACATTTATAATATTAGTGGGATAAATTGCACCCAGACACAACGAATGATCATGCTCATCACACAATTATTTGTCCTGGCTGGGAATCGATCCCACAACCTGTGTTCATTTAACTCTTTCCCTTGTTTTTATTGCTTAGTTACACCAATCCTTGTTTGTCACACACTTGTGTTCAATTTGTAGGATGGTGCGATTGCGGCGGATTTAGCTAAAATCTTAAAACAAGCAGACCAAACTGTACCAGACTTCTTGCTGAGTGGGGGTACCGCCACATATAAGGGCAACAAATATGGAGGCAGTGATATTCGAGTAAGTTGCTTTCCATGTTGTAATAATTGATTGCATTAATAATAGAGATATTGACGTTTTCTTAATTTGTGCATGTTAACACAGGGAGATTTGTTGGTAAGTACAAATAGTAACTAGTTGTAACATAACGAAGTTGTAGTGACAAATCACAAGTCACAATAAAAGAAATCATTTTTTTATTCAATTTCATTTTTCAGACTAAACAATACTGAAAAGTTCGAACATCTACAGATTAAAACTATGGGGTACTATGTTCCCATTGGCTAACACATTTCCACAATATATTGGGTATTATGAAAATGTAAAAAAATTTCAATGAACCTCACTGTATTAGTTTATATTTATTACACTTCACTACACTGTTTTATGACAACGTTTGCTCTTATAAATCGCAGTCTAATGTTACGCATATGAGGGATATTGCCATTGCAACTATGAGAAATGTTGCCTCTAACAATAGATGTGGTTTAAAAAATATTTAGTGTATTTTCAAAGCAATTCATCTACGTAATCAAAACTGCATCTAAAAGAACACAACAAAGTCTAAAAAGTTTTGATGTAGTTTTAGATAATATTTATATTTTTGATAATTCATTTATCAGTTATTTTAGCAACCTGTTAGTAGTTAAACATTATATTTTATATTATTAATTTGAAGATGCGGACTTATATAAACCTAATGTTATTATTATTTTCTAGGATTTCAATAATGCAACCGCGAATGTGGACCAAGGCGCCGAACCAGATGAGGAATGGTAGATTTAAGGGACTTCTTGATATTAAACTCACCAGTTGCGTCTGTTACAGTGAAAAGTTGATTTATTTTGTGTGTAACTGGTGGTGCGTGTATATACGACAGTGGCGCTTATGCGACTACACAAATAGGACAAGTGAACCGAATTAGCTTATATTATAAGAAATCATTTCTCTTAATATACCAATCATTCTTGTTTAGACTGTACCAATCATCCTGTTTAGACTGTACCAATCATCCTGTTTAGACTGTACCAATTGACAAGTATTTTAGATTTACCATATACATATAAAGTTGATTTATAACTCTCCATTTATGCATAAGTTCCATTGCTATTACCGAATGCATACATCATTTTGTTGTACTTATGTCATTATTATTTTTCGTTTTATTCTTTACTGTACAAGTTTGTTTTCTTTTTAGATTTTTAATTGTTTTTTTTTATCGTGTGCTCTGTCATACTTACCTAAGCATAGGTAACCTTGTAAAATTGTAAAAGTGAACAAAATTGACCCCTCAAGTGGGAAATCTGTGATGTTTAAATAGTATGTTGCTCACTTAAAAATTTAACATAGTTACGATTAAAATATTTAGATATGTTTTCATAAAAGAAACATCTTATAGAAACATTTAAAGGCACTTTGACACTAAAAGACAAAGGTAAAACTTTTGAATCTCTAAAAGTATTTGTTTAACACACTGCAAGTGTTTGGCGAATTAATAGCCTATGAAAACCTTGTAGTCTATTTGTACAAAGACGAAGGGAATTTAAGAGTAATAAATTTATAATCTGTGATGATTATTATTATAAGTAGTATAGGTTCGCACTTATCATACATTTAAAATGCCATACAACTCAGTTCAAAAACAATGATTTGATTATCTGACAAACTTAAGTCTTATGTCTCCCTTCTTCCATTATTATCACGTACTATGTACAAGGGAGTACTCATTATTTGTAAGATGTTGATAATAAAAAAAATAAAAGAGACATTTGTTTTTCTATACCTTTTCTCCCAATCTCGCAACAAAAGTATCAAGGTTCGGTATTCTGTCAGAGTCACCCCATCGCAAACCCAAAATTTCACGTAACCCCCCGGATCCACCTTTTCTTTGAATTTAAATGGGACCACCCTGCAATGTAACCAACTCAATTAGAAAAAGAATGATAAAAATCGGTTTTCAGTAGGCGAAGATGTCGCGGGACCTATATACAAAAAAAATAGTAACAGAGATCCTCTTTTCTTGAAGTCGGTTAGTAGAAATATAGCATTTCATCCATAAACTTAGTATGTAATAGACGAACACTCCCGTCATTTTCGTGAGACTAAAATTGAAATGTTTCGGTGTGTAAGTTTTACAGACGTGACTGACTTTTAGTGTCGGCACAATGACGTCACCGCAATATCGATAAAAAATTGGCAATATTTATAGCATTATGAATTCTTCTATTTTAGCTTAGCTTCTATTTTGTATGTTTTGTAGCTATGAGTTGTGCTTTTGTTTGTAATTTTTTAATGACGGAAGGGAAGAAAGTACAATAGAATAATGATTGATATAATTTTCATCCTAATGTTTTTTAAATATTTTGTAGCGTTAATTGCCAGGTTTAGTGTTGATTAAGTACGTAAAGTAAGCTTACGATGTACTGTCTCTAGTGTAAGTACAGATAAAAGTCCGCCATTGGCTGCTCTTACACACCCACGCTTCGACTACTATCATTAAACATTTTATGCAAGTAAATCGGTTTCGGGGACTTCTTAACTGACCTCATCAAAACTGTGACATTTAAAATTATTTTCAATTAATAAAAAATGACATGACAGAATGACAAACCTTACATAGTCCTATCAAAATCAAAGTATTTTATTTCAATAAAACCAATTATTATAGGTATTTTTAAATTGTCGGGAGTAGGGGAGTGTCAGAATTAGTGTCCAGAAGGACACTCGACACTTTTTCAACACGTTTTTTACAACTGTATGGTTATATTGCTTTAATGTAATAAATGGATGTAAGATAATATAATGTTGAAACATATAAACACTCCAGCTAATGAGTACTCTAGTCAGTTTAAGTAATAGTAGTCCCGATTAGGCCAAACTAGCGACACCCATTGCAACATGACGCACGCACCAGCCATCATCCAAGTCAACCATATTGAAGGGAGCTGTACGCCCTGACCAAAGACTACAATAGTATATAGGATATAGACAGGCAGCTCTGCTTCTTTTTATTGACAACACAAAACTCTGCCTAGTGGTCAGATACCGAAAACTAATATAATATACATATCTATAGGTATATATATATACAATTGAACAATATATAGGTACCTACTTATACGGTGTATGAATGTGTTTTGTTGTTACCTATTTCTTGTTTTATTGGTTCTAACATGAGAATTTTATACTTTAGCTAGTTAATGTATGTTTATGACTAATCTCCGCTTTTAATATTCAAACCAAAACTTTTATTGCAAAAAGAAAAGCACAAGAAACCGGCAATCGGTACTCATACGCAGCCATTTGCAATATAAGTGAAGTGTTGCCAACCTAATATGAATAAGTTTGAAATATTAAAAAAAATTGTTGATTGTTACGATTGTATTTTTAATTAATATTATTGTGTGTTGGTGAATAAATTGTTGTTTGTAAAGAATTTGAAGTGGTTTTAGATATTTAATATGCAATATTTTGGTATTTACAAATGCGAATTTTAAATCGTAATACATTTGAGGGTAATAAATTTCCCCTTATACAAATTATAAATTTAAATATTATAACACAGTAATTTTAGTTCCGGTATCTATCCTTGGGATGGCACTGGACTCAATAAAAAAAGTGCAATTCTTTTATGTTCCAAGTTGCCATACCATGGCTCTGACACGCCACCATTAGCAGGACTTCTAGGCGAGCATGACATACTCAGAACTATCAGGCTATTGCCTATAATAATAACTTGACCCATCTCACACATTTTAAAAATATAACTTAATAATATTTACTACACAGTTTTCACGTGTACAATTCAATATTTTCAAAATGAAACATTAAAATTCCCATTATATCTTCAATATCAGTACCTAATAATATTAATAAAAAAATTACAGAGACAAATTCCGTAGGAACAACCTTTGTGTACAAATGTGTACTGCAAACCATAGAGTTTTTGTGAGGCTCCCAGTCATTTCTATTTATCATAAAAATCGTTTTGTTTAACAAGTACAGTCACAGAAGCTATGAAATGTATATAATTCAGTCCATAAATAAATACATAATTATGAAACTATTATATTAGTGTTCGCAGGAAAATACAACAATAACATAAAGAAAGGATCACCGATTTCAATGCGCCTATATCAGGATAAACTGTAATAAACGGTGTTCTTCAATTCAATTTCCTCCCCTAGAGCGGAAATATTTTCTTCAAATTTCAATGAGACCAATTGGTGAATACTCAAGAGTATTCACCAACTCAATGAAAAAATTATGATTGAAATCAGTTCACAATGGACGAACAAAATTCATTTTTCGATTTTGAGTGGTTCTATTTTATTTTATCTGTTGCAATAGCTTAATATCAATTGCTCATCACCTTTTACAAAATATAACTTAATCTATGATCCAGGAACATTAATTGTTGAGAAGATCTCCTGGTACTTCACTTTCAGCTCAACTTCACCAAATGCATTCTCATGAGCATACATTATTTGGCAACCACATTAAGTAATCGTATCGCCACTTGTGAAATACTTACTATTGATTGATTCCGGTACCCGGTACACCGGTTTCATCATAGATAATATACTATATAGGGAATAGATAAGCCACTCTCAATCATTAGAGGGGGACAAAAAGTGTCAGTTGTGTCGATCGAACAACAGATGGCGGTAGCTCCTTGTTTTAAGTAATCTAGGGACCCACTAGATGGCGCTATTTCTATGTATAACAATACGTACCTATCTAGACATATATGTATTGTTGTTGATACAATGGAGGTATAGGTGTGTATCTACTTATATCTGTTTATATAAGATTAAGTATAAATGAAACAGGTAATAATATATAAGAATTAATTTTTTTAATTTCTTTAAATAATACGACCTAGCTTTTACTTTAGTTGGATCACTTTGGTCAAAATTGTCAAGTTTACCTTTTAGGATATTATTCACACCCTCACCCTTACACCAACTCTGAACGACGATATTAATTGCCGTTTGTACAATGCACTTAATCAGCAACGATTTATGTACTTCACAAGTGATAATTTCAAAATTAACATCTATGGGCTTCATATTGCAGCAGCCATCTTCGAGTAAGGAGGTAATATATATATAAGAAGGTGAAGATGAACTGAAAACCTGCCCCGTTTTTTGAAGTCGGTTAAAAATAATGAAGTTGTGATGAATAATGAAATAATGAAGTAAAATGACCGCAGCTTGATAGTTCTTTATGCGACATAAAATATATCGACATATCGATAGATTGTGTTTTGCTTTTAGTCAATCACTGTGCCAAAAGCGGTCATATTCACGTTTCAATATTTTTTTATCTAACACATAATTCTTTAAAACATTACAATATCTGAAAAATAGACTATTCACTGCATATGTTAAATGTAATACAAAATAATTTTGTTTATATATTCTACGAAAATAAACACTTTGAAAGTAGTATTGAACTTTTGGTATTTAGCTTTCAAACGTTTCTTTCTTTGGATTTTTCCTGTATGTTACACCACGATCTAACAGATAATATGGCACCATTGTTGTTTTTTATATTTACAAGTTAAAATATAGAAAGATTACGACGAAAACACCAAAATTAAAACGGATTTTTTTTTGACATTGAGACTATTTGAAACTAAATGTTTCAAAACCGGTCTCACTGTCAGATTTATTCTGTCTCTTTCTCACACCTAGGTTTCTGTATAAGGCTAAGTATCTCACTCGCACACTATGTTCGTCTATTACGTTAGTAGGTATATTAAGTTTATGATTTCATCAATTGGCACACAAAAGGTAAAATTTTGTATCTGTATTCACCGCTGCCCTATCTTGAACTCAAGTCTAGCTACGGACCTGTTTCGACGACAGATAGTCGTGATGATGGAAAAATCTAGACAAGACAGCCCCTTTCAACGGTAATATAAAAACGTTACGACACGTGGTTACGACTGGGAACGCGCTAAACGTTAGACCCGTTTGCCAATATACATGGGTATGATTATGTGTTGCGTTAAAAAAATGCTAAATTGAGGCGCCCCTAGACCGGGTTTTTCATTTCCTTAAACTATAAGCTGCTACATGACTTGATTGGTGTATTTACATAATAAAAAAATATACGATTTGTAGGTATTGAAGGATTACGGCCTAAACCCTTTGTCGAAGTAGATGGATGAATATTATTGGTATCATTGCTGTTTACTTGATGATGGTCCATATTATTCGAACCGAATAGCGCCGTGCGAAGATCTAATTATGTATATATACCTACTATAAAACAATAGCAGCATGCAATAATATGATATGCAATTGTAATTATAATATATGTTTGCTTTTATTTTAAAGATTTAGACGTAACGTAGTCTAGAATCAGAGTAGGGAAATCGAACAATAAAATACGTAAATAGCAAAAGAATAATTATTATAATCAAGGAGTCATGAGTCACAGTGGCGTAGCTAGGTAACCAAAGGCCCTGGGGCAAAAAAAAAACTAGGGCTCCGAATAAACTACTTAAAATCGTTTGTTCCGTATTTGTCGTCGTGTTCCGAATTCGACGTAATCCAGTGGCGGCCCTAGCTACATTTTTAGTTACCGTCAGAATGGCTGGTTGCCTATGGCAAGCGGCTCTGAAAGTATTTTCAAGAATTGCTACCCAATTGCTTATATTTGCTACATTTCTTCAATAATTGCTACACATGATATACATTCAGTGAAATATGAATATTTTTTTGACCAGCCATTCTGACGTTCGTCAGGATGGCTGGTCGCCTCAGTGTTCAGCATGAAGGACGCAGAATTACTACAAGTTTGTTGTATCAATAATTGCTTACTAATTGCTACTTCCAGGAATTTGAGTTTGAGCTTCGTACATACATTAGTTAAAAAAATATAGCTTTTATTAAAATTTGTACAAAGAAGTGGTTCACAATTATAGGTCACCCACACCCAGATCTGTTCACGCGGAATCAACTTAGATATTTGAAATTATTAATGACAAACAAAAAACAACATATCAATCAAACAGTACACACCTACCTACAAAAGCATAAATATCTATGAAACACGGGAAATGTTTACTTTAGCCTTACGAGATCTTTTGCATTTGAATTTAATTCAAATGAATTTATTTCAATAGATGATCCACCAATCCATATGTTATTGCATGACACTGAATGTCGTTTATTGTCTATAATATAATTTATTCCTCCATCACCTGGAATACACATTGGACATTACAAAGCTCACTGTAGGCGAAATTTACAGTGGAATTGTTACGACGATCAAACTAGAAAGGTAACAAAGAGCAAAAAGAAGATGATCTCTCATTGTATTTTATATGCTAAAAATAATTATTGATTTTATGTAGGTACTCGTAGAAATAATATTACTTAAATAAATACTCAACGATGTACTACGGTTTTTTCTTCACTGAAACTGATGTACTACGATATTTATGCTTTTGGGGGTGGATTAGTAATTTCAAATATCTAAGTCGATTCCGCGTGAACAGATCTGGGTGTGGGTGACCTATAATTGTGAACGCCTGCGTGATTTCAACGAGATGTTGTACTAAAAAAACTGTTGCCTTTCCAAATTATCGGGCACTTCTTTGTACAAATTCAATAAAAGATATATTTTTTTAACTAATGTATGTACGAAGCTCAAACTCAAATTCCTGGAAGTAGCAATTAGTAAGCAATTGTATTGTGTACACTTGTCTACCAATCTATTATCGTTTTCATCACTCATTCTTCTTTAGGGATCTCTTCCACGCCTTTTTCAATCGCAACCACGGCATCGACAGGGTTCATAAAACGAATTCCTTTAAGTTTATCTTTTATTTTTGGAAATGAATAATGTAACAAGGCGACAGGTTGTGACTGTAAAGAAGATGACTCACTAACTCCACACCTTCGATAGACAAATGTTCAATAGTTGGCTTCGACCACGTTGAAAACTCATTAAACCAGTTGTAAACAGTGGCACGAGATGGGGCTTCGTAATGAAATGCCAATCGAAGTCTATCGTAACATTGTTGTTGAGTAAGGCCGTAACGAAATTCTTAATAAATCATTGAGCATTGATAAAAATCAAGAATTAAATAAAAACGGTTTATTTATTTCTTGCTTTTAGTTCCTTTTCATTAGTTTAATTTTTCGTTAAAAAGTTTTTATTTCATGATTTTATGTGGCTCGCGTCATCTTTAAATTCTCTGACAACATCAGCTTAGCTTCATGATGTGATGGCTCCTAAACGCAGATACCTGATTAAGTTATGAAAAGTAAACAGAAACACTATTTTGCCCACAATTTTCGAGGGTTACTCTCAATTTTATCAGGATTACATCATCAGATCCTGACTTCCTTGACATGGGATAATCCTTGAGGTAGGTATACCCTATCTAAAAAAAGAATCGTCAAAATCGGTTCATAAATAACGGAGTGAGGGCTGAACATACATAAAAAAATATATAATATATACATACGGTCGAATTGAAAACCTCCCTTTTTTTCGTCGGTTAAATAGGATTTACTTCTGCTAACGTATGTATATTTAAAACGATGCGACGAATCGAAACCTTATATAATGTTTGAGAAATAAAACTACAATATTCATTTTACAGAGTGAAACTGGAAATTTATTTGTATAAAAATTTGGATACCAAGTACCTACCTATCAGTGACTTTAATTTGTTCAGTTTTCCGTTACCTAAAATAAAATACAAAGTGACGACCCCCTACTTAAACACAAATTACGATACGATTTAAATTTCAGTGTCGAGTGCTGTCTGTGGACGTAACCTGCAAACTCCCAACTTTACATTACAGACATGCTAGCAAACTGAGCTGGATAAGAATTACAAGCCTTGCATCATCTCAATACTAAGCGACATGTATTTTGAGTGTTAAGTTTGCAAGCAGCAGGGGCGGTGTCCAAGGGGGGCATGGTAGGAGTCAGGGGTCCTAAGAGGGGGATTTAAAAATCTCTACATTACCCTACCTCGGGGGTGGAGGAGGGTAAAAGCCATTCTTACTGAATTTTTTACAAGTTGGAATGTGCGTCTTCAAATGAAGATTAACGGACATGTCATTACACAGCAAGTATGAAATCCATTTTTCTCAATTAACTAATAATGATATAATCTAAATAATTATCTTCAAAAATAAAAATCTTAGATCAAAATATGAGTCAATCGGCCGATCAGCCCATTGCAGTCTACTACAGGGCCTAGGTAGACCAGTGAGCGTATCTTCCCCCAGTGTTAGTGTACCTACCTGATTCTTTCCTAATGACATTTGAATATTTAGGAAAACTAGATGTTGCATTCTCTCTCTCTGAATGTGAGCCACTATTAATATGACCCCCCCCCCAGCCTTTGGCTGCGACCGCGCCTGGCAAGCAGTCAAATATAAATGTTTCCTTTCATAAGCTGTTACTAAATTTTACTTACACTTAACTAAATCTATTGTCAACTTAGAATGTTTAAGTACTTTCTAAACAAATACTGCCTATTATATAAAAAAAAACGCTCTCGTCATCTTATCACCTACACCTACGTATCACATTTAGGTAACTGTCTAGAACCCACATAAAACATATAGTTCTAGATTATTCTCTTATATGTTATCTTTTTTTTGTTATGCTTACATTAAAAGTTCATTTCACTGAAACTACAAAATAGCGTATTGCTAAGATCGCAGCGAACTCTCAAGAAGTTGATATTGTGAAGTTGTGTTCCACCTGAAGTATTGCACGAATCTGGAACAAAACAGCTACACTTAATAAATTTTCTGTGGAACAATACAAATTTTATGAAAAATGGTTTTGTAGAATTAGGGTAGGCAATTTCCTTTTCATAGATACTGCCTGTTGGCAATTTTTTTTATAATGTTTTCTTTGCGTTATGAATTCAGTGCACTGTTTATAGATTTCAGTATGTACCTATACGGGTAAGATCAGCGACGTTTGTTCAAATAATCTATTGCTATTAAAAATACGAAGTTTGCTCAAAATAAAGTACCTATTTTATACCTACTACATGTTTTCTGACAATGTATTTATATTTTAAAATCAGAATCAAGCTATGGTGATTGACTGTTGTCTTGTTTCTTAGCAGGTGAAAAATATAAACACACACACAGAACACTGAGGTTTTCATATGGTCTGACACAAACACTTTCAAAAAGTCGCAAATTTCCAGCTAATTACTTTAATTTTATTACCTACCTAGTGGAATTTTAATTTATTGTACCTATGACATATTTCTACAGTTTTTATGGCCTATAGGCTTCTTGAAATAAAAATGAAATACTCACGCTAAGCACACGATGCAGATTGTACTAACTCCACTGCTCAGTAAATAAATGGCCCCCGGGAATATAGATATTGTGAATCTGTACAGTGAGTTGTACAATATAGGAGCTATTATTGGACATAAGCCTTCTATTGCTGACATAAGTGCAAATACTTTGGCTATATCCACCACTGGTAAAACTTTCGTCAAAAATGACCTTATAAGAGGTGATGATAGGCCTTTGAATAAAGATACTCCAGCTCCTGAAAAAAAAAGATAAATGAATAGGTATACTCGGTCATAATAACATAGGTACCTATCTATAGTAGTTACAGCGTGATAGGTCCGTTGCGACGAAGCGACGTTGAGACACATGACATTCAGTGAATTTAAGGCGGGAACGGAACAATTCGTTAACCAAATTAACCGATTCTCACGACAAATCGCTTAAAACATCAATCGATTCAGATTCATTTATTTCACACAAAATAGAGTACAAAAATGGTTTTAATTAATGTTGGTATCATCTATTTTACTGAACCAAAGCATGTGAAATGTCAAGTTAAAGAGTACCTATATTTTGATAATAATTAATAATATTAAAATGCTGACGTATAACAGTAATAAAATCGCAACAAAAATAAAACTAACAGTGATTAGGTACAGTGATAATTTGATATCAATACAACTAATGAAAGAGGTCACTATTAAATAAATTATTTTTAACCGACGAAAAAAAAGGAGGTTCTCAATTCGACCGTATATTTTTTTTTTGTCTGTTCAGCCCTCACTCCGTTATTTATGAACCGATTTTGATTATATTTTTTTGTTAGATAGGGTATACTTCAAGGGTGGTCCCATGTCAAGGAAGTCAGGATCTGATGATGGGATCTTGATAAAATTGAGAGGAACCCTCGAAAATTATAGGAACGAATAGTGTTTCTGTTTACTTTTCATTACTTTATCAGGTATTTGCGTTTAGAAATCATCACATCATGTAGCTGAGCCGATGATGAAAAATATCATAAAATAAAAATCTTTTTAACAAAAAATTAAACCGACGAAAAGAACTATAATAACAATCATAATAATATAGCCTTTTGTTCAGATCTTTAGCTTATACATACGTACCTTAATAACTAATTCAAACAAAACAAATAAAAGTTAAAACTTATTCTACTATCCGCTGTTTGGTAATCTTTTGCAGATCTGTTTCCAATCGGCAAAGGCCTCCTCCAACCTTTTCCACTCTGTCCTTACTCTGTTCCACGTCACTCCTGCCACCTCTTTGATGTCATCGTCCCATCGTTTCCGCGGTCTCCCTCTTTTTCTTTTACCTTCCCTGGGGTACCATCTTGTAACTTTCTTGCTCCATTTATCAGGACTTCTTATCATATGCCCCGCCCATCTCCATTTGAGTCTTTTGATTTTTACTGTAATATCTGTTGTTTTTTGTTTTATTCCTAATGACGTTGTTTTTTACTCTGTCTGATTTCTTGATATTCAGCATACTCCTCTCCATAGCGTGCTGGCAAGTTGCAAGTTTGTTTATCAATTCTTGGGTTACAGTCCATGATTGGCAGCCATACGTAAGGACTGGTAGTATGCAAGTATTAAAAAGTTTCCTTTTCATGTTAATATGAAGTGTTTTGTCCTTCATAACTTCTTTTAAGCTCCAGTATCTTCTCCATCCGTTTGTAATTCTTCTTTGTAATTCCTCGTGCATTGGTTCTTTATGAGTTATGATCTGTCCTAGGTAAATGTATTCATCAGAGTAGTTAATTTCAGAGTTTCCTAACTTTATTGTAGTTTTATTTCCATTCGTCACCATGTCATCAGTCTAGTTTTTTTCTGGGTTCAGTTTTAGTCCTACCTTTTCGCTTTCGATCGCGAGGTCTTCAATCATTCTATTAATATCTTCCGATGTTTTGGCAAATAGGACTATGTCATCAGCGAATCTCAGATGTGTCAGGGATGAACCGTCGACATTGATCCCAAGGTTTTCCTAGCTGAGTCGCCTGAAAATTGATTCCAGAACAGCCGAGAATATTTTAGGAGATAAGGGGTCTCCCTGTCTGACGCCTTTCCCTATTTTGAATGAGCGGCCTTTTTTCTCTAACTGGATTCTGGCTGTGCTGTGACTGTATACGTTCCTAATTAAACAAATGTATTTATGTTCGACCCTCTGTTCCACTAAAGCTTCCCAAATATTATTGTGTAGTAAAGAATCGAAGGCTTTGCTGTAGTCAATGAATGCCATATAGTATGTAAGCTGGTGTTCGCTGTACTTCTCTAGAACTTGTCGGATTACATGGATATGGTCAATTACCGAGTAGTCCTTGCGAAATCCAGCCTGTTCGATGGGTTGATGTTCGTCCAGTGTTCTCTCGATTCGATTCAAAATGATTTTAGCGAAGACCTTGTATATGTTGGACATAAGGCTGATCGGGCGATAATTTCCGATTTCATGTTCGACTCTGTCCACTGCTGCATATCTGTAAGAACAGGCATTAAAACGTGTTTGCCTTGTTTTAGGATTTCATTACTTATTCCACCTGGACCTCGTGTTTTTTCAACCTTTTGTGTGTCAATAGCTTTCTCGACTTCAGTTTTAAGAATGCTCTGAAGTATCTAGCAAATCAATTTCGTTTTCTGTTGTTTTGGCTTCATACAATTCCTTATAATAAGACGTTGCTATTGTCAATATGTCTGTTCTGCGATGTTTCCATGTTCCACAGTCATTTTTAATTTTAACTATCCAATCCCTTGAATTCTTCATTTCTTTATAAGCTTTTTTTACCCCACCCGTTTTAGTTATATACTTTTCTATTATTTCCATTCTTTTTTGTTTCCTATCTTTCCTTTTGCTATCTTTAATTTCTTTACTTATTGTTTTTAACTGTTGTCTTCTGTCCTGGGTATCTTTAGCACTGATTAAGTGGCTTCTCTTCTCCAACAGTTCTGTGGTATTTTTTGTAAACCATGTTTTGTGTTCAGTTTTGTTATTTGCTACAAGTTTTATTTCGGTTTTTATGGTATTTTCTATCCAGTTGTATTTTTCTTGTGTTTCTAATGTTTTTGTGTTTGGTAGGTAGTCTGAAAATCGTTAATTGTTATTGTTATTGTTAAATTGTTATTTCTTCCAACTTATGGTTCCCTAATTGAATGGTTCTTGTGTCTTGTCTTGGTCTGGGTAGTTTTGGTTGGGTTGTTACCAGTTCTGCTCTAATAAGTTTATGATTAGTGTTGAAGTTCAGTTTATTTATTACATTGAAGTTTGTAAAGTAGTTGTTTCTGTTTGTCATAATAAAATCAATTTGGTTTTCGTTTTACCATCCGGCGAGATCCAGGTCCACATGTTTTTCTTCTTTTCCTGTATATAGTATTTAAAATGGTTAGGTTATTTTCTAGCGCAAAGTTCGTGATATGTTCACCATTCCTACTTCTGGTTTTGTTACTGTATACTCCCATTACTATAAGATTTTTATGACCATGCTCTGGGATCGTATTATTTAGACTGACGTAAAATGTGTTTATTGTTTCCAGGTTCGATTGTTCGGTAGGCGAATAAATTTGTACAATGGACCAAGGATCTTTATAACCCGGAAATTTCCAATTCATCATCGTAATACGTTCTGAGATACCTACAAATTCTTCCACATATTTTGCTATGTATCTTTTAACAATAAATCCAACCCCATGAAGGCCCGGGGTCTCGCCTATGTGGTAGAATACGTAATCTGGATGAGATATAATATTTTCTCCCATTCTTCTCACTTCACTAAGGCCAATAATATCCCATTTAATGTCTTTTAATGCATACATGAGTTCTGCAAGATTTTCTTCGTTTTTTAGGGTAAGTACATTGAGAGCTGCGATGTAAATTTTACATTGTCGTTGGTTTCGATTTTTGTTGTTACTGTTGTCACTGTCTTCAATATTGTCACTTATTGTTGGAGGGTTGTGGTCTTCATCCCCCACGAGGACCAGTCGGCTTGGGGGAGATTGTTTTTTAGTTTCGTTACTGTCTGTTTCTGTGGTTGGGTTTCCATTTGCCGATTCTTAGTTGTTATTGGTTTTTGGAAGTAGATATGTTAGAAATAGAGTTTGATCTGGACCGCATCATATCAAATGCATTTGTTCTATTTGTTTTAATTGAAGCTACAGTCTGTGGTTTTCTGGCCTGGTTATTGTGGGATGAGGGTGAGGTGGATGGTTCTCTTTTTCTTTTTTCTTGGTTATCTTTGTTCTCTTTAACTATGAGTCTGTCATATTTCAAGTATGCAATATTGCCTTTGTTTGCGTTTGTTGAAACGTGTCTTAGTTTTATTGTGATTATTTGCGAACGTATTCTTCAATGTTAAAGACTTGCACGTAAAGACAACACTTGCACGTCACAGAACCGTTATGAGTATTTTAACACCAAATTATGACTTTATATAAAAATATTAGTTATTTTTGTTAAAATAAATACGGAGTAGTTTCAAAAGTAGCAGACGGTGGCGCTGGTGACGGTGTTGGTAGTACTGGTTTATTATTGGTAACTTGTTAGGAGTTAGCAACACTTGTTTGGAGTCGGCAACGCTGGTTTTACCTTGATAGTGTCTAGGTGTACCAAGTTTAGTCTTAACAGTTGATTTGAATTATTTCGTGAGGAGCAACAGCAACGCGTCTTTACTTTTTGATACCGCAAACGGATGGTTTATAATATTATTCTTTTAGTTTAATTTAGATTATCACAATCGCAAGCAAGAGCACTCCGACCTGTCCTGACCTGACAAGGCGTGTCGTAAGCTAAGTATAAACGCGTAGCGTAAGCTCAAAATGTTGAAACAAAAGCCCAGTGTACGTATAAGCGTTGGGCATGTGTGGGTAGAGGCGGGCGATCTGCGAGTTGCCCTAGGTCACGGTACCGATGGAGTCCAGATGTGTTATACAAACAACAGAATAAAAGGTGGGTGGGCGGGCAAAATTTTTTCGTTTCAATTTCAAAATGTCTGTCTGTCTGATCCTATCTGATCTGCACACATTCACACAATTATAATTTATTTATTGAAGAGTTTCATATATTATAGGGCTTTCCAGAACTGTTTTAACACTAAGGCTTCAAAATATCAACACAAACCACTGTAGTATGCGACACAGGTTATTACTATTGAACAGCAAACGATTGACTGAATGTGATTTTAATTTTATAAACTTATTAACTTGCTGGAGATCTGCTGCGCCACCTAGCGACTCAAAATAAGTTTATATAAAATTTGATAGTTTATGTAAATAAGCTCAATATTTAAGACTTAAGGTTTATTTATTTTTTGCTTTTTAGTTCTTTTCGTCGGTTTAATTTTTTGTTAAAAAGATTTTTATTCTAACAGCCATCGTCTCAATTTAATTTTGAACTTTGCTAATTGGTAGATCTTTAATATTATTTGGCAAAGTATTAAATTCTTTAACACACATAGTGATATAGTCACACTGCTTTGTGAGAGTGTGGTTCGGGGTAGGTATACGAATTAAAAAGAGCCTGTCTCTATGTGTAGTGTTTCGGGGAAATGCATATTTAGCGCTAATAAAGATCTGCGGTTGCGTTTTCATAAAAATGCCAATTTCAAAAATGTACATGCATGTTAGTCATTATTTTAAATTTTTTAAAAGCCTACATGCCCATTCATTTAGTTTCATTCATAATATCATCCTACTAATATTATAAACGTGAAAGTTTGTGAGGATGTATGGATGTATGGATGTATGGATGTTTGTTACTCTTTCACGCAAAAACTATTGAATCGATTGCGATGAAACTTGATATGTCGATAGCTGGAGACCTGGATTAACACATAGGCTACTTTTTATCCCGATATTCAAATGGCACCGGGACTTACGCGGGTGAAACCGCGGAGCGCAGCTAGTTATTAATAAAGGTTCAATAATTTTGGTTTTATAGTTTGAAAAATATTAAAAAATATATTTTTACTATACATATAACAATAATTGTAATAAATATTTAATAATATGAATTAAGTTAAAAATAGTTGTTTTACTATTACAACATTAGTGTAATAAACATTGTTTCAACTATATTTTTAACATTTACAAAAATCGATTTAATTTTATAAGTTTGTATCAGTTACAATTATTAGGTATACTATAAAAATAATTTGAAGAAATCTATAAGGAAAAAATGGCAATAATCAAGTTCTGTAAAAGAAAAACAACTAAATTATACTTTGAAATATTTATTGATTTACGGAAGATAAATCAAAATCATCACTTAAACTATCATCGGTAGTGTTTATAATTAAATCACGTTCTAGAGGGTGTCTCAAGTAAGAGTGCACTTTTTAAGTTTATAGTTTAGAACAATACATTGTCCTCACATTTAACTTGCGCATATAAGCAATGTAACCAGTGATATGTAAAAAACATGTTGAAAAAGAGTGTCCTTGGAGTTTCTTGCCTGTTCTTCTCCACTGGATCTACGAATTGGAACAGGCAACTAGCTGCACGACTGACTTAGTCTGACTGACTACTACTCCTGACAATTAAAAAATACCCATAATGGTTTAGTTGAAATAAATGATTTTGATTTGATTTAAAATTGTTTTTTTTTTTCATGCAAGTGGCAACTCTGAAATTTGTCAGCTGTCACCCTGTGTTTATTCCGATTATTAAAAATGGAGCGCTTTTCGAAAGAACAACGCGTTATAATTGTGAAACTCATTACAAAAATGGGGAAAGTTACGCTGAAACCGCTCGCAAACTTCGCCAAATTTTCAGCCGAGAAAGTGCACCTAATGTGTCAACCATTCGAAAAGTGGTCAAAAAATTTGAAGAAACTGGGTCGATTATGGATAATAAGAATCCCTTGCATCAACGTACCGGTCGGTCTCTTGAAAACATTGCTGCTGTAAACGAGAGTGTCGCCGAAAACCCGAAAATATCAATTCGGCATCGTTCTCAACAACTTCAAATATCACTACGCAGCGAATTTTGACTAAAGACCTCCACCTTCATGCGTACATAATTCAGCTAACTCAGGAGCTCAAACCAGCAGACCACGGAAAGCGCCGGCAATTCGTTCAATGGGTAATGGAGCAAAGTGAAGTCGATGCCAATTTTTCCTAAAAAAGTAATTTTATCCGATGAAGCGCATTTCCATATGAATGGCTTCGTGAAATACACAAAATTGTCGAATTTGGGACTCAGAAAATCCTCATGCAATCCATGAGAAACAAATCCACCCACAACGAGTAACTGTCTGGTGCAGATTTTGGTCAGGCGGCGTGATTGGACCTTACTTTTTTGAAAATGAGGCTGAAATTGCAGTGACTGTAAACAGGAATATGATAACGGACTTCTTGTGGCCTCAACTGGACGGCATTAATCTGGATAACATGTGATTTCAGCAGGACGGCGCAACCTGCCACACCGCACATGTTAACACTACAATCTACTTATTGCAGCAACGATTTCCATAACACGTTATCTCACGAAATTCTGATGTCAACTGACCACCAAGATCGTGCTATTTAACGCCGTGCGATTTTTTTCTTTGGGGTTTGTGAAATCTCGGGTTTATGCGAAACAATTCCTGAGCTGAAATCGGAAATCCAACGCGTCATCGGTGAGATATAGCCACATTTCTGTGCCAAAGTCATGGAAAATTTCATGAAAAGAGTAATGGCCTGTCATCGGAGCCGTGGGGGTCATTTGCCGGATATTTTATTCCATACTTAATCGGAACATGTCTTCTTTACAATACAATAAAAATATCACAACTCTGTCATAAAAGACTTGTTTTTATTTTAAAATGAAAAAGTGCACTCTTACTGAGACACCCGTTATTTAGCTATCTATGTGAATGTCTCTATCAAGATCGCCCTTTATAATTTTACGAGTTTTCCCGACCGATATTTGTGACATCATTCATTACAAACTTCTTTCAACAAGAAAGGTACCTCAGTATTTTTCGTGTCAACCTGCTTCCGGTTGATTTCCTTCCTTTTTTAAGTCCATTTAACGTTTGTTCATTGAAAGAAGATCCAAACTTCTCTTTTATGATGGTTCGTATGGTTCTTATGCTGATTCCAAGGGCATCCGCGACGCGTTGTCGAATCAAGTCCAGAATAAAATAGCGAAGTCGACGGTCCAAAAGTCACAAAAAACAATGAGCACACAGTGAAATATTGTAACCCACCGACGCTGCACCCCAATTCGAGTTGCATTCCACAACAATATTGTAAATTAGGTAGTATGTATAATTGGTTGGGTTGCGTATGTTAAAATAGTGTTATATGACAACTTCAAAAGTTTGGTTCATTGTTATTTTCAGGTATTGAACGTACCATTTTGACATTTCATAAAGACTGATTTCACTTGACAGTCAAATACCTACCCTATAATCATCATCATCATTAAGTATATTAATACGTGAAGAGAATTCTTTGTACCCCTTTTTGAGAAAATTTCGCAAACGTAGTAACGTAAATTTTGGAATATTTACAGATTATATATAGAAGTTCAGAAAGCTAAAATTTTTAAACATTTATATTTGCTATTAAGTTAAAAAAAATACAAAATCGGGTATATAAAGCTATAAGTGTCCAGTATATACTGACTGCAAGAATGGCGCAATGGTTTAAGTGGTCGATTTTCGATTGATTTAACTATTTATAATCATTCGTAGATAATATGATACTGTACCTACATGAAGTATTTATGTGTGATCTATATAGGTACAGGTATGTGCCAGTGTGTGACTAATTGACTATTAGGTGAATGAGTGAATGAGACGAAACGCGTGTGAGCGGTAAGAAAGATGTGAGTGAGACGGAGATATGTGTAAGGGAGAAAAATGGAGAGATATGGCGAGGACGCTACTGTGTAGTATCGAGTGCGTGCGCGTCGCGAGGTTAAATGAGGCAGGAAAATAGGTAATAGAAAAAAGGAAACGAATTGAAGACAAGATACGAGATTTCCAAGTTATATTTTCCCTCCTACATTTATTATCTTTTTAAATCAATGATTTTTGTTATACGCAAAAAAAAGAAACAACTTTAGGCGTCCAGTAGATGTTTTGACCTGTCTTGGTACAAAAGTCAGTTCAAGTTATACTGGACAATGAAATAAGACATTCAAAACGGTCGAAATTCGACCGCCAGGCGATCTCTAGCCGTTGTTACTACCTACTTGTTCTTTTTCCGTACGTTTAATTTGGTATTGAAGTTTTTTTTTTGTGTCTCAAGGCAACGCAAGTCAACAAGGTCTCACAGCACAAGTAAACAAAAAAATCCGAAAGTCGTTAATTTGTTGTTTTATCTGTGTCTGTGTGTGTCACTGACAGCACAAATAAAAAAAAAAGGTTTTTGTGTTGAAAGTTGAATTTGTCGTAAATGGGAGAGTATTTTTGGAACTGGAAAAATAAAAATCTTCGAGAATTGATTCCCGAGATGGACGTACTATCTACACACAAGTTTGTTTGCTTACGGAACCCTCGGTGCGCGAGTCAGACTCGTACTTGTCTAGTTTCTTTTTTATGTTCGTCCTTTTGATTTTATAAATCATAATTTCAGCCATAGGACGTCCACTGTTAGACATAGACCTCCCTTAATGATTTCCAAGAAAACTGTTTGGAATCGGCCTGCATCCACGAACCGCCTGCGATCTTTACTGAGTCGTCTGTCCACCTTCTTGATGGACGTCCTACGCTGCGCTTTCCCGTCCGTGGTCTCCATTAGGGAACCTTTCGGGCCCATCGACCATCTGTATAATGTTACACCTAATTTACAATATTCTGACAAATAAATTTATCTTCATCTTGTTGATAGACGTCCTAAGATGGTAACACACACTGGTCAAAAACCTGTTTTAAGGCACTGAAGAATTTTGGACGAAAAGATACAGCGGAGTTTCCCAAACGCTGCCTATCCTTCGATGATTGACCTTTTTCTCGAAGTTGGACATACCTAATTGAACTGTTTGTCTCAGGTATATACGCGTCAATAACTTCTAGAACTTTCTTACAAGAGTTCTCAACTGTAACGGGGGTAAGCAAGGCAAGGGGGGGGGGGGGCACAGTTTGTCCGGGAGGCTGAAAGTCGTCAAGTCTGCGATTGAAGAACGATTTGTGATGACACTCGAAAACAGGTTATAAACATGGCTATATAGTTCTTCAATGAGCTATTGTCACCCTTGTTAAAGAACAGCACCACCACGCCTCTGCTCCATGCCCCTGGCGTTGAACCTTCAAGCAAAAACGAAGTTTAAGAGTTTCTGAAAGACTTTCAATACTGGTGTTCCACCCGCTTTCAGAAGCTCAAATGTGATGTACGTTTGGCGCGCAGCAACTTTTTTGGCGGCACCATCAGCGCCAATGCTGAGCGGTGACCAATTCCAGTAAGTGACGGGCAAATGCGTGCTAAGCAATTGTTGCCCTATTTTGTTTTATTTGTATTTCCTTTTTCTATTATTTCAATTTGTTATTTCTTGTCACGTCACTGGGAAATAACAACTTTTTCTTTCTTTCTAATTATGTTGCTATTAAGGGAGTTATGATCGTGAACCACATACCACCTTGGACTGTTGGTCGACTTCCGGGTAGTAGAATAGGTTATCGGATCCTAGGGTGACCGTGATAACCGTGTCCTCTACCTCTCTACAGACAAATAATCCCAAAATATCCCAGTGTAACCTACTTATTTTTTCATTTGCTCAACAACCTTTTGGCCAGTACTCAAAGTGCGAGTGTTGTCATCGGTTCTTGTCCGAGGGATAGGTAGCCGGACTGCCGAGGATTCAGGCGGGCCGGATGCAGGCGTGTTGACGAGCGTTGGATAACGTTGTATATTGTGGTTTTGCGGTAGACGCTGCTGACCATTTTTGTCCCTTACCTTACAGACCCACGGGAAGAAAAAAGGGGGGGGGGTAACATTATTGGCTGGTACACCAGTGCAAAGATTTTATAAATATGTTTTCGTTATTATATTAAGATTTATATTATATTATTAACTTAAAAAAATATTAGGAGACTATGTATGAATTAGTCTCCTAACATTTACTGAAGTAGGTGTACGACTGTACGAGATATCTACCGATCAACCTCAAGTTCAACAGTGCGAGTACGTTTCTATTATTATTATCAAGTTTAAACATACTTAAAGCAAAGATCTATTTATATCAGTTGCGCAATTAATTCAACAAAGACAATTTAACATTAATGAGCTGCTGACGCGGTCCAAGTGACCTCAATCCTATGAGTGAGACATCTTGCATCTTTTAATGCATTATTTCAAATGCAACAAAAATAACAGCGTGTATCAGTAGAATATTTCAATCAGGGTATGTTACGTAGACCAGCAGGCAGATAATTATTATCATCGAGGTCACTACAGTACTTATTGCAAATCACAAAACATAAAATAGCATTACTTAACAAACAATGTTATTGTAAAATCTTGGTAATAACAACAATTTAAGAAAACGTGTAGATTAATGCCCGGTTCCTACAATCGAGAAACGGTTCTTTTTGCTTACGGACCTTAAAATTTCGTTGAATCAAGAAACGATTCATGTTGCTTACGGACGGTAAAATTTCGTTGAATTTTCAAGACTAATTACCGTTCGTAAGCAAAACGAATCGTTTCTTGATTATAGGAACCGGGCTAAGCACAGAAATCTAAATAAGGTATAGATTTCTGTGGGCATAAGTAACATTTCTAACATAATGACATAAAAATACAGTACTTACCTAAGTACATGTGCCACGAACTAATAGCAAATGCTCGGATAATCTGTTCTACTAATGAAGAAAGAAATGCTATATTTGAAGTTGATAAATCACCAAAGCCAATCAACTTTTGAAGTAGACCAAGGCCTGCAAACGCTCCTACGAAAGATATCGATGTACTGACAGCGTCAAACATTGAGAAATCATTCAATGTCCAACGTAGTTTCTCTCTTGTGTACATATATTCTAGCGGTACTATTCCATAGAATATAAATACTGAAAGACTGTTAGCAAGAGTGAGGAGCAGTATCTGGGCTCGACCATTGTTCGGTCGGCGTTTGAAACATTCATGAACCATCTCCTTGACTAATAAACCATCAAACAGAGTTGAAATTCCACCCTGCAACAAAAAATAAAGTATATTACACTAATATTACTCTATTATTAGTCTTTGCCATGCACTAAGTGCAAAATGTGGGTGTTTAATACGCCTCTGCACTTCGGGGATACACGCATAACTGTACGAACAAGCAACTAATATGTCCTAGTTTGCACTTTATTCATCTTAAATCCTGCAGGGCAGAAAAAAGTATGGGTAGACCACGTTTAATATCTGTACTGGATTTCTGACTAATGAAATGGTTACTGTGACTGATACGAGGGCGGCACTGAAAATTTCGGGAATCAAGGAAGTGACACAACATTACTATTTAAAAATATATTTATTGCTTTTCGAAGTATTCTCCGCGAAATTTGACACATTTTTCCATACGACGGAACCAATCATTGAAGCAACCATTAAATTCGGAAGTTGGGGTCTCCAAAATGGCCGTTTTGTAGGCGTCCACAGCTTCTTCAGGTGATGAAAATCTCTGACCACGCTTTTAGGGAAAGTATAGAAATCATTAGGGCTTAGGTCGGGGCTGTACGGCGGATGGTCTAACCATTCTATGTTTTCTTGCTTTTAAAAACTTTTTTTCTGTGCGCGGTGTGAGAACTCGCATTGTCGTGATGGAGGATGATGCGGCGGTTGCAGTTCTCTTTACGGAGTTCAGAAACGACCTGTGGCAAACAAATGCTAGCATACCATTCTGCATTAACCGTTCTTTGTCCCTCAAGAGAAATAGTCGCAACATGGCCGGTTTTGGAGACAAACGTGGCCACCATTTTTTTGCAACACTCCGTGAACGAACAATTTTTGTTGTCTTTAACTCATTTTCGAACACCCAAACTCGTGACTGGTTTTTTGTTTCGGGTTCGTACGCGTATATCCAGGATTCGTCACCTGATACGATGTTGTATACAGCATTTGAGGATCCTGCGTGGAATCTTTCGAGAGTGACGCACCAAGTAACGCGAGCCGCTTTTTGCTCTTCACAGAGCGAATGCGGTATCCATCGGGAAAACAACTTTTTTACACCTAATTGTTCATGCAAGATTATTTGTATTTGACTCATGCCAATGTCTAAAGTTGCCTGAATTTCGCCGTATGTCACATAACGATCTTCCTCAATCAGCTTACGCACAGCATCAACGTTTTCTTGGGTGACTGTAGTTTTTGGACGACCTTGACGGGGATCATCACTGAGCTTGACACGTCCACATTGAAATTCAGAAAACCAGCGATAAATTGTGGTTTTGGATAGGGCTTCATCACCAAATGCAGAAATCATCCGGTCAACACACTGTTTTTGCGTTAAACCACTTCGAAAGTCATAATAAATCATCGCTCTTGAATTTTCTCGAGTCAATTCCATTTTCTCAACGACTAAACAAGTTTGACAAAACCTTGTGACAAGACCGAGAATCTTCTTTTAAATAAATAAATGGTATTAGATTTTTAAAACCAAGGAGTTTTCAATTAAAAAGATTTTAATATGACAGAAACAGTGGAAATATTCCATTCCCGATAATTTTAGTGCAGCCCTCGTACATACATTAACCATTAACCAAGAATTGACTTCTTAGTTGATGGTTACATACATACACCGGTGTCCCCGAATGGGCTTGGCAGAGAGTATGTATATATGGGGCAAGCGTATTGCCGCCAACCGGGTACTTTGGGAAAATTAGGTTTTTTTGTTTTATGGTATAGGGGGCAAACAAGCAGACGGATCAGCTGATGGTAAATGACTACCGCCGCCCATGGGCACTTGTAAGAGTCACCAGTGCGTTGCCACCCTTTAAGGTGGGAGTAGCGGGAGAGGGGGGAAGAGCGGGAAGACGGGAGTGGGGGATTAGAGGGGAGGAAAGGGGGGAGAGGGGAAGGACGGGAATAGGGAAGAGGGAAGGGTTAGGGCCTTGTTTCACTGCCGGTTTTCTGTGAGGCTGCGGTTCCGAGCGGAGTCGAGCCGGCCCATACGTGCCGGAGCATAGCTCTCCCACGTATAACACGGATTATATTGAAAGGGTAGGTAGGCAAGAAGGAAAGGCAATTGAAAGAAAAAGGATATTGTTTAAACGGATGTATCGGGGAGTATAATAGCTCGAGAAGGTCAGTATAGCATACCTGTAGCTGTAATTTGGACTCAATATTGCCGGGAAAACCGGCACCTTTAACCTATACCATAACTATTAATTGCTCCCGAAGCTTATGAGTTATAAATTAAAACTCTGTCCACTACATTCCTATTTTTTGTTTTAAGGCCATCTATCATCACAATCTATCTCCATTTCTCAGCAGGTACCTACAACTAGTAGAACAGTTTGCTGAAGATTTTAGCATCATGAAAATGGGAATTCTGTCGTCGTCTGTAACTTATGGAAGTTTAAAGGCACCGTTAAACACAGTGGGTACAGTAAGTTAATATAATACATGTGTGGTACATGTATTATATTAACTTACTGTACCCACTGTCAAAGAAGACAACAGGGTCTCAGAGCAATAGAAAAGCTTTTCTAGCCTGAGCGTTGTTATGCTCTTTCCGTTCATAATAGAGTATCACACCCTTTTTTGAAATGCGTTTTAGATTGATTCTGAGGCAACAGTTAACAACCACAAAATTTACTAACATTTTATTGAATCGGTAAGGGGCATAAAATGTTTTTTAATTTTACATTTTTAAATTTCGCGCCTAAATTGATGAAAACGCTAGACACCATGTTGCTCGTTCATCATGAAGTCATGTCGATGATAAAAGTGTAAGTGTATTGTAATTGAGTGTTTTTAAAATTATTATTAGTTATGGAGATAGAACAATACATCCTACATCAATGTTGAAACATTCCGTAATTTCATTTAGTAAAATAAAAATCGGTAATTATTGCAAAAAAAAATCCTATAATGAAAGACCTTATTTTGGGTTAGATTTGTACTTTATGCGTATGCAAAGAACGTTGTCGATAGTTTTATTTAAGGAAAACATACACTTGAAGGTTGAGTTCAAATCACGTCGGGGTCACCACTGTAATGTATCTGGATATATCTGCGTATACGGGGAATTCTGTGCAGGAGAGAAATAATATTAAAGGTCACCAAAAATATACTTTATTCTTACTGAGCACAAGTATCGGTAACGAGGATCTAACAACGACTAACTGTGTGGGGGCTCGAATACGTCGCGCTTCATTTAATACTCAGAATTACACGTCAACGTTACCTGTAAGGCGGCGGCACCACCTACAGCGAAAACTACAGACTTGGGCCCAATGCCCACAATGCAAGCGGTGGAAACTTGTCTGGGGTCTTCTGGGCAACTGGTGGAACCTCAAGGCCCGGCAAATATCTTCGCTGAGACCTGGTTGGTGGTAACCCGGAAAGGGAAGGGTAAACTTCGTACCAACCACCAACCACCTGGCAGGCAACTCATCCAGGGGCGTCGACAAGGTTAAGCGGAGAAACTTGCGGACGATGCTTGAAGGCTTGTTTGCAAGCCGGAGTCTACGGTACTCAGCCCTCTAACATACATAGTGGACTAGTGTAGTCGGTACCGGTAGCTTACTTAGGGACATTAGTTCATCCAAGAATACCCTTGGAAGATTTTGGATTTTGGAAAACAAGTCGATAAGTCTGGCACTACACCACGTTTTTGTTTGATATAATGTCTGAGTCGTGACCTCGATACGTAAGTAGAGTGACCAAGTAGAGGTATGCAACCTGTTTTTGCCGCCATTTTGTATGAGCGTACCAAATTTGACTGTTGTTCGGTAACAATTGTTCTTTGTAGCTACGACAAATTCAATATGGATCATTTTTGCTTGAAGTTGCATCTTTAATATCAAATTATTATAAATTACTAGCTGTGCCCCGCGGTTTCACCCGCGTAACTCAGATGCCATGGGAATATCGGGATAAAAGTAGCCTATGTGTTAATCCAGGTCTCCAGCTATCTACATACGAAGTTTCATCACAATCGGTTCAGTAGTTTTGCCGTGAAAGAGTAACAAACATCCATACATACACCCATACATCCTCACAAATTTTCACGTTTATAATATTAGTAGGAAGTAGGACTAACACATGTATTAGATTTACTAACAAAATTTAAATGTTAGCTTGAAATAAAAGTCTTATTATTATAGTAATACACACGTAAGGAGCAGAATATAGAAAGTGATCGCGAAAGCGTAACTGAATATCCAAGATTGCCTACCAGGCGACGTTCTCAACAGCTGAAAATTACTATGACAGATTATTCTAAAAAAAGACCTTAGTCTACTACCATATAAGGTACCTCAAGAACTTAAGCCTCGGGACCATGAACGTTGTCGTAACTTCAGTAGTTTTGTGCTAACCAAATTGAACGGCCAGAATTTAAAAAAATATTATGAGTAATAAAGCCCATTTTGACCTCAGTGGATTTGTCAATAAACCAAATTCGCGCTTTCGGAGGCAAAGAACAGAGATCTATGAACAACCACGCATCTACATCGACGAACAGTTTGATGTGGAATTTGGTCAGGAGGAGTAATTGAAACTTGGAGTACTTCTTTGAAGAGTCTACGGATGCTGCTGTAACCGTGAATGGAGATAGATGCCTTGACACAATGAATAATTTGGTCTTAGAAAACATGTGGTTTAAAGGAGTAGGGCCACATGTCCTACCACTTGTGACGCAATAGAATCGAACCGAAAAACATTGATAAGAATGTTTTTAGGTCAATCAATTTAAAGAAATGTGTTCATTGACTGATATTATTTTAGAAATTGATTTTCCTAATATCTTGAATCATCGCATTTGATAGCCTCTGACTTTTTACTGTGGGGCTATCTAAAGTGACGTGTTTATACTAACAAGCCGATGAATCTTCAACACTTAAAACAGAATATCTGAGACTCTATCAGTGGGATAACACCGAAAGTGTGTGAAAATGTGACGAGAAACGCTATCAAAAGAGCTCACATCTGTCACCCTGCTAGAGGTGGACATTTGGCGGATGTTATATTCTACATGAAATTGTCTATCTAAAGTATTTAAAAAATAATACTTAGTAACTTTTTATTAAATAACTTGTATACCTCTTATTTGGGCACCCTGTACATAAATAATGAAGAAGTGAACCAGTGGTTGCCAAGTTTATCATCGAGAATTACCGTCTATAGTTGCTTCGGAACATATGTGCTGGCTCGACGGAGTAATACCACGGCCTCACAGAAAATCGGCGCTATTGCTTTTCGCCGAGTGAGTGAGGTTACTGGACGCCCTAACCCTTCCCTCCCCCTCTCGCCCCCTCTTCCACCCTTCCCCTACTCCCACCTTATAAGCCGGCAACGCACTTGTGACTCTTGAGTTGCAGGTGCCTATGGGCAGCGGTAGTCATTTATCATCAGGTGACCCTTCTGCTCGTTTGCCCCCTATACCTTAAAAAATTAATAATAAAAATAACACACGGTAAACGCGAAAAAAATTGTTTCATATCATCAGGTATATCGGCTGACCAATCGATAAAGGATTTTTTTCTCTGAACCTTCCTTTTTAAATAAATGACTGGTCTCTTAAAAGTACGATTAAAAAACATCAACCCGAAAGATAGTAGACAAAGTAGGTAACTAAAGGATGATGAAAGTGGAATAGTTGAGACGAGACGCATTGAAGTAAATTGTATTTCTTTATAAAGTTTTTAGGTAATGGAGGTATGTTCACGTTCAAAAATTTGGTATCCGGGATGATACTGTGATGCTTGCCAGCTCTGCCATGCCTCTAGCGCTTGGTTCAGGTTTCTTCTTTGAAGGACGCGTTGCAAGTGGATTCACTGAAGGATTTGCATTTGCAGTAATCATACTTAGTGCTTCTCCAACACATCTTATTCGGGTCACCACCTCAGGTAACTTTACTTCAATATGGATCGGCTTGATGACGTCGGGCTGTTCCACAAGGCTGCTTCAAGGCAAGGAGGCTTAGTAATAGGGTCCGATTGATTAACCTTCGTTGACGAAACCCTGAAAACTGAAACTGTGGTTCAATAACTACGATACTAAATCAAAACAGTTTTTGATAATTATTTTTTTTATACGTTTTTCTCACTTTTCTATTCCAGGTGTGAAGAACGATTTACCTCTGGCTTCACAATAAGTTTCAGTTGCTGCGATTATCCACTCCATTGACTGCCTATTGGATTCCGGAGTGAAATGGTGAATCCACTTTTCATCCATTGTCACATAGGTACCGAAAATCCTTTTTATTTCTTTTGAACAGTACCAAAAACTGCTCTAAATCACTGATACATTGTTGCTTTTGGAGCAATAATTGTTAGCAAATTGCACCCATTTGAAAAAAAGGTTCTTTTGGCCGAATTTTGATGTAAAATAGTGAACACTACCAGTTGAAATCTTTACTATCTCAGCTATCTCTCTATACTTTTACTTTCCTATCTTCCTTCACGATTTTTAGGACTTAGTTGATGTTTTGTTGAATAACTGCTTCATTTGGACGACCAGAGCGTTCAGCATCATTTGTGCTTATACTACCGCGTTTAAAATCGGCATACCACCGACTAATGGTTGGTTTAGCCGGAGCAGATTCCGGATAACATTTTATAAGCCACAGTTGTGCTCGAACGGTGTTTTTTCCCATTAAAAAACAATGTTTTATCAACGCGCGAAACTCGTTTTTTTTTCATTGTTTTTGAAATTACAAAAAGTGCCTTGACGTAAATATAATTATGGAACTCAATATTTTATTGTTCGGTGTTCAAAAAAAAAAAAACGGTTGTCTGTAAAGTCGGTTTACTGACGATAGTTGAACGTGACAACGTCATAGGAACGCCTCAGAGCGAGGTGACGCCGCATGAGTCATGTTTTTTCGTGCGTGCAGCCGGCTCCATCGAATTATAAGACGTTGTCACGTAAAAAATATACATAACATTTGATGGCCAGTGCTTTCTAAAACTCATTTTTTTTTATATGCGCCATTTCCAAAGTCTCGGAACTTATTGAACGATCTAGTATTTCTGCTTTCAAAGTTTCAATTGCATTAGAAAATCAGGTTAAATATTAGCCAGTAAAATGTTTTGTATACTGTAAAAGTTTTCTTTTCATTATTTTATGATGATTCTGAAAAATTAAAACACAAAATCCGTTATTTCGGCCATTTCTGTAACAATGGAGTCGTGGTTCAAACGGTCATCCCATCAATTTTATTTTAACCTCATAACGTGTTATGGGTGATCCCTACATAGGACAAATTATTTTTCTAATTCATAGTAAGTTTTTCTGGATATGGCGTACTATGTCCATTATTATTATGGCTGTAAATTCCATGCAACACAGAGATGTTAAGTTAGTTTGGCGGTCATATTTATAAAAAATAAGAATAATTAAAAATACCTTAAGGGCTCCTGTCAATGACTCTTTTATGTAGATATTGCTGAAAGCGTATGCCAAAACATTGCAGGTTGTTGCAATTAGTATCAGCCAAATATTTCCTACCAGCCTTAGGACAGGAGCGCTCAAAAGAGAACCTACAATACTTCCCACAGACAACGATGCTTCAAATAAAGTCATCCTGAAAAAATAAGGAGGATAAAATATGTTCAACAAAAAATGAATGAAATTTATGCTAATATTGTCATACCTAAAAGATCTGCTCTCAGCTGAAGTAATGTCATTTATATAGCAGAACGAACCAGTAAACAGTATTGTAAAACCACCGCATAACGATAATGGTACATAGGTTGCGACTATCCACCAGGGACCTAGATTGTCCAAGGTACAGACGATCACCAGTAAAATGGAAGACACTGTCAAACCTAAAAATCATAACATATAACATCACTACATATTATAAAACAAAGTCCCCACCGCGTCTGTCGGTCTGTTCGCGATAAACTGAAAAACTACTGAACGGATTTTCATGCGGTTTCCACTAATAGACAGAGTGCATCATGAGGAAGGTTTAGGTGTATAATTTTAGAGTACAATTTTATCCGCAATCAGGTATATTTAAACTTTTTTTTTTTAAATCACTAGTGGTTTTATTTATTTAAAGCTTAATGCACAATTTGTATAAATGCTGACTTCATGCCCAGGGTAATCTCTACCATTCAACCTTGGAACCTTGTAGAAATATTATACGGTAGGTGCAAATATAAAATAGAACATATCAAATTATATACAATAACTTGGTCAATAAAAAACTACTGAGGCGGATAGGTCGCTGTCATTTTTAGATGTTAAAGTAACCTCGAGATCAGGCGGGTCCTTGTCGCAATGTGTGTACCTACGTAGTAACTATCTAGTATTTTGTGCCGCAAGCCTACTCATACGAATAGGTACCTACATGCCACGTCTCATTGTCGTCCCCGAAACCTGCAATCTGTTATAACTTGACTCATGAATAGAGCTTATGATGTTTGTGACCCTGAACATTTGGAGCAAGAGTTCAGCAGGTACTCAAAAGTAACTGATATCAGGTGAATGTAAAACGGAAGCAAGCGACAATGAGACGCAAGCATCCGGAGGTGAACAGACATCTGGCCTAGATGCCAATTATGTCAAAGGAGTAAGGAATAGATCGGCTCCTTGTTAAAGAAATACTCCATTCCGACAGTATACACACCAGGCATAAAGGTTCAAAACATCGTGGGTACACCGAAGGATGTCTTGCCGTTACAAACACCAGCTGTCTACAAATAAACTGCAGCTGCGGTAGTTCCTACAAATGCCAAATAAAGCGGACATTGGCTGGGTCAAAGGACATATTGCTGCTGTGAAGAACCGACAGATTAGCAAATCAGCGATTGCAGAAGCGGGTAAGAGTTAAACTAGTATGATTATGATTACTAAAAGACTTACACAGAACGAACAACGTTGCCGACTTGATTAATCGTTTTTATTAAAGTGAAAGTTTTAATCAATTTAAAAGAAAATAAAAGCTCAATTTCAGGTATAATTATCTTTTAAAAAAAGTATCACCGCCTTCAATGTGCCTAAATCATGATAAATTGTAATATGAGGCCATCCATAAATTACGTCACACGAGTTTTGAATTTGACGTCCAGAACTGAAACATTTTTAGTATAAAATATTTTTAAAACTTAGAACAAGTACGTAGCTCTTAGCAGAGTCAAAACTTTAGAAGGATGGCTGATGGATGAGGCTCTATCTGATTTAGAACAAGCTAAACTGTTAACTCCTAAAATTAATATTTAACCTCCTACTTTTTTGAAGTCGGTTAAATATTAATTTTATTTTGATTTTTTTAGTGAAAAGTAGATGTATTTATTTAAATACTAGCTGACCCGGCGAACTTCGTACCGCCATATTTTATTTCTCTAATCGCAACTAAGGAAATAAAACCCTTCCGGTAAAATCTAATTAGCTAAATTGAAAATAAAACTAAAGTACTCAATTGAAAAATTCATATTGTTGTACAAAATGACTCGTCCATCAGATGTTAAATCGCAAATAACAGACAAATAATTAGCTGAATTATACGGTATTTCGTTCACTACAAAATAAATTTAATTAATTTTATAGCGTCAACAACACGTGGTAATTATGCTGTTAAAATGTAGCTTATATGACACGTTCGTAGATTTACCATAGCAGCGCCATCTATTGATTACTTACTCAACCCAGTCGAAAGGTATCGACATCTGTTAGAATCATTTGGAGTTAACAGATAATTGTGACTGTCAAATAATAACAGACAAATAATTAGCAATAAATTAAAATTGCGACTATAATTTGAGATTTAAACTATCTTATCTCTCAAGTTGGATCGAACTGCACATGGTGTGCGAATTTTATTATAATCGGTTAAGTGGTTTAGGAGTCCATTGAGGACAAACATTGTGACACGAGATTTATATATATTAAGATAATATGGGTAGGCCAACTAAACTCACCGCTCCAATGAGACAGCGAGGTTTCGGAATAAACGAAAATATCATCGATGTATAGAATTTTTAGATATTTGTTAATTTTTCAAAAACTGCTACAGATATCGATAATATTTAAATGGGACCACCTGGAAAGTATACCCTTTGAAACAAAGAAGAAATTTTCCAAATTGGTTCAGGCGTCTTCGAGTAATCGGTGAACATACATAAAAAAAAAAGATTCCGACGAATTGGGAACCTCCTGCTTTTTTGAAGTCGGTTAAAAATAATATTCTACATAACATAATAAACCCACGTTGAATACATTATTATTATACAAAAGAAAGATGCGAATCGAGTGTTTTTTTTTATATTATAGGGGGCAAACGAGCAGACGAGTCACCTGATGGTAAGTGACTACCTTCGCCTATGGACACCTGCAATTCAAGAGTCACAAGTGCGTTGCCGGCCTTTGAGGTGGGAGTACGCTCGTACGTTTAAACTTTTAAGAAAATAAACGAATGGCAAGTATAACTTGCTGAAAGCAAAACCCTTCGTAGTCTAGTAAATATGACACGTTTTTCAAATTGACACCCTACCGACTAACGAAGGGGCAGGCAAAAAGACTTCGTAAGAACTGTCAGTCGCAGGACTGCACGTCAGAAGTAAGCACATAATATACATCTGTATATATGTTTCTGAACGTGACGGGCACACGAGTTCAGTGCTTTTTCCCCATATCAAAATTTCCCAATGTGCCCAAAGAAGTTTTCACACATGGTTATTTATGTACCTAACTGAGCGTGACGGACACGCGAGTGTTTTTTCCCTAAAGCAAAAGTGCCCAACAACGTGCTTAAAGCAATGTTCACTTCAAAAATTACTTCGAACAGGGACTTCACAGGACATGAATCTACTGACGCCGAACCCGTCCACGTCCCCGCCGTTTTTCCACTGTACCCTCTGCTAATCAAAGGGACACGCGAAGGAAAAGAGCAGCTCAAAATGTAGACCGATTCCATCTCGGCCGAACACTAGCCGGTAACAGCAGTCAACCCAAAGAAAAGAGGCTTTCGTCAGTTTAAGTTTAATCTTTCGTGGGTGGTTTTCGTATTTATTAAGGATATACAGTTTTAATCACGCGTGTATTTCAGGGATGCCCGACTAGTTCCGGACTCGAAGGGGGCCCTTTGTCAAGCCCAGGCACCACACACCCACATCAGTGTGTCGTGACGTATTTCAGTACATATTTAAAAAAATTAAGTTTATATATGAAAAGAAAGAAAGAAAAGAAATGTCTTTCTAAGTTTATATATAAGTTTTATCTTATCATCTTTACCTATAAGGCTCGTTTTGTTATTGTGTGGGTATCTATTATTATACGCTCATCTATGCTTGTGCAATGTGTGGAAAAGGACTGCCCGACTGCGAATGAGTGATAATTTTAAAATCAAAACATGTATGAGTAACTTACCAAACAGGGGCCACACAATCAAAGGTTTCCTTCCATGTGTGTCAGACCACACACCCAGGAAAAGAGTGAGAATAGCTGGTACAACACCCTCAATGACACTTCTTACAGTCGATAATATGGTGACATATTTTTGCACTTCATTTTCCAAGTCAGTCTCGTTATTTTTCTCAAGCGATAAGAACACCTTACATTCCTCTTTAGAATACCCCAAAGCGTGCACGCAAGATCTATATAATGTTATGTTGCTCACTGCCACGCCTAAAATAGTAAAGGAAGCGGTTAATTATCGAATTTCTTGTCTTAGCTTTGATAGCTTTTTCTTTATTAACACTTTCAGTGCCACCCCAATTTACACTATGTCCCGTACGATGCCGCGAACAAACAACGTTCGACACGCCAGGCGTGTCACCGGCACTGGAAGCTGAAATAAGTCGACACGCTACGCGTGTTCACCGGCATTGTACAAAGGCAAATTGTTAATATTTGTCATTTTCTGTGTTTTACCGATGTTATATACATTGGTAATTTGATTAGGGTAGGTATATAAAAAGTGATTTACCATAGTGTAGTGCATTTGAATTTAGAAAAATGTTACAGAAATTATCAACATTTTTCCACATAAACAGTTCAAAACAAACAAAGTCAAATAAACAGTTATTAGACATTTATCTAATAACTGTTTATTTGACTTTACATGTGTAAAATGTATAGATGAATCATCTGAGGGCTCATTTTATTATCTTTATTACATTAATTAGCCTGAAACAAAAAAAAATATCAAAGTATAATATTTACGAACAAATGATGTCCAACATTCAAAACCTCTTGCACAAAATAGTTCACATTTTTTACCCGATTCGTTCCTCCTACCACAAAATTGGTAAAAAAAATGCAGCGCCACCTACCCACTAGGTCCAATCGTGGATCTAAGCCATCGAGAAACCCAATCAAACACGCCAATTTTTTTTTACCAAAATCGGTCCAGCGGAATTATTATTATTATATACTTATATATACATATATAATTGCTCGTTTAATAGTATGATTTTAAATGTAACACTTAGACCAAGGCTAACCTGTACTCATTATCAACGTTTTTAGTTAAGTAAAACTTGCACATGCACATGGTTGACAATCTATGCGGCTGAACACGTGGCGTGTTCTCGGCATTGTATATACAATTTTTTTTTCTGGAATATAAAATTCATTGTAGCATAGGGGCCACTTCAAATTTGGTTAACTTATCAAATAATTAAGCTACACTGTTATTTTCAACTTATAATATTGCTTAATTTCTAAAATATTGCCGAAACATTGTTGACACGCCATGCGTGTCATCGGCACCTGAAGAAAATTTAGAAGCACACGCCAGGCGTGTTACCGGCACTGAAAGTGTTTTATATTACTTTTCATTTTGGATCAAAATATATATTTTGACTTTTTAAAATTGAACTTCATTACATCAAGTGAGGTGCAACTCGATACCGCTAGGTGGCGCTAGTGTATACAGTTGTTTCTTGTATAGCTCCTTAAATAAAAGTCAAAATCAATTTTATATCATCTTTAATAGTTCGAAATCAATAAATCGGTGGAGTATCGTATAGTACATACATGCCACGTTCTAATAACCAATAAACGATTCGTTTTGCTTACGGACGGCAAAATTTCGTTCAACGAAAATTTTACCGTCCGTAAGCAAAACGGATCGTTTTTTGTTGTTTGGAACGCGGCAACAGACTATCGTTATCTTATAGTCTAGTCGACAAGTTGAAAATGGTACAAAATAGAGATACTGCTCTTAAAATTATGTGCGATAGCTCATTGGATCCGGAATGACGTCTAGAAAAATGTGCCAAAAGCGTGTATTAGCACATAAAAAATTGCAAAAGTTATAAACAATTAAAGATGAAAAGAAAATGGCATTTCGTTTTTTGCCAATATTTAATAAACTATTAATATTTAAGAAATTTCAACAAAAGATTCTGAAAGAGGAGGAAATTTCCAATAAAAAACTTCTAACTTCCGGAACTCTATCTCCATTATTTATAATTTTAATTTAACGCTGAAAATAGGTCTGCGCGTGACATTTTTAGGATGCGCACGTGGCGTCAAAAGCGAGTACTGCACATTAATATTTATTTAAGGTATTGAATATTTTTTTTTAAATCTGAAAAAATTATGGTGTGTTCTGAACACTATAATTAATTTATTCCCGTTGGAAATTTTACTTAAAGTTAATTTTTCAACAAGTTAAACAATTGTTAACTAACGAAATTTTCTCGAACTACCGAAAATTTTCCTTCGTAGAGCTTTTCTTACATACATACTTAACAAGATCGTGCCATAAAAGTTAAAAAAATATTTATACTTTGTTTATAACATTTTTTTTACTTAAAAACTTAAAAATCCAAGTAATGTTGTTAAAAAAAATTTTTTTTTTCTAAATCATCATATTATCGTTTTTTTATTAATACAAGATATTTATTGATTTGCAAAAAAAAATTTTCCCGCCATTTGTTGATAAGTTTTTGTTTGTCCCGAGTGTCTGAAAAATAAACCAAGGGATAACCGTGCCGAAACTCCTGTGAAGACCCCTATCATAGACATAGTGGCATCACAGGACGAGCATAAGGACTGTATGGCGTCGACAAATTCTGTCTGCACCGCCTCACACACCCCTGCGGAGCATGGGCCTGTGGATATTGCATTGGAGATCCGACTTTTTCGGGAACAGATGACTCAAATGCAAGAGGAATTGAAATAGTTGAGACTGTTGCGCCAAGATTTTCAAGAGCTGCGTGAAACCCTCAACAGCAACACTCAAAAGACTCAACAGTCTTGAAGATAGGGTAAACCTACTTGAGAGTAAGTGTGAAAAGACTGGGGGCTCACCCGGATGCCTTGAAGCCATAGTAGAAGACCTTAAGACCGAGCTTCATGAGAGGAATCAGCAATTGTTGGCCAACGACCTGGAAATCCCGAACGCGCCGCACACAGAGAAGACCTTCTGCACCATATGCGGGTACGACGGGGTGCGAACACTGCGGACGTAGGCCTGCCCGGGGAACCTGGCCCATTTTATATGAACGAGCGACTGACCAAGAATAACCGACAACTATTGTTCAAGGTACGCGAGGCACGTAGGCAGAAGCAGTGGAAATTCGTCTGGACCAAACGTGGGCGCATTCTTGTCAAACAGGATGAAGGCAAACCCACTTTCTCCATTCGGAGTGAGAAAGACATTTCACGGGTTTTTGGTTTGAACTCGGTTTAACCCTCTATGCTCGACGGTTACATTTGTCATACTATGTTGTTTAGAATATTCTTTGTTATTGTTTGTACTTCTTATTGTGTTACGCTACGCTAAACCTGGGTTATGCCGAATTTACTACACTATAATTGTAGGCTCTCATTGCATTGAACTAAATACTTACATTGATGTGTACAATATCTGTAATGTAAACAAATTATCGACGCATCGAGCCGTGTGTTACGTAATCGTGCGCCGTAGGTGTGGAGTGTGTGTTCGGATGAGTCACTTGCAACGGACAGGCTATTTATTTTGTGTCTATTAACATTATTATTCTTTACCTCTGGTAGGACCGGTTTATTGTGCATGTATATCTTTAATTAACATCACACTTTGTACAACAATGTATGCAACTCAGTGTCACAAATATATTTTAAAGAAATATACTGGACATAAATTTTATTATCATGTTCGCAATGATTAATAATTTTTTCAAAGTCGGATTGTTTAATCCGGGTTCTTTAGGTACGAACCATGACAATATTACAGCAACAATAGAACGTCACCAAATAGACTTGTTGGCTATAAACGAGACCTGGTTAAAACGGGGAGAGGAAGGGCGTGCACCCCTTGTGCCCGAGTATCGTTTACGACACATTCCTCGCCCTAGTGTCATAGCCATAGCAGACCACGGGGGAGGCGTAGGATTTTATGGATGTGGATGATATTGTTGGGGCCTACACTATGCACATTAATTTCTTATTCGAGCTACATGCACCGAGAATAAAAAAGATCTTCAGGGAACTGCCTTCCCCTTGGCTTACGAGCAATGTAAGGTTTTAATGGGCTTAAGAGATGCAGCACTTAACCGTGCTAGAAAAACTAAATTAGAGTCACACGTAATTTATTATCAAGAGTTGAAAAAACAAGTTATTTTAGCGATAGAAAGTAAAAAAAAGTGTTTTTTAAACTTCATATAGATAGTAATATTAGAAACTAAGATTCTGTGGAAAAATCTGAAAGCCAATTTGAGCCCAACTAAATCTTTCGAGCTCCCTGCGCATCTAAATCACCCAAATAGTATTAATCAGCACTTTTTGAGTGTTCCCGGAGACTCGAATGTTTCACTGTCCAATTTAACCTTTTACGAATTCCATAGGTTTGGCAGTGCGACCTTTAGTTTGTCACCTGTTGATTCCTCAGTAGTTCTCAAAATATTCACTAATCTTCACTCTAATGCAGTGGGAGTCGACGGAATATCCTTAAAAATGATTACTTTGGCGGTACCGGAGACATTGGATGTAATTACAACTATAATAAACAGATCCATTGTTACATCTAAGTTTCCCACAAGCTGGAAAACTGCCATTGTCAAAAGACATACCCTATGTCTATCTGTCATCCAAAAAAAAGTTCCTACTGTTCCCGATTTTAGAAAAATATTTTGGACGCTCGACAAAATCTACGTATACGCTAGGGAAGCCGCAGATAACAGCTAGTAGGCACATTGTATTATCAAATACTAACCAATAACCCTAATTCTTTTTCCAAAATAAAAGTAGCTTTTGTTACTCCTTATAACATCAGCAATCTGCCCGTGAAAACCCCGTGGAAATCAGTCTACCCGTTCCGGAGATTAGCCGGAATACACAGACAGACAGACAAAATTTTACAAACTGATTTTTAGACAAGGTATTGTGCAAATGTATATGCAAACTGTATGAGCTTAAAAAAAACTATAATTTTGACATTACAAACAGACACTTTGATTTTATTTATTTGTATGTATGTATGTATTGATTACTTGTCCTCGTTGTTGTGTTGTATTTTGATTATTATTATTTTTTTTTTATTATTTAAATATTCTAAACAAAAGACATGCCAACGACGTCATGCATGAATTGAGAAGTACGGGTAATTATAGAAAGAAAAGGATTGTCATTGTTATTTACATTCTTACATTTAATTAGGAACCTAATCACAATGAGTTACGGTTCATTATTCTAACTTGTTACGATATATTTGAACACAATATTATTATGTTTTGGAATTGGATACGTTCTGCTAATCAAGGTGTATATGTGCAATATTAACGACTTCAAGTTGCGTTGAAGTATTTGAGAATGTCAGTGTTCCTTTATGAAAACTTTAGGTGTTCACTATAAATTGGATGCTTTGGCTGTTACTATGATATTGATACTGTAGGGTGTGCCTAACTGTTTTGACACCTAAGATCTATCTCTACTTATGATCTGGCTGTACCTATCGCACTATATGTAGGGATCAACACTTCTTGACAACTTCAAAATATCGGGATGGTACTGTCAAGACTAGCTGTTAACAATGTCAAAGCTAAAGAATTTGACGAAACTATGTATTCTACTACTTCTAATTACTTCGAACTATTGTATAAGCAAACCAAAATAGCAAAAATAGCTTGGCCTAAGTGTTACATTTAAAATCATACTATTAAACGTTAATATAATTTTTTAACATGTTAATTAGTTAACATATACATATTTAAATAAATATATGTATAAATATATAATAATATAAGTATATAATAATAATAATTCCGCTGGACCGGTTTTGGTAAAAAAAATTGGGTGTGTTTGATTGGGATTCTGGATGGCTTATATCTACGATTGGACCAATTTTAATTTTTTTTCACCAATTTTTTGCCAATGTTGTGGTAGGAGGAACGAACCGGGTAAAAATATTGTGAACTATTTGATGCAAGAAGTTTTGAATGTTGGACATCATTTGTTCGTAAATATTGTACTTTGATATTTTTTTTTGTTTCAGGGTAATTAATGTAATATAGATAATAAAATGAACCCTCAGATGATTCATCTATACATAATACACATGTAAAGTCAAATAAACAATTATTAGACATTTATGTAGGAAAATGTTGATAATTTCTACCATAATTACGAAACCTGTTTACCTTCTATCTTATTTTGTGACATTTTTTTAGATTCAAACGCAACTATGGTAAATCACTTTTTATATTCAATCAAATTCCCGATGTATGTAACATCGGTACAGCACAGAAAATGACAATATTAACAATTTGCAATTTTACAATGCCGGAGAACACGCGTAGCGTGTCGACTTATTTCAGCTTCCAGTGCCGGCCGCCGGTGACACGCCTGGCTTGTCGAACGCACTTTGTTCGCGGCATCGTATGGGACATAGTGTAAATTGGGGTGGCACTAAAAGTGTTAAATATTATCATGACTCATGAACTCTGACTTGCTTTAACCTTAGAATACTAACATAAATTTATTACTAGTTTATACTAATTATCGCTTGGCAGGTTTTACATTATTGTATTTATTAAAATTTAAATCTAACCTTAAAATGAATATTACAATTCTCATAAAAAATATTTACTCTATAATTCAGGTTTAAATCTATCATCATTCTTTTAAAGTATGAATCATTATTCAGAATAAAAAAATAAAAATTTGTCTTTGAATTTCTTGTCTAGATTAGACTTCAAGACTTTGTCATACCTATAAAAACAAAAAACTATTAACTATTCCAACTTTCATATTTTATTATTTTTAGTGTGAGAGTAAATCAAACTATTATTTTTCATCTGGAGTATAGCAGTTTGGTGGAAATTGATATTCTGGAGTCTAGACTAATTTAGACATTTTTGGGCAGGGTAAGAAGTTGTACATACTTTGCTTGCCTTTTATATACCCGGTTATTTTTTTCATGTATCATCAATATATATTATGATCTGGTTATCATTAGAAAAATAAATTTTCAACTTGTTATAAACAATAAATGTTTAATAATTATATTTGTTTTTAAACTTTCGCTACTTTGATACATATCAGATGTGTAACTCGGGACTTAATCGCAATAATATTTAATAGGTAGGACAGATATAGGACAAATGATTGTGTGATGAGCATGACCATTTGTTCTGTGTCTGGGTGTAATTTATCTATAATATTTATGTATTTAGCAATATATAAATATATTTATCAGCAGTCTGGTTACCATAGTACAGGCTCTGCCTAGTTTGGGATTGGACGGCTTTATGTGAGATGTGTCAAATTATTATTTAATTGTTAAATTTAATTATTATTATAAATAAAGAGATGAATGCAAAATTAAGAAAGCTGAATGTAAAAAAACTTACCTTTAATACTAACCATGACCTCAGCGATGCGATAGAGTGGTCATATACTAGGGAACAGTATTTCCCGGGAAATGCACAGTCACTTTCCACCATGTCATAGGGTAAGTACACTTTCCAACATGTCACAGGGTAAGTATACTTTACTCATGAGAACACGCATTGCAAAACATTGAAGAAATGTTATAATATACAATGATCAAGCTTTGGTACCTATTCTAGGTTTAAATATTTTAACTGAATATGATGATTGCCTAATTGTTTCTTTTAGTAAAAATAAGTTACCAAGTTAAATTTTTTATGTATGTATCTATCGTTATGTATGACTGGAGTCATAAATAAAAATTTTTAAATGAATGATGACTTTTGAATTAAAGATTAATTTAATAAAAGTTAGTTATCTACATGAAGCTTAATGCAATAAATTATTTACCAGATAGTGCTATTCCCCCCATCACTAGAAACAAAGGCAGTTCAATCGTAATTCTGAAGGGTTTTGCCGGTAACTCATTGCTGATTGTGACTGTATTCACATTAGGATTGTTTTCGGTGAGCCGCTCTTCATCTTGCGCCATTGCACTATCTCTAAATAAATTCTTGTATTTTTTATTACGAACAGGTACATTAAATTTACGTTACCTCAATGATATTTACTAACTATAACTGACATGTGTGACAGGCAGTGACAAAGTGACGAGCTGCCAGTAGTAGGAGTGTTCGCTAAATTAAATAACCGATAAAATATCCTATTATTCATAAATCGTAAATATTCATACGACCTATTATTTATTATAGCAACTATGGCAAGCGTTATTTATATTGAGCGATTATATTTGTTATAATTTCATAGGATTACACCTGCGACTATAGATGGGCAATCACCCGGGTTTTTACCAAGTCGTAAGTTTTAACCATAGTGATTAGCCATCTCTATCTGCGACACGGGGGCGGCCATTAAAGGTCAAATTTCACTTCACCCGCGTGAATCATCGCTATGTAATATTTGTATCCCATGCTAAATTATGCTCTAATACAACCGCTTAAAAACTATGTTCCTATCAATGTACAAAGAATATTAATAAAAATAATAGTCAAACTAATATACTTGTTCGTCTTAAACGTTAGATTTAGCAATGGGTCGTCGACGTAAAAAAAGTTAACTAGACAGTCCATTTGCGTTTATCAAGTAGTTAAATTCTTCGACTAAGTGAAAAACGTATGCAAACTTTCTACGTAAACTCCGTCAACGGCCGATGTAATAAAGTAACGTCAAGGTCATTAAGCTTAAATTTGATGACCTTGACGTTAGTCTATTAGACTAGTATTATTACAATTTTTGTTTCTAAATTCATTAAGTAGGTAAATTAAAATTAGGGGGTGGAGACATTGTCTGATCACCGATATATTCGGTTCGACATCTCCACCCAGACTGCTGATGCGCCTATCAGGACGGTTTCACCTAGTCGGCGTTGGGCACTTAAGCACCTGGATCGGGAGCTCCTCCTGGGAGCATCCATCGTACAGGCCTGGGTCTCTGCACCGGGTAGGCCTGTTGATATAGATGTTGAGGCTGACTGGTTCCGGGAGGCCATGTCGACAGTCTGCGATGCGGCGATGCCCAGGGTTCAGCCGAGAACTGCAAGGCGCCAGGTGTACTGGTGGACACCAGAGATCGCGCGGCTGCGTGAAAACTGCGTGACCGCGCGCCGCCAGTACTCCAGGTTCCGCAGGAGGCGTCGCCGCCCTGATGATGCGACATTCCAGGAGGCAGAGCTTCTTCTGGGCTACAGGACGGCCAAGAGGACCCTTCAAGCGGCAATAAAGCGGGCCAAATCAGAGGCCCGCGAAGAGTTATTGGAGACTCTGCACCGTGATCCGTGGGGACGCCCTTACCTTCTGGTAAGGGGCAAATTACGCCCTTGGGCCCCTCCGCTGACGCAGAGTCTCCAACCTGAGCTGCTTGAAGGCATCGTTGGCTGTCTGTTTCCAACGCGTGTGGAGGAGCATACACCTCCACCATTGGCTCTGCCTCAGGTACCCAACGCCCAAGACGACGACGCCCCCGAAGTTACTTGGGTGGAACTAAGGGCAGCGGTGCAACGGCTTCAAGCCAAGACCACCGCCCCAGGACCCGACGGCATTCCAGGCCGAGCGTGGGTTCTCGCCCTTAAGGCTCTCGGGCCCCGACTAATAGGGCTCTTTAGCGCATGTTTAGAGAGGGGCCAGTTTCCGAAATTGTGGAAGACGGGGAAACTGGTCCTCATCCAGAAGGCGGGGCGTCCAGCAGACTCACCGTCTGCCTATCGGCCCATCGTGTTGCTCGACGAGGTGTGTAAGCTCTTTGAGCGAATCATCGCGGAGCGCCTCGTCGAGCACCTTTCGAGAGTGGGGCCGGATCTGGCGGATAACCAATTTGGTTTCCGCCGGGGGCGCTCCACTGTGGATGCAATCATGCGCGTAAGGGCCCTGGCGGAGGAAGCAGTATCCCGGGGTGAGGTGATGTTGGCGGTGTCTCTCGACATCGCCAACGCATTCAACACCTTGCCCTGGAGTTGCAGCAGAGAGGCACTCGTTTTTCACGGAGTGCCTCTTTACCTTCGCCGTATTGTCGGGGCATACTTATCGGAGAGAGCCGTAATCTACCCGAGTCGGGCAGGATATGGTCAGCGAGAGATGTCGTGCGGTGTTCCACAAGGTTCGGTGTTAGGGCCATTCTTGTGGAACATCGGATACGACTGGGTGCTTCGCGGAGTGCTCTTGGGAGGTGTAGCCGTCACTTGCTACGCTGACGACACCCTCGTGACGGCGCGAGGCAAGACGCACCGCGAGGCTACCATAAAAGCCACGGCCGGTGTCGCTCAAGTCGTTGGAAGGATCCGGCGGCTAGGTCTGGAGGTGGCCCTCCATAAATCCGAGGCCATTTGTTTCCATGGGCCTCGGAAAAGGCCTCCAGCCGGATCTAGCCTTATCGTGGGAGGTGTTCGCATCGGCATCGAGCCTTCGATGAGATATCTTGGGCTTATACTCGATAGTCGATGGGATTTTGGATACCACTTCCGGAATCTGGCTCCCAAACTTATGAGGACGGCGGCTGCGCTTTCGCGGCTGCTGCCCAACTTAGGGGGGCCCGACACCTCCTGTAGGAGACTCTACAATGGTATCGTGCGGTCCATGGCCCTATATGGGGCCCCTATTTGGGCGGATAACCTGACGGCCCGCAATGCTGCCATATTGCGGCGACCACAGCGAGCTATGGCCGTCAGAGTCATAAGGGGATACCGCACGGTTTCCTTTGAAGCGGCGAGTCTCCTAGCCGGAACTGCACCATGGGACCTTGAGGCGAAGACCCTTGCGTTGTTATACCAATGGCGAAAGGAGCGGGACCTGGGACCCACACCTCAGGAAACTGAGGTGCAACGGTCTCAGCTCCGTCAGGTCCTAATGGCAGAGTGGGAAGAGCGACTTGAGCGACCAAGCGCTGGGCACGCCACAGTTGTGGCGGTAAGACCCATCATGGAGAATTGGCTCGAGAGGCAGCATGGCAGCCTCTCCTACCGGCTGACGCAGGTTCTGACCGGCCACGGCTGTTTCGGCAAGTACCTGTGTCGCATAGGCCGGGAGCCAACGTCTGCGTGCCATCACTGCGGAGGCTGCCGCGAGGATACTGCACTCCACACTTTAGTGGAGTGCTCAGCGTGGACGCAACAACGCCTTGACCTCGCGGCGGCTATTGGAGTGGGAAGCCTCTCACTGGAGACCATGGTTCTGTCCATGGTCCAAAGTGAGAGTGCGTGGGAATCCGCTGCCTCTTTTTGTGAGGAAGTGATGTCAGCTAAAGAGGCAGCGGAAAGGGAACGGGAGAGGGCTAGTACTCTCCCGTCCCGAAGGAGAGGCACCAGGCGCCGGAGAGCGCAGAACGATCTCCGGCCTCCATGAGCGCTGGCCTGGGGGTAACGGGTGAGGCTGCCCGTTACTCTAGCAGAAGCAGGCCTGAGACGGTGGCGCGCCATGTTCCGCGCATCCCTCTCTACACTGGAAGGGGGGCAAGGCCCCTCGCTCGCAAGGGCGTGGCTGCCTTTTGTTCAAGAGGCGGCCAAGGTCTGCCAGGGTTCTCGGGGACTTCCTTCCTAGGGTATACCCGAGTCCCTGGCAATAGACTTATTTATGACGGAACACCGTGTGGTTTTAGTCGGTTCGATTCCGACATACCACCTCACTGGCAGCCCCAGTGGAGTGATGACCCGAGGGGGTTTCCACACGATAAAAAAAAACAAAAAAAAAAAAAAAAAAAAAAGGTAATTTAAAATTAATGTTGAGTAGATATTTAAATTAATAAACTGCAGGTGCACCGAAATATTATTTTTATTAAGTTATTACACTATATATTATTAGTACCTATTTATAATAAATCACAATATTTATATACCTATATGGTATCCTCTGTAATGAAATATACACAAAACCGATAACCTAACTAGTTATACTCAACATTAAAAAAGAACTTAAACCTTATATTATTATATAATTAAATTTTTTGGCACCAGAACGTCAATGAACCAAATAGTTAAAATGAACAGAAAGTTAATTAAAAAAATACCCTTGCACGAACCTACATACCTTTGTCTCGCTCTCGCATCGCTCAGCCAGTCCATTTCCTTAGTCTTTCACACATTCAAAACTACCATTACGATATATCTAAACATTAAATAATTCAATTTAAACTATCTTTTAAGGTTAAAGCTCAAATTCGCTTGAATGAACGATGCGACGGTCTACGGTCGTCGTGTTGTAAGTCGTCGTGAACGGTTCAACCGGTTCAACGTACTAGTTGAGCCGTAGACGCCGTCGATCGTCTACTAGTTGAATGATTCAACTAGTAGATTGATAGTTCATGAACCGTTGATTCGTTCATTAGACGTCAACTGTCGAATTAACTAGTTTGTTCATTCAACGCTCATCGCTTGCTTAGATTATATATTACTAGCGACCCGCCCCGGCTTCGCACGGCTGCAATGCGGATACTAAATATACTTTTAAACGTTCACAACTTTATTGTCATTAGACAATACAAACATGTTTTGTTTAGAGGTATATGTCCCAGCATTTTCCGACAGTAAGACATACCACCTCGCCGTTTGGCTCCAGTGAGGTAATGACCCGTGGGGGTTTCCACACATTAAAAAAAAAATAAGGTTGGCTAATTTACCTACGTAAAATGTTTATTTCGGTAGGTAGTTTCATTAAAAGTACCACAAAAGGGACCAATGAGGAACTATTTTTCTGTGGTGGACTAACAGGCTAATAAAGCGGAGGGAGACTAAATTACTTACTGTAAAAAGAGTCTTTCATTTAAAACCACAATTTCTAATCACCTGAAGCAAAAACATTTAATTATTCATGAAGAAATACAAGACTAAAATAAGAATATAATATATTTTACTGAATACTGCTATACACACAACAGTTATTATCTAATACCTTTAAATGAGCAATTCTTGTATTTATGTATATAATATATAATCTGAATCTCGGAAAAAAAAACCAAGCAAAGTTCGGTTATCCAGGTACTATTAAATAAATATTATTAAGAAAGTCTACAGCCATATTCAATAGGCAATGGTTAAGGGCGCACGCCGTGTTTTGCGACAATAATAAAACCGCATCATTCTACGCCACAGACTACCCTCAATTACATTAGACAATATCCGTACAAAGGTTGTCTGGAAGAAATCACCGTGTGTGATATGACCGCCGATTGTTATACCTTAACATTTGTAACTTGTTTTGCACTATTTACTATTTAAAGGTGTACAATAAAGAGAAATAAAAAAATAATAAAAATCTTTTTAACAAAAAATTAAACCGACGAAAAGAACTAAAAAGCAAAAAATAAATAAACCTTAAGTCATCAGCTCAGCTACATGATGTGATGATTTCTAAACGCAAATACCTGATAAAGTAATGAAACGTAAACAGAAACACTATTCGTTCCTATAGTTTTCGAGGGTTTCTCTCAATTTATCAGGATCCCATCATCAGATCCTGACTTCCTTGACATGGGACCACCCTTGAGGTATACCCTATTTAAAAAAAAGAATAATCAAAATCGGTTCTTAAAGAACGAAGTGAGGGCTGAACAGACATAAAAAAAAATAATTATTCAGTCGAATTGAGAACCTTCTTTTTTCGTCGGTTAAAAAAATAAATATAATACTAATATATTTTAGTTATCGTTATAACGCGTTTTCAATATATAGCCGTTGCGAACACTCCTTCCTAGCCAGTAGTGATGACTTATTTTATACCGTCGAGTCTCAGAACCTCTCAGAACTTATACAAAATCACTTAACACGTACCAATATATCTATAGTTTCCGTATTAATTTATTTATAATATTTTCACTAGTCAGCTAAATCTCTGTTTGAATGTGTGTACTTAGATGTTAGCTCACACACGATTAATATTAGACTATAAATACTAACACAATTTTCCAAAAAGAAGAGTAATAAAATACTATCTGAACACGCCACAGTAGTTTCAATACATTGGTCAGTACATTGGTCAATACTGGACACCGACGTGATGCCAGTTCCGGACCCGGTTTCTGCCTACCAACTGGTGTAACAAGGGCTACCTCCTAGTGATAAATAGATTAGATAGACACATCCCAAGGGCTCCCACAATCGGGTCTCGCCACTGGGATATCAAGAGGCTATATCCTCGATATTGCTAGTTTTCGTTACACCAGATGAGTCCGCTCATAATGACAACCAGCAGGCAGAAGATACCAGGGTTGGGCTGCCAGCTGGTTGAACTCAAGAAGAACCGAGAGGGAGATCACGAAGTAGATCGCGGTCAAGATCAAAGTCGCGAAAAAGAGCCTGGATTTGTTGGGCCCATCGCAAGTATGGTGCCAAAGCCTACAGTTGCAGGGACAAGTGCATCCGGATCATGGTGGTTGTATCTGGATGGGGGAGGGGAGCAACACCCGCCAAGTGGGGAAATTTCAGTGGCGAGTCTGCAACACAAACTTCTCGATGGGATCCCACTTAAGGTCGCGGTGGATGGTTGCGTTCCTTAGGTACCTGGGTGCGTCGACCACCAAGCGAAGGCAGCTGTTTTCCACAGCTTGGAGGCGCTGGCGTGTTGACCCCGCTGTCAGATTGTACCAGGCCGGCCCCGAAAACGTAAGGCGCGACCTGATATATGTTTTGTAGAGCCCGAGCTTGGCTCGGGTGGGCAGTCTGGAGGACAGCAGGGGACGCAGCTTCGTCCTTGCACACTGTGCCTTCGCAATGATGGTGCTGACGTGGGATTTCATCGTGAGGTTCCTGTCGTGCAATTGTGTGCGTAAGGTTTTATTATATAGTCACGCACACAGCCAGCGATATTTCTCGTAAGCAATCATGCAATCTGATTGGTTGCCTACAGAAGGACATTGTAAATATAGTTTAAGTTGTCTTATTGGTCAATCCACGTATTGTCCGGAATATGGTGTATATAACTTGTACGGCCAATATTGTAAATATAACTAGCGTAGATTTTAGCAAATCTAAGTTTGAATTTAAAGTTCCCTGGTGTTTCACTTCACTTTGGCTACGGTACAAGAGTTCATACTCGGCCGGCCTAAGTGTTAAGAACCTCCTCCTGCTCCTAGTAATACCTACCTACATCACTACGGTACGATGGCTGATATCAGCTGGGCTGACGAAGTAGGTATCCTGACCCCGTAATGAGCCAGCTGGCACAGGCGAGTTGACAAGTCCGCGTAATTCGCAAATTCCGAAGCATGACATTGAGCACAGAATAATAACAACAAGACTGACCTCAATTCACGAATATGTTTGACCGTTGAATCCCGAACGCTACAAAGCTGCAAAAAGGGATTTCGAGAAGATGATAGACGAAGAAATCTGCCGACCGTCTAGCAGTCCTTGGGCCTCACCTTTACATGTGGTTCCCAAGAAAAATGGTGAAATTAGATCGTGTCACGTGCCCCCCCCTACACGATTTTACATACATTATCAGGGGCATGACTATCTTCTCGAAACTAGATATTTCAAGGGCATTCCATGTTATTAATGGAAAAACCAAAACCGCCATAACCACACCCTTCGGGTTGTTTGAATTTAGGAAGATGACATTTGGCCTACGCAACGCAGCTCAGACATTCCAACGTTTCATGAACCTGGATGACTTAGAATTCGCCTACTGTTTCGTTGACGATATCCTTATTAGTTCTGTTCTGGTGAGACGAGCCATAAACAAGACCTAGAAGAAGTCCTGAAAAGGTTACAGCAATATGGACTCACGCTGAACAAAAAACAAATGTGAGTTCGGCAAGAGAGAGCTAGAATTCCTAGACCACATCGACAAAGATGGTATTCGCCCGCTAAAAGAAAAGGTCGACGTTATTACCAACTAAGTGAATTTCAACAACTGTGAATTTTTACCTAATTTTGGTGGACTTTTTTGTTTTTTGACTTTTAGGTAATTTTGTACATTGGTATATTAGAATTACGTTTCTAGTTACATGAAATGTAAGAAGAATTCGTCTAAACCTAACAGTTTCTGAAATATAATTGACACCTAAATTGTTAAGGCACCAAAATTGATATCTTGACACCAAAATTATAAAAAAATGTAAAAGCATTATTATACTGAATGTTTTATTAAAATATTTTATAAATCAACATAATAAGATCAATTAACAATGAGCTGTAACCATTAAAATAATAAAATTCTTTCTTCTTTCTTAATGTACATTACAACTTAATGTACAATACACAATGACACAGTTTCATTATTTTTTCAGTCTTACGATTATATAACTTAAATCAAAAAATATTGTAGTCATTGTTATATTTTTTTTTATGGGATAGGGAGCAAACGAACAGACGAGTCACGTGATGGTAAGTGACTACCGCCACCTGCACACACCTGTTCACCTGCAACTCTAGAGGTGACAAGTGCGTTGCCGGCCCTTCAGGTGGGAGTACGCTCTTTTCTTGAAGGTTTGAAGGTTGTATCGGTCCGAAATTACCGCAGATGACTATTTGTTCCACAGATTAATTGTGCGAGGCAAAAAGTTTCTTGAGAAGCGCACAGTGGTGGAGTGCAAATTGTCCAAGTGATGATGACGGAAGTTTTACCGCGTTGGACGATGGCGGAAATCTGCGGCTGATATAAATCCGAGCAATTCTTCTGAGCACTCCCCATAATACAAGCGATAGATAATGCATAGTAAAGCTTCATCCCTGGTTAAGCCGATCCGAAATATCCTGGCAACACACGATTCGAGTAAATCTCCGTTGAATACAAGCTGGTACTGGGGTGCCGCCGCATAGAAATGAGGAAAGTATTCTATATGTGGCTGAACCTGCACATTACAAAGTTGTAGGCGGTGAGCCCGAGTGAAATACTGTCTAGATCTGTTCAGCGCACCTAGCTTCATCGAAACTAATTTGGCCTTACCCTCTAAGTGACCGCGAAACTGGACTTCGCTCGCTATATCGATGCCAAGGATTCCGATGCTGACTGTGGCAGTTAGGGAAGTGCTCGCAAAGCGAGGTGATACGACAAATGGTATCATTTTGGCTGTGAACGCGCAAACCTGTGTCTTCGTGGGGTTCTGGATCTGTAACTTTTGCTAAGGAAGCTTTGATTTCAGACGCAAGTTTGATTTCTCAATGACGGTTTCACGAGAAATATTAGCACGGCCAGTATAAAAGGCATCAATCGTGCTATCTATCATCTGCATAGCAGTAAAAGCTGCAAGTTTGCAGCATATCATTTATATGCAGAAGAAACAGCGTGGATGACAGCACACACCCTAGTGGTACACTATCATTGACACACTTGAAATCAGAGCGTGCACCGCCGACAACAACCTTGATGCTTCTGTCTGACAGAAAACTGGTTACCCAGTTGCACAGTTTCTCGGGAAGCCTATAGGAATCAAGCTTCGAGAGAAACGCTTTGTTGGCACAAAGCGTTTCTCTCGAAGCTTGATTCCCGATGGAAGGCCTTCACTATGTCGAAACTAACCGCCAACGCCTCCCCTTTGGTCTCGATCGCCTACTCGCCCACGCCCAGGTAAACAAGAAGATCACTAGCTGAGCAAACTCCAAGAAAACCGTATTGTTAGTCATTGAGTAGTTAGTGGTCTTCTAAGTCTGGTTTGGAGCTGGCAGTTGATAATGGATTGCATTGCATTGTCTTGGACAACAAGAAGGTTATGGCTATATAGATTTATAGTTGGATGGTTCGGAGCGGTCTACTTTTTTGGAATCGGGTGCACCAAAGCTGTCTTCCATGAGTTCGGGGTGATTGCGACGACTAGAGATTAGGAGAGCCTTATTGGCTCTACTGCTCTCTAGACGCGTTAAAACCGGTTCCAACTCTGGGGTACACGTCTTCAGCACGATAGGAGAGATTCCATCAGGGCTACTCGACTTATGATAATTGAAGTGCTTTACGTAGTGAGCTTCGTAAGAGCCGGACTCTTGGCATACGGCTTTCGCACCGCGGTATGGTCGGCGGTATGTTTCCCATGTCATCAAAAGTCGAGTTCGACGCAAAGAGTTTCCCCAGAAGATCGGCTTTCTGCTTAGCGTCATGGGCCAACGAATTCTCGCCCATGTGCAGGGATGGAAGAAATGGTCTACAGAAATTCCCCTGGACAGCTTCAGCGAGAGACCAAAATGCATAAGTTTCGGAAGGGAGACTCCCCAGTCTCTCACCAATTCTGCGGATGTTCTCCGACTTCGCTCGGGCAATGTCTATTTTGAAGGTAAAGTTGAGCTGGTTTTTTAATATGCTTTTTACATCCCGTACCGTCGCTGCATTTGCCCATGATAACATTTCTGATATCGGCTTTTAAAATTTTCTTCGTAATTCGTCTAGTTTTACAGGATCATTCTTATTATTTGTTGTCTCTTCCTCTCTGCAATCCTTTTCTTCTCTAATAACTCTTCTTAAGTCTTTGACTAATTATTTCGTGTAGAATTATGGCATTTTAAATATCCACGTCAAACTGATTCCAATACCCAAGTTGAGGTATAATAGAAGTATTATACTTCTCTATAACTTCGATGAACACCCTGGTGACCGTATTTTCTGGTTAAATATGTGTTTCATTTTCATGGACTCCCAATATTGCCTGACTGAGAAAGCTTATAACTGTGTAAACCAATTTTTGTGTAACTAAGCAATTTTGGTGATATGTAAAATACCACCAAAACCACCAAAATTAGAATCATGTAAAATATGTTAATTAAAAGAAATACTAAAAAGAATATAATAATTCTATTGGTATCATTTTAAATGGAAACCCAACCTTTTTGTTATAAACGCATATTAAAACCTATAATTTGGTTTAAAGCATTTTTAAATTTCTCTACCAAAATTGCAGGATTTTTGTCAGATTACCAGAAACAGACTTACTTACTTTTCTAGCGGCGCATCGTAACATCATAAGACACGATCGGCACTATAGTCCGTGAGCACCCTACTTAATGGATCGGGCGATGGTAGTATCGTTCCTTTATGTTCAACCATTACAAGTCTCGTCATGTTTTCCTAATCACACCAAAATTTAGAATTACACGTGGCCAGTTCTTTTGGATTTTTTCTAGGATAAACTATGATATTAAATATACAAATTAAAATCTCAATAGACAGAAAAAGTATTGCTGAATTCAAATAAAATTTGTCCTTTCGCAGTTTCGTTTAAATGGTGCTAACGCTCAGCAAAACTGATAGCGGACAAGCCACCAAACTTAGAAATGATAAAAAGAATATTTTTTTTATAATCACTAAAATACTTTCAACTAATGTAAACTATGGCTTCATTTAGACACATGATGACTTTCTTCCTAAAAAAAACCATTATACTGTATCTTTACCTTAAGATGTGATTTTCAGCCTGGACGCCTAAATATTAGGCTTGAGAAAATCACCCAAATATAAATTTGGAACATAGGGGGACCTTATATAGTAGCGTAGATAATTATCTTGTGTATATTTTACTACTGCCAACGTGCTTATATTTAAAACGATGCGACAAATCGAGACATACTTATTATGTTTGAGAAATAAAACTTTCGTATTCATTTTACCGAGTGAACCTGAAAATATATTTGTATAAGAATATAGACACCAAGGTATAAGTGACTTCAATTTGTTCGATCCTTCGTTACCTAAAATCAAATAGAAAGTGACGATTTGAACATGTCAAAATTGACAAACCTTCTAAAATAGACAACTCACAAATATTTAATAAATAATTAAATTCCTGCTTAAATCGTCTAAAACTCTAAACAATGAAATAAGTAGGTTACAGGTACCTAAATAATTTTATATATTTTTTTTTATTTTACGATTTTGTTCTCAACATTATAGGTAGAATAGGTATAACTACCTACTGCATAATTCATTTCCTCAATGTTTTTTGCCCATTTATTAATTACGTAAGGGTCCTGAGAGGGAGGGGGTTAAAAAGTCTCAACATGACCTCATCTCGGGGAAGGCAGGAAGGTAAAGGCTAATGACATTTAACTATTTAGGAAAACCACATAAAATCTTACGTAAGAAGGGGGAGGCCAGCGAGAGAAATCTTATGTAATATCTTATTACGATACTCTTATCGTTCGTTAATTTTAGCCTTTTTTGACCCTCTGGTCAAAAAAGGCTAAAATTGTCCTTACGTATTTAATGAATGGCCCCTCAACACAAACTTTCTCGACTTACTATTAAATAAATAGAAATGAAACGGATATCCGGTAGCCCTGTGATATGCCAAAACCTACTATTCGGCAGGATACCCCTGATAAAAAGCAAGTATATACGGCTGGTCGGATACCGGATATCAAATTTAGGTACGTTATTTGAGTTACTTATTACATAAAATCGCCATATTTTCTTCTACAGCAAAATTAATAGTACTTTTACTGTACTAAGAAGAAGTTATGTTGAATGTATACCTTTCCACATTCAGAGGAAAGGAGGTTATGTTTGTGTTCATAGACAGGGTCAGCTTCAGAAAAGTCTTCCGCTATACACTGGCTGCAGGAACATTCATATGAATTCGGATAAACTTCGTGAAGTCCGTGTATTGTGTACCATTAGACCAATAAATATGGTCACGATCGCAATTAATACGCACTGACTAAATTAATGAATTGGTAGTATTGAAGTTAACATCAATTTCATAATACCATCATCATCATCAGGGGTAGGCGCAATGTATTTTCTTTTCCATTCTATCATCCATTCCATCGTTCATCATCATTTTACTGGTTACTCCCCTTCTACTCTGTCTCAATTTTGCAACTGTTAAAAATAACTGACAGCGTAGGACTCATCGAAAGACATTTTTTTTTTAGTTTTAAAAAGACAACTCGTGTCGCGAGGGGCTTTACAAACATTCAAACAACGGACACCAAGAACACCCAGGCTCGGGACAAGTATTTGTGGATGACACACATTTTTATCCCGTGTGGGATTTGAACCCATAACCACAGATTACTAAGTAGTTACTACGTCCATAACACTCGGCGCGGCGTAGTGGCGAGGTGAACACTTAAACTGTTGCGCCTTCCGTGCGTTTTTATAAATGTCTATAGAATCGTCTGTCAAGCTCTTTCAGCTTCAACAACTTGTAGTTCGTCTTAAAGCTTGCCTCAGTTAGACTGATGTCTAACTGTCTACTAGTCGCTTACCATTAAGCATGATACCCTGAGGGGTATCATGCTTAATGGTAAGCGACTAGTTTTTTTTTTTGCTCAGATTCATCTTTATCTGTTTTTTAAGGCCGTAATACTTCCGACTCGAAGAAAAATATGTCACCCCCAACCCCCCCAAACTCCTAGGCTGCTACCGCGTCTGCACAAGTTGTTACAAAAATGTACCTATACAACTGAATCATACAACTAAATTTATTGTCAATTTAAAACGTTTAAGTACTTTGCAAACAAATACTGGCTATTTAAAAAAAAAACGCTCTCGTCATCTTATCACCTATACCTACGTATCACATTTAGTTAATTGTCTTGAACCTACATACTTAAAACATGTAGTTCTAGATTGATATTATATGTCATCTTTTTAAGCATTACAAGAATATTTCACTGAAACTACAAAATAGCGTATTGCTAAGATCGCAGCGAACTCTCAAGAAGTTGATATTGTGAAGTTGTGTTCCACCTGAAGTATTGCACGAATCTGGAACAAAACAGCTACACTTAATAAATTATTTATGGAACACTTGATAGTGGATAGATGGACAGATAGATAACATTTTATTTTGTACACCATTGACAGATAATGTACAAAGGGCGACCTTATTGCTAAATGCAATCTCTTCCAGGCAGCCTTAGGAAGAATTAAAAGATTCAGAGAGACAGTGGTAGTTGGAGCCGCAGGAGGTGCATTTAATTTTTTTATGAAAACTATAATACTTAGTACTATTTAGCAGATATGAAAATATACAGATATATCTGTATATTTAGTCTAGTTATATATATCAAATCAAAATGTACATAAACATATATATACCTACTTTAGTCAATCACATAATATACAAATACGTAAATATCATACACATATAGCCGTCAAGCCGACTAGGAGTCGAAGCAGTCGCCGTGGCCGAAAGCGGTCGGATCATTCATTCATTCATTCACACATATACAGCATAACTGAATACAGAAATTATTAAACTAAAATGATAAATAGTATTCATGAACATTTTTTTTTAAAACGGTTATTGATTGTTTACTGGCTTCCACAAGCGGACAGCTGCAACAGTAACAGGTAAGGAATAATGATAAAAAATAAAGTGCGATTTATAAATTGACATGGAGGAATTTCTATTTATTCCATCTATCGCATATTCCTTCAGTTTTTTGTTTACAAAAATTGCTATTTATATTTGCAGAAAATATAAAAATACGTCTTTCTCAGAATTTTATACGCCCGTCGAATGAGCCGTCGCCCATAATTTTCTGACTTTTCTAACGATTTTTCGCGCAATGCAGATATTACCTTTCTCGACTAGACTAATAGGCTTCTTGAAATAATAAAAATGAAATACTCACGCTAAGCACACGATGCAGATTGCACAGAATCCACTGCTCAGTAAATAAATGGCCCCCGGGAATATAGATATTGTGAATCTGTACAGTGAGTTGTACAATATAGGAGCTATTATTGGACATAAGCCTTCTATTGCTGACATAAGTGCAAATACTTTGGCTATATCCACCACTGGTAATATTTTCGACATAAATGACCTTATGAGAGGTGCTGATAGACCTTTGAATAAAGATACTCCAGCTCCTGAAAAAAGAAGAAAAATTAATATACCTAGGTACCATAATAATATACAGATTCTCACAAGAATCAATAAAAAAATCTATGAATACAATCATAATCTGTTCAAGCGTTTCTGTTTCAGAGGCTGAAAAAATATTTAAAACTACTAATTTGAAGAATAATATATATTTAAAAGTTGTAGTAATAATCAAGTTCTGTAGAAAAAAAAAGAAATAAAATATATTTAAAAATATTTAATTATTTTCAGCAGATAAATCAAAATCATCACTTGAACTATCTTCGGCAGTGTTTATATATCAACTTTACACATACTTTATGCACAGATCTGAATTATTTCAGATGCGCAAATAATTCAACAAAGACAACTTAACTACAATGAGCTGCTGTCACCTGTCACGGTCCGAGTGACGTCAATCCTATGAGTGAGACTTTGTTTTAAGTAGCATAGTGCATTTTTAAAGGGATAACTTCAAAGGTAACAAAAATAATAATTTGTTTCAGTAGCACATTTTAATTTATGTATGTTGACCAGCAGGCAGATAAATTATTATCATCGAGGTCACTCTACAGTACTTATTGCAAACCACAAAACATAAAATAGCATTACTTAACAAACAATTAATGTTAATGTAAATCTTGGTAATAACCACAACCAAGAAAACGTGTAGACTAAGTAACATTTCTAACATCTTGCTAATATTACAAACGAAAGTTTATGATTATGTATGGATGTTTGTTACTCTTTCACGCAAAAACTACTGAACCGATTGCGATGAAACATGGTATGTAGATAGCTGGAGACTTAGATTAACACATAGGCTACCTTTTATCCCGACAATTCGACAGCACCGGGACGTGAAACCGCGGGGCGCAGCTAGTAATTACATAAAAAATACACCTGACTCACCTAAGTACATGTACCACGAACTAATAGCAAATGCTCGGATAGCATATTCTAATAATGCCGAAAGAAATGCTATATTTGAAATGAATAAATCACCAAAGCCAATCAATTTTTGAAGTAAAACAAGGCCTGCAAACGCTCCTGCGAAAGATATCGATGTACTGACAGCGTTAAACAATGTGAAATCATTCAATGTCCAATGGAGCTTCTCTCTTGTGTACATATAATCCAGCGGTATTATTCCATAGAGTATTAATATTGATAGACTGTTAGCAAAAGTCAGGAGCAGTATCTGGGCTCGACCATTGTTCGGTCGTCGTTTGAAACATTCATGAAACGTCTCCTTGACTAATAAACCATCAAACAATCTTGAAATTCCACCCTGCAACAAAAAATTTACTTAAGTCCACTAATATTACCCTATTATTAGTCTCTGCCATGAAAATTTAAATAAACAAACTATCAACTAATCTGTCCTAGTAAGATAACACTGCATTCCGACTAATTTTTTTTTTTGTTTTAACGTTTCATTTGTTGACCAACTAATCTCCATTTCTCAGCAAGTATAACAGTTTCATGAAGATTGAAGATTTTAGCATCATGAAAATGGGAATTCTATCGTGGTCTGTAACTTATGAACGTTTACAGAAGTTGTTCAAAGTATACCTGTGTGTTATATTAATTAACTGTACCCACAGTCATTAACGTAAACAACAGGGTCTCAGAGCAAGAGATAAAAAACAAGTTTTTTCCTAGCCTGAGTGCTGCATTAGTTTCAGCTAACCTACTTACTTGTCGTGAAACTGTAACTTCTTGTTGTGACCGACCTACATCCTTATGAAAATAAAAATAAGGTTATTATACAAAATTTATAGGCTAGTTATGACAGAAAATTTAGCTCATTTTACACTTTTTTAAAATAAGTTACATCTGGATTAGATACTCTTAGATTTACTTTTATCCACGTATTTATTTTATTCGCGAATATTTTTGACAGTTGCCAATCGTTTCCATCGTAAAATGAGTCGGATTTTTATAAACCTTGAGTTCTGAGCGCGGAGCAGATACAAAGGTTCTGAGAGTCAAGACATTTTTAGAAAATTTCCTCCTCTTTAAGGACTTATTGCTAATTTGCGCTAGCACTTACCGTTTTCATGTAATAAACAAAACTCTAAGGTCGTACTTTTTTTTCTGTTATTTGTTTATAAAAAAAAAATTGTTTTATTTGCAGAAAAGTTTTCCTTTGTTTACACACAAACCCCCAGCTGGACGCCAAATTTCAACTTTCTAGGTCATCGGGAAGTGGGTTAGGTTTTTGATCTATATATCAGTAAGTCAAAGATAAAAATGCCAATTTTTATCACGATGTCTATTTAAGCTGTATTTGGGTGATTTTCTCAATCCTAATATTTAGGCGTCCAGGCCAATCACATTTTAAGGTAAAGATGTACATGATATAATGGTTTTTTTTAGAAAGAAAGCCATTATGTGTCTAAATGAAGCCATAGTTTACATTAGTAGAAAGTATTTTAGTGGTTATAAAATAAATATTCTTTATATCATTTCTAAGTTTGGTGGCTTGTCCGCTATCAGTTTTGCTGAGCATTAGCACCGTTTTAACGAAACTGCGTTAGTTGACTGGAAAGGACAAATTTTATTTGAATTCAGCAATACTTTTACTGTCTATTGAGATTTTAATTTGTATATTTAATATCATAGTTTATCCTAGAAAAAATCGAAAAGAACTGTCCACGTGTAATTCAAAATTTTGGTGTGATTAGGAAAAACATGAGGAGACTTGTAATGATTGAACCTATAGGAACGATACTACCATATTACAGTGCCGATCGTATCTTATGATGTTACGATGCGCCGATAGAAAAGTAAGTAACACTGTTTCTGGTAATCTGACAAAAATCCTGCAATTTTGGTGGAGAAATTTTAAAATGTTTTAAACCAAATTATAGGTTTTAATATGCGTTTATAACAAAAAGGTTGGGTTTCCATTTAAAATGATACCAATAGAATTATTATATTCTTTTTAGTATTTCTTTTAATTAACATATTTTATATGATTCTAATTTTGGTGGTTTTGGTGGTATTTTACTTATCACCAAAATTGCTTAGTTACACAAAAATTGGTTTACACAGTTATCTCAGTCAGGAAACATTGAGAGTCCATGAAAATGAAACACATATTTAACCAGAAAGATATAGAGAAGTATAATACTTCTATAATACCTCAATTTAGGTAAGGGAATCAGTTTGACGTGGATATTTAAAATGCCATAATTCTACACGAAATAATTAGTTAAAGACTTAAGAAGAGTATTTAGAGAAGAAAAGGATTGCAGAGAGGAAGAGAAAACAAAAAATAGGAATGATTCTGTAAAACTAGACGAATTACCACGAAAATTATAAAAGCCGATATCAGAAATATTATCATGGGCAAATGCAGCGACATACGGGATGTAAAAAGCAGCATATTAAAAACCCAGCTCAACTTTGCCTTCAAAATAGATATTGCCCGAGCGAAGTCGGAGAACATCCGCAGAATTGGTGAGAGACTGGTGAGTCTCCCTTCCGAAACTCATGCATTTTCGTCTCTTGCTAAAGCTGTCCAGGGGAATTTCTGTAGACCATTTCTTCCATCCCTGCACATGGGCGAGGATTTTTGGCCCATGACGCTAAGCTGAAAGCCGATCTTCTGGGGAAACTCTCTTTGCGTCGAACTCAACTTTGGATGACGTAGGAAACATACCGCAGACCATACAGCGGTGCGAAAGCCGTATGCTGGGAGTCCGGCTCTTACAAAGCTCACTACGTAAAGCACTTCTCTTCAATAATCATAAGTCGAGTAGCCCTGATGGAATCTCTCCTATCGTGCTGAAGGCGTGTACCCCAGAGTTGGCACCGGTTTTAACGCGTCTAGAGAGTAAGAGAGCCAATAAGGCTCTCCTACTCTCTAGGCGTCGCAATCACCCTGAACTCATGGAAGACAGCTTTAGTGCACCCGATTCCTAAAAAGTAGACCGTTCCGAACCGTCCAACTATAAACCTATATAGTCATAACCTCCTTGTTCTCCAAGACAATGCAATCCATTATCAACTGCCAGCTCCAAACCAGACTTAGAAGACCACTAACTACTCAATGACTAACAATACGGTTTTCCTTGGAGTTTGCTCAGCTAGTGCTCTTCTTGTTTACCCGGGCGTGGGCGAGTAGGCGATCGAGACCAAAGGGGAGGCGTTGGCGGTTAGTTTGGACATAGTGAAGGTTCGGGATAGGATCGGGAATCAAGCTTTGTTGGCACAAAGCGTTTCTCTCGAAGCTTGTTTCCTATGGGCTTCCTGAGAAACTGTGCAACTGGGTAACCAGTTTTCCACACAGTAGTGTACCACAAGGGTGTGTGCTGTCATCCACGCTGTTTCTTCTGCATATCAATGATATGCTGCAAGCTTGTAGCTTTCACTGCTATGCAGATAATAGATAGCACGATTGATGCCTTTTATACTGGCCGTGCCAATATTTCTCGTGAAACCGTCAATGAGAAATCAAACTTGCGTCTGAAATCAAAGCTTCCTTAGAAAAAGTTCCAGATCCAGAACCCCACGAAGCCACACGTTTCGTGTCATAATTCGTATCACCTCGCTTTAACTGCCACAGCCAGCATCGGAATCCTTGGCGTCGATATAGCGAGTGAAGTCCAGTTCCGCGGTCACTTAGAGGGTAAGGCCAAATTAGCTTCGAAGAAGCTTGGTGCGCTGAATAGATCTAGACAGTATTTCACTCGGGCTCACCGCCTACAACTTTGTAATGTGCAGGTTCGGCCACATATGGAATACTGTCCTCATCTCTATGCAGCGGCACCCCAGTACCAGCTTCTCTCTCTGGACCACATTCAACGGAGATTGACTCGAATCGTGTGTTGCCAGGATATATCGGATCGGCTTAACCTCGTGGCGTTGCGCAGGGATGAAGCTTTACTCTGCATTATCTATCGCTTGTATTATGGGGAGTGCTCAGAAGAATTGTTCGGATTTATACCAGCCGCAGATTTCCGCCATCGTTCAACGCGGTAAAACTTCCGTCACCATCACTTGGACAATTTGCACTCCACCACTGTGCGCTTCTCAAGAAACTTTTTGCCTCGCACAATTAATCTGTGGAACAAATTGTCACCTGCGGTAATTTCGGACCGATACAACGCACTTGTCACTCTAGAGTTGCAGGTGAACAGGTGTGTGCAGGTGGCGGTAGTCACTTACCATCACGTGACCCGTCTGCTCGTTTGCTCCCTATCCCATAAAAAAAATATAGCAATGACTACAATATTTTTTGATTTAAGTTATATAATCGTAAGACTGAAAAACTAATGAGACTGTGTCATTGTGTGTTGTACATTAAGTTGTGATGTACATTAAGAAAGAAGAAAGAATTTTATTTTTTTAATGGTTACAGCTCATTTTTAATTGATCTTATTATGTTGATTTATAAAATATTTTAATAAAACATTCAGTATAATAATGCTTTTACATTTTTTTTATAATTTTGGTAACAGAAATAAATTTTGGTGCTGATATACCTAATTTTGGTGTCAAGATATCAATTTTGTTGCCTTAACAATTTAGGTGTTAATTATATTTCAGAAACTGTTAGATTTAGACGAATTCTTCTTACATTTCATGTAACTAGAAACGTCATTCAATATACCAATGGACAAAGTTACCTAAAAGTCAAAAAACAAAAAAGTCCACCAAAATTAGGTAAAAATTCACAGTTGTTGAAATTCAGTTATTTATGAAATTTGGGGTTCTAGTTAATCTAAGGGGTTTAATTAAATAAACGAAAATTCAAGTATTTATGAAAAATAAATTATGAGTTATTTAGCGGTCAAAAGTGGCTCCAAATGGTTCGTGTAATATTATAACACACGGCTACTGCGTCGCCAGTTCCTTTTTCTTGAACTTGGCTTGACACGCTACCGCTTGTCAAGATTATAGATATTTTTATGAATGTACCTATGTACCTGTGTTTATTTTTTTCCCCTTTTTTAGGGTTCCGTTCTTCAAAAGGATAAAAGGAACCCATATAGGATTACTTTGTTATCCGTCTGTCTGTCTGTTGAAATGAGTACCAAATACTTATGTCTGCGGTCCCTTGGAGCTGTGAAAAAATCAAAAGCTTCTAAGTCAACGCAATCAAAAAATACTGCTTTTTAAACCTTAGATTTGACCAAATTTAAACATTTCTCAACAAGGTAAATCAATACCTATAGGGTATTCCCAATTGATCTAGAATCATGAAACTTCATGAAATGTAGAAGTAAAGGAAAAAATCCAAAAGTCGTTAATTGATGTTATATCACATACAAAATATTTTTTGTAATTACAAACTTATATTTTGAGGTCGCAAAGTTGACTTTGTCGTAAATGGATGTATCGGAGATAATTTTTAAAACTGCAAAGTTGAGTTTGTCTTTCGGAAAAACACGGGCAAAACTTTTCGAGAATCGACACCCGAGATGGGCTTATTATTTACATTCAAGTTGGTTTGCTTACGGAACCCTCGGTGCGCGAGTCAGACTCGCACTTGTCCGGTTGTTTTCATAAATCTTGGTTCATATTCCACTAATATGCAGGTAGATCATCTACATACTTATTAATATCAGTTTTATAACTTGACATTTTAACAATGACGATGCAACTCACGAACATTTTAATAGGTAGGCATTTACCAAAGTACCTGCTGTAGTACCTTTTTATTGACATCTATATACTGTCTTAGTTACGTAATAAAACACTGTTATGTACTTGAAAATAACACTACAACCGATTTATCAGATTGCATAGCTGTTATCATAGAACAGCGACAGATAAGCACATTTCGTTAATCAACCGTAGATAGAAAACAAAGGGATAATATCTTTGAAGTAGGTGGTGATGATTCACAAATACATAAAGGGGCAAACATGTGTCAAACACAAATTTAGTAGGTAATTCATAATTGCCAAATGATAAATCTTCATATATCGTTTTGAAAATCAGAGTTTATTTGCGCAATAGTCTAAAATTATCCTTATTAATGTTGAAACAGATCAGTTTTAGGTAAATACTTTCACGATAAATCTCAATATTTGTTTTTGTACCATACACCACTCATAAGACCTACATGTACACAGAAAATAATATAAACCTTATTTATGTTATCACATTATGATAATGATACAGCAAGATAATTTAATGTATATTTCTTAATTATAAAAGTGTCATATTTACGTAGTCTTTTAAATTAAGTTTGAATCCGATTATTTTTTCACTTTACAGTGCCCTGCTTTTTGAAGTCGCTTTAACTTTTTTGAAGTGAAAACTTTTTTAGCGGCGTTGTGCACTTTTTGGGATGGGTAAAAAATGTTAACCTCGCGTCAGGACACGTGACCCTGATCGAAAATTCGTAAGACGGAGCCGAGTTTCTTATATTTAAACAAATATAACATTCGAACCAGGAGCGCAGAACTTCCAGTGTACCCTAAGTATACATTTAGATATATTACCAACTTTTTACTTTTAAACTAATTATATATTATATAGATGTGTGTGTATATGCAAAAATACATTGTGAAGTTATGTTTTCACTTCTGACGTGCAGTCCTACGACTGACTGTTTTTTTAAATTGTTTATTTTTTATGTTTAGTGTAAGGTACATACATACTGAATAGATACGGTATTTAGAACATGACTTTCTGTAATGTAAATTACCGAACTGCAGTTTTTTAGATTATATTAACGCTAGTTTAATAAGCCCGATACTTTATTGAGATAAGGTGGTAAGATTTTTAGTTTGTCTAGCAACTTGCTGCACTTGATTGAATAAGTTATAAAAAAAAAGATACAAACAGCCAAATATAAAACCTCCTCCTTCTTTTAAGTCGGTTAATAACGATACCATTCGTCAATTTAAACATCAATGTTGTTTAATTTCAAGAAAAATCAACAAACACTACATCTGTCCTTAATTTCTGAGGGTTTCTCTTGTTTTCCCCTCCAGCTAAGCTAAATGCTTGTGTCAGGAGTGAGTTCACATCGGTAGTGCACTGGGTGGGGTCCGAACCCGCACCCACTTGATCGCAAGTCCGACGCCTTAGCCATTACGCTACCGCCGCTTCAATTTCTTATCTAACATGAAAATTGTTTTCCCCAACTGAAGGGACTGTACCGTCTGTACTCCACTTGAAATAATAATATGGGGCCATCCATAAATTACGTCACACCTTAAAAGAGGGGGGAGTTAACGAAGTGTGACATTGTGTGACAAGTGGGGGGAGGGTCATAAGCTTCGTGACGTCACATATCAAAATCTAATGGTCGCACTTCATGGTCGGACGAGGCGCTCGGGCGAGCCACTCGACGAGTGATGCCGAGTGCGAGGCTGCCATCCACACGCTCGTCAACCCCGCACTTCACGCCCGCCGAGTGCAGGCGACTGGTGGCGAGTGCACACAAGGCGAGCCGAGCGGACCCTCTTCACATGCGCACTCGCCGCCACTTGCCTGCACTCGGCGAGCGTGAAGTCCGGCGGTGAAGTATTTAACACAAAACATTACTTGTAAACGCGACTACATACTTACGCTACAACACCAGGGCTGCCATAATTGGAAACAAAATTCGTATAATTCGGTTATCTTTTGTTTGTATAGTAGATTGCATTGTTTAATTGGATACAATGTTATTACAAATGTTATAGCGTAATAGCGTACATACACATAGAGATACTTAAGAGCCATTTCACGTTTTCACGCAATTTTTTAAGATTACAGTCGCTTAATTTACGATACACAACATTGTCAGTTTTGTTTCCTGGCGAGTAAATAAATAATGTTGATAGTTTTCCGACACGGGAACAGGTGACATATAGTTGGCCATGGTAAAAACGTGGATTTTCAAGATTAATGCCACAAACACTTAACGACTGCCCTTGCGATTTATTTATTGACATTGCAAATGCAAGCCGCACTGGAAATTGTAACCGTTTAAAGTCAAATGGCATTTCGTTCGGAATCAGAGGGATGCGTGGAATCAATCTCATCATCATCTCAGTCTTCGCCTTTATACTTTCTGCTTCGATGACGTTGTTAATTAATTAGGTAATACTTTGAAATTCTAAAATACATGTAAGTTATAGAATCCTCTTTGATCTTGTTCTTTAATGTATCACATTTAAGAAAACCACCTTCGTTGCTCTGTGGTGATCAATCTCCCACAACTCATTTAGTGAAAAATCATCGCAAAGATAATTTCCGATTCCAAAATCTATCAATAATATTTATAAATTTGGGTGAAAAAAATACGGTAAGCATCGGACATATCTTTTAATCTTTAGGTAATGTACCATTTTCTCAATTATTGATTACATTAATTAGCAATAAATAAAGACTTAGTCCAATTTATACAGCTTATATCGCAAATTTATCGCGATTTTTTGGTTACAATAAAGCGTAATTTCAAAAAAATATACATATTTAAGTAAACTATGTTCTTTGAAGAATCTAATTCTAAAGTTTTTTTGACAATTGCTTATTTGAATTAGAAATAAGATCATTTTTAAAACTACTCTAAATTGCAATAAATTACGATGCAAGTGGATACCAATCAGTACGGCGTTATCGCCCGTCGAAGTAGGCCCTGTGTCACTTTTTCCGCTTCCCGATTTTCGAGCCCTTGTATTGTAAACCCATTATTATACTACGACAGCAAAGTTTTGATTCTCAGTATAATTTTTTATAAGGTAAGAGTTTGGTTTATTTTGAAGTAAAGTATTATTTGAGTAAATTGTAGAATAAAGATGCTATTTTATTATCAGTTTAAGAAATGGGGAGCAAAAGTTCTGTATACCATTGTGTCAAAAAAAGAAAACGTAATAATTCTGCTGCCATAGAGAAAGCAATAGAAGCAAGGTAGATCTTTTTTATTTTTTCAAATTATTATTCATTCAAGTTATTTGTAGGCATTGACCTTAATAACTATGTTTTTTTTTATTTTAGAATGAGAAATCGCGCAAATCGAGTAGTGGAGGGTAGTATCATTAGAAGAAAGGAAGGACGCTGTGCCGGGTACAAATGAAAATTTAGATCCGGTAACAGAAATTGATTCTTTTAGAAACAATTCTAGGTTAAAGCATACCTCTAATTAGCGGTAAATAATATAATTTATTAAATTTTATAGGAGAAAAAACCCGTTAGAGTGCATTAGACCCCGGACTGGTCGAATCAGTGGAATTTTTGGAATCAATCGTAAATATTTCAGTAGTACATTTTTTTCTTTACTTTTGATTTGGGCATTCTACCGAATTGACATAGTCAGCCATCGCTATTTCTGTTTAATTAGATACATATGCGTTAAAGGGACTTTAACAAACTTTTATTATCTTAGTTTATACAAACAATATAATTTCTTAAAATTTGTAGGTGAAAGATGCTGTTGTATTTGACCACGACCAGACGAACTTTCAGACTCAATCGTAAATATTTTTTGTATATACTATGTTTATTTTGTTTTGAATTTGAACCACGTAGATGCAGATTGTTACTTTTATTTTAGAATCACATAGGATGGCAGAATAATTGATTTTCAATACTTTTGGAGTCAAATAATGTATATAAGGAAACGTAACGAGAAGTTCGGCTGCCATAGCCATTGATAATGATAACCCCCCCCCCCCCACCTTTCATACCGGCCAGAGTCTTTCCAGCCCTTAGTAACTCATTCAAGAAGACATTTACGAAGACATTTTGATGGAAATAGCAGAAGTTCGAAATCTTATACAACAATGAGTTCGACCACAGCAGGTAAATAGTTGATCACGTCACCATACCTGGCAGATCGAATCAAAATTTGATAAAGTATTACAGAAAATTAATGTTTAAAACTATATTTGTCAAAATAATAACCATTTTATCTCAAAAATCCGGACTTTTTTTTTAACCATTTAATTCTGTAACTTGTAAATTTCATATGCTTTTATATGTGTGCACTCAGGACCGAAGTTTCTATAGTAGGTGCGCATTCCTCTTTACCAATACAAAATAGTTAAAATATTTAACTGTTAAAGAAGATATTTATTGTTTTCAAAAGTATCACTTTTCTCTAGTTACTTGTAATTTTTTTTTTAAAGAATACCAGTAACGTGCGTCACACATTACTAGTATTCTGGTTAAACCCTCCAGCTAAGCTAAGTGCTTGTGTTAGGAGTGGGTTCACGCCGGTAGTACACTGGGTGGGGTTCGAATCCACAACCACTTGATTTACCGATCGATGCCTTAGCCATTACGCTACCGCCGCTTTAAAAATTATACATTCACACAATATTATATACAATTATACATATGTCATTATACAATCATTCCTAAAACATAAAAATATCTAACCATTTTCTCACTTCAAAAATGTTTTCGGGGTACCAAGATTTATAATTTTTTAAGTGAAAACTTCGTTAGGCACGTTGTGCACTTTTACAATAGGGAAAAAGCATTGAACTCTTGACTGTTATAATACACGCTACACACGCTAATAATACATATATGGATCCACTAGAAGGCGCTAATCTAAACATTGAGTTCTGTCAGCTCCTTATTAATAAATCTTTAAAAATATAATTAGCTTAATAAAGTACTTATCGTGTGCGTGATTTATATGGTAATATAAAAAAAAAACATAATTGTAATTAAGGTGAAAATTTATAACGCCTATAGAGCTCAATAGCGAAAACCTTTATTAAAAATTTCGTTGACTCGACATGTCGTTTTAAGGCTCTTTTTATTATACGTTTTATCTACACAAATATTTGTGTTTTATTATTAGTCTAAAAACCTTCATTCTACTGCATAATGAAATATTTTTTTAATAAATCTCTAATAAGTGCATTACTATTATAACAGCTCAAGATTCTTTAGTCTGTCTCGTCACTCGCGCTACACTGCTTGCATTGTGGTCGTGTTAGTAACTACGCACACATACAAAATGCTGCCGTCATTTACCTAAACTCGAGCGTTCAAATTTTGTAAAATGGCTCTTAAAACACATCATGTCTGTGGTAAACTGTTAAATCCTCATACGTTAAACTTAAAACACCTTTTATTGAAATTCCCAAAGAGTGACATACTACAGTTGTACAACACTGATTTTGTATAATAGTAGGTACGTGATTTGGTATAATTTCTGAGACTCGGCGGTATTAAATAAGTTGTCCTTACTGGCATCCCTGTACAACACTTTTACTAAAAAAACACTGTCAATCGTAGGACTGCACGTCTGAAGTGAAAACATAATTTACTTATACACACACGCACACATCTGTATATATGTATCTGAGCGTGACGGTCATGCGATTTCACTGCTATTTTCCCATACCAAAAGGGGTTCCACAAATGTAACAAGGACGGGGGTGTGTCCAAAAAATCAATCCATGTGACGTAATTTATGGATGGCCCCTATATCGGCTACCGATATACCTGATATGCTCATAGTTCTTTTTTTTTTAAATGACTACTAGTAACGTGGGTCACACATTACTAGTATTCTTGTTAACCCCTATAGGTAAGCCAAATGCTTATGTTAGGAGTGGGTTCACGTCGGTAGTGCACTGGGTGGGGTTCGAACCCGCAACTACTCGATCACAAGTCCGACGCCTTAGCCATTAGTTATTCCCAATATGGGTGTACAATATTAGTTAATATTATTTCTGAAAGTGCCAAGCCACACAGAGATGTTTGGCCGAAAAATGGCCGACATGTTTATAAAAATAAATAACAAAAATACCTGAAGTGCCCCTGTCAGTGATTCTTTTATGAAGATATGGCAGAAAGCGTATGCCAAAACATTGCAGGTTGTTGCGATTAGTATTAGCCAAATATTCCCTACCAGCCTTAGGACAGGAGCGCTCAAAAGAGAACCTACAATACTTCCCACAGACACCGATGCTCCAAATAAAGTCATCCTGAAAAAATAACAAGATAAAATATGTTCAACAAAAAAAAACAAATTTATTCTAATATTGTCATACCTAATAGATCTGCTTTCAGCTGAAGTAATGTCATTTATGTAACAGAAAGAACCAGTAAACAGTATGGTAAAACCACCGCATAACGATAAAGGTACACAGGTTGCGACTATCCACCAGGGACCTAGATTGTCCAAGGTACAGACGATCACCAGTAAAATGGAAGACACTGTGAAACCTTAAAAACATAACAAACATATTTATTTACTATTTATTTATTTAATTCATTAACAATTTATTACAATTGTGTCTGAATGTAACAAATTATAATGGTAAAAAAAAGGTGACATACACTTATAAATCCCTCAAACAATTTACAATAAAAGCATAAAAAATATATTAGAACATTCGCAATAAAATTTTAACCAACCATTTTGACTGGCCTCTGGGTCTAGTGGTTAGTGACCCTGACTGCGAAGCTAAGAGGTCGTGTCGTAATTTATCTATAATATGTATGTATTTAGAAAAATAACATAAGTATGTTTATCAGCAGTCTGGTTACCATAGTACAGGCTCTGTTTTTTTTTATCGTGTGGAAACCCCCACGGGTCATCACCTCACCGGAGCTAACGGTAAAGTGGTATATCGGAATCGAACCGACTAAAACCACACGGTGTTCCGTCACAAGTGGGTCTATTGCAGGGGGTATACCCTAGGAAGAAATCCTCCGGGAACCCCTGCAGACCTTGGCCGCCTTCAGTAGGCGACCACACCATGGAGTACGGGAGGCCTTACCCTCCTCCAGATCAGAAAGGTGTGCGTGACCATGGTCTCTAGCGAGAGGCCTTTCCACCCCAATAGCTGTCTCGAGATCGCTTCGCTGCTGCGTCCATGCTGAGCACTCCACCAAAGTGTGAACTGCAGTGTCCTCGCGACAGCCTCCGCATTGGTGGCACGCAGGCGATGGCTCCCGGCCTATGCGACACAAGTACTTACCGAAGCAGCCGTGTCCACTGAGTACATGCGTCAACCGGTAGGAGAGACTGCCATGTTGCCTCTCCAGCCAATCCTCCATGATGGGTCTTACCGTCACAATTGTAGCGTGCCCTATAGTACAGGCTCTGCCTAGTTTGGGATCAGACGGCCGTGTGTGAGATGTGTAGAGTTATTATTATTATTATTTTAATAATTTAATAACCCAATGTCAAAAGTAAAGTTAAACAAAATAAATTATATTAAAAAAACAGGTATAGGTACTTAACATCAGTTAGGATTGTTTTGTCAAAAGAAATAAAAGATCGTAACTATGGTAACCAGACTGCTGATAAACATACCTATATATATCTAAATACATATTATAGATAAATTACACCCAGATACAGGCCCAATAAGAAGACTTTTTAAATACGTGTGTCTTATAGACGTCTATTTTAATTTTTTTATGACAATACCACATTAATTTGACAAATTATGATAGATTGCAACCGTAGAAGGTATACGAGAACAGGCAAGAACAGATGAAATATAGGTACATGACTTGCTGAAAGCATAACTGTCCGTAGGCGGGTAAAAATGATTTTTACCGGCCTACGGATGTTTGTAAATTGATGCAAATCGACTGACTGTTATGGAACCGGAATGATGTGGATACACATGTTTATTTCGGGCATGGCCTAGTATCGGACGATGCGTCCTGCCTAGTCGTAGTCAGGAGCTTCACACAATACACATATTAGCGTGCCGAGACGTATTAGGCGTCCAATAGACGCTCATGCAAATGGATGGATGGTCGTTGGTGATTGATGAAATAATATCGACATCAAAATCTCATCATGCAACCGTCAATCACTGCATTAGACGATAGGTTATTCGTCAATCGCCGTTTTGATTGTGGCAAAACTGACGTACCTAAGTGCCGGTGAGCAAATGTTTTTGTTTTTTCTACGAAACGTTAAAACATCAGATTGTACAACAAAACATGTATGAGTAACTTACCAAACATCGGCCACACAATTAAAGGTTTCCTTCCATGTGTGTCAGACCACACCCCCAGGAAAAGAGTGAGAATAGCTGGTACAACACCCTCAATGACACTTCTTACAGTCGATAATATCGTCACATATTTTTGCACTTCTTTTTCCAATTCAGTTTTGTTATTTTTCTCAAGCGATAAGAACACCTTGCATTCCTCTCTAGAATATCCCAAAGCGTGCACGCAAGATCTATATAATGTTATGTTGCTTACTGCCACGCCTAAAATAGTAAAGGAAGCGGTTAATATCGAATTTCTTTTCTCCGCTTAGATAGCTTCTTTTATTACTTTTTATTTTTTACGTACTAGTAGTTATTTTTCTTTTTCATTAAATTCATTTAGCCAGTGTTCTGAGACATAATACAGCTCGAATTGAATCTTCTCAATAGGGAAAGCTTCTTTAACCTCCAAAAGACCGTAACTAACCAGCATTACTAACGTAGCAGGGCGGCCGGAGGGACAACTTATTATGTATGTGATTATATCACAAAAAATATGCAATATCAAGAACTATCATAGAAAATCATTAGTATTTGGTATTGAGCTACCACAGTGGCTACGTCATGCTTTTGAAGATTAAACAAAAGTTATATTAACTTCAACATAGACGTTTGACAGTTTTACCCAAGACATGCTTTTATTCGATGTTTTTCGCTGTCTATTGTGCGTACATTGCGTACTTATCAGGATATAATCAGTAATAATAACATCAATTGTGTCATTGTATCCAATCGAATCGTTGTATACAATGTAATGTACTTTACAAACAGAATAAATAAGATAACCGAATTATATGAATTTTGGATTTAATTAAACAATCTGGCAGTCTTGTAACTTAGCACGAAGTGTCGTATTACTGCACAGAGTACATTTGTATACGAAATATTACTGTTAGTAAATAGCATCGCCCGAACACCTTTGCGGATTAAGTTGGCAAAGCTGTGGTGTTGTAAATGTTGTAGTTCGCTATAAGTTCTTATACACGCTATTAGAAAATAATAAACAATACTAACAATAATATTTTCTATTGTACAATTATCATTTTAATACTAAAATTAAATAAAGAAGACACTTCAAAGTGAAATATCAAACACAAACAACTGATTTACGGGAAGTACCTACGTTTATCGTTCCTAAACTACGTAGTAACTACATACTTAGTAATCTGTGGCTAAACTAGCCAGCTAATAAGTACCTACATAGTTTGGGATCAGACGGCCGTGTGAGTCTCAGTTATTATAATAAATTATTTATTAATGGTAATTGTAGCTCATAACCTTATAATTCAAGATGGTATTTAAAGAGTCAATTGCAAAGCACCGTATTCTCATTCTCACGCTAGTCCGTTTTTTATTCGTAGTCAAAACGTAGGTACCTAAGTACTATAAATCTTCCCGATCGTTTGGCAGTCTATGTACAGATTTGGTACTTTGGGCATAATCGCATAAATCACTGCGTAAGTGTCAACACACTACAAATACAATTTAAAAAAAATACACCTTCGAAGCCCTCTGGCCATATTTTAAACCAAAATAGGTATTTATTTGTTGACCTTACTACCTAATTCCAGACTTTTACAATTTAAAGATGGCTCAAGGGTGTTTTTAGGAATAAACTGAATAAAGTGACTGGCCTGTTGGCCTAGTGGTTAGTGACCCTGCTATGCCATAGGTCGTGGGTTCAATTCCCACCCGAGTCTGGAGTGTTCTTTGTGTCCGTTGTTTGTATGTTTGTTAAGTCCCCCGCGACACAGGAGTAATTCCTAATGCGGGAGTTGTATTTTTTATAAAAAAAAAACCTTTACACTTTCACGGTGCCAAAAATACCTTCACCCAAATGCTTGCTAGCTCTGCTACTATTAGTTAATATTTAAATTTTTATTGAACGAGCACTACGTTTCCATTAATGACACTTAATTAAAGAAAGCACTTATTTTTAAAACTTTTATTTTTTTTACAAAGACATAGGGGAAGCTTCCCTTGAAGGGTCACCCCATACGGTTTTTACTTAAAAAAAGAATCTACTATTCTAATAGACAAAACGAAACTAAAAATACCTACCTAATGTATGATGTGCGATATGTGACAAATTTAAATGACATACGAGTACTTAGGTACATTTGCAACGAATAGTGAATCATAACTAGATAGGCCATGCCATGAGTGGCCATGACTAACTCGTTTATTTATTAGTTAGGCACCTCGATTTCACATGTTTATTATTTTTCGTGATTAATAAATTACTTTATGGAGCGGATCATTGCCGACACTTCCATGGGCGTATCCAGCTTTTAGCTCAGGGGGAGGAGCAAAATTAGTTTTTGTCATCTCTTTTGTAAATGTGATGTTTTGTAAGGCAAATAAAATTAACTCAAAGTCTGTTCGCGATAAACTGAAAAACTACTGAACGGATTTTCATGAGGTTTTCACTAATAGACAGAGTGATTCATGAGGAAGGTTTAGGTGTTTAATGTGTTAAGGTTTTGTGTAAATATTCAACAATCCTGTATTAGGTTTAAAGTTCTCATTAATATGAATTTATAAGAACAAACACGAAATAAAGACTGTTAAACATTCAGAAGTTCCCTCGATTGGATTCCGCATTCATCATCAAATCAACTACAGGTCTCCGTCATGTTGTAGTGTCATTAGAACTACATATTATGTGTGCTAAGTTTCAACAAAATCGGTGCACAGGTGTAAAGTCAATACATGAACAATGATTCGTTCCCTATTTTTCTACCCTTAGGGTTGAAATTTTTATTGGAACGAAGTTCCTTATCTCACGGTACACTTCAGACGCTTGGCAGATATGATGCTAGACAGAAAAAATGTTAACGCAACGAAAAATGCTGACCGCGATTTCGAGTTTTTACAATACTATATACATATATTATATAATATATGTATGTTCTATATTTTGATACAATTTATTCAATCCATTGAATATACCTATTTATATATGTATAGCGAAAGGAACTTCGTACCAACCGGGTGTTCCACCTCACGCGTTTTTAAATTAAAATAAATATGAAGTATACTCTACCCAATAAAAAAGAATTATCAAAATCGGACTACCATGTTAAAAGTTAAGCGTGGTCTTACGTAAAAAAAAAAACAAAAAGAAAATATACTGCTTGACTTGAGAACCTCTTCCGTAACCGCTTTGTGTCGGTTAAAAAATCGGGCAAGTCGGACCGGTTTCGCACCATCGTACAAGAAATATCAAGCAAAAAAAAGACGTTTCTGGTAAGGGGAGCTCCCTTTAATTTTTAATTTATTTTTATTATTTCTTGTTATAACGGCAACAGAAATGCACAGTCTATGAAAATTTCAGCTGTCTACCTGTTACGGATCATGAGTTACATCCTGCTGACAGACAGACGGACGGACGGACAGCGGAGGCTTAGCAGGTAATAGGGTCCCGTTAGTTACCCTTCGGGTACGGCCAAAGGGCCAAAACATATTCACGAGTTATCCTTGTGTTATCCGCGCTTCCCCCCGAGATGCGTTCATGGATAGGCTCCTAAACCACTTATAATAAAGTAAAGCTGAAGAGTTTTTTGTTTGTTTGTTTAAACGCGCTAATCTCTGGAACTAAAAGTCGGATTCAAAAAAATCTTTTTATAAAGGTGTTTCAATTAGAGTGCACGATTTCAATTTCACGCCATTTTTTTTCTTTGGAGGTTGTAGCTCTGATATTCGACAGCTGGCATCAACCATTGTTCCGATTATTAAAAAATTGTGTTTTATTTTTAAATTAAATCGTGCACTCTTATTGGGTCACCCTTTATATGATAGCCAGATTCATGAGAAATAGTATAGGCTATGCAACATTGCGCTACGACCCTTAGAAGTGTAGCAGTGACCATAAACACCCGTGATACTGCGAGGAATGGCTAATATTTTAATAAGATTTGTATTCGACTCAAGGCCAAATTGTTTCTATTAGCAAGTTAGATTTTTTATCAATATGACTGTTGATAATGGAGTAATTGTAAATAAAATAACTTATTTCGACCTTTGAATTAAAGATTAGTTCAAATTTAATCTTGAAGCTCAATGAAAATGTCAGTTTACCAGATAGTGCTATTCCCGCCATGATTAGAAACAAAGGAAGTTCGATCGTAATTCTGAAGGGTTTTGCCGGCAACTCATTGCTGATTGTGACTGTATTCACAGTAGGATTGTTTTCAGTGAGATGCTCTTCATCTTGCGCCATTGCACTATCTCTAAATAAATTCTTCTATTACGTATTTGCAGGTATTCCTTCAACACTACACTATATTCATTACACAATTATAAGAAAATGTTCTATATCACATTCACGAAACAAATTGTTGATTAAAAAATCTATACGTGTTGCCCGTCATCACATCAACAAACAACAAAATTATAATTTTAAATAACATCGTGTGAAATGATGGCCCAGTATGGTAACCAGTGCTGCCAACTGAAAAAAGTATTTTATGCCACATCTAAGTTTAAAAAATTATAACGATTAGGTAAATTTTTTGAATGTGCTACTTAAATGTGTATATTTTTAGTACTAAAATAAAAGAAACAGTACAATATATATATAAATATATATTGTAATAAATAAAATAAATATAAACGATTTATAACAATGTAATTATTTATTTGTAAAAAAATATAACTTAAAACTAATAGTTATTAGCAATGATAGATTAGAATTGGTTTTTTAACATAATTATATTAATAAACCAAAAAATAAACGAAAAAAAAAATGGTTTAAGTCTTAGTATTAAAATCGTTTATTGCCTGACATTAATAAATTATTTTAAACCTTCGTTTGTATTTTCTTGGACAGGTGTAGTCGGTGGCCAAGAAGACGTAACGTAGATGCATATATTGTTGCATTTTATTCTATATAGTCCTAGGTTAACACTTGGGATATAGCTGAATGTTCTTTTAACATATAACCACTAAGTGTGATATTCTGACATTACATGACTGTTGAAAAAGTGCGACAGAAAAGAGTCTATTCGGCAGTTGATTTTCAGTCTGTCTGTTTTTGATGCTAATAATGCAACACTATAGTAAAGGTATTAAAAAATAAGGCAAGCTTGTTTTTTGTACGTAAAACATGATTGTTGAGATTGTATATTGTATCAGAAAAAGGCAAAAAAATATGCTACATGCTAAAACGATTGCTACATCACTTCAAAAAATGCTAAATTTAGCCATAAAAATACTAACTTGGCAGCATTGACGGTAACTCCCCTAAACAAAAAACGGATATAAATATTTTATCTAACTAAAAAGCCATCTGTTGACAACGCCAACGAAAGTTATTTGAAATGTCATATTATTATGTTATATTCACCAGTTTCCATAGATGGCGTTGTGCTTCCTGTTAAAGTCGGTGCTTCGGGATTGTTTGATACATAATTGAATAAAAAATTGTTTGCCTTGGCTAGTTACCTATATCTCATTTCAATTTTACAACAAAGTTTACAGTAAGATTTGTACATATTTATCTGTATGTACATACCTATGTACTTAATAAATATACTAATTTATATCTGGATTTTCGTTTAGAGGGCGCTACTCGTGAAGATATTATGTTCTACTAGCAGCGCACCGCGGTTTCACCCGCGTAAGTCCCGATCCCGTGGGAATATCGGGATAAAAAGTAGCCTATATGTTAATCCAGGTCTGCAGCTATCTACATACCAAGTTTTATCGCAATCGGTTCAGTAGTTCTGACGTGAAAGAGTAACAAACATCCATACATCCATACATCCACACATCCATACATCCATACATCCTCACAAACTTTCACGTTTATAATATTAGTAGAATGAAGTTAAGTTAAAACGTTGTCTCCAAAGTTTTATTATTAGAAGAAGGAACGATATGCTCTTATTTGCATACTTATACTATGCGATAAAAAAAAGAATACTTGTGCTCTGTTAATTTTTTTTTTTGTTTTTATATAATATATAGAGATAAAATAAAAAATTACCCTCAAGTTGGCGAGAAGAAGTCCTTTTTGCTTTTATTTTTTATGCTATTACAACTGTTCGTTAACTGTTCTTCATTGTTCAAAATTCAGCAATCATCAATTTTTTTTTTGTTCGAACTTAGTTTTAAAAAAAAAATTGCCCTCAAGTTGGCGGTTTGACCAAGTACTTCATTTGTCATAAAATTCTGTATTTTATTTCATATTTTTCTGTAATTAATGATACAGAAGTAAAATTTTGGTGAGTTTAAAAGATATCGTGTTGAATACAAAATAATTTTATTTTGAGTATCCATAAGTAATATCCCAGCACTATAGTTTTCCCCTGCTAATCTTTAAACCTGACGTAGAAAATGAAAATACACCACCATTCGCTGTGCCTTCTCCTATGATTCACCGTAAAGTTTGTGTAGTACAGCTATAGCACAGAGAAATGGGCGATGGATAAATACTCAAAGGATAAATGCTTGAGTTTTTATCCGAAATGGATAAGTTTTTTTTTTATGGTACAGGGGGCAAACGAGCAGACAGGTCACCCGATGGTAAATGACTACCGCCGCCCATGGGCACCTGTAACTCAAGAGTCACAAGTGCGTTGCCGCCCTTAAGGTGGGAGTAGGAGAAGAGGGGGAGGGGGGAAAGAGTTTGAAGAGGGGTGAGTGGGGAGAGGGAAGGGTTAGGGCCTCCGGTAACCTCACTCACGCGGCGAAATGCCATGTAAGCATTGCTTCATTGCCGGTTTTCTGTGAGGCCGTGGTATCGAGCGGAGTCGAGCCGGCCCATACGTGCCGAAGCATAGATCTCCCACGTTTAAGGATAAAAATGAGTAAGTACTCGTATTTACTAATTTTTATTCGATATTTACCCAAATTCGTGGTTAAATATCATTTTGACCATTGAAATTGAAACAATGAGATAAATATAATTTTTCACTTCTACATTATAGAAAAATATATACTCGTATATATTAAACTAAAGGATACTCACTCGCTCTTTCACACGCCTACTGACTAATCACGAAATTTAAAAACCCACTTGATCTATGAAAATGAAATTTGAAGGTAATTTGTGAATAAGTGACTTTTTTCATACTACGTTGGTAGCAAACAAGCACACGGTCCACCTGTTGGTAAGCGGTTACCGTAGCCTATGGATGCTTGTAATTCCAGAGGACTCACATGTGCGTTGTCAACCCTTTAAAAACCTATAAACTGCTTTCTTGAAAAACCCCATACAGTAGTTCTTCGGGAAAACGGCAGGGAGCTCGTTCCAAAGCCGGAGTATTCTCGGGAGGAAATTCCTCTGGAACCGTACTGAGCGCGATCATAGAACACGCACAGGGAGGCAAAACTTCTCCTTAGGCTCAAGGCTCATAGGTGACAGTAGTACTCCATATGGGACAGACTTGTAACTAGTATAATAAAAGTCTTTGCCCCGGGGTGAAGTACCGCTTCGCTATATTAAGCGCTCCAATCTTTTTGGATTCCAGCTTGGCCTTGCCTTCCAAGTAGAAACTGGACGTCGGCGTCGCTGGAAATTTTGATACCAGGAATCCCAATACTCTCGGAGATTGTAAGGGTCAGTTTTGAAACTTTAAGGTCACAGTAAATGGTTTTTTTTTACGGTGACCGCGAAGACTTGTAGTTTGGTAGGGTTAAACCGGACCAGATTTTTCTGGCCCCACTGGGAGACCCTGACTAGACTGCTCTCGATTTTGACACAAGTTGTTCGCGATTCTCTAATACAATTGAACGAGGAATGATGGTACGGCCCTTGTTATAATTATCCCCGGTGCTGTCATCTGCATAGCAATATATGTCATCAATAAACAACTTAAAATGGATATGCCTTTTTTTAGAGCAGCTGCCATCTACTAAGGCTGTTATGCGTCTGCCGGACAGAAAGCCAGCAATCCATCTGCACAAGGCAGGCGGCCTTCGGTCAATGCGTAGGATGGCAGCGTCAACAGAAAGAAGTTGACGGCTAAAACATCACCTTGACTCTCAATAGTTGACGAGCACAGGTATGTGAGACTAACACTAGAAGATCACCTGTCAAGCAATCGTGGCGAAAACTATATTAACCGGTCGCTGATCAAATCATGTTCTTCTAGGTATCTTAAGAGGTTCGTGTTAATTATACACTCCATCACCTAGAAGAGAAGGGGCGTGATAGCTATAGGCCTGTAATTCGGTGTGTCTGATCTGTCACCTTTTTTGGCACTGGGTGCACAAGGGCAGTCTTCCTCGTAGACTCGACTTGTGAACATTTAGAGACAGGAATTTCGCCAGACATCCCTTTGCGAAATACTGTTTTCCGGGATGGACCACCCGCACGTCGGGATGGTAGGCGGTATCGTCTTTGTAAGTTAAGTTAAAGAGTAAGGGTAAGAGAGGTAAAGAGAGTACCCAGACATTAATAACATTTTGGGTATTTAATACCAAGGATGTTGATGGAATGCTCAACTTTTCTAAAAATGCCATTATAAAACAAATTAAAAACAAAATTTTTGAAATTTACTTGAAAATTTACAATGTGTTGTTTCGGTATGAGCACCATTACGAAAAGCATTTATATTTAATTTTTTTCAAAATTAATTTTTTTTTAAAGGCAAATCAACTATTTGTCGGGTGCACATAACGCACCTAAAATTTGACCACACCCTTATGTAACACTGTAATAGATTATACACCTTCTTCTTATTAAATTATGTTTTTATCTTAACATCTCGCAAACTTATTAGAAATCAAAATCATAATCAAAAGACCGTTCTAATTTCTTATTAAAAACGGAAAGATTCATTATTTTCGCAAACAAAATATTTACTCGCAATTTTGGATAAATACTCAAATACAAATGGATAAATATGGAGTATTTATCCATTTTGAGTATTTATCCGGTTGAAAAGCACAGTGAGCACAGAGAATAAATAAATAAAAAGACTAAAAGGATCATTATCTCCAACCTACCGGTCAACTCTTGTTGGGAATGAATGACAGCCGACAGGTGATAGTTGATATTCGCTTTTCAGGTTTTTCGTATTTCGTTTTTGTAGAGCTAAGCACGTAGTGTTTGTATACTTTTTGGAGTTTGGAGCTAAGTCTTTCACTTTATTTCTGTTATTTTTGAGACAGTGGCACTTTTAACATTCTTCGAACAAGTTGGCTAGTGAACAGCCTACAGAAAATGAATTATCAGTCATATTTGTTTTGTCTGTGGTAATATCTTGTCTTGTCTATGACAATACGGAAAGAACACGGCGAGCGTTTTTGGATAAAAATTTAACGTTTTTGATTGTTCCTAGCTTGTTCATGTGCGTTGAATTTAAGAATATATATAAGACTTACTAATCACAGGTATGTTAAGTGAACTATATTTATACTATATCTCTATGTGAGCTGATAACTTTCATCAGGCGGCGTTAGGTTTTTTGATGAGTCGTCTCCGTCTCGACTTGCCCCTGTCACACCACATCCGTTGTTGTCTACGTTAACTGTTATATTTTATTGTTGTACTTTAATCTGTTCAAAGTATACAATAACAGATGCTTAATGAATGTTTTGATACAAGTTATAGACGACATGTGGGAAAATCTTCACGTATATACCACGACCTATTTATAGATCGGCTTTCTTTTTTCTGATTTGCGTTGCTGTCGGTTGGAAGCCGGTCTTGGAACATTCCTTAAATATAAGTAATGGTTTAAATTATAGTTGTATCAGGTTAACGAAGATGGCCGTAAATGTGTATTCAACGAACGTGACGTCTGAGAATTTATCAAGACATGATATGTTGGCGTGGGTGAACGACTGCCTCCAATCGAATTTCGTTAAGATCGAAGAGTTATGCACAGGCGCCGCATATTGTCAGTTCATGGACATGCTTTTTCCTGGCAGTGTACCTATGAAGAGAATCAAGTTTAAAACAAATCTAGAACATGAGTACATACAGAATTTCAAAATATTACAAGCAGGCTTCAAAAAAATGGGAGTGGACAAGGTAAGTCATTCTCAGTATATGAAATGTAACATATTTTAAGGACTTTAACATTCTTGCAATTATCAAATTATTATAATTTGTATCTTAATCATCTTTTCAATGTTAAAACATATGTAGTTTTCTAAGTGGTAGAAAGTTCAATGGCACTATTCAGGCTTAAAGGTAATCTATTTTGTAGTAACATTTATCATTCAAAATATTGTAGTGTTCACTGATAGACACAGCAACCATCAATTATACTATCAGTATATTACATGAGCTGATAAAGTGAAAAGAAAAACCATGTCTAGGACTTAAAATCTAATCAAATTTCATTTTTCAAAATGTTTAAATTTTTAAATGTCATCTTGTGATAAACCAAAACAGTAAACTGAGATATAAATGCCAAGTCTTGATGTCTCTACAAAGAAACTTGTATGGTTTTCTATCTAGTACCTGGACGACCAAGCTTTGCTTAGTTTTTTTTTTATGTTTTCTAAAAATTAAACTTTAGGGGTTTAGGGGGCGATTTATCGCCCCCTAAACCCCCTGCATACTAAATTTCATTAAAATTGTTGGACCCATTTCTAAGATTCAGATTATATATATATACATAGATATATACAAGAATTGCTCATTTAAAGGTAATAATAATAATAACTTCACACATCTCACACACGGCCGTCTGATCCATCCGGTATTAGATAGATACATATAAAGAGTCCTAAAGACACTTTTAGGTTTATTCTTTCTATATCTTAAAAATTTGGTACTTTTGGACTGCTACTGCACATTATAAACATAAATGTTTATTCCATAAAAGGAATGAAATTTGTTTGCCAGAGAAATATTTACTAGTAAGATTTTCCTTTTTTCCTGAAATCACTTGCTATATGTATTATGTACTTTATAGGTAATACCAGTGGACAAGCTGATAAAGGGGAGATTTCAAGACAATTTTGAGTTTTTACAGTGGTTTAAAAAATTTTTTGATGCAAATTATGATGGCCGTGAATATGACGCGTTCGATGCGCGCGGCGGCTTCACGATCGGTTCAGGGGCTTGTGACTCAGGAGTGCCATTGTGTGGAGCTGCTCCTCCTCCACCCAGAGCCACTCGTCGGCCAGCTCCTATGCACCACTCTGGCAGTATGCATCAGCCGAATTAAATAATGCACCCCACTTACCCATCACATTTAGAAACATCTTGTCTTATTTGCAATTTCACATTTCCATTACATTACATTGCTTCACTATGTTTCTAAGTGTGGTCAACTATACACAATTTAGCTAAAGACTGCAGGTAGAGGCATTTTGTAGTCTTGTTGATTCTTTTTATTTTACCTTTTCACTTTTTTCTTTTGTAGATAGTACCCATTGACAGACTGGTGAAGGGTCGTTTCCAAGATAACTTTGAGTTTTTGCAATGGTTCAAGAAATTCTTTGATGCCAACTATGGAGGCACGGAATATGACGCGGTGGCGCAGCGCGAGGGCCTGCCTATGGGGCACGGGGGCTCCAGTGCCCCACGGGCCATGCAAGCCACTGCCAAGAAACCAACGGCCCCCGTCGCCAAAGTCGCAGCTAGACCCCAAACCAGTACTATTTGTTTTCTTTATAACTATTATGTTATTGTTTTGGCTTTTCTATTGAATTGCATAGAACATATTAAATTCATAAAATTATCTAATGGTCTATGAATTGTGGAACCATTGCACTATACATATATATAAGTAAATAATTATCTTTTTTATAGCCATACCATGTCACATTTATCTAATTCAACAAAATAATCTGTGACATTATTAATATCCAAAACATTCATGTACATATTGTATATTAAATATTGTGTTGCCACATCTGCACGGTATTATTATGCACTGTAAAGTTAGTCATATTTGCACAGCGTGTTATCATTTAATCACCTTATTCATTTTTCAATAAACCATCTGAGTCATCTTTCTCACTTATTGATTTATTGTTTATTTCTTGTGAATTTAAAAGTCATCATGGAATATAATTATGGATTAATATTTATATTTGTCTCATATTACATAAATTTATTATATGTAGCTGCTTGTGTGTTTTTTATATAGATACAAAAATAAACCAACTGCTGTAAAATATAGTGCTTAGATAAATGTTTTGACTTTGCTGTATTTTAATAAAATGTTTTTGTTTTACAGTTGGAAAGGCTAACAGCACAGTAAGGTCTCCACCAGTCAATTTATCCCGAATAAATCAAAGTGCTAAAGGAGATTCGAAAGTCCTTGATGAGCTCACCCTTCAGGTAATTGCAATATTTATTGTTAAATGTCACATAGGTCACTAAGTTACAATTAGACACTCAACATACCTAAATCTGTTGCCCTGTAAAATCCCTATAGGAATTAACTTATTGAGAGAACAATACCAAAATGAAACCAATGGTAATATTATAGATATGCACATCTGGTCCTGTCCAGTCATGAAATGGATGTACCATTTCATTTTGGATTTCTTTTTGCTTCTAATGTATGTGTGTTATTGGAATGCAATCAGCATTCTACCTCTTGACCTTTCTTGCCCATAGTAGCATCAAGGAATTATTTGTCATAGATAGTAACTTTTAACTAAACAAATCAGACGATTTTTTCTATTAGACGCTTCTTTTTATGTACGATCAGTGTGATCATTAATAACTTTTTAGTGATCCGATTTTGATGATTTTTAATTGGATGATGCTCAACAACTGCCCCAATGAGTGTTAGAAAAAATAATAACACCACTTTATGCTTATGAATAGAACATATGGCTTACCTTCTAGCTATCTGTGTATGAACCTACTCACTACGAGCGGTGCTAAATAACGCAGGCTACACATGTGTTCTCTAGTGAAGGCCATTCCACTTTTCCTTTTTTTACATTACTTTGGTAATAGGGTACCTATATTTGCTTTTGATTGTATTTTATTTGATCCTAAGGCACCGGTAAATGACCAGGAAATTGTCTAAAATATTTATTTAATAGATAAGTGGCATTGAAATGCATTTTAATTTATGGAAAATTAAAATGAAACATGATGGTCATACGTCATGAGGACAGTAAATAAATTATTATTATTTTATAAAACCCGTTGTCCATTGTAATATTTAAGTAAATAAACTGGGAGGAGTAAAATATTAAAAAATTTAGAAAAAAATCACAATTTACTGACGCGATGACGTAATGTCATGGTGGCTTGCGTTTCGCTTATTGTTGGAACAGATAAAAAAGTGAAAACTGAAATTAATTATAAAATTTAATTTCTAAATTTATGACCTGAAACTAACATTTGAGATTGCCTATTGCCTAAACTATCTTACTATTATGTTTTTTATCATTACATTCATAGAGTAAATCACCCTATTAATTTACTCAGATTAAAATTAGTTTGGTATCTTTGTTTGTTTCATGTAATCCATGTTTGTTGTTAGGTAAATGAATTAAAAGCGACAGTAGATGGATTGGAGAAAGAAAGGGATTTTTATTTTGGCAAGCTCCGGGATATAGAGGTGATCTGTCAAGAGATGGAAGAACAACCAAATGCTCCAATTGTTCCGAAGATTTTGGACATTTTATATGCAACTGAGGTATACATTTCTTTTCATAATTATTTTAAAAAAGCTCTTGATTTTGCTTCTACTGATAAAAAGCAATATTATAATAATGTAAATGTTTCTACTTCCTCAACTGAATAGTTTCCTTGACTAGTGTTCTAAGGTTTTTTTATTCTATCGCAAGACCGCACCTTCCTGTTTTGCCGTATGTATTTTATGTATTTTTCAGTTAGTTCTAGTAAAAGTGCGGTAGCCGCGCGAGGCGAACGGCCGCGTCCTTAAAACCGACAGACCTTGGCAATTTAATTAAGCTATCATTCGCTAAATATATTAATTGTTTTGTTATTTCCTATTGTCAATGCAAATATATTTTCCTCTTACTAACATAAATATAGGTATTATTTGACAATAATAAAATATGTTGATGCTCTTAATGTAGTAGCAGGGTCTGTCTAATCAGTAGCTAATAAATAATTTAAAACACTTCAAATATATTTATTGTCATAGAACTTTTTAGGATGTATGTCCACACGTACACTCCTATAATGTAGAACTTAGATATGAGCTACGAATTTGCGAATCAAATGTAAAGGGACTTAGTAAAGAGATAGTTGAGGTATCCTACCAATATTATAAACGTGGAAGTTTGTGAGGATGTATGGATGTGTGGATGTATGGATGTGTGGATGTATGGATGTTTGTTACTCTTTCACGCCAAAACTACAGAGCCGATTGCGATGAAACTTGGTATGTAGATAGCTGGAGATCTGGATTAACACATAGGCTACTTTTTATTTCGATATTCCCACGGCATCGGGGCTTACGTGGGTGAAACTGCGCGGCGCTGCTAGTGTTACAATAAAATTATTTGTAAGTGTTTTATTAAATCCCTCAAATCATGTTAGTCCCTGCAAATTTTCTAGTGTTGTCCCTCTATCCCACAGTCAAAAGGAACTTTAATTCTATATAATAGGATCATCATCATTTTCTTCCTATGATGATCTATCTATCCCCTATAATGTAGTCTATATATAATTCTGGTCATATCACTTTCATCTCAACATTCGCATTTCAGCTACATGCAGGCGTTTCCCATCAATTTTCTTTTTTGGCCAACATTCAGGTCAGATAATCGTTTTATAAATTTGTCCTTTCATAAACTGCAACCTGAGATCACTTACTGTTTTCTTTTACCTGCCGCCACTTCATCCACCCTATATTGATTCGATGCTGTACAGATCTCTCTATTTCGTCATCGCTTCGTATGAACGAGCCGGGATTCTTCAAGTCGGTGCAACTGGTATCGCTATTCTATTCAGCGAAATTGTTTTAGGACTGAAGAGACCCAAAAAATCACAGAACATGTATTTGGTTCTGCTGATTTTCAAGCCAACATTCACCAGTCTTTGTTGCTATTATGTTAGTCTGTGCTGGACTTCGACCTCCTCGCAACGGTCTTCACCGATGAAAAAAATGTCGTCAGCAAATAGCATGCACATAGGTGCCTCTTGCTGTATGTCCGATGTCAGAGCAGGAAGAGGTACTAGGAGTCGATCCCTGGTGCATAGTGCAAGCCTACAGAGACTCTGAATTGTTCGGTGTTTCCAGCGACCTACCTTACATGAGTACTAGACTCTCTGTACAAAGCACAAATCAATTCCAAATACTTAGCAGGCAATCTTTCTTCTTTTAAAGCCCACCACAAAACAAACACCGCAATTTTTGTCCGCGCGTCTGTATTTCTCACAAAGTTGGCGTATTGCGAATATGGCGTCTGTTGAACCGCGTCCTGGCATAAACCCACATTTGTTTTGTGTAATCAATCGCACTTTCCTCTCACTCTTCTTTTAATCACTTTCTCCCAGACTATGTGACACACTTTGATAGCTTTTTTCTCGTTGTTACATTCCCGTATATTATCTTTATTTTTAAATATGAGGAGAAAAGTAACCTGAAGCTTATAGTTTAATATAATGTTTAATTTATACTTGTAGGATGGATTCGCGCCTCCAGAAGAAATAGATGGTGAAAATCCACACCCACCTGAAGAAGACGAATATTGAAACATCAGTGTATCTACGCGTATCATAGTGCTCTTTGTATATTACATATATCAAATCGAAATTATCTCGCTTTACAATCGTTGACAGTATCGAGTGCTTAGTATTTCACAGCCAATGAGTCGTAATTGAATCTTGTAGGTTTAATCTTCTGAAACAGTGGCCCTAAAGTGGCTTAACATGTAGCCAATGTTAGATACCTACTAATGAACATACAAATGTATAATAAATATGTTATAATATATTCGCAAAGCTTGTACATTATTACGACAAGTTGTTGTTGAAACGCAATATTTTATTTAATGTGTATGAGGATAAGTTGTATAGATAGTTTGTCTACATGTTTGCGATGTGTCGTCTTTTTGAATGTGTTGTGAAGTATTATTATGTGAATTTCCGTTCTAATACAGTATCTAACATCTTATCAAAAAGTAGATTATGTTCTGACATGTGCATGCTCTGAAACTCATTATTATACATGTTCAACATGGCTGTGTCATATCTAAGTGCATTCCTATAACACTGGGAGCGTGGTTTCTTGACAGAATTTATTTCTGATTCTGTATGCTCTTCCGAGGGAGTAACCTCACTTCTTATATTTAATCTGATAGTTGTGTGGTGAATATTGACTGCATTATGTAAGAAAAAGCTGTCATTGACATAATTTGTGGGCCACTGGTGCCTCTATAAAAGTGCATTTAATAGGTTGTTAAATTATTGGAAGAGATTTACTGTTAATTGTTTAATTCTGTTATAATAATGATGCAGTTGAGTGAAATTATGAATTAACTTCTTTCTGAAATAATATTTTGTGTGGATACAATTTGATTAACTTGTGAATAAATACTAGATCTGAAAACAGCTAATAAAATTGGTAATTTGTAATTGTCATGTATGTTGGTGAAAATCATTAACCGGGTTTTATGTAGTGTGATATTTACATAACCATGAGTTAGGTTAAACAGAAACCAAGACTTAAACTTGAATAATTGCACTATTATAACTATAAGAAGTATAACTAATACATAATATTCAAAATATTTTTATTTAGTAGATTATACATCCTTAAGACGCGTTGAGAATACTAACGACTTGTTGGCGGAAACAGATGTTCGCTATTTAAGATAAATAGGTAATTAATTTATTTACTTTAGCATTCATAAATTGCCTTAACAGCAGATATTAATTGCCTCTGATTTTCAGATTGTGAATGTCTTATCGAATAAAATAATAACTATATTGATTCATGTCTTATTTTTTAAACCAGTGTCATTTACATTAAATGACTCGCATACATACATATCAATACAATTTATTTATTTTGTCACATGCGTTCTTTTAATATGAATAAACCTTATAACAATCCTTTATTGTGATCAATAGTTTAAATAAAAGCTTGCATATAAAGAAGTCTTCTCATTCAGTCATATTGGGTGGGTTCAACTATCCCCTGGATCAGTAATATACAGGTGTTCAGAAATAACAGCGCTGGCAGGGCACTGCTACCTGACCAGTCCCTTGGTTTAGTTATATGTCGTAGCGAGTGCCACTTTAGCTTACTTAAGTCGATTGGTTTTACAACCTACTTCATTCCGAATCATACCTCATAGCGCTTTCCACATTTTGTTCAACTTTGCGCTTTTTTATGAGGACGATAGTCAGTAGGGAAGCGCTTACAACTTAGTCTTGTCAAACGTCTACTTACTTTATCTGAACGCGTATGCCCAACAAGGATAATTATTCAAACCTGGATAATTAGCCTTGAAGATAATGGCCCTTCCACATTCACACTGGGTTATTTGTATCAATGGTATGTGATTGGATGTTTTGGATCAAAACCATTTTTCGAGACATTTTAAAATTGAAATACCCTCAAAATTGTTATAGAAAGAAAATATAAATAAATGAGCCAAATTATCAGTCTGGTCAGAACTGTTACCAGGCGGCTCCAAAATTTTATTTAGGTATATGTTACTATTTGATGCTTCAGGCAAACACCTCCCATCATCTATGATAGGTCCCCCTTGACAGGCAACATCGTCTCTTTCACTTCTCTCGAATTTCACACTGACTTGGCTTGTTTAAATTAACAAGGTTGACCATGTGTGCAAGTATTGCAAATTCTTACCTGATAAGTAGAAACTTGGTTAAACAATGAAATGTTACTAATAGAACCATAAACTAAAATATATAATACTGAAACGTAGAACTGCATTACTTGCCAAAAGAAATGTACTTACCTATTTCATGATTTGATAGGATAAAAAAATCTTTTTCACAAAAAATTAAACCGACGAAAAGAACTAAAAAATGAATAAACCTTAATTCTTAAGTATTGAGCTTATTTACATAAACTATCAAATTTTATATAAACTTATTTTGAGTCGGCGCCAAACAACAAACTGATTAATTATCAAAATTTTATATGTACCTACGTAAGTAATTAATCATTACACAAGACTTAAGGTTTATTTATTTTTTGCTTTTTAGTTCTTTTCGTCGGTTTAATTTTTTGTGAAAAAGATTTTAATTTTATGGTTTTTTTCATCATCAGTAATTTTAAAGTAATGAAAAGTAAACAGAAACACTATTCGTTCCTACAATTTTCGAGGGTTTCTCTAAATTTTTTCAGGATCCCATCATCAGATCCTGACTTCCTTGACAAGGGACCACCCTTGAGGTATACCCTATCTAACAAAAAAAAAAGACTAATCAAAATCGGTTCATAAATAACGGAGTGAGGGCTGAACAGACATTAAAAAAAAAATATAATACGGTCGAATTGAGAACCTCCTTTTTTTTCGTCGGTTAAAAATAATCATTAAATCTGTTGTCGCCACATCAAAAACTCTTATTTATATTATTAAAAATAGGGCCAAACTATAATAGATGATAACACAGTTCACTATTTAATAATAATGAGTTAATAGACATTATTTTGACTGGTTATACCGGTAACGCAATACCATTGGTCGATTGATAAATATTAACGAATAGTGAAATTATAAAAGGGTAGAAATAAGTGAAGATCGATTGACTTGAGTGCGAAACAGAGGTACAAACAACTTGGCAGTTACTGTTAGTTTGTGATTTTCATAGTTTATATCAGTGGTTTAGAGACTGTTTCTTACAAATCTCATCAAGATCGGACCTGTGGTTTTCGCATTATAATTCTGCAATCTAAACGTTAAAAATAGGTTATTTTCAAATTGTTGCTGAGGCTCAAGTTTGTCACCTAAGGCAGGGCTACACCACTGGCTCGAATTCGCGTTTTAAATACCTACCACATTAGCGTAAGCCCGAGGCAAAGACTACAATAGTATATAGGATATAGACAGGCAACTCTGCTTCTTTTTATTGACAACACAAAACTCTGCCTAGTGGTCAGATACCGAAAACTAATATAATATACATATCTATAGGTATATGTATATTATACAATATATAGGTACCTACTTATACGGTGTATGAATGTTTTGTTGTTGCCTATTTCTTGTTTTATTGGTTCTAACATGAGAATTTTATACTTTAGCTAATTAATGTATGTTTATGACTAATCTCCGATTTTTATATTCAAACCCAAACTTTTATTGCAAAAAGAAAAGCACAAGAAACCGGCAATCGGTACTCATACGCAGCCATTTGCAATATAAGTGAAGTGTTGCCAACCTAATATTAATAAGTTCCAAATATTAAAAAAAATGTTCATTGTTACGATTGTATTTTTAATTAATATTATTGTGTTGGTGAACAAATTGTTGTTTGTAAAGAATTTGAAGTGGTTTTAGATATTTAATATGCAATATTTTGGTATTTACAAATGCGAATTTTAAATCGTAATACATTTGTGGGTAATAAATTTCCCCTCATACATATTATAAGTTTAAATATTGTAACACAGTAATTTTAGTTCCGGTATCTATCCTTGGGATGGCACTGGACTCAATAAAAAAAGTGCAATTCTTTTATGTTCCAAGTTGCCATAGCATGGCCCGAGGGTACAAGTGTCAGCAAGGGCGACAACGCGTAGCTGAGAGCACGCACGGCCACATCTAAGAAATCTAAATGTATATAAAATTGTACTAAATCAGGTTTTGAGTAATTGGCCAGGGTAGACGTTGTAATAAGTGGATTGCTCGTGTATGAGAGAGCGACTGAAATGTAAAACATATAAAGAGCAACACGGATTAAGGTATTCATTTGAGTAGGTATATTGTCATAAAACGGGTTGCCGACTAAAGGGGTGGAGAGGCGGGACGCGATGACGCTCTCATACGATACATACAATGGCAGATAGCTATGCTATTAAATATCGATTTTTAACCGAGCTGAAAAAAGGAAGAGATCCTTAATTCGACAGATTATATATTTGTGAATGTAACGCTTTATCTTCGGCAATTATGAACTGATTTCAAAAAATGTTTTTGGATTGAAAATATTGAATTTAAACATTGTCAACATTTATTTTGAACATTGTCGATTATACTTTTTTTAAGATTATAATAGCACGAATTCGAAAAAAGTATTTTATTTAGGCTATATTTTTTTAAATTAAAAACATACCTACGTACAGCACACTTTTATATCTGTAATTAAAAACTGTCCTAAAAACATTGTATATTTACCATTTATGTTGTTGTATGTCTGTGCGTGTTCTAAATAAATCTTTCTTTTTTTCTTTATTTACTTACCTACCTAAATCTACATATCTTAAAAATAATAGAAATCAATAAATTTAAGATTTTAAATAGCTTAAACTCTATAAAGGTAGAATTAAGAATGGTGTACCTACCATTCTTAATTCTACTTTTATAGAGTTTTTTGTGTGCCGAATAAGCTAGATTTGACTTGGCTAGTTTTTACAGTACACCATCTTTTAGAAGAGTAAGATATGTCGACCTTACAATATAAATACAGTACTATGACGTCGTAACTTGCAGAAGATAGTTGTTTAGCCAAATATAAGAAAACTTGGATGTGAAAAGTAGCTAAGTCAAATCTTCAAGATTATCTACAGAACTTGGCAATAATTTAGATCTCAATTCTTTTGTTGGCGTAGTCGATAACCATGTATATTCTTAATATTGAACTTGGCTCCCCTTTTCACATTCATGTTTTTGATGGGATAATATTTATGCAAATTCCCTTCAACTTCAAACGTATTTTTGGCTGATTTCTAAAAATATATTTATTGGGTTTTATATTTCTTAATGAAATTCAAATTAAAATGAGCTAAAATAAAATGTAGTATGTACCTATTAAATAAAATCACGAAGCAAAAAATAAATGATTCTTAGTGGGAGGGATGAGAAACTTGCTTTTTTGATAATAATATTATTTTTCATTATCTCCTCGATTAGCGATGTCCAATTAATTCCTTTTTTGTTAGAGGCCTAGCAACCGGGCTTAAATCCCTTACTACTAGTGGAAAGGGATTTAAGCCCGGTTCTTAATTGCTTTTCAGAAAAGCAATTTTAAGAACTTCGCACGATAGTCCATAATATGGGGTCAGTAAGAGATATATCTTTTCGAAGCCAGAATAACAGATATCCGGGTCGTGCTGTGATAAATTGGGAATCTGGGAAAATGTGTCCAAGTCCTTTTCCCCATGTTTGAATAAAGTCCAATTTGAAAAAAGTTTCTCTAATAATAATAATAACTTTACACATCTCGCACACCGCTGTCTGATCCCAAAACTAGGCAGAGCCTGTACTATGGTAACTAGACTGCTGATAAACATACTTATATATTTTTAAATACATACATATTATACATAAACTCCACCCAGACAGAACAAATGATCGTGCTCATCACCCAATTATTTGTCCTGGGTGGAAATCGAACCCACGACCTCTATCTTAGCAGTCAGGATCACTAACCATTAGACCAACAGGCCAGTCAAAAAATGAAGTATGGAGCAATCATTAGTTTAATTTTGGCAAGCAACGTTGAAATTATAGACTTCCGTTTTGATACGACCTGCTTAATTGAAATCCACTATAATAAGGAGTTCACGTTTACATCTGACATACCCCAGTTCCGTTTTCCGCTCACATGGACCCCTTGAAGGTCATCGTCGACTTTTTGGTGTCGATATAGACAACTTTGAATATCAGTGATAAATCAATGATGAGGCAAACAAGCGTGAAAAACAAAACGGGGTTTAAGTATCCCCCCTAGCCTGTATGTAAAATGAAACTAAGAGTTTATTTATAATATTTATTTCATATCTTAAAAAAATACAATAAATGAATTTTAACGTTTTAGTATATAAACTTAATTAATATTTAAAGTTTCAGAAGTCACTACGCTAAAAGAAAATTAATGTCTTAGCATTTATAAATATTAGAATAGTTTCTGTAAATTTTCTAGACCTACAATAAAAACCTTATCCTCTAACACCTTCATTTTTAAATCTATCTTTATCTATGGCAATTATCGCCATGCACTGATCGACATCGAATGTGTGATGATATACCCACATATATAGGAATAATATAATAATCAGACATGTAAAAATAAATAAAGTTCCATTATTTTTTGTTGAGCTTTAAAGCGTCTGACAAAAGTTCTGGTCCATGGAAAGTGTCTGATACTCATGATACTACTTTAGAATAATATTCTTCAAAACATATATAAAAATCAGCCATACAAATTTAAGTTAAGTAGCTCTTATTTTTAGCTACCTTTTTTAGCTGGTACCTGCCCAGGTGCCAGCTAAAAACAAGGCGAGCCCCACAAGCACGCAGGTATTCAAACCACATGAGACGCTACTGAAAACCTAAGGTTTCATTTATATGAAAATAAGTTATGTCTGATCGCTCTGCACAGTGTGAGATTTTGGCTGAGTTGGGAACATGCCTTTTTATGCTTTTATTTGATAGATTACGTTCAGTATTAGCAAATAGTGGAGCTCCGACGAAATTTCGTAGCTTTGTTTAGGAAATATGATTTTTTTCGTTTATTACTACTGCTAAACTATTACAAATATTACTGAGCTTATCGTCTGATTAAATACAATAAAATACACAATTCAAAATAAATTCAACATAGTAACTTATAATATCAGAGAGTTACTATTGTTTTTTCTTTTTTCAGATTTTATTTTATTTTTCAGATTTCCTTTTATTTCCGCATTCAGGTATCATACCCCAAAAATTTAAATGTGTTTATTGTAGGATCTCCGAAATATTCGGTTTCTAAGTTTTTTATAAATTTCTATGGGAATAGGGTTGTCAAAAGCATTACTTACAAAATCACAATAATAGAAAAAAAAATCTCCATAATACAGGTATTTCGTTTTATATGGATACTAGCTGCACCCCGCGGGTTTGCCTGCATTCAAATCGATGTTTTGCAAGTGGAGAACCATCTCAGGTTCAAATGTTTTTTACTTAAGTTGTACGTTTACTAAAATATTACACCATGGTTATATTAATTATAGGTACTACGATAGCCGGGGATGATACCAAATTATTTTATAACCAAGTTTATAATACACAAACTTTCACATTTTATGTTAGTATTAGCAACCTGCCCCGGCTTCGCACGGGTACAAATTATATACCTAAACCTTCCTCATGAATCACTGTTTCTATTAGTGAAAACCGCATAAAAACCGTTCAGTAGTTTTTCAGTTTATCGCGAACAGACAGACAGACAGATAGACGTGGCGGGGGACTTTGTTTTATAATATGTAGTGATTATTGGAAGTAGGGATGATGCAATGTCAATTTATTTCCATATCGTGTTCATTGACGGAGAAAATTAAATTGTCTTCTCTGGTAAGTGTTATCTTACACATGTCATCTTCAAACCCGAAAATGGATGAGTTGCTATCATCTGTCCTTAGTACCTTCGCAGGTACAGCTGGGGTTTTTATTTTCTTGTTACGAGAGAAACGTATCGTTAGATATCGATCCGAGAATTGTAGCGCACGTTGAAAAAATCGAGTAAAGTGGTTTTTCGATCAAATTTTCGAGTGTGGTGCTCTCTGTCGTACCGCCAATACTTATTTTGCGACTCTCCTGCCTGCTTAGATAACATACCTATCGATAGCCCACTAGATCTACTTATTTCACTACCATGCATAAATATTTTTTGGAGAGTAACGGACATGTAGCACCAACTATAAGTGTCCACATGTTTTGTAGCAATTTTAATGCAATAAGTCTGAAATTTTTCAGCATCTATCTCAGAGCTGCTGGAGAGTGCTACTAATATAGTGTGGATGCCATCGACAAGCCAACATTCTAGCCCAAGAATTTCAGCAAACGTATTACGGTGTTTGTTCGGTAGTGCTGTTCGAGCAGTGTTGCCGTCGTTTGTAGTGCCTGCATTCGGACGCACAACATCTACTAACAGCGACAAAACACACCCAGACACAGAACAAATGATCATACTCATCACACAATTATTTGTCCTGGGTGGGAATCGAACGCACACCTCTGGCTTAGCAACCAAGATCACTAACCACTGGACCAAAAGGACAGGTAATATAAGTGATGTCATAGTCAAGTGTTGATGTGCCATCAGCTATACATGATATTATACTAAAACTGGACATCTGGCAGAAACTGACAAAACAAGCCAAAGATAGGACGCAATGGCACTCATTAGGAAAGCCAAACCAAATTATCCTGTAATTAGAGATTCTCAGAATTGAAAGTTTCTGTGTTGACAACCCTAACCAATATATTAAAAAATTAATAACTCAGCCGTCCTGCCGTTTATTTATTTAATATTTACGTATGACATAATATGCGGAAATGTCAAAATAAGAAAAAAAATAATTAAGATGTACCTGAGGACTTTCAAATAGTTTTTTTTTACATACAATATAGTTGTACACGTTGCCGACCGAACGGTGAAATAATATAAAGAAAATTGTAACGCATAAACTAGAAAAAGCATTTCTATGGGTTTTTCTTAATATATCAGAAAAACTAAATATCTCCTAATAAAAGCAAAGGAATTTCGCCGGAGTTTTACTGTGAGTTCTTACTATAGGTAAACTATCAAATGAAGGCATAAAAAGGCATGTCCCCAACTCGGCCAAAATCTCACACTGTGCTCTGGGATCTTGGACTATTAGAAAAGGTCTGATGACAAATTACACAAACTTAGCAATAAGGCGTGAGAGAATGTATTTATGTTTTTTTTATTTCTAGTAGTCTGATAAAAGAAAACGATTAATTAAATATAATTTTTTGTACTCTTCCTTTTTTTTTCTCAATAAAATACTCATACATAATTAACTTCCATTATGTGAAAAAACAACATCTGTCATGCATTTGAATCGTAATCAAAATTTAGCAGTGGAAGACTGTGCTGCAAAGAACTAATATTTTTGAATTTGCCAGCAATAGTAGTTGCAACAAAGTTGTTCGTGGGAGAGACATGCTTCGGCACGTATGGGCCGGCTCATCCAGTGTGATGCCATCTTCTCCCCTTCCCCTATTCCCACCTTAAAGGACGGCAACGCACTTGTGACTCTTGAGTTGCAGGTACCCATGGGCGGCGGTAGTCATTTACCATCAGGTGACCCGTCTGCTCGTTTGCCCTCTATACCATAATAAAAACTGCGTTTTATCTTTCGATGTCTTGATATGGGCTATGTTTCCTCTGCAAGATAGATGCGCTTGGGTGGGTCATTGCGGCGTTAAAATAGTGGAAAGTAGAAACAAGAAACAAAAATAACGATAAAAGTTTCTTGCTACGCGTCAGCCGAATATTTTGCCGAATAATCGGCTATTCGGCCAGGAAGCCTGCAGAATATTCGGTATTCGGCATGTGGCCGAAAACATTAATCGTTGCAAGTTTAGATAATTGTCATCATTATCTAGACTTGCGACTTGTTAGTGAAAAAAAGGGGAGAATTGTTAGCAGTTTAAATACTTTATATTCAACGATCACTGCGAACAAGGGATAATGGTCTTCAGTGTAAATGACAGTTGATTATTATGTAGAATTTTTATTTGACCTATTTCGATTAAGGGTGCGACAAAGATGATAAATGACGATTATGACCAGGATTATGCATCACCTGCCGGTAACCCTAGCAGAAGCAGGCCTGAGATGGTGGCGCGATGTGTTGTGCGCACGCCTCTCTTAACCGGAAGTAGGTAGCTGCCTATTGCTTAAGAGCTTACTAAGGTCAGCTTAGTTCTCAGGGCCTTTTTTCCTATGATATGCCCGAGTCCCTTGCAAGACTCGCTTGTGATGAACCTTGTGTTATATTATTATGCAGGATAAAATCACTATCAAAAATAAAATCGCTTGGGATTAAATTAATTTTAAATTCACATGCTATTTAAAATACTTAATGCAACTGTAATGTGAACTAATACGTTTTTCATCTACTGTCTTTTAGAATAGAATAATCTTTATTTTATGTATTTCTTTTCATATTTTAATTTTATCTTGTTTAGTTTTTGGTATCCATACTTTCAATGCTTTTAGTTTGCTTACGTTTAATATTAATAACATAATACAGCGCACGATAATTTTTTTTATTATATTATTTAACTAAATATGTAGGTATTGTTAACTAAGTATCTGGTGATGTAAAAGAGTGGCCGTGAGTTTGTTTGCGCGATTTCTTCTCACAAGGCTCAATTACTTGAAAATTTTGGATTTGCATAACTATTACGCCGCACGCGGATAAAGAACTTCGGGAGTACTTTTTCTTCCAACTTACTTAACAAAAATCTATATTTAAGGCTAACTGAGAAGTGTAACCTAATGCTAGATAGCCTATACTATTCCTCATGAATCTGGTTATCATATTATACAAAAAGTTTTTTTTTAATCCCACTGGTAGTTGTGTTTAGACAAACAAACAAAAAAACTCTTCAGCTTTATTATATTAGTATAGATTAACTATTTCGGTCGGTCGAAACAGTTGTTTTACTTCAATTGTCTACCCTCTCCGGCCTCTTGTAAGTGCGGCCATGAACCTCTCCTAAAGCATGCCATTAATAAGATATCATAATATACTCAGAGGAGGGTGTACGCAAAGCGTAGCTCCTCCTTGCGAGTACCTACTTTACAAAGCATCCGTGCCCCGAAATCAAGTCTTTTAGCCATCTACGGTCCAACGCGGGGGTCAAAATGTATTTCCTGTCCAGTCTAGTGAGTGAGCACCACCGCTTTCAAGTCACCGACAAACTTTACACCAAGCAAGCGGAAGTGCAACCTAGAGTCTAAACGCAGGTCCACATATTTTATCTGAATTCTTAAGGGGTTTAAACGTAAATCGATCGTGACGTTGGGCAGCGAATGTCGAAGAGACGCAAAAAAAGAGAGATGCGCAGACAGTTCGTAAAATCCTTAAGTATTGGAGCGCCTCTCTGATGCAATGCCCAATCGCAGACTATACACAAATACTATTACAGAAATACTCGTATTCTCATCTTATGTAACCCTGCCTCCCACATCACAAAATTAAGGTTGGATTTTTTGCCGAAATATCGAAACTGCCTCTTAAACTGATGACAATTCGTTCGCTTTGTTTAAAGATATTCTCAGCCACTAGCGGACTGTAAATGATGAGCAGTTACAAATCTTCTTTCAAAATGAGCATTATATTGATTATAATAATATATGTATTATCGTGTTAGACGATAATACATATATTATTATATAATATGTTTTAGAGATGGCAGCACTTTTTATTTTTTATATCGAAACGAACTATACCTTCGTATATTTTAAGCGCAATTCTCACATAAAACGGGCGCGGGTCGGGACGGGAGTGCGGCGGGTCTGATTCCTTGTATTTATATGAAAGATGATATACTGAAAGCGTGCGCGGCTAACGCTCACCACAGTTTCAGTGTGTTTTCCCACTAATATTATAAATGTGAAAGTTTGGATGGATGGATGGATGGTTGTTACTGTTTCACGCAGAAACCACTGAAGCGATTGCGATGAAACTTGGTATGTAGATAGCTGGAGACCTGGATTAACGCATAGGCTACTTTTTATCCCGATATTAACACGGGATCGGGACTTACGCGGGTGAAACCGCGGGGTGCTGCTAGTCTTCCATATAAATACAAAGAATTAGACCCGCCGCACTCCCGTCTTGACCCGCGCCGGCTTTATGTGTGAATTGCGGTTTAGCGTTATTAATTCTTCACAATGTAAATCGATTACCAGGAATAAACTTAAGGCATAGAGGAATGACAATTGTTTACTTATTTATTTACACTTCCTGAAAATAGATTAGGTACATAAGGCGGACTTAATATTGAATTTGTTAAAAGCGAAGCAAACTATTGTTGCGGTGACTCTGTGCGTGTTGATCTATAATTTTTTAATTATAATAATTGTTTATTAAATCGACGATTTCGAATAATTGATGGTAAATTTTATGAAATAAAGATTTTTGAATTTGTTGTATTTTATAATGTGGACAAATTAACGTCTTGTGGTTTTTTAGTTCTCAAAACGATTCAAAAATAAAAGTCAAATTAATTGAATAGATCAAACGTGAAAATTCGTTACCTACAAAGCTACTATTTGGTGATATAACATGAGAAAACCAGTTTGAATAAAATAAAGTATTCAAAGCTTTTTTTTTATTCGAGCTGGTTTTTTATAAAAATAAAAAACAACATATCCATATAAGGACATGGTTTAACTTAACTAATTTAACCTTTTGACCACCAGAGCGTAAACCCATCGGCGTATCCCCCATGACAAGCTATATATATATTCAGCTCAAATACCTACAAATAATCATAGGGATTCGAAGATCGTATCGATAACAAACTAATTATTGTTGTTTTTGCTTCTTATTTTTACAATATAATATCACTGAACCATGGAACTTCGTGCTGTAGCATTGTATGTAGCAGCGAGATAACTACTTATCGATGATAATTGGAGTGAACGAAGAGAGACTGACGAAAGTTCTTAGTTTTAAATTAATTGTTTGATTTAATTAATATTAAGTATGTAATAAATTATAAATATTTTGAAATTTTACGAATAATTGTATACATACTATTATTATTCTAGGTTGTGGGTCAAATTTAACATGCACATTTGGATTAAAGACAGACACGGGGACAGGTCAAACTAAATAAAAATAAATTTATGAAAACAATGAAAAATAGTTTGAGTAACAAAGTCGTAAACAATTTTTTTTTTGTAAATTTTTTGTTAAATTTAGATATAGTTTCCTTAGATACCCATCACTAGCTGTCGAGATAATGTTTTTAATTATCGTTTTTTTACCAATATATGAGATTAATTGTTTTACCTTTGAATACTATACAAATAATAGATTATTGTAGTTTTAAATAATAGCGAAAAAAAAGTTATTTGTTTATGTTTGTTTTGTACTGCAAAATGTCTTCTTTTTGTCGGTTATTGCCGACGGTGGCGTCGTGGGAACGTTTGGGTTTGTTCGGCTATAGTCGAACGTGGCGTTCAAAAGGTCAAATCCGAAGATTTATTTATGCTTTACTTATTGATTACCTGAAAAGAAGCTTTCTCTTTTGTGGAGTACCTTGATATTCTGCATCACTTTCAAAATCAGTATCCCAAAATATTTTAGCAGATCTCTTCCCAATATTCTTTGTTATACCTGAAATAATGACATATTAAGAAATTAGTAAATACAATACACATATATATAAAACCTATCCAATTTCAAGAATTCAAACATCTGTCACAGTAGCCAGGCTGACAACCTGGCTCAAGCCAAATTTACCTACATAGATGTTTACAGTGTTGTCTACCTCGTCTCAAATAAATATATAGTTATTTAGTAATAGCTATTACTCACTTGTATTATGTATGGCATTAGCCTTCTGAACGGTTCCTGCTTTGACAGTACCTTGACTTTCAGGGATTTCAGTAATAAGTACTCTACATTCTTTAAGTACATTTTCTTCTATATTGATTATTGATTTTGGCTTCATATTTTTATTATTTCTTGTTTTTGGAAGATGATTGACATGGTTGTTTTTTTTACTCTTTTCTTTATCTTGAGCTGGATTTATATTTTCATCTATGCTTTTTGTTGCTTTCGGTTTTATATTGTTTCTCGTTATTCTGCGGGGATTGGTGTTATTAATTTTTTTAGTTTGGTTTTTATCTATCTTGTTAGTAAGTATTGTATGTTCATGAGGTGACTCTATATTTTCGTTAACGCTTTTGGTTGGTTTTTTATTGCTATTGCTTCTCGTTTTTGGCCATGGATTGGTATTGTTAGTTTTTTTATGGTTTTCTTTATCTTGAGCTAGACTTATATTTTCATCTATGCTTTTTGATACTTTAGATTTTATATTGCTATTGTTTCTCGTTAATCTGTAGGGATTGGTATTACTAGTTTTTTTACTTTTTTCTTTATCTGTCTTATGGCTAATACTACATTCGTGAGGTGAATTTATACTTTCGTCTAAGCTTTGTATTGCTTTCAGTTTTATTTTGCTATTGCTTCTCGTATTTGGACGTGAATTGGTATTGTTAGTTTTTTTCCCTTTTCCTTTATCTATGTTATTCATAATTGTTCTACATTCTTGAGCTAGATTTACATTTTCATCTATATCTTTAATGGCTTTTGGTTTTAAAATGCTACTGTTTCTTGTTCTGAGAAGGTAATTGGTACTGTTAGTGTTATTACTTTTATCTTTCTTTTTATTATCAACATCAAATATTTCTTCATCGGTGAATGTGTCACTTACATCGTTTTCATTGCACATAGATATTATGGAAGTTACATCCCAAGTGTCATCATCATCTCTCTCATATGAGTTGTTTACTTGTGTTTGTATTTGATTTATGCTAATTTGATTGCTTTTATTAATACAGTCAGGTGGCACAATTTTATGAATTAAATCTAATAGATTATTATCTCCTTGTACTTCTCTATTCATACATGATTGTGTTGGAACCAGTTTTCTTGCTTTATTCTTCTCTTTATGAAATGTACTGTATAGGTTTTGTGGGCTACTTATAGCATCACTGCTTACATTGGCTTTTTCTGCCACATCAAGCTTCTGGGTAAATAATTTTCTCTTTATGAAGCTTGGACGCATAGCAACATCGTCTTGAGACAGTTCAGCCTCTACAATCTGAGATTGACTAATACCTTGTTTATCTGGACTAATAAGAGGGTGCACCTTTTCGAGTTTATCTAAGATTTCTTTTGGAATTGATTCTACTAACTCTGTGAGGGGCTGTTTTGATTTTGATATAATCTTTTCTTGCATTTTCGATCTAAATTTTCTAACTGGTAATGTTGGCTTAGCAAATTCAAAATTATTAGTATTATCAACATTGTTATTTATTATATTCTTCTTTGTTTTTAATGGTATATTGGTCTTTGTTTTAGGAATAACATTTGGGAAAGATTTTTTACTTCTCTTTCTATCTGGAAAACTTAAATCTTCGTCAGCTTCTAAACTCCTTTTATGCACTATTTCTTTGTTGCAGAGAATATTTTGTCTAGATGTCATTCCTGCAAATATTTCCTCCTCACTTCCACTGACAGAACTTCTGTTTCTCAAACATCTGTCATTTCGTTTATAATTGGTTTCATTACTTTTGAGATTCCCTTCTATATTTTTTGGAATAACAGTTAAAGCAATTGAATTGTTAAACCTTTGAGATGGCAAAAGAAATCCAGTTTTAAATCTTTGTTTTTGAGAAGGCATTGCATAAATGTTAGAAAAAAAAGAACTATTACCATTTCTACTTTCCTTAAAATTATTAGTACCAACTGAAAAAATTTTTTTGAAAGTATTTTGTCTCGAAACTTCTGTGCAGTCTTTTAGCATATTATCCATCCTTGTCATTCTACTACTTGTCATATTTTCTTTGTAGGAGGTCTTTACAGACCTGCAGTCATCACTGCTTATAGAGGAATCACTGGCATGTTCCCCCGAGTCATCTCCTGATCGTGGCCGGTTTCTACGACCCTTCCGAAACATCCTCATGTTACGTCTCTTTTCAATTCTTTTTCTGCTATGTTGTCTCATTAATTTCTGATATGCTTCCTTGATCACTCGCAAATCAAATTGATTGTATTTCGCATTTTCGAATATATGAGCTATGTAAGCTGAGCTTACACTTGCGCTAGAATCTGTAAAATAGATTTGACAGAATAATGGTTATACTTTTATACTAGAAATAGACTAGTAGTTTTAACAATTGTGTTCTGGGCTACTGGAATAAGTCTGTGATCTAAAAAAAAGTATATATCACTAGCAGCGCCCTGCGGTTTCACCCGCGTAAGTCCCGATCCCGTGAGAATATCGAGATAAAAAGCAGCCTATATGTTAATCCTGGTCTCCAGCTATCTAGATACCAAGTTTCATAGCAATCAGTTTAGTAGTTTTGGCATGAAAGAGTAACAAACATCCATACATCCATACTCACAAACTTTCATGTTTATAATATTAGTAGGATAACCGTTTAAAGCAACATATTGGTCATATTGACCTAAACCATAGGTCTGGACTGAATGCTATATATGACGGTATAATATAATGAACACTGCTTTCTAAGTGTTGAGTTAGGGTTTATTATAACCCTGGGAAACAAAATAAACATGCAGTTAAATCAAAGCCCTCTTTCTCACATCTATTATATCAGTTTGATTTGTTATTTATCTGAACACAACACAAGATGAACTCCAAACAGATTTCACATAAAAACTTTTCAACAAAAAATTAAACCAACTACAAAAGGAAATCGAAAAATATACTGGTTAGTCTAACTAAACTACTAATTCTTACTTACCTACATTAATTAACTTATGTTTACTATAATTCCCTACTACATGTATTCATTGTTATTTGTTATAAATATTTAAACAACAGATATTTGCATCAAACTGCCAGTGAACAAAAATATAATATATGTGAAGCCACTTATGGCATTGTAATTTTCCAATGGTGGATATGAAACTGTGACACTGATTAAAAAATATGCAATATGGAAATTCTACTGTTGGCCGATAGTTGTCCTGCTCATTTGGTTGTTACAAATCTGAAGTACATTAAACTTGTGTTTTTACCACCAAATGTCACATCTGTGCTCCAACCAACCATGGTTTATACCATCTTGTTATGTGTTTAAACAACTTGTATAAAATCTCAATAGAAGCTGACGAAATTCGTATGTATGACAAAACTGTTCCAAACAGACTAAGATTTTATGAATACAGTACAATGATAATGTAATCCAACATGTTTGTAAAATGATAATGTTCTATATAAAATAAAATATAGTTTTGTTTAATACATGAATATATTATTCCTAGTAAAATTTATGGTACCTATGGGTAGACGAATCTGTACCTTAGAAACATTACAGGTAGTTATGACTATTGGTTTTTATGACCAACTATGAGTAGTCCCTTTGATGTTGTTAGAACAGATTTTGCCTGTACATTTATACAACTACAAACATGCAAATTAATCCTAGTCAAAATGAACAGAATATAATAGACATACCAATACTTCTTATAGATCGAGGAGAACCACTTCTACCATTGAAAACAGATTGATTTGAGCTCATCCCATTGTAATGTTGTTGGAAGTTGCGTGGCCGTACATCAAAAGCACTCTGTACCGACATGGGCGACGTCTCTCTTCTATAATATATACTTCTCTGATCCGATACAGATTCGGCGTATCTCTGTCGCTCAAAATTTCGAGGCATATTATACATTGTAGAAGTCATTGGATTGCGAAAACTGAAGTTGGATATGTTTGTATACGGACCTCTTGCACTCATGATCTGAAATTAAGATGACCTGTAACTTCAAAATTACAATAAAAGCACTTTGATAGAATAAAATAGAGTTACTTACAGTATTCACATTCTGGGAGTTAAAAACGTTAGAGTCAGATAATTCGCTTTCAATGTCAGTCATTTTGAATGGTATTACAGCATTACTGCACTATCGTCACTAATTTTTCTTAAAACGTTACAGAGAACGTACAAATTTAAACACGCAATACACATAAGAAACGACAAAAGTTACATAGTTTACACACGCACATCTTTGTAACGGTCCATTTTGTTTGAATAAGTTTGTTTGTTTCAATCACAGAGACCAAAAAGTATACAAACACTACGTTGGCGTTGGACAGAGACACAGACTAGTGATTTCAGTGTTTGTATACTCTTTGGCACAGAGTACAGTAATATTATTAGAGATAGAGAGTTCTCTTGGCGCTCTCAAGTGTCCCCCATGTTTTGGCGCCATCTATTAATTATGACCCCTAAACTACCCTACATGTTTTACTCACACATATGTAATTCAGTTTTCTTAGTGTGCTACTACTTTGAAATGCTAGTTTAAAAATAAGTTCACTACAACTAGTTCTTAAAAACACAGCTTTTGTTTGTAATACTCTATTTGAGTGCGTGTTCTTAAAAATCAAGTTACTATCAAATTTTAATAACAAAAGCTGAGTTTTTAAGAAGTAGTGTAGATTATTGAAAAAAGGAAAGTCAATAAATAAAACGAATTATTTTATTTCTTTGTTTTATTATGTCTATGTTTATTATAATAATCTTGCGAGGCACTTTTAATATCATCATCCCCATCATACACAACTTTTCCTGATAAAATTCGGTTATTTGTACGGCACCAACTATAAATCAAAATATTCATGACCGAATCCTCAAACATTTTTTTAAAATCAGTACTGTGATTTTTACAATTTAAAATAAAATTATCAATTAATAGTTCGTTCAGTACTTTTATATTATATTTAGTATTCTGAATACTTATATTATTTTTCAAGGATTCGGTCGTTATTTTTTGTATTTCATAAAAATAATCACATATTTTTTTTGAAGGATACACAAGCCATTTTTTTCCACTCTCAAATTCTTTATTTTTTGTTAACGTAGCACCGTCATCACATTCCTTTGATAGTAATTCCTGCCTACAGGTTTTGCACGATTTACAAATTCGAGTTAAACATTTTTTCAGAACCCAACCACTGACATAATGCCTTATTTCCAAACCTGCATCTCGCATTTCATTATCATTATTTAATAAGTTATTGCTAAATGGTATTGCGAGAGGCAGGTCATTTACATTGTCGTTTTTTAAAATTAGTGGTTCATTTCTGTCTAGAAAGAAGTTTACGGTTTGCAGATATGTAGCCATATCCTCCTCACAATTAGCTTTGATTGAGTGTGAGGAGGAAAAGTTACTCAAAAGCAAAGACTTGTAAGCACCTTCGTAACTTACACAATTCGGTGCTACATTTCTGGCACCTAAACTTCTTATGTTTCCAAAAAAGTTTTCTATTGGGTCCTGATTAAAATTTCTACACAACATCGTATCAAAACCATGTTTTTTAGACAATATTTTCCAAATGGCTTGCATACCCTGAATAGTTTTGATTAAGTTAGTTAATGATGGCACTGTTTTTTCAATTAAACGAATTTAATCATCCATCTTTTTCTGTTCCAAAAATTTTATGTTTTTAAGAAAGTTTATAGCATCTATCCATAGTCGATGATGGGGAGACCTTGTTTTAACAGCGGCCCGATAAATTTTACCATGCCTAATATTAAATGTATTACAATTTAAGCTGTCAAATAGCTTGTCAATTATTAAAACAAAAGGTTCTATGTACCTTACTTCAGAGCTTACTCTTCCGGCATCTGATAAATGCTTTGCTGCAATGGCTACGCTATGGCTGAAAACTTGAGCTGCTGTTTTAACTTTCATTTTATTAATTTTGTCTTTCTTTATATGCCCTTCGGTTATTTTTTGCATAATTTTTAATTCCCCATAACTTTTGTCAGCCTCATACAGCTGCTCAAAATACTCCCACTTAAGGACTTTTTGTTTTTTTTCTTCGATGTCGTAATAAATTAAATTTTTCGTAAGAAGATTGTTACGCAATCCTTTTAATAAATGAGGTACATCATATAAGGTTATAATTTTTTCTTTTTCAAAAATGATTACATCTTCTTTCCAATATTTTCCCCTTTTTAAATATTCTTCTTTGCTTTCTTTTATTAACTCTTCGATTGCTCCTACGTTTGTGGTGCTTTGGTCACAGACGGTAGCCAATATTTTTAAGCCTGTAGCAAATACTTCCTTAATCACATTTTTGAGTATATTTTTTAATTCAATTTTATTTAAATTTTGCGTAAAATAATATGCTACAGGCTGCTTGTAGTTTTTTTTTATACCTCTCACCATAAACGTAAGAGCATGGTCAGCGATTACATGTTTTCCGTTTGTTTTGTTAGTTGTAAAGCCCTTAAGTTGGTCACTTCCCGCATCATAATGTATTTGAGGTGTTATGTACATCTCATCAAAAATTAGAACACACAGCTTTTCGTCTTCACTCATATTCGCAACAGAATCTTCAATTTTTTCCAAAATTGGTTTATTTAAACCTGGAGTAAGCTTAATTTTCGCAAGTAACATTTTCAAGGCTCTTGCCGATGGTAATGTAAAACATTTTGACAATAAATTATACGATTTAGGGCTTCGCTTATATAATGAAAGTGACAAAATTTTTTCATCCAGTGTGAAACGTCTCCCTTTTGGCTTTTTTCTTGTTTCACGATTTTGCATATTGGTGAACAGTTTTGCTGGTAATTTCATTTTTGAAGTTACTATTTCAAAAGCTTTTTGATTCGAAAGCTTCTCAGCATTTTCAATTCTTGTTTTATAATAAGTTCCTCTTTTCTTAAGTCTAAGAATTTGTCTTTTCAAATTCTTAATTTGTGTTTGAGTAGTCTTAGTGACGAACGTAACGGTCCGCCGGGGTGTGGGCTTAGGTTTTGTTCCTGAAAATGAAATAAAATCTCTATAATTTGATTTGTTATGTACCTAGTATACTTATTTATATAATTGTGATATTGTGGGAGAGTACAATTTGTACTTGACCTGTTTTTCATTAATTTAATGAGAGCAATGCTTGCTATTATCTATAAAACAACTACTACTACCTACTTATCATATTATAAATGCGTAAGTTTGTACGTAATTTCGTGATGTAACGAATATTCGTATTTGCAAAAAAATTGCGAATATTTGGCGAATGTGTTAGAAAAACAAAAAACAAAATTATTTGTGGTAATTCATATGCTAACGTTTATATTTTTTTAGTTATATTCGAATAAATAATAATGGAACGGTCTTGAATAGGTTTAATAAATGGAAAACGCTTTCTTTTTTGTTCTTGTTACTTTATTTAAAAACTTTGTGGTGTCGTGGGACACCAGATAGGAATAAAGTTCCTTTTCCTTATTATAAAATATTAACTTCAAGTTCTATTCGAGGCATAAAGAAAATAATTATTCGGGTATACGTTTTTTAATATAATTTTTTATCGATGAAAATCACACACACACATCCTTCCACATATCCTCATACACATCCTCACACACACACACACACACACACACATCCTCACACACACACACATCCTCAAACACACACACATCATCCTAATACACATCCTCACACACACATCATACACATCGTCACACACACACACACACACACATCATCATTCACACACATCCTCACACACACACATCTTCCCACAAATCCTCACACACACACATCATCCTCACACACACACACACACACACACACACACATCCTCACACACACACACATACACACATCCTCACACACACACACACACATCTTCCCACACAAATCCTCACACACACACATCATCCTCATACACATCCTTACACACACACACACATCCTCACACACTTTCTCACACACACATCCTCCCACACATCATCCTCATACACATCCTCACACACACACACACACACACACACACACACACACACATCCTCTCTCACACACACATCCTCAAACACACACACACATCATCCTAATACACATCCTCACACACACATAATACACATCGTTACACACACACACACACACACACATCATCACACACACATCTTCACACACACACACACATCATCACACACACATCCTCACACACACACATCTTCCCACACATCCTCACACACACACATCTTCCCACACATCCTCACACACACACATATTCCCACACATCCTCACACAAATCCACACACATACACACATCCTCCCACACATCCTCACACACACACACACACACACACATCTTCCCACACAAATCCTCACACACACACATCATCCTCATACACATCCTTACACACACACACACACACACACATCCTCACACACTTTCTCACACACACATCCTCCCACACATCATCCTCATACACATCCTTACACACACACATCATCCTCACACACACACAACCTCACACACGCAAATTCACAATAACAGTCATCACGTAGACTATACATTAGACACTGTATAGCCATCATACATAGACTGAACATAAAAATCTTACGTTACGGACGATCCTAAACTCACAAGCGATATTGATCCCGCTACTTATACACATTTTTTCTAGCAATTAAAGATAATGAAATATAAACTCAAAAACAAACTGAGGTGTGTAAAGCAATCTAGCGTTACTAAAAACTCTTTCAGTGATACAGTAGTTGTTGGTGGTTGGTGGAGTAACCAAATTTTACAACCAAAAAAAAGCTCTTCATCACATCTTTTATAAAACTTCAATTTCAAGTTCAATTCAATCAATAAAAATTGACGTTAAAATTATTAGTATTCTTTAGTTGAAAAGTCAATATTCGCATTCGCGAATACTAGATTTAAATATTTGCATTCGCATTCACGAATGTGAAAAACCGACATTAGTAGAATGTATATACCCAATGACAAAAAAATCTAAAATCTATTTATAAGTGACACACAGATAGTTTATTACCTTTACTAATACTAAATATTTTTTATTGCCAGACTAAAAATCTTTCATAATATAGAATAAACATTGCATTTACCTGGCCTCATTACAGTTAGTGTTGAAGGCAAGGCATCATTATCAATATATGATGTGGATGATGTGGACGGCATGGCACTGAATATCTGATGCGATGTTGTATCTGATGTGGATGGCAAGTCACTGTATATCTGATGAGATGCGATATCTATGGTAGAAATGCCTGGAAAAGTATTAAAAGTATTTGAATACTGTTGTAAATTTTGTAATTTACTAGCAGATTTTTTTTTTGGTTGTAATATTTGGCTACTCCACCAACCAGGCGGAGTAACCAAATATTACAAACAAAAAAAAAAATCTTCATCACATTTTTTATAAAACTTCAATTTCAAATTCAATTCAATCAATAAAAGGTGCCGTAAAAATGATTAGTACATTTTGGTCGCTCTTTAGTTGAAAAGTCAATATTCGCATTCGCGAATACTAGTTTTAAATATTCGCATTCGCATTCACGAATGTGAAAAACCGACATTAGTAGAATGTATATACCCAATGACTCTAAAAAATCTAAAATCTATTTATAAGTGATACACAGATAGTTTATTACCTTTACTAATACAAAATATTTTTTATTGCCAGACTAAAAATCTTTCATAATATAGAATAAACATTGCATTTACCTGGCCTCATTACAGTTAGTGTTGAAGGCAAGGCATCATTATCAATATATGATGTGGATGATGTGGATGGCATGGCACTGAATATCTGATGCGATGTTGTGTCTGATGTGGATGGCAAGTCACTGCATATCTGATGAGATGCGATATCTATGGTAGAAATGTCTGGAAAAGTAGTAAAAAGTTTTTGAATAATGTTGTAAATTTGGTATAGGGGGCAAACGAGCAGATGAGTCACCTGATGGTAAATGACTACCGCCGCCCATTTGCATCCGCAACTCAAGAGAGTCACAAGCGCGTTGCCGCCCTTCAAGGTGGGAGTAGGGGGAGAGTGGCGAATAGTGTTTGTTTTTCCTAAATAAATTAATTAATTTATTTATTTAGGAAAAACAAAGAGTCATACACTAATCTTAATTAAGACAATACAATTACATATTATATATATGTATAACTCACTGCGTTATTCACATATTATACAACTATAAAATATAAATTTGGAACGAATTAATCATGAGTAAACACAATACAATTTTCAACAAAAGTTTCATTTTAAATAAGAAAATTATACATACATATACCAGGAAGGATCTTAATGAAAAAAAAAAGACTATTTACTATCAATTTTTTTCAATAATGCACTTCTAAATTTACCAGCATATAAAGTAAATAAATCTAAATCTGTAAAATGGTCATTGTATATATTCAATAAAATAATTTTTCGAAACAATAATTAAATTAAGTACTAAACTAAACCTTATAAATACAGCTACATACCTGGCAGTAGTAATGAAGGAACAGCAAGGGTATTTAAATGATTATTCCTGTTTTTGTCTTGTGGTCTAAAATGTATATCACACACTTTCTTTCTGAGATAAATTTCATCATCAGATAAGCCACTCAACAATGTTTCAGCCAAATTTACCCAGATCTTAAATCGTTCTGGATCTTTTGTAGGTTGAGGAAAGCTATGGATAGTGACACCTAAAAAAATTAAATGTGTTTCATTTGTTGTTTATTTTACGAAAAATAATATTTTACAATATATATAGTAGGTAATGGTGCTAATTCTGTTGTAAACCTAACTAAACTAAAACCCGACTTATTTTTTTCATATGAAATCAACCTTGTCTTCTTCGTAACAAGGTTTTATTTGTTACTGGCATCTATTGCTTATATTTTGCGACATATGTTACCTACTTGTTTCAGTTTGAAATAAGACCTTGTTTCAAAGTATACAAGGTTTACATCTTATATGTAGTGAATTTTAATTTAGAGAGTGAAGTAACAGAATTGGGACCACTATTAGAAATTTGTGTACCTATTTAGGTCTAAGTCCATTTTCAGTAATATTATGTAATTCACAATTTTATTATAAGTTGTTTAAGGAAAAGAATCCAATTCACAGTTACTTTTGAGATAATTGATTTTACTAACTTTAAAATGTTCGCATTCCATGATATAATTTATTTATTTATTAGGATCTCTAACGGAGGAACATGTTTATTTACAATTTTTGTTCTTTTTATAAATCTGGTGCTTCTACAATTATAAGAGAACACATCATGCAGTCTTAATAAAAGTAATCGAACAATTATATAAAATTAAATTTAAAATCAGTGAAGTTAATAAAAATAAAAAATGTCAAATCAAAACAAAAGCAGTTAAACAAATAGGTACATTCAAGCAAGATAAATTAAATAGCAAAATCAGAAAATTAGTAGTAGTTGTAACAATGAAGTCAAGTCAAGCAAAAACGCATCAAAGAAATAAATAAAATTAACACGCAACAATTTCATTCAAGTTAATACAATGAATAAATTATGTAAAACAACCAAAATCAAATAAAAGTACTAAATTAATCGGTTAAAATATCAATAAAAATACTAGTATGCGTACAAATTAGGTATCTAAATTTGAATAAACTGTTTGAGAAATTGTCTATGTCCACTGATAAGCTTGTTACAGCATTGTATTTGTGCGTCATTCTAGCAATTGGTGAATGTTTGCCTAGATTGGTTATAAATCGTGGCGCTTTCAGTAAGGGACGGGGATAACGCGGATAATTATGTATTTATAGGGGAACTAACGCAATTACAGAATAGATTTAGCCGTGGGCACAGGCTGACTTAGTCTAAGCCTAAGTTATATCCCATATAAATAAATTGATTTTAAGGTTTAGGCAATATTGAGACTTTGACTCCTTATTATAATTTTTTATTTGTGTTTGGATTGGTTTATCCATTTGGACCGTTTGTGCAGGATTTTTCTTTATAATTAGATTTTCTTAGTAACAATCTAAATAAAGCCATATCTAATAAATCAATGTATTTTGATAAAAAAAAGATGTCATTTAAAACATATGGGTTGGTACGGTATATCAAAATAATGATTTTGCGAGTTAATTAACTTGGAAGCCTTTCGTGGTATCATAGTATCGACTACAAGAGGTTAGTTTGGTATACATAACTTAATTTGGACAATATTGTGAGTTGGATCTTTTTCGTTAAACGACGTTCAATTGTTTGTTCCAAGAAACAAACTCTTGTAATAGAGCTTAAATAATATTTATAATTATTACTCAGTAGAGCTTATCAAGATACCTGTTTTGATGAAATTTCATCCTTACCTGTTGTTTTACATCCAAACACACAACGTCTTGTAGTTGGCATTATGAAAGTTTTAAGAATAACACTTTAACGTCCAAAATATCGTAAAATGCGAGTTACGCACTATAAAATAAATAGTCCACACTATCGTAAGTACAAAAGCCTAAAAACTAAAGCGTCCAAACTATCGCAAGTAAATACTAAAAGCGTCCATAATATCGCAGATAACTGGTGAAATAAAACACTTAACACGAGGAGGTAGCTCAACTCAATTGTAGTGGCGGAGGAAAAACACTCAACGCACAGAAATTCACCATTAGGATCAAAAGAAAACTATTAAAAAAGTTTTGTAGACATTTGAAAACAACAAACGTGAAACCTTTTAAATAAAAATGTTGCCATGGTATGAAGATCAAAATCTACCCATGAAGTAATTTTAGACTAAAAAAAAAAAAATAATTAACTCGTAGCCGTTTAAAATAAATATTTAAGGCTAAAACCGAAATCATATGATGATAATTTTGAATGGATTTAAATATTATAATGAATATGATTTCAACAGACTACCTTTAAACGTTTAGGTTTTTTTTTCAATGAGTCGATAACGGCCCCGTGGGCATATAAAATCGTATATTAGTATGAAGTGAGAATATACCAAATAAAACAACTAATCAGTCTTTATTTCTAGATTTACCAAGAAATATAGTAACTTTATGTAATTTAATTTAACAGGCAAGGTACGTATACATAAAAATGTTCCGAATGAACGGTGCAAAGTGTTTTATCATGCATTTTTTTCATTTGGGGGCACTTTTTCACTGTTTTTGTTTTAACATAGTGCACATCTTATTCTGATTTGACCGGTGATAATAATATGTTCAGCTACATGTTTTCTAACAGAGATAGATACAGATGTGTTTACTAGCTTCTGTGACCCAGGCTGAGTGCCTGCGTGCCTCTTGAACGAGATGTACTCCAAATCACTACATATTATAAAACAAAGTCTCCCCCCCACCCCTGTGTGTCTGTTTTTTTCACGATAAACAGAAAAAGTACTGAACGGATTTTCATGTGGTTTGAAAACCACATGAAAATCCGTTCAGTACTTTTTCTGTTTCCTCATGAATGATTCTGTCTATTGGTGAACCAATAGACAGAATCATTCATGAGGAAGGTTTAGGTGTATAATTTGTGAACGTTTTGTGTAAATGGGTTAAAATATGATAATGATTTCTGAAGATGTCTCTACTCTCCGTTACGAGGCCAGGGCGGGTTGCTAGTTCATTGCATAACAGCTTGACAACGCTACTGTCATTCCAAAGTACTGTAACTGTTATCATAAAAGGTGGAGGTGACCAATCCTATTATTGAACACGCAAATCAAGTTTTCTGCGGGGCTTGATGTTGCTCTATCTTCCACGACTTGAAGAAGGAGCACCTGAATCACTATTAGCCCTGGTAGATAACGTTACGGTTGTGTACGAAGAGAATGCCGTGGCTTAAGCGACCCTAATTCTTATACCGTAGAAAAGGGTGCGAGAATTTGAATAGTACTAATAGAGCCACAGAAATCTAAATAAGGTAATAGAAATGGTATGTAGCGATGGGATCTATCGAGAACGCATGTCGCCAGGGCGTGGCTACATCTACATACACAAATAATAATTACACAATCACGCGTACATATGCACCGAGAATGTTATCCAAACTGAACTAAGCCTTATGAATATTCACTAAGATTGATATTACTTCGTATTGGTCCGCTCACTTCACACAAGGATAATAGATTCTGCATTTGTGGTAGTGATTGCGTAATCTACACTAGGGCTTGACTACGGGTAATACCGTAATACCATGGAACTGAGAAATAATAGAAGAAAGTTATTAGTGGGTCCGTGCTTTATTGTTAAATATAATTTATTCTTTACAAAAATTATAAAAAGATGAAGTATTAAAAATTACTGTCCTGTAAAATGAAGATATTTATTAAATAACCGTCTTTTTGGAACAATTTCAATTGCATTTTTGCGTAACAATTAAGGCGATTATAGCATTTAATTAAATAAATGACGTGGTTATCAGTCGACGACTGATCATATTTGTGAAAATGTATGTCATCAAATATAAAAAAAAACTTCACGTTATTCTTGCATCCACCATTTCAAAGTATTTATTTACTTTTTTATTAAATCGATTAAAACAATATAAACCTTAACTTACTACATTGAACAACTTTATTATGTTATTTTTAGGTACTGCAGATTTTAACAGAGTACGTCGTTTTGTTGATATATTGAAGTCATCCTCCGTAAAATGAATCCAACAAATCAATGAATGAATGAATCGAACAAATAAGTAATATCCACTTGTCTTTCGTACCTACATTCTACGGGAATCTAAAATTAAAGAAATAAACCAATAAAATATTCCTTTAAGAAAACAATTTTTCATTTTTATCTTTTAATGTAAAATGTACAGTTTGTGAGTACTACTGTAGGTATCCTAATATCATTTAGCACATCTCTAGCTCGCGACGATTCTCTGTGACCGTGCCACTAGAAATTTGGCTTATTATTCATTGCGTTATACATTTCTTTTTGTAAAACCAAACTGTCGGATAGCATCCAACACAACGGACAATGTAAGTAGTAAGTAGAAATAAAGCCCCAAATTATGCCAGTCGTACGATTTATTGGTAGAGTTATGTTTTAAAATGTACTTTTATCAAAAACATCAATAAAACCAAAAAAAAACACTTACCGATGAAAGTTATCAAAATGTTATCCCTTGATTGGTGTAATTACACGTAGTAGACAAATTGCCGGAGTGGGCAATGCTGTAAAACACTATTTTTACAACCGCACTTGCCGAGACAAAGTTTCACGAGTAACTGAGCGTAACATTCCGCACTGATGGCGTCTGAGTCACCAGCGCGGCGACAAGCTTAGGCGTTCATAGCACTTCTATTACCTTATTTAGATTTCTGTGAATAGAGCCAACTAAAACCTCATCGACGGTGACGTAATCACTTTCATCTTCGCGCTGTCGTACAGTTAGCATTTCAGCTGGTTCAAGTAGGTGATTTTGGATCAATATATTTATATTGTCACAGTCCTCCTTACCTCAGGTAAGGAGGACTGTGACACTGTCACCGTCCGATATAGTACCTTCACAAAGCGGATTAATGTATATATCCTTGGACATCTTCCTAACCGTCAAAGGACTCCAGGACTTCAACTATTTCGTTTGTAGAAAGTAGGTGTTGCAACCTCAAACGTAAGTAACACAACCCACGCAATTATTTCGTTTGATTCCAATAAGATAAAAAATCTTTTATAACAATTTTAATATCAAAATCTACGAAACAATAAAAAAAACAATTTGTTCACTAAAATAACATAATACTTACATTTATCTGCATTTAGTCGAATTTTTTTTTCCAGAAATGAAATTGTACTAACTTACACTAGTAATACTAGTAACGCTAAATTTATTAAAGCAAGTATTATTCAAATTATGCTTCAGAATAGTTTTTATGGTCTACCGCAATATGGCATTATGATAAACCTTTATTAAGTCGTTCGTGGTCAGGGTGCATTTGATTTAAACTAGTACTTTTGGGTCGTCAGTGACCCACTGGGCATATATGGGTTAATAACTAACTATATATAAATAATTGAGTTATTTAGAATCATGTTTTTCGATATTAACTTTTAGACTTTCGCGTTCCATGATGTAATTATGTATTTAAACGAGATACCTTCATATATATAGGTATGTAATACCTTTTCGTGATTGCGTTAATTCCCGTTTATGAACCGTATATTTTATTCGGCAATCAAATTACTGAAATAGTTGTAAACTATAAAGTTGCAACCCTTGAAAATATCAAAAATAAAGTGTCAATTTGGAAAGTGATTTAACGCCATCTGTCTACTTCTCTAAAGATTATAAATTTTTAATAGAGATATTAGTTAAGGAACAAGAATATCAGATTGCAGCACCATATTCGTAAAAATGGCATGTAAGGGACATTCACCCCCCTGCTCTTTGGTGATTTTCAGTAGTATTACTACACTCTTTGCTAGTGATGTATTCTGGTGGGTTTACACGATGGCGTTCAAACCGACATTCAACGAGCACATGCACGGGCACACGCATGTAAACAGGCTGTTTGTGCATGCCTGCGTGAATGTGCACGCGCTTGGCGCCGATCGGGACGATTGTCGGTTTTTTGACACACTTCAAAGGGTGAATGTGCTTGTGTGCCTGTTTACACACATACACGCGTTCGGCCACGTTAGTTAGTATAGTTTTCATCTTCGTGGCGTACAGACGACGCGACGTAACGATCGACATTAATTTTTGAAGACACCAAATATATCGGAATGGTCTGAACCTTTATCATGCACGAATCGAAAGCAAAAGAAGACTTCAGAAAGATGTTTCTGAACCATTCTTTTAGTAAAAATTAATATTGTTTATCAGGGCCAAAAAAATATGAAACAAAATAGTGCCAATTCTTAGGATTAAAGTTAGTATTAATTGATTGATTGACGATTGGAGAATTGTAGCTAATCGCATATCAATGATGTGCAGTAAATAAAATAGATTTATGTATGCCTTAAAACAGTTACGAAACACAGTTAATGAAGAAGCCGCCCCCAATGCTTATCATGGTTATTTATGTTCATGTTTATTAGAAATAATAAAAAATTCTATTCAAAAGTTAGCGAGGATAGTAAATTCATTAAAAGAGATCCCACTAAAATAAGAAACGAATTATGTAAAAGCTCTCTTCGATGTAAAAATAGTTGTAACGCATGTCAAATAAAAAAATTAAACTTTAAATTTTGGCTACTTGCAAAGTGTTTTTACACCATAAATGATTTTTTAATTGTAAAACCTAATAGTTTAAGGTAAAATTTCGCATGCATAATTATTATTATTTTTTTTTTTCAATAAAAATAGATCAAGCCCAAAGCAGTAGCTCCCACGAGATCTACGTCTACATCGTCTCCCATGTTTCCACTGACTACCATGGCCACAGAACACTAATACCCTACGGACCATGCCTGCAAGTGTGTGAAACAGGGCTGCCAGATTGTAAAACTGGATACCAAACTGGTATAATATCGGTTATCTTTCGTATCCTGTTTGTATAGTAGATTGCATTGTATAATTGGATACAATGTCATTGCTGATGTTATAGCGTAAAAAGTACGTACATACACATTACACATATAGAGAGATACTTAAAACAAATAATGTCTGTGATAAACTGTTAAATCCTTATACGTTAAAGTTAAAACACCTTTTACTAAAATCCCCAAAGAGTGACGTTCTATAGTTGTACAACACTGATTTTGTATAATAGTACATGATTTTGTATAATTTCCGAGTCTTAGCGGTATAAAATAAGTTGTCCTTACTGGCAGCCCTGGTGTGAAAAGCTTGCTTGGCACGCTGCGTGGCAGGCTGCGCGCCGAGCTGCGTGCCATGCTGCTTGCCAGGCTGCATGGCGTGCGTGTAAACGCACCATTCAATGCATAGATAAATTCAATGTGACCAGAATAAATTTCATGGTGCGTTCAAACTCACATCGCGCAGCTTGGCAAGCAGAGCTGTCTTAAGCGCTCCCTAGACAATCATGCCGCATGACAATTCATGACATGCTGAATCATCATGATTCATGATGCATGAAGGAACTATTGAGAGTTCATCATGCAGCATGACAATCGCTTGGTATAATCATTTTATTCAGTCGATATTGATAGTACAGTAAAGAGCGTAATCTATTATAGAATTATTGATACGATATTGATTACGATTTATTATTATCTAAAAATGATATATCTTAATTTTTTGTCCTTAGTTTTAGTTTTAGTAATTGTTAGTACTCAATGTAAACATTAAGTATAATGAATGCTGTGGGCGCCTTTAATGTAAAGCACAATATTGCATATGTATATATTGTTGATGCTCCTTAATAAATAAATAAATAAAAATAATTTAGTAGAAACAGGCAACATAAGATTAAGATTAATTATAAAAAAAATGTTTCCAATTATACAATCTAACAACTCATGACATGCCGATATATAGACGATAATTGCGGGATGAAAAATAAAAGAGCTTGTCAATGAACTACCAGGACGGTTTGCATGTCATGCACCTGATGCACGATGCACGTAGTTTGCATGTCATTCGCATCAATCAATGCAATTAAACGAGCATGCATGCATGACAGCGCCTAACGCATGTCATGCCGCAGGATCGTCTAAGGAGCGCTTTAAGTTGGCGGAGGGACGTATTTTTTTTACTATTTCAACTATTTTTCATTGTTCGATCAAAATTTCAAACTGAAAACTTCTTTAGTTGTGCAAAAGGGAAAAGCACTGAACTCGTGATCGTCACGTATATATTATGTATTATTAGCGTGACGGTCACGAGTTCAGTGCTTTTTCCCTATAGCAAAAGTGCTCAAACTTGCATAAAGAAGTTTATACTTCAATAATTATCTTTTAAAAAAGTATCACCGACTTCAATGTGCTTTTTAGTGGAAAGTAGATGTATTTTGTTTACATATAATATGGATAGGCCAACTAAACGCACTGCTCCAATGAGTCATGTTCGGAAACGAAAATATCATCGATGTATACAATTTTTAAATATTTGTTAAATTTTCCAAAAACCCCTCGACTGATTTCGATAAAATTTGAATGAGACCACCTGGGATGTATTTCAAACAAAAAAAATCCAAATTGGTTCAGGCATCTTCGATTAATCGGTGAACATACAACAGTCCGAATCAAAGGGTTCCTAAGATAATCGAAAAAAAAAAGAATTTTAAATTATTGAATGTGACAGTTTTTAATTTCTTCAAAAAAAACGGTGGGAGTTTGAGGGGAATCCAGGTTTATTTTCTTTCCAAAAAAAGGAATTTTGAGCATGACTCTGGGTAATTTAGTAAGACGGCAACGCTGAATTGACATTATATGGGCTGTCTTAAGTTGGTGGATTGGCGGGGAGAAGTCATTTTTATTACACTTTTTTTTGCCCTTTCAACTGTTCGTAACTGTTCGATCAAAATTTTTATTTGTTCGATCTTAGTTATTTTATTTTTAATAAAAAAAAATATTTTTTTATTAAATTTTTTATTTTATTTATAAAAAAAATCTAACATCGAACAAATAAAAATTTGATCGAACAATGACAAACAGTTAACGAACAATTGAAATAGCAAGAAAGAAATGTAAAAATACGACTTTTCCAGGCCAACTTAAGGGTATTTTTTTATTTTATTTAAAAAAAAAACTAAGATTAAACAAATAAAAAATTTGATCAAACAGTTAAGAACAATTAACGAACAGTTGAAAGAGCAAAAAAAATATGTAAAAAAACGACCTCTCCCCGCCAACATAAGACAGCCCATTATATGTCAATTAGGCATCTAGCCTAAGCAAGTGAAAAAAATACATTGAAACTTATCGTATCAATCGATATTTACAAAATCGATAATTATCTACCGAAAAATATCGATGTATCGTTGTTTTTAGTAGAAAAGTTTTTACGTGGGAGAGCCATGCTTTGGCACGTATGGGCCGGCTCAACTCCGCTCGATACCACGGCCTCACAGAAAACCAGCACTGAAACAATGCTTGCAATGCTTTTCGCCGCGTAAATGAGGTTACCGGAGGCCCTAACCCTTCCCTCTTAACTATTCCCGTCCTTCCCCTCTCCCCCTCTCCCCCTTTCCTCCCCTTAAATCTCTCCCCTTCTTCCCCTATTCCCACCTTAAAGGGCGGCAACGCACTTGTGACTCTTGAGTTACAGGTGCCTATGGGCGGCGATGCTCGTTTGCCCCCTATACCACATAAAAAAAGAACATTTCATGCTTTATGTTATTCTGCTGTGCTCAGTGTTATGTTATGTACTCATAAGAAAATCTTATAAAAAATGTTTTTTTTTTATAGCATAATTTGCTGTTGATAAAGCAATATCAGATTTATGAAAACAATTTCAGAATGTAAGTAAGTAAATCATGATTGAAAGAATCAAAAGTGCTGGAATATTGTATTGAAATGTATAATATAATTTATATGCAGCTTTAAATTCGGTAAATTCAAGAAAAGTTTCAGATAAACGAGTATTTAGTAGCAACATTTAATATGAAATGCGAATTGTGTAAAAAATAAATCGAAATTAATACGAATTCGATACTCTGAAAAAATACTTTGATATATTAATATTTCTACAGGCCTTTGGGATGGCGATTCTTTCCGAAAAAAGTCGATGTTTAAATCGATTCGCAAAAAAATCGGAACCAAAAGATCAATTTTTGAAGAGAGATTCCTTTAGAATTATGATTTGAAATTCGATGAAACGAAAAAGCGTCACGATAAAGTTCCTATAATCTTTGTCTTTGGGGCTGCGTACTACAAAGAATTTAGAAAATATGTCAATGTGAACGTGGTGTAATTTTTGGACATATTTTGCGTATTAAATTTATTTTTGTTGTTTTTTCTTCATATTTCACTTATACTTCATTGATTATTTACAAATTTCTATTTAAATCCAACCTTAACCTATACTGAAAACGAAGTATTGCTTATATTGAAAGTTGTAATTGGACTTCAAGTTTGCTTACTGTTTATTAATAAGGTAAATTCTTTGTATATCTTGATCTCTTGTCTGTATCTGTACCTGTTGATTAAATAAAAATAAAATAATTTTACCAACTTATGAGCCAAGCCAAAGTCATTCAATTTGAATAACTTTTATAGAAATTATCTAAAATTAAATTTATTAACACTATTAAATGTGTTGTTTTGTTTGTACTTTTTATTTCTCATTCTTTCGTAGGCTACTTTCAGAAATTTCGCTTCTGGAGTGTGAGAATTGCACACGCACACACACTTTTTTTTTAAGTTTGAAATTCAATCAGTTTTTGCAATCAGTTTTTTTTTAGTTCAGGGAATTCGATATTAACAATTATTTTTATTATCATATCAAAGTCAGTTCAGGTATGAAAAAAGATATTTATTTTCAAAATGTATCCTAAAGCACCATGATTATATTAAACATTAAAAAGTTACAGTTCCCAATGCTTCATATCTAAACATTTGTTTTAAACAATAGTTTGTCAAGTCTACTGGGACTAGCGGTTCCATTCATTACTTGCGATTTTGCCGACAATTGAAAAAAAACGCTCACAAAGAACAGATTATCTAACGATACTCATAATCATCATATTTAGTGAGTGAAAGTTATCGTGATAAATAGAGTTTTTTTGTTCTTGGCAGTACAGTAGGGTCATACTTCAAGTGAACAACCGCCTGCGATAAATAATGTTTAAATTCTTCGTTTAAGCTCTGACTTTCCAATGCAAGTGCATTACATGTAGAGTTGCTTTTCCACAAGCAACTTATGAAAATCCCAAATACCTTTTTCCATATCAGTTCCTTCTATTGCGTCGACTTCTTCACTATTATTTTGAGGAAGTTGTTGTTGTGATTTAATATCTAAAATTGTATTATTCTATGTATTTATTCTATGTATTGCTCGAGAACAGGCTAGATGATCAGAAAAATGTTTTTTTTTTTAAGTTAGGATTTAAATTTGTTGCAGCAGCTAGCAAATGAACTTGTTCGAAATTTTTTCTTTACGCCTTCCACAATTTAAGTTCTTGTTTTAGCACCAATGTCAGTTGAAGTTTTCATTGTATTAAATGTTCCAGTCAGACAAGATACGATTTTTATAATTTTACTGGTTGTAACATAGTCTAGTCCCGATATTTCTTTAGTTATTACTTCTAATGGTCTCAATATATTTATAAAATCTTTTATGAATTCTAACCGCTGGGCAGTTAGGATTGTTGGCACTCTAATGGTACGTTTACACGCACGCCGTGCAGCCTGGCAAGCAGCATGGCACGCAGCTCGGCGGGCAGCCTGCCACGCAGCGTGCCACGCAAGCTTTTCACACCAGGGCTGCCAGTAAAGACAACTTATTTTATACCGCTAAGACTCGGAAATTATACAAAATCATGTACTATTATACAAAATCAGTGTTGTACAACTATAGAACGTCACTCTTTGGGGATTTTAGTAAAAGGTGTTTTAACTTTAACGTATAAGGATTTAACAGTTTATCACAGACATGATTTGTTTTAAGTATCTCTATGTGTATGTACGTACTTTTTACGCTATAACATCAGCAATGACATTGTATCCAATTATGCAATGCAATCTACTATACAAACAGGATACAAAAGATAACCGATATTATACCAATTTTGTATCCAATTTACACTCTGGCAGCCCTGTTTCACACACTTGCAGGCATGGTCCGTAGGGTATTAGTGTTCTGTGGACATGGTAGTCAGTGCAAACATGGGAGACGATGATGAAGACGTAGATCTCGTGGGAGCTACTGCTTTGGCCTTGATCTATTTTTATTGAAAAAAAAAACAGCCCGACATAATTATGCATGCGAAATTTTACTTAAAACTATTAGGTTTTACAATTAAAAAATCATTTATGGTGTAAAAACACTTTTCAAGTAGCCAAAACTTTAAATTTGATTTTTTTATTTGACATGCGTTATAACTATTTTTACATCGAAGAGTGCTTTTACATAATTCGTGTCTTACTTTAGTGGGATCTCTTTGAATGAATTTACTATCCTCGCTAACTTTTGAATATAATTTTTTATTATTTCTAATAAACATGAACATAATTAACCATGATAAGCATTGGGGGCGGCTTCTTCATTAAATGTGTTTCGCAACTGTTTTAAGGCATACATAAATCTATTTTATTTACTGCACATCATTGATATGCGATTAGTTACAATTCTCTAATCGTCAATCAATCAATACTAACTTTAATCCTAAGAATTGGCCCTATTTTGTTTCATATTTTTTTGGGCCCTGATAAACAATATTTATTTTTACTAAAAGAATAGTTCAGAAACATCTTTCTGAAGTCTTCTTTTGCTTTCGATTCATGCATGATACAGGTTCAGACCACTCCGATATATTTGGTGTCGTCAAAAATTAATTTCGATCGTTACGTCGTCTGTATGCCACGAAGATGAAAACTATACTAACGCGGCCGAGAGCGTGTGTATGTGTGTGTAAACAGGCACACAAGCACATTCACCCTTTGAAGTGTGTCAAAAAACCGACAGTCGTCCCGATCGGCGCCAAGCGCGTGCACATTCACGCAAGCATGCACAAACACCCTGTTCACATGCTTGCATCGTTGAATGTCGGTTTGAACGCGAGCGTGTGAACGCAGGCGTTAGTCGTCCCGATCGGCGGCAAGCGCGATCACATTCACGCAGGCATGCACAAACAGCCTGTTCACATGCTTGCGTCGTTGAATGTGCTCGTTGAATGTCGGTTTGAACGCCAGCGTGTAAACGCGCCATAAGATACTTTATCAAAACAAAAAAAAATTGAATGGCGATTATCGAAGGTGAAATATCAATTCAGTAAATAATCAATCTTTAGGCCATGAAAACTCGATTTTTCGATTAATCGATCTCAGATCGCCAACCCTAGGCCTTTTCTATTTTGAGGTTATACTTATACATTTATGTCACTTGTTTTACCGATTAAAAGTGGCAATCAAAGAGTAAAATAATATAACGGTGGTGGCAATGTATGTTGTGAATGGTTAATTGTTTATTATAATTGAATGTACCACAGTACTTTAAATATGTCTTTTATATTAAAGCACTTGTTTATGTCATCAAAATCTTTGTGTGCTAAATTCCAACAGCCCATTATAGGAAATATAACTAGATATAGCACAAAGAGTACGGTCACAAGTTCCAATAATGGCCTTAATGACTCGACTGATTGGGAAACGTTAAATAAAAAAAAGAAAGTGAGCAAGGCTATGAGAGCCTATTTGGAGAGAGCCCAAGAACATGATGATTTCATGAAAAGGCAGCAGTTTGAATATAATATAGGAAAGCGACATCTGGCCAACATGATGGGTGAAGATCCTGAAACATTTACTCAAAAAGATGTTGATCGTGCTATTGAATATCTATTTCCTAGCGGTATTTATGACCCTGCTGCACGGCCCCTTATGAAACCGCCTGAGGAAATTTTCCCTGCACGCAAAGCTGCTGAATTTGATGAAGCAGGACGGCCTCATCACTACTTATTTTATACAGGAAAACCAAACTTTTTCAAAGTTATGTTTGATGCAGCTGAAAACATACAGCTTTCATACATTTTCGAAGATAAAGTCATAAGAAAAAAAGCAACACCAGACCCTAATGGCAGTATAAACTTGAGTTCGAGTTTTTGGCTGACTAAAGATCAATTGGAACAAATGTTGGTAGAAAGTATAACCGATTTAGAATATGACAACTTTAAGTTAGTTATGGAGAGACTAGCTACATTACCATACGCTTATAGACATAAGGAGTTTATTGAAAAATTTAGAAAATCACTTGGGTCCCAACGTTTTGCCTTAGAAATTCCTAAACCAAGCTATGATGACAATGGACGAGCATTCATCACAACCTATGAATGCTTAAGAAAGAATGCCAGAGGTGATGTTACATTACGGTCTCCTGGAACTGGTAAAATTACAATTAATGGACAAGATTTGTCTTATTTTCATGATATACAGTCAAGAGAACAAGTAATTTTTCCTCTAATATTTACTGGTATGCAGGACAAAGTCGATGTAGAATGTAATATTGAAGACGGAGGACCCTCAGGACAGTCAGGAGCTATACGCTGGGGAATAGCTTGGAGTCTACGCAGTTTTGTTGATACAAATATGTTACAGAAAATGCAAGTAGCAGGTTTGCTAACAAGAGATAACAGACGTCGTGAGCGTAAGAAACCTGGTCAACCTGGAGCTAGAAAGAAGGCCACATGGAAAAAACGATAACTTGAATGGAAAAATAAATGCTCTTTCTGAAGTATAAAAACTTTTTATTTAGACAAGTTTTATTATTTTTAAAAGAATTCGTTATAAATTTATATTCATAGAGATTATTTTAAATTCATACAGACATTTGGCCTATTGTAATAAAAAATAGAAGGGACATGGGGAGGGGTTAAGCTTCAACCTGCTTAAACTTTTAAACAAACACATACATTATTAATCTAACTGTTCTTGTTGTGTTCATAATAAAACTATAAATTAAACATAATAGTGTAGGTACTAAAGTAAAACTGTAAAATATTACATCATTATTATGGTCAAGAAATTTAGAAAAATTAAAACTATTAGTTGAAATTGTTGTAATTTTATTTAATAAGTATTTTATACAAATTCAATTTTTCTTTTTATATGGTTTTTTCATAGATTTCTTCCTGCCTCCTATTTTCTTTCTAAACATTTGGTTCTTTCTGTCATTGTTATAAAGTCGTTTCTTTACCAGTGATTTCAATTCTCTTCTCTCCTTTTGTACTTTACTTTGCTGAACTTGGCTAAAGAAAATTAGGCCTTCTAAAAAGAGAATAACATAATTTATTCATTTTAACAGCTAATTAGTATCCAAGATATATTTAGGATTACTCTAGGGAAATTTACTTGTTATACAATAATCTTACACAAGTGTTAACACCTTATAAGCCTTAGACACAGAATGATAGCTGTAGCAATATTTTACTTGTGATTCTATAACAAAATTTTATTAGAGAACAGCAAATATCGACTTTACGCCGTCGAACACTTTTCAAATAGCATTTCAAGAAATGTTAGCTATGTCACTTAATATTTCATTTCTTCCTGTTATTGTGGTCATCTACATATGAGTGTTATAACTTCCTACTGGTGATTTAAGTATTTTTGTAGGCAATGGTAACTGCTCATCATACAGCAGTCCATGTTTACTTAGTTGTATGCAACAAATAAGTTATGTAATAGTAAGTATATTTTAACTACCTTTGAGGCGAGAATCAGTTTTAGAGAAAAACAAATTCTCCTTCCAGACAGCTTTTGTTTCAGTTGGAATTGGCAATGCATTTTTGACTTTTTCTGGTTCTTCAGTTTCAGAATCAGAAGAATCATATACAAAGGGATTCCTATCTGTAGGATCTAAGGGATTTTTTATTTTCTTTTTGTCTTTTGCTGTGTCTAATGATATATAGTCATTGTCTTGTTTTTGTGGACCTGAAATGAAAAATAAATATACACAGGTGACTCATTTTTCCATTTCCATAAGTTGAGTTATAAAGGCCAGATGAATACAAACCATCTTCAATATTGTCATCCTGTCCAAACAAACTCCTTAGACTAAAAGTATTTGGCTGGGCAATAGCTTCTTTCAATGAATCACTGACTTTATAAAATTGTTCCTTCGAAACTTCCACTTTTGGGACATCTAATACAGACTGTGTCTCCTTCAGTTTCTCTTCTTGTTTAATTATTTTTTTGGATTTCTTTATTGGTTCTGGTTTTGTTTCTATTGGTGCCAAAAATTTTGCATGATCTGGTTGCATAGGGTCAAATCTAAACATTCCTAATTTTGGTCTGCAAAATAATGATATTTCCTTAATTGAATAATAGTAAAGGTTAGATGATAAATAAAATCAAGTTACATTAATAACCCTAATAAAACAGAATATGGAATGTTTACTTACTTTATCTTCTTGCTATCTGAATCACTGGCTTTTGTCTTAAGTATAACGCCAAGTACATCTTGTAGTATATTAAGCTGTTTGGCCTTTTCATCTGCAGGTCCTAATTCAATTTCGTCATTTTCCGTTTGTTTTTCTTCAGAATCTGCTTCATCGTCAATGAACCTTTCATCTAAGGTGAAACGTTTATCAGATTTGTATCTGGATTGCAAATCTAAAACCTAATTTTATACACAAATTGAACAATGCTACAAAAAAAGTGTACCTACTTAATAATATTTAAACAAATAACTTGTATTAACCTTTTGTCCTTTTTTCCCCTCAAATTGCTTTTTAACTTCAAAGTTGAGTTCATCATCACTGTCTTCATTGTTGAAAAGAGGATTTCCAACTTTTATGATTTTTTGTCTATTTTTTCCCTTTTCTTTTTCTTTCAATTCCTTAAGTGAGTCGTCATCATTGTCATCAAAAAGTATTTTTTTGTTTTGAACGTTATCCTGAAATAGTAATCTGAATGATTAACTATTTATTCATTATTGTGTTACTACTAAACTTGTCACTATAGAAAAAAAGGTAAAGGATGTGTAGTTGCGGATTGGGGGTATCCCTCCCTATGAAGTGTATTTCGCCCCTAAACTGATTCTGGACTATCTCAATGTCTTTCTTAGTATTGCTTATTCCTCAATATGACAATTAGAAATGCCCAGCTAACTTTAACAGCCAAAGAAAATATATAATATTTTTTACGAACCTTGTAAACTACCATCATCAAAACACTCCTCCCTTTGTTTAGTTAGGGTCAAACTAAAATACTCTAGTATTCTTATAATAAAAGGAATATTTTACACAACTTAACTTCTAAAAGTGTACACATTATCTCAAGAAACTAGAATATAAATATGGTTTAAAACATCAGAATTATTAATCAATAGAACTTACTACACCAGTTAAACCAGTTTTGATAATCATCTTTTTTTCTTTAAATTCCTGTCTCTTTTTCTTTATAGACTCCATTCTTTTTTGCTCAGCTTCATATTTCTTATTATCCATTTGAGTTGTAGAATCCATTCCATCATCACCAAATTCATGATTATTTAATTTCACCCCTTCCTTAGTTTGTTTCTTTCTAGTGATATTTTTATGATTTCCTTCAACATTATCTATTTTTCTCTTTTTAGGATTCAACTTATCACTTAAATTCAACACTGGATTTTTGGCAGGTTTGTGATGGAGGTGGTTGTCCTGTAAGTTGGAATTGTTATTAAAAAAAGATTTATCTTCATTATATAAATTAAATTAAATACCCACTGGACAAATTTGTGATCAAATAAGGAAACATACATACATACACTGACTCCTATTGCCCCGGAGGGATAGGCAGAGGTGTATTAAACACCTGCAATTACTATTATTATTTTTTTTATTCTTAGAGAGACTTACAGACATATAACAATGTTGTGTCATTTGAATTAAATAATCATATTGCTAATTACAAGTCTCTACATATAGATTTTGCCAACTATAATTTGGACCCACTCAGATAATAGGGAGCAAAACCTATTTTTTTTTTATGATATGGAGGCAACCAAGCAGACGGGTCAGTCACCTGATGGTATATGACTACTGCCGTCCATGGGCACCCGCAAGTCCAGAGTCACACATGTGTTGCTGGCCTTTAAGGTGGGAGTAGTAGAAGAGGAGGAAGGGAGGGGGAGGGAACCTCACTCACTTGGCGAAAAGCAATGCAACCATTGCTTCCAGAATGTGCCAGGAAGTAAGAGCCCTCATACATGAATAACAATAATTTTAAGAATATTTTTTTTTAAATAAAGAATACTAGCAACGTGGGTCACACATTACTAGTATTCTTGTTAACCCCTCCAGGTAAGCTAAATGCTTGTGTTAGGAGTGGGTACACATCGGTAGAGTACTGGGTGGGGTTTGAACCTGCAACCACTTGATGGTAAGTCCAACGCCTTAGCCATTACGCTACCACCACTTCTTCACTTCTTATATATATAACGCCTCTTTATAAGTTCACTCAAATATTATCAATGTGTTGATGGACTAATCTAAGCATGTATTTTAATATGTCGTCAGATACTTCACTTTCATTTAAAAGAAAAAAGGGTAACTAGTATTCTTTTACCTTTTCCATTTCTTTTTGTTGTGCTGCTGCTCTTTCTCTTTGTAATCGTTCTAAGAAGCTTTCTCGTGCTCTAGTCACATACAGCTTTTTACCATTAAAATCTTCATATGAAAAATGCTTAATGCCTAAAATATAAATAGAAAAATACTGTAAAGCATAGAGACCACTAGGCAGTTCACTGCAAACAAATGACAACATAGCAGTCATCATGTTTTCTCTTAGCTGAGTTACAGCACCTCAACTTTACCTACAGGTTGCCTCACTAAATGGAAACAACACACAAGATTTGAAAGAGAAGTAGTTCTAAGTGAAATAGTTTAAAACCCACAAAAGTAATACTATCCCCAAACCACTCCCCAAGAAGATTACAGACAAATCTATAGCTTTTTTACTTTCATCAGATAGGATTATAATAGTTTTGTTTTTCATGGCAGTTTTACTAGTACTTTCCATCCAAATCATCTAAATTAGTCTGAAACATAACCAGGAAGTTACAGATTTGTTTCAATATCTGAAGACTTTAACTTCTAAATTTCGCAATTATTAAACACCACTGTTAAAGTCGTACTTACATGATTCCACATCCATATTGGGAGCTGACAAAGAAACAAAAGCGAATTTATTACTTTCATTTCCAGACGCAGCTTTAGATTTTAAATCTAAACTTGTAATTTTACCGAAAGCAGAAAAGGCGGAAACCAGATCTTCCTCTTGTGTATTGTCTGGGATGTTACCCACAAATAAACGAGTAGCAGATACCATTTTCAATCGTTTTTTATAATTTTTATTATTTTTTTATATTAAACCTAAAAATGTAAATATCTCATTTCAGTTCTGTCAAAATTATGAACAGAACAGACTGCAGTACTGTGAATTGAGGTTATGTCCACAGTCCACCACACTAGTCCACAGATAACCAAAGGTACACTAACCACAGAACACTGATACCCTAGTCTAACCAAAATGATACTAACCAATGAGGAAGTAAATATATGGCGAGGCCGACATACATAAATATAAAAAGGATTTTCTCTTTTTTACTTATGAATTCTTTAGTGGGAAAAGAGATGTACATAGTTTAATGAGTAAAATAAGTGATAAAGAAATATATTTGTGAATTTTATGTTGATCCTTGGTGGCTGCGAGGGCGAAAATAGGTCGTTGGCATAGTCAAAAACCGTCTACCGATTACTCTGGGACCAAACAATAACAGAATCTCCTGCTGTTTCCACAATCACCACAGACAAGCACATTAATCGTATTAATGTGCTTTTCTGTGGCCTCCAAGGCCTCCACCGATTTCAAGCATAAAAATCAATATTCTCTAATGTCAATTCCTATGTCTATGAAACGCGATTTTCAGCCCACTGTGCTACAGTAGTCAACACAAAACCGCATACTACCGTCTATCTTCCCACAAGAACCACAGGAGAACACTACAGACTGGATGAAAGCTCTATGACATCAGCTTTACCATTTCTTCAATTATGGCATCTACCTCTCTACCTGTGCCACCAGCAATCTTCTTGGATGCTGACGGATTGGAAGTTCATTGCCCGTGTTAATCTTGTGTCCGGTCTTCCCTAGGTCCGTATCACTTGCAGAGAAAACATCGCCGTATCGAAGCAGCACCTTCTTAGCCATGTCTAATTCTTCCGTAGTCAGTTCACATTACTCTAGCAGCGTTGAGACATCAAAGCTCGTGTTCTTAACGCTAGTAGAACCATCCTGACATCTACGCAGCCAAATACCCTTCTCACAGGTGTCTAACAAAGTACCCTTCTTGATCACCTGCTCCTTGTTACAAGGATTAGCCACACGAACAACCACCACCGTCGACGGAAAGACATCGTTCGTGCTTGCTTTAAGTATCTAAGCACTGATTCTTTCGGGGCGACGACCGCGGTAGAGCAACCGGTGAGACGGCCTCTGATCTAGGAGAAAGCACAGTCTTCTCCAGGCAGTACACTTTTCCAGGTGACGCTTCTTCCATAAAGAGCTCCTCTAAACCACACCTCAATAATCCCTGATTTACATCTATCTCACAACGATGTTTATGCAAAAAGTCCAAGCCCAGAATGCATCAAGAATATTCGCCACGATTATGTCATGCTGGTAAAATCTATTCTATTCTAAGATTCAAATCCACCGTTTTCCCCACAGTGGGTGTCTTAGTCCTTAGAACCATGGGTACTATCTACCTACCTACCTACTTAATCAGATACATACTAGAACAGTAGACAAGAAGTTAACTTAGAACCCATATATCAGGGTGTAAGTGACACCGTACCGAATCCTGAAAAAGTGTATTCAGTCCATCATTCTGCAGGAAAATTTATAGTCCGTTTTCTCTCCTCGGACGGGTATCCGCTGACCGATGTACTTGCTCGCGTTCGCTGATGTTGTCCCCAAGAAAATGATTCGCGAGCTGGGAACTAGCTACCGTCGGAGATGCTCCCGTATCTAGAGTCATACTGCACGGCATCCCGTCGACCTCGCCTCTGATGATCAGGCTATTCCCGTCATGAGCTTGCGAGATCGAAATTTTTGGGGCTCTTTGACCACCAGCCAGAACCCTGCAGTCCTGGTACTGGCATTGAGCCCATATAACACCGCAGGTATAGCATCGGGGGATGTGTTGTATTGGGACGTTCACTGGCGATTGGTGTAGTCTCCCTAACGCGGTAGGCTTAGTGGTCTTGCCTTACAGCTTTTAGCGCGTCGTGGTGCACAAGCCTTACAGCAGCCCGACCTCCAGGACACGACATCCCCAAACCGTCTCTGGTCCATCTCTTGCTGTCGCTGTCCCTTAGTACGAACGCCTTCCGTGTCCTCCTTCGGTAAACAGGCATCGTCTAATCCCACTTCTGGCACCAATTTGTTACCGACCTGAGGTTCGGGATTAGAAAGTTACACCAATTTCTTATCAAAATAGACACAATTTATTGCAATAATTCATTAATAACACAACTATAATTAATTCTCACTATTAAATTTTTCTAATCATTTGTACTTCGCACTAAACACACATGTTTTCTCGTTGTTCCCTTAACTAGAACTCATTTCATACCGCACTTTTTTTTAAGCGACGTATAAAAAGTATACCTCAAAATATCGTTATAAAAACGGGTAAAATCGATATTTCTTAAAAATTCCATCGGGCTTATAGACTTTAATAGTTTTTTTAAAATTTTGTAAGCTGGTCTGACCAGTTTGAGTAGTTCAGAAAAAAAATGGCGCATTTTGCAAATAGAGTTAAAACCGAACTCGCTGAAATTTATAGCACTTTTTAATATCACAAGGTACAATTCAATATTTTTCTTTTATTAAATTGTTAAATAAAAAAATTACGCTCGCCGGGCTGCGGGTATCTAAGTTCTTAATCAGCGCATTTTTTTACTACTTATCAAAAAAAAAAAATGCGTGGTAATGCAAAATTCTTGGTATTTTAGTTCCTTGACTGGGCTAGTAGGACATTCTATAAACACTACTGCTAGGCTACTGGTTCCGCTTTCCAAAGATGGCGTGTATCACGATTTAGGTTAAAAGGAAGGAGAAGTCTTAAAAGGTTACCTTTTAAGACTTCCTCTACTCGACAATAGATGGCGCCCGCCGCCGGTTAGACTTTGTAATACATATTTTGGGTTTCATAGACTTATTTCCGGTACTTTCTTCCTATTTTATTAAATACTATGTAAAATGTTATACTTTAGTCATTTGTACACTAAAATAAAATAAAAAGTATTCAATAATAAAACTAGTAATTATCCTTATTATACGTATTACTCGAATAGTAACTATATACGTATTATTCGGTTAAAATTTCGCGAATATTCGTAAAATTAGGATATCCGGATAGCATGCCCTATATTTAACACACTATGAAACATGTTTGTTACTCTCCGCTTCACCTCTGAGTTCACTTAAGAAATGCAAAAGTTTGTTAATAAATGAAACCAATAGTAATATGTATATAAAATCTAATTCTACTACTTACATAACACAAAATAATTTCCTTAGATAATACTGTGTCAATTATGATCAAAACACAATATACAACAGATAAATTATATTATAGTATACGAATTAGATACAGCACAGAGTTATTTACATAGTTAACATTGATAATGTAGGAGCAGTTTTATTTTCTAAATCCATTTTCGTAATTGAATATAATTTACCACCTCGACCTACTACTATTTAGTTTCTAAATCCCAAATATAATTTAGGGTATTCTATGTAACAAATATGACAGGGATAGGACGAAGCAGATTTATGCTGAGCAGCTGCCGGTCTGTGGAAGTACCTCCACCCTATAGAAAATAAGTTAACTGCAACAGAACACCAGTTTTTCTTCTGATGTGTGAAGGTCGCTTGGCTGTAGTAGTGGCAACGCACAAGTGGCACCTCATTGAATCAGTCGGCCCGTATATCAACTGTGTATTGTTTAAATATTGGCATTTAGATAAATGGGAGGGCACTACAAATTGACTACATTAATTACAAAAACATTGGCCTTCACATATAGTCAAATTCAATGCCTGATCACAAGAAAGAGATAACCCAATTTTAATTTGATCGATACATAAACAAAAACCGTCAATGATTCAATGTGGTCCTCGATAAAGCATTTATCACTATTATAATAACAACTGATAACACTTTAATTCAATGTCCCTTAGGTACTACTACACACAAACTATTTCGAATAATTATATATGTGTAATAAGCCCTTAATAGGTTTTATCTCTAATTAATAACTGTAGAGATTAAAGGCACAGCTAGTGAATAAATGAAAACATTTGACTTAATATATAGGAATTGTGTTGATTTAAAGGTAATAGTAGTAGTATAGGTACTCAATAGATAGTATGCGTACACAAGTACCTAATAAATATTAAATTGTTTCATTGTTAGATCTGAGAAAAACCTTTGAACAGTATGTATATTATCGATTTACAATAAAGAATACAATATTAACACAAAACTACTAATATTCAAAGAACAATTAACAGCTTTATTTGTATATATTAAGTTCCTTTATACAAATATATGATATTTACTTTATTTTTCTATAACTTTTCACACACGTCATAATACTCGAATTTAGAAAACTTAAAGAAATATTTAAAACGACTATTGCGAACACACCTAATATATTTAATTAAATGCTTATTTAAATTAGACTAGGCTACGTAATGTATAATTATACAAATAAGACAGGGTGCATTTACCCGACTCTACGCCCGACTAGCTTCATGCGAAAACAGTCCCTATGTCGTATATTGTCAATGGACACTATCGTGAAATACCTGCAATTTACTGACATTTATCTCTCACTATAGGGATAATTTTGATTTCAACAAGAATCACTAGATATGTTTATAATTAATTAAAAATCCAACTGATACCAATAGCTTTGGCCGCGTGCCGGTCGGTACCTAAACGATGTTAATTTATATCACACATGTTGAATCAAAGTTTTTAATATTGTAAAACGTGTGATTTACTTAAACTAGTAAATAATAGCGTATACAATACGATACGGAATGAATAAAGTTACTACGAGTGTCGGTGTCAAGACTCAATAAAATTGTTTTAGTTACTAATTTACACAGTAGTTGGAGCACAACTAAACGAACTCAAAACTCAACTCTGCGAACATAACTCAAGTGTTCGTATTCTCTCTCGCTAGTGAACGAGGGGCGATAATGTAATGTCACTTAACAGGTGCATAGATATTTTCGACAAGTTGTAAAGCCTTTTGCGGCTCAGACTTTCAAGTGGTTTCTCTCGTAGCAAGAGTCGTGTGTGCTGTAGCGCTACGTCGGCTCATCCGAAGAAATCAACGCTTCCGATTGCTCGTCGAGGTCAGGAAGATTTCTTATTACTCTGTGGGAATAATTAGTTTATAAGAAACAGGTAGTATGCCCTATTGGTACAGCACGTCTAAGTCGTATAAATATTGACCACAGTGCCAAATTAGTTTTAAGTAACTAGTAGTTACACATTACTAATATTGTTGAAAAACTCCTCTAACTAATATAAAATATACAAATATTTAACAATCAATAACCTTCACGTCATTAATTTAAATGTCTTGGTTAAATAGTATTTTGGTTATATAATTAAATAATAGGTCAGGCGATCGTGGGCTCTTTGACCATCATTCCAAAAGCCCAAGATCGACAGACTTTCGTCATTTTATAAAAGTTGAATTATTTTTTGTTTATGTACTCAACCGAGGTAAGGAGAAAGAGGTTTTTTAATTTATAATATTAAAAAAATTGGGTTTATAATATCACGAAAGTTGATCTCAACTTTTTGCAACTTTGGTGTCTCATAGCTGCCAAAGCCACCATGACTCAAAGTTCATACTCGACCACCGTTCGTACCTCGGTTGAGTACATAAACAGAAAAACTTTCAAACTTTATAGGTATCGAATTAAGAGTAACAAACAATTTGATCTAAGCAACGGTAAATGTGTGATAAATATGAATTGAAAATATAATAAGCTAGGAGTGAGGTCGCGAGACTCACGTGAACCCCTCGGCGGCCCTGAGCCTGTTTGTGAGGCAGGTGACGAGCGACAGGTCGGGCGGCAGGTGCGCGGCGGCCGCGGCCCAGCCGGCGCCGGCCAGCGCCGCGCCCACGCCGCGCCACGCGCCGCCCGCGCCGCCGCCGCCGCCGCGCCACGCCTCCACGCACAGCGACAGCGGCACCGCCAGCCCCAGGATCCCCGTCGCGGCCTGTGGCGACGTCAACGACCTGCCCCTATAAATGTGCACCTTCACTATACATTACATACAAAACTACCTACCATACGATAATAGTACATGTAAACTTGTGGGCGTATGTGCATATCTCACCTGTGTAAACTGACGAAATATTATGAACCGCACCTAACATTTTCAATTTTCTCGATAGATGATAGATCTCAGGTCGTTAAATAGTAAACTGATTTATAACCGTCACGTGACGGAACGCACCATACGTGCTGATTGGTTGAATCGTTAAGTTTATTTTTATTTTGATACTACACGTGAAATACTTATTAATCTAAAAAATAAATAACATACCGAATATCAAATAATTCATTGTGAATTTTCTTGTGACCACCAGAGCGTAAACGCATCGGCGTGCCCCCCACGCCAAGCCATAAATTCACCTCAAACACCTACAAAAATCATAGGGATTCCAAGATCATATCGATAACAAAATAATTACCGCGCTTTATCGTCTATTTTTTACAATAAAATATTACTTACAACATGAAGTTTTATTTAATATCATCTGTTTCCGAAAATAATCACGATTAAACAGTAGTTACCAACAAATGTAAGAACAGACATAAGAATAACAAAATGTTATTAATATATTTCAAATTATTTAGTTACAGCACTAGCAGGGCTACATCACTCGCTCGAGGTCGCGTTTTATATACCTACCAGTTTAGCGTACCGCCGACGGTGTCAATAAGCTAAGAGCACGCACGGCAGGATCGTATTCTCCGTAAATAAAAACAAAATGCCAAATCGAACTTATTGTGCAATGGACGTGTTTTGTTATTGCTAAATGTATTTATATTGTTAAATTACGTAATTGCTATCTAGCAACGACTCGACTTATTTTTAAAGCATTTAACAGATCACTTACATCTGTAAGTGATCTGTTAAATCCTTTGAGAATAAGTCGCAAAAATTATATTAGTTATTACTTATTTTGTTGATATAATAAAAAAATACTGAAGGTGTCTATTCTTTACTCGCATGGTTGTGCTAATAATAAATAATACTTATCTTCTTAATTGAACAAAAAAAATTGCTTATATATATCCTATACAATATATTATAAAGTGTACTAAATCAGGTTTTGAGTGATTGGCCAGGTTGGATGTTGTAATAAATGTAGTCTATTAAACCGTAAATAATAAACCCGTGACATCAGGAAGGTGACGAACTTTGTAGGTGTGGACTGCCCGTGTATTTAATTGATGTAGGCAACGCGAACTATCGGCTGCTTCCCTCACACAATGTGTTTGACGTGGTAGCTACAGCGGGCCTATGTCACTGATGTACTTGCGCGTTTTGTAAGATTTAGAATATTTTCCACCGTACAGTTTAATAATCGAGTGCTTAGAACAGGGAAGAAGTTTATTAATCTTTACATAAAAATAAAATACATGTAGAAATTTGGGGCCGTCCTGCACAGTCCATAGTCCAGTCAGTTAATCCACAATTTTGTGTGGGAAGACACTACCCATACTGCGTGGGGTATATTGACTTTATATGTATCCAGACATTTACTAATGATTTGTGCAAACTTTTCGATCGTTTATAAGTGTTATTAGTAGAAAATATTAAACTTGACCTATGCTATGAGTGATATCTCTATCCTTTATGCGTGGGAGAGCCATGCTTTGGCACGTATGGGCCGGCTCGACTCCGCTCGATACCACGGCCTCACAGAAAACCGGCAGTGAAACAATCCTTGCATTGCTTTTCGCCGCGTGAGTGAGGTTACCGGAGGCCCTAAACCTTCCCTCTCCCCCCTCTCCACCCCTAGAACCCCCCTATTCCCACCTTAAAGGGCGGCATCGCACTTGTAACTCTTGAGTTACAGGTGCCCATGGGCGGCAGTAGTCATTTACCATCAGGTGACCCGTCTGCTCATTTGTCCCCTATACCATAAAAAAAAAAATCTCACTAAACCCCTTGTGAAATTTCGTGATTTTTTCCGATCCCCTTGGTATTTGAAACTATGACTACTTACCTAACAGATCAAAGCATTCTTCATGTGTGATGAAGAAACTAGGTTTTCTGAACAACCGAGTAGAAAATAGAAGTGTAAAAATAGTTACCAGAGCCAGAGTGACTCGAGCAGTAGCGGGCCGAGCGCAGCGTCCAGCAGCAGCCAGGTCCACTGGCGCGGCGGCGGCAGGTCGGCGCGCTCCACGCCGCCCGCCGCCAGCAGCCCGCCCACCACCCATGACAGACACCCGCACGCGCACCCTACCAGCCCTGCACACGTGCACACCAACATATACTTACATTCAATATAATAATATATTCAATTCAATAAATACTTCAGACGTTAGGCTCGGACTTCCCGGCAACAGCCAGTAAGAGTTACACTCCCCAATCCATCCGTACAATATCTCTTTCCTTTCATTGCCTTCCCTTCTCACCTAACTTACCCTTTCAATATACTCCGGTTTTTTCATTTTTAATTCCCCCAGTTGACGGCAATAGGCTTGCCCCCTATTTCGTGAGTGGGACATAAATATATTTAGCAAAACAAAATGTGGGTGTTTAATACGCTTCTGTATCCCCGAAGGGGTAGGCCCTTCGGGGATACAGGAGTGAGTGTATGTATATTTGTCATTTCTTCACCGTACGTTAAGATCTGTATCCATATCCATATCTGTTACTTTCTGGCGAATCTTGAACGGATCTTTTGCGTTATTATATTTTAATACTAGCGGCCTGCTCCGGCTTCGCACGGGTATATAATATATAGCCTATGTCATTAAGTGGAAAAATGATTAAAATCGATCCAGTAGTTATGTAATTATTGACGACATCACATTAAAAACCTCAAAAATAACAGTATTTCTCCACTATTTAATGGATGTTATTATACATATAAACCTTCCTCTTCAATCACTCTATCTATTAAAAAAAACCGCATCAAAATCCGTATCGTAGTTGTAAAGATTTAAGCATACATAGGGATATAGGGACAGAGAAAGCGACTTTGTTTTATACTATGTAGTGATTTGACCCGCGCAACTTCGTCCACGTTTGTAAATTTTCCCCGTTTTTGCAACATTTTTCATTGATGCACCGCTCTTGTTGATTGTAGCGTGATGTTATGTAGCCTATAGCCTTCCTCGGTAAATGGGCTATCCAACACTAAAATAATTTTTCAATTCGAACCAAACAAACTCTTCAGCTTTATAATATTAGTACAGATTACGTTTATGAAATTCTAAATTTATTTTGCTAAAATTACATATGAAATATCTGATGTAGTGAGTTACTAATATTATTGTCAGTTATAAGCAGTGGTCGGCGTAGGTAGTGCCATTTGGTGGGATTCGTCCATCGTGGCATAACGTGGACATACCTTCTCATCTCAAAATCCCGGGATTCTAAAGATTTAACTTCGATCAAATATTACCGATATAATTCAGAAATCCGCACCCTAAAAGTGTCTACTTTTTTAATTATATATACCTAGTTTTTATTAATAGAATACCAGTTTCATAAAAACTAACCGAATAGCGTTACAACTCTTTATTACTCGTATACAAACACCGTTTTTAATGTTTCGCGATTTTAACATTTCTTATACTGAATATTGTTTACAACGGATCATAATCGTGTAAATCTAAACTAATACTAGCTTATTCCCGCGGCTCCACTGGCGTTGTATTTTGCAAAAAATAGTCGGAAAGGGGTTAAAAACCTTAAGGTATTTATCAAACATGCTGACGCCCTTTATTGTCATTTTAAAATACATAGTCGGCAGAGATTTAAAAATCTATAGGTACACAAAATTTAACGTACCGATTTGCGAAGCGGGGCGCTTTAGCAATTTTGTGCCATTTATTATTTATACATTGTACTAATTAGGTAAATATGGTGTATACTTCGTTCAGTTCGCACTCCTCAATTCTCCACTTGGTTACTATCATATTATTATTTATTCGTTTCAAACACACCTAATAACATGTTAATAATATAGAATCATACAACTTAAAAAAAAAACTAATAAATACATCAAATCGGCAGTTCTACACTTGCATTTAAAATAATAAAATCTTTCGATTATTTAAATAAAAACTGTGTGCAACAAAAATGGGGTTTTTATGACACCGGGACCCGATAAGCTGACTTTAGTAGACGTCGAACTTTCCTTTTCTATTTATAAGTGGATTCTGAATGTAAAAAGAAATTCGTTGAAGGTAAAAAACATTGAAAAAATTAAGTTATTTATTTTAATTCAAAAAATGAGGAAATATGTGATTCTGAAGAGAGATAGATTAAATTTACCTACTTAAATAGTAATTATATTCTCATAAAATAAACGTAGAACAGCCTTTATTATATCTAGCGCTTTTGTATTATACTAGCAACCCGCTCCAGCTTCGCATGGGTACAAATTATACACCTAAACCTTCCTCATGAATAACTCTGTCTATTAGTGAAAACCGCATGAAAATCCGTTCAGTAGTTTTTCAGTTTATCGAAAACAGACAGACTAACGCGGCGGGGGACTTTGTTTTATGATATGTAGTGATTCTGTATAATATATTAATTACTTTTATTTAATTTGTGTTAAATTTAAGATAATTTATATGTTGATAAATTGTACTTTTTGTTAAATAACTGTTGATAAATAATTTGATTTATTGGTATATCGCTAACCCCTACATAAATCTTAATCGCTCTAAACCGCTAAACCCTCAACATTATTTTTATTATATTAATTTACGTACACGGTGTACAGTTTAAAACAGTTCACAAAGATGAGCATTAAAACCGCTTCAGTATAAGGGTAGGTACTGTACATATAATTAATAAAACAAATGCCTTAGAGTTAAGTTCAGAGGGAAATCTAACTAAGTGAACTCGAACTCGAATTGACTCAAATTTTAAAATGTAGGAATCTCGGGATATATCCATGTTAATATAACATTTGAGGTCATTCATCCTAAATGGCACTACCTACGCCGACCTCTGGTTATAAGGTAAAGGGTTATAATCTTTATAACGAGATCAAACCCTAAATATTTGTGATAATATATATTATGTGTATTAAATTAATTAATAAAAAAAATACGCGCAATGTAAGTTGAAACGGGTCGTGTTACAGTCCTCAATGTGTCAAAGTATCAAAAACACGCGTATCGGCATCAACTGAAAAGTTCTAAGTTCTAAGTCTATGGTACTTACCAACGAGTAATGGAGAGTTGATTTCATCCCCGTTTCTTAAAGCTTGTCTATATACAAGTAAATGTATTGCATAACACAAAGCAGAGCCGAGTGCGGCCAGAACTGCTATCCAGTTTGTTTGATGACTCTCTGATATGCCCAGTACCACCTGAAAACATATTATAAAAACACTGTAATTGAAAACAATATGGTTTTTAGCTATTTTAGCTCCAGTTAAGCTACGCGCTTGTGTTAGAAGTTGGTTCACGTCGTCAGTGTCTTGGGTAGGGTTCGAAACCGGAACGGAAGCACATATTGTTTCAGTTTCTAATCGACTTAATTTGCTTACTTTAACATTTTTAAAACATGAAATAAAATCTTCTTTTTTGCAATAAAATTTTATTTTAAATTTCCACGAACAAAAAATTGAAGTTTTTTATTTTTTTAATTCGGTAAAAATGAATAGGGCTCAAACCTGGCCAGGGCCACTCCGCAATATAGGTATAATCTACAAGTAGGCGGTGGGGGTGGGGTCATTCTGCCAAAATTCAGTGGAATGCCGCGTTGTCGCGACTTCCGTTCGTTTGTCTAGATCGAGTATCGAGTTATTTACCTAGGTTTATTTGTTCACAAAAATAGAGTAATAGGCACATAACTTACTGGTAAATAAATATTCAGATTTATTAATTCTTTAAAAAAGACAACTCTAACACTATTTATTTAAAAGATTTGGCGGAGTGAAACTCCTGTACTATTATGTATTCTGTGCTTGAACAAAGAACGATCATTAGGATCTACTGAGACGTACTGACATTTTAAAATATTAAGATTTTTGATAAGTTTGAATACTGCACAAATTATTTGTTTTTAGAACATAGTAACGTTTATCTGTTACACAATAAATAACATTTTGCAATAGGTGGAATACCGGGAAAATCCATGTACATATATGTATATTATATATCATCTACATAGCCCTGATGACCTGCTTGCCTGATACTTCAATAGTTTCATTACTTTGTAATATTATTATACATATTATAATTACCTAAAGTAAAAGAAAAATCTACTCACAAGCCCAGCAGCTGTAAGTAGTACTGCAATGCATTTGGACAGCGTGAATCGATCGTTGGGCACTTGAGCAAATATGGCGCCGAGTGACAACGCAAATGCGCCCGCCGTTGACGTATACATAGTCGCTGAGCCCGTACTGGTGTGCAATATGCTTAACCGGTACAGGTAGTTTGATATGAACCACTGGAACAAAATATTAATAATCCTAACTGACATCATAAATGCCAAGGTGAAATAAATTCTAGATACGTTATTTAGAATTTATTTATAGGGTTTTCAATATCTCATTCTTTTTCTCATCTCATTCTACTATCCCATAGACATTAAAATTAAGACATTAAAACTGCAAAACATAAATTGGTAATTGCAAAAACTATTTTTTTTCGTGATTTAACAAGAAATTAACGACTTTTTCGTGTGTTGTCAGAGCTCAATAGGAAGTACCCTATAGGTTTTGATTTACCTGCGAAATGTTCAAATTTGTTAAAATCGAAGGCTTAGCGTATCTTTCGATTTGATAAGTATTGAGGTTAATTTCAACTTGATGCCTCCACGGGTTCCTGAGTAAAAGGGTCTTGACAGACACACAGACAGACAGACGGACAACAAAGTCATCCTATAAGGATTTTTTCCTTTTGAGGAACGGAACCCTAAAAATGGTGATCTATAAAGATATATTATAAGAACATAGTCAGTCAAAAACCGAACAGCTGCAAAGTGTTTATATTTGCGGCTGCGGGATTATTGTAGTTGCTGGCTAATTTTCTATCAGTTATGAAGGTGTCGAAAAAAATCCAGAATAACCCCCAATATTTGAGACCTTAATTTTTGTGAAAAAAAAAAACAGTTACAAAGTTACAGACAGTTATGATGTCTGTATGTATGAGTCTGTAAACGTCGTACTCCTCTAAAAGATATATTACTTATATTCTCTCCATTCGATAGTCCTTAGTGTGCTATTTATATATTATATGTTATATATTATAAGTTATATATATGTTATAATAAAGATGAAAAAAAAAATGTTTGATATTATTTACTAGCAACCCACCCCGACTTCGCACATGTAGTAGAGACATCTTCAACAATCATCATCATATTTCAATCAGTTTACACAAAACGTTAACAAATTATACACCTAAACCTCATGAATCACTCTGTCTATTGGTGAAAACCGCGTGAAAACCGGTTCAGTAGTTTTTCAGTTTATCGCAAACAGACAGACTGACAGTCAGACGCGGCGGGGTACTTTGCAATAAACTCACTTGTGACGGAACAGCGTGTAGTTTAAGTCGGTGCGATTCCAACATGCCATTTCACCAGTAGCCAGATAAGGTGACGACCCGTGGGGGTGGGGGTTTCCCTGACTGCTGAGCCGGAGGTTGTAGGTTCGATTCCCAGCCAGAACAAATAATTGTGTGATGAGCATGATCATTTGTTCTATGTCTGGGTGTAATTTATCTATAATATGTATGTATTTAGAAACATATAAGTATGTTTATCAGCAGTCTGGTTACCATAGTACAGGCTCTGCCTAGTTTGGGATCAGACGGCCGTGTGTGAGATCTGTGAAGTTATCATTATTATTTATAAAGAACGTGCAGCTTGGTAATATGTAGTTAAGCACTGTGATTTACCCGGTGTACTTGAAGAACAGTGAAAGGAACGCGCATAACAAGAACATTAAAATAACAATTATATCTTATTTTACCAATTTTATACCACTGTTGCCACTGGTTTAAAGGTCAACTGCATTATCACACTATGTTATGATTATGGATCATTTTAATTATGTAAGGCTTGTAAGTATCGGTTGTACAACATTTTGTAGATAATGCTTATTTTAAAAGGATAAATAAATGGGCCTAGTGCATTCCGGAGTTTATTAATAATTTGATAACTATTATACTGGTCGGAAAAATAAGTTATTTTATAGCATTTCTCGTACTGTGTTTACAAAGTAATTTCGCAAGCGTGCTGTAGAAGCTCTATGACTATATCACGATATGTCTGGATCGCTGTGTCAATAGATCTCGTCTATACTAATATTATAAAAAGGAAAGAGTTGTATGTAAGTATGTTTGCAACGAATTGGCTCAAAAAATACTGGACCGAGACTGGAGACTTGGATAACGCACAGGCTACTTTTATCCTGACATTCCCACGGGATCGGGACTCACGCGGTCGAAACCGCGAGGCGCTGCTAGTCATGAATAAATCACCTTTGCGGGGTACACCGCCAAAAAGCTAGATAGTGTAATAGACCGGCAGCTCGCGACAGATTTTATCGATCAATCGTTTCACGTATGCCCTTCAAATTGTTGATTATGTAGTAGGTTTAACTAAAGAAATCGGTTGTCTGTAAAGTCGGTTTACTGACGATAGTTGAACGTGACAACGTCATAGGAACGCCTCAGAGCGAAGTAACGCCGCATGAGTAATGTTTTTTCGTGCGTGCAGCCGGCTCCATCGAATTATAAGACGTTATCAAGTCAAAAATGGATCTAAGCGAGATCGTGAGAGCGGGACATGTAGCATGCAACGTCATGTGAAATCGCAAAAAAAAAAAAAAAATTTAATCAATCGAATCACGTATGCCATTCATGCCTTGATGAAATTTATGAAAAATAAATCAGCGGACAAGCATCGGCATACGTGTAGGTCGGGTCCCTGTGGCTGAACTCAGTCCTCGCATTTGCAAAAAAAAAATTCACCAATCGAATTAATTACGTATGCCGTATATACTAAATGTTTATATTACTTGTGAAAATAATTTGTAACTAGTCGGCATACGTTTAAACTTGGGCCAACATTTTTTTTTCAATTATCGCGTTTGTACAATAAAATTTATTTTTAAATCAATTGTATCAATATTAAAAATTGTTGCAAAACACCATTTTCATTGTAAAACAAAGAAATACAAGCTGGCAATTATTGTAGGGTCTGGTGGTCGGAGAAACCAAAGAAGTTGCAAAATTTTCACGATTACGCTTATATCCATTTTTTAGTTAAATCTACTATATAATCAACAACTTGAAGGGCATACATGATACGATTGATCGATAAAATCTGTCACGAGCTGCCGGTCTATAACGACTATAATATTGCCGTTTATTTTCGAGTACAGTTATTTTGATATTTAAAAACATAGCGTTGTTTTCCTCGAATATTATAATAATTATTTCCCTCCTCCTTCCTCGAATATACAGTAAATTGTAACATCTACATAGTTATGTATTTATTTGCTTTAAATATTTATGTTATAAATCGGTGACCCTGATCTTTGTTTTTTTTTTTACCGAGATTGGTTATTATTTTATATATTATAGAGGGTAAACGAGCAGACGGGTCAACTGATGGTTAGTGACTACCGTCGCCCATGGAAAACTGCAACTCAAGAGTCACAAGTGCGTTGCCGGCCTTTGAGATGGGAGTACGCTCTTTTCTTGAAGGTTTGAAGGTCGTATCGGTCCGGAAATACCGCAGGTGACAATTTGTTTCAATTTGTGCGAGGCAAAAAAATAATATGGATAATTATAATTATAATAGATCTAAGGCTTAATTTCCTACATCTCAACCTTTAATCAACTTCAAAGGGGGGTTTTCGTGTGTACGTAACGCAATATCTTCGCCATTTGGGAACCGATTTCAATAATTATTTTTTTATTGATTTTGTTGTACTTAAAGTTGGTCCTATTTAAATTTGAAGAAAATATTACTGCAAATAATCCTACTATTATAAAAAAGTTTGTGAGGATGTATGGATGCATGGATGTTTTTTGCTTTTTCACGCAAAAACTACTGAAACGATTGCGATCAAACTTAGTATGTAGATAGCTGGACACCTAGATAAACACATAGGCTACTTTTTATCCCGACATTCAAACAGCATCGGGACTTACGCGGATGAAACCGCGGGGCGCAGCTAGTCCTTAATATTATAATGATACTTAATTTTCCTTTAATCCCTCTAAGGGTGGAAAATTAGGATGTAGAATACAGCTTATTACAATTTATCATGATTTAAGCGCATGGCAGGTGATATATATTTTTTATTTATAATCATAACTACTTAATAATATCCTGTGACACATAACTAGAGATCGGATATTCGGATGCATATTTACCTAAAGTTGAGATGTTGGCTATTATGGAAAGCACTTTTTTATCGAAAGAATTCCGCGATTCCGGGAAATTCAAATTTAAGTGTACCTATACTCCGTGAGATGTAATAAACCCCAGTTTGACACAAATGACACTTGCTCTGTTACAACGTATAATGGTTGCTTTGCCCTACTTTTATTGTTAGTGATTTTTGACGAAGCAAAAACAACCTTATTACGTTGTAACAAGTGTCAAATCGGGCCTATTAAACCCCAGGAAATGTAAGCATTTTGTAAAAGTGCGAGTGAGACGGCAAATTATACTTGCTTGTGCGCAAGTAGCGACGCGACAATACAACTGCATTCGTCGCTGTGCTTGCTATGCGTTCGGGTGTGTTTCTTAAGTTTTTCTCATTTCTACGATTACTTACTTGGCTATTGAATAACGGTTTCTGATTTGCATCGTGATTTGGATTTTTGTTTTACTTGAAACGACGAATTTTGTGCCACGAATCCTGGATGTATCTGCTCTGTGGCTTGGACCTCTTATTTCTTTTATTAACAAGGTAAGAATTATTTCTTTTACAAAATCATTTAAAAACATTGTACCTATTTGTATATAGCTGGAAAACAGATTTTGACGATAGAAATATGTTTAATATAATACATAACTCGTAGTAAAGTCAAAAGTACCTGAGTAATGGTAGTTTCGCCAGATAGTAACATGTTCTGCTCTCTGATTGGTCGACTGTTGTATTAAGGGACTATTGTTTAAACAGATTTGCTGTATATCAGGTAGTTTTAAAACAATGCGCTGTGTTGTGTGGTTTTCTGATACTGTACTTCGACTATAGATATAAAACAACAGATTTACAACGTTTTAAATAAAATGTTGCCGTCCTAAACCTTGGGAAATTGCACACAATGAAGTGTAAAACACAGTTCTTTTATTTTTGTAGGCGAGTTTTCAACCGTTTAAAACTACGATTTATTTGGATAAATCGTTGTTTTAAACGGTTGAAAACTCGCCTACAAAAATAAATGAACTGTGTTTTACACTTCTTTAGTGCAATTTCTGGTCACCTGGCGTCATGTTTTGTTTTAATTAGCTTATAGAAAATCAAAGGAAAGTACCTACCTACATTACCTACTACACGAAAACTTAAGTATGTAGGTATACCTACCTATACTTATTTATTATATTACACACACTAGATTAGAAGACATCATTAACACAATGCCGTCCGTTTTACTTGCGCATGAAAGAGACAACGTTATGTTTTCAAGGCCTTCGTGACGACGTCAACGAGAGTGCGAGATTGTGAGTTTGGTTTTAAACCACATCAAATTGATTATATTTATATCGTTTGAAAACAATGAAAAAAAATGTTTATTTAATAAGACAGAGTTTTTAACTTATCAATAGAGTTATTATAACTTAGGTAGGTAATACCTACGCTTGGTCGGACGGACCAACTAGAACTAAACACGCTAAGTATATCAATTTATCACACATATAAAAAATCTTTACATAGTTTATAGGTATTCCGTCATATCCCTACCTGGCCTCGGTAAAATCAAGAAAATGTACTTATAATTAAGAAAAACATAGTCATCAACACCAACTGTTTTAAATGATAAAGAAAAATGGTTTATTTCGGTTTTAAACGGTTTTTTTCGTTTTAAACGGATTGGTTTAATTGGTTTTAAACCGGCCTTATATCTATAATTTCGACTCATCTCTTCAAACCATCAAATTATGATCTTTTTTACTTCACAAGTATTATTCGTTACCATGATGGCGGATTTAACTCAAAGAGAAGACATTGCTCAGTCCTGGCTACGAAATCACCCAGAGATGTTTTACGACCCATCAACTGGAGCTATAAGCTGTACGAAATGTGAAACAACATTAAAAGCGAAGAAAACCATTTTGAATCGGCCTCTAAAATCACAAAAACATCGAGGAATTCAGGCAGCATCGCCAAATGAGTTTTTTAGTGACTTGATTAATTTTCTCATTATGTGCAACATACCGTGGTCAAAAGTTGAAAACCCCATTCGTGGTTTTTAAAAAAAATACATGTGTAACTGTAAAAATCAAGATAGAACCATTCCGAGTCTTTGTTAAGGAAGAAATACTTGGGCCATGTTTATGAAGATAAAATGAAATTTATCCTCAGTACAAAACAATAAGATATGGATATCTTTAGACGAAACCACTGACTTTCTAGGACGAAATGTTGAAAATTTTTTAGTCAAACCATTAAATAAAAACTTATCGGGACGAATTTACTTGTTAAATTGTCAAACTTTAGAAGTGGTTAACGGTCGTACTGTGTCCGAGTTTGTGATTAAATGTCTAAAAAACTTATGGGGGGACCAATTCAACAATAAAGTGCAAGACGTCTTAATGTTGTGTATCGACAGGGTAGCATATATGTTACTGGCTGGGAAAATATTAAAAAATACATTTCCCAATATAAAACATTTTACATGTTTGGCTCACGCCCTGCACAGATTAACAGAGACAATACGTTTAAGCTACGGCGATATAGACACTTTAATTAATAATGTCAAAAAAATATTTTTGAAAGCTCCCAACAGAGTACGAATTTTAAACGAACAACATCCAAATTTATCTTTGCCTCCAGAGCCAGTTATCACTAGGTGGGGAACATGGTTAGAGGCGGCATTTTACTATGCCAAACATTTGGACAAAATATCGAGTGTTGTAGCTTTATTGGATAGCAAAAGAAGCCATATCTATTAGAAATGCTAGGGAAGTACTAACTAAACCTAATTTGAAGAATGATTTAGAGCATATATATGAGTATTTCGAAATTTTACGTATAGCAATAGTAAAATTAGAAAAATGTGAAAAATCTGTCGATAATAGAAACATTGGAAATATTTGACGACGTAAGGTTCATTTTAAACCAGACATCAAACAATACGTTTATCAACAAAATGGAGCAGACAAACAAATGGATAGAAAACCTGATTTTGATGTTCTTAGGGAAATAAGTGAAACATGTAATAAAGAAAATGACTCTAGTATTTACAAATTTGCGCCACTTACTTCTGTAGACGTGGAGAGATCCTTTTCAACCTACAAGTGGATCCTTAATATGAAAAGAAATAGACTAACAAATGATAACCTCGAGAAAATTATTATCGTACACTACAATTCTCTGAATAATCCTAAATTAAGAACTTTTGAATAGTCAGTAGAAGCAGACGTAACACCATCATGTTCAAGGCAAACAGATACAGAAATGAGAGATTTCAGTGACCGAACCATAGTCAAAGATAGTGATTAAAGATATTGTCACTGGGGTAATCTTTCTTCTTCAATCTTTAGCGACCCAATGCTGAGCATATATATAGGCCTCTTTCAAATCTCTCAACATTTATCTCGCTGCTACTTTAAAAGTGAAATATAAAATGTGCTAGTTTTAAGTTTTTATTTTCTTCATATTAAGTATGTAAGAAGTGCATGTCATGGCTACTTGTAAAGAAAACAACACAATAACTTGAGCAACAATAATTCTTGAATGACAATTATTTATGTATCTTGCCCAAAGTGCCCATGTACAACTTTTCTATCTTTCATTTCTCTTCTATGTAGTTTCTGTATGTACAACATAAAAATATTATGTGATGTAATGAATAAATAAGTTTATATTAATTTATGTTTTCTTATTTACCACACCACCATTTCTCTTACACCTTACATACATACATACTCGAATGGGAAACACCTTAACTTAAAAAGAATTAACTTAAAGTAAATATACATCCGATTAGTTATGCGATCCCGGAATCCCGGGATTTTATTTTAAATAAAAATATACTTAGAAGCCGCTTCCATAATTTGTTATCCAAAAAATAACTTTCGGTAAGTATGCATCCGATTATCCGATCTCTACACATAACACATCGCTATCTAGACCACAAACTAAGTAATTCAAATTCAATATCTTCACTACATATTATAAAACAAAGTCCCCCACCGCGTCTGTCTGTCTTTTCGCAATAAACTGGAAAACTACTGATCGGATTTTCATGCGGTTTTCACTAATATACAGAGTGATTCATGAATTAGGTTTAGGTGTATAATTTGTACCCGTGCGAAGACTGGGCGGGTTGCCAGTTTCTTCATAAAATTGATCATAAATTATTCGAAATCGTCAATAGATTTTATTCGATATCGACGTAAAGCTTGTACTGTGTGTAGAATTGTTTTTTTTTGTAAATACATACATATTGTACATAGAAACACCTAGTCCAATGCAAATACTTCAACGCGCAACTTCGTCCGCGTTTGTAAATTTCCCCGGTTTTTGCAACATTTTTCATTGATGCTCCGCTTCTATTGGTGATGTTATATAGCCTTCCTCAATAGTGGCTCAATATGGCCTATCCAACAATAAAATAATTTTGCAATTCGAACCAGTAGTTCCTGAGATTAGCGCGATCAACCAAACAAACAAACTCTTCAGTTTTATAACATTAGTATAGATAGAAATATTTGTAACGAGCGGGAATCAAACCCGCAACCCCCGGCGCGCTATGGAAAATAATAAAACAATGGCATATCAAAAATCGTTTTTACACTTTTCAAATGTCGTTACTGGCACACTTTTTTAAGTTTATTCATTAGTTTATGAGTTGAACTTTACTATAATGTAGTCATTTTACAAAAATTACATTTAAAATATATTTTTTTAATACCCCGAAGTTTATGGTTCTTATGAACTCCCAATTCAGGTCTAATGGATTTGATACATTCAAATTAATTTCTGGTAATTTTTTTTGGGAATAGATATAAAGTATAATACATTTTTAAAAAGCTCATTGTATGTAGCTGTTAATACAACTCTAAAGTTGTAAGTTTTGTGTTTATATTTCCATGTAAAAAATTTGAACATATTGAACAATAAAATAAGGGAAAAAGGCAGGTTCTTAACTTCACCGAGACTTGACAGTTACCGATGTCTCCCGGTGCTTTATATTTGATCTTGTTTGGTAGCCTAGATAATCATAAATAACATTTATAAAAATCAGCCGCGTATATGTAGGATTTAAAAGTTATTGCGAAAAATGTGATAAAAGTCAGGAAACGGAAAACCTTTATCTGTTGCGGTTTCTAATGTTGACTAGTTTGCGGTATGTTTTTATATTAAATATTTATTATAATTGATAATAGGGCGTTTTATCTGTATTGCAATCATTTTGTGGTAAAACTTTAATCAACAAAATGTACACCTCCCCTTTTTTTCAAATCCCACTAATATTATAAATGTGAAAGTTTGGATGGATGGATGGATGTTTGTTACTCTTTCACGCCAAAACTACTATACCGATTGCGTTATTCCTTTTATTTAATTTTCATATTATTTTAATAATTATTAAATTAGTATATAAAGAGTTGATATATTCATGTTGCCATCTAAACAGACCTTTTATCCTACTAGTAAAGTTTGTGAGGATGTATGGATGTGTGGATGTATGGATGTGTGGATGTATGGATGTGTGAATGTATGTGCAAGTGTTCTAAGCGTGAATTATTTCTTTCAAATATCGAAGGAGGGAAAACACTTGAAGCATTATCCACAGTCTTAAAAGAAAATTATCATGTTTCTGAAGATAACGTGTGTTTCACTATCAGTGATATTCATAGGAATATTATTCCATCCTTTAATAAACGATGAGCCGAAGCGTCACGAGAAAAGGATTCACTTTTGAAAAATAACATTAATTAGTTGGATTCAGAATATTTTGTAACTTTACCGAACTCTAAAGACGTAACAACTGACTCCACGCCATTTACTTTATCTGGAAATTATGGGGACTCGTCAGAATCAAGCAAGAAAACATAAAGTACCATGCTATTGAATATGGCTTTGAGCACATCTACAATGCCTATCCTCAGATTACGTTCAATAGAGAAGGAACGGAAGCAAGACTTGTGGAAGCACTAAGGCTTGCTGATAGTGATGAAAAGACCTTATATTTGAATCTCATGGATAATGTAAGCCAGAGAAATATGCTAATGGATCAAGAAGCCTTGAGTGTTGTAATTGATTTAGATTTAACGAAAGCACAATATTTGTATTTAAAGAATTTAACTGACATTCCCACCATATTGTAAAATACAAGTAATCAAACAGACTTGCTATGCACCATAGTATATCATGGAACGCGAAAGTTTAAAAGTTGCTATCGACCATCTTCAGCAATGGAAATTACAAATACACATGCAAAAATATTGAATCTTCAAGATTTATTGGACTACACTGCAGCTAGGATTTTAGCTATGGATTCGGTGTATAAGAATGGATTCAGAAATTTACTTTTATAGAGCAAATGGCGGGTCAAAGTTAGTACAAGCAAAAACTTCCAGAGGTGTCTGAACTTATTCCTGATGCAAATTTGTTTATTACTTCTTTTGTGCTTATCAACTTAATCGATGAGCTCTCTCTGGCAAAATCCAGTCCGTTTCTGTCGGAATATTTTTTATTCACAATATAAATAGTATTTTCACTAAGAAAAAAAAAAGGGGTAATTTTTTCAAACATTTTGACATATTTATAGTTAAAATAAATCCCGACAAAAGTATAACACCTGAAGCCGTATATACTACTCTATATTTGTGCAAAATTTCAATCGTCTTTATCTACAAATAAAAAAGTTTTCGATTTTTGATCTGAAACCGACCTCGATTTTCCATAGCGCGGCGTGGCAGTCGCATGGCAGTCGCGTGGCACCGCGGCGCCACAGAGCTATACTCTTTTTTTAGCGTTCCGTTCCTCAAAAGGAAAAAGCGAACCCTTATAGGATCACTTTGTTGTCCGTCTGCCTGTCTGTTAAGACCTTTTGCTCAAAAACCCGTGGACATATCAAGTTGAAATTAATACCAAATACATACGAGGGCGGCACTGAAAATTTCGGGAATCAAGGAAGTGACACAACATTACTATTTAAAAATGTATTTAGTGCTTTTCGAAGTATTCTCCGCGAAATTTGACAGATTTTTCCATACGATGGAACCAATCATTGAAGCAACCATTCCATTCGGAAGTTGGGGTCTCCAAAATGGCCGTTTTGTAGGCGTCCACAGCTTCTTCAGGTAATGAAAATCTCTGACCACGCAATTTATTCTTTATTTTAGGGAAAGTATAGAAATCATTAGGACTTAGGTCGGGGCTGTACGGCGGATGGTCTAATAATTGTATGTTTTCTTGCTTTAAAAACTCTTTTGTTCTGTGCGCGGTGTGAGAACTCGCATTGTCGTGATGGAGGATGATGCGGCGGTTACAGTTCTCTTTACGGAGTTCAGAAACGACCTGTGGCAAACAAATGCTAGCATACCATTCTGCATTAACCGTTCTTTGTCCCTCAAGAGAAATAGTCGCAACATGGCCGGTTTTGGAGACAAACGTGGCCACCATTTTTTTTGCAACACTCCGTGAACGAACAATTTTTGTTGGCTTTAACTCATTTTCGAACACCCAAACTCGTGACTGGTTTTTTGTTTCGGGTTCGTACGCGTATATCCAGAATTCGTCACCTGATACGATGTTGTATACAGCATTTGAGGATCCTGCGTGGAATCTTTCGAGAGTTCTGGCGCACCAAGTAACGCGAGCCGCTTTTTGCTCTTCCCAGAGCGAATGCGGTATCCATCGGGAAAACAACTTTTTTACACCTAATTGTTCATGCAAGATTATTTGTATTTGACTCATGCCAATGTCTAAAGTTGCCTGAATTTCGCGGTATGTCACATGTCGATCTTCCTCGATCAGCTTACGCACAGCATCAACGTTTTCTTGGGTCCACGTTGAAATTCAGCAAACCAGCGATAAATTGTGGTTTTGGATGGGGCTTCATCACCAAATGCAGAAATCATCCGGTCAACAAACTGTTTTTGCGTTAAACCGCTTCGAAAGTCATAATAAATCATCGCTCTTGAATTTTCTCGAGTCAATTCCATTTTCTCAACGACTAAACAAGTTTGACAAAACCTTGTGATAAGGCCGAGAATCTTTTTTTAAATAAATAAATGGTATTCGATTTTTAAAACCAAGGTGCTTTCAATGACAAAGATTTTAATATGACAGAAACAGAGGAAATATTCCATTCCCGATACTTTTAGTGCAGCCTATGTAAGTCTGCGGTCCCCTGAAGCTGTGAAAAAATAAAGCTACTAAGCCAACGCATTTTCTATTTTAAGGCCATTAAGCCTTAGATTTTAACAAATTTGAACATTTCGCAGGTAAATCAAAACCTGTAGGCTGCTTTCTATTGACCTACAATCATTAAATTTGGTAAGAAGCAAGGTCTGACAGCACAAGAAAAGGAAAAAACTGGAAAGTCGTTAATTTGTTGTACATCACACAAAAAATAGTTTTGTGATTACAAACATACATTTTGCGGTTGGAAAGTTGACTTTGTCATACATCGCAATCGCAAAGTTAACTTTGTCTTTCGGAAAAGACGGGTAAAAATCTTCGAGAATTGATTCCCCAAATGGACGTACTATCTACAAGTTTGTTTGCTTACGAAACCCTCGGTGCGCGAGTCAGACTCGCACTTGACCGGTTTTTTATTTGATATCTAATAGTATGGTGTTGCTTTTTCTTAGCTTAGCTAGTTACCTAGTTTTTTTGCTATAAAATATGGCTCTCTTTAAACAGATTTGACTTAAAAGATTTCATTCTTCGATTCTTGTTCAGAAATTAAGCAAGTGTTTTCTTAAACATAATAAGATTATAAAAAAAAAATGTGTGTGTCAGCTCCGACGCACGACTGGAGTTTACAATTTACTCTCTCTCTCTCTCTCTCTCTCTCTCTCTCTCTCTCTCTCTCTCTCCCTCTCTCCCTCCCTCCCTATATTTACACATATATATAACATAAAGGTATACACATATCTACTTACATGCGTCGAGAATAAGGAGTAAACTTCAATAAAGCATAAAAAGCACAATAAAGCGTTACGCTGCCCTCCGATCACTAAATTTTACTCTTCATATTTTTTTCATATCGGGCGCCATATATGCAAATCGATTCTTAGGAGTAAACTCCAAAAAATTACGTAGGTACAGACGGATGGATAAGGTTGTATGTATGTAGAGAAACGCATGGACTATGGTTAGGTTGCAGGTAATCCAAACAAAGCTGCTTAGGAACAAAAACTCAATGCCGTAATTCGAATAAACCTACTTACAGGTATACAGAATAGAAGTGCGAGTCTAAGATGTCGTCTGGTTGCGGCGGCAGCAGCTCTCCGTTGAGCATGTTCCGTGGCCCGTACTGAGGCGGCCCAAGACAACCTCGCGAGCAGAGCCTCACTGGCCATCGCCGCTGACATGACGCGGACCTGATGTACAACAATTAAAAAAAAATCGATATCTCCTAATTTTATTTAATTCAACTAATGTGTTAACACACATTACCCGATAAGAAACGACGGCTTTTAATGTACATAACACTATCTTTATTTTACTAAATGCCTTTATATGTTCAGACTATATTTTATGAGTAATCTTTTATTTTATGTATGTGATATAGATAGATAGATTAGCTAGTGTTTACAGTCATTCTAAGTGTTAAAGCTTGACTAGATTTTAGTAGTTTAGGTACATAAATAAGACATGTAATTAGATTATCTCTGTAATGTAATTGTTCTAAATATTGTTTAACCTTTTGACCGCCAGAGTAGTAATAGATATAAAAATATAATAGTAATAGATATAAAAATATAATTGTAATAGTAGCCAAAATGTAGTAGTAATAATTTTATTATTTATTCCGTACCCATCATTAGCTGTCGGTTATTACTGACAATGGCGTGCTGGGCGTCAAATATTGCACTTTGAAATGTATTCATGTATTCTTTATTGCATTCCATGTTACAAAGGTGGTATTGGTATTGGTATTGGTGTAGGGCTCTGTTTCCGCATCTAGACTCATATGCGGTCCATTATGCGTTCAGACAGGCTGACTAGTTGAGCCAGCCTAGCTCCTTCCAGAAGCACAGAAGCCTCCTGGGGCGTTCACAGGCTTCTAGGAGCGACCTCGCTCCCGCGAGGATACTTGCCCGTTGTGTGGCCACTCCATCGCATTCCAGGACCACGTGGGCGGCCGTTTCCTCCGCGTTGAGACAGCCTCTACATAGAGGACTGCTTGCCGCGTTGATAGTGAATAGGTGTCGGTTTAGGGCCAAGTGGCCCGTAATGGTTCCTACTACTATTCTGATGTCGGTTGAGACTGAGCAGTCTGCACGTTAAACGTGGTGAGACCTCCGTCAGCACCAGTTTAGACTGCCTACAGCCGGGTGTGTCGGCCCAACGGCCGTTGTGCGCTTCACGGGTCCGTTGCCTTACCCATGAGCGAAGTTGATTAAAGGGAAGTGGCAGCAGTACAGTTGGACCTGCCACTGACGTTACAGATCCCTTCCTTGCCAGCTCATCGGCGGCGTCGTTCCCAAGTAATCATACAAAGGTGGTATAAAAAAACAATGATGATGTGCCTTATTGTTTTCCTACTATTAAATGAGATCAATAAATTGTTTTACCTTTGAATGCTATACAAATAATAGATTATTATAGTTTTAAATAATAGCGAAAAAAAATACTGCAAAAATGTCGTATTTTTGTCGGTCATTGGCGGATATAGCCGGCCGTGGCGTTCAAGGGTTAAGAAGGATTGTATGTACAACAAATTACCTCTGCTACTTTATTAAATCGAACAGCTCTAGGTGCTGCATCATCACTGTCTGTTGTCTCCCCAGCTCTGACTGGTACAAAGGTGGAGTCCCCCTAAAACAGAAGTAGCAATTGTGTAGCAATACCAAATAATTATCAGTAAAGTTGACAAATGCTTAAAAGCATTCCTTTAGTTTGGATGAATGAGACAATATACAAATTGCTTATAGGAATTTGATGTTGTATTTGTCAATTAATGAAATAAATAGAAATAAAACGATTAAACCTAATTGAGTACAATTTAGTGAAACCTTAGGCTCAGTAAGTAAGATAAGTAAGACTTTTATAAAACACTTACCAAACTACTATTAGATTCATTAAAATAATTTTCATCATCTGTTTCAGCTATAGGTTCTAATAATTGCTGAAAAATTATTAAGATATTAGACATGAGGTACATTTAAACTAGTATATCAAAGTAACTATTAAGTCAAACTAATCAGAAAAAAATCTCAGAAAAAAACCAAACAGATCAATCAAACTTCATTGGATTTCTTAAATGTTGTAAGAACACATATGTTTAATAAACAAGATACAAAAGGCACTAGTTTATTTATTTTTACTTTTAATTAATGCTAAACTTCCTATTTTGGGTAGTTTTTTTTTTATATTTCTCATTAAATTAAATCTGACTACAATGCAGAGTAAATGTTTGCATACATTAAGAAAGTTCTAGGCAACTGTTATTGATTTAATAACTTAATTGCCATTTATCTCTAATATGTATGTATTTAGAAATGTATAAGTATGTGTATCAGTAGTCTGGTTACCATAATACAGGCTTTGTCTAGTTTAGGATGTGACGGTGGTGTATGAGATGTATGAAGTTATTATTATTATTGATAAGCTATTCAATAATTACTTATCAGTAAGTAAATGGTTATATGACTAAGTTATAAGATATGCTTAAATTTGGCTACATACATTAAGAAAGCTATTATAGAATGCATATTTCAAGGAAACAGTAACACAGGAGTTTACATATAAAAGAAGTTAAAAATATATTTATTTACACCAAACTACATTCTAATGACAAAAAATTTACAATAATATGGTAATGTCTGATTGGCAGTGTGTTTTGGTACAACATATCAAAACACACTGCTAAACAGACCTTAAGTTTGATAACAGATATAGTCATCAATATGACTACTGCAAGCAATAATCATCAAGTACTTGGCTCATCACTACTATAGCACTGATGTTAATTTGTAGAAATAAATTACATATTATGTAGAAATAAAATAACATACATACGTAACATAATCAAGTTATACATGTAATCCTATTACGATTTTTGCAATATCTTACTTCAATTTATTTTAGACTGATTGATATAATCACTGACAAATCATTTGAGTTCATGTTCACCTTCTACTTTGGAACCTTTTGTTTTAATTAACACTTATATCATAGGAGTATGTCAGAAAATTTTACATTGTTGAAAATGCAAACACACTGTTAAATGTCACATTCGCTTGATATTGAAGAACAGATAAAAATAACTTGTCCTTAGTAAATCCTACTTGCTTATCTTGTTTAAAAATGTATTACTGTGTTTGTTCAGTATTAAACTCACTGTATAATCAGCAGGTTGACAAGGATCCCTCGTCGGAGGTGTAAAACACAGGACTAAAAGATAAATAAACAGCAACGAACTTCTCACATAAGTGACAAGGAAAGGTCTCTCTATATGTTTTTCTGTGTACAAATACTGTAAACAAAACAATGAACACATTTTATAATTCAGCTTTTTACTACGAATATTGTAATAACTAATAGGAATTATAAAACTTACTTTAGTTGTCTCGGATGATACCACCCACAATACAACCACCAATAACAGAATGAAAACGCCGAAAGCGAATGTCCTCTTATTGAAGCGTTGCACTGCATCTTTATTATTTTTATTGTTAGGGGTAACTCGAAAGTAATTGTGGCATAAAGTCAACATGAAGGCGAGTAAATAAATACGGTAAACAAATAAAACCTTTTGAATTACATTGGACTGGTCAAGATCATATTTCTTTTAACGTATTTATACGGTAATATCACTTGGTCTTGCAGTTTTAATATTTCACTACATAAAAGTATTATTTAACAAATGAATGGCATAAGACTATAATGCAATGCAAGATCAAGATCGAACAATCAAATTCTATCAACAACCTCTTCAATGGCTGATTACCCCATTTGTTGTATGACATTGAGTTCAGTGTGACCACAGAACACTAATAAAATGTGACTATCATTAAATATTGATAACACTTTACCTTTTAATCCGGGCGCCAGAGCCAAAAATAACACGAAACGTAGTGGTCTTTTATAACAATACGATACTTGGCTTAAAATTTGAAGAAAAATACGTAGAATAACACCGTAAAGTGTCTACTTCGACGAAGATACGTGTCATTGTTTATTATTGCAAAATAACTTGAAAATCGGCTTTTTTCGGTTTTCATTAAAAATCTAGAAAAGTATTGCTTTTAGAGCAAAATGTTAAATGCAAAAGCTGTTAAGCTGACGATTTTACATAAGGATTAGGCGTTAAAAAAATTAGAAAATTGTTTCCATAGTTTAAATAAGCGAGAAAGATGAAAAATGCAAAAAAAATTAAATGCGTGAAAATGCACGTTGCAATATTCAAAACTGAATGAAAATCGAATATGTTACAGACATTGGTATGTTTTTCATTGTACGCTTGTTGTATTTTAAAATGGCAATTGGCCTATTGTAAAATTGTTAATTTAAAATTTTGATTGTGTGTAAAATGTGTCACGGGCTTAGTATTGATATCTGAGTTTTTGGAATCATATCACAATAATAATAGCTGTTTTGCACTTGAATTTCGTTGTGTTAGTATTTGCTAATGTATCTAATTTAAAAAAGGCAACACTTTTTGCTATGTCAGCTGTCAAGAACATTAGCTTTGCTCACGGCAAGACTACAATAGTATTTACGATAGTTATAATGAAGTACTCTGTGCTTACAATTTAGGAACCGTGTGCTTTACTTGGAAAGTGCAGAAAGGCTGAAACTTGTGAAACTACGACACAGATAAGATAATAGCACGAACCCGAGTTTATAATTACATATTACTGACTTGACTGGTACTTACTGACACTGAATTTCTTCTCTTCGCTCTTCACAAAATCGTAACCTACAATAAAAACTACTATCTTCGTTATTTTCTTTCTACCTTTTTTGCAAGCTTTACAGTCACAAGCTGTACTGTTGAATAACATTCAAAATAGAATAAAACAATGACTGCTTGTAACATAGAAGTAGTAAAATCTGTTGGGCGATATTACAATGCGCCGGTTGGAACAGTTTGTTACAATACTGAAAAAGTAAGTTTTGTAAATAGAACATGGAATATATATTTACTTCCCCAAGTAATGTAAATTAACAGTACATTTATAAAATCTACTTTCAGGTTCTTACGACTGTTTTAAATAAACAAAATGTGGAAGGGTTTGCTAGTATAATTTTGAAGTTGGTAATTAATGCTGGAATTAATTTAAGTCAGGAACAGATACTGTTGAGTTATCAGTGGTTAGAGCATATTGCAATGTATGCAAATCAGGCTGCTGTGAATCCAATGTTTGCTAAAAGCTTTTTGAAGGTAAGTTTCATTAATAAAGGTGATTTTTCTATTCCTTGTAAAAAGAGTATTATTAATTACTTAGTGTTAAGCAGAACTGACATTAACCATCAAATAAAACATTCTATTAAAGTTTTATTCATATACTCTTAGCATATACTACATTTTACTTTTTACATTATCAGATTGTACATGTTTCACATTCATGTTTATGGTTATAATAAAAATACAGAAATTTTATAGCCATTTAGTTTCACTGTTTTAATTTTTTATTTTATTTTGTTTTCAGGACATAAATAAAGCTTTAGAAATAAACACCTATTTAAGTGGGCAGAGTTTGACTGTTACAGATATTGCCGCATATTATGTATTATATCCATTAATTGTAAGTATTGATTACATATTTTTTGTGTTATTTAGTTAAGGATTAAAATCCAGTAATTCAGTAATTTACCTCTACTAAGTTCATAACCTTGTGTCTCAGCACACCTGTGTATGCCAAATGCTTTCATTCACAAGAATTTAAGCCTCATATGTATTCTATAGATTGGTAATAGACTGACTTATTTATGGAATAACAGGGCATTTATATTTATTGAAACATTATTAAGAAGGAACCACTAACATAATATATAATAAATGTTTAGATGTGGCATTTCTGTACTTTGAAAATATAAAAAAAAAATAGTGAGGTTGTTAGAGGATAATGACCAAACTCCATTTCTACCATTTTTGGAATTTGTTTCTATGTCTGTGGTTGTGCATGTATCACATAAAAAGTACAAAAAAAGTGTACCTTTTGTACATAAATATTGTATGCAATTTGGTGTTTACCAACATTTACTTTTTGTTTCATTACAATCCATTCCCTCTATCCATAGAAATAAAAGTGCGCAAGCACACACAACAGCACAAATATAATTAATTTCGACCAAGAGATGTGGTTACATATATTAACTTTTTTTAATTAGTACTAATGGAATACACATGATTGCATTTTTTTTCACATGAAACAATAGTAAATGTTCACTACACTAATTTTTAAGTTATTGTTCTCAAATTCAATACTTTTTGAAAGTGCATATATAGTCTTTAATTTTAATGTGTTTAAACCCTAATGGATAAAGCACTTGACCAATTGCTTAATGATGCGGTTATGTCGGACTCAAACCTATTAAAACCACTTGGTTTGCGTCACAGTAGCCTACATTCGGGAGGCCAAGAATGCTCTAGGGCCTAGGCCATTCTTGGACTTTAGTTTATCAGTGTTTGAGGTGTAAAGCGCCTAGGACCTATTACATCTCAAGCGCATTGCAATGCAACAACTGATAAACTTCGCCTGCCTGCCATAAAGCCAGACGGAGTGGCGTGGTGCCTTACAGTGTGTCCAGAGTCGCCTAACAGAAGCGTGCATGGCCTCAACACCATGGGAATCAGAGAATGTTTAGTGCTCTCCGGTGCCCAGTGCGTCTTCTGTATGGGAGACGTCTATTCTCCCCTTTCCCTTTCTGCCACCTCTTTGGTGTGCATTATTTCAGACCATGGTCTTTATCGAAAGGCCTCCTACACTGATTACCATCTATATAAGAAGTTACGAAAAGGCGTGAAGTTGTTTTTATTCCCAGAATCCCCTCATTCCCAATAATTTTCCATTCAGTTACAAATGTTATGGAGAGGAACCTTAGTAGGTATATGTTATTGTTATTATTACCTTATAAGTTATAGTTATTATTACTTATTATATAAAATGAAGATATCAGACATATTAAAGACAACATATTATGTACGGGCGTTGCACCGTACATCCGGCTCGAAGGACCAATTTGTTAGCCATGAGATGAGGTCAACAAATAAGAGATTGTAATATAGAATAAAAATTATAATAGTAAGTGTCACAACGACCGTGGAGCACGTTTGGTGGAGCCCGTGTCTTTACCCGATTCGGTTAGATCGCAAACTGATTATTTTGACGCGGTTATCCGCGCTGTATAGGGATTTGCTGATGCAGCTGTTTGTACGGGCGTTGCACCGTACATATTATATGGATAATAACATAAGCCAATCACTACTATACAAACACTCACGCCTATTTTCCCGAAGGGGTAGACAGGCATATTTAACACCCACATTTTGCCAACTTTAATTGGGTCCCACTCATGTAATAATAGGCCAGCCTATTGCCGTCAAAACGGGCACTTGGTAGTCAAAGGTGGGTAAATGTGGAGTATATTCAAAGGGAAAGGTAGGTGAGAAAGAAAGGCCATGTATATAAAATGAAATGCTTAGACATATGAATGGAGTGTGAGCAATAACTCAAGCAGGACAATCGCATACCTGTAACTTGCACTGGCTGTTGCCGGGAAGTCCAAACCTTCTAACTTACATTGTAACTAGTTGTATCGAAAAAGTTATTAAGTAATTTGTTAATAACTTTAATTATTTTTTTTACAGGAACGGTTGTCAATCACTGAATGTGAATCATTGATACATTTATGTAGGTGGACAAGACATATCCAAGCTCAACCTAAAGTGGGCAACAATCAAGCTCCTTTACAACTCAGTACCCTGAACCTTTCTATTTTAGCTCCTGCACTACACTAAACAAACATTCTCTCACGAATTTCCTAATAATTCACTTTGTTAATCAATTCAAAGCCAAAGTAAATTTATTAAGACTGTAAAAGTATTAAATTGAGGACTAACACTATGATATTCTTCAAGAAGTTTCAAGTGTTAATAATATTTATATATTTCATTGATTTTTTTCCAATTACTGTAAGTATGGTTTAAGTAATATTTTTTTTTTTATTTTTGAAAGTGTGAGGTTGTAGAAGATAACTTTTTTAAATAAACAGTAGTGGAGGATGTGAACATCTAAAAATATTGTTTGTACTAAGCTGCTTAACCCAGTCAACCTTAGCCTTAACCATCCTTTGAAAAAATTCTTCCTTTAGGTCTTGAAGAGTTTCATTTTCTTTTTGTGGATCTAGAAGTTATTAATTATTTTCTAAAGATCTAAAAGATTCATAACAGTGTTGAACATCATACCTACCTGTTCAGAGAGTGTTTCAACTCCGATCAACATTTTCTGTTATCAGTAGGTATGCCAAAGGTAATAATAATATTAAAAGTAAACGGATTTTGTTTGCTCGAAAGTATACTTTTAAATGCTACTGGTAGACAATTTAGTAGGTAATTGCGAGATTTTACTTTGCAATCTTTCATACATTTTGGAACTATGAGAGGCCAACAAATAAGAAAAACTGGTAAGTGGTGACGGGCAAGGTCGAAGACAAAAGACCCAGAAGTCGAAGAACAGAGATGGTCTAATTATCTGTGAGCGCCGCCCTGCACTGAGCATCGTACCGGATCAGTTGGAGGTAGACTATTGTTCGTCTAAGGAGTCACGATCCTCAGCAGTGGGGTAACCATTAAGAAGAGAGATCCATTTTGGAGCGCTCAAGGCAGTCTGCAAAAGACTGTGCGGTTTCTACATATGTGCTGCAGTCCAAGCTAGTGCTGTTCTAGTTCTTATGACATTTCCGCTTCCGCTTATTCCGCAAAAGGGGTAACAACATCTACTCTACAGAGTTCTCCGGTTAGTATACTAGATTGATCAGACATCAGACCGCAAGTTTTCTCATTTTCTTTTATTCTGCTTAACTCTGTTTTCTACCTTATTTCGACCGGCGTCTGAAGCCAAGTTCAAGAAAAAGGAACTGGCGACGCAGTAGCCGTGTGTTATACTTATATTACACGAACAATTTGGAGCCACTTTGACCGCTTAATAATTCATAATCTATTTAACATTATACTTGAATTTTGGTTGTTTATTAAAACCTCATATTAACTAATACCTCAAATTTTATAAATATGTACAGCTCAAAGAGTCATCTAGATATTATCGTTTGAATGTCGGCATTTTCATCATCGACTGACATAGATCAAAAACCTAACCCACTCCACGGTGATCTAGAAACTAGTCTATAAACTTTTAAAAGACACTTTGAAAATATATATATGTAGGTACAGAATCACTACCAAAAATGTACGTTACGTTTTGAGTGAGCAGTGTCAATCATCAAAGCATTAATTAGTATATTATATTATCTGTGAAACTGTCACACTCTGTGCTAAGGATTTTGTAAGATGTTGGTCTATACAAAAAGGAAAAATAAAAGGATTAATAATATTGTAAACAAGGAATTTTATTGAAGAATCATAAGTAGAAAACCTGCTAAAGAAATCACAATATTCAACATTACGTAAGGAAGGATTCATCAATAAATGGACAAGGTGATTATGTTCTTTGAGCCGTTACAGGTTGAGACGTTAGGGTCATGGGGTCCTAGTCTCGTTCTGTTTATAAAGACCTACGCTTCTCGTGAACAATAAAATATTTCTAATGATCAAGAAACTGTACAAAATAGCACAAAAAAGAAAACTATACAACGTAGACAGGAAAAATGTTAATTTTACAGATCACTTTTGATTGATGAGTTTTCTTTACAAAAAGTAATGTTACGAGCTGAGGTTCGGGATTTGAGAATTATACCAGATTGTTACCGAAATAGACACACTTCATTTTAATAGATCACAAAATACACAGGGAAACTAGCAACAACACAATTACAATAATTTATTATCACTAACTTCTTAATTCACTTACACTTAAGTCGCTGTTAATTCACTTGACACTCACTTGAAACTAAACTCACTTGACACTCACTTGAAAACTAACTCACTGCTCCGCAATGCCACGCTTTATATAGCAAAACGGTATTTCTAGAAAAATTGCGACCCCTCTAGTAAATTCTACAAAACAAATAGAAGCCTCTAAAACGAACTAGTATTTTCTATTAATGGGTTACTAACTACTTAGTTCTGTGTTGCCTCAACAGATGGCGTGTATCTTTATTTTGTAGCTCTATACGACTTCCCCAGTCGCCAATAGATTGCGGGTTATTCGTAACAGTAATGATATATTCCATCATAAATGTGAAAAGGGACCCAAGATCAATATAAAGAATACACGTGGTTATCGACTTCGCCTACAAAAGAATAAAACTGAGATCTAAATGGTTGCCAAGTTCTGTAGATAATCATGAAATTTATTCATATACTTGGCTCCCGTTTTCACATTAATATTTTTGGTGGAATCGAATGTATTACTCGATCCCACTTCGGATAAAGTTCTCTTGAAATATGTGACGGTTCTTACTTAGGGTAGCTATTAAGATTTAGTCTGCCTTAAGTTATTCAGGCTTAGGTTACAAGAACTGTATTGGTGTAATTTATTTCAGCATGCGGAGCTAACAATACAGATTAAGTCTGTGGGTGAAGAAATACCTTTGCCGCAGCAGATTCTTCCGCACGAGTTAAAGAACGTTAGTTTAGACCATCCCGTGGTGTTCCATCCTCAGCCGTTCTCCTATCCAGGATATCCTGTCGTATTGTACTTATGATCAAGAAATTGCAACTCGTCCGTACAATATATTTGAAACCATATCATACTGTTGTTTGAATTACCTCTACACTAAGCGTAAAACGGGGAGGATGGTACCACCTTCGAAATATGACTTCAAATGTCAAAGTTACAACTTACAGGGTGATGTTGAGATTAATAGTATAGACCCGCGTTGCACACATTATTTTTTCTTATAAAACGCGTTACTGAATGTACCTATGTTTGTAAATTACGCATGTAATCGAATAAGATATACTTTGCAACAAAACAGCATTTGAAAACCATCTTACATAGAATAATAACGGAACATAGGAAAGGAATCTCATTTACAAAAATCACATTTTTAACACGCTTTTATTAGCTTGGTATGTATGTACGTGGGGTACACTACACTGAAAGTTATGCGTAACTCATCACTAAAGCAATTTGCATGTAAAGTACTTAATAAACTTTTTCATTGGGTAAAACCATTTTTGAAAACATAAGGACCATTGGTCTAAGGACATGTTTTTCATGTGCTGGTTGAAAGCTGTCACGGCCTCTTCCGGCCCCGTAAATGTCATATCTCAGCATCTCATCAAATCTTAAATTTTTGGGAAAATAAAGAAATCGTATGGTGCCAGGTCTGGACTATGTGCGGGATGAGTCACTAGCTCTACCTTTTCATAAGCCAAAAATTACTGTTTTGTTCGCGGTGTAAGCCGAAGCATTGTCATGGTGCAATAGGATGCGACATCGTGATCATTTTTCCCTAACCTTTTCAAAGCCACTGGGCAAACAAATGGTGGTGTACCACTCAGCAATAACTGTCTTTTGTTCTTCAAGTGGGATCGTGCAGACAGGACCCGTCGGGGAAAATAAAAGCGCAATATTTTTTTTTGCCTACGTTTCTCACCTGCCTCAATTTTGTTGGTTTGCTGTCACCTTCGAATACCCATACAGAAGACTGTTGCTTTCATTCCGGCATGTAACAATATATCCATGTGGTCAGGCGTGTAAATAGCCCAACCAGGGTGTGATTGCTCAACAGTTAATAAATTGTTTATAGTATAGCGTACGAGGTGTATGTGGTTGTGTATGTGTGAGAATGTGGTTTACATAAAGACTATGAAATTAATAATATAACGAAATATATTATGGTGCGATTATGTATGCATTTTATAAATATATTGGCGCTCCACCACCATGTTTCATCTCCTGTCACAATGTCATACACAGCATTTGAACGTCCGTGATCGTACTTTAACAACATTTTTTACACCAATCAACACGAGTCCGTTTTTGTTCTGGGGTAAGTTCATGAGAAATCCAGCGGCAACAAAGTTTTCTAACTTTTAAATGTTGATGTATGATTTTTTGAATTTGGCTCATCCTAAATGTCCTCGAATATATTCACAGGTGATACGCCCGTTTTCTTCCATTAGTTGCTTGACAGTAGCCACATTTTCCTCAGTGATCGTAGTTGAGGGTCGACCTTTACGAATTTCATCATGGAGGGAAATCATGGTACGCAGAATTTGATCATGGCCGTGTTTCTACACGGCCATGATCAAATTCTGCGTACCAACGCCTTAGGTGCTCAAATGAGGTGCTTCCCGCCCAAAAGCATATTTTGAAGACGCAGTCTTGCGGAGTCAGGGAACTTTTAATATTATAAAAAATCATCGCCCTAAAATCTTTTCGCGTTAATTCCATTTTTGCCACAAACGACGAACTTCAACTTGTGATAAAAAACAATTGACACACGATTTCGCGTCAATTTTTTTAAAATCAATGAGTTTCTTATGTTTCAAAAATATATAACATTCGAAATTCAAACATTTATGAGCGGCCAGGAGCGCAGAACTTTCAGTGTGCCCTATAGCCCGTCAACGAAAGAAAAATAGGGGAAATAACTCGTGTAAAAGCCAATTTTGGCACAAACAACGCGGTCTTGACTTCACGGTGAAAATACAGTGGAGACACTGTGTAACCATGATTGACTGTGTTTTTATTGTGTATTTGTTATATTGGTACACAATGTTTCCACAGAATTTAACATAGTTACTACACGCTGAAACCAAGGTATGTGTCAGGTGTACTCGCAGTGATCACACCGTCAATCTATAGTGTATTCACGGTGTATTTACGCCAAATAAATTGTAAATTAACGATTTTTCCATTACAACAATCAACCTTTTCGCAACTTATAGAATAACCACAGATCACTCATGTATGTAAAAAAAAAATCGGTTGTCTGTAAAGTCGGTTTACCCCTAGCCGGTAACCCCTTACACTCGTTTTTTCGCATTAAAAAGTAGCCTATGTCTTTTCTCAGGCTCTACTGTGTACCAAATTTTATTTAAATGGGTTCAGTAGTTTTGGCGTAAAAAGGCGACAGACAAGAGTTACTAGCATTTATAATATTAGTAAGGATAATAGTATATATATTAATAATCTGTTTTTACAACCACAAGTTAAAGAAAATGAATCCACTAAAATCCTTTGGGAAATGCCCGTACAAACAGATATCACCGTAACGCACAATAGACCTGACCTTATTTATATCGACAAAACTAGCAATAGAACATTTTTAATAGACATCACCGTACCATCCGACTACAATATAGGCGCTAAGGAAATTGAAAAATTGAGCAAATACCACCTGCTTAAAACTGAAATCACCCGTCTGTGGAATACACAAACTACTGTCATTCCGATAGTTATAGGCGCAACGGGAATAGTAGCTAAAAGCATAAAGAAATACATAGATAAATTAGAAACTAACATCGACATTACCATCCTTCAAAAACAAGCAGCCATACACACAGTAACCATACTCAGTAAAGTCTTAGGAGATACGGTATTCATACACAACACGCAGGACCAACGCACACAAATCACCCAGGAATCGCAAAACATACATCAGTCACAAGACTCACAGGACCCGCAACAGTTGCCAAACATAGCGCAATCACCAGATACACCAGACCCTCTCAACATAACTCATACACTGGACACACAACAGACATTAAGCATACGACGGGTAAGAGGAAGGGGAAGAGGGCGAGGACGAGAAAGGAGAAGGGCTGCGACTGACACACACCACACGACAGATGCACACTAGTTAGGTTCCTCTCATACAATGAAACTACACATTAAATTTTAATATATTTATTCATATATATATAACATTTGCTCATACATGTAACTTTATTAATTTTGAAAATATGGGGACATAGATATCTTTTTTCCCGTGGGTTACGGGACGAGGTATTTATAAAACCGACGAAAGTCGAGATGTTGAAACAAACACATACGTAATAATCTGTTTTAATAACCCATGAAGAGATCTTTACAAGGAATCAGAGCGTTGTGCAAGGCGGCCGATGTGGTAGCCCTCCAGGAGACCTGGCTGCTGCCGCATGACCTGTCGCTGCTCAACACGATTGACGAACATTTCGGGTGCACCGGCACGTCTGCGGTCGACACCGCGGCGGGTTTGCTCAGTGGGAGGCCATATGGCGGGGTGGCGCTGTTGTGGCGTAAGAGTGCGTTTGAGTCTGTGTCCGTGGTAGAATGTGATAACGTGCGGATCTGTGCGATAAAGATAACTGTTAGTGGTAGGTCAGCAGTACTTTTTAGTGTATATATGCTTACAAACTTGTACGATAACCTACCTGAGGTTACCACGTGTTTTGGTGCGATTAGATCAGTAATTGAAGTGGAGAACAATGGAGTTGAGGCTTTTTATATACTGGGAGATTTTAATGCCCACCCGGATGAACTGTTTTATAATGAAATGTTGGATTTTTGTATGGACCTTAACTGGTGTTGCGTAGATTTAAGTATGTGCCCTAAAACTACTTATACATGTTATAGTGATATCCACGGTTGTACTAGATGGTTGGACCACTGCATCGTCACAGAGTCAGCACGGGAGTCAGTTGTTGGTGTGACTGTGCACTACGACGTGTATTGGTCGGACTATTATCCGCTCGTGGTGGAATGTAACTTAAATAAGCTTAAGCCTAAAGTTTGGGGTTTGGTAGTGGAAAATCCTGTAAACCGCGTCGTATGGGGCGAGAGACAGGAACAGCAAATTAATCAATACCATGATATTTGTCATTCTAAACTACGATTGATAGACTTTCCGAAGGAGTTGAGTGAATGTTGTGATGGTTTTTGTAATAACAGGGAACATCGCTTGATTCTTGATAATTTGTATGTGCAAATTACTGATACGCTTTCACAAGCAGCCATTCAAACGTATAAAAAAAAAGTGTCACAGAAAGAGTGGTTATGTCTTTGGATGGAATAAGCACGTAGCGGGCCCACATCGGGAGGAGCGGCTTAAATTTCAAATGTGGAATTTAGCTGGGCGACCAGCCAAGGGTCTAATCTTTGATGAGATGTTGGAGGCGAGGAGACATTTTAAAGCTAAATTGAAATGGTGTCAAGTTAGTCGAGAACAGTTTGAAATGGATATCCTTGCATCGGATCACTCATCTAAAGATTTTAAAGATTTTTGGAAACACACCAAAAAAATGAATGTTGGGTCTAGCCTTCCGATGAGTGTCGGTGGTTCTGCTGACCACAAGAAGATTGCCGTGGCTTTTAGGGAGCAGTTTACTGTGTCGGCGGACGGTGAGCCCATTGTGAAGGGGCGGAATTTTAAAGATATCTGCAAAGAGTGTGGCTAACATTATAAAAAAAATGCAGCGTGGAAAATCTCCTGGTCACGATGGGCTCAGTAACGAGCATTTTAGATATGCGGGGGTTCATTTGCCGCAAGTACTGTCTATGTTTTTCAGCCTGTGCATAGGTCACGCGTACTTGCCGGAGCCACTAATGCGGACAATAGTCGTTCCTATAGTTAAAAATAAGACGGGTGATACGTCTGATATAGGTAATTATCGGCCCATCTCACTCGCTACCACAACAGCCAAGGTGCTTGACAGTCTGCTGAATAGTGACCTCACTGCACAGGTTGAGTTGCACGATGCACAGTTCGGGTTCAAAGCGGGAGTCTTAACAGAGAGCGCTATTCTGAGTCTGAAGGGAACTGTCGGGTACTACACAGCGAGGAGGACGCCGGTATATGCGTGTTTCCTCGACTTGTCAAAAGCTTTTGATCTGGTTACTTATGATATATTGTGGGACAAGTTGAGGGATACGGGTGTGCCGGCGAAGTACACCTCCCTCCTCAAGTATTGGTACTCTAACCAAAAAAACCGAGTGAGATGGGTGGGTACTCTGTCGGATGAGTACAGGCTGGAATGCGGAGTTAGACAGGGGGGATTAAGCTCGCCTCTACTATTTAATATTTATATCAACGGGCTTATCGAGCGACTGAGGGGCGCACATGTCGGCTGCCATATTGACGGAACCTGTGTTAAGAATATAAGCTATGCAGACGATATGGTGCTGCTCAGTCCCTCGATAAGTGGGTTGAAGAAGCTGGTTTCGATATGCGAGGCCTATGCGGTGGAGCATGGCTTGATATACAACTCAAAAAGAGTGTTCTTCTTGTATTTAAAGCGCCTAAACAGCAGTCACGCAGTGTTCCGCCCATAAGTCTCAAGCGTAGCATTGTTGTAGATAGTTTTAGGTACCTCGGACATATTGTTACAAGCGACCTAAGGGATGACGGAGATATAGAGAGGGAGCGCAGGGCATTGTCTGTGAGGAGCAATATGCTTGCCCGCAGGTTCGCTCGTTGTAGCGAGGATGTCAAAGTAACCCTTTTTAAGGCGTTCTGTCAGTCTTTCTACACGAGCGGTCTGTGGGTGTCATACACGCGCCGAGCCTACAATGTCCTGCGTGTACAATATAATAACGCTTTCAGGATGCTGTTGGGACTGCCGTGGCGCTGTAGCGCGTCGGGTATGTTTGCGGAGGCTCGCATAGATGATTTCTACGCAATTATGCGAAAGAAAGCGGCCTCCTTACCACAGCGCCTGCATGGCACTGACAACAGCATTCTGAAAATGATCGCTGCCAGACCGGACTGCCCCTTCCTGAAGCACTGGGTGGGGACAGTCTTAGGTACAAATAAATAAATAAATTACAATAAAATAAAATAATGTAATGACTAAAAATACTAACCTATTAACTTAAGCACTACTGTCACTAACACAAAAATACTAACAAAAATATGGACATAAGTCTGAAATAAAAAGTTATTATTATTATTCTCTTTATTGAACATAAAACTTATTAATTTTTAAATACGTACCTATAAAACAAAATATATATTTAAAAATATAAAAATAGTATACCACCGACATCGGGTACAGGGACCAAGACACCGGTGGTTAGGGCTCCAAAGACAGGAACCTCCTCACTATACGGGCCTTGTCGAGAAAAACTGCCTTCTGCATCAATCCCTTGATCCAGCCGTCTGACGCGAGCCTCTTAAGGTGTTGGTCTAGGCTTTTGGCTATCAATCCATGAGCAGATACGACAATCGGAACAATGATCGTCGAATCGACATTCCACATATCGACAATCTCGTGAGACAAATCCAAATATTTGATTTGTTTTTCTTTTTCAACTTTCACGAGGTTGTCGTCATGAGGAACGGCAATATCGATAATCATTGCGCGTCGCTCTAATCGAGTGCTTAAGTTAATAGGTTAGTATTTTTAGTTATTATATTATTTTATTTTATTGTAATTTATTTATATATTTGTACCTAAGACTGTCCCCACCCAGTGCTTCTGGAAGGGGCAGTCCGGTCTGGCAGCGATCATTTTCAGAATGCTGTTGTCACTGCCATGCAGGCGCTGTAGTAAGGAGGCCGCTTTCTTTCGCATAATTGCGTAGAAATCATCTATGCGAGCCTCCGCAAACATACCCGACGCGCTACAGCGCCACGGCAGTCCCACCAGCATCCTGAAAGCGTTATTATTATTATTATTATATATTATTTATTTTTATTCACATAATTTTTCGAGCAAACCTGAAAAGGCATTTGGCCGATTATTAACAGAGATTTGAAAGGTTTGGAATAAATAGGTTAAACGAGCTCATTGCCATCTGCCGGCAGCACTACAACATACAGAGCATTTGAGAGAGAGTTTGAGGACAGATTTTACCACGCGTTATGCGTCGCTGGTCGTAGATGGCGCTGATTGTGACAATTTATTTTCTGGTTACTCTGCAATTATGTAGGTTTTTGAGTAGATCCTTGTTTGTCTGCTTTTCGGTCGGATAGACGCAGCATTAGACAGCGCTCCAGGTTGTTAGAATAAGAACATCCATTATCTTCAGCTTCTGCAGAAAAAGAAGCATAAAAAGACTTTCTTATTAATGCGTGAAAGATGAAAGCAATAGGTAAAACGATACTTTGGTATCTTGTATTATAAAAACTATCTGCTTTAGTAACTTTACCTGCATGGTGATGGAGGATAAATATCGGCGGAACCACTTACGACGGGGATACCGACTAATTGGGCGGACTTTAGTTTTTACTTCTCTCTTTTATTTATTACTTTTATTGCGTTTAAATGGACTTTACCTGAATGTAACTCCTGAAAACATGCTCTTATCTGATCTCGAAGTGCGGACCGAGACTGTTGGGATGTCACACTGGACTGCACTTTGTTCCACAACTCTGCCTCGCGAGGAATCCCGCGTGGATCTACCTGTACACATGAGTGAGAAAAGTGAGTAAACCGCATGTCTGAATATTCCCAATGACATTTGCATTCGCATTTGTTTTCACCAAAAAATGTGAGAATATTTTGATCTATATGATTGTCAGATTTTGCTTATAACAATTAAAAAAAAAAAATTGTTCGAAGAATGTTAAATATGAGTTTTCAGTAAATAATGTACTAGGTAGTGGGGTTTTGTTATTAAACGCGTTAGTCCCGATGCCGTGGGAATATCAGGATAAAAATAGCCTATGGCTTAATCCAGGTCTACAGTAACCAAGTTTCATCGCAATCGGTTACTTGGGTACAACAAACATCTATACATCCATAGAACCTCACAAACTTTCACGTTTATAATATTAGTAAGATAATATGCTCTTTTTCACAAAAAATCGTTTAATTATTACATTGAGTGTTGGGGTTCGATGACACGTAAGTAAGACACGTTTAAAAGTGATATTTTATAAATAATTGTACTGAGCCTGGTAGCTTACTTTGTATCCGTATATGGTGTTTGGCCTTAAAAAAAAATAACGGCATTTATTCAAACGACGACATAATATATAGTAGGTCGTCTGTTGTGTTGTCAATTATTATATTTATTAGGTAATCCATTAGTATGATATCTGTATTATATCAATTAGCCTGTTTCCTCTGAAGATTTAAAAAAGATCCATAAGAGGCAGCACTAGTGGGGGTTCATATGTTTTGATTTCTCCATTAAGAGTAAAGTCTATAAATAAATCTAAGTAAATCTTCAGAGGAAACAGGCTATTTATATACAATATAAACGTATAAACATAACAGGTAAATAATATCTAATCGTATTTCTCAAATAACCAACTCAATTGGCCTATGTTCTATTGAACAGCATAATCTAATAGATACCTAAGTCTATTTTGAACCCAAACAACAGTGGTCTGTCGGTTTGTAAATCATAGTGCTCACTTGGAATCTCTAATTTCGAATAATATACCTTAGCCTGAGATTTCCTGGTAATCAGTCTTACGTTCAAGTCGGTCATCATCAATATCGATTAGAGATGTTACGGTCTGGAGTTTTGTCAAACCGAGTTGAATCGGTTAGACAATTCGTGCGAATCGGTTTTCGAACCGAACCGTTGAAATTGCAGTAAACCACGGTTTGAACCGTATGACGAGTTGACGACCGAAGGTAACATACAAAAGCGATGTACAACATGATTCAACGGGATCGATTCAACCATCGTTTTACGGTTTGTTAACGGTTTGCAACCGAGTTTACAAACAAGCGTAAAACTTGACATTACCTATACTGACCGACGACGCCGCGCCGCGACGGTATGAATTGATTAGTAGTTTGTTGAGAGCTCTTTCTACATCTACCCAATGGCTATACAAAACGGTCATACGGCCAATCATCACGCACGGTGCTATTGCCTGGTGGCAGAGAACAGAGCTAGGTACAGTCAGAAATAAACTGCAGCAATTCCAGAGACTCGCATGTGCTGCCGACACTGGTTGCATGCGCACAACACCCACAGCTGCCCTTGAAGTGGCTCTAGATCTAGCACCACTAGATCTATGTATACAACAGGAAGCAGCTGTGGCAGCTTCTAGGAGCGACCTCGCTGGTCGCTCCTAGAAGCCTGTGAACGCCCCAGGAGGCTTCTGTGCTTCTGGAAGGAGCAAGGCTGGCTCTACTAGTCAGCCTATCTGAACGCATAATGGACCGCATATGAGTCTAGATGCGGAAACAGAGCCCTATACCAATACCAATACCAATACATCTACCCAAGTAACACGTTTACCATGCCTTCTTTTTTTCTCATATGGTAGATATAAGAAAAATAACTTTGAGTAAACAAAGATAAATATTTAAATTTACAATAAACTAATGATATTATTATCATTAGTTTATTGTAAATTTAAATACAATTTTGTACAATATATACCTGTACATATAACATAAAACTTTTCTGTAATCAAATCTCACTTTGTTGTTTTACTATTGTAGATACATGTTATATTTCAACAATGAACTTGCATTATTTGACACGGCCCAACCGGTTTAATCCACGGGCAAACCGATGCAACTCGGTTAATGCTCAAACTGGTTAGAAAAGTCGAGTCGTAACATCACTAATATCGATGACAAAAAATCGCAAATGCATTCTCAAAAATTTACATCACTTACCACTTGTAAATTAGCGAATACGCACTGGCTGAGGCACTGAAAAGGAAGTAGGTTTAGAGCTATTATATATGGTATTTTTTTTTTGAGATTGATGTACTCAGTGTGATGATGCTTGCGTATGTTCCATGTGTTACAAATAAATAAACATTTTAGTAAGTAGGATGTAGGAGCTTTTTTTTGTTTCAATTAAATTTTAGTGAAGGCCATCAGGTTAATTCGTTATTGAGCATAGTACTAGGCTTAATTTCATGTATTATGATTTATGAATGAAAGTAAGTGCAGTAACTATTACCAGCGAAGGTGACGATTTTTCCATGATTTAATGTTAATAATGACGAGGTGCCTGAAATGTTCCCTGAGACTCGCCTGCTGAGAAGTTGTTCTAACAAACTCCGTCAAGAGAATCGCATTGTGTGCTCTGTGACAGGTTTAAGAAAAAAGCACAATCTTTTGCATTTTGTCAGAAACCATGACAAATGCCTCAAACCTACAGAAGCTACATATAAAATTATTATTGTGTAAATGCAGGTATTTCCCTAATAAGGAGATACCACAAACAAGGTTTTTATCGTACAAAACAAAAGATAATTAATAGGTACGTAAAACTAAACATTATAATAAAAAAAGCGTCATGCACCATAAACAAATTTAAATGACGGTAAGCATATGCACTTACATGCTATCAGTGAATATATTAACATTTACATTATTACCTTAGACAATTTACATGTTTATTATAATGTCCGACGATCTTTGCGGATGATAGGTATTGTTATTAGCAATGGCATTGTCTTAGACTACCTAATATTATACTGTAAGATTTTTTGAGAACTATGCTTGCTGAGAATAAAAAGCGTCTAAAAGGGGTCTCAAGGCACTTGGGATGTCCGGCTGGCAGAAGACTTTACCTACTATAGTAAACGGGTTTGAAAGTCCACCACCATCCAAAATATCCCACCGTTCTGAAATGGTGGGATATTTTGGATTTCAGGTTTGGAAACAAGCTACTTAAGAATAAAATTTACTCCCCAAGGTTTACAAAAAAAATCTCATAACCTCATTAGCTGGTAAACGGCGATTCAGACTCAATTAAGAAAATCAGTCAATGCGTTAAATTACCTTGTGGTATATTTCGTTTCTATATTCAATAAAGAGTTCCTATATTCATTAACGTAATATTCAACATTGTATCTTGTAATATTTCACAATTGAAATTACTGGCAGCTGGAATACATGGTGACTTGCATAGATGATTTTTGTCATATATGTAGAAAGTCGGACATAGGCCGTGGTCCTTATGGGCTACAGGAAGTCTATACCTTTCAGCGTCCCACAGGGGTCTATTTTGGGGCCATTGTGGTTTTGTTTTATTCGTAACCGACATTAAAAGTTGCTTCAAACATTGTTACATCCCACTATATGCTGGTAATATAAAAATTCAATCAATCAATTCAAAAGTAGGAAACTTATACGACACACATGAATAACGAGCTCACGTTAACAGATTTGAGACGTATTGTAAATACACTGTGTATTTGAAAAAGGAACACTTTCTTAAATCACTGAAAGGCCATGACTCTAGCATGCAGTTATAATAAGATTTTTGAAAAAAAAAAACACAGTTTACAAGTTATGACCGTTTGAATTTCCAAGTATATTTACATCGGTTTTTAAAAAAGCAGTTGGAACGTGTTACATATTTTTTTAATTTTGGAAATATTCAGTTAGTTAATGAGAAAATCCACGAAAATATAACTAAAAATTTTTTTGTTTTTTTTTTATTTTCTTAGTAACGGAATGAAAAATTCTAAAATAAAAAATATGGATGATTTAAAATCTTAAACTCATGCTCTTTCAGTGATTTAAGTAGGTGTTCCTTTTTCAACTACACTCTGTATAACATAACAGGCGCCATGTAAGTGATATTATTTTGTTATTTAACTATCATCGCAAATGGCACAATTGACTACTGCACTATCCAAAACAGGATTGCGTACTCACCAAATCGGTCTATTCGATATACCGATAGACATTGACCACTGCTCCACGTTCTATCATCATGTGAAATGTGACTCATAATACACAATCTTTAACAAAATGTAGGTAGATATACGTGTGAATCGGCCATAACGAACTCAAGATGGCATCCGAGTGGCCAATATGGCGACTGCCATTTGCACCATTAGAATTTAACAAAATACTCGACAATCCGAATTTTGCGGATATATATATTATGTTGTCGACTCGAAATCATTTTTTTTTTATTATTATTCAGGTAAGGTTTCAGTCGAGTCTACCGTACCCCTTGACAGAATTATTAATATAGATAGTTTTTGGACTTGCTGACAATCATTTCTAATCGGCCAGAACCCATATTTTGTAATATTAATCAGATAAAAAACGTTTTTAATATAATATACACATGACAGGTCTAAAAAAGTCGTGTCGATTTGTGCTGCCACTTTATAGTTCGTGCACCATCCGTATAATACTTACTTAGAAAAATATTTTTTGAATCACAACAACATAAACAAACTAACAATCAAACTAAAAACCTCTTCAGCTTTATTATATTAAGTACAGATTTCTTTTCGAAGTTGTGATATCTTTCATGTGCATTATTTTTCATGCTAAAACTGCTATTCAGTTACTGTATACTCTTGTTATTTGCGAATCGCAAACACACTATTATAGTAGGAGTTAGTTATTAGTAAGTTGGAATAAGTTGTTGAGCATAAATTCTACTTGACAGTAGAATTTATGGAAGACAAAAGTGATTGAGATAGATTATATATAATTGGGACACATTAGAGAAACACGATTTTTCTACATGTTCAAATAAGTTGTCCTCTCAACTTTTTGGGTTTTGAAATTGATGTTATCATGATTCATTACCTAAAAACTACTAATTAATCAGAAACAAAATTCATAAATTCCACAGACGGTGTATGATATGAATTGTTATTTCATGTCTGTAATAAAATACAAAAATGAATACAGATTTTTTATACCTGATCCGTATCAGCTTTATTAAGCAATGGATCGCTCCTTTTTGTCTTGTTCGTATTAGCTGCACTCTTTATTCCGTCACTAACTGTGGTGGCTAACTTCGGGACGACCGACGATAGTTTCTCCTCCATATTCTTGCTGCCATACCCCTCGTAGTCACCAAAGTCAGTAGCGTTCAATAAATGTATTTGATCATGGCTGTCACTACTACTACGTTTTTCTTGGCTGTAACGATTGATTTGTTTTGTGTTGTCATCTATTTTTGGTGACACATCGTTAAAGTTTTCCGAGCGACGTTGGCGTTCTTTGCTTACTTCTCCATGGTTTGTATTTCCGTTTGGGTACGTGCAAGCCTTCAAAGCCACGCCTATTTCATCTTCCAGTATGTGGATGTTTCCATCTCCTGAACATGTCACCAAAGCAGGCAGCAGTATTAGGAGGAGTACGGTACCCAGCATCGTTTGAAAGTGATGGTTTGCTACAGAATCATGTATTTAAATTAGATTGGTACAGGAAACTAGGTCATTAAGGTTGTCATTTCACTGTCAAAAAGAGTGGTATTGTAATGAAACCTTTTCATCGCAGTAATTTGATGATTAATCATTGCATGGACATTCAAATGACTATTGTGTATCTAATAATGCAACAGTTATCTCTACTGACTATGCAGTCATATCATTGTTTTTAACTCTTGCATATAAGGGGAGTAGGGGAGGATTGATACGATTTTCAATCCATGCCATTTTTAGGTGTCTTACCATTAATTAGTTTGAATGAAAAGTATTTGCTCGATAATATTGTTTTTTATTTAAAACCTCACGAGCTATTTTGGGTGAAATTGTAAAATGTACCAGTGTAAAAAGAGACTTAAAAATAAAATGGCCTCTGTATCAATGCTCCCCCTCCAAGGGGTGGATTGATACAGAGGTTGGGTATGAAAGAAACATGAATAAATTAATCAGTATGTTTATTATAACGTTGGAAAACAGTTTATAATTATGCTATTAAGTGAATCTCGTGCTGAAAACCAGCAAAATGTAGAGTATTATATTTTATTTATTTATTTATCTTTTTATTGTACACCTTTCATGTGAGATACAATAAAAAAACAATGCAAACATTCAGGCATAACAATTGGTCGCATATATTTTGTCGTATCAAGCCACTTAGCAGGGGGACGATTGATACAGTGTATCAGTCCACCCCTTGGTTACCTGTATCAATGCTCCCCACAAACAACTTAGGTAATAAAATGTATTCTCATTGAACACCATGCAAATCTAGTTGACAAAACCCTGAGATTCAGCTAAAATACACCTACACGGGTAAAAAATGACACATACCTAGTTAAAATTCGTAAAAATGCAATATTTCTTGTACTTTTTCCAAGTGGGATAACAAATATTTCAGACCTGTCAAAACACGAAGATCGAATAAAAAAAAAACCTGGCAGCCGATACAATGGCGCCATTCATATGCTTTGACCAACTACCAGAGTCATCTTTTGGTCATACTCAAATACGTTGTGCTTTACGTGTGCTTTTTATTTTATCTGTATCGATCCTCCACCTGTATCAATCCTCCCCCACTCCCCCTATAGTATTTCCCTTTCAGTTACGCAGCCGGTCAAAAAAAACACAACGCAATCTTTTTGCAATGCAAAATTCAAGGCAGATTTTTATCCGTTGAAAAAAATCGCAAAACACACTTGAGAGGAACTGAAAAAATGGCGGACTGGAAACAAACTAAATGATAGGTGAGGCTCAAACTGTTCTCGAATATAGACGATAGTACTTAACGACAAAAATAATTTTATTTACCTACATTCCGCCGCACATTATTGATCGGCTCACCCGCAGCTAAATGTGGTCCAGAAGCTACAAAACAGACAGCATCGACAGAACGTATAAAAATACTGTAAACCAAAATAAGCATGAAAACATGGGTAGGCATAAAAATTTCTATGAAGTATAGATGAAGCGGATATCCGGTCACTATCGGTACCAGCAACTGGTATCTGGCCTAAATTTACTATCTGGCGGGATACTGGATAGGGAGCAAGTTTCCCGCGGGACTCCGGATATCACATTGACATAACGCCATATCTTCATTGACAAAAAAAATAATAGTGCTTTTACTGTACAAAGGGCAAATTATGGTAAATATATATAAATTTTTCTGTATCTTAGTACCCGGATATCCGGCCGAACATTGCCGAATGTCAATATTGCCTATCCTTCGGAAGTAATGCCACGCGTTGCTGCCTTAAAAAGAATAGATGAAGATGATTCTGAGCAAAGAACGCCTGAAGAACCAAATCAAATCAAATCAAAATCATTTATTTGATCAAATGTGGGTATTTTACATGTTAGGCAATTAAAACCAGTAGTCCAGCATATTTGCCAAATTATGACATGCAAATTAATATTATCTAAATAACTAATTATTAATCTAACTTGGTAACTAATATTGAATTTCTATAAATTATTACAGAAATGTCTATGTCAATACCGGTGACACCAGAATGCTCTGTGTATATTATTGTCTTAATAACATTAATTTATATTATTACTTACATTATTATATTTATTGACATGTTATTGATATTAACGCATGAGAGCGTCATTGAAAGCTGAATTAAAAAGTCCATTCAACTCGTTGGTCCCAACTCCAAGATTTAATACAAACTAGATATTTGGAGTTGAAAGACAGACGTTTCTATATGAAGTTTTAAAAATGTCTTGCGACAGTCTTCCAGAAGCGATTAATCTTCAACACCGGCTGAAAAAAGTACATATGAGGAGACAGAGTCGGATGTATCTCGCGAAACTTACGACACATTCTGTGATTGCTTTAACGAGGTAGTAAATGAAAACAACAGTACAATAGTCAACAACAACAAGTCTCACGATCAAGAAAAAGACGCGATTTAATGGGAAATAGATTTTTACTTGAAGTCTCTTTCTTTTTGATTTCTTGGAAGCAAATCTATACAAAACCCACATTCAAATTTAACATTTAGTAAAAAAATATTCTGTATGTATGCTTGCATACATACAGAATATTTTTTTACTAAATGCCGCAAGTTTCAGCTGGCGAAAATTCGAGCGTAAGTAATTATTACTCGCTTCAGAGCTAAAAAAGCCACACTTACAAGCCTGCCGGGTTTAGTTACTTCAGACATTAAAATTCTTCAGTACATCACTGACTTGTCATAGTATAATCTGCGTAGTCCACCCCTACCGGCCTTCCCACTAACGTTTACCTTGTAAACCTGCTTGTTTTGTCATTGATTATGCACTCATTCTTTATACATGATGTATCCGCTGTTGAAGCAAGTAGGATTTAATAATCAGCATATAAGAGGCACTTTACAAACCTCCCCCCATATTCAATCCAGATTAATTGTTTTTTAACTCTTTCGTTCAATAATCCATGAAAAGGATGAAAAAACAAAGAACAACCTAACTTCTTTTGAGATATCAAACAAGTTTGCGTAAGCACCATTAATTCGAACACAGGCATTTTAGTTAGTATCAATAGAGTCAGTACCCTGGCCCAAATCAGACGATCTTCCACCCCATACATGAATAATACCTTCCATATTTAACTCATTCGTGTTCACCTTATAGTAAGCCTGGACTGTCTGGTCATAAACCGGAAGGTGTATAGTAGATTTACTAACTACCGATGAGTGACAAATAAGCCCAATTTACTACATAATTATGTAGGTTTCTAATATTATAAAACCTATGTAATACTATAGTTATAAGGACTAACTACCGCTATTGTCTCTTTGTATCTTATCTGTCTTTTTATATTTTTAATTATACTTTGTACTTCCATATGTATTATTTTATTTGCATGGCCTGTTAGTCAAGTGGTAAGTGATCCTTACTGCTGAGCCAGAGGTTGAGGGTTCGATTTATTTATTTAATTTATTTCCTTTTTTTTAATTTTATTTTCTTTAACAGAAAAAAATAATTAAATAATCATACTGTATAAAACAAATAAAAGTAATGGGAAAAATAATGGTAATTGCAAAGCTTAGGGTACATTGGGTGAATGTTATTGTAAGTGTTGGAGTGAGTGTTATTGTGTGGATCCTCCAGATAGAAAGGTGTGTAAGTGTTGTGTATATTAAAATGTGCGAAAAGCGTGATTGTCAGTGACGGAAGTAAAAATATAAGCTTTGTATTATTGATGAACCGTTAGAAGAGCCTCTGTTCTCTGATAGTCCATTTTTTTTTATATTTTGTTAATACAGTGCGACATTCTGATTGAGGGTGCCATTAAGTTTGTTGTATAGATAGTGATAAAAAAAGCAGGACCCACACCAACAAATAATTGTGGGATGAGCATGATCATTTATTTGTTCTGTGTCTGGGTGTAATTTATCTCTAATATATATGTAATTGTAAATGTTCTTTATCAAGGGGTGAGGCATCCTGCCGCGCCGGTTGCAGGAGCCAGACTGCAGGTTTATTCGAGTATTTATAAATATGTTTATCAGCTGTCTGGTTACCATAGTACAGGCTCTGCCTAGTTTGCAATCAGCTGTCGTGTAAGAGGTGTCAAGTTATTATTATTATACTTCTTGCACTATACTGCCAGCAGAGGGATAACCAGGCAGTGACAGTTGACATTTATCATTTTTATGTTTGTAGGATTAATGGCTCTTGATTAAATGTAGGTATTCTACAACCCTTGTAACCCTAGTAATTACAAGGGTTGTAGTAGACGGCTATCGCTGGCTGTACATCTAATTCTCTTCTCTCGCATCTCACATTACCATATAGGTAAAAATCTATACAATGTATATTTTACATTACTATGAGATTGAGAATAGGCATAAGAGGTCTAGTAAGCGTTTTGCCAGTTCAAATTTAATATGAGTTTTAACAAATTTATCCATATTATTATATTATTTTAGTTAGTTACTGTTTTCGTGAGAGGTCTGTCACCAATTGTATGAGGAAAACGACGATACGCATCGAAGATGTAAACCATTAAAACTCAAAATTATAAACAAATCTTAGCTTAGATGACATCATCTGAAGTTTATTACATAGTACATCTGATTATAGATACAAGTTGAGGAAAAACATGAGATAAATTATAACGATCAAGCTTTAGGTATGTTAAATGGCTTTAAATCTAAAAGTGTGATAATTTAAAATAAAATTACTATTACTAACATTCCAAAGGTGAAAAACAAAAAAGGAAAATAAAAAAATAATTGTAAATTCTTCAAATATTCACGTTTGTATTACATTATTGCTCTAAATCAGTAATAGAAGTGATTCTTAGAAGATCGATAGCAATTTATGTATAATTGTGTATACAGTCTAAAAGGCTACGAGTGCTGTGTTTAGTACTTTACTATTGATAGGTACTACACACATCAAATGGGTACTCCAAACTTTAAAATCAGCTAATTGAATTTCATATTTATGTTTCATTTGAGTTTTAGAATATTAAAAATCATTTTTCTAATATTGTGGTACTGATTTAAACTTTGGTAAGGGTGTTTATTTTGCAAACCAACAAACATCCCGAATAATAGTGATCAGTTAAGTAAAAAAGGTTTTATTATGCGCAGATCACTTCTACACTAAGTATTCTATACGCCATATTACAGTGAAAGCTCTCTATCAGGCGGGCTTGATGCTTGTTATCTACCTATGTTCTAAAAATAGTAAAACGGTTTTGTAAAAAGTATTTTATAAAGTAAAGTATATATTTGAAGTGAATACTCCTTTAGGCACGTTTGTGCACTTTTGCTATGGGGATAAAGCACTGAACTCGTGACCATCACGTTAATAATACATATATAGATCCACTAGAAGGTGCTAATCTAAACATTGAGTTCTGTCACCTGCTTATTAATTAATGTCGCCATGTTCGTTTAAGTTTTCACTTCTGTCGGCAGTCCCATGACTGCCTATTAGAAGAAAAGTCTACCTTTTTCCAGTTTTTCCAGTTTTGTACCAGTTGTCGAGTTTTCTAAATAGTTCTTCACAGGAGGTCTGGTTACGATCCCTAAACAAACAAACTACAAAAACCACAAGTCAAAGTCAAACAAGTTTATTCTACGTTACAATATAACATTATGAACGAGAGAAAAGTATATGTAGTGCCAGGTGTGCGCAAAGCAAAAACATTGAGACAACACATTCGGTATGGGGGAAGTTAAAACATTAATCCTTGTGCAAGTAAATAAATATATTTCACTCAGTCAGTGTTCAATTCAATACTGATAATATTGCTGAAAGTAACTAAAGTATTTTATCCTTTGCCATAATTTCCCCACCTGCCGTTACCCCAACCGCTCCAAGTTGGCCCATTTTCACGACCATAAACTCTTAATCCAGGGTATGTCCGATAACTCCCGTAACCATTACCAGCCAATGTTGAAATTGCTGTACCGTCAATATCAGATACAGTCCCGTAACTACTTCCTATAACACCAGATCCTACTGCACCTGGTGCGTATTTACGATAGAGTCCAGATAGGCTGAATGTCAAAGGAACCTGGATGTTGCCTGTCCCAACGCTGTAGTGGGATGGACGTAAGGATGGCCAGAAAAGTTTAGCTTTTTCCATTGCATTCGAGTTTCGTTTTGGCATTTGTGATCCTGTGAAAGATTAAAATTTGAAATATGAATGAAGTTTTGTAATTGCTATATTTTCTTTGGTGTTAATATGTAGTAAGTGTATTTAATGACCATCACAGTAAGTTGTTTTCATAAATATATTGTATTATTAATAATAGATAGTAAATAATATATAGCAGGGGAAGGGAGAATAAGATGTAAACTATATATCTATATATTCCGTACTGCACAAAGAAGCGTCTGAGTTTTTAGACTATGCTTTAGACACGTGGCCATAAAGAAAAAACTTAACTTAAATATTGTCAATATGGGCAAGATGGAAAATTGCGTTGTAAGGCAATATGGAAAAAACCCATGCCAGCCACGGGGAATCAGGTATTTTGATTTCTGGTTTTCGTTTAACGATCCAGATGGTCATGGATGAACCTAAAACTACAACAATAAGCTTAGCGTCAAAGAAATATGAGATGAAAGCGAAACTAAAGTTAATATTTGATCAGTCCATCAAAGGCAAGGAAAATATGTATAAATAGTAAAATAGATACCTACGAGAATAAAGAAAATAATAACTAACAAATATACAAATTAAACATTAAAACAGACATACAATACATCTCATATATCTAAGCAACATTAAAGAAATAAAAATTGAAAATAATTGAAGTTAAGGGATTATTCATTATTAAAAAAAGATATTCAGTTGCAGCTCATCAGTTGTCAAGCTCGACGTACGATCCATGACGATAATAATAACGTGATTTTTTTCAGAGTAGGCCAGAGGGCTCTATCTCATCTACTGTACTAGGTAGAGTTAATTTTTTTTTTTACATTATAGGAGGCAAACGAGCAGACGGGTCACCTGATGGTAAATGACTATCGTCGCCTATGGACGGACACCTGCAACTCAAGAGTCCCAAGTGCGTTGCCGGCCTTTGAGATGGGAGTACGCTCTTTTCTTGAAAAGTTTTACAAACTGTATTGCTTTTGCTGCTATAACAACAAATAATAGAAATAAAATCAAATTAAAGGCCCCATGCAAGAAACGTTATTTCTTCGGCGTCGGTCTGGCTGTTGGAAGGTTGTATCTCATGTACCGCAGAAGATAGATAGTTGAAAATTTATCAGAGTGTGTATTTATATTTCTAGTATAACAACAAACATTAAAAATAAAATCGAATTAACTAAAACAACGACAATATCGCAACGATATAACAGTAGTAGATATTTTCTAAAATCCCACTACTATTATAAATGTGAAAGTTTGGATGGATGGATGGTTACTCTTTCACGCCAAAACTACTGAACCGATTGCGATGAAACTTGGTATGTAGATAGCTGGAGACCTGGATTAACATATAAGCTACTTTTATCCCGATATTCGCACGGGATCGGGACTTACGCGGGTGAAACCGCGGGGCGCTTTTAGTATTCTATAAATATCATGTCATACAACATCTGTGAAGATTGTTTTTATTATAATTGAAACATATATATATATTTTTTATTACAGACACAAGCTACCTGTATTAGTCTTTTAATAGGTACCTTGCTTATTTATTGGAACTGGTTCCAGAATAAAAAACAAACCTGTTGGTTTGGTTGAAATAATGTGATACTTATAGTGTTTAATGTTCAAAATGGTTCGCCCTCTCATTTACATCATGTCGATTCATTATCTTAGTACCTGAGCCTTAGAGTTCCGTTCCATAGACGTCTAAAGCAATAACTATCTACTGTCTCGTTTTGGACATAAATGAAACCTCCGAATCAACTAACTTATAATTTTATAAAAAATCAATAATTTTACAATAATTTGTACGGAGCAGGAAAATTGTAGACAAATGAGAAATGATAATGAATATGTAGGTGATTAAAAAAAAAACTAAAGTCGCTTATGATAATTGTCATCGTTTCACTGTGGTGGAAAATATCACAGGCGCCAACACCTACCTATACTGAATTTTCTTATTTAATCCAAAGGCTCTCTAGTCCGCAGAGGCCTATGTTCTGGAAGAGACGATGGAAAGCTTGGGACATAGACGATATATCTAACATATTTAAATATCGATAAATATAAACAACATTTTCGATAGGTCGTTTTTTGTTGTACATTTTATTGAGGAAAATAAACACAAAAATATAAAGATACAAACAACCCGTCAGAAACAAATTGTGTCAATAACACGCAAAAATAAAGCTTTTGGTTTTGAAGGTTATGTGTGTTGTCCGGTTGTCCTTGAATAAATAAAACATGTATCTGGTATCAACAAAAAACTGTAGAACGATGTATAAAGGGTATACTTTTAAAACGATTTTGAAGAGGAAAAAAGCCTATCATCAATATTTTTTTTTGTGAATCTTAAATTTTGCGTCGAAAACGCAGACCAAGTTGCACAGCTAGTTGTATATATTTTGTAAAATTTTACTCTGTGAGACAATCGATTGTATCATTTTTTGTAATTTGATTCGAATGGAATCCCTGAAAAGTATCATCGTTTTAGTAACAAAGAGTTTCAAGCTGCCTGAATATTTGAAACTTTTCCAGCTTGTAGAATTAAGTAATATTAAGATTCCTATTAGTTAGGTGCCCAAAAATCTGAGTATAAACATGTGGGAAGTACCCTATATTTTCCCGACATTCCACAGAGAACCGTTGTTACCCTATTTAAAATACATAATGATACTGACAGGAGAAACCAAGAGGAGTCTTGACCAAAGTAAGGGTCGCAACCCACTATTACACCCACGTCGTCAGACCAACAGACATATTTTTACCTGCCACATAATAATATATGTTTATAAATATGTTTATAATAATGTTTGGTAAGCTTAATGTATAATGTCAATGTTGTCTTACTGTCATCTTCTACTTGTGATGATTCACTTGAGTCTGGCATTAGCTTGATATCAGCTGAACGAGACCACAAAGCCGCTGGTGCGATGCTGTCGGTGCCATCAGTCAGCGGAGGTATTGGAGACAAGTAGAGAGACGGATCCAATACAGTACTCTCCACCGACCATATGTAGACGCACCACAGTGATAACAACTGGAACTGATACAATTAGTTCATAATTATAATAGTTTCGAAAGAAATAGGTATCTGTATATTGCGTTTTTGTACTTAGATCGAGACATAGAGAATAGAATAAAATAGTTTTATTTGCGTTTAAACAGGGTTACAAATGAAGGTCTTATAAATTATGAAATTTAGCATGTTTAACCATAGCAATGGTATGCAAATATTGATTAATTTTATTTTATACATATAGAGAGAGAGTATAATGAGCTTGAATCACCAGGATTTCACAAGAATAGCAGAAATGGGCACTCTTCGTAATATAATACAGCGCATAAGGGAATGTTTAAGTAATTACGTTTGAATATTTGAGTGAATTTAGTATAAGCATAGTTTTTTGGTCCAAACTAGTCGTGAACCTGTATTTGATATTAATGTAGGATGATCAAAGTCAAATATCTATATTTCATAAAATTGTTTGAAACCGTCTATTTTGTACCTAAAATTTAAGATCAACACAATGTCACCTCAAAAATAGGTTGCTTTGTGAAAAATAAAACAAGTAATATATAAAAATAAATAATACCGCGTTGCAAATGGATAAGATCGCTATCTGCAAATGTCGATCTATAACCGCCCGTTTCCAAGTGGTTGAGTCTTGTTAATCGAGTTAGTTTGTATTATTGTTGTAAATTGTACGTGTTGTTATGAAAACATTTAACGGTATCGCAAACTTAAAACGGTAAAAGAAAATTTCCGATCAAGTCACATTTGAAATAAAAAAAAACTAAATCAAACTCGCTTTATCTGTTTAGGAGCTATTATGCCACAGACACACATAGATACACAGACACACAAATACACAGAATCACACCTTAAAATTATAACACCGCTCCTTTTTATTTCGGGGGTTAAAAATAAAAAACCGTGGATGTTCTTAATTTCCTATACAGGCTGACGAAATTGTCATCTTCTAAATAGCATACAGGTTTTTTAGGCATAGATTGATATCTTCTATCACGCGATCATATAGGAAGGTAATAAAAATGTTTTTACCTTCTAGTGCAACAATGTAGTGATTTATTTTATTGCCGTAAATGAGTTATGTCTAAGTAGAATACATACTATGTTGCAAAACAATTATATTGATGATGTATGCTTAAAAGCTCTTAATGTCATTTAGTAGAATCGAGATGTATACAATAAATTGGTATTGGTACATTTATTTTGGAACTATTCACTTGATTATTGAAAAATCCATAAAAACTAGTTTAAAAAAATATCGAAGTTACTTTTTAGGAATTTTATTAGTAACTAAATGAAAAATTCCAGAAGAAAAAAATCCGTACGCTTTAAAATCTTTAACTTTACACATTCCATCTACTTTTATGAAAAACGGAGGTAAAATAAGTAACTGCGTGCTAGAGTCATGCCCTTTCAGGGATTTAAGTAAGTGTTCCTTTTTCAAATACACCCTGTATATACCTTATATAAAGAGTTCGTGCCATGGTGCTTGTTCGCGATGAACTCCTTAAGTAATGAACACTGCACACTGCAGCATGCAGTGCATGCGTCCGATTTAAAAGATAGGGTAGTTTATATCTCAATTTATAGTCACAAGCAACGCGTGGCCAGGCTTGTATATGTATATTATTTTATAAATTTACAATAATAATAATATATATTCAAAGTTAGTTTTTTTTTAATTATTTGTGATTTGAAAATGCGATCTGGCAACACTAGGTGTTAAGGCTGTTACTGAACTGCTCATGGGCGTCTAAATCAATTAATAATATCATATCTAATTTATTACACGTGTATACTATAAAATCTAACATTTTCCTCAATCATAAAACACGTTTTAGATAATTTACGGAGAACACATATTAGTTGTTGTTTTTGAAAATATTGCAAACTAGCAGTGCCACGCGGTTTCACCCGCGTAAGTTCCCATCCCGTGGGAATATCGGGATAAAAAGTAGCCTATGCGTTAATCCAGGTCTCCAGCTATCTACATACCAAGTTTAATCGCAATCGGTTCAGTTGTTTTTGCGTGAAAGAGTAACAAACATCAATCCATCCATCCACCCAAACTGTCACATTTATAATATTAGTGGGATTAGTGGGATTGCAGTGTTGTAATTTTGGTAAAAAATATGAACGTGATAATCCTTACTAATATTATAAAGCGAAAGGGAGGGAGGAGGAGTTTGTTTGTTGCTTTTTCTTTCCTTACATTTACACAGTAATAATAAAGAATTCTACTATTGGCACAAAATGAGACTAGATACTTAAAGGCATCATGTTTATTTATTACATTACTTTCTAATTTTCAATACACTAATAGCCCAGATTATATTAATGTTTAAAGATAACTTACCAACATTTTGACTCAATATGGTATATTCAAAGCTAACTTCATACAAAAAATACTTTACTAACTGTACGACACAGAGTAATATACTGCACTAAAGTTATTTGTAGGGTTCACACTGTTATGTAAGAAGAAAGGGCTTTCTCCCACTCTCGTTATACCGGTAGAAATATTAAATTTTTATAACCATGGTCAAGGACGACCTCTTACGTAAAAGTGAATGACCCGTAAAAGACACCATCACGATACGGACAGTGCACCTTGCACCTTGCTTTAAATATGTTTTCAATAATTTACTTTTCATTTGATAGAATGATTTACATACTTATGGTAGTGATTAAACTGATATTTCCAAAGCAACGTTCTATGTAAAGGTGACAAAAGTGGCTTAGATCATTAGTTTGGGACCTTAGTCCGTTACAATAAATGTTGTTTTTATTTAAAAATTTAATAGCAATACCTAATTGTTTGATCTCAAAATAAAAGCTGATTGATACTTAATACGTTAGAGGTTTATTTTTTGTTTATATATCCAATAGAAATACTTTCATAATCACTTGTATGTCTTAACTACCCTGTAGGTACTCTAAAATTCTAATTTGTGACTTTATAACATGTCTATAATCTATTTTACTCGTTTTTTTATGGTATAGTGGGCAAACGAGCAGATGGGTCGCCTGATGGTATGTGACCATCGCCGCAAATGAGCATCTGCAACTCAAGAGTCACAAGTGCGTTGCCGGCCTTTAAGGTGGGAGTAGGAGAAGGGGGAAGGGTTAGGGCCTCCGGTAACCTCACTCACTCGGCGAAAAGCACTGCGAACATTGCTTCATTGCTCTTCTTGCAGTAGTGAAGCAATGTTTTCATTGCTTCACTGCTGCTACGGCCTCAGGGCCGTAGTTTCATTTCGGTCGAGCCGGCCCATACATGCCGAAGCATGGCTCTCCCACAAATAATTGTGCAAAATAAAGGGACAAGTAAATCAATGAAGTGGTTGCAACCAATTAGAGGGTAATTGATTAACACAGTTCAGCGTATTATATATATTTATGTTCAAAATTAATTTCTATAGGTATCCACGTTTCGCGAGGACACTTTATGTGATTAATATTCATAAAGTACATCTAATTTACTAAAAGTCAATGACGCAAACAATAATTGTCGCAACTTCGCAGATAATTAAACTACTTAGTGGTTGTCAGAGGTCAAATTTTGACCGTCATTCATTATGATTAGTAATTGGTAAGGTAGGGACAAGAATGTTTCCTTTTTTTATTGATAAATCAAAAGATTGATAAAGCACTGTAATAGATACTAAACAAAAAAAAAGATATTCTGTGTCAAACAAAGGAGAAAAAGGTGCTGAACTACTCCACCCGAACAAGCAACATTATCCTACTAATATAAAAAAACATGACAGTTTGTGAGGATGTATGGATGTATGAATGTTTGGATGTTTGTTACTCTTTCACGCCAGAACTACTGAACCGATTGCGATTAAACTTGGTATGTAGATAGCTGGAGACCTGGACTAACATATAGGCTACTTTCTATGCCGATATTCCCAAGGCTAGTATTATAATAATTATAGTTTAGTAAAACACACTTTAAGGTCGAACTAAATTAAAAAGTAAAAAAGATATCCACTATCCACCTCCTCATCAGCTCTAAGATGCCAAATTGTAGTACTTTCATCCAAACTAACATGTACATACAAAGTCTTACTTCGATGGGACAATTAGAAGTAGGTTATAATTAACTTCCAAGATTTGTTAACTCTGTAGTCAATTAGTTTGTTATGTAGTTAGTTGTATTTAAGAGTTAGACTTTTTATAGGTACATAATCGTTTATGTATTTACAGGTACATAAAGTTAATACATGTGATTTAGTATACTTATAATTCGCTTAAAATGAATTACGTCGTACGATGGGATTAATTAAAATTTATAGATTTATGTTAATTCAAAATTCTTGCTGGTACAAGGAAAATGTATGTCCAAAACATCACAACAGTTTTTGTGATCTTTTCAAAACCCAAACGTTAAACCAGTTAGGTACCTACCTACAAGAAAATAAAATACGGCGAGATGCAAAGTAGGTACTAATATTACCCAAAATTATTCTTGTTAGTTAATCTCAATTTAAATTTATGTTTATGTGAATATTTAAAATTTAGGTTTCATCTACAACTTTTTATACAAACAGTACTTTCCGATACAAACTGGACACGATGTTTAATCATTATATTGTATATTTTTCGTTGTGGGGGTATTGGTTTTGGTAGTATAGGGCAGTATAGGGCTCTGTTTCCGCATTTAGACTCATAGGCGTCCATTATGCGTTCGGATAAGCTGACTAGTTGTGCCAGCCTAACTCCTTCCAGAAGCACAGAAGCCTCCTGGGGCGTTCACAGGCTTCTAGGAGCGACCTCGCATTCGCGAGGATACTTGCCCGTTGTGTGGCCTCTCCCTCGCACTCTCGGACATCGTCTACATAGAGGACTGGCTGTCGCACTGATGGTGAATAGGTGCCGGTTTAGGGCCAAGTGGCCCGTAATCCTACAACTATTTTGATATCAAGTTAAGACTGAGCAGTCTGCAAGTTAAACATGGTGAGATCTCCGTCAACACCAGTTTAGACTGTCTACAGCCGGGTGTGTCGGCCCAGCGACCGTTGTGCGCTTCACGAGTCCGTTGCCTTACCCATGAGCGAAGTTGATTAAAGGGAAGTGGCAGCAGTACAGTTGGACCTGCCACTGACGTTACAGATCCCTTTCTTGCCAGCTCAGCGTCCCCGACTGAATTACTATGCCCTTTGATCCATTGAAGAATTACCCCATTGGCAGAGGCTAAGCGCTCCAACGTCTGGTGGCGTTCATAAATGAGACCGGAGTTCATGGTGTTGCCCTCCAGGGCCTTCGGGATGGCCATACTGTCTGACAGTATACGGATGTTGTACTCCTTTATACCTTTGGACATGCCCACGGTAGCGGCGTAGGTTATCGCAACACACCCACATTGAAATATGGAACTGTGTTGGCCTAACGCCAGTGATATTGTTATATTTAAATCTTGTGAGAAAACCCAACCCTGACCCGTGGGAGAGCCATGCTCGTCGTGGGAGAGCCATGTTTCGTTGTGGCAGAGCCATGTTTCGTCGTGGGAGAGCCATGCCTCATTCTCTCCCCTCCTCGCCCCCTATTCCCCCCTTCCCCTACTCGCACCTTAAAGGCTGGCAACACACTTGTGACTCTTGAGTTGCAGGCAAAATATCTAAACTACAAAAGAAAAAGAAAAAGACGAAGGCTGTTGAGACAAACTATTTGTACTGTGAGTAGATAAACGTTAGTTTAAACCATATAAATGACCAATCACTAGTCACTATTTACCTTACTGAGCAGGACTTAACAAAAAATAAAAAAAAATACATTAAATTCAATAAAATTATTAAAAAATGTCACAAATGAAAAAGACAACACAAATCCTTTTATAAAACTATTCAACTAAGAAAGGAACGTGTTGCATTAATTTCAAAACTTCACAACTTTCAAATAAAATAAGAAGACAGTAAATTAATTTATGAAAAGGACACTCAACATCTCCTAACATTGCTCAGTGTAATCCAGTAGAGTCTGTAAGTAGTTTACATTGCACTATCCATTATCAGTAATTATTATTTTCTGACAAGTTCTGATTATATTCGGTATAGGCAGTGAACATTTGTCACCTGGTGATGACATAGTCCAGACCCATGCTTCGGATAATAATTTGAACTAGTCAATGTGCTGCTTGGGGTGACTGGTCGGCCTAGTCAGCGATGCTTTAGCCTATACTATTATTTTGGTTCGATCAACTGCAACTCTAGCCTCTTAATCCAGTCACGAATTATTTTTAACAGTAGATTTTGCAACTGAATGAAGGTAGATGTGCACCTTGAATGATTTCTATGTTTAAAAGGTTCAAACCTTCAACGGTATCACTGAGTGATTTTTATTTTTTAGTATAAAAGACTGCGCATAAAAGCGAGGTGGCATGTTTTTTTTCACTGGATTTCACGCTGTAGATAATTTGAAACCATCTTCCCGATTGAAAGTTTTGTGTTTTTTTAATTTCAATCGCTTCACGTACAACTCTCGAGTAAAAGTGACGTACCGTGGAGAGGACTTGCGTACGGTGAAATTCAATCCAGTGATTGGTGCCCGCTTCGAGTGCATGTTCTGCTATCGCTGATTTGCTAACCTGTCGGTTCTTCACAACAGCGATGTGTTCTTTGACCCTTTCAGCAATAGTCCGCTTCGTTTGGCCTATGTAGGAACTACCACAGCTGCAGTTTATTTTGTAGACACCTGGAGTTTGTAACGGCAAGACATCCTTCGGTGTACCCACGATGTTTTGAACCTTATAGTGGTGCCAAATCTCTCGATTTGGCACCACTAGACCGAGATCACCTAGGCATTCGAGAGCCACTTCTTGAAGCAATTCTCTTGCCCTCATCGTTGGGCAGCTGTGGGAGTTTTGCGCAAGCAACCAGTGACAGACCTTGCTAGTCTCTAGAATTACTGCAGTTTGTTGCTGACAGCGCCTATTTCCGTTCTCTGCCACCAGGCAGTAGCACCATACGTTGTTCTATGGTCCTTAGAGATGGACAAGTTTCCTTCAGTGCACTATTCATTTTCTTGAAACTTATTTAGTTAAGCCACGCTTAAAGTTATACAAAATATTTACACGATTTTAATTTAGGAAATTAATTTAAAAATTGAACAAACGATTCCGTGCCTCCAAATTTGTGTTTTTTTTCAATATTGCTTTATTATTACAAATTTATGGATATGTCTTCAAATCATAATATTATTATTATGATATCTAGTTTGTATACGACAAAATTTATGTAGCGCCCTACGTATATACATATATGCCGATGAAAGTTTCCAAGAGAGTTCTTAGCTATAATTCAAGAAAATCTTTCCAGCTGTTCGAAGATCACCTGCTGCTACGATATAGTCATCTGATTGTAACTTTAGCTTTTCGTCAAATTTTTTCAGAAGTCAGTATATATCAAATTAAACTGTATGTTATTATAATAACTTTGAATTGGGAACACCAATGTATATAGATCTCTTAAGCATATTCTTTATAGGTATTAACAATAGCAAATTCAAATGACGAGGCAAACTGCAGTAAAGCCTCACCCTTATTATTTCGATTGTGGAACCTCGATCCACAATCGAATTCACAAGCCCATTAAAATCTCCTACTATCAAAATTTCTTCACTATCAAAACAATGAGTTCAAAATATATTGGTTTTTTTTTTAAGCTCAGTCAGCTAACATAGAAACATGTTACATTGCCTTAGATCTACTGTTGTTTTTATCTTCGATACGACTACTTTTCGCTCTTTCAATATCTAACAGGTTAAATGTTACCATATCTAATACACAAAACAACCATCTTTAAATACTCAACAGTTGGCTGTCAATGTATGAACGGCTGCAAAATTCCAAATTGTTCAAAAAATTCTGTAAAAACATGTTCTATAATAAATGGTTTTACGTTGGTAAGTATTTTACGCATACGAAGTCGCGGGTAACAGCTAGTTATATATAAAAACACCATGACCAATGCACCAATGCAGCCACGGCATTTTCAGGGTTCATAAAATGAATTCCTCTAAGTTTATCTTTTATTTTTGGAAATAAATCACAATCACAAGGTGCCAGGTCGGGATTGTTAGGAGGATGACTCACTAGCTCCACACCTTCGATAGACAAATATTCAATAGTCCGTCTGGCGGAGTGAGCTGGAGCGTTGTCGTGGTGGAGGAGGATCCTGCTTCTTGGGCGCTGCTGTCTAACATTTTCCAAGTCAACGGGCAGACAATGACTGCAAAAGCAATCTGCAAAAAAAGTCCTTTTATCTTCTAGAATGATTGTTGCGAAATTCCGTCCAAAAAATGAGGCAATCATGACGTTTGCCCTTCTTTACTTTTGTCAGCAAATCTTCGAATTTTAACATCCATTGCGCAGATTGTCTTCTGGTTTCGGATTCGTAACAATATATCCAGCTTTCATCACCTGTCCAGAAACGATTAAACTCTCGACATCGGCCGCCAGCGCAAATCTACTAAAGTCGCGTCGCATCCCTAATGCTGTACGTGGGAGGGGGGTGCAGGAGTACATCTGCAACTGCAGGACCACAGCCGGCACTCATCTACGCACCGGTCCACCGCTCAACATTGTATCCTTGTTCCTGCTTTCAAATACACCAGCGCGCCTATATACAGTCCACAGTCTTTTCTTTCTCGACCAACGGAGAACCCAACACACCTGTGACGATCCCGACCTCCGTCATACTTTTCAAGCATTGAGCGGCACCAATCCAAACGACGGCGTTTTTGATCTTCCGTCAAATTATGGGGTATCTCATAGTAAGACTTTTTAAACTTGACTCATACCAATGCCTATAGCTGCCCGAATCTGTTGATATGTCACGCTTCTATCAGTTACTTTCATTAGCCACACAGCACTCGCGTTTCTTCGTACGTAGAAGGACGTCCTTCTCGAGAATCATCAGTGCGCCGAGAGTCCATTTCGATACACGACAGACACTTTTTATGTAAAAACAAATGACATATGAAATCATTAAACATCTATAGTTTTTCAAAGAAATCCTAATTCGAAATTTAAATAAATTTCTTTTCTTTTTGGCTTATTCTAAAAACTTTCAGTGTGACCCACTAGTGTTTAGTTTAGTGATTAGGCCATTTTCCCCCAGTTGAACCCCTAGAGGTATCCATATGGATTTGATAGAGGCCTTGTCAAGTATGATTAGGGGGTGATAAAATAAAAAAAATGTATATTAAATAATAATAATAATAAATAAAAATTAAATTAATATTAATTCTAAAGAAATTTTTTTTTTACTTTGTAGCTGTTAATTCCTTTGTTCGCATTCACAAGTAACTCATACATGTAGGTATGTATAATATTAAAATATAATAAGCGTGTCAAATGCACTACCGCCGCGCAATAGAGGTCGTCTAATTACATCAATGTAAATAGATTCGAGATATAAAGAAAGTTCTTATGGTACATTCAATATCAATTATTATTATTATTAAAATGAGCCACTGTAGGCGTTGCAATAATGAAACACATTCTACCATTTTAGAATCGAAGGAAAACTATAACAATCTATCCATGATTTAGAACAGAAATGATAGCTATTTCTGTCCCAAATCGTGGATTGATGAGATGAGATTGTTGACCTCTACAAACAAATCACTGTTATTTGTATGTGTGTGAAGTCTCCCTTGAAATTGTTAGGTGATGTTTTTTATAAAACAAACCTCATTTCATTATTGAGCTCATATCTAGGCCCCGTCCGTAAGCCTTGTATAAATCTTTTCTTAATTATTTCTTTCTAATGTATAAAAATTAGGTCGTTTTTCCTTAAAAGTTCAAGTTAGATTCATATGCGATATACAATAACATCTTCAACCACTAGACCAGCAAACCATTAGAAACTTGCAGAAGAACGTCGCATGGAAGTTACGCTTTATTCTGAAAGCCGAGATTTAAAGTTTTTGTTTCGTCTTTTTTTTATTGATGACTTTACGACCGGTTTCGTAGTGGTGGTAGGCTGCCAATATTGTATATAAAGGACGAACGAAGCAATGTAAGTATCACAATTGTTTGAAGCACAATGAAATTCGTAAGTATCTAGAATACATTTTTATTAAATTTATAATTGTGAAAGTTCAGTGTTTTGTGTCTAAACTTCAGTATTTTTTTACAAAATTAATTAATAATATTTAAAAATCTTTTCATACATAAAGATTACCGCTAAAAACAGAAAACAGATCTTACCTTAGGATAGGATTTTTTAAAATTTAATTTGTTTGAAAAAACATCTAATGGAAGTTTTAAGTAGCATGTTTGGGTTCATCGAACGTGCTTTGAATGTTTTAAATGATGATTACTACCTTCTTGGTTTCATAATCAAATCAAATATACATGCATTGCCGTAGCTGGGTTGTAATGAACGCAAGTCTCGTATTCAGTGGAAAAAGTTTTGTGAAATTGCGTAAACTTAAATTTCGTAAACATACCTTTTGACAAATAACTGAGAAAAAATAGTAGGGTGGGATTGATTGCGAGGTTGATTGCTTGCTTTTCGTAGTAGTAATTTATTTATACATTTTAGTTTTAGTAGTAGTCCGTTTTTACAGTTGTTTAGTTTAGTATCTAATAAAACTAAGTATAATGGTTTGTGGTGATGGTAATTTCATTACTATAATTTAAGATGCTACAATTTTTTTTTGCACAAAGTTAGGAAGCATAGTTTTAAAAGTCATATAATTAAAAATGTTCACTAGTTATTTACTCTAAACTTCAAAAGTTATAGAGAGTTCCTTAGAGTCACTATTTTCTTTGTGGATTTTATGCACAAAACAATGGTAAACTTATCTGAGTGGGTAATCAGAACAATAAAAAAACATCAGTCTATCTTTTCAATTGTGTATTGTTGTATTTATTACGATTAGGATTTTATAAGAACGGATATCAACCATTTGATAAACTAAAGCAACCGTTACATAGATACACAAACGCCGACATAATAATTTAAAAAATCAGAAACATTTTAGTAAAAATACCTTTCCAAAACTAACCATTTTGCTACTCAAATGGTTAGTTTTGGAAAGTTGGTTTTGAAATAATAAAGTAAGGAAATAACTTCAACAATGTAGAAATTGATTATGGTGTGGTGTCACACACTCTCATAAATAACTTTTAATTTAGGTGGTTACACAATTTTTTGTATTTTGATCAAATGTATTAATTTGTATTACGCTACTTCTACCAAGTCATAGTCTGATGTAAAATAATATTTTATCGCAAAGTCAGGAACGAATTTATTTTATATTTTATTCGAATTTATTTTTATTTTTACTTTTACTTTTACTTTTACTCTTATTTGAATTGTATTTATTTTTGTAGTTCTTCTGTTGGCAGTCAGTGCAATATTTTTAATGTTTTATCTGAGCATAACTCAATACCTTTTTTTCTCTTTACTTCTATCTTACACCAAAACTATCCGTTATTATTTTATCTATTACTTATCGATTTTGTCCATCTAAAGTTGCCTGTAAGAGATCGCTCATGGCGATAAGGCCGCCTATTGTACATTTCCACTTTGGGTATTTATTTTAAGCAATATGTCCTTGGTGTACAATAAAGATTATTCTATTCTATTCTATTACCTATTAAGATATGGTACTTTATAAACTTCTTGTTACTGAGCTGTTTCTCATCCAAAAAGAAATAAATTGATAAGTTCAAGTATATATTTACATATGTACTAATTGACGTTCTATTGTATTTAGTTCGCATTCTTCTTCGTCGCGCTGGTGGCCGTTCTGGCCTTGGTGGGCGCTGACAGCTTCCAAAGGGGAGAGCCCGAAGTATTGAGGGAAGCCCGCAGTGCGAGTACAGGAGATGCGGCACCAGGAAAGGGCGGCTACGGCGGCTACGGCGGCGGCTACAAAGGCGGCTACAAAGGCTAGATCAGAGGCACAATCACCGATATCGCAAAAGTATTAAATATTCGGCTTAGCAGTAATAGTATTCTATTGGTATATCCATATTATCTAAATTTTTCACTTCATAACAAAGTCTAAACTAAAAATTCCGTTTATATGATTATTTTTGTAACATCCATTTGAAACTTACATTAGTCTCAGGATTTGAAAAATAAACATAACTTTTTAATTTTATTTTTAACCTTTTTTATTTTCCTTTTTTATACAACAAAGTTACCGGTGCTCATAAAAAGGCGAAACCACTGGTGGTATTTGCGATATTAACAATAGCAAAAGTAGTTATATTTGAAAACTTAGTTAAGATATTTCTTCACCTTTGTGAAAATGATGGAATGTTTATTGGCTTTTATTCCCATACTCAGCCCTATCAGCCCTATAGTCTTAAGGGAGGTTTTTGAACACAGAAAACTCTGATTGCAAGTAATATCAGGTAATTCCAAAAATGTTAACATAAAATGAACGCTTAATAGTGTTTGGCTTAGTGATGTGTTAACATGAAGAAGTCCGATATTGTGATAGCTATGTTTTCAATAGGAGTTTCTTATTTACAAACTAGTAACTTTTAAATCTCTCTAAAGTAGTTTTTAGTTAAAAACGATTAAGCAGCTGCTGTTACTGAAGTATGTAATTCCGAATATTCTGATGATAGGGACAGGTAGGTACGACATAATAGGTAAAAGCTAAAGTTATTGATATTTGTACATTACAGATTCAATAAATTTAACTTCTACCTCAGATATCTATCTGCTCAGATCCAGTTACATAAAATTTGATAGTTTATGTAAATAGGCTCATTACTCAAGACTTAAAAAGTTTTTCGAAAGATAAAAATAGCATGTAGGTACGTTCTGAGAATTAGAAATGATCGAAATTTTATTTAAGTGTGTTGTAATTATTACTCTCAGAATAGATGTTAGAAACTTATACATGGTAGGTAGGCATGTCATAGATTTATAATTTTGGGATCCATGGCGCTACCTGATTTATAGAGTAAGTGGGTTAGTGATCACAAAATGGGGTAATAAACCCGAAAAGAAGGCTGCTTGGAACTGAGATACCAAACGAGCATGTGAGCTCCAGAACCACTAAAACCAAGTCTAGCTGATTTCCAATTTAGTAATGAATGGACGGCACTATTTCTTGTATAGGCTCACCTGAGCGTTTAACAACGCGCATCCAATTACTTTCTCTATAAGGGACAGGCACCGACCAAATTTTATTTGTAACATCATCCTCTGGTAAATGCCCATCATCACACATGGATTCGGTTGTTACCATTTTCGATTAATTCACTTTTTGTATCTCACTCTAAGCTTATTTGCCCACGCATAAACTTTCTGCTTTAGAAAGTCTATGCGCTATGTGATACATAACATGTATCTTCGAGGACTAATGTCAGTCTAAAAAAAATCTATTTCACAAAGCGCATCACCCTCGGTCACATATAGCTGATCGAAGCACAGTAGCTTAGCGTTAATATTATAATACCTAGAGGTAATTGCCGAAACCAAAAATAAATATTATTATAAAGTTTGAAAAATCTATGTATTGTTAGATTAAATAAAGAAATTTTAAGTAATAAATAAAATGTTAATGTTATAAAAAAATGTTATGAAAAATTAAAATTGTGGAATATTACGGATTAAAAAATTGGTGTTCGTTGTCATTAACACGCTTTTTTTATCAAAACTCGCACAAATAGGAATGTGTAATTTGGAATACTTAAAGTTTATACGTAGTAGAAGTGCAGAAGGCTAGAATTTTTAAACAAAATAAGCTATTAAGGTAAAAATTGCTACATAAAGCTTTAGGGGTTCAGTATATATTTTGACCTATCATGGTACAAAAGTCTATCAATTCCAGGTCAAGTCCATGAAATAAAACAAGACATGCAAACAAATTCGACAGGTGGTCTCTAGTTTTTATAGATAACAAAGAAGCGTCTACATAAATATAAAAGTAACGCAGTAGGATAGAATTGGGGCTTCTGCATAACTTTGCTCTCGCTATCGCTCGAGCTACGGGTGGCAAAAAATGCCCATGCTAAAATACTCGATTTTCATTACAATCACCTTCGCGTAAATTTGTTAAATCGACTGTTCATTGTGCATGATTGTCAACGATTGACCGAATTGTCCATATTCATAACAACCGCGTTGCGATTTTTTCAATTAACGATCGGAAGATCTAGTTTAAATGATAACGAGTTCTTTCATTCAACGTTTAACTCTATCGCGAATTGATCATGAAATTTGTTAAACAACCGCAATCGTTGCATGTTAACACAATCTGCGATGATTTGCCTAAGTCTCGTGATAATAATTTGTAATAGCGAATTACTACCTAACGTACTACGAATGTACGATGCATCATTTGCGGACCGTCAAAATGTGGCAAAACAAATTTACTCATTGGACTTCTAATACACAAAAATGGTTTAAAGTTTCAAAACATTTTTGTTTATTCAAAAACTTTACATCAACCCAAGTATGTTTTTTTGGATAGAGTTTTGCAAGGGGTTTGAAGTATTTCACTTCAGAAATGTCAGGGCAATTTGGACGTATTGAGTGTTCAGGATGCAAAACCTAACTCTGTGATTATATTTGACGACGTCGCTTGTGAAAATCAAAGTAACATACGAGACTACTTTGCCGTGGGTCGACACAAATACATCGATTGTATCGTATAAAAAAAATCCTAAACAGTTGGTAAGAGATAATGCAAATTTAATGATACTTTTTAAACAAGATGAAATTAATTTGAAACATGTTTACGAAGAGCATGTCAACACAGATATCACGTAGCTTGAATTTCGTAAAATGTGTTAAAAATTTTGGAGTGAGCCTTTTAATTACGTAGTAATTAATAAAGAATGTTCTAAAAACATTGGATGTTGACACTTTTGTAGTATTTTATTGAGAACACTTATATTTAAGACCGCACGCCATTGCGATCTTATTATTCTTTGCACAACCCTTATTCGGTAACGAACTATTTTATCCCTATGGATAAATCATTAAAAAGACAAATTGTCGAAGCTGCAGAAGCTGTAAAGAAAAATGTACGTAACATGAGGGATTTTCATTCATTCTCATTCTCATTTTGAGATTGACAATAAGCAAGCACTGGAAACTGTTTTTAACCCTGTGACGGAATCACTCAATTTATTAACCAACACCAGCAATCAAACGGCTCTTTCACGTAGCTGACGTCCAAATGAACTGGTGGATGGTTATTTGTTGCATCTCGAGATGCTGGTAACACCGGGCTGTACAATAAAAAAATATCCATAATTGAAGAATTACGTGAAAGTAAAATTATTAATAAATAAATAATGTTATCAAGTATCCACGTTTCATTTTACTTTAGACCTTTCAGTACATTACACTTTAAACATTAATGTGGACGAATTCGGGCATTATATTCATAAGGGAATGCGTTTATCAGAATTACTTAGTTTAATAATAATGCATTGCTAAAATCGGAAAGCGGTGATTTTGAATTGAAAACAGTGAGGCTTAGAGAATCAGATCTCCACTAGAAGCAGACGATGCAGTAAATAAGGAATATTTACATCAAATAACAACGAAAATGTAACAGGATTTATATAAAGATTAATATAAAATGATGGGTACAATACGTACTCAAATCATAATATATGCAAATAACTATGTCCAAAATACTTTAAAAGCAAAGTCGTCTGAGGCTTTCACTCATTTAGATGACAAGTTTTACACTAAAGCGGATAAAGATAAATTCTCCTAGCTCCTAAAAGTCTTCATGATGTCAAAACTACAAATTGTTAATGAAATACACAAAGCGGCACAAAATTTACACAGGCGTTCTGTAATTTTAAAAGGGATCGATGTATTATGGCAAGCTGATCTCATAGACATGCAAGCTTTGAGAAAATACAATGATAGTTATAATTATATTTATTTTTTTATTTGATTTATTTATTTGATTGCTTCTCGAAGTTTGCTTCGGCAGAACCACTAAAATGGAAAATTAAAATTGATGTTACTCGTGCCATTCAACACATACTTACAGTAAACCATCGCGTACCAGTTAATTTGCAAACTGATTCCGGTAAGGAGTCTTATAACGCAACTTTTCAAACGTTCATGAAGAAGTATAATATTAACCACTACTTATGCTTTTCAACAAAGAAGGCTTCAAATGTAGAGCGATTGATAAAAACCATCAAAAGTAAATTATTTAAATGTTTCAGTTTAAATGGAAACTACAAGTGGTTTGGTTAGGTATTGGAAGATGCATTGAAGACATATAACAACACAAAACTAACACTATTCAATTAATACCTATAGAAGTAATCAAGCGTAATGAGTTAATAATAAAACACAATATTAAAAATTCACATAAATCCTTAGCCGTTCGGTGCAGACCTAAGTTCAAAGTTGGTGACAATGTTCGCATCGCTAAATACAAACATATTTTTAATCATAATACATTTGTTAAACAGGGTGTATACCTTAGGGAACTCAAAACTGGTATAGTTAGACTTATACACAAGAAAGGTAATTATAGTGAGTACAATCATTACCGTCCCATTACAATTCTTTCGACAATAGATAAGATGGAAAGGGTAATATCAAAACAAATACATAAGTTTTACAAATATAGTTATATAATTACAGATGAACAATTCGGTTTTCAGCCAGTAAAGAGTGCCATGCAACTACTCTCTCAGTTTACCGATAATATTTATAAACATTTTAATAATAAAGAACATGTTTTAATAATATTTATTGACTACAGTAAGGCCTTTGCTACCTTAAAACATGACACGTTAATTGAAAAATTGGATGACGTGGCATACGAGGTCCGCTTAGTAAATGGTGTAAAGACTATATTACTAATAGATCATATGTTGTAAAAATTTATGACAGTGTGAGTAAGAAAATTGCGGTTAACGATGGCACGGCACAAGACTCGGTACTTGGCCCCCTCCATTATATAACGTATGTCAATGATGCCGTTAACGCAATCACCTCATGTGAGATATATCAATTTGCAGACGATACTTGTCTCGGATCTGCAAATAAAGTAATTGATAAAGCACTAAAAAACTTGCAAGAAGACTTTATTGCTCTCTTATATTGGTCTCATGATGCAGGACTTGTACTGAATATAGGAAAAACAAAAATTATGTATGTAAGTACTAGTCAAAACCGCAAACCCAAGCAATCTTAAAGTTATATAGCATATGATCACAATTTTCTACATAATAATTACATGAATTGCACATGTCAACCGTTAGAAGTTGTGAGCAAATAAATGTATCTTGGCCTTATAATAGATGACCGCTTTAAATGGGTAGATCATATAAACCTTGTATGTGACAAGTTAAGAGCTATATTGGCGAAATTTGAAATTGTCAAACGTCAAATTCCCTATTCTACTCCTTTATATCTGTACAAAGCTCTTGGAGAAACAACTATATCCTATGGCCTGAGTAGCTATGGGCGCACTTTTAAATTGCATCTTGACCAAATATACTGTCTACAGTCACGAATAATTAAACCCATTGTACCAGAGAAAATAAAAAAAAAGTTCAAAGACATTGATGAAATTTTTAATCATTGTAAAATCATACCTATTCACGATCAGGGTAAATATGAATGAATCTTACCTAAATGACAGTAAAGTTACAGTAGAACAAACACGACAAGCTCCCAAATTAATATTACCTGGATACTACAATAAAAACTTTCTTGAGTGGTATTCATATTTATAAAAAACTATAAGTGTGACGCCTGACACCGTCGCGGCAGGACGCTTCACTCCTTGAGAAAGGGCCCCCGTCGGGTCCGAAACTAGTCGGGCATCCCCGAAATACAAACGTGAGTAAAACCGTATAGTTTTTAATAAATATACCTAGATACAGTAATCAGTACGGTAAACAAATGTTGCAATACCAGGTTCCGAATGAACTTCCGGTTAGAATTAAAAAGGAAATAAATTAAATGAATATTAAATTGAATACCGGCGCAATATTATGAACCCTACTAATATTATAAACGTGAGAGTTTGTAAGGATGTATGGATGTGTGGATGTATGGATGTATGGATGTTTGTTACTCTTTCACGCCAAAACTACTGAACAGATTGCGATGAAAGTTGGTATGTAGATAGCTGGAAATCTGGATTAACATATAGGCTACTTTTTATATCGATATTTCCACGGGATCGGGACTTACGTGGGTGAAACCACGGGGCGCTGCTAGTATTAAATAACGGCGCCGACTCAAAACAAGTTTATATAAAATTTGATAGTTTATGAAAATGAGCTCAATACTTAAGACTTAAAAGGTTTATTTATTTTTTGCTTTTTAGTTCTTTACGTTGGTTAATTTTTTTGTTAAAAAGATTTTTATTTTATGATTTTTTTTTCATCATCAGCTCAGCTACATGATGTGATGATTTCTAAACGCAAATACCTCATAACGTAATAAAAAGTAAACAGAATCCCTATTCGTTCCTACAATTTTCGAGGGATTCTCTCATTGAAGTATACCCTATCTAAAAAGAAAAGAACAATCAAAATCGGTGCACAAATAACGGAGAGAGGGCTGAACAAATATAAACAATAAATATATATATATATATATATATATATATACGGTCGAATTGAGAACCTCTTTTTTTTCGTCGGTTAAAAAGTGAAAATTTCGAGTTACGCGATTTAATAAAAAAACGAGGTAATTCGCGTAGTAGGTTTACACTCTTCGGGAAATATATTAATTCGTTAAATATCAAGCATCACTGGTTGAAAACCAAATTGTTGAGTTGCAGTTGCGGTTGGCTAATAATGAGCAGATTTTTACCGTGTTCCAAGAAGTAAAAGCTAAGATTGAGAATATGTCAACTGAGTCGGAGTCATTGACGCAATTACAAATTAGGGACTGGATTGAATAATATAACTCTTTATTGTACACCGGAAACATTAAAAAGCAAAATTTCTTTAAATTACGGTTAATACAATTGGCGGCCTTATCGCTCTATGGCAATCTCTTACAGGCAACCATGGGATGGAGAAAAAGAAATGGAAATAAATTAGGGCAGTATGGTGCACGTTATTAAATTATTTAGTGACGTAAAATATCTTACTAGTATACATACAAGTAAACTTTAAACATATAAAAACATAAGTACATGTGGGAATATAAACGATGGGTAGTTTATAATATAGGATACAGCGGCACAGTGACTTTAAGGAAAGGGCAAAAGGGAAATTATGTGCTGACATCTCCTAGTGATAGGTAGTAGTTCTTGACTACTTTTTTAAAAACAGGTAGTGATTGCGCGTCTGATTTCCACTGGCAGGGCATTCCAAAGCCGAACCGCTTTAACAGAGTAGGAATTATCTATGAACTTGGTGGAACAGGCATTTTTAATCTCAGGTTCTCTGACGATCTCAAATACCTAGGATGCGTATCGTGCAAGAAATTAAACCGTTGTTTAAGGTTAGGTGGAGATAAGGGGTTAAACAGAATATTATATATTATATATATCTCAATATTATGCAGTGATGTCGTCGGCCAAGTGTATTTGTAATAAAACAAATAAATCGAAGTTGTGCCCACCAAGTGTTCTCACAACACCAATAATATAAGAAAATTACCCACTATCGCGTTACCTTCCTTTAGCAGTTCATTTGAAAACTGGTTGGAGTATAGGGATACATTTATTTCTTTAATCCACAACGCCACCGAAATAAACCCGATTCAAAAGTTTCACTATTTATGTTCTTTATTAAAAGTGAGTACTTTACAGGTCATAAAATCGTCAGAATTTAGTTCTGATAATTATCAGATAGCTTGGGAGTTGTTAACTAATAGGTACAATAATAGTAGATTATTGATTAATCTACTATTGACTAATCACGTTAAGTCTTTATTTTTCTTTACAAACTATTGCTAGGCTAGCTTGCGATGAATTAATTGTCGATTTTTTAAAGGTTCACTGACTTGTTTGTGACCTTGTACTTGTACCAATTCCAGCACGTCTGAACGGTCTTTTAAAAACTGAATTAAGTCTTCCAACGACATCTTTAAGGAATCTTTACAAATTAAGCTTCTTCGATTCTCCCATTCTTTACATGTGATTGGATCTAATTTGGTTACTATTAAATATATAACCAGTGTGTCCCAATATTCAGTGGGTTCACCCATTAATTTTAACGATCTTAAGTTTTTTAACACTATATCAATTAACTTTCTGACAATGAATTAATATATTTCCCGAAGAGTGTAAACCTACTACGCGAATTACCTCGTTTTATTATTAAATCGCGTAACTCGAAATGGTCACTTTTTTACCGACGAAAAAAAAAGGAAGTTCTCGATTCGACCGTATGTATACATATATATATATATATATATACATATATATATATATATATATATATATATATATATATATATATATATATTGTTTATGTTTGTTCAGTCCTCTCTGCGTTATTTATGAACGGATTTGGTTTATTCTTTTTTTGTTAAATAGGGTATACCTCAAGAATGGTCCCATGTAAGGGAAGTCAGGATGTGATGATGGGATCCTGATAACATTGAGAGAAACCCTCGAAAGTTGTATATTTGAGTTTAGAAATCATCACATTATGTAGCTGAGCTGATGATGAAAAAAAAAAACATATTTTAACAGAAAATTAAACCGACAAAAAGATCTAAAAAGCAAAAAATAAATAAACCTTTTAAGTCTTAAGTATTGAGCTATTTTTATTTGGCGCCAACATATAAAATTTTCCATAATTACCTTATACTTTTGGGAATTAGAAGAAGTCGGTAGCAACAAATCGTCAAATAATATTCTCACCGCTGAGGAATGAATGCATGCGATTTTTTCACTTGAGTTGTTTTGCGTTTGTTCGTAACAGGTGTACTTTACGAAGGGCTTGAGCAGAGTATTCACTATCTTTAGCAGAGCTGTATACTTGATCACATTCAGAGTCAGACCTGAAACATTTTAAACAATTCTTTTAATAAGTTATATAAATTTTAGTATGTGTAGATCCTGAAAGGAAATTTTACACCGTTTAGGTACAAAAATTCTTAATTAATTTGTGTTTACAGATAAATATCGGCGTAATGGGAGAGTTCTATGTAGTAGAGACTCTGAACTATATTGGTAATACAGCAACATAAAGTATACCTAAACTCAATACAAATATCGGTAGGACATAATTTGACGAACATAGACAGGTGATAATCTTACAAACAGAGTAATAAATAGTAGATAGAAAGATAGAAAGACTGTAGTTTGGGATAAATTGTTTAATTAATAATAGTCTAAAAATGGTAAGAAAACATTTAGGAACGCATTACTATGAATTTATATCTGATGAATTAAATTAAAGAAGATACTTAAAGTTATAAACACTTCAATTTAAAATGACGACCACTTCAGGTTTTCAAATAGCTTCCAGACTGAGGCTCGAATTCAATGTAACGAGTTCCGAAAACATGTAGGTTATAAGACTATAAGTCAGAATAGACGTATAAATTTTGAGTGGGTTGTGCAATAGTAAATATAATAGTAATGTGTAAACAATACTAGCAATGTGTGACCCACGTTGCTAGTATTCTTTATAACAAAAAAAAAATATTGTAATTATCGTAACATACTAATTTTAGTAATTAGGGTTGACAGAAATTATTATTTATTATTGTTACCTAATTGTAAGATAGGAATGTGATACCAAGAAATATAACTATATATATGTGATAATATATATGAGAATATTAGAGTGTCGGGAAATTATTTAAAATGTATGTAACATGTTAAATAGTTTCCCGAAAAAATGATGAACAACACAGTGTAATTAAATTATTAATTACGCAGACCAAATTAAATTTCAAATCATTAAGAAGAAACTACAGTTATCTTATTACGTGGATAATATTCGTAACTTTTTTAATTTTTTGTATTATTTAATTTAATTAATTCATATCCTGTAACTGATACCCATTAAATTAAATTGTAAATGGTGGTGTAAGTGTGTACCTAGAATTTAAAATGGTTACTAAATTTCTTTAGATTGCCAACCCTGTTTAAAATTGCACTCTAGCAAATAAGCAAAGAGACCGGATGGACCTACGTATGCAACATGATTCTTTTGTTTTTCAATCATATTATATTAAGGTTTGGGTTAGCAAAAAGTGTACTTAATATTTCTTTTTTAATAAAATACCGAAACAATATTATTTATTTGTATAACAAGGTATAAAACAATTGGAAACGTACAGACACTATAATTATAAGTTAATTGTAATGTTTATGAAATATACATATTATGTATATATTTATTAATGTGTGTATGTGATTTTTTATTTAATATCGTTATTGAAGTGTGATACTTAATTTCAGAAAAAAAATTATATGTTTTGCGGGTTCAGTGGTGGTGCCGGTTTCAAACAAAAGTTTTTGATTGTAAGCAGATTAAGCAGGAGCTGTGTAAAAATACAAAGAATTTTTAATGCTTTGGACTACAATAAACTGAGCGAAATTATTGTGCAGATAACATAAGGTAACTAATTCATTACAGTTCTCTCTACTTAATTACGCAAAGTTATAGTAGTGGTTATTTAGTTATTTAAATATATGATTTCACAGTCCTACTGTAACCACCTGGTGGCTCAGTGGTTTTTGTGATCACATGGCCACTGTTTGTAGGTTAGATACATGATGTTCTTTGTGTCTGATGTACGATTCTTTATTTATAGAGCGACACTAGAATAATTTTCTTCTTATTATTAAGTATTTATGTGCGTTATATGTATATTTTCAGGGCCAATCCGGGACGGTAAGGACTGCAACTTATATATGTATACGTATATTAAGTTTATGATGTATACTGTCTTATATTGAATGACTGTATAATTGAATACAAGCCTTTAAGTAATATTGTGAAAAAAATATCATGAATCAGGATACCATAATATTAGATATTTAAGGATTCAAAGATCTATGCAACAACTTTATAGTAAATGAATTAGCATTAGCTACACGTGATTACACCCAGTTATTTTTAATAACATCTCCATATTTATTTAAATATGTAACAAGTGATGAAAAAAAACGAGTACAGATAGGAAAGAAATAGAGGGATTTACTGGAACGAAGGATATATTGATTACAGATAATTCTATCGCATAATCGTTCCTTAACTAGAAAATAAAATGTTATTGTAAAAGGATCGGAGAAGGTGAAGTGGGAAAAGGATCTTTGTGTGAATTGTAATGTCTCAGAACTTGATGAAGAACTATGTCCTAATTTTTCTATTTTACATAAAGAATATTGTCAGAAGAAAAGTAATTTAAATTGCATTAAACATTTAAAGCACTGTGCGCTTAAAAATGTATTATGTGTAAAAAAATATTTAAAATGGTAGCGAAATGTGTACCTACTTGTTTTAAGTTTCTTAAATCGAAATGTGCTTATAATAAAAATGCTTTTATTTTGTAATAAATATCACCTTTCTATTAATATAAGCATTGCATAATATTTAATATAAATTGAACAATGAAAGCATAGATTACCTATGTAGGTAGGTATTTACGTAATTAATTTAATTTAATACAAAATTGATTATTATAACATGTTTCAATGTGATTTAAGATGTTAATATTGATAATAGGACATGTATGTAAATTATATTGTATAACATAATAAATAAAGGTTTAAATTATATTTTAGGAGTCAAAAGTAGTCATCCAAAACTATCTTAAATTAATCTAAACTTCTCTCCTCTCTACTTATTATCTCTAATTATATTTTATACTTATAAACAAAGAAAGTTGGTACTGAACAATATTTGCTTGATTTCTTTTCTAAGTGTACAAGGATAGTCTTATACTTAAGATGGCTTCTGCCTATCTCTTTGTTATTATAGTATACAGCATCCTTTCCTGTTGATTAGTGATGTGTTTAGTTTAGTGATTAGGCCATTTTCCCCCAGTTGAACTTAGGTATCCATATGGATTTGATCGGGGCCTTATCAAGTATGATTAAGGGGTGATGACGTAAAAAATAAAAAATTAAATTACTAACTTTGTAGCTGTTAATTCCTTTGTTCGCATTCACAAGTAACTCATACATGGAGAAAGAAGAAAAACGAAAGAAAATACATTTATTAGACACAATAAATGATCATGGAAAAAAAAAGAAACTAAAGAAAATAATTACTTCCGAAACAACAACATACAATAAAATGTGTAACTAAAAGGCCACAGCTCAGCCTATGCTATGGCCCCTAAAAGTGCTTTTCATTTTCAGCTGAAGCCCAAAGACACCTCACGGACGTGAGCACAGTTGTAATACACAGATTTTTGCATGGCAAAAAACCACATCTTTACTTTTAATTTAAAAGTGGTACAACACATGGATTTCCACTAATCCAACTGTAGGCGTATAAGAGTTAGTACTCTAATCCCACCAACATTAGCACATTAAACTCACTTCTGATCTAAGCTGTCTGTTTAACTTATTTGCATTTATTTGTTATAATTATTACTGATGCTGAGAATCTTATTTCTTATTAATCTGACCAAAAAAAGATGAATGAAAAATAGTAAACCATTAGAAACTTGCAGAAGAACGTCTCATGGAAGTTACGTTTTATTCTGAGGTCCGAGATTTATAGTTTTTGTTGTCTTTATTTTATTGATGACCGACCTTCCGACCGGTTCCGTAGTGGTGGTAGGTTGCCAATATTGTATATAAAGGACGAACGAAGCAATGTAAGTATCACAATTGTTTGAAGCACAATGAAATTCGTAAGTATCTAGAATACATTTTTATTAAATTTATAATTGTGAAAGTTCAGTGTTTATGTGTCTAAACTTCAGTGGTTTTTACAAAATTAGTTAATTAATTTAAAAATATTTTCATACACATAGATTACCGCTAAGAACAGAAAACAAATCTTAGCTTAGGGTGGGATTTTTTTAAATCTGTATCTTTGAAAAAACATCTAATGGAAGTGTTAAATAGCATGTTTGGATTCATCGAACATCGTTTAATTTTTTAAATGATAATTACTACCTTCATGGTTTAATAATTAAAATCAAATATACATGCATTGTCGTAGCTGGGTTTGTGGAAAAAGTTTTGTGAAATTTCGTAAACTTAAATTTAGGCCAAGCGTTTGTTTGTATTTAATAACATACCTTTTGACAAAAAACTCAGAAAAATAGTAGTGTGAGATTGATTGCGAGATTGCTTGTTTGCTTTTCGTAGTAGTAATTTATTTATATATTTTAGGTTTTGGTTAGTTAAATAAATAATACGTAATTTTCGTAGTATGAACGCCGGAATCATTTTCGCTAGAATTCGAATTCCTTTTGGAGTAGTCCTTTTTTACAGTTGTTTAGTTTAGTACCTAATAAAACTAAGTATAATGTAATTTCGTTATTATAATTTAAAATGCTACAATTTTGTTCAATTTGTCATAAAGTAAAGAAGTATAGTTTTAAAAGTCATATAATTAAAAATGTCCACTAGTTATTTACTCTTAACTACAAAAGTTATAGAAAGCGCCTCGGAGTCACTATTTTTTTGTGGATTTTATGGACAAAACAATGGAAAACTTATCTAAGTGGGTAGTAAGAACAATAAAAAAATATTATCATTGTGTATTGTCTTTATTACGATTAGGATTTTATAAGAACGGATATCAACCATTTCATAAACTAAAGCGACCGTTACATAGATACACAAACGTCATCATAATAATTTAAAAAATCAGGAACATTTTAGTAAAAATACCTTTCCAAAACTAACCATTTTGCTACTCAAATGGTTAGTTTTGGAAAGTTGGTTTTTAAATAATAAAGTAACGAAATAAGTTCAACAATTTAGAAATTGATTATGGCGTGGTGTCACACACTCTCATAAATAACTTTTAATTTAGGTAATTACACATTGGCCCCAATTCTGTTACTTCACTCGCTAAATTAAAATTCACTAAATTTTCTTCATATAAGAAGTAAACCTTGTACACTTAGAAAACAAGGTCTTATTTCAAATTGAAACAAGTAGGTAACATATATCGCTATCGAAATAAGCAATTTATTTGTCGACTAAAGTCTGATACGCTTAAATAAACTTTAATACCACGTAGCGAGAGCCGCTATCCGTTGAATGCCATCTGTTTTGCTCTGTGTTTTTAGTAAGTGTCTTCGTAGGTGTAGATTAAAAACACGTCATCCTTGTTCGTTTTGAACAAGTTTTTATACGGCAATTATACAGCGTTTGAATAAATGAAGACTCTCGTTGCGTGGAAATAAAGTTGAGTATACGTTGACAGGTTTTATTGAAATTTAGAGGCGATGAGAAATAGATGCTAGTAACAAATAGACCTTATAACGAAGAAAACTAGGTTGATTTCATATGAAGAAATTAAGTCAGGTTTTAGTTTAGTCGAGTGTACAATAGAATCGGCACCAATGTTTAGTATTTTGATCAAATGTATTAATTTGTATTACGCTACTTCTATCAAGTCATAGTCTGATGTAAAATAATATTTTATCGCAAAGTCAGGAACGAATTTATTTTATATTTTATTCGAATTTATTTTTATTTTTACTTTTACTCTTATTTGAATTGTATTTATTTTTGTTGTTCTTCTGTTGGCAGTCAGTGCAATATTTTAAATGTTTTATCTGAGCATAACTAAATACCTTTTTTTCTCTTTACTTCTATCTTACACCAAAACTACCCGTTATTATTTTATCTATTACTTATCGATTTTGTCCATCCAAAGTTGCCTGTAAGAGATCGCTCATGGCGACAAGGCCGCCTATTGTACATGTCCACTATGGGTATTTATTTTAAGCAATATGTCATTGGTGTACAATAAAGATTATTCTATTCTATTCTATTACCTATTGAGCTATGGTTCTTCATAAAACTTCTTGTTATTTAGCTGTTTCTCATCCAAAAAGAAATAAATTGATAAGTTCAAGTAGATACATATATGTACTAATTGAAGTTCTATTGTATTTAACTTATTGTAATGTAACTTATTATATTTTAAATACATATTGTTGTGACAAGTCCCTCAAACTCTAGCTGTATACTTCTGTAACACTAAGGAGAGATCCTGGAGATTTGTCACACAGGTTTCGAACCTACTACAAACTCCAGCTCTCACTAAGGTGTAATTTATTGTACCATTTAGTCGTGAACCAATGTACCCAACCTTATTGAGAGAAATAAACAATATTATTATCATTATTATTTAGTTCGCCTTCTTCTTCGTGGCGCTGGCGGCCGTTCTGGCCTTGGTGGGCGCTGACAGCTTACATAGGGAAGAGCCCGCCGAAATATTGAGGGAAGCCCGCAGTGCTAGCAGAGGAGATGCGGCACCAGGAGGCTACGGCGGTTACGGCGGCTACGGCGGCGGCTACGGCGGCTACCACAAAGGCTAGATTAGATCCACAATCACCGATATTGCAAAAACATTAAATATTCGGCTTAGCAGTAATAGTATTCTATGGTTATATCCACATTGTCTGAATTTTTCACTTCATAACTCAGTCTAAACTAAAAACTCCGTTTATATGACTATTTTTGTAACATCCATTTGAAACTTGCATTAGTCTCAGGATTTGAAAAATAAACATAAAATGTTCATTTCATTTTCAACCTTTTTTATTTTCCTTTTTTATGGGTGATTGCCCCATCATTTTTTATGGGTGAGCCCCGCTGCTTAAATATTGGGCTTAAGAACCTAATATTTAAGCAGCGGGGCTGAAAATCACATCTTAAAGTAAAGATACAGTATAATGCTTTTTTTGAAGAAAGCCATTATGTATCTAAATACATAACATAGTTTACATTAGTAGAAAGTATTTAAGTGATTATACAAAAAAATATTCTTTATATCATTCTAAGTAATTGATAATGGACAAGATGGTGGCTTGTCCATTATCAATTTTGCACCGTTTAAACGAAACTGCCTCAGTTTACTGGAAAGGGCAAATTTTATTTAAATTCAGCAATACTTTTTCTGTCCATTGAGATTTTAATTCGTATATTTAATATCATAGTTTATCCTAGAAAAAATCTAAAAGAACTATTTTAGTGTAGAAAAACATGAGGAGACTTGTAATGATTGAACATAAAAGAACGATACTACCATCGCCCGATACATATAGATAAGTCCGGTGATCATGCGCTACAGTGCCGATCGTGTCTTATGATGTTACGATACACCGCCAGAAAGGTAAGTAACACTGTTCCTGGTAATCTGACAAAAATCCTGCAATTTTGGTGTTGAAATTTTAAAATGTTTAAACAAAAATGTGTTTATAACAAAAAGGTTGGGTTTCCATTTAAAATTATACCAATAGAGTTATTATATTATTTTTAGTATTTCTTTTAATTAACATATTTAACATGATTCTAATGTTGGTGGTGAAATTTTGGTGGTTTTGGTGGTGTTTTACTTATCACCAAAATTGTAGTTACAAAAAAAATTGTTTACACAGTAATAAGCTTTCTCAGTCTGGCAATATTGGGAGTCCATGAAAAGGAAACACATATTTAACCAGAAAGTACGGTCATCAGGGTGTTCATCAAAATTATAGAGAAGTATAATACTTCTATAATAATTCAACTTAGGTATTCGAATCAGTTTGACGAAGATATTTAAAATGCCATAATTCTACACGAAATAATTATTCCTTGTGTTTCAGCATGCCAAAGAAAAAGTCAAAGGCTCAAGAAGAGTATTTAGAGAAGAAAAGGATTGCAGCGAGGAAGAGAAAAGAAAAAAATAGGAATGATCCTGTAAAACTAGACGAATTACGAAGAATAATATAAAATCCGAAACCAGAAATGTTACCAAGCATGGGCAAATATAAAACAACCAGTTCAACTTTGCCTTCAAAACAGACATTGCCCGGGCGAAGTCGAAGAACGAATGGCCATGGCGCTACCGGATTTACAGAGTCAGTGGGTTATTGCGGCGGTCATAAAATGGGACAATGACCTGAATCTTTAGACCTGAGATGAAAAAACGAGCAAGTGAGCTTCGAAACCGCTTAAACTAAAAGTCTGTCAAGCTGATTTCCAGTTTAGTAATGAACGGACGGCACTATTTCTTTTATAGTCTCACATGAGTGTTTAACAACTCGCATCGAATCACCTTTTGTATGAGTAACAGGCACCGACTAGACGTTACGTATAATGTATTTGTAACATTATCATCTGGTAAATGCCCATGGACGTAGATCCGGTTGTTCCTATTTTCGTTAAACCCACCTCTCATTTCTTGGGAACTTACTTACGATTCTGATTATATTATATATATATCTAATATATAAAATTCTCGTGTCGTGGTGTTTGTAATTAAACTCCTCCGAAACGGCTTGACCGATTCTCATGAAATTTTGTGCGCATATTGGGTAGGTATGAGAATAGGACAACGTTTATTTTTCATACCCCTAAATGTTAAGGGTAGTCCACCCCTAAATTTTTTTTTTAATTTTTAGATAATTTTTTTATTCTTATTTTTTTGTAATACAGCATTAGAAAATACATACAACCCTGAATTTTCAACCCTCTAATATCAACCCCTGATTTTTAATAGCGATATTAGTATTTTTACTTTCATTGGTACAATTTTTTTAAAGTATTTAACCCAGTGAAAATAGAAAGTGCGATTGTTATAATCGATTGTAATAATCGATTGCCGTCAAGTCGATGTCAAACTTTTTTTTTAAGAAATAGGGGGTTAACGAGCAGACGGGTCACCTGATGGTGAGTGACTACCGCCGCCCCTGCAACTCGAGAGTCATAAGCGCCTTGCCGGCCTATAGGGTTTGAGTAGGAACGGAGGGGAGATGGAGAGATAGGGGGGAAGATAGAGAGAGGGAAGGGTTAGGGGCACCGGTAATCTCACTCGCTTGGCGAAGTACAACGAAGCATTGCTTCACTGCCGGTATTCTGTGAGGCCATGATATCACTCCTTTCGAGCCGGCTACCACTGTTAAACTTTAAATATGTCAGTTAAGTTAATAAGTACTTTGAATTAAGAAAATGAATGGTTGGTGTTTTGTTATTTTTAAAGGCCGTCAATAGACCACAGCGCTCTATTCTTTTTTCAGTCATAGACCCCATCCCCACAAAAAGTTAGTTATTTTTTATTTGACTACCAAAATATTCATTAGAAATAATTAATATGGCAAAACAACGTGTGCCGGGTCAGCTAGTATACATACATATACATATATATATATACCTACCATATATATATACATGTAGGTATATATATATATATATATATATATATATATATATATATATATATATATATATATATATATATATACCTACCATATATGCCTATACCAATAAACTTTCTGCTTTAGAAAGTGTATGCGCTCTGTGATGCATCATATGTATTCTATATATATATATATATATCTCGTTCTCACTATCTACGATATCCCAACCAAAATCACCTATTGTTCTAAAAACACACTTATGTAATTCACAACTACACACCAATTACCAATGCCCCTCACTCACCTCGGTACAAAAAACTAAATACCTAGGCATAATTCTCGATCAAACCCTAAGCTTCAAACCACACGCTAATGTTTTTTCTAATAGGATTCGGAAACTTATTTATATATTTAAAACACTTAGACATGTAGCTTGCCCCAGTCATTCGGAATGTTTACTTTGCTCTTACCTACTGCATCACTTGTTGGGGAGGCGCACCGAAATCTATTATAAAGCCGTGGTGATTGCTCTCAGAGCAATTCTACAAGTAGCCTCTTTTCGGCCGATTTTATATCCAACAATTGACATGTACAACAATTTATCCTGCACACGGTCTTGCACCAATAGCGTAGAACACCATATCAGGAAATTACCAAATGTCGGAAAGATAAAGTCTGCTCTCTGCCTCCTGCCCGCTTTTCTTTCATCAAACGTTTCCACCTATATATCGCCCCTTACCTTTTTAACAAAAGTAATGCAAAATGCTATTTTGATTGACACAAGTCTGTTCGCCTATTTCTACAAAAATTATGTTACAACGATACTGAGGCGCTTTTGAGGGGAATTCATGTCAGATGATGTAGGATTACATATACATATATTAAAGTTGGCCGTGGGAAAAGCAATCACTACTAAGGTTCATCTCCGTAAAGGATAAGTCTGGCTCTGAGCTTCGTTCTGTTATACGTGCTGACCAAACTCGGTTTAAAAAAAAAAAGATTTAAGGCGACCTTCAATGACTTTATTTAAAGAAATTAGAATAAGTTCATAAAATTGTGTCCGAACCGAGGGGCAAGGAGGTCTGAGGAGAACTGAGGTGCAGGTGTGGTTCAAACCATGGGAATATCTAAATATGCTGACTGGGATAAATTAAAGGGCTAGGTAGGCAAATGTGTTAGGGTTGTCCGTCGTAACACCTCCCCGGCCAAGAGTAAACTTACCCTTAAAAGTAAGTTTACAGGAGAAGGAGAGTAATGGACTAGGAACAGGATAGGTTAAGAATCGTAATCATAAGTTTGAATTACATCTAAGGATAACATAAATGTATATAATATTTATACATTTGTATATAAAACACTTACCTAATTTATTCTTATCCTCGGCAATTGGATGGATCTACGAACAGGTTCTTCCTCTGTTTCGTCAGGTTCAACCGGATTGCCATCGGATCTTTTACATTTTACTTTATCAGACGAGTTCCAACAGTAATACGCGAGAAATATAATAAGGATTAATGTTAGCATAATTGTGATTATAGGAAAACTAATATGTGTTGTAAAGTCATTGTTTTTGATGTTAAGGTTATCAAGATATTTTTCTGTTTGATCAGTTAATGTTTTAAGATTTTTTAAACCTTGCAGATCAGTGTTGGAAATCGTAATATTTGGTAAATCAATTTTAAATTTTTTGAGTTTCATTAAATTACAGCATTTATCATCTATTAGGTTAAAATCTAGATTTACTTCATGTTCAACTAATTCTAAGATTTAGAAAATAGTTCGACATTTTTACAAAATGCCACACATTGTGGTTTTAAACGTAAAATACCTGTACCACTTATTACTACCTCGGTGATACTGGCGGTACACTGAATTGATATTTTAGTCTTTTATGATTGTACAAATATCCATTTGTTACTGCCTAGACTTTGTAAAATTTTAATATTACCATAAAGTAATTTAGTTTGACATTGAGGCGGTAAATCTTTAACAATTCTAGTTAACAATTCTATTTCTCAAATGGGATCAATATTGGATGATAAAATGTTTGCCACATCACAAATTATAGTACCCTTAATTGTAGGCTTGCAAGAGCCTATTGCGTCAAAAGTTGTATAAGTAGTTTTATCTTTACTTAGTGCAACAAAGTTCTATGTGGGTATTATCATTGCATAGGAGTCAGGTGATTTTACATCATGAGGTACAGGAACCGGAACGGTTTTGTACAGATCATATTCTGATTGATAAACTAAGGGTATTCTAAGTATAAACATAATCTTATTTAAACTATGACACTTTGAATTGACTTGTGAATTCATGTTACTTATATCTAAACTTAATTATAGTTCCCTTAATCTAGGAAGGTGCCTTACATTGGCTACCAACTCGTTAAACAATTCAGTTGGTGTGATTACAGATTATTTGATAGTATTATTGAATTAACAATATCTTCTAATTTGAACGATAAGGTAAGTAAACTAGCATGTAATACATTAAGGACTTCATTTAACTCATTTCTAAACATAAGTTCATTTGTTATAAGCTATATGTTTTTTAAATTCAGTGACAATTTATCAATAACGTCATTCAACATGGCTTCATTTTTAAAGATAGTATGAAGAGTTTTATTGAAAGTATATATATATATAGCGATAATTATATTTTGTTTAACTAATGCTACTAACTGGTTTTCGTTATAATATAATAATTGAATGGCGTCATAGTATGTTTCAGAATCGTCCTCGTCCATTGTACCAAATACTTTCTTCATGACTGTACCTATTCCCGAAAACCAGACAGATCTTTTTGCTTTAGTCGACATTAGATGAGATATAGCATTGTAATTACGAACAATGTTTCATATAACGTAGTAAGTGGTGGTAGCATGTTATGAAATTGAAAATCGTTAATTGCTTCGTTTTGTCGACAATGAAATCTGGACGTACTCAGAACGTTCCTTCCAATGATATTTTTCTTTAATCCTTTTAAGCATTCTTAATGTTCCTAAATGACCCGCGATTGGTATATTGTGGTTTTCACGCAGTATCTTTTTTATTTCACCTAAAGATGGGAATTTAATCAAGTTACAATGAATAGTTACGAACATTTCCGTATTGTGAAAAAAATATAGAAGTTGATAAGTTTGAGCGACTCCAAAATTTTTGTATAAGATTCATATATGGGCTACGAAAATATGATCACGTTTCAGAATTCCGTCAAAAGCTCAGGTGGCTTCCAATTCGCTCTCGCCGGAATACTCATTTCCTCTTTTTACATTACAACGTCTTATTTAACCCTAAAGCTCCATTTTATTTCAAAGAACGGTTCAAGTTCCTTCATGACACACATGAAAAATGTCTAAGGTCATCTGAAAATTTGAGACTGGAGATGCCACAGCATTCCACAAAATTTTTTGATCATTCTTTTACTGTTCAAGCTGTACGCTTGTGGAATGCATTACCGATTAACACTAGGCGAGCACAATCAATAACTGTTTTTAAAAAAATGGTTTATGAACATTACCTTTCACTTTAGTTGTATTGTATGTGTATGTATTGTATATAATATAAATTATGGTTTATGTATGTACATTTGTTATGTATATGTATATAATATATATATATGTGTATTGATATTTATAGTAGGTTAAGTAGGTTAATGTAGAATATCTGTATATTTTTAATATTTATTTTATTTTAATATTTTTAGTTTTTTTGTTCTTTTTTGTAAATACACCATCAACTGCCACTGTCTCTCCGAATCATTTTGATCCATCCTAAGGTTGCCTGGAAGAGATTGCATCTAGCAATAAGGCCGCCCTTTGTACATTATATTATTCTTAATATAATTTTATTATGTAAATGTATTGTAAAAATAGTGTACAAATAAAGAGTTATCTATCTATTTATCTATCTATCTATATTGTATAATTTTGTGTATGAATGAGCCTCAAATGGGTTTTTGAAATCTGTAATGCTTAGGTTAGCTTCGGATCTTAGAGTTAGTTCATTGCGCACATTTTTAAGGCTAGAATATACGTCTTCATAAGCAGCATGATCAAAATGATTAACTTTAGTAAAAAGAAAGTATATTATCCGACCCTTACATTCAAACCTTAGAAAGGAATATAATGTTCTTCGTTCTCTGTGTTTGTTCATGATGTCTTCTTTATTTGTCAGATCCTCTAAAATTTCTTCAACGTGTAGGTTACTTTCGTCCAGATCAATTGAAGTAGCCATTACTATTATTTTATCAGAACTCGTTAGGATACTAGAGTTAGATTCTAGAATTTTAGCAATAGACGTAAAATTGCGGCTATTAAAACTTTTAGAAATTTGGAATAATTGTCATCAAGAGTATCATCGAGCACTTCAAAAGGGGCCCTGTTCTCTACGTTATCTGCAGGGGATAGTGAACTTTGGTCTATTCTAGGTAGTTCACGTGTTGGAGATAGCCGTGGGATGAATCGTGACGTTGAAGGTAAGTCGTAACTAGTATCGGTTTCAGGGTTTGCATTAGTAGAACTTAGTCCGGGAAGCTGTGATTCAACTAAAGGATTTGGCACAGGATCAGGTAAGTTTGGAGGACTAAAGTCGACGTTGATTTCTCGTCAAATGGGCTGATATTTTCGTCAAGGTTTAAGGCTCTACGAGTATCATCTTGTATCGGATTTACAGGGTAACGCGAAAGTGCATCGGCAGCTGCATTCAGTTTTCCTTTCTGATAAACAATTTCATATTCATATTCCTCTAGTTTAAGGCGCCATCTTTGTAATTTACTACTTGGGTCTTTATGATTAAAAAGCCATTTTAACGGTCTATGATCAGTTACAATTTGGAATTTTCTTCCGTACAGACATGGGCGGAAAGTTTTGCAGCCAAAAATAATTGCAAGAAGTTCCTTTCCTGTTGTGCTATAGTTAGTTTCACTTTTATTGAGTGTTCGCGAGGCATAAGCTATAGGCTTTTCCAATAGGACCTTGATTCAAAACAGCTCTTATAGCATCGTTTCAGGCGTCGCATGTTAGGATGTAGGGGTCAGAGAAGTTCGGATATATGAGGACAGGGGCAGAGGTAAGTTTATATTTTAGTTCATCGAAAGCAAGTTGTTGTTGATTTTCCCACAACAACGGGACGTCCTTCTTTAAAAGCTGAGTGAGAGGTTTTGCTATCTTTGAAAAGTCAGATATGAAGCGACGGTAGTATGAAACAAGACCAAGGGAGGACTTTACGTCTTTAGAAGATTTAGGAGTAGGGAATTTTGTGACTGCTTTTATTTTTTCAGGGTTAGGTTTAACACCATCTTTGGTTATTAAATGCCCGAGATACGCGACTTCACGTCGAAGAAATTCGCATTTGTCGGGTTGGAGTTTGAGATTCAAATCTCGAAGTCTTTGAAATATTGAGGAGAGATTTTCGATATGGTAGCTGAGGCTATGGGAATATATGACGATGTCATCGAGATACACGAAGCAGCGCACGCCTTGTAGACCTGAAAGACCGGTATTCATTAACCTCTGAAATCTGGCAGGGGCATTTTTGAGCCCGTATGGCATTCTGGTGAATTCAAAGTGTCCTTGCGGTACATTAAACGCGGTTTTAGGGGCGTCTTCTTCCCTGATCAATATTTGATGAAATCCGGATGTAAGATCAAGTGTTGTAAAGTATTTACTCTGTCCAAGTTGGTCCAGTATCTCTGAGATTTGTGATATAGGGTAACTGTCGCCGATGGTGATGTCATTTAGCTTACGGTAGTCGATGACGATCTTCCATTTACGTTGTCCTGATGCATACATTTTTTGGGACAATCCAGATTGGTGATGACCATGGGGATGTTGAATGTTTTATGATACCTTGTTTGAGCATATCAATTTGTTTGTTGACTTCGTCTTTATGGACTTCTGGAAAGCGATAAGATTTTACATTCACAGGGTTCGGAGTGGTTGTCGAAATGGTGTGTTTAAGAGCATTTGTATGTGAGAGTTTATCACCCGAAATATAGAATATATCCGAATATTCGGAGCAGACGTCGTATAGAGCATTTACCTCTTCAGAGTTGAGATGAGAGGTCCGAAGAAGATTTAGTACTTCTTGTGTTCGGAGATAGGAATTATTATTTTGCTTGTCACAAATATTGGTAATATTTAAGGATTTGTTAGCTTCTGTAAGAGAATTAAAAGGGATGAGCTTAATATTGAGGTTTGAATTCAGCGTTACAGGTTCTTCTGAAATGTTTACTACTGTGAAATTTATTCTTTTATTTTCTTTCACTGCGACTATACAGTTGGCAATTAATAGATCTTCGTGAATTAGCTGGTCTAAAACGACACCTTCTTTTAAATCAGGGTTAGCTACTGAGCATTCGATTATAGTTTCCGATTGTGGTGGAATATTGTAAACGGGGTCACAGAAGTTAAGTTGAATATTTTTACTTCTAATTTTCAAACGGTGTTCGTTATAGTCTATGGCACAGTTCAAATCTTTCAACAAATTTGAATTGACGATAATTTGATAAGACTGACCATTGAACCTGAGTCTATTAAAAATGTCAAGGGGAAATCAGCTATTTCAGTTTTAAGAATCACGTATGGTAAAAATCGTTTTGGAGTGTTTGACATGATTTCGTATATTTTTTTATCATCTCTGGCTGTAAGAAAAAGAATTTGAGTGTTCTTTGTGAAAGGTTGATTCAGAAGCAAGGATTTATTAGCAGGAACAGCGGATTTAGTATCAGAAACAGCGAATTTAGTATCAGCAACAGCGGATTTAGTATCAGAAGCAGCGGATTTAGAATCAGAAACAGCGGATTTAGTATCAGAAACACTGGGTAAATTGTATATGAATAGTATTAAGTGTTATTTAGTTTATAGTGAAACTTCGTGTTTCAAAAACTGTTTTAAATCACTGATTAAGACAATTCAAAGTTACAGTAATGAAATAACTCACAGAATCATCAGGAACATTTGTAATAGGCTCGTAGAACTTTCTCATATATACTTTACAGGAACGGGGTCCGACGTATTGGTTGAACTCGAAGTTTGAAGCTTTTTAAACACCAGAAGGTTATTTTTCGGAAATATTTCGAAGTTTGATGTGATTCTCCGATCTTCTTTTACTTCACAGGCATTTCTCGTAACAATTCAGCGCGTAGTATACAATAGTAGTATATACGTGAATACAAGGTAGGTCTTAGATCAATTACTTTAAGACAGAGATGGACGAATTGTAGGCGATATATGATGAAGGTCAGCCACTAATACAGTACAGTTTTCACTTCACAGGATTGTTGTTTCAACGGTAAGTAGATGTGAGACAGTTTTTTAACTTTGCACTTATGTTTATTTTATGTTTTTTCACTCACAAAGTCACGAACTTAGAGCACTAATTGCGGCGTATTTGAGCGGAGACGTTCCCGAGGGAAGTCCCACGGGAACGTCTCCGCCGTCTCCGTTCAAATCCCACCGCTGCCACCAAATGTTATACGCGCTGACCAAACTCGGTTTAAAAAAAAAAAGATTTAAGGCGACCTTCAATGACTTTATTTAAAGAAATTAGAATTAGTATATAAAATTGGGTCAAGGTCCGAACCGAGGGGCAAAGAGGTCTGAGGAGAACTGAGGTGCAGGTGTGGTTCAAGCCATGAGAATATCTAAATATGCTGACTGGGATGAATTAAAGGGCTAGGTAGGCAAATGTGTTGGGGTTGTCCGGCGTAACAGTTCGCAGTCATGTCGTAACATATGTTGACTTGGCATTGCACAGGTTTGTAACTGAACGAAAAATTATTGGTAATGATGGGGATGGATTCTGGAAATAAAAATAACTTTGGCAGATTTCGGCTTCTGTGACATTTTGGTAAAGACTTTCATCCAATAAAAACAGCGGTATACCACTGCTAAGGGTAGGTCGAAGCCGTTACAGTAGACACGTCACACCGGGCAAGTACGTTGGCGGCGTTGCCGGCTACGATGGTCACTAAGGTCATTACGGAATTCACTCCTGTAGGGGGAGCACGAGGACTTCAATCCTCTAATGTTAATTTGTTAAAGTTTTTTAACTATAACAGTTAATGCCATACTTTTTAGAATGATTTTTACTATCATTTGTTACGTTAAATATTTTTCTATGATTTGTAAATACAAGTTGATTTCAATCAATTCTTAAGTAATTCTATGAAATATAGAAAGATATTTGACTTTGAAACAATTTTTTGTTTTTACTATTACAACTTACTTAAATATCAAAATCAGTCAGTCAACACGACAAATTCACTGTAATATTTATTGTAATATTGAATTCTGGTTCTGGACAACGGTAGCTTCACTGCACGCGTCTGCACTGCACCTCATATAAGCCGCTGTCTAATAGGACAAATAGCTTCAAAATTACCTACAACTAGGTAGTTTGAATGCAATTTATTTTAGTTTACCTGACAACATCACTTTAGATCCGAGTTTTTATTTTGTAGTTGAAGCATTTACCGCCAAAATTGTGTAGTCAAGCTGAACGTCGTTTTTACGCATTAAAGAAGAAAACACGCCTGTAACTCAAGAGTCACAAGTGCGTTGCTGGCCTTTATGGTATGAGAGCCAACGAGGCTAAATGGGGATTTACTCGAGCGTCGTGGGGACCTAGATTTTGAAGATTAGATGGTAGAAAGAAGAAAAGGTTATACAATGTATTCCTTTCAGCGGTGGGGTAGCGTTTACAGGTTTTCAAAAATGTAAAAAAAAAAAAATAGTTTAACGGAAACAACTCTACTGCGTCCGTTGATTAACGAGCGCGTCAGACATTAACAGTGTAAACATCCCACATGTCTCTTATGACGGAGGTAAGTTAATATAAGCCGGTTTATATGGTGGGGTGGCCGTATGGAAGGATAGAAATTGGGAAAAAACAAATTTGTTCGAGAGAAATTAAGAGAGGATGTTAAGTAAAGCGAAAGAAACTCATCAAGAGGAACATCATTCAACAACATCACATCACATATAACACCACGTGATGCTAGGTTACGGCGGCATTTTGAAAATGCAAAAATAGCTTAATATACTAGACACGCTTACCAATTATCTGAGGATTATTTGGAGAAATTTCCGTAATATGACGATTAAAAAGAACTTGTTTTAGAAAGAACATATTACAGATATTGTATATATATATATATATATATATTGTAAAGCTTCCACCACGTGTAACGCGTGAGATTATTCATATAACAATTATAACTTGACACAAATTAAATATAAACAATACTTCTTGAATTATTCCGTGCACCTTTGGCACATAGTCGTCAAGACAGTCTTCTGTCTGCCCGGCGACCCCCTTGTCTTCAACATTTATTCTTCATAAAATATTTCAAACGTGTTCTAAATTCGAGTTTGGTGCCACCAGTCTGTGCCTCTCGCGTAGTAAAGAGTTATTCTTCCAATCGAAGGAGTATGTAAGCTGTGCGAGAGGACCCGTCACTACAATATATATATATAGATAGAGGTCGCAATTATGCACCGATTGCTTTCAAACTTCTATGACAAATCAACAGGGCAAAAATGAAGGTTAAGTTCGTGAATGGGGGATATTTCCCCAAAATGGGGGACTGGGGGGCAGATTTTCAAAAATCTGTTTTTTCAGCATAACATTAATAAATAGCAAGCCCATAGTTAATACAAACATTTTTTAATATGAACCCTAAATGATTCCATCCTTAACTTGGGGAAGGGAGAGGGGAAAACCAAAATTTGTTGAAAAAAATTCATAGCTCCGAAACTGTAAACTTTTTACAATCGATAACATTTTTAAATGAAAGCTAATTTTTTATTTTATTCTACAATGCAGACATTTAAAGTTTTTAATGCGACTTATATTTTTGGAGATAAAAATGAGTAAACACGATATCTACCATGATATCTGCAGGCCTGTTGCGGGCCCGGTTTTTTCAACAACAAAATGCACAAAAAAGTGCCTTATAATAAAATAAATAGAAAAAATAAAAAAACATTCGACCGCGTTCGAGAATGTCAAGGTGACTTTTTTTTTGGCCTGTTTTGTTCAATTCACAGGCATAAAAGTCGCGCCACGTGTGTAAATCAAAATATCGATCTATTTAATCATGCTATGTGTAATGTTGAGTAAAACATGCATGTACATGCATTAATGCACAAAAGCTTTTTTTTGTATGTTATAATAAGTTTACAATAAGCTACCAAATAGTATAAAAAATTCTGAAAATCCACTACTGCACTACTGTACACACTAATGTGTGCCAGTCAGTGGAGTTATCCCAGTATATGATGTCATATCGCAACGTTGATGAGACAAGCCCATGACAGGCTGTTATCAGTGTTGATCTATTCGCCACATTCCTAATAGCCAAAGCGGTCTGACCCTTGGCTGGCAAATGAGAGGTCCTAAGTTCAAACCCAAGTATTTCCTCTGACTTTTTGTAAGTTATACTTTTTATATGTTATATAATTGTATTATTTAAAAAAAACCTTAAAAAAAGAGATAACCAGAAAAAAAACACTTTTAGTTTTCGGTTCTCTATTAGTCCTCATTTAAATATATAATTAACACGTCATCTAGAAACTGGGCTGGGGGATTTATATGCTAGAGAAGAAAAAATTGCGACTTTCACCCGATTGCTGTTGCAATGTTGGGGAGGACGTAAGTTTCTAAGAAGTATATGGGCATTCTGATGTTTAAATAAATTATAATTGCTGCAAGATCGTTTGCTGCTGGATAGTATGTAATTTTTTTTGTTGTTAGACGTGTTACTTCCCCCGAAATTAATGTGGTCGAGAGACCAAAATATCCGTACGTATCACTAACTAAATTTTTTCGTAAAATTTACATTTATTTTCCAAATAACGAAAAACTATTTAATAAAATAATTTTATATAACCACACGGAAGAATTGACCACGAGCGTCATCTATTAAAAGACAGTGACGATGGCAGTTTTGTATAACAAGTTAGTTTGACGATAGGTCATCTATTAAAGTAATTCGAACGGACGATTTCCATATACAAAACTACCAATTTTTTATTTATCTATTTTCATCCGTTCTTTTGGGTTTTCCAATTTTTTTTTCTTTTAAACCACCGCTATTGTAGCGCGAACAAAACAAAATAAAAATTATTCAAATCCGACTAGCCGTATTTGAGTTTTAGCGAGACTAACGAACAGCTATTCATATTATATTTGTTCATTTTCTTCGTGGCGCTGGCAGCTATTCTGGTGTCTGTAGGCGCTGATGGCGTCAAATGCAGCGGCATTCCACTGCGCAGGGTAGATCGAAACCCCTACAGTGGAGACATCACAACAGGCAAGTACGTTGGCTACGGTGGGGGCTACGACGGTCATCAAGGTTACTGCGTAATTTACGGAGTACGGAGGAGCACGAGGACTTCAATCCTCTTATGTTGATTTGTTAACTGTAACAGTTAATGCCATATTTTTATATTCTCATTTCTTACATTAAATATTTTTTTATGATTAGTAAAATAAAAACTTATATTTCTCATTTTATTTTTAAAGTTTATTTCAATCAATTCTTTAGGAATTCTATGAAATAAAGATATTCGACTTTGAAGTAATATTTTTTTGTTATTGTTACAAATTACTTAAATATCAAAATTCAGTCAGTCCGCACGACAAATTCACAGAGTAGGTAACTCAATAACACAATGTTCGCGATCTTGTGATATTGAATTCTGGTACAACTGTTTCTGGGCAACGGTAGCTTCACTGCACGCGTCTGCACTGCACCGCACTGTCTAATTACACAAATAACATCAAAATTATATACAACCAGGTAGTTTGACTACATTTTAGTATACCTGAAAACATCACTTTAGCCGATCCAAGTTTTTATTTTGTAGTTGAAGCATTTACCGAAAACATTAGATGTAGTCAAGCTGAACGTCGCCGCGTCGTTTTTAGGCTTATAAGAAAAAAAAAGTTTTTTTTTAATGGGATAACGCAATGGGCAAACGAGCGGAACGGAGGTAAGTTAATCTATATAATTGTACGGTGGGGGTGGCGGTACGGAAAGGTAGAAAATGGGAGAAAGAAATTTATTCGAGCGCGTCAGAAATTAAGAGGGAGTAAGAGGGATGTAAAGTAAACCCAAAAGAAACTCCCATTCAAAAGCCTGATGATTGGGACTTGAAGGAAATACTCAATCGTATCGGATTATCATTTCAGCTTAATGTTCTAGACATGCACGGAAAAAAGCACGAAAATAAAAAAAAAATCTTAATTATAAAGTATATTCCAATAAAAATAATTTCATAAGATGAAAATATTAAAAAAATTTGCTTTTTAACCGTCTTCAAAAAAGGAGGAGGTTGTATGTTCCACTGTATATATATATATTTGTTCACCGATTACTCAAAGACGACTGGACCGATTTGGAAAATTATTGTTTTGTTTGAAAGGTATACTTCCCAGGTGGTCCCATGGTTTGGGAATTTTGAGGCGCATTGAAGTTGGTGATACTTTTTTTAAAAGATAATTATTAATCTTCCGTTACTGTCCGTCGAGTCACCGTTGTACTGAAAAACCGCAGGCTTAGACAAGTGTCAAATGTTTCTTAGCTTTTCCTTTTCTAAAGAAATTGACGCCCCTACGAAAACGATAATAGATTGGTAGACAAGTGTAAATTGTTGTTATTTAGCGAACGCTAATTCTATTCAACCTTTCTCTAAAAGCAATTGTTCTCTATGGTTTGTTTCACAAACCTCAAGGTGTTTAGCGCGGATTATATAAGGAGGCGTCCATTAATTACGCGAGGCTTAAGAGGGGAGATTGACGATCCAAATTTCAGCAAACCACATGTTCACATTATATTTTTTCGCACGAAACTGTAAAAAGTCACTCTTGGGACCCCTCATGACTCCCGGTGGATTATAAAAATTATTCTTCTTTTGCTTTTTAGGTATTTTAACGGTTGATGTTGAGAAGTTGTATATATACTAATTGACTTTTGCGCGATGCAGGATTAGTAGTTTCTTCGTAGTTCAGCTTGTCTTCGCTAGATGATATTGGAGTATGTTTTTGCTGTATGTGGAAGTCGCCACATCACTCCCCTCCAAGACCGGAGGTCGATATCTTGATGAGTCAGCTCTCTATGCTCAGCTCAGAAGTGAGCAGTTCCGGTGAGTCGAAACTGAGTGCCGCAAGTTCCAGTGAGTCGGAACTGTATTCCGCTAGTTCCAGTTGTCGAAGTCACAAGGTTTCAAACACCGGTGGGCTTTTGAGCCAAACCTGGAGTGGTAAAAACAGACAGGGTACTTTCTGGAGCTGGAGTTGGATCTGGACCTTGGGTGTGAAGGTGATCGTCTTCCATGTGGTCGGGAACGGTCATGTGACTGGTTAAATCGGCGTGACTGCTAGTCGATTTTCACTGCGAGATGTTCTACCATTTTCCGGAGTTCAGCAATTTCGCTTGAAGAGTTGCTACTTGCTGGGACCACCGTAGATGTAGAAGCGACCTCAGGTGGCGAAGTTAACTCCTGAATGCGGTCTGCTGGGTCTGCTAGCTGCTCCAAGGAGTGCGAGGGCTGGAAGGCTAGTACATTCTGTACTCCTATGGGTAACTGATTGCTCCAGATCTGCTTCACAATATCCTCAGCAGCAGACGCTCCTGCTAAATCCTGCAAGTGTCGTAGGAATTGAGATGGCTTACAATCACCCTGTTTCTCCTGTGGGAGCAACTGCTTCACCTTCATCTCGTGAGAGGCCGACAGACGACAAAGAAGCTCTGTCTTAATTTTTTCATAACAATTTCTAGCCGGAGGGTTCAGTATAAAGTCCTCTACGGTCTTGGCATGTTGTATGTCGAGCCTGGTAGTCACGCAGCTGAATTTCACATAGTCATCGGTAATATCGAGGCTATCGAGTTGGCTCTCTAAAAGCAAGAACCAAAGCTCCGGGTCCTCAACCGAAAATTTTGCCACCTTAAGGGTAAGTTTTCGTTGGTCTGATGAGGTGTCGTGACGGCCGGTAGCAGTGCGCATTTTTCTAGGCACTCGCACGGTAATATTCTCTTCCACAGTTCCGGCGGTAGTTAGGGAATCACTGCTATCACTCATTTTAGTGTTCTTGACCGGGGTCACCAGTTGTAGTGTGTTAGGTGTAAATAATAAAGTTCACATACCACAAGGTCCAGGTTACAAACGTTTTTTATTCACGAATCAAACAGTTAAGCAAAACAAGCACAAAGAACAGAAGGGTATAGTAAAACAGCGTAATAGGAAGATGGAAGAAACGAAAGTGTTCATAAGCTCCGCCTATCGTTCGACTCCAAAACACGTCACGGAAATACTACCGCTACGGTAGCAAATGAGTAGATAGTGTTAGTGTGAATATGTCTATGTGTATTATATTATTAAATAAATAAATATGTATATTGTATGTACAGGTAATAAGTGTGCATGTGTGTGTATAAATGTGGTGTGAGCCCCACATATTATTTTAAATGTATTGTTAGTATAATTCCTCGTTATGGGCAGCCTACAAAAGTTGCAACAAGTGCATCATACAGGAACAATTATCACTACTTCAATTATCAGCTTTTTTCTTTGGGTTATGTGAATCCCATACATTTACTTTTCTATTCTACTGTCGTTATAGAAAAAGAAGAGCCACTTGTCTAGGCCTGCTGGTTCGATATCGACATCAATTTCATTTTCAGCTTGCATATCTGTAACAAGAAATCTTTATAATACTTAACAATATTTTATTTCTTTCTTGAAAAGCGCGTTAATATATTATTAGCGTTACAGTATTGAAAAAAAAACCCTGATACTGGAGTATCTCCCAGAATTGCAGGTATTATGACTACATCTTCATCCGCTTTTGGTAGTTGATCAACAAACCAAGTTTCAATGTTCCATTTACATCTGTCAATCCGTAATCTGTTGGTGATGTTTGCATGGTGTGCATTGGTTCATAATAAGTGCAGCAGTAACTGCGATTGGCATGGTGGTAAGTAAGCATCGCAATTACGTACATACACGAGAAGGGCAACTTATGTGACTTATGTATGTCTTATCAAAAATTTCAATATTCTGTGAAAGTATACTTTGTTCATTCGTTTATTTTCCTTATGGCAGTTCTAAAAGTAGACAACTATAGTCCATCTAATTCAATTCAATTTTTTATATATGGCAAACTATGCCGATGTCGACAATTCTGCCAATGTCATTGTGCGATGGAAATGCGTATATTTATTGGAACTAAAACAATGTTCCGAATAATTATCAGTGGACTGAATGTGGAACTTATTGTTGCAGTTAGTACACTGAAACAAACAGACAGGAACAAATAAATAATGCTTAGTTGGTAAATAAATAATATTAATTAATTGATGAACACATTATAGGTTAAAAAACAAAATTATACCTCACCTACATACATAAGGATACAGGTCACAGTTTGATGGCATTGCAACGAATAAAGGTCATCAGGGCTTGAAAAAGGTCTGGGGATGAGTGAGTGAGGAGATAAGAGAAGTTAATGGGAATAGGAATTTTTAAATGTTCCAGATAGCTATAAAGGTCCAGGGATGGGTTGTTTTTATTGCAACTAAAAAATATGTGGTCCCGACTGCCTTCGTCCAGTCCACATTCACATAGAGATGTATCCCGTACCCGAATTTTGTGTAAGAATGGCTTGGAACCCAAACAAGCTGGACTATTCTATCATTCCTGACACAATTATACAAGGATTTTTTAATTTGTAAGATCAGAGGGCTGTGTAATCTACTCTTATATGGATTTTGCAACAAGGCTGTGAGGCAGCTAAGTGAGTCAGTAAATATAACTGCTCTATAAATGTTGTGGGATTCTACATACAAACATGCTTCCAGAATGGCGACACATTCGCCTGTGAATACTGAAGACTCTGTAGGACATCTAAACTTTAAGATAATTCTAGAGCTTTGGTAGTACACAGCTGCTCCCGTATAGCTTTCACTAGAAAATTTTGAGGCATCTGTAAAAAATTTTTGAAACCCAACCCACTGTTCATCCACCAGAGCATTGAAGACCGAATTAGCAGAGGTAGACCCTTTACGGATTCCAGCATCCAACAGTACATTTGGTTTAAAACATAGTATATTATAATCAAAAGAGAAAAGGGGCAGTATATCAAATTTCACAACTGAGTTCATTAAAGAAAAGTAGCAGCGAAAAGATTGGAGTATCAATGGAATATCCTTATGAACCCAGTATCTGGAAGTGTTACATAAAGTATCCAAATCAGTGATTTTTCCAAGAAGTGGATGAGAGGATTTACCTACAAGTTTTAGAATAAAACGTGCAGCCAGGTATTGTCTTCTTATTGATAAAGGTGGTTCTGAACATTCTACCTGTAATGCATTAATAGGGGAGGACTTCATGCAGCCAGTTATAATTCGTAGGCACCTAGCTTGTACTTTGTCAAGCGTTGCCAATGCATCCTTATTGCATGGAACCATCAAAATAAACCATAGTCCATTAGGCTGCGTACTAATGCATTATACACAAGCTTCATGGTATATGGGTGGGCCCCCCACCAAACCCCAGCTAGGACCTTTAAAATTGGGATGATTCTTTCACATTTTGAGGCTACATAACTAATGTTGTGTACTTCAGTCAATTTAGAGTCTAGGTAGACTCCTAAGAATTTAAATTTTGGAAGAATAGGAATTTTCTGCATTTGTACTTGAACTTCAACCTGTGGCAGCGTCTTCTTTCGTGTAAATATTACTACCGCGCTTTTCGGAGCAGATAGACTTAGGCCATGCATCGATAGCCACTGCCATAAGGAGTTCAGTGAAATTCAAAGCGATGTGGCTGCATCCTGGATAGACTGGTCAGTAACATACAATGCCAGGTCATCAGTATATTGTAGAATGGAGCAGTTGTTGTTCAAGCATGTATCCATGTCGGCTGTATACAGATTGTAAAGCAATGGACTTAGTACAGAGCCCTGCGGTAAGCCCTTCCAAATGTTTCTAGAATCAAACTCCTCCCCCAAAACTTTTAAAACTAGCGTTCGAGACATAAACATTGCACATATGCACTGTATCATCCTAACCGGAAGTCTCAGCTGATGCAGTTTCTGCCTGAGAGTGGGAAGTAGGACATTGTCATATGCAGACGATATGTCAAGAAAGGAAGCAACAACAGATGCGTTTTGAAATAGGGAGAGTCGGATATCAGTTACCAAGACTGCAACACTGTCCATTGTACTAAATCCTTTGCGAAAACCAAATTGGCAAGCTGGGAGTAATTTTTTTGATTCTACAATCCACTCCAAACGGTTTTTTATAATGTGTTCAAATAATTTGATTAGAACTGATGAGAGAGCGATTGGTCTAAAGCTATTTGGGTCACCTGCATGTTTTCCTGGTTTTAAGATGGGGATGATAATCTGTATCTTCCACTTGTCTGGTACCCAGCCATTGGAATAACAGTAGTTTAAAATGTGTAGAAAGTAAGTTTTAGCATTGAGCCGAGCGTGCACCATAAAAGAGTATGGGATGCCATCAATGCCAGGGGCTGAATCTCGTACGCTGCTCAGGACCATGTCTAATGTCTTCTAAGGAAAATGGGTTATCATGTTCATCCCCTGATTGAAGCAGAGTCACTGGCTGAATGATTTCATCAAAATATGGTACATAAGGTGGAGCAATTTTATCAAAGAAAAGTTCAGCAGTATCTCGGGAGATAGTGGAGGAAACTGATGTTGAGCAACCAGATCTAAACCGGTTTATATTCTTTCAAACAATTGAGGATGGAGTAGATGATGATAAGGAGGAACAAAAATTAACCCATCCGGTACGCTTCTTACGTCGTAGGAGCCTTTTTGTGGAAGCCAAGATATGTTTATAATGTAATAAATTATTGAGACTCATATCACTATTGTATCGTTTTTCTGCCTCCTTTCTTTCTTTAACAGCCCTGGTGCATTCACTGTCCCACCAAGGGGGTGATGGGATTTTACCTCTGGTGCTGTTCTTAATTTTGAAGCAGCCATCTGCGCTTGACCCTATTGCTTCCACAAATCTCTCACAGCAGTCTATCACATGGTAGCGATCAGCATAGGTTAAGGGCCTATCGTATAATCTGGGAAGGGTATTGACTTTATCCTCAAGTAATAGGGAGAAATTTTGCCAGTCAGGTTCAGATAGGTTGTATTTTAGGAGAGGAGGGGATGATTTTTCCAAATAAGTTGTGTTAGCTAAGGTTATTAAAATTGGATAATGATCACTACCATGGGACAAGTCCGTGCACTGCCAGCTAACTGCTGCAGCGATATCCGAAGAGCAAATGGTCAAATCTACACAGCTCCTGTGTTGTCCAGGGAGAACTCTACGTGTGGAACAGCCATTATTGAGGACACAAAGATTCAGATCGTCAAGAATCTCCACTAAACCTGACCCAAAGGAGTCGCAGCGTTCAGATCCCCATCTGTAGTGGTGACAGTTAAAATCACCCATAACCAATATTGGATCGTGGAGATTCTCCAAAGTGGTTTTTAATATTCGGAGGATCCGGTTGTTAATCAGGAGAGCAGAACCTCCATAGCCATCAGACCTGTCACATCTAAGGATGTTGAAATGTGGGATTCGAAAGTTAAGACTTAGTAGTAGCCAAGTCTCAGCAATAGAGAAAGCCAGGGGTTTGTGTTTGTTCAATAAGAATACGAGGTCGTGCTTCTTATCAAACACGCTCCTCACATTCCATTGTAGAAATACTTGTTGGGAAGCCATTTTTATAATTTTTAAGTAAGTGAATCAGTTGGATGGCAGCGTTGGACGGTGTTTCATTAGGTGATACAGAGCCCCCTCTGTGAAGGGATATTAGGAGTCATAAGAGAGCTCAGTAACTGAATGAGAAGGTCAATAGTAGAGGGCTCTAAAGCACAACACACAGAAAGTCTGACTCTCCTGAACTTCACAGCCGTTACTGGGGTGATCATGACCACACTTACTACACCGGGGCTTGGACCTGCATATAGATTCCACATGACCAAACCGACAGCATTTTCTGCATTGTATAGTGGGATAAACATATTGTTGAACCGGGAGGGAAGTATAACAGCAGAAAACTCTTGTAGGGAGAACCTGACCATCGAAGGTAAGGATGCAAGTTTCTGTTTGTTTCTACTCTAGGACTCCATCTCTGTATTCTTTTCTATTAATGCGTCTTACTTTTATAATTTGCCCACAGCCCGGTGGCACAGTGACAAATTTGATAATTTCCTCTTCTAACATGTCAATGGGAATGCCAGAAACCACACCCATTCTAGTTATGTTAAATGTTGGAATATTGGCTTCATAATTATGGTTTTTAAGGAGTGGGTTGATAAGGAATGAATTTGCATCCTGAGGGGATGCTAACTCAACTGATACTCTGTTCCTTCCTACCTTTTTAACGCCATCTCTGACTATATTGTAGATGTTGTTATTAAACAGAAAAAGGCCGAATGTTACGGGATGTAAGGTTGTACCAGCTCTTGACTGGAACTCAACACGTGATACATGGACCATATAAGGGCCATTGTCAGTTGAGGTGTACTTATCGCGGCCAATTTGACTCCTCATTTGTTTTGGTGGATGGATTGTATTGACCTCATCGTCAACAGGTCGCTTACGCGAACCGGAAGCCTGAGGATTAGTATTTTCCTGTTCCGTAACACTACAGACGACATTCGCGAACTGTGTAAGGGGATTAGAAGGGGTAACGGGTTGGTCGGGGAAAAAGGAAGTGGGAGAAAAAGGGGAAGTTAATTCTGAGGGTTTATCAGGAGGGTCGGGTGGTTTTTCTTTAGACATGGTAAACACTTACCGGTAGTTATATAACACTCACAAAACGCCTTCACCAAAGACTAGGACAACACAAAAATAACAAAAACAAGGCCCAAAAGTCACAAAACCACTTAAAATCGCTATAGATTCTAGACACACGTGCTAACCAATCGTACGACGCGGCGAGAATCCCTATAGTCCATCTAATCTAAGAAATACCGTTTGACAGTTCTGACAGATTGATGAATAGGCATGGGGTCAAAAAAATCGATTACTGCAATATCCGATTCGTAAGAGATATCGATATCATTTCTTTGTTTTTACTTATCGATTGCAGTTTTACAGATTTTTGTATGTTGCCCGTATATTGGTTTATCATAGGTTTTACCTATAAATCTTAGTATGTACCAAAGTGTTTAGATAAATGTCAGAATTTCATAAGAGAGATAATTTTGTTTTGATTCCTTGAAGGTTAACCCTCGTTTATAATCATAAAAAATCATAGCACGAAAAGCTTCCCGCGAGACATCCATTGTTGTTGTCCGTTGTTGTATTGATGGCGCGACGTGTTCCGCGCGTCTCTCTAAACTAGAGGGGACAGAACCATCTGCACCTCATAGTGGGGTCGCCTTGTTTAACAGGCGGCCAAGTCTGCCGGGGTTCATAGGGATTTCCTTTCCAGGGTACACCTGAGGCCCTGTGTATAAGACCCAGTGACGAAACACTGTGTGGTTTTAGTCGGTTCGAGTCCGACATACCACTTCGCCGTTTGCCCCGGTGAGGTGATGACCCGTGGGGGTTTCCACACATAAAAAAACAAAAATAAAAGAATACCAGTGTTGCGGTTTAATAATCGCAACGTATGTTGAGCGAAGTCAAAATTTTGACACTGATGTTATACATATTTTCACATAACTTAATAAACTTATTTTAAAAAGATATTGAATAGTTTTAAGGTTGTATCGTTACTCACTGGCAATACTAGCCTTCATGGCAGTTTCCGCTTGGTTAGGCGGAAGATGTGGTGTTGCATTGAGCAGAAGTGATATACTTAAAAATTTTATTTTTATTTTCTATGTTTTTTTTTTGTTTTGTGTGTATATTTAATTTCTTTATTTTTCGTTTTATTGTTTTCGTGTGAAAATTTGAGTCTGTGTGCCATAATAAATCTTTTCTTTCTTCTTTCTAAGTTCATTATAATAATAGATCTTCAAGAAAGAAAGAAAGCAGTAAGGTTCTTGCTTGTTTCACCCTAAATTAATCGGGAAGATCGCTAGGCCCCTGTAGTAACTGAGTAGAAACTGAACTAATTTACATTTTTATAACCCTTGGACCTTTTATACTGGAAGATGGAACTATATAAAACATGAAAGTAAAAGTACTCAAATTTAAAAATTTTATAGGCAGATATTGGTTCAAATAAAAACGAACGAGCTCGAAACGTATAGATTTAAACAGCTTAATTAAGAAAGAAATAGAATTCTAATGAAATATCTGAATGTTTTGGAAATCATTAAAGGCAAACCGATAAACGTACTAATACTAACACATGTACCGCCGCGGTGGACCTAGCCTATCTATCAAGTACCTGTTTAGCTTGGCACAGGCTTTAAACAGACCAGTAGGCACCTTGTGCTTGTGTTACCTATTATTTTAAAAGTGTCACATGTATGTAATCTTTTCAATTAAGTTTGAAATCGATTATTTTTCACTTTTTAGTGCTTTTGAAGGCGGTTAACTTTTTTTAAAGGTGTTTATTTTTCCATTTTTAGTGTAAGGTACGTACATACGGAGTAGATACGGTATTTAGAACATTACTCTGTGTAATGTAAATTACCAAACTGCAGTTCACTTAGATTATATTAACTTTAGTTTAATAATCCCGATACTTTATTTAGATAAGGTGGTAAGATTTTTAGATTGTCTAGGAACGTGCTGCATTTGATTGATTAAGTTATAAAAAAAGGTACAAACAGCCGAACGTAAAACCTCCTTCTTTTTTAAGTCGGTTAATAACAATAACATTCGTCACTTTACAGGTCAATACTGCTTAATTTCAAGAAAAATCAACAAACACTATATTTCTCTTTAATTTCCGAGGGTTTACCAGATTTTCAGATACCATCATCAGATCCGGCTTTGGTGACAATGGGATCACCTGGGGAGCATACCCTTTAAAAAAAAAATATTTTTGAATTTGGGCCATAGATGACGGAAATATCGGTGAACATACGTTTAAAAAACACATACAGCCGAACCTCCTTCTTTTTTTGAAATCGGTCAGAAGCCTGATGGCATGCAAAATTAACTAAACCAATTAATAAAAAAATACACTAACATTCGTTAAGGCAAGTTAAGTTGGACATTTGAGTAACTAATTTAACAGGACAGTCAATAACTTACTGTATTAACAAGGTAGCTTATCTAAGGCAAACCCTATTGTAATTTCATTATTCACTAATTGCATTTAGATACCTATGATATATAATAATTTTTAATTAGTATTTTTTTATACGATGAACACCTCCACAGTTCAGTTCCATTTTTAAAGTCTTTGAGCTTGTAATATTTGTTACCAGCACAGAAATCTAATTACCTTATTTAGATTTATGTGGTTACCAGCATTTGACATTACAACACCCCTCTTTTCTTTTAAGAAAAATAAGCTCTTTATCCAACCACAGGGATAGGCTTCCAAATATGTTAATATTCTGGAAATAATCTTGGTATTATAAAATGGTTTCTTACCCGTGGTCTACCTACTTGGTTCACCTAGGTGTTCCACGGTTAACATTTAGTTGCGATGGAACTAACACCTTAATAAAAAATCTTGAATCAAGGTAAAGGAGTATGTTATATATGTATTTTTTTTCAAAAACCTCAAAGAATCTGCCACATTGGAGCCCCTGATTAAAATATACATTACACTGTATCAACCCGTGATTCAGTACTGCATTACGGTTAGGGGCGGTGCTGCAAAAACCTTGTTTCTCATGCTGGAGCAGACTCAAAGGACTATTATTAAAGTAATCAGTCGAAAACCATTCAGATAACCCACAGACTTATTATAGTCGCACTGACAAGTTCTCAGGGTGAGTAAAAATTTTCTGTTGAAGCGCTATTCTCAGGAGACACAAATCAATTCCTCAACCTGATAGTGCAAATCGCAAACATAAACAAGCCTGTGATAGGCTCACATAACACGAAAGTCGCAAGAAGGCATTGCTATATTATAAATACAATACTGTTTATCAAAGGTAATTAAAAACTCATTTAAGTTAATCTATTACACACATAAGCAAACATGAAATAAAGACGACAGTAAAAAGATGGTTACTTAAATTAGTCCACCAGGCTACTGAAGAATTAATGAAATAAAAACGTCAATGAAAAGACACACACACACATACTCAATACTTAGTAATTATAATCAAATATATATGCAAAACTAGTAACAAGTTTAAATGTAAAAAGAAAAGGTGAAAAAACAGTAAATAGCACTCAAATTACAGTTTGTAATCTTGCGAGATACAGGCCTCGACCGTGTTCAGAAGATAGTCTACAATTGAGTCCAATGCTACAACGACCACCGTACTGTCAGAAATAGATTAATTAATATATACATGTAATTTGTAATCGAATACATTGTCTACTTTAGTACCTACTTGGTCGGAAACAAACTTTCTTTTATTCATTTACTGTTTTGTTGAGCGCTATTACGTTATTAAGATTTTTAAAAGTAGGTATGGATACGAATGACAACTAAACAAGATAAAATTAAAGATAGAAAACAAAAACATAAAAGACAAATTAACATTTCAAGACTTTTAAGACCAACCAATTTTATGCAAATACTAAAACATTCTTATTTTTAGGGTTTTCGTTTTGATTTTTAGGATTCCGGTTTTTTACGTGCGATGGTCGGCCCGAAACAGTATATAAAGGACGAACAACGCTATGAATACATCAGAATTGTTTGAACCACCATGAAATTCGTAAGTACAAGTTATATAATATTTCCTTCATTAATAGTATTCAGATTAACCATTTTAATAATTTATTTATGTCGTTAAACCATTGTAATTAGCGATGTGTTATATAATGTACCAATGTTATAAAACTGAAGAATTTATTGTTTAAACGGGTTAATATTTACATTATTTCGATATGAAAGAAATATTTTTGGATTTGATATTGGGTTAATTGATAAAACTAATGTGCTATATAACTAATGTAATTAGTTTTATTAATGCAGCTAACCAGTAACTGTAACTAAAACGTACGTATACACGTATCCTGGCAGCAGTGATAGACTAAACTCAAGTAACCAATTATACAATCGGTTCCTTGAGATTAGTCTAAAATATTTTGATAAGAACTAAATCCAAGCTATTTAACAAACTATATATTATAATCGATTACTGAATCGAATTTCAGCTTTATAATATAATAAAAGCAAAATTAAAAATTTTGAAAAAACCCACGACGGTTAAAACTTCATCGAAAAAGGACAAAATAATTTAAAAACCCCCGACTTAACCAGATTATCCGATTATACAAAAGAATATCCGCCGGGGCTGCCATTAAATGAACTAAAGTTTTGCAGTTTTATAGTAACGTGAATATAATTATTGAAGATGTTTTACGACAACATAATGTAACACAGGATATCTTCATTTTATTTATTTTAAATTTGAAATAGAGATGGCAGCCCCCGGCGGATATTCTTTTGTATAATCGAATAATCTGGTTAAGTCGGGGGTTTTTAAATTATTTTGTCCTTTTTCGATTAAGTTTTAACCGTCGTGGGTTTTTTCAAAATTTTTAATTTCTTTTATTTCAGACTTTTTAGAGAGCATGAACGTATTATGTACATATCGATATATATATATATCATTGAAGAGTTTCAGCATCCACCTCTTGACTTCCTCATCAGATCAGTTTAAAGTTGCCAATTTATAGTATTGACATGTAAACCACATATAACTGCAAAATTTCAAATTGACAGAACGTACCAACTCAGGAAAAACTCAATTTTTAGAGATAAATTGCAACGTTGGATTGCACAAACAATACAAAACAAATTTTATTTTAATTGTTATGTATTAATTTTTATGTATTAGTTTTCCCTATATTGTTTTCATGTAGTACTAATATCATTGTATGTGTGTATGACGTAACTTATATATTTCTGTAAACGCTGTTTTGTCACGCACAAAATATCATCATCATCAATCCTTTTACGTTCATTCACGTAATTTATTTAACGCATTCAGACTTAAGCAATTTTGGTTACTACTAGTTTCTCAGATAAGGATCAGAATGAGGTAATATGACTGTTTTAAGTACTATTCAGATGTACAGAAACAGATTATACGATGCTAAGGGATTGTGTGGCTTATTTGTAACCCGGCATAAGTTTGTGCCTACCTACTTATCTTTCTTAGGCTCAATTCCTGAGTATACTAAATAATTATAGTAGCACTCATTTGCTTTATTCGCAGTTTGTAATGAAATCAAGGCAATATATGTTGAAATGAAATGAAATAAAATGAATTAAGTTAGAAATAGAAAATAATATTTGGATTAGCTAGATAAGGTATGCGTTTATTAATCATAAACGAAAATGACAGAATACTATGCAATATTAAAAAAAATAAACTTTCTTTTAGCTAAGTAGATATTATTAATGTTTTATAGGATAACAATTTCTTATGTAGGGTACAAAGAAAAAGAATATCAATCAAAATAATATTATTTTCAGCTCGCATTCTTCTTCGTGGCGCTATCAGTCATACTGTCGTTGGTTGGTGCTAGTCACTTCGGCGGCGCATCACAGCTCAGAGTTACCCCTGATGGCGGTGGCGGGGGTGGTGGGGGCGGCGGCGCAGGGGGCGGCGGCGGTGGCGGCGGCGGCGGTGGTTAAGGCTACGGCGGTTAATCAGTAAAATTTCCACAACAATTGTATTGTTTTTTTTTGTAACCGTAAATGTCGATACAATGATAAAAGAAATATTATTCGTACTTTTCTCGTTTACATATGTAATATTAGTTATTTTAATCGTTTTAGAGTTACGTGAACAATAAGTGGATATCTTTAACTTTATTGCGTAGCTATACTTTTGATTTAGGGCATTACCTCTAGGTTTTGCCAGAAACTTAGATAGAAATTTGTTTTTAAGAGCATGTACGTTTAAACATCATAAAAAAATATTAAAAAGTGAAAACAAGCAGAAGCTGAATTCTTAGAGACCCATATAGAAACTAAATTGTAATGAAACAAAACATATATTCAGTATAATGATAACATTTGACTACGCCGATCTGCAAAACCAAAGTCTCTCGAGTAAAGTAATATTACAGACCGACATTACAGACGATGCCCTCATCATGTTTTTAATACAACATTTAAACTCTAAACAAAAACGTAATAATTCTACACACACAGAGACCCACTATCATTTTAAACAGAATTAGCATGTACAATTTTTTATGAACACTTTAAAAACATAGAACCCTAACGATGCAACACACAAATTAATTTAACAAACACACATATGATTACGGTTTCCAGAAACAAAGGTAATATCAAACCCTGGATGACTCCAGGGCTTTTGCGTTGCATAGCAAGTCGGAACCAATTACATCAGCAATCAACAAACTCACTGGAAAATTATATTCCGAAATTAACATATATTATACACGCTACTGCAATTTTTGTAGTTCCGTTCTCCGGAAATGCAAAAGACAATATGAGAGGAGTTACATTGGTAAATCCCGACACAATCTAAAATAATAATATAATTAAAGATATTACTAATACCAAAAAGTCTCGTGCTCAAACCATTGAGCTGGTAAAAATGTGAAGTGCTAATCCTAATATCGGTTTTAATCATATTTGCTCGTACTTTGTATAAAATTGCATAACTTGTAGAATGTTAAAGTCTGACTCAGACAAAGTCCAAGCTGAATTATATCCTATCCCAAAAACCCATATTCTATGACACACCATTCATATGGATGCGATAGGGAACACTCGAGGGAAAGAAAGAGTGTTTATTTGGTTTTACAAATGGTAATTTAACATACACGGTATTCAGTTACGGGTTTATAAGAATAAGAAAATGAAGAAGCAAAAGACTGAGTGTATAAATTATAGGAGTTCAGTCGCTTCCATGTTCCGCACTAGCTTGGCTTGTGTTCCATTGGCCTTCCGAACAAGAATGCGTCCATCACGAACCCATACATACTTGTAACTGTTGCAAGTAGCTTGACAATCACTGCTCTTGCACACGGTTGCTGTTTTGAGGGTCCAGTTTTGTTACACGAAAGGCCAATTTGACATCATTTCCTTTTAGTGTGCTTGAGATGGCTCGACTCAGCTGTATCACATTCGCATATTTACTAGATTTTCAGATGTTATTAGTTTTGTATCGTCTTTGTAACTGCAACCTAGTGGCAGTCGTACTCTATACCAGATAGGCTATACGCTCGCTGTATTGCTGTTGGTAATAAGTATATACATTCTACTAACGTCACAATGTTATTACAGCTTTCATTGATTTTCCTGTGATAACCAAAGTTTAACCCGGGATAAAAAGTACCCTATAACCTGCGCAGGCACTCAAACTATTATCATACTAAGTTTCAAGCATATCCCTTCAGTAACTTCTGAGTTTATCGTGAACATAAAAACAGACAGACAGAAAGACAGACAGACAGACAAAAATTGTTTGAATCGCATATTCGGCATCAGTATCGATATCTTAATACCCCTCAGTCGATTTTTTTAAATATATTCAATGTACAGAATTCATCCCGCTACAGATTTTTTTATGAAAGTATGGATGCCTACGATACATATTAATTAGCATTTAATGACTTTTAAGACCAACCGATATTATGCAAATACTGAATCACGCACTTATTGCGATAGGATTTTTGTTTTTTTTTTAATTCAAATTCAATATCTTTATTTCATAAAACTGACCATCAATTATTCGAAATCGTCGATTTAATAAATAATTATTATATATAATAATTAATTAAAAATTATAGATCAACACACACAGAGTCACCGCAACAATAGTTTACTTCATCAAATGTAAAATTCTGTCTGCCTGTTTCGATCTATAACCGCCCGTTTCCAAATGGTTGAGCCTTATGAGAAGAAATCGGGCAAACAAACCCACGGACACTCTTTTAAAAAAAACCAGACAGCTTTAACAATATTCAGTAAATATCACATGATTTTGGTGTGTGCTATTATGTTTTTAAAATTAAAAGTAAATAAACTAAAAAAGAATATGACAACAGGGAAACTGAAAATAAAGAAAAAAAAATTTAAAGAAGGAAAGAAAAACATAAGAGATGGAAAATAAGAAACATGTTAGCTCACATTACATTTCATTAAGTACATGAAATAGCCTGTGAGTCCAAAATACAATTCCATCCCAAGCGTTTGTATTCTTTATATAATTCACTACTGAGTAATAGCCCTTAAGGCATAGCTGTCGTTTTACTGTAGACTTAACATTTGAATATTATCTGGGATTTTATTATAATATCGCACACATTGACCTTGAGATTGGCACCAAAGCCTAGAGGCAGGTACAACACCTTTATGTTTATTTGTATATCACTTTTTTTAAAGAAATGATCTTTATTTTTATGATGGTAAATTAGATTTTCATAAATATATTGGCACGCTACCGTCATTATGTTAATTTCTTTAAATTTCTGCTTTAGTGAATCACGATTGCCTAAGTTATAAATTGCTGTTATGAAGTACTGCCAGATTTGAACAATGGAATTATTTTATTGGATTTCATCAGATCAGGATATACACCACTATCCACGCACTGATATTACGAAATATAAATGATAAATGACTAGCAACTACAGTAATGACAGTTTTTGTAATGATTACAGAATTTCCCTAGAGGTCGGCTGTTTTTCTTAGATTTAGCTTGTTAAAAGCTTTGATAATTTCAAAAGGACTGACATGCTGAAACCTAAATTCCTATCAACATTCTCCTTCAAAATTGATTCTGAAAAAGCTGGTGAGGAGTTCAGGAGTTCGACACAGGAATATTAGTAAAAAAGCTCTCAAAAACAGAGGCTACTTTTATATCTGACGTTACTTGTTTGTTGTTAATTTTCAAACTAAATTCATTACTTTGGTTGTGCTGCTTTCCGGTCTCGCTATCATAAATGTTCCAAGTGGTCTTAACCTTATCATCGCTACTTTTAATCTTTGAACTCAGACAACGAGACTTTACTATTTTACAAAGCTTTCTAAACGATTTAGAGTATTCTTTGACATATTTGTGAAATTGTTCACTATTATTCTAATTTCTTTCATCATATAACTCATAAAGTCTGTTTCTGCTCTTGTGTAAGCCTACAGTAGCCAATTCACTAAATGTGGCATTACCTTTAACCATAATCGTTTTGAGTGTAAAACTGAATTAAATTTTGAACAAAATGTATCAAAAAAAACATTGAAGGAAGTATTAGGGTTGGAATCTGTATCTAAAAATGGTATGTTGTAAGTAATCTTTAGTTTATTTTTAAAAATTTCAAATCATTTGGTAGTTTTAGGTATTGCCACAATATATTTCTCTTTGCCACTTTTTCGTTCCTATTGCAGAAATAAATTTGTTGACCGCAATGATCAGAATCTAACTGATTTATTATTTTCTTGTCTTGAATTACAAAATCTGTACATATATTGTCTATACATGTATCTATAGTGGCTGTGATTCGTGTACAGATTTTAAGACTGGAATAGTGTCCTGAACTTAGTCGCTATAGCAGAATTTTCTAATAAGTTAATATTAAAATCACCACAAATAATTACTTTTTTATTTATTTTGTTACTTTATCTAATACTGAATCCATAACACACTCAAAACAATCATAAAAAGCTGAAGGAGGTCTGAGTGTATATACTAATTAGAATAAAACGCTTAAGTTCTATACAGGCTATTTCTGCAGTTCGTTCAACCGATAAATTAACAATGTCATTGCGCTCCTTAAATTTAAATTGCTTATTTATGAGTATCATAGAGCCACCATGTATTGCATTAGCTCTGCTGAACGAGCTGCCTATCTGTTGGTTATCAAAATTGAACATGAACTGATCGCTTTTTAACCAATGTTCAGTGATGCAAAAAATATCAACAGCATTAGAATTCATGAACAATTCTATTTCTAGGTCTTTGCCCATCAGCCACAATTATTCTGGTGAACCAGGTTTATGTAATTTAAGTTATGGTTACTTATTAATTTATTAAGCTTATTACTAACTTGATTATTACTTAGCTGAGATATTGGACTTTTTATATTCTTATTTATAATATGATTATTGCAAGAGGTACTCTCTTTTGTCTTTGTAATTAATTTATATTATTAGAAATGTCACATATACTATATGATATGTCAGTGGTATAATTGTTTGCATACAAATTGGCAGAATCATAATAACAATTCATGTCAATTTGCTGAATAAAATCAATGTTTTTAGCCAAGTCCTTGGCTGTTACTGTAAAATAATATTAAAAAAATATTATTACTAACACTCTTGTTAGTTTCAATAAGATGAAACCTAATATAATTTGGACCATTTTCCGGTTCAGGTTCCGGTTTGTTACGTGCGATGGCGTGTACAAAAAAGTATATAAAGGACGAACAATGTTACGTATAGATCATACTTGTTCGAACCACTATGAAATTCGTAAGTACAGGTCATATAATATTTCTGTCATTAATCATTTTAATATTTTTTTAATGCACGTCTAGACATATTGTAATTAAACTATTGTAATTAGCGATGTGTTAAAATTTTTTATTATATTATTTACTGTACTAATGTTAAAAAACTGAAGACTTTATTGTTTACACGGGTTAATATTAATTTTAGTAGGATATGATTTTTTTTTTTGGATTTGATATTTCGTTCATTGATACTAGCTGTATCAATGAAATGAAATATACGTCCATGTAATGTACATGCTACACGTAATGTTATGCTTTGTCAGTAGCAGTAATTCAGTAAAGTAACCATACGAAAACGCGACTAAAACTGCCAGTGTGTATAATCGTGTATAATCTGTAAGCAAGACAATGGATATTGAATAAATATGATAGAAATAAAAAATAATTTAGACCAGTCAGATAAGGTACGCGTTTATAATCATAAACGAAAAAAAAAAACGTTCTTTTGGCTTAACTACATATTCAAACAAAATAATATTATTTTTAGGTCGTACTCTTCTTCGTGGCACTGTCAGTCATGCTGTCGTTGGTGGGTGCTAATCCCTTCAGCGGCAAACCGCACCTCAGAGTAACCCGTGGCGGTGGCGGCGGTGGCGGTGGTGGCGCCGGCGGGGCTGCCGGGCCAGCTGGCGCCGCTGGCCCCGCCTGCGTTTGCGGTTAAGGCTACGGCGGGTATCCCGTAAAATTTAGTTTTTATAACTGTAAAAGTCGAAACAATGACAAAAAAATATTTTTCGTACTGTTCGTCGTTAAAGTTTGTAGTATTTGTTACTTTAATTGTTTTTGAGTTATTTCAACAATAAATGGATATCTCACACTTTATTGTTTGAGTTATTTCAACAATAAATGGATATCTCACACTTTATTGCGTACCTATACTTATTTTTGGTTTCGAGAATTACTACAAATTATTCTAGGTATTGCAACAAACTAATATAGAAACTGTTTTTAAGAGCATCTACAATATGATGTTAATCATAAAATAAAAATATATAATTAAACAATGGACAACGAGCAGAAGCTAATTTCTTAGACCCATATTGAAACAAAATGTGAATGCAACAAAACATATATTCGGTATAACGATGAAGGTGAGTTTTGCCTACGCTAATATGTAAAACCAAAGGGTAAATGAGCAGACGGGGCACCTGATAGTAAGTGACCACCGTCAAAGTTGTATGTAGGTAGTACGTCAATATCGGCAATTAAATCTCAAAGATTTTTGCCCGTTTTATATATATCGAAGATATAAGCTCTAAAATAAATGACAAAGTCAACATTCCAACAGCAAAATATATGTTAGTAATCACAAAAACACTTCGCCCGCCTGTCAGGTCGTCAAGCGGCGGCGACGTCGAATAGTGTGTGGTGAGCCTTTCCCCCTCCTACATAGAGTTGTGTGGATACGTCTCGCCACCGCTCCTGATCTGCCTATCTGCAGAACCCGCTGCACTTAGGTCAGCGCCCATGGAGGCCGGAGATCGTTAAGCGTTCTCCAGTGCCCGGTGCATCTCCTGCGGGATGGGAGAGTACTGATTCTCTCCTGATGTGTGATGTGTATCACATCCTCGCAGAATAAGGCGGCAGCCCGCCAGACATGATCACCTCGCCTAGTCTCAGGATCGCCTCCCTTTGTGTTGGGGGGACGTATCATCCGTTCCGCCAGAATACGTATGTATTTAGAAATATATAAGTATGTTTATCAGCAGTCTGGTTACCACAGTACACGCTCTGTCTAGCTTAAAATCAGACGCCCGTGACATGACATGTTGTTGTTAAGTTATTATTAGAATATGAAGAGGTATACCACTACAAGCAACATCAAGATAATGATTTTCTAATCAAGGTGAACAAAACAAAAGGCAAATAAGAAAATCATAAAACCGCTCAAAAGTTAAAAGTTTTCCTTTTTTATTACTTACTAGCAAACCGCCCCGGCTTCGCGAGCGTAGTAGAAACATCTTCAACAATAATCATCATATTTCAACCAATTTAAACAAAACCTTAATGACTGTAACCTGATATGTCTAAAATATAAGAAAGTTAAAAAAAACATTGATCACTTCTAGCAAACAATCGTATTTTAAAGCGAAAGGCTGTTAAGAAGTGATAGACGCTGTAACCAAACTAATGTTATTGCAACTTCCAGTCATGTAGAACACAAGTGAATCCTACTTATACGTGGTACTATTATGTATTCTGTGCTTATACACAAACGAGTATCATGACATTCAGCAAACACATTGTCAGTGGTACAGAAAAAGACATAGGGTCCCTTTCATCCAGAAAAATATTCGCGAGGGTTCTTGAATTTCGTGTTTTGCTTGTAACTAGAATTCCTTTTTTAAAAATTTTTCAGCTTCATAAAAGTTTTCAAGAGCTCGGTTATTAAAAAAATGTTAGCGAAAGAGGGTTCTGAGCACTTCGTTAGGTTTCTGTCATTCTAGTTATAATAACAACAGCTTTATTCTTTTTCATTAAATGAAATCTTTTTTTATATTTCATAAAAAATAAAGGTTTGTGTTACATTTTTGAATTTCATTTCTCATTGTACTTTTGGAGAATTGAGAACATGGTACGTAAATAGTCTGGTAAATTAAGAACCTGGTGAGTTGAGAATCTGGTGAACTGCTCATAATCCTTTTGTTCTGCCATTCTTTTCATATGAAGTTGATTGTTATTCGTTACAGTTTTAAAAGAACATGACACTATAATCTAGTATTTTGAGACTGTAACCTCTTCCGAACGACCTCTCATACTCATAACACATGTAGAACAAGAAGAAAGTCATATAAGGACAAAGCTAAATTTCATTTATCGGTTTAAGGCGTCATTACTTATGTCTATTTTAATGTTAGGTCCAAGATCTATTTGGACCTATGGATATTAGATAGATAGATAACTCTTTATTGTACAAAAAGATACAATTTGTATATATAGGTATACATTCTTATAAACTAAAAGCCTAAAAAAATACAGAATGAAACAATTGAGAAAAAAAAACATTGTACAATTGGCATCCTTATCGCGATTTGCGATCTATTCCAGGCAACCGGTGCGGTGGATGGAAAGAGAAAATAAGAATGAAATGAGAAGTTGCAGTGTGCGTTTTTATAGTAGGTATATAAATATAACTATTCTTGTCATCGTCATAGGTATACATACATAAATATATATCCATACACATACATTAGATTCGATATAATTAATAACATCATATAAGCATGATATCATCATATATCATAGTATCCTAATAGTCTGCCTTAATAAGCACTTGCTTCCATTACTTTCTAAGAGAAGGCTCGAAATCTTAGTATGATCTTGAAAAAAAATAAAAAATGCAACACCAGCACTCTCAGGTTTACTCGTGGGAGAGCCATGCTTCGCGTATGGGCCGGCTCGACCGGAGTGATACCACGGTCTCCCAGAAAACCGGTGTGAAGCAATGCTTGGTTGTGTTTCGCCGAGCGAGTGAGATTACCGGAGGCCCTAACCACCCTCTCCCTCCTTTCCCTCCTTCCCCTACTACCAAACTTCCCCTACTCACACCTTAAAGGCCGGCAACGCAGCTGTGAATCCTGGGTGACGGTGGTCACTTACTATCAGGTGCCCCGTCTACTCATTTACCCTTTGGTTTTACATATTAGCGTAGGCAAAACTCACCTTCATCGTTATACCGAATATATGTTTTGTTGCATTCACATTTTGTTTCAATATGGGTCTAAGAAATTAGCTTCTGCTCGTTGTCCATTGTTTAATTATATATTTTTATTTTATGATTAACATCATATTGTAGATGCTCTTAAAAACAGTTTCTATATTAGTTTGTTGCAATACCTAGAATAATTTGTAGTAATTCTCGAAACCAAAAATAAGTATAGGTACGCAATAAAGTGTGAGATATCCATTTATTGTTGAAATAACTCAAACAATAAAGTGTGAGATATCCATTTATTGTTGAAATAACTCAAAAACAATTAAAGTAACAAATACTACAAACCTTAACGACGAACAGTACGAAAAATATTTTTTTGTCATTGTTTCGACTTTTTTACAGTTATAAACTAAATTTTACGGGATACCCGCCGTAGCCTTAACCGCAAACGCAGGCGGGGCCAGCGGCGCCAGCTGGCCCGGCAGCCCCGCCGGCGCCACCACCGCCACCGCCGCCACCGCCACGGGTTACTCTGAGGTGCGGTTTGCCGCTGAAGGGATTAGCACCCACCAACGACAGTATGACTGACAGTGCCACGAAGAAGAGTACGACCTAAAAATAATATTATTTTGTTTGAATATGTAGTTAAGCCAAAAGAACGTTTTTTTTTCGTTTATGATTATAAACGCGTACCTTATCTGACTGATCTAAATTATTTTTTATTTCTATCATATTTATTCAATATCCATTGTCTTGCTTACAGATTATACACGATTATACACACTGGCAGTGCCAAACAGTTTTAGTCGCGTTTTCGTATGGTTACTTTACTGAATTACTGCTACTGACAAAGCGTAACATTACATGTAGCATGTACATTACATGGACGTATATTTCATTTCATTGATACAGCTAGTATCAATGAACGAAATATCAAATCCAAAAAAAAAATCATATCCTACTAAAATAAATATTACCCCTGTAAACATTAAAGTCTTCAGTTTTTTAACATTAGTACAGTAAATAATATAATAAAATTGTTTAACACATCGCTAATTACAATAGTTTAATTACAATATGTCTAGACGTGCATTAAAAAAATATTAAAATGATTAATGACAGAAATATTATATGACCTGTACTTACGAATTTCATAGTGGTTCGAACAAGTATGATCTATACGTAACATTGTTCGTCCTTTATATACTTTTTTGTACACGCCATCGCACGTAACAAACCGGAACCTGAACCGGAAAATGGTCCAAATTATATTAAGTTTCATCTTATTGAACCTAACAAGAGTGTTAGTAATAATGTTTTTTTGATATTATTTTACAGAAACAGCCAAGAACTTGGCTAAAAACACTGATTTTATTCAGCAAATTAGCATGAATTGTTATTATGATTCTGCCAATTTGTATGCAAACAATTATACCACTGACATATCATATAGTATATGTGACATTTCTAATAATATAAATTAATTACACAGACAAAAGAGAGTACCTCTTGCAATTATCATATTATAAATAAGAATATAAAAAGTCCAATATCTCAGCTAAGTAATAATCAAGTTAGTAATAAGCTTAATAAATTAATAAGTAACCATAACTTAAATTACATAAACCTGGTTCACCAGAATAATTGTGGCTGATGGGCAAAGACCTAGAAATAGAATTGTTCATGAACTCTAATGCTGTTGATATTTTTTGCATCACTGAACATTGGTTAAAAAGCGATCAGTTCATGTTTAATTTTGATAACCACCAGATAGGCAGCTCGTTCAGCAGAGCTAATGCAATACATGGTGGCTCTATGATACTCATAAATAAGCAATTTAAATTTAAGGAGCGCAATGACATTGTTAATTTATCGGCTGAACGAACTGCAGAAATAGCCTGTATAGAACTTAAGCGTTTTATTCTAATTAGTATATACACTCAGACCTCCTTTAGCTTTTTATGATTGTTTTGAGTGTGTTATGGATTCAGTATTAGATAAAGTAACAAAATAAATTAAAAAAGTAATTATTTGTTGTGATTTTAATATTAACTTATTAGAAAATTCTCCTATAGCGACTAAGTTCAGGACACTATTCCAGTCTTATAATCTGTACACGAATCACAGCCACTACAGATACATGTATAGACAATATATGTACAGATATTGTAATTCAAGACAAGAAAATAATAAATCAGTTAGATTCTGATCATTGCGGTCAACAAATTTATTTCTGCAATAGGAACGAAAAAGTGGCAAAGAGAAATATATTGTGGCAATACCTAAAACTACCAAACGATTTGAAATTTTTAAAAATAAACTAAAGATTACGTACAACATACCATTTTTAGATACAGATTCCAACCCTAATACTTCCTTCAATGTTTTTTTGATACATTTTGTTCAAAATTTAATTCAGTTTTACACTCAAAACGATTATGGTTAAAGGTAATGCCACATTTAGTGAATGGGCTACTGTAGGCTTACACAAGAGCAGAAAGAGACTTTATGAGTTATATGATGAAAGAAATTAGAATGATAGTGAACAATTTCACATATATGTCAAAGAATACTCTAAATCGTTTAGAAAGCTTTGTAAAATAGTAAAGTCTCGTTGTCTGAGTTCAAAGATTAAAAGTAGCGATGATAAGGTTAAGACCACTTGGAACATTTATGATAGCGAGACCGGAAAGCAGCACAACCAAAGTAATGAATTTAGTTTGAAAATTAACAACAAACAAGTAACGTCAGATATAAAAGTAGCCTCTGTTTTTGAGAGCTTTTTTACTAATATTCCTGTGTCGAACTCCTGAACTCCTCACCAGCTTTTGCAGAATCAATTTTGAAGGAGAATGTTGATAGGAATTTAGGTTTCAGCATGTCAGTCCTTTTGAAATTATCAAAGCTTTTAACAAGCTAAATCTAAGAAAAACAGCCGATCTCTGGGGAAATTCTGTAATCATTACAAAAACTGTCATTACTGTAGTTGCTAGTCATTTATAATTTATATTTTGTAATATCAGTGTGTGGATAGTGGTGTATATCCTGATCTGATGAAATCCAGTAAAATAATTCCATTGTTCAAATCTGGCAGTACTTCATAACAGCAATTTATAACTTAGGCAATCGTGATTCACTGAGGCAGAAATTTAAAGAAATTAACATAATGACGGTAGCGTGCCAATATATTTATGAAAATCTAACTTACCATCATAAAAATAAAGATTACTTCTTTAAAAAAAGTGATATACAAATAAACATAAAGGTGTTGTACCTGCCTCTAGGCTTTGGTGCCAATCTCAAGGTCAATGTGTGCGATATTATAATAAAATCCCAGATAATATTCAAATGTTAGGTCTACAGTAAAACGACAGCTATGCCTTAAGGGCTATTACTCAGTAGTGAATTATATAAAGAATACAAACGCTTGGGATGGAATTGTATTTTGGATTCACAGGCTATTTCATGTACTTAATGAAATGTAATGTGAGCTAACATGTTTCTTATTTTCCATCTCTTATGTTTTTCTTTCCTTCTTTTAATTTTTTTTTTCTTTATTTTCAGTTTCCCTGTTGTCATATTCTTTTTTAGTTTATTTACTTTTAATTTTAAAAACATAATAGCACACACCAAAATTATGTGTTATTTACTGAATATTGTTAAAGCTGTCTTGTTTTTTTTAAAAGAGTGACCGTGGGTTTGTTTGCCCGATTTCTTCTCATAAGGCTCAACCATTTGGAAACGTGCGGTTATAGACCGAAACAGGCAGACAGAATTTTACATTTGATGAAGTAAACTATTGTTGCGGTGACTCTGTGTGTGTTGATCTGTAATTTCTAATTAATTATTATATATAATAATTATTTATTAAATCGACGATTTCGAATAATTGATGGTCAGTTTTATGAAATAAAGATATTGAATTTGAATTTGGAATCCTCTAAAAAAAAAATCAAAAATCCTATCGCAATAAATGTGTGATTCAGTATTTGCATAATATCGGTTGGTCTTAAAAGTCATTAAATGCTATGTATCGTAGGCATCCATACTTTTATAGCTTTAGTATGCCTATTTTAAATCTTAGTAACATAAATGCGCTCAACAAAACCGTAAATAAATAAAGATACTAGTTTTATCAAGTAGTCAGTGTTGTTGTATTTAATTACAAATTGCATGTATGAATTATATATTTTTGATAGTACTGTGATGGTTGTAGCATTGGACTCAATTGGTGACTCTATCTTCTGAACTAAGTCGAGGCCTTTGTCTTGGAAGATAGTGCTCAGCTCACAGTGCTTACAATGTTACGAACTTTTGTGTCTTTTTACCCTTTCTTTTTACATTAAAACATTAGTTTTGCATTTATATTTATATTATAATTACCTTAAGTATTGAGTATGTGTTTGTGTGTGTGTATGTATATCAATAACGTTTTTATTTCATTAAATTTTCAGTAGCCTGGTAATCTAATTTAAATATCCATTTTTTTTCCTCTCGTCTTTATTTCATGTTTGCTTAAATGTTTAGGTTGTATTTAGGTTGACTTTTTCATTTACTTGTTGCGAATTTCGTGTTGTGTGAGATGTTGTGACAGGCTTGTTTATGTTTGCGTTTTGGACTGTCAGGCAAAGGAATTGATTTGTGTCTCCTGAGATTAGACACAAGCACAAAAAAATCGTCGCGCCTTGAGGTTGTTGAAAATAAATATATTTATATAGATATGTATATCTGATTCCAAACGGGATACTATAATGATCTGTTAGTTTACCTCGTTGATCGCATGGGCCATTGTATGCACATTTAATGATCACCAAAATAAATATGAAGTATGCGATATTCAATAACACGACTTTTCACTGAGTTACATGTAATAATTAAATATAATTTAAATGGACAACTTAATATTGAGAGATTACTAAGAAATTAAGAGATTTGGAACCGATAGGTTTCAAACAAATATATAAAGCAACTACTCACACATCTGATATCTAAACTTATAATAAATCTGTAGCGGGATGAATTCTGTACATTGAATATATTAAAAAAAATCGACTTAGGGGTATTAGTATAGCGATACTGATGCCGAATATGCGATTCAAACATTTTTGTCTGTCTGTCTGTCTGTCTTTCTGTCTGTCTGTTTGTATGTTCACGATAAACTCAGAAGTTACTGAAGGGATATGCTTGAAACTTAGTATGATAATAGTTTGAGTGCCTGCGCAGGTTATAGGGTACTTTTTATCCCGGGTTAAACTTTGGTTCCCACAGGAAAATCAATGAAAGCTGTAATAACATTGTAACGTTAGTAGAATGTATATACTTATTACCAACAGCAATACAGCGAGCGTATAGCCTATCTGGTATAGAGTACGACTGCCACTAGGTTGCAGTTACAAAGACGATACAAAACTAATAACATCTGAAAATCTAGTAAATATGCGAATGTGATACAGCTGAGTCAAGCCATCTCAAGCACACTAAAAGAAAATGATGTCAAATCGGCCTTTCGTGTTACAAAACTGGACTCTCAAAACAGCAACCGTGTGCAAGTGCATTGATTGTCAAGCTACTTGTAACAGTTCCAAGTATGTATGGGTTCGTGATGGACGCATTCTTGTTCGGAAGGCCAATGGAACACAAGCCAAGCTAGTGTGGAATATGGAAGCGACTGAACTCCTATAATTTATACACTCAGTCTTTTGCTTCTTCATTTTCTTATTCTTATAAACCCGTAACTGAATACTAACTTTTAAACTTTCGCGTTCCATGATATAATATTATCTACGTATTAACGGGAATTAACGCGATCACGAAAAGGTATTACATACCTCTGAATTGCCTGACGTTTCGACCAGGTTGCACTGGCCGTGGTCACAGGCTGACTGGCTCAGCGAAGGTGGATGAAGAACCTTCTACCTCACGATGTCGACGACGGAGGGCGTGCACCGCTGAGCCAGTCAGCCTGTGACCACGGCCAGTGCAACCTGGTCGAAACGTCAGGCAATTCAGAGGTATGTAATACCTTTTCGTGATCGCGTTAATTCCCGTTAATACGTAGATAATACCGTAACTGAATACCGTGTATGTTTAATTACCATTTGTAAAACCAAATAAACACTCTTTCTTTCGTTCGAGTGTTCCCTATCGCATCCATATGAATGGTGTGTCATAGAATATGGGTTTTTGGGATAGGATATAATTCAGCTTGGACTTTGTCTGAGTCAGACTTTAACATTCTACAAGTTATGCAATTTTCCACAAACATTAAAAGTGACATAAGCATTCACTAAGCTCTTTCCTCGTTACGTTCATGAGCATTGCCTATTGTGAATTTCCCTAGGTACTGTTAGTACCCAATATTTTATCAACAATAATATTAATATTCATTTATTTTATTAATCCTTACAAAATATTTTTTGATAAAAGAGACCGCGCCAGTTTCATACCTTCGTACGTTATTACTTTCTTTTTCTTTTCATCAAGATAACTTTCGCACTTGGAATAACTTACTATGCCAGGGGAACTCTCCTGGCACGGGGATCTTACCAAATTCAAATAATGAACACAACACCCAGACTCGGCGCCGCGTTGTGGCGTGGCAAATAGTCAATTCGTAAGTGTTGTATTATCATTCATCTCAGTGACGTCTGTTTCCAAGGGCACAAAATAATCACTTGGCGCTTTCGGTTAGCTTGATGTGTTTAGGCGACGATTTTGGTTCTCTTGTTTAATATTCTCTGCTAGGTTTGTACCAATATTTACAAAGTACGAGCAAATATGATTAAAACCGATGTTAGGATTAGCATTTCACATTTTTACCAGCTCAATGGTTTGAGTACGAGACTTTTTGGTATTATTAATATCTTTAATGATATTATTATTTTAGATTGTGTCGTGATTTACCAATGTAACTCCTCTCATATTGTCTTTTGCATTTCCGGAGAACGGAACTACAAAAATTGCAGTAGCGTGTATAATATATGTTAATTTCGGAATTAAATTTTCCAGTGAGTTTGTTGATTGCTGATGTAATTGGTTCCGACTTGCTATGCAACGCAAAAGCCCTGGAGTTATCCAGGGTTTGATATTACCTTTGTTTCTGGAAACCGTAATCATATGTGTGTTTGTTAAATTAATTTTTGTGTTGCATCGTTAGGGTTCTATGTTTTTAAAAGTTCATAAAAAATTGTACATGCTAATTCTGTTTAAAATGATAGTGGGTCTCTGTGTGTGTAGAATTATTACGTTTTTGTTTAGAGTTTAAATGTTGTATTAAAAACATGAAGAGGGCATCGTCTGTAATGTCGGTCTGTAATATTACTTTACTCGAGAGACTTTGGTTTTGCAGATCGGCGTAGTCAAATGTTATCATTATACTGAATATATGTTTTGTTTCATTACAATTTAGTTTCTATATGGGTCTCTAAGAATTCAGCTTCTGCTTGTTTTCACTTTTTAATATTTTTTTATGATGTTTAAACGTACATGCCCTTAAAAACAAATTTCTATCTTAGTTTCTTTGAAAACCTAGAGGTAATGCCCTAAATCAAAAGTATAGCTACGCAATAAAGTTAAAGATATCCACTTATTGTTCACGTAACTCTAAAACGATTAAAATAAGTAATATTACATATGTAAACTAAATATTTTTTTTATCATTGTATCGACATTTACGGTTACAAAAAAAAAAAACAATACAATACAGTTGTGGAAATTTTACTGATTAACCGCCGTAGCCTTAACCACCGCCGCCGCCGCCACCGCCGCCGCCCCCTGCGCCGCCGCCCCCACCACCCCCGCCACCGCCATCAGGGGTAACTCTGAGCTGTGATGCGCCGCCGAAGTGACTAGCACCAACCAACGACAGTATGACTGATAACGCCACGAAGAAGAATGCGAGCTGAAAATAATATTATTTCGATTGATATTCTTTTTCTTTGTACTCTCTCTTGTACTCTCTAAAAAGTCTGAAATAAAAGCAAAATTAAAAATTTTGAAAAAACCCACGACGGTTAAAACTTAATCGAAAAAGGACAAAATAATTTAAAAACCCCCGACTTAACCAGATTATTCGATTATACAAAAGAATATCCGTCGGGGGCTGCCATCTCTATTTCAAATTTCAACTAAAATGAAGATATCCTGTGTTACATTATGTTGTCGTAAAACATCTTCAATAATTATATTCGCGTTACTATAAAACTGCAAAACTTTAGTTCATTTAATGGCAGCCCCGGCGGATATTCTTTTGTATAATCGGATAATCTGGTTAAGTCGGGGGTTTTTAAATTATTTTGTCCTTTTTCGATGAAGTTATAACCATCGTGGGTTTTTTCAAAATTTTTAATTTTGCTTTTATTATATTATAAAGCTGAAATTCGATTCAGTCATCGATTATAATATATAGTTTGTTAAATAGCTTGGATTTAGTTCTTATCAAAATATTTTAGACTAATCTCAAGGAACCGATTGTATAATTGGTTACTTGAGTTTAGTCTATCACTGCTGCCAGGATACGTGTATACGTACGTTTTAGTTACAGTTACTGGTTAGCTGCATTAATAAAACTAATTACATTAGTTATATAGCACATTAGTTTTATCAATTAATCCAATATCAAATTCAAAAATATTTCTTTCATATCGAAATAATGTAAATATTAATCCGTTTAAACAATAAATTCTTCAGTTTTATAACATTGGTACATTATATAACACAGCGCTAATTACAATGGTTTAACGACATAAATAAATTATTAAAATGGTTAATCTGAATACTATTAATGAAGGAAATATTATATAACTTGTACTTACGAATTTCATGGTGGTTCAAACAATTCTGACGTATTCGTAGCGTTGTTCGTCCTTTATATACTGTTTCGGGCCGACCATCGCACGTAAAAAACCGGAATCCTAAAAATCAAAACGAAAACCCTATAAATAAAAATGTTTTAGTATTTGCATAAAATTGGTTGGTCTTAAAAGTCTTTAAATGTTAATTTGTCTTTTATGTTTTTGTTTCCTATCTTTAATTTTATCTTGTTTAGTTGTCATACGTATCCATACCTACTTTTAAAAATCTTGATAACGTAATAGCGCTCAACAAAACAGTAAATGAATAAAAGAAAGTTTGTTTCTGACCAAGTAGGTACTAAAGTAGACAATGTATTCGATTACAAATTACATGTATATATTAATTAATCTATTTCTGACAGTACGGTGGTCGTTGTAGCATTGGACTCAATTGTAGACTATCTTCTGAACACGGTCGAGGCCTGTATCTCAAAAGATTACAAACTGTAATTTGTGTGTTATTTACTGTTTTTTCACCTTTTCTTTTTACATTTAAACTTGTTACTAGTTTTGCATATATATTTGATTATAATTACTAAGTATTGAGTATGTGTGTGTGTCTTTTCATTGACGTTTTTATTTCATTAATTCTTCAGTAGCCTGGTGGACTAATTTAAGTAACCATCTTTTTACCGTCGTCTTTATTTCATGTTTGCTTATGTGTGTAATAGATTAACTTAAATGAGTTTTTAATTACCTTTGATAAACAGTATTGTATTTTTAATATAGCAATGCCTTCTTGCGACTTTCGTGTTATGTGAGCCTATCACAGGCTTGTTTATGTTTGCGATTTGCCCTATCAGGTTGAGGAATTGATTTGTGTCTCCTGAGAATAGCGCTTCAACAGAAAATTTTGACTCACCCTGAGAACTTGTCAGTGCGACTATAATAAGTCTGTGGGTTATCTGAATGGTTTTCGACTGATTACTTTAATAATAGTCCTTTGAGTCTGCTCCAGCATGAGAAACAAGGTTTTTGAAGCACCGCCCCTAACCGTAATGCAGTACTGAATCACGGGTTGATACAGTGTAATGTATATTTTAATCAGGGGCTCCAATGTGGTAGATTCTTTGAGGTTTTTGAAAAAAAATACATATATAACATACTCCTTTACCTTGATTCAAGATTTTTTATTAAGGTGTTAGTTCCATCGCAACTAAATGTTAACCGTGGAACACCTAGGTGAACCAAGTAGGTAGACCATGGGTAAGAAACCATTTTATAATACCAAGATTATTTCCAAAATATTAACATATTTGGAAGCCTATCCCTGTGGTTGGATAAAGAGCTTATTTTTCTTAAAAGAAAAGAGGGGTGTTGTAATGTCAAATGCTGGTAACCACAGAAATCTAAATAAGGTAATTAGATTTCTGTGCTGGTAACACATATTACAAGCTCAAAGACTTTAAAAATGGAACTGAACTGTAGAGGTGTTCATCGTATAAAAAAATTAAATGCAATGGAAATGTTATTAATGTAAGTTAACAAAAAATAAAAATTATTATATATCATAGGTATCTAAATGCAATTAGTGAATAAAGAAATTACAATAGGGTTTGCCTTAGATAAGCTACCTTGTTAATACAGTAAGTTATTGACTGTCCTGTTAAATTAGTTACTCAAATGTCCAACTTAACTTGCCTTAACGAATGTTACTGTATTTTTTTATTAATTGGTTTAGTTAATTTTGCATGCCATCAGGCTTCTGACTGTATTTTTAACCGATTTCAAAAAAAGAAGGCGTTTCGGCTGTATGTGTTTTTTTAACGTATGTTCACCGATATTTCCGTCATCTATGGACCGAATTCAAAAATTATTTTTTGTTTTAAAGGGTATGCTCCCCAGGTGATCCCATTGTCACCAAAGCCGGATCTGATGATGGTATATGAGGGAAAACGAGGGAAACCCTCGGAAATTAAGGAGAAATATAGTGTTTGTTGATTTTTCTTGAAATTAAGCAGCATTGACCTGTAAAGTGACGAATGTTATTGTTATTAACAGACTTAAAAAGAAGGAGGTTTTACGTTCGGCTGTTTGTACCTTTTTTTTATAACTTAATCAATCAAATGCAGCACGTTCCTAGAAAATCTAAAAATCTTACCACCTTATCTAAATAAAGTATCGGGATTATTAAACTAAAGTTAATATAATCTAAGTGAACTGCAGTTTGGTAATTTACATTACACAGAGTAATGTTCTAAATACCGTATCTACTCCGTATGTACGTACCTTACACTAAAAATGGAAAAATAAACACCTTTAAAAAAAAGTTAACCGCCTTCCAAAGCACTAAAAAGTGAAAAATAATCGATTTCAAACTTAATTGAAAAGACTACATGCATGTGACACTTTTAAAATAATAGGTAACACAAGCACAAGGTGCCTAGTGGTCTGTTTGAAGCCTTTTTTTTTTTTTTTTTTGTGCGTGTGGAAACCCCCTCGGGCCGTCACCCCACCGGGGTTTACGATGGGGCGGTGTGTCGGAATCGAACCGACTAAAACCACACGGTGTGCCGTACTGCGCCTTAAATAGGAGGGATCCGGGAACAGCTTTTATTAAGACATCCGGAACCCTCTTAGCGCCTGCCCGCAAAAGCGCGGGCACCACCTTCGGGTAAAAAACCTCTCATTTAGGCGACGTCCAGGCACACGCGGACGCCGCCTCCTCGCGGGGGGCCACTATAGCGGGTGAAGGGGAAAACCCGTCCCGTCCACCCGCGGCCACACTCAGGGCGGCATGAGGCGCTGGTAAGCGCGCCTCCGCCGCCCGGTTCGCCGGCGGCGGAGGCGGTCCGAGTGGAGGTCGTCCTCCCGGACCCTTTCCGCCGCCTCCTTCTGCGAGATGACTTCCTCACAGAAGGTTGCGACTGCGGTAAAATTCCTGTCGCCACCGACCATGGAGCGAATGACAGCCGGTAGCGACAGATCCACTCCGATGACTGCAGTGAGGGCCCGACGCTGCGTCGCCCAACTGGGGCAAACCGCCAGCGTGTGCTGAGCCGAGTCCTCACTGCAGTCGCAGTGGTGACAGGCGGGACTCAATTCCCTCCTAGCGACCAAGTGCAGGTACTTCCCGAAGCAGCCGTGCCCGGAAAGAACCTGCGTCAGTCGGAAGGAAAGGGTCCCGTGCTGCCGCCCTGCCCACTCGACGATGACCGGCTGGAGCGCCTCCACGGCGGCAAAGCCAGCACGTGGAGCCTCCAGCCGGGACAACCAACGAGCCATGGTGGCTCGGCGAGCGGCCTTACGCCATTCGCGTACCTCTTCGGGCGGGGGCCGACTGCCGCTTCCCGCCCGGAACTAAGCCGTTCGCCGATATACTTCGGCGAGTACTTCCGCCTCCAAATCCCACGGGGGAGTCCCGGCCAACGCGCACGCCGCCTCTGTTGACACGGTGCGGTATCCGCGTATGGCTCTAACCGCCATCACCCTCTGAGGGCGCCAGAGGCGCGCCCTATTCTGGGCGGTCAGAGCCCCCGCCCACACCGGTGCACCGTACAGTGCCATTGACCGGACAACCCCCGTGTACAGCCGTCTTGTAGCGACGCTGGGTCCACCCAAATTGGGCAAGAGTCGCCCAAGGGCGGACGCAGCGCCGACCAGCCTTGGAGCAAGCTGCAGGAAATGCTCGTCGAAGCGCCACCTACCGTCGAGGATCAGGCCCAGATATTTTATGTGGGCCTGAACCGGTACGAGGACCAAGTTGACCTCGATATAGGCGCCAGGGGGTGGACCACGACGGGGCCCATGAAATAACAGGGCCTCCGTCTTTTCCAGGGCCACCCGCAAACCCAGCGCCTCGATGCGCCCGACCACCAGAGAGACTCCCCTGGTAGCCAGGCACGCCGCCTCCTGAAAGTTTACCCCCCGGGCTGTGACCAAAGTGTCATCGGCGTAACAGATTACGCCGAGCCCGGGGGGGAAGTCGCCTCGAAGGGCCCAGTCGTACCCCATGTTCCACAGGAGTGGTCCAAGGACAGACCCCTGCGGAACACCGCACGACATGGGCCGACGACTCAAAACTCCATCTCGGTCCTCGTACATGACGGTACGCTCCTCTAAATAGTCTGCCACTAGCCGCCTCAGGTACCCTGGCACTCCGTGATAGTGGAGTGCTTCCCTGATGCAGCTAAATGGCAGACTGTTGAACGCGTTGGCGATGTCCAGCGACACCGCCAACAGCACGCCGCCACAGCTCACTACCTCTTCGGTCACGGCCCTCAGGCGCAACATAGCACCGACCGTCGAACGCCCCGCTCGAAAACCGAATTGGGCGTCCGACACATCGGGGCCGACCTCGCACAGGTGCCGGACGATGCGGGCAGAGAGGACCCTCTCAAACAATTTACCCGCCTCGTCCAACAACACGATGGGCCTGTAGGCCGCAACCGAGTCGGTAGGCCGTCCCGGCTTCCTTAAAAGGACCAGCTTTCCGCTCTTCCAGCAGTCAGGGAAGCGCCCGGACGCCAAGCAAGCGTCGAACACCTCCCTGAGGCGGTCGGACATGTGGTCGAGGGCTAGGGCCAACACTCGGGCAGGGATCCCGTCTGGCCCAGGGGCGGTGTTCTTGGAACGGATCCGTAGAACAACCGCCCCTACCTCCGCCTCCGTGACGGGCGGAACACCATCCTCCTCGTTCTCCCCGTCGTCTCCAGCCAAAGGGGCCATTGACGGGGGTACGTGCTCCACCCGTTGCGGGAAAAGGCCCTCAACCACTCCCCGCAGGAAGCTGGGCTGGAGAGTCTCCGTAAGGGGGGGGCCCGATGCACGGAGCTTTAGTTGCGCCGCGCGATATGGGCGACCCCAGGGGTCACGATCGAGACTCTCCAGCATCTCCTTTCTTTTTTCCTCTTTGGCGCGACTAATGGCCAGCTTCAGAGTTTGCCGCGCATCTCGGTACTGCTCATGAAGCTGGCCCTCTCCCCCATCATCGCGGTGACGCCGCCGGCTGCGGGTGTAGGACCTCCGGGCACGAGTACAGGCCGCGCGGAGGTCCGCCAACTCCTGGGACCACCAGTAGACCTCCTTCCTTGGAGGCCGACGACCTTGAACGCGGGGCATGGCCGCATCGCAAATCTGCGTGATCGCATCGCGAAAGCGGCCCGCCCCCATGTCTGCCTCCTCGGTCAGAGGCCGCGGAGACAGCCAAGAATAAATAATAGCTGCCTCCTCCAGTAAGTCCCTGTCCAACTTGGTAACAGCCCACCGCGGGAAACGGGAAGAACGCCGCGCCGTGTGACCCCTTCTGGGGTCCTGGGTCCGGGAGAGCTCGAATCGGATATAAAGGTGATCCGAGAGCGTCTCAACCTCTTCCAGGACACGCCAGTTCCTTATTCGTGCGGCGAGAGCAGGGGTAGCGAACGAAAGGTCCACTATCGACCCCCCCTGCTGTCGCACGCACGTGTTGGTGGAGCCTCTGTTTAGAAGACAGAGGCCCACCGAAGCCGCCCACTCCTCTACGGCTTCGCCCCGTGCGTCCGTCCTGGGGGAACCCCACGCAACGGACTTTGCGTTGAAGTCCCCCAGCACTAGGACGTGCCCAGACGCTAGTCGCCGCATCGAGGTCTCCAGGTTGTTAAGAAAAACCTCGAAGTCGCTCAAACTCCTGTTGGGGGAGAAGTAGACACCATATATGGTGATCCCCCCCCATTCGGCAGCAACATATCCATTACCCTTGTCTCTTAGCGACAAGGGCGGGGAATGAGCTGCCGTGGAGCCGACGACTGCCACGGAGGTCTGTTTGAAGCCTGTGCCAAGCTAAACAGGTACTTGATAGATAGGCTAGGTCCACCGCGGCGGTACATTTGTTAGTACTAGTACGTTTATCGGTTTGCCTTTAATAATTTAAAAAACATTTAGATATTTCATTAGAATTCTATTCCTTTCTTAATTAAGCTGTTTAAATCTATACGTTTCGAGCTCGTTCGTTTTTATTTGAACCAATATCTGCCTATAAATTTTTTAAATTTGAGTACTTTTACTTTCATGTTTTATATAGTTCCATCTTCCAGTATAAAAGGTCAAAGGGTTATAAAAAATGTAAATTAGTTCAGTTTCTACTCAGTTACTACAGAGGCCTAGCGATCTTGGCCATTAATTTAGGGTGAAACAATCAAAAACCTTACTTCTTTCTTTCTTTCTTAAAGATCTATTATTATAATGAACTTAGAAAGAAGAAAGAAATACAGAAAAGATTTATTTTGGCACAGAGACTCAAATTTTCACACAAAAACAATAAAACGAAAAATAAAGAAATAAAATATACACACAAAACAAAAAAAAAACATATAATATAAAAATATTTTTTTTAAGTATTCTACTTCTGCTCAATGCAACACCACATCTTCCGCCTAACCAAGCGGAAACTGCCATGAAGGCTAGTATTGCCAGTGAGCAACGATACAACCTTAAAACTATTCAATATCTTTATAAAATAAGTTTATTAAGTTATGTGAAAATATGTATAACATCAGTGTCAAAATTTTGACTTCGCTCAACATACGTTGCGGTTATTAAACCGCAACAATGGTATTCTTTTATTTTTGTTTTTTTATGTGTGGAAACCCCCACGGGTCATCACCTCACCGGGGCAAACGGCAAAGTGGTATGTCGGACTCGAACCGACTAAAAGCACAGTGTTTCGTCACCGGGTCTTATACCCAGGGCCTCAGGTGTACCCTGGAAAGGAAATCCCTATGAACGCCTGTTAAACAAGGCGACCCCACTATGAGGTGCAGATGGTTCTGTCCCCTCTAGTTTAGAGAGACGCGCGGAACACGTCGCGCCATCAATACAACAACGGACAACAACAATGGACGTCTCGCGGGAAGCTTTTCGTGCTATGATTTTTTTATGATTATAAACGAGGGTTAACCTTCAAGGAATCAAAACAAAATTATCTCTGTTATAAAATTCTGACATTTATCTAAACACTTTGGTACATACTAAGATTTATAGGTAAAACCTATGATAAACCAATATACGGGCAACATACATAAATCTGTAAAACTGCAATCGATAAGTAAATACAAAGAAATGATATCGATATCTCTTACGAATCCGATATTGCAGTAATCGATTTTTTTGACCCCATGCCTATTCATCAATCTGTCAGAACTGTCAAACGGTACTTCTTAGATTAGATGGACTATAGTTGTCTACTTTTAGAACTGCCATAAAGAAAATAAACGAATGAACAAAGTATACTTTCACAGAATATTGAAATTTTTGATAAGACATACATAAGTTACATAAGTTGCCCTTCTCGTGTATGTACGTAATTTCGATGCTTACTTACCACCATGCCAATCGCAGTTACTGCTGCACTTATTATGAACCAATGCACACCATGCAAACATCAAGAACAGGTTACGGATGGACAGATGTAAATGGAAAATTGAAAATGACTTGGTTTGTTGACAGTCGACAGTAGAATAGAAAAGTAAATGTATGGGATTGACATAAGCCAAAGAAAAAAGCTGATAATTGAAGTAGTGATAATTGTTCCTGTATGATGCACTTGTTGCAACTTTTGTAGGCTGCCCATAACGAGGAATTATACTAACAATACATTTAAAATAATATGTGGGGCTCACATCACATTTATACACACACATGTACACTTATTACCTGTACATACAATATACATATTTATTTATTTAATAATATAATACACATAGACATATTCACACTAATACTATCTACTCATTTGCTACCGTAGCGGTAGTATTTCCGTGACGTGTTTTGGAGTCGAACGATAGGCGGAGCTTATGAACCACTACCGCAACGGTGCGCGGGCGCACCGGGAATTACACGCCGCGTTAGTCTGCTTATCGGCCTCGCGAGACTACTCTGTGCCTGTGTCGTTCACTACCTTGAAGTTCTGTCGCATCTACCGCGCATTGTTGATATTACCGATAACTATGTGAAATTCAGCTGCGTGACTACCAGGCTCGACATACAACATGCCAAGACCGTAGAGGACTTTATACTGAACCCTCCGGCTAGAAATTGTTATGAAAAAATTAAGACAGAGCTACTTTGTCGTCTGTCGGCCTCTCACGAGATGAAGCTGAAGCAGTTGCTCACACAGGAGAAACAGGGTGATCGTAAGCCATCTCAATTCCTACGACACTTGCAGGATTTAGCAGGAGCGTCTGCTGCTGAGGATATTGTGAAGCAGATCTGGAGCAATCAGTTACCCATAGGAGTACAGAATGTACTAGCCTTCCAGCCCTCGCACTCCTTGGAACAGCTAGCAAACCTGGCAAACCGCATTCAGGAGTTAACTTCGCCACCTGAGGTCGCTTCTACATCTACGGTGGTCCTAGCAAGTAGCAACTCTTCAAGCGAGATTGCTGAACTCCGGAAAATGGTAGAACATCTCGCAGTGAAAATTGACGAGCAGTCACGCCGATTTAACCAGTCACATGACCGTTCCCGACCACATGGAAGACGATCGCCTTCACACCCAAGGTCCAGATCCAACTCCAGCTACAGAAAGTACCCTGTCTGTTTTTACTACTCCAGGTTTGGATCAAAGGCCCACCGGTGTTTGAAACCTTGTGACTTCGACAACTGGAATTAGCGGAATACAGTTCCGACTCACTGGAATTTGCGGCACTCAGTTTCGACTCACCGGAACTGCTCACTTCTGAGCTGAGCATAGAGAGCTGACTCATCAAGATATCGACCCCCAGTCTTGGAGGAGAGTGATGTGGCGACTTCCACATACAGCAAAAACATACTCCAACATCATCTAGCGAAGACAAGCTGAACTACGAAGAAACTACTAATCCCGCACCGCGCTATGAGAGTTCTCGCGCCGATTAGTATATATACAACTTCTCAACATCAACCGTTGGCATATTTTTTGTGTAAAAAAGTAATCTGCTTGATTGCGTTGGATTTACTTAAAAAATATTATATACGTAAATTGCCTAATTAGTTTTATTTAAGACTAGTTTAGACATAACGTAGTCTAGAATCACAGTAGGAAAATCGAACAATAAAATACCTAAAAAGCAAAAGAAGAATAATTTTTATAATCCACCGGGAGTCATGAGGGGTCCCAAGAGTGACTTTTTACAGTTTCGAAAAAAAATAATGTGAGGTTTGTGAAACAAACCATAGAGAACAATTTGCTTTTAGAGAAAGGTTGATTAGAATTAGCGTTCGCTAAATCAAAGTACACTTGTCTACCAATCTATTATCGTTTCGTAGGGGCGTCAATTTCTTTAGAAAAGGAAAAGTTGAGAAACATTTGACACTTGTCTAAGGCTGCGGTTTTTCAGTACAACGGTGACTCGACGGACGGTAACGGAAGATTAATAATTATCTTTTAAAAAAAGTATCACCAACTTCAATGCGCCTCAAAATACCCAAACCATGGGACCACCTGGGAAGTATACCTTTCAAACAAAAAAATAATTTTCCAAATCGGTCCAATCGTCTTTGAGTAATCAGTGAACAAATATATATATATATATATATATATATATATATATATATATATATAAACAGTTGAACATACAACCTCCTCCTTTATATATATATAAGATTATACTTTAGAACTGCAAAGTTAAGTTTGTCTTTCAACAAAAACGGGCAAAAATCTTTGAGATTTAATTGCCGAGATTGACGTACTACCTACATACAACTTTGTTTTCCTAACGAAACTCTCGGCGCTCGAATCAGACTCGCAATTGTCCGGTTTTTATTTTCTACTGATGATACTCCAACCATAAAAACTACAGAGTTTTTGGAGGGTTACGGGTCAGGAGAGTTACTGTTTTCACAGGAAAACAGTACCTCTCCGTTCGATTCTCTACCCTTTTTTTAAATCCTTAAAGATGTCTAGAATACTTATCGTTTTTTTTAATGATATAGGGGGCAAACGAGCAGACGGGCCACCTGATGGTAAATGACTACCGCCGCCCATGGGCACCTGTAACTCAAGAGTCACAAGTGCGTTGAAGCCCTTTTTAAGGTGGGAGTAGGGGAAGAGGGGTAGAGGGTAGAAAAAGGGAAGACGGGAGAGGGTGATTAGAGGAGAGGAGAGGGGGGAGAGGGGAAGGACGGGAATAGGGGAGAGGGAAGGGATATGGCCTCCGGTAACCTCACTCACGTGGCGGAAAGCAATGCAAGCATTGTTTCAGTGCCGGTTTTCTGTGAGGCCGTGGTATCGAGCGGAGTCGAGCCGGCCCATACGTGCCGAAGCATGGCTCTCCCACCTAAAAATACATGAACCATTCGAGTGAAATAATCTTTATTTTTTGTACGCTTGACGTGATCTATAATACTAAAAGACAACTGTTGTATCTGTCTATGTAGGTTTGTGTGGTCCCACTTTTTTGTTTTTTTTTGTGTTGGAAGAAAAACAAACTTGACGAGCTCAATATCGAAGAATGAACCTCACCTGACAAAAATAACCCACCGCACGATGAACAAGGAAAAAAGAAATGTGTTGGGGGCAGGAGATAAAATGCAGCCGAGCCTGAGAGGGGGCGAGGAAACATATTGCTCAGGAGAGAAGCCAGGCCGGGTCAGCTTGTATCTGAGATACGCCGTTGTCGTGACGTTTTGTAGTTGTATTTGTTAACATTTTCCTTATTTTATATACAGGCACACAGCAGGTACAAAACAAAAACAAAAAAGAAATAGTTAAATAGCATCTCCTAAGCGAAAAAAAATGTACACCCGCAGTTCTAACGTTAGAATGGCGGGTGTACATATTTTATTTTATATCTTTTTAACAAAAGAAGTACACTGGATTTCATTAAAGGTTTACTGAGGTACACTACAGGTACCACCTTCCTATAGGAAAGTAGCTCAATTATGTGATGTTGACCCGTGGTCCTACGCACACTTTCTTTCACTTTCTTTCTTTTCTTTCATTTGACCACATTGTTTCAGCACATCTTCTTTCTGAGAAACTGGAACCACGTTCTGCTACCATGTAGGAAAATTTGCATTGCATAGTTTGTGTTTATTTTGTATTAAAGTAGGTATACACTTTGATTATTTACCTGTCTAGATAAAGTAATTCAAACAAATAATACGCAAAAAAGTATGTGTGAGTAAGCAAGAGCTGTTGTTGTCTGACTACTTATTTCCAGACCTTCGTTCTATTTATAAGATATGTCTACAGAGTTCGTAAAATAATGATTGAAAACTAATATTTTATAACAAAATATATTGGTAAACAGAAAATAAAAAAAATACTGTTTTAAATAAAGGTGTTAATGATTGAGTTTGTTAGAAACGATAAACACCGTTCAAATTCAAATTAAAAGGGTTAAAATTAGGGCATGCAATTATCCGGCGGATTGACTATTCGAATATTTCGGATACTTCGAAAGGATCCGGATATCCGGATAAATCTGGATAATATAGATATTTTGTATACCTCTGTCAAAAAAACTTATCCTAACAAATACATGTTGAATACATATTTAAATTAGGTTATCAACATTTTCATTAGGCCCAGATAAAACTCTTAGAAAAGTAGTTAGTACTGATGACTGAAAATTCAGGATAAAATTATTTAAAAAAGGAAAGAAAAACGTAAAAAGTGGAAAATAATAAATGTAAATATCACTTGCCTTTCCATACGACTTTTAACTTAATTACATTAATAGTTTAGGAAACAAAACAGATGTTAAAACATAATAATCGCATCTCTCATGTTCATTATCCGACGAAACTTTACACGACCGCAAGTTTTTAGTACTTAAAAACATAATCAGAGGAACCTCTCGGATAGTTATTATTATTATTGTTTTGAGTGCCTGGAGCGCTACAAAAGACCAGAAATGGTCGAGGTAGCCTCGACCATTTCTGGTCTTTTGTAGCGCACTTCTGGTTTACAGTTCACTGCTCAGACTTATGGCTTCGAGAAACCTCCAGATCCTATCAGCAGTGATTGTTTGTATTTAATGCGGTTGCATGATGTGCAACCCTAGGTGAATACTTCGGTGTCGCATTAGTGGTTCACAAGAGCATAAAATATGCATTGCAGTCTCTTCTGTTTCTTGACAGAATCTGTAAATTGTGTTCTCACCCAAGTTTAGGTTGAACATATGTTTGTTCAGTTTGCAGTGTCCGGTGCACAGGTTTTGTATCTTTTGAGCTCCAGAAGTTCTTTAGATACTTTATTATCATAGCCCTTTATTATGGCTTTCGAGTGTCTTAGACCAGTCGTGGTCTTCCATCTCTTAATAGCCAATGATGTATATTTGGCGTTTATGATAGAATACGCTCGCTGTTTGCTAATGCCGCAGAATGGTTCTGGACCATGCTGTCGGTTGTCTGCAACGGCTCTGGCAAGTTCATCGGCTTTTTCGTTGCCATCGATACCTAAATGGCCTGGTACCCATCTTAATGTAATTTTGTTTGATTGCCCCAGTGTGTTCAGGTTTTCCTTGCAATTTTGAATTAGCTTTGAGCTAGTCTCAAAATTGTCTAGTGCCAATAGCGCCGCTTGGCTGTCTGAGTTGATGTAGATGTGTTGATTTTTTACTTTACTTTCAAGGTTGATCTCCACGCACATGTTTAATGCAGAGAGCTCAGCCTGAAAGACGGAGGCCTCTGCTCCCAGGTTGGCGCTCCACTTGAATTTTGGTCTCTCTCCGTAAATTCCACAATACACCAAGGCCTTTTATGGACCCGTCGGTGTACAACTCCTGAATACCATTTTTGTTGGATTGGAGGCCTTCCAGCCATGTATCCCTCTGTGGTATGTCTACTGTGTACCTTCTTACGAAGTCGATCTCTGTTTGCATGTCATCCGCTGGCATGTTCAGAGATTTTATTCCGAAATCCGACTCTTTTAGTGAGTTTAGTGTTCGTGATTGCCACTTTGGTTTCGTCTGTGTACATATCTTATATATGCTTTTGGCAGCTTCTTTTTGCACATAGATGCTGAGCGGAGTCAGGCTTAGTAGTGCATTTAGAGCTTCCCCTGGCGTCAAGGATAGCGCACCAGTGGTTATTAAATAAGCCGTACGTTGTAGGCTGTCTAATTTGTTTGAGGTAGACGTTTGGCTTACCTTACGGCACCAGACGGCAGCTCCATATGTTACGATTGGCCTTGCAATCGGCCGTATATAGCCATAGGGCAATCTTGGGCTGAAGTCCCCATCTGGCGCCGGCCATGCGAAAGCTCATCCATAAAGCCATTTTTGCTTTATGGACTATGTTTGTGATTTGTGAGTTCCAGGTTAACTTTTGGTCAAGTGTGACCCCTAGGTACTTGACTTCACTAGAGAAAGAAAGGATTTTGCCGTTTAGTTTTGGATTTGACAAACTTTCCAGCTTCCTTTTCTTTGTGAATAGAATTATCGTAGTTTTGTCTGCGTTAATTGATTATTCCTTGGATGGTTAGTTCAAATAATAAGAAGTTCTGCTGATGATGGTGGGGTATGTATCGGGTCATTCGGCTCCCTTTAATTTGGTCGAGGTGGACGATGGCTGGCGCGTGCGTCGTGATAGTGGACGAGTGCCGTTAGTCGGGGCTGGTCAGCTCGGAACTGCTATTACTTACATATTGTAGTAATTTGCTGGACTGATTATATTTTTAGAACAATACGTTACATTGTCCTCGCATTTCATTTGCGCTTATAAGCAATGTAGCTAAAGACTTTTAAGAAACATGTTGAAAAAGAGTATCGTTGGAGTTTCTTGCTTGTTGTTCTTAAACAGGCAACTAGCTTCACTACTGACTTACTCTGACTGACTACTACTCCTGATAATTCAAAAATACCCATAATTAGTTATATTGAAGTAAATGATTTTGATTTTTGATTTCATTTGAGATATTATCAAGAGCTTTCCCATACTGACTAAAGTAAATTCTATACAAAAAGATAAGCATGCAACTCCACAACGATGCGCCTCTTAGGATACCACATGCCAGAGGAGAAGATGGCATTCTAAAGCCGTGGCAACTGACACCATTCTCAACACCATATTATGCACGACTGGGTGCGGGGTGCCTTGCTGCAGCCCGAAAGCAGGCATTGCCTGCTCCAATGTCTGCGGCGTATGATCCGGCTCATGCACTAACGGAGCCCATATCGAAGACACCGTTGATTACGATATTTTAGATCTAGTAGATAATTAGGAATTGTAATTTTAGGAATGTATGTACGATACTTCATTTTTTTTTGTTTTTTTATTGTCCATTTTCTTCCCTCCATATCTTCTTAAGTTTTGATCCTAGCAAAAAGTATGTACTAGCTTTTTTGTAGAGAATTTTATGAAGATTATTTTATTTAAAAACATTTTTTACTATAGGCCGTCATTTTCGAGTCATTTACTCAAAACTAATAAAAGGGACCTTTACACCCTCACTCACCCGTTAGTCCCACCCCATCCAACAGTACTTTGAGTATGTTGTTTAAGACGCCTTACCTTACAACTGTGCCAAAATTGCCTTTTACACGAGTTATTTTCCCTACTTTTTTTTCGTTGACTGGGCTATTAAAAGATTTCCCTTTCCAAGAATTTTTATTTTTCAATTTTACATTGTGGAATCTATTGTTTAGTTTTTGACGGTTGTAGCATACCTACATAACTAGTAGTTGTAGTAGTTGCCTTATCATACTACATTGATTTATTTATGGAGTTCACTTTTAAATATTTGTAGGTCTAGATTTAAATTTTTATTTAATGGCCCAACAGGCCTTGTCCTGTCAAAATTCATTTTAATGTTAAGCAAAATAATACTTTCAGTAATGCCTTTTTAATTTACGATATCGCTTCTAGGTGTTTTTAAGTGATGCGCTTACCAACGAATGATACTGCTAATACATTTTATTTTTATTTGTTTAATGTCTTTAGAGTTAGTGATAATGATTAAATTTATTGTATTGTTCCCAGTGTGTAAGTGTGGTTTACTACGGTGATCAGTACGATACCCTACGGTACATATCGCAACACGGACTTGACCGAATAATATAGCTCTTTTTATACACAACAGAAAGATAGAAATAGAACAGGAATGATAAAAACAATATTATTATTATCTCAGTAGTTTGAATAATATTTGTAATGACGTAACTGTTTACGTCCTATATAAAGAAAGGCGTTGAAACAAAACCATGATATGTCGTTGGTCAGGAACCAAGAAACCATTAACAATGAAATTTGTGAGTATTTAATTTATATTTATAGAAAAATGTGTAATTGTTATGTAGTGGTAATAGGTAATAATGTAATAGTAATAGTTTTCTGTTTATCGCTATTTCTTTCTTTCTACTTGCACGATGGTAGGTAAATAAAAGAGTAGGAACGAAGTGGGGAATCATAAAAGTGTAAACTTTATTGTCTTGTATTGACTGAGAGTAGCTCTTATTCAAGCATTTGTTTAGAGCGAAGCTTCTCTCCTATTGTTATTCTGTATTCGTGGGCAGTAGCAGACGCAGGAAGGTGGACCGCTTATTTGGTCACGGCCGTTTCGTTATTCTCTCCTACTTATGGACGTAGTAAAGAGCACAGTGTGATTTTAAAGGGGGTTCGGTTCCGACATACCCCGCCACCGAAAACCTTAGTGGTAGTTAAGGCCCAGTCGCGATTTTATAGCGATTCTATAGCTTGAAAAAAGTTGAACATGTTGCAATCAAATCAAATCAAATCAAAACCATTTATTTAAATTAAACCAATAATAGGTATTTTGAATTGTCAGGAGTAGGAGTCAGTCAGACTAAGTCAGTCGTGAAGCTAGTTGCCTGTTCCAATACGTAGATCCTATGGAGAAGAACAGGCAAGAAACTCTAAGGACACTCTTTTTCAAAATGTTTTTTACAAATTTCTGGTTACATTGCTTATAAGCGTAAATGAAATACGGGGACATTGCAACGTACCTATTATTCTAAAATATAAATAGACGCGCTAATTACTACTATACATATTTAGGTAATAGCAGTCCAGAGATGACTAGCCCCGACCAACGGCACCCGTTCACGAGCATGACGCACACGCCAGCCATCGTACAGATTAACCATGTTGAAGGGAACCGAACGACCCGACATATACGCCACCATCGGCGGGACTTCTAGGCGAGCGTGACATACTCAGACATTGCACATTGGCCCCACCTAACTGTTCAATTTTCCATTGAGTCTCAGTCTTCATCGAGATCTGTCTGTACTCTATTTTTACTGTCACAGGTTTTAAATATTATACCGGTAAAAAAATCATATCCTTTGTAGGTACTACTATTTACTAGCTTTTGTTGAGTAAAAGTTATTTTTTAACCCCCGACGCAAAAAAAGAGGTGTTATAAGTTTGACGTCGATGCCTGTATGTGTCTGTCTGTGGCATCGTAGCTCTCAAACGGACGGCCGATTTCGATGCGGTTTGTTCATTTAAAAGCCACTTTCCTTGCGGTGGTTCTTAGCTATGTTTGGTTAATATCGGTCTAGCAGTGTAAGAGTATCAGCTCTTTTCCAAAATGATGTAAGGCATTTTTATTATTCTTTTGTGTCGGGGGTTTTGATCGATCGATAGCTAAGACGTGGAAGCGTAATAAACAAATAAAAAAAAAACTCACTTTCGCCTTTATAATATAAAGTAAAAGCTGGGTTTAGGATACATTGCCAGTAAATATTTTTTTAAATATAGTCTACTATATTACGCAAGAGTACCTATTAGTTGCTGTTACTATGCTTGCTGCCAACTATAGCATTAGTACCATCAGAAAAACTATTTAATATTTTTGTCAAATTTATCAAGTCCTTCATAGGGCTGTAAACAGTAGGTATTTAGTTAAAATGATTGATCGTATTTCATTGCCGTTATTTTTGCGTACGAGAGTCGATTTGTCCCATGTGTGTTACTTATGTGCTTAGTGTGTGATTGTTTGTAAAACCCCCATTGCCTTTTTAGATATAAAAAACATGCTATATTGTTATTTTTTTAAACTAATATTGTTGGATAAATTATTACATTAAATCAACATCCTTATTATGGAGGGAAGGGGCCTACCCTCCAAAATATGGATGGTGTCCTTTCAGAGATGGTGCATCTCTTTATACGACAACAAACAAACAACCTTTCATCCCATCCTGAACGCATACATCTGAATTCCGTCGTGAGTAAAAAAGTGTCCGTTAAAAGTTACTCAGGGGTTACTTAACAATTACTAACCTGTCGTTAGTAACAAGCAAGGAGAAAGTATCGCTTAGTAATTGTTATGTAACCCCTGGCTAAGCCCTTCAGGGTAAAAGATGTCCTTTTTTTTTTGTTGTGCGTGTGGAAACCCCCTCGGGCCGTCACCCTACCGGGGTTTTCGGTGGGGCGGTGTGTCGGAATCGAACCGACTAAAACCACACGTTGTGCCGTACTGCGCCTTAAGTAGGAGGGATCCGGGAACAGCTTTTATTAAGACATCCGGACCCCCCCTAGCGCCTGCCCGCAAGGGTAAAAGATGTCCTGCTTTAAGGTATTAACCAAAAAAGAGGCAGGTTCTTAAATACACTGTTTCCTTATATGTAGGTTATGCGATATCTTTGTGGTAGACTTAGTAAACCGGTATGATTTTTAATGATAGGTAAATCCACAAAGTAACATTAATATTTTAAAAATAAAGTACCTATTTTTCCTTTCTACATATTTTTCCTTCCAGTTCTCTGTCTGGATTATGGTACTGGCGGCCATCGTTGTCCTGGCCAGTGCCAGTGGAAGCGGTAGCGGTAGTGGCAGCGGTAGCGGTAGCGGAAGTGGTAGTGGTAGCGGTAGCGGAAGTGGTAGTGGTAGCGGTAGCGGTAGCGGTAGTGGCAGTGGTAGCGGTAGCGGCAGTGGTAGCGGTAGTGGTAGTGGTAGCGGTAGCCGTAGTGGCAGGCAGGCACGTGATGCCACAATATCCAGCGGACTTCCTGATTCAAAAAGCGGTAGGGGCAGCGGTGAACCATTTTTAAGGCTGGCACGTAGTGTCGTGGCCACTCCACCGTACCCGTATAAGGCTTTGTTCTGACGGGCGTTACAAAAGGTAGTACGTAGTTATACTCTAAGGTCGTATCCGGTGAAAAACACGAAATGCAAAAAAATTTAGAAGAACCGCAATTTTAATGGATAACCCTTATTTTCTCTACAAGACCAGTATGCTGACTTTATTATCATACACATGTCAGCCATATATTTAAAACTGAAGATATAAAAACGAAGGATTTTTAGAATATTAAAAATTGTCCGAACATGTCCGCGTAAGGAAACAAGATCATCATACATGAGAATAAGCAAAAGAAGTACTAAGCGATTGGAACTGTTCGTAGCATTCGTAAATGTCGGCTCACTATTACCTCAACATGTTTAATTAATTGATCAACATGTCTAATGCAGAAAAGATTCAACTTTTCAATAAAAAAAATTGTACATCTTTATAATCTCTTTTATTCTTTACTACCCCTAATTTCCAAGATACTTTCCGTGCGCTGTACCATCGGGTCCAATATCGACATCGCCAAGACTTTGGCTTGCTGAAAATTGGTACGAGTGTTTGGAACGCACTGTCGTCACCACATCAAAAACTGGTATTTATTTTATTTAAAAACTAGCGGAAGCGTTTTTTGCTAAATTTTCTTTATTTTTCGTTTAGTAAGAACCTTCTACAAAGTATTAGAAAAAATAAAAAAAGATGAATGAAATCGGTTGTCGTTCTCAAGTTATGGCGTGATCAAGGGAAATGACGATTTATTTTTATAAATATAGATAGGGGCAAACTATAAACCGGCCAAGCGCGAGTCGGACTCGCACACCGAGGGTTCCGTAAAATATTTTCATTGTATGATGTAACTAAAAATTTACGGTTTTTGCAATTTTTCCTTTATCTGTGCTATAAGACGTTGCTTCGTACCAAATTTCAAGATTCTGAGTTCACGGGAAGTACTCTTTAGGTTTTGATTCCCTTGCGAGTAGTTGCGAGTTTGAAAATATGCGGCTTAAATTGTTGTTTCTTTTGATTGCGTTGACATAGAAGTTTGATTTTATTACAGCTTAAAGGTATTATAGACTTGAGTATTTGATATAAATTTAAATTTAATACCTCTACGCGGTCATGAGGAAAGGAGTAGTAAGTTTAAAAATATTAAAAATATTTTTATTATATGATGTAACTACAAATTTACGGTTTCGGCAATTTTTCCTTTATTTGTGCTATAAGACGTTACTTCGTACCAATATTTTTTTCCATAAAGTGTACATAGTTTACTACCATAGCAATATCAACTTTTTGTCCACCGTAGTCGCAACCACGCCGGGGAACCACTCCCGTGCTAGGAATAAACCTGTGTTACAAGTGATGAGGCCCCGACGAGGACGCGCACTTCCGGTAGTACATAATATGTTTACAGTAGCACTATATCGCTACTGGAAGTACCCTGTTGTTATGTGTGTTAGTATTTGATATAAATTTGAGCTTGATACCTCCACGCGTTCCTGAGGAAAAGGGTCTTGATAGACAGACAGACCTTCGGACGGGCGGACAACAAAGTGATCCTATAAGGGTTCCGTTTTTTCCTTTCAAGGTACGGAACCCTAAAAATGAGTTAATAGACATTATTATTATGTTATTTAGTGATTTTGATAGTTTATAGCAGTTGTGGTAAGATAGTTGCTAACAGCCATTATAAAGAAATTGTGAAAAGTAACCATCAATCCTGTGGAATATAATTTTAATGAAATATCAGAATATTTTGTTAATTAAATACAAATGCGCCAGTGGACCTAGCCTATCTATCAAGTAGCTTGGCACCGACTTCAAATCTATGAAGTAGCTTGGCACCGACTTCAAATCTATCAAGTAGCTTGGAACCAACTTCAAACATATCGTAGTAGGTACCTTAAGCTAGCCAAGTCAAATCTTGAGCTTCAATTTATCATAAGTTATGTAATGTGTGTAAAAAACATAACGTTAAAATTTAACAAGTTATATTTTTAAATAGCAAACATTGTTGAAGCCGAAAAAAAGAAGAATTTGTGTTTTAGATTGATTTTAGAATGTTGTATGGTCTTATGAATAAATTTCAGGATTTTCTACAGAACTTGGCACCCATTTAGATCTTCAATCCTCAATTCTTTTGTTGGCAAAATTGACAACCACAAATATTCTTAATATTGAACTTGGCTCCTATTTTTTACGTTTATGTTTTTGATGATAAGTAAAAATTTTTTTTCTGAGTTTAAAGTGTATAGTTTGTTTATTTGTGCTATTATATATTTATATGTCGCATCCTCAGGCACACGACTAGGCACAATGTGGGCACGAAGTGGGTACGGTAAATGAGAAAACTCTCTTTTGATACTTAATCGCTGACGTTTTGCAAACACGCAAAGAAACACTGTACAGTTCCTAGCTAAGAACAAAAATTGTAGGTTAGTGTTGACTCGACGGTGATCAATACGAGTGTATAATCTATGGTGACCAAACGTAAAGTGAACTTGTCAGTCGGCACGTAAACACCCTCCGCCTAGACTCTGCATGATACCGATAGATGGCGCCTGTGTTCCATTCCACTGAATTTATTATAGAGGGCGCTCTAAGCACCTGTACTAATGACCGAAGATGCAACACGGCCATCCTGCTTGCACACATCTACAACACAACATCCACGAGAATACTCGTTCCACTCGGTGATTCCTGACCACACTTTACATTTTATGGGCAATGTAAACACACACACAAACTTGACTCTGTTTTTAATTTTAATCAAACTTAACTTAAACCAGCAATAGGGGATACAAAAATATATAGACAACAGCCAGAGCCACGTACCACCGTCGCCGTCGTCCGTATCAAGTTTCAAAACTACTCAGTACAACTGTACACACCTTACAGAAAACTCAGATTACAGAAACTCTCGAGTAAGACATCTAACGCCCCGGCTCTCCAGCCGAACAGCAATCGCATTGCTCTTACACATATGTCACCCACTGACCATACGTATGGTCTCTGCAGACCCCGACCTCCGCCAGAGTTAAACGCACACCGTGCACCCACAGACTACTTGAGTTGCCTCAAGAGATACCGGTTTATACGCTATGTTGTGGTTCATGGAAGTTATTAATGGGCGAGTTAAGCGTGGTTACAAACTGTTGCGACAAGACTTTTTCAACACCACTTTACGGAGCTTATTCCCAGATTACAGATTAGCTTGTACTTTGGTAAATGGTTTCCACATCCCCATTGTTGACATAATAAATGCTGTCGTTATATTGAATTTGATAAATCAAAGGGTTCACCTGCCAAATCATTTGTATGATTACATGAATGAGTGGAATTTAAATAAACAAATAGTGACTTTCAATAGATTAGATGCGAATGATCCTCAATTACAGGAATTGCAGTTGTTTAACTGGGCGGCGCACAGTAGGCAGCTGTGCACATATTATCTCCGTAGTGTAGTATGTAGGATTCGCCAAACATGAAGATTTTAGGGCACCTGCAGTCAATTTAATGGATGTGATTGTGGATGATAATGTGTAAAATAGAATGATAATAATCATAATACTGTATTATTACTTAATCTATTTGATTTTTATTTCCACACAACGCCATTTTCCATAAACAAGAAAACAAATATTACTTACAATACATTGCCATAACTTTTTTCTCACAGCGATTTGAAATGACCCGCGTTAATAACTATTGTTGTCCATTTAAAGGGCTACTAAATTACATATTATTATGTGGTTGTTATTTGTTCCTAGACCAGCTTCCATACATTTTTGCCTTCTCCTTTGACCAAAATTCATAAACAGGTAAAGTTAGCACTAAATAAACTTAACTTGGTAACGGCAAAAATGTTCTACTGTACATTAATATGCATACGTCACGGTTAATTCTCGAATTGCAAATTTCGCAATGTACTCAAGTACATTGGCATGAATTGTAATCGGAATAAATTGTTGACATAAGTAATAATTAAGGATTTACTCTGTAGATTTATTTTTTTAATTGCTTTACCAGTTTATTTTCCAAATTTCATGAGTCTAGTTTAACGGATCATTTTTAATTTACTAGCGAGTGTCAAAGTATCCGCCATAAGAGGCCATGTGATTGCGATGACTCATCACCTATTTTTTTTCCATCCTGCATCCTTTCATTAATTTTCTTATCGTGAACACACGACTGTCACGGTTGAATATAATACTTTTAAAACATTTATTAATTACGAATTAATTACTTAACCAATTGTAGATCAATATATACTGACTTGAAAAAAATATTAATAAAAATCATTTGGTTCAAAATTGCTTTCAGAATATCCTCCTGGACGACAAAGCAAATATTAGCCAATTTTTTGGCCGTGGATGACCTTATGGCGAACTCTCTTTAAAGTCGGAGTGGAATTCTTCTACAACCGAGATTAAATATACAAAAAGAAAAGGAAATTGTTTGGTTTCAACGTAAAGTTAAATCAAACAGAAAAGGTATCCAGTCTCTATTTAATTACATTTGGGTTTATTTCAAGCTAATCATGTAAACTAATAAATACGACACCGATACCAGTTGAACACGTTTATTTTGAATTTATAATTAGCAATAATCATCCTCAACAGGTATGTAAATTTTTGTCTCTTTTTTCGAGTAAAGTTACACAGGTAGGTATAGTTTTTTTTACTTTTTATACGTGGCGTAAATAAAAAAAAAATTAATAAATTAAAAAGTTTAAGACCGAACTCGCTGAAATTTATAGCACTTTTTAATATCATCACAAGTTACATTTTCAGAAAGTGTCAGACTTCTACGTACATTCTTTTCAAAGTTATTAAATGTTAAAAAATCCCTCTTTTTAACTTTGACCTTCATTTGCTGCTAAACAAAAGCAATTAGCGACTTTGAATAGGTCTCATATGTAGCACACATTGCAAAAAACTTAGTGGAAACGAGATTTCACACGAAATGTAAATAAAGCCATTTTTTTCGATAAATGGTTAAATAAAAAATAACGCCTCACTTGCCCAGACTACGGGTATAGAAAATTTAGATATTTATGTTCCTTGACTGGGCTATAATGCAACAGCTACTGCTTGCCTTAATAAATAAATACATAGCGAAAGGTTTTTAAAATGAAAATATATTTATTGCAATTTACCCTAAATCATACTTGGTAACTTCAACTTCAGATCCTGGATCCTACGATCGCTTCTTACATTGCTGACCCAGGTAGTAACATTTACGTAACAACGAAGCACAGATTGCAGTTGTGGTTTTAAATAGGGAGGATAAATAAACCCAACGTCAGTGACTAATCCTAGAATAATTCTGCGTTACAGAAACCTTTTATAATTTTTATACTAAAGTAATTTTTTATTTTTATTTATTGCAAACATATCCCACACAATCCTTACAGGAAACCCAATGCGATTGTGGGGCTAAAAACTAACATTACACTAATTAATAACACATTATTTTATAATCTTAACTAATAAACAACATAAAATGAATAACTAAAATAGAAACAAAAATGAAAGTTCGAATAGCAATGAGAAGGAGGGATCGGTGTGAATACAAATGGAACCTTTATAAGGCTGCAAGGAATCGCTGTAACCAGGTGATACGTAACGCAAAACGCCGACACATTCTTCAAAATATAGCATGCATTTCTCATCTACAAATACGCTGGATCATCAAACCAAGTGTCAGACCTTGAACTACTTAGCCAGTCTCACCAGTCCCACTATTGACTCCTTTGAATTTTCTCCGGTGCTTTCTGGGGACATCAAGAAGATTATTCTGTCCATTCGTTCCAATGCTGTATGCCATGATGGCATTAGCCGCCGCATGATCGTAACTATCCTTGACCATATTCTTTCAGTAATCACTCATATAATTAACTTATAATAATTAACTTTTCCCTCGACTCTGGAACCTTCCCCTCTCTCTGGCGTAAGGCTTATATCATCCCTTTGCCTAAAAATAATAACCCTTCTCGTCCTGAACACTTTCGACTTATTTCTATTCTTCCCTTTCAATCTAAGGTGCTCGAGGCCTGTGTGCACAAGCAACTATCACAGTTTGTATACCGACATAAACTTCTAAGTCCGCTGCAATCTGGCTTCAGGGCCAGTCACAGCACAGCTACTGCTCTTCTTAAAGTGACTGGCGATATTAGGAAGGGCATGGAAGACACCAAGGTTACAGTACCTTGGTTGACTTTTCGAATACCCTCAATACTGTCAGTCACGATGTTTTGCTATCCATTCTTTCATATCTTATGATCTCTTCAGAGGCACTGGATTGGTTCTCTACCTATCTTCAGGGGCGACAGCAGTATGTTCGCATTGATGACTTGTCATCGAGTTGGTGTGATCTCTACGCTGGCGTCCCTCAAGGCGGAATATTATCTCCACTATTATTTTCAATATTTATCAATCTCATTACTCAACACCTTCAATGTGCGTATCACCTGTATGCCGATGACTTGTAGCTGTATGCTCAAGCAAGGGTGGAAGACATATCACAAGCCATTGCCGAAGTCAACAAAGACTTAGAATTTATAAAATGCTGGTCGTCAAGGTTTGGCTTATCTGTGAACCCTACTAAATGTCAGGCGATTGACATAGGGAGCAAACATATGATAAGCAGGTTGGATACTACGTCAATTTCATCAGTTGTCTTCAATGGTTCAATTATACCTCTAAGTCCAGTGGTCAAGGACCTGGGTTTACTCATTGACTCGACTCTTGACTGGCGAGCTCAAGTTACTCACGTGAGTCAAAAGGTCACTGGTACCCTGCGAACATTATATCGTCTTAAGAATTTAATGCCCCCTAAAACAAAAACTACGCTCATGCAGTCCCTAATTATGCCTATTATAGACTATGGTGATGTGTGTTATTTTGACCTGAATGCAGACCTTCTCAATAAATTAGATCGTCTCCTCAATTACTGCATTCGATTCATTTTCAATCTTCGCAAGTATGACCATGTGTCTGCTTTAGGTTCCCAATTAAAGTGGCTACCTATTCGCCAGCGCCGTAATCTGCGAGCACTGACTTCTCTTTTTTATTTTCTCAACTCTCCATCTTCGCCTTCCTATCTAGCTCCCTATTTCCGCTTCTTGTCCTCTAATTATAACAGAAATCTTCGTTCAGAAAATAATCTGCTTCTCTTATGTCCCTCCCACAACTCCGACTTCGTAAACTCGTCTTTCTACGTTCAATCAGTTCTCCTCTGGAATGCACTCCCTCTTGAAATCAGGATGGCCACAAACCGTCTTATATTTAAAAAGAAAGTTCATGATCTCCTTCACAATGAGATGACTGAATGAGTTGGACGCTAGTTACTCGACTCTGTATTTCGGTATTCGTAGTGTATGAATATAATGTATGCATTTATATGGATCTGAATATATATTATTATTTTGTTATATTGATTATGTAAGTAATAGTGTGTATTTCTGTTTATGTCCTGTGTGTAACTTGTATTGATTTAATAGATAGAATGGATGTGATTTCTGTGCACCTACCTTATAAGATTTCTCCACCACCCCAAAGTTGCCTGGTAGAGAATGCCATCGGCATTAAGTCCGCCTTTGTACATATTGTGAATGAAGATTTAAATAAATAAATAAATAAAAGTGTAAGATAAATTAAAGGGTATTATTCTTAAACTTAGTATTATGTTTATGGTATTATTACTCTTTACTTATATGCTACTACGTTTATTTCTACGAGTTCACTTGAGTTACACGAGAATTCATCAGTTCAAGTGCCGACCTCGTTGATTACATACATATATGTAGCCATCGACAAACAAATTACAAAACGTAGATGACAGAACCGTGTGGTGCGTCTTAATACTCAGTTGCACGAGTGCACTTTCAAGAATGCCTTTGTAGTATAAAAGAAATTCCCTGACTTGTCTAAAGAAAAATACCTACCGATTACCAGACTTTCGTTTTTCAGACATATAAAACCTGGCGTATGCCACACACTGTGCAGAAAACGAGTGGACGGCCGGAACTGAGTAGCTATGGCCTCTCCAGCCAGGCACCTGGCCTCCCTGGCCCCCTTCTCGTCACGCTTACGTACTACTAAGCTTATTACTATAACTTGTAAGTTAAATTTTAGATTTAACCCTCCACCCCTGGGCCACAAAACACGTGACACTGTTGTGTTATGTAATGATTTGGTAAAAAAAAGCAACCATTTTCTTACCAATGCTTCGACTTTTCTTAACTTTCGTCGGTAACCTTCAATAGGAAAGACCGATTCTGCATACTGGCTTTTTCTTTCCGGTTCTTTCGTGACCTGTCACGATATTATACAGCCAGTGACTGTCCGCCATGAAACTTTTTATCATTTTACGGCACCGTTCGAATCGCAGAAGTTTCTGGTCTTCCGTAAAATCATGCGGTATCCATCAAGTGCAAAGTTGCCGAACCTTCAGATGCACATACGAAATGTTTTGCACTTGACTCGTTCCAATGCCTAATACAGTGCAAATTTGCTAACAAGTAATTCCTTTGTCCGTTTCAGTCAGTTGTTGTACGTTATCAATATTGGATTCTGTAACTGTAGTCACCGACCGACCTTCACGTAAATTATCCAAACCTTGAATTCATAGAGTGACATGGGTACCCAAGTAACAAATACTAATTAATATTATAAATATGAATGTCAGTTTGTTTGTTAGCTTTCACGTCTTAACTACTCCACCGATCATCATGATATTTTGCATACGGGTGTCAGGGATACAGAATAAGACATATGGTACCTATCAACTAAAATAATTAAATATAATTCTAGCCCAGAAAGTCGGAATCTTAGGAAAAGGTAAAAAAAAAAATTACGATAAAATAAATGTACTTTTATTAAACCAAACCAAACCCAACATAAACATATTCACGGTTTAGTGCAAATTGTAATAATTGTTTAGTAGCTTGGCGGAGCAGTTTTGTCTTTGCCAAATGGTTCGTTAATGCCATGCTTTTTAAGCCCTTCATAGTCAACAGAACGAGCTTCCCTCACTCGTGCTTCAAGGTTCCTGACGGGTATACCATTATCACCACCCCCAAGTGCTTCAAGGTTCCTGACGGGTATACCATTACCATCACCACCACCACCCATCGCGAATGGTAACATCAAAGCCACCATCGCCATAAAGAAAAAAGCGAACTGAAAACAAAATTATAGAACAAAAAATAACTTAAAGATAAACAGTAAATTACAACAGTAAAGTACAATTTTATTTATTTGTATTGATGGTAATTTCGCCTTATGTGGTATAACTATATAATTATCTAGCTGACTAGTTACATAACTAACTATATCATTATTGCAACGAAGTTCCTTATCGCACGTTACACTTCAAACGCTCGGCGGATTGGGGCTAGACGGCAAAAAGTGTTAGGGCAACGAAAAATGCTGACAGAGGGGTAATTTATTACATTTACATCGAGTTAATTTATTTGATTTACGCCATCTGTGAATTCTGAGCGATACTACTGTTGTTATACTAATTATATTATCCATATATTAGTTTGGGTAGCTTTCACAGATGGCGAATTTTAATTTCGAGTTTTTACAGTATTTACTATACAACTAAAATATAATACAAATTAACTATTGATACAATTTATTAAACCCATTAAATATGTATATTTATTTATACACTTCTCGCGGTTAAGTAACTATCTAACACAACAACTTTTTGGCAAATCAATCCGAAAATTAGATTAGTTATTTATAATGTTAGTAAATAGGTACATTCTTATATAGACTTGATCGATTCACACAATATATTTGTGTTGTAAATTATGTTGGTCCAATAAATTAAACTGTGTGACACTACCCCGAATTGAAACCGAGTGAGTCAAGCTGCTGGTGTCCTTACTAATATCCTACGAATACAATCAAAAAAGTCTAAGCAACATGCATCATTTACAGAAACTGCATGTCATTTTTAGGGTTCCGTACCTCGAAAGGAAAAAACGGAACCCTTATCCCCTTTGCCCTCTCCCTGCCTCACTCCCTCTTATTTAATTTTGTAAAACATGAAAAGTTTAATTTCGTTTTGACTTTATTTTATACTACGTACGTTACGGTACATATATTGTTAACTAGCTGTGCCCACGACTTCGTCCGCGTGGAATAGTGTCTTTGGGTAGAATGTTTAATTATTGGCGTAAACGGGTGACAGACAGACAGACAGACCGACAGACAGACAGAGTTACTTTCGAATTTATAATATTAGTAAGGGTTATTGTGATTAAATGAACAATTGAATGTGGGTTTTTGTTGCTTTAGTCACTACTGCATCAAAGAATGCTTAGTTAGATAGATAGAATAATCTTTATTGTACACCATTAATAAAATACAGTTGAAAATAAATAACTTACAAACTAGAGTACAATGGGCGGTCTTATCGCTAAAAGCGATCTCTACCAGACAACCTTTAGGATGGAGATAATTTCAAAATTATTTAATAAAACATAGTAGTTGATGGCGTACTATTCTAGATATTGACAAATACTAATTAATTACATCCATATAGACATTTACACACATATACAGCTACTTAGTGAATATAATATAATATTATAGACAGCAATTTAGATCTTGGTTATTGTAAAGAATAGAATAGTATTATGGTGACAGATAATGTTGCTTAACTAAATTTTTAAAAGCAGAATGGGTTTCAGCTTGTCGAATTTGTACCGGTAATTCATTCCACAAACGAACGAAGAGAACTATAAATGATTTATCAAAGAAAGTTGTTGAATGTACCGGCACTTTCAATATCAAATTTTCTGATGATCGCATGAACTTCGTATGCGTATCGTGAAGGAACTCAAATAGTCCTTTTAAATAGAAAGGTGTATGAGGGTTAAACAGTATACTGTATAGCAAAAAGAGAATATGAGCGTTCCGGCGAAGACGAATAGGTAACCACTTGAGCTTTTTTCGGAATTCAGAGACATGATCATATTTACGCAGTCCAAATATGAATCTAATACAAAAGTTTTGAAGTCGCTCTAGTTTATATAATTGGTTTTCGGTGAGGTCTGGATAGCTGGCATCCGCATAGTCAAGAGTTGGAAGAAGAAGTGAATTTGCAAGGGCAGTTTTGGTGGCAGTTGGTAAAAAAGTTCTCAATCGTTTTAAAGAACCCGCAGAAGCAAATACCTTACGACTTATTTCCTGCATTTGAGGAGCCCAGAATAGTTCTGAGTCGATAAGTTATCCTAAGTTCTTTACTTTATTACTAAAGGGTATGACAGAACGCACTTACCTTAGCCAGATCTCTATAGACGATGTCAATAGCATTAGTAATATTGTCTAATGGTGCTTGGGAGTATATTTGAGATCATCTGCATAAAGGTTGAAGGAAGAGAAAAGTTGATCAGTGATGGAATTTATGAATAACGCGAAGAGTAAAGGAGATAGAACGCCACCCTGGCGCACACCAACAGATGTATTATATCAAGAAGAGAGGTAGTTATTATTTATAAAAGAAATATAAATATAAAGGGTAAAAATCGTTTAAAAGTTCAAAACCGTACATGGTGCTTAGACTTTTTTGAGGTGTGTATTATAAACGTGAAAGTTTGTAAGTATGTATGAATGTATGGATGTTTTACTGTTTCTACTGAACCGATTTATTTATATATTAATAAATCTTACCTGAATAAGTTTTTTTTCATAATACTTAAAATAAATTTTACTGAATTAAGACAGGACAACGTCTGTCGGATCAGCTAGTGGAAATAAACATACGTAACTAATAGGGCTTTTCTTTTTATACCACAAATATCGTAAATGCTCGGAATATAACCCTTTCTGGAGGAGAGGGTTATATTCCGAGCATTTATCAAGTAAATAAGTAAGTATTAAGTATCATTGATAAAGGAAAAGTACAAAACAAAATTTAGTTTTACATGGTTCTTATTTCTAAAGTAATAAAAGAACTAAGAAAAAAATAGAGGAAAAAAAAATACATACGTATTTCATCGTTGTATGGTACCTGGCTCGGCGTGATTCGCAAACTACTGTCATATATTCCTAACGCTGTCTGCCTTTATATACCCTAGCGAACATTTGTAAATAGATGTAATACATTATCATTATATTTGTTTCATCCTATTAGCACTGATAGCATTATCTACAAGCCAACTATATCGAGGGGTCTGAGGCGAGTTGACTCAAGCGCCATTTTAAGGAGAGCAATTTTAAGTAAAAGTATTTATTTTATTGAATTAGGTACAACTGGAAGTCAACAAGCTTTAAACTAGTGTATATTTCATAAGTTCTTATGTATTGTGTATCGGTTTAGATGTCGGTTAAGTCAAAATCTCCTGTTTTCTGTTCAAGATAAAATTATTCAACTACAAGAAAAAAAATATATGCGTTCGAATTGAGAACCTAATCCTTTTTTGCGTTGGTTAAAAATTGGAAAATAGTAATACAATTTAACAGTAACACCTACCTATTTAAGAAACAGGAAAAACGAATTATAATACACCTTTAATTGTTAACAAAATCACCTCCCGGCAAAAAAAGTCTCATATCACAAAAAAGTGTCATATCACATGTTAGGTACGTTTTGACATTTTATAGCATTGAATAGCAAATGTTGCACTTGGTCGCCTGCAAATACATCGTTATTAGCTCAGTGAAAAAGGGAACTTAGTTTCCTCTTTCACTGAGCTGGGCTGTTTTGTTCAATTTACAGGCATAAAAGTCTCGAAATAGTTGTTTTTGTATTATGACACTTTTTTTTATAGTGTTGTGTTTCGCCGGGAGAGTGAGGTTACCTTAGGCCCCAACCCTTCCCTGCTTCCTGCAGGGAGTGGTTGAGGGCCTTTTCCCGCAACGGGTGGAGCACGTACCCCCGTCGATGGCCCCCTTGGCTGGAGACGACGGGGAGAACGAGGAGGATGGTGTTCCGCCCGTCACGGAGGCGGAGGTAGGGGCGGTTGTTCTACGGATCCGTTCCAAAAACACCGCCCCCGGGCCAGACGGGATCCCTGCCCGAGTGTTGGCCCTAGCCCTCGACCACATGTCCGACCGCCTCGGGGAGGTGTTCGACGCTTGCTTGGCGTCCGGGCGCTTCCCTGACTGCTGGAAGAGCGGGAAGCTGGTCCTTTTAAGAAAGCCGGGACGGCCTACCGACTCGGTTGCGGCCTACAGGCCCATCGTGTTGTTGGACGAGGCGGGTAAATTGTTTGAGAGGGTCCTCTCTGCCCGCATCGTCCGGCACCTGTGCGAGGTCGACCCCAATTTGTCGGACGCCCAATTTGGTTTTCGAGCGGGGCGTTCGACGGTCGGTGCTATGTTGCGCCTGAGGGCCGTGACCGAAGAGGTAGTGAGCTGTGGCGGCGTGCTGTTGGCGGTGTCGCTGGACATCGCCAACGCGTTCAACAGTCTGCCATTTAGCTGCATCAGGGAAGCACTCCACTATCACGGAGTGCCAGGGTACCTGAGGCGGCTAGCGGCAGACTATTTAGAGGAGCGTACCGTCATGTACGAGGACCGAGATGGAGTTTTGAGTCGTCGGCCCATGTCGTGCGGTGTTCCGCAGGGGTCTGTCCTTGGACCACTCCTGTGGAACATGGGGTACGACTGGGCCCTTCGAGGCGACTTCCCCCCGGGCTCGGCGTAATCTGTTACGCCGATGACACTTTGGTCACAGCCCGGGGGGTAAACTTTCAGGAGGCGGCGTGCCTGGCTACCAGGGGAGTCTCTCTGGTGGTCGGGCGCATCGAGGCGCTGGGTTTGCGGGTGGCCCTGGATAAGACGGAGGCCCTGTTATTTCATGGGCCCCGTCGTGGTCCACCCCCTGGCGCCTCTATCGAGGTCAACTCGGTCCTCGTACCGGTTCAGGCCCTCATAAAATATCTGGGCCTGATCCTCGACGGTAGGTGGCGCTTCGACGAGCACTTCCTGCAGCTTGCTCCAAGGCTGGTTGGCGCTGCGTCCGCCCTTGGGCGACTCTTGCCCAATTTGGGTGGACCCAGCATCGCTACAAGACGGCTGTACACGGGGGTTGTCCGGTCAATGGCACTGTACGGTGCACCGGTGTGGGCGGAGGCTCTGACCGCCCAGAATAGGGCGCGCCTCTGGCGCCCTCAGAGGGTGATGGTGGTTAGAGCCATACGCGGATACCGCACCGTGTCAACAGAGGCGGCGTGCGCGTTGGCCGGGACTCCCCCGTGGGATTTGGAGGCGGAAGTGCTCGCCGAAGTATATCGGCGAACGGCTGAGTTCCGGGCGGGAAGCGGTAGTCGGCCCCCGCCCGAAGAGGTACGCGAATGGCGTGAGGCCGCTCGCCGAGCCACCATGGCTCGTTGGTCGTCCCGGCTGGAGGCTCCACGTGCTGGCTTTGCCGCCGTGGAGGTGCTCCAGCCGGTCATCGTCGAGTGGGCAGGGCGGCAGCACGGGACCCTTTCCTTCCGACTGACGCAGGTTCTTTCCGGGCACGGCTGCTTCGGGAAGTACCTGCACTCGGTCGCTAGGAGGGAATTGAGTCCCGCCTGTCACCACTGTGACTGCAGTGAGGACTCGGCTCAGCACACGCTGGCGGTTAGCCCCAGTTGGGCGACGCAGCGTCGGGCCCTCACTGCAGTCATCGGAGTGGATCTGTCGCTACCGGCTGTCATTCGCTCCATGGCCGGTAGCGACAGGAATTTTACCGCGGTCGCAACCTTCTGTGAGGAAGTCATCTCGCAGAAGGAGGCGGCGGAAAGGGTCCGGGAGGACGACCTCCACTCGGACCTAATTCGCCGCCGGCGAACCGGGCGGCGGAGGCGCGCTTACCAGCGCCTCATGCCGCCCTGAGTGTGGCCGCGGGTGCACGGGACGGGTTTTCCCCTTCACCCGCTATAGTGGCCCCCCGCGAGGAGGCGGCGTCCGCGTGTGCCTGGACGTCGCCTAAATGAGAGGTTTTTACCCGAAGGTGGTGCCCGCGCTTTTGCGGGCAGGCGCTAGGAGGGTTCCGGATGTCTTAATAAAAGCTGTTCCCGGATCCCTCCTATTTAAGGCGCAGTACGGCACACCGTGTGGTTTTAGTCGGTTCGATTCCGACACACCGCCTCATCGTAAACCCCGGTGGGGTGACGGCCCGAGGGGGTTTCCACACGCACAAAAAAAAAAAAAAAAAAAAAGGCAACAACCCTTCCCTCCCCCCTCTTACCCCGCTCATTCCTCTACTCCCACCTTAAATTGCAGGTGTCCATGGGCGGTGGTAGTCATTTACTATCAAGTGACCCGTCTGCTCGGCGCCTACATCATAAAACAATATATATATTTACTTCAATTTACCCTAAATCATACATGGTAACTTCAACTTGAGATCCTGGATCGTATGATCGCTTCTTACAGTGCTGACCCAGGTAGTAATATTTACGTAACAACGAACTTACTCTTATCTATGGTCAGTGTTTAAAATAATTACCTATATAATAAAAATCAGAATCTTTGAAAAATTTAAAAAAGAGATTAACAAAAAAATACCGATTCTGCATACTGGCTTTTTCTTTCCGGTTCTTTCGTGACCTGTCACGATATTATACAGCCAGTGACTGTCCGCCATGAAACTTTTTATCATTTTACGGCACCGCTCGAATCGCAGAAGTTTCTGGTCTTCCGTTAAATCATGCGGTATCCATCAAGTGCAAAGTTGCCGAACCTTCAGATGCACATACGAAATGTTTTGCACTTGACTCGTTCCAATGCATATTACAGTGCAATTTACCTAACGAGTAATTTCTTTGTCCGTTTCAGTCAGTTATTGTACGTTATCAATATTGGATTCTGTAACTGTAGTTACCGACCGACCTTCACGTACATCGTCATGCAGATAATCACGTCCAAGTCTAAATTATCCAAACCTTGAATTCATAGAGTGACATGGGTACCCAAGTAATAAATAATAATTAATATTATAAATGTGAATGTCAGTTTGTTTCTTAGCTTTCACGTCTTAACTACTCCACCGATCATCATGATATTTTGCATACGGGTGTCAGGGATACAGAATAAGACATATGGTACCTATCAACTAAAATAATTAAGTATAATTCTAGCTCAGAAAGTCGGAATCTTAGAAAAAGGTAAAAAAAAAGAATAACGATAAAATAAATGTACTTTTATTAAACCTCTACCCAATATAAACATATTCACGGTTTAGTACAAATTGTAATAATTGTTTAGTAGCTTGGCGGAGCAGTTTTTTCTCGGCCAAATGGTTCGTTAATGCCATGCTTTTTAAGCCCTTCATAGTCAACAGAGCGAGCTTCCCTCACTCGTGCTTCAAGGTTCCTGACGGGTCCACCATTATCATCACCACCAAGTGTTTCAAGGTTCCTGACGGGTATACCATTACCATCACCACCACCACCCATCGCGAATGGTAACATCAAAGCCACCATCGCCATAAAGAAAAAAGCGAACTGAAAACATAAAATAACTTAAAGATAAACAGTACAGTTTAGTTTATGTCATTTTATCCTGTAGTTTGTAAAATATTCTCTCTCAATATGTACAGAACAATGTCGTACACCATTAAGGTGACACATTAAGGACGCATTTACAATTGTTTGGCGAAATAATGAGGTTTTGTAGAGGTTTGTATTGATAAGACATACACTTGTCGTAATTTGTAGTAGAAATAAAATTATTTATTCGGCGGTATGAATAACATTTAACTAAATGCCACAGATCCGAAAAATTTGTTTATGTAGGTAGTCTGGGTTTTGACTGATAAACTTATAAATAGGTCGATGTTATTGTTGAATAGGGATAGGGAAATAATACTTTGATTAATTTAACAATGGAGGACATTGTGTCGGCGCTTGGCTCTTTTTACAGCGGCTCAGCGGCGGGCTTGGACGGCACACCTAAAAGAGCTAACATCAGTATCGGCTGGCGAGAACGGGAGGCGCCTTTTGGGGTGCCTAGCCAAACTTGTGAATTTCTTGTTCAGTGGTCAGTTGAACCCCTTGGTGTGTCCGTATCTATACGGCGCCTCGCTCTTCGCGTTGGCCAAGAAAGACGGTGGATTAAGACCTATCACTGTCGGTAGCGTTTTTCGCCGTCTGACTGCAAAAGTAGCCTGCCGCGCCGTTAGAGACGAGATGGCTGAGTACCTGCGGCCACACCAATTGGGATTTGGCACGCGCCTGGGTTGCGAGGCGGCCATACACGCCACGCGAGCATTTGCGATGGACTCGGAGAACAAGGGCAGTATTGTGTTGAAGCTCGATATTCGAAACGCTTTTAACACATTGGAAAGGGACGTTCTGTTGTGGGAGGTTAAGGAGAAAGTTCCTTCACTCTATCCATTTCTCCATCAGGTCTACAGACTTCCTTCCAATCTCTTCTTCGACGATAATCTCATTGTTTCTCAAGTGGGAGCCCAGCAGAGAGATCCGCTAGGTCCACTAGTTTTTAGTCTGGCAATACACAGAGTGATTGTCGAGCTTAAGTCTTCTTTAAACGTGTGGTACCTGGATGATGGCACTATCGGGGGTAATTCGGAAGACGTGCTCCAGGATCTAGAAGCTCTCATTCCACGCCTTAGAGACCTGGGTCTGGAGGTGAATCCCTCGAAGTGTGAATTCTACCCCTGCAGCAATGAGGCTCGAACACACGTCTCTCGTTTTGGTGCTCTTTTACCTTTTAAGTCTAGAATACGTCTTCTTCTTACTGCTCACGTACGTCTCAAAGAACTTTCCGCACACATTGCCATTGTCCTGTTGCGTATGTGTTTTGCCCTCGCAAAAATCACATACCTGTTAAGAACCACCCCTACTTGGCTGTGTCCCGAGGAAGTTTCCAATTTTGACACAACCTTGAAATCCGTCGTAGAGTCCGTCATCAATGTCTCCCTAGATGATACCCAGTGGAGTCAAGCGGCTCTCCCGATTCGGTGTGGTGGTCTTGGGGTGCGTCGAGCATGTGATGTGCACCTGCCAGCTTTTTTGGCGTCTGCGCACGGTGTTGCCAGCCTTGTCACTGTCCTATTGAGTCCCAATGGTAGTGAGGTGAGCATACCGTTTGTGTCGGGTGCTGTATTGGCTTGGTCGACTCTCAACCCGGGTGCGACTATCCCCGAAGCTAGGAACGTTCAGCGGCCGTGGGATGACGTGGGGTTTAAGGGCGTTCAAGAAAAATTATTGGATGGCGCTTCGGTTGCCGATATGCCCAGATTACAAGCTGTGTCACAATCCAAGTCTGGAGTATATAGTTTTACACCGCTTAAATAAATATATTTGAAGTTAAACCATCAAAAGTAATAGCGTAATAAATTTGTTTCTTCATTTGCTAAAATGTTTTTTTATTGTTTATACAGTCTTATTTTTTGGTAAGTATTACTATTTTATTAAATAAATAAAAAATATAGAACAATTTTCAATATTACTGAGATAACGATATGGGGTTAGAGAATGTGCATGGCGTGCAAAGTAACCCACGCGCCGATACGACGTACCTCCCTAAATTAATAAATTAATGTTTATCAGTAAAAATAATTTCTCTATTAATTAAAAATACGTTTTTGGTAGAATATTTGACGTAGAATATGATGGTGATATTTAAAACTCGGTACAAGGGTAAGGCAATTGTTAAAAATCGATTTTAAAATTTTAATGGTTTTTGACAACATAAATTTGTTTTAAATTTTTATTGAAATATTTTTTTAACTTTAAAAAAAAAAAGAAATTTCTAGCTCTAATAGAACCGGAGTTTTAAAATAGGTCTCCAAGCCAAAAATCATCAAATTCTCAAATTTTCGATTCCCTCTATTTCCCAAAAAATTGAGAAAAAAAAAGAAAACGAACACGTATAATTTTTTCGATATAGACCTGTAAAAATTGCAGCCAAATAAAAATGTCTCGGTCAATTTTTGCCCAAATCTGTCCAGTTTGTAAAAGAATGACCCGTGAATAAATTAAATGCTGTTCGTTATTACGCTCATCATTTGTAAAAAAATTGGAACAGACTACCGTAAAATGGGGAAACGGGGAATACTGGAAGTGCTTTTTTCATGAAATTAAAACAATATAATGAAATTTAGACAGTACAACGTGTGTGGAATCAGCGAGTTAAAATAAATATTCTCAACTCATAGGGTAACTGTTTTTACATCGCAGAATCCGCTTAGTATCACTGAGAACGAGAAAGTACATAACAAAATTTTGTATTACATCGTTCTTTCGTTCTAAACTTAACAAATATATATACATTAAAGGTGTACAATAAAGAGATAAATAAATAAATAAATATAATTTAAGAGAAAATTTAAGAGATAAAAAATACATACGTATTTCATCGTTGTATGGTATGGTTCGCAAACTACTATCATATATTCTTCACGCTGTCTGCCTTTATATACGCTAGCGAACATAATGTCAACAGATGTTATCTATTATCATTCTATTTTTTTCTTATTTAGTGCAAGAGCCGTGCTTCGGCACGCATGACCGGAGTGGTACCAGGGCCTCACAGAAACAATGCTGGTGAATAACAACGTTTCGCCATGAGAGTGAGGTTACCCGAGGCCTAAACCCTTCCCTCTCCCCCTCTTTCTCCCTTCCCCTATTGCCGGGGACTCAGGTGTACCCTAGAAAGGAAGTCCCTGTGAGCCCCGGCAGACTTGGCCGCCTGCTCGGCAACAGGCGACCTCACAATTTCGCGTGGGGGCCTTGCCCCCTCCGATTTAGAGAGGTACGCGTGGAACACGTCGCGCCGCCGTCTCGGGCCTGCTTCTGCTAGGGCGACGGGTAACCCATCCCATCACCCTCAGGCAAGCGCTCATGGAGGCCGGAGATCGTCTCGCTCTCTCCGGCGCCTGGTGCGTCTTCTTCGGGACGGAAGAGTGCTAGATCTCTCCCGTTCCCTTTCCGCCGCCTCCTTGGCACTCATCACTTCTTCGCAAAACGAGGTGGCGGAATCCCATGCGCTCTCGTGCTGGACCATAACCATCACCATGGTTTCCAGTGAGAGGCTACCCACACCCAAGGCCATCGCGAGGTCAGCACGTTGCCGCGCCCACGCAGGGCACTCCACCAGAGTGTGGAGTGTGGTGTCCTTGCGACAGCCCATGCAATGGTGGCACACAGACGTTGGCTCCCGGCCTATCCGACACAGGTACTTACCAAAGCAGCCGTGTCCGGTGAGCACCTGTGTCATCCGGTAGGAGAGAGCGCCATGTCGCCTCTCCAGCCAATCCTCCATGATGGGTCTTACCGCCACAATTGTGGCGTGCCCCACTTCTAAAGGGCTTGAAACTCGTGTATATTTCATGAGTTTTTATGTGTATCGATTTAGATGTCGATTAAGTCAACATTTAATTTTTTTTGAATTTTCTGTTTGAGGTAAAAATATTAGGTGCAAGGAAATTTAGTCAAGGAAAACAGATTTTTGCACCATTTTATAATGACTTTTATCGGGGTTAAAAAACTTAAATCACAAGAATTTTAATATCAAGAATTCGGTAATAAACCTAGGATGAATAAATTTATGTAGAAGATTTATAAAAAAATTAAAATGGTAAAACAATTCAATAGCGAAACCTGCCTACTTTAGAAAGAGGAAAAACTAGTTATATTTAATTCAATTGTAGTTGTGAATAAATGACTTTGTTCAGTTTATAGGTATCATTTAATTTTTAGGGATTCTTTGAGGAATTGTTTTAAATAGGATTGTATATCTTTGACTTAAAAAAGTAATAGTGAGATTAAAGAATATTATATTAATAAATCAGCGTTTCGTAATTTTTACTATTTTTTTAATATTACAAACAAGTACTTAGTTATTCATTTAAAATAAATGACTAAGACATACAAATGAATACTAAATGGCAACAGGCTTAAAGTCTACTTTTGGTCTCTATCAACTTGACTAAAATAATATTACGAATATTTTTATTTCAATTTGCCTTATTGTAAGCTTAAAAGCATGCGAGTAAGCTTAAAATGTAAAACCCTTCATTTTATAACATGTTCTGATGCACTCAGATGAGGTAGTCAGGCAAAAGTAATTTTTCATACAACATAGCTTATGGACAAGAAGTAAAACAAACGGAATTTAAGAAGTTATTATTTAGAAACGTATAAAGTAACATCGTTAACAAGTGCACTGCCAATCCATTGGCATATCATCTTCGTGAGTTAGATTATTAAAATAATACTCCAGCTTGTACTTCCTAGCATTATTTTCAGATGAGTAGCAAGCCGTCTCCTAAGGGATTATATATTTAATCAGTGTTACAGTAAGGCGCATCACACATAAATTATACGAACAGTTTGCGATCAATTGTCCAATTTACGAAAACCAAATGCCGTTCGTCACATTGTACTCCTTTTCACAACAGGTAAAGCAGAATATGTCACTAATGGTAATAATTTTGCATTGCAGGGAAACAAGCTCTCTAATAAGTATATCAGAAGCGGTGGTACTCGTTGTGTATTCGCCAGTATACAACAAGGTCTATCTCACTACTTTGACGGTACCGGTGCTTGCTCACCTCATCTGTGCTACGCTAGCCATCCCTGCTCCCCGTTGTCCATCCCTCAAGTATTGTTTAAGAATTGAAATTGCCGACCTTATCCGTCCGGGTTTCCCTATGAGTCCTCATTGCATTGTTTGTGAATATGGGTGAAAGACTATATCGAAGGGCCTCAAATGAATTGACTTAACGCCATTTTGGGTGATATTGAGTTAAATATAAGTCGTGGTAATTAATAATTTGCGTAGTTTGAACCGGGTTTCAAGAAATTCTAACAACTCTTTTGGCACTTCGTTCAATGCTAAATTTGACTATAATTTCGAAGATCTCGGTGTGAAACGACATTTAAGCTCATTAAAATGACTTCTAAGTTCCTCAATTTTTATGCCCGATTGAATTTTTCTGATAATGGGCTTTTCAATCAATTTCGCCTGATTTATAACAAATTGTATTTGCAGTTTTAAGCATTTGTCTTGATCAGGCCGATCAAAGTTGACTGCACGGATGGATAGCGCAATGATTTAAGTGGTCACCTCGCCACTACGCCGCGCCGAGTGTTGTGGGTTCAAATCCAACACGGGACAAAAATTTGTTTGATGCACAATTAGTTGTCCCGAGTCTGGGTGTTCTTTGTGTCCGTTGTTTGAATGTTTGTTAAGCCCCCCCGCAACACAGGAATATTCTTAATACGGGAGTTATCTTTTATAATAAATTGAAAAAAAAAGTACGTCATTTGATTCCATTCACATATTGTTTGAAACACAGTTAAAAGTGTATAATGACACTTAATACCATCTTTCTACCTTGCGAGTTAATAACACAAGCTCTTAAATCACAACCAATTTGTTTCAAATTAATTTCCTTTAAGTAAATCATTCTAAGCATTTTGCATTTAAACTACGAAGTCCTCATTGAAATGGGTACAGTTAATCTGACATATTTAGGAATAACGACACAGGGCACGAGGTTATCTGACAAAGGCAATGAATAGAAAAAAATATGTTTATCTTTGTTGTTCTCTCTAATATAAATATGTAGATAAAAACTGCCATGTCCAGTAGGTACTTAAACGTTTTTTTGCACACGAAAATTATGACAAAAATTACAACACGTGTAATTAGTAAGAAATCAAGAAATATCGGAAGTGATTGGAACATATTAAATACCCTCGATGCTATTAGCCGATAATGAACTAGAACCGTATAAGCTCAAAATCCGAAGTGAAGGTTTCGGTAGGTTTTGAATAACTTGTATCCGATAGTTTTCTATTATCATGTAACAAATGGCGTTTTCATGTGGTAACCCTTTCTCATACGATTCTTGTACGCCATATTAAGTGCGATACTAGAACACAATACGGTTGTACAATATTTTGTAATAATAAGAAGGCATTGTTAGAAATGCATCTACCTTATTCATATCGGACCAGTCGCTTTCGAATTAAGATTATAAATGATTGATCCGACATTCGGACAAAGAAAAGTTGTGTTCTATATTTTGTAATGTAGCTCTTAGGAGTCTTGGGATTCTTTAGTTCTTAACAAAACGTTACATACCTACCTTTTCTTGTGGGCACGTAATGGACGGTAGTTGCAGTAAAATCTTTGATGAATTTTGATAAATTTGTAGGAGACCTTACTACCATCGACGGACATCTTACGAGGTAAGGCTTTGTGTGCTTAGCTAGCAAACACTCATAACAGACACAAAATACACCTCCCAAAAAATCTATAAATCACTTAGATAAGAATGCATGGGTGACACAATCATTATATGCGTCCGACCTATAATATGGGTGTACTTTTGTCCACTAATTGTATGTTCGTACAGTTTCCCGGCACACAACAAGTATTCCCAAGTGTTGTTGTCCGTTAAAATTGTGATTCTATCAAATCGCTTGGTTGCTTATTAGGGTGATCTTGAGAAATAGTTGAAAATGATGCCTCCGGTTATTTTAATAATCGTTTTCAATTTTCATGATGGAAGTACCCACCAGTTCGGCTTGATATTATTTTCTGTATGTTTGTATTGGAATGAGAATTACCTTGATTATTTTTTCCGTTCCTCAAAAGAAAAAAAGCCACCCTTATAAGATCACTTTGTTGTCCGTCTGTCTATAGCGCTTATTACACTTGGCTGAATTCAGTCGTCTGAATTCAGTCGTTACTGAATTCAGTCAAGTGTAATCGCAGTTAGCAAGTTAGCTTATGAACTAAGTAATTTCTGAATTCAGTAACTACTGAATTCCGAACTGAATTCAGCCAAGTGTAATAAGCGCTTATCTGACTGACTGTCTGTCTGTCTGTGTATCTGTCAAGATTATTTTTCGTCAGGAAATAACAAGAGCGGAGGTAACAAGTTGAAATGAACATCATCGGTCCTTTGATGCTATAAAAAATCAAACTTCTAAGTCAGTGAAATCAAGAGATACGGGCATTAGGCCTTAGATTTTAACTAATTTGAATATTTAGCAGATAAATCAACACCTATTGGATACTTTCTTAAATCTTCTTCTTAAATCTAGTTAAATATCAAATAAAAAAAAAAAGTTTAGACACATATAAGTTCTAGAAAATATTTGTTTAATTTGCCACATAGTTATAATTGAAAGTAAGTGCACAACTAAATGGAACAGGACAGCTGATCTAGCCTTATGAGCATCTCTTTTTCAGCCGAGGCCTGACATTTAGCCTTAACAGTGTAGTATGAACATTCTGCATAAACAAGAGTTTCATGACATAAGGATGCGGACTGATACAATATTCATAGAAAGAACAAAGAATATGATAGAATATGACTGGGATAGATAGATAGATAGATTCTATGACTGAGAACATCTGCACAAAAAACGGATGGACGAACGAACGTTTCTTCCACACTGACCTAATTTAATGTGTTAATCTGTGTTTGGGTGTTAATAGACTACCGGTCGATCCAAGAAACGTGTTCGACTTATAAACATTAATACTTATATTTTTATATATATTATATGTTTATTATACGTATGTTTTATATAATAATATGATGTATCTTTTATATTGGGAAAACTTATATTTAATTGGTTTTATTCACCTGTCATGGTAAGGTAAATCCATACAATCATAGTTCAAATTATACTGGAAATTAATAGCTCGATTTATGTTACAGATAGGTTTAAAATTTAATGAATTATGGGCGACATTCCAACACCAGGCGATCTTTAGATAATTCTCTAATGGTTTTATAAGCATTTTAGCAGCACCACCACAACATGAAATGCAATATGTGATATGATAATAGATAGGCATAAGGCAAAATATACATTGCGTGTAACGGTATGATTAGCAATTTCCCGTGAGAATCCGCTGTTGCTGTCTTGTTTCCACAGGTACTCCGCGTTCACCACAGAGTTAGGCGACCCTAATTCGCGTAATTTTATTTGATGTTTTTGACCAAGGTACTTTATTTGTTTATATGTTTTAAATTAAAAAGTTGTACGGGTTACAGGTCTGTTCTCGGTCCGGGGGGAAGGGGAATAAGATTTGTTATTTTTTTATATTGAATTTGCAAGTTCGCGATCTTAGATTTCGCGCTAGTAGGCGCTACAAAATGTACCTGCCTGTACCTGCACTCGAGGAACTACAGATAGCCTACACACGGTATGCACAGTTACGGGGACACGTATTCACCTGGGTCCTATTTTTTTAACATTGTAGATGAAAATACTTTAGTATAAGCATGGGGTCCCATCTTTAAGAAAGCAAAAATGGTTCAAACAAATATTAATAGATGGCGTTACGGGTATCGTTATTTTATTGCAGTTTATGGAAAATAAATATTAGGTCGAGAGAAAAGCCTTATATTTTAGTCTTATTTATTATTTATTAGTCCCTAAACACGGGAAAATTAACAAAAAAGCTCTTAAATCTAGTTTTCTAATTTTGACAAAATTCAATATTGTCGTCGTTCCTCTGGCGGCAATAACTTGTACTACGTTGAGGTTGATAGTGTTGAGACGGTTTTGTTATTGAGTTTGTAGGTATTGACTATTGATAGTTGGCCAAATTTTATTGAAACTGTATTGTTGCGTTATATTTTTGCATTTTCTATTGTAGGTAAATTATTATTTCACAATTTTTTATTCGAATTTCAAAGATACTATAAAAAAGTTTTGCGAAACGAACTGCTACAATAATATGTTTTCATAGATTTGGCGCTAAACTACAAAACAGAAAGGGCAAATAGTTTATACCTAAGAAGCTTTATACCTAGAAAACTCAATAAAATAGTACTTTTAGTAGTCGTTTTGCCAGTTTCTATTTTTAGTAGAATGCATCGCGGTATCCTACTAATATTATAAACGTGAAACTTTGTGAGGATGTATAGATGTTTGTTACTCATTTACGCAAAACCTACTGTATGTATTTTAATTAAACTTTACAATAATATAGCTCATACATCAAAATAATACATAGGCCATTTTTTGACTTAATATTTTAAATACAGTCCACTTCTAAATTCAAGGATGGCTTTTATTTTAAATGACGGATTAGTCGTCCTTCCTAAGGAAAAGTTGTGGGAAGATTGAGCCATTTTCGTTGTGGTTTGGAAACCGGGGCATTCGTTGCTCAGTGTTTTGGCGGCGGCAGCGGCCTGGTAAGTTTGCCAGCAAACACAGTATTATCCTTTTCCTACAATTTACAATCAGCGGAAATATATTCGAACCTACGAGTATTCGGTTTCACATTTGGTTAAGATAGTTTCTAGGGGCGTCATTTCTAGTTTACAAACTATTTTCTAACTACCTGAAACCGTTTAATGTTGGAATAGAGATAGACTTTGGGTTCAGATTTATTAAACCATTGAGTATTGTTTGTCGAAATTGTTAACGTGCATTAGACACGGTGTTTTTAAGTGATAATTCTATAAAATGCCATATATTGAGGCAGATGTTCAAAAGCTGCGATTAAACCGATCGCAGTTGTAAGGTGCGATCAAAAGAATTGAGAATTTCGTCAATTATCCATCGAAATTGGAATTTGTAAATATTGAAATGCTACAGGCACGCATCGAAGTTGAAGTCATTAAAAGTTGAACTCAACTTTTAAGGACTACCACAAGGTCCAGTTGAACATTTTTGCTGTAGGTGAGGACGATGATGAAAAAATTGTGGTTTTAGAAGAAAAGTTCTTCTGTATAACATCTAAATTAATTTTTGTATTAAAAAGTCTTTCCACATCTGAGATGAAACAGTGTCACAGTGTATCAACTTCTAAATTGCCAAGGATTGAGGTCCCAACATTTGATGGGAAAGTCTAGTCTACTACTAAGTATAGTCTTTTATAGATTTGTTTACAGCTGTCGTACACAATAAGTCACTTTCAGATGTACACAAACTGTTTTATTTACGTAACTTTTTTACTGATGAGGCACTCTTTGTTATTGTCAATCTAACTCTTGTCAATGAATCTTATTTGAAAGCTCTAGAATTACTTAGAAAACGCTTCGATAACAAGTCTATATTAATTTAAATAAAAAAAACGTGCAATAGCACTGGAAGATGTAGGTAGTACATCTGACTATATGAAGTACTAGTACTACATTAAAAAAAGGTGAGCAATGTTATCACTAAAAATCTTCCTGTTGTAGTTTTTGTAACAATGGCTCCTTTAGCAGACCGTTTAAACTTTGTTAACACAAATAAGTTATGCACACTGTGCTTAAAATCCCATACAGGAAAATGTAACTTTTCGTTTTCATGCAGGACATGCAAAGCTGCTCACAACACACTATTAAATGATGATAATGGTGCTAATACATAGCCTGCTGTTTCTCTTCATTCAAGTAATGGTTTTCTAATAAAAGTGTTATTAATTTTTGTAGTAGTAGAGCATTTTTCGTTATGAATTAGTGCAAATTAGTGAATAATGTTCTCACAGACAAAAGCGGTTCTAAATTTAATAAAAAGGAATGTGGTGACAGTGACAGGTCATTTTTCAGTGTTCAGATTTTCATCTGACGATCTGAAAAAAAAAATACATGTTTTTTTATCATTAAATGTGTCAAATGGGCACGGAAAATAGCATGCAAATACAAACTTGGCAGGGAGGTAGTTTATGAGTAAAAGAAGTCAGCTAAGGAATGATTTTAAGCTAACAACAATTTTGTTAATATACGAATACCATTTAAATTCCAAATTTCTTGAAAAACATATTCCAAAGTGAATTGTTTAGATAAATCAATATATTAAGCGTATAAAATCCCGGGCAAAAAAAAAAAAATAGTCGTATAGTAGCAGGTACAAGTTGATTTTATTACGTGTGTTAAAGAATGCATAACGCTTTTTTTTACAGAACTGATCTGTGTTTTTATGAAGGTAAAATAGGTTTTCATAAATAAGCCACAGTCAGGATGTTTTTTCTTTATATTTCTGCCCTAGTGAATCACAGCTACCTGAGTTATTTAAATATATAAATTGCTGGGATAGTTTTCTTCTGCTGTACGAATATAGTTTTATACGTCATTTCATTATACTATGAAAATAACTAAAATATACTAATGTAACTGTTTCAATATCAGTCAGTTTACGAATTTTTCTAACATACGCAGTTATTATTAACGCAGCTGTTGAGCTGAGTCTATTCAATAATATTTATTTATTTTTATTGATAATAATTTCTGGTATCAACTAGTTTCAATTTGTCTTATTTAACCATTGTAGTAGTGTTTTCTACCTGTTTAACGTCTGGAGTAGTAGTGTAATTGGATATATTTAGTCTTTTGTCAATTAAAAAGTAAGTTGTTAACGTTAAACCAACAAACCACTATCGAAATAGCATCATTTACGTCTTCAAAGTTTGTGCTCATACGTTTTAGTCTAAATAAGAGTAAATTATCATCCACAAACAACACTATCTCGTATCTCGTGGAGTGGGAAATACATACTTCACTGCAGCTGAACTTACTACTAAACTTTCTTTACGATTTTTGTAACTTCGGCTTGTGGAAATGGGCAGATTATTTGTTTTCTGTTATCCTTGAATTATTTCCTTCAAAAAAAAAAATAATCGACGTTTTTTTTTTGCAAGTTTATAAACCCACCCACTGCCTTGCGTCACGCTCAAATCGTCAGATTATCAAAATGTACACTTGTCAGCATGTAATTAACCTACCGTATCTTAATCTGACGCGCTCGACAATATCAAATGATCGAAATTATTTTGCAAGTTTGTAAGCCACCTTACTATCAAAATGTACACTTGTCAGCATGTAATTAACCCCCCTTATAATAATCTGCCGCGCAGGAGTAAATCCAAAAAATCCCTTAATGGCCTCCCCTACTACTATGTGTGTATTGCGCTTAACGGGTGATGTGACCGACTGACCGTGTGTCACCAGATGAACAATGCAAGGTCCCTGTTTAGTATATGAATTGAAATCCCATTTTTTTTTTGGAGTACCAGACAATTAATTGTGAGGGAACAATAAAATTCTCCATCTCTTTTCACCGTGATTAAAAGATCAACCACTCATCGGTAAGAGCTACAGATTAGCTGCTGATCTTCTAATTACGGCTACAATGAAACTAATGTGCAACGAATAGGACGATGAGGTGTGTGAGTAAGACAAGCTTAGACTACAATTTATAAACTTACTAGCACTCATAACAGCGAGTAGAATCATTCTCCTTCTACCTTTGATTTCTGTCTTTTGGTGTACAAGTAAAAAAGGCATTGGAAAACTATATTATTATTTTGGTTAATATTTTTGTAATTCGAATTACATATTACAATTCATAAAGGTTGAACAAACAAGCGCGTAGATGAACTGAAGTTAACGACCGTGACCATAGTGTCCATAGTGGTAGCCGCCGCGACCCCCGCCGTGGTATCTAGGAACGTGGTAACGATGGTAACCACGGGATTCAGCGCCTTCAAATAGGTCATCTACGGGAAGTTCAGCGGGTACAACGTCTTCTGATGCAGAAGGCACTCCACTGGCCATTGCCACGACGGCACAGAGTAGTAGAAGAGCGAAGAGGGTGAACTGAAAACATCAAATATCTACTAAATTTTGGAGCTTTATGTTAAAATAAATACATGTCAAGCATAAAAAACTCTGTTTGACGATTCAAAAGGATTCGGCATACTTAACTTATAAGAGTACATGAAACCTATTATAGGTAATGTTGAGCATTGTGAAATGCGATAACAGTTTTTAATTTTCTTCCATTATGAGATGTACATTGACTTTCAAATCACACTTGATTAATAATTAATCGCGAAAGAGAACTGAGATTAATTAAAATTGTTCACAACGTACAAATTGCTTCAGGCTTATTTACTCTGAAAATTCGGAATCCTGCGAGTCTGACTCGCTCACCGACGGTTCCGTAAGCAAACAAACTTGTATGTAGATAGTACGTCCGTCTCGAGCATCGATTCTGGAAGATTTCTGGAAGACTCAAAAGGAAAAATGGAACCCTTATAGGATCACTTTGTTGTAAGCAAACAAACTTGTATGTAGATAGTACGTCCGTCTCGAGCATCGATTCTGGAAGATTTCTGGAAGACTCAAAAGGAAAAATGGAACCCTTATAGGATCACTTTGTTGTCCGTCTGTTAAGACCATTTTTCTGAGGAACGCTTGAAGGTATCATGTTGAAAAAAACATCAAATACGATCTGTTGAAGGTGTAAAAAGAGGATTCAAGATTTTTAACAGCTTCAAGGGACCTCAGACATCATTATTATGTAATGTTAATTTCAACTTGATGCCTCTACAAGTTCCTGAGAAAAAGGGTCTTGACAGTCAGACAGACAGACGGATGGCCAACAAAGTGATCCTATAAGGGTTTCTTTTTTCTTCTGAAGAACGGATCCCTAAGAACGGTCATGAATCGGCACTTTGTAATTATAAGTTACAAAGGTTTGGATTGAAGTAATTCACTCAGTATTCAATTATTGTTTAGGTAGTGTTCATATTTTTATGGGTTTCCTGCGGGTGTACTTAGTAATTTTTAGATATACGAGTACAATATATGTTTAATAAGGAAACATCTGTGTGGCTGCGCTTTAAAAGGTTCTCAATTGGGTCGATAATACTCTGTGTATGTTACGAAAAATCTGTGCCGATTTTAAACCATTCTTTATTATTGGTTCTTATTGCTATACCTCAAAGTATCCTAAATTTATTTAGATTATCAAATTAAAATACGGAATTCCTACTTTCTTAACATTATTTTTAACGGACTTTAATCAAAGAAGGAGGTTCTTAATTCGTCGGAATCTTTTTTTATGTTTGTGGAGAACACACCTAAATAAAAAGATTTTTACTCGAAGACGGCTGGACCGATTTGTAAAATTTTTGAAAGGGTATACTTTCTAGGTGGTCCTATTGTCATCGGCTCAGGTTCTGATCATGGACAAATCAAGGGAACTCTTCAAATATTATAGGCTCATCTATGGCAATTTGGGTTTTTTTTTTATAGTAACTCGTGCATTTGCTCTTGAAAAGCTCCATTTGGCAAAGTATAGCTGATGTTGAATATCACCGAGGGCTACCGGAACTACTCGATAAGCAAGTTAGGTATGAATATATCACCGATGGCTACCGGAACTACTCGATAAGCAAGTTAGGTATGAATATATCACCGATGGCTACCGGAACTACTCGATAAGCAAGTTAGGTATGAATATATCACCGATGGCTACCGGAACTACTCGATAAGCAAGTTAGGTATGAATATATCACCGATGGCTACCGGAACTACTCGATAAGCAAGTTTGGTATGAATATATCACCGATGGCTACCGGAACTACTCGATAAGCAAGTTAGGTATGAATATATCACCGATGGCTACCGGAACTACTCGATAAGCAAGTTAGGTATGAATATATCACCGATGGCTACCGGAACTACTCGATAAGCAAGTTAGGTATGAATATATCACCGATGGCTACCGGAACTACTCGATAAGCAAGTTAGGTATGAATATATCACCGATGGCTACCGGAACTACTCGATAAGCAAGTTAGGTATGAATATATCACCGATGGCTACCGGAACTACTCGATAAGCAAGTTAGGTATGAATATATCACCGATGGCTACCGGAACTACTCGATAAGCAAGTTAGGTATGAATATATCACCGATGGCTACCGGAACTACTCGATAAGCAAGTTAGGTATGAATATATCACCGATGGCTACCGGAACTACTCGATAAGCAAGTTAGGTATGAATATAGGGTATGGAAGGGGAATGGTAAGTAATTCATGGGTTACGATTCGAATATTTTAATATAGTCACAACGCATATGGGGAAGTGTCGTGTCTGTATCGGGAAAATCAATATTTTGTAAAAGAAGGGTGAGCCGCTGATGAGGTAACAACAGCTATTAAACTTTTTGATTATATTTATTAATTGCGACCAAAAATATTAAAATTAAATAAATATTGTTATTAGGTTTTCTAGCTCTAGGCTTTATATATTATTGTAAATGAAGTAAATGGTGAATTTGATGATGTTCAATGATGATAATGGACAAGCGGATAAATAAAATGTTTGATAAAAAACTTCACACTTTAAACAGACTTCTGGGAACGTTACCAGTCGGCGATGATGCGGAGAAATTGGAAGACACACGCATGAAAATAATAATTTTTAGTCATTGTCAGTTTAGGTGTATGTTAATATAATTAGTTTACATCTTTATAGTTATAATTAATGATGATTCTTTACAAATCGATTGTCTATTATGACATCAGCTTCGTGTTGTTGTTATTTTATTACTTTAATTATGAGAATAAATACAATTAGCTATTGATGCGTACTTACTGCGTTCATTGCTATGGTTGATGCGGAATAACGTTAGGCGATACTCTAGGGACAGACTTATATACTACTTTAGGTCGTTACCGTTCCGTACAGCTTGAACTTAGGGTTGTCTTATGGTACTTTAGGAAAACACATTCTGCATATATTTTATCAATGAGAAATACATTTTGACACATCTTACACACGGCCGTCTAATCCCAAACTAGACCAGGCCTGTACTATGGTAACCAGGCTATACATTTCTAAATACATACATAACGATACTGTTCAGAACAGAACTTTTTGTCAAGGATGGGAATAGACCCCACGACCTCAAGCTCAGCAGTCAAGGTTACTAACCACTAGACCAACAGGCCAGTCGAATCCATTACTATATACTCAAATATACATTTTATAAGAGAGATTGCGCTCTAATTATATTAAAGTAGCTTAGAAATTTTCTACTTATAAAATTATCATATTTCCCATGACAACAAAAACCGACCATAAAAGGGACACCAATAAAATCGAATAACAGAGAAATCGCTTTTTACATGCATAAGAAAATATATTCTAATTATTTTATATTTGATAAATTGCAATGTTCAATCTAAGCGAATTAGGATAGCTGTACACTGAACAATGGGTTTCACTAAGTATTAAGGCAGTTATACAATAGCTTTTGTGACTGTTACACCTACTTATATATTACTAACTATAGGTTGTCCCCCTTATGTTCGCATTATATACTTGTTTTGTCATTCATTCCATACGCATTCTTTCAACGTGTCCAAGCCGTCGTAGGATACCCTTTTCAGTTTTCGACACTACGTCCTATTTCAAGCTACACTGCTCTCGAATATCGACATTCCTTTTTTTGTTAATCAATCTTACTCCGCACACACTTCGCAGTGATCTCATCTCAACAGTATGTATTGTACTTTTATAATTTTTCTGCCATACCGAACTCTCGCTACAATACATTAAAGTGGCACGCATTATCCGTATTTATCGCATTTATTCGTCTTTCAATATCTTCCTAGTTCTTGATATCAGACTACTCAACTATACAAACTCTGATACTTGTTCTACACGATCATTTTCAATCATAACATTACAGTCAGTCATTTCTGCACTCTTCTCAAAAACTATAGCTTTAGTCTTACTTGCTTTCACTTTCATACCTTTATCTTTTAAGGCCTCATTAACCATTTTCTTTAAGTCCTCCCCTGAATCAAGTAGGACTTGCACATCCGGAGATAAGAGGCACTTTAGATGAAACCCTTGGGTTGCATCTAAATTTGCAATACTAAATCCACATTCATTTTTAACTCGTTCTTGCAACTATCCATGAAATGTTTAAACAACCAAACAGAAGTCACACATATTTGTCCGACTCCTTTTGAGACATCAAAGCAGTCTGTGTAGGCACATTAAACTGAACACAGGATTGCTTGTATAAATCCTTCAGAACCCGTATCTGAAGATTGTCCACCCCATACATGCATAATACCTTTCATAGCTCATTCTTGTTTACGTTATTATAAACCTTTTCCAGATCTACGAAAGTGCAAGATACTTCTACCTCTTTTCATGCAGCTCAAGAGAAAGTCTTGATCCGTACCTATATCCCATTCCCTTTCAAAACCCTGTCTGCACATCCTAAAGTGTATCATCTGTGACACTTACTACTAGGGTGGTACCAATAAAATTCTTGGAATCTTTTAGAAATAAATAAAAGTCACAAGGTTCCACATCGGGACTGTAAGGAGGATGATTCACTAGCTCCACACATTCGATGGACAAATATTAGATAGTCCATCGGGTGAAGTAACTGAAACGTTGTCATGGTGGATCCTGCTTCTGGCCGCTGCTGTCCAACGTTTTCCAAGACAACTGGTAGACAATGACTGAAATACCAATCTGCAGTAACAGTTAGTCCTTTTATCTTCTTGAATGATTGTTGCGAAATGACCCGTTCGTTCAAAGAATGAGGCAATCATCTTTTTCCCTTGACTTCTGACCTTCTTTACTTTTGTCGGCAAATCCTCGAATGGAACATCCATTCAAAGTTTATTGTATGATTTTATGTTCATTGTTTGTTATAGCAGCAATTTGATTTTTTTTGTATATACCTACTACAGTTCAAGAGTTACAGCGATTAATAAATTCGAGCGACGTCGAAAAATTTCAACTGTTTACTTATTATGGTAGATGAGATACGGAGGCTAGGCTTAGTAATAGGGTTTTGTACCCAAAGGCTGTTTTTCGTTACGGAACCCTAAAAAAGTGTTCTTCCGCACTCAACTAATCGGGTAACCAAGTTCTTATTTCGTGGGTGACTAATACTAGCTACTAGAAGGATATTATGGTAGACTGCCATCATAAAATATCATAAAATAATGTTTTATTTTCATTCTTAATATGCTTAATTAATAATAATAAAAATACAATAAAAGAAATATGCTAACTACTATAGCTACTACATATAATACTTTATACTACAAAAAAGTTCTCTGTTATATCGTTCACTCAAAAACGTAATAAAATCATCTGAAACTATTTGGTTGATGGCCAAACTCTTAATCGTACACAAATAGAAAAGGACTTAGGTATCCTATTTGACGAAAAACTTTCAATTCGTGCTCACTATGAACATATTATATGCAAAGCCAATCAACTTCAAGGTTTTGCTTTAAGAAGTACTAAAGACTTTAGAAACCCTCGCAGTACTTTATACTTATATTTTGCCCTGGTGAGGACGGTATTAGAGTATGGTAGTCCCGTATGGTCACAGAATTACAAGGTTCATATAGGGGACATTGAGCGTGTTCAGAGAAAATTCTTTAGAATTCTTAACTATCGTCAAAACCCCGGTCGATCGAATTTAAATTACCATGACAGACTCTCTGAGTTTAATGTTCAGCCTCTAGAGTGCTGTCGTATATACTTTGACTTAGTCTATTTTTATAAAATTATACATTACACTATCGACTCACCGGAGTTGCTCTCCACAATTAGTTTTAATATTAAGTATAGAGTGCGTAGAGCTAATCAAACTAATATCTTCACCCTACAAATTTACAAAAATAATATTTCTTACTTCAACCCCTTAACCCGGATGGCTCGTCTACGTAATTATATGGTAAAAAATAATGAATCGTTAGACATATTTAATAGTAATTTTAATGCATTCGCTAAAAAATGTGAAAGATATCCTCCATAGCAGGTTGGCCTTGGAAGGCTCTGCGTAACCCTAGAAACGTCTAAATGTACCGTTGAGCCTGTATTGCTACTCATAATGTAGTGTTGCTATCTGTCTACCTACTGTGTCTTGTTGTGTGCACATATTTGTTGCGTTGCAATCCAGATCAAAACATTCTATTTGCCATATGTGATATTGTATCGGTTGTAATGTGTTTTGTGCATTTAAATAAACAAATATTATTGCTCTTAGCCTAAGATAGCAATAATCGTAAACAAAAAAGTAAATAATGAATAAATAAGAAGAATGATCTAAATCACTGTTTATACTTAATTTGAAAAAAGACAGAATCATCCTATTTCCAAAAACTTAAAAACGTTAATGACTGGAGCGATTCTTAAATGTTGTTAAGGAGAAGTCTATCAAAATAGGATATTTTTTTATAATACCTGGAAATTCAAACGGTCATTACTTTTAAACGGATAGTTTTCTCGAATAATTGTTAACATATATCACATATTTTCTCAGATATTACGTGCTTTATAGCCTACTTGTGATCTATTTGGTTTACTGACCTAGATGTAACTGACTTTTATAATCTAATTTTTTTAAGTTGAATGAATATCCTGAACATTACAGCAGCCTTGAATTACTCCTAAATCGTATCGATTTTAAAAATTCTTTATTATTTGAAGGATTTGCTCCCACGGTGGTCCCATTGTCACTAAGCACGGATCTGATGATGGCATCTGAGGGAAAACGAGGGAAACCCTTAGAAATTAAGAGTACATGAACTGTGTTAGTTGATTTTTCTTGAAATCAAGCAACATTGACCTTGAAGGCGATAAATGTTATTTTTATTAACCGACTTCACAAAGGAGGAAGTTCTACATCCAGCTGTATATTTTTTATTTATTTAGGTATAACTTGTTTAGTGCAGCAAGTTGCTAGACAAACCTAAAATCTTACCACCTTATCAAAATAAGGTATGGGGCTTATTTAACTAAAAGTTAATATCATGTCACGTGTACAGTACAGTACATACAGTTCGGTAACTTACATAGTTCTCAATACCGTATACACTCAGTACATACGTATCTTAAACTAAAAATAAAACACTATTCAATATGTTAAACCAAATTCAAAACAGTAATAAAGGTCACTCAAAAGTGAAAAATTGTTATTTTCAAACTTAATTGAAAATACTACAATACACGTGACACTTAATAAAATAGGTAATATAAAGCACTAGGTACCTACTGGTCTGTTTGAAGTCGGTGCCAATCCAAACAGATACTTGATATATAGACTGGTATCCAAATGATAATGAGTTTTGAATGTTGTATTGGGTTGCTGATAAATTTTGCATAATTAGACTGCACAATAGTACTAGGAAGTTTATCGGTTGGTTTTTAATAATTATAATTAACAAAATATATATTCAGATATTTTATTACCATTACATTTCGTTCTTAATAAAGCTGTTTATATCCCTATGTATCACTTATTGCGTTTCCGGCTTTGAAACCAACTTCAAACAGATCAGTAAGGACTTAATGCCTTGTATTGTACACAATGTATTGTAGTCTTTTCAATTAAGTTTATATTAAATTATTTATCTTAGGGTTATATAATCTAGTTTATTTTAGAGTTAAATAAGTTTTTACCTACGTTCTTAATGCACTTCAGCGTTCCATGTCATTTAAAGTTGCCTGATCAGGTTTTGACTCAACAAGCTACACAGGCTTAAATGAAAAACAATATTAACATTTAGTAACCTTTAGTAAAGATGCCAATAACATATGATTCATTTTTACACATTTTGTAGGTGATCTTCAAATACCAGCTTTATTTACGGTTTGAATAAATTACTTATATGTATATACCTATCTTAGAAATATTTGTAAAAAATAAAATATTTTATTAAATAAGTACGTAAACTTAATGTGTATCGCATATTGTTCAATACGTTTGTAGCATTTTGTTCTTATTTGTAATTTTTTGATGATGTGTTTCTCTTATGTAATCTCCTATCGGTCCTATCCTACTTATAAACATAAAATTTTTTGAGGATGTATGGATGTTTGTTACTCTTTTGATTATTGCGATGAAACTACACTATGTATGTACAACTACAGTATGTAGACAGGCTGGAGGCTGGAGACCCGGATTAACACAGCGGCTACTTTTTATCCCGATATTCCCACGGCATCAGGACTTACATGCAGTGTGCAGCTGGTATTACATATATAGAGTTCCAAGTGTAAGTACCAGATGCAGGATCTCCAGGGTTCTTAAGGAAGCTCCCGGATTTTTTTTTGCGTTGTCTTAGCCTGACTTCTATATACCTACCTTTCTTTTAACTTCGTCATTCGAATTCTTTATCTTAGACAGCCTAACATTTAAATTTTCGCATTCCATGATATAATTATGTATTTCCACGGGAATTAACGTGATCAGGAAAAAGTATTCCATACCTCTGAGTTGCCTAATGTTTCGACCAGGTTGCACTGGCCGTGGTCACAGCCTGTAATACTTTTTCGCGATCGCGTTAATTCCCGTTAAAATACATAATTATAAACAGGACTATTCGATCAATTCACTATAAATATTCCGGTACTTTTATGAAATAATAGATTTAATTGCATAAAAATACAAGGTTAGTCACTTTCTTACAAAAATATGGGTAAAGTGACAAAAACCATAGACAGATTTACAGTTCCCGGTGTCAAAAACTTCTACAGGTCAATAGGTATTAAATAATAAGTACCTGGGAAACCGACTCGTTGGTTTTTTGTAAAATAGTATTTTCTTTTTTGTAAAATTGCGTTTTTACAGGAAATACAACTATGCAGTTGAACTTAAAATGCAATACTACATCTGTATACAAAATGTCATCAAAATCGTTAGAGCCGTTTCTGAGATACCCGAAATATTAATACATACATAAATAAAAACATACAAGAATTGCTCGTTTAAAGTAATAAGATATAATTTGATTCAAAAACTTGTTGAAGGAAAAAAGTGATGCTAAATTCTACTTAATTTTTATTTAGTTAAACCATAAACCTATGTTTATGGGTTAAACTGCGTCATAGACATTTTGAAAGTTTCATGTTTGATAGTTTTTTCATATGAAGTTATCTTGAAACCAAAGTAATATATTTATACTTTAAGCATTTTTCAATAAACCTAAAAAACAACAGGACACTGACAACCCTAACAGTGATCAAAAATATTTAAATACAATTACTCATGCTTCCCTCTAAGGGTGTTTATATTTTTAAGTATTTTTTAATAAACCTAAAATACCAACAGATCACTGACAACCCTAACAGTGATTAAAAATATTTAAATACATTACTCATGCTTCCCTTTATATCTGTTTAGTAATACAGGGAAAATCATAACAAATATAATGTGACGCAAACGCACATAATGTGATGTTCAATCATGCTTATTTGAGTTTTATATTTTGCAAAGATTACTTTGCTTTTGTCAGTACCCATAAAGCACGCAGTGGTTATTTTTAATTAGTTTAACAGGAAAACTCCAGAAATATGTGCTCAAAGGAAAACCACATATTTATAATATATTTTATTTGTTGTTTGATGCACCTAATATGTTTATACACATGTCTACGAAACAACAAAGATTTTTAGTAGTGTTTTATCAATTAGTCCACTATGTAGTTATTAAACTCTAAAAATATAATAAAAGCTATAAACACCTTTGCTATCCCTATTCTGACTTATTCATTTGGCATCATACACTGGATACAGACATCTGCAACGAACTATTAACACACAGATGACTAAACACCGCAAACATATTTTTGTAGGGGTTTATTTATGACATCTAGCTAAATAATATGAAATAAATACAATATTTATCAGACAACAATAAAATCATAATAGTACACCGATGTGGTATTTTTTATATAACTAACTTTCTCTAAGTCATGTTCAAATCGTTAAACGAATTTTTATAAAACATAAAAAAAAAAAACTTATGTAATGTAAATGCGTAGAAACTGCTTGACCTTTACATTAGGGTACCTTTCCTCTAGATGTATGCTTCGATGCGAAGCTACTGATGTATGTCAAACCCACCAATACGATAGTTTGATCTTTAATGCTAAATCACTTCTCCGTTTTGTTTAGTCGAAGTATGATTTTGTATAAAAAGTAAATAAACGTGTTATAAACGCAAAAAAGAACTTGGATGGCTTTGATATATGGATGGACAATAGCACGTTTAATATACATGTTATCTTGAAAAGACGCAAATAAGCAACAAAACTTTTTAATAAGAGTTGACAAATTAATTCTTCCTGATGAGTGCTTGATTAGACATTAATCTCTTCTTTAGCGCCGACAAAAGACACCAGGAAAGCGTTTTTTAAATGATGCTCTGGAGATACAGCTGATGTATATTGTCCAGAATAATATAAATTAAAGTGGTTGTAGCGGCAGGTATTTTATTATATAATTTTATGACAAACGCGAATGTAAGCATGTTCTTGGAGATATGCATGTTGTTGTTTTAGAATAATTATGTGTGTTTGTTTATATCTGAGTTTTGATAACTTGAACTTATATTTAAGTTATTTAAATGCACACCACGCCATATGCTAATTTTTTTAATATTTAGGTTTTATGTTACGGTTTTGTCCTTAGCTTCTCGTTCTGTGCGTCACTTGGGGTTAATACTGAAAACCAGCGCTGTGTTGTGGCCTGCGTCACAGCCAGCATTAAGCTGAGTATTAACCTCGTTGCCACACCTGCTTGCCTGCAAAGCAACGTATTTGTGTGTAACTGTGTTCCTAGATTTAAGAAACATTTTATTTTGATTGCGCATTGCGCGGTTGTATTGTGAGGTAATAAATGGTTCTTCCTTTCTTTCAACTATATTTTAAAGCCAAACAGTAAAAATACTTCAAACCCGCCGCTACTGTGTCACCAGCTTAATAAATAACCTGTTTATATTATGTTGCCATTAGTAATGAAATTCAACAGAATTAATGGATTATAACTTATTAACATTTTATTATTAAAGTGTTATTCGTCATCAAGCTTGCAACCTGTTCCCGGAGGCGTATGGAAACCTTACTTCAGTACCTCCGCGTGGGTTGAGAGGAATTAAATTAGTATTTCCAGACAATAAACACGGTTAAATACTACTGCAGTAGGGGTTTTAAGTTAATACGCATTAAGATGTGCTAGAAACTTTCAACCTATTTGGCGCTCGCACGACATATTGTCATAGGATTTCTAGTACTTAATGCACAGATATTCTTAGAATATCCCACACGATTTGGATCTCTGTGATGATTACTATCATACTTACAAAACATGTTATTTCATATTTATCAGTCCTTCAAATAGTCATATTTGAAGATAAAATCTATTAAAAAAAAGGTGAAGAAGAATTGTGACTAAATGAATAAGTTTGGTAATTTTTAACCCACAGTTTTAGTTATAATTGGAGATTCTTTAAAAGTCACAAAAAAGGATGAGGTTCTTAATTCGACTGTATTTTTTTTTTATGTTTGTTACCTCAGAACTTTCGACTGGGTGAACCGCTTTTGATTATTCTTTTTTTATTTGAAAGCTGGTGTTCTGCTGGCTTCCCGTGTGCTCCCATTTAAACTTGGTCCAGTTCTGACAATGGCATCCATGAGAAAACCATATAAGTCTTTTAACGAATACTTTTGTTTTGAAGTCAGTTTTTTTTTAAAGAATTATGCTAGTAGGTACATCGTTAGTTCTTTAGCAATAGTTTGCGGGACTGCTTAAGGTGGTCAAGAGATATCAGTATCTAATAGTTAGATGTTTCCATGTCTAATAGTGGACCAATTCACAAATCTTTGAAATCTCTACAAGTTGAAAAATCTAAACGTTTACACTTATTTTACGCTTTTTTTAATGCTACAGGTAAGCATTAAAAAATACTAAATTTCTTTTAAAACATTTTCTAAACTGAACGGTCTACATTAGTTAGTATTTTAACTGCAGGATGTAGCACGGGGAACAGCTTGAGTTAATTATTGCGCTGGTATAAACTGGTGTTGTTTTTCGAGGCAGAGCACGTCACTGTATATACTTTAAAAACATTCACTTTTAAACTTACTAAACTAATGGTTGCCTTATTTTCTATTGAAAACAAAATTTGTTTCAAAATTTCCTATTGAAATAACGCAAGTAAATCCCTTCATATAATTAAAGCGTTTGAAGTACAAGATTCAGAGGCTACATGTAACAATAACTGCACTAGATGACCCTGAATTGTATAAACCTATGTTACAATCAAAACGTGTAGCCTAGCCCCAACAACGCTAACGCATTGTTCTTTAGTTTGTCTTGCTTTCTAAAAGTCAGAACAAAATAAAATTTTCTCACCGGATTCATCTAAGAGATCTAGCTGATTGGACAACCCAGATATCCACCCGTGTCGTTCGATTCATGCATCGCCTAGCCTTGGCATCCTTACTACAACGGCGCGTCCCAATGTAGCCCGTAGAAACAGGTTGTTAGTATTGTCTTCCTCTGTGCGCCAATTTCTTTCAACCTTTTTTTGCTTCTACAGTCAGTGGAATCTGCCGTTATTCAAAGGTTCTTTTTCTAGAAGTACAGGCCATTAGTTCTTGCTGTAATTTAAGGCGTGCGTTTTCGTTCGTACGTTTGGAAGTTTGTGATAGAGTAAGGACGATTGCAATCAGTTCTGTTGACAAAGACTTCCATCGCGCTATTTTAGCGCTGAAAAATCTTCCAGCACAAACATTCCCATTCCTTCGGACTACTGTTAGTTTAATTGGAATAAATTTGCAGATCGAGTGTCATCAAAATCAAATCTAGCTAGGAACAGATATTGCAATTGAAGCCACGTTTTTTCCGGGAAAACTAGACAGAGCTAGTAATGATGATCCTTTGAGGGCCTTACTCATTGTGATTATAAGATCACAACCGGAAATAAGCCTCTCTTGTAAGCTGTTTAGTATGAAGTCTGTTCGTCGTAGTCTGGAGCATCAGGATTGAACTCAGGTAGCGTGATTTTTATTCCAGATACACACGGTGCGCGTATTAACTTAACCATGTTTCATACGGCACCAATAACATATTTGTTAAAAATTAGAATAATGACATTTCCTTTGCGATACCTGTTTCGCAAGTTTATGTATATTTTCCAATATCTGTTCTATATTTTGCATGTCCTTCAAATGAAATCATATAAAGTGTTTCGACAAACGGAATATGGCACTGTTCAAGTTAAACTTTTAAAGTGACACGATGAATACTGTAAGTATATTTTTTTACATTTTTAAAACTAATTATTTTAACTCCAGCGTTTGTAGTTATCGTTTCACCGCTTATATATTATAAAAATGCAAAATTAAAAAAATGTACTTTAAAAATACGTACAATACTGATTGAGATTGTATCAAATGAGTAAGACTTCAGACTGTTAATTTTCATATTTTTGATTATATGATATTCATGTTTGTGTCGGAATCGAACCGACTAAAACCACACGGTGTTCCGTCACAAGTGGGTCTATTGCAGGAGGACCCGGGTATACCCTAGGAAGGAGTCTTCCGGGAAAACGCGTTTATGTACTTTTTTTTTTATCGTGTAGAAACCCCCTCGGGTCATGCGTTTATGTACCTTAATGTTGTCTGTCTAGAAGGTTAATGATTTAACTAATAGGTTTTTTAACGAATTTAAAAATTAAATTTGGTATAGAACAATAATTTTGGTATAAACATTGCAATAATTATTTTTATTCATAATAAAATTTACTGATTATTACAACTTTTAACTGTAGACAGACTGCGTATGTCCTAAATAGATCGTTCGAAAATATAGTAATTGACTTAGAAATTATATATTATACTTGTGTCGTTTGAGGTTTGCTCTAGGAGCCTGAGGTCCAAGTGCTAAATCGAATTAATGACTACTCAAAGCCTCTCATCCACAAAGGGTAATGTTTTAATTGCGCTGAGAATTGGCATTGACATCCATCGTGGCCCCCAGTCTTTTGGGCACATTATCAGTAGATATTGATGGAGAGAATTTCTTCATGTACCTTTTTAGTTTTAAATATAGTCTTAGTCATTTTGTTCTCTTTTATAAATATTTTAGTTATAAAAATTCTCCTTCATCATTGCCGACCGGTGATGTTCCCAGAAGGCAATGCTGCCCACATTGAATTCTTCGTGATAGAAAAAGGCCGGCCTTCTGGGCAAGTAAACCACCTATTACTCGCCACACAAAAATTCCTTACAAGGCAATTAAATAACTTTGTACAGTATTAGGTAATTTACTTATTTAAACATTGCTAGAGATCGCGTGGTGGTCGAATTTCGACCATGATTTATGTCATTATTAATTGACCTGTCATTGTATAGACTGGCCAAACCATAACAGGCCAAAATATATACTCGACACTTATAGCTTTATGTACTCGTTTTTACAATTTTTTTAAACTTTATAGCAAATTTTGTTTAAAAATTTTAGCTTTCTGCACTTCTTCTTATATAATCTGTAAATATTCCAAAATTCACGTTACTACGTTTGCAAAGTTTTCTTAAAAAGGGGTACAAATAATTCTCTTCACGTATTAACATAATTAGGTGTTTAAACAATTAAAATGTTCAACAAAATAGGGAAACTCTTTTTTATATTCAACTAGCGGACCCGACAGACGTTGTCCTGCCGGAACGTAAAAAATAGTATTCCTGGAACCCTATCGCAGTGCCATCTACCGGGTTCAATTGAAAATATAAACCATTCTCGAATCCAACTGAAGACACAAAAAAAATCATTAAAATCGGTCCAGCCGTTTAGGGTAGGTTTAGCCGAGTTCAGAAACATACACACGCACAGAAGAAATATATATATATATAAAGATGTTATCTGTTTATTTAATGGGTTTTTCTAACGTAATTAATTATTGTGATTATTATGTTTGTGAATATTACTTTAAAATATAAATAAAATATGCATCATCATTACCATTATTAGGCCATAGGACGGCCCATTGTACTTTCTCATTATCATCAGCCTATCGCCGTCCACTGCTGGACGAAGGCCTCCCCCACGGAGTGCCAACTATCCCGGCCTCTGGCAATTCGCATCCATCCGCTGCCACCTTCTTCAAGTCGTCGGTCCATCGTGCCGCTTATATGCCTACTTACTCATTAATAGTTTTTAATTATGTTTAGTTATGTTTATAACGTGTTGTACAATAAAAGATGTTCTATCTATCTATCCTTCAATAATTATATCTGCTATACTTATTAATAATATAATTTTCTGTTTCAGTACACTTTTTTGACGTTCTTGGTGTGCGCCATCATTGCGATGTTCAGTCAAGCACACAGTCATCCCTTCACGTCTCCAGATCTACAAACGGCTGAGTCACACTACAATTATGGATATGGCCACCAAGGATATGGACACGGATACGGCCATGGATATGGTCACGGTTATGGCCATGGATACGGTCATGGGTACGGCCATGTTCACTATTAATTTTGTTAAAATAAATTTTGTTTAATTTGTACCTTTTTATTTTTTTTAAATTTCTAGTAGGTACCTGGGTGATTGAGCTTTGCTCGGCGTTTTTTTAATATTTTGTAATATTCACGTTTTTTTTTTAATAAACTTATGTTTAGAGATAAACTCAAAAAGGAAAACGATATCTAAAAACAAAATTTGACCCAAATCGTTATAGCCGTTTTCAAGATACAGGTAATATACATTCAGGTCCTTTCAGCGGAGCGTGAAAAAGCTTCTCTCGAGGCCGTCAAGCTGAAGGCCACCATTTTAGTATCATTCGTATCTATAATGGTGGTCCTCCTTTTTTTTTGTGTATAATGGACAAACGAGGGAAACGGGGGGGGGGGGAGGGAAAGGTTAAGGCCTCCGGTAACCTGACGCACTCGGCGAAAAGCAATGCAAATATTGCTTCACTGCCGGTTTTCTGTGAGGCCGTGGTATCACTCCGGTCGAGTCGAGTCCACGATAAATGCTCCTTAGTCTTTGGACCTAACTCTAGCTTTCAATCAGGCGGTTTGAGGTCATTCTGACGTGTCTTAATAAAAAGAAATGCTTTCTTTATATTACACACAATATAAGAATTGCTGGTTTTAAAGTTACTGGTTTATCCGACGCCTCAAAACTATTTATAATAAGACCTAAAACTATCCTAATAAATTTTTCTCACCCAGTCATAATATTTTAAGTGATATACATACATATATATGTATGTTAGACATACTTCAGCTAAAGCATCTTGACCTGTCACCAGACTCACCAGAGATACGATGCACAATATAAAACATTAGCACAATAGTGTCAAAATCACTTATAAATTTTGTTTGACATAACTTCCAGTTGGGTTCGGCGTTTTGACCAATAATAAATGAAGTACTGTAGTAATACAAATAATAAAAAGGTTGTTTAACCCTATTGTTTACTGTTTACATATAGTTGTTTACTAACAAACACCGTTAGTGCTACTTGTGGCATTTTGAGTACGTAGAAAGGTTGCGATAATTACACGACAGTGGTATCAAAATAGATTAACATAATCATCAATGCCCTTAAAATATTAATTATCTATTTTAAGACTACTAAGGGTTAGCTTTTTTTTCATCACCATTCTGGAGATGTAACTCATCCAACAAGAAATCAATAACAACCTGTAATAATAATAATAACTTAACACACTTTACACACGTCCATCTGATCCCAAACTAGGCAGAGCCTGTACTATGGTAATCAGACTGCTGATAAACATACTTATATATTTCGAAAGACATACATATTATAGATAAATTACATCCAGACACAGAACAAATGATCGTGCTCATCACACAATCATTTGTCCTGGGTAGGAATCGAACTGACGGCCTCTGGCTTAGCAGTCAGGATCACTAACCACTAGACCAACAGGCCAGCCTGTAATCATCGCGTCATATACACAAATATTATTGTGAACATCTTCGTTATTTAAATCGATTAATCAAAATACGCCATGCTAAACATATAATATATATACAAACATAAAATAAATATAAATCTTTACATATCTATACTAATATATATAAAGCTGAACAGTGTGTTTGTTTGTTTGCTTGAACGCGCTAATCTCAGGAACTACTGGTTCGATTTGAAAAATTCTTTCAGTGTTGGATAGCCCATTTATCGAGAGAGGCTATAGGCTATATAACATCACGCTACAATCAACAGGAGCGGAGCATCAATGAAAAATGTTGCAAAAACGGGGAAAGTTTATAAACGCGGACGAAGTTGCGCGGGTCAGCTGGTTTGTTATAAAAGAAGTCGGTCAATGACACATCTATATTAACTAAAACAACATGAATCAGACATTTTTTAAATAATAATACAGCATACAAAAAGGAACACTGTAATGTACACTCTTTTTAACCGACATCAAAAAAGGAGATTCTATGTTCGGCTGTATGTATTATTTTTATGTATATATTCACTGATATATCCGTCATCTATAGGTCCGATATAGATTTCAAAAACATTTTATTTGAAAGAGTATGCTTCCCAGGCAGTCAAATTGTCACCAAGTCCGAATCTGATGATGGCATCTGAGGGAAACCCTCAGAAATTAAGGACAGATGTAGTGTGATTGTTGATTTTTCTTGAAATTAAGTAACATTTCAAGTGATGAATGTTATTGTTATTAACCGACTTAAAAAAGGAGCAGGTTCTACGTTCACCTGTTTGTATCGTTTTTTATAACTGATTCAATCAAGCGCTGCAAGTTGTCACACAAAATTAAACTACTGCAGTTTGGTAATTTACATTACAGTAAGTAATATTCTAAATGCCGTATCTACTCAGTACGTACCTTACACTAAAATAAACACTTTAAAAAAAAGTTAAACCGATTTCTAAAATCACTAAGAAAGGGCACTGAAAAGTGAGAAATAAATAGATTTCAAACTTATTTGAAAAACTATAATACATGTGACACTTTTAAATTAATAGGTCACATTATAAAGGTACTAGGTACCTACTGGTGTGTTTTAAGTCGGTGTCAAGCTGAATAGGTAATTGATAGATAGGATATACTATATCTTAATAAACTTAATAGGTACGTAAGCGTAGATGACTCTTTTATGTCCGACAGTTGCATGAGCATGGGGTAGCATAATCTAAATCCGGGCCGTATATATAGATGTGTACCCATGTATGTATACTTACATCAATATATAGTACCTGCGAGACCGAGCTTCGCTCGTTATCTTTTTGTAAAATCGTAATTTTTTTTTAATTTTTTACCGGAAACACAACTATGCAGTTGAACTTAAAATGCAAAACTATATCTGGACACGAAATTCCATAAAAATCGTTGGAGCCGTTTCCAAGATTCAGATTATATCCTACTAATATTATAAATGTGAAAGTTTGGATGGATTAGTTACTCTTTCACGCCAAAACTACTGAACCGATTGTGATGAAACTTGGTATGTAGATAGCTGAAGACCTTAATTAACATATAGGCTATTTATCCTGATATTCGGTGGGGTGCTCCTAGTATTATATATATATTGCTCGTTTAAGGGTATTAGATATAGGTATGTACGTACATGAATTAACGTTACAAATGCCAGCAATTTTTTTGAGAGCAATTCACACTTTCGTTGAATGCTAATTATTTCAATTCAATACCTTGATAGTAATTTTTCCAGGCGTTATGTAGACCTGAAAAGAAGCAATCTCTTTATTAAAATAAAATTTTAAAGGAATTTCGATCACGAGATCAAGAAAGGAACATGATTGTTTATATCTGAGCAATATTATCGGCAATTTTCATACTGCACAGCGGTTTTTTACAGCTGTATCGGGGTGAAACAGTCATGTTAACAATCAGTCGTATAGGAACCAAGTCTATGTTAGTATCTTATATAAAAATATTATCGTTATGAAGTCCTAATACATAATTTTGAACAAAGTCTAGATAATCTAAATCAAATAGTAAATAGGTAGTATAAGTATACATATATTATATAACATCTAACTCATAGAGACAAACTCAATAATGTTCAAACTCGAGCAAAATTAGATTCCAATGCAGTCAATGAAGTGCAAAATGTTATTAGTAGCTTCTGTAGCGGAAAATTCTTTTATAGTCCTACGGATTGCACCTGCTAAACTAAAGCACTTTTGTAATTGCAAACCTGCTTTTTTATGATAGACAAACTCAGGATAACAAAAAATGACACCATTATACTAAAACTGGTTTCTTGTTGAGTCGGACAATGATAAACCATCTAATGGTATACGTAAGGAATTTGACAACATGCTTTATAAAATGCTCACGGATTATAAAATCAAGCGCTACGTATGGTTGTGGTTGTAATAAACTAGGGCGCTATATAAGTTTTGTCGTACTTTGTAAAACTTTTTTTTTCGAATCGGTCTCCACTGGCAGTAATAGAGTGTAAGCCAGGTGCTGCACACATTGCTCCAGTATCTACTTAAAAGCTCCTATAAGCTCCTCATCGTTCGAAAACAGTTCTTCAGTTGTTTTTTTATAGTGTAAAACCGCATGGTACTAAATCTGGACCATAAGGTGGGTGTTCCAAAAATTTGATTCCAGCATGCTGAAAGTAGATCGTAGTTTTGTTGGCTCGATGGTGCAGGGGCGTTATCTTGATGCTAAAGCCAAGTATCGAGTCTTGGTTTGGTCGTCCATTTTGTAAGGCTTCTAATGGTGAGGTAAACATTGCTCTTCCCTTTACCAAGCGCAACCGTAGCCAATATTCCTCTCTTAGTAAGAAATACAGCAACCATTATTTTCTTTACGGATTAAAACATTTTCACAGACGTCAGCACTTTTTCATTTTCAAACACCCACACTTTGCTTTGGGATATAGTAGCAACTTCAAAATTATACAGCCAGGTTTCATTACATGTAACAATCAAGTTTACGTCATTCGATCGGCGATCTTAATTTTTTTTTAACATATAGAAGAAAGAAAGGAAGAAAGAAAATATAATTTATTGCAAAAACATTAGCGTATTTTTTTTCTATGTTACTGTCTATATTTAAAATACACATGATAAAGGAAGATTAAGACAAAATATAATGTTTGGAAATAGGTGATTTCCAAACATCATATTTTTTGTCTATGAAATGTCTACAAAACGTCAGTTATGTCATGTAGAATGTCTGTGGGTGACGTGTCATTCTTGATGTGGCAACATGTGGCTACCTTATTCCTTTTAAGGATTGATATTTAGAAGATGGACGAATAGACGTCCATTTTTTTACGTTTTTGTTATTTAACTTGTATAATTATAAAAAACTTGACATTGGCGGAAATTCTGCGTTGATTCTTCGCGCGGGATAAGAGTCCATAATAAAATAATATATATATATATATATTCCTTTTAATTTATTTTTATTCAAGAGTAATTTTGAAAGGGATTATCACTCATAGTACGCTGCTGCTTTGCAATTTCGGGTTGACACTCAGCATACACTGAGATGATATAAAACATGCCAGTACTGTTTTTCAGTGCCAACCGCAAGCGTCACCTGACACCGACAGGCAATATCGTTTTATTATTACTTTAAACAATATATAAACTAATAAGTTATACGAGGATATACCGTAGATAAGCATGGTAAGTACATAATTTCACATAGTTATCATATAGCATGTCTCAACTCAAGGTAATATATATATATTTTTTTTATTCTCATTCCTTACACAATTTCATTCTCTCAACCATATTCCCAATACAATAAATATAGTGACAAGTGATCAAAATCATATCACGAGACCATATTACTCTGGTACCTCAGTGCATCAGTCATCAAGTGCGGAACCTTCCTAGAGTGAACAAAGATTCTGGTGCTCCAAACGGCGGCGGTACCTATCTAATTTAATGGTTTAATTGGAATAGGTAAATGGATTTTATTTTGATTTTTTTTTATGGTATAGGGGACAAACGAGCAGACGGCTCACCTCATGGTAAATGACTACCGCCACCCAATGGCACTTGCAACTCAAGAGTCACAACTGCGTTGCTGCCCTTTAAGGTGGGCGTAAGGGAAGAGGGGAGAGGGGGGAAAGGGAAGGGTATATTGCCTCCGGTAATCTCACTCACGCGGCGAAAAGCATTGCTTCACTGGCGGTTTTCTGTGAAACCGTGGTCTCACTCCGGTCGAGCCGGCCCATACGTGCCGAAGCATGGCTCTCCCACGAACATTTGATTTTTAATTGATGGTACGATCAAATTCTGAATCCAGTTTTGTCATGAAAATAACATTATCCCTACAAATCTAAATTCGATAAAGAAACTGGTTTTAGTGGATTCGATTCCTACTCAATGTAACTATTTGTAAGCATGAATATTGATTTTTCTCTTTGCATTGGTCTGGGTGTTTCTATGTATAATTATATATGTATTAAAAAAAAGAAAGTATGTGAATATGTTTATCCGTCTTCAAGAACTATAGCACAAGCCCTGCTTAGTTTGGGTTTGGATGGCAATGTGTTATATCTACCAGAATATTGTTATTAGTGTCAGCAATCCCTTAACAAAATCATTGTCTTCGTACTCATGTTTTAGTCTTTACAAAAAAATCATCTAAATTTTATATGTACGTAGAAATGGACAAAGGGGCTACGTAGATAACTAATCATTTTATTATTTGGCGCCGACTCAAAATTAGTTTATATAAAATTTGATAGTTCATGTAAATAAGCTCAATACTCGAGATTGATTTCTTTATATTTATATTTCTTACTTTCTAGTTCTTTTTAGTCGGTTTAATTTTTTGTTAAAAAGTTTTTATTTTATGACTTTTTGTGGCTCGCGTCAACTTTTAATACTCTAATAAGTACTATATTTTAATACATTTAATAGTTTTAACCGCTATCAAATGTATTTTTCTCAAAGCATATTAAGTGGTTTCTGTCACTAAAACCAGTTTTTATATCTAACTTCTACTTGTGTAGGAAAGGTATGGTTTCCATCATCAGCTCAGATCATGATGTGATAATGACTAAATGCAAATACCTGATTAAGTTATGAATAGTAAACAGAAACACTATACGTGCCCACAACTTTCGAGGTTTCTCTCAATTTTATCAGGATCCCATCATCAGATCCTGACTTCCTTGACATGGGAGGACCTGTTAGATAGGGCATACCCTTAAGGTGTCCCCTATCTAACAGAAAGAATCATCAAAAACGGTTCATAAATAATGGAGGGAGGGCTGAACATACATAAAAACAATATATATATATATACGGTCGAATTGAGAACCTCCTCTTTTTTTAGTCGGATAAAAAGGGGTCTAGGCTCGATTAAACTATTATAATTAAATAAAACAAAATTTTATATATTAAATAAATAAATGTACTGTTTCTTAATAAATTACTTTATTTAAGATTTCTTAGTTTATATTATCCAAAGTAAATACCGTATCCATGCTGACCGTAGCCATGGTCGTGGCCATATCCGTGGTTGTGACCATAGCCATTGTGATGATCGTGGCCATAGCCATGATTGTAACCGTGACCATATCCGTGGTCATGTCCGTAACCGTGGTCGTGTCCATACCCGTGGTCGTGTCCATACCCGTGGTCGTGTCCGTACCCGTGGTCATGTCCATGTCCATATCCATGATCAGGAGACGCTAACGGATGACAGTGTGTTTCAACGAACATTGCGGTAGTTGCTAACACCACAATCATCAGAAAAGAAAGCTGAAATAAAACTTTATTTTTATAAGTTGTTACAAATTTATAGTTACAATCGCCTGGTGGTTGAATTTCGATTATAATTGATTAAGTTTTGAATATTTTGTTTTATTTTCTTGACCAGTATAACTGAAACTGCCATTGTATCTACTCACTGTAATCTACATTTATAAAACAAAAAAGAAGCACAAGAATAATTTATAACCTGCAAAGCACAGACTCACTGAGGTATATCTTTAAGGAAAAGGGATTCCTTACATTAACTGGTATTTACATTCTGCAATTGTGTTTGTTTGTCAAAAATAATACCGAATATTTTGACACAAAATCGGCTTCTAAACATAATGTTAGATCTCAATATAAATATAATTTAAATTTACCAGTTATTCATAATGTAATGTAAGTGCAATGTAAGAGCACATATGTTACCGCAATCAGAGTCTTCAATCATCTACCAATCGAATTGAAAAAAACTAGGTATCAGTAAGTTTAAAATAAAACAATGGTTGACTCAAAATGTATTTTACAACCTACAAGAATTCTTTTTAAAAAAGTAGTGTTAGTTTTAAGTTAATTGATTTTAAGTCTAAGTCTTGTATGCTAAGAAAACTAAAAATTTAATGTTGCAATGCCCGAAATGGGTTAACTGTTGATACTCAATATTAATGTAACATCTACAAATATGTGCCCACACAGTTTGCAATAAATGTCTTTGTTTTTGTCTTTGTCTATAGATTTTCCGTACCATGATAGGTCAACATAATATACTGGAACCCTAGCTCTGTGTAGCCGTTTTCACATATTTTTAAAATTTATACAGATCGCGTGGTGGTCGACTTTTGACCATGGTTTTTTCATTGGCCATGATAACTTTAACTGTCATTGTATAGACTTACTTACCATGACAGGTAATTACATATAGTGGACACGTGTAATTTCATTAAGCCGTTTTCACGTAATTTTTAAAGTTGTAAGACATTTTGATAAAAATTTTAGCTTTCTCCACTTCTTCTAGATATGTATAAACTGTAAAAATTCCAAAATTCTAGTTACTACGTTCGCGAAATTTTCTTAAAAAGAGGTACAAAGAATTAAATAAACTAACAAGTCGCTTCGGGGTCGACGTGTGCGATATTATGATAAAATCCCAAAGAATATATACGGTTTTAAGACTGAATTAATTTAAGTCATCAATAGTGGGTTAAATCGAAAATAAAAACGCTTGGGATTAAATTGTTTTTGGATTTACAGTCTATTTCAAATACTTAATAGAAGTGTGATGTGATGTTTCTCATAAAAGACGGAAGATGAGAAACATTGTTTTTCTTTTTTTCACTTTAATTTTATCTTGTTTAATTTTCAGTATTCTTTTTTTTATTTTTTTACTTTTCTTTAAGTGCTGTAACTCATTCCATTAAATATTTTAAAACTATCGAGTGATTTAAAAGTGGTGCTGTAAGATTGTTTGCCCGATTTCTTCTTACGAGGCTCAACTATTTGAAAACGGCCTACTATAGTCTGACACTGGCAGATAACGATCTTAACTTATTGTAACATATTATAATATTATTTGTTATTTATTGTCACAATTTTTTTTACTTTTGAACAGGCAACCTATTTATTGTTTTTGTGTTGATCTATAATTTTTAATTAAAAAAACAAGACTATTCAAGCAAGTTTTATGAATTTCTATATGAAATAAATTTATAAAAATTCAATAAAATTTAATTTTTTAAACTTCTGAACGAAAATTAGCAACAAATTAGGTTTAAGCCAATGGTTAAACTTAATTGCCATATACAGTTTTACTCACAGTATTCATCGTGTCGCTCTAAAAAGTTCAACTTGTAGAATGTCGTTTTCCACAGATCGAACCACTTTATATAATTTCATTTGTAGGACATTAAAAATACCGGCAATTTTTATAAACAACAACACGAACCTACCAAACATGTATTTAAGAAGTCATTAAAATTTGTGGTTTTTTTTCAAGTTTTTTGTTAGTTTTTCGTAACGCGGGGCTTTCCATTCTACCATAACTCACAGCAGCTTATTTTTATTGAGCCTACTTAAATTGTTGCGAAATCCCATATGAGACACTTTACTTTCGAAGTCCTTTTTTATAAAGTAACAGCCATTACTAGTATTCTTATGAACCTTTCCAACTAAACTAAAATTTAGTTTATATTGGGTTTATGATGGTGCTGTAATGGGGGGCATTAGTACCGTTTTAGCAGCCAAACGTTTTAGAAGCATATTAAAAGTATTGGTTGGTCGTTGATAAGTTCACCAGATCTATTTGTTGAGTTTGAAATTCCAGTAGTTGCCGGTCAATTACTTATAATTGAGGGTCAACTGCGGTTATGTAAAAAACTGCGGTACATAGCTGGTTTTAATTTAAAACGAACACTCAAAAGACTTACAATTAAAATCCTCGCTTATTATAAGTCAATTATAGACAAGTTTCTGAAGCGCTCTCAACGGTCACTTAACTTTGTAAATTAATGGAGGCTTTATTATATTACTTACTAGCAGCGCCCCGCAGTTTCACTCGCGTAAGTCTCGATCCCGTGGGAATATCGGGATAAGAAAGTAGCCTATATGTTAATCCAGGTCTCCAGCTATCTACATACCAAGTTTCATCGCAATCGGTTCAGTAATTTTGGCGTAAAAGAGTAACAAACATTCATACATCCATCCATACATCCATACATCCTCACAAACTTTCACGTTTATAATATTAGTAGGATGAATTTGATAAATCCCACAATCTAATGGGTTTAATTCATCTTATATACAATTAGTAGTAAATGAGTTATGGTAGTTATAATCAACCTGTACAATCAATCATCTTCATATATTCTGTGGGATGAGATGTCGATTGGTTCTTACTACCTAATTACATGGTAATTTACCTCCTAAGATTAACTTCTACAATAGTCCACTGCCGGTCAGTATAACTTCAAGGGCCTATCAAGTGACACTCAACAGTTTGAGCCTATGCTATTTGTATGTGGCGTTGATACATTACATATGCAGGTGTCAGAAGGTATATAAATCTGGTTATATGTTCCTAACCCCAAAGGTTCTTTTAGATGTGATAGATAATATAGACTTGTAACAGGTAGTTGAAGATTCCACTTACGCAGAAGTACCACAGAGCCACAAAACCCTGGTTTGGTATTGCTGTAAACTCTTCAGATATACGTACATATTTACATATAAAGAACTTTGGCAGTGTTCATGAAGTATCTTATGAAAGCATCGTTCCTAATATTTGAATGTGCATGTAAGTTGGTTTGTTTGTTGCGCTTTCACGCCTCAACTGTACAACGATTATGATGAAATTCTGCATGCACATTGTCAGGATAGGACAGAAAAGAATATGTTGACATTCATAGAAAAAAAAAACTGTTCCCGTGGAGTTGAAAAATAATCTTCGCCCAAGCGAAGGCGCGAGCAAAAGCTAGTCAAAATATTTTGTAAATTGGGAACTACTGCTGTCGGTGGTACAGAGTACACGAATCGGCGAGCAATCTGCAAAACCTCAACAAATTAGAAGAACAACTATTCCACGACATCACAAGACGTACCTACTACTAAATACAAAAGTTTAAATCACCTTCACCCCACGGGCGATGTACTTACTATGTTTACGTGATCTTGACCGTAGTTATAGGCCATTATAACCGCGGAAGATCTTCACAACTGGTTTTTCGAGATTAAAATGCCGCATTCAGTAACTGGTATTAGTACGTTAACTTGCTACAGAAAATCCCCTTCCTTAATTTAATATCCGTTATTTATATTAACTATAAAGTTATACATTCTAGGTGATGATGTCATTTGTAGAATACAAACAGAATAAATAAATATCGGAAGACTTGCTTGTTATTTTCGTGTTTTTTTTGGATTTTTTTTAGATTTGCAGAAGATTACGAGAAAACAAAACTATTAATGTTTGTCTGACGACCCATTAAGAATAGATTTTGTTATTACAACAAAATAAATATTATACCCTTAAATTGAATGATATATAGGAAGGCATAAAATATATAGGTACATATATTAGTTTAGTTTTAGTTCAAGAGATAGATATTTGAGAATTTTTAAATTTTGTCTGAAACTATGATTGAAACTTATTTTTAAACGGAAAAGTTTATTGTGACAGAATTAAGCGACAAATGGCTATAAAAGGTCCTGTCGCAAGCTCTCAAGTGTTATTAACATTTTTCAAAAAAGCAACAAAACAGGAGAGAACTAGTACTCACCTGTTCCGCATAAGACGCACAACCGTCGGAGAGTGCAAATTCAACAGATCTTCAGCGTCCATGAGCGCTTGCCTGATGGTGATGGACAGGGTTATCCGTTGCCCTAGCTATAGCAGACCCGAGACACGACGTGTTGGGTCGCCTGTTGTTGAACAGGCAGCAAAGTTTATCGATATTTACAAGGATTTCCTTACGAAGTTATACCTGAGGCCCCCGGCAAAAAGATTCCATGAAGAAACACCGTCTGGTTTTAGTCGGTTCGAGTCTGAATACTACTTAACTGTTTGGCCATGGTGAGGTGATAATCGGTGGGGATTTGCCACAACTGTTAAAAAACTTAAAAACGTAAATATTACTTCGTAAGTTCAAACAGTGTTTTGACATTAATGGTAAGTCATTTACTTTATTGTCTGAGTTGAGGTGAACATTTTTTAAATAGTCGTATTCTATTATATGGAAAACATTTCCACACAGTCATACAGTACATGTATCAACCTATTAGCATTTTATCAAGAAAAACTCAAACAAACAATTGTGATGTTCTGGGTTTAAGCACATAAAGCCTTTATTCTACTACTTATTTAAACAAACATGACAAACAAACATGATAGGTCGAAATAGTACTTAATGTTAATGTAACAAACCTGAAAACGTTATAAAATTTATGGCATCACATTTAAGACAATTAATTCAAGTAAGTAGTTAGCTAGGGTTTAATAAAGTAGTAGTCGCCTCCTCAGCGTAGGCTTACCTCATTGCTTTTCACAGATTTCGACCTCTACCTTTGGTTATCCAGTCAGGTCCAGCTTATTTGGAAATATGTCTTCCTATCTTTTCTTTGGTCAATCTTTGTACCTCACTGCATCTCTTGGTATCCACTCCATTAATTTCTTTGTGTATCGATTGTTTTCCATCCTGCAAAAATGTCCAGTCTCACTTTAGTAATCTTTTTCTCTTATTGTTTTGTTGTAATTCTTTTTCTTTTGGTTTATTTCACAACTTCATTCCACCTTCCTCTGACGCATTGCTAGTCTATTTGTCACTTCTTTTTTATTGACCCGGTTTCAGCCGTCTTCATATAGCTTTTATGTATTTTAACTATCATGATCTTTTTATAGCTCCAATAACATGCCATAGAGATGCGTCTTTGAATTTCATTGCTACACCTATCTCTATATATTTCTCTAATTCAACTTTTACTCTTTTTTGAAATACTAATTTTGATTACTTTATCGATTTCTGTAATCCTTTTTTTTACTTGCTTATCCGCTTTTTGCTATTTTTTTCTAGAAGAAATTTTGTGCACGTTGTTAGATGGTGTTTTTTCTCTAGGTAGTTGTGTTAATAAATCTTTCACCTTTAAATCGAACATGTTGTATTCTTGTTAAACCACTGTTGATTTAAATATAGATTCTATGACAGTATTCTCCTAATGATCATGTGATCCATCGTCTCTAAATAGAGTCGGTAATTTTTTCGCGTGTTTATAATTACTCTATAAAAATGATCTTTTTTTTTTTTTTTATTTAGACCTATTTTACATGTAATCATTATGATGATCAGTTTTAAAGTTTAGATTATTTATAATATTAAAACTGTAGATGTGAGTCGCTTGGATTGTCAGCATACAAAATTCATTTTAATTGTAATAGCGTCCATCTGGTGATCTCCAGGTCGATTTCTGCTGAGTTTTTATTTTAAACATACTATAAACGAACGTTAGGATTCCCTCCAGTACAAACTCGATCTGCCTTTGGCCAAGAAAAACATGGCATTCCTGTACTTTTCTTCAGCTCTTCTTGTTTTGCATAGGCCAATAATGTCCGATTTTAGTTATTTTGGCGTGGCTTAATAGTATTTTATTTTGTAGACTTCCTTATAAATTCAACGGAAGACACGTAAATTGATCAAAATGTAAACTGAGAGTACAAACGTACACGTTAACGTGTTGGAACATGGCTACTCGTGCGAGTAGCCATGTTCCAACACGTTACATGTGTATGTAACGTTCACTCGGCTGAAAGCATTCATCAACAGCCAAACAATGTTTTGTCTTAGCTTCTCGCTTCTTTGTTAATCGCATAGCGGTAGCATCATGTACTCAGAACACAAAGTAGGTCCTTCGTTATGTATCTATGTTCTGTAGTTTAAGCTAACTTTTTTTTTAAATATACGTTATACTTATGAATAAAAATGACTAAATACTATCGCTACCGCACTAGTAAGGTAAGAAAGTAAATTCTAAATATTAATTCGTTCTTTTTATAACTCAATGCATTATGATCTTCCAGTCAACTCGTGGTGTGGCCGTTCTATGCCAGCAGTTTAAATTACCTACTCAATTGCTGGTTCAACAGGAATTTGTTCGTAGATCTATTAGATTAAAGAGTTTCTAGAACTGTCTTTTAACAATTTAATTGGGCTTGCTAGTATACATACATCATGTTATTAGTACATATTTTGTTTTATTTAATATGTCGATTGGGAGGATGTCGATTTAACTGTCATTATACTTTTTACAACTTGTTTTTTTATACAACAATGTTGAGGATTCAGTACACTGTCTTTGCAACTTATAGTGAAGGGTCACCGGTGTAAGTTCTTTTCACCTGGTGACTATTTTCACAACCGGTCTGCTCACTATAAAGCTTTAACGACTCTACTCAGCAGCATAAAAATCTACTTAATTTGGTAAGAACGGAAAACATTTCTTTGCTGCTTGAGAATTCTTTAAATTTAAAACACATCAGATTTCTGCTCGATTTCATTTTCTTTTTTTTTATACTATAGGGGGCAAACGAGCAGACGGATCACCAGATGGTAAGTGGCTACCGTTATCCATGGACACCTGCAACTTGAGAGTCACAATTGTAGCAGTTCTAGTGATCTGTATCTACAGTTGACCGCTGCTACATGGTGTTCTGGACAGGGTGGGTATGAAGGCATGGGCTTACGCTGTTTTGTATACATAACATTTGGTTAGCATTTACTTATCTTAGTTGTGTAATAAAATCATTTTGGCAAGTAGTTAAGTGTATTGTTTGGTATAAATAAGTATTAAAAATAAATTATGTAATTACCTCAAATTACAATACATCTGTAACGCTATTAAATAACAGGTTTTTGAATTCGTGTGTATTGGTAATTTTTTTTTGTGTTTTGCACAATTCTAAATGCGCAAATGGAGATCCCATTGAAAGCCATTATTGTACAAGTGACAGGTGAACGGAGCCTTTTGAAATCAACGGTCAGAAAACAATAAAGTTGTATTATTCTTGGATTATAAGAGCTTAGAGTACAAATACATACATATTATAGATAAATTACACCCAGACACAGAACAAATGATAATGTTCATCACACAATTATTTGTCCTGGATGGGAATCGAACCCACGATCTCTGTCTCAGCAGTCAAGGTCACTAACCAACACATACACACTAGACCAACAGGCCAGGCCAACATTTAAGTAAGTAAGTACTTCTAGGTCTGGTTTTTTTTTCTGGATACATGGTACAAATATGAAATTTTTACATGCTGTGCGCGTTTTCAAATGCATAATAAATAAAGTGTTTTTGTTTTTATAACGTAACGTAGAGATTTAAGTAGTCCATAGTTTAAGTGTCGATTTTACTAAATACCAAGTGTTGTCCACCCAATATACACCTGCGGGCTGTACTTATATTAAATGCATTAGTCGCTAAGAGTGGCTTATAATTTTGAGTTACTGTTATCTAAAAACTGACTAACTCATCAGTTTTTAGATAACAGTACCTACCTCAAAATAACGTCCGATAAGCCGAACAAACTTATAAATGTTTCTGTTGTCAGAAACATTGTTTTCGGCAGACTATTATAAAATTTTCATCATCATTAACAACAGGAATATTTTACAATGTTGAGTAAATAAACGAGGTTTTCCTATAAAATAAAAAATCTAATAAAGAAACATTTTCTTCGTTTCATCCATTCTTCTTTCCGACCCATTCCACAAATGTCTGATTTTTGATATTGAAAAAGTATGGACACAAAAATGTCACATGTCACAAATTTATATTTAAATAAAATAAAACGATCAATATAATTTTCATTATTTAATGTACTTTATTTTTACTAAACAATTCATCACAGATATAAATACCGGTTTCAGCTTGTAAGCGATGTTAGCGTCCCCAACCACCGCCATAACCGCCTCCAAAACCACCCCCTGAGCCACCTCCATAACCACCACCTGAGCCACCTCCAAAACCACCCCCTGAGCCACCTCCAAAACCACCCCCTGAGCCACCTCCATACCCATAACCTCCGCCAAATCCACCTCCGTGTCCACCTCCGTAACCGCCGCCTTTTTGAGAACCTCCGCCTTTATGATAACCTCCGCCTTTTTGATAACCTCCGCCTTTTTGATAACCTCCGCCATATCCGCCGCCATATCCCCCTCCATGGCCACCACCGTGGCCACCACCGTGGCCATGACCTTTGTGATGGGGTTTCCTTTTGAATCTTTGAGATTCGGCTGGTACCAGACTCTCTTCAGCAACATCGGGCAGTTGAATAGACTCCCCTTTAACAGTTTCAGTCACCTCTACTGGAGAAACTGACGCATATGTAGAACACGTACATAGCAGCAACGCAACGCACAGCAACTGAACAATCAAATAATTTATTTTATCATTAACATCACAAAACGAATACATATGAATTATTTCGCCAAACTGTTTAACATTAGGAATAGCATTGAACACTTTTTAGTTACAAGTATATCAATAGATTTTGAATGCATAACTGGGTCTGTTGGGAGCTTCTTATATGTATAATTATCGAAATTCATTATTGAAAATAATTATTAGTATTTTTAAACAAACAGTAATTTATCGCTACCCACGAACATTGTAGTCTATTGTGGCAAATGTTGGAATCAAAATCAGTTATATTTACTTCCAACGATGATAATAACTAATAAATAGTATAACAAAAAAATACCTATACCTTTAGGGATAATTCAAAAACTATAAAAATTTACTTACAGTGTTCATCTTCAAGTCTTCTCGAAAACAATGTTGGTGGTTAGTTATGTTGCAGACCTATTTATAGGCAGCGAAGACGACTGCTATTTCTCTGGCTACGCACAGGTAAATAACCGCTGCTATGATTTCATCATTTACCAAATATTAATTATAAATAACAAGCCAAGTGCAACTCGGACTCACGATCTGAGGATTCCGTCTCACTACAATATAGAGTACATCTACATGTTTAAATAAACCTGAAACTTAATATGCTAATGTATTATCCTAATTGATATACAGTAGCACTACAAAATATATTATATTCGTATTTAAAAAAAAACAATTGTTGTATGAGATACGCCTTTTCTTTTTTATTAATATCTGAGATGGTAGCCGCTAAGAATATAATTTTATAATTAACGTATTCTGTTGCAAGTCGCAACAGGCTGGTTTTCTATGAGCTACATATTTTATAATAGTTCATGAAATTAGAAGATAATTAAGATTAAACAGCATTAGATTCTTATTCTCCAATTTGTTATTTTTTTTTAATTATAAAACTTACATTAAAGATAAATTATTTGACGTTAGCCAAGTTTAACGTCACAAGTTGTTATTACATACAACTTTCTGGAACGTGTCGTTTTGACATTGAATAAAGAGGTACTGATTTGACTTGGCACTTTAACTACCCTATTGCAATAACCCGCTATTACGGTTCTAAAAAATTGCGACGGGCATACGGGACGGTGTACCGTCAATACTGCCCGTGAGCTATTACGGTTCTAAAGCTAACAAACCTATTATAGATAGAACGACAGTGGGGGTTAGGTTTCTCTGCACTTTTAGTGCACGGAACTCCAAAAAATAAAGAACTTGAATCAATCAAGATAGACGTTTAGAGTTTTTTGTGTGACCTGACCTCACAAAACAATAATCGTTTTGCTCACATGAATCTTAGCTTTACCAGTATAATAGGTGAGGTAGCGGTCGAATGCATCGTATTATGTTCTTAATTGACTAGATTTTGCACGCGGATTCGCTCACATGTCCTTTTCTGTACCTCTGACGACAAATTTTTTCGGAGGACCACGAGGTTCATTTTTCAAGTCGAAATTTCGAGAACTGAAATGGACAGACCAATAACAGGCGATGCGTTGGTTTGTAGTGTTAGCTCCGTAAACGTCGTTGATGTTGTTTGCCGCTTGTGACGCGTTGCTGCCACGACGCGCGACGGTACTTATATTCCATAATTATTCGTTTTTTTTACGTATCCACGATGACGAAAAAGATTCAAATGCGATGAAAACATAACGTTAATCAATAAACAAATGACTACTTTTAAGAAATCCATGTTTTTAAAATAAAATTAATTTGAAGTCTTAACCAAAAAAAAATATTAATAAATAGCCAGTACTGCAAAACGGCAATTTCATAGTCGGTTCGAGTCCGACATAACCACGTCATCATACAATAGGTGAAGTGGTACTCAGGGGCTTTCCACAAGTAAGAAAGACCTATTAGTTATTAAAAATTTTGGATTATGTCTAACTTGAAATTTTGGTAAAACCTATCCCACGGGAACCGTACATTTTTTTCGGGATAAAAACTAGCCTATCAGTCGTTTTTGCGTGAGAGAGCAACAAACATCCATCCACAGAAACTTTCGCTTTAATAATATTAGTAAGATTATGGAAACAGACAAGGAAAATGCTTGTATGTCTAAAATAAAAGAGTAATGATGATTTCATTCTAAGGTCGATGTCTGACTTTAATACAAAAGGACGTTGAGAAGGTTCACTAATACTAATTAAGGCTCTAATGCTCATATAATTTATTTGACCGTTGGGGTGGGCATTTATTTCTTATTGTATATCATGATTATGATTTAGGTATGTGTATAGTTCCATGCACGTATATAATTCAAGTTCAAGGTCACGGTAAATCTAAATGCAAGATATGCGAACGTCGGGAGATATTATAGTGTCCGTCCGTTACAAATTTGAGTAGGTACTCGTAGATTTGTGAAATACAGATAATAAAAAGGACTCGTCTGATGTCTCTTACTTAAACATCTAACAAAAATAATAATCTTAAAACCAATTTCGTATGTTTAAAGTTGCATACTATTTTTACTCACAGTTTTACTAAAGTCGAATAGGGAATATGCATGTGTTTTTTTTAATCTTTTATTGACTTGTTCCATCATTCTACCCTAATAAAAAATATTAATAACCTTGGCAATGTTCAATTAATTTTTAAATTAACATTGAAAACATCGATATTATTTGATCTGTTTGAACGCTGCCATATTTCGCGGGCCTTGGATGACGTCACGTTCCACGCTTAGTGTTTGTTTCATAAAATTACTTGAAGTGTTTAGTAATTTTATACCGATTTCCAGTTGTAATTACTTTTTATTGTAATTAATAGACGATGGATAAAGTTAAAAAACCATTTTATAGGTATTGCCTTGTCCCTAAGTGTAAAAACACTTTAATAAGTACACCCAAAACAGTATTTTTTCCTGTACAAAATAATAATGTAAAATACGAAAACAATGGTGTACACTAATGAGAAGAGATGAAGTATCTTCAATATCGTGTTTATATTGTTGTGAAGATCACTTTAATGTAAGCATATTATAATTTAACTAGTATAGTGTGAATTAGTCAGCTGTAATTTATGTTTGTTTTAAATATAAAGCAGAAGGCAACTTGCTTGTCTATTTAAACTAGGTAACAAAAGTCCAATAAAACTTCATGAATATAACTAACTATACATATCTTACCTATCCTTTAGATTATAATATAACAAGTATTATAATAATTACCATGCGGCTATCACTCCTTTAACCTCAGCGGACGTAAAATCTGGATTTGATGCAAAATATATAGTCATCATGAATCCTTAATATATTTGGAATATTTTCGGTAGATTGTCCGATTGTGCTTTGACAAAACTACATTCAGTCATTGTCCTAGATGATTTCTAATATCACTAGAATGCTTGAATTGTACGAGCTAAGAGCAATAACCACAGAAACACCTATCTTTCTCCGTAACACTACGAATATAGGCACCGATAAATGACAGAACGTGGAATGTCACTTCATGTTTTGTTTCGACCAATGGTGAAGCGTTTTGCGGAGTTGAATTTCGCGCCCTTATTTTGCATATTTTAATTAATATTTTTTGCAATTAAACAGGAACTAAATAAGAAAATAATTGTTTAGGCATAATATCTGGACAATAAAGATTCAAGGGAAAATTAATCAAGTAAATTTAAACAACATGCATATTCCCTATTGCCTGCCTAAAATTAATATGGTAACTCTTCATAAATAGTTTTATTCACTTTGATGTGAGAGAATGAAACTATACCTACCTACCTATATATATATAACCATGGGGTATCTACTGCCAAATGTAGGCCTCCTGAAGTTCGACAAAATGCTCGGTAAGGCAAGGTTTGTAAGGCATTTATTAACAAAGCGCTTCAGAAGCTTTGAGAAAATGCCTTAGTTATTTTCGTCTTTGACTGAGTTTTTCCTTTTTTAGTTGCGTATGCAAAGAGTGCCAACGGAACTCTATTATAGCCTTCCCTGTCCGCCTGTCTGGCAGCGGGCTGTATCTCATCTACTGTAATAGGTAGACGGTTGAAATTTTCACAGAGTAGGTGTTCGTATTGCCGTTATAACATCAAATAAAAAATAAATGAAATAGTATAGGCTCCCATACGTATTTTTTTAAGCTGTAATGATTGAATTGTAATAGGTAGACACATGAAATTTGCAAAAGAGTAGGTAATACTAATACTATACAGGATGTATCTGAACACTTACTTAAATTACTGAAAGGGCATGACTCTAACATATAAAAATATGTACGATTTAAAATCTTCAACTTTACTGTATATTCCACCTAATTTTATGAAAAACAGAGGCAAGAATACCTCGAAATTCAATCGATCACAACATTCATAACTTGTCACCGGATATTTTTTTTTTCCACCTGCCTGCTAGAGTGATTGATTGATGTACTTTTTCAGTGATTTAAGTAAGTGTTCCATTGTCATTTACGAATACACCCTGTTCAGCTGCTATAGCAAAAAATAATGAAAATAAAATAAAAGTAAAAATTAAAGAGAGATGTCCTGCAATAAACTTTTGTTTTTGCTCGATATTAATAATGGCTGTATCTTTTGAACCGTAATAGGTAGATACTTAAAATTTTCACAGAGTATTACTATAGTCGCTATACCAAGATATAATCACAATAAAATAAAGTTCTGAAATTTGTTTTTTTCTTTTATTTTTGCGTTTTTGCTACATCTTAATAATGACTATGCTAATAAGGTGCTTCGAGTGTTCGCAGACTGTGTGATATTGCAAATATTGTCATAGCGCATCTCTTGGTTTTTTTACGAATGTATTTACATAGTGTTAAATCTGGCCAATAAATAGTATGGAACCTCTTTGTGTCGTTTTGGATAAAAAGCCTGCAGCAAGTTGAATGTAACAAGTTAAAATATGTATACTTGCCTCTTTAAGAGTGGCCGCAGTTTGGTGGACGGGTTTCATATTTATAACCTCCACCCGTAGAACCTCGAGGATTTTTTTTTGTTTTTGGACACCGCCTAGTGAGTACATGGAGCCTGTTTGTCGACTCGCCGGCTAGTGCTTGGTACTTGGTCGACCGTTGAGAACATACCATCGCTGTACCGACATCCCACTTATTTTAGGCACTGCGCACACCGTATAGTTTTTTAGTCCGTTCAATAAAATTTAGAAATACGGCCTTTCTGATAGCCCGGTGAGGTATCCCCCTGAGGTACAGTCAGCATCAGATACAAAAAATCTGTTAAGTTGTCCAAACAATAAGGAACATACATACATGATGATCATTAACATTCACACATTCGAAGTGTTCAAAATATTGGGACAAATACAATATATTATCGGTACATTCAAAATGTCAACAATATGATAACAACCACAATATCATATATAATGAAGCTGCTAAAATAGTCATAAATATGCTACTTAATGGAAATTTATCTTAATGTCATTAGATTAAATATTGTGTGACTGTTAGACATGGTACATTCGGCCACTTGTAGACGATGTTTTCTTAGAATTCTTAGAATGAGTAGTATTTTGAAATTTTAACACATAAAAATCGACCACGCGAGGGATTTACGGGTGGCAAAACTTTAAGAATTCCATTCTATGTGACTATTTTGAATCAAAGCCCAGTGCCAAGGATGTGCCCTGCTACTGTAAAGGGCATTCGTGAAATCTCAAGAACTCACTTAGTGATTCGTAGTTCTAAGAGGCATAAACTCCAATTTAATTTGATTACAAACCTTGGGACGTCACGTTTGTAATGTCATCCACATAATTGCAAAGTAATATAAACATGTGTCGGTGGGTATTTCATTTATTGATTTTATTACAAGAAACGATAAAACCCTCCTATATCAACAACAACAAAAAACTTGGAGTTAAATTTTGTACATCAAGATTTTGTAGGTATACATTTAAAACCATATATTTACTTAGTGTATGTGTATGTACATACCACATTAACTTCCAGAACATTTCTGCGAGGCCACCTGATGTTCGATAGACGGCCAATGTCTTTTGTGGGATCACGACTACGTAATCTATCATCATCATTGCATATTAGCACTACTTTACTCACTTGTGGTCATGACTACTTTTTCTAAGGATATCTTAACTCCTGACCACGAGTAATATAAGATCATGTGGATTCATGTTTTAAAACATATATATCCAAGCATATATTCGTGTCACCTGGTTATTCATCGCAGTCTACAAAACAAAAAAAATATCATTGTGTAGAACATAATATATATTAATGTGAAAGATCAATATGCCTACGACTACGGTTAAAAATCATGGAGCGTGTCTGTATCTGCATTTCATTTCAAAATAACAGATTATCTCATGTTTTAGGTTAATGACCCATTGACAATGGTATTATTTAGACTCAGCATAAAAATACAACTTTGTGTTTGAGTGATTCGATTCCTGTAGGTACTTATAATTTATAAAAATGCATTCATCTTGAAACTGGTGTGGGTGCACATATACATATACTATGATTACATTAATTCACACAATAATGTTATTCACTCTTCAAAAAAAGACAATAATAATATCACTCATTCCGATAATACGAGTATAGATTAAAATAAAATGAAAAGAAATCATTCTTAATAATTACTGTATTTTTTGTGAACTTTTGAAAACATTTCATCACAGATGTCAATACCGGTATGCAAGTAAGGCCTTACTTTGAAAACTATAACACTATATGATTGAACACGGGGTTAGCGTCCCCAACCGCCGCCGCCACCAAAACCGCCTCCAAATCCACCTCCGAATCCTCCTCCAAACCCACCGCCGTAGCCTCCACCGTAACCTCCGCCATAACCTCCGCCATAACCTCCGCCATAACCTCCGCCATAGCCTCCACCATAACCACCTCCGCGGCCGCCGTATCCACGACCTCTGAAGGGTCTTCTTCTGAACCAGTGAGACTCTTCGGGTACCAAACTTTCTTCAGCTGTATCGGCAGGTTCTATAGACTGCACCTTATCAGATGCAATCGTCTCGACTGGCAGAGCTGAAGCGTACGCCACACACGCACATAGCAGAACCGCAACACACAGCAACTGTACAGTTGTATGGGAAATAATTGTCACTATACATTTTAGCAATATGTACCTAATAGACAAATACTCGACAACCATTCAGATTTAAGACGTCAATAAGTCTCGTTCTATCGCTACAATTTACTTTAAATATTCATGACAGTACATGGTAGTTTATAAAACAGTAATTTTCTTTGTTTGAGCATCACACCGAAAGGATTGGACCCGACTTTGATGTTTTTTTTTTGTTTTCGGGAGCTTATGAATTCTACGTGCGATCGTAAGAAAGAACCTGGATTTGTTATTAGTGTTGGGAAAATTGTTACTGGGTCTTTCTGTCAAAGAAATGTTCATTAGCAGAACGTAATCTGGGACAGCATCCGGTAGACGTCAATACCGAGCCTATTAATGTCAACCGGATACTTTATAACTGACGAAATATGGATGTGTATTACACCAACCCCTTCAGGGCTGTTCAGGCGTGAGCTTGTAAAATATTCTAAAAATTCTTAGGCGTTATTGTACATGCATTGCCTAACAGGAATAGACGACGGAGATCCAAAAAAACGAAGGTAAAGAAGCGGATAAAGGTACTCTAAATAAGATAAGCTTATAATCTTTAAGTATTATGATTCAACAATCATTCCTAAAGTCCAGGTATCGTGCAGACAGACTATAGTTTATATAAACCAAAAAATAACGAACTAAGATGATAATCAAAATAGATCACACAAAACTGAGAAATATGTAGTTGGTACTCACAGTGTTCATTGTCACGTACTCTCCAAAGTAATGATGGTGGTTGGTTGTAGTGGAGACCTATTTATACACGCCTGAGACGAACACTGCCCCTGTGACTAAGCGCCGGTAAATACCCACTATTTATATTGGTATATAATAATGTATACATGAAATATTAATATTAGAAAGAGAAGAAATTTGGGGTGACTGAACCTATTTTTATTAAATTAAGAATCAATGTCTGTAGTCATTAGTAGAATGAGAGCATCACACGTTCATGGTGTACAAAATGTTAGATACGAAACCGGAATAAATTGGGTTTCTATTGCAGGATATTCGCACGCCATACGTAGTTTGGTATGCTTTGATTGTTTGCGTATTGTCAATTGTCAAAAGTAATCTAGTTCTGAAATCACGGCTATTTTGTTAACCCAACCTTGATTAGCGACGACAAAAAGTGAGTATGTACGTCAACATGTATGTGAGTAAATTTGATTAATGATCTTCGGACCCAATATGTGACATCTGCTACGATTACGGATGATCGCTGTCAAATGTTGCCTACATTTTGTTAACAAATATTACGTATGCATGATGTGTTCAATGCAATATTTTGTAGTTTATTTGATATAAGATTATTAATATCGCATAAATGAATATCGAAAAGCCGATGCGTTTAATAGTATCTTAATTTTAATTCACAATATTGTAATATTTAAATTGATATAATCTACTTTAGCTAATCATTAGCCCATTCATTTTTAACTTAATCCCACTAACCCCATTTGCGATCTTACTTATTGAAGTAGAATTTTTTTTATTAGATTATAAAAAAGAAAAATTGTGATGGGAATGGGAAAAATAGGATATAACTTTGCTACGATTGGATCCGAACAACGCTCTTTGATTAATATTTTTATCGTAAATGTATTATTTTATAATCGAGCGCGAACACCTAGAAGTGTTTTATTTTTAAGTGTTTCTGGGTGTACATGTTATTATGATATTCTTTAAACCCTTCAAGCATCCCAACGGTCGAATGATTTTAAAGCTGGCTTGAGGTTAAAGCTCAGCTGCTAAACTATGTGTTTATTTGAACCAAAGCTACATTCTATAGCGGGAGAGTAAGATATATGCTGTGAGGTGAGGTATTATGCGAGGAAGATCACATATTTAGTATGCCTACTTGGCGCGCGTTCTTCATTTCAATGAGTATGTAAAAAAAATGGCTATCCGTGACCTTATCCACTAAAATTTAGATAAGGGAGTAATCCAAGTAATCCTATTGGTAACACGCATCCGTAACTTACTAGCGTAGTAAAAATAAAACATTTACTTAAATATAACATGAATTACAATATGAAGATAATAAAATCAGTTATGTGTTGTTTTTACTTTATTATATTTAAATCTAAAAATTAAATCAAATCAAATCAAAACCATTTATTTCAATAAAACCAATAATAGGTTTTTTTGAATTGTCAGGAGTAGGAGTCAGTTAGACTAAGTCAGTCGTGAAGCTAGTTGCCTGGTCCAATACGTAGATCCTTTGGAGAAGAACAGGCAAGAAATTCCAAGGACACTCTCTTTCAAAATATTTTTGATTACAATGCTTATAGGCGTAAATAAAATGTAAGGACAATGTAACATATTATTCAAAAATATAAATAGACGCCCTAATTACTACTATACATATTTAAGTAATAGCAGTCCGAAGCTGACCAGCCCCGACCAACGCCACCCGTTCACAAGCATGACGCACACGCCATCGTACAGATTGAAGGAAGCTGAACGACCCTACACATACGCCACCATCGCAGGAACAAAGAACTGTTAACGTCAAAGTTTATTATTCACAAAATACCTAGAATCATTGACATGATATTAAAAATCTTGGGATTATCCACAGGATTAATAGCTTGACACCATAGATAATGACTGTATTGTGTGTAGTTGAAACGATGACAATAATTAGGTAATCACTATTTACTAAGCCAAATGCGCATGCCTTCCTATATAGGCATAGGTAGACATTTTATACCATCGTTCATATCTACTATTTATGTCATCAGAAGATTCCACGAATGTTTGCCTAATTTATTTACTTTAAATTAATTCTTAAGGACGCCTCGACAAACAGCTACTGATTTTACTAAAAAATCTTAACCAATGGACATTAGAGTTCAAAATTCAAACCACAAAAACATTTATTGCTCTCGTGTATGTGTGTTGCTAGATATTCAAATAACTATTACTACACTACCGGCACGCTATGATGGCCGTTTTGACGTTTGTCTACTCATGAAGTTTCGTATTAATTAGTAATTACATTTGAAGGAGCAAATTGCTGTTCTTTATTGTCAATAGTGACGTGCAGTTAGTCATAACATTTATCGAATGTATTATTTTAGGACACAAATTTATTTATTACATTGATTTCTAAACTATATATATTAGGGTCCCGCAAACATTAATTTTTTTATTTTTATAATTATATTATTAAGATTATAATTATTGGTGTAATTTGGTGTAATTTACCACACAACTCGGCATTTGTTTTTCGAAATTCAAAATTAAAAAAAATGAAATTTAATACGATCGTCACATAGGATTGCTGGCCACACAATTACTACCTCCGGCAAACTCGCGTCAATGCTCTATGCAAAACAAAGCAGTTTCGACTTGACGTTGCTTCGAAAAGTACAAACTGTGAGTGCACTGCGATTGTGATATAGTTTTGACCTGGCTTTGGATTTCGGATATTGATACTGCCGTACTGTTGACGCTTGCTCGTTAATTTGGACTCTGTTTATGCCTTTTGTTGTGGATTTTGTCGATATGGCCGAAGGTACGCAGAGAACTGTTCTAAACAGTCAGACACGTGAGTCCGTCATACGCCTTCGTAACTATTTCAAAATCGAGGGCCAATTTTACCTATAACGTCAGTGGTTGAACGCGTAGCTGATGCGCTTAATATTGGACAACGAACTGTTAGACGAATAACTAAAGAAAAATATGGCGAGACTGGCACAGAAGAAAATAAACTTCACACACCAAAAAAGAGAAAACGAGCAAACCCAGTCGTAGGCATCGATAGCTTTGATGCCGATGCCATCCGAAGACATGTGTACGGCTACTATTTACGAAAGGAGTATCGAACAAGAAAAAAGTTAGTGCAATCACTGAATGAAGCTGGATTATTCTTCGGTGGGGAAAGTTCTTTAACGAAGATTTTGAAGACCGTTGGATTTCGATACAAAAAATGTAACAAATGCAAAAAATAGATGGAAAGATTTGATATCGTGATGGCAAGATATACTTTTTACGGCAAGTGAAAGAAATTGAAAATTGGCAAAATGTGTTTTTGGATGAAACATGGCTTAATGCTAACCATACTGTAAGCCGTTCTTGGACCGATGACAATGCAGCATCTACGTCCACAGTTCCTGTTGGAAAAGGATTGCGTCTTATAATTTGTCACGCCGGAACCATCACTGGATTTGTCGAAGGTTCTCTCATGGCTTTTGCGTCAAAAACCACTGGAGACTATCATGAACAAATGAATGGAGAAAAGTTTACTGAATGGTTTATCTCAATGTTGTGTAGCCTCCCTGAACCATCTATTATAATTATGGACAACGCCCCATACCACTCGATGCAAATTGACAAACCACCTGCCTCTAAAAAAATGGCGTAGATGAAAACATAAATATGTTAAAAGCGGAATTAGTACGACTTTTAAAAGAAAATAAACCAACCAAGATACGATACGTCATTGACGAAATAGCATTAGAACATGGGCACAGAGTTATACGGTTACCGCCTTACCATTGTGAATATAATGCAATTGAGTTGGTGTGGGCTCAAATTAAGGGATATGCTGCAAGACACAATACAGAACCCCCATTTACCACAACAAAAATGCTAAAAATATTAGAAGAAGCTTGTGAACATGTGACTAAAGGAGACTGGGAAAAGGTTGTGAATAGAACTGTTAAATTAATAAGGGAAGATTATGAAAGAGATGTGAACATAGATAATATTTTAGAAAACGACCTTATAAATAATGTAGGTGATGATAGCAGTGACGATAGTGAAAATAGCAGTATAGACGAATCTGATTTAATGTAGCCTTTTGTAGCACCTTTTTTTGGTCTCTTTTTGTATTAATTTGTTTCTTGTGTTCATATAAAGTATGTATATTCATTTTCATTCCAATATTCAGATCGTTCAAATATATTAAGTAAGTAAGCATTTAAATTTTTGTTGAATTAAACATTTTAATCAGGTACTACTTGCCATAAAAACTTATAGATTTCATTATATTTTTTTCGAGAATAAATTGACATTTACATCACTACTGTAATATGTCAAAACGGCCATCATAGCGTGCTGCAACTATAGTCTTAGGTCATTTATCACAATTAATAAAACTTTTTATAATTTACTAGCAACCCGCCCCGGCTTTGCACAGGTAGTAGAGACATCTTTAATAATCATCATTATATTTCAACCAATTTACACGAAACGTTAACAAATTATATATCTAAACCTTCCTCATGAATCACTCACTCTGTCTATTGGTGAAAACCACATGAAAATCCTTTCAGTACATTTTCAGCTTATCGCGAACAGGCAAAAAGACAGACGCGGTGGGGGACTTTGTTTTATAATATGTAGTGATATGACTTTTTCTAGTAAAATATTTAAGGGTGGTAGCTGCAGTAGTCACAGAAGATGAAATGGTCCCAGATTTAAAACTCTTTGCAGTTCTGAAGATTCTCCTGATTACAGGGATATAACACTACTTTGTAAATAGGCGAAAGCTAACTCTTTATTTTACACCAGAGAATGAAATTAATACAAATTTGTATCTATATAAATATTCTTGCGAATTAAAGTTTAACCCCAAAACAAAAAACCTTGTATAATGTACAATTGGCGGTGTCTTCCAGGCAACCATTGAATGGAATGGAAGATACATTGTCTTTTCAAATATGGTCAAGAAATGAAAGATACATTGTCTTTTCAAATATGGTCAAGAAATGAAAGATACATTGCCTTTTCATACATGGCCAAGAATATAAAGATACATTGTCTTTTCAAATATGGTCAAGAAATGAAAGATACATTGTCTTTTCATACATGGCCAAGAAATTAAAGATATATTGTCTTTTCAAATATGGTCAAGAACACATTGTGACATATTGTGACACATTGTGCTTTCATACATGGCTAAGAAATTAAAGATACATTGTCTTTTCAAATATGGGCAAAAAGTGAAAGATACATTGTCTTTTCATGCATGGCCAAGAAATTAAAGATACATTGTCTTTTCAAATATGGTCAAGAAATGAAAGATACATTGTCCTTTCATACATGTCTAAGAAATTAAAGATACATTGTCTTTTCAAATATGGTCAAGAAGTGAAAGATACATTGTATTTTCAAACATGGCCAAGAAATTAAAGATACATAGTCTTTTCCAAGATTACTAAGAACCACTTTTAATCGTTGTAAAATTATCTATTAATTTTATGTTTAGGTAGAGATTTTATGTAGTGTTGAATAGATCAAAAAATACTATTTAACTTTATAAATAAAAACCACCAAGTGCGTTCCGTAGTCACCCCTTACAACATGCGAACTTAGAAGGGGCTTATGTTTATTACTGTGAAAATATTAATTGGGTTCACGGTTTAACGGCCAATAACGTTTAAAAACGTGCCGAAATTGGACAAGGTAACTGAAGAAGGAGCAATAAAATCTGTCTTCACAAGGGAAGTTATATGTTGGGCCACTATTACTATTACTAACAGAGCTTATTATGTATTTATATTATTATGTATTTATATTTTAATTCTAAACCAGATATAACATAATATATACTAGCATCATGAATTTTTACAGATTTTTCAAGCCAACGGTTTAGCTTGTAGGGGCGGGGGTACACTTGACTCTAATAAAAATTTGCACTTTAAAGTTTCCTTGTTAGGACTAAGGAACCCTAAAAATCAATATGACCTGCCGTACCGTTCATCCGATCATCATGAAATGTTGCACACACGTTGCTAGGGATACAGCAAGGAACATAGGGTACCTGTCAAACAGAAAAAAATATTGCCAAGGGATGGAAAATTTACTTTTGTGCAAGCGAAGCTAAGCTAGCTAAATATAAAACATAAGTATCCGGTAATATCCGGTATCAGGCCAATCCGGCCGACACTTATTAACTTGCCGGATACCGAATACTAAGCAAGTATCCGGGTGGATACTAGATATCAAATTTAGGTACTTTATATAAGTCACATAGATATATATATATATTCGCTATATTTTTATTTACAACAAAATTATAATGTTGCGATCTTATTTGCCCTTAGTGTAGCAAAAAACTTTTACTGCACTAAGGGAAAATTATTGTGAATGAATACCAATTAGATCAAAATTAATATTTTTTAGTTATATTTTAAGTAGATAACACTATGGGTTATTCATATATTATTATGTATTTGTATTTAATACTAGCGGACCCGACAGACGTTGTCCTGCCGAAACGTAAATTTTTTTGTTTCTGTAACCCTATCGCAGCGCCATCTACCTGGTCCAATCTTAAATCTAAATCATTCTCGAATCCACCTGAAGACACACAATTTGTTTTTATTAAAATCGGTCCAGCCGTTTAGGAGGAGTTTAGGAACATACACACGCACAGAAGAAATATATATATAAAGATTTGTAAATATCCTAAGGAAGTAAATGTTTATTTTTTTCCAGATATATAAATTGAAATGGTCTTGTTTGATAAAGTTCACACTCCGATCTACTCGAGTCCATATCCAAAACCTAGAGAGTATTCAACTGGAGCTCTCAAATCTCTCTTCGGTGGACGAGATCAAGTAGTAGCCTCATAAAGTAGTATTATTGGCAGTCCAGTGCATAATGCTTAGAACTAAGTTATACATTGTAATAGAACTTATCCATAATAAAAACGTTTTGAAATTAAAATGAAATGAATCGCGATTTATGGAGTTGTACAAAAATTATTAACAACCACGATCTAATTATTAATTAAAATCATCCTGCAATATATCCAATGTCTATCGCTAGTCGGTCATAGACCTTTACGTATTCAAAAGAAGCTTAAGCTAATGCTTTTTACGTCATGGGATGTTTTTGTTAAAACAAGCCAGTAAAATTTGTCTTCTCACTTGTGATAATCAAAATGTAAACAATGTCTCAGACAAAAATCTTGGCCATTTTCCATTCAAATAAGGAACCACACGATAACCAATAGTAATTTAAACTTCACAATTTATAGCATACACTAGTACGTGGAAATTGTCTGTGAGGGTTACACGGAGCTTCCTGTCAGGATGAACAACTTCTTCCTCCTCCAACCATAAACATGCGCAATCTTTGTTACAATAAAAACTTTCGTGAGTGGTATTCATATTTATTAAAAACTATACGGTTTTACTCACGTTTGTATTTCGGGGATGCCCGACTAGTTTCGGACCCGACGGGGGCCCTTTCTCAAGGAGTGAAGCGTCCTGCCGCGACGGTGTCAGGCGCCACTCAGGACGTCACCAAAACCGTATAGTTTTTAATAAATGCGCAATCTTCTTACCTTCAAGTCACGTGAGACGTGGAGGCGTGTTAATTTCGGACATTCGTATTTTTGAGTAGTTTGTTGTTGTAGTAGTAAGTACACAATAACAATTATGTTTTAAAATTACGTTTGTTTTATATTAAATGTTTGAGGTGAGATAAATTCACTTGGCAGACATAATTAATTTCATCTAGGCTTTGATGTTGCGGCTAGAACTAGCTTCGATATACATATAAATCAAATGGAGTTTCCATTTGATTACCAACAGTTTTTTAACAAAATGACATCACTGCATCATAATTGAAAATCACATTTATACGATAATGTATGGTAAGTACCTACTTGAATGTTATGACTTAGCAATGTGTCATGTAAATATATTATATGAAGTGCTTGATTGTTTTTTATATTTCTTGCCGGATTGGAAATCCATAAAAGTTGTGTTTAATGGGTTTATTTTTTGCATCCCCGAACAAATACATTAGATGTACGGGGGTCACACTGAAAGTTTTTAGAAAATAAAAAGCACAATGACATAGAAATCTCTTAATATTTTTTTTTGCTTTTCGAAATAGTCTGGGTTTCCTTCTAAGCACCGTCCTGCGATGGAACCATTGACTAAAGCAATGAGCCCACTCTTCTTTAGAGATCTCTTCCACGCCTTTTTCAACCGCAGCCACGATATCTTCAGGCTTCATAAAACAAATAACTCTAAGTTTATCTTTTATTTTTGGGAACAAATAAAATTCACAAAGTGCCAGGTCGAGACTGTAAGGAAGATGGCTTACTAGCTCAACACCTTCGATAGACAAATATTCAATAGTCCGTCTGGCGGAGTGAGCTGGAGCGTTGTCTTGGTGGAGGATGATCCTGCTTCTCAGGCGCTACTGTCTAACATTTTCCAAGACAACTGCTAGACAATAACTGACATACCAATCTGCAGAAACGGTCCTTTTATCTTCTAGAATGATTGTTGCAAAATGATCCGTCCTTCGAAAGGATGAGGCAATCATCTTTTCCCTTGACTTCTGCCCTTCTTTACTTTTGTCGGGAAATCTTTGAATGGAAACATCCATTGCACAGATTGTCTTTTGGTTTTGGGTTCATAATAATATATCCAGCTTTCATCACCTGTGACGATGTTATATACAGCATTCGAGTTACCTTCGTCACACTTTTCAAGCATTGAGCGTCACTAATCCAAACGACGGCGTTTTTGATCTTCCGTCAAATTATGAGGTATCCATCTAGTACAAAGTTTTCTGACGTCTAAATGTTCATGCAAGACTTTTTGTACTTGACTCATACCAATGCCTAAAGCTGCCCGAATCCGAATTCTCTCAGAGGAGGAACATACAAAGTTAAAAGAGCACTTAAAGAGCTTTCACATTTATTAATATTCTGTTTTTTATCAAAAATATTATCAAAAATACTTTTTAACTACTGTTATAGCAGGGTGTCTAATTTACCTTGTGTAGAGTGTGTAATTGTGTATGCTGCAAGACATGTGACGTCAAAAAAGTTGTACTGTAGTCGCTTATTGGGGAAATTTTTTGTTGACATATGAGAAATTTTAGGATTATATATAATTTTGACGTGACAACGTCTTATAATTTGAGGGAGCCGGCTGCACGCACGAAAAAACATGACTCATGCGGCGTTACCTCGCTCTGAGGCGTTCCTATGACGTTTTCACGTTCAACTATCGTCAGTAAACCGACTTTACAGACAACCGATTTTTTTTTTATGGTATACAAACGCGCAGACGTATCACCTGATGGTAAGTCACAAGTGCGTTACCTATCTTTATAAATGGAAACAAGCTGTTGTTCGTTGGTAAGCGCATCAGTTCAAAATTTTGATTTCTCTGAATTTGTTTTTCAAATAACCATACTATTATGGTTATTTGAAAAACAAATTCAGAACTAAGTTTTTCGTTAATAAAAATTGAAAAGGTTACCCGTCTCTTTTTTCATCAGGTTTTTTTTATTTTCTCTATATAACTGTCTCATGTATTAACTGAGTATCCAGGTTTTTCATAGCTGTCATAGTACTCAGACTAAGAGTGACTTTTGTTTCAAACATATTATACATACATTTAACTGTTTAATTATAAGAAGTTACATACTAGATGAAGAATCAAGAGTTACCCATAGATATGTAATTACATTCTGGTACACTTCATAAAATAACTGCACTTTATTGTAATGAATCATGCCAAACAAAACAGAAATGACCTAATGATTGTGCTTTCGGGATTGTAATACTGTATAACATGACTAAAGAAACGTAAATGACAAAAATTTTAGAACTAGACTAGTTGTTAACAGCATTAAAAGGAGTGTTGCGATTTGTTAAACAAACTCTAGATTATAATTTAGTTTATAAGTGTAAAGATGATGAGTTATTATAAGTATATTGTGATGCAGATTAGGGTAGCACTCTCAAAGATAGAAGATCAACCACAGGGTAATTGTTTGAATTTTCTAATTGTTAAATTTCAATGAATTCGAAGAATTAAGTGCCTGTAAGCACATATCATCAAGACAGTCTGAATATATGGCAATTAGTGCAGCAGCTAGTAAAGCCGAGAAAAAAAAAGAGGTTGATTAATCTATTATAAGATTTCAAAATTAATAATGTATGTCCAGTTGACATTTACAGTGACAATCAATCTGCTATAGCAGTTGCTTGCAGAGATACTGTTAAGCGTTTAAAACATATTAATTTACGATATTACTTTATAAAAGAATTGATTAATAATAGTCAGTTATATTTAAAATATGTTAAAACCAGTAATCAACTAGCAGACATGCTGACAAAGACCTTGGGAATAGGGAATTGATAACTCGTTTTTTAAATAGGTGTTGGTAAGTTGGAAAAACTGTACCTAAGTGTTTTTTTGTGTAAATATAAAGTTTTTATTTGTAATTACATTGATAATGGTATTGAACTATGGCAATGTAATTTGTGTTTTTGTGGCAACATTATTTTTTTCTTCCTTACTTCCTCTCGGCTAGAAACTGTTACTTGCTTGCGGTAAAATAAAGTTTTACACAATTCGCAAAATAAGAACTGTTTCTTTATTTAGATCAAACAAATATGTTAAAAATGGTCACCCATCCTAGACTGACCTGGCATGGCTTACTTAACTTTGTAATGTGCTAACCTACTCGGTTACCACTTAGCCACGAGCCCCTCTCTCATTAATGAAATATCAATATTCGCGATACCGCTTTCACAGCTTTTTGTTGTGTTTTTCTTACAAAAACAGAGGTACGTTTGTTGACCCAATGATTCATTCGAACAAAAGCTCGGAAAATATAAAAGGTGATTAATTGAATAGTAAGTACAAAAAATTAAGTGAAGAATCTTAGCAAGCATTTGAATAGTTTATACAGTAGGATTTACCAGGAGGTGAGGTTTACATGTTAACTATGGTATAGATGAGTGTCAAGAAATCAATCCTAAAGTATTTCTTACATCGGGTGGTATTAATCGAACTGAACAACAGCTGTTTCCAATCTCCTCTCCTTGCGTTATTTTCCATCAAAACATCGGAAGCGACTGGAAATATGTTCAGCCCGGTGTCGAAATTAGTCTAACGCAGAATAAGACGGGCGTCAGATGGCCTCTGATTAGAGGGGGATTGACATTTATAACAATTATTCGTAACCGTTACAATAGCTAAGCGATAAAAAGTATAATTTTTTACAGTTATGATTAGGTAAACAACAGAATAAAAGTTAAACTCCGTTATTTATATTGGCCTATAATCATAACATACAATGCGGTCATTATTCTCAACACAATCTGTTTTAGTCTTGGTTTTATCACTTCTATTTCTCAACGGTTTTGAATTACTTTTTGCTTTTACAAAATGCGTGATTGACTTAAATAAAATTGTTGGCAACGATATAGTTGAGGTATCCTTTATATGTGAAACTTGAAAAGGATATTTAACATTTTTTGAAGATAGTGTTGGTTCAATAATTGCGTTTTCACTATTCATTTGTTTCCTGTTTTTAAGGTTGTTCTTCAATTCAAGTATCAAGCCTTGTTTTATATTTTCCGTTTTATTTCTGTTTTCTATATGTGTATCATTTTCAAATCCACTGATCGTAGGATGGTGAATTAGTAGTTCTGTTTTATTTGTAGTTGCTGTTGTTGTAGTTACATTCTTAACGAAATTGATGGAAATTGATGATGGTAGTATTGTCGCATCAGATTTTTTTACGGTTGTTACTGTTGGGAAATTATTAGACAACACGGTTGTTAATGGTTTAGTTGATAATATAGTGTCTGGTACAATATTCAACTGCTGCGTAACATTGCTAATTTCTTTTGAACTCATTTCAGGTGTAATCTTTGATACCAGCAACTGAATTGCTAATTTAGTAGTTGTTTTAGGTTTTTCGGGTATGTTGTTTTGCTCCTGTTTTCTTGTTGGTATTATATTAATTGAACCATCAGTATCAGTAATAGATTTAAACCTTAAATGTAATGAATTGTTAGATGGTTTCTGCAAGTACCCGCATTCAACTCTGTCGTCGCGTATGAAACAATTATTACCAATGTCTATGGGTTTACCTTCATTGATTTCTCCCGTATTTCTTTCATAACCACATAAAATTCTTTTCTTAATCAGTTTGCACAAGTTTTCATTGAAAATATAGCCTTCAATTCCAGGTCCTTGGGATGCGTCACTTTTGTTTCGCAAGTAATTTACGATTGGATCATTAGACAGATATCCTTCTGACGACGAGGAGTCGCCTAGAATCGTTTTAGAATCCACTTCATATCTAATTTTATTATCTTTTGAATATAGAGCAGAATAAACCGTAATCATTGTTTCAATGTAAATCAAAATTATCTGAAATTTAAATAAAAATAATTTACCCAATTATATTGTGTTAGATTCATTGGGTAGTTTAAAAATTAATAATAAAAGCTTGTAAAAAAAAGACTGAAGAGTTCCTATAGCTCGTAGTCAAAGGAACATTAGACCTGTTTCTTTGGTAGCCTATCTGATCAGGTATATGCTGCTTATTTTCATCTTCTATATAAAAAAAAGTTTAATGCTGATCATTGGCATTGGGAACTGGGGTGACTTGTTCTTGATATAGAAAAACATGGTGAAAAAACTATAAAATACTGGACAACTGACACTTTTTTTTTGTTTTTAGGGTTCAGTACCTCAAAAGGTAAAAAAGGAAACCCTTATAAGATCACTCTCTTGTCCGTGTGTCACCACCAATTTTCTCAAGAACGGGTAGCAAGTTGAAATGTATACCAAATACTGAGGTCTGTAGTCCCTACTAGGTGTATTAAAATCAAGATCTCGAGTCAACACGATAAAAAGATATAGGCAAATTTAGATTTTCGCGAAAACTTGAAAGTACCAAAATTTACCTTAATTTTCAACTTTTTTATTATTCGGAATTTTCCCCTTACTTGTGCTGTAAGACCATTTGCTGCAGTGCTTTTAACCAAAATTGACAATTCTAGGTCAACCGGAAGTGAGGTTTTGTGATTACAAACTTATATTTTTCGGTTGGTTTGTTCACTTTGACTTACATCGCAACCGCAAAGTTAAGTTTGTCTTTCGAAAAAGATGGGCAAAAGTCTTTGAGAATAGATTCCCGAGATGGACGTATGCAAGTTTGTTTGTTCACGGAACCTTCGGTGCGCGAGTCAGACTCGCACTTGTCCAGTTTTTTTTATGATATAGGGGGCAAACGAGCAGACGGGTCGCCTGATGGTAAATAGTGGGCACCTGCAACTCAAAAGTCACAAGTGCGTTGCCGGCCTTTAAGGTGGGAGTAGGGGAAGGGGGGAAGAGGTTGGAGGGAACGGTTAATGCCTCCGGTAACTTCACTCACTCGGCGAAAAGCAATGCAAGCATTGCTTCACTGCCGGTTGTCTGTGAGGCTGTGGTATCACTCCGGTCGAGCCGGCTCATACGTGCCGAAGCATGGCTCTCTTACGATAAAATAATTATTATTATGGGATTAAAATACTGTCAAACGAATTCGTTGGATGGAGAGAAGAATCAATGAGACTGAATGAATGAATGAGAGAATGACTACTGATAGATAGTATTTAAAAATGTATAATTTATCGAATAGATGAAATACATGGCAGCTTTAGTGTCTGATTTTACCCTTGAACTTTTTATGATCATGTCATTCAACTTTTTACATCGTCAGAGTATTGCGTCAATGTAAGTTCAAACACACTTTAGACTTGACCTTTGGGAAGGTGTGCAAAATACTGTTAGTATGAGATATGATATGAGAAATAAATAAATCATCTGTTTTTTGATGATGGCAAAGATAATAATGTTATAATAGATAATAAATCGGAAAAAATTATAAATCGGAAATGGGAAAATATAGATTGCCTACTTTCCCTTTACTATAACTATGACGTTGCCAATTGCAAATAGGTAAAAAAGCATTATTATTATACCCTCATCAGTTATTTAATTTACTTTTTTATTTAATTAAATTAAATTACACGTTAATTTGTTCCCTATTATGGAGTGGCGAGCAACGCTTCTCTGTCACTCCCCTTGCTTGCGCTTACAACCTATAAAACGCTTATTTTAAAACGAGATAGGTAGGACACACTTTTGACAACCTAATACTATTTGATAGGGAATAAAGTAACCTTTCATTTCATAAAATAATAATAAATAAGTAACTGATGAGGGTAAATTAATAATGAGTTTTTACCTGTTTGTACCTGGAGACTTAATATTTGTACTAAAGGGAAAGTAGGCAACCTATATTTATCAGATTCCTCCTGTAATATTCTCTCGACTAATGCTAGATTTTTATCAATAATAAATTAGATAAGTTGATGAAAACGAGTTAACTAAACCTAATATTATTTAAATGTATTGGCCTTTAGCTACCCATTTACGATTTATCCATGTACATATCTTACATAATTATAATCTTTGTCATCATCTCATAACAGATGAGGATATACTCGTATATTTTTTATCCCGTATCTTTGACTATGTTACAACTTGTTGCGTCGTGTTAAATTAAGTTTTTATTACATGTTGCCCATGCCTGATAAAACAATGAAAAATTCTACCCGGTGGTTTTTTTCGTACACCAACAAATTGTTCAGTTTTTGTGAAGTGAAAACTTCTTTAGCGGCGTTGTGCACTTTTAGATGGGTAAAAAATGTTAAACTCGCGTCAGGACACGTGATGATGTCAGACACTGATATCCGACCCTGATGTCCGTCCCCATCGAAAATTCATACGACGGAGCCGAGTTTGTTATATTTACATATAGAGTGTGAGAGAGAGCGTAGAAAGAGAGAGGGGGAGGAAGAGAGGGAGAGGGAGAGAGGGAGAGGGGGAGAGGGGGAGAGGGAGAGGGAGAGGGAGAGGGAGAGGGATAGGGAGAGAGAGAAAGAGAGAACTGAACTCGTGACTGTCACGCTAATAATACATATATAGATCCATCAATCCATAATAATACATATATAGGACGTTTCGTTTTCCCTTCTGTCGGCAGTCCCATGACTGCAGTCAGTCAGTCACATGACTAATTTGATTGAGTGGCCGTTAACTATGAAATCACATCTCTCATTTCTGGGCCTTACCAAATTTTGTCTTCTTACATCATACATACAATGGTTTCTAGTTCTATGTTGCCAACAGGATTACAAGGATCCTTTTTAACCGAAACCTGAACTCTAAATAGATTTTTGTTTACGTGTTAATAGAAACTGATCTTTAACATTACTAATTCCGATTAAATTTGTTATACAAAAATCACTACATTTTATAAAACAAAGTACCCCGCTGCGTCTGTCTGTCTGTTCGCAATAAACCGGAAAACTGCTGAACGGATTTTCATGCGGTTTTCACTAATAGGCAGAATGATTCACGATTAAGGTTTAGGTGTATAATTTATTAAGATATTGTGTAAATTGATTGAAATATGTTGATGATTGTTGAAGATGTCTCTGCTACACGTGTGAAGCCGGGGCGGGTTGCTAGTATATTAATAAAATCAGTTCTTTAAAGTGCAATACATTTAAAGAAATGAATGTAAAAAAGTCTTTTGTCGGTATGTTGGCACGCAATGGCAATTTTAGAAATAAGTTTGAGTTTTTCTTCACCATCACTTAGCTGGTTTCAAATCATAAGATTGGCCACTTCTGTTAAGTCTTACATCCTGAAATTCCTTTGTCTCTACATTCATCGTCACGATGTTGAAGTAAAACCTTAATTCGACTTGTGACTTACTGTGTAACTTTTGTATGCAATATGTGTATGCAATTATATGAACAAAATCTTACCAATGAAAATAATGTCATTTTATAATCAAATGATTTACTCATTGAACATGTTTCACGTCACTATAAAATCTAAGAGCAAGTACAGTATGCAAAACTGTAAGCATCTACTTGGATTTTATTCTTACTAATAATAATACTTGCCCAAGTCTCGTTTCAATGATTGAATAATATTAATCCCTGACCCACAAAGGCCCTTTTCTGCGTCGGGGATCAAAAGTTTAACGTGGGCATCTGTGTGGATTGTGTGTCTGTGTACCCGAGTGTCTGTCTGTGTGATCATAGCTCCTGAACGAATGAACCGATTTTCATTTAATTTCTTTTGTTACACTTATTCGATAGTGTTATTATTTATGATTCGAGAAAATCTGTTCAGCTGTTTGAACATCATGAGCTCTTTTCTAACCGTTGAAGGGATTTGAGTAATTTCTACTGGTCCGATCGATTTGAAATTAAGTGTTCTGTGTCTCTATAGTATTACATTAACATGGTAACCTGATGCTGCAACATCATCTGGAATCAGCAGCATACTCGGTTCCTCACCAAATTTGAGCAGAGGTATCGTGATTGAGCGCATTGGAATAGCCTTAATGATTAGATTAAATTCTTCCGTTTTGTTTTTGAGTTGGGTTATCTTACATTTTTCATTTATACTGACTGGCCTGTTGGTCTAGTGGATAGTGATCCTAACTGCTTAGCCAGAGGTTGTGGGTTCGATTCCCATTCAGGACAAATAATTGTGTGATGAGCATGATCATAGTTTGTTCTGTGTCTGGGTGTAATTTATCTATAATATGTGTGTACTTGGAAATATATAAGTATGTTTATCAGCAGTCTGGTTACCATAGTACAGGCTCTGCCTACTTTGGGATCTGAAGGCCGTGTGTGAGATGTATGGAGTTACTATTATTATACTTGTCACAAAGATTCGTAGTATCCATATTATATACTGGCAACCCGCCCCGGCTTCGCAGAGGTAGCAGAGACATCTTCAACAATCATCATCACATTTTAACCAATTGAAACAAAACCTTAGCAAATTATATACTTAAACCTTCCTCATGAATTGCTCTATCTGTTGGTGAAAACCGCATGAAAATCCGTTCAGTAGTTTTTGAGTTTATCACGAACAAACAGACAGACGCGGCGGAGGACTTTGTTTTATAATATGTAGTGATGTAGATTTTACTCGTCGATGTCGAGTTGATGAAACATATATTTCAAAACCTATAAAGCCAGTAAAGTATATTTTAATAATTAAAAAAAAAATCACAATACTCACTGCGCAGTTGTATTAACTTTTATTGCATTTTCTCATCCTATTTTTACAATCTCCATATAATAATAAAAAAATTCTTCAGAACTACAGATTAATTTGAAAATAATACGTTTAGTTTATGACGGACTGTCCAAGACCGGGACAATTGGTGCGCCTTGAAGAAGGCCTTTGTCCAGCAGGGGAAGGCGATATGCTGATGATGATGACATTTAAGTTTTATTTAATTCTATAAATAGTAAACGGACCTATATATAATCTAAGACTATACGTATCGCACGGTAAACAGACATTGAAATATTACTCTATTTTCAACAAGTAATTATTTATTTCTTTAGTCTAGAATTCTTTAGTCATTGGCTAGCATGTCATTGATAAAAATAAAAATAGCTTTTCTGTCAAAACATTTGTCATATATTGCTGAAAGTGAATAGGAAATATGTAAATTTTATTCAAAAATGTACAAAAAAATCAATAGTTACTTCGCACTATGGCTGAACAGGAAACCTACATATATATTTAATTTAATAAGAATTTACCACTAACCAATAATTCTCCTCATAACTAAATAACTTACCTTCTTACCAATATGTCACCAAATACCTACATCTTCTAGTCAAGTTTTTCTGACCCGAAAGGACAATATTAGTAACATAATATGAGTAAATATTTCCATACTACGAAATGTGCATCCGTCGCAGAGAAAGTAAGTACAGTTAAATTAGATTACCTAGAATTAATTAAAATACCTTCATCCTAGAAATAATTTTACATCTTAAATAAATGTATACGTAGATCTATATATAGGTAACATATATATATATATATATGTATATATATATAATATATGCATGTCTTTCGATAATATTCACTTCCTCCAGGGGATAAGAAGATTCAAACAGGGCAACAGAATAAAAAAAAAGCTGGCTGTGCACGCAGGTGTAGGCAATGGTTTTACAGAAAAATAAGAAGATACATCAGGAAGAAAATTTTTGGTATTCCAGATCCAAAGTTAGCTGATTATGATATCCTTAGAGAGAATTTAGATAGTTTAAGAAATAAAATTAAAGACCGAGAAAGAAAGCCAATAAAGAAAAAGATAAAATTATCAAATTTGAATGAAAAAGATATCAAGCTATTACAAGGAATGAAGGAAAAGAAGCTAAAAAAAAAGTTTCAACTATCAGATTCTAATCATAATATATTAACCAACATGCTTAAAGATTATAAAGAAGGAGAACTATTACTAAAAGATTTATCGCAGAAGCAAAAAGGACTTGACATGATACGATTGAATCAAATATTACAAAAATATAATGAAGCAAAAAGAGCAAGAAGCCTTATGGATATTAAAAATAGTATTAAAGAAATGGAAAGTCAACTTAACTTAAAAAGAACTGAACGAAAAACATTAAATAAAGTAGTCAAAGATTTAAAAAAAATGGTTTCTCAAGACGTTGATCCAGCTAAAATTAAGCTGGACTCAAATATTGCTACTAAATCAGAGATCAAAAGAATATTATCAGACTATCTGGCTGTGGAAGAAGGAAAGAAGGCTCTTTTGTCAATTTTAGAGAAACCAAATGTTGAAAACATTGTATCTAAAAGTAGAATTGTGAGCTTAGTGCAAGATATAGGAAAAATACGTATCTCAGAATTACTAAAAAATAGATGATATTGTATTATTGATGAAGAGGTACTGAATAGTGTTCTATAGCATTGGCGGTAGCGGATATTTTTGTATAGATGTTTATAAAAATGTGTTGCTAGGTTATCTTTAGTCTTAAATATATTATTATCGACCTGCTAATTTATCCAAAACGAAGCCTTGCTGCCAAGTACGAACTGGGAAATTCAAATTGGGTTAATAGACAAAGTGTATTAAACTATTTGTAGGTATTCAAGGATATATGTTGGATTTATGTTGTACTTCCTCTTTTGACTAGTACTTTACGTACGTTTTTGCCCTACTGTAATACTAAGCTACCAGCCCCGCTACCATTATTAAGTACGTATTTTTTCATTCTTCACCTTAGTTATGCAATCCAGGCGGAGTGGTCGTGGTCATGGATCGTCTGATAAGTTTGCTGCGGCTTTTGCGAGACTTCTCCCTCTCTATTTGCGGCACTGCGTGTACATTATTATTATTTCATAGACTACCTTACTTCTAAATTCTACTAGCTAAGCTAAGCTATAGACTCCTGTTGATAGTAGTTATCAATAATTATTGTGTTAAAAAAAACTGAAACAATAAAGTTGTATATGTTACTATCGGTTCCACCCACTTAGATGTCAGTAATTGTGATGGTAGGAGTCTACATATCTTGGTGAGGTCACCGGGTCCTATAGTTACACAAAACGGTGATCAGATAACTGTCCCAAAAAAGAGAATGTCGACAAAAATTTCATTTTATTGTTACAAAATTAGCAGAGCAGGAAGGCTTCTTCTTAGTTTGATTTGACTAGAATAACCTAATCAAAATAAACATAATAAAACATAACACATAAATATAACAAAATAAATGTAAATATATTAAATTTTAAATTAGTCTGTAATGTTTTATAATTCTCTAATATTTGAAACATCAACACTGAATATACTCTACTATTCTGTGTCAAAATTACGATCATCATAAATAACAGAACGCGCGGAAAACATATCGACCTATTCCTATTCTATAAGTAGGCAGCACTGTACTGAGTCAGTGTAATTACAACTACTATTTTTGATTTCATTGTTTTAAGTGCTCTGCGATTTTACTATGGAAACATTAGTTGAACAAAGTGTTTGCCCTAACTTTTTGCGTATTAAACGGTATTTCCTGTGCCAAATCGCTGACAATGTTGCAGAAGACTTACGGTGATTCGTGTATCTCAAAAACGCGGGCATAAAGTGAATGGTATAAAGTATTTAAAGGAGGTTGACAATTAGCTGACTTGCCTCATTCTGGGTGACCCACAACCACTGCACATCAATCTAACCAAGAAGCTGGTACTTGAAAATCGTCGTATGACAATAAGCTACAGAAATTAACGTATCTTTTAAGTCTATTTTTAATATTCTGACTGATATTTTGGGCATGAAACGTAATAACTGGCAACGAGACATAAGTGTACGAGTACGATATGCAAACCGGTCAACAGTCTTTAGGCGTTTTGAAAACGAGCCGAAACCCAAAAACCCAAAAGCGTCTCGAAAATCAAAGTTATGCGGTGTAGTAGTAGAAGTAGTGCACTAAGAATTTCTTCCAGAGGGACAAACAGTGAATAAAGAATAACATTTAGGCGTCATGAGGCGTTGGATTTGGACTCCCCAAAATACAGGCACTCGCTTAGTTTAGGGGAGCAGTATCAGTACTTTCCAGAAAAATACAACAACAATGCTCTAGCTGATGTAAAATTGTAATGTGTAACGTGTTTGTATTATCTGAGACAGTAAAGATTATTATTATTATTATTTTGACACAGAATGTATATCTATTCATATAGTGCAGTCCGTAGAACAAATGTGATAGTTGTGACTCTGTACCATTACGTTTTTGGTAGGAACAACCTGTAGAACAATATGTAGGGACGGGTTGCGTAGTGATTCTTATGGTAGGAATTTTTGTGAAAATTCAAAAACTGCAAAACTTTAATAAATTACTTCAATTACTCTGGTTCTGTTGAAAATAATCAAGCTCCTACAATCTTGCATATGATGCTGCCTATCGGCCTATCAAATTAGGTTTATTTTTATTAAAAAACCATCGACTTATGCCATTTTGCAACTAAAGCATTTAAAAAAATTTTTTTTCTTTAGGAATTGTTATCTAAAATATGGGTCTTGAAGCATGTGTGAAAAAAAAGAGGAATGTCGATAGGTCGATTTTGTAGCATTGGCGTAAAATTGTACTTTTTCATTACAAATTGAATTGTGCAAAAACTACTTATCGATCCTGACCAAATTTTGAGGGTAGGTTTATGTATGGAGGCACTAAAATATATATTTTCATTGCAAAAAACATATTCCATCATTAATTTTTAGATTTTTTCGCTATTTTTAAATAAACTGTTTTTTTTTTTATTTTATTAGTCCTATCTTGTTGCAAAAGGTAAGAGGAACAAAAAAGTTCATTACAACTTACCTCTTGGAAGCTTACACCTCGAGTTATTTACAAAAATGTGTCGAAAAAAGGCACTTTTGGGTAAAATTGGCAGCTATTGAATTTTCACGAAAATACCATAAGAACACTGCCTAACCCATACATATTGTTCTATAGGTTGTCGATTGTTACCAAAAACCTAATTGTGCAGAGTCACAACCAAAATTGATAGGATTTGAAGCTCCACCGACTGCACTAATAACACTTTAAACCTCTTCTAGAGATTGGATTGTCTATTGTTAGATTAATGTAATGTTAGACGTATAATATTTCTTTCAAGTTGATAGTATAGGTTATAAAAAAAAATAAAAGACAGATATTTCTGTATTTATATTAGTTTTTAATTTTGTATATAATGCTTGAAATATCAGAATGCCTGAATTGCGCCGACGATTGTCCGGATTAATCTATAAAACTTACTAACATGTAGAATAAAAGGAAAAATCATAAACATTTGAGTAATTGCTTTATAATGTCCAGCGGTGAGTACATACATTTATTATTTATAAGTATACCTATTTACATCAGAAAGCAAGTCTACATAAAATTATTTTGATGTAGGAACTCAAAAACTGACAATTAAATCTAAAGAAAAAGCAACATCAATAACAAAGAATTCTGTTAAAAAGGATTCAATCATATTTATTTTCAAGAACAAAATAAAAGTCTCTAAAATAAATGTTAAGCACGTGGAGCTAATCGAAGGAATGGACGCGGACTTTATAAAGCAAAGATTTTCTATAAAAGGATCTAAAGCCAAACTCTTAGAAAACATGGTCACTGATTACAAAGATGGAAAATTGTCGTTACCTGGCTTGTCTCACAAATCCAAATTTGATGAGAAAATTCTCAACAAATCCCTTATAATCCAAATAATAACAGATTATGAAATTGCAAAGAAGAAAAGGGAAATTGAGGACATTCATAAAACCGTTGACCTACTAAAGAAAAAGTTTGAAATAAGTTCATCTAGAACAAAAGTTTTAGACAATTTACTTGACAATTTGAATAAAGAAACACTTGAAAATTTGGAATTGACTAAAAAGCAACTGAATTCAAAAATCCTGAATAAATATAAATTTAATTATTTATTAGCACAGTACGAGGCTGCAGAAAAAGAAAACAGAGGTATATCATTTCTACTTACAAAAAGTAAACTTTCTAATTTTGCATCGAAGCGCAAATTTACCAATATATTGAACAGTATTAAAGATATAAGTTTGTCAAAAGTTTTCCAGCATAATAACAAAAGTGATAAAAAAATCTGAAGTTAAATCATAATAATTTATTATTATTTTTTTAGGTAATAATATATTTTATGACGTATTTATTAACGTTGTTATTATTTACCTTACACCGACGTCTGTAAATCTATTTTAAGGATGATTTCGATTGACGGTTACAAAGCTTTCGTGTGTTGCACCCTGACTGATACAAGCCCCTTTATTTTTACTTTTGCTCTATACTTTCTGTTTGTATAGAATATGGATGTCTTTGCATTTATTTGAAGACAGAGGGAAGCTGTTTTGTACAGATCTCTACAAGGTCAACTCTTGTCCTGATCCTAAAGCTTTATATGATTCAACCAGCGTAATTGTATACATATTATATCAGCATAGTCGTGGTTTAAGATAGTGATAAGCTTAGGCAGTTATTTTGCATATCGTTTCTATATTACTGTATTATTATCATAACGTATCTATATGTACCCTACCAGGAATAGATATTATTATGTAATTATTAGATAGGAATCATACATACATATCTATTATAACAATAAACCATGTATTACATCATTATAGAAGAATCTACTGCTAAAAATAAGAAAACAGCCACAAAATGTAGAAATTATTGATTTACTAACGTATATAGTATACAGTTACGCTGTTTGTTTGGATTATACGCTCTTGATTAATCCGTTTACCAGTCATCCCGTAGATAAAAAAAATAAAAAGCTATGACAGACAAACAGACAAACATCGCAATGATCCTTTAAGGGATTATTTTTCTGTTGTAGAAAACCGTAAAAGGGGCAATCGAAATCAACAATTATTTGTAACATTTATCTTTTAGTCTTTTAAACTTACGTACAATTCTACTTTTTGTTAGCAGATCACAAAAGGTTTTAAACATGGAGAGGATAAGTCACTACCCGTAAAAAAGGGCCATAGTACGTCTAACAATAAGGACTTATGGAATAAACATAACATTTTCTCGAAATTTGTTTGTAATGCAGATAAAGTTGAAGTTGACAATACAAATTATTCCAAAAAGTCACGGTTAGGAAAGTCTGTTGTTGAAAAAAAGCCAACAGTACAAAAAAGTGAACTTAAGTACCAAATAGAAAAACCAACACACCCACCGAAGAGACATCAAGAAAAACAAGACTATGGCCAAAAAAAAGCTCAAGAAACATCTAACAACTCGCGCAATAGTAATAAAGAAAAAAATCGTATTGATAAACATTTTAAGCAAAATGATAGCTCGCCAGTAAAGTGTTCTAAAATAATGCAAGGTATCAAATTGAAACGAAATCATGAAAGTATTGACATAACACAAATCGAAAAACGGCCGATGATGTCAAGGATAGTTAAAGCTATTGAAGTAAAACGACATGACAAAATTGAACAAAAAGAAGTTGAAGAAAAACCAATGATGTCTAGAATAGCGAAAGCCATTGAAATAAAACGACACCGTGACAAAATAGAACCAAAAGAAGTTGAAGAAAGACCAATGAGGTCTAGAATTGTTAGAGCAATGGAAATAAAACGACATCATGAAAGAATTGAACAGAAACCACAACAAATCCAAGGAAGGCCTATGATATATAGAATAGTCAACAGAGCTATGGATATAAAACCTTCCTTTCATTTTCATGATAAAATAGAAAACGAATTAAGTCATAGTCAAGGTAAACAAAGAGTGCCGTCTAATAATAGTTTAGATCTTAGTAAAAAAGTATGGCAAGTACTTAGTCACGATCTATTTAATAGTAGTGATGAGGATGATGATGACAAATTTAAGGCAACGGATTCAGAAATGAAAAACCATATTTTATCTGTTATAAGAAAATACAATAAAAAGGAATTAAGAAATAGCAGTCATTTACGCCAAGACACGCAAACAAGTAAACATCCATCTAGCAGCAGTGCTAGCAAGAAAAAAATGAAGCAAGCTGTAAAAAGGCAGCTTTGGCAATGGGCTAAAAATGCCATTAGAAATAACGAGCACTGGAGCAAAATGTTCGCTGAAAATCACATTATGTTAGACAATATTAATATTGATAAACTTGATCTAAGCCTCATAGACATAGACGCGCTTGGAATAGAAAACAAGATGTTAAAACGGACCATAGTATGGTTGTTCAAATAATATAAGAGTGTGTTAACACTTTAAGGGAATATAATCCCTTAGAACAGTATGATCAGTAAGAACACGTTGAAAGAAAAAATGTAGTCAATGTATATAAATGTACGTATGTTAACTGTACCACCACTACGGAGCGTTAATTGAAATGCAAAAGCCGTGATTTGTGATAAGGGACATGCTGGCATTTATAAGCAGTAGCCACACGTGCTGTTTTATTGTGGTTAGTTATTTATTTATATTGAGTTATTTTTAATTGGTATTGGTTTTGCATTTATTTATTGTGACACCTACTATACAATATACTGATTGTACGATTTTAATAGTAATAATGATGATGGTGATGACGATGATATCCTGAGCATCATATCTACATATAAATGGCGATTCTAAATATATTCCTGGAAAATATTTTGCGGTCATAAGTAACGCAGTAAAGCTGACTTTTTTTACTCAATCCCTGACGTGTTTGCTCTACATAAATATGAAGAGTTTGGAAAGCGGTCTTACCATTTTATTGGTAATATATCTCTAAGGCTTTTCATGTGAAATCTCCAATCGCTTGATGGTACTTTTATAGAGAACCCAAATCTCAGAAGGATAACATATAATAGGGTGGGCGCTATGATAGCTTTGTAGACAGACATAACTTGATATTAAATTGGAGTTCATGTGAATTCCATGACATCATCTGCTTTAGCTATGCGTGTAGCTATTCTATCTTGTCTATTGGTTATTATTATTTGATTATGAATGATACATTCATTGACTGGCCGGTTGGTCTAGTGGTTAGTGACCCTGACTGCTAAGCCAGAGGTCGTAGGCTCGATTCCCACCCAGGACAAATGATTGTGTGATTAGCACGATAATTTGTTCTGTGTCTGGGTGTAATTTATCAATAATATGTATGTATTTAGAAATATATAAGTATGTTTATCAGCAGTCTGGTTACCATGGTACAGGCTCTGTCTAGTTTTGGATCAGATGGCCGTGTGTGTGATGTGTGGATATATTATTCCAGTTGTTGCCTGCCTTAAATAAGCCTAATATCCTAGGTCTTCGATACACATATTATTACTAGGACAAATTTTCGATACGAGATATTAAGTCTATCTTCAGTAGCGGAGCGTTCATAAAAAATAGTTAATTAGTTTTTGAGCTGTTCTTATTTTTGGACTGATGTAGAAATAAGATAGGGTACTAATTACATGTCTGCCGCTTTATAATTCTAAACTACACTACTAATTAACATAAAATAATAAACGTTTCAAATAGGGATACTAGACTTTTTTTTAGAACTATTTAAGTGTTTTAAATTTATGGAAAGTGGAAACTTTAAGTATTTATAAAAAATTAAAACTAAATAACTTGTTTAATATTCAAAAAGATATTCTCTTTTTAATGTGCCTCTGTCATACTTCTATTTCTTGGTGTTGAAATTTACATTTAATGGTTACCGCTGTTTTCAGCTGCCTTGTTACTTATAAATACGTGTTGCTCCTTTTTTCATCTTTGCAAATTTTAATTAAAATCAAAATTTACGATTTCTGGCACTATTTTATTTCCGATTGTACAATAAAACATGTATTATTTATGAGTAGCTTAATATTTAATAATTAAAAGGGTATAAGTGGGCAAGTGATCAGAAACATTTTTGTTTTATGTAACCGCAATGATACAACAAACTCACACTAGTTCGTAATTATATTGAACACTGCGCTTCCATACATATCATAATTATATAAATAATTTTTTCGAAGTAATCTCCACTGGCAGTAATTCAGGTGCAACCCACTGACAAATGACAGGTGTAACCTACAAATGCATAATAAAGGTGCTAAACAATTGCTCCAGTATCCGTCTGGAACACAGCCGCAGATCTTCTCAAAAACTTAAACTCTTCATAGCCCTTTAGTTCTCTTTTTCATACAGGCATAGTGCTTTTGCACTATGCCCGTATGAAAAAGAGAACTAAAGGGCACATGGCGCTAACTCCGGGTTATAAGGAGACTGTCCTAGCAGTTTGATTCCAGCTTGGTGCAAATAGTCCGTAATTTTTAAAGATGGTATTTGGCAGATATGTTGTTTATAGGCAAGGGAAATTAGCTAATAACGGATTTTGCGACAGTCACGGTTATGAAAACCTGTAGGTTTAGTATTATCACACTTAATATTATAAAGGCGAAAGTTTTTGAGTGTGTGTGTGTGTGACTTTGTATGTAGATAGCTTGAGACCTGGATTAACATATAGGCTACTTTTCACCCCAATATTCGTACGGGATCGGAACTTACGCGAGTAGAACCGCGGGGCACTGCTAGTCTACATATATGCAAATGTGAGTTTATTTGTTACGCTTTCATGCCTGTACAACTCAACCGATCATGACGACATTTTGCATACACGTAGGATATAGGGTACAATCACACAGAAAAATTACTGTTGCTGAAGAATAGAAACATAACTTTTACGCGAGCGAAGCTGCCAGCAAAAGCTAGTATATATATGTATAGCTATAAGTACTATGGGTAAAGCAGAATATAATCTTCTCAGAACTCTGTGATAGAATTGCCCTGAGAAAGGTGATGCCTTTCTTTTGAATAGAGTTAAAAACTAGAGCCTAAACATCTCATTTTTCTCTAAGTAAGTAAGTATGTTCGGCGTAATCTGGAGAACTACTAAACGAATTCGAGTAAGATTTGTATTATTTTGTTATGCAAGTTTTCTATTGTTGCATTGGTCTAGGAACACTTGCAAATTTAATAAATTTTAATGAACGTTTTTTTCTTGACAATTTTCTAATGTAACAAATTTTAAGAATATTTCAGTATTCTATTCAATTACTAATAAAATTCTGAAATATACTTATTTATATATTGCTGATATGTTCTTGTTAATAAAATATGTACTGATGTTGCAGGTATTTACTGTTTTCTCAGAAGCGGTTGTAGCAGAGAAATGTAAAACCAAGAATCTTTTCCTAAACTTAGGCAGCCAAGTGTATAATAGTCGCAGAAATAACTTGCCACAAGTGACCGAAAGTACCGATATACCTAAGAAAGTTCGAAGTCGATGTTGTCCTTATGACTTTGACCCCAATTTTTGTAGAATAGTCGACGACAGATTGCTATGTGGATTCAACAGAAATGTGGGCAAACCTAACAGTAAAAATGAAGTCCAAAATTTGAGTGGAGGTTGTAGAATAAGAGGTGAGAGGTTAGAGTGCGGATATGCGGAAGGTCCATTCAAAAATCCAAGACGGCCACCAGTTTGGGACAACGAAGAATCCTTTGACGATATGTCAATCGATAAATCGGCAGCAGGTATAAAGAAGTTAAAACTTACAAATTTACCACAAGGTGTCAGCACGGTCAATCCACCTCGCGTAACGAGATGTATAGAAACGTCTAATAGCCGTATCGTTTGCCGAAATGTATGATTATTATTTATTTTTCTAATATAATGAAAGTGCTTATGTTTTAATTTTTATCTGCCCTTATTCCTCCTTTCGCTTACAATAACTTCCGTATTTTAATTACCTGCTGTTTAATTCCATAATTACCTGCTACCTACGGTTGAGCTTGATATGCTATGATAAGCGCTTAATTAGTATTAATAGTAGGTCATACGTTTTGTGATACTAAAATCTCCATTCAAGTATTATTCCAAGTTAAAATTTTAGAGATAATATAACTTGATCAGTAAAATCAGGAAAGAATTTTGAACGGCTTTGCAACACCGCAAAACATTGTTAAAAGTTGAAATAAAAATATACATATTTTTCCAAAGTAAATCAATAATTATATTATTAAATAAATAATCCCCTTTATATGCGTCTAAATAGACTAGAAATCAATTCTGATGATTTGACTTTGAACACCTGTTCATATAATCAAAAAAAACTGACTGACCTTTTTTCTTTTTTAAAGTCGTAGTTTTTGTTTATTATTCAGATATTTCAAAAGGGATAATGATTGATCTGAAAGATGTCATTAAGAGATCAAGCAACCGTTTCATATTAAAACGTATATAAGTTAATCTCTATAAATTGTTTGAGGGGTTTTCGTTGCATTGATATCGTCGATTGCCAGGATATTTCAGATCGGCGTGACCCCTTGGCGTTGCTTAAAGATGTAGTTTCACTCTGCATTTTCTATTGCCTTTATCTTGTGGTGGAACAATTCCTCAGTGCCCCGAGGAATTGTTCGGATTTACACCGGCCGCAGCGTTTCGCCATCGTTTAACGCGACAAAACTTTGACACCTCCCCCCCCCATCCCATCACCTGGAGAATTGGCAATCCACCACTGTACTATTCTCCTGAAATTTTTTGCCTCGCACAACCAATTTCTGGAACAAATTGTCGCCTGCGGTATTTCCGGACCAATACGACCTTCAAATTTTCAAGAAAAGAGCGTACTCCCATCTCAAAGGCCGGCAACGCACTTGTGACTCTTGAGTTCCAGGTGTCCATGGGTAACAGTAGTCACTTACCATCAGGTGACCCGTCTGCTCGTTTGCCGCCTATAATATAAAAAAAACAATCATTTATGTCGGTACTTATATCAAAACCTTTTCAAGCTTTAGCTTTTAGAAATACAAGTATATGCTTTAGCATATATTTGTACTTCTTGTAATAAACAACTTTACTAAGAATATTTACTTATTAAAAAAAAAAGCTTATTATCAGCCTAAGATATTATTTATCAGCCTTATTGTTAAATACTCCTTATAAGAAGCTCATAGCAAATGACATGTTAACGGGTTGCACATCGCATAACCAGTTTGTTTAGAAGAGTCAAGATAATCGAGGACAGTAAACGCAATTTTTTAGCTAATATAAGTATAATATCATCGTTTATATGTACAACATACATCTCATGTATGTTGTTTAATTTTGATGTGAACTGATGTTTACAATATACATTGATGCTGGTGTGCTAAGTTCGAATTAACTTGGCGAATACTTTTTTTTAATCTGTTGTTAACGCCTAGTGTATTCTTGTCTAGTGTTTTCTTTTCAAGCTGTTAAGAAATAGAAGCTAAAAAAAGGCGCTATATATACTTATGTACAAACTTACTAAGAAGTCTCTGAACCATTACTATTGTTAGCGTATGTAGGGATACCTGAATTAGTTATTTATAAGTTATAGCCTTGCTCGTGCAAGGTTATTCATAGCATAATCATGGTGTGTACACGATGTTTTATAAACAAGCCTAACATACATTAAAATCAAGTCCTACATACGCTAATCTTACTAATATTATAAACGTGAAAGTTTGTGAGGATGTATAAATGTGTGAATGTATGAATGCATAGATGTTTGTTACTCTTTCACGCAAAAACTACTGAATCGATTGCGATGAAACTTGTATGTAGATAGCTGGAGACCTGGATTAACACATAGGCTACTTTTTATCTCGATATTTCCACGGCAAAGTGACTTACGCGGGTAAGACCGCGGGGCGCAGCTAGTCAATAAATAAAGAGAAAGTCGAAATGAAAAGTATGGTATCTTTGATATAAATATCTAAATGTGATCTAGTAATTGTCCTTGGTTTTCAAAGCCTTTTGATATAATGCTAGGATATCTGCAGAAATGAACAATGGTCTAGTTTTAATTAAAGGCGCCTATTCAAACTAAAAAGGATGTCGTAGACACATACCTGCCAAACCTAATCATATGTCTATATTTTTTTTTTTTAATTATAGATTTAAGCATAAACTTAATATACTAACGTAATAAGTTTATGGATTTAAGTTATGTGTAAAGGACAAAAAGGTAAGTACCTACGTATTAAAAAGCTCTTACTTACCTGTAACGGTTCTTATAAAATGTGTTGCTACCTTAGAAATAACTACGTACTACAAATTGCGGTATCTATTGGGACGCCCGCACCGTCCGCTGGGTCCCCCAACCATTGCTTATTAACCTGTGATACTACCAATCTTATTACCAGTAGTAACACGGGAATTTTTTCTGCCATATTACTACTAGCTGCGTCATGAAAATTTTTATTTCCTGTGTTACTAGTAAATATGCGGACACACTTACTTTTAATAAAATGGTAATGGGAATGCGCATCAATTGCTACTTAGTGGATATCTGGCTTAAAAGCTGTGACTGGCTGTGATAGCTTCACATTATGACATTTCACATAGGTGTAGTGCCACAAACTTATCTGACGTAACGGCGTCGCTGGTGTTGAATTTAGTATTGCCGCTAAATAGAATGTCCACATTTTTTAGGGTAAAATAAATGACATTGCCCAAGTTCACCAAAATTCATCGAAATGTTAATTTGCTCTTATAGTCATTGTTATACAACAAGGAATAATAATGAAAACATTTTTAATGAAATCTAATTTAATGTTATAATTATGATCATGTAGATAATAGAGATAATAGAAAGAGAGAGAGAGAGAGAGAGAGAGAGATATGTACTATTAGCGTGACGGTAACGAGTTCAGTTTTTTACCCCATAGCAAAAGTACACAAACGTGCATTCACGCTTTGGTACGCGCCACGGCACTGACCTGCTGGTCTGCTGATATCGACTTTACAAGGCTTAGGACTAGTTTGACCGTCATTGATTTCAACAATATTTTAGGATACTTAAATAAGTTTATTGATTATGTTAATCGTAAAAATAAACACAGCGTGAAAGCACTTTATGTATTTACAAAATCATCAAGTTATGTACTTATTAAAAGTTTAAATTATCATTAACTTAAACCGAAACAATTGTCGGAAAACGAGTCGGCCGGGTTCGATACACAAACGCGCTGACTTTTCCCTTTATCAAAAACGTTTACTATTGTACTGGATGACTTATTACAACTTTTGTATTCACGGGAATAAACAAGTCTTTAAGCGAGTCACTCAGGCGGCTTCGACCTTGCGCATGAACTGCCGGGCTGCATCTAAGGCGGATGATGAATTGAACATGAACAGGCAACAGCTTACAGTTTATCATTGCTAAACTCTGTATTCGCATATTCGTGCTGATGACTTACTTTCTCGTGGGCGCGTAAACAATAATAGGTACAATTTATGATTAACTATCGGGTCACGTGTTAGTTGACTAATGTGTAAATCATTCAATGAAGTCGATCATAGCGAAATGTAATGACCGTAGTGTGAGTAATGAGTGCCTCACTACGAGTTCTTATTTATGGTTCGCAAACGACAGAAATTGTGAAATTTATAAAAAAAATATTTGTATTTTACGAAACGAATACTTTATATGGATTACGTTATTGATATAGAGTATAAAATATTCTTTTCTTAAAACGATTTTAAAATCACGCTGTATTATCATCGTTCTAGCATTCTCTTAATTTTATGAGATGTCTAATATGCATAAGGTAAAGCGTTGTTTAAAACTAACATTGGTTATTGTGTCTGCTGGACATATATAACAATCAATTTCATTACACTTGCTAATAGCCCTACTAATATTATAAACGTGAAAGTATGTAAGGATGTACAGATGTATGAATGATTGTTGCTCTTTCACGTTAAAACTACTGAACAACCAACCGATTGCGATGAAACTTGGTATGTAGATAGCTGGAGACCTTGAGAAACACGTATACTTTTTTATCCGATATATCTACGGCATCGAGACCTACGCGGGTGAAACCGCGGGGCACAGCTAGTTATTAATATAACCACAAAGATGAATTTGACGGGCTGTTGGTCTAGTAGTTAGTCATCCTGACTGCTGAACCAGAATATAATACCAGGACAAATAATTGTGTGATGAGCACGATCATTTGTTGAGTCTGGGAGTAATTTATCTATTTCATGTTTGTATTTAGTACTATTTAGATATGTTTATCATTTGACTGGTTACCAGAGTACATACTGGCTCTGCTTAGTTCGAGATCAGACGGCCGTGTGTAAGGTGTCTCAAGGTATTATTATTATTTGCGCTATGTATTTTTTGTATTTTTTTTGTTTTGATTAAGAAAATATATACAGGCTGTATTTGATTAAAGAAAAACTTACTTAAATTACTGAAAGGGTACTAGAGGTGACTCTGCGTTGCAGTTACAATGAGAATTTTTGAAAAAAAACTATCCGGTTACAACTTATGTGTGACCATTTGAATTTCCAGGTATTTTTGCATCTGTTTTTCATAAATGTAGGTGGAATGTGTAAATGTGTGTCCGTTATTAAGAAAATTCATAAAACTAACTTCGAATCTATGCGAATATTATAAAGCTAAAGAGTTTGTTTGTTTGGTTGAACGGGTTAATCTTAGGAACTACTAGGTCGAATCGAAAAATTATTTTTGCGTTGGATAGTCCATTATCAAAATTTACAAACGTAGACGATGTTGCGTGGGTCAGCTAGTTTTAGTTTTAGCTGAAGCAGTACCAACCCTCTAGTCACGAGAAGTGTCTAATATAATTATGTATATATAAGGGAATTAACGCGATCACGAAATAAGTATTACCACAGATAAGATAATAGTTACTTGTATCACATATCTCTGAATTGCCTGACGTTTCGACCAGGTCCCACTGGCCTTCTTTCCTGGATTCTTTCTCCACTTAATTGGCTAAAAAGGTATTGTTTTTAATATAGAAATTTGGTCCTGCTGATACGTACCTGACTACTTACTTCGACGTGTTAATACATAATCACGACATCAGAGTATTGTCAGGTGCAAATTTACAACATATTTATTTAACAATTACGAGTACAGACTTATACCACGGTATAACTGTATCGTGCTTAAACATTGCCATTTTTAATCATGAATATTCAGATTTCCTAACTTCCATTGTTATCTTTACAGATTTTCTACTAGATAGACTTGCAAGTCATTCCAAGATCAACACTAGGTACTCCCGCTCGGACCTCGACGCTGAGCCAGCTCGGGGTTGGCAATACATGGCTGAACACCACTGGTTTAGCTTGTATCTATAGGCACGTACGGCGGATAAACCGAATGACTATTTGCTGATTAACCGTAGGAAGAAATGACGATCTCTTCCGCTTTGTAAAGTTAGTAATTGTTAGCTAAAATTGAGTATTAATTACAGGTAATTATAATTGATGAATGTTCAAAAAATCGCAGTTAATTATATTTAATTATTAATACATAGTTTAACAAATTAACATTTAGATATAAAAATACCGACTATATTACTTCTTGATGTGCCTTTCCGACTAGCGAAGGTTTTCAGTCAGCTCTGCACATCACGTCCTGTCTCTTGCGAGGCGAAACAGTTCTGCAGCACTCTCAACTCCTGTACATTCCCGGATATTCCTTTGCCAACAACTTTGCACATAATAATGAATGAATTGCAAAATTTCGTATCTTTCGTGTCTAAGCACATGTCCCAAGTATGCAACTATTCTTTGTAGGCTGGCCTGACCATGTATATCACAAAACATTCTCAAATTAAAGCACTAAATAACGATTTATTGGTTTTAACGTGAAGTTCACGAAAACAGGTTATCTTCAGTTAGCATTGAAAACACCCATTTCAATATCCTAGATTCATAGTCATCTTTAGGGAATACGTAGTCCATATAGTCCATAACAGCTGATGCCATACTTCTTTTTTCACTATTTCTTGAATGTCTTTGTAACCAATTTTGGAAAGCTTCGCTAGTTGCACACAACATTGTTAACAATAAAACAATTACCATCATCCGGGTCTGCATTATCTGTAAGGAAAAAAACATATTTTATATAAATTTGGTACTAATAAAATCAGAAGCGCTGATGGTTGCTAGGACCACCATCTAAGGATTAGTGCATAAATTTATCGCTATTGTCACTATCTATTGTGATGATGATACATCATGTAACTTTCGTTTTTATGGTATTAAGGTGGGGTAGACAGCGGGCAGGGTTTTTCGACAAGCACTTTCGACAGCTTGCTCCACTCTTGCCCAATTTAGGCGGACCCAGGGTCGCTACAAGACGTGTTCACGGGGGTTGTACGGTCAATGGCACTATACGGTGCACCGGTGTGGGCTTTCACTGCCCAGAATAGGGCGCGTCTGGTGCCCTCAGAGGGTTATCGCGGTTAGAGCCATACGCGCATACCGCACTGTGTCGACGGAGGTGCTGTGCGCGTTGGCCGGAAATCCCCCGATGGATTTGTAGGCGGAAGTGCTCGCCGAAGTTTATCAGCGAACGGCTGAGTTCCGGGCGGGAAGCGGTAGTCGGCCCCCGCCTGAAGAGGTACACAAATGGCGTGAGCCCGCGTCGAGCCCTCACTGCAGTCATCGTAGGGGATCTCTCGCTACCAGCCTTCATACGCTCCATGGCCGGTAGCGACGGGAATTTTACCTCCTGTGAGGAAGTCATCTCGCAGAAGGAGGTGGCGGAACGGGTCCAGGAGGACAATCTCCACTCGGACTTAATTTGCCGCCAAATAGTGGCCCCCGCGAGGAGGCGGCGTCCGCATGTGCCTGGATATCGCCTAATTGAGAGGTTTTTACCAGAAGGTGGTACCCGCGCTTTCGTGGGCAGGCGCTAGGAGGGTTCCGGATGTCTTGATAAAAGCTGTTCCCGGATCCCTCCTATGTTAGGCGCAGTACGGCACACCATCTCGTTTTAGTCGGTTCGATTCCGACACACCATTCCACCGAAAACCCCGGTGGGGTGACGACCCGAGACCACATGCACAAAAAAAAGACTAGAGAGGGGGGTATTGGTATAGGGCTCTGTTTCCGCATCTAGACTGATATGCGGTCTATTATGCGTTCAGATAGGCTGAATAGTTGAGCCAGCCTAGCTCCTTTCAGAAGCACAGAAGCCTCCTGGGGCGTTCACAGGCTTCTAGGAGCGACCTCGCTCCCGCGAGGATACTTGCCCGTTGTGTGGCCACTCCCTCGCATACCAGGACAACGTGGGCGGCCGTTTCCTCCGCGTTGAGACAGCCTCTACATAGAGGACTGCTTGTCGCATTGATAGTGAATAGGTGTCGGTTTAGGGTCAAGTGGCCCTAAACCGACTGAGGGGCTGGGGGGTTAAAATGTATTAACACGTGATGGCGCTGTGTGACAACTTCAGTATTAAATAGTACCTTACAACCTGCTGACGCTGACCAGTATAAGATAACGTTTCGTATACATACTTGCCAGCAGTTGCGTCCAGAACAGCGGCGATACGCGGTACGTCAATAGAAAGCTAACGAGTGTGCATCTTAACATTTACCAAATATTTTCGTGCAAAATGTATAGTGATATTCCTATAAGCAATGTAGTTCATTGCGTGATCTCGTAGTTCCGATATATTTAGTACTCAGATATGATACGCAATGTAAAACTGTTTTAGTAGATAAGATATAACGGTTTTCTCTCTTAAATTACATAATGCTTTGTAACCACCGACGAAGTGATGTCATTATTTTGTATACAGTATAGTCCTAATTTCTTTTTTGATACATAACTACCGCGCAACTCAGTATAATTATTGTTTTTTCACCCACCTACGTCCCTAGCGAAAATATATATACCTACGTGAGTACGAAGATGTTTGCACGTCTTTGCCGAAGCTATGATGAGCGTTTTTTCAAAGCATCGCGACAGCGTTGCGGTTGCCTCGCCCTCGTCATACTGCTTACTTATTCTCAGTTCTGTGATAATTAAGTTCTGTGATAACTATCACGTAAGTTATTTGCAAATATAGACACTCAACGTATTGTCATATACCAATCAACCATTTCAGTTCAGTTAGATTAACAGTAGGCACATTAAAACTACATCATCACTATCACTACCTATTATAAAATAAAGTCCCCCGCCGTGTCTGTCTGTCTGTCGGTCTGTTCGCGATAAACTGAAAACTACTGAACGATTTTCATGCGGTTTTCACCAATAGACAAAGTGATTCATGAGGAAGGTTTACGTGTATAATTTGTTAACATTTTGTGTAAATTGATTGAAATATGTTGATGATTGTCGAAGATGTCTCTGTTATCCCTGCGAAGCCGGGGCCGGTTGCTAGTTATGCAAACAAATCACCTTCGTATTACCATTGCAACATTGTTAGCCAAATACTACATGTTTATGTAAAAGTTGGTGCGAACGGCCAATTATGTTGTGGACAAAATTATATATATACTTCGCTTGGGTAGGTAACCAGTGTTACGAGTTTTTATGTAATGTTACGTTCAAAGATGATGATTTCCGGCTATTAAAGCATAAGAATTTAAACTTGGGTAACTCAGTGTTCTATGTTAATTAAACACGTGGTATTGTAATGTCATTCGCAAGCCGGTTTGTGGTTTTATGATAAATTGGAAAGTGTGTCGTTTAACTTTCTTGTAATTTGCATTAAAAATGACGTTTCGTAATTTTGGATATTCTGTGTTTTTGTTGAGGCTATGAATGCATTAAGTACGTGGATAACTTGCGATATTACGTAAATAATATATTATAAGCGATTATGTGATGATGGATTGATGTTATGTCAAAACTCGTCATAGCCATAATAATAATCGTTTATTACTTTGACGATGATGACTAATTATCAAAACTCTGCTCAATTTTTGGTGTGTGGTATCAATGCAAGTGCAAACAAAATATGTTGTCTACAATATATTTTACACAAGCGGTCTGTCAAACTTCATCCGGGTTCACTATTGTTGTGTCGATTACTTTATAATAATATTTATTGGTACCAAAATATTAGTTTAGCTAATACCATTAACAATAATTAAAACACAGTTTAATTAAACTGAATATAATATTAGATGTGATATCTCGAACGTCGACAGCTGCGTGAGTATTACCTAACTGTATGACAGCCTGCTGTCCACGCCTTCCATACTTGGTATGTAGTTTGAAGTTTCTACAAACAAGTAGCAGTAGATAAAATAAAAGGTGTGTGCATGTGTGTATCTGTGTGCGTGTAAAAGAAAAATAGAAATGTATTTTCTTACATTTCTATTTTTCTTTTTGTTATGCGGCTTAAAAGGAATATAATAATGCACCTTTTAAATGGTGAACGAATTTCTCAAATAGGTAAATGCTGGAACGTGGTGCTGGAAATTAAGTACCAGAACTTTGTATTCATTAGTTCAAAGAAAGTTTTGTTTGAATTGCAGGTACTCATTTTCTTTCATACAATTAAAAAAAGTGAGCATTCCATAATTTAAGTGTCCGCAGAAGAAGTTACTTTTGAACGTCAGCGATAACGATGATTATACCAACGTTGTCGTAAGACTCTGAGCAAAAAGGTAGCTAGCCCTACTTTAAAGGACCAGGGACATCAGCATTCAATTTTGTATCATAATTTGCTATTACAACTCAGCTACTGACTTGTGTAATTAGTACAATATAATAATTAACTCTACCTTATTATCAACATAATAATCTGAATTCTAATATAAATAACCGTCTGCAGATGACCTTTGTTATATGTTGCTGCATACAATATGAAAGTAAAATTTTATGAATTGTATTTAAATAATCAATTTATATTAAAACGTATGCAATTTTAGGTTTTTCTTTGCCTTGACCTCCGCTTGAAGTGTATTAAAATTATTATAAATATAAACGACGATATGACTGACGACCTGAGATAGGTAGCTGAGAGAGACTGGATGCGGAGGACGGAGGACCGGGTACTATGGTCCACATTGGATGAGGCCTATGTCCAGCAGTGGACTAGAATAGGCTAATTCTTTGCACCGCTTTTTAAAGTGTTAGAAATAAAAAAAATACTGGAAATGAATAGCTTGATTTACTTATGTTACAAATAGGTCAATAGAATAATACAAACCATTCAAAATTTCATGAATAATGGTTAAACTTAGACTACCAGGCAATCTCCAGTTTATACTATCTCAACAATGTGACGTAAGTCTCTTTAAAAGGCTTTCACAGAGTTCTTTTTTTCTGCATTGTGGACAATTATCCTTCATAAAAAATATGATCAACTTAATAGCCTAAAAACAGTGAACACTGTGTAATTGACAACCTTCCAGTCAATTAACTATAAAAGTAAAGAAGCAAAATAAAACTCTTACCTATCACTACAATAGCTTTCCAGTTTAATGACATCGTTAAATGTCTACTTTCAAGTATTTATTAAAAAACAATGGCCCACTTATTCCACGGTGTGTGAGAATGTCACATTACTCGTGTGTCTGATGTTTAATTAAATCAGTGTCAATGGTAATTATAAGTCTAACTAGCTTTACAATAAGAAAAACCGGACAAGCGCGAGTCTGACTCGAGCACTGAGGGTTCCGTAAGCAAACAAACTTGTATGTAGATAGTACATCCATGTCGGGAATCAATTCTTGAAGATTTTTGTATATTCAAATTTGTTTGAAACACACAGACAGACAGACAGACAGTTATAATAATAAATTAAACTTTAAAATCAATTCAAAGGACAAAATCCAAGCACAGCACAAGTCTTTACTTGACCTTGTGAGACCTTGCTTCTTACCAAATTTCATGATTCTAGGTCAATGGGAAGTTCCTTATAGGTTTGATTGACCGACGAAATCTTCAATTTGGTCAAAAAATTTGATGATTATGTCAATGGGAAGTACCTTATAGGTTTGATTTACCTGCGAAATCTTGTCAAATCTAAAGCTTAAATGGCCGCATCTTTTGATCGCGTGGACTTAGAAGCTTGATTTTTTACTGCTTCAAAGGACCGCAGACATATCTAAGTATTTGGTATTCATTTCAACTTGATACGTTCACGGGTTCCTGAGAAAAAGGAGCTTGATAGACAGACAGACAACAAAGTGATCTTATAAGGGTTCCTTTTTTTCTTATCAGGAACGGAACCCTAGAAATATTTCAGAATTACCTTTAGTCTTATCAAGTTTATTGGGAATGTGTTTCTCATATATTCATGCTTGTATATCTTCAAATGTTAGATGGCTTGGAAGGTTAGATGCCCCGGACTTCCGGGTAACAGGCAGATCAAGTTACAGATATGTAACTTTCTGACCTGCTAGAGCTATTGATTACACTCCCCCTTCCACCCGTTTAAGCAATATCGCCCTTCTTACGTACTTTTTCCTTTTAATATACTAACATTTTCCCATCTTTAAATCCCTAAGAGTCTGGATGACGGCATTAGGCTTTTCTTTTACGTGATTGGGACGAAATCGGCAAAATGAGGGTGAGCCTCTGCCTACCCCTCCAGGGATACAGGCGTGAATGTATACATACAGTATATATGTATTACGTATTTCCTTGAAGAGGTAGGCAAAGGTGTTTTCCACATTCACATTTTACCTGCTATATTATTGCTTCTACGTAGAATAAGGAAAGCCTTTTGCTGTTTACTGATCACCAAACTAGCAAACCGCCACGGCTTCGCACGGGTAGCAGAGACATCTTCAACAATCATCAACATATTTCAATCAACTTACAACTTTTTTTTTAAGTTATACACCTAAACCTTCCTCATGAATCACTCTGCCTATTAGTGAAAACCGCATGAAAATCCGTTCAGCAGTTTTTCAGTTTATCGACAGACAGACAGACAGATGCAGTGGGGGACTTTGTTTTATAATATGTAGTGATTTCCGTTATCAGCAAAACAAGAAAATGTTACTTTATTTTTTTTTTTCTATGAATATTGTTTCAAATAAAATTAAGTTAATTGGTTCAAATATTGTTTCTGTTTTATTCTGCCAAACCAGTCAGGCACAATTTGTTATCACCATTTTGCAATACTAAAAATAATTATAATGTATATTCCCAGCAGTGGATTGCGATAAGCTGATCGATTTATTGTAAGCAAATTTTTGTATTACGAATACCAAAAGTAAGACAAAATTTTATAGCAAAGCAGACAAAGAGAACAAAAATTATATTATGTACTATTAAAGACACATTTTATATTATTTGATCATCTAAAAGAGGTCAAAGAAACTTGCACTGACAATAGGGAGATAAATAAGGGTCTTCGCTGACAGTATACGGGCTAATTAAGTAAATATCTCTATTATTTAAATATGTACATAGCGTTAAAAAAATGCTCGCCGCCTCTCCAAAGCGTTTTAACAAATTATTATTATCTTTACCTAAGGGCTAATGTATACTAAACACACAACTTTGCAATAATAATGGGTTAAAACATGATAATACTGCGATCAATGCAAAATTTTTGCTAAATTGTTTTTTTTTCTGTGTTATTTAATACCTGCCTATTTGCCAAGTCGGGTGACAGTGGGATTTTCTAGGGTTTTGTCAAAAACGTTAATATAATTTCGTGTACATAACTGGTTTGTTTACCTTTGATCTTTTATTTAGATTACAAGTGCAACACATTTAAACGCACCTAAATCATATTCAATAATTGCAAACATTGTAATAATTTTTTCACCCTTGGGTGGGGGAAGAGTTAAATACCTAAATTATACCATGGGACAAACCACTTTCTAAGAAGACAATAATCCTTAAAATTTAAGAACATGTTAAGGGATTATTAATGGAAATGAATATATTCTCCCTTTCAAAGTCAGTTTAAAAATAAGTGTCAACACCTACCACAAACATTCCCATTTTCCAGAGTTTTATTCTATTCTTGTATTTCTCTCTTTTCGTAATCCTTAAAGAAAGACGAGTTTACCTCAGTAATATGCCTCGGTCACTTATACATTAGAAAAAAAAAACACTTATCAGTCACTCACATTAATCTTATAACTCAAAAACGAATTGAAACTTGAAACTGAACTGTTTTTTCCTAAGTGATTGTTGTCGGTTACCATTCATCTCGCAACTGTCTGTTTACCGTATTCAGTGATCAAGTTACTGGATCCCTACTACCACTACCCGACCACTTTCTTCACGTTTGATAGCTCCAGTGCCTACATGAGCACCTAGTACACATACTAAGTATGAAGGCAACTGATTGATTATTTTGGATTACATTGTTATTCTGATACAGTGTAAAAAGTAGGTACCTGTATTGACTGACAAACAGGATGAAGGACCGTTAGTTGAATACAAGATTAAGTTCCTGTTATTCAAACTGTATCAACTAATAAACAAACAAACTATCACATCATCGTTTATTATTTGAATGTAAATTTATAACAAGGAGTACGGCTAGTCAGCTAGAAAGTATGTTTGTTGGTTTGGCCGTCATTGACGGGGCGACGAAACAATCCATCAACGACATTTTTGCGTAATAGCCCAGTAGACCAGGGTAGAAGCCTTTAAAAATAATAAATAGTGAAAAAAATTATATAAGGATGGAACCCATTGGAAAAGGAGGAGAATATTATAAAAATGAAAGGAAAAGTAATTTACGGGCGATGTGAGGTCGGGAAGGGGAAGGGGGTGAGTTTTTAGGGGAAAAAACGGTTTATCTCGATTTCCGGCAAAACTACAAGTCCTATGGAAAAAAGTCAAATGGCAAAGTTGTAGGTAATAAAAAGATCTACAACTTTTGTATTTACACTTTTTTCACATAACTTCAAAATGTATGTAAAAAAAAAATTTTTTTTTTTACGTAATTTTACAAAGGTAATAAATTACAAAATAAAAAAAATACTTTTAAGAAATAATACCTAGTAAAAATCGCAAAAAAATATTCGGAAATGTCACACTGTTTCTTGTATAACTTCTATAGATACTTGTCAAGAAAAAAGTTTTTTATATGATAAATATAGACACAATAATTCTGCAATCTAAAGGTTTGAAAAAAATTTGATTATTTATCAAATTGTTGTCGAGGCTAATCTTTGTCACCTGGATTTGAAAATTGGTAAACGCATACGAGAATGTCCAAAATTTTAAAAGCCGTTAATTAGGAGAGCCTTGGTATATCTTTGCTTTCGATCACAATCGGATGAATGGTACAGGAACTCGGGTACGGAGGAGGACAAATGTTTAAAGATTTTGCATTTTTTTGTTTATAAACTAGTCGAATAACTTACATACACTATACAATAACAATACAATGGATTTTTGGCCTAATAAGTATTTTTTATAGGCTGGAAATTACTCAAACAACCTTCTTAAAATTCAACAACGTCCTGCGTAAATTTTCCAAGGTACCTACTTTTTATCGTTAATAATGATACTTAGTCCCCGAAAGAAAAAAGATAATCCCCTTAAATCATGCTTAAAGCCGTGGTCAAAAATAAATAATATAAATAACGTTTTAGAAATATCGATTAGCGTTGTCAATTTTGACTATCCAAAATAAGAAATTAGTGCTTACAGCACAATAATGTTTATATTTATCCGTTCTCTCTGTTTATTTTAAGATTTACTAACAAACAAAACTTTGGTGAATTATTGTGTGTACCTAGAAAGGGTTCCGATTATAAAAAACATCAATTAATGATTGCTCAATTTATGATTGCGACCACGCACAGTATGTTTGCCTTTGTGTTTATTTGTCCTCCTCCGTACCCGAATTCCTGTACCGTTCATCAGATTGCGATTCAATCATGATGATTATTTATTTCCTTTACAGTTTAACTTATTCAATTGGCAATTAGTTTAGAAATTAGGGATTACTCTATATTACTGTATAAACTGTTTTTTCCTTTTGGGGTATCTACCTCAAAGGAAAAAACAGTTTAATATTCTAAGTGTTGCCAACGGTAATCTCTTTTGATACAATGGTCTGATTTCAATTGGATGATACTCTGGAAATAGAACATTCACTGCAAGTTTCTTCTTGCCTAATAATTCTAAAATAGCAGCAAAGTTTTAAACTACAAGCATGGCAAGCGGGACATCGCTTAAAGTAGTCGCTTAAGTTTATTTATGTCAAACAATAATTGATAATTATTATTCTGAATTCTAACTTTTATTAATCATATCTAATTTACCTCCTAAGAGATGAATAACCTTTTAAATAGGTTAAGATATTACCTTTCTTGATAAATATAAAAGCTACGCAGTACCATTCAAAAGCAACATTGAATTATGAATACAATACAAGCCCTTGAAACATTTGATTCCATAGCGTGTTAACACTAAGGTCAGATAAATAATCAATTATTAATGATAAAAATATGGAATATCTAGATGTTTATAAATGCAATTTAAATTGTGATTTTAATTCCACTTTTATCTTGGCACCCTTTGGAGAATGACTAGCGCTCACAAGGTATTTTTCTTCTCTCTAGTGAATGGTCTCCTCTTTTGTGCACTAAATTCAGTGTGTGCTGTTTACTAATTCTACATTTTATTATGGTTCGCAGATATTGGTAATATGTGTCGCTGTGCAGTGGTTACAAGCTAATGGCAATCCACTTTTTCAAGGCCTAAGTTTTCAAAGAGGTTTCGAAATTAATTTCAAGCCATGGCTAAAAGACCCGATAGTGTTTACAAAGGAGAAGTGGTCGCCGTTTGGAGTTTTCGGAAAAAAAATAGCCATAGAGAAGCGAAGTTTAGACGAAATTATACCTCCAACACCAAGACCTGCTGCACCTGTTTTCGAAGATATAGAGGAGCAACCTATCGGAACCGCGCCTTTGAATATTGTACCGAAAGCTCCTGTTTATACTAGTATCCCAAAAGTTCCTCCTCCTCCAATTGTCTTACCGAAACCAATGCCAATTATAGTTAACGATTATCTACCTCCACCGCCTATAGTACCACCCATAGCCACAAATATGGTAATAATAGAACCCACTAAAACGGTGAATAGTGACATATCATCAGTTAAGGGAAACACACTTTTCACTGATATTTCTAGAGTGGAATCGATAGAAAAATATATTCATAGCTATGAAATTTCACCTTCTGAGCCACCAAAGCCAGTTGTTGTTCCACCAGCTCCCCTGCCACCAACCTTTCCTAAGCCAGAACCTATTCAACCACCTGTTCTTCTATCAACTCCTCTTCCCCCAGCACCTCCAGTTATAGTTACTCCTATCCCTCCTCCGCCAATCATAGAAAACCCGTTGACTGTTACTGTACCTCCAGCTCCAATTGCAAATGCTCTTCCAGCTCCTGTTGCGCCACCACCACCACTACCACAATCACAACCACTACCACTACCACCACATCCACCACCACCAGCATTAGAACTATCTCCAGCTCCTATAACACCTGAGACCCCGATTCCTATTGCACCAGAGGCCGCGGCTCCTGTTTTACCTAAAGAACTGATAAAAGAAGAAAATAATGAAAAGTCTCCCGCGCCTCCTTCAGTCCATCATGAGGTTCCAAAAACAGACATTGTGCTGAAAGACAGTTCACTAGTAAAAGGATCAAAGATAGCATTGCAGTTCGGTTCAGTATTTCTGACACTAATGAGTCAATTTTTTGACAGAGCACGTGCTACTATCGATCTCATGACTAATCCACCACCGAAATTCGTAGAATAAAATTTGAAGATTTTGTTATAGATCTTCTACAAATTTGTTTTAGTACTTAAAGATCTCTCACCATTTTAAAAATCCTGAATATGTGACGCTTTTCATACGCTTTTTCTTTTAATAACACTAAAATATCGCAAACAATTCAATTCAAGAATACTAAGGGTGTGTGTTTGTTATTTTGACAATATAATTGGTCAACCACACTGCAGCTGCATAAGGTATTCTCCTCGATAACCCAAATATACATTTAATAATATTATATACTACACTAAAAATGTATAATTCTAATATTCAATAGTTTTGGTTTCATATTATGGTTTAAACCCTTTTTCAAGCTGTCACAATTGTGCAACATTGAGTTTTGTCAGCTCCTTCTTAATTAATCTTTAAAAATATGATTACCTAGTTTGATAAAAGTGAAAACAATATACTAATTTGTCTGTGGAAGTGTTATCTTTACTTTAATCAACTTGTGAACTAAATACGTAGTGACAAAATTAACGACACGAAATATCCAGGGATACCGGAATCTGTATGTACTTATGATGATGTCACTAGTAGATGGCATCACTTTTTGAAGTGAAAACTTCTTTAGGCACGTTGGGCACTTTTTGTGTGGGGAAAAAGCACTGAACTCGCGTGACCGTTACGCTCAGATACATACATTGTCATTATGACATATAGATGTGTCTGTGTATATGTATATATATGTGTGTATGTGTTGTCACTTCTGACGTGCTGTCCTTCGACTGACAGTTTTTTTTTTACTTTTTGTGTATGTGCTATGTTTTGGACTTGATATTATATTTTATAGAAATTAAACTGAACAGAAGCCCGATTTGAATTAGATTAATTAAAGGTTGAGTTAAACATCGGGCGGGGCGAGACCGCGACGCGTTGTGAGCAGGAGGTAATGTAGTATTAATTATAGAAAATGTTCGTCGGCCCTGGTGCATTTTAACCACTCACGCCGCATCGTCGTCCAGCAGGCCTCAACCTTAAGTGTTAGAATTAACTTTACGTAACTATTAATTACTCATATAATTTATTTTAACTTATTTTATATACTTGTATAATACTATAAATTTATAGTAAATAAAAATAATTTAAGTTGCCATACAATGTTTTTCAATTATAATTTACAACACTTATACTTTTCTGCAAACATAGGTATGATGTATTTTTATGCATATATTTTCTCTTTTTATAGATTATATCATATTATTTTTAGTTTTGAATTGGTTAATCAGTCCACTAATTTTCGATAGACGGATTACTAAAATCTATGGGCTGAGAGTTAATAGCTAAATGGTGAATCCAACTCGAAGCCCAGGAAAACGTGCGATCACAGCAATCACGAATAATGCAATTACAGAGGTCAGAAACACAAATCAAAAGTAATATTTAAATGCATTTTTTGTTTCTTCTTACTTAATATTATGCATATGTGTTGAAATGTATTGAAATACTCTAATTGAGACCCAGAGATAAATTAAAATTTAAAATTTACCTACAATTTCTAAATAGCTGTAACGTTCTCAGAATTTGAAATCGAAACATTTTTATAAATATTCAAAAATCAATAACAGGATCTGTCCACCTATCAAAAATCAATAAAAGAATCTAAGTCAAATTAATATCCTTAGTTTTGTTAACTAGTATGGGTAAGTATAGGTTTAAATAGTATGAGGCAGACTAACCTACTGTTACACTTCTGTCACAGCCCCGCACTTAAGTGATCACAGAGTCTACTCCTTTTTGTAAGATTTCATTCCAGAGTCTGCTGTATTTGGCTATTTTATATTAACTTATTTGTTAAGATCTTTAGATAAATTAATTTGTAAATAAATGTTATAGACCTCGGGAAGGACTATATTTTACTAGCTTTTGCCCGTAACTTCGCTCGCGTGAAAGTAATTTTTGTATTCCTCGAGAACAGTAATTTTTTTTAGGAATTAAGATACCCTATCTACTTTTTTGTACTCCTGACAACTTTGATGATAATTTTGATGATAATCGGTTGAGTAGTTAGACGTGAAAGGATAACAAACAAACTTAGATTCGCATTTATAATATTAGTTAGGATTGTTTTTCATGGTAAAGGGGGCAAACGAGCAGACGGATCACCTGATGGTAAATGACTACCGCTGCCCATGGGCACCTGAAACTCAAGAGTCATAAGAGCGTTCCCGGCCTTTAAGGTGGGAATAGGGGAAGGGTGGAAGAGGATAAGTAACTAATCTAAAACCGAATCCTGAGCGCAGCAGATATTAACCTTGTTCTTAAACTGTACCTTTCAGTATGAGGACATATGTGTAAGAAGCAAAATAAAGTTTTTGTATTTTGTTGGTATGTTATCTGGGAATGTTAATCATTGATTCCAAAATGTGTTAATTTTAATACTGTGCCATAGGTAATGGGATTGACGTGGAAGAACCGGTTAAATGTTAACAAACCGTAATGGAAACAATAAATGAAAACTCACTTACACAAACACAAATATTTTACTATACATACTTAATAACAACATCTATATACTATCTACAATAATAATACTGAATTTATTTACTGTAACCAATCATAAAATTATTTTGAGTGGGAGCACCTTCCCAATGATCATATGCTCTTGTATCCACAGGGCCTTGGTAACGATATAAATCATATAATCCGCCCAGTCCACCAAGTCCTCCTAAGCCCCCGGGCCTTCCAGGTCTGCCACCGAGCCCTAAGCCAGGTTTTACGCCAAAACCGCTAAAGCCAGGACGATCAATTGGTCTGCCCCCAAGGCCAAATCCAAGATTACCGATGCCACCCCATCCGCTGAATTGTGTAGCTACCATGGAAGATAGTATGACTAGCATGATCGACAACAATACTACCTGAAAAAGGTTAGTTTTATTTGTTAGTAAGTGTAGTTAATTTGTTATATCACATGAAAAAAAATTTTTTTTTTGCGATTACAAACTTATATTTTGCGGTTGGAACATTGACAGTGACGTACATCGATGTATGGGAGAGTATTTTTGGAACGAAGAGTTAAGTTTGTCTTTCGGCAAAAACATGCAAAAATCTTCAAGGATCGATTCCCGGGATGTAAAATCTATCTACATACAAGCTTGTTTGCTTACGGAACCCTCGGTGAGCGAGTCAGAGTCGCATTGGTCTGGTTTTTGTTATTGTCTTTATATTGCTTTCTATATTTCTGTCAGAACCAAAGTGTAAATAACCTGCTCGATAAAAACATATGATACTACAACCAGTTTCTGGCCACACGGCTTGCTCGCATAATTTAAAAGACGTTTACATTAAATAAATTACAGTAATAAATGAAATTCAAAATAAAAATCTTACTATTAAAATATGTATTACTAGCGTACCTAAAAATTATGGTACTTGTTTCTTATAGCTTAAATGTAGGTTGCATGAAAAATTACTAAATAATTTTATTTATGTGCCGAAGAGCGTTTATATACCATGTTTCAACTGTTAACTTTACGAGCCTTTTCTCCCCTTCATATTATTGAAATCGAAAACCGTTAATATCAAGTTTCGAGTGACTTGTGGAACCAGTTTCCTCAACCAAACGGATTGGATTTCACTTAAAATCGCTTTATAGTGCAGCGCAAGAAAACTTAGTGATTTGTCAGGAAACCTCGTCGCGTTGCACCCGCACTATTCCTAAAGCGGCAGTCTCTCTATTTTTTCGACAAAAAAGCTTTATTGTCTCGGTGCCACTCAGAGGTTTTCACACGATAAAATAGAGTAATTAATTACTGTGCTGTGTTCTTGACTAGAAAAACTTCTAGCCGAGAACCCTAAACAACTTATCTTTTCGATCTGCCGAGTGCTCTGCTGATCGATGTGCGGTCCAGTGAGGACGATTCGCTTCGCGTATATCTAAAAAGCGAAAGGCACCATGTAGAAAAAGCGAGACGAGCCTTCCTTAGCCTTAATATTGGAAAGCCTTTGTGGTTTTAACTTTTTTTTTACCTTACATTACCATTTATTTTAACTGACATAGTCGCTTAGGCGTGCTCTAGGCGGGAAAGGTTTTCATAATAAGGTAAAAGAGCTTATGTTCATCAAGTATTATTCTGCAACGGAACGTTCACTGTTAAACTCCTTTAGTGTTTAACAGTGGAGATCCCATGATTACATAAAGAGTCCACCAGTACAAGGGTTGTACATTGTCTGGTAGTTATAGGTACCTGTATGATGTGTACAATGTGTACGTCTACGGATATAATTTAAAGCTGTCATTAAGTCTCGTTTTGTCACCGTCACTTAAACGCAAATTGAAACAGCAGACCGAAACTATTTCATTAAGTTTAATAATTTTATTATAGCTATAGTCTTATATACGGTCCTTTTACCATATTGGCCTTATAGGTTAGGGCAAAATTTCACCTTACAGGACATGAACAATCAAATAAACTGATAAATAAATTAAACAAGTGTTTGAAAGTTATAAAATAATAATAAATTTAGTTTTACTAGTGCAACCTTAGTCTCCTAATTTTTAACAACAACAACAGTTCTCATTGGTCAAAAATACAATAATTAATAAAAAAAACTTACTTTAGACACCTCCATTTTATGAAGTATCAGCTACGTTCTCTAAGCACGTACTAATAAGGTTTTAATGGCAACAGTTTAAATAAGCTCAACATTTTTGGAATTTTGGGCCTCATTTTGGATACAAATGAGTGTTTCTCAACATTTTAAATTTATAACTGTAATCACGCTATTACGGATGTTATCACAAGTTTTCCAGGTTTCGCTAAAAATATGTTATAATTTATTTAGTTACAATAAAATAGTAATTATTCCTTTATCAGTAGAATTATGTACATCTTTGAGAGAGATCTACCGGTTCGTGAAAAAATCTTTTAACATGTTGCTTGTACAGTTTTTATAAACGTGATGTATAGTGAACTTACATTGTGTTACATTAAAGTTACATTGTGCAGGCGGAAGAAATTATGGAGAACATTTTGTATTATTAAGTACCAATTAGTTCTTAAATGAAATATCAATAATGTAAAAATAAAGCGATTAAATATAATTTATTTTTAAACAATAATTAAATAACAACCAAATCATTAAATAGGACCTTTAATACCCTGAACTCCAAAGAGACCCGCAAAGAATGCGCTTATAGATGTAACATTTGGGATGTTTGCTCCACCTATACCGGGAACACTTCCTCCAGTAAAACCTGGTAGGTGAGATCCACTGGCAAATGGATTGCTACCTCCACCAGGATGGGGGATGCTTATTCCACCAAAACTAGGTGTGTTACTTCCACCAAAAATTGGGATATTGCTCCCACCACCGAAACCGGGGATGGTGGTGCCACCTAAACCGGGAATACTGCTTCCACCCAAACCGGGGATACTGCTTCCACCCAAACCGGGAATACTGGATCCACCTATAGCGGGGATTCGGACTTCATCAAGATCAGGGATGTTTCGCTCATCGGTATTTGAGTCAAAGCTCCCCAACTCACGGCTGATGACTGATCCATTAACAATGGACAACATTGCAATGAGGGCTGTCAATAACAGGATCTGAAAATATAATTTAAGTTAGGATCCTCTGACGCCTGAATTCGTGGGTAATACAAAACAATGCAATCTGTAATATTACTAAGAAAGTTGAGAAGTGTTGGTTTTTTCAAACTTATTTCATTCTTTACCAGTTTGATATGAAGATTCCTTTTATAACATTGTTCCTGATTTGGCCTCGTTTTAAATAATTGCAGTAACAGTTATTGTGAAATAGAAAACAAACTGTTTTTAATTATAACTACTCATATTTCTAGCTATTTTAACTACACCAAAACATAAAAAACACACTCCCGCACTCTCGATCGAGTAACCTTTCAACCAAAAATCCGCACTTAAGTCTGTCCGTTTTTTTGGGAGCTACGATGCCACAGACAGACACACAGGCACGTCAAACTTATAACACCCCTTTAAAATAACAGAAAATTTGATGACAAATAGAGGAGAAAAAGATACTGAACTGGTTTGTCTTTTTTTCCTTTACATAACACAGTTTGCTTGCATCGCTTACCTTAGCTCCTTCCATGTTTTGCCTTCGTCTGCTTTACTTAAACTGATGTGAATGATTGACAAAACACTTTAAATAATATCCCAAAAACGTTTTATACGTTCTACTAACTTACTACCACAAATTTCTTTGATCGTTTCTCAACATTTACCTTTTACAACTTAATAATTATATACTGTTTTCTCATAATATATATTATTTTATGAAATAATTATCAAATTAATTACTTTTTAGGAGATAATGATTAAATTGTTATGGTTGTTATGGTTGTGGATCTCATGATTCTAATGGGCTTAAAATTACTTCATATACGCTGATAATCATGTCTGGTCGTGGCTGGCTAAGGTGTACTCTACACACTTTACACTCACTATACCAATCATATTGTAAGGAAGCATTTCTCTCTCTGTTGCATTGCCTTTAGCAGAAGTTGCGTGAAAATTTGTATTTAAACACAGTTTTTCGAAACTTTGATAAAAAATTTGTATTTTTACACAGCCGGATAAATGGATAATATCCTTAACTTTGGACGTACGATCTCAATTACTAAAATAATTAAGCAACAAAATGTGACCAAACAATTATCGATTAGGGCTATATAATTAGGTACCTATTCTCAAACCATAGAACTTACAAAAGCAATTCTTTGTTACATAAAATAATTCTCACTATAAGCAACATCTTCCACCTTATTTTTTTTCGCGTGAGGTGATCGGGTCATCACCTCACCGAGAGTGAAGTGGTATGTCGGATTCGAACCGACTAAAACCACACGGTGTTCCGTCACAAGTGAGTCTATTGCAGGGGACCCGGGATACCCTAGGAAGGAAGCTTCCGGGAACCCCTGCAGACTATGGCCTCCTGATCAGCAGGTGACCACACCGTGCGATAGGGGGGGCCCTACCCTCCCTCCAGATGGGAACCCGCCGCGCCACCGTCTTAGGCCTGCTTCTGCTGGGGTAACGGTCAGCCCAACCCGCTACCCCAACATCTTCCACCTGCATATGTATGTTGGCATTTATGAAACCCAATATAATAATCTAGAATCGACTTCTAAGATTATACTTTTTAAACAGGTAAATTGATAAGTAATCGATAAGTTCTATAACTTCGATAATTGGTTGCAGAACTTGGTTAAAGGGTTTTCGATGAATTGGCAGGGTTTATACTGTACCTATTATGTGTGATATTTCAAGAGAGGTAATGTGTATAATTTATTAATAAACATAACAATTTTATGCTTCTCTACTTACTAATTATACAACGTTGACTGACAGACAGTTAATGGTTTCAAGCAGTGGCTACGTCTAGAAACGTAAATTGTTGCATAAGGTAACATTTCATAACGTAGATATCTAAGTACTTATTTACTTATTCTGTGACACAAGTGAGAACTAGGAAATTATTTTTGAGATTTCATACCCGCAGGTAACGACTTATTGATAAAAAAAAAGGCCGTGATTCTCAATGCTCACTTTGAGAAACGCGGCCGACTATAAAACAATGAAACAAGATTTTGTGAATATTTATTAGCGTAAGTTAAATGCTCTACGATTAACGGTTTATACTATTGACCTGTTTAAAAGATATAAAAGTTGTGACAAAAAATATTAAGTGTTTCCCTAGAAGTAAAACTGGTTATCACAAAACTGTGAAAATGATAGCAAGAATATTAATTAAGTTAATATAGATTTCATTAGAATTAAATTAAGTAGAAAAAGAAAGTGTACAGGTCGTTGACGTTGATAGCGTAGTCTCTGTAGAACAGTCAAAGGATCTATTGAAAAAGAGCTCCCAGTTGATCAGCCAGTTCATGATTGATTCTGAAGAGAAAAAAGATACTTACGGGAACTGTCATGAATTTTGACGAGGGATCTAACAGCAAATCTAAAGAAAAAAGTTCTCAGAATAACCTACATTTATATAATTGGTTCTAAAAAGAAATAAAAGTCTCACTGGAACCAAAAGGCCTAAGGTTCTACAGAAAATTATCCCAAAATTTGACAGTGATGATGACTAAAATGGTAAGTTATTTTTAAAAGCTTTTAGTTAACTTGCAATGTTTTATTAGTTTGGGTAAAATCTTGCAAGTTGAATGACAGCCACTTGCTCTTATTCTACGGAGTTGAAATTTTGTATGTTAGTTCAGTTCCGACGACAATGAAATTCTGATTCTGCTGCCAAGATTGACTCCAGACGAGGGAACACTACAGATTCGAAATTTTACATTATTCAAAGCCAAAATATGACCAAATCATAAGAATTTCCGTAAATTGTTCAGATTATTTGTGTACTTTGTACCTAGCAAAATATGACATAATAGAAAAAAAAATCATATTAAAAAAAATGTATTTTTTTCATACAACCAGTATTTGCAGAGATATTATTACATTTCCATTTTGCTATTACGTCACCCTACAACGGTCACTTAGAGCGCGCCCACTACTGACTTGTTTGTATGAGTTTTGGATCAAAATTGTTTAAAAATGTCGTATCTACAAACTATTAAATTGTATTATGATATTTATATTATGATGGTATGATAATATGAAACCGTACATGTCCTATGAATTTACCTAATTTTTATTTTTTATTTATTAATTTTTTATTAAAGACAGGAATCTCCTCACTATACGGGCCGTGTCAAGGAGAACGGCCTTCTGCATCAGTCCCTTGATCCAGCTGTCTAACGCGAGCCTCTTAAGGTGTTGATCGAGGCTCTTGGCTATTAATCCATGTGCAGATATGACAATCGGAACAATGATTGCCGAATCGATATTCCACATATCGACAATCTCGTGAGACAAATCCAAGTATTTTATCTGTTTTTCTTTTTCAACTTTTACGAGGTTCTCGTCATGAGGAACAGCGATATCGACAATCATTGCGCGGCGCTCTAATCGGTCTATCAGCACTAAATCAGGTTTATTGGCAACAATAGTTCTGTCAGTGATGATAGATCGATCCCAATACAATGTGGCACGACCATTTTCGAGAACTGGATCGGGCACATACCTGTAATATGGCACCTCTGAATGCACAAGATTGTATTTAAGGGCAAGTTGTTGATGTACAATCCTGGTCACTTGATTGTGCCTATGCAAATATTCCCCATTGGCAAGACGAGAACAACCAGAAATAATATTCCTGATAGATTCACCGGGACGGTGGCACGCCCGACAGATGTCCACCGTACCATCTTTCACGATATATTTCCGATAGTTATTCGTCATAACAACTTCGTCCATAATTGCAAAGACAAAACCTTCGGTTTCTCCGAAAAGATAACCAAACCGTAGCCAAGATGTAGAAGCTTTAAAGTCTATATCAGGCCCATTTAGGGCCCGATAAAAACGACCATGAAGTTCTTTGCCCTTCCATACCTCCCTGCGATCATTAGTACTAAGTACTACAGGCTTGCGCCAGTTCTCTTTAGCCAGAGCGAGCGGAGTGAGTCCGTTGTCCACTGCTACCACACTACGATGCACTCCCACGTCAGTATGAAGAAAATATTCTCTAAGGTTGTATATCTAGCGATTGTGTAGGGTCTTAATGTTTAAGAGTCCACGACCCCCAAACTTTCGCGGGATATACAACCTCATTACCGATGAACGTGGGTGGTGCATTCGGAATGCAGTCAGCAGTGTACGGACTCTCCTGTCAAGGGCATTCAATTCGGTCTGAGTCCATCTAAGTATACCAAAGGAATACATCAGAACCGGCATGACCCAACCGTTGCAGGCACGCATTTTGTTACCCCCTGATAAAAGACTTTTAAGTACTTTTTTCAGGCGGCCAAAAAAGCGCTCCTGCAGCGCTTGTTTCATATGAGATTCAGGTATTCCCAATGACTGTGATATACCTAGATACTTGTAGCTTTCAGTTGCAGACAGAGATCTGAGTTTTGTTGAATCTGAAAGTTCGACTCCTTCAGATTCTACTATCACGCCTTTCTTTACATGCATGACTGCACACTTGTCCACACCAAATTCCATCTTGATAGAGTTACTAAAGTTTTCAGTCACCTTCAGTAACGCTGTCAATTGCAAATTAGTGGGGGCAATAAGTTTCAAATCGTCCATGTACAGAAGGTGAGATATAACTCGATCGTCTTTCTGCAACCTATAGCCTAGCCCTGAACCCTCTAACAGCGTACTGAGAGGATTCAAAGCTAGGCAGAACCACAAGGGACTCAAACTATCACCTTGAAATATACCCCGCTCGATCTTTATTGGTGCATCGTTTGCCGCAATCTGCTGACATCCTGGATAGCGAAGTGCCGTTCTCCACTGCCCCATACATGACTTCAAAAAAGTGCAAAGAGTTGTATCAATTTGACAACTCCAGCACTCTCAAAAGCCATGTATGTGGAACCGAATCAAAGGCCTTCTTATAGTCTATCCAACATGTCACCAGATTCTTACGGTGACGACGCACCTGTTGGCTAATGGCCATATCCATGTTGAGGAGCTCTTTAGTGCCACGGGTCCCACTTCTACATCCATTCTGAGAAATAGATATGATCGAATTTTTATTTAAATGTGTAGTAATTTTGAATCTCAGAATATATGTTAGAAGCTTATACGAGTACATAGTTGGTAGGCATGTAATTGGTCTATAATTTTTGGGATCCATGGCACTACCAGATTTATAGAGTAAGTGGGTTACGCCAGTTGTCAAAAAATGGGGTAATGAACCGGAATCCAATGCTGCTTGGAACTGAGATGCCAAACGAGCATGCGAGCTTCGGAACCATTTCAGCCAAAAGTTGTGCAGTCCGTCTGGTCCAGCCGATTTCCAGTTTGATAATGACTGAACTGCACTACATACGTCACCTGTGGCTATGAAAATTGGTTCCATTGCTTGTATAGACTCGCATGAGCACCCGACATCTCGTATCCAATCACCTTCTGAATGAGTGACAGGCACAGACCAGATATTACGCCAAAATTCATGTGTAGCATCATCATCTGGGAAATGCCCGTCACTCACACAGGGATCCGATTGTTCCCATTTTCAGTAAACCCAGCTCTCATTTCTGTGGAACATACGAATCTGATTATACCGATCTGTTCGCTTTTTGTATCTTCGAATCCTATTTGCCCATGCATAAACTTTCTGCTTTAGAAAGTCTATGCGCTCTGTGACACATGACATATCTTGTTGAGTACTAATGTCAGTCCCCAAGAATGCCTGTTTCACAAAGCGCATCACTCTCGGCCGCGTGTTACCCGATCTAAAGCAGATTAGCTTACCGATGAGTGTCCTGGCCTCAGCAATACGACGCTCGATTCTACACTGCCAGGCTGGCACAGCAGGCTTGGGTCGAGTAGTAGCGGTATTTACAGAGAAATGTACTCCTGCTACTCGACATGCTGCGACAGCCGCACAGTAGAGAATAGAGTGTGTATCACTAAGATCTTCGCTATTGTCTAAATAATCAGACAATAACGAATCCAGGGCACACACCAGCGCTATATTTAGTCTATGAATAGGCAAACGGGATAAACGTGGTCTATTAATGTGGTTCACAAACCGGTATTTCAGAATCGCATCCTCCAAGGCGCTCCTTAACCTTTCGTTGCATTTATTATTATTATTATTATTGCTTTTTTTGCTTTTTGGTCATTATGCTCTGAAGGGTTGTCACAGACCGCCTAATCGAGCTGAAGACCTGGATTAACTTACACATGGAATCCCCTTCGGAGCAGAATGTACAAAACGATCAGCTTTAACTTTCAGTCGTTTTCTATTAGTACCTACTTAGCCATCAGGCTGATAACGACATTTTCCTTAGGAAGATGTCGTTCTTAGCGCGAGGGGTACTTAGTTGCTTTTTTATACAGACAAGCCCTAAGGTGTACATTCTGCGTTATGTACATCTGCACGTGGTGCTCATTTTGAGTTTTGTAAATTCTGCTCCGAAGGGAAGTAAAATAAGACCGATCATGGCTGTTTGCTATTTTGACCGTTCGGGATTAAAGAAAAATATGTGAATTTGACCATTCGCCATATTGAACAATCGCTATTATTGACAGTTTGCCATTTTGACGGTTTTTCTGTCACTTGACTGAATTTGACCATACGCGACGAAACGGGCCAAGAGTAACTGCTAAAATATTATTTATACTTATCCCTACAAAATTACAATTATCTCTACGTAGGGATAAGGTGTAACTGACGTTTATAAGTAGTAATTCTTTGAAAAACCCGTATCAGTCAACATGAGTTTTCTGGCGAAATGCGTATCGAACCACTTGCGTTTCTGACGAAATGCTACGGATCCCTACCAATACCAATTAGAACTGCTAAATGAACACAATGTACATTCTAAAAATTTACTAGGTACAGTGATTTGAGAAAAGCAGTCTGGCCTACAATTATGAAAAACTGGGTCCATCCCCCCGTACCGCAGCGGGCTAGTGATAATACAGGCTTGTATAAACATCCGTTTATTTTTTTTACATATTTTATACTTTCGACAATCACAAAATGTATGCAAGACTGGCATGAGGCACGGTTCTTCATATTGAAGCGACGACACTCGCGACGATGACGGGCGACGCCTAAACCACTTGACAAATGGTACAGATGACCGCACGCCCACCAGGTGACAGTTCATTAACAGCAGCATCCTCCACAGCAGCCCCCACAACAGCCCCCACAACAGCCCCCACAACATCCACCACAACAGGAGCCGCAACAAGAACCGCAACACGGGCCACAACAACAGGGCCCACAGCAGCACGGACTACAGCATGTTCCGCAGCAACCTCCACAGCATCCACCACAGCAGCCAGGCATCTTTTTGAAGTTTTAGAACCGCGTTAACCTCGAGGAAGAAGTATATTTTTTACTAGATATGATTTTGAGAATTTTAAAGTTTTTTTTAGATTTTATGATTTTTATACGAAAGTAGACGTTTTTACTGTATGAATTTTGGAAGTATAATGATTATGTCGACATTTCGATTACAAAAGAAACCTACTATTCTACAATATTTTCAAATTTGAAATTATTTTCTTAAATTTAAGAATACTATATTAATACCTTGGATGACATATTAGTAAAAAGAGGATTTAAATCATTAAAAAGTTCCATTTACAGACAATATTTTCACAGGTAGCCTAAATCCTTCAAGTAACATCATACCAAACGGGAGAGGTAAACGAACTGAGTAACAATAAGAATCATTATTAAATAATACGAAGATAATTATCTGAGATATTCACCCAAGTTCTGTACATTTTTGAAGTGATTATAGAGTAAAGTCTACTGCGCTGTATATTTAAAAGAAAATATTTCTTGATCCTTGTGAAGTATTTGCCTCGCACAACCAATCTCTGGAACAAATTGTCGCCTGTGGTATTTCCGGACCGATACGACCTTCAAACCTTCAAGAAAACAGCGTACTCCCATCTCAAAGGCCAGCAACGCACTTGCGACTCTTGACTTGCAGGTGTCCATGGGCTACGGTAGTTACTTACCTGATGGTTCGGCAAACGTTTGCCCCCTATAATATAAAAAAAAAACCTACCGGTGAAATGCAGATTAGTGGCGCTGATAGCGTCACTTAGATATTTTATATAGATAGACGATAGAAGAAGCTTAATCGGATTAGGACCTGGGTGCTAGTTTTATATTCATTTTACTCTTTGTATATCTAATTTAATATTAGGTAATACTTGTATGATTTCTTATTTTTCCTTTATTTTATAAAGAAGGTCTGAGGGATCCAGACTAAACCATCAAGATAGTTCTATCAACTGACAATGGCTACTAAATAACTAATTTATTCAAAGGTCGGTTTTCGTACATTTCATCAATAGACAAGCCATAAAACATAAGCGTGTCTTAGGTAGTAGACAACTGTTTTCGCAGGAGCGGGTGGTGTGTATTGATTAAAGATATAAATTACGTAAATTTATAATAGTTTAGTCAATATTTTCGTACAGTGACATTGATATCGAATGGTAGGAAACCACTTCTAGCTTTTATAATATATAAAAAAATAAAACTATATAACCAGAGGTTCACTTATAAACTGCAATGGTGCGTTTACACGCACGTCGCGCAGCCTGGCATGCAGCCCAGCACGCAGTCTGACACGCAGCCCAGCACGCAGTCTGACACGCAGCCCGGCACGCAGCCTGACACGCACCTGCGCACTTACTTACTACTTACTAATCAGTACCTTGACTATGGCCCCTCTGCGTGGTGGTTCATTCCAGTAGTTCCATTACTTTGCCTGTAGTGTTTATCTGTGGTGGATTTTATTATTGTTTTAAAAGAGGTTTAATGTTTTTGTCTTGGATTTCTGTACTGGACTTGGGATGGGGAATCTGTAAGAATTTATTTAGTTATTTATTTCTTTTTAGGTTAGTTCAGTAATAGCAAATAACAACTAGGTTATAGATATTGGCTTGGCACACATGCTCAAGCTTTAAAGTTAAACTATTAGAAAAACGATTATAATAAAATAAAACTTACCATGATGGTCTGCTCCACAGGCTTAGTATATCATGTAGCACCTGTTTTCTTTTTTCTCTTGTCTATAGTTTTATCACTGATCTTTACTGTTTTACTTCTTCTTATTAGTTAATAAGCCAATAATCGGGCAATATCGCCCGGCGACGTTAGGCGGCACTCATGGGTGGCACTGAAAATCAGTACTGGGTGGGTTATGCCCATTTCAGTTTATGCTGAGTGTCCATCCAAATTTCTGAAACACGACGTATCTTCCACAAAAAACAATGTAGTCAATGTAGGTACGAAATAAAAAGTTTAACATGACCAGTTGCCACGTCATACATTCTACACGTGAGTGATGAGTGCCACGTTGCCATGTCGTGCGTGACGCGCAGTGTTGCCACTTGCATCTAATTTTTAATAAAATTATGTTTTATTTAAAGTGTTAATTATTTTGTCAAAAAGTGTTTTTTATAGATATAAAAATTTGTATGTAATAGCTATAGGGTGATTCAGAAATAAAATATGTTTTCTTTCTATCTTTCTTTCTACTTATTCACGCAAGCATGCACAAACAGCCTGTTCACATACTTGTGCAAATGCTTGTGCTCGTTAAACGCGAGCATGTGAACGCACCATAAGAATGTTATCAATAGAAATAAATAAAATTCAAGTGTCTGTTATTAATGTCAAAATAATAGCTGTTTTCAAACAGCTCATACATCATTTGCATGTTACCTATGCCTAAAAATCAGTTTTTAAAATTTTTGTCTGTCTGTCTGTTTGTTCAGGCTAATTTCCGGAACGGGTGGACCGATTTTCACTGGCAAATAGCAGGTGTTATGAGGAGTAACTTGGGCTACTTTTATTTTGTGAAAAGAATTAGGGTTCCGCGCAAAATATGTAAATATGTAAACGCGAGCGAAGCCGCGCGGGAACTGCTAGTCATTTATACACGTAACCGCCAACTTTGAAGAATTTTTTTTATTCCAAAAGATTTTATAAGGAAATTTCACATTTTATAGGTATAATAAATTAAACGGATGTTAACTAAGCGGCGGAAGAATAGTAGAGATTCATGGCTCCCACTCTGTTTGTTCATCCCTATGATAGCGAAACAGAACTCCGATTGCTTTCACCCATTGCGTGCACCTAAAAAAATGTTATAAAAGAAAATATTAACGACCTGCAAATATCCATATCGATAGCCATATTTAAAGCTTCGCGACAACACTATTAGCTTATACATCCACATAAAAATCCTTTATACTCATTATATAGGTATATATATATATATATATATATATATATATATATATGTATATAATATATATATATACTCATAATAAAAAAAAACAAGTTTTTAAAGCTTTCTGTCTGTTTTTAATTTCTTTTTTTTATGATATAGGGGGCAAATGAGCAGACGGATGAACTGAGGGTAAGTGATCACCATCGCCCATGAACACCTGCAACTCAAAAATTACAAGTGCGCTGGGGGCCTTTCTGCAACACATTTGCCAAATTAAAGAGAAGAACATTTCTACTTTCTTTAGACAGAAGACACTAATATCCTTCTGTCTAGACAATACATTAATAATATTGAGAATATCAAAAAGTTTTTATAAAGAATATATCTATGCCTACGAGTTTAGGAACAAATGGAATTCACTAAAGCCATAGAGGTATTGAACGTTAATTCTATCAAAGAGTATAAAAACACTATTAGTATAAGTATGTTTATCAGCAGTCTGGTTACCATAGTACAGGCTCTGCCTAGTTTAGGATCAGACGGCCGTGTGGGAGATGTGTGGAGTTATTATTATTATTACTACCTTACATGACTAAGGACCTAAGAGCAATAATTGCTCTGAGCTAAGGACAATGACCATTTTTTTTTGCGTTTTATTACACGCAGTAAAATTAAGCGGCACTAATTTAGTGCCAGTTTTGATTCAACGGTACTTTTAACTGTAATACATCTAAAATATTCAGAAAGCCGTAACTAGTTTAGTATTTTACTAAATAGAAACATGTAGAAATATCGGCAATATATTTACAAAGGCACATATCATAAAATTATTTATTGAAACATATTTTCTCCCTTTTCTAAACAGTAGTCTTTGATTATATATATTTATATATATATATATATATGTCACTGTAGTTTATGCTTTGTCCCTTCAAACTTGACAATGGCGAAGTTTAAAATTGACCTATTTTATAATTTTGTGATATGTACTGGTTTATTGAACAATATATATCGAAGAATGCACTAAGTGCAATTGAGCAAGATTTTGAGTCTGTAATATGGCTGTACATCGCATAGTCCCTATCCACCTATTGCTTTCAAATCATTTGTCATAATCCTAGAATAACGGCTGAAAAATAGAACTGAAATTGGTCAATACAAAAAATACGAACAAGATACAGATACAAGAGTAGCAAAAACATATATTAAAGATAGATACGTTAACCGATTAATGTTACCTACTGTAGAAAGAACAAAAAAAAAGTTTACATATCAAGAAAGATAAAATTATTGAAGTTGTTCACTGGATGAGGGACCTGATGTTGCAATGGCAGTCGTCAGCCACATTTACCATAGAACCGACGTCAGTTAGTCTTTGGAGAAAGCGGCTAAAATAGTAAAAGTCTCTAAAGGGTGCTTGGTTAGAGAAGATCCTCATGGTGCGCCCTAAGCATCAGAAGCTGCATTTCTTTTTTTAAATTTGGGGAAGCGTTGCCGCTTTGTATTAAAGAAGAGAGAGAAGAGTAGGTGGGTTCACCCATTCCGAATTCCTTCGTAGACTCGACACTGTTTAATCCAGACCTTCATGCATACAATCTGCAGATGTCACCAGTATAGTATAGGATGGATAAAACGGATTTATATTGTTATTACAAAGCTGAAGAGTATTAACCCAAATCTAACATTGGTAAAACACCTACTTAAATTGTATAGCAAACACGGAGTTTAAAATTGTGGTATTTTAATGTATATTTAGAGAGACAACATCATATAGAAACACATTTGTTCCTATAAAAATGTTTTTGTTAATTAAATGCTTTAGTTCAGATTATGACATTATCAATACTTAATAGTGTTAAACCTCTAATACAATTGTCCCAGGTAATATACAATCTCAAAGTACTAGGTCAAACAAAACATTAAAATCATGAGCTGTACCCAAAATTGGATTTGTCTCACGAAATTGTCGATATGTGGAATGTTGATTCAGCGATCATTGTTCCGATTGTCATATCTGTTCATGGATTGATAGCCAAGAGCCTGGAACAACAGAAGGAGTTCTTCTCGAAGGGGCCCCTATAGTGAGGAGGTTCCTGTCTTTGGAGCCCTAAGCACCGGTGTCTTGGTCCCTGTACCCGATGTCGGTGGTCTACTATTTTGATATTTTTAAATATAAAACTTATAAATTACATTGTATATCGAAATATATTATATTTTTTATACAATGTAATTTATAAGTTTTAAGTTGAATAAAGAGGAATAATAATAATCTTACAGCTGATATGGATCAATGGTAGTCCAAAGACACCAAACCTCCAAACACCTGCAGTATAAGATCCACTAATACCAGATTCACTAACACTGGGATCGCTTGATACAATGATACCTGGAATGTTTATCCCTTTACTAGATGCATCGCTACCTGGTGTGTCCAGTCAGTAGTCAGTCAATACCTGGTGTTGATCTAATACTACCAGGGATTATTAAACTCACCAGAAACGGTATTAACTCTAGGAATACCAGATCCTCTAATACCAGGGATGCTTCCACAACTGAGTATATGTACCTATACTGGGATGCCCCGTATACATACATAATCCAAAACTAGATATACAGTACCCGCTAATACTAAAAATATTTAATCCACCTACGTCAGGGACGCGCGATCTACCAACAACAGAAAGCTTACTCTACCTAGACCAGGAATACAGTTATTGCCTTACACCTATGTAGTTAATTTATATAAGAGATGAACGACCAAAAGTGTTTGTGCACACTGTGCATAACAATGGAACCTACCAGTCGTAGTATTCACTATAAAGTATTAGAAGCATTTTTTTTTACTCACGCTTTTATCTTCATTAGTTTCATTGTTTAAAGCTAAAATGACGCAATTAATCACTGTGCATTATGATTGTATTTCTATCAGCTATTACTTACTGAACAATGTTAATTACCAGTCATCTCGTTATCGTAATTATAAATAAGCAGTGCAACAAAGACATTAATTCAGAGACATCTCCCGACCCCTTATCTGACACTGAGAGACTCTTCTCCTTGACATCCTTAAGTGCACTAACAGAGTGGTTCGTATATTATATTTAATTTATTAGTAACCTAAAAGATTTTAAACAACTATAATGTATACGATTACGAACCGGTTCTTCAAAACCTTACTTACATCCTTATTAACAAACAACACCCTACTCAGGGTATGTAAAGGAATGACGGCGCGGCGAGCGAGACAATTATAGGTAAAGATTATTTTGTATCTCTGGCGTACGTCACTAATAAATAGATCAAAATAACAGTTAATTATTTTTTTTTGTATGGCATAGGGGGCAAACGAGCAGACGGTGACCCGTCTGCTCGTTTGATGCAGATGGTAAATGACTACCGCCGCCCATGGGCACCTGTAACTCAAGTCACAAGTGCGTTGCCGCCCTTTAAGGTGGGAGTAGGAGAAGAGGGGAGAGGGGAAAATGTCAAGGAAAATGTCTAGTAATTTTCAGTTTAATTTGACAAGTTTACAGTACTTATTTACCTTTATGACTTTCAAAACTTTCAGAAGATGGAAAATTATTTAACAATTACCACAAAACTGTGTCACTTACTTAGTTTGAAAATGACATCACCTTTTTACATAAATGGAAATTGCAAAATAAAGTAATACCTAGTTAGCTCCACCTACATCCAACAGTACTTTTAGTATTTTGTTTAATACACCTTTCCTTCCTCTATTCGGCCGTTTTTGGTCTTCGTTGGACGGGCTATAGGTAAAAAATATAAAAAGAGTATTTCTAATTCAATAAACTTTTATTAACGGTGTAACTATAAAAGCTTAGATATGGGTAACTTGAGGTTTAATGATAGTCGTGAAAAATTGATTTGGTTTAAATGACATTTGAATTACTATGTACCTTAAACTTTGTGATTTCTTTATGATATTTGCGTAATATTACGGGTTCTAAAGTTTAACGTTTTATTTCATAAAACGGAGGCAGTGCTCAATTCATCTTAAATAATTATTTTTCTAAATATATAAAATTAAAGTTTTTGTTTACGAGAAATATCGAACGAAAGTTTTAGTCGAATGCCTTTTGTTTAACTCTATCATGATGTCAGCCACATGAAGTTCATTTTTAAATAATTATTTCCTAAATATTTCTACATATAAAGACATAACTTTCAAACTTTCAAAAAAAAAATCATTAAGTTTGAATTATTCGAAATTATACTGCCAGGCGATCTCTAGTAAAGTATAGCATGTCTAGTATAGTACGAGTATAGTCTAATGGATCAGTTTTAAGACGATTTCCTTGATATTTAATTCAATTCAAGTTGATCATCAAACCAGTCATTAGACAATGTAAGAATTTAGAAAATCTTAGAAATTTTTTTTCAAACAATCAAATTGAGTGTTTCTTTGCAACGTATTTACACGCTTTAACACCCGTTAATTGACCAATTAAAATTTAATCTCGCTTACACTTCTCGCGTACACATAAACTACGGATTAAAATTAATTTAACTCCATTGAGCCGTTTTTATAGTTTATATTTATTCAAACCCTGGTTCCGCGACAGTCCGTCTTATAGGATGGCGTAGTGCATTTGAGCATTCGGTTCTAATACCGCCTCAAGCATTAACAGTTAATATGTGATCGTAAGGATAATCAAAACTTCAACTGTCTTACTACAAAACCGTGTTTACACATGTTTACTTAGAAGCTGCCTAACTCGATGCGTGTTCAATATTGAATATGGTTATTTAATGTACGTTTTTATTAAATTCAAATTTTGTTTCTCAAAATCAGTTCTTCACGTAACGAAACGTTACCTAGGATTACCATATTATATACAACACGCATCGAGTTAGGCAGTGTCTAACTAAACATGTGTTAAACACGGTTTTGTAGTAAGACAACAAATATTCAGTATTCGTCTAAGCATATTACTTAAGTGAAAACGTATTTATTCGGGTTAATAATTCTACAAGAAGTACTGTGTGTTCAAAATATAAGTAGTTTCGGAATCACTTTATATTAAAGGCTAATCTCAATAAACTCTATATAACAATAGATACTGAGATGTTACTAATGTGAGGTGAGGCCTAAGAGGCGCCGAGTAAAATTTTAATAGCAATTTGTATGAATGCGAAAATAGAAAAATAATTTTATCACATATGTACATAATGTCCTACCTATACGTAGGTATACCTATATAGTCGTAGGTGATCAGTGGTTTCATAAAAATGTTTACGAATGTATGTTTTAACTTAACAGTTTTTGTAATAGTAAGATTTGTTGAAATGTGGTAGAAATAGTAAGTACTTAATTATCAAGAAATAAAACCTTGTGATTCTGGCCTCTTCGTCTGTCCCTTCAGATAGTATTAGAATGAAATGGCCATTTCATTGTATGAAACTTCATCTTCAACTCATTCTAATACTGTTGACACTACATAAATACGTAAACAACAATTTTTGTGTGATTATGAAATATTTATAAAATATACATATGAGTAAGATACGCATAAACAAGCATATGAAGCTCAAAAATCCAGTGTACATAAATTAGTTCATAAAATGTTAAAAAAGTAGATATTTACGAAGACTGTAACGTGAGCTACTTAAAAAAATGTGTGTGTCAGCTCCGACGCACGACTGGAGTTTACAATTTACTGGATTACTGGAGTCTCTCTCTCTCTCTCTCTCTCTCTCTCTCTCTCTCTCTCTCCCTCCCCCTCCCTCCCTCCTCCCTCCCACCCCCCGTTCGGCAATATCTTATTCATACTTACCTGGCATAGGGGAAACCTTGATCAAGCAGGCGGTTCCTCCAGGGCGAGACCCCTCCTTTGCACTGCGGTTGGGTTGACCCCTGCGATTATCCCTAATGTGGATAACTCGGATGCGTAATTTTTGGTAGTGGGGACTGCGTACGCGCTGTCCCCCTGGAAATAGAATTTTAAGAACATATATTATGTTAATAAAAGATTGACTATCTCAGAATCACTTGAAAGTGTTTATTTAAATTAATCTGCATTGGACTATCTTATGAGTATCACAAAATTTTTGACTTTGAGCGATTTTATTATAAAACAGTATTGTATGTATTTGTTATCGATATTGAACCTATTTACCCTCCCTTTAACCCAGAAGAGAAGATTTTACTCTTCATATTTTTTTCATACCCGGGCGCCTTATATGCAAATCGATTCTTAAGGAGAAAACTTCAAAAATATGAAATAGTGATCAAGTGATTTTGTACAATTCTTCCTAATCTTTTTCTTTTCCACATTAAAATTACCCATTGGTTTGTTTTTTGTTTTATATCATTTTTATCCATTGTTGCCTGCAAGAAATTTAGCATTTGCATTTAGCGATAAGGCCGCTCTTTGTTCATATCAATTCTGTATACTCACTGTAACCTATCTTGTAATTGTGTACAATAAAGTTTATTCTATTCTATTCTGTTCTAATATTATAAATGCGAATGTGAGTTTGTGTGTTTGGTATGATTTAGCTCCTTAACTACTGAACCGATCATCATGAAATTTTGCAGACACGTTGTCAAAAGTACAGAAAAGAACGTAGTTTACCTTTTATTTAGAAAAAACATATACGCTTCTCGAGGGATAGAAAAATAGCTTTAGCGCGAGCAAAAGCCAGTATACACCAGTGTGTATACTGGCTTTTGCAGCCAGTGAAGTAACAGAATTGGGACCAGTGTCCCAATTCTGTTACTTCACTGGCTAAATTAAAATTCACTAAATATTCTTTATATAAGATGTAAACCTTGTACACTTCAAAACAAGGTCTTATTTCAAATTGAAACAAGTAGGTAACATATTTCGCTATCGAAATAAACAATTTATTTGTCGACTAAAGTCTTATATGCTTAAATAAACTTTAATACCACGTAGCGAGAGCCGCTATCCGTTGAATGCCATCTCTTTTGCTCTGTGTTTTTAGTAAGCGTCTTCGTAGGTGTAGATTAAAAACACGTCATCCTTGTTCGTTTTGAACAAGTTTTTATACGGCAATTATACATGCGTTTGAATAAATGGAGACTCTCGCTGCGTGGAAATAAAGTTGAGTATACGTTGACAGGTGTTAGTGAAATTTAGCGGCGCTGAGAAATAGATGCTAGTAACAAATAGACCTTATTACTAAGAACACTAGGTTGATTTCATATGAAGAAATTAAGACGGGTTTTAGTTTAGTCAAGTGTACAATAGAATCGGCACCACTATCTATCTAATCTTTTGTTAAAAATCGCAAATCTGCAAAAAATTTTGCATACACGTTGCCGAGGAGGCATAGAAAAATTACTTTTACGCGAGCGAAGCCACGGGGAAAAGCTAGTAACTAATAAAAATATTTTATAACCTTAAAAGATGCCATGGTTGTAAACAATTTTTCACGATACACTATTATTGCGTTGATTCCTCTATGCCTTATATACTCGCTCGCTAATTTCTGGCGGCTTTAATTTTCGTCTTAATTGGAACATCAAAATTTAAGCTGAGCGATTTTCAACAATAATAAATGTATTGCTCTTAAAGTCGTGACTGGTCTAACAGATTTTAATTTTAACTAGGTATCTATCTATTGGGAATCACGTAGGCAAAATAACGTTGTAGCTTAATTTAATTTTAAATTAAAAAAAAAAACATGGTTTAAAACAAACACGCTTTTATAGAAAATCCAACTAAAAAATAGAAAATAAATTTTAATAAATTTGGATTAAGAATGAAGTGTAAATAAGAAATAAATGTATATTATTGGAAAAAAGCGTGGGGTGCATATAGTGTCAATAAAATGTTTATAACTATTGACACTACCTGCACCCCACGCTTTTTTTTTTACAAAATTTTTCTTCATTCATTTGATACAATTTTTCTCTTTACATCATTTTAGAATTTAACCAACCGACAAATAATTGTTTTGTATATAAGTTTGAAATAAGTACTTCCCTGACCAATAATTATGAATTTAGGTAAGTCAATTTGACTCACACTTTCCGAAATGTATGAACTATCAATTATCCCTATAATTCGTTTTGTACAGTATTCTAAGGGCGCGATTCCTATTGGTTCTTACACACATATACCAACATTTCAGTTCACCCAGCTTCATTTCTGGGCCCCTAATGAGCGAACTTGTTGCCGCGGCCCCGGCACATTATGAGACTGTGCTGTTTCTAAGAACTTCGTAGTGGATAAGTGTAATGACTATTTACTTTAATACAATCAGAAGCGTAACTAATTATATAAAAAAAAAACATAAGAAACGGAGACGAGACTGAAACACCACTAGGTACTTATTTATACAGTAATCTCTAAATGAGTTTTTCGTAATGTGTTCTTTGTGTTTACGATTTAACAATGATATGTATATGGCGCGGATTATTTATTAAGATTCTTGGTCATAAACTTAGCTCTAAATTTACCCTGTTCAATAGAAATTAAATCTTAAATTAAGATAATGTAATCTAACAAACATAGAAACAAAACTAAAAACATAAAGTCCACTCTCTAATGAAGCTACAACTAGTATATTACCTTGAACGGTGCCACAGCTGTGAACAGTTTTCCACGCTATAATTGCGACGTTTTCTTTGTATCTTAATATTTAAGTTCATTTCATCCGCGTTTCGGTCCGAGTTCATTAGAATATCGAAATTTAATTTGTGCGATTTTCAACAATTTTAAGTTTCGGTTTTTATTAGCAATGTGTTTTTTTTTATTAAACGATTAAAATTTAACGATATACATAATCGCGTATTACAAAAAATTTAGGGAAAATGAGAAATTATTAAGTAAGGTAGGTCATTGCTTAATGTCTATAATTTTCATAAAAAAAAAACTTGATTATACATGCAGGTAAATTAATAGTGACGTAATCTTGTAAATCAACGTACCTAAACATGCCATTTCATTTCTAGTTAGCCCGTATATTTCCTTATTTTTTTTTTATATTATAGGGGGCAAACAAGCAGACGGGTCACCTGATGGTAAGTGACTAGCGTCGCCCATGGACACCTGTAACTCAAGAGTCAGAAGTGCGTTGCCGGTCTTTGTGTTGGGAGTACGCTCTTTTTTTAAAAGGTTTGAAGGTCGTATTGGTCCGGAAATACGCAGGCGACAATTTGTTCCAGAGATAGTTCATCGACAAGTTATAAATCACTAGGAACTGAAGCACCTAATAGTTTGTTCTATTCTTAATTAATATATGACAGAACATCATATCTTTCTGATAGCTTTCCAAGAAAAGTCTAAACCTATTGGTTTTGTACCAGTTGTCGAGTTTTCCAAAAATTTCCTCAAAGGAGGTCTTGTTATGATCCCTAGACCCCAAAACAACCGCAAGTTAGATAAATCCGGTCCCGCAGCAGGCCCGCAGAGGTAGATTTCGAATTTTTTAAATTTTCATCTCCAAAAATATAAGTCGCTTTAAAAACTTTTTTAGTTTACATTTGTAGAGTTAAATAAAAGATTAGCTTTCATTTAAAAATATTACCGATTGTAAAAAGGTTTACAGTTTCGGAGCTACGAACTTTTTTCCAACAAATGTTGGTTTCCCCCCCCCCCTCCCCAAGTTAAGGATGGAATAATTTAGGGTTCATATTAAAAATGTTCGTATTTATTATGCCCATGCTATTAATGTTAAACGCTTCAAAAAATTTCCACAGGAAAAAAGTTACGCTGAAAAAACAGATTTTTGAAAATCTGCCCCCAGTCCTCTCCTTTGGGGGAATATTCCCCATTCACGAACTTAACCTTAATTTTTGCCCTGTTGATATAAAAATATATGTATGTATAGGTAAAGAAAGAAAAGAAAGAAAACATATTTTTATGTACATGTATGTACCTCAATTTAACCGGCACCTTAGAGGTCGCAATTATGCACCGATTGCTTTCAAACTTGGACGACAAATGAACAGGGCAAAAATGAAGGTTAAGTTCGTGAATGGGGGATATTCTCCCAAAGGGGGGGACAGGGGCCAGATTTTCAAAAAAAAATAAAAACACGAAATCTACCTCAGCGGACTTGCTGCGGGCCCGGTTTTTTAATGTGATGTTATAGTAATTAGGTATATAGATACTACTACAGGTATATGGATAGCAAGAGCTAAAACTAAGTTTAAGTGCCGACCGAACCAGCAAAATCTGGATAATTATGTTGCAATTAAAAATCTCTGCAATAAGGTGTGTAGGAAAGCGCAACGCCAACATACTCTTAAATCTGTTGATAATGAAGATCCTTCCAAAGTTTGGAAATTTCTTAGAACCTTAGGAGTTGGGAATTCAAAACAAGAAGTTAATCCTAATAATATTGATCTCGACGCTTTAAACAATCATTTCAATTCCTCGTCTAGTTTTGATGATACCACCAAAACTAACACATTAAGTTATGTTTCACAGCTTCCAGCTCCTCACTTTCCACCTTTTGTTTTTAATCAACTCACTGATTGTGATGTTTAAAAGAGTATATTGACCATTTCTTCCAACGCTATTGGTAACGACTGCATCGGCAGAAACATGATCCTTCCCATTCTCGACTTAATCCTTCCCATCATATGCAATATCCTAAACCACTCTATTTCCTGCGGCATATTTCCCTCTATGTGGAAAGAAGCCCAAGTAATACCCTTACCTAAAAAGCCAAGGCCTTCATCCTTCACTCAATACCGTCCTATTTCCATCTTACCGTTTCTGTCAAAAGTTTTCAAACGTCTAGTGTATCTTCAACTATACTCCTTTCTAACTAAAAATAACCTGTTAAATTCCTTTCAGTCTGGTTTTCGACAAGGACATAGCACTGTTACAGCTTTAATTAAAATTACTGACGATATTAGGATGGCCATGGAAAAGGGAAGTATCACGTTACTGACACTTTTAGATTTCAGCAACGCCTTCAATACAGTAGATTTCCATATCCTACTCGGCATACTACGCTCTATTAACATATCTCCAACAGTGATTGATTGGTTTCACAGTTACCTGTTTGGTCGCCGACAACGGATTCGCATTGAAAATTTGGTTTCTTCTTGGTGTGATATCTCGGTTGGTGTACCGCAGGGTGGCGTTTTATCTCCTTTACTTTTCGCAATATTTATTAATACCATATCTAAAAAAATAGTTTCATCCTACCACCTTTATGCAGATGATCTCCAAATTTATGCTCACGCGCCAAGCAGGGTCCTTGCGAAGATTGCGGAACTTTCTTCCGACCGCTACAAAGATGTCGCTCGCACAGTCACTTTTATTTCCAATACTTGACTACGCTGATGCCAGTTATCTTGATCTCACGGAGGAGCAACTCGATAAGCTTGAACGGCTTCAAAATTTTTGCATAAGGTTCATATTTGGCTTACGCAAATATGATCATGTATCCGAATATCGCAACTCGCTCAAGTGGCTCCCGGTCCGCCTTCGACGGAATACTCACATTCTTTCTCTACTTTATAACATATTGTTCAACCCCCTCACTCCCTCTTATCTCAAATAACGCTTTAGGTTCTTATGTGACACACATTCCAGGTTCTTGAGATCATCTGAAAACTTGCAACTGCAAATTCCAGTGCATTCTACAAGGTTTGTAGACAAATCTTTTACTGTTGTAGCAGCACGTCTTTGGAATGCACTACCGCTCTCTATCAGACGAGCTCAAACAATTTCATCTTTAAAAAAAAATGGTAAAAGAATATTATCTGGCAAAATAAATATGTTTACTTTTCTTAGTTATAATTAGAGATCGGATAATCGGATGCATATTTACCTAAAGTTATTTTTTGGATAACAAATTATGGAAGCGGCTTCTAAGTATATTTTTATTTACGAATGCAGTTGTATTATCGCGTCGCTACTTGCGCACAAGCAAGTATAATTTGGGGTTTAATAGGCCCTATTTGACACTTGTTACAACGTCATAAGGTTGTTTTTGCTTCGTCAAAAATCACTGACAATAAAAGTAGGGAAAAGCAATAATTATACGTTGTAACAGAGCAAGTGTCATTTGTGTCAAAAAGTAGGGTTTATTACATCTCACGGAGTATAGGTATACTTAAATTTGAATTTTCTGGAATCGCGGGATTCTTTATATAAAAAAGTGCTTTCCATAATAGCCAACATCAAAATTTTAGGTAAATATGCATCCGAATATCCGATCTCTAGTTATAATAGATAATTATATTGTATGTATTTATGTATAAATGTGGTATGTATAAATATGTATGTAATTAAGTAGGTAGGTATATGTATTTGTATGTGTGCTGTACTAATATAATATATAATACAATTAATATATGAATGTATAAATATTATTTATGCAATCCATTCACAGATTGCATAAATCCCTACAAGCTCTTCCTTGGCATTGTGACATCAAAACCACCCACGTATATCATAACACTCCTGTCCATCCTAAGGTCGCCTGGAAGATTTTGCTTCTAGCGATAAGGCCGCCCATTGTGCATTTTTTGTATAATTTGTTTGTGTATTGTTTCCTTTTTTGGTGTACAAAAAAGAGTATTTATTATTATTATTATAGAAACATGTTGTTCAGCGGAATGCAATGTTTTTTCTTTGCTGCACTTTCTGCAATGTTCCATGTACCGCACAGTTTTCAATCGTGAGAGATGATGATCACGTTGTACTCGTAGTTTACGTCACGCGCACGTTCACGTCTAAGTCAATACCTAGATCAATATTTTATTTTATTTTATTTTATTTGGGATGCTCACGGCTTAAATAGTTATAAAATGACATTCGTTGTAGCAGATGCCAATTACAAGCTTCCAAATTTAATGCCAAAATGCTTAAACTAATCGTCTTAAGATATACACTATTATAAATAGATATGCCCAGTTTAAGATCATTTAACTGTTCATAAAATCTCTAGTGAGTGCATTTTTAGTGGCTCTAATACTACCTGCAAATAAATCAAAGCGGTTGTCTAAATTTAGATTATTGAATCGATAGCTACATTGTGGTAGGAAGCAGTTTTTTCTATACTGAGTGTGGCTGAGTAGGACGTGAAGAAGTGTTGGTTTCCTTAGTCTTCGTGTGGGAGTTGTAAGAGCAATCCTGCCGAGGAGATCCGGACTGTCAACAATACCCTGCGCGATCCTCATTAAAAAGCTAACATCAGAAATATCCCGTCTAAGATGCAGCGGCAATAAATGAAATTTTTTACAACGCTCTGTGTAGTCCAGGTATGGTAACTTAAATTTAAACATTAAGAAGCGGGTAAATTTCTTTTGAATTTTTTCAATACAGTCCGTATAAACACCATAACATGGGTTCCAAACCTGAGACGCGTATTCTAAATGGCTACGAACATACGCACAATACAATATTTTTATTGTTTTCATCTTTTTAAAGTTCTTAGACGCTCTAATCACAAATCCCAATGCCTTGTAAGCTTTATCGACAACAGCAAAAACGTGTTGATCAAACAAAAGCTTGACGTCATGGATAAATCCAAGGTCCCTGCTAGATGTAACACATTTTAGGGGTTGATTTTTAATTTGATAAATGTAATCGAAAATAGGACGTTTGCGGGTGAAATGCATAGAAAAACATTTGGAAACATTTAGATCAAGTTTGTTAACTAGGCAGTACTCCCCCAATCTATCCAAATCATCCTGTAACATTAAGGCGTCCAGCTCATTATTAACAACTTAAGATTTTTACATCGTCAGCAAATAAAAGAAAGTTAGAATGCAAAAAGCAAGAACCAATATCGGTAATAAAAATTACAAATAAAAGGGGACCTAGTAGTGATCCCTGAGGAACCCCAGACGGGACCTTGATCCAGGAAGACGTAAAGCCATTAAGAACAACTGCCTGGGATCTATTTTGAACGTAAGAGCAAAACCAGCGATACAAGTCTCCGCGAATGCCAAGATTAAATAATTTGGATAGAAGTATATCATGGTCAATTCGATCAAACGCCTTGCTGTAGTCAGTGTAAATTGTGTCCACCTGGTTGTTATTCTCCATACTGAAAGTGAGGAACTCATTGAACATAACAAGATTGGATACCGTAGACCTACCTCTAAGAAAGCCATGCTGTTGCGGGATAAAAGCAGATTTGATACATGTATACAATTGGTTGAATATAATTTTTTTGAAAATCTTAGCAATTAAACAAAGCTTTGAAATAGGTCTATAGTTTTCTACACCATTTTTAGGACCCTTTTATGGATAGGTGTGATGAATGCTGATTTCCATATGTTGGGGACAATACCTTCTTTAAGTGAACGCTGAAAAATTAAAGTTACCGGGACTGACAGCTCTTCTGCACAATTAATAAGAAAAACAGCTGGTACAGCATCCGGACCAGCGCCCATATACCGGTCAAGCTGATTTAATAATTTGGATACTTCATGCGTTGATACATCAATAGAAGAGATGTCATAGGAAAATTTAGAGTCAATTTGATTAGCGGTAGGAACAGCTGCCTTCCCAGACTTCAAAAATGTTGAGCTAAAGTATAAAGAAAATGACTCACATATCTCGGGACCTGTATCACTGATTTGGCCCTCATAGGTCATAGCAGTTGGATATGAGGAATTAGACCGTTTACTTTTTAAGAATGACCAAAACATTTTTGGATTAGTGGAGATAGTATCTTCGATTTTAAGTATATAATTGTTGTAGCAACTTTCCTCTATTACTTTTACTCTGTCACGAAGCAATTTAAATGTGTTTTCATCTGATTTATTACAATAAACATTAAATTTTGAGTGATACTTGAATTTTTCTTTAATAATTTTGATGAGCGAGGAATTGTACCAAGGTGGGTATTTTAAAGATGTAACAAGGCGTTTTGGAATGAAATTATCTCTTAGTCTATATATCGTTGCATAAAAGTATTCAACAGCCTCTTCAATGCTGCCAACCTCAAGTATTCCTCCCAGTCAACCTCGCTAAGATGCTTACAAATTTCATCGAAATCTCCACGATAGTAAGAGCGTGTAATTCAATAAAAAAGGGTCGTTTAATGATGCATGGGTGTAACGGATCAACGGGTAAAGCTAAGGGATCGGCACAGGCTGATACAGATACGAAATCATTGCAAAGGACGAGGTCCAGGATACCGCCCAAATAATTTTTTGTGATGATTAAACTGACTTAAATTGCACTCGTTTAAAATATTAATAAAATCTGTTCTACTAGTCTCGGTGACATTTGTCGGCTGAAGGCCTGAATTAGAATTTAACCACTGGATGTCACTCATGTTAAAGTCACCTACTATCAAAAATTTATCAGATGGGTGTGTATCTACAATATTCGTCAAATTGTTTAAGAAATTTCTTAGTTGTACCACAAATGCATTGCCTAGATTTTGATTACATATATACACTGCGCAAATATGTAGTACTAACGTGGCACGAATACGGGAGTTGTGTAATTTGAGTGAAACCCACACATCCTCAGCACTAGAGTGCCAGTCATAGTTAGCAGTTGGCATAATTTGCCTCCGCACTGCGATCGCCACACCGCCACCCTTTTTCTGTCCTGTCAGAGCATAGTTCCGATCCTCTCTGTACACTATATAGCGATCATCAAACAGTTCGCTATCGCAAACACTATCCAGTAGCCAAGTCTCGGTCAATAATATAATATCATAGTCGGTCATCCCTATATTACGCTTAAAGTTAACTGTTTTCGTCCTTAATCCCCGGCAATTTTGGTAGTATATACTAAGGTTAGCCATTAAAAATCAGTGTAACTAATGCCAACCGTAATATAAGCCAACCTTCACGTCCCATAAAGACACCGCAGTTTTGGTTAAGTGCAACGCAATAAAAAAAAAAAATAAGGTAGTTTAGCAGAACGTACCACACAGAAATGATCACAACTGAGCATTCAATAGAGACAGACAAGAAAAGGAGTGACACGCAAAGAGCCCACTCGAGCAATACAAAGGCGCGACATTGTTGCAAACAAAAGATGGCCAGCAAACCAGCGCTTATCAAACTAAAATAATGAACAAAAAATACAAATAGTAAGTAGATAGCAATTATTACTATTAACTCATCTTGAGCAAATCTTCCTCGTTTTTTATAAGAATAACTTTTGATTGCGAGTCCCTTTGTGCAAAATTTTTTGCGTTTTTTACCCACACGTTCTCAAAGTTATTTTCCCTCTTCAAATTTTTTGCCTTCAGAAGTATTTTGTTCCTCACTGTAAGGTGGTCGTTGACGTATATGGGGTTGTTTCCTTGCAGATTGAGATCAGCGGGACATAACTTCTTATAGCATTTAGCAGCAGCAATAAAGTCTTCTTTCATATAGCGACTTAAAAAGGAAACGATGATCGGCTTCGTCTGATCTTCACGGGTAGGAATCCTGGTAATGAAGTTGATGTCTGTAGCGGACCTATATCCTAGTATGTCTATTTGTTTATTAACTTATATATATATGTATTATATATATAGTATCTGTCTCTTAAGTTATGTACAACGTTTTATTTTATAGGTATATGTCATACTATTACATTGTTGTTTTGTTATTATTGTGCTATGTGAATCTTCCTTTATTATGTTTTAATATATTCTATATAAATTTAATATGTGTCGCACAAACCGACAAGATCTACTAATATTGTTATTAGTGATTGCATCGAGTGCAACGTCACAGCTGCGGCAGCGCGGCGGCGAGCCGATAGTTCTGTATAAACATTCCATAGCCGCCGTCGCTCGCCAGTCGTGCCTTGCACCCGACGCGAATAACTGCTTGTAACTTGGACTACAACCTGTGTACGCATTCTCTCACCTTCTGTGTTACGTGTATCTTTATTTCTTGTGTGTTTAGTGTAAAACTGTTTGCTGTACTTCTGTTTCGTACCTATTACACCTATACTTTCTTCTACTCTTCCTGTGGACTTTTATTTCGCCTCTCACCGTAAGTACCCACTTACGGCACTACACACAATAACCTACAATGTCCTTCTTAGTAACGCAATACTGGATTTTCTCACCAATTTTGTTGATTATGTCAAACAAATTTTCTCGATCCTTCAAAGGAACTCCTTTCACTTCGACATTGTTCAGATGCAGAAATTGGTTCTTTTCATTGAGATCGCTCTCCAAGTGAGCAAAACGACCCTTCAGTTCCTGGAATTCCACTTGAGATGTTTCTATTATCTGGACTCTTTGCTCGAGATTAAGAATTTTTGAAGAGAAATCGCCCATCGAGTTTTTAAGATCTCCTAGGTCGTTCTTGATGCCCTCTATGCCTTCCAATTTTGAGGATAAATTTGCCATAGACAGTTGTATACTGGCCAGCTGTTTCAGTACTTCCTCCAAAGTAGGAGGAGGCGCTACTCCTGGGCTACTGTCCTGTTTGGGTTGTACTCTTGGTGAGCTTCCGGAACTAAAGCCACTCGCTTTGCAAGACGGACATCTCCAAGCGGCCTGCCTATCACCTCCAAGCTTTCTATACCCTGCTTCAGTAATGCCTGAGCACTGGTAATCATAGTGCTTCATCACCACAGCGGACACATTTAACCATTTTGATATAATTAGGTGCAAGGCAAATAATAGACCGGCAAGTTTAAGGATGGCTGCTTAATAAACAAGCACAATAACTAGTGGCGCGTGCACACGGTCTGAGAACAAGGCTCAATGCTTCAGTATATTATTATTGAATTATTTTTAAAGGCGCACACTACTAAAGGCCAACTTGTCTATCAAAACTCGAACGACGATATAAACGAGTTATTTTCGTGTGATGACAATTTTTAACGGCTAAGGCGTCGGACTTGCGATCAAGTAGTTGCGGGTTCGAACCCCTCCCAGTGAACTACACAAGCGTTAAGCTTACCTGGAGGGGTTAACAGGAATACTAGTAATGTGTGACTAATGTTACTAGTAATAAACAGCCATTTTTACATAGCGTGATTAGAATTTTAATAAAATGTTAGTTTTCATCGTGAAGTTAAACGACAAATTGTATCTGACACTGTCTGTTAAACATTCGTCTATCATTGATTGACCTATATTTTAAGTAAATAAACGTATTCAATTAGCTAATAATAAAAAAAAGTGTGTTAAAAAAATAAAAAAAAAGTGTCATTCAAAAAAGTTACACTTTAGTGAGAAGATATAGGTCACTAATTTACCTGTACCTTTAAAATATTATGTTTATTTTCTTCAGACTCTTTGTTGGAAAACATAATACGTATAAATATCAAAATTTATGAAACTAGTTGTAGTTGGCAACTTTAAAAACAGAAATCTAGTAACTCACAGAAATTTAGTAGAAAGTAGTTCTCTCTCTCTCTCTCTCTCTCTCTCTCTCTCTCTCTATTTAATATTAATTTCGAATGATACAATTTAAGTACTTACCTATACCACTAAACAATAATCTTAACAGTTTGTTACTAGTCAAATATATATGTAATGATTAAAATATAAAACAATATTATTTAAATATACAATAACTAATAAAATAAAACTATATGTCAGATGGATGTTCTTGTATGATACAATCAGAAATTATAGATATTCTATGAAATCCAGTATTAAATAAGGTTGCCATAATAAACGATTCACACATAGACATTTTCTAAGATTGAAGCAGTTATACAATTATTATTGTATTAGTATCATTAAAAAAATCTATATTATCATAATAGGCCTTATGTAGAAAAGCTTATGTTTCCCGAATGCATTCTTGTTCAACTTTCTCCAGTGTTTTGGCAGTTTATTATATAGGATTGGATCCATACAGTAAATACTTTTGAGAATAAGTGCAGTTTTGCCACTGTGCAATCTTAATCGGCTATTATCACGCCTATTTTTGTGGATAGTGTCGGAATATTGGGTACAGGGAATACTGCTGTACTAGGTAAAGTTAGTATTCTTTGTTTTTGGAAGTATATATGGACATAACGACAAGAAAATAGACATAAGATGCTAAAAATTAAAACAATGCTCCATATCATACACTTATATTTTATTTTTTTTACAATTACATTAACTGTTTATCATTAAGTTAAAATCCGAGTCCACTGTGTAATTTTCCAAACATATCACCTATTGTTTTTTGGAGGTTACTGAACACTTTTTGGAGATTACCGAAACCTCCTTGTCCTACACCTCCAGATCCTCCAAGACTCCCAAAACTTAATTTGCTAAAGCCGCTACTGCCGCCAATGCCAGCATGGCCAAATAAGCCGCTGCTAGAACCACCTTTACTAGATCCGGCTTTTCTTCCATGGCTACCCATACCTTGCATTGATACGGTAGGCTCTACAAGTGCAATCAAGACTCCGAGGATAAACAATATCTAAAAATAAAAGTACTACCATTAGAAGTTAAAATAAGTATGCCAAATTTCAGCTAAATAAAAGCTTGTAAAAATAATAACTATTGCAACATTTATTTTAATTAGAGATCGCCTGGTGGTAGGATTTCGACCATTATAATTAATTATGTTTTAGTTTGAATTCATTGACCAGTATAAGTGGAACTGTCATTGTACTGACTTGCTCAACCACGACAGGTAAATATATGTACTGGACCCATGTAGCTTGATGTAGCAGTTTTCACAAAAAAAAAAAAATTATAACATTACTTCACTTCTTTTACAACATGTAGAGCGCATGAAGAAATGTAAAATTTCGAATACATATATAAAATTAATGTTCCAAATTTTACATTTTTCCATACGCAAAATTTGCTTAAAAAGGGGTAAAAAGAATTCTATAACTATATATATAATAAAAACTAAACTAAAACTAAATTATATAATTTGAGACACCTCACACACGGCTGTCTGATCCCAAACTAGACACAGCCTGTACAATGGTAAACAGACTGCTAATAAACATATATATATATATTACTAAATAAGGTAACAGACCCAGACACAGAACAAGTAGTCGTTTTTATCACACAATTATTTGTCCTGGGTGGGAATCGAACCCCTGGCTCAGCATTCAGATCATTATATATCAGATCATAATAAACAAACAGGCCAGTCTCAGTTCTCTTCAAGTAATAATATATAGAAGATAGATACTAAAGATTCTTGAGAAATCATTAATCATTACAATCAACTGACAAAGTCTATTTTTTTGTAAGTTTAATTTAATTACACATACGAGAATGACATGTAAAATAAATAAAATGTAATGAAATTCATTGTTTGGCCTTTTATAATGATTTTCTCAAAAGTACGACGTGTTAAACCACGGTTTAAAAGTGTGTAGATTCTTTTAATCTAATTGATCCATGCGACATAATAATGTAGGTAATATATTGAAATAATGTAATTTGAAAAAGTATTTTTTTTGAATTATTAATATTATATTTTTTTTACGTGCGGCTCTGAATCTTTTTTGTGGTGGTTTTCTTTATAATTGTTATTATCGATTTATTATAGTTGCTACTAAACCTAGACTATGATCACCATAAATAAGTATTTCAAATGTTACGACAATTATTACCTTGCTGGATGGCATAGTTGTGAGCTGTTTTCCACTGTATACTGTCACTGAGGTGATTTCTCTGTGCCTTATATACCTATAGTTACTCAGGTGCATTTTAGGTCATTGTAATATCAAATGTTAATCCGTAAAATTTAAGAATGGTTAGTTTTAATTATATTTTAATCGTGACTTGTAAATCACATTAGTTTCACTATTTAAATTTGGTAAAACAAATATCAAGGGCTGTCGATGAATTCTCGTTGAGTACAGCAGTCAATGTATATGTTATATTAAACTAAACAAGTTACGTTATTTCTTTCATGGGACATATAAAGAAAAAAATATTTTCGTTCTAGATCAACGATTCTCATTAATATAGATCTTGTAATTTAAATAAATAACTTAATACTTACTCTTTGCTACTATTTTTTTTTATTGTATAGATGCCAAACGAGCAGACGGGTCACTGCTTATTAGCACCTGCAACTCACAAGTGTGTTGCCGTCCTTTAAGGTGGGAGTAGGGAAAGGGGGGAATAGAGAACGAGGAGAGGAGATAGGGAGAGGCATGGGTTAGGGCCTCCGGTAATCTCACTCACTCGGCGAAACGCAATGCAAGCATTGCTTCACTGTCGGTTTTGTGAGAAGCCGTGGTATCAATCCGGTCGAGCCGGCCCATACGTGCCAATGCATGGTTCTTGCACGAACATTATAATTGTTTGTAAAAAATATATCTATGAACTATTACTACGTGAGTAATGAATACTACTTGAAATAAATCATAACAAAACTCAAGAATGAAGTCAAAACCTGTGCCCGTTCTACACTTACAGAATGGGGAGTTTTACTTTAATATTCAAGCATTCATATTATGTAATATTCAAGTAACTAAAAAAACATTCATCAGTAAACAATAAGGCGTTTATTTTTTTCCATCAAAAACAACATTCCATGTTTTTAATATTCATTTTTTATTTATAGCGTGATCCGTACGTCATACATCTGTTTCTAGCGTCCAAAACCTCCTTGTCCACGGCCAAATCCACCTCCAAAACCACCTTGTCCACCTCTGCCGCCAAAACCACGATTTCCGAAACCGCCCTGACCAAACCCGCGCTGTCCAAACCCGCCCTGACCAAACCCGCCCTGACCGCCTCTACCCCCACCGAATCCACCACCAAATCCACCTTGGCCACCTCCAAATCTACCTCGGCCGCCTCCAAAACCTTGTGTGAAGACAGTGGCTATAAGCGCCATCAATATTCCGAAGATCAATAAAGTCTGAAAAAAAAAAAACGAATAAAACATTAACGTTTTTGAAATAATTTAAGAAGTACTCAAAGATAAGTTTCGTCCTGACACAAAGTTAAAACGTTCATAATAGTTAGTAGAAGTTATGTCATAATCAAGCGATTACAATCCTAATCTACTCGTATCTTTAATCTTTTATAACTAAGACATCGGAGTTGCGATCAAATTGTGGGTTTGAACCCCATCCTGTACACTTCTGATGTTAACCCATTCCTCAAACATAAGCATTTAGCTTAGCTGGAAGGGTTAATAAAAATAAAAAATCAACATTTTAAATGGGAGACTCCGCCACTTCTGGTATCTGGAGTAAAGTTATAAAATTTATACCCGTCTCTAATTTTTAAAAACCCTTTATTTAATCGCGGTCCGATACACTACCAACGTGGCCTCACTACTATCATACTTATTTAGATTAGATGAAGGGTTAACGAGACTACCTACTAATCTTAAAAAAAAAAAATAAGTGTCAATAACTATATTCTTATATTCCAAGATAAAAAATATTTTTCATAAGTTGTTATTATTGTAGTAGAATGTAAAGCAAAATGTATTACTTATTATACAAATGAATAGTACCTTGAATGATGCCATAGTTGTAAACTGCTTTTCAAATTACACTGATATTGCGGTCGATCTTGTATGCTTTATATACACCTTACTAGATGTGTTTTGTATGCTTACGTAATTGTAATATCAACATTACGGGTAAATCCCAAAAGTGTTATGATTTTTTTCCATGAATAGCGATTCAACAAAGGGTTTTAAGAATTAGGTCCAAGTATAGATTTCGTGACTTTACTCCATATTCCATAAATGAAGTCTCCATTCTAAGCTAGCTAAGCTAAGCTGAAGACTTATTTTCGAGGAGCACCACAATTTGGTAGCATACATTCTTAATCACCTGACGCTAATGCAGAGAGTGTAGATCATATAAGTCATGAAGAATAAGGTTCTAGAATTAAAATGAAAAATATTCTCTTTGTATTCTAAACCAAGCCATAAATTTTGAGTCTAAATTCGTAGATGGACTAGACGTAGAATGTGTTAATTCTGAAGATATAAGCGTCTAAGTAAATATACATAAAAAAGTGTGTAGCTATGTGGATAAGATATTAATCAATCGAATATGGTAATCGACTGAAAGCTAATTAAATTTAAGTCTCTATAATTTCTTTTGAAGCTTCAATAAATCATATACATTATGTCATTGTATAACATTCATACATATTAAAATTTAAACCCCGGACTCAAAAATCCCAACAACGAATAGGAAAGAGCAAAGAATTCAAGAAAATCTGTTCAACTTCCAACAATTGAACAGATTTTCTTGAATTTAGTTAAAAACACTCTCGATCAAATCACCTTTCAAACAAAACTAGATCAAAATCGGTCCATCCGTTTAGGAGGAGTGGATGATGCCAAAGACAGACACACACATACTCAGATACACATATTGAACTTTTAACACCCCTCGTTTTTACGTCGGGGGTTTAAAAAAGATTACTTTAAAGTTTGAGAAACGCTGGCATATATTATGATACCAATGTGTTAAATAATGTAGTCTATGTTTGGCTATTGTTGGCAAAGATTTAATTGTTCAAACCTTCAAGCAACGAGCGTACTCCCATCTTAAAGGCCGGCAACGCACGAGTTGCAAGTATTCATGAGCGGCGGTAGTCATTTACCATCAGATGACCTGTGTACTCGTTTGCCCCATATCCCATAAAAAGTCGTATCTGTAGAAGGTAATTATTTAATAATGTTTTTTTTACAAATGTTTTTAAGATAAGTTACCTTACGACGTATGATATTTTTATGGGATATTTAAAAAAAAAGTCCCCCGCTGCGTCTGTCTGTCTGTTTGCGATAAACTGAAAAACTGCTGAACGTATTTTCATGCGGTTTTCACTAATAGACAGAGTGATTCATGAGAAAGGTTTAGGTGTATAATTTGTTAAGATTTTGTGTAAATTGATTGAAATATGTTGATGATTGTTGAAGATGTCTCTGCTACCCGTGCGAAGCCGGGGCGGGTTGCTAGTCTATACTATCACTACATATTATAAAACAAAATCCCCCGCCGCGTCTGTCTGTCTGTCTATTCGCGATAAACTGAAAAGCTACTCAACGGATTTTCATGCGGTTTTCACCAGTAGATAATGTGAAGCCGGGGCTAGTAATTATAAAGTTGAAGTGTTTGTTTGTTGTTTGGTTGAACGCGCTAATCTCAAAAACTAGTGGTTCGCATTGAAAGTTTTTTTTTGTGTTGGATAGTCCATTTATCGAAAAAGGCTTTATAACATCACGCTACGACAAATAGCGTTGAAAAATGAAAAATGTTGCAAAAACAGCAAAAAATATTATTTTGATAGCTTCCGTTTAGTGCGCTGCGTAACCGGTTAAAGTTACGAAAAAATCATGTATGACGGAATTGTTTCCCTTTAAAAGTTCTAAAAAAAAAAAAATATCTTTTAAGGTTGACTCAATATAACCTTTTTTATGGTAATCAAATTTGTTCTAAAATAATGCATTATTTGCGAAAGTGTTGTCATTTGATTTCAATGAATATCTTAGGAGATATCATAGTTTTAAAATAACTTCGCAACAAAATAATGATCAAGTACCACGCGCGCATTTATGATGTGCAAGGCAGGCGGTCATGAGGGGCGAGGGCGCAGGCCGGCCGGTGGGTATGCGAGGTACCATGGTCCATGCCGCGCGGCTCACTCGACTCTGACGTGTGGTTTGCTCCTTACGAAACTGTTGTGTTTAGCGAACTGCTTATTAGGTAGATTTTTCGAAGAAAAGTCTACCTATTGGTTTTGTACCAGTTGTCGAGTTTTCCAAAAAATTCTTCACAGGAGGTCTAGTTATGATCCCAAATACCCAAAACCACCAGTTAAAAAGTATATATATAATATATATATATATGTATGTATTTATGTATATATGTATGTACCTCAATTTTACCGGCACGATAGAGGTCGCAATTATGCACTGATTGCTTTCAAACTTGGACGACAAATCAATCAATTGGGGGGAAACCAAAATTTGTTGGAAAGAAATTCGTAGCTCCAAAACTGTCAACCTTTTTACAATCGGTAATATTTTTAAATGAAAGCTAATTTTTTATGTTACTCTACAATGTAGACTAAAAATGTTTTTAATGCGATTTATATTTTTGGAGATAAAAATTAAAAAAACACGAAATCTACCTCTGCGGGCCTGCTGCGGGACCGGATTTTTTTAATATGTTTTTGCGATATCTCATCCTATAATAATCCTTTTTAAATAAAAAAGTTAGTAACTAGTTTTGTTTTTGTTTACTTAAGCTATACTCTTAAAGTAATGGAATATATTTTACTAGTATTTTTATAAATTAACGCGGTTGTAACCGCAGGGCAGAGCCAGTATACGATATACGAAGAGATAGAAAATAAGTAGTGAATGGAAATATTTCTTATAGAGTTGATAATTGTATAACACTCATCACGGTAGTAGTATTCTGTTCTCCAATTAAGTCTAATAACACCACAATAAGGATAGTTATGATTTCTACGAATAATTACTCTTGATTACCGTACGCACTGCCGGGTAAACAACATTGTGTCGGTATCACAATGATATGTATCGAATACCTGTGTACATCTTTATATCTATCTATATGTCTGTTAAAAAGTAGGTATGTACTTCTAATAATTCATTTATTTCTTGTTGAGTTTGTTGATCTCTTTTTTTTTACCCAAATAGTTGCGTTGTGTTTTGTTTATTTGAGCATAGGCACAAAAACTGTACTGCCTAATCTATAGAGTGTTAACTAGAAAAACGACTATGAACTCAACTGAAATGAAAAATATGTTTGTAATGGTGTGGTAATATTTTAGAAAAAAATATAGTTACTATAAATGAATGAAATCTCACTTGGAAATAGACAAACTGAACTTGAAAAATTAACGATAACACTAATATTTCGTATGAGAGAGGGCTGACATCAATGGGACCTACTTATGCAAACAGGAACCAATCCACACACATGCCAAAATCGAGTTGAGTTTACACAAAATTTTAAAATCATTTATATACCTGTAAATATCAAACTGATCCGATAATTTTGACTGAACAAAACATTTTCATGACAAGTTTACCAACCCACATAAAATCAGTTATTCAATAAACTAACAAGATCCATGCCACATGGTAACCGGACTATATAAATAATCTATGAAATTGTTTTTCTTTATAAAGAACCATACGGCGTGGTCCCTTGTCTTTTTGGACTTTTTATCAATCATATAGAACCATGCGGGTTGGTTCTTGTTTGCATATTAAAAATGAAAAATCCTATATTTTTACAGACACTCGAAGATAGGGTCTTATCTCATCAAACGAAAGGCTCAATGTCAATGTAAAACATCTCTTAAAGCCATGTTGAATGAACCTCCAACTTTAGAAAAAATCGATATAAGATTCCTTGAATCAGGGCATAGCTTCCTCCCATATTATTCAATTTCGCGAAGATAGAATCGCGACAGTTTGAATTTGGAGGATAATGCAAGGCTCGGGAGGCCGATAGAAGATACGAACATTAAGACTGTACTAAAATTATTGGCGGAAGAAACGACGTGTGTGACATATCGACAGATCGAAGAAACCCTCAAGTTAAGCGCACCAACTGTTCATCGGATCTTCACGACCATTTAAAAGTAAGGAAATTTTGTTCACTCTGGGTACCGCACTTGATGACTGATGCGTTGAGGGAGCAGCGTGTGACTTGGTCTCCAGGTATGTTAAAAGAAAATTTATGACAGCCAATCTAACTACGTGAACTCGATTGTTACATGTAATGAAACCTGGCATTTCCGGCGTTCTTACTAAATCCAAGAGTAATGGTCCGAGTCAGTCGACGCTGTGTTGACTGCATAGATAATAAGAAATATGACTGTTGTAAATGTAATTAACCGGTCTAAGGCGAAGGGCTCCTTGGTTTTCCGCTGCGGGGCTTGGAGCGTCCTTTAGCAGAGTTCCCGTCGGACCGATGCAGCTCGGGTACTTGCCTGCTTAGCAAGTAGAAAGGTGACTAGACACTGATCCGGACACCCGACCGTAGGCCAGGGTAGACCTACACTTGATTGTAGATCGGGATGTGAGCGCGCTGACAGCTCCGGTACCAGCTGGATACTGGTAGTCGGCTTCTCTGACGAACTTAGCGGTGTTACCGCGAGCACATGCAAATATGCGGGAAGTGAGCGTGCCTTACAGCTCCGGTATCTATCTGGACAATAGGGAGTGTGCCGGCCTGCGAGTGTGGTTTCACGAGTGGCGATCTTCTGTGACCGATAGGCATACGGGTAACGAGCATTAATTAGTACCGGCGCCATGGCGTTGGAGGTAAGACCTGCCGTATAAAGGTCCCTGCGTCTCGGGACCTTGGTTTGGGGAACTTGATGCAGGTATACTGACCCCGCTCATATAACGTTTGCGTTGGGTGGGGTGGGGGCAGTATAAACAAATACGTAGTCGTGAGAAGGAGAGGGCCTGTTGTAAATGTAAGGCGATCGTCGCGCAGTCCTGGTCCTGCGCCTCCCCGCGATCGCCGTGAACATGTATTGTGGCGCGCATCACGACACTAATAAATTATGTGTAATGTATATAATGTGGTAGTGTGTTTAATAAACATATTTTCTTTCTTTCTTTCTTAATGTGTGGGTGTTTGAAGATGAACCACTGCCGACGTCTGTGAAAATGTTGAGATCCGTAAAGAAAGCAATGGTTGCAGTATCACTACATAATAATATTATAAAACGAGGTTCCCCACCGCGTTTGTCTGTCTGTCTGTTCACGATAAACTGCAAAAGTACCGAATGGATTTTCACATAGTTTTCACGTACTGATAGACTGATTCATGAGGAAGGTGTATAATTTATTAGGAGTTTGTATAAATTTGCTGAAATATGACGACGATTGGCGAAGATGTCGGAAAACATCATGACGACTGGAAACTTAACTGGCGTGTGCCGCTTAAACCAATAGAGTTGTATAAAAACAATGTATTACAGAGTTATTCCTCCTAATAATAGCTATTACAATATAGGAAAACTATATGTCTATGTTCTAAGATTAAAACATAATAACAAAAAAATGTAGACATAATATGCTCGGCTGCCCGTGCGAAGCCGGGGCGGGTTGCTAGTTTTTATTAAGATAATAATATAGGCTACCGTTGTGCTTGATATAGGGAAGACTGTTACTGCTGCATGTATACAGAGGAATGTTTACCTCAAGTATTAGAGGCCGTAAAAATGAACGACCAAACTCAAACTGTGATTGCTTTTGCATCAAGATAACGCCCCTGCACATCGAGGGGGCAAAACTACGGACAATTTGCACCAAGATGGAAACAAATTGCTGGGACACTCTAAGCATAGTCCGTAGACTTTGCACTATTCCCGTATGTAAAGAAAAACAACTGAAGGGACGCAAGTTTTCGAGCGATGAGGAGCTTTTTAGCAGATATGCGGCGGTGTTCCAGAGGGCTACTGGAGCAATGTGTTCAGCACCTGGTTGGCCGTATCACCTGTATTACTGCCAATGGTGACTACTTCGAAAAAAATAAACATTTCACATAATACGACAAAACTATTTATATAAATTTAATTTTACTAGAGGGCTATACGTAGCACCCTATTCAAATTAAGGAATTTGGTCTTCTAGGAAACTTTTTAGTATTTTCAACATTTCTAAATTACATAATAACAATAAAATAAGTTTTATTATTAGTTTTACAGTAAAATATGTAAAAGAAATATGTTATTCTTTTATGTTAACTACAACATTATGCCAAGGTAAAAAATTTGCAAGGGACCAACCCACACACAAACAGTTTTGCTAAAAGGAACCATTGAGTTTTTCTTTTAGTAACTAAATCATTTTAAATGATTTACATCAATATTATGTTTATATACATAGAACAAAGTATTCTATACAATATTTAAAACGAACTTTTTCCAAAATAACAAACAATTTCATTGTACACAAAATTTAGACAAAAACTACTTTTTCTCAAACTATTATTAGGTGGGTGGATTCCGTTTTGCGTAAGTAGGTATTTATTAAACTCAGGGTATGTAATACTACTGATGTTGATAGAATGTCCAAATTTTTCCGAAAAGGTCTGCATAGAAAAGAAAAAATAAAATCTTTAAAATTTACATAAAAGTAAGTAATATGTTGTTAACAAATGTGCACCTACACTAGGAAAAGGCAATTTTTTGGCTTATTTTTAAACTAAATCAACTGTTTTTTAGCAACACCTAACGCTTCCAAAATATAAGCACACCTTTCTGTAACACTCTGTCTAAATGATGCTCAGAAATGAATCAAAGCTTTTAATATATTTGTTTCTTACTAAACAAAATACAATAACAGCAAGATGACGTTACAAAATATATGTAGTAAATAAAAAGAATATGAAGTAATTCGGTTGAATTACTTTGACTACATTTTTCTTACCATATAGTTTCAGTAATAAATGATTAGTTGTAACTATCTACCACTAGAATAACCACGGGACTAAAAAATACAGCGCAGTGTATGCTTAATGGCAATGGCTTTAAACAACATTAACTCGATTAGGAATGCCCAACGAAATGATCCGATCAATAGGAATGATCCGGTTAGAGAATTATTACTTTGAAAGAAACACCAGAAAGTTTAGATAAAGATGTTTGTTACAAAATCATGCCTTTCCTTTGTTGTGATAAAAAAAGTTATATCTTTTAAAAGTTGTCCCTTTTCAAACTAAACTGAACTTATTTTGCCCCGAGTTAACCGCGTGAACGAACACGAGGCTAGTATGCTAGTTAACGATATACCTAGTTGAATAGTTAGTTGTATTATAGCTATGATAAAAAAAAATCATATATTACTTTTGTATTTTAAATTGGTCTGAATACTTGGACTACCATCAGTGTCATTCGGGCGTTGTCCAAACTATCCTTTCCTCTCCTCTCACACGGATTTCTGACAAATCATCAGGAAAGTGTTGAATTTCTACCAAAACGAACATTTTGAGTGATTACGATTCTATGCTTTATACCTTTCAAGATCTGTAGATAATCTGTTTGTACACAAACAGATTGTACATTAACAAAAATGTACCAGAACATGTCTAAAATATTTAGAGTTGAAGATGATTCAATACTGCTTGTTATACTAAATATTGTTAAAACTATTTGGTGATTAAAAAAAGTGGCTGTGAGTTTGTTTGCCCGATTTCTTCTCACAGCTCAACCATTTGGAAACGGGAGGTTATAGATCAACAATCAACAGAGGTGTAATGAATAGATAGATAGATAAACTCTTTATTGTACAAAACATACAAAACTGTATATAGACGTATAATACGTACGTACGTATAATAGTACTATATGGTATTAAACGTTATCCATTTTTTTTTTATCTTATGTTGCTATGACTCTGTGTGTCTGTTTTAATTAAAAAATATTTTTTTAATTTGACGATTTCGAATAATTTATGACTAATATTATAAAATAAAGATATTGAACAATCTAAATATTACAACTCATAAGTAAATAAGTAGCGTGACTGTCATGTCTGACTTTCAAGGTTAATAGGTAGGACGTAGGACGTTTATTGATAGGTATGACGGGTCCTGCCATCTTCTTCAGGAAATGATAGATTACCTTAGAGAAAGATTTAGAGCACTTGTTTTTGTTCTAATCAAAATATACGCCGAAGTGTTACTTATAAAGATTACGTAAATTTATATGACAGACTGACGAAAATTTTTTCATTTAAATACCAAATTACCTTGTCTTGCTATAGCAAAAAAAGGACTTCTTCGGGATCTAACTTAATAGAAAATAGTTTAAAAAATATGAAAAATCAGTACAGTCTCTGCCAAAAGTCGGTGAACATACATAGAAATAAAAGTTTTTTCATTGTGTAAAAGTTATCAGAAGTATAGAGCCATAAATTTGTTTTCATTATTCATTAATAAGTTGATAACCTATCAACCATTTTGTAACATAGACCACAAATAAATAAAAAATACAGGTATATGAACTGTATATGAACTTTACATAAACAAAAAAGCGTATCGTCAAAAAAGTTATGAGTTGCGTTTACATTGCTAAGTATAAATTTTTTTCTACAATTTAAGTTTATTGACATTAGACTTACAAGTTATTGAATAGTTACTTCTTTCGCTGTAACTACATACATAGGTTTCTCGACTTTGATACGCTGTTCCTTCTTTCTTATATTCATTACTAATTTTTAAAGTCTGATTTATCCTTCACCTGGTACCAACATATCTCTAATAGAACCATTGATCATTTGTTCTGTGTCTAGGTGTAATTTATCTATAATAATATATGTATGTATTTAGAAATATATAAGTATGTTTATCAGCAGTCTGGTTGCCATAATACAGGCTCTGCTTCGTTTGGGATTAGACGGCCGTGTGTGAAATCTGTTAAGCTATTATTATTATATAATTACATATCACCGCTAACCACATCCAATAGATACGTCGAGGTATGTAAGAAGAGAGAGAGAGAGAGATCAAAAGATATAATGGCACTTTTTCAAGGTGCATATTAATTGCCTTCGAAATTTTAGCCATGGGAGAGCGATGCTTCGGCACGTATGGGCCGGCTGTACCGGAGTGATACCACGGCCTTAGAGAAAACCGGCAGTGAAGCAATGTTTGCATTGCTTTTCGCCGAGTGTGCCAGGTTACCGGAGTCCCCCACCCCCTCTTCCACCTTTCCCCTTCCCCTAACTTAAAGAAATAGAGAAAGCGTAACTGACAAATAAATTCACATTCGCATTTATAATATTAGAATAACCAAGCTATTTTTGAAGCTATGATATCATCCTCGATTCTATCTATTATTTCCTACATCATGTAAAATATTAGTCATTGTGTGTGTCGATAACCAATTTGTATTTACACGTCAGATCACATCGCATATTATAAAATAAAAACCGGACAAGTGCGAGTCTGACTCGCGCATCGAGGGTTCCGTAAGCAAGCAAACTTGTATGTAGATAATACGTCTATCTCGGGAAATCAATTCTCGAAGACTTTTGCCCGTCTTTTTCAAAAGACAAACTTAACTTTGCGGTTGCGATGTACGACAAAGTCAACAAACCAACCGCAAAAGATAAGTTTATAATCACAAAAACTATTTTTGTATTTGATATAACAATAAATGAACGACTTCCAGATTTATTCCTTTACTTGTACTGTCAGACCTTGTTTCTTACCATATTTCATGATTCTGGGTCAATGGGAAGTACCCTATGGGTTTTGATTTACCTGCAAAATGTTAAATTTTGTTAAAATCTTGGCCGTATCTTTTAATTGCGTTGACATAGAAGCTTGATTTTTTTATAACGTACCGCTTCAAGGGATCGCAGATTTATGTATGTGCTATTAGTTTCAACTTGATGCGTCCACGGGTTTCTGAGAAAAAAGTCTTGACAGACAGACAGACGGACAACAAAGTGGTCCTATAAGGGTTCCTTTTTTCCTTTTGAGGAATAGAACCCTAAAAAGTGATCTTATAAGGGTTCCTTTTTTTCCTTTTGTGAAACGGTACCCTAAAAATGGTGACAAAAATTCATAGAAATATTATGGAGGAAAAAATATCGTCGCTAATAATACGGAGAAATCGCTTGATGCTTTTCTACTATTCCGGTATAGATAAGGCCTAGTAGTACATTAGGATGTTATAGATAATGTAATGATACGGGTCGTACGAAAAATCTCATAATAGACCTACTGTTTCTGAATCTGATTTTTTTAAAACAATATAACACAATCATATTTATACAAAATCTGTATATATTTGTACAAAATATGAAATAAGTTTAGAAGGCGGAGACAAGTATGTATAACCACAGATAAAGTAAAAGTTATTTCGTGTAAAACTAATACAATGTATAAAGCAGTATTAACAAACACATCTCTATACATATATTTATTTATACTGTGTCCCCAAAGACTTTTAGAATAAGTTATTTTTCCCTTTTATTTATGTTGTTTAATTTTAGATTTGTTTTTTGTTTTATTTTGGCTGTGTAAAAATCGTCTTAGCAAAAATAACGGAGTATGATCAATAGAATAGACTATAGATCTACCAGAATCTCATGGCAAATAGGGAAAACAAAATACGTAGTGTGCAATACCAGGCAAATTGGGTTGATAGATCCTGACACTGATTCTTTTTTTGTATTTATCAATAAGCAATGTAATAAATGTGGTGACTGAACATTAAACATTTTCATATTATTTTCTAGTTGTGCCAGCAGTTTCAGACGGGTATTAATTATAGGTAGGTATACCAAGTTCATGTAGCATCCCATACTATATTCTTCATTTACCTGGAGTTCCTTTTACGTTTTGGAAGATTTGGAATAAGCTTCTCTGTCACCCATTTTGTAAAATTATGCATAATCATGTCGTGGTGACAGCCAGTGGATAAACTTTTCACTTGTACACCAGACAACAATTTGGTACGATACCGATTTCTTCGCCAGCGTTTACAATAAAATACTTTTTTAAAGACCTGCAACATCTTTGCTTTGCCAGCATTTATTGACGGAACATGAAGCATGAACGTATGTCTCATCAATATTCAATCAATCAATATCAATTTATTGTGTTATCAGCTTCGCGGTTGTACTTAATACGCTCTAAATATTTGTATCTTTGTAGTTTAATGTATTATCACTTCATCAAAATTGTCCTTTTTTATTGGCATTTAACCCACTTAAAACCAATATTTTTAATTCTGGAAGAAATTGTGCAATTTTTTAGGTTTTTCAGGCTATATTCATATTTTTCATCTAGTTTTCAGTATCTACCTCAAAGATACTTTCCCCCTTCATTAAGTTTAATATCTCGTCGAAGGATTTGTAATTACTTCTTCTATTCGTACAATATAGAATTCCTTTACTTTATTGCTGATCAACTCTAAATGAAAACTGTCCAAGTTGATTTTTTTCCTCCTCTCTTCTTTTTACGAACTGTATCTATGATTCACTATACAGTGGTACTGAGAACCCCTCTAAAGAAGTAAAAATTATATGAGAAAGAATAAAGAGTCTAAATGTATCCAAACATACACACCAACATATTCCAACTTACCGGTCAACTCTTCGACGCGATGACAGGTGACAATTGATATTAACTACCATATGAAAATCCCTATCTTTTATATTTTTTCAACCCATGCTATTTTGGTAGACCTATAAGACTGGGTACAGTATTTATAAATCTGTTATACGTAATTATCTATTCATCTTCATAGTTCTTCATCGTCATCAGACCGCGAAATGGCAAAAAAAATATTAAATAAACAGTTGTTTATTTGAAAATTTTTAGTAGTTACCAGAAGAATAATTTTCAATCACAGTTGTTTATTGAATATACAAGATATTGAATTTGGACGTCATCATCAGATCTTTCATATGACATCATCTTGCCAGTATACATTATCAAACAAAAAAGTATTACAAGAAAAGACAAAATGGACAGACAATTTTTATTGTATACACAAGATTGTTAGTTACCCTCGTACCATTGCTATATAATTGGAATTAATTCTTATAATTGGGCACATACGGCTTTTCATTCTTTTTGATAAAGTAATTATAGTCATTATTACTAATATATGGCCCCAAATCTGCGTAAGGGGGCATATGACTATAGGCGTAATAGGGAAACGTGTATAGCCCCTGAATATAAAAAGGCGCATATGGCTTCCCTGCTAATCCTTGAAGTAGGTACTTGTCATCATACTTCGGCGTAACTTTTAAAGGCTTCAATCGATCTTCATAGGATCCTAAAATTGGTCGCCAAGGGTTGTTGTCATATTTACTGTGGTCATTTTCTTTCTGATATTCGGAGAAAGTTCCATTTATCAAAACCAGAAATATTACTATGTAGTAAGATTTAGCCATTGTTTTAGTTGAGCCAAACCGTGTTAAAGTAGCAGGATGTCTGTGTTACTCGTATATATGTGGGCCAAATCGTACCGACCAGTATTTAAAAGACGACACCAATTAAATTTATCAGTTGACGAGAATTTTTATCGCTACACTTTTGCCATTTTCATTTTATTGTTATTGCTTTTAGTTATTTTAAAGTCGGGTTACACTAACGTTTGGTTTATTGTTTTTGATGTTTTTATTATTTTTATATAACAATATATGAGAGAGAAATTACTATGTATAAACTGTTGAAATTACTGTAGATCTCTACAGTATTTTACAGAAAATAATTATAAACTACAAATAGCTTTCTTTGTGAACATAAATAAATATCAATTAATCTATTATAATTACTTATAGCCCTTCAATGCAGCTCAAAATTTATAAAAAGGTTTATGTTATTGTCTTAATATTACTATATCCGTTTTATGGTCGATGGATGCTTCGCTCCTAAAGATCTAAGCGTAATATTTAAAAGCCTCTAAGTGACCTCAAGAATTTGGCTGTCAAATGCTAAATGTGTTTTAAAAAATCGACCAGAGATTGGCTTATTCAACCAAAAAAAGAATATAAAATTTGTATAGACAATAATTGTTCCAGAGCTTTTGTTAGCAGGTTTATGTTGGTTCAATACTTAAATTTTTACAATTTGAAATATACAACTCATAGCCTCGCTAATTCCTTCGTGTAAAACACTCCTTAAGTGCTAAGTATTGACATTACAGATAATGGCGCATTCGGCGCGTTCGTGACTCTTATCGGCTTCAACTGGGAAAATACAATTTTGTAAGCGGTTATCAGACACTATCTATTTCTTTTTTTAAGATATGAATTGGTATATTAGTTGCGTAATTATAGTGTGACAAAGACATCCAGAAACGACTTCCCTATTTATTAATCTCTGTTCAACAAGTGCTAATGTTCAGTATTGGTATTATTATGGGGGCGTGCCGCAGATATAGAATCTATATTCGTTCTGCAGAAGAGGGCTATCAGAGCCATTTATAATCTACGTAGTCGTGATTCCTTCAGGGATCTATTTAAAGAAATTAACATCCTGACGGTGCCTAGTCAGTATATTTATGAAAACATCTGTATGTCAGAAAAAAATTGCATCTCTTTACAAAACGGTGTGAAAGACATCATTATATTACTAGAGATGGAAATAAATTAGTTCAACCTAAATTTAAATTAACAAAAGTGCAAAAATCTTTTATGGGGTACTGTGTTAAGTTCTATAATAAAATACCTCCTAATATTCTTGAGCTAAGTGAGAAAAAATTTAAAACTTGTATAAAACGCACACTATGTAAACAAGCATATTATAAACTTGATGAATATATGGCTGATAACACTGCTTGGAAAAATGCTGGTCTAGCTCCACAGCTCTGTACATGAGTAGGTAGTTATGGTGGTCTTTAGGTTCTGCTTTTTCTGAATTTTCACTTTTGAAATTTATTTTTTATTTGACATGTATCTTTTCATGGATATTTTCATTATTATTTGTGACATTGTTAATTTTACATAACATTGATATGATCTATAGTTATACTGTATTGACCTTGAAGGTATTACATTTTTTTTAGTTATTATTATGATTTTTTAAGCTTAATTTAGAAAATTTTGAATTGTTCATGTGAGAACTGTGTAGTCACTTATTTAGTTAAATTTCCTATGTTGCTTGGCAGTTCTGAGTATGTCATGCTCGCCTAGAAGTCCTGCCTATGGTGGCGTATTTGTCGGGTAGTTCGGTTCCCTTCAATATGGTTGATCTGTACGATGGCTGGCGTGTGCGTCATGCTCGTGAACGGGTGCCGTTGATCGGGGCTGGTCATCTCCGGACTGCTATTACTTAAATATGTATAGTAGTAATTAGCGCGTCTATTTATATTTTAGAATAATAGGTATGTTACATTGTCCTCACATTTCATTTACGCTTATAAGCAATGTAACCAGAAATTTGTAAAAAACATTTTGAAAAAGAGTGTCCTTGGAGTTTCTTGCCTGTTCTTCTCCATAGGATCTACGTATTGGAACAGGCAACTAGCTTCACGACTGACTTAGTCTGACTGACTCCTACTCCTGACAATTCAAAAATACCAATTATTGGTTTAATTGAAATAAATGATTTTGATTTGATCTGATATTTTGGGTATCAAACAAGAAACAGAACAAAAATAGTTATAAGAATAATTCGTCTTTCTTATATACAAATAATGAAACAAATAGTTTACAAATAAGGTAACAATGTTCTTCTATTTTATTAAGCAGGAAACTCGTAAAAATAAAGTGCCTACTGAAATAATCATAGCATGAATACTATTTACATACATCAGATACAACTAACGTGATCTGCTATTTTATTTTTACTATTAGTAACTAAGTAGTAGATTCCAATTACATACACCCTGTTTTATAAAGTGTGTGTTGTTATTTATGATATAATAAAGAGCTATTACTAATGACATAAGGTTAAAGAGTTGTTTATTAAACACATTGAAGTTTCTATGCGTATATTTATTAATACATCTTTATAAATATAACACATTTTGATAACTAAGTAGTGTCCGACGCCTCTTGTAGGACTGCGGTCTATGGCCCTATACGGGTCCCCAATATGGGCAGAGACCCAGACGATCCGCAATGTTGCAATTTTGCGACGGCCGAAGCGATTTATGGCCGTCAGGGTCATAAGGGGATACCTTACGATCCCTTTCGAAGCGGCAAGTCTCCTAGCTGGGCCTCTACTGCTGGACATGGAGGCAAAATACCTTGCTTCATTACACCGGTGGCGCAAGGAGGCGTAGGAGCGGGACCTGACACTTGTGCAGAGCGATGTCGAGACTCAGCGGTCCCAGCTCCGCCAGATGCTCAAGGCTGAGTGGAAGGAGTGACTTGAGTGACCGAGCGCAGGGCACGCCACGATTGTGGCGGTAAGACCGATCATGGAGGATTGGCTGGAGAGGCAGCACGGAAGCCTCTTCTAATGGATGACGCAGGTACTTAGTGGACACGGCTGCTTCGGAAAGTACCTGTTTCGCATAGGCCGGGAACCAACGCATGTGTGCCACCACCGCCGCCATCTCGGGCCTGTTTCTGCTAGGGCGACGAGTAACCCATCCCATCACTATCAGACAAGCGCTCATGGAGACCGGAGATAATTCCAGGCTCTCCGGCACCTGGTGCCTCTTCTTCGGAACGGGAGTACTATCCCTCACCCGTTTCCTTTCCGCCGCCTCTTTAGCGGACATCACTTCCTCACAAAAAGAAGCGGTGGATTATGAACTATGCTGTCTTGAGTTGTAGAAATGTATTATTTGACATGACGTGTAAAAAAACAATATTCTGTATTCTTTTGTTTGACATGTTATTTATTATTTCCTATAAAATATGTTTATAGTAATATAGTTATAATTGTTTTATTTGTAAGTAAAAGTGTCATTTAAAATAGTAATTTCAAGCGTAGGCTTCATAACAGGGTGTCGTGACTGGTTAGTTCAAAATTTAAATGGTTCTTTCCTGTAAAAACCTCTCATGAAGCGTACATGGCACTTGCACGTTTTGAACTTGTATGTTCTATGATGCTTGAGTTTAAATTAGCGTTTCTTTTCAATACTATTCATAGGAAAAGTCGGCAGAATCTAGTTTTAGCAGATCCAATTGACATGTAAAAATTATTAAAAGACATACCGCATATACATATTATTATTATCTACTTACCAAAAAAATTGAGGTAACCCTAATTAACACAATGTCTGCTATTTATTTGCAGTTGAAATTTATTAACACTAATAAATAGATAAAATATTATACTTTTAATGAGGCCACCATCAAAGAAAACCTTCAGTTAGAGCTTTTTTCTTCTTCAATATTTTTTCTAAAATTTCCAAAAAAGAATCCTTTTTGTGCTTATTTTTGTGTGTTTTTGGAGGATTTTCGCCAGAGGATTCATGGCTTTCTAATTTATCTTTGTCCTTTTTATTTGCAGTATCTTCAGAAGATTCATGGCTTTCTGATTAATCAGTAACTTTCACTTCTTCTTTTTTTGAAGTGACATTTTTTTCTTCTTTTACTTCAGTACTTCGTTTTATTCGTCCATACGAAGTTATTTGCAGAGATCCAATCAGACAAATGAAAAGCACACTCAACGTATTTACCTGCAATTTAATCGATTTAAAATTAAAAAAAAAGACTGGCCATGTGCGGGTTGCTTGAGTGGAGAGGGTTCCGTACGACGAATAACAAACTTAACATTTTAGTTGAAAAGCATGTTGTTCCATACATTGCAACTGCAAATGAAACTTACATTTGCAGTATGCACACATTAAGAGATTTACCATGTTAGTTTAAGGCTGGACTTCTTACAGATTTTTCTGTATTTTATACAAAATGTTGGGCTCAGTATTTTCGAAGATAAGAGCCTCCCTTATCTCTGAAACGAAAAATGGTACAGTTTCATCTATTTCCTTTAATAATTTTAAAACTGTTGATCTTAAAATGATAAAAAAAATATTTAAATTGCACATCTGGTCACAAGAATTCATAGGTGTACTAAATTTAAACTTAATCGGTCCAGTATACGGTGAGACGCACGAGTGATCCTGTAAGGGTTTTTCATTCGAACGTACGGACATCTATCAACAAAGTGAACGGAAAACTTCGTAAAGATCACAGGTCGTGGTGTATGCAGGCTGCTTTCAACCGGTCATCTTGGAAGTCATTAAGAGTGGACTATGTCCAGTAGTGGACGTCCTGTGGCTAAAATAATAATTATATATGTATGTATTACACTAACTGTATTCGCGCTTCGTCCCTGCAAAAATAGAGCCGAGTTGATAATAATACATGAACACACGCATTGAAGACCTATACGTCATCAGCTATCTGGTTCTAGTTCTAGTTCTGGTCCAGGATATCTATTAGATATACTTTAGACCAATTCTACATTATAATGTTTGGGCTCATCTTGATATACAAGATCGTCAATACACAAAATGCATTCCCTATCTTTAGTTGGTATTCACAGCATGAGTCTGAAAAGAACTGTGACAAAACCGAGTGTTGGTGCACGTAAGTACTGTCCACAGGCTCAACTACTCTACTAGGTTAGGTCTCATTAAAAATGTCTAGAAGCAAAACTCCAAATTCTTGGACTGGAAATGAGTAGTTCACGGGTCTCTCAACCTAGGAACTATTCTGTTCTGCCATCCGTGGAGTAGTGAGCATAGTGAAGTTTCCAAAGTTCCCTAATAGGAGGTTTTTCCGATTACGAAATCCTCCGCTGTCTCACAATTTTTTTATTTATTTGCTCAGATAAACTAAACTTTGGTGAGAAACTATACCTATCTGCTATATATAATATAACAAATAAAAAAAGAACACGTGCCTTAAAACCCATGACTGCTTTTGTCTCTTTAAAAATTTTCGCCATCGAATTTATACCATTTTATATCTACATTAATGGACATAACAATTATTGTAAAAAGCATTGAACTGAATGGCGTAGCTGTTAACGGGAATTTCTTTTAATTTGATAGCGTTAACGTTTGCATTTCCTGTACGTCACATATGAAATGGTAATGAGGGTTTTTATAGTGGTTCATGGAATATTTATCTAGGCCAGCAGATAGAAGTATAATAACCGGTCAATATTGTGAACGATCGCAAGTAAGGTTTATAATTACTTCAAAGAATATGCAAAACTTTAGTCCGCAGTTAGGGACGTGGGGGAGCCATGCTTCGGCACGTATGGGCCGACTCGACCGGAGTGATACCATGGCCTCACAGAAAACCGTCAAAAAGTCACCGGGACCTTGCAATCACTGTATCGACTTAAGAATTTTCTTCCAACCAGCCCTAAATTATTGCTTGTACAGGCCTTGATCTTCCTAATTATCGATTTTGGTGATGTATGCTATCTCGACCTGAATGCAGATCTGCTTAACAAACTTGACCGACTTCTCAATAATTGCATTCGGTTCATCTTCAATCTCCGTAAGTATGATCATGTGTCTACTCATCGAACCCTACTATCATGGCTACCTATACGTCAGCGACGTAGCCTTCGAGCATTAACAACTCTTTATTCTCTTCTCAATAATCCTACTGCTCCCACTTACCTTTCTTCACAGCTTCAATTGCTATGTTCCAATCATGACAAAGATCTTCGTTCCACTAATAATCTTTTACTTCTATGCCCTAATCACACTTCTTCTCTAGTTCATTCTTCCTTTGCTGTCCAGTCTATTTTACTGTGGAATGCGCTCCTACCTGAAATTTGGATGTCCACAAACCGTGGCGCGTTTAAAGCTAAAGTCCGGGAATTTTATAGAAAACAATAAGCAGAAATATCCTCATGACCTCACAACCATAAGTTTATTTTGTATGTATGTATTTATTTATATGTGTTTATATTTATCTGCAAGGATGTATATGTATTTTTTTGTATTCGGCTATCAGACGTTGTTCTGTCAAAATTTAAATCAAGAAAAGAACTTCCAGGTATCCCCGTATGTGATCCAAATCGTGAGAGCCGTTTTTCTTATAGTATGAAATGTAGTTTGGGCCTTACATTATATGGCGACTTCCAAGTAACTACTAATCCTGCATCGCGCTATGAGAGTCCTCGCGCCGATTAGTATATATACAACTTCCCAACATCAACCGTTGGGCCCCGGCCCGCCAGGCATGATCACCTAGCCTGGTCGGATAATCTTCCCTTTGTGTTGAAGGGACATAACACCCGTTCGTAAACAGTGGTGACCCCGATGTGATTGGAAGCAGCCTTCATGGAGCAGATCAGCAGTATCAGTACTACACTACACTACTGAGTCATATCTTAGATACAGCATAATGTTTTGGGGAAACTCCACAAATAAATATGTAGTTTTTAAAGCCCAGAAAAGATGTATTCGAGCCATCTTTAGTTTAAATAGTAGAGATAGCTGTAAGCCATATTTTGAAAAACATAGTGTCTTAACTTTACCCTCTCTATAGGTACATATATGAAACAGCTATTTTCATTAAATCTAACCCAGAACCCTTTGAGACTTTGGCAGACACAGTCAAACGAAATAGAAGGGAAAATACCCACAATAGGCTTCGCATACGTAAAGCTATATATATATAAGTAAGTAAATACGGCTTTATTACATAAAAGTATATACTGCATGGCGCCAGTCATCTATAACAGGATACCTCATGAATTAAAAAAACTAAATATGAATTTATTTAAGAAACGCCTGCATGAATTTTTACCAAATAAATGCTATTATGCAGTAAGTGACTTTCTCGCTGGAAAATAATATAGTTCCTAGTTAGTAATAAATCAAAATATTTTCTAATTAAGTTATATTGTATGATTCCTATTATAAGTTTTGATAATTTATTATTATTTGCTATTATTATTATTAATTAAATTTAATGTAATTAGAGATTATGAGATTGTAAATTTTGACATTTTTCTCCGCATGTTTATTGATTACTTTTGTATGTTGAAAGTTTACTTAAAATCAATTAAATTAAATTTTGCATGCCATCAAGGTAGACCAAAGAGGACATGTTAAACTTATAAATGTAACACCATTCTACACCTTTGATCAGCAAATAAATTATTATGATAATTATTATTATATTATATTATTATTATTCTCTTTATTCATTTAAATATACATATAAATTACATTTTTAAATACATTCAGATTATATCAAAAATACATTAAAAAAAAAAAAATTATGCCCCACATATGCCAGGACACAGACGATAATAATCTACTTCGGGCCCATTTAAGGCCCGATAAAAACATCCATGCAGCTCTTTGCTCTTCCATATCTCCATGAGATCTGTAATATTGAGCACTGCAGGTTTGCGCCAGTTCTCTCTACCTAGAACAAGCGGAGTGAGTCCGTTGTCAACTACCACAACATCCCGATGCAACTCCACATCAACAGAGAGGAAGTAATCTTTAAGATTGCATACCTCGCGGTTATGTAGTGTCCTGGCATTTAAAAAACCACGACCCCCACATTTCCGCGGGATATACAATCTCATTACCGATGAACGTGGATGGTGCATTCGGTACGCGGTTAGTAATGTACGGACTCTTCTATCCAGGGCATCAAGTTCCGTCTGAGTCCGTCTAAGTATGCCAAAGGAGTAGGTTAGGACTGGTATGACCCAATCGTTATAGGCCCGCATCTTATTACCACCTGACAAAAGACTTTTTAATACTTTTTTCAGGCGGCCATAGAAGCGTTCCTGTAACGATTGCTTCATAGTCAATTCATTTAAACCTAACGCCTGTGACATTCCTAGATACTTGTAAGTATCGTTCGCGGAAAGACATCTAAGGTGTGTAGAATCTGAGAGTTCCATCCCTTCAGATTCCACAATCCTGCCTCTTTTTACATGCATGACTGCACATTTATCCACACCAAATACCACCCTGATACATTTACTAAAGTTTTCAGTTACCTCTAGTAATTTTATCAGTTGGAAATTGCTGCAAGCAAAAATTTTCAAATCATCCATGAAAAGGAGGTGGGATATAACCTGACCTCCTCTCCGCAAACGATAGCCTAGTCCTAAACCCTCCAACTTAGTGCTGAGAGGATTTAAAGCTAGGCAGAACCACAAGGGACTCAAACTGTCACCCTGAAATATACCCCGCCTGATCTGTATATGCTCGCCGTCACCCTGAGATTGTCGACATCCTGGATAGCAAAGAACCGTTCTCCATTGCTGCATACATGCCTCCAAGAAAGTGCATAGAGTTGTATCAATCTTATACAACTCCATGACCCTCAGGATCTATCCAACATGTCGCCAAGTCTTTTCGGTTATGACGAACTTGTTGGTTAATGGTCGTGTCAATAATAAGGAGCTCTTTAGTGCCACGAGCCCCACTTTTACATCTATTCTGAGAGTAAGACATAACAGAGTTGTTGGTAACATGTGATGATATCTTTATTCTCAGAATGGACGTCAGTAATTTATATACTGTTGGCAGACAGGTGATAGGTCTGTAGTTCTTGGGATCCATGGCACAACCAGATTTATAGAGCTGGTGAGTCAGCCTGTGGTCATAAAAGTTGGAAGCGAACCCGATTCTAAGCATGATTGAAATTGAGATGCCAAACATACATGTGAGCTACGGAGCCACTTTAACCAAAAGTTATGCAGTCCGTCCGGTCCCGCTGATTTCCAATTCGCATCGAACGAACTGCATAAGCTATATCGATGTTTGATATCAATACTGGCTCCATTCTATTAATTGACTCACATGAACGCTCGACATGTCGCATCCATTCACCCTCAGTGTGAACGACAGACATCGACCAGATGTTACGCCAAAATGAATTCGTGATTTCAGCATCTGGTAAATGAATGTCACTCACTAAATCAGGCTGCTCCCACCTTTTATAAACCCACCTAGGGATAAAGGGATCAGCCTTTGGAATGTGCGATTCTGAATATATCGGTATACCCTTTTTTTGTACCTTCGTATGCGATTTGCCCATGCATAAACCTTCTGATTCAGAAAGTCAATGCGCTCTGTGACTCGTGCTGTATAATCACAGGAACTGATACCAGTTCCCGAAAAAGCTCGATTCACAAAACGCATTACTCTCGGGCGTGTATTACCCGATCTGAAACAGTTAAGCTTGCCAATGAGTACCCTCGACTCAATCCTGCATTGCCACGCCGGAACAACAAGCTTTGACCGAGTAGTGGTGTCATTTCCAGGGAATTTAACACCAGCTACTCGACATGCTGTAACAGCCGCACAATACAAAATTGAGTGTGTATCGCTGAGATCTATGCTTTCTTTAAAATAAATAGGTAACATTGAATCAAGGGTACACACTAGCGCTTTGTTTCGTTTATGCATTGGCAATCGCGGTAAACGTGGTCTACTTTCAAAACTCATGGACCGATATTCCAGAATAGCGCCTTCCAAAGTATTCCTTATTATATCAGAGTACTGAGTACTTACAGATGAAGCATCATTTTCCTCCCCTCCTTCAGCAGGATAAGATTGCAACAACAAAGAGTCTGCATTTGTTACAATTTGTGAAGGAGGAGAAGTAGTAAGGTTAACCTGCAAGTCCGAGCGTAGCCTTCCAAGTACGGAGTTATCCAGCAAATTACATCGCTGGGTGGCCCGCACTTGATCCGATAATCTTTGCACCGAAACGTTAACAGCTGGCTCAAGTTCCTGAAACAGAGGCATCATACGATTACGATACGCAGTGAGGTTAGCTCCTCCCTCTGTAGCCACAAAATATGCTCGCATGACGTTCTCATTCATCGAATTCGTCCATTTCATGCGACGCATATTACCACCGGTAGCGGGGGCCCTAATCGAAGTCGATGGGCCTCGGGGTCCTAAGCAGGTCGGTGGCCGGCCTCTCCCCGGCCGACGTACAGGTGTTGGCGACGTCGGTGGGGAGAAGAACTCGTCGCTCGAAGTCGAGATCGACGCCTCTGCACTGGCCGGACCTGTTGCTGTGGGTTCCGGGGGCTGCGAGGCAGAGCTGAGCGATGAGTCCGGGGATGGTAAATGCACTCTGGTTCTGGATCTTGTTAGCATCTTCTGTATTACATCGTCAATTACATTATTTTAATAAATTTTCTGTTCGACATGACATGACATTAAATGTCATGTATATATATATTTATGGCTATTTTAGTCAATCTTTTGGTGTTTTTATTTTGTTTTTGGTTTTAATTTTTTTGTATAGATTCATCAAAATATATTGTTTTAGTGTTTATTTATGATAACAAATATAAATAGTAGTTGTAAGTTGGTAAAACAGACTGCTTCTTAGTGTTGCCAGTTTATTATTATTATAACATTATCATCATCGCCAGCATCGTATACACTCCTACAGCAATGAGCGGTAATCAAGTCTCAGTCAGCCAGTATCCTCGGCCTCAACAGGGATACCACACGCCTGCAGTGACCGCTCCAGCCTGGTTACCCCTACGGCCTCATCAGCGTCTAGGCACACTGCACCTACGGTCCACGTAAGAAGAGCATTTCTCTCCCGTCTACGCAGTAGCCAGCCACTACGCACGCAACCGCCCTGACTCACTGGGAACTTCACCGCAGCACCACAGCACCGCACGCAGTCCCAACTCACTGGGAGCAGCGGACTTCAGCCCCGACTCACTGGGACTAGCGGCATTCAGTTCCAACTCACCGGACCTACTCACTACTGGCCCTGGCACCTACCTTCATATAGCGTAGACAGCTGACTCACCAAGATATCGACCTTCGGTCTTGGAGGGGAGTGATGTGGCGACTTCCACATACAGTAAAAATGCATATATTATGTTTGTGTACATATTTGTATGTATGTGTATGATATGTATTTTACCCTATATATTTTAAGTATTTTTGTCTGATATTTAGTTTGCATATTTACCTAATAAACTAAAATTATTTTTTTTATTACACCTACTTCCTGTTTTCTCTGCATCACCCGAAGGTCGACTGTTAGAGAATGCCTATGGCATTAAGTCCGCCTCTGTACTCTATGTGCATAAAGTTTTAAACAAATAAATAAAAACATATTCCAAAATCCCCTAGCGAAGACAAGCTGAACTACGAAGTAACTACTAATCCTGCATCGCGCTATGAGAGTTCTCGCGCCGATTAGTATATATACAACTTCCCAACAAGCGGTTGAAACGCCTCGCTCGGGAGCTCAAGTCAGCTTCCTTGAGCGGGGCTCCCCCACCGAACAGTGAATACGAATCGCCGGCCTCTCGTAGACGGCTCGCCATACCCCTCTTTGGAGGGACGCCCGGCAGACTAGCCTCGAGGCCGGCGACAAAACTCCAGTGACCGGCTCACTGTAGTAAGCCGCGAGGAACACCACTATAAGGAGCCCACTAGTTTCCCCACCCCCCATCTACAGGGGTGAGATGATTACCAATGAGAACCGTTGGGCCGCGGCCTGCCTTTGTGTTGGAGGGACATAACACCCGTTCCTAAACTACATTTAAAATACTACTAACCCGTTCTTTGTGATCCTACGGGTAGTACATTGGGACCATGTTTGACCCCCGGTCTAAATTTCATTGTTTTTTTAATTGTAAGATTACAAAAATGAATGTTGCAAAAGTGTTAAATTATAACAAATAGATAGAACGGACTGTGACGCGCTTTGCACCACTTTTAGCTGAAATTCTCATCGCGGAGTTTCGATCATATTTTAGAATATGGAACAATACAATATTTAAAATAAGCTTTTTAGTAGTCTTCAATAATAATGTAAGTGGGTTTCATAACTTTTATTTTCATAAATGAATAAAGAATCAAACACGTCATGGTCCTTGACGTTACAGAAAAAGCACGTCAAAATGCCGGTCACACAAAATCGACTGCACTATACTGTTTTAATTTAATAATTATATTTCAATAATTGGTAATGGAATAGGCGTTTGTCTTCGAACTCACCTGATGGAAAGTGACAATGAAGGTGACGATGGTACTCGCCTATCCTAGAGAAAACTATTCACTCTACACTTGAACGTTAAAGGATCAATGTTTCTTTATTAATGTTTTTTCTAATTTTTCTCTTTTTGTATATAACTTTATTTCATTTTAAAATTACAAATATTAAAAGATTAACACTAATAAAGCATCGCAATTCGCGTATTAATTAAACTGTAACCTCCTCGGGGAGGACACTGGCCCCTGTAACACAGTTATACTAGCACAGGGGTCAGGGAATTCTTAATTATGTACGAGTATGTACACAGTTATTATGTCAATAAATATTTTTTTTTATTATTATTAAAAAAAAAGTTTAGTTCAAATCCTTGGTGTTTCCACTGTATAAACTTGCTCTGTTTTTAGACTTTGTCATTTGTGAATTATAGGATGAATAGGGGAGGGAAGACAGAAGTTGGCAGAAGCGCTGCATGTGGGATCAAACAGCTCGACACTGATGGGGGATTAACGTGGAGATCGCGAGAACGCCCGAACCACCCCGGAAGTCGCCATCGGGTAACATAAAAAGTTCTAGGTATTATCTATATTACGTTTTAGAAACAAACTTATTTTATAACCACCACATCTTAATATAAAAGCAAAAGGCATTCATATTTACACATTTACATTTTATTTAAATGATTTTTGACATTTAACATGTTTATGATCAGGTTGATGGCAACTAGTTGCCTCTACCAAACCAAGAATTGATGTCCTTGGCCCAGTCAGTATTCTTGTTGACAGCTTGCCCTAAATTTTGGAGAAAAATGTTAAAATCGAAGGGTAACTTATTTGGTTTTGAATTATTTTCGACAGATGGTTCTGGTTCTTTTGTTTTAGAAGGTGCCTCCTTTTCTTCCTCTGATGGTTTTACTGCTGCAGGTTCCTGCTCCGATTTTTCACTCCGCTTAATTCGCCTGTACGAGGCTGAATGCAGCGAGTCTATGAGGCAAATGAAGAGCAGAACAGTCAATATTTTCACCTGGAAGAAAGGCATTTGAAATTTTAAAATATTGTTGTAGCTGTAACATTACAGAAAGGGAGCTGGGAGAAATACCCTCAGTACTAAGGCTATGCTATGTTGAAAGGTAACTTCGTTTCCGTCGAAATTTTGGTACAACCTATACCACGGAAACTATATATTTTTCAGGATAAAAACTATTTATGTGCTATTTCAGACTATAATCTATATGTGTGTCAAATTTCATCCAGACTTGTTCACCTGTTTTTGCGTGAAAGAATAACAAACATCCACTGATCACACGAACACCATCCCATCATTAAGAAATTTTGCTTACACGTTGACATGGATATAGCAAAGGACACAGTTCATTCAGGAAAAAATCAAAACATGTTTCCGAGTGATGCCAAAAAAATAGTGTTTTTTTATTGTATAGGTGGCAAATGATCAGACGGGTCACCTGATGGTAAATGACTTCTGCCGCTTATGAGCACCTGCAACTCACAAGTAACGAGTCTAAAGTGCGTTGCCGTCCTTTAAGGTCTGAGTATGGGAAGGGGAGAATAGAGAGCGAGGAGGGCAGAGAGGGAGACGGAAGGGTTAGGGCCTCCGGTAACCTCACTCACTCGGCGAAAAGCAATGTAAGTATTGCTTCACTGCCGGTTTTCTGTGAGGCCGTGGTATTACTCCGGTCGAGCCAGTCCATACTTGCCGAAGCATGGCTTTCCTCTTAAATGATTACTGCTTAAAACCCCATCCGCGATGAAATATGTAAAAACTGCTAGAAAACCACCAGTATACTAGCGCAATGTAGTAAAAACTGCCCAGTGATCCTACTCATCTGGGGTGTTTCAAGTGACTTTGGAGGGAAAATATTATTGGTAATGTGGGAGTCAGCAAACCAAGAAGAAAAAGCGTATGTAGTATGTAAAAAACAGGGCTTAGAGCAGACATGTGTTAGGAATATAATTTTTAATTACCATTTCTGATATCAATGTATGGTTAAAGATAGGTTTCAACTATTTCGACTTTTTTGTTTCAAAATTTTTTATATTTACAAAACCTATACCTATATATAATCTAAGCCTATACTTTAGCAAAATGTTTTGCGTGTGCATGGCTTCTTTGTTGAAATTAATTAACAGGGCTACCAGCCCTGTTAATTAAAAATAAAATAAATCGTTGAAATTAATTAACAGGGCTACCAGCCCTGTTAATTAATTTCAACGATTTATTTTATTTTTATTTATTTATAACGATTTATTAGAAAATATTTAAAACATTTTGCTAAAGTATTCTATATCGGTAACTAATTACGTCGTTAATAATTAAACAACTTAGAACTTGTATCTGCATAATATAAAATTGTTAAAAATAAAAAAATAAATTAAAGTAAAACCATCTTACCTTAAACGTCATGTTTGCGGTTGTCCTGTGAAAGGTTCTCATTCCGAATTTATATTGTCTTGATATCTATTTTCATGCACATAACAATAATTTTGAAACGTCTTTAGCAGTATAATTGACATTTGATAACGAATGCAATGTAATGTAAATGTAATGCAATACATGTTTATTTGCAACCAAGATACCTGTTATCAGTACCCCTTTTATATCCTGTTACGTATTCAAAAATATATCACACCGTTTATGGAGTCAATAAATTTCGTTTACTGAACCTAATATATTAATGGGGCGTTGCACTTTTAGACAGTATTTGATTAGTAAAAATATGAGATTGTACTTAGGACTTAAATGTGTAAGATGTAAATAAACACTAGATGTGAATTATCAGGTTGTTGAGGGTGTTGAGGGAACTTAGAAACGATTTATCTGCCGCTTGGGCGGCGTGTCTGATCGAAATCTTCGGCTAGTGTCAACCGCTCTAAATAAGTTGTCGAAACAAGCCTACAGAGATGCCCATTGAGCGTCAAAGGTATATACATTTTAATTTTCAGGTTACGTTGCTTTGAAATAAAGTATAAAACTAATAGATATCTTTATAAATTTATTATTTTATGGCTTAGGTGAGTGTAAAAAATATCAAGTCATCTATTACACCATCTAATAGGGATGTCTTCTGTACTAAACTTGTCAAACAAACAATCACTGAGCGCCTGATTAAATTTTTCGCGCAAAGTTTTGATGTGAAGTTTGATACATTTTTAATAAAAAAAAGTAAATAAATACAAAACTAAGTTTAAAGTTTAAACCACGTAGGTGCCAGGAACACCTTCAAAATTATAATGGCATGCGACCACGGCTACAATTTGACCATTTGTGTACCTATGTCTTGATATCTGTCTGAAACATTTTAATTATTTATATATTTATATTATTATACTTTTTAGATTACTTTTATTTTTTCGTAGACAGGTTACAGTTTTTTAAGCTTAGTTTTATAGTAGAAGAGTCTATTAGTTCGTTTTATTTTAAGATACCTTTTTGCGTTAGTTTGCTAAAATTTTTATGTGGCAATGACAGCTAACATGCACGTGGGCCACTCTCCATATAACTCTGTAAAATAAATAAATATATATAACTTAGCACTAATATGACCCTTTTATAAAACACTACGTAAACTGTTTGTGGCGCCGACTCAAAATAAGTTTTTATAAAATTTTATAGATTATGTAAATAAGCGCAATACTTAAGACTTAAGGTTTATTTACTTTTTGCTTTTTAGTTCTTTTCATCGGTTTAATTTGTTGTTAAAAAGATTTTTTTTAAACTTTATACGTAATTCTTCTATCCTTGTGATGTACGTTGATGACACGGTGACTCCGTATTTACTTTCCTTTATATTGGGGTTTTCTGGCAATGTCGTGGTAATCGTTTATAGACATATTTTTATGAGACATTAGTAAGTTTAAGAGGGAGTATGAGTGGCTAAGGTTACTCTAGTGGGAGTGGGTGATCTATCTGGGTGGGAATACTTACTTGTTGCTATTTTAAACTCTCTATGTGTCTCTGTAACTGACAAGTAAACACGTATGTAGTTGATTAACAGACAAAATAAGTTTCAAACTAATTAGAAACCTAAAATTTGTACAATTACCTACTTACAACTTCGTTTTAGAATAAACCATTTTTTTTTTGTGACTAAATTACAACTTACATATACAAACTTTTATACTTTCGCGTTCCATGGTTTCATCAACTTCTTTCTTCCAAGTTTATCGGGTCGGCGCAATGTGTAGGCACTATTAATTATTAAATTTATATTTTAATTATTATGCTATTCTTAAAATGATTGAACTTAATGAATTTAGCCAAATTAAGCTTCTAAGTCAACGCAATCATAAGATATGGCCACTTAAGCCTTAGATTTTAACAAATTTGATCATTTCGCGGGTAAATCAAAACTTGTACTTCCCATTGACCTAGAATCATAAAGTTTGGTAAAAAGCAAGTTCTGACAGCAAAGTAAAGGAAACACTCCGAAAGTCTTTAATTTGTTGTTTTATTTAAAAAAAAAATAGTTTTTGTGATTACAAACTTATATTTTACGGTTGGATTGTTGACTTTGTCGTACATCGCAACTGCAAAGTTAAGTTTGCCTTTCGAAAAAGACGAATAAAAGTCTTCGAGAAGTGATTCCTGAGATGGACGTACTATTTTTACATATAAGTTAGTTTTTTTTTTTTTTTTAACAAGATTACACGCGTACATAATTTATAACCATCTTTCCGATTAAAAGTCTTATGTTTTTAAATTTCAATAGCTTCAAGTACCACTCTTGAGTAATATAAGTCGGTGGAGAGAACTTTCAAACGGTGAAATTAAATCTACTGATTGGTGCCTGCTTCTAGTGCATGTTCTGTAATCGCTGATTTGATAGTCTGTCGGTACTTCACAGCAGCAATGTATTATGTTCTTTGACCCTTTCAGCAATATTCAGCGTTTGGCGTATTATATGTAGAACCTACCACAGCTGCAGTTTATTTCATAGACACCTGGAGTTTGTAACGGCAAGACATCCTGCGGTGAACCTACGATGTCTTGAAACTTTATACCTGGTGTGTATACTGTCGGAATGGAGTATTTATTTGACACGGAGCCGTTTTTATCCGTTACTACTTTGACATAGGGCAAATAAGCTGGTTCTCTGTTCACCTCCGGACGCTTGCGTCTCATTGTTGGTCGCTTCCGTCTTCCATTCACTTAATATCCATTACTGTTGAGTACCTCCGGAAAATTATCAAGCTCTCGTTCCAAATGTTCAGGGTCACAAACATCGAAAGCTCTGTTCTTGAGTGAAGTAACAATAGATTGCAGGTGTTGGGGATGATGATGAGAAGTAGCGTGTAGGTACCTATCCGTATGAGTAGGTTTGCGGTATACTAAGTGTGACAAGGACCCATCTGATCTCATGGTTACTTTAACATATAAGAAGGACAACGACTTATCCACCTCCATTTCATATGTGTACCTTATCTTGGGGTGATTATAGTTGAGATGTTGTATAATATATAAATCTACTTTTGGTATGTTTCATTTCACGATACTGAAGAGGTCATCAACGAATCCATATAACATCTATCTATCCATATAACAATATTTTATGACAATAACATAGTTTCGGCGAGTTTGCCATTAAAATGAGTTTTTTCGTGACAAATAATACATCCTGCAGAAAATTTAATTGTAAAAATAATGCTGATAAACATACCATAGTAAATATTGTAAACAATAGCAACCTCATACATGAACAATTAAATATCTTTCATCAAAATGTATGCGGATTAAATAATAAAATAGATGAGTTAGAGTTATACTTAGAAAGTCTACAAAATAGATTCCATTACTTATGTATTAGCAAGCATTTTCTTAATTAAAAGTTAATTAACCTGTTAAATTTCAACGATTACAAAGAAGAGTCTTATAATACCCGAATAAATAAGCAAAGAGGAGGTACAGTAATACTTGCAAGAAAAGATAGAGATTACGAGGAGTTAAAGGTACCATAAAAATTATACAAAATGGAATCCTTCGAGATCTGTGCTGTAAAAGATAAAGAAACAGGTGTGTGTGTATGTTGTTGTTACCGTAGCCCTTACGATAAAAACCTGACAATATTTATGGACAGTCTAGAACGACTGCTTGAACATCTTTTCAAATATAACTGTTGTATTTGCGGTGACTTTAATATAAATCTACTAGCCGAGAAAAATAAAAAACGATTTTGTTAATTTAATGACTTGTTATAACTTTAGAGCTCTTATAAACCAGCCTGCAGCCTGTGGACTAACTTTACGCAGCGGGCGTACAGCGCATTACGCGCCCAGTACAACAATGCTTTCAGGATGCTGTTGAATCTGCCGAGGTTTTGTAGCGCCTCAAATATGTTCGCGGAGGCACATTGCGATGACTTTTATGCCATCATAAGAAAGCGGAGCGCGTCAATGTCTACTCGACTGCTAGGCAGCACCAATGGCATCCTGAGAGTATTGTCTGAGAGATGGGACCTTCCAGTCCTACAAAGGTGGATGCGGCTGCATGCTAGCGCATCCCCACGATTATTTTTGTGATTGTTATTGTTTGTATTGTAGAACTAACATAGTTGTAAGATCATTGTAACTAACACATTTATGAATCAATATCCGAAATAAATTTATTTATTATTATTATTATTATAAGCACTATAACCTTTATAAGGAATAGTTCAAAATCGTGCATAGACAATATATTTTCTAACATTATAAATGACCATATTATATCCTGTAATGTTGACCACAACGGTTTAGCGGATGGGCACGCGGGCCTTCTGTGCTGTTTAACTATGCCGAGTAATTAAAAACTGCAATATTTGTAAGAAAACGATTATTTAGTGTTAATAATAAAAATAGCTTTATACAGTTACTGTTACAACAGGACTAGAGCTTTTTAGGTATAAACAAGTTTGATAAAACGCTTAACGAAACATTTAAGACAACATCCAAGAGTAAAGCCTGCCAGATCCGTTCAGAACGGTCTTAATTAGCATGGGTTACACAGGGCATCAAGGTGTCCAGTAAAATGAAACGATTTCTAGTAGCAAGCAAAAATTCTAACATTAATGTAAGCATTAAAAATTACAGAAATAAATATATAAGTGTATACAGGCAAATAATTAAGAAAGCAGAAAAATTGACAGTGCAGTCTCAAATATCACGTTTTAAAAATATTTCTAGGGGCATATGGAAAATCATAAATGAACATAGGAACAAACCAAAAAAAGTTCAAAAAAGAATAGTTTTAAAAGTAGGAGACAAACTCGTGATGGAGCCAGTTGAAGTTGCAAATATCTTTGCTAAACAATTTGCAGAAAACTCAAATATCAACAAAAGCATGGGAAGCAATTTTGCAATAGAACTATTGCAGCAAAATACAAACAGAGTAGATAATGACATTACTTGGGAACCCGTCACAACTAGTGAGATTGTTAAGTTACTAAATAAAATAGAATGTAAGTCATCATGCGGTTTTGATGAATTACCTATAATGATATTCAAAGATAACATAGACATTTTAGCAGATTCTTTAACAGTTTTTTTATAATAATTGCTTAAGTGAGAGCATTTTTCCAGATCAACTGAAAATAGCTAAGGTGATCCCAGTCCACAAAAAAGGGTCTACACAAGATCCTAAAATGTATAGACCTATAATCTCTCTTACCAACCATTGACATTGACATAACACAGTTAAAAAAGTCTATTACGCGTTAATTGAGTCTAGGTTGCGATACAGCATCTTATGCTGGGGAGGAAGCTACGAATACAATATACGAAAAGCATTTGTTTTACAAAAAAGAGCCATTCATACCATGGTTTGCATTTGTCAGCAGGAATCTTGTAAGGAACACTTTGTAAATTTAAATATTCTCACTGTACCTTCCCTATACGTATTGGTGCTCCTAACACTTTTAGTAAATATGTTCATCAGTATGAGACGGAGGAGGAGAGAAAAGTCAGAGAGAGTACGAGAAGAAAAGATTTTAAATCTAATAATGTACCTAACCTTAATATAGTCAAATACGGTACCTACTACATGTCAGTAAAAATCTTTAATAAACTTCCCGATGACATAAAATTATCACTTTATAAAAAGGGATTTCAAAACTAAATTAAGTTACTTACTAGAGGGCTGCTATTATTCTATTAATGACATTTAAACAGAAACATAATTTAGTATTAATCACAATCATATTTCAGTTAATTTTTTTTATTTATTGATATACGGAACATAAATGGAGGTAATGATGACATTTATTGGATTAATTTAATTATTTATAAACATTAGTATTTTCGTGATGTACTACATTTATTGCCATTATTTCTCTCTCTCTCTCTTGATCCTCACATTTGAAACATTTTTTTTTTCTTAAAAAGACTACTAGTAACGTGGGTCACACATTACTAGTATTCTTGTTAACCCCTCCAGCTAAGCTAAATATGCTTGTGTTAGGAGTGGGTTCACGACGGTAGTGCACTGGGTGGGGTTCGAACCCGCAACCACTTGATCGCAAGTCCGACGCCTTAGCCATTACGCTACCGCCGCTTTATTTAACTTGTTGTAATAATTGTATTGTTATTTTTTGATTGATTGTATTGTTTTATTTATTTTACACGTGTGACATTTTAATTAAGTAGCATAAATTTTTTAAGTTACAAAATTGTTTTTAATATTCAACACAATGTAAAAATTGTTATGAATAAATAAATAAAAAATCGCTTCCACAGCCTAACGGTTTTCGGGCCTAGACTCAGCGCTTTCTCTTCAAAATGTTACTTCTGGACAACAGGACTTCCCATTGCCACAACATCAATCTGAAGGTATTGTTGACCTTGGAAAAGGAAACAGTTGCCATTTAAATAGTGTTTAAGTAGATCAATATAATTGAACGGCAGTTCGTTATCTCGCAGCAGGTCTTTCACGGCGTTCAAGCACTTTTTACTGGTGCATTAGTATAAAGTTATTCCAAGTCAAAGCTCACCATGACTACAACAGGTTTCAACGTGAGATCTGTTATAATTTGTATAAAGTGCCGCGAGTCTTTCACAAAAGACGGTGTTTTGCCCATAAGTGGTTGCATTACTGACGCAACTGCTTCGTGAGATCGTAAGTAGGAGAGGCTAGCTTACAATTGGCCGCGGTATCTATTACGTTATCGCGTTAACTCTTGTACATATACATAATTATACAACTTACATGATTTAAAACCGTGTTTACATTTTTTGCGTGTTCAATTTAGTCGTGGTTTATTCAACAATCCATACAATTCTGTGACGTGTTAATAACTGCTGATTTGTTATGATAATATTACACGTTCGTAACGTTCAGCATATTCCACACTTTCATATTAATGTTTTGTTATGTCGGTTTATTTGTATTAATAAAGTAATATGCACAATGATATAACAATCTGCTTCTAACATTCCATTGATTGATTGACTATAAAGGTTTTTATAACATTATTTCATTTGGTTTCTACACTTCTATAAATGAAGTGAAATACATGCAACTGAAATTAAAAAATTGGAGATAATAAAACAAGTATTCAAAGATTTGAACGCAACTAAATATATAAATTCTAAAGTGTTACAACAGTACGCGACCGTGAAAGTGAAATTCCGTGAAGTTCTGGGACGTGACAAAAACTACGAATTTGTTATGAAAATATTTACAACGTTCAGCACATTCCAGCGTTTCATATTACTGTTTTGTTATGGCAGTTTTTTTGTTTTAATAAAGTAATATGCACAATGATCTAACAATCTGCTCCTAACATTCCATAACAGTATTTCATTTGGTATCTACACTTCTATAAATGAAGTGAAACACATAACTATAATATGCCAATTGGATATACTAAAACAAGTAATCAAAAAATTTTCTACGTAATTATATGCTCGTGAACACATCCACTTTTATAAGTTCTAAAGTTTTGAAAATTCTAAAGTGAAAGTGAATACAACAGTTTATACACTAAAGAAAGATGTGTCGGAGACTGACAACTTTGATATTATTGGTAAATATAACTTAATCTTTAACAGTTGGAGTAGAAAGAGTTAAGAAACCTATGTATATGTGCTACCACTACTCAAGGAAGTCTTCAGTTAAAGATACCACACATCGCGCTTTTGTAGAGTGTTCTGCTATGATAAAACAGTACATTAATATACAAATCTAATCACTACATGTTATAAAATAAATTCCTCCAACGCGTCTATATGTCTGTTCGTGATAAACTCAAAAACTACTAAACGAATTTTCATGCGGTTTTCACCAATAAATAGAGTGATTCATGAGGAAGGAAGTATATAATTTTTTAAGGTTTTGTGTAAATTGGTTGAAATTTGAGGATGATTGTTGAAGATGTCTCTGCTCGTGCAAAGCCTGGGCGGGTTACTAGTTAAATAATAAAAAGTATATAATTTCTTTACAGGTCATCTTAATTGAACTTGTATATGAGGTGGAATCGTGCAGCTGGACTGATATTAAAATTACTTGGCGAAATTTCATAGATTCATTAAAAGACCTTGGATCTAGATTCATGAGCAGTTTAAAATCATGTTTCAGAACCATAAAGGGCTGGTTTGGTTTCGACTGAAGCTAGTATAAATGAGAACTTTCGACCTTGCCCGCGTGTTGTGTTTGTGATAGTGGGTAAATATTAAATTTGCTATATTTGTCTGGTTGATCTATAGATCCCAACGGTTTTAGACGATGGATGTATGGAGAGGTACATAGCTTCATTCTTTATAAATAAAGAATTCTAAAAACAAAGTACCATGTATTTCGACAAATCAAAAAAGGAACCAACGAGCTAAAATAATGTTCATTATGTTAAAAATAGTAGTTTTAGGTATTTATTTAAGTGAATTAAATGAATACATTATACATAATATTATACATAATCCTTAGGTTATTTAGTAATGTAATTAAATCGTCATTCTGCTTTTTACATCTGCTGTTTGAGTATCCTCATTTGTTAGTAGTTGTTTATTTTTTGTTTCCGGTGTGTTTCCTTCTTAAAAACATCAGCTTTTATGTTTTTAAGTTTATGTTAATATTATTATTATTATTAATATTTAAAAAAAACTGATATCGCAAACGTTTGTAATAAATCTACCTACTTATTTACTTTACTATTTACGGACACGTTAAATTATTAAATAATATTGTAGGTTAATTTGCTTCATTAATTTAGTTTTTAATTTCCGAGCCCTGACTGTATAAGCACGGTTCTACTCCTCTGGTTTGTAAAATCATGCAAACACTTCATTAGAATCCTACACTATACTGTAACCTTTCAAAAAGGCGAGTCTTACAGCTAAGACTAACTTGTGGGAAGATAGGCGAAGTAGACACAGAAGCGGACCTTTAGGTTTGTGCATCGTAAATTATCACTGAATTTGCACAAGGGAAAAGGTCCCAAATCCGCCAGGTTCATAGCCTAGTAGAAATATACAGGGAGCTTATGTCTGTGTGCTAATACTGCGGGGGCTACCGCGAGCACACCACACTCCGCACTTTTGTGGAGTCTGTTATGATATCAGTACATTATTATTCAAATATAATTATTATAATATTATTATAGAAATATATTATTTCTTTGCAGGTCATCTTAATTGAACTTGTATATGAAGTGGAACCGTTCAACTGGAATGATGCAGAAAAATCTTGGCAAAATTTCTTAGGTTCATTGAAAGACCTTGGATCTGAATTCAAGATGAATACGGACACCGCTGGCGATAGTGTTAAATCATTTTTCACAACAACAAAAAACTGGATTAACTTTTAATAAGTAGCTCATTTCGGTTGACATGAGAACTTTCAACCATGTCCGCATGTTGTATTTGTGATAGTTTGTAAATATTAAATTTAGTTTGCTATCTTTGTTTGTTTGACCTATAGATCTTAATGTTTTAATAAGTACATTCTTTATAAAAAAAGAATTCCGAACAGGGTACTTACCCTGTATTTCGATAAATAAAAAAAACTAAAAGCTAATATAATGTTTATTATGTTAAAAAAAATAATTACGGTATTCATTTAATTGAATTGGGTAGGTGCCTATGGTTAAAATAAATTATTTAAATAGTCTTAATGAAATTACATCTTATATGACAATAAAAAAAATTATTCTTTGTTATTTTCATGTTTGTTATTATTTTTAATTGTTAAACCAAACGGTAAAAGGAAATGATTTGACGAAAAAGTTGTTATTTTGTGTATCAAATGTATCGTTTCAACATTTAATAAAGAGTAACGGACTTGAATTGACAGTCAACTACCGTAATAAAGAGTCCTTCCTGTTTTTACATCTATTATTTGAGTATCCTCCTTTGTTCGGAGGGTTAGCAGTTGTTTTTTTGGTTCCTGTGTAAGATTTGCCTGTATAAGCGTTTTAAGTTAGCGTTATATTAATCTTTAAAGAAACTGAGATCTTACAATTGTGTAATAAATCTAAGACTAATTCAGCTTATTATTTAATTTGATGCCTGTAACCATATTGGGCGCTGGGGTGCAAAAATCTGACAGAATGAAACAGTTTTATTTTAAACAAAAAAAAAAATGTTAGTTGTTATTGATTTCCATTTGGAAAAGAACCTTTCGCCTTCTGCTACTGTCACAAGTGTTAAATACATACGTAGAAATGGTGAAGCATAAGGAAATACGGATATGTTGGAATAAATATAGGGTTGTGCCTTTTTTTATAACAGAATAAAGGCAGCGTAAAAAATCAAAAATCTATATTTTTGCTGCCTTTTTTAAATAATCTTCCCCATCAACATCCCAAGTATTTTCAGTTGCTATCTTTCTACGGACGGCTAATCTACGGACTACCCTGTAAAAAAATGATACGTAGTTATACATAAAAGTATACGGGTTGATTTGAAAACCTCATCCGTTTTTTCGTCAGAAACCATCGTGTCGAGGCAAAAGAAAACTTTGCATTTTTGTGTTTTTAGAACTTTGAAGTTCCTAACATTGACAACTTACAGCAACGACAACTTCCCAATCTATACCTTTCCCGAAAAAGATAAGTTTGTAATCACAAAAGCTATTTATTTTATGTGATTTAGCAACAAATTATCGACTTTCAGATTGCTTCCTTTACTTTACCTTACTTCTTACCAAATTTCTACCAAACTTCTAAATTGAAATGATCTTTTATGTTGTTCATAAAAACTTTTAGAAATATAGTATTTTATATGTAAAATCACGTAAATAAGCAAAATTAACAACATTTCGTATACGGCCTCTTAAGTTTGTCTTTCGAAAAAGACGGGCAAAAATCTTCGAGAATAGATTCACCAGGTGGACTTACTATCTACATATAAGTTTGTTTTCTAACGGAACCTTCGGTGCGCGAGTCAGACACGCACTTGTCCGGTTTTTCAGAGCTTCAAGGGACCGCAGACATCAGTATTTGGTGTTAATTTCAACTTTATGCCACCAAGGGTTCCTAAAGAAAAAGGTCTTAATAGACAGACCGACAGGTGGACAAGAAAGTGATTCTATACGGGTTACTTTTTTCCTTTTGAGGAACGTAATCCTAAAAAAGAAAAGGAAACTATTTTGACACCCACAATATATGTGTGTACAGTACTTTATTGTGGGTCCAGTGGTACAGTTTTTCCATTGTTTTGCTATTACCTATCATGATAGGTAATAGTAAAACAATGGAAAAACTTATAGGCATACAGTTATCAGTGTTTCACGACAGTGTCTAAAATAAAACATAAATTAGCGTGTGTTAGACAGAGGTACAATCTCCATGACGAACGTCTCCGCGACGATGTATTTGATCTTTTAAATCAGTCTATTTTTTTAAGATAATAGACGTAAAATATAAAAAAAATTATTCAAACTGTGATATTTATCCATTTCCTTTTAAATTCAAAACACTGTGTATTAAGTTGCCAAAATGAAAATAATAGTATCTACTAACCCAATTATTTCCAAATATAACTTTGTTTAACGTTTAACGAGTATTGGCACTGTACAAACAAGTGGTTACGATTGTCCATATGCAATTCACAGTTAAGGCAACGTTCAGATGACGGGCGTTGCACGCGCGTTTTGCTCCCGCGCTTTGACGCGCGTCAACAAGAACACGCATTTTGTTCAAGTCGTTCTCATGCCACCGCGCGTTTTGATCCGACGCTTGCTTGACGCTGTCAACGCCCGTGGCGGTGACGCTCGCTTTGAGATCATTGGTTTTCTGTACATTCGTTCACATGAGCGCGCGTTTTCAGGGCGTTGACAAGTGATTGTAATAAAAAGATTCGGCCATTTAAATAAAAGTAAGTATACCATTTTTTACAAAGCATGATTTCGATGACACTTCATTTTATGCAGTGTATTAAAATAAAAATATAACATACAAGAAATGCCAAAAGCACTACTACTTACTTTTTTTTATTTCACATGAAAATTTAAAATATTAATTCAAAACTCATTAATATATAGATGAAAAAAATCAATCTATATGCGTATATAAAAAGCTTTTATTTAGCTTCCATATGTTTATGGTAGCAAATCTCGTCAAGTGCATGCGTATTTAATGAATTGTCTTGAAATTTTCAATTCAATCTATATGTATGTTATGTAAATATAAAAATTCAGCTTCCGTATGTTTCTTGCCCGAAATCTCGGAAAGGGTTTGATGAACTGTCTTCCAATCTTTATTTTTTTATTCCTAAATTTCAATAGAAACATACATTTTACATATATTTTCAACTGATTGATAACGACAAATATAAGTATTTTAGATTGACTTCTAATTTGGCATAGCTACATTGGTGAAATTTTACTAAGCCCTTACTGATTTTAGTTTCATGTAGCCTAAGTTAAGGATATTTAGTTATAAAGTGGCTTTCAGTAAGTCTGGATGTTAAAATGGATGAACCCAATATTGCCGACTCTTCTTGTGTTGCTGTTTCTGACGTCTATATAAAATCACCAAACACAAGGCTGTTTTTACGTCCATTTTCAATGAATATAGAAATTGAACTGAACTGCGACAACGCGCGGTCAACGCCTGTGAAACGCTTGCCATGTTTAATTTTGTTTGTCTGTCTGTCTGTCTATCTATCTGTCTGTCTGTCTGTTTGTTCCGGCCAATCTCCGGAACGGGTGGACCGAATTGAACAAGACGTTCACTGGCAGATAGTTGGTATTATAAGGAGCAACTTAGGCTACTTTTATTTTGAAAAAAGAATTAGGGTGCCGCGCAAACTAAATAAATTAATACACGCTAGCGAAGCCACACGAGTACTGCTAGTAGTATATATAATAACTTTTAATACTAACCCGGTGGTTAATAAAGATTTCTTAGAAAACACTTGAAGGGACATTATGATCCCTGCTTAAATCCAAATTACTTGATCGCACAAGTATCTCCACTTAACAGATGATCAAATCCAAATTCATTTATAGTTTGGATTTTTGGTAAAACACCTAAGATATTTAAATAAATTATTGTAAAAAATATTAATATTATATTAAAACCAGCTTTTATTTAAATGCACAAAAAAGAAGAAAATTAGCTTTAAATTAAATCGAATCTATCACTTTGTTATACAGAAACAAGATTTGACCCAAACAAACAAACACTGTAAGTTAAATATTAGGGGTTAAAGTATGAAATGGCCGATTTATACTACAAAATGAAAACTCGTTTTTTTACAAGACGCAACATATTTATTTAATCAAAATATTTACCCTAATTATCTATACATTGCCACACACTGTGTGAAAGCATTTTGTACTGCCTCCTGGAAATATTTTTTTTTACCATGTAGAAAATTTTCCAAATCACGAAAAAAATGGTAGTCAGTTGGAGCAAGATCTGGCAAGTACGGAGGGTGACGTATGGTTTCTAACTGCAGCTCCTGTAGAGTTACAACGGTATCCCGTGCAGTGTGAGGGCTTGCGTTATCATGGAACAAAAATAGTGATGATCGATTCACGAGTCGGGGCTGTTTCACTGCCAGTTTTGCCATCATTGTTCGAAGTTCCGCAAAGTAAACATCTGCTGATATTGCTTGACCAGACCTGAGGAAGCTATAGTGAATAACACTATGAAGAGACCACCAAACAATTACCATTAGGTACCTCTTTATTGGTAAGCTTTGCTTTAGGGCACTGTTGTGGCGTTTGACCTAGGGTCAGCGATTGCATTTTTCACTTACGGTTATGGTAAAGAATCTACTTTTTGTCACATGTCACAATTCGATCCAATATTCCTTCATTTCTGTACCGATTAAACAAGGCAGCGCAAGTTTCAACATGCGTTTCTTTCTGCAGATCAGTCAAATCACGAGGCACCCATTTTTCATGTTTTCATGTTATTGATTTGATGCAAATGAGTCAATCTTTAGGTAAGGTAACGTTAAACCACGCTGCTAATTCCTGGGTAGTTTGACTCGGATCGGCTTCCACCATCTCCTTCAATTCAGCGTTATTCACCTATGTAGGCGGTCTTCTACGTGGTTCTTTTCATTCTTCAAGTCGAAGTTTACGAATGTGTTTGAACCAAAAACGCACATGCGTTCATTAGCAGTCCTCTCTCCAAACGCAGCATTGATATTGCGAGCCGTTTCTACCGCGTTAGTTTCGCGTCGGAACTCGTATTAAAAAATTACTCGGATTTTCGAACTATCCATCTTTTTCATCTAAGCTGAATAAAAAAAAGAAAAATCTCATGGTTATAATGTGAAAAAAGTTTCACTCGAATATCTCACACCATGAAGGTTTAATGTCAATTCAAATTATATATTACTATAAAACGGCAATTTCATACTTTAACCCCTATTATAAGCTTATAAAAAGGGTACTGTAAGCAAAGGAACAATTGCTGTTTCGTGCATCATCCATTTCAGTTGTACTTGTCATATGCTGTATGCATTAATTTTCTCTGTTGAACAGCAAAGAATGACGAAGGAGGAAGAATTTATAGCAAAATTTACAGGTGTGCAATCGCAATTCAGTATGTTATGAACGTGTCATTATCATTGGTAATTACCTTCGTATTGCAAATGTGTTAATTATCGTAATTTAATTTGAAATCGATTGTCAGACATTAGTTCCGTATAAATATGTACTGTATCTATTTTTGATTTTCGGTGACGAAACACTGGGTTGAATCGGATATACCGTTTCACTATCAGCCCTGATTAGATGATTAGTAAACAGGATTAAGTAAAGACTTACAGCTTTTAACCTCCTTACTAGGTACTTATATAAAACGGCGCCAGGTACATAAAGAAGTAATCCAGTTATAAAAGAGTCGCGGTAACTAAATCTCATAATTTTTACAAAGTCGGTGTACGGTATGCTAAATGAAAGATGAACAGTGGTGGGAAAAAATAACTTTATTCAAGAGAAGGAGAAAACTTAACAGTTTTACAACGGAATTGCTATATATCGATGCGTGGCGAATGGTGCCTTAGGTCGCGCGGAATGATGTTGCAACAACAACTGTTTTATAGTTGATCAATTAATTTTATATCGTAAATGAGTTTCACTGCGCGTCGATGTCAGCATAAAACTATAACTATCGAAATTTGCTCGTAAAGTCGGAATTATTTCCGCATTGCCTGTGGCAGAAGCGGACTAGCAGCGGTGTTCATGATAGACTGCGCACCATGCTTGCAACATGCTTGCAACATGTCTGATTTTTATAAAGGTGTCTGGATCTACACAGGTTTTTAAAGTTTAAGATTTGGACTAGTCTGTGTCTATCGCAAGCGACAAATTACTTAAGGTTGTAGTTCCTTTACTGTTTACTCTACTCATCAGAAGAATGCATGGAGAATCATTTATCTGAAATGCAATCAGCAAAAAAGTGCCCTGCCAAAGTTTTCCGCCCCTATTTCAAACGTCGCGTCGGTTATTCCTGCCTCGCAGAGCATAAATAAATCTTAGTTGTACGAACAGAAGAAAGAAAGAGATCAAGAAGTTCAATGTTTCAATATTCGCACCGTTTTCTATATTATATGATTTCGTATGCTATGCAATAATACAATATGAATTAGTAAATATTTGTAACTTTCTTTTAATTGATCCAAGAAGTATCAAACATGTATATAAATTTAAAATACCCTTGACTCAAAAATCCCTTAAAAGATTGATGATCTTCGAACAGCTGAACAGATTTTTTGAAGTCAGTCGAAACAGTTCAGGTAGTTCAGTCAGTAGAAGTCACCTTTCAAACGAAAAAAAATCGGTCGACCCGTTCAGAAGATGCGATGCCACAGACAGACACAGATACACACATTAAACTTATAACACCTATCATTTACCCGTCGTTGGTTAACAAGTAATAATTAGATGATTTTAATAACTAAATAAAGATAGCAAATTCTATTCAAAGCTGTAAAAAAGTCAGTCGGGTTATTAAAAGGTTCCTCATTTTATTACGGAACCATAAAAATAAATTAATTTCTTTGAAATGATTTCATTTACAAATACACCAAGTACGTTTATAGATGAAGTGTCAGTAAATGAGATTATTACAAATCAAGGCAGACATGACCCGGAAATGTACTATATTGTCATTCATACTGGTAATTATATTCACATTACAATATTTTTTAAACAAATAAGACGGTAAAAGTATACGGTTAGTCTGATGGTAAACAGTTGCCGGTAATTGTCAACATTCGCATCGCCAGTGGTGTCATTTTCGAACCCCCATGTGCTGGCGTCACCACCTTGGTTTTCGGTAAGGCGGTATGTCGCAATTGAACCGAACCTACCCAGTTTTCCGTATCTACCACCGACTGCTCACTAACAGGACAACGCTATACGGGTATTAATAATGCTCTACAGTTACGATCTAAAGTACAAAGGAGGAAGAAAGGAATTTTCTCTGTTCAAGTTCCCGTTTAATATCTAACATATACTATAGTGCAAAGTTAAAGTTGTTGATAATGTTACTGAAGATGAGCTAAGGTTTCTGGCAAATTAAATTCTAAGTTTTATGCGTGTGCATTTGGAATAATTGTAACAACTTTACACGAAATGACCCAAATAGATGTATTGTGTATGAATTGGATTTGTGATATTATTATTAGTGTATTCGTGATTAAAAATATAGGCAGACACTATATACATAGGCACTAAGATGATTAAATGTAACTTAATTAAACAAAAAAGGTAACTCCACAATGGAATGGCATTGTGGAGTTACACAATGGTAATTATAACAATTATAATTTGATAATTGTTTTCAGATTATTGCGTTTCAACACTTATCTTCGGTTGAAGCACAGCTAAGGGGGCCTGGGAAAAGAACTGCACAGACTAGAGCCTGGACATATATTCTGGATGGCATGAAAGATATTGCATATAAAGTCAAATCTGTAGCCAGCTACTTTGGCAATTACATGGAAGTTTTTAGTCACAATGTAGGAAGGCATTCGAGAATTTTATCTTGGATCATTTACGATATGAAACCTCCGAAGTAACCTTTTATTTGAGTACCTTAAAGTTGCATATTTTATTATATTACTCTCTTGTTATTTTATTAATAATAATAGATTTTATTATCAGACCATAGTCCATACACAAATTATAATACATTATTGTTATATATGTATATATACTTTACTTAATATATTTAAATGACGCTCTATATGTCGTCATCCAATGCCACATAATTAGACTATCCGTCCTGTCTGCAACAGTAGCTACCAGGGTGTTGGAGCCATCGCGCACTCGCCGCATCAGGGATGCTATTCGAGATCGAATTATCGCATGAAAGTCAGGCAAAGCTCTCGCCGCAAACATCCCCGAAAAAACGGGGTAGCCCCAGCATTACCCGGAAGGCGTTATTGTATTAGATACGCAGAGCATTGTACTAGCTTTGAGTGTAAGTGACCCATAGGGCGCACGTGTACAGTGATTGGCAGTACGCTCTAAACAACGTTACTTTAACGTCTTCTGTGCATCGCGCGAACCTACGAGCCAACATGTTACACCTCACTGACAACGTCTTGCATTCCCTTTCTAAGTCGATGTCGCCGGACAAATCATTGGTGACCCAGTGTCCTAGGTACTTGAAACGCGTAACTCTAGTAAGCGGAGCGCCCTCTAAGGTGACTGTTGGGACTGTATCATAACATTTGTTAGCGGCCTTAAATACCAATAGCTCACTCTTAGTCACATTGTACCTGAGACCATGAGCCACTGCATAATCCTCACATATACACAGGAGCTTCCTAAGAGCACTGATAGGTCGTTTAAGCAGTCACATAAAATAAACAGTTAAATGGCAATCATGTAACTTGTTTTAAATATTATTAAATCATGCGAAAATTATCTTTTATTAACCACGAAAGAACCGAGGAGATTTTCAAGTTTTCATTTTGGGAACGAAGTTCCTTATGGGGCGTTGCGGACCCCACCCTAGCCGGCAAAAAAACGTCCGTAACGTTAAAAAAAGAGGGTGAGATTTTTTTGTATAGTCCATGTATGATGACTATACAGTGTCTAATGTATAATAGTCTACAGGATGACTGTTATTATTATTGCAGTTTGCTATTATTATCATAAATCATTGTAAACAAAATAAAAGTGTTAAGATAATTTTGTAAAGTATTTTTTTTTATTTTTATCGATAAGAAAATCATAATAAAAATGTATACCCGAATAATTATTTTCTTTATACCTCGAATGGAACTTGAAATTAATATTTTTATAATAAGGAACTTCGTTCCTATCTGGTGTCCCACGATACCACACATCTTTTTTACTCAATTCACTCAACCTATTTAAAAGTGTAAAATAATCGCACGCAAACTGTTAAAATAGATAATTTTGAGAGTGAGGAACTGCCCATTAATTACGGCGTGCCCCAAGGCAGTATTTTAGGTCCTACACTGTTCTTGGTATTCATAAATGACCTCTGTAACATAAATATTCCGAAGGCCAAAATCACATCATTCGCAAATGACACTGCCATCCCATTCTCCGCAAATACATGGTCAGAACTCCAATCCGTAGCTCAAAATGGCTTTAATTTAAAAATAACATGGCTATCCGATCACGCCCTGACACTGCATTTGCATGGAAGACTACCTTCATCAGTTTCTCCATAAGCAAATTATCTCAACCTAAAACTCCGATCTCCATAAAAGTCCATTGCTGTGTCGATCAATGCCAACTCCATTGTCAATGTTCTCTTTTAACTTCTCCTGACCAGATTAAATATCTGGGTATAATTCTAGATAAACACCTAAATTTCAGATCCCACATAAACACTCTTTCAGGCCGAATTCGTAAATTAATATTTGTATTTAAAACCCTTCGCCAGGTAACTAACCATAAAATCATTCGAAACGTATATTATGCCCTATGCCAATCTATTCTCATATACTGCATTTCGTGTTGGGGTGGTGCGGCAAAAACTATCTTAAAGCCACTAGACATTGCTCATAGAGCCATTTTAAAAGTCTCAACTTTTCTCAGGATCTTTTTTCCCACAACTAATCTTTATAGAGCCTGCAACGTTCTTAATGTGAGACAACAATATATTCTTCATACAATCCTACTGCAACATCGTAAAACACATAACTAATGAAAGCAATTTTTTTATTTTACTCTAAAATTTTGAGATTTAAAGTTTTTTTTTGGTTTATACGAGTATATGACCACGCAGAAATTTTACAGGGTTCTTATAAGTTATTAGCTGTGCCCCGTGGCGCGTAAATCCCTCGTTAAGTTTTCTTAAATTTTCTAATTTTCCACACAACTTTCTTAATTTTTTCCTTCATAGGAACCTTCTCTTGACAATAACAAACAAAACAATCGCGAAATCAGTCCAGCCGATCACGCGTGATGCCGTGACCAAGGGAAATAGGGATTCATTTATATAATATATATATATATATAGATTATAGACAGATTATTACAAGAGTGAAACACAGCAGATTTACGTTTTGTTCTTATTGTCATCAGTCTCATATTCACTGTGCTGTATTTAAGATTTTAAAATACTAGCTGCGCCCCGCGGTTTCACCCGCGTAAGTCCCGGTGCCGTGGGAATATCGGGGTAAAAAGTAGCCTATGTGTTAATCCAGGTCTCCAGCTATCTACATACCAAGTTTCATCACAATCGGTTCAGTAGTTTTTGCAAAGAGGAACAAACATCCATACATTCATACATCCATACATCCACACATCCTCATAAACTTTCACGTTTTTAATATTAGTAGGATATAATTTAAACGTTAACCAAATGACATGTGTGATGAGAGCGGAGCTTCTGATGGTGAGTTGTTCATGTTAATATCGATCCTCAATAGGAAATGATATTTTATAAAATTATAAGGTTTATAAGGTTCAAATGCTTATTCTTTTCATAAGGAATCAGTAAAGTTATCTTTGTATTGGAAGTTGTGTTTTTTCTAGTACAAATTGTTATAGACTGAAATTCAGTGCAATGCTTTTTGCAATTGCAATTATTTAAGTGCTTTTTAATATAACTTAGTTGGCGTTTGCCAGGTGTTAGCGGTTATATTGGTGCCTGGGAATATTCACAGCACTAGTTGTGGAACAGGCGCATTGCTCTATCCCCCTCCATGGAGCTTTGGTGACCTTATTTATCACTAAAATAATTACCTTTTAAGGAAAATATAACCGATATCAATCAGCCTAAATAGATTAAAAAAGCTGTATTCTTTAAAAGAGACCAACATTAAGTATAAACAAAAAACAATTCAATAAAAAAAATTTACGTCAGTTCTATTGGCGAAGATAACGCGTAAAATACACACAAAAAATAAGTCGAATTGAAAACCTTTTTAAAGTCGATTAAAAACACTACACTACTAATACTGTTTCATGTCTTATCGCGCTCTTCTACCATTAATATGTTTCTGTTATATTTTTTTTTTATTTTTAATAAAGAATACTAGCAACGTCGGTCACACATTACTAGTATTCTTGTTAACCCCTCCAGCTAAGCTAAACTGCTTGTGTTAGGAGTGGGTTCACGTCGGTAGTGCACTTATACTAAATAATAACTAATAGCGTGAAATATGTGAGTACATTAACTTCAGAGTAGAGAATAATAATAACAAACTATTTATTAAACAGTTTAAGGCAATTAAGTTCTTACAAAACAAGACGTAGTTGCGAATCATCTTCGAGGTTTTATTGTTCTCTTACGAAATCATAAAAGGAAAGTGATGATATCAAAGAACATTTTAGATCAAACGTCGTTGTTGTATAATACAGACATATCAGCATGTGACTGGAACATTTTACTCTTTTATATTATTTAAAAAATGGCCCGGAAAAGTACAATATCGTTATTAATATTGGTAAATATACAAATGCTTTTTATATTAAAAAACATTCGTTTCTGCTAAGGGGTTTCTGCAGATTAAGTTAAACATTTTTTTAAAGAATAAGTTTCCATATTTTTATTATTGTTAGCACGAAATCTCGTTACTATCTGGGTCGTTCTTCTTTTCTACAGACAATCCGAGCGTTTAATTTTCAGTTTTGTTGGAAAAGTAAACATGTATTGCCTTTAATAAAATGTGTTTTAAACTCTTGTCCAGGTTAACAAAGGTGTCGCAGATTTAAAAATAATGTAGTACATCGAAGTAATCCTTAATATTTTCATTTTGTTTTAACCATTCCAACAAATGGTATAAAAAAAATTATCAGCTCGGTCACAAAAATGTTTTAAATTATACAATATTTTAATTTGTCATGTAAAACAAAAACTAATTATAAAATAATTTTAATGACATAAGAAACACTAGAAAATTAACAATTACCTATTGTGAACTTCAATCAAGGCTCTAAATTATGTACAAATATTACCACTCCGTAACGCTTTCTGTGACAAAGTGCCTCGCGTAAAGAGAGTGTAATTGTTCGCGTAAAGAGAGTGTGAAGTTCTCTGAAAAAGAAATGTTAATTTGGGGATTAACATTTCTTTTTCAGAGAAGACATGTCAGTGTCGGTAAAAAAGAAGAACGTCCCATCTAATTAACAGAAGAAAAAAAATCGGTTTACGAACAGAGGACGGAAAGGTACTGCACTGTTTTGTCTTTACGAGTACCTAAACTACCTAAAAAACTGTCTGATCTAATTTCACAATAAGGTATTGTACCTTCTAAATATTATCAAGATTAAGTAACGAGTTACACATCTGATTATGTATCAAAGTCGCAAAAGCTAAAAAAAAATATCACTAAATCTCACCAATACAAGAAAACAAAACAAAAAAAACATAAAGAAAAACAAACATAAGACAAACTGTTTTGTCTTTTAATTCGTTTAATATGTAATACGTATAATAAAAATACAAAATTTTGGGCTGCTATAAATAATATGAGAATAACTGAATACCTGACAAATGTTAAGTAAAGCTGCATAATGCTATTTGTAGTTAAAATATTTTGAAGTAATATATATATAATATATATAACATAAAAATACTTATTCTTCATCATATAATTTTCAGAGCATATTTTTTCAACACCTACCTTTGGGAAAAGCGAATGTCTCGTCGAGGCACAGACGGACTATAGCATGGACAAGAATTTTAGATGCATTGCAAACTTTTGCAAATAGAGTTAAGGCTGTAGTAAATAGTTTTGGAGTACATATGGAAGTGTTCTTTCATAAAACAGGGCCGTGGTCAAGAATCTTATCGTGGTCAATTCAAGATTTTAAAACACCTAGAAAATAATGATGTTGTAAATGTTCTTCAAAATGCCGTTTCATAATTCATATAAATATTTTAATACTGAAGATGGAAATGCTATAACTATAATTATATAATTTATTTCTTCTTTTTTTGTGAAAGAACTATTACTGAAACGCTAGGTTTGTTCCTATTACGGCCGCGTGTGAGATGTGTCAAGGTATAATTATTACGAGGACTTTACAAAGATGCAATAAAGAAACGCAAAGTACTGCAACAAGTGGTTATTGACGCAGATGTTAAAATTGGAAATCCTACATCTAAAATTAACCAAGACATTGTTTTATTTATCCTTACATCGATCTCGCATACACGAATCTTTAAAAATATAAAGAATGATGTAAAAGCAATGAAATAAAAACATTGATATGTTTTTTAATTAATTTAAATTATTAATAACATCTTACATTATTGTATTGACATGGCGTCGCCGCGTCGTTGAGTACAAGCTGTAGTAAGTAAATTAAGATATGTGTATGTAGGACCAGATAGCGGCGAGTAATATGTGATTATGTAACGTTCAAAGCAATCAAAGTTTGTATCACAATTTTGTATAGATAGACCATTTCCTATAATAAAGTGAATAAAACTTAATTCAAACTAATGCTACTACGTATACTATATACTCAAGTTTACCATTAATTGTATCGTCGTATGTATCTTGTATCTTGTATAGTCGTGGGAGAGCCATGCTTCGGCACGTATGGGCGGGCTCTACCGGAGTGATACCAAGGCCTCACAGAAAACCGGCAGTGAAGCATTGTTTGTATTGTTTTTCACCGAGCAAGTGAGGTTACCGGAGGCCCTAACCCTTCCTTCTCCCCTCCCATCTCTCTCTCTTCCCCCTTTCAGAAGTCGAATCTTAAAAACGCACTTGTGACTCTCGAGTTGCAGGTGCCCATGCGCGGCGGTAGTCACTTACCATCAGGTGACCCGTCTGCTCGTTTGCCGCCTATACCATAAAAAAAGCGTTTGAATATTGTTCCATAGGTGTTGTCACCAATCTATATACCTATTAGTACGTCAGCAGATAGCGTTATGTGATTGAAACATACCTACATATTATGTAACTGATCTAAAAATTATATCTCAATGAGGAATAACTACATTCAGTTATAGGTAGGTAGGGTATAATGTTAGAGGATACAATATTTTACATACATAATTAAACTAGTTTATGTTTAGTAATTTGGCTTAAGCCTCTCACCTCTTTAACGAGCCCTGGCAGTTATGTAATCAACTGTCTTCTATTGTAAGATGCGCTGTATAGCGAAGTGGAAGGATCCGAGAGCAGTAATCTGTAGTGACTAATCTCCTCTTGTCTTATTGGTCTTAATTATTTCATATTTAAATTACTTGTATAAAAGACCCTTGGGACATTATTGAAAAGTGGCGGTAGCGTATTGGATAAGGTAAGAAGCCCACCCAGTACGCTACCGATGTACAAGTAATCCTAATACATCATATATTCAAATTAGCTGAGATCTGTCTTCGGATTGGTGTACTTTTAAAAAAATAAAGGATTTTAGACTCAAAACATCTTTCTTTTTATTTCTTTACTAGCTGTGCCCGCGACTTCGTTCGCGTTTTTTTCGGAAAACAGCAATTTGTCGCTTATTGCATAGTACCTCTTTCTCCAGGCAGTATTTCTGATACTGTATTGGCGGTAAAACAACCTGCAGCGTACAAAAAAAGATTGTTTTGGTTGCTCACACGTGAAATAACGACATAATTTCGCCGTGTTAAAATTTCTCATTTGTTTTTCGTGTGGAAGCTCACCTCACCGGGCTATTAGTGAGGCCGTATATCAAGCTTAAACCAACTAAAACCAGACGGTGTGCCTCACAGCACCGCTTATGAGTTGACTGTCGGTACGGCGACGTTTTGCGTCCAATGATCCACCCAGCGCTGGCTAACGGACGGCAACTGGGCGATGTCCAACCACCCTCTTCACGGGAGACTCTGCTTCGGGTGAAGAACATAAAACTCGTCTCATACAACTACGGCCACTCTTAGCGCACGCATGAGAGCGCGAGTGAAAAGGTTCTACCTGGAAGTTTTTCTACCGAATCCACATCGTCACCTCCTGGCGCGAGATGTTCTCCTCGCAGAAATTCGTCATAAAACAACTGTGACGACCTAACGTCTCGATTCGTCTTCTCTGAGCTTTGTTTAGCCACGGTGTAACATAAGATTTCACACTACTGTAACCGAACGGAAAATAAATAGTCTGAAAGTATAAAAAAACTTCACCGCTTACATGTTAATATTTCAGCTTAGATGTAATGTTTTTGGCGATAGTGTCTGCCATGCATTTAATATAGTAAAATACTGTAATACTAACAAACTGTTAAGTTAAACTAACAACTTTTTTTTTAAGTCATAGATGCTTTTAATAAAAGTTCTATTCTATTCTTATATAATCATGTTGAATGTAGGAATCAACGCGATCACGTATTTAAAACCTTTGCTTTGCCGTGGTTATGGCCGTGATCACAGGCCTGTAGGTACTGTAATACTTTTTAAATACGTAATCACGTGAATTCCCGTCAACATAATTTTATTATCATGGATCGCAAAAGTTTAAAACTTTGGATCTTCTTTTTCTATAACTCTATTTATAAATATATGTATATTTACTGGACTGGCCTGATGGTCTAGTGGTTAGTGACCCTGACTGCTGAGCCAGTGGTCGTGGGTTCGATTTCCACCCAGGACAAATTATTCTCTGTCTGGGTGTAATTTATTTAAAATATGTATGTATTTAGAAATATATAAGTATGTTTATCAGCAGTCTGGTTACCATAGTACAGGCTCTGCCTGCCAGGTATGAGGTGTGTGAAGTTGTTATTATTATTAATGCCCTGAAACATATTTATGAATTTAATTGCTGCGAGAGGCAAAATAGCTCGTTGGCATAGTCAAGAACCAGCACAAGTTACAAGATTACATATCTCAAATAAATGCAAACATAGAGATACCACTCCTAAATCATCAAATCATTCAGAATATTTATTAAGGACAAGCGCAGCTGTACAGTATGTATAATACTATACATGTATAAATTGAAAGCACATGTTTTTTTCTTTGATTTATCTTCTATGTTAAATCGCATAATTTTATTTGCTTGTGTGAATCTTTTTCCTTGTGTGAATCTTTTTCCTTATGTGAATGATGCCTTGGAGTAATATCAGTGACAAAATCAAGATAAACCGCAAAATTTTAGTAGTTGTTGTGGTTGCAACCACATCTTGATAGTACTATTATCACTGCAAACATAAGGTGTGTTTCGCAATTATGTAAAGAAAAGAAGCGTTAGTAAAGGTATGCTAAAGATGGAGCCGTCTCTTTAATATAACCCGTATATGATACTGGTAATAACGCTGGAAGATTGAATGACCTCTAGTCTTTTGTTAGACTGACCCATAAGCTTACTAAGTTTATGGTTAGACCAAAAGCGTAAATCAGTTTTTTTCGAATTAGGCCTACAATAGGGGCTCGATGAAGAAGTTGTAATAGAAGTTGTAAGTAGTAGTTACTACTACTCAATAAATAGTAGCAAGGGCTTTAGGCGATTATATTTAAACACATCAATCAGTAACTTTGTACATGTCAGTACAACACGGGTCCTTCATATTTCTCCACCAGTAGATGGACCAAGTTTTAAAAGTGCTAATTTGTTTATGTTAAAATATATACCTACACATAACTCAATTGATGGCATCTAAAGGGAAATACATCATACCAATAGTAATCAATAAACAAATTGCCTACTGGTTCATTTTTTCATCGAAATGCTTATCAAACTATCAATAAGGTGAGTCTTATTACGTCGAGTTAATTTTATTACTGATAACAGAGATGTATCTGATAAAACCGTCGATCAATGATCATTTCAAGATAGGGTCACCCTGACATGTGTAGTTAAGATGTAAAAATGAGATGAGCCAAATATTGGTGATATTAGTGTTAGTGATAACTATATTAATTTTAATATCAACTTCAAATATAGATATACAATAATCATAATAATTTTTATACTGCATAGTTTTGATGTTCAACTTTTCTTACTTGTCCTGTTTCGTCATGTAGGTAATTTAATGAAGCATGAATTTACTGTAATAACACTTTTTCCTTTTTTTTAACAACAACCCTCTGACACGCTTGAAATATTTAATGCTTTAATGGCTTTAATGACCAGCACATTATTTATCAAGCAGATAGATACAATTTTTTGGGGGAAGCAAAAAAAAACGAACTAAGTGCATTTCAAATAAGTCAATGAAGTTGTTGTATTTAAGGGCGAAAAGCAATGAAAACATTACTGCACTGCCGGTTTTCTGTAAAGTCGTGGTATCACTCCGGTCGAACCGGCCCATACGTGCCGCAGCGCGGCTCTCACACTCCCACTTTTATAATATTAAATATTCTTCGAATTCTATAAATGTATAAAAACAGAAAAAGTGCTTAGGACCTCTCATTTGACAGTCAAGGGTCATACCGCTTTGGCTATCAAAGCAAATAGCGAGTTTTTTATTATGTTATTTATTTATTATGTCCTAGTGCTATATAAAAATATTAGCGTTTCCTATATCTATGATTTCAACCCTAATGCCTACAAGTTATTTCACCCATGGGCGCCATTGGGCCAAAAGCTCTTTACCAAATAGGCATATCCCTTTGAATAGTACAAGTTGAACGGGAGTTACAGAAGACATTAGTTGCAAAGGATTGCCCCAAGGAGGTGTAATCTTGCGATTCTGTTTAATTTGGTGGTAAATTACTTAGTCACTCAGTCACACCAATCAGCAAATCCAACAAAGATAGAACTGGTACTGTTTACAAACAAAAGAGTTTTGAGTAACTACAAACTGCCTAACCTGTTTAGTACCGAACTCCAAGTAGCTTACTAGATAAATTATTGAGGAGTGATACTAGACCGCAATTTCACTGATTTGGAACGCCCACTTAAAGGCGAAAATATACAGATACAACTTGAATATCCTTTCGGCAGTGCCGCTGACAGATAGGTAAAACATGGAGCCTCGTCACTAATATTGTCCTTTGGCTCTACATATATAAAGGTAAAACGACGAATATGATGTTACAATGCAGTAGTCTGGAGGTTATGCACCGTCCATGATCTCATAACCACAAGTCACAAACCACAACGCTTAAAAAGATTGTATGGCCTGTATGGCAATCACAGTATGCACCCACAGCAGTGTTAGAAGCAATATTAAATATCCCGGTATAACACCTCTTTATCAAACACTAAAACTTTTAAAAACTAGCAGGTTACCAAACTCAGAGGTCTTAAATGAGGGGATAGAAAGAAACTAATGTTTTTGGTTTCTACAGCAAAGCAATTTGTATTTGACAAATAGTATACAATAAAGCTACACAAAGATCCTAAAGAAGGGCTTAATGTAAAAGTTCTAAGGATCTTCACTGAGGTTCAAGACCTAAATATAAACTTAGCCGCAACTTTTGGTGCTCATAAAACTGTCTTCCAAACGTGGTGCATGGGTATCATCACAGCGGCTACAGCGACTTCGGCAAGAAAGGTAAAGGACTACTCCATTCGATTTTTTTCGTATAGTAAATTAGTGATAAAAGCCCTACAAAGCAACTTTATCTCATCAAAGCTTTTATACGACTGTCATCAATCTCTGCTCCACCACCGGGTATGTAACAAAAAGATCCACGTACTTCTACAATGGATCAAAGATCACAGTAGCTCACGTTAACTTAATAAAACCTTGTTTATTAATTACTTTTTTATAATTTTGTAGTTTTCAGGTTTAAAAATGTGATAAATACTCTCAATCGATCTTAAGCCTTTTTTATTCTTTACTTCAAACTTTACGTTTTATTAATCGATCTTATTTACTCCTTCGGCTTTGGCTCCTTCCTGGGTTAGATCAAAAAATTGAGTTACTGGGCTGTGTCATTCGAGTTTAGAATTTTTAAAGCATCATTTATTAATTGTGCTCTTGTTAATTTGTGCTTGTAGCATTTTATGCCAGACCATCACATTAACAAGACCATAACGTAGTTATGTTGGAGATAAATACACTATAGCAGCGCGTTAGAGACGCTATCCTATGGTTTTAGTCCGCCTGATGGCTGATGTTTCAGACCTTTTGCTGACCGGGAGAGGTGGTTTGGCTTTGCATTTTTAGCTATTAACTGCAGCCTGGTCACCATTTCTAGGTACCTTATCAACTTTAGCAGAGCAAAACGCTGCCTTTACGACACCATCGCATGTGCAATCATCAATATTCAGTGCAATCATTAGAACAGTTTATTTCTTGATACGTTTTGCCAATGATTTTACAACATTAAAAGGAAATGATTCTCATTATGTCGAGCGAATTTTATAGCTGAAAGAAAAGATAGATCAAAGATCATTTAGAAATACGGTCAATCGGACATGTGTTTAGAAGATGTTAACATAATATGGGGCGAATATTTCTGACATTAATGTTATTGGTAAATATATTCATTCTTTTTAAGAATACTATCGTTACTTTTATTTAGAATAAAGTTATCTTGATGTATCTATTTTCGATACAAAGAATGCAAAAAAAAAAATTCGTGCCACTCATGGTGATGACTGCGTCACCAGACACATTGGCAAGCTGGTATTGGAGGTATAAGATGGATATAGTAAACTTAAAAGTTACAGATTACCAGCATAACACCCTGGGACATACATTTTTGTTCAAAGCTTCAAACAAATTTTAAGTCTGTTGTACCGATATTTGAGACACATCACCAATATTATAATTATGTGGAAAACTTATAGATACAGTTAGAGTATTATAGTACCTGTACTATAATACTCTAACTGTACCTGTACCAGCACCCTCTTACTTATAGATATAGTTTGTACCGAGAATATTAAAATCAAATTGGACTTTATTAATACTATTATTTTATTTCCTTTTAGACAGTTTTTACGGAGCTGTCAATGCAGGCAACGCTTAAACGAATACTTCCATACAGCTGGGGAAGAATTATGCTGTCTCTAAAGGCTGTTGGCGAGAGGATCGCCTACGAAGCAAATTTCCGTGGAAATTCAATGAAAATGTTTTATCAAAAAACAGGATTGTGGTCTGGAGTCTTATCTTGGAGCATCAGAGATTTCTAAACTACTTGAATTATTATTGTTTTATTAACAAAATAATGATAAAACATGTATTTTTTTATTTGATTCGTACCTTTGCGTTTTAGTTTTAATGAATGGTAAATATAGATACTTCTTTTTGGCCACAACTTTGACTTTTAGAAAAGTTGCCCTGAATATGTAACGTGTCACGAACAATGTCTTGGAATCATTCCAGTCCATACTTAATAAATGTTTTTTTTATTTGTTTTTTTTATGGTATAGGGGGCAAACGAGCAGACGGGTCACCTGATGGTAAATGACTACCGCCGTCCATGAGCACCTGTAACTCAAGGGTAACAAGTGCGTTGCCGCCCTTCAAGGTGGGAGTAGGAGAAGAGGGTGAGAGGGAAGAGTGGGAAGAGGGGAGAGGGGGGATGAACACGAAAAGGTCTAACACCAGTGTTGTATAGACGAAAACAAATTTAAATTAACTGTAAGTCTTTGATCAAAAGAAGTCTGCCTGATCGATATCCAGCCTGGCACCAGCAGAAAAGGCGGATACTTAAATAAAAAGAAAGTAAAGAAAGACTATTACCGTTATATGGTCGTATAGTAAAAGGTCAGATGATGTATTTCAACCCTATTGAATTATCAAAACTTATCTAACATCTAAATTATTTGACTGAAAAAAAACTGTACACCTATAAGGTAAGGTATCTTTTATAAAACGAATAACGCAAAAACGCAAAAACTACTAAATGGATTTTAATGAAATTTTACAATAATATAGCTTATATATCAGAATAACACATAGGCTATAATTTATGAATATATTGTGTATATTGGCCAAAATATAACGATAAGTGTTAGTAAGTCGGAAAAAAATCTGTCATCTGCGAGCTATTCTAGCGTGCGGTGGGAAAACTGTAAGAGTTACACGAATATAATGTACGGTGGGATTGTTCCTCCTAAATAGTTCTATAAAAAAGTCCGCGACAGTATATATCTATCTTTTATGTGTAAGCCATTATTACCAAAATAGTGAACCATAAATACAACAAAATTTGATTTTTTATTTCTAATTCACATTTAGCAGTAACAAATTGATTTTTATGAAAATAAATACTTTTATCGCTTCTGATAATCAAAGTAGATAAACTTTGTCTTTTGAAGTACGTAATTTGGTCAAATATTTTAAAAGTTACGACCATAATATAAAACTGCGGGCGAGGGGAACAATCGCTTACCGCCGCATGGCGCGGTGCCGCAGACGCGGGCAGACGCGTGAGGGCAGACGTTGTTGACGGTTGTGTCCGTAATGGGAATTTTCAAGACACTAGCGATTTGTTAAAAGGCTCTGTATACATTAATTTCTATAATATACTAGCAACCCACCTATGCTTCGCACGGGTACAAATTATACACCTAAACCTTAATCATGAATCACTATATATATTAGAGAAAACCGCATGAAAATCCGTTCAGTAGTTTTTCAGTTTATCGCGAGTAGACAGACAGACAGACGCGTCGGGGGACTTTGTTTTTTATAATATGTAGTGAAGATATTGAATGTAAAAAAAAATTGAAAGATTGTGAGGATGTATCGATGTTTGTTACTCTTTCGCGCAAAAACTCCTGAATCGATTGCGATGATACTTCGTAGGCTCCTTTTTAGCCCGATATTCCCTTGGCATCTGAGTTACGCGGGTGAAACCGCGGGGCACAGCTAGTATTACAATAAAAATTAGCTATAACTGCATATCCAATAAGTCGGAGACCAAATTTGATAATGAGCTTGTAAAATATAATCATCATCTTCTTCCTAAATTTACTTGAGATCAGAGTAATGTGTTTTCTTGTTCCATTCTCCTCTATCATTCGTCAGTTCACAGCTTACTCTCTTTCTAGCCAGCGATAGTCTTTCGTCTTTTACTTGTATTACCTCTTCATGCAACAGCTTATTGAAGTCAGCCTCTGACATCTGTCTTCTTTTAGTAACTTCAAAACTTTCACGGGTTTAATATCGGGCCCTAATTGCTTTACCATTTTTCATATTGCCATTCTGACTTCATTTACACTCATGTCATTCTCTAATCAAATATTCACATGCACACCGTACAACACTCCACTCCATTCATTCTCCTCATTCATAAGTTTATCAAAATAAGTCTTGCAACGGTCTTTCTCCTCGTCAACACTCTCCCTGCTTCATCTTTCATACATCTCACGTGCTTTATGTGTAATCGCTAATTATAGCTAACTGATTGCTAACTAATTAATGCTGATTGATCCATTAATCTCAAACTAGAGTTTAGCGAGTTAGTTCTAATTAATGTCTACATTATCACTGTAGGTAACAAAAACTTTATACGATTCAAACACAGATAAGATATGAGATGTTCAACTAATGGTTGGCAATTAGTAAATACTTATTTCTTAAATAGGTACAGTGAAAGCGTACAGAATATTTAACAATCCATGGTGTAAGATGGAATGGAATTTAACATTATGCGTCATATTGGTATGTCATATACTTATACATGACTTAGGTACTTAATTATCATATTTGTAATAAGTAATAAAACAATAACAATATTGATATACATGATATAGTTTAGCTTTTTTTTCTCAACAATGGGCATAATAATTTTTGGTAACAGGTACTGATTTGTAATAATGTTCAATTATGTTGTTTACCAAACTATTAGAAATCATAGTATAAAAATATGAAACACTATATTTCGACAATTGAATCCTAACTTTATTCACTCATGATTTTTTATAAAAAAACACCGGGAAAGCTAAAATACCGATAGGAAAAATAACGGGCAAGTGAGATTCGTTACACTCGCGCAAGAAGGGTTACATACCATCGTACCAGATTTAACACCATGTGCTTTTTAAATACTTTCCGTTAAAGAACCAAGAGAGACCCTATGGAAATCCTACTAATATTATAAAGGTGAATGTTTGTGAGGATGTATTGATGTTTGTTACTCTTTCACGCAAAAACTACTGAACTGATTGCGATGAAAAATTGGTAGGTAGCTGGAGACCTGGATTAAAACATACGCTACTTTTTATCCCAATATTCATTGGATTTATGAGGGGTTGCTTCGTTTTTAACTTTATTTTATTCTTATTGTTTGTTTTTATAGAAACTAGTAATACTAACTCCGTGAAAATTTCATGTGTCTACCTATTACAATTCAAGAGTTATAGCGAGTATTAAGGTCGAGCAAAACCTACAAAAAAATTAAATTTCTTGTAAAATTCAACTGTTTATATTACAGTACATAATATACAGCCCGGACATTATTTTTAATTTTTAACACTGCACATTAATTTCAACTTAATTTTATTTTTATTATTTATAACAAAAATACACACCTTGTCAAAACTTCAACTGCCTACCTGTTATACCGATGATATTTATTATTATAGCATATAAATATATGAGATAGAGCCACTGACAGACAAACGGGCCTTTGGATTATAATATATGATATAGTTTTAGTGATACAGGACGTGGGCACTCTAAAATAGTTGGTGCTTCTTATGGCAACGTCATTTACATTCTGTAGATTTTAAAAAACATGCAAAAAGCCTTTCATTTTATTTATAGCAATAAGGCACAAGTCTAAGTTTCAGTTTAACATTTTTATCAGGCTGATATGTTCTAGGTTCTAAGTAACGTGTTTGTAAGTATCGTGAAATTCTAATTATGAAGTAGTTCCGTGGGCCACCTGAGGTCTTTATCATCAGTGGTATCATCTCCAAATGGCTTTCCGAGAGCAAATGCACGAGTTACTACAAAAAAAAAACCAAATTCGTATAAGTTTACCTATAATATTTGAAGAGCTCCCTCGACTTCTCCAGGATCCCATCATCCGATTCTAGCATGAGGACAATGATTTTCCAAAGGTTCAGCCATTTCGAGTAGGTACCTAATCGGGTAACAAACACAAAAATAATATGCGACATGGAAACCTCCTCATTTTTTTGAAGTCGTTTCAAAAGCGACGGTACTTATTAGATAATGAGTGAGATCTGTATCCCGGAATAAACATTTTCTTTAAACATACAATAAATCAGTGATTAAATAATTTGTTAACTTAGATAAGAACTATTTCTTAGATAATTTCTTATCTAAGCTTACAAAGAAAACGAAATATTAAACAATTCAAGAGAGCATTCGTAAATCTTAAAATTCTTGATTTATATTTTCACAATTTTTCTGCTATTTCTTTTCAGGTTTTTTATATCCATTGGCTAGCTCGTGTAAAATCCCAGGATATCCGTGAGCTTCCCGATAGCTGGTCAAATATCATGGATTCATTAAAAGGTGTTGCAGACAAGGTAGTTCAGGAAGCGAAACAAGCTGGGAATACTATGAAAGTATTTTTCCAAAGAACAGGAAAGTGGTCCCGAATTTTCTCTTGGGACATATCAGATTTTTGAGTGATATACATATATTTTACTATTAATATTAACTAACTCTTGTATAAACAAAGATTACTCTATCTGACAATGAATGAGAATTAAAGCTAATGGTCGATGAATAGTATTCCAAGCGATACTTATAATAAATCTGTAATGGGATGAATTCTGTACATTGAATATATTAAAAAAAAAATTTACTGAGGGATATTAAGATATCGTGCTGCCGCCAATAAATATACAATGAAAAAAAAATTCTCTGTCTATCTGTTTGTACGTTCACGACAAAATGAAAAGTTACTGAAGGGATATGCTTGAAACTTAGTATGATAATAGTTAGAGTGCCTGTGCAGGTTATAGGGTACTTTTTATCCTGGGTTAAACTTTGGTTCCCACAGGAAAACCAATGAAAGCTGTAATAACATTTTAACGTAAGTAGAATGTATGTACTTATTTACAGACAGAGAACAAATAATTATGCTTATAACACAATAATTTATCCTGGATAGAAATCGAACCAACGATCTCTGGCTAAGCGGTCAGGGTCACTAACCACTAGACCATGAGGCCAGTCCAGTAAATACATACATACAAATACAAATACATATATTTATAAATACAGTTATAGAACAAGAAGATCCCAACTTTAAAACTTTCACGTTCCATGATAATATAATTATGTTGAAGATTATGACGGAATCTTTTCACTCGCGCTCTCAATGCGTATGCTAAGAGTGGCCGTGGGTGTATGAGACGAGTTTCATGTTCTTCACCCGAAGCAGAGTCTCCTGTGAAGGGGGTGTCTGGACATCGCCCAGTTGCCGTCTGCGAGCCAAGCTCTGGGTGGATCATTTTAGGCAAAACGTCGCCGTACCGACGGTCAACTCATAACCGGCACTGTAAGGCACACCGTGTGGTTTTAGTCGGTTTAAGCCTGATATACGGCCTCACCAATAGCCTGGTGAGGAAGTAGAGGGTTTCACACGAAAAACAAATGAGTAATGTTACCACGGCCAAATTATGTTGTGATTTCACGTGTAAGCAACCAAAACAATCATTTTGTACGCTCCAGGTTGTTTCACCGCCAATACAGTATAAAACATCCTGCCTGGAGAAAGAGATGAATGCCTTTTATAAGCGACAAATTGCTTTTTTCCGAAAAAAACGCGAACGGAGTCGTGGGCACAGTTGGTATATATATATATCTATGCGAGATATGCAACATTAGATGAAGCCTATATCATTATAATGGCTGGAACAATGAACGCAGTAGGAAACATCTTACTTAGCACAGCATTATTACTTCACTTAGGGAAGTATTGCTTGTGAACGCGGACGGTAGTTTGAAAACAAAAATTATTATTAGTAATAAGTTAATGTCAAGAAATATTGAAATGATGTTACTGTAATAACTGTAATAAGTGACAGGCAAGTGTCATGCATCGCTCAAATCCCTTATATATAACAGTTAACCAGTGTTTTTTGGGGGAATAAGTTATGGACACTTGAAGAAAATACATTTAAAAATTTCTGTGGATTGCTACTAAAACAAAGCAACAAAAGATATCAGTAATAAACTTTACTATTATCACGATGAAATAACCAATAAACATTTATTTTTTATTACAATTATTAGTACCGAATATAAATTCGTATTTTCAGATGCCAGAAATATTCATTTATAAGCGAATTCCAAGAAATCGAACATTCACGTATATCCACCAACGTCGAAAAACTTCTTTAATATCGTAATATTTCGATATTAAAATCCAGCGATATAATATGTCGACTATCCCCAATATGTAGTCATCATGTATTTGTTTAGAATCTGACATATAACAGTTGTATATTTACATTTTCACAACTAAACCGACGGAATCGCCTTGGTTAATATTAAACAGAATGTTTACATCAACCAAGGCGATTCAGTTAATAGCAGATTCGTGATTTACGAATTACTTCAATATTTAATATTTATTTTTTTATTTAATCTTCCTGCAAAATCCATTGCATATGACGGACTTAATGTATTTTTATAATAGTTATGTATCTAGTGTTTCGTAAATTGCAGCATATCCACAAGGATGAACTCTAGAAGGAAAACACAAAATAACATTTACAAAAGACTTAATACACTTTTTTGAACTACTCGGAACTTTTGGTTTTGGATCAATTTATTGGGAAAATTCAGTCAGTGCGTCTAAACTGCAACACTTATGGCTGGATAGATTCAAGGGATAATTAGACATTTATTTATAGTTAGGAAATTAAACACGAACGTTGGTTAGAAATATAAAACACATTTACATTATGCATTAAAAAAAGGTACAAGAATACATATTCGTGGTCATAATAGACAAAAACACACTTGAACGTAACTAATGCGGTCTAAGTGAGCTCACTCTGTATTACTTTAGCGGAGTATACATTTTTTTTCTTCGAAATATACACTCGCGTAGATACAGATTTACGTCTTATCAATTATGATATATATATATATATATTATTTTATTATGGACTCTTATACCGCGCGAAGAACCAACGCAGGAATTCCGCCAATATCAAGTGTTTTATAATTATACAAGTTAAATAACAAAAACTTAAAAAAATGGACGTCTATTCGTCCATCTTGAAAAAAACCTTCCAATCAATTATGATGTCAATTTCGATTTATTTGACGCAGTCAGTTTGATATACGCACGTTGTCGGGTGAAACTGAATTTATTATCTGTGTTTGATCTACAGTTTAATTTACGTCAGCACCTTTTGCTTCCGAAATTAATTTCTAATAATTTTGTAAAATGTTTATTCAAAAAATCTGCATTTTATGTTTTAATGTTATTGAATGGGGTAGAGACTCTACAACAGGTACACCTTTCTTTAACAGTGTATATGAAGCTTATGTCCGAGAAAGTCACAGTAAGATATACATCATACTGATAAATAGTAAGGCCTAAGAGACACATCGAGTTCTGAGATAAATTAAAGATTAAGGATTTCCATTCTTGCATATTATGTGCTTGGACAGCTAAATTCAAAGTTGCTTAAAAGCACTAAATCTTGTAAATGCTGATTGATGATGATTAAACAATACAATTTATTCACTATGTAAGTTACATAAAAAAATATAGGTTTTATGGACTGGATGCAGAAGGTGGAGGTGAAATTAAAGGATAAGATATCCTTGCCGCTAAAATGAGTATTTTTATAATACTTACCTAACCACGACGTAATAAAAACATACTCATTACTATCATTTATTCTATTGTTGTAACGTAGGTTATACGCCGGTGAGATTCGCTTGTCACCTCCGGATGTCAATTACTCAATTTGGGCTTTGATCAGAGTTGTTCAATCATTCCTAAACATTTGAAATATAATATATTAATTTGCTTGAAGTAGAGGTTTAAATATTATTTATTGCGTATAATTATTAAACGTACACACACTTTCAGATTTTGAAAAAGTGAAAACCGCTTAAATTTAAAGACGGTTTAATTGTTATAAATATCAAAACATATTACAGTACGTGTGCATACTTTTTTCCAATGAACATGTCTACATGTTAAAGTCGAACCTAATTTACCGGCAGTGTAGTTGACGTCTAGTTTTCCATAAATGGCATAGTAATAAGAGCAATAAGTTCATAGAGTTAACTTCTATTAAAGGTTATGTTGAAGGACGAGTTTTGTGTCAAAGGAACTGTCCGAAAATCGTAAAATCGTACTCAGATCTCAGGTTGTCCACTCATTACGTTTGCAGGAAGACCAACTGTATTTTCTTAAGGCCCTTCAATGTTCCTTAAGACGTTTTCCAATGAAGGGCTGTCCTTTGACTAGATTCTCTTTCTATCTACTCCATTATTACGTTCATTTAGCACAAAGAAAATGTATAAAGCATACTTAAAATTACTTAGCTAAAACCCGTTATTACTTTCCCGCAAGAACCGTTACAAGGAAAAAACACCGAGAACTATGAAATTAACCTGCATATGTAACATTATCTGTATATGTATATCTATGTAGGTACATACATTTGTACAAAATTAATTTTCAGAAATACTTTTCTTAAATTATAATGCAGCACAGCAAATTTTTTTTTTAACTGAAACTTCAAATTTTATTTTCTCGTTATCATTTGATAAATATTCTTATTTATTATAGTAATGACTAAGTTTTGGACAGTAAGGTAGACAGTAAGTAGCGATTATTGATATTATTCAAGGCACATGGCACAGTGACTATATTAGGTGCTGACTGCCCATATCTATTAAAACAGATGTCGTACAGCAATAATGAGTTCAGAGTGGGCCATTAAATTTACTTTGAATAATCCAAAATTGGAATCCACTGAAACAAATACTATATAATTAGTATTATTACATACATTTGAAAATGAAATTCTTGTATTCGGTTAATAAGGCATGTAATTAATCAAAGCGTGTGTGTTCAATGAAATATTTTAATTTAGATATTAAATCGCTTTGTATGAAACATAAATTCTTAAGCTCAAATAATTACTGTTTAATGTCCAATTAATAATTTTATGTCACGCCATGGATATCTTAATGTACAATTAGCAAGTAATATTTGTTTTCCTTTCAATTAAAATCATACAATAATTTTGCTTAGGTGAATAAAAACTCATTTGAAATAAGGTTCTCTATAAAATTTACATACAATATCGTAAATAAAATTATATATGTAAAATTAAATCTCATCTGTTACTAAATAGATCAACTGTTAAAATACAATATATGCAATATTTTAATCTGGTGGGGGATATTAAAACACAGTAATGGATTTTAAACTAATTGTATTCTTCTGTTTCGTAAGTATTGTTACACTTTATTGAAATCAGATAGTGGTAGCAAAATATAATTGAAATTAAATTGAAATTCGTATTATTGCTGAACATGAGTTTCGGCGTGTTAACAATGCATCTCAAAATTACAAATAAATACGGACCTAAAACTAATAATGAGAAAAGAATGGGGAATGAGAAGAATTGGTTTACTGTTTCAGATTTTTATGGTACTCGTACCAAATGCATGTTTCACGGAAGATCGCGGTGTTTGGGACTCAATGAAAAAGGGATGGGAAAAAACGAAGAAGGCCGTTGGTGATGCTACTGACTCTGTAGTCAACTTGTTTCACAAGAAAAATAAACGCACCAAAAAATCAGAACAACATAGACGTATCGGGTCTGGACAACTAATTCTTTGTGCAACAGAAGTTTAGCGCTAAATACATATATGTATAAGTAAATCTGCAGAACATACTTTTTATGCTAACTACTGTTGTAATATACCTGAAATAAAAAATATGATTAAAAATACATTTCTTAAGTTCTTTTGGGTAGATTTCGAAGAAAAGTCTACCTATTGGTTTTGTACCAGTTGTCGAGTCTTCACAGGAGCTCTAGTTATGATCCCTAGACCCCAAAACAACCGACAGTTAAAAAGTTTATATATACATATATATGCATGTACCTCAATTTTACCGGCACGATAGAGGTCGCAATTATGCACCGATTGTTTTCAAACTTGGACGACAAATCAACAGGGCAAAACTAAAAGTTAAGTTTGTGAATGGGGGATATTTGTATATTTATTTTTAAAAATTATGACTAATCAAAGATAAACAAAAAAGCATTGGAAGCAGTCTGTCCAACTCTGCAAGACATCTGGTGTATAGAAGGTATCATCGTATTGTTTTGTTGTAATTTGTCAGACTATATCTTTTTCTTAATTTAATTTTCTATATTAAAAGAGACGCAATAATTGAGTTTAACGCGGAACACGAGGGCTCAATTGGATGGCCATTCCCGTGATCCCGCATGAATTCTCAGAAGTTTCATTAAAAACTAGCATGGATATTATATTGCCTGAATAAAATGAGTTACTAACTTTACCAGAGACCCTTTTGTTAAATTGTTCTTTCGGTAGATGAACTTATTCGTTTCGTTTATGGAGGATATGTCCCAAATAAACACATTACTACTACTCATAGCGCTCCCATAATTATTGTAATTTTTTATTTTAAACATTATATACGTGTCAAGTCTAAGTGTGCATCATTTGTGGAACCCGCATAGAAGATTCCTACCCACAAGAATTTTTGGCTTTGTGAACAAGCAATACTAACACCCTAAACTGCTTCTATAACCCAAAAGAAAAATACAGGTGGAGAGGTGGTATACTAATCTATAAATATAGTTTTGGATCGAACCGATGCTACCACTTACCTATTTGGTAGAGTTTCTTAATTCTCTTTCCGCATCTGGAATATCACACATAATATCACTCTGAAAGTGGGTATTACGGCTATGTTGCTTTGGAACTTAACACCTCCTCCTCAGAACGGTGTCGCTCCGCAATAATATTATAATATGTAGAAACTGAAATTCTCACGGGTTGCGGAGCCAATTAAATAGATTTAATATCGCCCATACTCCTCATTCCCAATAATACCTGTTTCCAATTCAAACGAGTGCAGCGTATGCTTCGTATTGACCATCAACATCTTTTCGAGCCACCTGCGTTGACCTCAGGACGAATTACTTTTACACATGACAATTTTACGTAGCTTGCTCAGTATCAGTATCAGCTTGCGTATCACTAGCTCAGTTTTGATTTGTTTATAATGGCTCCTATATGCAAAACATTAAATGTTGTACATAAAGGAATTCCCTAATTTTTGTAATTTTCTTTCGAATGAAAAGGCAGTTCCACTATCCAGGTCCTGGATTATTTATACTTTAACTACCTGTGCTAAACATACATAATATATTCGTTGCTACAATGCTTTTGCTTTTTATACTCGGGTTTTCTCACTGTGAATAAGATTTTACACGAGTTTATGTCCCCATGCTCTAAGCTTTTGCGGTTCGTGACTTGGTTTTGTTTAGCCAGTGTTACGAAACCAAAATGTGTCCTTAGTGTTCCTCTAAGAAACTCAGCAATTTTTCCTCCAAACAAGGTCAATTACTAGTTTAGATTTTTGAGAGTATATAGTAATTGGACACGATATGTTTTACGTGTTTATATTAGCTTCTCATAAGTAAAGCAATAGATACCTATTTCCAAAAACCACGCGTACGGGTGTGGGCACAAGCTTTTCTAGCTCAAAGAAATAAGCGCTTAGTACCAATTTAATACCTTATTGCGTTCGGTACTGTACAAATTACAGATTCTCCAAGCAAAATCTACTACTATGTCCACTAGTACTTTTACGTCACCAAAACTACTTTTTTATGACAAAAAATAGAAGATTCACATCTTCGGCGTCCAAGATACGTCATGAAGCTGAAATAAACCAACAGAACTAGTGTTTCTACTGGTTGTTACCGTAAAGAGCAAGTTATCGTCCTATATATAGGGAGATTACAACTCAACTCAGTAACTGTGATCATACATTATATTGTATCTATGAAAAAAGATAATTATACAGATATTCTTTATTAGTATTAGTATTTATTATACTTCTAAAAGTTTGATGTTCACTGTTGTGGCCCTTGTGCGTCACTCTCTATTGTCCCCTGTAATTTTGTCTGCTGGTCTTATTGGTGCGACTCACGTGCGTGCGAAATCAAATCAGTCTTCCTGTTTATCCTTTGTGCTCAATTGGTCAGTAGAAGTTGATACGTCGTACAGCCTGTACAACCATTGTTGTATTTTCATCAACAATACAATAGTGGACCATTACAAAGTATTTAATAATACTGAACTGGAGTACATAGCCTACTGAAAACTTTTTAAAGCTACGAGTACAATGGATTATCGGCTCTTAATTTTCTTCTGTGTAGTAAGTACTTTTATTTGCATATGATTCGATACTTTCTACTAATATTTCTTCAAGAACTAGGGTGAAAACCTGAATGACTGGGATTTGATCTGTTTTAATAAGATATAAAGAGGGGATTACTTTTGCAAATACATACACTCAAGCCTATATACCCGAAGGGGTAGGCAAAGGCGGAGTAGCAGCGGAGGAGGGTAAATTAAACACCTATATTTTACCAGCTAAAATTTGGTCCCACTCGCGTAATAGCGGCAAGCCTGTTGCAGGCTATATTAGTCAGTAATGAGTAAAGGGCTTGGACCAAAACTACTATTGCACTAGAAACAGTATTTAAGTTACACATATTTATAAAATAATATATATTTCGTATTTATTCTAGGTATGTTAATAACTGCCTAGAGCATTCAATATTATTACCAACAATCCAAAAAATCTTTAGTTCAGACAATTTTTAATTATTATTTTAATACACACACACCAACGCATTATTGTGAAAAACAAAATACAAAAACATCTTAGAGCAAAAATCAATTGTTCAAAAGATTTAACTAATAATTGTTAAGTTAAAAATATAAGTGGAACGATATTTCATTATGAGAATCGTTGTTTCCGAGGCATAAGTTTGTCCTTATGTGTGCGTGCGTAGGGCAAATTGTTACTCGGTTTCTCTGATACGAAATTCTTAGCAGTACGGAATTTGGAAACGTGCTCGTGGTAGACACTAAATAGCTCGACCCTATTATGTGAGAACAACAAAATGCTAGTACTATGTGAGTGTGGACACAACTTTGTCTTTCCCTTTCGGAATCAAACCGGATAAATAAAAAAATACAATGTTACACTCAAAAAATAATATTTTAGTTTTTTTTAACTGCTTGCAACTTTTTTTTGAATTATTGTTTACAAGATCAACATTGTTGAACTAACATTGTTTAAGGATTCAATTTTCTGTTTCAGATACTTGTTGTGGTTGTTGCCGCTGTTCCCTTTGAGCACATAGAAGGTGTTCGGGAAAAGCGTGATGTTATGGACTCTATGAAGACTGCGTGGACGGAGGTGGTGAAGACCTTGAGTGATGCTGGCGATGCCGTAGTTCATGTATTCAAACCGACAGAAAAGAGCGCCATCGACAAAGTAGCAGACGGCATCAAAGGCCTCACGCAATAACCAGTTATTTGATATCAGCTAGTAGTTACGTAAAAACCAGTTTCAATATAATATGAGAGGTATAGGCTGGTCACATATTCGAATATATTTAAGGAGTGTAATCTTTATTATCTTCTGGTGATATAAACAAAAATATCTGTAATACAATGTGTTTGTTCAGGTATAGATAAAGGTTAAATTTCAAATATTTTTTTGTTACAGAGGTTTTAGAGGGCCTTCAAAAGGAATCAGGGAATTTTTGACGTATATAAAATATATTTGGTCTTATACAAAGCTTAGCCCCTGGAGCTATATTTTGAATTTGTCGATTCTTTTTAAAATACTGTGTTTATCCATAAGTTAGTGAAGTTGAAATTCAGTACTTTTTTATAAATAAATACCTACACAAATTTGATTTTAATAATTTACGAATAAATACATCAAAACTGATTTAGTGTTTTATTTAAAACAGTTCTAAAAATACTTACAAGAAGTTATGTGCTTAAAATTGCACAACATTGCTTAACATTTATCTGTTTGTTGACACTTCACTGTCATGCGCGCAAGGAGAATCGATTTCGTAGATACCATCTCGGTATTGCGCATCAGTATCTCCATGGTCCAATATCTCGATCAATTTATCAGTGCTAGGTATTGATATTGGTATGGGGCTTTCTGGATAATAAGGTCTCTTTCCAAATTTCTCATCTTTGTTCTTATGTCGTGAAGGCAGAACCAAGATCCCAACGCCAATTTCTCTCTTCTCAGGTGTAGTTTCTTCAAACTGGCCAAGAATGTGGTTCCTGCGTTGCAGGTCTGATATATTGCGTTGGTAGCACTCTGATTTGTGTTTCTCTTTTACAAACATACAATACGCTATCCATGCGATGACTAGTAGCGCCTGCAAGTTACCAAAGAATTTATTAAATTCATTATAAAAACATTAACATACCTATTAGTATCAAAAATTCTTACTAATGTCATTTAATCAGTTAATACGGTTCAGAAGTTAAAAGAACAAAGGAAAAGAACTCAAATTTTTACATTAAGATTACAATACTAAATACTTATTAAAAGAGAGACTTACTAAAACCAGAGCTACGATAAATCCAGCGATGTATAAAGTCATTTTAAAAAAAATATCGTCGTATTTACGTTCTCGATAGTGAGACGAGTGTAGCAAATGAGGTTAGACTGACACAGTCGTGACGGCGAGCAGTCCCGTCGTCACATTCAATTAATGTCAGTATAAACTCCGTGCTCTTTTAGTCCATTATGTCATTGGGATTGATTGAAGTAAGCACAATGAGTTTAAAGAGATTTCGTTTTGCAGGAAACGTTTTGAGTAAATAGAGAGATCACTGGTAAAATAACGAACGATTTTTTTTTTGTAAAATACAGCAACAAATCTATTTTAGTTATGACCTACATATAACGATATGCATATGTATGTATCTATACACCAGCACCTGACCCAAGGCTTTGCTTTTGCTTTGTTTGTTTTGAAGAGACGAAGAAAGTTATTGGCGATATCAGTGACTCTGTAGTCAACTTCTTTCACAAGAAAGATAAACGCAACTAAATCAGAATAACATAGACGCAGCAGCTCTGGACAAATAATTGTTTGTGCCACAGAAGTTTAGCGCTAAATAGATATATGTATAACTAAACCTGCAGAACATACTTTTTTGTGCTAACTACTGTTGTGCTAATATATCTGAAAAAAATATGATTAAATATACATTTCTTAAGTTCTTTGAAAAATATCGCTATAGCCTCTAAAAATGTATAGTCAACGAACACAAAATACACTCAGACTTTGAGTAATGGTTTCTTGATGTTGTATACGACGGCTACATTAGTATTTTTTATCTTCATCTCTTCATTTCAATACGACACCTGCATTAGTGTAATATGTTAATCGTGTGACTATGATTTGGCTTTTGATATTTTGCCTATATCAAATACGATTTTCTATTAAAACCTACAGCACGGTGAAATGTTTTTTCTTGGCATCTCTGGTGACACAGGCAAAACTTTTTGACTGCATTAGTACCTGGCTAAGGCTAGAAAGCAAAGGCAGCATTAGCTGATCCGTCTTTGGGGGTTGCTGCAACCTTATTCCCTGGAGGGAAAACGGTGCGCATTAAATCAAAATCAGTATCAAAATTATTTATTTCAATTAAACCCATTGTAGGTATTTTTGAATTGTCAGGAAGAGTCAGTCAGTATAAGTCGGTCGTGAAGCTAGTTGCCTGTTCCAAAACGTAGATCCTATGGAGAAGAACAGACAAGAAAATCCAAGGACACTTCACTGCTCAAGATGCCTTCGGGCCTAGACATAATTAAACCCCAGTTTGTGCAGTACCGCAAAATTATGATGAAGCGAAGATAAACAAAAAAACCGTGGAAGCAGTCTATCCAACTCTGCAAGACATCCGGCGAAACGATCGCGTTATGCAAGGTGTCATCGTTATTTTGTTGTAATTTGTCACACTCTACCTTTTGATTAATTTAATTTTCTATATTAGAAGAAACGAGGTGAGCGCATGCCGCAATAATTTAGTTTCAGGCAGAACTATCCCCGTGCGCACGAATTCTCACAAGTTTCATTAAGAATTAGCAAGAAATAAATCGCCTGAATAAAATGGGTTAATAACTTTACCTGAGACCCTTTCGATAAATTGTTCCTTCGTTGAAAGAACTTATTTATATGGAGGATAAATACCACATTACCAAAACTCTTGGCTTTGTGAACAATCAATTGACGCTTAAGAAAAAAAAAAGAACTAAACATCCCCTCCTCGAAGCTGTGTAATGGAACTCGTCCTATTCGAGTCGCTTCGCAACAATATTATTTGTAGAAACTGAAATTCTCACGGGCTGTCGAGCCAATGAAATAGTTTTAATACCGCTCATACTCCTCATTCCCAATAATACCTGTTTTTAATTCAAATGATTGCGGCGTATGCTTCGTCATGTTCATCGACATCTTTTCGAGCCACCTACGTTGATCTCAGGACGAATTACTTTTCCACAGGACAATCTTACGTAAATACATAATAATAATATATTCGTTGCTGAAATGCTTTTGTTTTTATACTTGGTTTTCCCACTGTGAATAAGATTTTAAACGAGCTTATGTCCCCCTAACTATGCTTATGCGATTCGTAACATAGTTTTGTTTCACCAGCGATACACAACCAAAACGTGTCCTTAGTGTTCCTTTAAGAAATACATCCATTTTTCCTCCAAACAAGGTGTAGTACTTGTTTAGATTTCTGCAAGTATATAGTAATTGGACACGATATGTTTTATGTGTAAAGGCCAGCTTCTCATATGCAAAGAAATAGATACCTACTTCCAAAAACTACGCGTACGGGTGTTGTGTTGGCACAAGCTGTACTGGCTCAGAGAAGCCAATAAGCCAATCTAATACCTAATTGCGTTCGGTGCTGTACAAGTAACAGATTCACCAAGCAAAATCTACTACTATGTCTACTGCTACTTTTACATCACCAAAATTACTTTAAATGACAAAAAATAGAAGAGTCGTATCTTCGGTGTCCAAGATACGCCATGAAGCTGAAATAAACCAACAGAACTGGTGTTTCCACTGGTTGTTGAGATTACAAGTCAACTTAGTAACTGTGAATATATATTGTGTCTATGAAGGAAGATATTTATAGATATTTACAGATATTGTTTATTAGTGTTAGTATTTGTTACACTTCTAAAAGTTTGATGTTCACTGTTGCAGCCTTTGTGCGTCCCACTCTATTGTCCCCTGTAATTTTGTCTACTGGTCTTATTGGTGTGACTCACGTGCGTGCGAAATCAAATCAGGTCTTCCTGTTAATCCTATGTACTCAATTTTCCAGTAGAAGTTGATACGTCGTACAGCCAACACAACTATTTTTGTATTTTCATCAACAGTATAGTAGGGGACCATTACAAAGTATTTAATAATACTGAACTGGAGTAACTACATAACCCACTGAAAACTTTTAAAAGCTACAATGGATTATCGCCTATCAGTTTTCTTCTGTGTTGTAAGTACTTTATTTTCCTAAGATTCGTTACTTTCTACTAATAATTTCTTTAAGAACTAGGGTGAAAACCTGAAGGACTAGGATTTGATCTATTTTAATAAGATATAAAGAGGGGATTACTTATTACCCCGAAGGCAAAGGCGGAGTAGCAGCGGAGGAGGGTAAATTAAACACTCATATTTTACTAACTAAAATTTGGTTCCACTTGCGTAATAGCGGCAAGCCTGGATTTAGGATATATTAGTCACAAATGAGTAAAGGGCGTAGACCAGAACTATTGTCGCACTAAAAACAGTATTTAAATTATACATATTTATACAAAAATATATATTTCAGATTTATTCTAGGTATGTTAATAACTGCCTAGAGCATTCGATATTATTATCAGCAAGCCAAAATAGGTTTAGTTGAGTTAAAAATATGAGTCGAACGATATTTACGCACGCACACATAAGTTTGTCCTTATGTGTGCGTGCATAGGGCAAATTATTATTCGGTTTCTCTGATAGGAAATTCTTACCAGTACGGAATTTAGAAACGTGCTTGTGGTAGACGCCAAAAAGCTCGACAAGCTCTCTGTTGTCGAGATCATGCATGTCTCGACGACAGAGTATGTATAATGCAACACTCAAAAAATAATATTCTAGTCTTTTTTTAACTGCCGGCAACTTCTATTTGAATTATTGTTTATACTAGTAAGATTAGCATTGTTGAACTTACATTGTTAAAATAATAATTTTTCTGTTTCAGATGCTTGTTGTGGTTGTTGCAGCTGTTCCCTTTGAGCACGTAAAAGGTGTTCGGGAAAAGCGTGATGTTATGGACTCTATGAAGACTGCGAAGACGGAGGTGGAAAAGACTTTGAGTGATGCTGGCGATGCCGTAGTTCATGTATTCAAACCGACAGAAAAGAGCGCCGTTGACAAAGTAGCAGACGGCATCAAAGATCTCACGCAATAACCAGTTATTTGATATCAGCTAGTAGTTACGTAAAAACCAGTTTCAATATAATATAAGAGGCAGAAGCTGGTCACATATTCGAATATATTTAAGGTGTGTAATCTTTATAATTTTCTAGTGATATAAACAAAAATACCTGTTGTAACCTTTATGTGTTTGTTCAGGTATAATATATTATTGATTTATATTGAAATGTAAAAAAATACAGGGGTTTTAGAAAGCGTGCAAATGCAAAGGGAATCAGTAAATTTTTGACGTAGGTACATAAAAATATGTTTGATTTTATACAAAGCTCAGTCCCCTGGTATTATAGTTTGAATATGTCGATTCTCTTAAAAATACTTTGTTTAACCATAAGTTAGTGAAGATGAAATTCACTACTTTTTTATTACTACATACCTACACAAATTTGGTTTTAATTATTTACGAATAAATACATCAAAACTGATTTAGTGTTTTATTTAAAACAGTTCTAAAAATACTTACAAGAAGTTATATACTTGAAATTGCACAACAGTTTGTCGTAGTGTGATATAGGCACTTGCACAACATTACTTTAACATTTATCTGTTTGTTTACACTTCACTGTCATGCGCGCAAGAAGAATCGACTTCATAGATACCATCTCGGTAGTGTGCATCAGTGTCTCCATGGTCCAATATCTCGATCAACTTGTCAGTGCTAGGCATTGATATTGGTATGGGGCTTTCTGGATAATCAGGTCTCTTTTCAAATTTCTCATCTTTGTTCTTATGTCGAGAAGGCAGAACCAAGATGCCAACGCCAATTTCTTTCTTCTCAGGTGTAGTTTCTTCAAACTGGCCAAGAATGTGGTTCCTGCGTTGCAGGTCTGATATATTGCGTTGGTAGGTCTCTGATTTGTGTTTCTCTTTTACAAACATACAATACGCTATCCATGCGATGACCAGTAGCGCCTGCAAGTAAACAAAGAATTTATTAAATTAATTATAAAAACATTAACATACCTATTAGTATCAAAAATTCTTACTAATGTTATTAAATCAGTTAATACGGTTCAGAAGTTAAAACAACAAGGAAAAAAAGGAAAGGAACTCAAAATTTTTCAATAAGATTATAATACTAAATATTAAAAAGAGACTTACTAAAACCAGAGCTACGATAAATCCAGCGATGTACAAAGTCATTTTAAAAAAATTACGTCGTATTTACGTTCTCGATAGTGAGACGAGTGTAGTAAATGAGGTTAGATTGGCACAGTCGTGATGGCGAGCAGTCCCGTCGTCACATTCAATTAATGTCAGTATAAACTCCGTGCTCTTTTAGTCCGTGATGTCATTGGGATTGATTGAATTCAACACAATGAGTATAAAGAGATTTCGTTCTGCAGGAAACGTCTTGAGTATAAAGAGAGCACGGGTAAAATGTGTTTCATTGCTGGTTATGCGCAATTTTTGGTATTGGAATAACCTAAGACTCATTTTCCTGTATCAATGTGACGTAAGTAAATGTTTTGTCACCGTATGAGACAAAAACACAGAATGACTTTTCCTTTTTGTATAACATAACAACAAATAAATTTTAATTATTACGTACATATAACGATATGCGTATGTATGTATCTATTTACCAATACGTGACACAAGATATTTTGCTTTGTTCTTTGGAAAAAAATATGTATTTACCTATCTATTTTTTTTTTAACCTCAATGTAAGTAATTAAAAGCCACAAACTTCTAAGGTGGCAAAAGAGCATACATCCCGACTTATTGATATCTGTTGACTTAGCGATGTAAAACCCTTTAATGGCTTTTTTAAGGACCATACTTGTGAAAACTGTAAAGATTTTTTTCCTTTGAAACACAGCGGAAGAAGGAACCTTTCAAATCGCACAGTATTTAACGATCTTAATAAACTTTCCTGTTGTTTCTATTCCTGTTTTAATTCCAACTGCACTATTGGCTAAATAATTTCTTTGTTTGTTTAAACTAACTACATGTTCCCGCTATATTTAAATAAAGAGAAACATTTGTTAACCTTTAAAGGACTATATATAACATTCCTTTGTAATATTTTTTTACGAAATCAAGATTTAAATGTCTGTATTCTTCAAAATCATAAGTTAATTTATATTGAAATTATCTATTTTGCGTTCAAATGCAGTATTTACAGCTTTTGGCTACGTGACATTTTTAACGATTTACGTTAAAAATGTCACGTAGCCAAAAGTGTGTATATATACACATTTATCCACATTTTTATCTATATCTATGTAGCACAATGATGTACATTGTCCAACTAGTACTTATTGAACTACAATTTAACCCATCCCAACCATCCTATCCATTAAATCGAACCTATAAAATGTCTACTCAATGGCTTCCAATAGCAGTTATAAAATGTATGTCGTAGTAAATGTAAGTGTACAAGTGCATGTGCACTAAGAACGACCTCGGCGAGCTTAGGTAAAACAAGGCTAAATCCTGTACATATTAAACAAAATACTGTAGGATAAAGGTTTTTATTTTTATTGCGGGAATATGTGTTTATCTTAATACTTTATGAAGTGAAAACTTCTTTAGGCCCTTTGAGCACTTTTGGTATGGGGAAAAAGCACTGAACTCACGTGCCCGTCACGCTTAGATACATTTTTATTATGAATTGCATTTAGGCTTTCATTGTGAACCCTTTATAAATAACTAGTGGTGCCCGTGACTTCGTCTGTGTAAAATCTCCTTCATACAAACTTTTATCCTCTGTCACCTCCTTATAGTTTGATCGGAGAAAGACCTAGGCTTCCATCAAGTAAATTACAAACTTTACCGGCACACTCGAAGTTTTTTTTTCCCTAAGTAACCTAAGACTACAAGCTTTACTAGTGCAAGCTCCTATCTTCCGTCTAACCGCTGCTGTGCTGTTATGACCTGACTGCAAATATTTTCGGTAAGTTAGACCCATAGAATGGCAAAATAAAGAGTTATACGTGTTTCCATCTTATTATCATTCCGAGGTGAAACCCTAATTTGAATGAGCTAGTGGTATAGATATAATCTCAGTGGTTTAGCATTTATCTGTCCATAAAGCACTATATCTATATCACTTTTTTTAAGTATCGTCTAGTACTAGATACCTGTTGTGTTAAACGACACTGAAAAAGATGCAAACAAATTATTTAGCAATCATAATTTGAAATGGAATGCAATATTAAAATTAATACATTTTTCGTGCACATATATTTGTAATCAAATAAAAGCCATGTTCAAGATAATTAGCTAAGAAAGTCATTTGTTATTTTTCGTTTAAAAATAGTTTAAATTAATATTGACTTACGACTTAATAATGAGGAAGTACTAGTCAAAAAAAAACGCACAACCTTTATTGACGCTCAAAACAAAGAAATTATGAATTCTTTTTTTGTTTTTTTTTTATTGAAGAATACTAGCAACGTGGGACACACATTACTAGTGTTCTTGTTAAACCCTCCAGCTAAGCTAAATGCTGGTATTATGAAAGAACTATTCTTTTTTAGGGTTCCGTGCCTAAAAAGGAAAAAGGGAACCCTTATACAAACACATCGTTGTCCATCTGTCTGTCAAGACTCTTTTTTTTCATTTCACTCACTTCAATCAAGTTTTAAGTCAACTCAATCAAAAGATATGCCTATTTAAGCCTTTTATTTTAACAATACGCAGGTAAATCCAAACCTATAGGTACTTCCCATTGACCTAGAATCATGCAATTTGGCGAGAAGCAAACTAGTAGGTTATTTAATTAGTTTTACAACAAATACGTTATTAACGGTATTTAGGGAAAATGGCATGTATGGGTTTGCAACGGCAACTCTAACATCAGGACCTGTCCGATGTTGGAATAATTCATCTGTCTGTAAAAACAAAAATGAATTAGGAACACAAAAAGTTGTCCGAGGTGAGGATCGAACCCACAACTCAGAATAAATCATCGGTATATGTGCAGTACGAATAGTTTGCCTCACAATATCATATTAGCGAGGTGATCCCTTAATCTACTGTGCCATCGTCACTAAGCTCAGGTCAAAAAAACAACATATTTAAACAAAGAGTGGAAGATTTCTCTCTCTCAACTCTCTTAAGTGGCCGGCTAGTGGACGAACTTGGCCCACTTTTTCAATTGAAGAGATCATCAATGCCACTTATCATATAAAATGTTATTCAGAGTTCATAGGTGCTCGTACAATAAATGAGCTCTATCAAAACAAAATCGGAATGTGTCATGTACCTCAAGTACCTACCTTTTTTTTTGTGACGAGGGTTTCGTCTTTAACTTAAAATAATGCTATACTTAGTAAGACACATAATGTAATTATGAAACCTGCTACTGTGACTTTTTGAATATAAAGAAAAAAGTAAATTTTTAGAAAAAAAACAAAAACCGACTTCAAGACTATACCTACCCTACATACATATGTACGTATGTACAAACTTAAACTCAAAAATCAAAACTTCATCTGTATATATATTTATTTTGTTTTTGTTAATTTTTTCAAAAAGTGCTGTATAAATTTCGATAATATTTATATGGGGTCACCTCCGAAGTAAGAACTACCAAACAAAAAAGAATCATCAAAATCGATTCATAATTGGCGGAATAATCGCGTACCAAACATACAAAAAAAACTTCTTTAATTATTTCTATACTTTTATAATTAAAAACTTAAAACCTAAACTATTCTTTCCTTTCTTGTCCTTCTTCATTTCCACTGTTACATTCATCATTCAAAATTAAACATTTTTTTTCCACATGTCAAATATTATCTAAATGTTTTCCATAAAACATAGTCATTAGTAAAAACGTTCTTTATGAGTACTCATCAGTAAATTCAATGTAAAAATCCAATCGCAATTATGGAATAACTTTTACATTACATTTAAATGTAATAATTACGCATACTTACGTAATTTGAATAAGTTTAGATACTGAATAATTAAAATCCTAAAAATTAGACTCCTTATTGCCTCCTAGATTAATACTAATCGAATTAAAATGTTCAGTTATGTATAATTATTTATTTACTATTCTCTTAGCACCCGCCAAACAAAACACTTAGATATGCTTAAATAAGGTGCTATTAATAAGACTGTGATTAATTAAAATACACAGAATGTTACAGAAAGGTGTGGTCAAACTTTAGGAGCGTTATTTATTAACCGCCAAATAGTTGATTAAGCTTAAAAAAAAAATTTTCGAATTTGTTTTTCTTATTTCTTCGGGAAATGCTTTTTATTGTGTAGGTGCACATTTCTAAACAACATGATATAATATTAATATGGATTTGAATGCCAATTTCAACGATTTTGTTTTTTATCTGCAGATACTTTCTGAGAAATCTGAATATTCCAAAATCATTCTTTGGTATGAAACAGCCGTTGTTAATTTCATGGCAGTCCTCTTTTATACAAAATATTAGTTTTATCGGTAAATTTTCAACTTTGTCAGTTTCAAAATAAAATGTTTGCAATAAAAACAGGATTTTTTCTAAAATTGTTATTTACGGGTTCTACTATACGACCCTAAAATATGACTACACCTTTCTGTAACATTAATTTTTAATATATATTAACAAAATATTAAAAATATATGGATAACTTTTTACGTTTTGCTGTCCGAGCATTCACGTGTTTGTTTTTCTGCAACAAAAAGATAACATTAGACACGATATAGTATTACATAATATGCATATAATATATATAGTATTACATCTTTGTCGAGAATATGGCCAATACCATATAGCATCATACTTACTAATAGCATCGTAGCAGTACACTTAACCAAGATAAAAAACGTGAACTTATGATATATACAAGAAGGTTACACAAAGGTTGACTACCAAACCATTCTATTTTTAAACATTAGATAATCTTGTCAGCATCTGCATAGTCCGTAGTTGTTTTATTGGATTGTTAGAGTAAGATTATACTTAACAAATTTCAATCGAGTGGCTAGTGGACAATATAATGGAACCTCTAAATGTCAAGTCGCCCTTTTGCAAACTACCTCGATACCGTTTAAAACAATCGAAACATTTTCCAAATCCAATGACACTTTTTTGTTATAAAGATGGCATTTCAAGTAGTAATTAGCACTTCTTACCTTCACTACCGTCAATGACTGAAAAGAATGAACTTATTGTTTTCATTATTTATTGCACCATTAACGTATGACACGTAGATAAAAATTACATCACATTTTGCCTTATTCTGAAGCATAACTCTGAATAACTTTCTGAACTGGTAGTTAAGATAAAAAATGATGATCCCGGTCTCTTAAAACATATCCTCTTATATCATAACATGTAAAAAATGCAAGTCTCGCAACACAGTTCTTCTACCGCAAAAAGTTGTAAAATCTAATTGTTACCTAATTTGTTAACTAACAATATTGTAAAAAATTAACTAAATTACTATTGAAAAACTCGGACATCGCACATAATCACATAAGAATAATCTAATATTTTAACAGTCCTAATTAAACATTGCGCTAGCAAATCAAATTTATACAAACACAAACAAATAAAGCGCTCTGAGCGCTTATGATTAGGTTAATATTATTGCATGTCGATTCTATTGGATTCTATGTTGCGAGACTTGTATTTTTTTAAATTTTGTGTTTTTAAGCGACCTCATTTTTTGTAGGTATATGTAAGGAAACAGCGTTAAAGTATGACACTATAGCTACCCATATCCATTATTTATCTTCCTATATTTCTATTGAAGTGTAAGTCACGAACTAATGTTCGTAACAAAGAACAAATAAACTTTGTAATCTCATATTTTTTATATAGGATTATAGAGTTATTTATGCAGTCAGAATATAAAAAAAAAACGGGGTTGAAATTGCGGTATGTTTAAAGTTGTTTTTGCTTTGTAGACTGAACACTATTTTTTTTCAAAATTTGAAGCTAGTGTGTCTGTTAGAAGTACCTTAGAATTTTCATGATCTGTGAGTGAGCGAGTCAGTGACAAAATGAAAGAACTTTGACTTACAATAGTTTTTAACCTACAAGTTCAAATTGTTCAATGTGCGAATAAACCTAATTATATTACGTCCTCTGGTCTTTAAGCATTCAGGGTCCTAACTTTATCCACAACAACTACAGGGGGTTACACCTGTAACTACAGGGGGTCGATAATGCACTGAATTGCCGTACGATCGAGTCTGTTTTTTTTTACTCAACTTGGCAGGGACATTACCGTGCCCCCCATAGATTGGATATTTAATTTATATTTATAAATCATGATTGACTATGATTAACATTATGATTAACGATTCACTTTAAAATATCATACCGATTAGTCGGCTGTCATAAGGCAGGTGGAGTGATTAGATGGTAGGTTTTTTGCATGTGTGTAGTAATGAAGGATTTGTACCGGCTAAAACTAGAAACTGTTCGTGATGGGGTCTTATACCTAGGATATCGTGGGGCAACAGTGGTATATAATGTAATAGCCCTAAGCTCAGGAGAGACCTTTGAAATGTTAATGTAAATATTTGGTTTTATAATGAAAGTGTTTAGATTAGAATAGTACAGAATAAAACACGTTTATTTGCTTAAAATGTAGGTACATCAATGCTAGAAAAATGTTTGATCATGAAAATGACAATATGTACGGATTATTAAGTTACAATTGTATTATAGGTTAAGTATGTTAAATGTTAAAAATATAATTAATTGATGGTCATGCAAGTTTACAATTTTTATTACTTCTGCTATTTGTTAACTCTGATACTAAGTAATAGCTTTTGTCAACAAGCCACATTTTAAGTTTTTTTTAGATAAATTTATAGGTATATTTTTTATAATATCAGGAATTGCATTATAGATACGGCCACACATAACATTACAGTTTTTTAAGTAATACTTGTTTTGGGTACTTTAATCGCAAAGATTCTGTCTGGGTTTCTTGTGTTTCTGGGAAACAAATCCTTAGCTAACTTAAATAAATTAGGGTTTAGCCGCAGAAACATAGCCGCCTCCAGGATGAACGTACATGCTTGCTAATGAGAGAATTTGTTTTTTTTTTAAAAGTGGCTCGCAGTTCTCCCAAGGTGGTATACCAGCAATGACTCGTAACACATTTTTTTGTGCTAGGAAAGCTTTTTGAACGTCCGTGGAGTTACCCAACAGTATGAGGCCATAATTCAAAACGGAGGATACATAGTCATGGTACGCCGTAAGTACGGTTTCCAGGGTAGAGGTTTTACCCAATTTATAGAGCACACAAACGAACCTATTAATCTTCGTGCACACTGTATCGACATAACTTTTGCAATTAAGGTGTTTTTGATGCGTTATTCCTAAAAATGTAGTTTCGTTTACCTCAAGGATTTGTTGATTATCGTAGTTTATATCTTAGTACCTGGGAGACCGAGTTTGCTCGGTAGCTTTTTGTAAAATCGTATTTTTTTTTTTGGTAAAATTGCATTTTTACAGGAAAATCAACTATGCAGTTGAACTTAAAATGCAAAACTCTATCTGTATACAAAATTTCATCAAAACCGTTGGAGCCGTTACATATATACAAGAATTGCTCGTTTAAAGGTATTATTAGGTTTAAAAACTTACCTTGAACGGACCCAGAATTCTCTGCAACATAAGCTGTAAATGTAAAAAATATATATTATTTATATTATATTAATATATATATATAATGTCAACGTTATTAGGTATATAATTAATTAAAAACAATCGTCTGAGAACTATCGTGGGAGAGTCATGCTTCGGCAGGTATGGGCCGGTTCGGCCGAAATAATACCACGGCTTCACAGAAAACCGGCAGTGAAGCAATACTTGCATTGCTTTTCGCCTAGTGACTTAGGTTACCGGAGGCCCTAACCCTCCCCTCCCCCTCTCCCACTCTTCCCTTACTCGCACCTCAAAGACTGGCAATGTACATGTGACTCTTGAGTTGCAGGTGCCCATGAGCGGCGATAGTCATTTACCATCAGGTGACCCGTGTACTCGTTTGCCCCCTATCCCATAAAAAGTATTATCTGTAAAATGTTACTATATGTATGTTACTATAATGTAAATGACTTCTTGACTGATGTTGTATCTTGATTATGTATGTTATTGGACTTATTAATTGTTATTTTCTATGTTATATTATTGTTGTGTAGAAATTGGTCACCCGTTTCGGAGATTGGACGGAGCAAACAGACAGACAGATAGACAAAAATCTGAAAGGCTGAACTTTGGGTATAGGTGTCGTGCGGTATGAGCCTGGTAAAGGACTATTGTTTTGACATTGCAAACGGACACTTCGATTTTATTTATTTGTATTGAGTATCGATTATGTCTGTAAAATTAATGATTAGATATTATTGTTAAAATTTGTTCTGTTCTTGTAATATATTTCTACCTCTAAATGAATTTACAAACTCATTGTTATTTACTGTTGACATTTTTAATTTGTACGCCTTCATAGGCAAAACATGCAGGTTCTTCTATATTTTTAAACATATTGCATGCTTAAATTGTGTGTAAACGCATGTTTGACAAATAAATTATCTTTATCTTTATCTTTAAAAGGTAATTATTTGTTAATGTTCTTTTTACAAATGTTTTTAAGGTAAGTTATCTTACGACGTATGATATTTTTATGTGAGGATCGTCTGCTCGTTTGAACACTAAACCATGACAAAAAAAAATCTCGATTTAGATTTTTTATCAACTCATCGTGCATTGTAAAAATCAACGTTTTTTTTCCAAAAGTCAATTTGTGTGGCTGTGTATGTGTTATAATCTGGAATTACCAATAGATTTCATATTTGACTATAGTTTTCTATATCTTATTCAGTAAGGCCTTTATGTTTTCAGAGCATATAAATGTATATCATAGGAGCTCAGTGTAACATTAAAAACTATTCTTGGTACGGCGCAGATTTCTGCCGAGATATGAGCTACCCGCCAGGAATATTTACTCAGAACACGAACGAACAGATAAAAACATTATACAATTTAGACATCGCAAGTATACCTATGATAAAAGCCTGTGTGAACCTGAAATTGGCTATTTGACAGTTGTAACGACAAAATATGAAATGTGTTGGTTATGATACCTTATAGGTAATCAATAATTTTCCGATTTTGTTTTTTGCATTAAAATAAATTTGAGATTTTATATATTATGTGGCTTACAAAAACCGAACCGCGAGCGGCCATGATTGAGCGTCGTGTGACGTCACATTTTATAAAACAAAGCATCGTGTGTTCTGTTATTCGCGGTTTCCAGAAAATAAACACTAAAATATTTTGATTGGATTGGTCACGAAATGGAGCCAGGCTATACAAAAGCCGATAGTGCAAATCTACCTAAAGTTGATTTATTTACGGTCGCAAATTTTTTTTTGGGTAATCAAGACTTTTGCTCTGCCGAGTTTCGGAATGCAAACACCTCCGTCTAAGTACCAAAATTAGCAAAGTAATAGTACATTTAAAAGATCCTTAGAAACTATTTCTTGTATTACATCCATGCGTTGTCTTTTGCTTACGGCTGATCGAGGCTGCGGAGACGCGGTACGTTTTATTCTGTCTGGTTGACATTGAAATTTAGATTTCAAACAGTCTAGTTTTAAACACCATTACACTGTATTGTATGTAATTTTACATATCATTAGGCAGCTGTAAAGTGACACAAATATATTAATTTTACTTTTATTTTTATGTGAATGATTTATGTACAAAATGTTAGCTTAGGTTTAAGTTATTTTCGGGATATCAGAGGTTCTTCCAAACACTTTCATCAAATCGAAATCTTCACAAAAGAATATCGATGATTTATCTGATGTAAACTCCGGATCTCGGCGTGCTAACTGTAACCACCGCTTTCGACGTTTAGGACATTTAGGAACGTGAACAAACAATTTGTCAGTACATTCAATTGTTGTACTTTTACACGTAGGCACGGCACACGTCTTGTAGCTTTTCATTGTTCACAATTCCAGTTAAAAGCTGTAAACTTTCCACTCAAAACACGCAGAAGAGTTAGAGCGTCGTAGTTAACTTTGTTTGCTTATTGAAATGTGATGTCACAGCTGACACATGTCACGTGACCAGCTGTTTTCGCGCGAATTTGAATATAATGAAGAAACATTATTTTATTTTTCTATTAAATAACATTAAAAAAAAAAAAGATGATTGTAAGAGGTATAAAATAAACATACGTACATTTTAAAATATTTTTCCGAAAACTGTCAAGTAGCCAATTGTCGCCTGTCGCCCGATGATATTCTAATCGCGTCTATTAAATGACGTCGCTTAAGGAAATAAATATAATTTTATAAACTTCGCACTTATTACACAGTATAATTTTATTATTTAATATATTATGTTTAATATTAAAATAGAAATAGAGTGGTGAGGTTTTTAACCGACTTCAAAAAAGGATCAGGTTCAATGATCGGCTTTACACGAACTAATAATATGATTTTGACATGGTAACTCAACTCAGACAACTGTCAAAGGTGTCAAATGTTGAACTTGTTTTCCTGTTGATATTGTCTTGTTATTTTCTTGTCGAAAATAGGTAAAAGCTACACCGTTCCACAAGGGGCATACTTTTTAAAATTATTCAGTTTTACCAACGAGAAAAGGCGGCAAAATACCCTTCTCGCAAAAAAGTCATTGAACGTGCTTTAACAGGTATGTTTAACAGTTTTATCGTTGCCTAGAATATTATTTAGACTTTGTGAGCGATGTAGAATCTCAGACATCTCGAAATATGTATGATTTGTAAATAAGTGTATAAATATGTGTTAATCTTATGAACTTATGATAACCAATTCTTTTTGTACTAGGCTTTAGGAATTTTGATACTTTGTATTTTCATTAAACTAAGTTTTATATTTTTTCAGGTCTCAGTAGAGATACTGTGTCTAAAATAAAATAAAAACTGTCAGTCGTAGGATTGCACATCAGAAGTGACAACACAATTGACACATCTGTCTTCTGATAATTGACTGATAACTGTTCATCTGAGCTTTTTCCCTGTACCAAAAGTGTCCAACGAGGCTAAAAAAGTTTTCACTTCAAAAAAGAAGGATCCAAGGATAACGGGTGTGGTGCACACCAGGAAAAAAACGCAGAGGCAGACCAAAAATGATTGATGGTTTTGACAAGTGTGCCATCCGAACTAAAATTCGTTAATTTTATACTGTACGGAAAGAAATACCTACTCTGAAGAAGCAGCATCGTGATTTAAAGCAAGATATAAACTTTTGCGTTGGAATTACTTCTTCTGAAAGAACTGGGATATGTATATAAAAAATGTGAGACAGAACGACAAATTCTCATTGAGAGACATGATATTGTGGCGTGGCATGCTTAATATTTGCGAGTAATGAAGCGTTTGAGAGAAACTGGAAAGCCAGTTATATATTTCGATGAATCGTATATTCACATTGCACATGAAGTTAGTAAATGTTGGCAAATATTCCCAATGAACCTAGTGTATCTAAAGCGTTTTCTCTCGATGAAAGATATATTATAGTCCATGCTGGTACCTGGGAAGGATTTGTTGAAAATGTGTGTACTTACCTTACCTTTTAAAACTAAAAGCATTTCAGCGGATTATCACCACGTTATGAATCGTGACAATTTTTTCAAATGTGTAAAAGAAAGACTCTTGCCAAACCTTTTTTTTTTTTTTTTTGTGCGTGTGAAAACCCCCTCGGGCCGTCAGCCCACCGGGGTTTTCGGTAAAAACCACACGGTGTGCGTACTGCGCCTTAAGTAGGAGGGATCCGGGAACAGCTTTTATTAAGACATCCGGACCCCCCCTAGCGCCTGCCCGCAAAAGCGCGGGCACCACCTTCGGGTATAAACCTCTCAATTAGGCGACGTCCAGGCACACGCGGACGCCGCCTCCTTCGGGGGGCCACTATAGCGGGTGGAGGGGAAAAACCCGTCCCGTCCACCCGCGGCCACACTCAGGGCGGCATGAGGCGCTGGTAAGCGCGCCTCCGCCGCCCGGTTCGCCGGCGGCGAATTAGGTCCGAGTGGAGATCGTCCTCCCGGACCCTTTCCGCCGCCTCCTTCTGCGAGATGACGTCCTCACAGAAGGTGGCGACCGCGGTAAAATTACTGTCGCTACCGGCCATGGAGCGTATGACGGCCGGTAGCGAGAGATCCCCTCCGATGACTGCAGTGAGGGCCCGACGCTGCGTCGCTCAGGCGGAGCAAACCGCCAGCGTGTGCTGAGCCGAGTCCTCACTACAGTTGCAGTGGTGACAGGCGGGACTCAATTCCCTCCTAGCGACCGAGTGCAGGTACTTCCCGAAGCAGCCGTGCCCAGAAAGAACCTGCGTCAGTCGAAAGGAAAGGGTCCCGTGCTGCCGCCCTGCCCACTCGACGATGACCAGCTGGAGCGCCTCCACGGCGGCAAAGCCAGCACGTGGAGCCCCCAGCCGGGACGACCAACGAGCCATCGTGGCTCGGCGAGCGGCCTCACGCCACTCGCGTACCTCTTCGGGCGGGGGCCGTCTGCCGCTTCTCGCCCGGAACTCAGTCGTCCGCCGATAAACTTCGGCGAGCACTTCCGCCTCCAAATCCCACGGGGGAGTAGCGGCCAACGCGCACGCCGCCTCCGTCGACACAGTGCGGTATCCGCGTATGGCTCTAACCGCCATAACCCTCTGAGGGCGCCAGAGGCGTGCCCTATTCTAGGCGGTCAGAGCCCCCGCCCACACCGGTGCACCGTAAAGTGCCATTGACCGGACAACCCCCGTGTACAGCCGTCTCGTAGCGACGCTGGGTCCACCCAAATTGGGCAAGAGTCGCCCAAGGGCGGACGCAGCGCCGACCAGCTTCGGAGCAAGCTGTCGGAAGTGCTCGTCGAAGAGCCACTTGCCGTCGAGGATCAGGCCCAGATACCTTATGTGGGCCCGAACCGGTACGAGGACCGAGTTGACCTCAATAGAGGTGCCAGGGGGTGGACCACGACGGGGTCCATGAAATAAAAGGGCCTCCGTCTTATCCAGGGCCACCCGCAAACCCAGCGCCTCGATGCGCCCGACCACCAGAGAGACTCCCCTGGTAGCCAAGCGCGCCGCCTCCTGAAAGTTCACCCCCCGGGCTGTGACTAACGTGTCATCGGCGTAACAGATTACGCCCAGCCCGGCGGGGAAGTCACCTCGAAGGGCCCAGTCGTACCCCATGTTCCACAGGAGTGGTCTAAGGACAGACCCCTGCGGAACACCGCACGACATGGGCCGACTACTTAAAACTTCATCTCGGTCCTCGTACATGACGGTACGCTCCTCTAAATAGTCTGCCACTAGCCGCCTCAGGTACTGTGGCACCCCATGATAGAGGAGTGCTTCCCTGATGCAGCTGAATGCAGACTATTGAATGCGTTGGCGATGTCCAACGACACCGCCAACAGCACGCCGCCACAGCTCACTACGTCTTCGGTCACAGCCCTCAGGCGCAACACAGCACCGACCGTCGAACGCCCCGCTGGAAAACCGAATTGGGCGTCCGACGAATCGGGGCCGACCTCGCCAAGGTGCCGAACGATGCGGGCAGAGAGGACCATCTCAAACAATTTACCCGCCTCGTCCAGCAACACGATGGGCCTGTAGGCTGCGACCGAGTCAGTAGGCCGTCCCGGCTTCGTTAAAAGCACCAGCTTCCCGCTCTTCCAGCAGTCAGGGAAGCATCCGGACGCCAGGCTAGCGTCGAACACTTCCCTGAGGCGGTCCGACATGTGGTCGAGGGCGAGGGCCAAAGCTCGGGCAGGAATCCCATCTGGCCCGGGGGCGGTGTTCTTGGGACGGATTCGTAGAACAGCCGCCCCTACCTCCGCCTCTGTGACGGGCGGAACGTCCTCACTTTTGACCTCCCCGTCGTGTCCGGCCAACAGGGCCATCGACGGGGGTGTGTGTCCCGGCCGTTGCGGGAAAAGGCCCTCAACCACATCCTGCAGGAAGCTGGGCTGGAGAGTCTCCGTAAGGGGGGGGGCCGACGCGTGGAGCCTTTGTTGTGCCGCGCGATATGGGCGACCCCAGGGGTCACGATCGAGACCCTCCAGAATCTCCTTTCTCCTCTCCTCTTTGGCGCGGCTAATGGCCAGCTTCAGAGTTTTCCGCCTCTCGGTACTCCTCATGAAGCTGGTCCTCCTCGCCCTCCTCGCGGTGATGACGCCGGCTGCGGGTGTAGGATCTCCGGGCACGAGTACAGGCCGCACGGAGGTCCGCCAACTCCTGGGACTCTTGCCAAACCTACATCAACCATCTGTTATTGTGTTATTGTGCTAGGTAATGCATCCTGTCACAGTGTACGCATAAACAAGTCGCCGAATAGCAATGGCAAAGAATACACTTTGAAGAAATGGCTGCAAGATAATGAATTATCATATTTAGATAATGCACTAAAGGCTGAACTTCTAGTAAAAAGTTACAAAAAATAACCAATATTTGAAATCAATCAATTGCTTAAGGCACATGGACACACTGTCGTCAGATTGCTGCCATACCATCGCGATCTTAATGCGATTGAACTAGTATGGAGTTTAGTAAAAAGACAAGTGGCAGCAAAAAATGTGAATGTATCAGCTTAAGAATTATTGCCAATTACAAATGAATGCTTCAATAATATAACTGTTGAACACTGGAAAAAAAAAAATGTGATCGTGTTAAACATGTTGAACAAAAATAATGGGAACAAGACCGACCGTAGATATGCAAGAATTTATCATCAATGTAACAAATTAAAGCACATCAGGTTCAGAAACAGATACTTCTTTGTACTTCTCACCTAGTTCCATAGCTAGCTCAACCATAATTGACATTGAGTATTTAGAATCAGACTTTGATTATATTAAATAAATGGTTTTTTTTTATTTTAAAATATTCTCTTTTTGTTTCCATTTTTCTATAAGAAACATTTTAGTAATTATTATTTACTACTATTTCTGTGAATAAATGAAATGACGTACGCGTCATTTTAATATTAATTTTATTTTAATTTTATTTAAATTGAATATTCATATATTTTAATTTTTTTTTATATTAAGTATCAAGATGTTTACTGTCAAACTATAATGACGTAATAGTGTTGTCAACATAACAAAAAAGATGATTTAGCACTGCTGCAATCTCAAATCCTACGATGGTTCCCTTTTCGCACAGACTATCTTTTTTTATGTATGTTCACCGATATTTCAATAACATTTTTTTTTGTTTGAAAAGTTATGCTCCCACCGTGGTCCCATTGTCACCAAGTCAGGATGATGGCAGGCTGATGATGGTATCGAAGAGAAAACGAAGGAAACTCTCGGAAATTGAGGACAAATTTAGTGTTTGTTGATTTTTTTTAAAAAAGACTTAAAAAAGGAGAGGGTTCTACGTTCAACTCTTTGTGTCTTTTTTATAACTTAATAAATCAAGTGCAGCTAGTTGCTAGACAAACTAAAAATATTACCACCTTATCTCAATAAAGGGTTGGGCTGAATTAACTAAAGTTAATATAATCTAACGAACTGCGGTTCAGTAATTTACGTTACACTAAGTAATGTTCTAAATACCGTACCTACTCAGTACTTACGTACCTTATACTAAAAACGGAAACAAAAACTTTTAAAAAAAAGTTAAACCGTCTTCAAAAAGCAATAAGAAATGGCACTGAAACGCGAAAATAATCGATATCAAACTTAATTGAAAAGACTACATACATGTGACACTTTTAAAATAATAAGTAACATTATAAACCACCCACGTTACTAGTAATCTTTAAAAAAAAAAAAGGCACCAGGTACCGACTGGTCTGTTTGAAGTCCGTGCCAAGCTAGAAACGCAATAAATAATACTTAGAGATATAAACAGCTTAATTAAGAACGGAATATAATTCTAATGAAATATCTGAATATGAATATATACCACGGTGGACCTAACCTATCTATCAAGTAAGTATAACCCGATTTCAAGAAACAAGGTTATTTTATAATATGTGTATAAATTAAGTGTTCCGTATATCATTCTTTATTTATATCGTTACTTTCATTCACCCATAATAAAAACAGAACTTGCCATGTATTTAGCTGTACCTATTTAGCTTGGCACCGACTTCAAACGGACCGCTTTTTTAAAGTCGGTTTAACTTTTTTTTAAAAGTGTTTATTTCGTATTGTGCATTCATCATCATCATTGCGTTGAATCTCGGTTACAACCGAAGCTTACGCGTCGGTCTCCGGGGTCCGCTTTCCTACTTTTTCTTCTCCACTTCGCAACATCTACCGCATCCCTGATAGGCTTTACGACGTCAAACCAGCACTTTTTTGGTTTATCCCTCCTGCCGGGACCCGGCGGAGGCGGCATGGCCGGACATTTGTTCCCCACGTAAGTATCCGGTTGCCGTAAAACGTCGCCATACCAGCGAAGGCGACACTCCTGCAATTTATCCGCAATGTAACATGACGGACATGAAGGCTGCCGCGAATGAGGGAGTTCCTAACGTGGTTCTTCCGTGCTACTCCACACATCCACCACAGCATATTCATCTCCGTGATATGCAGTTCCTGCTTGTGTCGCTCCAGCACCGGCCACGTTTCACAGCCGTATAAAAAGACAGGCCTAATGATGGTTTTATAGACTTTTGACTGGTTGGGAGGATTCCCTTTACTTGTAAATGTCTCATCGCCAGTTACTAGGTATGCGTTTCATGAAGGTGGAGTCCGTAGGAACTCGATAAATTCACATGCCCATGTTTTTGAGATACCGTAAGATTTCAGCACTATTTTCAGTGATTCGACGCAGGAAATTTCGTTTGAATCGCAAAACTTAAGGCTAACTCTTTGTTCAACAAATATTTTCTTAGTAATCATAGAGCATTTAAAACAATGAAATCAGAAACAGCAGCTGTAATTACACCGAGTGACAGACAGCGATCGAAGTTCGCGAGGTAACTCAGTACAGTATTGCCAAATAGTAAAAAAAAAGTCCAGTGCGAATCGGACTCGCGCACCGAGAGTTCCGTAAAATATTTTTATTATATGATGTACCTAAAAATTTACGGTTTTCACAATTTTTCCTTTATCTGTACTATAAGACGTTGCTTCGTACCAAATTTCAAGTTCACCTGAAGTGCCCTTGTAGGTTTTGTTTCCTTTGCGAGTGTCGAAAATTTGCGGCCTAAACGTCTGTATCTTTTGATTGCGTTGACTTAGAAGTTTGATTTTTTTACAACGCTAAGGGACAGTAGATTTGAGTATTTGGTATAAATTTCAGCTTGATATATAAGTTGACATAAGTTTAGCTTAATTTGTAATTTGTGGGCGATCTGGAGTCTAAACTAAGCCTTGGCCTGTATTTTAGAGCTCCAGGGCCCCCAATATTGATGTTACAGTAATGTTGTCAACTATGTGTTTAAGCGTAGATATTTATATGTGCGTGTGTGCGTGTGTGTGTGTGTGTATGTGTGTGTGTGTGGTGTGTGTGTGTGTGGTGTGTGTGTGTGGTGTGTGTGTGGTGTGTGTGTGTGTGTGGGTGTGTGTAATATATATATTTATTGTCTTATTATCAGATTACGCTACTACCTCTAGTAAATTTTCCGTTTTTGAATAGTTTAGATTGAGTAGTAGCTGATGTAGTTTGGTTTTGCATTCGATCTTTGAACAGTTTACTATGGGTATTAATTTATTTATTTTATTAAACAACTTAGATCCTCGGAACATGTAAAATTTTTGTGCAAAGGCAGTATTAGTTGGTGTTGGCTCACAAATTGCATAGTTTCTCCGGAATTAGGCGACGCGGTTTATTCTATCTAGAGATAAATTTGAGTGTTTGTGAAAGACGGTTAACATTATATATAGTTGTCGTATAGTCAACACTTGGGTATCTTAATACAGTTTGGTAGTAGGGAATAATCGAGGCTTAGATATATTTATTTTTAATATCATCCTCTGGGCTCTTTCTAAGATTATCATATTGGATTTACACGCTCCTCCCCATGTAGTAATACAAAAGCTCAAAATAGATTGCACCATGGCGTCACAAACCATCTTTATGGTTTGTTTCTCTGCTACATCACGGAGCTCTTTAAAGATATAAAGATATGCTAGTTTAAGTATCCTTTGTGATAATGTACGTATGTGGCTTGCGAAGTTTAAGTTGGCGTCTATTTCGATTCCAAGGTATTTTACACATTGAGTACGATCAATGATGGGACAGCTGCAGGTAGCTATTGGAAGGAAGTCACATTTGTGTGCAAAAATATTGTGGTTGTTGTTTGTTATATCGATTGTGTTATGTATTGAGAAGATAATGTATTTTGTTTTATTTTCATTAAGGGTAAGTGAGTTTATAATAGCCAGTGACACACAGTGTTAAATCCTATTTGAGCAATTTTAAAAAGTTCACTCCATGAATCAGCGAAAAACGTAAGTCATCTGCATATGTTTATATAAGGCAATTTTTTATTTTTAAATTGGTGAGCTCGTTCATGTAGCAGAGAAAGAGAGTTGGACCCATAATGCTGCCTTGCGGTACCCCAAAATCATTTGGTAGTACATCACTGACATGCTGTCCTACCTTTACACATTGGGTTCTATTGTTTAAGTAGTTAGATATACATGACGCAGGTGTGCCTCTAATACTAAAATCCTCAAGTTTTTGTACTAGATGGGGGGCAGAGACAGTGTCAAAGGTTTTTGCTAGGTCAAAAAATATGTTTAGGCATTTACTCTTGCTATCTAATTTACCAACAAGAAAGTTAACAAGGTCAAAAACTGCATTTTCGGTAGAGCGGCCAATTCTAAAGCCATATTGATGGGATGATAGTAGATTATTTTTCTCTAAATATTGAGTTAGTCTATTGTTAATAATACGTTCAAATAACTTTGACATTGCTGTAAATATTGCAATTGGCCTGTAGTTACTGACACTGCCTATGTCACCCGCCTTATATATTGGATGTACCACTGCTCTTTTAAATGCGTCAGGGAATACCCCCTCCTCAAAGCAACGGTTTAACAAATTAGTGAGTACAGGTGTTATAGACTAATATGTTAGTTTTAAAATCTCTGCACTGATCTGATCCCACCCAGGAGCGCAATCACTTTTCAATAGCTTAATCGTTTTTTCAACTTCTTCGTTGTCCGTTGGTAAGAATGATTTTAGCGGAGATTTTGAAGATTTTTTGAAGTGGGGAAGGTCTGAGGGTATTAAGTCTGATAATCGTTTATCTACCTTTGAGAAATATTCATTGATTTTGTTGACTGATGAATTGGGATCTTTTTCAGTCAATAGTTGGAGTGGTTGTTGTTTTGTTGTATTGTTATTAGTAATTGATTTGATGGTAGACCATAGCTTTTTTGTGTTGCTTTTTGATGTTATAAGCTGATCACGGAAATATTGATTTTTAAGTTTTTTAATTCGATTGTTACAGTGACTTCGGTATCTTAAATATGTTATTTTCAATATGATATTATCCTTATCTGATTTAATTTTATTGTGCATTCTGTCTCTTGTCCGAATATAGCGAAGGATGCCAAGAGTAATCCAAGGTTTCATTATATATTTACTTCTAGGAATCAAACGTTTTATTGAGTTATTTGCAATTAGTTGCTGTATAATATTTATAAAATTGTTAGTAGCAGTGTTCAAATTTGTTTTTGTAATTGGGGTAAAATCCATTCTAAAATGGACATTTCAAAGATACAAAGATGAGATAAACTCGACCATTACAGTCAAGTCTATATCCAAGATTAGATCTTGCTTTTAACTTTTTTTGCAATAAAATAGTAGCTTTTTTTCTCTATTTGTGTGATTCTGTTGCAAAAACTAAATCAAACCGTCAACGTTTTTTTGTAGCCGTACATATGTGTGTGATACCAGGAATATAAAACTTTTGATTTATTTTTTACAGCCATTCTGTTGGTGCAAATGTGAAATTCTAGGCACGTATGACAATTTATGGCGGCTGTTTTGTAGATGCGATCTGTAAATGCTAGTTTAACCTTTGGTATTAATATGATTGTTTTATTATTGATGCATAGATCGTGCCGTAATTTAAGTAGTCACCTTGAAAATCTTCTCCTCCTGGTTTGTGTAATGCCGAGGTAATTGTTCTAAGTGTGGTTCTAGTTTAGTTTCTAATTAAATATTTGTTAAGTCTCCAGTGATACAGGGACTAATAGTTTATAGAGTGGGAGTTTTATTTAAAAAATAAAATAAAATGGTTATCATAAGCAAGAGTATTACTGTCGTGAGTTATCGTTGTGATCTTTGTGTAGACACAGCATAATGAAAAATACTTGTTACACTTTAAATAATTCAACTAGTTTCAATAAATGAATCGAAAACAAAGTCTTTTCAAATTAACACAAACAAGAATATATATATTGCTCAGAATTGGACATTCGAGTGCTAAGGTGATAGTGATAATAATGGTGATAATGATACATATAAAACTAAAGTTTTGAGTGTATAATCTATTGACCCATCAACTCTATTACAACAATATCCCGATTAATTATCTATCCATGTTCATATTATCAAACCATTTGTGAAATCCATAAAAATAGAATATTGCTGTATTTTTTTCGGTTCCAATATTTGTTTGTTTATACGCACTAGTCTCTCGAACTATTAGTCAGGATTGAATAATTATTTTTGTATTGGATAAAGTATTCAGTGAGGAAACTTACCCCGGCGCTTGACTAAGGCAGTGGTGACAAGTGAGATGAAGAAAAACAGCCACTGGAATAGTTGTAGAAAAAGAAAACTATTAATTTGATAATTATTGAAAAAAAATACCACAACCTAAAAGTTTTACAAACAAGCATGTGATTATTGTATTTCTAGCTACATAACTACATCGTCCCTGTTTGTTTCTATAATAAACTTGTGATTCAATGATGTAATAATATTGGTTGTTCCTGTGGTGTAATGGGTATGATTGCAAATGACAGTAAGGCCGTGGCCAGGCCTTACCCATTATGGGACCACCGCTACAGAAATATCTAACTAATATTATCCTTACTAATATTATAAATGGGAAAGTAACTGTCTGTCTGTCGGTCTGTCTGTCTGTCTGTCTGTCGCCTTTCACGCCAAAACTACTGAACCGATTTAAATGAAATTTGGTACACAGATAGTCTAGAGTCTGAAAAAGGACATAGGCTACTTTTTAATGCGAAAAAAGGGGTGTTAGGGGCTAAAAGGTGGGGATAAAAAGTTGTATGGAAGTATCATCAATTAGCCTAAATAATTAAAAATTCTACCCAAAAACACTGTCCCACACGGACGAAGTCGCGGGCACAGCTAGTTTGAAATAAATAAGAAGTCTTCTTAACAAAGCCGAATTCATCAAACCTAAATTGGCAAACGAAAAAGCGGCTTTAAAGTACCATGTCTTGTACTTTGCTTTGCAGAGAAGAAAAGAGACAGTTATAAAGAGATTTTACTTCGTTTACAGACGCACGAGCGTTTCGACTCGGTTTTGCCTTTGCCTAGATTTGTTCATACGGTCTTTTGAGATCGATATTAAATACCTTATTTTTCTGTAAAAAATGGAAATGAAACAAAACTCGCATCCGATAAACGAATTTCAAGATACTGTTGAACTAGAAAGACAGCTGATGTTCTGAAGTCTAACGGTCGACTAATTTCGAAAGTAAAGGTGAATAAACCAATCATATGTTTTTTGAGATTAATAAAATAAAATAAAAGCTGTAACCTAAAACTGATTTCTTTTTTATGCACGATATTTCGTAAGGCCAGTGTTGGAATACCTATTTTGTATCTGTAATTGATTAAAAAAGTAAAGCTTAATCCAGTTTTTCTTAGTTCATATAAAGGAGTGATTGCTATTATATGAATGTCCAATGTGTTCATTTATTAACCTGCATATTGTGATATGAAAATTGTTAGCGATAATGATTTTATCCTATTTCGATGATGTTTTACATCATATAATCAATCATATAATTGAAATGTGCCATTACGAAGGTCAGTTTTTTTTTAGAAGTGTTTAAGTTTTGATACAAATGTCTACTTGGAAATGAAAGGAATTATTAGTAAAGTTATATTTGATTCTTAATAATGAATTATTAAAGTTTCAGAATATTGATTTGTTAAGACAAATTTACTTACAAACTCTGTTAAGACTGAAGTTGTTGAAGATAAAATAAACGAGCAGGTACAAAAATATAGCTGATAAATATCTCTCGTATATCGTCTCTGATTAGTTGTGTAACAAAGGTGCACACTTACTAAAAATAGGTTACTAGTTAAACTTTTGTAAAACATACAAAAAAGGTATGATTATTTCATGTGATGACGATTTTATGCTCAACTACTAGATACAATTCGTTCATTCATTGAATTTCTCCGTTCATTCACTGGGGATTTTGCCTTTATTATATAACAATTATTTATAGATAAAATTAAAAAAATGCATTATTTTTGTTATACTTCAAAAAAAGAAAGAAAGAAAAATTATTTATTTTTTAAATAACGTTAAAAAAACTTGACATTCAAATAACTATAGGCTATTGGATACAAGGAAATCGAATATATAAATATACAAAACCACTCTTAAATACCTAATTATGAATATTTTAAAAGAGATAACATTTTTGCAGAAAAATACTACGTATTTATAAAATAAAAATACTTACAAGTAAAAAAAATAATATTGCTCGAACCTCTTCTTGACGAGATAGCGGTGGATGGGTGGGATACGGCAATGTTGTCTTTCTTTCATCCATGATGACGTTATAATGTCATTACTTTGTTCCTTCTCTTGTTAATAAGCCTTTTAACAATAGTCAACAATACATGAACTTATTGTAATACTCAAAGGGACAATGCTTGACGTGATATGTATGACACGGGTTCCGAAGATAATAATTATGATCTTCGCTTATCGTGAAACACCACTCCTAAATCCTAATGCAGTTGGATTGATAAATTTTTGATTATAAAATAGTTATTCATACGATTAAAAAATATATACGGGTATATATTTAAAACTAAAGCGTTTACGAACAATTTCATGTTTGTATATTTAAAATTTCTCATAAAGAAAATTGTCAGGAGAAATCGGAGGTCACCAGCAGACTTCCTGTGACTGAGAAAATTACGTCCGAATTTTATAAAACTAGGGGCAACTGTTTTTCGCATAATATCACTACCGTTTATTGTTGCCTTAATAAACCTGTTAATAGAATTTCTAGAACCTTTAAAAGTGATGTGCTAACAGCAGAAAAATACCTCCCCATTTTCATAATTGATGGCAGAATCCAGACTCCTATGTTTTCAAGTTCACATAGATTCTGTAAGCCACGAGTTCGTTTCCTGAGATTGAAAGGGTATATGAGCAATTCCAATCATTTTCTTTCTTGTTGATTCCATACGCAGTATAAGGACTCACTAGAAACAAGTTTTTAAGTTAATATGTTGCTTACTGCAGAGTGCGTTTAAATGCTCGATCGAATTATTTGACCCTAATTACTCGTGGTAGATAGAATGATATTGCTCTTATGCAATGAAACGAAACTACTATATGAAAGGACTTGTATCCATTGAGGCTTAATTCCATTTCAGAAATAAGTATCTAATTAATTGTGTAATAATAGTAGAGTATTTACTAAGTTACAGGTAATAATTTTCTTCTTCTTTGGGGTCGCGTTTTAATCAATCTCTCGTTAATGAAATAAGTACACACAAATAATGTACTTATCTTAATTAATCCCTGTATCTATCGCCTTAGGATGCGCAGTGTTTGTCAGTCAATCAGTAAGAGTAGTACTCCTTTATAATATACTAGTAACCCGCCCCGGCTTCGCACGGGTACAAATTATACACCTAAACCTTCCTCGTGAATTACTCTTTCTATAAGTGAAAACTGCTTGAAAATCCGATCAGTAGTTTTTCAGTTTATCGCGAACAGACAGACAGACAGACGCGGTGGAGAACTTTGTTTTATAATATGTTATATGATTAATAAATTATTATCTAAAGTACTATCTAGTCTCACACTGTATGTCCTTAGCAAAAGTTTTTAGACTATTGTTCCTAAAATATGTACAAATTCAGCTCATAGACCTTCTTCGCTTCAAAAAGGTGGGAGAAATAATGATGTTTGTTTTATAGTTTAACTTTCACTTGAACATATGTATATGGAAAAAAAATTATGTCTCCGCTTAAGTGATGCACTCGATTAAAATAGCTAGATACAATATTTAAGAAATTCCTAGTACGTGACGTTTTATTCAAAAATCATCGCGATCAATGTCAGTCTGTAATATCAATTGGCATTGTTATAGCAACAAGGTACAGAGTACTATACATAGAACCGACATATCTATATATGTTAGTTCTATAGGGTATATAAAATCATACTACAGCGTTGCACACAATCTAATACGGGAAATAATACGGAGTAAGGTTTATAGTCCAAATTTAACGTGATTAAATTGAATCCGAAAGGCACATCTTACTACACTTAACTCAATGACTGTACAAGGATTTTACTGTTTATTTTACTTCGTTTTTACTATCTTACCTCGAATGAAGGTTATTATTGAAATTTATATGTCAGTTTTAACGGCGCTGTTTACGTTTAAATGGTTGTGATGCATACATGCATGCATAAAAACAAACACGCTAAATAGGCATGTTTGTTATATACATATATGTATGCAGATAACCATCATAATTTTATTATGTTTCCTAGTATGAATTTTGAACCCTAAGCATATTATCATCATAAAAATATTTATTGTACCTACTGTTACTAGTATGGTAGAACAATATAATACGCAGCGTCCTTGGTATTTTACAATATAAAACAAATTAGTTCGTTAAAGAGGAATGTCATTTATATGGAGGGTAAGTTCTGTTGTTTGCATTTGAGCCATTTAGACTAAAATGTAATTATATACTTTTAACTTAACTAGTATAAAATAGGTCATAACTTTATGACTATGTCCCCCTTTGAGCTACGGTGAATATGCATAGAAGCATGTATCTCTATGAATCAGTAGCGTTTAACGAAGTTCCGAACTTTATCGATGGTAAGATCAGTGTCGGCAGTAATTTCTAAGATAAACAATCTCTTTAGATATTAATGATAGATATTGTTAAATAGTTCAGAAATAAAAATGTACTAAATTGAAGTGAATCAAAGTACGATAACTTTTGTGATGATCCAGTACAATCAACAGGATACCAATAAAACATTTCATATATAATATACTAGCGACCAGCCCCGGCTTCGCACGGGTACAAATTATACACCTTAACCTTCCTCACGAATCACTCTGTATATTAGTGAAAACCGCAAGAAAATCCGTTTAGTAGTTTTTCAGTATATCGCGAACAGACAGACAGACAGACATACAGACGCGGCAGGGAACTTTGTTTTATAATATGTAGTGATTATGTCAAGATTGAACCGACTATTATCTCAAGGTGTCTTTGATATTAAATTGTTTGCGCAACGGACACAAAGAACATCCAGATTCGGGACAACAATTCCTGGTTCACGCAATTTTTTGTCTCGTGTCGGAATCGAATTATACTCAACGCGGATTATTGACCACTCTAAACATTGTGCGATGCACGATACAGTCAAAAAGTCAAAAGTTATGAGCCTACAAAGATACGTATTAACACTATTTAACGCAACTTTGACTATCAATAATTCATCATCATTTTCTTGCCCTTTTCCCAATTTTATTTCGGGTCGGCGTAATGTGTAAGTAATACAGTTATTATTTTTTGTGTCAATTTTTTTTTTACATTGCAATTGTATTTTTTTTACGGCCGGCCGCCTGACGCCACGCCTCCTTAGGAATGTAATCGTTTTCAGACAGGACAAAGGAAGAAGGTAAATATGGGTTAGGAAAACGGATCAGGAGAGGGAGCTAGGATAAGGGATACCGCAAGTCTCGGATGGGAAAACGAGACTGATACTGCAGTCGCTCCAAGAGGTCGAGGTCGCGTACCCGTATGTTCGTCCGGAGAGGCCACTAGAACAGGAACATCAACTGGCCAATCCAAATGTAAATGACTACATATTTTAATCATGACAATCCCACTAATATTCAAAATGTGAAAGTTTGGATGGATGGATGGCTGGATGGATAGATGTTTGTTACTCTTTCACGCCAAAACTACTGAACCGATTGCGATGAAACTTGGTATGTAGGTAGCAGGCGAGCTATATTAACATATAGGCTACTTTTTATCCCGATATTCCCACGGGATCGGGACTAATGGGGTTGAAACCGCGGGGCGCTGCTAGTTTTAATATAATTCAGAAGTTAAAATGAGGGAGAGCCATGCTTCGGCACCTATGGACCGGCTTGACCCTAACCCTTCCCTATCCCCATCTTCCCCCCATCTCCTCCTCTACCCTCCCTTCCCCTACTCCCGCTTAGAGCCCCGCAACACACTTATGATTCTCGAGTTGCAAGTGCCCATGGGCAGCGATAGTCACTTACCATCAGGTGAGCCATCTGCTCGTTTGCTCCTTATCCCATAAAATATATATATATATTTGATTAATAATTATTTATATTTGATGTATTTCATTGAATTTGAATTCATATCGTATGAGCGTAACAAACACATTTACATTCCCATTTATGACATTCGTTCTTTAGTTAACATACCATTATGTAGTAAAACCACAGACTACGTCCACATAATAGTCAATAAGAAACGGATGTTTATTACAAATAAAATTAAGATAATTAATCATTAGGATTGAGTTATGTTCTATTTAATTACATATGTTCTTAAACAGGAAGAATGTGCTAATACATACAGTAGTCAATTATCACGTTCGTTCAAACGTTGTCTAGCTACAATACCTACTCTAAAGTTTAAATTTACACGTTTCATTGTCACGAAGGCGTTGGTTTGCCGTGTAAAGATCGCGTCAGCATTTTATATCTCAAATACTGAATAATTTGTTTACATTTAATATTCCTCATCTAAAATCACAATATATAAATAAAGTCAAATGCTGCATATGACAGTTGTGTTGAGACTGGCCAGTAAACCACTAGAAATGTAAGTATAAATCTATTGTACCGATATTCAATCTTATTTCTCAATTTGCATCACCACTGAATTCGACAAACTTGCGTTCTAAAAAATACTTTTATTCAAAATATTTACAGTGTAATTTTATAATGTTTATACAAGACTATTGATGTTCCTACTCCTTGTTGATTTTCTAATGGGTTTCTCAATCGCGACCTTGACGGAGGTTAGATGCAAGCTTTGTCATCATAAGAATATAAATAGTTATTGATGTATCTAGAAATACTCAACCTAAAGCATTATCACTTGGTTCTCAGCCTATGTATATTTGAATGTACAAAAAATAGTAAAATCCAATAAAAGTTAAATTTTGTTCGCTAGTAAGCACGTAATTTGATAACCGCTGGACCGATTTCGCAAATATTATTATTCCAAATCGATCGTGATACTAAAAATTTATTTGTATAAGAGTGTTCGTAAAAGTTGCCGATAAAATAAAAAAAAAAATCTTTTTCCGTGGGATTTTTGTGAACTTTGTACCTGTACAAAGTTCACAAAAATCCCACGGAAAAAGATTTTATTTTTTTTATTTTTGTATTTTAAAAAGGAACACTTACTTAATCACTGAAAGGGCATGACTTTAGTAGGCAGTTACAATAAGATTTAAAAAAACTATCTGCTTTCAAGTTATTACCGTTAGAATTTCCTGGTATTTTTGTCTCCGTTTTTCAGAGTCCCTTGCGATAGAGCCATTTGTGACAGAACACCGCATGGTTTTAATAGGTTCGATTCCAACATTCCACTTCACCATTACCAGGAAATTCAAACAGTCATAACTTGTAAACGGATGGGGTTTTTTTTATATTTCTTCAAATTCATAATAAAGTCTTAACAATAATTCAATTATAGGGAAAATAAGAAATTGTGGTTAATATAATATTGCCTGGTAGCAATATGTTTATAAAAAAAAAGTATAGATTTTCTTTATTTACTGTGTGGGGATCGATTAGTTAACATGCGATTAGGTATATTATGTATATACATGTAAGCTAATTAATGATATCTAGTATCTTGTATTTATTAGTACAATACTCTTCTCATTGTTCTTTGTGAATTATTAAGAGAGCTCTTTCTTCTGAAGACTTTTATCAACACTTTACATTCCTTAATCTTCATCAGTGACTTTATTGAGAGTCTGAATGCATAAATATAATGTCCGACAAATAATATTTAATATTGCATTCCAGATAAGAATGAAGTCGATCCTGGTTTTGTGCGTGCTCGTAGCTGCGGTGTTCTGCAGACCAGAAACCTATGACAGTCGATATGATGATTTCGACGTGCAATCTTTGGTGGGAAACGTGCGGTTGCTGAAGTCTTACGCAAAATGCTTCCTCAATAAAGGACCTTGCACTCCTGAGGGAACAGATTTTAGAAGTAAGTACTCTTTAGATGATACTAAACTGTCAGCCATTCCTCAAATGTGCATAACTTTTAGCTATTTTTTCTATCTCAGTTTTGTTTTGCTTGACGGAATTACCTTATATTTACATTTTTTCTAATTACCATCGCCAGCAGGGAGTTGCAAGGAGTTTAATATTGAAAAGAGTGGCAGCTATAACATTATAGCTGTTTTTTAAGAAATAAATCGATTTTTGAAAAAAACTAATAGGTTCTGAAATTGACAACAGAACATGATCTTTACTGAGGTAGTACCTATTAAATGAATAAGTGCTTGATATGGTCTAATAATGTAATTTGAAAACAACTATTCTCTTGTTTAATCTACTCCTTCCCACGAACCAATAAAAAAAAAAATGGAACTGCACACTGTCGTAGGGAAGTCGAGAGTACCTGTAACTCAAACTGGTTGTTGCCGGGAAGTAAGAGCCATGTAGCATGCATTTGTCGTCTGCGTTAAAAGCTAATTTTGAATTGCTTGCAGTAGGTTGATAATTATTAGATACATGAAGGGCTCCGTAAACTAACAGTATAAATATTTTATTTGAGCCGTACACATTTCGATTGGTTATACGCTTCCTATTTTTAACCGACTTCAAAAAAGGAGGAGGTTCTCAATTCGACTGTATTTTTTTATGTTTGTTACCTCAGAACTTTCGACTGGGTGAACCGATTTTTATAATTTTTTTTTATTTGCAAGCTGGTGCTTCCCGTGTGGTTCCATTGGTCCAGTTCTGACAATGGCATCCATGAGAGAACCATATAAGTCTTTTATAGAATAGTTTTTTTTGTGGCGACGGTTTTTAGTTAAAGAATTAAACGACATGTCTGACTCATCTGTTCTACTTTTTTTTTATTTTTATACTGTACCGACAATATCAGGGTTATTATTAAACCCTTATATTTTTACCTTAAAATTTTGATTTTATCAACTTTAGTTGCATATGAATACTTTTTATTTACTTTTGAATTATTTTTACATATTTTTTTCTCTACAGAAACCATCCCTGATGCTTTGAAGTCTAACTGTAGCAAATGCACACCTAAACAGCGTGAGCTGATCCGTACCGTAGTTAAGGCATTCCAGAAGGAGATCCCTGAACTTTGGCAAGAGTTGGTTAAGCAAGAGGATCCCAACGGTGAATACAAAGAAGCCTTCACGAATTTCATCAATAGCTCAGACTAAATGCAAACAAAACAGGACATGAATAAATAAAAAAAAATAAGCAATTACACCTTTGGCCTATTTAAATACAGAATTTACAAGGTCTTGAAACTAATTACTCCTGTGAAACCATAAGTCTAAACACATTTAAATGAGTTTAGATTATGTTTCATACACTTTCAACATTTCATTTCAAACCATTGTTTTAAATTTTTTATTCTACACTAAGGTACAAATGTATTTTGCTTTGTAATAATTCTGTAATTTCGCTGTTTAACGTTAACTCTTTTTCAGTATATTATACCAGCTTGACTATGCATGACTCCAAGATTAGTTTGTGCTACGTATGCTTTAAAAGATGTAATTGTTTTGTTCCAACATCACATTAGTAATAGGAATTCTCGCGATGATTTTTTTATCTAGGCTGTATTTATTTCTATTATAATAAAATATGCGTTATAAAAAAATATTTTATTTGACATGCACCTTCTTATAAACAGATAACAGTTTTATTAACTTTACAGTTGCGCTTTTAAGTCTGTGGTTAAGAAAAGTTCCAGGAAATCTAAATGTAGACCCGTCCTACGAGAGTGGCTGGAGAGAGGGCATGGAGCCCTCACCTTCCGGATGACGCAGGTACTTTCCGGACACTGTTGCTTCGGCAAGTACCTGTGTCGGATGGGCCGGGAACCGACGTCACGGTGCCATCATTGTGGTGACTGCCCTGACGACACGGGAGAGAGAGCAAAGCACAACTCTCTCTGCCCGCAGTAGACGCACCGGGCGCCGGAGGGCATTCAATGATCTCCGGCCACCGTAGGAATCGGCCTGCGGACGACGAACTTTTGGAGAAGTCGTCGTCCGAACAGATACAGGCTCGAGAGGCAGAGCGCAGTGTTCCGCGCGCGCTTCTCAGAGGAGTGCGACCGACGGGTAACGGTCGCACCGGGTGACGGGACCCGTCTTGGGTGAGACGGATCAATGCCTGTCGGGGGTTGCGGAAGAATGCAATGGCGATTCTCGCTCCCCCGATCATGGGCAAGCATTGGAACACCGGGGTGGTTTTTAGTCGGTAAGAGTCCGACAGACACCTTCGTCCCCATAAGGGCGGAGGACATCCACGAGGATCTTCCACCTCGTCATCAAAAAAAAAAAAATCTAAATGTAATCTTGATTAATTATTCTCTGCTTTCATCGGAGCAAATTAAATAACTTAAGTACGTAGTCTAAAATGACAGATCAACAGGTTTTAAGTTTAGGTAATAATATGACTGTGTTAGAAATAACCTACAAATCGATAGTCGTCTGATCTACTTCAACAAAAACCTGTATTCTGAATTAGTAATTCACGTTGACTTGTTCCATTAAATGTAGGATACAGAAAATATACATACATATGTGACCGGTGCAGCCTTGCAAAGTGTTGGCATTTCAATAAGTCATTTACTTATAAAACAGAGACAACTAAAGAACCGCATTCAATATTACAGACACAGTGCTCTTTGAATGTAAGCTTATATATTATTTACTTTAGCAACATATAAAGTATCGCGTGGAGACTGAGTGAACGAAAATAGTAGTTTAAATTGTACATACTACTATACTTTATCAAAATAAAAAATAGTTTATAACAATAAAATGACGTTTTTGTGATTTCATTTGTAATAAAAAGAACATTAAAATTTAAATAATCTTTTCAGGCGGAGCTTCGTTTATCTGAACCTGAAAATATAATATACACGGCAAGATGAAGAATCTCTATATGCTATTAATCGTGGTAGTGCTAGTGAAAACTGAAGAGCATGAGAATTTGGACATCGATAGCTTGCTATCCGATCGTAACAACTTCCAAAACATCGCCAGTTGTTTTTTGGATAAGGCTCCATGTGATGATGTCGCTGCTTCGTTGAAGAGTAAGTATAGTACTTACTCATACTAACGCTATACAGCAAAGCACTCCTTTTATTGTCTAAAAAAAAATAGGCAGTCATGGGACTGCCGACAGAAGTGAAAACTTAAACGAAACGACGAACTTAAAACATCACAGTAGCTGGTTAGTGACATTAATTAATAAGGACCTGACAGAATTCAATGTTTAGATTAGCGCCCTCTAGTGGGTATATATATATGTATTATTAGCGTGACGGTCCCGAGTTCAGTGCTTTTTCCCCATAGTAAAAGTGCACAAACGTGCCTAAAGAAGTTTTCACTTCAAAAATGCCGTGTCTACTTTGTAGTCTTAAGTTAAAGACCGCTGAAAAGAGTTACACTCCTACGGCATACACTCTCAAAAATTATATTATATTACTAAGCGGCATTGTGGACATTCATAAAGACAACAAAAGCAACAAAAAATAGTCTATTGGCCAAATATACTAGTTTCTGTTGCTTTTACTTTTCTGTGAGACGTCGCCCTACTACACAACATACATCATGCGTTTTTTTCAGAGGATCTACCGGTTGCGATTGAAGGTAGTTGCAATAAATGTACGCCTAAAGAAAAACATATAGTAAAAGCATTTTTCGATGCCTTTAATCAAGCACCAACGATATACGAGGCGTTTAAAGCGAAATACGATCCTGAAAGAAAATATTTAGTGAATTTAGAAGCTGCGGTTACTGCGTTTTAAGGAATCCGTTAAAGATACTTGAGTTTAATTATGGTTAGTATTCGTATTGTTATATTACAAGATAATAAAGTATAGTGTAGAAAAAATGGTTTCACTTTATTTTAATTTATAACGTGTCAATAACACGTACCTACTTCATCTATTAATGTGTTTTTAGTTTTGAAGCAGCTACGGACAAATTAATGTGTTTGTAGTTCTGAAGCAAACGAAAAATATTCTTACTATCAATATTGTATAAATAGTAAGCAATGTAAATGTTGTACTTTGTAAAGGCCAATAAAAGAGTAGCGAAATAAAAGTTTTATAATTCAGAATTGTAAGCACAAAGCTTGCACTAAATTAGATATGCTCCTGCATGGGTTGCTATTTTGTAAATCATCATCATCATCATCATTTCACCCATAGGACGTCCACTGTTGGACATAGGCCTCCCTTAATGACTTCCAAGAAGACCAGTTGGAAGCGGCCTGCATCCACCGATAAGTAAATAAACTGGTAAAACTAAGCGTTAGTAAAAACATGAAATATATACACATATAACATATACGTTTTTTTTTTATTCTGATTGTACAACAACGAATTCCGAATTCATCAATCAGTCCTATCATATTGGAATACAAAAGTATTGTGTTCAAACATTTTCGCGACAGTAAAGTCCGAAAGTATCATAAAGAATATTGCTATAAGTTGTTGTCCTAATGACTATAGTTACTACGAACCCTAGTAAATAAATATATCAACTCAATCATAGCAATAATATTCTTGTTTTCTAAGAACAAAATCTCTCTTTTTGTTCGGTTGACACACTTGAATTTAGTATATACGCGTTATCATAAAATGGTAATTAATTTCATGTTGTAATAGTAGTAATGATTCCGTAGCTGTATAGCTTGTAAATTAATGAAAAAATTGTCGTATGTTAACAAACAACAAAATCAAACCAATCAAATCAAAACCATTTCTTTCAATTAAACCAATAATTGGTATTTTTGAAATGTCAGGAGTAGGAGTCAGTCAGACTAATTTAGTCATGAAGCTAGTTGCACGTTCCAATACGTAGATCCCGTGAAGAAGAACAGGCAAAAAACTCCAAGGACACTCTTTTTTAAAATGTTTTATACAAATTTCTAGTTACATTGCTTATAAGCGTAAATGAAATGTGAGGACAATGTTACATAACTATTATTCTAAAATATAAATAGACTCGCTCATTAGCATTATATATACTTAAATATATATAGAAGTCATTACCACTATACATATTTAAGTAATAGCAGTCCGGAGAATACCAGCCCCGACCAACGGCATTCACGAGCATGACGCACACGCCAGCCATAGTACAGATCAACAATATCCAAGGGAACTGAACGATCCGACACATACGCCACCATCGGCAGGACTTCTAGGCAAGCATGACATACTCAGAACTACCAAGCAACATAGGAAATTTAACTAAATAAGTAACTACACAGTTCTCACATGAATTCTCACATGAGTTCTCATAATAATAAATAACTAAAAAAAAAATTATACCTTAAATGTCAAAACAGTAATAATAGATAATGTCAATATTGTATGAAATTAACAATGTCAAAAAAATAAAATTAATAATGTCATAAACCCCACCTATGTTTACAAATAAAGCTTTCTGATTCTGAATAATAATGAAAATATCAATAAAAAGATACATGTCAAATAAAGAATACGAAAGTGAAAATTCAGAATAAGCATAAATCTAACGACCACCATAACTACCTACTCATGTACAGTGCTGTGGAGCTGGACCAGCATTTTACCAAGCAATGTTGTCAGCCATATAATCATCAAGTTTATAATATTCTTGTTTACATAGTGTGCGTTTTATACAAGTTTTAAATTTTTTCTCACTTAGTTGAAAAATATTAGGAGGTATTTTAATATAGAACTTAACACAGTACCCCATAAAAGACTTCTGTACTTTTGTTAATCTAAATTTTGGTTGAACTAATTTATTTTCATCTCTAGTAATGTAATAATGTCTTTCACACCGTTTGGTAAAAAGATACAATTTTTTTCTGACTGTATATTGACGGACTTTCCTTACCGCATTACGTTGCAGAGCTTAGCCGCTTAGAGACAGATGTTAAGTGAGATCATTAATATAGACGAGAAATAGAAACGGGCCTAATATCGATCCCTGTTGCACGCCCATTTTCAACTTTGAACCTAATGAATTGAAACGATTTATCTGAACCTGCTGTTGTCTATCACTCAGGTAAGATTTTAGCAAACAGTGAGCCTGTTTCCAAAGTCCATAATGCTCAAGTTTTAGCAGCAGCGTTTCATGACTCACTCAATAAAATGCTTTTGAGAGGTCGCAAAAGATACTTAGAGCGTCCTGAGCTTCCTCCCAGGCGGTAAAAATATCCTGTAGCAAGGTAACACCGGCGTCAGCTGTACAACGCCCCTTAGTAAAACCGTATTACTGATAGTGAAGGATGTTGTTTTTATTAAAACTCGGCATATTTTTACTGCTAAGGTTATAAATTAGTACCTGGATGGCCGAGCTTTTTTTTTTCTAAAAATGAAACCTAGGTAGATCGATTTATCGCCCCCGAAACCCCCTGCATACTAAATTTCATGAAAATCGTTGGATCCGTTTCCGAAATTCAGATTATATATATATATATATATATATATATATATATATATATATATATATATATATATATATATATATATATTTATATATATATATATATATATATATATATATATATATATATATATATATATATATATATTTATAAATATACATATATTTAAGAATTGCTTGTGTAAAGATATTAGATTAATACAAGTACGATACAATGCCATAATAGCATAATAGATGGCGTTATAATAAATGAAAAAAAATATTTGAGAATTTTATATTATTTAATTATCTTAAATTTTTGGTAAAAATTGAAGATAATTAAATTTATTTGGTAAATAAATAAGTATTATTTTCGTATACAGGTATTAATTATTTGCAGGACGATTTTTTTACATGATGTAAAATAATGTATCCTTTAAAGGGTGCCAGGATGAAAGTTTGCATGAAACTTTACCATTTTTTAAGTTAGAAATGTAAAAATTGATATTATGTTTAGAAAGAAAACTTTACTGTTCTTTTTTCAGAAAATTATCCCTTATAGGGTTAAAATAGTAGATGAAAGTTTGTAAGAAACTTACATTTTGCTTGCATCATGCATCGATTTTTACCCAACTTAAAAAAAAGGATTTTCTCAATATGACGCTCATATAGGTTTTTTTATGTATGTTATCTCATGTATGGTCTCCGTCACATATGAACTGATTTTGTTACCATATGAATTTAGTGAAGATGTGATGAAGTTCTCCGGATCCGGAGAAAGAAACACCTTCACGGACATTATAGCCTTAACTAACGTAGTGTTTGTATACTCTTTGGCCTTAACAAATTGCCATAGACAAGGACCAACCGAACACCTTAATTCTTCGTACTTTTCTGTCACTTGTTTTTTAAAGACAACTCCTGCAGTAGGAATATTCCTGTGTCGCGGGACCCTCACAAACATTCAAAAAATGGACACAAAGAACACTCAGACTCGGGACAACTATTTGTGGATGAAAACATTTTTTATCCCGTGTAGGATTTGAACCCACAACCGTTTCTTTCGCTATAATTGCCTCGTTTGGCAAAGGTCCGCTGCTGTTTTCCTTTTTTAGAGATTTTATAAAGTGAAAATCTTTTCAAGGTGGTACTATGTCGGTACTATGTACGGGAATATATCATGTTTGTGAGTCGTATGTTTTAGTATAATTATTTCATTTTGAAATATTATTAATTTTGTGAATACAGTAACGGGCTCGTTTCAAGGTACTCGTTCCGGGAGACTAAACCCTCTGACAGCAAAACATGGTGTTCTTTTTTGTTTGCAAAATGTGTGAGCTAAAATAACGCGCTACGATTCCATTGTTATATTTTACTATTAACCTGCCCCGGCTTCGCACGGGTAGCAGAGACATCTTCAACAATCATCATCATATTTGAACCAATTTACCCAAAACCTTAACAAATTATACCCCTAAACCTTCCTCATGAATCGCTCTATCTATTGGTGAAAACCGCATGAAAATTCGTTCAATAGTTTTTTTGAGTTTATCGCGAATAGACAGACAGACATGACGGGCGACTTTGTTTTATAATATGTAGTCATTAAAAAATACAGTTTGAGTGACTAACGAGAGATTGATTTAACGTAATTCTTACGAAACCTATGTTCACAGGTTAGTTCAAACATCATCATTTCATCCATAGGACGTCCACTGTTGGACATAGGCCTCCCTTAATGACCTCCAAGAATAGTTAGTTCAATATATTGTTTTATTTTGAAGTCAATAAAGGCGCATGGTATTCCTATCAAATTAACTAAAACCGAAAGTATACTATAATTGACTGACCTGTTGGTCTAGTGGTTAGTGACCCTGACTGCTGAGCCAGAGGTCGTGGGTTCGATTCCCACTCTAGTCTGGGTGTTCTTTGTGTCCGTTGTTTGTATGTTTGTAAAGTCCCCCGCGACACAGGAGTAATTCCTAATGCGGGAGCTGTCTTTAAAAAAAAAAAATTGAAGCTAACAATTTTTTCTTTTAACTTTTTTATGATATTTTTGAGCCAAAATTTAGGCTCCAGTACATGCTCTCTAAGAAACAAATACTTTCTCATAAATAGGTTTATTATAATCTATATATACCACATTCTAACTATCCATAGAGATGTGCACCACCTGAACTTATGAATACATGTATTTAAGATAAAAATTTACCTCATAAAGAGATAACGTACATAGCCCTTGTCATTCTTAATGTAGCCTATAAGTTTTGTTTAACAACAAAACAATAAGTAGTAAAATGAAGTGCATAGACGTTCCAATATTATGTTTCAAGGCCAATATCATCCTCAGTAAAAAATAATATACACGGCATTCAAAGACCTTGAACATTATGATGATCAAGTTAAATTTAAACCAATATGAAATTGATAAGGTCATTTAAATGTAGACACTAAAAATATCATGTGTAACTCTGAATACGATAAACAATATTAAGAAAAGTGGAAAAAAATTGCTGGTGAATCTTTAAAAAAATCACACATGTCTTGCAATATGTAAAAAATATGAATTTAAATTATTTGTAAAATTAGTGTACAAATAAAGAGTTATCTATCTATGATAGTTTTGTTTGTGAGAGCAATTTCTACTTTTTAAAAGCAGTTTTGACTTTTTTAAATATTAACTTATATCATTCTTTAAGTTTAAGTACCTGGGCGACCCAGCTTTTCTCGGAAAAATAGTATCTGTATAAAAAATTTCATCAAAATCGTTGGAGCCATTTTCTAGATTCAGATTATATATATACATATCTACAAGAATTGCTCGTTTAAAGGTATTAGAAAATACAGTATTTGACTGTCAAGTCAAAGCAGTTTTTATTTATCAAACATCGAAACGATACGTTCTGTAGACAATTTTATGGTAAAAGCAACTTTTGTCGTTATACTTTGTTAAACTACGTCGGGTAATTGAAATAAGCCTTTTACGTGATCACGTTAACTCCCGTAAACATAATTATCTATATATTCATTATAACGCTATATTAAAATCTTAATATTTAAAACAAAGTCGGGTTTGTTCGAACACTTATAACTGGAGAACGGCTGGACAGATTTTCATGGTTTTTGATTTGTTGTATTTGTCTCCATCCCGAATAGCAGAGTAACTATTAAAACATTGGAAAATGACAAAAAAAAATTAAAAGATAAAACATTTTCCCATACAAAATGTTCATGGGTTTCGTAACTGTCAAACATTTAATGTTCATCCCGTCGATACAGTAAACTCTCCCCTCAAATTAAAGAACGTATTTAAATAAAGGTTTCAAATGTCAGTAATACAATAGGATTGACATATATATATATGTTTGTCAAATATTTATGCGTGCGTTCAGAAATAAATTTTGTGTAAACTAAGGAAAATATATCAAGCTATTTAAATATAGAAAAAATTACAAATTAACAAATTTAATTACTTAATTAATTAACAAAAGCGAGCCGGGTGATTCAATTTCGTACTGAAAACCACTATATAATGCATGAGAAAGAAATCAATGTTTGTTTGTTTGACCTCTATGCGTTTCGAGACCATTTATCAGATTGTGATGAAACTTGGGTATGGTGTTCTGTGGAAGCCCGCGAGGGTTCCTGGCTTATAAAAATTATAAAAAAGGCATTGCAACGCATGCCGGGTGCATCTAGTATTAAATAAACGTGAAGAGATTCTTTGTACCCTTTTTTAAGCAAATTTCGCCAACGGAGATATTTGAAATTTGGAATACTTAGAGTTTATATGGACAAGAAGTGTAGAAAGCTTACATTTTTAAACAATATGTACGTAAAATACAAAGTATACATAGATAACTAGCTGATATAGATAACAGACGAATCTAGGTAACCATAATATATTTTTAATTGGTTTGTTAAAGGTTTCAATTGACGTGTATGTCATTAATCTAACATACGGAAGAAACGCAACTATTATACGATTAATTGTTAATTTGTTTTGTGGTAAATACAAATTAATTTTCGGTAATGGTAATCATTAAGTTAAGTATTTCAACATTTATATTCATTTAATTACCTCGTCTAATTTTCAAATCACCCTTGATAACTATACTTAGTGTGTCCGAAAAGTATCCGACCTGAGTTTATACATCAGCGTTGGTGCTATTCTTCGTCATCCGGGCCGTGGCAACCTTCAAAATAGTCCCCATTTGATTGAACCACATGCTCCCAGCGGAGTTTCCACATCTTAAAGCAGTCCTGGAACGCAGATATTGCAACGGCCTTCAGCTCGCGAGTCGCATTTGTCTGAATCAGCTCCATGTCGTCGAACTGCTTTCCTTTGAGCGCCATTTTCAAGTTCAGTTTTCCGGTATTGCTGTCGGCGAAGGTCGGCCAGAACGAAGGTCACTGTTAACAGATGTGCGGCCATTTTTAAACCGCCTGTACCACTGTTATCTCTTTTATGCCCATACTTTCGTCCCCAAAGGCCTTCTGTATCATTTCAATCGTCTCAGTACAACTCTCCGAGGTTGAAGCAAAACTTGGTGCAAATTCAATGATCTGTTCTTTCTGATATTTTCAACAGTAAACAAATGCGACGAACGGAGAAAACACGTTGGGCATAAACACGCACCCTGGGACGCGCTGCGCGCCACCCAAAGCTCTTGCCGGTAACTAGGGCATTCAGGGAGTTTGTGAGGGACTACTGGTTACGCTCATACCTCGCAGAGGCCGCTCGAGAGCTCTGGCGCGAAGATATAAACGCAGGTCGGATACTTTTTAGACACACCTCGTAGGTATATACTCGTACAAATCCGAAAAGATACTCAGTCACTCATTCATCTACTGACTAATCACGAAATTTGCAAAACTACTTGACCTATGAAGATGAAATTTGGCAGATAGTTAATGAGTAGATGAGTAGAACACGTCAGCTAAAAATGCATTTTGCGACGGCAGGATTAAGAGTGTCTAAAGGCCCTCGCAAGTTTGAATGAAAATCTTTGGTTTTTTTACTACATCTGAAATTTGTCAGGGAGGTAGTTTATAGGTAGGACACGTCAGCTCGAAATTGTTTTTGCCACAAGTCCGGAGTAAGGAGCGCGAGTTCTGGAAAGTTTTTATGAAATTCCAGGATTTCTTGTACTAAAGACCTGGAATTTATCAGAGGAGTAGTTTATAGACAGGACACGTAAGCTTAGAACGGATTTTAAGATAGGGCCGTATTACGGAGGCTTAAATTTAATTGAAAGACATTGGCTTTTGGTACAAGAGACCTGTAATTTGGCAGGGACGTAGCTTAGAACGAATCTTGCGACAGGGCTGGATTAAGTAGTTCTAAAGGGCTCTCGCAAGTGTATATGAAAATCATGGGTTTTTTGAGACTTGAAATGTATGTTTTTTCTTCACAGACGGCATAAGGTGGTCAAAATATATTTGTTTCTTTTGCGAATTATTTTATTTTTTTTAGACTTAAAGAAATTTATTTAGCAGACATGTCATGTACTTTACAGGTCAGCTATATTGCCTTAGACCTTTTGGAGAAAACTTTTTGTTTTTTATCGCTGCGTCCATAAATTACGTTAGTATATTAAGTTTATGGCTGCGTCTTTGTACTTTTCGGCGTTTCAATATCTAACAGTTAGATGTTTCCATATGCAATAGCAGTTCAAAAACCTACCAACTGTAAATACTCTACAAGTTGGCTATCAATTTACGAATGGCATTCAAATTCTAAATTACTTTTAAAACATTTTATAAAATGAAGGGTTTTACGTTAGTAAGTATTTTAAGCGTACGAAGTCGCGGATAACAACTAGTTATTGTTATAAAGATATAATTATATTTACGCTTGTTTGTATGTAATATGTACGTTTTTAAAGTTTTGCGACTTGTATATATACTGGATTTGTGAATAGCAACTTAATCGCGATAATATTAAAACTTATAAGAATTCGATATTTCGACGGAATTGCAGCGATTGTGGTCACGAGTGGCCGGGTAACCAAAAAAGTATCGTACCTTATAAATGTTATCGCGGTTTACACATCTAATGAGCATATTTTTTTCGGTGGTAAGTATGGTCACAGAAGAACCTCTGGTGTTTTAAGTGTTGGTGGATGTTTTTTTCTGCCTGGTTGTCTGATGGTAAGTGACTGTCACCGCCCATGAGCACCTGCAACTCGAGAGTCACAAGTGCGTTGCCGGCCTTTGAGGTGGGAGTAAGGTAAGGGAGAGTAGAGGGAAGGGTTAGGGCCTTCGGTAACCTCACTAACTCGGCGAAACACAATGAAACATTGCTTCACTGACGGTTTTCTGTGAGGCCGTGGTAGCACTCTGGTCGAGCCGGCAAAGCAACGTGGAATGAGTATGAATGTTTCCGTAATTGCAAGCTGCTATTTACTCGTTCTTTAGTAATGTTTTTGTGAAACCAAAAGAAAAAATCAATATAAAAAATATTACTACGCTAAATTAAATCTCAATAATATATGTATTTATTTTTTGTTCTATTACATTAGTAGAAGTAAAAACATTCGTTGTGATAACATGTAGAAAAAGTTGAGGAATGAGTATATGCTTTTTGAAAAGAAGTCCAGAAGTATAAAAGCACTGCATCGTGGTATCTAGCATTATTGCTTTGTGAACTTTAAAATTGGTAAGTCAAGATTTTAGATTTAATCTCACATATTTAATTATCGTGTGGGTATTTATAGATTTTATATCAATAGTAAGTTATAGCTTTTTTATCTAGTTTTTTTTTTACTGAAGTTCTGTATAGAAACTTGTAGTGTACTACATGATTGCGATTCCTTATCGTTAAAACTAAATATCTGTGTATGATTTAGAAGTAGACTTACTTATTGAATTTGTTTGATAGTTACATTTTAAAAATTAAAATTTTAAAATACTTATACGTGGATGATGTCAAGATCTATCAAACAGCGTGGTTAAGTAAAATACTATTAAGCCGGCTACATACACACCTGCCGCAATCGCAATATTGCTTGCGGGGCGGGGCAATTTTGGTACTTATTTTCACATAATATGTGAAAAGAAATACCAAAATTGCCCCCATAATATGTGAGACATATTATGCCTCACATATTATGTCGTTCAGTGGGACAGAAAATGTTCCAAGTATGGCTCCAGTACCATCGCTCTATTTGAAAAAAAAATTAATATCGATATTTTTTTAAAGTTCGCGACATATTTCAACAGTTTGGTTACTCAAATCTCAGTTTAAATATTGTTTGTTTTATTTTCCTTAATATATAGGGCCTGGCATATAATAATATGTTACACTTCTATAACCCGAGTTCAAACATCGCTCTCTTTATTGTTCATTAAAAGTAACTGATGTTCATTCTACTTGAAGTATTTTATCTACGTTAAATTGTATATTAAAACACACTTAATATATTGGTATAAATAAAACGTATTCTTTTCTCAGAGCAACATGCAGTATCTCTACGTGCTAGCAATTTTACTCGCTCTGACTATCACCGGCGAAACCTACAGCACCGACCACGATGGTTTTGACATGCAAGCCGCAGTCGCTAACATCGATACACTAAAAAGCATGACTGGATGCTTTTTGGATACCCATGATTGTGATGCGGTTTCCGCTATATTCAAGAGTAAGTATCTAGCTCATGGTTAGTTAGATCACTTACGAGTACATCCACTACGTACGTTTAAGTGATCTTAGTAGAATTTAAAGAATTATAAGAAAATACTTATATTTTAGGACATTATACCACAGCACCTTTTAGACCCAAACTAAGTATTTCTTGTATTATTGTCTCTATTATAGACTATTCTAGAACATAGATAAACATCCTTTTGATTATTAGTTTTTGTATTGTATTTCTTTTTTCTTTTTTTTTAAAGACACCTCAGGCCCTCAGACCGAACCAAACCAAACAGACATATATTTAATTATATAAATATTTCCACGGCAGGAATTGAGCCCGCGGCCTTCGACGTGGCAATCGATCGCCTCCTTCTCTCTCTATGAACATAAAAAAGTCCAAAAACAACAAATAACAAAACAGTAATTAAATATCATTTATTTTGTGGTCTTTTTCAGAGGACATCGGGGATGCTGTCGAAAAAGTTTGTAATACGTGCACCGACGCTCAGAAGAAGCACTTCAATATATATTTGAGTGCACTGAAAGCCAAACTACCCAAGGAATATGAAGGCTTTAAAAATAAGTATGATCCTCAAGGAATACATTTTGATAAGTTGGAAGCTAACATAGCCGCATTTTAAACAATAAAGTTGTATTTCAATATTATGTAGTATTTATTCTACGACCTTTTTGAAATTGGGTAAATTATTTAAAATTTTAATTTGAAAAGTCTGGAAAATATTATACGGCTTAATAATTATTGAAAAAAAAAAGATGTGGGAAACTTTAATGTTCATGAACTTCACTTTTTTTATATATTTATTAAATACTTTTTTTTTAGGTTTCTAGTAACGTGGCTCACACATTACTAGTATTCTTATTAACCCCTCGAGCTAAGCTTAACGCTTGTGTTAGGAGTGGGTTCATGACGGTAGTGCACTGACGCAAGTCCGACACCTTAGCCATTACGTTACCGCCGCTTATTACTTTTAAAGTTACTTTATTTCTTCTTTTATTTATTCCATTGGTATTCAAGTGGCAATGGATCTTTCGAGAACTTTCTACAACCAATATATTTATTAATTAAATACGGGTCCTTTATCAAAAGATAAGGGTCCTTTATCAAACGATGAAGTCACCGTTTGATAAAGGAGTGCCAAGCGCTGCAATATACTGGATGAATATACAATGATTTATTCAGTGCCTATCAGAAATAATTTTGCAACACTTAATACATCACCGACAGAGGCGCTAACATCAAAAACAATGTTTCAGGTTTTTATTCTAGCCTAAGCATAAAAATATTAAATTCTTTTAAGTTGACGGGATCTTGGGATATGAAATATTTAGATGACAACTGACATATAAATAAGATCACACAATTTTATGAGGGATATGCAATGTGAACATAAGTTTCTTGACTAGAAGTATTTGGTTTTGTTGATATCTGACGATTTGTCCATAATACAATGGAAAATCAGAACTTTGGCGTAGGAAGTAATGTACAATCTTATAGTATGTTGCTTGCGCATCCTGCTGTACCAGCGTTGTTAATGCTCCTGCAGAGACTCGAAAATGGCACAAATACTCTCATCTTACTGAGTCAAGGTCAGGCTGAATATAGGCATTTGTAACTTCTATAATTAATAGAGGATATTTGCTTGACATAAAAGGCAAATATTGTTGTTATAACGAGGGAATTTTATGACACAATTAATGAACATCATTTTAAACATATTTAGATAAGTTAATGGTCATTTTATTAACTTGTCTAAAAATATTAATTACTTACCTGTATGTAATAGATTGAATTGTCACTATAGTCAAAAATACAGGGTAATTTAATTCTTATTTTCTGGAGCATACATATTGATGTCGTCTAACCTAATATGAAAGTTATCCACTATCATTTGTAATGTAGTATAAATATAAAGATTGTATGGTTGCATCAAGCATCATTTTGATCTGATCTACTGATCGTCACTAGATATTTGGTAAGTCAATGTTTGGTCAGTCATTTTTTTCAAACTTTGGTCTCACATTGGTTATGTTTAATTTTTTAGAGAAGGGCTTCTAGTCATTTAATAATTGAATATTGTGTTTTAATAACTTTTTTCAATGCTTTTTACAAAATATTAAGACAAAATCTTAACACAATGTATATGCAATGTATTTTGTCTAAATATTATTTAAAAAGTATTTAAAAATTTGGTTGTGCTTGTTAAATCTCGGCTTAAAACGGGTTAAACAAAATGCTATATGTTACTGTACAGTAGGGAAAGCATATACCTAAGGGTTTTGGTAAAACTATATTAGTAACCACCTGAACTTAATAGAGAAAGCAATGGAAAGTCAGACGAATATTCATCTTATGAACTAGGTAACTAATAAACAATAGTTTCCGGTCCATCTGAAAATAAGTAATTACTATCATGGGCTGTTACATCCTACAGTGGTATTCGCACTAAATAAAGGCGGAATATGCTGATAACCTGATGCAGAAAGATAAAAAGGGGGAGTAAAAACAAATTGAAGTAGTTTTAGATAAACCAACGGAAAATAATTAAAAAGCAAAATATAAATAAACCTTTTGAGTATTGAGCTCATTTACATAAACTATCAAATTTAATATAAACTAATTTTGAGAAGGCGTCAAACAACAAACTGATTAATTGTCAAAATTTTTAATGTTCTTACATAGAAATGGAAAAATGTAGGTTGTTACTCATTTTAATGTTTGGCGCCGACTTAAAATACGTTTATATAACTCATTTACTAAGTAAAATAGAGATGTTGCCGCTACCTTAGACTTTCATATAAAAGCACAAGTGTTATAATAATTTTGCAATTTAAAATTTTCCTCAGTACAACATGAAGTCTCTCTACGTTCTGTCCTTTTTACTGGTTGTTGCCGCTGTCAGTAGCTACGACACCACCCACGATAACTTTGAAATTAAAGACGTTATCACAAATGTTAACGTTTTAAAGGAATATAACCATTGTTTCTTGGACACTGGGGCATGCAACGAGATCGGTGCCTTTTTCAAACGTAAGTCTCTAGTGTAGTTAATCTCCTTGATTACCGCTCCTCTGATATTATTTGCATCTTGATGGAACCACTGTTTAATGTCAGATATAAATTATCTATATACAGGCTGCTACAGAAAGGTGTGATTAAATTTTAGGAGCGTTGTGTAGCCGTCAAATAGTTGATTTAGTTTGAATTTTCTTTTTTAAGTTTTCTTTTTCGGAAAACGCTTTTCCTTATGTAGGTGCACATTGTTAAACAAGACATTTTAAATTTTCATGTCAATTTCAATAATTTGGTTTTTTATTTATTTATTATGCAGACATTTTCAGAAAAATCTGGACATTCCATCAACATCCTTGGTATTAAATAGGTGCCTATAGTTTCATTCATGTCAGCCCTCTCTTATACGAAATTGTCGCTTTGTCAGTCATTTTTCAGTTTATAAATAAGATTTCTGCATTAAAAATCACGAATTTTCAAAAAACATTTGGTGCATTACTATATTCAGGGGGTCTACTATACGACCCCACAATATTAATACAGCCTTCTATAACACCCTCTGTATATAAACATTTCAAGGCACGACTTTTGGGTTTGGCTAATGAACCGATTTTAATGAAATTTTGCACAATGTGTGCAGTTTGGTCAACTTGAGAGATTTATTATTTTTTATTGCAAATCACCCAGCCGTAGCAACGTGTGGCCGAGTACCTAGTATTATATATAATGTCAAACATATCTAATTTAAATTAATCATTTAAAAAAATCCCCAGCTATTGTAAATTTTATGTATCCACGTCTCATTTTTAACTACAAAAAATGCTAATTATTCTAAAATTTAAGTTTTTCATGTAAGTATGTTTACATTTTTCAGGGTTCATTCCCGACGCTGTAATTACAGCTTGTATTAACTGTAGCCAAGCACAAAAGCGACTGGCACATAAATACCTCGAGGCACTGGAGGCCAAGCTACCCGAGGAATACGAATCCTTCAAGAACAAATATGATCCTAAAGGAATATATTTCAAGATTTATAGGGATGTTTTAGCTAAACATTAAACAATACAATTTGTATGTCAATATTTTGTTTGTGTTTTTTCTGTTTGATTAAGGACGTTAGCTATTAGATTATTTTTGTTTTAACATTTATTTTGATAACCAACTTCAAACAAAAACTCTTTGGTGAAAATAATAAAACACGTGTATCATTCAGCCTTCATCAAAAATCATCAGTTAACAGTTTAAAAATTGATAACCTTCTTTTTTAAAGTCGGTGAAATAGGTTTTGAAAGTATGTTTTATGAAAATAATTTTTGTTTGACCATTGTCTTATAATTACGTACACATGATAATATGTATAGTCAATAGGCTTGAAATTTAGTACGCATAGTTTTCAATACCAATAAATCTTGATGCCAACACAAAATAGTGCGAGAGTCATGCTTCGGCACGTATGGGCCGGCTCGACCGGAATGATACCACGGCCTCACAGAAAACCAGCAGTGAAGCAATGCTTGCATTGCTTTTTGCCGAGTGAGTGAGGTTACCGGAGGCCCTAACCCTTCCCTCTCCTCCCCTTTCCCTACTTCCCCTTTCTCCTACTCCCATCTTAAAGGCCGGCAACGCACTTGTGATTCTTGAGTTGCAGTTGCCCATGGGCAGCGGTAGTCACTTACCTTCAGTTGACCCGTCTGCTCGTTTGCCTCCTATACCATAAAAATAAAGAATTGAAAAAATAAAATGGTGTGTTCTGAAATTTTACATTTACTGTAATTAAAGCTTAGGCTAGGCCAAAGCGAAACAAGGGCGGATAATTAATTATGTTACGAAATAGCAATTATATCCATGACTCTATTTAAAACAAAAAGACAAGTAATAAAAACAAAGAAAGTCAAATTACTAAAACTTGCCGCGATCCTAATTTTAGTAAAATAAGTAAGCAAGATGTAATATTTTGCTATGTCGATTTAGAAAGGAAAGAATTTTAAGTTGATTTTTTATCCACGGCGGTTCGCAGTTTTATTATAAGCTAGCAGGACGTTCGAGGCCATTTTGCATGCTGTCCTGAAGGCTAAATAGGCGTTAAACATTGTAAATCTAACAGCTCTATATGTACTAACCCTATTTATGGCAAATAAAGAATTTGAATTTGACAATCGGCACTGTGTTCTGCCGCTGGCACGCGTGGCGGCACGCGTTCAGCTGTGACCGAAGAGGTGGTCAGCAGTGGCAGCGTACTTATGGCGGTGTCACTGGACATCGCCAACGCATTCGGTAGCCTGCCATTCAGCTGCATCAGGGAGGTACTCCACTACCATGGGGTTCCACAGTATCTGAGGCGGCTGGTGGCGGATTATTTAAAGGAGCCTACTGTCATGTACGAGAACCGGAAGGGCAGACAGCCGTGGAAAAGACGGAGACCTTTTATTTCATGGGCCTCGTCGTGGTCCTACCCCCGGTGCCTCGATCAAAGTCAACTCTGTCCTCGTACCGGTTCGGGTCCAGATGAAGTACTTGAGCCTGATCCTTAACGGAAGGTGGCGCTTCGATGAAGCACTTCCGGCAGTTTCCTCCCAGGCTGGTTGGCGCTGCGTCCGCCCTTGCCCAATTTGGGCGGACCCAGCGTCGCTACGAGACGACTCTACACGGGGGTTGTCCGGTCAATGGCACTGTACGGTGCACCGGTGTGGGTGGAGGCTCTGACCGCCTGGAATAGAGCACGACTCTGGCACCCTCAGACAGTCATGGCAGTTAGAGCCATACGTGGATATCGCACCGTGTCAACGGAGGTGGCGTCCGCGTAGGCCGGGACTTCCCCGTGGGATTTGGAGGCGGAAGTGCAAGCCAAAGTTTATCGGCGGACCGCTGAGTTCCGGGCGGGAAGCGGCAGTCAGCCCCCGACCGAAGAGCGAATGGCGTGAGGCCGCTCGTCGAGCCACCATGGCTCGCTGGTCGTCTCGGCTAGAGGCTCCACGTGCTGGCTTTGCCGCCGTGGAGGCGCTCCAGCCGGACATCGTCGAGTGGGCAGGGCGGCAGAACGGGACCCTTTCCTTCCGACTAACGCAGGTTCTTTCCGGGCACGGTTGCTTCGGGAAGTACCTGCACTCGGTTGCTAAGAGGGAACTGATTCCCGCCTGTAACCACTGCGACTGCAATGATAATAATAAGTCCACACATCTCACACACGGCCGTCTAATCCCAAACTAGGCAAAGCCTGTACTATGGTTACCAGACTGCTGATAAACATACTTATATATTTCTAAATACATACATATTATAGATAATTTACACCCAGACACAGAACAAATAATCATGGTCATCACACAATAATTTGTGGGAATCGAACCCACAACCTGTGGCTCAGCAGTCAGGGTCACTAACCACTAGACCAACAGGCCAGTCAACTCGAGGATTTGGCTCAGCACATGCTGGCAGTTTGCTCCGCCTGGGCAAGTCAATGTTTGGTCAATCACTTTGTTCAAACTTTGGTCTAACATTGGTTATATTCAAATTTTTTTGAGAAGGGCTTCTAGTCATTTAATATTTGAATATTGTGTTTTAATAACCTTTTTTAATGATTTTTATAAAATATTAAGACAAAATCTTAACACAATGTAAGTACAATGCATTTTGTTTAAATATTATGTAAAAAGCATTTAAAAATTTAGTTGTGCCTGTAAACAATCGGCTTAAAAGGGTTAAACAAAATGCTATATGTTACTGTACAGTAGGGAAAGCCTATACCTAAGGGTTTTGGTAAAACTATATTAGTAACCACCTGAACTTAATAGAGAAAGCAATGGAGAGTCAGACGAATATTCATCTTATGAACTAGCTAACTAATAAATAATAGTTTCCGGTCCATCTGAAAAGAAGTCGTTACTATCATGGGCTGTTATATCCTACAGTGGTATTCGCACTAAATACAGGCGGAATATGCTGATTCCCTGAGGTAGAAAGATGAAAAGGGGGACTAAAAACAAATTGAATTGGTCATACCTTAACCTTTCTGTAGATCCACAGGAGTAAACGTTGATAGTTTTAGATAAATTTTTAGTTCTTTTTCGTCGGTTTAATTTTTTGTTAAAAGTTTTTTATTTTATGATGTTTTGTGGGTCGCTAAATCGCATCATTACCATCTTATAATTTCTAATCCTTCATTATTCCTCTTGCCACGAAGCTGATGATGTGACCATCCTATCTTGAGGTTCCCAGGACTTTGACTAATTCAGGTTATCTCCAATATTGTAAAGACGTTGAAAGACGTCTTTTCTTTAAAGCCACTAAAACCACAGTTTTTATATATAACTTCTAATTGTTTAGAAAAAGTGTGGTTTCCATCATCAGCTCACCTTCATGATGTAATGATTTCTAAACGAAAATACCAGAAAAAGTTATGAAAAGTAAATATAAACACTATTCGTGGCTACAATTTTCGAGAGACCCTCTCAATTTTGTCACGATCCCATCATCATATCCTGATTTCTTTGACATGACACCTCCCTTTAAGTATACCGTATCTAACAAAAAAAGAATCATCCAAATCGGTTCATGAAGGACGAAGTGAGGGTTGAACTTACATCAAAAAATATATTTTTCGTCGGTTTAAAAGCATCTGAACATGCAAACCAATAATAAACTAGGGCATACAGAAGGTTTTTTACCCTAGTAGGATTCACATCGAACGGGCCGCGCCGGAGCGCGTCGGACCAGAGCCGAACGGACGCACGCGCATGCCGCGGCAGCGTGTCGGATGGGACCGGCCGCGGTGGCAAAAAGTTCCATGCAAAAATGAATTTTAAGTAATTAATATAAACTTCAATTTCCATCACCGTACTAAAAACGCGTTTCGATGCGCTTCGGCACGAACTGTTCTATGGGAATCGTAATTTAGTTGTTTAATTATACGCATGTTTGAATTTCCATTGTTTTACATTAATACCTCATTTACTAATTAAAATAGAGATGTTGCCGCTACCTTAGACTTTCATATAAAAGCACAAGTGTTATAATAATTTCGCAATTATAAATTTTCCTCAGAACAACATGAAGTCTCTCTACGTTCTGTCCTTTTTACTGGCTGTTGCCGCTGTCAGTAGCTACAAGACAACCCACGATAACTTTGAAATTAAAGACGTTATCACAAATGTTAACGTTTTAAAGGAATATAACCATTGTTTCTTGGATACTGGGGCATGCAACGAGATCGGTGCCTTTTTCAAAGGTAAGTCTCTAGTTTAGTTAATCTCCTTGATTACCGCTCCTCTGATATTATTTGCATCTTGATGGAACCACTGTTTAATATCATATATCAATTATCTATATACAGGCTGTTACAGAAGAGTTTGGTCAAATTTTAGGAGCGTTGTGTAGCCGTCAAATAGTTGATTTAGCCCAAATTTTCTTTTTTAAGTTTTCTTTTCGTAAAACGCTTTTCCTTATGTAGGTGCACATGTTTAAACAACGTATTTTAAATTTTCATGTAAATTTCAGTGATTTGGTGTTTTATTTATTTATTATGCAGACATTTTCAGAAAAATCTGGACATTCCATCAACATCCTTGGTATTAAATAGGTACCTATAATTTTATTCATGTCAGCCCTCTCTTATACGAAATAGTCGGTTTATCAGTCAACTTACAAGTTTCATTTTTCAGTTTCAAAATAAGATTTCTGTATTAAAAATCACGAATTTTCAAAAAATTGTTAGCGCATTACTACTTTCATGGGGTCTACTATATGACCTTAAAATATGACCACAGCTTTCTAAAACACCCTGTGTATATAAAATTTCAAGGCACGTTGTTTGTTCGCGATGAACTCCTAAGCTAATGAACCGATTTTAATGAAATTTTGCACAATGAGTGCAGTTTGGTCAACTTGAGAGATTTATTATTTTTTATTGTAAATTACCCAGCCGTAGCAACGCGTGGCCGGGTACCTAGTATTATAAATAATGTCAAAAAAGCATATCTAATTTAGAATAATCATTTTAAAATATCCCCGACTATCGTAAATTTTATGTATTCACGTCTCATTTTAACTACAAAAAATGCAAATTATATATATATATATATATATTATATTATTCTACGTTTTACATGTAAGTATTTTAACATTTTTTCAGAGAACATTCCCGACTCTGTAGTTACAGCTTGTACTAACTGTAGCCAAGCACAAAAGCAACTGGCACATAAATACCTCGAGGCACTGGAGGCCAAGCTACCCGAGGAATACGAATCCTTCAAGAACAAATATGATCCTAAAGGAATATATTTCAAGGGTTATAAGGATGCTTTAGCTAAACATTAAATAATACAATTTGTGTGTCAATATTTTGTTTGTGTTTTTTTCTTTGATTAGGGACGTTTGCTATTAGATTTGGTTTCTTTTAACATTTATTTTGATAACCAACTTCAAACAAAAACGCTTTGGTGAAAATAATTAAGCAGGTGTGTTGTCGCCACATCAAAAACTCTTATATATTTTATTAAAAATAGGGACAAACTATAATAAACGATAACACAGTTCACTATTTAACCCTTGGCATGCCTGGTGGTAAAATGTTACACGGTATGCCTGGTAGGGTCTGTGAGACCCGGATTTAATATTATCTATGTTGTATGTAATATTTTGTTCAATATAAACAAAAATAAAAGCATTAGTATATTCGGGGTGTATATTACAGGAAAAAACTAAAAATTAATAAGAATCAACCACTTTCATTACTTAAACTTCTAATTAAACTCAACTAACGTTTTTAACAACAAAAAAATAAGAACTTTGTTTCTGGTATCAAAATTATTAATTGTAACACTTAAAAATCATAATCAAACATGGGAATTTAAGGCATTTTTATAAACTTATAATTAGTAACAAAACAAACAGTCTACTTATCCTTTATCAATATTTTTGGCCTTTGGTTTGGTAGTATATAGAACATAGAAAAATTGCATGCTCCAGACATAAGTGACTCTTAGATACATGTCTCACAGATGTACTGTGTTTTACGTTCTTTCTTCACTTGGCATAGGAAACATCTACATCTTATACCAGGATTTTTTTTACTGGTATGTCTACTTAAACATCCATATGACTTGCTATTCGTTTGCGAAGATTTAGAGGAAGATGGGTATTATTTTTTCTTGACTGTAGGTGCGGTTCAATCAATGCAAAGCCAAAGTATTTAAAAAAACTTCTACGATAACATTTGTTTTCAGGACTGTTTAACATCTCAATATTTTGTTGCAATTATTTCAGCATCCAAGAAAATCAAAGTAAATGGCCATCGACCAACACCGAATTAGCTTATCTACGTTGTAGACCAGTTGTCTATCATGACATTACGGCCAGATTGTAAAAAAAAATTTATTACTCGACGTAGTACCTTTAAATGTACAGTAATACCTTTAAATGACACCAAAACAATTTGATGAATACTTACACAAAAAAGTCACGCCGTATGTCTGGTCGGGTCTGTGAGACCCGTGAACGCTTTATGCACGTTTTTCTGCTAAGGGAGGACGTCCCATACCAAAGTAGCCAAAAAGCCGCGTGTAGAACGAAACATAACGGTCAGCTATTGAATGCGGTTGCGCCCAACATTTTAATTTGAATGAACTACAACATAGTCTGTGTAGGTGTGGGTCTGTGAGACCCTACCAGGCATGCCGAGGGTTAATAAAAATAAATTAATGATCGTTATTTTGACTGGTTATATCGGTAACGCAATACTATTGGTCGATTTATAAATATTAACGAATAGTGGGATTATAAAAGGGTAGGAGTAAGTGGTGAATACTTCACTTGAGTGCGTACAGAGGTACGAACAACTTGGCAGTTACTGTTAGTTAGTGATTTTCATAATTTATATCAGTGGTTTCGAGACTGTTGCTTACAGGTGTATCAATCAGCCTTCATCAAAAATCATCAGTTAACAGTTTAATACTTCATAACTTCCTTTTTAAAGTCGGTTAAATAGGTGTTAGAAGTATGTTTTATGAAAATCATTTTTGTTTGACCATTGTCTTATAATTACGTACACATGATAATGTATAGTCAATAAACTTGAAATTTAGTACGCATAGTCTTCAATACCAATAAATCTTGATGCCAACACAAAATTGAATAAATAAAATGGTGTATTCTCAAATTTTACATTTACTTTAATTATGGCTCAGGCTTGGCCGAAGCGAAGCATGTGCGGATAATTAATTATGTTATGAAATAGCAATTGTATCCTAATTTTAGTAAAGTAAGTAAGCAAGCAAACTCAGCGATTAGCAATATTTTGCTATGTTGATTTAGAAAGGAAGGAATTTTAAGTTGTTTTTTATCCGCGGCGATACGCAGTTTTATTATAAATTCATTATTAAATATTGACAGTCTCCAATATATAACATAAGCACTTTAATCCTAACTAATATTGTAAATGCAAAAGTAATCCTTTTTTCTTTTTTTTTCACATCACTAGTTTTCTTGTCAACCCCTCCAGGCAAGTTAAATGCTTGTATTAGGAGTGGGTTCACGTCGGTAGTGCACTGGGCTGGGATCGAACTCGCGACCTCTTGATCGCAAGTCCGACGTCATAGCCATTACCTACTCTACCGACGCTTCTTTTGACGTGATAACGTCTTATAAATCAATGAACGCCGGCTGCACGCACGAAAAATTGTCACGTTCCGCCTGAGCCGAGCGTACAAGCGATAGAGAGGCACAATCGGCCTAAGCGTTCGGCTTGTGACGCATCTATCTCTCTTCCACTCCATCGGCCGATGCGTCCGAGTAGAAGAGAGACAGAGGCAGCACACAACCTATACGTAAACTGTTTTGTCAACTGTTTAAAGTGAGGTGAAAAGTTAATTTGGTTTCCATTGTTACACAAATTTTGATATAGAGATAGATGGGGTCTGGGAGAAGGACATATGATCGTGGGAGAGCCATGCTTCGGAACGTATGGGCCGGATTGACCGGAGATATCACTCCATTGCTTTTTTCCAAGTGGATGAGGTTACCTGAGGCCCTAACCCTTCCCTCTCCTCCTCTTCCCCCCTTCCCCTACTCCCACCTTAAAAGCCGGCAATGCACTTGTGACTTTTGAGTTATCGGTGCCCATGGGCGGCAATAGTCTATAGGCTCTCTATACCATAAAAAAAACTGTCAGTCGTAGGACTGCACGTCAGAAGTGAAAACACATTTTTAAAAGAATAATTAATAAGGAGCTGACAAAACTCAATGTTTGGATTAGCGCCCTCTAGTGGATCTATATATTATTACGTATTATTAGCGTGACGGTAAAGAGTTCAGTGCTTTTTCCTCATAGCAAAAGTGCACAAACGTGCCTAAAGAAGTTTCCGCTTCAAAAACAGGCTACTTTTTATATTAAGGGATATAAAAATTCAACACACTTATATTATGTATACTTTTAAAAAAGTAAAGAATGTTTTTGCGTTTTTGACCAATCACAGTAAAAAATAGACTACTCGAAGTGCCAATTCTACACAGATGAAGTCGCGGGTACTAGCTAAAACCATATAAACAAATTAAACAATGTGATGAAACATAAAGATAATTTAGTTTTCGGTTTTTGTACAGTTCTTGTACACCATAGGTACTGGTATTACCAGTACAGTACAGTACTGTACAAGAACTTTATGAAGATGTAGTCAAAATATTATATACCTATATAAGAGTCATTTATATATTTGTGAACAATTAACATAAACCAATGTCAGTAGCATAAACATAATAAACCCTTCACTATTACAAAATATTAATTTTAACACAGAATTATAAAATTTGGAATTGGTCGTGTTAAAACTACAGCAAAGAGATGTTCACAAATTTTTACTTTATATCGAGGAAAACTATTTTTATTTTATATCGAGGGCCATATTAATGCAACAAGTTAATATTCTCTTAAAAAAATACTAAAAAATAAAGTTAATTTTAAAATTTCCTGTGAAGATACTCGTGTGGTGACTTCCACATACAGTAAAAACATACTCCAACATCATCTAGCGAAGACGAGCTGAACTACGAAGTAACTACTAATCCTGCATCGCGCTATGAGAGTTCTCGCTGATTATTATATACAACTTCCCAACATCAACCGTCATGCCATGGCCCGCCAGACATGATCACCTCGCCTGGTCGAAGGATCCTCCCTTTGTGTTGGAGGGACAAAACACCCGTTCCTCCACACTCGCATCTGCCACATGAATTTGATTAAGTCACTAAACGATAAACTGACAGTGCTCCATAGAGTAGAATTATTTTACGTAGTTCTTCTTCTTCTTCTTTTAATTCAATGGCTCCATCGTTTATCGATGATTCTGCCTACGTCAAGGTGGAAGGTAGATTTATTAGTTAATAGGTTTTAAGTTTTAAGACTATGAGGGAATTACGCTAGAACCACTTCAATACCAGACAATTGGCGCCTGTAAAGAACCTCTTTGATTCTAAGAATTATAGGAAAATTATTGAGGAGGAAAATGATTGAGAGCTTTGAATCGGTTTTTTAAAAGATCCTTAAGGCAGCTCAAAGAGTCTGAAAAAAAAAGAGCCTTGTTAAGCTTATGGGATTCCACATATGAGGTTGCTTCCAACAGGGCAATGGATTCTCCTGTAAAGATAGAGTTATAGGAAGAGCATTTATAATTTAAAATAATTTTGTATTTAGGGATCCAGACTGAAGAACCCACGAATGCAGCTGAGGATAGTTTTGATGCATCCGTATAAAGCGTAACCCAATCAGACCAGTCTTTCGCAATGATGTGGAAAAGTTTTTGGTTGGCTACTGGAGAATGTTTATCGATGCCAAAGTCAAGGATGATTTTTGGTTGGAAGGTTAGGGAATGGTATTCCAACTCGAAAAGAGGATTTAAAGTAGATTGAAAGATAGGAGCAGATAGATTTTTCATTTTGGTAAAGGAATTCAGAAGCACGGGATGGGTCTTGTGTCTCTAGTACAATGAAGTAGTGATCAAACTAGAAAGTTGAAGCAAAATAGGTAAAAGAGGATGGGAGCCAATTTGGACTGCATTAAAGAGGAATCTGTCAGCAAGAAATTGGCGACAAAGGTAAAGAGGAGGTTCCAAGCATTCGACTTGGAGAGCGTTTATTGGAGAGCATTTCATAGCACCAGTTATGATTCGGAGGCACTTAGACTGGATCAGCTGTTGCTTGGACAAGGCTATTTTATTGCATGGTTCAAGAAGGAAAGAACCATAATCAAAGTGACTGCGAACTATAGCATTGTAAAGAAGTTTTTGATAACAGGGGTGAGAGCCCCAATGGACCCCAGATAGGGCGCGCATAACGTTTTGTTCGGGTGTCTTCGTCACGCATCGGCAGCTGGTTGCCGGGTGCGTGGGAGTTCGGCCATCGCCCGCGCGGTGGGCACTCCGCTACCGAACACGACACTCGGCTCACGCTTACATATTTCTACTGTCGTTCCGAATTAATTGTATTTATTTTGTTAGCCACAATATACCAGTTGTTATACAGTCCACTGCATATCATTTACGGCTGACCTATCAAAATTTTGGTCCAATCGAGCCTCTTCATAAGCCGCGTTTTGGAAGATTCGTCGGCAGTTGGCAGTTCAAAATTCGAACATAGTTCGAGAACGATCGTGAATGTACGAGTGCAAGATATCGTTGTAACGGCTTTTTCTTGGAGTCACCGTTATTTTCTTAAGAAGATAAAACTACGTGTGTTGCCCTGAAGTCTTGAAGACCATATTTGTGTATAATCGATCAGCTGGTCGAATTACGCCGAGTCATCGCTTCGAGGGAAATCATCTTGTGGTTAAGGATAAGGATGGTTTTGTGAGTTTGTTCCAATTATTTCCCTTCTATTTCCTTTCCAAACATTTTAACGATTAACGTGTACAAATTCTGATATTTTTCCGTAGTGTCACTTTGAGTCAACAGTAATATTTTTTCTTAATTGCTATATACCTATACATCGCATTTCTATTGCGATTATGCACTGCTTGTCGCTAGCCGTTTAGTTGCCTATACTATTAGATAACGGTTGAACCAGCTGTGCACGCTGTGACCTACATTTACCAGCTGGCTACGTCACGAGTTTATTCATTTTTTTTTTTTCGTTGTGCAGTTTGTTTTGCATATTAGATATTCCTATTCTTTTGTTACACTTAATAAAAGTATTTTTTCACTGCTTATTCCTGTTCTCTGTATCTTAATATGACCAGTGAATCAGAATTACAACTAATAGTGAGAAAACACAGTGCTTTAAAAGCAAAGTTAACGCATTTTAGCAGTTATATGAATGTGCTTCTTAGCTGTGATACAGTTTCTAATTTGCAACGCATTGAGTTGGAGGGTCGCTTGACAAAATTCGAAGCCATTTACGATGAATTTGATGTTTTACAGTTGCAAATCGAAGTGCTTTCGGACAAACCTGACGTGGCATACATGGAGCGAGCCAAGTTTGAGGACCGCTTCCATCAGTTAGCAGCGCAAGGTCGCAGTGTTCTGGCCAGCGCAAGCGCCGCCGACGACATTAGGTCTGTGGCGGGCTCGGAGTGTAAACAATCAGGTGATTCGTTCCAACGTGGTTTTATATGCTTACCTAAAATAGACTTGCCTAGTTTTGATGGTGGCTATCAGTACTGGCTTGAGTATAGAGATACGTATTTGTCACTAATACATAGTAGTAGCAGCATTGATGACATAAGCAAATTCCAGTACCTTCGTGCTTCGCTTAAAGGCGATGCACTAGAAGTCATAAAAAATATTGATTTTAAAAGTGAGCATTACCAGATGGCGTGGATGTTGCTGTGTGATCGTTATGATAACAGTAGGCTTTTAGTTAATAATCATGTGCAGGCGTTATTCAATGTTGAAAAACTCTCAAAAGAATCTTGTATTAATTTGAGACGTTTGGTTGACGTCATAAATAAAAATATTAGAGCCTTAAAAACGTTGAATGAGCCTACAGAGTACTGGGATTCATTGATTGTGTATATGATGTCCATTAAATTAGATTCTGTTACCGGTAGAGATTGGGAGGAACACCGTAGCACTTTAGATAAATCACCTACTCTTTCACAGTTTTGTTCTTTTATTAGTAAAAAGGCTGATTTGTTAGAAACCCTAGATTACAATAAAACATCAATTAGAGATTACAGCAGTAAATTTATAGATATTAAACCTAAAATATTTGTAGCTAAAACTAATCAAAGCGATAATCTAACTCTTACAAAAAATCATGGTTCAAATATAAAATGCCCTTTGTGTAGCAATGAACACCTACTATATACTTGTCAAGAATTTCGTAATTTACCTGTTGAAACGCGTATCAGTAAAACTAAAGAATTTCAACTATGCTTTATTTGTTTACGTCCTGGGCATTCAACTAAACGATGTAGATTGTCGCGCTGTAAATATTGTAAGGGTAGACATAATACTCTTTTACATATTGACAATTCAAAACCCAACCATTTTAGAGATCCCTTGCCTAGTAGTGTTACCCTATTCACTGACATTTCTGAAAGTGTCTCGCCTTCTTTACTTCCTAGCACTGCAGACAATGTCACCTTATCTAGTGACACCTTTCGCAACCTTACTACTGCTTCGCATATTTTACTTTCCACAGCGTTGGTGAAAGTCGTGGACAACCGAGGCAACAAGGTAAACGCCAGGATCCTCCTCGATAATGGCAGCACAGCCAACTTTATTACTCAAAGGCTATATGATAAGCTGGGATTGCCGCGACGTAACACGAGTTCCATGGTGACAGGTATTTGCAATCAGACTACCGTTAGTAAACAGTCTTGTGACTTAACATTAGAATGCAGCGGTGATTATAAGCTAAACATAAATTGTTTTGTATTGCCTCAAATTGCAAGGGTGCCGTCTGTTTCAATAGATATTCGTAGCATTCCTCTACCCTCACACATACAACTAGCTGACCCTACATTCTACATTTCGTCAGCAGTTGACATACTGGTTGGTGTTGAGGTATTTTGGGACATTCTAGGTTCTGCACATATCAACCTTGGTAAAAATAAACCTACCATACGAGACACTAAGTTAGGATGGATTGTCTCAGGCTCTATAGGTTTCTTAGGGCATTCATCTGCGAATACGCAGCCACACTTCTGCAATCTCTCGTTGAGAGAGCTTAATAATAGTTTAACTAAATTTTGGGAACTCGATTCTGTGTGTTTAAAACATTCTTTTCGTTTTCACTTACACACAACCCGTGATGAAAATGGTCGATTCGTAGTTACTATGCCTCTTAAAGAGGATCCTAGTGTGTTAGGCAAATCTTACGAAATAGCTAAACTTCGTTTTTTGTCACTAGAGCGACGGTTTCGCCGTGATCCTGTCTTCAAGGAGAGATATATATCGTTCATGCAGGAATATGAGCGTTTGGGGCATATGACGGAGACTCCTACAGCAAGGAAACCTCACTCAGGTGGTACTATTGAATATTTTTTACCACATCATGGAGTGATCCAGGAATCGAGCGTCAGTACTAAGCTACGAGTAGTGTTTGATAGCTCAGCTGCAACCACGTCTGGGGTATCCCTAAACGACATACAGATGGTGGGCCCCACTGTCCAAGATGATCTATTTTCAATCTTGGTACGTTTTAGGCAGCATAAATTTGTCATTTCTGGAGACGTGGAGAAGATGTATAGATCGGTTGTCTTGACACCATCGCAGCGTCCATTAACGCAGATACTGTTCAGAATTGATCCCAACCTACCTCTAAAGATTTATCGTCTAAACACTATCACATACGGGATCTTATATATATATATCATCATCACATATATCTGCGGGTCCTTATTTAGCGACAAAGTGCTTAGTCAGTCTCGCTTCTGAAACTTCAAATAAGCGAGTTAAAGCATCGATCCAGCGTGATTTCTACGTGGATGATTATCTCAGTGGTGGAAATTTGGTTTCAGAGGTGGTAGAGATGACTAAAGAGGTAATTTCCGTGCTAGGCTCAGCAGGCTTTCATTTGTGAAAGTGGCAGTCCAATAGCCCAGAGATTCTTGATGAGTTAGCTGTTGACGCAGGACGTTTAAGTAGCCTAAATTTATCTGAGAACAGTAACGTGCCTGCGAAAACATTAGGACTGCATTGGGTGTGTGAGTCTAGCATTTTCAATAAACACAAACACAAACAGACAAACACACAAAATCACAAAACGTCACATTCTTTCCGTGATTAGTCAAATATTTAACCACTATGATACTAATATTTTGATTTATAATTATTTCTCAGTAGCTTTAAAAAATACATCTTTATAGGTCGACTATTCGCGGCCCTGAATAGCGCGGAAATGTGCCGGCAACTTGGTAACAAAAACCTTTTTATAGCTAAAATAATAATATCTAGAGAGTAGATAAAAATACTGAAAAATAGCTAGACGTTTATAGAAAGAAGTTATCTATTTCAAAATTCGATAGTGATAATTTAAAATACTTCAAAGGAGGTTTGTTATGAATTCCTATTAAAAAAAAAAAACTTTCACTTAATTTGTTTTATAGGCATAAAATATCATATTTTTTAAAAACAAAACACTATAAAAACAAAACTAGATTCATTTCCCTTTAATATGATGCTAATTTAGACATATATAATTATAATCTAATTGGAATTTATTCTAATTAGAAAATTCTGAATTTCGAATTTTGCCTATTTCTACACCATCGTAATCGTTATAGGGGGCTGTAGTCAAATTACAAGAACGTAAAATCCTAATTAATGTTTATTTAAAATATTAATACTAACCACTCATCCTAATTACCAGATAAAATATATTAAAATATATGATATAACATACAAAAACATTACGATAAACCGGCGAACAAAGGCGAAGTTTTAATTGAAATAATATACCAAAAAAGTTTTATCACATCTAAACACATCATAACAAATTTTGGATTCATAAAAAATTTACATATACTAAAAGAATGATTCATAAGGATAATTTTGATATATAATACTAATACAGAAGAACAATAAATACATTATTACTTACATTTTAAAAGCAGAGCTCACACACAAAAATAACACAAAAAACCTCACAAAACTTTCACCACTTTCACGACAATTCACTGACTTTTGAAAAATTTCTAAGAATTTAATGGCGTCTCTCACCATAGATTAAAAGGTACCAAATGACGCGGTATTTCATAGAGAAGAGATTAGTATAACATTAATAAAAGAGGCGCAATGGATATGTTGACTAAAAATCGATTAAAGCGTGCGAGTCGCTTCGCGCCAAAAAATTTTCGGGCCTCATTCTTTTGGGCGTATATATACGCCCGGACGCTTGACGGTTTGACAATTCGGGCGTATAAGTACGCCTGGACGTTTGAGCGGTTAGGCCTTATCGGCCCTTGTGTAGTAGAGGCTAAATTGATTATGCAGAAGCTGTGGATAGAACACAGTTGCTGGGATGAGCAAATTCCTAATGACATACAACTTCTCTGGGTAACCTTTACTAACACTCTTCCGTGCCTCAACTCGTTAAAAGTACCACGATGGGTTTTGTGTGACAACTCGGTAGCACACGAACTTCATGTTTTTACGGATGCATCAATCAATCATCAATCACAGGGGTCAAGTAGAGTACAGTTGTTAGTCTCTAAGAATCGTGTTGCACTTATCAAACCGACCACTATTCCGAAGCTCGAACTATGTGGCGCTCTGCTAGGAGCAAGACTGTGTACTGAGGTACTGAAAGCTCTTACTTTACCTATTAATACATGCCGGTTTTGGTGCGATTCAACAATAGTGTTGAGTTGGTTATCAATGTCACCAAATTTACTTAAGCCTTTTGTACGTAATCGCGTTGATGAAATCCAAGAGAGCACTACGGGTTACACATGGAACTATGTGCCGTCTAAGGATAATTCGGCGGATCTTGTTTCTCGTGGGCTGCAAGCTGACCTTATCAGCGAGTGTTCCTTGTGGTGGTCAGGACCTCAGTTTTTGTCAAAAGACCAAAAATACTGGCCAAAAATGCCCAATGAAAACATGAAACACGATCTACCTGAAATCGCATCATCTCATGTCATTGATAATCATAATTTAATATCACATAATCAGCATTTTGTCATTTCAGTAATAAATTCATTTTCAGATTTTTACAAATTACAGAGATTACTAGCTTATTGGTTCAGATATTTTCGTAATTTAAAAAATAAGCACGACAAGCAAGTTGGTTCCCTTTCCAGTAAAGAACTTAATATTTCACTTAATTTTATTATACTTCATGCTCAAAGTGATATGTTTCCCAAAGAGTACAGTATTCTTCAATCAGGGAAGTCATTGCCTCGAAAAAGCAGACTCATTTCTTTGAGCCCTTTCCTAGACGAGGATGGCCTCCTTCGTGTAAGGGGGGAGACTTGACAACTCTCAATATGACTACAATGTCAAACATCCTTTATTAATGTGTGGTACACCACGTTACAAAAATTATATTTAAAAAATATCACACTGATTTATTACACGCCGGCCCTCAGCTGTTATTAGCGAATATTAGACAGATGTACTGGCCTCTTGGTGGCAGGAATCTCGCGAAAACGATAGTTAAAAAATGCATAAAATGTTTTAAACACAAGTGTGACACCATTCAACCCATAATGGGCCAATTGCCCTCTTCTAGGACACACTTGGAGTTTCCATTCTTTAATTGCAGTGTTGACTATGCTGGGCCAGTATTGATAGCAGATCGAAAGGGGCGAGGGTGTAAGCTTATAAAAGCCTATTTATGTATATTTGTATGCCTAGCTGTTAAGGCTGTACACATTGAGCTCGTCACAGACCTAACCAAAGAAGCGTATATGGCCCCCTTAATCGTTTTGTGGCTCGTCGTGGCAAGCCCAAATCCATTCTGTCAGATAATGGCACGAATTTCGTAGGCACATGTAATGAACTGAAAAAAATCTTACAGGAGTCCAATCTGGACTTTGCAGTCGGTCAGCAGGGCATCGAGTTTTGTTTTGCACCTCCCTACTCTCCCCATTTTAATGGTATCGCTGAAGCTGCTGTTCGTTTCACCAAACACCACTTACGAAGACTCTTAGGTCTAACGCACTTTACCTACGAGGAAATGGTTACCTGTTTGGCTCAAATAGAGGCAGTGTTAAATTCTCGTCCTCTAACTCCTATATCCTCTGACCCATTAGACCTTACAGCCCTAACTCCATCACATTTCTTGATTGGCAGGCCACTCACGTCCGTTCCGCATCCACAGGTGACTGACAGCATCACATACGTCAACATTTCTCGCGACGATTTCATTTAGAATATGTTTCTCTGCTGCAGCAAAAAACCAAGTGGACAACCTCAACAGGGCAGTTATCTGTGGGAACACTCGTTCTTGTGAAGGAAAGAGAACAGCCACCACTGGTGTGGCCACTGGGACGAGTAACTAAGGTTTTCCCGGGCACCGATGCGGCTGCACGCGTTGTCGAGCTGAAGACTAGGAAGGGGACTCTGCTGCGGGCATATAATAATGTCTGCCCGCTACCACTTTGAATACTTCAACCCTGGGAGGATGTTCGGGCGTCTTCGTCACGCATCGGCAGCTGGTCGCCAGGTGCGTGGGAGTTCGGCCATCGCCCGCGCGGCGGGCACTCCGCTACCGAACACGACACTCGGCTCACGCTTACATATTTCTATTGTCGTTCCGAATTAATTGTATTTATTTTGTTAGCCACAATATACCAGTTGTTATGCAGTCCACTGCATATCATTTACGGCTGACCTATCAACAGTTTACACCTCTCTCGCTCTTTTTAATAACGTGGTTTAAATGGAAAAGACCTGATAATTTGGAATTGAAAATGAGCCCTAAAAATTTTACGTTATCTTTAATTGGAATTAATTCACCTGCAACAGAGAGATTAATATCAGGTATATAACGTTTGCGAGTGAAGACAAGAGCACTACATTTAGTAATAGAAAGAGAGAGGTTGTGGTCCAAAAGCCAAATGTTTAAGTAATAAAGAGCGGAATTTAAACGGGAAGAGGCAGCAGAGGAGGAAGAAGACGTAAAATATAAGGCAACATCATCAGCATATTGAAGAATTTTACAAAAAAAATTAACGGACTGATCTAGATCGGAAGTATAGATATTATAAAGGATGGGAATGAGCACTGAACCCTGGGGAAGGCCTTTCCATACGAGGCGAGGTGGGAGTAGGGAACCTTGATGACGAATGGAGATAGTACGACACATGAGCATATTACAAATGACGTGAACTATCCTCGCTGGAATACTCAGATGTAGCATTTTCTGCCTGAGAAGAGGAAGATGAACATTGTCATACGCTGCAGAGATGTCTAGAAAAATTCCAATAACATTCTCGTTACGGGAAAAAGCAAGGCAAACTTCAGAGGTAAGGATGCCTAGGCTATCCAGAGTGCCCATACCCCTTCTGAAGCCATACTGGTTTTCGGCTAATAATTGACTGTGTTCTAGAATCCATTCAAGTCTGAATTTAATTAAGGTTTCCATGATTTTAGCTAGAACTGAGGAAAGCGCGATAGGGCGATAGGAAGACGAGTTTTTAGGATCTTTACCAGGTTTAAGGACAGGAATGACAATTTGGGTTTTCCAAGAGTCAGGTATTTGACCAGAAGAGAAGATGGCATTGAGGATACTGAGAAGGAAGATTTTGCAAGAACTGGAAGATTTACGAATAAAAGAATAAGGGATACCGTCTATTCCAGGAGAGGAATCATGGAGGTTATCTAGAGCAAAGGATAGTTCAGTAAAAGAAAAGGGATCATCCAAAGTATTTTGATAGGAAACTGGAAGAAGAGGATGGGAAGAAGGGAAACAATCGTAGTCCGGAGCATATGGGGGAGCTAGTTGAGAAAGGAAGCCATGTAGGAATGAATGAGGGTCATTGCTAGAGATGTTTGAGTCATCAAGACTTCTTCGAAATGACTTGAATTTTTTCCAGACAAGTGAAAGACCAGAACGAGGAGACAAGGACTCACAGAATTTACGCCATCCTAAAGATTTCTTAGCAGAAAGAAGTCTAGTTGTGCTAGCAGCAATTTTTTTTAAATTGAATTAATCCGTCATTGTCAGAGATAAAGCAAATTTGTTCTCGGCCTCTTTGCGCTTTCTAACACTGGCAGTACATTCAGAATCCCACCAAGGCGGGGAAGGAGTCAGTTTGCAGGAGGGATGTTTAAGGGGAATAGAGCAGTCAGCAGCTGAGTTAACTGCACAGATAAATTGGTCATAGAGAAGAAGAAAATTAGTAGAATTTGTTTGAGGGAGCGAGGCTAAATTTAAATCCAGTGATATTGAAAATTGGTCCCAATTGGCTTGGGAAACTCGGTATTTGAGGAGAGGATGTAGAGGTTGGGGAGCATATGAGGTAGACTGGTAGTAAGAAATTAAAATAGGGAAGTGGTCACTACCAAGGGAGTTTGGAAGGGGAGACCAGGATAGGAGGGAGATTAGGGCAGGAGAAGATAGTGTAAGATCTGGCACACTAATATTTTGGGTTAGAGAAAGCCTACGAGTTGCAGATCCATCATTTAGAATGCATAAGTTACGGTCATCCAAAATGTCAAGTAAAAGAGAAGAGCATGGATCAATGCAATGAGAGCCCCATAGGGTGTGTCGACAATTAAAGTCGCCTAAAACAATCATAGGGGAGGGAATAGCTGAAAGAATTGAATTCAATTCAAAAAGAATGTTTGTGTTGGGATGGGGAATGTAAACAGAGACAAAAGAAACATTAAAAGCTCTAAGGGCTACAATATTTAAGCCAAGAGAATGGTTTGGTAAAGAGATTTGAGAGAATGAGATATTCCTATTGATCAACAAAGCACAACCCCCCAACCATCATTCCTATCGTCTCGAAGGCAAGAGAAGCCTGAGATCCTAAAATGGGAGTCGGGCTTTAACCAGGTTTCTGAAACTGCAAACAGTAGGTTTATAATGATTAATCAAATAGGAAATATCCTGTTTATTACGTCGAATACTTCTACAGTTCCATTGGAGGAGCTGGAGAGCCATTGGGAGCATTATTTTTAGTGATAACAGAAAGTAATTGTTCAACAAGAACTGCAACGTCGTACGGTAGAGTATCTGACATTTTAGTCAGCATATTAATTAAGGAGCAAAGAAGGAGCTGGACAAGATTATCATTAGGGGTAGCAAGAGGAGTTGATTCAGTAGGGGGTTTAAGGCAGCAACCATTAGGATGGGTAGAAGTTGGGGATTGAATTATGGAGTTATGGGAATGAATATCATAAGACTTCCCAGACATAGATATACGGCGAGGGGGAAGGATAAATGGTTTTTTGTATGATGTTGTAGGAGAAGCAGAAGAATATAGCCGCTTGGGAGACTGTGGAAATCTGGCTGAAGCTTCCATGTAACTTAGGTTTTCCCGAGACATAAAAGTTTTAATTGATTTTTGTCTATTATGTTCAGGACATATGTTATCTGTAGCACAATATCTACCTCCACGACACAAAAAACAGGATACATCTGAGTCAGGGACTGAGCAGGTGTCACCAGAGTGCGGCTGGGCTTACTTATAACAGCGGGGCTGAGACCTGCATTGTTTACCAATGTGGCCGAATTGACAACAATTTCTGCATTGGATGGTAGGTAATTGATACAATGAAACGGGCAGAGATGCATTAAAACAGAAAATTTTCTCAGGGAGACTCTGTCCCAAAAATGTAAGAACTACAGAGTTTGATGGTTCCCAAACAGAGGGTAAATCTTTTTTATTTTTACATTGAGACGTCTAAGCCGAATAACCTCTCATCAATTTTTAGGGACAGAGGTTCCAGAGACTAACTCCTCTAGAGTCAACTCAGTAGGGATATCCCTAACAACACCCATACGGAACACTTGGAAGCGGGGGATATTGGCTATATAATTATTTTCTGTTACGACTGGGGAGTTGAGGAAATTATTGGCAGATATAGCAGACATGAATTCAACAGATATTTTATTACGCCCCATGTTTTTTATAGTACCTTCTACAATATCTGATATACTATTTTTAAACAAAAACTTGGCAAACTTAAGGGCTTTAAGAGAAAGGCCGGATGAAGGGTCAGGTTCAAGCCTAGAAACATAAACAGAGTATGGACCCTTGTCTGACACTGAGTATTGAAGTTTAGAATCAGATTCAAATCCCGGTTTTGAGTAGATGGACTGGATAGATTCGGCTGGTGATCGGACTTTCTTCCCATCAAAGTCAACAGAAAAGACTGAGTTTGACTGTAGCTTTATTGCTTTACTGGTTTTATCGGGGGGTGAAACACCGTCTCCATCAGGGGGTTTTTCCGCGCTCATTTCTACGGAAATATATATATATATAGTAGTGGTTACAAAGTAACATACATTTGTGATTATTTTCAACTTCCCTATTGCCGGCATCATTCTGAGAACCAATAGATGATGGGAAGGACGTCATGTTTTAGCGAGGAGTGCATTGATTAGAAAGCATAGTGTCTGTTAGTACATGGTCAAAAGAATGGTCAGTGACAGAAAGCTATTGTATGGGGGCGAAGACGCGTTTGCTGTACAAGTCATGAGTGCTTTATATTCGATCATAAACAAGATAGATAACTATATTACAGATCATGTAATGAGTCCGAAAGGATATGTAAACAATACATTGATAAACGTCGTAAGTAACAGTAACTGAGGCAGTTTTAATTGTTGTTTCATATTATAATTAGTGATTGCGCTGCGGTGTAAACAATACAGAATGATATTATAATACATTATCACAGTGTTTTGGTATCTTATAAGTATATAAGTACTTACATGGTCAAAAACAAGTCAGGAGTATAAAAGGACTGTGCGTTTGCATCAACCATTATTACGCTGCGGTCTGTATTATAAACTTGGTGAGTCAGTTTCGCTTTTTTTATTACATTTTTATATACAATACGATTCTAGGTCAGAGTAAATACATTGTATACATGTAGTATTAATTATAAAATATTTTCCTTGTGGTACTAATGCACATCACACTTTGTGATTCTGTTTTTCTTGTCAATCTGAAGAGTTTGGACGAGTAGTAATTTAAGCAATAACCACGACAAGTATCAGAGCTTCAGGTTCCGTATTTGATCATTAAAATAACCCATCAATTACTTACAAATATTATTTTATTAAGACTATTTGTAATTTGTAGTGTCCCCACTACGATACGATAACAGTTTTTTATGACTTATGTGGTAATAATAATAGTAATAACTTGAGACACCTCACTCAAGGCCGTGTGATCCCAAACCAGACCAGTTTGTGGTTAGTAACCAGATTGCTGATAAACATACTTATATATTACATATTATAGTTCAATTACAAATTAATTATAAATTAGTGATGGTATAGTAATAATACACCATCACTAATTTATTAATTATATTAATATATATTAATAATATATAATATAATAAATAATATAATAATATATTAATTATAAAATAAACAAGGAATAAAAATCTGATTTTATAGATATTTTACTACATCAGACTTTATTTTTAAATTTCAGTATTGTACATATAACCTTATCTTAGTATAATTTTTTTTTAAAATAATTTACATAATATTCAATTTACATATTACAGACTAGGCAATTATACATCTCAAGGTTGGGGAATTAACCGAGCTTGAGAACAATAGGTAGCCTCTTTATTCTAGACTTTAGATAACCTTGTATGTTTTAAATTTTTTATAGGTACCTACATAATGTTTAAATTTATCTCGGTCGTTGTGCTAAATTATTAACTACCTAAATACACATCCAATCTAATATAAACAATGCGGGTATGAGTTAATTACTTAACCAATAATATAATCATTAAATGAGAATGCCTGAAATGGACAGAATCTACTATTAATCCTAAATTTTATTTAAAAATTAAACACAACAAATAAATATTGTTCAAGTTTTTTTTTATCTATACTAATATTATAGAACCTTCCTCGATAAATGGCCTATCCAACACTCAAATTATTTTTCAAGTAGAACTAGGAGTTCATGAGATTAGCTCGTTTAACCAAACAAACAAACGATCTCTTCAGCTTTATAATGTTGGTATAGATTGAACTTGATATATGTCTATTTGACAGTTTAATGTAATTAGTGCACAATAAATTATCATTATTTTAACCGCCTTCAAAAAGGAGAAGATTCAGAAAAATTAAGGGGTGAAGAATGCAACTTAGTGCAATTTATCAAGAATTAGGCGCAATGAATAAGTTAATTATTTTGTAATGTGTTTCGTATATCTAATTTAAATAATATACGCATCGTAAATTAATTCAAATCAATGTATTTTCAAAGGCTGTATGAATCACATGTCCTCTGCTTTACTGAGATTGTCACACTGAAATATGGTTTTACGTTTAAGACTTGAATTACCTACAAATTGCTTTTTATGATACTTAACGATGACCTGGCTTTATTAACATGGACTTGAATCCGCTTTATATACAAAGCTGCTATTGTTTAAACGTGACATCATCATAAGTACATACAGATTCCGGTATCCCTGGATATTTCGTGTCGTTAATTTTGTCACTACGTATTTAGTTCACAAGTTTATTAAAGTAAAGATAACACTTCCACAGAAAAATTAGTATATTGTTTTCACTGTTATTAAACTAATTATATTTTTGAAGATTAATTAATAAGGAGCTGACAAAACACAATGTTTAGATTAGCGCCCCCTAGTGGATCTATATATGTATTATTATCGTGACGGTAACGAGTTCAGTGTTTTTTCCCCATAGCAAAAGTGCACAAACGTGCCTAAAGAAGTTTTCACTTCAAAAAATTATAAACAGGCTTCTGCCTAGTGTTGTGATAACTAGTGTTCGAAATTGTAATAGGGTTCTTGTTCTTACGATTTGAAGTACGATTTGGCGTATATATTTAATGTTTGTCAAACATTTTTACACATTTTCACTTGTAACTTACTAAATAACTACCTACGTAAAGAAATTTTTGAAGTTAGTTTTAACCTACTTTTGATAGTCTAATGGAAATGAAACTTTGTCGGTCTATGTAGTTTGAATGACAATACTATAATAGTTTGATTGACAAAATATATATTAACACGAACAAAGCCAAAGAAGAAACCTAGTATTTTCTGGAAATTTACACTTCTACTTTCTTTACTTCCTTTGTTAACGGTTTAAATATGAGAGTGATAACATTCTTTATACTGAAAAGATTACCTTCCTTCCTTCTATAGGTCAGTTTTAAAATAAAATATCAGTTACATTATATTTCTTTTGTTTTTGGAATATAGTAACAAGTCGTCATCATTTTCCTCTTCTAACAAAATGCACATTAATCAACACGTTGCCAGGGACACAGAAAAAAGTACTGTTCAAGAGGGATGGAAAAAATGCTTCTTGACGAGAGAAGCTGCGGGCAAAAGCTAATTTAATAATAACTTCATACATCTTACACACAGCCGTTTGATCCCAAACTAGGCAGAGCTGCTGATAAACATACTTACACATTATAGATGAATTACACCCAGACACAGAACAAATGATCATGCTCATCACACAATAATTTGTCCTGGGTGGGAGGCGAACCCACGATCTCTGGCTTAGCTGAGTCTCTAACCACTAGACCAACAGGCCAGTTATTATTAATATAAATAATAAAAGTAAATGTAGGTAAGATAGGCCGGATACCGGATTGTTACCGGATATCCATTACATCTCTCATCTCGTTAAACCAGCAGGATACACTATTACTATCTCACTTTGACACGCGTAATAGTATTAGTAAAAAAATTGTACAGATCGTAAGAGGCTACTTACTGTACCAAAGCCATATTTCAAAACCCCAACTTTAATACGTGACGACGAAAATAACGACTGACAATCATAAATTTTTGGGGTGACTGACCGACCGACAGATCTTCAAAAATAGATTTCTCCACTCTTAAGTCACATAGAAACGTATAAATGTGTACAGGGTTAGGGTTTATCAAGGTTTATCGTTATAAAAAATTTAATGGTTAAAATTGGGTCGAGTTATCTATTATTTACACATGACCGCAACAGTAGCGAACTCGCGAGCGGAGTAAGCCGCGTGCGGCGTTCTCGACTCTGAACAAAAATATCTGAAATCCGACCTAAATAAAAAATACTTGTGAATGGAAAAGAAAGTTCTACTTACTAAAAAATTTACACCAACCAGAATTTAGCGTCAAGTTAAACTATGTTATAATGTAAATCTTAAGAATGGTTTAATATGAACTTGCCGAGAATTTTGTTGCATAGGTAATACCTATTCATGAGTAAACAAAAACCTGTTTTCTTCGTTTTCTTATTTTAGTGACAAAGAACTTACCCTAACATTGACATGTATGTTTCGATCGGATTATGATAACGTGAAATAACGTATCACATAATAGGTATTACATAACTACCCGCACAATGATTCCTAATGACATCGCAATGCAAAAATATCCGAATCGTAGGTACTGACCGAGGTTTCACCTAACAATTTCGAATAAATTGAAGACATAAATGTTTATAATTTAATAAGTTTAGAATTTTAACATAATGCTGTTATTATTACAGCTAGAACGTCTCATGACATGTCCAGATTTATACTGGAACTTTTCTTGTCCAGATATATAAATAGGTTCGAAATTGTGCTTTCAAACACAGATTCAGATAGTTTATTGTTATGACAGGTAAACAGGTATACAGGAAAGGTCTTAGCTCTAAAGTACAGATCTCTGTGACATACCGTACTAGACGGTGTACAATATTACATGTCAAATTTAAATATTATACAACATCTACTACTCGCTTCTCCGTAAACCCTTTATTGGCGTTTTTCGAAGTGTACGAATAGGCTGACTCTAAATAATATAACTACTTGTAGACATTCTATGTAATTTGGTCATACCACACGCTCTGAACACAATAAACATATTTACCGAAAATTCAATGTTTTGTAAAATGTAGTGCAGTAGACGAAATATAGCTATTGTATTCGAAACTCACACATGTGTTATCTTCTCAGATCAACATGAAGTATCTCTGCGTATTGTCATTTCTGGTGGCTCTGGTTGCTGTCAACGGCACCGAGACCTACACCACTGAGAACGACGATTTTGACATTGATGCTGCCGTTGCTGATTTGGACTCCCTGAAAGGACTAGCTACATGCGTTTTAGACACCGGTGATTGCAGCGAAGTCGTTGGACACTTCAAAAGTAAGTATCTATTAACAGGGTTTGAAGCTACACCTAACAATGTAATAGAAGTTAAAAGTGTATCTCAAAACGGTACTGAGACTTTTCGTTACATACTGATGCCTGTAAGTAGGTAGTCATGTCACAGTCGTTTATTACGTGATCGGACAGGCATAGTCCTCTCCCCTCCAAAGAAAGTCTGGTGAATCTGAACAATCACCAGCTTAACTTAGAAAACAAATTGAAAAATTTAAATAGAAATTTTCACTTACTTAAATTCCATTGCTAACAGTACTGTCATAAACAAATGTCACCTTATTTAAAATTGTACAATCTAATGCTAGTGATACCATAAATATTGTACTAGCAGTTATTACTTATCTCGCTGTGTGTCGAGTTCATAATAAATTTGGAAAAAAACACAAAGTTATTTTGGTATTTGTTAACATTAAAAAATAATGGAAAAATCCCATACGCCCACAAAAAATGTATATCATAAATCATAACACTTCAATTAAAATAATGGATTTGTTTACTACATATGTAGATGAACTTGCAAAATAACTTACAGTGTGTTCCTTGCTCAGGTTCACTTCCTATCTCTTTTGTTAATTTATTCTTTAAGTTAGATGATATTTTTGTTTATGCTCAGTGCTTGCTCATTGTGACGATAGCCATTGCCGATTGTTGCAGATGATTCTTTACAATCCTTAACCTGCCATAATGGTGACCAAACATAGACAACACTACAAGTGTTATTTATGTATTTAATGCAGGTAGTGAATTTAGAAGTGTTGACTAAAGAAATGGTTATGATTACTAAACCTCCTCTGTGGCTATTAGGACATACCACGGGTAGTTAACGTTACCGGTTGAGGAAATTATACATTTAGGGAGTAACCATGCATGTTTTATAAGACCTCAAGAGTTTATTAAAATGTACATTGACATTGATGGCACTTATTTAGGTTTCTACTACTAGCTTGTGCCTACGACTTTTATCGTTCACTTTTTTTGGGATGAAAGGCACCTTATGTCAGATAAATAAACTCTCTTTTTCTGTATCCCTGACAGCGTGTCATACAACATTTTAAAATGATCGGTTGAGTAGTTAGCGCGAGCAAGCGTAATAAACAAACAAATCGGCATACATAGAAATCATGGATTCTCATCACAGGATTATTAATATATTATTCTACTAATATTTAGTAGTCCGATTATATAATATCTAATTGTATTCTTTTTAATTAAAAGCTGATCTTATCTCAATAATAACCATAATAGACTGCATACAAATGTCTTGATTATTCTATGTAATAAAACGACGCCACGTAAAGCCAAAATTGGTTGTCCTACCAGATATGAATCTATACCACATAATATGTACATGCAAAATATTACAAAATACCTGAATGTAATGATCGAAATCTGACAGTTTATTATTGCAAAGCAAATTAAAACTTATATAATATGTGCATTCTATATGTACATGTTGACGTACCATTAGAACTTTACAATATTTGTAGAGTGCCTTATCAGGGTAATGGTCGATTTGTTCTACATTCTCACCGTTTATTGTTCCAGAGGACATTCCAGAGGCAGTTAAGACAGCTTGCATTAAGTGCACACAAGCTCAGAAACATATCTTCCACAAATTCTTGCTGGCATTGAAGACTAAGATGCCGAAAGAATATGAAGCGTTTAAAAACAAATACGATTCTGAAGGAAAACATTTTGCTGCTTTGGAAGCTGCTGTGACTACATCTTAAACATTAAACTTTTTTTAAACCTGCTCTAGTATTTTTCTTACCTCTTAGCACTTTTGACTATTTTGTTACCTTTAAATCTTTAGTTAAACTTTTACAATATTGAAATATTGGTTAACAATAACTACTCAAACCGGACGCGCTTGCCAACAAACCACATAATTTAATTCCAATTTATTTAGATCTTAAGTCAATATATATTCTTTCTTTATGCTTATAAAAACTAGATATACTATGACACAATTTTGAGAAGACTTCTGGAGAATTTATTATTTATTTCCAGTTTTCCGTTAGAAATGATACCTATTTTGTGATCAGTCTGAAGAAAAATCTGATCTTCGATTTTAATTTCGTTTTTTTAAATTATGAAACTGATATTGAATAAATACACATGCATAAATAGAGCCATAAATTATAGGAATAGGGTGTATTGATTAAGATCCTTAGGTATTAGCTGACCCGCGCAACTTCGTCTGCGTTTGTAAATTTTTCCAACATTTTTCATTTATGCTCAGCTCCCTATTGGTCGTAGCGTGATGTTATATAAACTATAGCTTTCGTCGATAAATGGGCTACTCAAAACTAAAAGATTTTTTAAAATAGGATCAGTAGTACCGGAGATTACCTACCCTGAACATCCAAACTCACAAGCTATAATATTAGTAGGTATAGATTGTATTCTCAGAGTCACTACAAAGGATACAATAGTAGCACTAAGATTTCCTAATATAGCTCTATAATTACTACACAAGTGCTCAAAATTTACGTCACTGTGGAAAGGAACGGAACGACAGTAGTACGGACCGATGATGGAACGGCCTGGTTGATGTACTGATTACGATTCCTAAAAATCATTGCAACAAAATCATTGAAATGATCAAGAAAAGCATTCAGAAAAAGAACAGATTCTTGTAGACAGACGCAACTTCTTATATAACTGTAAATAAAGATCCCAAAATATGTGGTGTACACATATTTTTGTAACACATTTTATGTTATGATCGTTATGTTTTGTATTTCGACAATGAAAAATTTGTGAATCCGTTCTACGTGCGTTTTTATCATGGATTGTTAACTTTTAAAGGCAAAAACTTAGAGAAACAACACATACTAATATTATTTGATATTGGGCGTAGAGCTCGTTTAAATAGTTTTATATACGTAATATTATTTTGTATAAAAGAATGTGTTGAAAAATATTATTTTCTTTGAGTATTTTACAATTTTTTTTCTGATAATATTTTTTGCCTCTATTTCGATATCTATATATAGATTACAGTTTTGTGTAAATTAACACTACTACAAACGATGACTGTGCCTCAGCTGGTTTTCGGATCACACTTAAATATTTTATATCGTAGGAGAGCAATGCTTTGGCACGTATGAGAAGGTTCGACCGGAGTGATACCACCGCCTCACAGAAAACCGGCAGTGAAGCAATGCTTACTTTAGGCCCTGACCCTTCAGTCTTCCCCTTTCCCCCCTCTACCTACCTAGGGGATGGGCCCCTACTCCCACCTTAAAGTCCGGCAACGCACTTGTGACTCTTGAGTTGCAGATGTCCATGGGCTGCGGTAGTCATTTACCATCAGGTAACCCGTCTGCTCTTTTGCCTCCTGTAACACAAAAATAAATATATATTAGAAATATACACTATACCTGTAATTTATTTCAGTTTCTTTACATTCAAATGTTATTTGGAAGAAATTCCTTCTTCTTATCGATAACGCCATTCATTGCACATTAGGCCATAAAATGTGTTAAAGATATAATTATTCAATAATGGTTTTTATGTTATATATAAGAAACAAAAAAGACCACGCCAATCATTGATGAGTAAACAATATCACAGCTATCAATTGAATAGACGTATTCTGGAGGAAATTTATTAAAAAAAACATCGTGTCGATTTGTCAAACCTATCAAAAGCTAACGATAAATTTACAAGAAGTAGTGCATAACACATGCATACACTGTCACTGGAGTAGCCAGTGACAGTGTATGCATGTGTTGTGCTGTAATTCTGCAACGCATTATCGGAAAGGGTTCGGTAGCCAATGTGCAGTACTTTAGCTGTTATAATGCGGACATTAAATAAGTAGTAATATTTATATAGCAGTGCACACAAATAAAAAATATAAGGAAAACGATTGCGTTTACATAATGAAGTGACTCTTGAACTAGCTCATTCCATGAGAATATTATGCTGTTTTGACTGTTTGCTCAACACTTATTTATATTTATACTGCTTTAATTGACAAAGTGAATGAGTCGTTGTGTGCTTAAAATATATTGTAAAATAATAATTGATGACATTACATACTTATCCTCGGTTTGGAATCCCCAAGGTTTTTATTGAAGAGTCTCTCTTACCAGACGTATATTGTAGGTTAAAGCAGAAAAGGCGGTGAGCCTTTTTGGTAGGAGAGGAGTCCAGTCCGAGTTGATGGCCAGGATCTGCCGGGTTTCGACCGGGCTCTGTTGATCGCTTAGTCAAATCCACAGATCAAGGGAGATTTGTTAAGCGAGCGTGACGCTTGCGCCCGTATCTGGCATAAATTGTGCTTGTTATTCATTTGTGTCTTTAATCAACCAGCGACCGCGTTATTTCTCTAACATTTTATCAATACTACGAAATGCCGCGTTGTTCAATGGTTGTTTGCGAAAACAACAGCTTTAAAGTGAATTACATGAAATATGACATCTTATTTTCTACGTAACTACAAATTTTAAACTATTTTTCTCATACATTTTTTAAACTAAAGGTGCCGTTTTATTTAATCGTATTTCATCTTAACTTACAAAAAAACAACTAAAAGTTTTACATTTAAAAAAAACATTAAGAAGATCCATTGACCTTTCCTAAGATAGAATTTCGATAACTTTATACTTTATTTTTGTAATTGAAATCACTAGCGTATATGAAATATAATTTGCTTTTGCACAGTACAACGATAATTATTGATATCTATGTGAGTGTAAGGCGGACAGTAACTCTAAATAAACGCTATTTCTTAGACGCTAATGTGTTCCATTGTCAAGCACTCATTGACTTGTTGATATTGTGTACACTTAAGAGCCTGTGAGTCTACGCATCTATTGGTTTTGTTGAACTGCATATAGAGTTGTAAGTTAATGGAAGGCACAATTTGGTGATGTTGGCGGTGTCGCTTGACATCGCTAACGCTTTCAACACCTTGCCCTGGAATTGCATTAAGGAGGCACTTGTTTACCATGGAGTGCCTCTATACGTCCGCCGCATTGTCGGAGCGTATCTATCAGAGAGAGCCGTGTTCTACTCGAGCCGGGCAGGATACGGTAGGCGAGAAATGTCGTGCGGTGTTTCGCAGGGCTCGGTGTTGGGCCCCTTTTCTGTGGAACATCGGCTACGACTGGGCGCTGCGCGGTGTGCTTCTGGGTGGTGTCGCTGTGACGTGCTATGCTGACGACACCCTCGTGACGGCGCGAGGTAAGACACACCGCGACGCGACCATTAAGGCCACGGCCGGGATCACCGAAGTCGTTACAAGGATTCGGCGATCCCGGCCTACAGGCGGCTGGGTCTCAAGGTGGCTCTAAACAAATCCGAGGCCCTTTTGTTTTCATGGGCCTCGTAAGGGACCACCTAGTGGATCTGGCCTTATTGTGGGAGGTGTGCGAATCGGCGTCGAGACTTCGATGAAATATCTAGGCCTCGTACTCGACAGCCGATGGGACTTCGGACCTCACTTCCGGAGTCTGGCCCCAAAACTAACAAGAGCGGCAGCCGCGCTTTCGCGGCTGCTACCTAACTTGGGGGGGCCCGACGCCTCCTGTAGGAGACTCTATGTTGGAATCGTGCGATCCATGGTTCTATGATCTGAGGTCAAATCATACTAAACATACCACCAGCAATTGGTCTCATATTGGACTTGTATGGTTTTATTCGGTTCGATGGCGACGTTGTACCTCCACAAGTATATTGTATGTATGGCGGTATCTTAAAAATGTAACTTCTTTCTTCCATTCCGCTTGCCATTGACAGGGCGTTCTTTCTCGGACTTCTTTTTACGGAAGTGGCTCAAATTGCAGAATAGTATGCTAATGTTTTCCCGTGGATACGGCGATATAGGGATCGCCAAAAAATAAACCAACAAAAATAGTCCAAGATCCCAGGGCCAAGGACATATTGGTTATTAATTTTTAACAATATTTTCTAAAATATACATAAAAATCAGCATTGAGAATTTAAGAAAAGTGAGTATTATTTTTACCTGCCTTTAGCACCTGGTACCTGACAAATGGCCGCCAAGCCAAGGTAGCAGGTATGCATACACTCAAAGTACATACTAACACTACTTTATCCCATACACTTGATTTCTGAGAAATAAGTAATGTCCGGGGGCCCTGAGATCTAACTCTAAAATATGAACTCGCGCTGTACATATATTAATATCATCCTCTACACGTAATTATGTAAGTATGTCGTTATTCTGTCTTTTTTAATTAATTGTCAAACGAGGTATTATTTTACTTCCTTTATTACTACCTAACATCATTACCTACTCGATTATGTATATTTTTTGACAAATAAATAGATGTAATTACATCTATTTATTTGTCAAACGTGTGAAACACACCTAATTGTTGAAGAAAAGTTGAATGTTTTATAGCTAAGTAAGTAGAAACACGGCCACCGCTAGTTATTTATCATCAGGTAAATGAATAACTTGTCTATATTTATTTGTATTCTAAACCTATCCTCACATCTCATGCTTCTCATAGAGATGTAAAATGTAACAGAGGTTGCTCCTACCCACCAGCAGAAAAGGACAGTTAACTACTTTGCCAGCAATGCTGTCAAACCCCAGAGTTCGAGTCGTCAGTTCGGTTAGTGTGGAAGTACTGGCATAATTATTAAGTAATCTGTGGTATTGGACCAGTCAAGGCTCTAATTGGATCAGAAATGGTGTTTTGCTTATAGAATGTGGGTTAATGGTTATTGTTAAAGATTTTTATGACATCAATAAAATTTTGTAATATGAAATAATACTAGAGCGCTACATAAGTTTTGTCGTACTTTGTGAAATATTTTTTTCGAAGTAGACTCCACTGGCAGTGACACAGGTCTTCAAACGTGTAAACCAGGTGATGAACACATTGCTTCAGTACCTATCTGAAACACAGCCGCATATCTCTTCAAAAACTCCTATAAGCTCCTCATTGCTAAAACTCGCCTCTCTTCAGTTATTTTTTTAATATACAGGAATAGTGCAAATTAGCATAAACTTGCCAACTAAATCCGGACTATAAGGAGAGTGACCCAGCAAGCTTCCAGCTTGATGCAAATAGTCCGTATTTTTGCTGGCTCGATGTGCAAGGCCATTATCTTAATGTAAAAGCTATGTATTGAGTGTTTTTGTTTTGATTTTGATTCATTAAAGCTTCTAATACTTGAGGTAAACATTCCTTTGTATACCATACAGAAGTCATTCCTTAATCAAGCAAAACCGTTGCCAATGTTTCGCTCTTAGTAAAAATACAGCAACTATTATTTTCTTTACGGATCGGGACATTTTCACAGACGTCGCCACGTCGGCGGTGGTGGTAGTTGATCTTCAAACACCCACACTTTACTCTGGGATTTAGTAAGAAGGCTTTGTTTAGTTATTCCCCCTTAAAGTCATACAAAATAATTACACGAATGTCATAACAAGAAAAGCCCACCATTTTCATTAAGAAAAATAATTAAAAAATCGAACAACCGATGCTTTGCCTTCTAAATTGTTTACGGATATGACTTCAAATCACAATATTATGATATCTAGTTTGCATACGACAAAACTTATGTAGCGCCCTACGTACAATTAGTATCTGTACCTAATAGTTTTCTTATAACATAGTGTCCGATGTACAAACATATTCCTCAAGTTATTTAATGTATTTCAAATTGATCTAATTAAAAACCTTCTAGAAGATTGTAAAACGTGAGATAATAATATTACTAGGTATCTGTATGATACTGGTACAAGTCACAAGCAAACGTACAATTATATTATTTACGTGTCGCTTATATACACGACATAGTAATAATAAGTCACATAAATATGAAGATGCTTCTAGTACAAAGCCATAAAGAAACTGTATGTACATTAGCTAGATATATACTTTTTGCTGGCATATGTAGGTACTTAGTGCATCAACTGTACATTAAATAGCTACATGTGAGTACAAAAACTATGTACCTATGTAGCTATTGGGTTAGTCCAGTCTACAACACACACCTTTCCTAGTAGGTCATTTTTCTGGCAATTAAACCAACTTTTGTCACAGGGATTCTCTGGTATCCAGAATTCCTCTATTTAGCAGTTTTAAAGGATTATTAGCGATCCTAGAGCAGAGGCTTAAATGCTTTATTAGACCTAGACTTTATTTGGTAACGGGTTTCCCGCTTTATGTAGCATGATTCTTCACCTGCCTGTTAAGACAGACAGGTGAAAAAACTAGCTAGTAGTAAGATCTGTTATATTCTTGCCTCATGACTCATTCCGAATATGTGGTAAAATAAGAACAGGGATATTACAAAATACCAGTGATCATTAATTTCGAAAGGCAAAAAATAATTTGGAAAGGTCTTCGCTGACTTCGTTGTACACATTTTGTATGTCACCATAATTGCCTAATTTAGTTACTACTATTATATTACATTTTAGTTAAAAAACTTAAACTGATATTTGGAGTTAAACATATAAACAAAATATAACAACTTTAAAATACATTTATGTTTCTCAGGAGAAAATGTAAATATATTCTCTATCTCTCTGTAATTTTTTGTGTATTTTTGTACAGTACTAAATTACGAGTCAATATAACGTACAGAAACTAATCCATAAAATTATATCGTCCAACATGTACCCTAATTTTAAGCAAGACCCAAAAGTTTAGTTAAAGGCCTTTTAGCAAGAGCAACGAAGCGTGTTAGTGGTGGAATTATTATGAATGGATGAATGATATAATTATATTGAACAGAATCTTAGTAACATAATCGCTCAAGTAAGTATTTGGCGATGTTTTCCTTGCTATATATTTATGTTAATAGCGATAATTTTTTTATTATTGCCGATAAAATATGTCACTCGAGTTAGTTCTAGAATCATCCAAATGGTTCTCAAACAAATTATTGCTCAATCATCTATGTTATTCTATCTATAATTAGCTATTCGTCAATATACATATATTATAATTTGCGCCCCAGCAGTAGCAATACTTCCATTGTTATGCTCAAACCTATATTAGATAATTACCACCATAATTACGCCCAACGTTAGAATATTTAATAAAGCACTTAAAGTTTTTGTGAGTCTCTTCCTTATAAATATGATGTATGTTCAAGGTCATTGAAATCAGGGTTTTATATACAAGCATTTGAGATGTAAACGTCATTTAGTGTCTACTAACGCTAATTTCATAACACTACTCATCCAGTGAGGCAGTCCTCTCGATCAAATATTATAGTAATGATCGTACGAAACAAATTAGATTTTATACATTTAATATTTTTAATATGTATATTAATTAAAATAAATCGTGCACAAGAAAAATATTACGATAGTAAATATGATTATTACGATGTCGACAGTTTGATACAAAATCCTCGATTGATGCAAAAGTACCTAGATTGTTTCTTGGAGCAAGGACCTTGCACACCTATTGGAAGAGTTTTTCGACGTAAGTACTGAATTATATCGTCTATCTCAAGTAGTATTGACACAAATATTAAACCTTAGATTAGACAATAAGATTTATTTATTTTGTAACCTCAGATAGATTACTCGTTCGTTGAAATAATGTAAAAATAGATGTAACTAACCTACAAAAATTGTCTATAACCAATTAATTATTACGGAGTTATTGATTTTTTTAGCTAAATATGTAATACAAATTAGAATTTCTGCCGCTGTATACTTAAATAACAAGATACGTCGAGATGGTAGTTTATAATTTTGTTATGTCGTACGTGAAGAAGTAAAAATAAATATCAAAGCCCCAGGACATTCAACCACGTGCACTATTCAATGACCAGATTATTTCTGCAGTCGTTTATATTTTTATCCTTTATCTACCACCCCGATTAAAATCCCACTATTCACCACCATGAGTACCCGTGACTCATACCTTAATATTTAAGGTAAACACTAAGTTTTTTTTTTTTTTTTAACTTTACTTAATCTCTAAAGCATATTTTTTACGTCAGATAACTATGTAATATGACAACGTTCGACGTTAAGTTGCCATGATTGAAGCCTAAAACAAAATAAACCAGATAAATGAAAAAGTAACCAAAACAATGTTTGTAATATAAAACACCACCACGGACTCGCTCTCGATCGAAACTCACCCTCTCTCACTCTTCATCTCAACGCGGCTTGTGCCTCAATAAAGAAAGGTACTGGAACGCGATCCCAAACGCTAAAAAATAAATTTAATTTTCATTGTTCAAAATAAGCGGTGAGTCCCGTGGGCTCAGGGTGGTGAATTAAGGGTTAAGACACTAAGTGTTTCTTGAACCGAATGACTAATTAAATTTACGTTTGTATTGTGCGTATATCGCTGACTAATTTTGTTGGACTAGACTTTATAACCAAGAAATCTAATTAAATGATAATTTGAATTTTAGACTTACTTGATTAAAATTTTTCTACAGCCTCGATATGAACATGTCCAAAGTATTTTCACCCACTATCATATATTTTAAGAAAAAACACGTATATTACGTAATTATAGTTCAGGATCCAGGGTCCATTTTTACAATTGATTACGTTTTGAGTTTCTAGATTGTCCAAATTTACATAATTTCTTAGCTGTGCTTGGTAAAAGGTAGAAAACTTCTACAAAGTACCTGTAACGGCTAACCCACGACCAAAGCCCCGGAACATCTCGGGATGTAAAGACTTCTAAGAATATAATTACCGGCTCGACCGGAGTGATACCACGGCCTCACAGAAAACCGGCAGTAAAGCAATATTTGCAGTGCTTTTCGCTGCGTGAGTGAGGTTGCCGGAGGTCCTAACCCTTCCCTCTCCCCCCTCTCCCCTATTTCCGTCCTTCCCCTCTCCTCCCCTCTGACCCCGTCTTCACCCCTCTCCCTTCTCCCCCGTCTTTCCCCCTCCCTGTTCCTTTACTCCCTTAAATGCGGCAACGCAGTTCACTTGTGACTCTTGGGCGGCGATAGTCATTTACCATCAGGTGACCCGTCTGCTCGTTTGCCCCTATACCATAAAAAAAAATTGTATAAAATGAAATACTATACAATTTCAACTATTGTGTCACCTGGCTCCATCCGAAAGACTTCGAGGCACGAGACGTCTCGGGACCCAAACCCTAGTCAAGAAACCGTAAGAACCGAAAAGTCAAGTTAAGTTTTCAAGTCTCTCATCTTTTTGAGACCTGTTTGAGTATCTACTCACTACTACTACTACCACTCGCGTGTAAACATCGTCATCCACATAATGGATAGGTTTCGATCTGGTCCGCAAGGCCATTGAGATGAAGACAATCAAATATAGTCAAAGATGTACACAGAAACGAAATTGCGCTAAGTTTCAGTCTTCCGACTCAAATTACTTAGGACTTTTCGCTGTGCATTATCTCTAGGGAATTCAGAAGCACAACAGATAAGCAGAGATGCTCTACCAACCCACGAGGACGAAAACTACAAGTTATACGGGTATTCAAGAATGTGAAATAGGAAAAATAATTGCTTATCAACGGAATAATTGCTATGAACTCATAACGAATTACGATGACATTAAAAAGTGAATGAAAGCAAGTCGTTGGATTGCTATCGGGAGATAATGTTTGAATACACCATCCATGTAATATCTATATTACACACGTGTATTTAGTATTTAGCTTAATATATCTATCTATATTTTATATAGTAAATCATTTGCCACGTGTAAGCCGGAGCAACACTCAAGTGTACGGTGTGAACGGCTCGACCAATTTGGCAGTTTTTTTTGTTTTCGTGATTGCTAGGACAAGGTTTGTATGCATTTTTTTTTTGGTAAACATTAAATACGTCGAAATTTTAATATGGAAAATCGTTACGTCAAATCTTAACGTTTTGAATTACGAGATATGAGACACAGCTAGAGAGTTCTACTGTCACATGTATTTGGAACAAAAAAGAGGTGATTTTAAAGGTTTTGCAACTGTTGCAACCAAGCCATTAAAATCCATTAAAAACAGTTATTTTAATATAGTGTTATCGGTGGTGTGTTGCAAAGAACATTTGGAGCATCTATAAACCTACATAATGTCTATAGAGGTTTGTATATATTATATACAAACCTATCAAACACGAAAAAATATACGTACTGCGGCTGTGGAATATGACATATTGTGGAATCCTGGATTGTTTAGATTCCCGATTTGGCGAGTGGCGTTGCAACCGGGTTTTGGGATTCTTATTTTATTTTGTGACAAAATTTGTGGGTTTTATACGAATCACGATTGGACGCCGTAGATGGCGCTGCGACTGGGTTCTAGAAAAAAAAAATGATTTTTTGACCAAAACGTTTCTTTGTTTGAAAAATATTTCGACGACAAAACAAGTAAGTACACTAAGTACTTACTTGTTTTGTCGTCGAAATATTTTTCTCTTTTATTCAAATATTGTAAATTCCTATATAACCTTGCTCAAAATGTCAGACAGTTATTTCAGTGCTGACTTGTTGTACACCAATTACAAAAAAAATATAGGTACATATATTCTTATTCTTAAAAAAATAATTGCGAAAAAATATTACTGTCTAATTATTGTCTCTTCTTCCAGAACGATTGCCAGAAGTCGTAGCGACCGCCTGCAAAAGGTGTTCTCCATCGCAGCGAAGACTAGTGAGGAGATCTTTTAACGCGTTTAGGTGGTACTTCCCCGAGACTTACGAACAGTTGATGGTCAAACTGGACCCCAAGAATAAATACTATGAAGCTTTTGAAAAAGCCATTAACAACGCTTGAGTATTTAAGATCGTCTAGGTTTAACTTTGTGAAGTAAGTATGTTATGTAATTCACTAGTTATTGCATCCGGGAGCATCGTTTGCGTAACAATTTTGTATGTTTATCATTTTGATGGAGAGAAATTCTTTTTTTATTAAGATTATCATATTTATTACCTATTCTATATCTATGTGTTAATGAGAAATATATATAACTGGATGCACTAGCACTTCTATGCATCTGGCATCTTTATCTTAGTATAGCTTAATTATATTATTTATTTACTAGCAGCGCCCCGCGGTTTCACCCGCGTAAGTCCCGATCCCGTGGGAATATAAAGTAGCTTATATGTTAATCCAGGTCTCCAGCTATCTACATACTAATTTTCATCGCAATCAGTTCAGAAGTTTTGGCGTGAAAGAGTAACAAACATCTAAATATCCATGCATCCTCACAAACTTTCACTTTTATAATATTAGTAGGATTTTAGAACTATTACAGCTACATCAGAAAAAAGCACCCTACTTAACACATACTTAATGTGAACCAGATAGGATACAGTACCGTACCAGTAAGTTGCGTCTAAGTATATTAGCCTAAAAGCTCAGAAATCACATTTTCTTTAACCTATATTTTCACATATCTCTCCTATTTCTCTAAAAATATTATTCAATAGTTTCAAATAAATATTTTTTTTCTAAAAAAATACTAAAACTTTATGGATTTGTAGATTTTCTAACCGAATTGCAAACTACAACAAAATAATGCAGCTGCAGTTCTTTTGACATACTTGAAATTTAATATTGTTTTAAATCTGAATTTGAAACAAGTTTTAATCACGAGCGTAATCTAAAACAAAAGTTCCATGTTTTCTTTAATAATACAAACTTAAAGTCAAGCACAGCTTTAGATGATACAACTACATAGATTTGACTATATTAATTATATTACGATAAAGGATTGCTACGATAATTAACTATAATGATCACACTAACCCTGAATTTAATTTGTTTTAACATTACCAAAAGGGACTTCAACTGTAAACTGTATGAGGAAAGGCCAAGGAAAGGAGGCATTTATTTCAACGGATAAAAGTACCTTGAAGTCGACATAAGATTGGTGAATTTCCGCAATATTCCAATGAACATAAATATTATATCTTAATTTAAAAAATTTATTGTATTTAATGTGGGCCGATTTTGTTTCCTTCAGAGACATACAGTACACCATCGACCCACTCTAGACATAATATAAAGACTTATAAACATCAATTGACATCAGGAATTTTTTAGTTGTAGATGACAAAGCAAAGGTGTACCTTTATGTGAGGAACGTATTGTCTTTGAATCATCAAAGAACCTATTTTGATTTTTGTACTCGACATACAAACAAATAAAATTGAAGTGTCTGTTTGTAATGTCAAAATAATAGTTTTTGTTTAGCTCATACAGTTATTTGCACAATACCTATACCTAAAAATCAGTTTTCAAATATTTTGTCTGACTGACTGTCTGTCTGTTTGTTCCGGCTAATCTCCTGAACGGGTGGACCGATTTTCACGGGATTTTCACTGGCAAGTAGCTGATGTTATAAGGAGTAACTTAGACTACTTTTATTTTGAAAGAAGAATTAGGGTTCCGCGCAAAATATATAAATATGTACACCCGAGTGGACACAGAGATAGACGAGATTATGCGTACCTAACTTTACTTACGAAAGGCGACCTACCAAGTTAAACAACTTGTCTTAGGTAGAAAGACATATTTGTCGATAACTTCAAGTGTAGTGTCCTCAATAGCTACAGGTATTGGTGTAATATTAACAACATAGACATTATCTCCGTATTCTAAATGTTCATTGGATGGAATCAAAGGTTTTTTATAGACCTCAATAATTGTCAATATTTTGTATTTGGTAGTAAAGCCTTTTCGGAACCTGGCTTGTTCGGGAGGCTGAAAACTTTAACATCCCAAACAAGTTGGCCAATAGACGTGAGACACTAGCTAGCTAACTCTAGCTCTCTTAAGGAACCCATGTTTTCGAGCGATGAGGAGCTTATAAGAGCTTTTGAGAATCTTCTCAAAAGCTCTTATAAGCTCCTTATCGCTCGAAACGCATATCTATGCGGCTGTGCTCTAGAGCAATACTGGAGCAATGTGTTCAGCCCATTATTTACACGTATGAAGACGTATGATGCCAGTGGAGACTACTTCGAAGAAAAAATATTTCAAAAAGTACATCAAAATATATGTAACACCGCAAAACTTCTGTAGTGGTTAATATTGATTGTGTGCATTAGGAAGGCATACAGTTATTTAAAGACAAAAATATATTTGTGTATGAAATCGTACCCATAACATTGCTGTAATTGCTGAACTTTTTTAAATCGACAAATGTGTAATCAATAAACACGATTGTGAAGTCTTTTGGGCAATACATTTTTCCTTAAAGAGAAGTTAAACTTTGATATTGCTTAATTTTGTAGTTATACAGCAATCTATGAGTAGTGGGTTTGTTTACGACCACAAGTTACTGTCACATGTATATTCCACCCGTAATATGCATAAGGCTTTATAATACTTATATTGCAAATTCATTAAAGTTCATACGAGTTTAAATAAAAGGTTCAAATTTGTCTGCTTGGAGTGCATAAGCATTGACCCATGTGCCAACAAAGGTAGTGGGTATACCGTCGTCAATATAAACCACTGTCGCTTTCTGCCACTGCTAGTTCTTTAAGTGATTTATAGAGAGTAAAAGGTGGGTGAATGAACTGCACGCTGCAATCAGTGACTAATTAATTTGTGACTTGTGATACTGTGAATCACTGGGATATAGCAACTCCACGGCTACAGTGGACAAAAAATTGGAATATAAAAGATTGGAAATTAAAAATTCTTTACATTCAACGACAATCCAATTGAGAGCAATTAATATTCAAGTTAAATCGTTCAATATAATAATGTTTCAGATTTATGAATATAATTCGTATTACTTGTAACGAATAAATTGAATTGACATTCACAACACGTTTCATGTTCGTCCAATGTCCATGGAAACAGTTTGTTAAATACATTTCCACTCTTAACATTCGGGACAAGATTCATTCATTGTTCCATTGTGATCGGACGAAGTTGATTAATCAGAAAACAGGAATTAAATTCAGTTGTTCTTTACAGAATTCGATATTGGAAATGAGGGTTCTAGTTATATTTTCGTGTCTGATCGTGGCGGCGCTTGCGGCGGATAAGTACAGCTCTAAATATGATAACTTTGATGTGGAAACCTTGATAACTAACGACAGACTACTAAAGGCGTACATCAATTGCTTCCTCGAGAAAGGGCGATGCACACCAGAAGGATCTGACTTTAGAAGTAAGTATAAAGACCAATATTTGTCACGTCACGTCACATATCAAAGAGATATATCTTTTAATACACTACTATTTTCGACGACTACAATGTCAACAGATTCAATTGTAAACTAAACATTTGCTCTTATCAAAGTCATCTACGATATATGATGTGGTATTATCTATCATGAATATTATTGAATATTGACATTTGGTAGTTTGTCGAGTTAACTAAGTACATATTTACGTAACTCAGGATAAACCCAGTGCTTGTAATTTGAATGTGTTTGCACAAACGGGGTCGAGGTCAAGGCTCATAAAAGGAAAACATATTGAGCCATTGTCGAAGTAGATGCATGTGTATTGTTGCAGATATTTCATAACCTTCACTTCTTTTTCCTGGAATTGTATATCAAATATCATTTAATGACTTTAATACTTTGTAATTTTTTACTCGTATTTTGATGCGTAGGACTTGCGATGAAATTTTTGCAGGTTTGAACCCCACCTACACTGCTGACATGAACCCACCCCTAACATAAGCATTAAGCTTAGTGAGAGCAGTAATGTGCGATTCACGGTCTTAAAAAAAGAATGACTACACAAAATATATAAGAATAAGTTTTGTGGAAAAATACAAGTCTCTTTTGGACAACTATAAAAGATATTCACTTGAACTTTTTGGCTCTTTCATAAAGTTCAGCATGAAACAAATATATAAATATTTTTTTTTTAATTTATAACAGCTTTTTAACAAGCCTTTAATATTTTCAGAGACTCTGCCAGACGCCATAGAGTCAACTTGCGGTAAGTGTACCGAGAAACAGAAAACCAACATCAGAAAAGTTATCAAGGCAATTCAGGCCAAACACCCAAAAGAATGGGATGCCCTCGTCAAGAAAAACGACCCCAGTGGCAAGCACCGCGACAACTTCGAAAAGTTTATCCATGGTTCCAGCTAATTATATAACAAACCTTGGTTAAACTTTAGAAAATATAAAAATATAGATTTAAGATTTAATTGTTATTTATGGGGTTTGCCGTGACAAACAGAATTTTGTTAGATTTTCTACAACAATAATACACACGATCCCTTTTCCTATTGTTTTACTACTCTACGATTTCTAGGATCATTTTTATTCTTTGTGATTCTATTTATAGGTTTTAGATAATAATTGAATGGCAAATTGTTGTGTGTTTTATTACACTTTGTGTATTATCTCAACGTTGACTGATATTGTAATAAAGTATTTATAAACACGTTTCTTGTACTTTATTTATTAAACCATTCTGTACGCGATTTTAAAATAAAAGTTTACTAGGACCGTTCATTCTTTCCAGTCATTATTTTAGTAACTATTTTCGTCAGCCATTTTTAGAGAACTACGACAAACATCGTAGAAACTGTTAAATTTATTCTAGGAGTAAATATGGTGTGTTGTGTGTTTACAGAAATGAATACAGATGAGACAATAGTTTTACCAACATTGAATCGCTTATTTTTAATAACTATTATGAAATTAGTTGTATGTGGGTTTTTGTGTCAGACAGAGCCGGGTAGTGGTCGTTGTGCAAGTTGCGCCAGAGTTCCACAACCACACCACTCCGCTGCATTCTGACGTAACTTCATAGATTGTGCAATTCCGTCACATAATTTTCGACGACGCAATCGTTCCGCATCATATGTCACGATATTTACGTCACTGATTCACCACGGGTTCCTACCTATTTCTAAAAGTTCATGATGATTAATTACGTCAGTCATAGGAAAAGTATAACTACAAACTGCAATGGATACGTATTTAAAAGTGTGCTCGTATATTAGATGGATGTGTGGTGTGACTAGGATGGACAAGGTGAGAAATGAATATATTAGAGGGAGCCAGTGGATGAAAAGCTGAGAAGGAATAGTGTATCGTGGTATGAACATGTGATGCGGAGGGATGAGCAAAATGTGGTGAAAAGAGTTTTATATATGGATGTTGACGGGTACAAGAGTAGAGGACGACTAAAGAAAAGATGGATGGATTGTGTAAAAGAAGATATGGCTAGAAAGGGAGTAAGCAGTGAAATGACGAACGATAGAGTAGAATGGAAGAAGAAAACATATTGCACCGACCCCAAATAAAATGGGTCAAGGGTAGGCAGATGATGTATAGTATATTAAAAATTTGTTTCTACACGCACGCTTGTAAATATCCGAAGGGGTTGCAATTTTTATTTCTATTGGTTAATAACGACAAAAGATACCGGTTATTGTCCGTTATAATGGAAACTATATATGTACATACATATTATGTTTATACTTATTTATATCAGTTGTTTGGCAACGATATAATTTACTCGAGTCATAAGAGATCTCTATGTATTATATTTTCGGATATTAGGAGCTTATTCAACGTCTAACGTTGAATAAGCTCCTAATATCCGAAAATGTAAACAAACAATATTTACAGTATGCAATCAAGAGTTTAATACTTAATTGTAATGCTCCACATAATTTTTATCAATTCCATTAGAGATTAATGCCGTCGGTCGCTGCGTAAAAAATGATTCTGGTATATTCAATATTTAATCAGATGCCATGACGAAAGTGGTAAAATCCTTCTCGTATTCACCCTTGGGATCATACTTGGCACGTATTTGGTCGAAATCGGTCGGTCTTTTCTCAGTCAGCGCCTTAATTGTTTTCCTGACGTTCTTCTTTTGGATTGCTGAGCATTTCGCACATGCTGTCGCTATCACCTCAGGAAGCAGTTCTGTGAAATTTAATAACGTTATTTTCTCCTGAAATCTTGGTCTTTTACTTCGAATGTATTACGATATAATGTTTTAACGCACACAACGGCATTAAAACTTCTTATAGAATAGAAATCAGTCTCTAGGTTATCTGTTAGATTGTCTATTATCCTGTTCAATTATGACGTCAGTGATGATGACTAAACGCTCTAAACGTTTATCTGAGTTTCAAAGACTAACGAACAACACAACAATGGTAAATGGTTTTTTACTAAATCATTAGCCAACGTTAAGTACTTGCATTCATTTTAACCCCCGACGTAAAAAGTTGATATGTTATAAGTTTAACGTACCTATCTGTGTATCTGAGTGTCAGTCTGTGGCATCATAGCTTCTATACAGAAAGACCGAATTTGATTCAGGTTTTTTCTTTCAAAGGTGAAATGATTGAAATTGATGTAGATCAAAAACATCTGTTTAGCCTGTTTGAATATCATCATTATATCAGCTCTTTAACAGACTTCAAAAAGTAGGAGGTTCTCAATTCGATTGATATTTTTTTTCTTATCCTTTAAGGTTTTTTTGAGTTTGGCTTTGAATTTTTATTTATAATTTAAGTAATACTACTAATCTACATCTTTGAACATAATATTAAATAATAATCACATAGTTATTTTACTAGTGCTACAAACAGACGGAGAATAAGTATATAAACTTACTTCTAAAATCAGCCGAGTGTTCGACACTACATTCACCCTTATCTAACAAGCAATTGATGTAGGCCGTAAATAAAGCGTCGTCCCCAAGAATCTTGTCCACGTCCAATTTATCATAAATCTCATCATAGCCCAGCGCAAAGGGCGTCACAAGGGCAAAAACAGCAAGGAAAAGGGTGTTCATCTTAGTAATTTCTGAAAATAATAATAGTAGCAATCTTCCAAAACTTAGAAATTCTGAATTTTGTAAATAGCTTTTTGGTTAAGATCCCGGAAATTTTTCATACACACAAGAATATGAAATAAAAAAACACATATTTATTCGTAAAAATACTTGATATTAATAAAAAATATGAAAAAGACGACGGTGTTTAATGCTTTAACTAATTATTGTATGTGTGTATATGTTTGTATATATGTATGTGTTTGTATATGTATACAAATGTGCCCTTACTGGACAAATGCCTCCGCTACCCAAAAAAACATAAAAAACGATTATCATCTAATTGGTAAAAAGTGTAAAAGCTGTCCAATAATATAAAGTCTGATTCATAATATAATTATAAATTATTTTATAGAGCTTTAAGTAGTAACACAACTTTTTTTTTGCACGGCACAATACATGGTGCCTCTGGAAGTGTCTGATACTACCCACATATTTAAAGCATAAAGTGTACTCTGGTCTTTAAACACAGTGTGGCTTACCACAATGTATGTTTCAATGTAAAAAGTATTTACATCTTTATTTGTCTGTCAAAAATGTCCTCTAAAATATGTACAGATTAATTAATGCCAAGGACACTAGGCGTTATTTGGCGTACATTATTACTTTGTGAGCTTACATAAAAAATATATTTTTCTCGTTCAGTATTTTAAAGCAAATACCTAGGTTGTGACAGATGGAGGCATAAACAAACACCAGAACCGTACTACACAACCAATTAAAATTGAACAAAAAATAAGTATGTATACGTTTAATACGGTAAACCAGAGATCTTACGGATTTTCGGACCTGCACCCGAAATTGCGAGCTTCCGCATCGATTTTCACATCTGCATCCGCATCCACATCCGCAATAGTCAATGCGGATGTTCATGTGGATGCAGATGTAGTGCACGTCGCGACCAGAAAGAAAGTGGGTGGGTCCAGTGACTGGCGTGTGCGGTAAACACGTGCTGATTGCCCAATAGAAGCGAATATTTTGGTGACAAGATCCTACTCATTTGTTATTAGTGTATAATTTTTTTCTCGTTAATCAATGTTAAGTTGAGCTTATCGTATCATCATTTAATTTTTTTAGTTTTGTTGTGAATAAGCAGTGAGCTTTGTGTTTTAAGGGAGTTTTCTGCAGTTGATAGATTATTTAATAAGTGAATTTACAGTGCCACCACCACCACAAAGTCAGATTTGGACTTATTTTAAATCAAATGAACATAACCAAGATAAGGCTGATTGTAAAATATGCAATAAAATCTATGCTCGCAAGGACCGCATCACCTCGTCTTTGAAAAATCATCTAAAATCGATACACCCAGATGAAGCGATCTTTTGCACTTCGACTTGAACCTGAGAAGGCGGCGATATTATTGTTTATTACATGTAATGAAATTTGCAAACACCGTTTTTTATTATATATGGGTTTTAAGTTAAATACCTATTTAATATAAATATTAAAGATACTATATTTTTATTTTATTTCTACCCCCATATAAAGTTTATTAAAAATAAGTATTACGATCCGCATCCGCGTCCGCGATTCTGCATCCGCAACATCCCTATGACATATCTTTGAACTGCCTGACGTTTCGACCAGTTTGCACGTGGTCACAGGCTGATGATCCGTGATCGCGTAAATTCCCATGTATATATACCTACCTACATAGTTATATCATGGAACGCAAAAGTTTAAAAGTTAGTAAAAGAATAAGTGCTATTAAATTGTATTCACAATCAAAAGCGTAACTTGTTCAAAAATTGTCAATTGTAACTTACCAATATATTCCTATTGAAGTTTTCAAGTGACTCGATAACAGAAGAATCTGACCCCATGTTTTATACCCTAGAGATGCGGATATCCCTAATTATTATAATTCACAAAAATATAACTATGAAAAGTCATTATAATAAATGTGATTTTGAGAGATAAAATTATTTGATATCATGACATTATCGATGACCTTCGATGACAATATTAGGTAAAACATTATATAATATGCAAAATGTGTTGTTATGCGCGAATACAATCAAGATGAACTTGATAAGCCTTATTTCCATTTCATTGAAATCTAACATTGAATGGTGTCTGTTTTGATTGAAGATCAGCGATGTAGAAATTTAATACCTAAAGACAATGACTATTAAACACCAAATGCTTTAACAGTCTCTTCTGTATCATCAGCTCAGGTATAAGACGTCCACTGCGTTCACAGGTCTCTATATATAAAGACATTAACAAAGTCACGTCATCTATTTGCATACCACCGCCTATCCTAATCCTATTATGTATATAATACTAGCTGTTACCTGCGACTTTTGGACCATGCTTTTAAAGAAATAGCATTTTGGAATTTAATGCCATTCGTAAATTGACGGCTAACTTGTACTATAAGTTTTGAAAGTTAGTCGTTTTGTGCATTGGTCCTATATTAGATATGGAAGCATCTAACTATTAGATGCTGAAATAGGTGAAAAGCGTTTACTTTTCACCGATCGACAAATAATCATAAATTTAAAATTTATGATTATTCCGACTCAAAAATTCCTTCAACAATTAGAAAAGAGCTGATGATCTTCGAACGGCTGAACAGGTTTCCTTGAATTATATCTAAGAGCACTCTCGATGAAGTCACCTTTTAAACAAAAAAAAACGCATTTATATCGGTCCATTCGTTTAGGAGCTACGATGCCACACACAGACACACAGACGCACAGACACGCAGACGCACAGACACACAGCCGCACAGACGCACAGACACACAGGCGCACAGACACACAGGCGCACAGACACACAGATACGTCAAACTTAAAACACCCCTCTTTTGCGTCGGGGGTTAAAAAAGAAGGTTTCTGCTGTAGGTCTAAGGCAACATAGCTGATTTTAGCTTAGCATCTGTTCTTAGCTGACTTCTTCTACCTATAAAGTACGTGACTGTAAAGATTTTCAATAAAAAAAAATTAAAAGAATATCGAAAGAAGCAAATATCTTATGACCATCTTAACTTAACCGTCCCTTCTTCTTAATCTCACTTCTACTGCTATTTATTTCCTTATAATTTATATTACAGATATATATACTAGGACAGACTAATAATACTGTCATGTCTTTGTTGTATTAAAACCACTTCAGAGATTTTTTTTTAAATTACCTCTGATTGGAGAAATATATATAACTCAAATAATCTGCATGTAAAAAAATTTAATCAAGTCATGGAATGTCCCAAAATATGATTCGATTTTTTATAAAAATGTGTGCAATAAAAGAATAAAAATTGTGGAACTTAGACCTTGCAGGTTTATTTTTAATTTAAAGTCACCACTAGGTTGCAACCGTAACTTCATACTTTAAACTCTATTAAATACTGCGATATAATTGCTAATATCCTATTGAAAGGTCATTAAATTGTTCTATTCTTATTTTATCTTTTGTAACTTAGTCTCACGCTCGCCTATAAAAGTGATAAATCCAATCAAGGGTATATTATATGCATCATCTTCACCTGTATTCACAATTGTCGTTAAAGGTAGGAAATATTTTATTATCTTTATTTATTTTGTATGAAGTTCCATAATGTTTCCACATGCTATAGTTTACTGAAGCATAAAGTGCATTCCGACATAATCTTGGAACACAATTGTAAAATTATTATATTATTTATTTTTGAATATTTGTTGCTATATAGAATAGTCTATTTATAAAAAATCCTAAATAGTTTGTAATTATGCGTTTAAATTAAAGGATAGGAAATTATCAAGCAGACAGAATTCGATTCTATGATATATTATTTTCTATATCTCCAAAACTACTTAATATTTGATTACATAGCATTTTCATTAAAAGTTGTTAAGTGTTACCAATCTTAATTTCTTGATACTTTTTTATTGTTACGATCTTTTACGTCTAGTTAAACCTGGAATAAATATGGGAAAAAGTAGTTTGAAATAAACGAATAAGATTTAGAGAAAACGTCTAAATTAAATAAAATTGATCCCTGCCCATAAAGTTGCAGTAATTCACTATTTATACTACAACATCCAATACTACCAAATAGTAACCATGACTTTTTTTATTGGAGAGATGCGTTTGATTGTCATTGTTTCTATATGTCGCCTAGGTCTGGAAAATTACATATCAGCATACGTGACACTTCATAACAATAATGGATCCTTTCCTTACTTTGCTTTAGTTTCATTAGAAAGTTAATGATGAATCGTTTTACAGACGCAAAAACCAGTCCAAGATGAAGATTCTTTTGGTATTAGTGACCCTGGCAGCCCTCGCATTGGCTGTTCCGTCAAGAGAAACTGAAATTATGAGAGACTTTGATTTTGACGCTTTCTTCGCCAATGATAAGCAGAGGCAGGCAATCTTCGATTGTTTACTAGACAAGGCGCCCTGTGGTGATACACAGATGATAAAAGGTAACACGTCCAAATTGCAGATGCACTTAACATTTTACATCGTCATCCCGAACCTACCATTATAATATATGCTTTAAGTACCTCGTTAAAAATTAAGATGTGATGACTGCTGGAGGGGGATTGGTGTAGGTACAGTAGATTTTTGGGTTAATTGAAGTCGCAAGACTGAGTCAGTTTATAAATCTCTACAGAAGACCGCGATTATATAGCACTATGAACATGGTACTCTTTTGTCTTTTTTTTTCTTTTTTTATGGTATAGGGGGCAAAGGAGCAGATGGGTCACCTGATGCCTAACGCTGCCCATGGTCACCTGCAACTCAAGATTGCGTTGACAACCTTTAAGGACTCTTCCACCCTTTCCCTACGCCCACGTAGGGGAAGGGTGGAAGAGGGGGGAGCTCACTCGGCGGAAAGCAATGCAATCTTTTCTTCCACCAGAGCTGTTAAGATAAGGGGATAGCGTTTGTGAGGTATGGCAAAAATGTTGAATGACACCATTGTTGTTTCGAGTGCTGATAGGCATCAGTAACTACTTAACCCATCAAGCAGGCTGCTTCCTAATTTAAATACTACCTGATGAAAAATCTGAACATATTAAACAAAAACATAAACAGACTAGAAATATCTTTAAAAAAGTTAAAAGGCCACAATCGTAAGTCACAATCACAGCAGTTAGACCTGAAATAAAGGTTTCGCTGTAGAGCCAATATGCCGATCATTGACGCAGGTACTCTCGGGCTAGTTCGGTAACCATCTGAACCATATATTTAGATCGGGTGCTCATGGAGTCACAAGAACGCACTATACGACTCCTCTATTCTGTAATACTTTGTATACCTACTCGTAAATCATTCTTAGTTAGTACGTACCTTAAAAAGCTACATACTCAGTACATTGCACCCAGTACCAATTAACTTCGCAGACGAACGAAGGTTACCGACATAGCCGACCGGGTCAGCAAATTGAAGTGCATAAATATATATATAATACAACATAGCACGTAGAACGGATGGTCGATAGGCCCGAAAAGTTCTTGAATCGCGGTGGACAGACAACCTAGTAAAGATCACAGGACGTCGGTGGATGCAGGCCGCTTTCAACCGGTCTTCTTAGAAGTCATTAAGGGAGGCCTATGTCCATAAGATGACGTACTATGGCTGAAATGATGATGACGATGACCATGTAACTTAGTACCATAAGCAAAACAAAACTCGCAAGGTGAATAATATTAATTTGCACCTACGAATACATTTAGTTCAAGGCAATGTTGTTTATAGATGGCGAAAAGCTTTGTAATTGCGTGTATCAACTACACCAAACACGGTAATCATTTCCTTTGCCGGTTACATCTTTTGTATAGTATGAAAAACAATGATGAATAATAACAATGAGGTGTATCCATTGTGCCTGATACGTTCATGTCATTACTTTGATATCATTAGATTTTAGTACTTACCATAAATCGTATGGAAAAATTCACGCATACATCAGTCTCTTTGTCCATTCAATGTGCGCACAGATAGTTCGAAAACCAATTATTTGATTTACATAGTAATTTTTATAAAATAAAAATAGATTTAAATGATTAGGTTTCGACTTATTTTGTTATTATAGTTATTTGCTGAGCCAGAGGTCGTAGGTTCGATTCCCACCCAGGACAAATAATTGTGTATTTAGAAAAAAATATCTATAATATGTGTGTACAGTAATACAGGTTCTGCCTAGTTTGGGATCAGACGGCCGTGTGTGAGGTGTATGAAGTTATTATTATTATTATTTAGTTATACACTAATACCTCCAAATAGCTGATATCAGTGAATACTTACTAAAAGCGTTTTATTTTAAAATATGTTTTAAAAGAAATTGCATTTAGGATTTTTAATACCATTCGTAAATTTACAGATAACTTATAGAGTTCTTATAGTTGGTTGTTTTGAGAATTGGTCCACTATTAGATATGGAAACATCTCATACAGCAAAAAAGTAAACACAGTGACAAAAAACAAAGAAGGTTTCTGCAGTAGGTTTAAGAGAACATAGCTGTTCTTAGCTTATTATCCGTTATACCTGTCTTGGCAGGTCAGCCGAGACAGGTATTTGGCAGATATGTACTTTATAGGACAGGTCCTATAAAGTACATATCTGAGAAATACCAGTCTTTAAATTTAAAAAATCCAATAAAAAACAAGAAATAAATATATTTTGTACACCTAAAACTGTGAAGAAAAGTCTTACCATCCTATTTATTAATAAAAGTCCTTAGACTCCCTTAAACTAGCCCAGTCGTAAAATCCGTTCTTAGCTCACGTGTCGTCCGTCTAAACCTCTATGTCAAATTTTAAGTCTTTTATACAAAAAAACAATGTCTTTCATATAAACTTGTGAGAGCCCTTAAGCCTCCTTAATCCGGCCCTATTGGAAAATCCATCCAAAATCTAAGCTAACTTTTTCTGCCTATAAACGACCTCCCTGCCAAACTTCAGGTCTCTACTAAAAAAAAACCAAGACTTTCATATAAACTTGCAAAGGGCTTTTAGACCCGTTCTAAACTAATGTCCTTAACTCTATAGCTACCTCATTGCCAAGTTTCATCTTCATTTGTCAAATTGTTTTCCAGATTTCATGATTAGTCAGTAGATGAGTGAGTGTTCTTTCGGTTTTGTATTTTGAATACAAAAGATATTATAAATACGTATACTTTATGATATTTCAATAACTTCCACGTAAATCGTTATCCATCCCAACAGAATAAAAAACTATCAGACCTGAAAAATCATTTTAACTTACTACAATATACTGGTTTTATTATACATTACCATTGTATAATAAAACCACTAAAAACACATCCTCAGCACTTACATCTAAAAAGGTAGCTTAATATTATTGTTACATAGCCCCTATTGGTACATAGCCCCTATCTAAAGTATTATCTGAATATGCGATTTGGGTTTTTACTTTTGTTTGTAACCTGACTTAAGAAGAAAGCTATTTGAAGATCATCAGCTCTTTTCTAATCGATGAAAGGATTTTTGAGTTGGGGTATTTTAAATGTATGTTTGTAAAACGTAATCATAAATTATCAAACCCTAAGAGCAAAGTATTAATATGTGAATGTGAAAATAATGCAATTTTCACATTCACATACCTAACCATACTTTGCAAGGAACATGAGAGCTCATTGTTAACTTGGTTTTTGTAAGAATTACATCAATTGTTTTCAGATATCGTGATGAAAATAATCGGAAATAAATGTGCCGAGTGCAATCCAGAAGAAAAGCAAAAGTATGAAAGTGCCATGAAAACATTCCACGACAGATACATAGCCGTGTACAATGATTTGATGAAGAATATCCAAATGAAAATGAAGTATTCCATAGACAATTAATTCAAAAGTGATTTAACACGTGTAATATATGATTGTATTAGTAAAAAGTGGATCACATCAAATGAGTAAATTTTTACGTGTTAGAAATTTGTGGTTAAAGTTTCCTAAACTTTATGTACAGTTCACAGTTCGTATAACAGTTACATATGTCATCATAAAAATATTAAATAATAAAAAAAATATACTAGATGCGTATTTCTAAACAACGTCTTATCAATTACCTTGCCAGTTTCGATGATTTTACAAGCTTTTATTTAACTTGCAATGTATGTATGTATGTGTATTCAACACGAATCTTGGAAGCTAAATTAGAACCAGTTCCCGATGTCCGATTGGTCTCAAATTTGGAGTACTTATGTATCTTCGGTGACAATACAATAATATGGTACCATGGAGATGTTCTGATTATGAAGCCGAAAGACGGCCACAGAAACTTCGTAACTAAACAAGATAAACCCATCGAGTTTGGGTCATTTGTTTTGTCTTGCTGAGTACTTTGGTGCTACATGATATCCAGGGTATGATGATGAAATCGGAAAGTGGCCATAGGAACTTCTGAACTAAACAAGATAAACGAATCGAGTTTGATTCGTCTTGAGGAGTAGTTTTTAAACATCACATAAAATAAAACTTAGTTTTGTATAAAAGCTTGTTTTAAAAATAATTTTACAATTAATTAGTTTATTATGTCGGAAACATGTGGTGTAATACGTACATTGTATCAACACCTGGTATGTATTTATTTACTCTCTCGCTTAGGAAATTCAAGCTTAAACAGTAAATTGCCAAATTAAAATTCATTTTTTTATAATTTTCTTTATTTTTTTTTATAATATTGAAATATGAATACACTTTTTGTAATACAGAATAAGTAATATGTACTATGAACGAAATGTGTTTTTACTACAAATGTTAAGTTCATCCGCTCCAGAACCTAATCAACTAGACTAAAAACATTTATGAGATGTATTTATATACATCACTCACTCACGTGTGTAATTCGGGGATGCCCTACTAATTCCGGACCTTAGACCTTTATCATGGAACCCTTAACCCTTTATGAAACGTCCTGCTGCGACTATGTGAGGCCTGACACGGGACTAAACGGGCATCCGACAAATAAATTTTTGTGGACCCACAACAGTTTGCCGTATTAGCGTTATAAAGCGTTCAATTTCAAATTAAGAAGTAACTGTAGAACTTGTTAACAGCGACTCTGATATAGTACCTATTGAGTTTTGGGTATCCAGAGCGAGGCATATGAGTTATTAGTAGGTAGCGGTAACCACGTATCTTTGAACGTCATGCTTGTTTGACCAATAGAACCTGACCCAGCTATTTATTAGTCAGTCTGAACTCATTCAAGAAAAGGTTAGTACCCGGTGACCAGCCTAAATATTGCCAATTCCAAGTGACATATTAATACGACCATCATTCAACTGCACAAAAATATTACTTACTTTTCACTAAATTTGGGTAAACATTGGTCCCAATTCTGTTACTTCACTCGCTAAATTATATATATACTCACTAAATTTTCTTCATATAAGATGTAAACCTTGTACACTTCAAAACAAGGTCTTATTTCAAATTGAAACAAGTAGGTAACATATGTCGCTATCGCAAAAAGCTATTTATTTGTCGACTAAAGTCTGATACGCTTAAAACTTTAATACCACGTAGCGAGAGCCGCTATCCGTTGAATGCCATCTCTTTTGCTCTGTGTTTTTAGTAAGCGTCTTCGTAGGTGTAGATTAAAAACACGTCATCCTTGTACGTTTTGAACAAGTTTTTATACGGCAATTATACAGCGTTTGCATAAATGGAGACTCTCGCTGCGTGGAAATAAAGTTGAGTATACGTTGACAGGTTTTAGTGAAATTTAGCGGCGCTGAGAAATAGATGCTAGTAACAAATAGACCTGATTACGAAGAACACTAGGTTGATTTCATATGAAGAAATTAAGTCAGGTTTTAGTTTAGTCGAGTGTACAATAGAATCGGCACCACTATCTACTATTTGCCGTTAAGTTTCTACTTGGCACCGCTTAAGATATAGCACGTATAATTTCATCTCTACATTATATGGCACACTTAGATCTAAAAGGAGCTAACCCAAAAAAGTAAATTTTTGAGTTATGCACATCATGAAATTCCTTATCTCAATAGCAAACGACCAATAAAACGGATTTAACAATATCACTACTACTCGACGCTAGACGCTAAATTCACCAACACGGGCTCAACTCAAAATAATAAAACAAATATACATTGTTAAGCAATTAAGAAATAATTACAAAAATTAAAATTTTTAGCTTCAAAACATCACCACCCGGCAAAATAAGTGTCATGTCACATGTAAGGTACGTTTTGACATTTTTATAGCATTGAATAGCAAATTTTGCATTTGGTCGGCTGTAAAAACATCGTTATAAGCATTTTCACTGAGCTGATTTGTTCAATTCACAGGCATAAAAGTCGTCTGTTCTCGAAATAGCGGTTTTTGTCTTATAACACTTTTTTTGCCGGGTGGCGACATGATTAAAACACAAGATACCTACAATGGTCCCATTTCTGTTACTTCACTCGCTAAATTAAAATTCACTAAATTTTCTTCATATAAGATGTAAACCTTGTACACTTCAAAACAAGGTCTTATTTCAAATTGAAACAAGTAGGTAACATATGTCGCTATCGAAATAAGCAAATTATTTGTCGACTAAAGTCTGATACGCTTGAATAAACTTTAATACCAAGTAGCGAGAGCCGCTATCCGTTGAATGCCATCTCTTTTGCTCTGTGTTTTTAGTAAGCGTCTTCGTAGGTGTAGATTTAAAAACACGTCATTATTGTTCGTTTTGAACAAGTTTTTATACGGCAATTATACAGCGTTTGAATAAATGGAGACTCTCGCTGCGTGGAAATAAAGTTGAGTATACGTTGACAGGTTATAATGAAATTTAGCGGCGCTGAGATATAGATGCTAGTAACAAATAGACCTTATTACGAAAAACACTAGGTTGATTTTAAATGAAGAAATTAAGTCAGGTTTTAGTTTAGTCGAGTGTACAATAGAATCGGCACCAATATCTTTCTTCTAGCTGCGTATAAATCAATACAGAAACTCCTGCAATGCACACACAGTAAATAGTTTTCGCCTTTTCTGTAATAAGTGTTTTTTTGCCTTTTCTGAAGTAAGTGTGCGATATATTAATGAAAACCTAACATATGCACATTTGTTTTTATTAAATATGTTGTAATGAGAATTTATTTATAAGTATGTAAAAACTTTTATAGGCGCCACTAGCCTTATAAAGTAGTACTATTGGCAGTTCAGTGTATAATGCTTAGTAGTAAGTTATACATTGTAAATGAACTTATCCAAAATAAAGACATTTTGAAATGAAAAAAAAAAAAAAAATGAAAACCTAAAATGTTTATTCAATATGTGTGTTATAAATTTTGAAAATTATGCAAAACCTACAGTGGTATATATGTCGACCTGTCATCTCATGGTACGTAGAATCTATACAATGATAGGTCACGTTATGTTGGTCATAGATAAAACAAAACATTTAAAGATAAAATGCGACCACGGAGCAATCTCCACTAATTAATAAAAGCCAAATTAAGTCATGTATTTTTAAGCGAAACTATTTTATGCAATAAATTTTATGTTTTTCTTTTTTATGGGGCAAACCAGCAGACGTGTCACCTGATAGTAAGTGACTACCGCCGCCCATGGGCACCTGCAACTCAAGAGTAACAAGTGCTTTGCCGGCCTTTAAGGTAGGAGTAGGGGAAGGGGAAAGAGGGGGGATACAGGGAAGTTTTAGGGCCTCCGGTAACCTCACTCACTCGGCGAAAAATAATACAATTATTGCTTTACTGCCGGTTTTCTGTGAGGCCGTTGTATCATTCCGAAGCATGGCTCTTCCATGAAAAGATGATATTTGTATACAACTTCTTACTACAAATTACAAAAATAGAACGCCTTATAAAACTAATGCGGCAAGTGGCTTTAAGTCCACATAACGTTGTAGTTTTCAAAAGGAGATCATATTAATATATTCACGAAAAATAACAGGTAGAACGAGTGGTTGAACGCCCATAGCAAGACAACGTCCTTATTTTAATTTTACTGACGTACCTTCGTAAAATTCTAAGATTTCAATTTTGACACTTTCTTAGCTAATAATATAATAGATACATTAATATAATAGTTGTGATCCTAAAAATACCAAAAAGTTGAATAAAAAGATACTTATTTATTTATTTAATTCATTAACAATTTATTACAATTGTGTCTAAATGTAGCAATTTACTTACTTAATGTCAGTTAGAATTATTATGTCCTATGAAATAAAAGATCTTTTAATAATTAAATTATGTCCATATCATGTCACTGCGATTTTAATATTAGTTACAAGATCAGCTAGTAAATTCATTAACAGAATAAAAACATTTTTCCAACAAGAAGGCTTTTTTTAAATACGTGTGTCTTATAGATTTCTAGTTTTATTTCTGTTGGTAGACAGTTAAATAGTTTCACACTTTGATATCGCGCACAATGCTTTGCTATATTTAAGGTTGGTATGAAATTGTTTCTCAAGTTCTTTCTTCGAGTACTTTCTCTGATTAACCTTTCATCTTGGGTTTCAAAATCAGTAATGTATTTTGACAAATGGCTTAAGACAGTCAGTATACAGAGACAAGGTACCGTTAATATAGATAATTCCTTAAAATGCTCTCTACAAGATTTCCATTGCGGAATTCGGACTATAGTTCTAATTGCCCTTTTTTGTATTATGAACGCCTTTTTACAATTATACTTGCAACTGTTACCCCAAAACTGAATACTGTATCTTAATCTTGATTCGACTAGAGCTATTCGACTGATGCTAACTTCATCTCTCAAACTTCTAAGGGCATAGCAAGAGGATGATATAGTTTCCTCAATTGCATTTACTTCATTTTGCAAATTCAGTAACGAGTCTATATGTACACCTAAGTATTTGACTGTGTTTACATTTTCTATTTTGTCTCCCATTAATTGTACGGCCAAGTTATCAGTATTACGAGCAGTAGATTTGAACTTACCTTTAAGAAAAGTGGTAAGTGAAAATTGAGTATCTACAAGTAAAGTTTTATAACTCAACTGCGATAAAAATAATTACTACAACATAAAGTTAAATATATTTTATCATCAAAATTTAGAGATTGAAAAAAAAACGTAATTTTGACACCCCGTTGGTTTGAGAAAAAAATTTAAAAGATACATTTTGGCAAAAAATAAATCTGCCATCAGCAGCGCAATAAAGATGAATCTAACGACATATTATTCATCAAACCAATTTAGCCGTTTAGTAGTTACGACAAAACATAGGGACGGACAAACTTATAATGTTTTCGGCGCAGTAGGGTAAAAATTTAAGTAGGATATAATATGTTAGTACCTTAGAACCTGTGCAGAGTGTGTAGCACCAAAGCAATTGTGTTACATATAATAAAAAAATAATAGTCTAGGTCTTAGGAACGGGAGGCAAACGGCACAGCTAAGGAAAAAAAATAACCAATAGCTTTAATTACGAAACTATTTTTACAAATGAATCAGGATTTTTTTGTTATAGCATATCTACTAATCAGACTTTCAGCTATGGAAGGAACAGAGTATGGCAAGAGAAGATCTTTTAAAACTAGGCCTTAAGGAAGTTTCTTATCACAACCTTGCACGACTAGTAACAAAGAGAGGGCCTTCTCTACACTGCGCCGTATTAAAACGTGGCTAATATCACCGATGGCAGAGAATCGTTTCAATGGCCTCTGTGTGTATGCTTAGTTTACACCAGTACACAGCAATGATGAATCATCACAAAAAATAAGGATAAAATTTAACGTTGTAACGGTTTTATGAATAACCTCGTAGAATTATGTTCTCGTAAAATATATCTTGTTCCTGGTGTATACTCGATGTGTTTTTAATTTTATTAATTTACGTAATCTACTTGAACAGATGGTAGAGAAAGCTGTGGTCCTATTTTACTTTCCTATAGTAAGTCCCATGAATTAAGTAAAATGCATAACAGTTTTAGAAAAAATTGTGATCTTTAAAATATTGTTATGAAACTGACAAAATGGTTGAAAATGGAAGTTTAGGTATTTAATAAAAAGGATGTTGATGTGTGTCCGGATTTCCGAAAATGATTTTTCCTTCGTCTGCCTGTTTTAACAAAATCCTGGTTACGCTCATGATAGATTCAGTTAATAGTTTTAAAGTTAATGGAGTGTTCCGTATCACCTTTTGGTGCCTTTGACTACACTTGATTATGTTAGGATAATACTGATTTCACAATATTTATTTTCAAACAATATTGGCTGTAAACCCTTAGGTATATATATATATATACTATTCCTCATGAATCTGGCTATATTATTTACAAAAAGAATCCGACTGATAGTTCCAGAGATAGCATAACGGCTTACCGATCAATGTCTGTGATTGGCTTTAATTGCAATTAGCAGTAATTTAAATGTATGTATGTGTGTTAAGCCAGCGGTACAGGCTTGCAAGCTCATGATACAGGGATTGTTCTATAGTTCAGGAATTTTCATTCAGGAGACTTTTTGAAATAAGATGCCCATGGTTGCTGCTAAAAGTTATTTATTTTTTTAACACGCTTTAATTTAGCCTCACTTATACTTGCTAACATTTTAACCTACTTCTAATGGCGTTTGGGCTCATTGATTCGTTTTGACGAGAAACAGGGCTTGGTAACGATGATCTGTTGGTGAAGTGGATAGTGATCTCCATTTTAATTTTTAATTCTGTTCATCATTAAAGTCTTTTTTATTTTTACTAAACTATAATTATATTTTTAATTGCTGCAGAGTTGCATGACATTTTATGAAATTAACTGGTTTAATTTCATAATCGAATACGGACATTTATTTCATCGTAATTCTGAAAATATTTTATGTAGGTAAACAGTGAGACCTTTGAGTATCCTGGAGCAACAAAGTAGATAAACTTAAGTAAATCATATTAACCATTATTTAAGTAGAAAACTTCATAATTTAAGTACCAACCAATTTACTACAAAGTATAGAAATTATCCATTCTATCAGCCGATTGCCGCTTTCATGGTATTTTCAAAGTACTAAGTTCTTCTAAAACTTTCATTATTCATGGAGCGATAATTATATAAAGGAAAGTTATTTATTAAGGCCACGTTTCTAAATCAGGTTTTTTTGTTTGAATAAAGCAGGTTCTTTGCGGTTTAGACATTACAAGCAAACATATACCTACCTACTATGCGTATACGAGTATTACACTTCATTCTAAAGCGCTTATACAAACTTCTTTCTTCGTAGCAAATTTACCGTTTTTGGCCGGCTAACAGACTTGCTTAGCTTAGACCTACTTAAAGAAATATTTAAAATCGCAAATGATGTCAAATAAATAACTGCTGCGCATTTAATATGTTGTCCCTCTTTCAACTTTTTATTCGAATTGATGTTTATGAAAATAATTATATCGATGGTGAGAAAAAAATATCAACTTCTTAAAAAAATGCATACTGACGTCTTTATTCAATTTGTACATAATACAATAGTTTATACATTGTTAAAGAACAGCACATAGGATCTAATTTAGTCCCGGAATACTATAACCTATGATAATATAAAATCTTGATTATTTCGGAGTTATTCAAGTTTTAAGGATTCTCATCAAAAGATAAGTCTTTTGTAACTACAAGAGTACATTTTCAGTTGGAAACTAAGGTTTCCAAGTGAAAATGTACTCTTGTAGTTAATTATACAGCATTTTGTTTATTGTTTTGCAGTTTTTTAAGGGAAGGTTAAAAAATCAAGGGTCTTTTTTTAGGCAAAATTACGTTTTAAGAAAATAAACAAGTCATTTAAAAAAAAAAACCAATGAGAAAATAGTGGAGTGTTGTGTTCAAATTACTGAATTAAAAAAAATAATATACAATTCATTGGCTATTGAAAAAGGTTCGCAATGTAAAAAAAAACCACCTGTTTAATTTATAACACTTAAAAAAGCAGGTAATCTATTTTGCTGGAAATGCTCTATATTTCTTTATAATGCACATGTCCGGTTTTTTGTATGTCTTCTGCCTCTGCCTTGCACTGGGGCATAGCGACAATAGAGATCACTAATAAGAAGGACAAATTTTTCCTGTCATAGTTTCCTGTTTAGTTATGTGGTCAGTTAGTTTTAACTGTCGTCTAAGTTGGAAAAACTTGAAACTTGTCCGCAATGTTTCATTTCACTGCTAGCTAATCTAGTTTTTAACTTGACCAGGTGGTAGTGACTAAAGAATTCAGATACAACAAACTTGATTGTTGGATATTCTTCAAAGAGGTTTTCTTCCACCAAAAATAACCATCGTTGCCGCACGTTACCGGGAATCGTTTTCACGGCATAGAGGTCTACGTCAGGCTGCATTTTCCGATCTGAAAAACCCTAAAGACGGAAAATTCGTTCAGCGTTTTGCCATCTTTAAACTGTTCCCTTTCCTAAACAGACGGGCACACTCAACCAAAAAATCTAGCGGTCACTTCTACCGCAGAATCTTATTATATAAAAGCAGCAACATCCACCACAAAAAAAAAGAGACAAGGCGTTTTGTAGCCAAGCACCTTAACTGAAGTTTCTAATCTATGTTTACTTTGTTAGTCTTATATCGCCATCGATTGCCATCTACCAAAACTGTTTAATTTTTTCTTAATCATAAAAAATACGTTTTTTCCATTACTATAAGAGTAGGACCACTATATAAATATGTTCACAATAATTGATTTTCTATCTATTCTCATTACTAATAGGATTTAATTTTAATATTTTTTTCGGTATGATTTACTTCAAAATATATATCGAAACAGAGTATACAACACATAGCATGGCTGCATAGGTACAATACTTATAATGTTAAGTGTTATAGTGTCTTACTTTGACAAAATATGCTATTAAGTTTTGACTCGAAAACATGTTAAAATCTGTTAAAATTCAGCAAACATAAAAACGATAACAACTCGAGTTTTAGAATCGGAACAGAAGATTCCATTATTATTGACCAAATGTGAACATTTTCGTACAAAAATGCTTGTCAATATTTCTTGTTATATCATTGAACTGGGGTTATTGTAACGTTGTCACCGCAACCTAAACCTGTTCAGATATTGAGGCAAGGTTTTTATTTTTCATTTAGTGGTGTTTTACAGTTGAGATTACCGTTAGGAATATTACAAGGATTTAGTTTTTAGACTCGAATCCATGTAAAAAATATAAATAGGCTAACTGTTTTTTGTTAAAAAGATCAAAGTGTTTATATACTCTTTGATCATGTTCTAGAAACTTGTTTTGGTACAATAAAGAATTCGATATAATTATCAAGACGTAGCGGATTTCACCCAATATATTACGGGGTTAAAAAAAAGTACAACAGTACATCATTCACGTTAGTTATATTATGTCACTTAGCAGTGGAAATCAATAAATAAGAATCTATCTAATTAAAAAGACCGGGCAAGTGCGAGTCTAACTCGCACACCTAGGGTTCCGTACAAACTTGTTTGTAGATAATTCGTCTCAGGATATGTCCCACTAACTTTAGTCCCCGATAGATATAACTTATCCTTGCTTCTTGCCAAATTTCATGATCCTAGGTCAGTGTATTGTAGTCAATTATATCAGATATTGATATAATTGACCTTTAGCATCGACCTTTACTGGAATAGATAATAAGTAACCGGATTTTCTTGCACATCTTTAACATAACCTGGGCGCTTCAAAAAATGCAAATAAATCCTATGACTAGCAGTGATACTTTGTATCACTGCTGCAGTCAGTAAGATCACCAAAGCTTCGGGGAGACGAGTATAGCATCTCTAAATCATGAATGATAATGTCTAGATGTTGTAAAAGTAAACGTTTACAACATGTAGGCATTGTCAATCTTTTATTTTTTCATCGTGTAGAAACCCCCTCGGGTCATCTCCTCACCGGGGCTGCCAGTGAAGTTGTATGTCGGAATCGAACCGACTAAAACGGTGTTCCGTCATAAATGAGTCTATTGCCAGGGACTCGGGTATACCCTAGGAAGGAAGTCCCCGAGAAGGCATTGTCACTTATGGTTATGAGCGTTGGAGCGGCTAGTTAGGCACCCGTAACCTCTTACTATCTAATGATAGTTGCTTAATTAATGGTAAATTATGGATACTATAAACTGACCTTTTGGCACCATGCGTTAAGAAAATATATGAAAATTAATTGTAAGTATCATATTTGTTACAAGGTAACTTCCAAGGAAACGAATCTGTAGGCAATGACATGATACCGACAACTGAGATCAATGTATTCAGTGTGATTACTTCCGAGGATTTTTCCTACCTACGTCAGTAGACTATAAAATAAATATTTTATTACTGAGAATATTTACCGGTAATCAAATTAATGTAGGTACAGTGTAGTAATTAACATTATAATTTATTATTACTAAGAAACAGATACGATTGTTCTTATGCCTAAATTATATAATAAATAAACACACTTAATTTACCTTTTGGTCTAAGTTACCTAAATCAGTGTATTCATTTAAACATTTCTCATTAAAATCACGCGCAATTTAATGAATACGATCAGTCGAGCCGCAAACGTAAGTGCACTGCTTTCTTCGGCGTTTGCATGCGGCCCGTTACGTCGACCTCTTCCTCCGACAGGTTTGAGAAACACCCCGCTGTGGAGCCCACAATCGTCATACCTGCGTTGGACGCCAAACTAGGAACACTTACACAACTTTCTACGTCCGTGAGTATTTTTCTATTATAAATTTCTTAGAAAGTGCCCTGTGAAAGTATGCGGTCCGTAGTTTAAACGCTAGTTATAATTACACGTTTGTTGTTGTTCCAGACTTTGTTACTTGAGGGACTTTGTCTATTTGATTTACCTATTTCATTACTTGTTAGAATTGTTACAATAAACATATGTATTACAAAGTTTATAAGATCAAATATCAAAAGATCAGTGTCTTTAAGTTATTAAAATTCACGAAGTTTATTTGGTATCACTTTGTTTTGATTTATATTTAGTGTTATTTTTCTTTGTTCTAAAAAAATATGTTCGTTATTTGTATGTATTGAGGCTTTCTTTTAGAAAGTATTTTTTGTTACCTTGACATTGTCTTCAATGTCTTTGTTGTGCACTTTCTTTGTTCAACTTCTCACGTACTGTTTACATTAGAAGCCTCATATGTTCATTGATAGTTTTGTGCACTACTACCACGATTGTTAAAGTTAAAATCTTTGAACCAATTAGTAATAAGTGAAATATTTTAAGAACTTAGGATTTTTTAAATAATATAAGCAGCTAGCTCTCGCCCCTCGGTTTTTTTGAGGTAAGGTTATTTTTCTATTCCTCAAGATCAGTGCCTTTTTTGTTTGTTTTTTTGTAGAAGAAAGCTACATTATGTGCTTTTCTTTACTCCTGATAACGTGTTTACAAAACTTCTTGATGATCGGTTGTAGTTAAGTCGTGAAGCGTACGAAATTTCGGTAGTTTAAAGTTAAAATCTCAATTATTCTTAATGTCAATAAATAGTGTATCCTTCACACCTGATATGAGTCTACTATTTTTGTTTTTACTGTATGTTTACTGTGGCATTCAAAGAGAGGAACAATGTGTAGGTAAATATTCCTAATAGATGCAAATATGTTGCAAATGCATAATATATAATGTTAGATCTCAACATAAAGGTATTTTAATGAGGAATCTATAATTAAATGTAAATTTTTTATATGTACGTATAAGGGAATTGATTAAGCCTCTTGGTATTTTTTTTCTTGTTCTCTAGTTTAATGACGACACGAGTTATCATAACTATTGTTTTGTTTTATCAACAGATAAGTACACAATGAGAAGTTGGTTGCTATTGGTATGTGTGCTAACGGTGGTGGTGTCATGCTACTCACAGCATCCAAATCGTTATGAAAACTTCAATGCTGACGCCATCATACAAAACGACAGGATCCTACTAGCTTATTACAAGTGCGTCATGGACAAAGGACCCTGTACGAGAGATGGAAAGAATTTTAAGCGTAAGTCATTCTATTTATACCATACAGATCTATTTATAAAATTAGTTTTGGTAAACCAGATACCGTAGTAGTTTTTGATAATATTAATTAAAAACATATTTAAAATATTATTTTTGAGTTGAACACTATAAACACAGATAACGTAGCGCAGTATGTTCATAATATTTTGTTGTTTCTACTACTATTCAATTTCAAATTTTTATTGTTTTTTTAAAGAATAGATTCTTTAGAAATATACATTCTAGAGGAGATAGGGCATAGACGCCTAGTACATTTTTATTGGATTTAGAGCCGCCTGACTTTCAAAGTAACTCGAATCTGCAAAAGACTTTAGTTGTAATTTGAAAGCTAATCATCTGCAAAGCTTCTTGAGAGAAGAAAGAGTTCGTGAGGTGCAAGTGACGCCGTTAGCATTTCCAGTAACCGCCTACAATTAGGGTTGCCATGCGCCATTTTGACAACTTTGTCGTGAGGTGACCTATAAAACAAATGAAAAACTGTTTAAGATAAAGTGTGTGGTGTATGTATGTATGTTTGTATGAATATTACTTTATGTATATGTATTCTTTAGATAATAGTAAAAAAATTGTAGACTTAAATAGACTGTTATTTATAAATATTATAAAATTCACGTTACTACGTTCGCGAAATTTTCTTAAAAAGGGGTACAAAGAATTCTCTTCACGTATCTATTAATATAATGATTTGTTACAATTTTAATGGAAACTACGCCAGGAAGCACTAAATTTTATAAAGAAAAGATGAGTTACGGAGAAAGACAAATTACGGAGGTTCTATCCTTACGCCCTGTTCAAAGGATGCGGTATTAATCCTAGGTTTTATCACACACTTCCTGTCCCCGCAGTTTCACCTGCGTTTATGGTCACTGCTCCGCTCCTAATAGCTGTAGCATGATGTTATATATCCTATAGCCTTCCTCATTAAATGGGCTATTCAACACTAAAATAAGTTTTCAATTCGAACCAATAGTTCCTGAGATTAACGTGTTCAACCAAACAAACAAACAAACTTCAGCTTTATAATATTAGTATAGATTATACGCTCAAGTAAATGCAATATTGAATTAAATAGGAAGTTATGAATATTCTTATCCTACGTCTAATTTAGACTATTTTTTATCGTGTCGAGCTTTCAAGCGTTGTAGTTTATATATCAGTAAGAGCACGACACGACGACGACGGGTTACGTCTCAGTCGAAACAACAAAAACCACACGCTATCTTCGATATCAGATACCTTCCCGCGAGAGATAGACTTTTTGTGGTTGAGAAGGACCCACTGGGCGCCGTTAGTAGTGGCCAGCATTTGTGGTGTCCAAGACTAACGAAGCATACCTCACTCCCATCTCAAAAAGTGCCTACGAGATAAGAACTGCTCCAAACATAAAAACTTTTTAACAAAAAATTAAACTAACGAAAGAAATAAAGAAACTGAAAAGTGAAAAATAATAAAAATAAACTTGTTAGCCTAAATAAACTCGTACCCTAATATAAATCCCACTTCCCACTAATATCACACTAATATTATAAGTGTGAAAGTTGGCATAGATGGATGGATGGATGGATGGATGGATGTTTGTTACTCTTTCTCGACAAAACTACTGAACCGATTGCAATGAAACTTGGTATGTAGATAGCTGGAGACCTGGATTAACATATAGGCTACGTTTATTCCGATATTCCCACAGGATTGGAGTTACGCGGGTGAAACCGCGAGGCGCTGCTAGTACGTAAATAATTTTGAGTCGTTGCCAAACATACAAACAATATGAAATTTAAAACATTTCGGCGTCTCATGTTGTACTGTCATTACCAATTCTGTTGAAACTTGGCACACGTGACATACGTGTACCAAGATCGGTTCACGGATAAAAACTGTGGGTATGGTGGATGTGCAAAAGTGAGAGAACATTTATTCATCAACTATTCCAACCGACGAAAAACCGTAGGAGGTTCTCAAGTCCGTAAACAACCCGTAGGAGTATATATTTTTTATTTACGTATAATAATAATATCCAGGGACATATTACGCATCGCTATCTAGACAGAGACTAAGCAGAGCTTGTACTACGGGGTTCTAGAACACGGAAATACATTTGACTGGCCTGTTGTTAGTGACCCTGACTGCTAAGCCAGAGGTCGTGGGTTCGATTCCCACCCAGGACAAATAATTGTGTAGGTAATGAGCACGATAATTTGTTCTGTGTCTGGGTGTAATTTATCTATAATATATATGAATTTAGAAATATATAGGTATGTTTATCAGCAGTCTGGTTACCATAGTACAGGCTCTGCCTAGTTTGGGATCAGCCGGCCATGAGTGAGATGTGTGGAGTTATTATTATTATTATTACATACTTAGATACATTTTTAAATACATATATATTATGCGTAGAAACCCGTAAAACAATGCATTTAGCTTCATGCACACAAATATCTGCACTGAGTGAGAATACGAAATCCCGACGTGGCAGCCGAAAGCACTACCGCCCACTGGCATTTTATGACTATGCATTTTACTTTCTTCTAGCCTTTCAGTTAAATTTATTTTTTTAATTTAAAAGAGGCCTACTTCGAATTTGGCCCCTTTCAATCCGATACAAAATAGATTTATCAAAACCGAACTATCATATAAAAAGTTAGGCATAGACTTGAAAACGTCCTCCGTTTTTTTCATCCATGGCACCCACCTCTTTCTGCTAATCCCTACGCCTTTGTCGTCCAGTCAATCCAGTTAGACCAGAAACTCATTTTTATAGTAATTAATAGTTCGGGGACTAAAAATGAAACAAGCCCGCCAGTAATATACTAAATGACATGAAACTTAAACAAACCAAAATGAATAATTTTATGAATACACTAGCAGCGCCCCGCAGTTTCGTCCGCGTAAGTCCCGATCCCGTGGAAATATCACTATAAAAGTAGCCTATGCGTTAATCCAGATCTCGAGCTATCTACATACCAAGTTTCATCGCAATCGGTTCAGTGGTTTTTGCATGAAAGAGTAACAAACATCCATCCATCCATCCATCCAAACTAATAATATTAGTGGGATATTAATGGGATTATAATATTAGTGGGATTTAGTAACTGTTAAAGTCCGAACTCTATTACCTGCTTACCTTGTGTTTCTGGTGAAGTAAATGTTTAAGATATTTTACAAATTATATAAAATATCGTAAAATAATATTATTTGATTAAATAGCTTTACATTACCTACTCAGCACGGGAAGCAGTCGGTTGCAAGATTATATTGATACAGGCAATATGCCTGTAAAATATTGCAGACTGCGATAAGGCCGCCCATTGTACTACTGTTTTTATTGTATTTCTTTTTCATTATTGTTTTCCTATTTATGGTGTGCAATAAAGAGTAGGTATCTATCCATCTATCTATCTTTGCCTTATTATTGATACAGATTCCAAAAGCAAATCAAATTAAAACTGAAATAGTTATTGCCATACAATATATGTAAAATTTACACAATGGAAGTATTAACTTCCTTACGCAGGAACCTTAACACTCATGTATAATTATTGTCTTGAATTCTTGCAGGTGTGCTTCCAGAAACATTGTCAACAGCATGTGGACGTTGCAATTCTATCCAGAAGACTATTGTGCGTAAACTGCTACTTGGAATTAAATCCAAGAGTGAACCCCGCTTCCTCGAGATGCTTGACAAGTACAACCCTGACCGCTCCAATAGAGACGCTCTGTATACCTTTTTAGCCACCGGTGCTTAGTCATAAGGGAATATATTTATGTCCTTATAATTATGTGTTTACGGGTATTAACGCGATCACGAAAAGGTATTACATACCTCGGAATTGCCTGACGTTTCGACCAGGTTGCACAGGCTCGCGGTGTGATCGCGATAATTCCCGTAAACGCATAATTATATCATGGAACACGAAAGTTTAAAAGTTAGTATTTATGTCCTTGTTTTGTTATTCAGTCAAATTACTATTTATAGTGTGTCCTGTCCTATTTATTACATTTACTAACTATCGCTAGAATATAAATGTATGACTGATAAATTACTCCGATAGCCATCTTAACGCTCGTGAAGCTCTGTGAAAAATTATCATTTAGGCTGACCCAGCTATGCTAAAATAATCATGAAATTGACACTATAATATTAAGGAATGACAGCTACAAACAGAAATGAAATGTGAGCAAATGTATTTCAAATCATTATTTAGCTTTATTAAAATGTTGGCCTCGGATGATAAAAGTTTATCATTCGCGGCCTACGTTTAAAAATTCGATTCTATTTATTTATTTAAAACCTTAAAAAAGTTTTAATGTTTGGTTTATATGTAGGTATAAGTTAAATAAAATACAAATATTTTTTTCCATGGTTTCATTTAACAACCGTCAAAGTTATTTCAATCATGGTCATAACTTCAGAAGGCTCAATTAAATGCTTTAATTATAAATACATGCGACATAACAATCTTCAGTGAACTGGTAATTGTTGTAATATGCATGCATAAGTTGCAGTGATATTGGTACAATACTGTTTGTATCCTTAGAAATAAAGAACCAGTTCAGTGGTATAAATATCAGTTAAATTAAACGAGAACGTCACATAGCTCTTAGTGTAACACATAGATTCATCTAAGAAACTTGTGAGACCAGTTACCATGAAGATTGTTTTTTTTACTCTTTGCCTAGCTCTAAGTGTGCTTGCACAACAAACGTACGACTCAGTCAACGACAACTTCGATATTTCTGAAGTCCTAGGCAACGAACGGCTGTTGAATTCTTATGCTAAATGCCTGTTGAACAAAGGACCTTGCACCCCTGAAGTGAAAAACCTGAAAGGTAACAATATGACATTATCATTTCCTAACTTTTTTTGAAATAATGCGTCAGCCACCCACAAAAAAATTAATTGTTTGCTGATCCAAAATCAAAAGCGTAAAATAACACTCAATTGACTTTTATCTTTGGTACTATTCCTTTGTTTACGTTCCAATTAACGTCACAGAGACACCATACGATTTATTTGTGGTGTTTGTATTAAGTAGATCCAAGGATAAGATTTATACAAGGGTCTAGAGATAGGGCTCAGAAGACTCTCCGGCTGATTTCAAAGTACCACCACAAAAAGCAGTTTGTAAATCTTGCAAATGTTAGTCGATCAAGAAAAAAACTATTTATTATTTCTAACTTTTAACTACGTGCAGACAATCACTGTGAAGATATAATGTAGGTATATTTTATATCGGAAAAATACCCCGAAAATAGTGGTGTGATATAAGATTTCCACAACTAGCTGGCTAACGCATTTTTTCTTAACATCTATATCCTTAAGCCGTTTTAACAAAGTCTAGTGCAACAGTTTGTGTACTAAATATTTTATAAACCTACTACATGGTTCATACAGAGCGCCGGTAGCGTAATGGCTAAAGCGTTGGACTTGCGATCAAGTGGTTGCGGGTTCGAACCCCACCCAATGCTCTACTGACGTGTATACCGACGTAAGTTACGGTATTGTTCATAGGAGCGGATTTGTAGATATTATATTCACAGTATCCTTTTTCAGATAAACTACCAGAAGCTTTAGCTACCCGCTGCGCAAAATGTACTGAGAAACAAAAGACAACTGGTAAGCAAGTAGCTCAAGAGGTAAAGAAAAACCATCCTGAAATTTGGCAGCAATTAGTAGCAATGTACGATCCTGAGGGAAAATATCAGCAAGCTTGGGAAGATTTCCTTAAGGAATGAAATATGTTAATTGTAATTGCAACAGTAATGCAATAATTGGTGCAAAACAACAAATCCAGAGAATATGTAAATTTTCTACTACAAATAAATTAAATTGTAACATTTCTAAATACATTTTTATTTTGATTTATAGATTTTGTTTTATATTATTTAAAAATCGCCAAATCCCAGTATACCACCTCGTTCCTGATTTTTTTTAATATGCTTTGGTTTATAACAGCCGCGTGATCATTTCTGGGTCTAACACCCAGAAATGATTGTTCGTTCACAAAGCCAAGAATTCTCGTGACGTGTTATTTGAGATATATTCTCATACGCGAAACGAACAAACTCATCCACCGAAGGAACAATTTGACAAAGGGTCTCTGGCGGAGTCACTAATCCATGCGATCCAATAAACCCGCGCCTGTTTTTAATAGAACGTCCGAGAATTCTTACACACGGCGATGGCCACCTAATTGAGCACTCATGTTTCGCGTCAGACTCAACTTTTGTCTGTACCATCAGGTGTGTCAAGAACAAACGTTTCACCCTGCTGAACTCGACAGAAAATCGCCTCGGATATAAGCAACATATCAAAAGGTAAAGCAATTCCTCTACTAATATGCATGTAACAACAATTTTATTAATAACTCGGGTTCTAGGCAGGGCGTATAAAGTTGAAATATGAACCAGATTTCAAGTTACACCTTCAGCAATATCCGACATTATTATATTATTATTATATATTTATTATTATTATATTCATCAACGATCTATTCAGAATACTTCTTGTATGCTGATGACTTAAAATTCACAAGAAAGATTGAATGCATTCGATTGTGAACTTCTAAGAGAAGACTTGAGCCGGGTCGTCGAATTGTGTACTAATAATGAAATGAATTTAAATGTTAAAAAAGGAAAATAAGGCAAAATCAAATTACTCCACACGACTGCAGTATTTCAGCTTGTGCCCTCTGACTTTGCGCTGGAATATAGCGGACGGTTTTTTTGCTTGCAACCTCATACAGAATAAAATTGACTGTGCAGAATTGATGAGCCTCTTTCGATTCCAAGCACTAGCCAGATACCCCAGACATTGTATAACACCTCTTTGCCAGTGAGAAGGACAGTACTATGGACAATTGCCAATGGCCAAAATGTGCAAAATTGTCAGAGAATGCAGTGCTAATTGACATTCATTAAGATAGCAAAGGCAAGATATTATCTGGTATTGTCAAAAGTTTCAAGTCGTCCAAGTCTGAGTGAATAACTCTGTCAATTATTAATAAGTATCCAGTGTTGTTATTGTTTAATAATTATTACTTTATTAACTGTAAGTTAAAATTGTTTAGATCTAAATCAGTTGTTTTATTTTTAGTATATTTGATTTCTTTTAGTGCCGGCGAATATGTATTTAAGTTTAGTTAAGTATTCTCCATTATTATTATTTTTATTGTAAACTATTTTATGAGCTTGTGGTGTTAATCTGTAAATAACTGATACACTTTTGTTTATTGTATTTCTTATTTGTATATGCATTAGGGTAAGCAGTTCGTGATTAACCTTAAATAAATAATTAAATAAAACGGTGTAGTTTTTGTGTGACGTACAAATATACAGTCAGACAGAGAGACAAAGAAAAATTCTAAGAAAATGGTTTTGTCTTCTATTGTTCTTACAAAGACCCCCATATTATCTTTTCTTAATTATGTCCAGTGTACAGAAATTTACCAGATACAATTGTATCATATTATGTATAGATTAATGGCCAAGGCCAAACATTAAAGCTATCACTCCCACTTCCGATAACACTTTTAGTGTTTTAAATATTACCAACTAAAACACTACTTAAACCATAACATTAGTAATGTTGTTAATGACTTAGTTAACATTATGTAAGCAGAAAAATAATTCTCGAGTTATTTTTAGTACTTATATATTTTTAAAACACCGCTCTATTGTTGCATGTAAATAAATAAATGAAAAAAATATTTTTATTTATAAAAAACAAGTTATCTAAATGCACCAAAAAGAAGAATATAAAATTTTAATTAAATCCATAATTTTGTTACATTAGACAACTTGATATAAAAAGCCTGTCGCGCCATGTTTATATGACTTAATTAAATTTCTAAGAAATACCTAGGTATGTATCTACATATAGTATAAGAAGATACGTATCATTTTAAATTTATATTATTATATATACTATCTTATCTATCTATCTATCCAATCACCACAAAGTTTAGGATACACATGGCCAGGGGTAGGTACAGAGGAAGATATAGGTACCTTTCATCAAGAAAAATTATTGTTCCCCTAGAAATGGAAACAATATTTTTACACGGGCAAAGCCGTGGGCAAAAGCTAGTAGAAAATAAATTTGCTATGACACTTGTTGTATTAATCCTGTAAAGAAAAATCTAATGAGGCACAGCTAGTTGTGCCACACTGTTTTAACATGGGAAAGATATATTTAAGGTTTGCGATTACTCTTCGTGGCTGTAAAGGCAATATTGAACGGAATCATTTTCCTGTACGGGAGTTACTTAAGAAGTCTTAGAAAGTTTATCTACAGCGCATATAAAAATAAAGCCGCTTTTTACTTCTATCCATCCATTTATATACCTTTCTATCCATTATCATGCATACCGTATGCACAGGAACAGACACACACAGAAACATAATAAAAACTTCATTATTCTGTGCATGAAAAATAAATGATAATGTTTTTTGTAATATTTATTGCTACTTTTACAAAACATACAATAAAAATAACAACGAACTTTATGAGTAACATTAATTGTATCAAAAATAAGTACTCTAATAGTAAACACTAAATATATCTATTTTTTTTTTAAAAAATCATAAAGTTAAAACTATGAGTTCAAGAGAAGGTATGAAGATAATGTAGAAAATGTTTTTCAAAATATCGTATATGGTTTTTATAAAAAGTTATGGATATATCAGTATTACTAATCAGTCTTGTTTGTATCGGAATCTTTTGATTCAGATTGGTTTTCCAAGGTCTTGCGAAATGTCTCAAAGCAGACCCATCCTTCTGAATGAAGTTTTTGTGCTTCATTCCAAACAGTGTCAAATTTTTCATCAGAAAACTTTTCTCCGACGGCTTCAAAGACTTTTCTTATGGTACTCGCATCTCGTTTTGTATACATATCCCGATGAGTGACAAATGCTTTTGTTAAAATACTTGGAGCAATACAACTTTTCATATCTGATTCGTGAGGAAGGCATGTTCTATCCGCTACACAGCACCTTTCCGGAGATATGGGATAATCCAAATCAAAATATCGGCCTGAAGGCAACCCTGCCATTCTTCGAGAATCAGCAGCCTGCCCTGTCTTAACCATTTCTCTGTAGGTAGTACTGTAATCCAAGCAATCTGCTTTGAGATCAGGTATTTTTGGAATTTCAGGAGAGGGTATTCTGTAATTAATGACACGAACAAAAGTTTTATATTCGATTTTAGTTCCATCGAATGCTTGCCACATTGATAATAAAGGTTCTATAAGTGTAGTATCAAATCTAATAAGCTTACTATTACAATACGTATAAACGATATCCTTTGGTAACCATCCAGTGTTGTCAGGATCATAAAACTTCAAGCTTAAATACAATTGAAGAAAAAATGTGGGTAAATATCTTGTTGATAATGATTTTCGTACTGTATTAAGATGTTTCATACACTGCCTGAAAAATGCAACTCCTTTATTTACTTCACAGAACGCTAAGCATTCAGCTACACTATCAGGTGGTTTAAGAATACCGAAGGCATATCCATCTGGTAACTCACGTATGTTGTTGTTTGGGGCCAGTACTAAACCCACTCTAGGTTGCTTAATATTTATAAAATCTGATTGTGTAGTGTTACAAATTACTTTATTACTTGCTCCTAACTTTATTCTATCGTCAGATACACAGCATCGAGCATAAGTACCTCGTTTATCTACAAATGTCCGGTGACCATACGTTAAGTCAGGATTATAAGCGGGTCTACAATATTTGCGGTCTATTTGAGCACCAGCACTTTTTGATGGTGGCGTTTTATCAGGGTATGGCACTTTTGGCATAACAATATCATATAAACGTCCATGAAAAGGAGTAGCTTTGCCAAAACTAGTTCCATGTATATCAAATCCTTCTGGTAGCATTGGTACAGGATCCTTGCTCTGTCCCAGTGGGGCCTTCCAATACGAAGTATACGTTGTGGCCTTAAAATCTGACACTAGAGTCGTAAACTTTGTTTTATCTGAAGTATTTAGGAGTTGGGCAACATTGCTATTAGGACCTGCAAACCGCATGTCTAAAGGTATCGGCTTACGCAATGGTGGTAGCTTCCGAGCTTTAGATGCTGGAATAATAGCGTCGCTTATTAAGGCATCAACTTCTTCTTGAAGTAAGTAATGTTTTAAGAAATCTCCTACCTTTTCATCTTGCTGTGCTGTAGGTAAACCTGCTGCAACAATGTTTGGGTCCCTTTCTATATACATTCCACGGTTCCCCTTCCCCCCTGTAGTTGAACGTCGACATTCTATTGGCATAATTAAATGCTATCAATATATAATACAATAAAATCTATAATTGCAAATACTTAAAGACTTCTATCAATAAAAGAAATCAACAACTTATCCATAGAGTAATAGACCATGCCCAAGCAACTCTAGAACAACTTTTTGTTTTTTTTAAAGAGCCATCTTCACCTGATACATAAAAGTTTTATTCTAGGTGGCCATATTTTACCGTCACACATTCAAGGTATTTTATATAACTAACTAACATTCGTCGTTCTTAATAATTCCTTATTAATATTAAGTCAAAAAAGTTTAAAACTTTTATTTATTCATATTTAAAATAATGAATTATAGTTTTTAAATAAAATAAATTATTACTCTAGACCATAAAGTAGTTCACCAGTATAACATGCCGGCAACTCTATTTTAATGTTTTGACATTAAAATGTCAGAAAAAAAATCGCTGGTTTGTTATATAATAAATAATTTTCGGCGGAATCTCTGCGTTGACTCTACACGCGAGATAGAGTCCATATATAAAATTAAAAAAAAAAAAAAAATTATTCGTTGTTTGTAATAAAAGTGTTATGATTTATTGTAAAAGTAGATTATTTTTCGTTATGAATTGTTGCAAATAAGTGAACAATGTTCTCACAGTCAAAAGCTGTTTTAAATTTGATAAATTACAATAATAAACTATTCTATATGCTTGAATGCTTGATTAAAGTCTTGTAAATAGAATGATAATAAAATATGTTAATAATAAACTAATTAAATTAGACGTTTGTGTTATTTATTCTGCTCTCATAATTATACATTATAGCTTTAATAATAATACATTTTTACAGCTGTAGTCAGCGCCTCTATAGGTGAAGTTATAGTATACGTAAAGCAAGGTAACTAAAATTCCCTTGCTTTACGTTCAGAGGGGCTGACATACACAAAACAAGTTGCCAGTCTATTTCAGTATAATATATTTGTTTATGTATTTGACCATTTACGTTACGCCAACATCATTATTTACTTACTGGCTAATATTTTATTGTATAACACCACAAAGATCGAGGTTTGTGTTGCCTTTATTTATCCCTTCTAATTATCTTCTTAATTTTGTTGAAATTTTTAAAACTAAAACAAATAATTTATTACTCATAATTAATAATAATAAAAATAACTTGAGACACTTTACACACGGCCGTCTGATGCCAAACTAGGCAGAGCCTGTATTATCTATCGGTGTGGGAAGCCTCTCGCTGGAGACCATGGTTCTGTCCATGGTCCAAAGTGAGAGTGCGTGGGTATCCGCCGCTTCTTTTTGTAAGGAAGTGATGTCCGCTAAAGAGGCGGCGGAAAGGGAACGGGAGAGGACTAGTACTCTCCCGTCCCGAAGAAGAGGCACCAGGCGTCGGAGAGCGCAGAATGATCTCCGGCCTCCATGAGCGCTGGCCTGGGGGTAACGGGTGAGGCTGCCCGTTACCCTAGCAGAAGCAGGCCGTGTGTAAAGTGTCTCAAGTTATTTTTATTATTATTAATTATGAGTAATAAATTATTTGTTTTAGTTTTAAAAATTTCAACAAAATTAAGAAGATAATTAGAAGGGATAAATAAAGGCAACACACACCTCGATCTTTGTGGTGTTAGACAATAAAATATTAGCCAGTAAGTAAATAATGATGTTGGCGTAACGTAAATGGTCAAATACATAAACAAATATATTATACTGAAATAGACTGGCAACTTGTTTTGTGTATGTCAGCCCCTCTGAACGTAAAGCAAGGGAATTTTAGTTACCTTGCTTTACGTATACTATAACTTCACCTATAGAGGCGCTGACTACAGCTGTAAAAATGTATTATTATTAAAGCTATAATGTATAATTATGAGAGCAGAATAAATAACACAAACGTCTAATTTAATTAGTTTATTATTAACATATTTTATTATCATTCTATTTACAAGACTTTAATCAAGCATTCAAGCATATAGAATAGTTTATTATTGTAATTTATCAAATTTAAAACAGCTTTTGACTGTGAGAACATTGTTCACTTATTTGCAACAATTCATAACGAAAACTAATCTACTTTTACAATAAATCATAACACTTTTATTACAAACAACGAATATTTTTTTTTTTTTTTTTAATTTTATATATGGACTCTATCTCGCGTGTAGAGTCAACGCAGAGATTCCGCCGAAAATTATTTATTATATAACAAACCAGCGATTTTTTTTCTGACATTTTAATGTCAAAACATTAAAATAGAGTTGCCGGCATGTTATACTGGTGAACTACTTTATGGTCTAGAGTAATAATTTATTTTATTTAAAAACTATAATTCATTATTTTAAATATGAATAAATAAAAGTTTTAAACTTTTTTGACTTAATATTAATAAGGAATTATTAAGAACGACGAATGTTAGTTAGTTATATAAAATACCTTGAATGTGTGACGGTAAAATATGGCCACCTAGAATAAAACTTTTATGTATCAGGTGAAGATGGCTCTTTAAAAAAAACAAAAAGTTGTTCTAGAGTTGCTTGGGCATGGTCTATTACTCTATGGATAAGTTGTTGATTTCTTTTATTGATAGAAGTCTTTAAGTATTTGCAATTATAGATTTTATTGTATTATATATTGATAGCATTTAATTATGCCAATAGAATGTCGACGTTCAACTACAGGGGGGAAGGGGAACCGTGGAATGTTTATAGAAAGGGACCCAAACATTGTTGCAGCAGGTTTACCTACAGCACAGCAAGATGAAAAGGTAGGAGATTTCTTAAAACATTACTTACTTCAAGAAGAAGTTGATGCCTTAATAAGCGACGCTATTATTCCAGCATCTAAAGCTCGGAAGCTACCACCATTGCGTAAGCCGATACCTTTAGACATGCGGTTTGCAGGTCCTAATAGCAATGTTGCCCAACTCCTAAATACTTCAGATAAAACAAAGTTTACGACTCTAGTGTCAGATTTTAAGGCCACAACGTATACTTCGTATTGGAAGGCCCCACTGGGACAGAGCAAGGATCCTGTACCAATGCTACCAGAAGGATTTGATATACATCATATATATCATATATATATACACTCCTTTTCATAGACGTTTATATGATATTGTTATGCCAAAAGTGCCATACCCTGATAAAACGCCACCATCAAAAAGTGCTGGTGCTCAAATAGACCGCAAATATTGTAGACCCGCTTATAATCCTGACTTAACGTATGGTCACCGGACATTTGTAGATAAACGAGGTACTTATGCTCGATGCTGTGTATCTGACGATAGAATAAAGTTAGGAGCAAGTAATAAAGTAATTTGTAACACTACACAATCAGATTTTATAAATATTAAGCAACCTAGAGTGGGTTTAGTACTGGCCCCAAACAACAACATACGTGAGTTACCAGATGGATATGCCTTCGGTATTCTTAAACCACCTGATAGTGTAGCTGAATGCTTAGCGTTCTGTGAAGTAAATAAAGGAGTTGCATTTTTCAGGCAGTGTATGAAACATCTTAATACAGTACGAAAATCATTATCAACAAGATATTTACCCACATTTTTTCTTCAATTGTATTTAAGCTTGAAGTTTTATGATCCTGACAATACTGGATGGTTACCAAAGGATATCGTTTATACGTATTGTAATAGTAAGCTTATTAGATTTGATACTACACTTATAGAACCTTTATTATCAATGTGGCAAGCATTCGATGGAACTAAAATCGAATATAAAACTTTTGTTCGTGTCATTAATTACAGAATACCCTCTCCTGAAATTCCAAAAATACCTGATCTCAAAGCAGATTGCTTGGATTACAGTACTACCTACAGAGAAATGGTTAAGACAGGGCAGGCTGCTGATTCTCGAAGAATGGCAGGGTTGCCTTCAGGCCGATATTTTGATTTGGATTATCCCATATCTCCGGAAAGGTGCTGTGTAGCGGATAGAACATGCCTTCCTCACGAATCAGATATGAAAAGTTGTATTGCTCCAAGTATTTTAACAAAAGCATTTGTCACTCATCGGGATATGTATACAAAACGAGATGCGAGTACCATAAGAAAAGTCTTTGAAGCCGTCGGAGAAAAGTTTTCTGATGAAAAATTTGACACTGTTTGGAATGAAGCACAAAAACTTCATTCAGAAGGATGGGTCTGCTTTGAGACATTTCGCAAGACCTTGGAAAACCAATCTGAATCAAAAGATTCCGATACAAACAAGACTGATTAGTAATACTGATATATCCATAACTTTTTATAAAAACCATATACGATATTTTGAAAAACATTTTCTACATTATCTTCATACCTTCTCTTGAACTCATAGTTTTAACTTTATGATTTTTTAAAAAAAAAATAGATATATTTAGTGTTTACTATTAGAGTACTTATTTTTGATACAATTAATGTTACTCATAAAGTTCGGTGTTATTTTTATTGTATGTTTTGTAAAAGTAGCAATGAATATTACAAAAAACATTATCATTTATTTTTCATGCACTGAATAATGAAGTTTTTATTATGTTTCTGTGTGTGTCTGTTCCTGTGCATACGGTATGCATGATAATGGATAGAAAGGTATATAAATGGATGGATAGAAGTAAAAAGCGGCTTTATTTTTATATGCGCTGTAGATAAACTTTCTAAGACTTCTTAAGTAACTCCCGTTCAGGAAAATGATTCCGTTCAATATTGCCTTTACAGCCACGAAGAGTAATCGCAAACTTTAAATATATCTTTCCCATGTTAAAACAGTGTGGCACAACTAGCTGTGCCTCATTAGATTTTTCTTTACAGGATTAATACAACAAGTGTCATAGCAAATTTATTTTCTACTAGCTTTTGCCCACGGCTTTGCCCGTGTAAAAATATTGTTTCCATTTCTAGGGGAACAATCATTTTTCTTGATGAAAGGTACCTATATCTTCCTCTGTACCTACCCCTGACCATGTGTATCTTAACCTTTGTGGTGATTGGATAGATAGATAGATAAGATAGTATATATAATAATATAAATTTAAAATGATACGTATCTTCTTATACTATATGTAGATACATACCTAGGTATTTCTTAGAAATTTAATTAACTCATATAAACATGGCGCGACAGGCATTTTATATCAAATTGTCTAATGTAACAAAATGATGGATTTAATTAAAATTTTATATTCTTCTTTTTGGTGCATTTAGATAACTTGTTTTTTATAAATAAAAATATTTTTTTCATTTATTTATTTACATGCAACAATAGAGCGGTGTTTTAAAAATATATAAGTACTAAAAATAACTCGAGAATTATTTTTCTGCTTACATAATGTTAACTAAGTCATTAACAAGATTACTAATGTTATGGTTTAAGTAGTGTTTTAGTTGGTAATATTTAAAACACTAAAAGTGTTATCGGAATCTCTATAGGTGAAGTTATAGTATACGTAAAGCAAGGTAACTAAAATTCCCTTGCTTTACGTTCAGAGGGGCTGACATACACAAAACAAGTTGCCAGTCTATTTCAGTATAATATATTTGTTTATGTATTTGACCATTTACGTTACGCCAACATCATTATTTACTTACTGGCTAATATTTTATTGTATAACACCACAAAGATCGAGGTTTGTGTTGCCTTTATTTATCCCTTCTAATTATCTTCTTAATTTTGTTGAAATTTTTAAAACTAAAACAAATAATTTATTACTCATAATTAATAATAATAAAAATAACTTGAGACACTTTACACACGGCCGTCTGATGCCAAACTAGGCAGAGCCTGTATTATCTATCGGTGTGGGAAGCCTCTCGCTGGAGACCATGGTTCTGTCCATGGTCCAAAGTGAGAGTGCGTGGGTATCCGCCGCTTCTTTTTGTAAGGAAGTGATGTCCGCTAAAGAGGCGGCGGAAAGGGAACGGGAGAGGACTAGTACTCTCCCGTCCCGAAGAAGAGGCACCAGGCGTCGGAGAGCGCAGAATGATCTCCGGCCTCCATGAGCGCTGGCCTGGGGGTAACGGGTGAGGCTGCCCGTTACCCTAGCAGAAGCAGGCCTGAGACGGTGGCGCGACGTGTTCCGCGTGCGCCTCTCTTAATCACGTTTAAAATAATGTTTTTCATCTCTAGAACATTAGTTATCTTTCAAGAAATCTCCTACCGTCTCATCTTGCTATAGAATATATTAATTATTTATATTATTGCGATAGAAATTTTACCTATTGTAAAGGCAAATTCAAATTATATATCTTTATTTCATAAAATTGATCATGAATTATTCGAAACCCTCAATTTAAAACAATATTATTATTATTAGAAATTATAGATCAACACACATTGCCACCGCAACAATAGTTTGTTTTGTCAAATATAGAATTATTTAAAAAAATGGATAACATAATATCATATCTGCCTGTGTCGATCTATGACCAACCGCCCGTTTCGAAAGGGTTGAGCCTTGTGAGAAGAAATCGGGCAAACTAACTCAGGGCCACTCTTTTAAAAAACCAGACAGTTTTAACAATATTCAGTAAATTTTATTAGTGCATCATTTTGTTGCGTGCTATTATGATATTAAAAGTAAATAAACAAAAAAGTTTATGACAATAGGGAAACTGAAAATAAAGGGGAAAAAAAAGAAGAACAGAAAAACATAAGAGATGGAAAATAAGAAACATATTAGCTCACATTATATTTCTATTAAGTATATAAAATAGCCTGTGAATCCAAAATAATTCAATCCTAAGCGTTTTTATCCTGTATATAATCCAATACTGAGTAATAGCCCTTGAGGCATAGTTGTCGTTTTACTGTGGACTTAAACTAAGATTTAACATTTGAATATTATTTGTGATTTTATTATAATACTTGGATATAATATTTTGGAGCCTAGTGGCAGGTACAAAGCGTTTATGTTCATTACGCGTGTTAAAGAATGAATATAACTTTTTTTACAGAATTGATCTTTATTTTTATGAAGGTAAATCATCGTTATTATACTAATTTCTTTAGATTTCTGCCGCAGTGAATCACGATTGCCTAAGTTATAAATTGCTCAAGTAGCCCTCTTCTGTAGCACGAAGATAGATTGAATATCAGCAACATTTCCCCACAGTAGAATACCATACGACATTTACCATGTTTTCTTTTCTAACTGCGTATGCTGCTGAGCTGAGTCTTTTCTATAATTTATCTATATAAGCTTAGAATCAAACTCAAAGAAATCAGCTTAGAATCAAAGTCAAGAATCAAAGTCGATTGCAGGTCATAGGTACACACATACAATTATATGAGACTAGCAACCCGCCCCGGCGTCGCATGGGTAGCAGAGACATTTTCAACAATCATCAACATATTTCAATAAATTTACACAAAATCTTAACAAAATAATTTTACACCTAAACTTTCCTCATGGATCACTCTGTCTGTTAGTTATCTATTCCCAGAATTACTACTACTTATTACTACTAGTAAGAATTCTGGGACGTTTTTTCCCAGTTTTACTACTAGCAAGAATATTAGAATTTTTTAATCCCAGTGTTACTACTGGTAAGAATGTTGGGATTTTTTAATCCCAATTTTACTACTAGTAAGGAAAGTTACGATCTGTCTATCCTGTCTGGGATGATCGATCAAAAAAACAATAAAACAATGCAAGAGCAATATAAATTTTATTTAGTCACTATGCTTGCATTACGTAACGTAGTGTTTTGAAGATCAATACGAGTTTTCTAACCCTGCATTTAGTAACTTCCATGTGAGGGTGCCACGACAGTCTTTAATCGACAGTTACACCCATACACCTAGGTATTTCATAGATCTTACTTGTTGAATATTTTGACACCTACAGTTTGAACCATAGGTGTTGCCACACTCATGTAAAGTAATTCCAAAACCGGGATCTGGCTGTGTGATTACTAAGGCATAAAATTCATTAATATAACATTCTCACATTTTTAATAATAAACTGATTGATTACGAACTAAAATAGTATGTTTATAGCAAGAAATATAAATTTTGTATATTATATAAACGTTTAACAAATATTTATCTAAATCAGAGAGATTATCTTAAAAAAATAATAATTTAAAAACATAAAAATAAGAATATACAAACAATAAGACCAATAAAGAAATAAAAAAAAATCTCATTCAGAAAGATATAAGTATCCCGTTTTGAGAGATATTAATTTTTTTGTACATTATTTGTCAATTGAGTCTTTTTTAATGCCCTACGGAATGTTTCGTAGCAGACCCATCCCTGTGAATGAAACTTCTGAGCTTCTACCCAAACATCATTAAAAGTATCGTCCGTAAATTTTTCTCCAGATGCTTCAAACACTCTTCTTATATTTTCGGGTCTTCGTTTTTCATACATATCCCGATGACTGACAAAAACTCGTGTTAAAATACTAGGAGCAATACAACTTCTTACATCAGATTCTTGCGGTAGGCAAATTCGGTCTGCTGTACAACATCCTTCTGGAGATATGGGAAAATCCAAATCGAAATATCTACCAGATGGCAATCCTGCCATTTTTCGGCTATCAGCCCCTTGCCCAGGCTTGACCATTTCAGCATAGGTAGTACAAAAATCAAGGCATTCCGGTTGGAAATCAGGTATTTTAGGAAGTTCAGGCGAAGGTATTCTATAGTTAATAACTCGAACAAAAATTTTATATTGAATTTTAGATCCGTCGAAAGCTTTCCATAACGATAATAATGGTTCAATCAATGCTGGGTCAAATCTTATTAGTTGTATTCCACAGTTTTTGTAAACGATGTCTTTTGACAACCAACCACTGTATTCTGTATCATAAAATTTAAGCGTTAAATAAAAATTGTAAAAGAATGTTGGTAAGCGTCTTTTAGATAAACCTCTTCGTACTGTATTAAGATGTTTTAAGCACTTTCTGAAGAATCCAACTTCCTCATTGATTTTGCAAAACGTTAAACATTCTGGTAGATTATCAGGGGGTTTTAGTATACCATAAGTATATCCCTCGGGCACCTCACGTATGTTGTTATTAGGAGCTAAAACTAAACCCATTCTTGGCTTATTAGCGTCTACAAAATTTGATTGTACGGTACTTACAATTGTTTTACTACCTAACGTAATTCTGTCATCACTTACACAACACCGAGCATAGGTACCTCGCTTATCTACAAACGTACGATGACCATATGTTAATTCAGGATTGTAAGCGGGTGTGCAATATTTGCGGTCTACCTGAGCGCAGAGATCTTTCGATGGTGGAGTTTTATCTGGGAATGGTTCTTTTGGCATAATAAGATCATAAAGTCGTATCGGGTACTTATTAGGTTTACCAAAAGTAGTCCCGAGTCTATCAAAACCTTCAGGTAACATCGGTACAGGATCGCTTACCTCTCCAACTGCAGCTTTCCAGTACGATCGGTATGATGTTTCCTTAAATTCCTCAACAAGATTCTCAAATTTAGTCCTTTCCTCTGGTCTTATAACCTGTGCCGCCAGCGACCCAGATGGGCCCGCATGCCTCAAGTCGACTGGAATTGGCTTACGCAATGGGGGCAATGGACGTTCCTTAGGGGTTGGGATAATAGCATCACCGATTAGCGCATCAACTTCATCTTTAAGTAAGTAATGTTGCATAGCATCACTAAAAACGTTGTTTTGTTGTGCTGTAGGCAAACCTGCTGCAACAATATTAGGGTCCCTTTCAATAAACATTCCACGATTCCCTTTTCCCCCCTGACTCGATTGTCTACACTCAATGGGCATTATAAAGTATGTATTTATATAATTGTGTGGTGTTGTAAATTAAAAATGTTTGGTAGACGACGCCATAGATTATACACTAATAACGACGACGCAACGTCTGTAAGTGTCAAAGACATTTTTTTTAACAAAAGTGCCTTTTACAACTCTTACCTACCAGTATAGCATTTAAAATATTGCTTTAATAGGTTAGTCAGATAGAATTACATTTTTCGAAAGTGAAATTGATAACCTGGGTTTTAATTTTTTTTCGCTAGATAATGGAGTCGGAAATAACATCATAGCTTTTCGCGCAAAATACAAAAAACCGATTTTTACCGATTGTCGATTTCTTTGACCGCCTGCCTGACCTCGGATTGGCCTTTAAACTTAGGATGTTATTTCTGACGCTATTATCTAACAAAAAACTAGGCAGTCATGAGACTGCTGACAGAAGTGAAAAAAAGAAACGAAACGACCTATATATATTATGTATTATTATGGATTGATGGATTTATATATGTATTATTAGCATGACGGTCGACGAGTTCAGTTCGCTCTCTCTCTCTCCCCCTCTCCCTCTCTCCCTCTCTCCCTCTCTCTCCCTCTCTCTGTCTCTACGCTCTCTCTCACGCTGTACATGTAAATATAACAAACTCGGCTCCGTCATATGAATTTTCGATGGGAACGGACATCAGGGTCGGATATCAGTGTCTGACATCAGGGTCACGTGTCCTGACGCGAGTTTAATATTTTTTACCCATCTAAAAGTGCACAATGCCGCTAAAGAAGATTACACTTCAAAAAAAAATAAAACTAAGGATCTCAATTTCCCTGATTTTCGGCCCGAAATCGGCTAATTCTATCAGACTAGCTATATATATTATGTCTACTAGAATCTCATTGCACGACAAAAAAATAATTGTTATATGGTAATATCAACTGTCACCTGTCATGACCAACAAGAGTTGACCGGTAAGTTACAGTGAGAGATTTTAATACTTTTAGGATTTTTATTTATTTTCATGTAATTTTTACAGCTTTACAAAAGGTAAAGGCACAGCGAGTGCTAGTGTATTTTCTACGCCTGATAAATAGAGGGGAGGGAGAAAGAATAAAATCAACTTGGACAGTTTCAATTATTCAGGAATAAAGTAAAAGAATTCTAAATTGTACGCACGTACAAATTCTTGATTTTAACAGGATAATAATTAAAAGGAAAATTACTTAAGTATTACAAAAAAAATACTAAGTTATATATGATACATATATAATTCTGTTCTGTGTAAGTCTTAGTATTACACTAATATGACTTTTTCCTGATCTCATTATCCTGATAAATTTTATTATTTTACAGACTTATACTTAAATCGGTCGGATCGGTTTTAAATATGTTAAATGTCAATAAAAAAGGATAATTTTCATAAAGCGGGGAGACACATTTAACTACAAAGATACACATATTGGGAGCGTACAAATAATAACTGTGAAGCTAAGGAATCCACTAAATAGGTTGCATTTTATTAAGATTAGACATACGTGGTTCATGTTCGGTGACCAAGCGCTGGCAAATCAAAGATGTAGCAGGTCCATCTTAACATATTGTGCATTGGGTGAGATAGATGTAATATTAAATCTTGGTCATGAAATTTTAAGGCACTTACCATTGCACATTAAATCCAACAGAGATGATTTGGGACGTAATGAAGAAAAAAGTTGCTAAGAAAATGTTAATAGGCTTGCAAGTAATTTTAAATCATTGTAGTCCAGTGGAATAATAATAACTTGACGCATCTCACACAAGGCCGTCCCAAACTAGGAAGAGTAGGCAGAGCCTATTCTATGGTAACCAGACTGCTGATAAACATACTTATTTCTAAACACAAACAATAAAGATCGCGGGTGCCATAATAATATATTGTCGAATATAGGAATTCATCCCTAAATTGAAATGTACGCCATCATTTGAAATTTAACGGAACTATATAGTCTATGGATCATTCCACATTATATTATAAATTGCCAGAATAGTTTCGAGTTTTCAAAGCAATGACAAACAAAGCAATAAGTGCGAAGTACGTGTAGTTGATAATTGAAATAGTGAGAATTAATTATGATGTGTATTTTGTGATTTATTAAAATAAATGGTGTCTATTTTGGTAATAAATTGGTTTACATTTCTAATCCCGAATCTTGGCTCGTAACAATATTATAAATAAATTACACCCAGACACAACATATGATCATGCTCATCACACAATTATTTGTCGTGGGTGGGAATCAAACCTACGAACTCTGGCTCAGCAATGAGAATCACTAACCACTATACAAACAGGCCAGTCAGGCGAAAATGTTGTCAACACATAAAGCAAAACGAAAACAATTTCATTGAGCAAGATGGAATAATTGAAAGGCTGGAAGAGAGATTTGCAAATTGTAAATATAAAGAGGTATTTACATATTATAAATCTCTTTTCATCATCTTCATCTGATGAAGAACAAGTAAATCAAGTGACATTTTTTGGATTATTTTAAAGTTTTGAGTAAGGCTTTAAGTTTTTGAATTATTTAAATCCACGTTTATTTTGCTACTAACCTGCCGCCCGTGGCTTCGCCAGCTCTCTCTTAGGGATTACCTTAAATTTTGGAATAAAAATAATTATTTAGCCTATATCCTCTTTTGTAGATTACATCAGATATAATGTAGGTAGATTCCAAAGAAACCCGAATGCGGTTGTTGTAATGTAAAAAGTGTGCGCGTGGGCATTTTCCTTTCCAAGGTAGAAAATTATTATCAATGGTAAACACATACTTTGTTAATGTTTACACACGTTGAATCCTAATCTTACTAACAACCACTAGGTACCATTTGAAAAAATATTTTTGTTTTTGCCTGTTTATTGAGAGTTATAAAACATCATGCTGCGATCCACAGAAGTGGAGCAGTGACTATAAAAGTAAAAGAAAACCCGAGTGTTTGTAGAATAGTATGGGATGGTGCATGAACTTAGTACATACTCACCTATAATTAAAACGCGTATGGAGCCGCGGGTACGGTTAGTAAAATATATGGAACTATATAATGTTCAGAAACAACAAAATAAAAGAAAATACATTATTTATTGATAAATACTAAATACTTACATAAAAAAAACATTGTCAAGATCGTTCAATCCAATTTCCCTGGTATTGCACACAACGAATTTTGATTTCCCTATTTCCCATGAGATTCTGGAAGACATATTAGGTATTGTTCTAGCTAACGTGATGCTTGTATACTCTTTGTTATACTACATGGTACCTATGTACCTTGTTCTTTACAATACAGGAAGACAATTTTATATGCGTACTATCCTAACAAAAGGTTAAGATATAAAGGAAATATTTAAAAAATCAGAAGCGCATTTAAAATCTCATTGAAATCAAGGGTCGTTCAGTACAATGCAATGTAAACATTAGTCAGCCTGGTGTATTAACGATACTAATGCCAATAATGTACACATTATGTTTGAAAACACGTCGTATTATTGTAATAAGTAGTTGTGGGTTTGCCTATGTGCATTTATGCACAATGACAAACAAGACTATAAAAAGAACTAGATGTTCCATCTTCACACAGTTGCGTTTCGCGTTGACCTATTCGAACAGAGCAGGTACATATTTGATTCTCTTATTTAGTATTAATAAAATAATTGGTAATATTTTTACACATACATAAGGATGTATCATGTAGATTTCGTATATTCTATTAATTCTCATTTAAATATAAATTGAATATATAATGAATACATTGAGTAACTCAAATCTAGTTAGGTATTGAAATATTCTTACAAAACTAATTTCTAAATTAAGTAATCCGATTTTAGCGAGTAAATCACTAAATACTGTAAAAAATAGTTTTATAGTTTTTAGTGATTTAATCCCTTATATATATGATATATCAATATATTATATATATAATATATTGATATTCTTCTAATAATGTATTTTTATTTGTAAAGATATTCTCGTCTCCTGAAATGTATCATATATTATGGCAAATACAGTTTATTAGTCATACCTACTTATATACGTATGTGTTACACGAGTGATTTATTTAATAATAATGAGCATATTAACCGTATCAACAATAATTAATAAATTAAAATAAATAGTTTAAAAAACTAAAAAAAACACGCTTTTATAGACAATCTAACTAAAAAATCGAAAAAAAAAATAAAAAAAAATCGTGGGGTGCATATAGTGTCAGTAAAATGTTTATAACTATTGACACTACCTGCACCCCACGGTTTTTTAATTTATTTTCTATTTTTTAGTTGGATTTTCTATAAAAGCGTGTTTTTAAAGTTTTTTAAATCGAATTATTGCATTGTCATCGGTCTTTGAGAGGTGTGCAAAATTTGAATGAAATCTGGCCGTTTCAAGTGGGTCGCGCCCTAAGGAGTCGGTTACAAACAAACATACAAGTGAAGCTAATATAAAGCGTGTAATATTAAAAAAGGACCGGCAAAGTGCAAGTTGAACTCGTGTTCCGTTTTATCCCACGAACACACTTAACATTGTAGTTGATGTAAGAAATGTACGTTTGTACACATGCACAATATTGAGAGATTTACGCTGTTATAGTCTTCTTATAGGTTTTCAAGTAATCTGTGAGTAAAGAACTTTTTTTTTCAAAATGTTAGCTCAGTAATTATAAAAAAATATATAATTGAGACCCTCACAACAAGCCCTTTCATTGATAGATGGTACAGTTTGCATTTATTTTTTATTTTCTAATTAGCTTCCAAAAGTGACCCCTTTATTCAAAATTCATTTATTTACATTGCACAGCTGTGTTTGGGTCACGGAATTCGATATTTGTACTAAATGTCAACTTAATTTTTGTAGATTCGGAGCATTGGCTGTGACCGACGGACAGACAGACGTACGTGTAAATATAGTTAAAAACATGTGATACCTATAAAAAATTAAAAACATTTAAATATTTTTAAACTGTAATGAATAGTTTATAATCAGTTTTAATCAGTTTAAAAAAAATATATAAAAAACATTACTTATTCTTTGTCAGGCTAACTAACTACTAGACCAACAGCTTATTGCCGTCTAGCGACCACGTTTCCAAGACTCCAAACTTATGGTCAGAATTTCCTAACAAACGAACACAATTTGTACAATCCGAGTAAGGGACCCAAGATCCCACCTAAAAATAACCACTACCCGGTCGAACGAGGCATTTATTCAATAAAAATAAATCCATCGGGTTGTTTTGGTGGCAACTGTAATTATATACACTTTTTTATTTTCTTCTTCTTCTAGTTCAGCATGAAGGCTTACTGTGTGGTGCTCAGTTTAATAACAATAGTTGCTGCTGACTTTTACAACTCCAAGTACGACAATTTCGACATCCAGCCGCTACTGGAAAATGACAGGATACTTTTAAATTACACTAAGTGTTTTCTCGACCAAGGATCTTGCACGTCAGATGCAAAAGACTTTAAAAGTAAGACTTGACCATTACTGTTTTTTCAAATTCCAATGAAGCAAGAACACTACAACTGACTGACCTTGGTTTAGTGGGTAGTGATCCTGACTGCTAAGCCAGAGGTTGTGGGTTCGATTCCCACCCAGGACAAATAATTGTGTGATGAGCATGATCATATGTTCTGTGTCTGGGTGTGATTTATATATAATATGTATGTATTTTAGAAATATATAAATATGTTTATCAGCAGCAGCAACGTGGCTCCCATAGTACAAGCTCTAGGCCTAGTTTGGGAACGTCGAGATGGCGGATACGACTTTGCCGTCTCTAGATTCTTTCAGAACTTTAGACATCATCTGTTGACCAAACCACTGTTTAGCTTGACCAACCATTTCCCTTTCAATGTTCGTATCCGCTCTCTCGCTGTTTCTTCAGTATAGGTTTAAGGGATTGCAGTTTGTCCTTTCCAGGGTACACTACAAACGCCATAACGATTTTGGGGCTGGAAAGCTCTCCTTCCTCTCTAGAGCGTATTAAAATTAAATGTTTTTTTTGTAAATTATGTAAATTAAATTCACATGAAATACAAAATGACAGTCATATTTAAAACGATACTGTTCTATAGAAAAATCCATAAAAATCTAATACAACCTTTATAAAATACAGAATAATCAAAACCATGATTTTATTTCTGTTTGTACAGAAGTAATACCTGAAGCTCTTGAAACGACATGTGGGAAATGCAGTGAAAAACAGAAACAGTTGATCAAAGAGGTTGTAAAGGCTGTAAAAGATCTCCATCCTGAAGCTTGGGAGCAGCTTACCCAAAAATATGACAAAGACCAGAAGTTCAAAGACTCTTTTGACAAGTTCCTTGAACAAGAATAGCGTGATTTTTTTTGTACCTACTCAACCAGATGCGAAAAATTTATGTGGCCGTGATGAGAATTTTCTCTAATAATTTTAGCAGGCGTTGTAATTTTCTGTTTTAATTAAATTAATTAATAGCAGAACCCCGAACGAGAAGCCATGTGCCATGATGATATTCTTTTACTTAGGCAACGTTACAAGTTTAGAGATAGACAAAGGCGCTTAAATTTTTTCACATTATGTAATATTTAAATTGGCATACTCCTTTAATTTATGGATTCTCAATTCCTATAAAGGTACATCTCTACTTTTAAGTAAAATAACAGATAATTAAACAAAGTTTTATTTCTATAGTATCTCCAATTAAAGTTTTAGTGAATTCTGTATACAATATTGCAAATCACAATTTTCTGCCCTTAATTAACCCTTCACTACAAACATACATGGCTTTAAAGCTTTATTAATCAAGCTTAGCCTTTGACAGCTTCGATTTTATCCTTGTACCTCTCCTGGTAGATGTTGTCAGGATCATATTTGACGGCCAACTCTTTCCATAAATCAGGTCGTTTGTTTACTAAATGCCTAATAACCTTATCAGAACCATCCTTCTGTTTCTCCGTACATTTAGTGCATTCGTTTTCCAATGCGTCTGGAAGAGTCTCCTTTAATGCTTTTCCATCAGGAGTGCAACGACCTCTATCAAGCAGGCAATCAACGTAAGCCTTTAGAAGACGTTGAGATTCAAGAATTTCGTCAACGTTGATGTGGTCCCATTTGTCAGTGTAAGTGGCCGGCTTAGCTGTGGCGACCACCACGTACAAAGCAATAAGAATAATCAGTTTCATGTTTACCTGTAAAAAAATAATTAACTTAAGACAAGCAGGTACAGAATGAAATCATTTTATTTTTACTATTACTTGCTACAATCAACTGATATAATATTAATCAATATAATGGATATTCAATAGTTAAGTGTAAATATATATTTAAAGTAACGTAATTTATATTGTATGCATTTGTTACAAGTTTTGGAATTTCGATAACTATGCAAAACCACTGCATCTAGCCCAATTAATGGGTACTTACTGATTTTTTAGTTTATTTATTTTCTACCTTTTGTTTTCACTGGAAAATGTGATTTCAAAAACGAAGACTTAGCGTTTCTCAGCCAAGGCATCCGACCTAATTATTAAGCATTATTTTTGGACCAAATGTGCGAATTAATGCATTTTTTTTGTTGTTTGGAAACCCCCACAGGTTATCACCTCACACACCACCTTGCCGTTGACACCGGGCAAGGTGGTGTGTCTTACTCGAACCGACTAAAACCACACGGTGTTCCTGCTCGGGGTCCTAATGCCGGCGACTCAGATGTACCCTAGACAGGAAATCCCTGTGAACCCCAGCCTACTTGGCCGCCTGTTCAACAACAGTCGACCCCACCGATTGGTTCGGGGGCCTTGCCCTCTCCGATTTATAGAGGCGTAGAATACGTCACACTGCCGTCTCGGGCCTGCTTCGGTTAACCGGTTAATGGAGGCCGCAGATCATTTTACACACTCCGGTGCCTAGTGCGATTTGCGATGGTGCGAAAAGTCACCCGTGAGGTTGCCTGGTCACCTCTCCAGCTAACATTCCGTAATGGATCTTACTGCCACAAACGTGGCGTGCCCTGCGTTATTGTAGTTGCAAAACAAGAACTACGTGATAAAAACAACCTAAAGCTACGTCACGAAATAGGTGCAATTTGACTAAATGCAGTCAATTATTATTTGCATAGAGTATTAATTAACTAAGGAAATCTTGCAAATAATTTATTTTAACCTAGTGTCGATAATGTTTCCATTCGTTGATTATGGAACCAACAATAGCTGAGAAGTCCCCGTAGAGTATAGAGTGATTGTTTAGTTAGGAGGTTCACGGACATGTAGTGTTTTTATTGAAAACTATGACTGCCCATTGTCTCTTTGTCTCTGAATCAATTTTATTATTGTTGCCTATAAACATAAGAAAGTTGTCAGTGTATTTATTAAGGTACTATTTTCACTTTAAAACATTACTGTATGGCCTGTATAGGTACGAGATCTTCAAGATCCATGAACGTTAAAAAAGACCGAGAAAATATATTACGTGGTTGCTACCATATCATAAATTCTTAGATCTTAAAGTAAAACAAAGGGAGCGTGAGCAGAAGGACTATACTCCCATTTTTTTTTTTCTGTTTTTTTTGTTTTGTTTTGTATATGTTATTTGTTTATTTTTGTTTTATTGTTTTCGTGTGGAAATTTGGGTCTGTGTGCCAAAATAAACCTTTCCTTTTTTCTTTCTTTAGGACCTAATACTTTTTTTTAAATATTTGTATGGATCAGCGTATCCTGTAAACTCCTTTATATTTTAATACTTGTGTATTCTCATTAGTCTTCATACTGCGTGGGAGTTGTACAATGGCAATACAATATTAGGTTTCAGTTATTTTACTGTTGTAATCAATTTAAATGTGCAGGGATGTGAATAACAATCTATTTCATGCAATTTATGACGGCTTTTATCGCAGTAATATTTAAGGATTATAGCTTACGTATATTCTGACGATAAATTTAAATAAACTAGTTTTTTACTCATGGCCCTGTCTCGGTAGAATAAATGGGAGTATATCTCTGTATTTACTAAACCAAAATTGATCGAATAATTTGTTTTTCTAAGATTATTTCATTCCAACTTTCAGATATAAATAAATTATTGTATATTAGTTATTCATACTCCTTTCTTGTAAAAACAAAAATAAAAAATTTCAGAAACTTGTTTAGGTAATAGAAAATGAAGACAAGTTATAAACGTGAAACAGGGTCACATTTGTTTTACATGGATCAGTCAGTTAGTTAATAGTTACTTAGACCAATATCGTGTATTAGTAAAAATATTTTTAGAAATTATTGTTATTAGGTGAATCCTGTTTTTACTTTCTCTACTGCTGCTGCACTGCGACTTTTTTAATTGTGTGCAATTACGGATGCTTACGATTTACGTTTTTAGTGAACGTTTTTGTAACACATTGCATACAATATTTATCGATGTAAAATCTTAAAAGTAGGTACAAAGTCTCTCAAATCATATAATTTTATCGATATAGTTCCTTTCTAGAGAAATATTCTCTTTAAAGGTGCTATAGCGATCGTAAATTTATTTAATTAAAAAAGAGGGTACATGGGTAAAATAAGGTGTTCAGGCATTTCCATATTTGTAGGAACTATGTGCCACATGCACTTGCAAGACAAAATGGTTAGAAACGGGATTTTTACAATTAAAAAAAAATGTTACACTTCAATAAAAAAAAGTATTCGGACTTTAATTCGACGTGTTTATCTGAAGTACTATTAGTAGGTATTGATATTTGGATCACAAAAATGCTAATTTATTATAGTAGAAATATTGTACATACTGTTGTCGCCACATCAAAAACTCTTATTTATTTTATTAAAGTTAATAGATGATAACACAGTTCACTATTTAATAAAAATAAGTTAATAGATATTATTTTGACTGGTTATACCGGTAACGCAACGCTATTGGTCGGTTGATGAATATTGATGAATAGTGGGGTCATGAAGGACTAGACAAGCATAATAAGTTGATAATAATCACTGAGTGCTGATTTAAATGCGAACAACATAGCAGGATATATTATAATACATATCGTCACATAAGTTCTAACACTATTGATTTTTTTTGTATATCGTTCAATAGAAAATCGAAAAACAAACGAAACACGATGATTTGAACAAAAATAATTTTATTGATAAACCTAACTTTAAAACAGGCGTCCCACTCAAATTAAAACAGTTTTTCACTCTCCTGAAATTACCATCGGGGATGTTAAAACTTAAGCAACGATAATATCGTCCCTTTGTAACAACATAGGGGCGTCCTGATGTTTTCAAAATTCACTTAGAATATATTAATCTGCTATGCAGATATCAAAATGCTACTTTACATTTAGTTATAGAACAACTCAATACCTCTCATCACTGAATATCTAGTAAAATTAGTCCTATTACTTAATCAATGGTTACTACTTATTTCTCAAACATTAGTCCTGTAAAGACTTAACTATTTATTTAATTGACGGGTCACATGGTGGTAAATGACTACCGCCGCCCATAGGCACCTGCAACTCAAGAGTCACAAGTCCGTTGCCGCCCTTTAAGGTGGGGGTAGTGGAAGAGGGGGGTAGAGAGGGGAAGGGCGGAAATAGGGGAGAGAGGGGGGAGACTGAAGGGTTAAGGCCTCCGGTAATCTCTCTCACGCGGCGAGAAGCAATGCAAGTATTGCTTCACTGCCAGTTTTCTGTGAGGCCGTGGTATCACTCCCGGTCGAGCCGGCCCATACGTGCCGAACCATGGCTCTCCCACGAACATTATTATGACCATCATCACTATTATTTCCCATTCATTCTAAGTTTAACATATTAATTTGGCGGTTTGATGTCATGCTATATAACATACGTTACTGATATGCTGTCTCGTGCCAACTATATACACTTGCAATTTCACCCATTTAGCAATTGGAGGTGTTCATACAAAAATACTAACTCACAGACACGGACACGGGCACTTACACTCACTATGTTTCGCATCTATAATAATATATTAATGGCATTGAAATTCATATGTACAAGTCCTATTACAATTAGATTAAGAAGTGTCCACAATTACATCGATGTTAGTCACGCGAAACATCAAAGGGTGTCTACTCACCAAACTCCTTCGTGAGCACTGTTCGACCCTTCGCTGGGCTATGACACCTGCACCTTGCCATAACACCATTTATACTGCATTCACTACGGAATTAATTAGCCATTGTGACGACATTTTGCAGTATAATAGACATCGGGATATAATAAACAATAGTATTGCGTTATGATGTAGTCTTAATTAGGGATCCGTGATCAATTAAGTGATTCGTAGTAATAAACGAGATTCTTCTTGTGTTACGTGAAAACTGAAAACCGTACTCTAACGACCATTTCGGTATACTTGTATAAATTTGAGGTTTATAAATAAATGGTTGGGGGAAATGTTCATACTGGTCCAAATAATGTTTTTAGATTCGGGAGAGAAATGTTTGTTATGACTGTATCTCGTGCTGCCGTACCGTACGCACTTATTTCTATAACAACTAATTGTGTGATGAGCATGACTATTTGTCCTGTGTCTTTGTTTAATTTTATCTATTATATGTATGTATTTGGAAATATATCAGTATGTTTATCAGCAGTCTGGTTACCATAGTACAGGCTCTGCCTAGTATGGAATCAGATGGCCGTGTGTGAGATGTGTGAAGTTATTATTATTATTGGTCTGGAAGTTCGAAGGCATTCAAGACGATTAAGTATATAAAACAAGTGTCGCTTCCTTAAGCAGTTATCCTCTACGGAAGCGTTTGATAGGTTGACTTATACTTCCTGCGAAGTGATAAGGATAATGTTTAATAAACGAGCATATAAGTTTAGAAGTACTTAGCTGGTTTCCTTATAAGTAGGATAAAGTGAGCCTATCCTTAGTCTAGACAAGTTTCGGCGTCGATTATCTAATGATGACGAGCGAAATAAATAAAAAGTAAGTCGCTGAATATGACATTATGATTACTCTCAACAACTGAAACGTGATTTTAACCAACTTCAAAAAAGGAGGAGGTTCTATGTTCGGCTGTATGTATTGAGTTTATCGTGAATAGACAGACAGACAGACGCGGCGGGGACTTTGTTTTATAATATGTGGTGATATTTTAAAGCATATTGAGTTCGGAATTGTATTGATGTAGGTTTATTATTTTTATAAAAAAATTGCTTAGGGAGCATAATAAAAATGTTTATAATTCTAAGTTTTCAAAGTTATATAAACCCTAAACAAAAATTATCTCAAAGTATGGCTGTCATACATATTGTTTGTACAATGTTGCACCCTATTTCATAGATTTATTAATCTCAACGTCCTATAGTAATAGAACAAGCCTCATAAAGATAAAAGATAATTTTATTATTATTCGACAAAATGATAGAAAATAACGAATTATTCTACATTTAAAAATGTATCTATCTATATTTTAATAATGTTTACGATTATTTAAGAATAAAGCATGTGTAAAAAGAATGTAAAGATCAGCAAACATAATATTAAAATAGTTTAGGCAATAGGCAATTTAAAAATGTCAGTTTCAGTTCATAAATTTAGAAATTAAATTTTATAAGTAATTCATTTCAAAATTTTTGGTTTTTTTTTCTGTTCTACAAATACGTCATCAGGTCAGTAAAAAAACTAAGGAAATTGTGAATTTTGTTATAAATTTTCGAATATTTTATACCTCACCATATTACCATGGACAACGGAAAAAGCAGAAGTACAAATCTACCCAGAATAAGTTCTTTCATGATAGGATTTTTTTTGGATTTTCGTTCTGGCAAATTACGGAATGTGTAAACATCAATATAGGTTGTATGGTTCTATCTCCATCTTTTTTCTTTCTTTTTTAAAAGACAACTCCCGCATTAGGAATTTTATTACTCCTGTGTCGCGGGGGACTATACAAACATGCAAACAACGGACACAAAGAACACCCAGGCTCGGGTGGGAATTGAACCCACGACCTACGGCATAGCAGTCAGGGTCACTAACCACTAGACCAACACAATCACCAATTATAGGGTTAGTAACTCATTTTATATTTGGCAAAATTGCAATAATTTACGCTTTTAGTGTCCACATGACGTCATGACTATGACAAACGAGCAAAATGGCGGTCGAGCGTTTTCATTAATTTATGCGCGGTAGGCAATTTAAAATTGAAATGCTTTTTAATAATCGATTGAATAACATTTTTATTAGTCCATGAGCTATGATTTAATCCATACAGCTTTGTTGTATAGTACTTGCATTAAAAATCTATTATCTTTTCGATTAGAATGCCTAATGATACTCGTGAGACGCAATAGCGTGTCTCTGTCTATAGCTAATGATGAAAAACTACGAAATCATTAAAATTTATTAACCAATTAACTGTGATTTATTAAATTATCCTACTGTTCCTCTAATGATAATAATAAAATGAAGTAAATTGTTGTTTAAAATATGTAGAAAAAGATTGTATTTTGGTGATATTCATAAGCAGCGAGATGTCAGGAAGGAGGACGGAAGGGTGACTGGGGTGGGCTCTCCACAATTCTAATTAATATTATAAAAGCGAATGTGAGTTGTTTTTTACTCTTTTATGCCCTAACTATTCAACTGACCGTCATGTAACCTTGCATAAACGATTTCATGAGTGCAGAAAACGACATAGAGTTCCTTTCATCCAGCAAGAAGTAATGTTCCGAGAAATTGTTACAATGCACCCAACTGTAGGTGTTTGTTTAACTTTTGTAGGTGGTAGACGCACGCTTTAGCTTATTTGCCTCTTTAGTGGTGTAACTAATGTCCGCTGCTCATATAAGTGAAAAAGTTTAGTTCAGGTCCTATTATTAATCATCTGAATCCGACTAGTTTTTCCAGAAAAAAGTTGAGATTGTGGCAATCTTACGAGAAACAAGATATTTTATGGCAACTCTTGGGATTAGTCTATCTGGGCATTTGTAATAACAATCAAACGGTTGATAAAATCTACATTAAAGACAGAAAGGCCGCGAGCAAAAGCTGGCGTTGTTGTGTTACCATAAATCCTTTTTGCCTTTTTATTTGCCAGAACTTAATTGTAAAATAATTGTACTTTAGTAAAACTAAGCCCACGATTTAATGGTGAACCTAATTAAAAAAGAAAAGTATCACGATCAACCCCATGGCTTCATCCTCAGACCATTGTTACCAAGGCCAATCTGTTGGTCTCGTCAAATCAAATGACATAAACCCAAACTCGAGGGGTGTACTAGTAGCCACTGAGGAGTTCACTATATACCTACTTGCTCCATCATCAGATCGACTCCAAGATGTCAAATTATAGTACTGTCACCCTAACTACATATACTCTTTTAAAGTTTCATCTCAATGCGACCATTCGACGTAGCTTGCAATTTACTTCCAAGATTTGTTTATAAATAACTAACAGCACCTCACGGTTTCATCGTCGTAAGTCCCGGTCCCGTAGGAATATCGGGATAAAAAGTAACTTATATGTTAATCCAGGTGACCAGCTATCTACATACCAAGTTTCATTCCAATCGGTTCAGTAGTTTTGGCGTGAAAGAGTAACCAACATCATCATCCATCCATCCAAACTTTTACATTTATAATATTAGTGGGATAATAATAATCTGCTGCATAAGCCTATTAATAAATACCTTAATCTAAATATACATAAAAAAACATTGTGTTATTAAATAAATCTTAAAACTAAGTTAGTAACTCTTCACTTGCACTGTTTTTTTGCAGTCTGTTGGTACTTGTCCTGGTGCAGGTAACAGTTTATATACTTTGTTTGTTAGTTAGTAAGCTATAAGTAACTCTAAACTTTTATTTAGCTTTGGTTGTACGCTTTTGAGTGTAATAAAAAATATATCATGAAACTTGAAATGAAACTAAATTTCATATTGACGCTGACTCCATCTTCTTGTTGTTATTAATTAATATATTATTAATTTTATTTCTCTGTCATAATCTCTTTGTTCGAGAAAAGAAACGTTTGTGGCGACTTCCACATACAGCAACAAGAAACATCTACAACCTACTAATCCTGCATCGCGCTATGAGAGTTCTCGCGCCGATTAGTATATATGTATACAACTTCCCAACATCAACCGTTGGGCCGCGGCCCGCCAGGCATGATCACCTCGCCTGGTCGGAGGATCCTCCCTTTGTGTTGGAGGAACATGACACCCATTTCTCCACACGTTAACTGATGGTGGTGGTTGTGTGTGGGTGTGGTTGGTGTTTCCCGTTCACAAAACCAAAGTTTTGTTTTACAACAAATAGAAAACAACATACTGTAAAAAACATACTGATCTCAAGCCACTTGTAATTCTTTCGAATTTGTGATCTTCTTCACTTCTCATCAATCATGTCTCCTAAATATTACATATACAACTGGTTACGCAAACCAGGAATTGATTTCAAAATTATCTCCACTATGAATAATCGCAGATGACGGTTACGCAAACTCCGGCGCAGCCTGAATAATCGTCGCGTGCACACAGTCATTGTTTGTTCAATTATCAACTCATGAATAGAATATAAGATGCTAATTATTCTACGACATTATATTTTATAGTTATTTATCTTACCAAAATAAACATTTTAATAGAGCTTAATAAAAGATGATGAAAAGAGTGTTTATCATAAAGTAAATAAGTAAACAAATACATAAAAGAACATGAATTAAAAAAAGAAAACTGAAAAATTTTATTTTTTATGTCATTTGATTTTTTTGCAACATGGTATAGACAGACGTAATCAGTATACGTACGTAACAGAAATATATTATGTATAATATTATATATGTAATAAGCGTCTTATAAGTACAATAGTTCATTTACACTTTTCTAAGAGATCTATTACAAGGAACCGCTAAATTATGCGTTAAAGAATAAATTGTTGTAGTAGTTAGCTAAAGACGCAAAAAATTGCTATTCCCCTATGCTTCAAGGAGTTCAATAACACTAATATAAAGGTCGGGGAAAAAGTTTTGTCGTATTTTGTATGTATAAACTTGAAGGAAAATCTCTTTGGTTGTACTGTTTATATCTGGCAGGTTTTAATCAATCAATATCAATAAAAATAGGGCAGTACGAAAAAGAAAAAGTAAAAACACTTTAAAATGAGTGCACTTAACGAAGAAATTCGATATATTCTGAAGTTTTATTACAAAAAAAAATAGACGGATGTATATGAATTGCCACCTAGTATCCACTAGGTGGCTATTTTCCTTCCTCGCCGTCGCCGACCACCTGGAGGTGGTTGGCGACGGCGAGGAAGGCCGAGGAGAATTAGATGGAGGGACGATCTCGACACTAATTTAAACATGTATTGAGGCCTAGGGTGGCCGAGGACCAAGAGGAGTGGAAGCGTAAGAGGGAGGCCTTAGCCCAGCAGTAGGACATGTGCGAGGTTAACTAAAAAATCGATAGGCTATCCAGAATTCTCTTCAATTATATTGAAATCTACAACGAGTTTAATCATACATAATAGATATTATAGCGGTATTATTATGGATTTTGTGGCAGTATTAGATGCCTAAGTAAGTATAGTTACAATTACATTAGCGTCTTCTGTGGAGAATGGAAAAGTACTTGATGAGCATAAGAATTAACCGAACGTGATTGGCGTCTTGTTATTTATATAATGTCCGTTAATTGTCTATGGTCATGTGTGCTTTTCTGATCTGAATGCAGATCTTCGCGATATGTTGTATCGTAGTAATAAGTAAGTATGTTTTTGTATGTATGTAGGTATGTTCACCAACTTCTTGGTAGTAACTTAACCGGTTTGAACTGTTTAAACTGGATTCGATTCAGCTAGATACATAAATTGTTCTATATTGTTTTTATAATATTGCGGGGACATACTATTTCCAAGATTTACCAAGAATATTGTGTGATTTTCCGTTTCCATTTAAAATTATAACGATCAAGAAACCTGTTATAACAATTATTGACGTTATCATGTTAATGCTTGTGCGCACACAAAGCATCGAGATAAAAATGTCACTGAAATATTCTTTCAATTTTGTTGGAAGATAACTACTTCACTTCTCTATGATACTTTTTAACATATATTACAAATAGTTGGTCGCTTTCAACTATTCAAGACTTTAAGATAACACTTTAAGAAAAAGTTAAATTGACTTCAATATCTGAATATTTTGTTAATTTATTAAAGAACAACCAATAAACTTACAGTACAAATGTGCAGTAGCCAGATTATGCAATTTTTCAACGACGTAACAAAGCATTCAAACTTCAATATTATTTGAGACGAGCGTCAACGACGTCTGCCCATTTGAAGCCCCTCGCAGCTACCGCGGTGGACCTACCTATTTGGTACCGACTTCAAACATACTAGTAGTTACCTAGTGCCTTTATAATGTAACCTGTTGTATTAAAAGTGTCACATGTATGTATGTAGTCTTTTCAATTATGTTATGTTCTTTGTTAGTGCTTTTCAAGTCGCTTTAACTTTTTTTAAATGTTTAGTGCAAGCTACGTCCGTACCGAGTAGAAACAGTATTTAAAACATCACTCATTATACAAAACTGCAGTTCGTTAGATTATGTTGACTTTAGTTTAATAAACCCGATACTTTATTTAGAGAAGGTGGTAAGATGTTTTAGTTTATCTAGCACCTTGCTGCACTTGATTAAATAAGTATTTAAAAGATTCATATAGCCGAACGTAGATAGAACCTTCTCCTTTTTAAAAGTCGGTTTATAACAATATCATACATTCATCACTTTAAATATGCATCCCTTTTTTAAGGGATGAATGTGATTGCCTAATTTCAATAAAATTCAACAAACACACTACATCTCTCAGATACCACCATTCGATCCGGACTTAGTGACAATGGAACAACCTTGAAACTTGCATGCAATTTCAAACAAAAATATATTTTTGAAATAGGTACATAGTTGACGAAAGTAATATTGGTGAACATACATTAAAAAAAATTTACAGCTGAAAACAACGTCCTCCTTTTTTTAAGGTGGTTAAAATATCACTAACGATCAAACATTAGGAATGGAAACTTAAAAAACTTTACTTAGAAATTAATTTATTTTTTGTTAAGATTAAATAATTAGATTAAATAATTACGTGGGAGAGCCATGAGTTCCATGAGCCAGCTCGACTCCGCTTGATACCACGGCCTCATAGAAAACCGGCAGTGAAACAATGATTGCATTGCTTTCCACCGCGTGAGTGAGGTTACCGGAGGCCCTAACCCTTCCCTCTCCCTTATTCTTCCCGCTCTTCCCCCTCTCCCGTCTTCCCGCTTTTCGCCCCTCTCCCCCTCTTCCCCTATTCCCACCATAAAGGGTGGCAACGCACTTGTGACTTTTGAGTTACAGGTGCCCATGGACGGCGGAAGTCATTTACCATCAGGTGACCCGTCTGCACGTTTGTCCCCCCTATACCATAAAAAAAAAAGATGAAATCGTTGCACATCGCCATCTTTTACCTGCCACGTGCGTGTTTGAAGAGCAGAAATTTAAAAATTTTAATGGAATGTTTAAATAGCAATGGCAGAGCGCGCTCATTTGTTGGCTGTTCGAGAACGGGAATCAGGCCTATGGATTCAGGCACTTCCATCGCCTTGTTGGACGATAACACATTCCGCCTTGCCACTTGCCTTCGTTTAGAAGCTCCTTGTGTTTCCCCGCATCTTTATCACTGTGGAGAAGCTGTTGACAGTCTCGGACATCATGACCTTTCTTGTAGCAGAAGCACAGGCCGTATATCTCGATATGCCAATCTTAACGAAATCATCCGTCGTGCTCTTGTTACTGCCGGCGTGCCAGCCGTACGTGAATCCAATGGTCTGGTACGAAACGATAGGAAGAGACCAGATGGTCTGTCGTTACTGCCATGAAAGATGGGTAGGCCTTTGGCGTGGGACGCAATCTGCGTTGACACCCTCTTGACCCGCGCGCTATCACATCTTTCAAGTACAGCTGGTTGTACTGGCGCTGCTGTTGCATTAGCAGAAAGCCCCTCAAATTCAAATTCAAAAAAATCTTTATTTCATAAAATTGACTATCAATTATTCGAAATCGTCGATTTAATAATAATTATTATAATTAAAAAATATAGATCAACGCACACAGAGTCACCGCAACAATAGTTTGCTTCGTCAAATGTAAAATTATTAAAGAAAAAAAAATTGATAATATAATATCACATCTACCTGTTTCGATCTATAACCGACCGTTTCCAAATGGTTGAGCCTTGTGAGAAGAAATCGGGCAAACAAACTCACGGCCACTTTTTAAAAAAAAAACCGGCCAAGTGCGAGTCGGACTCGCGCACCGAGGGTTCCGTAAAATATTTTTATTATATGATGTAACTAAAATTTTTCAGTTTTCGCAATTTTTCGTTTATGTGTGCACATTGCTGCAGATTTTGGATAATACTTAAACATACTAAGCATTCATAGTATCCGCATAAGTTATCGATGAGATCTAGTCCCAGGGACTCTGTGTTTACCTCTTTGGCTTTGTCTTGTAGATTATCTTTCTTCTTCTCAACTAAAATTGGTAGACGTGTTCTAACGCCAATGCTCGTATGTCCACCAAATGTGTACTCTTACTCCTTTTAAAGAAGATCTTATGCGACTTAGACTAACAACTATTCGGTTTAGATTGTTTTACTATACGAACATTTATTGATATACCTACCAATGCAGAAACTAACGATATAACTAGCGTGTTACAGTTTTATATTTGCTCCATAACGTCTTACGTTACGTTGTGTTACGTTACGTTACGTTGTAAACATTTACGATTCGGTAAAACAGTCTTAAAATGACATTCTTCAACTACCTAACCAGTAATCAATTCAGTATCTATACAACGGGTAATTTTTATTAAGTGCCGGTTGTGACTAATGGTTGGATTACATAGATTTTTCTAGATTTTTCTATAAATAAACAGTAATTACAGTATATGTGTTAGATCCCCATAACTAATTAAAACTGGAAGGAATTTATCCAATCATTATTTGGATATTTTACGTTATGTCAACTCTATATATATTATTACGATTGGATAGTACTCAAACAGACAATAGTTACATTAACTACAAAAAGTCTGGTCAAATTGTAATAAAGATTTTGTTTTGTCTTGTTTTGTACTATAAAATGCGCATGAGTGTGCACTTTGCTGGGGTTAACAGTGAGTGTTATGCCTAAATTCATTAGACTAAAACAACATTGTATTACGTCAAAGGGGTGTATTGTAGGTATCACGGTTTCCTTTACAAACTATTATTTTTAACCTGATTATGGAATCTTACGATGTTATTCATACTAAGAATAGGATCACTATACCTACAACAATTACGTTTATCAACATTCACTGAAAGATGGTTTTCGAGTGATCCAAGCTCAAGAAAACTACACCGATTATGTATTCAGCGAACTCGGACTTAGTGTTCGGGCTATGTTGCTATGAAAAATATTGTCGTCACAACACAACTCAATATTAAAACTCATCTTGAAATATAACTGCATGACTTTAATTGGTGTTTAATTTAATAGCATGGAATGCCTTTGCCCCATTTTGCTTCATAACTGAATACATAGGACGATTATTTTAGTCCGTTTTACCAAGAATGATATATGGTGCAGTTTATTATGAGTTTAAACTGAGCAAGGATTCAACGAACAGTTGTATAATCTTTTATGAACCTCGTATTAACGTTTATTTTTTGCAGTCCTTATCTAATCTAGAAACATAGTTGCATTCAGTCGACTTGTATTAATTTTATGAAATGAGAATGGAATATTTTGACCATGAGGTGTTATTTACCTTGACAAGCCTATCATACATTTACATTACTTAATATTACAATACAACTAGTTACTAGAGCAATTTTAGAGTTGCCATATGATGTTAATTATCAAATTATGTTACAAAGAAGTAATTATAAAAATTAGTGTTATTTTTTTTATAACCTTAACTTGTAGAAGTATATATATATATATATATATATATATATATTGCATTCGTAGTTACATACGTATTTTAAATTGAAGTGTATGATGATGTCAGACACCACTCTTTTTGACCCCAGAAGTAATGTTATATTATATTTGCGTTTTTCAATCCATTGCCTTATTTACATTTCAAATATGTTAACTGACTTGAACTCTCGTATGTCAATTATTTATTTTTTTTGTAATATTTATATTTTATGCAAGAAGCTTACTTAATAAGATTTCTAAGAATGCTGCTTCATTTTGAAACAATTATAGGTAAAGTATAATCCGAGATGATAATACATAAAATCGATGCGACGATTTTTTTCCATTTTTCGATTACATTCTTTATTTTCTATTCGATTTTCACTCATGCTCATATCCTCAGGTGGGACAGATACGCCATTTTATCTCCGAAGAGTAGATATTATTATGAACTTCTTTAGCCTTCATGAACTCCCAATTGTCCAACGTATCTTAAAAACAAAATATATTAAAAATATAGTAATACGATAATATTATCAGAAGTATTTATAGTAACTATCGCACAGATGAGCATGATGCTACACCATTTGTGAGGGGGGTAAGGCCATAGTCCTACTGCGAGCTCCGACCGATTACATAATGGATTATATAACTAGATTACAACATGTATAATCCTTGATGTCATTCTAATAAATTCATTGTTTATATAAAATATGGTCTTGTTAATACTATCATTTAATTTGAACTTAGTTCCAGTGATACGCGCGTCACTGTGTCAAAACCTTTTTCAAATACCGGCACATTTTTTATCCGAGGAACTTAGTTAAATGTCTTTGTAACTTCTTAACCTTCTAACAAGGCGACGGCGACGTCCAAGCACACTACCGGTACTACTTCTACAACTGAAACTCCTCCGTTAGCATAAAACAATACTAAATTAGTGTTGTATTCCTGCCTGTGAATATGGTCGCATGAGCTTCGGCCGTCGCGGCGTCATTCACGCATTTTCAATTCTGTACCCTTTTCCCTCATAAAGCAGTTGTAATCTTATAACAATCCTTTTCGCACTACAAAAACAGTAGTACAATTATAGCTTGTTGACCGCGGTTTTCTGTAGGATGGATTGGTTCCCATACGAGTGGAAATCTAAGTTACCTCTTTCATTACTTCTGGCATCGTTTATACCCATTCCTAACAGGCGTTCCATCTGCCCAACTACCAAGCTTAATATTTTAGTAAAATACTGAATTATACGTAATACATTAGAAAGCTGCAAGCAATAGCAAACATGCTAATCGTCCTTGTTAACAAATGTAATGATTCATCTAATGTGGCCAGACGTAGAGGTAAATAGATGAGTGAGTTACTCAACGTTGCCAAAGGTCGTAATATGTGCTTGTTGCATTTATTAAACATTACGGCATTCAACTGTCGCTTAATGCGATCCGACGGCTTACAGTAAACCAAGTGGAACATTGATTAAGGGGAATAACCAATTAACTGTTAGATTAAAATTTTTAGATCAATATTCTTTACTTGCAGTTATAAAATATTCTATTCGGACTCAACCATTTTTTTTTTTGGGGATTGATGGGCAATCATTTTGTTTGCATGTTTGACATTCGGTGATCTTTATCACTGAATTAAAAAAAAGGAAAAGTAACAGACATAAACATTATAAACCGATCATGTATCTTTATACATGATCGGCTTATTTTGTTTAGTACCTGGGAAACCGAGTAACCTTTGCTCGGTAGCTTTTTGTAAAAACTTTTTTTTTTTTTGTTAATTGCATTTTTACAGGAAAAACAACTATACTCCCGCATTAGGAATATTCTTGTGTCGCGGGGGGCTTCACAAACATTCAAACGGACACAAAGAACACCGAGACTCGGGACAACTGTTTGTGAATCACATAAATTTTTGTCCCATATGGGATTTGAACCACTTAAACCATTGCGCCACCCATGCAGTCAATTGTATTGTAATGTTTAGTTAGTATTGTTGGCCTACATTCATTCTAATTTACAAAAAAAAAAAATATTGATTTCACCATTTTCAATTTTAAGAGATATTGTTAGTACTTCCACTCACACGTGAGACGGCAGGCCTTGAGCTTTATATGAGTCTCGTCCAACAGGCATCTGGATTGGAACTAGTAGTACTCTAAACTCTAGTGTGGTTCGATTCTGATTCAACCACGTCATCATGGACCCCTGGGTAAGTGACTAACCGCGGGGGGAAATCGCAGATAACCAATTGCGAAACACATGCACGCAAATAAGAAAGAGTTATTTATAAAACCATAGTAATATAAAATAATTGCATTCATCTATCTAATGTACAATCATTAGGTTTTTCCTGTTATGCTAGTCTGAGATACATGACACGAACTATAGTGCTAATGAAAAGCTATATTACTATAATAACAAAACAAAGGTGCCGTAATAAGGAGACTACTTCCTAGAATTTATAACTACCTACGATATATTAGTAGATAATTATATGTTTACTTCATACTGTTGTCGACATAATATTTCATTAATGTTTAAAAACTTCGATTAATACTGATATTTCAATATTAATCGTAGTTTTAAAACATAAAAAAACAGGTAACAGTTTACTATTATACCTTTACCTATCAAATAACAACATTAACGTTAAGTAATACCATGTACGAGTTTTGAATTTTCTGACATGCTTTAGTTTATCAACCTGTCCATGTCAACATTAAAACGTTTTTATAGATTTCATAATTTTTGGATTAGGATTTGATAAAAAACTAAGTAAGGAAGTGAAAAGATTTTAGTCATATAAATACACTAACAGACAGATATAAAATAAACTCAGGAAACGAAGTAACTACAACCGCAAAACAAACTGCAAACGAGCAGATAATCAAAAGTTCAAGTGTCTTACAAAATATCGTGTTCCGCCTTGGCTTTTAATTCTAGCCTCTATATCGCGCATATCAAGTCCCAAATCTCGGCATAATCGTTGCCTGTACAACGAATCGAGAACTTCCCTGTTCACTTCATAGACATCGTTAACGATATCAAACAATACCTTTTTTTGGTTCCTTTATTATTATTTGTATCATTATTTATTAATTTTATTTTCGTAATTAATCAAAAAACTAAAAAAAATAGAAAGTAAAATTTTATTTAGTTGCTATTTTTTATGTTAGATGATTCAGACTTCCCGGCAACAGCCTGGGCGAGTTACAGGTGTGCGCCCTACCAAGTCACTATCCATACGTATTGGCAATATCAATTGCCTTCCATTGTCTTGCTTTCTTACCTAATTTTCACTTTCAATATGGTCCTAATGTTACCATCTTTAAAAGCAATAAGCTTGCCCTCCATTACTTGCACTGTACCAAATTATAGATGTCAAAATGTGGGTGTTTAAAGGCCTCTGTCTACCCCTTCAGCGATACAGGCAAAAGTGTATGCATGTATTACCACGTACTCGTAGCTTAATTTTTAATTTGACCACCTTTGACTATCTATTTTTTTATTCAAAACACATCATTAAACCACTTTGTGATGAATTGCTTCGCATTTAATGCAGACTTTATTGAATTGTGCATAGAACTTTTGTTCGATCCATACACAGTGAATCGCAACAATGTCAGGAGACTAATGAATATCGGTTTCTTTTCAAACAGGTAGTGATGTATTTTTTCTTTTCGTATCTTTTGTATTGGATATCGCGTTTGTATAGGTATAGTTTCGTGTTAGATAATAGTGTTACAAAACCTCTGTTAAATTACAATGTAGCTATTCGTGAAAACCTGTAATTAGTTTAATATTGTACATGAAACTGCCCACTGTCTTTTTTGTAGCTGTCGGTTTTCCTTACTTAAATAGATAAATTAATTTCTTAAAAATCGATAACTCCGACCCCCTTCTATTCTAAGTTAGGTCAATCGGATAATTACCATTTTGTACTTGCGCTACATGTGCAAAAGAAGTACGTAATAAAGTTATGACTCAGTTAGTATATAATAGACTTCTATACAAATAAGAAGATGACCTAATCAAGACACTGGTAGAATAATAACCCTTGTTTTTATTAACACAATAACATTATGGATTTCTGTTATATAATAAAATACCTTTTTAATTTGTTTAAAACAATGCAATCCATAAATGGTGTGTAACCGAACCGATCACCAACAGCATACCTTTAAAGGTTTTCTTTATTTGTAAATAAACTAATTTAAAACGATTATTGATTCTGAAATTCTGCTAATACTATTGGTATGATCAATAAAACATCAACAATCAGTCTACAAAGAGCGTATGTACACGTCTTGGGTCCTAAGCTCTTAGGGTACTGGGTTTAAAAACCTTATAGCGCTTCACCGTAGCCAAGGTAAGCGACAACGCACCTTCTCTTTGGTAGAAATATTACTACTGAGCTACTACTACTGCTTATGCTACAAATTTCAGTTTTAACGTTATGCCACCGACAGAAGTGACCTAGATTTTGGCGGCTCTATTTTGCACGTGTAAAAGTAATTAGCAGAGGAACATTAAAGAAATTGCGAAAAGACGATCAAGTCCACTTTGACTCTAAATTCCCTCAGAGCATACAGACTTCCGTTCAATGGCTTGTAACCGGCGAAAACGTATTCCTCAGATACCACCAATTGAGAACTGTTAAAAAAACAATCACGTGTAAAATAATGCATAACGGGTGCAATGAACACAGTGAATTTAGAAGCAATAAACATGGTTACGACCCATCCATAACTCTAGCCTGTAACGGATAAGAACGATGGTTGTTCTGGGCTGTGAGAAAGAAGACCTCCATAAAATACCAGTCTGGACGGACTGGCCATAAAAATCTGACTACTGGACACTTTTAAAAAGTCGTGTTGCTACTGAACATTTAGTAAGTGAAAAACTCAATAACAATAATTGCCCTAACCCGGTAATTGAATCCGACAAAAGACATCACGATCGCTCGCAAACAAACGTATTCAACAGGACTGACAAGCCACTGGCCACAAGCTAAATAATTGTCTAAATGTCCTCCACTTGGCCTCAATATACATATTATTAAATTAAAATTGATCCTATGTTATTCTTCTAATGTTTACCTCAACCATTTTGTTATATTCAGGTAAGTAATTAGTGTCAAGATATAAAAGTATAATGTACGATGCACGTAACTTCAAGGGTAGGCAAGAGTCATAGACGCGTAACCCTGTGAGTGTTTCCCCTTAAATATAGTTTGCATATACTCATATACAGCATGTGTCTAAAATGAATCATAATTTTTACCTATAGTATTAAGTATCATTTGCCACTGACTTCTTTCCTTGCGTTAATAAGACAATATATAAGTTTATAAGATATTGCCAATTAATTGAGGTATCCCTTAAGAACAGATTTTTTTTCTGGTTGGATGTATCCCATGTCCCTTTTTCGTAGGTAATGTGATTGAGTATTTCAAGCTTGAAAACGTAACAAACAAACTCGCATTCGCTTTTACAGTATTAGGTAAAATTTCTATAGCTCTCATTTAGGCTATGATAATATAAAAATATAGCGCCAAAACATATAAAAATTAAACATGTGTGCTTTGAAATGGATTTATGGTAAAGGAAGAAGCCCTCGTATTACTAAGCAGCATGGTGGTAATTGTGATCGCATTATATTATGAGAATTCAAACTGTTATTGTTTCTTCTCGTCACTTAGAATCAATTAAGCCACTTAAAATAATCATTAGCAATTTTCATACATTTACGCCTCTTGTTCATGGCACGGTTTCTTAACAGCACGGCTGACACGCCGTTCGGTGCGAGCTGGTATATGATACGGCAAAATCGACGGACCATTTCCAGTACGGCTCGTATTTTTTCTGGCCAAGCGTTATGAATCCTCATAAGAAAACTATTATCATTGCTTAGGCGTTAGATTAGCAATAACACTTAAGCTGCTTAGTTTTATAATCATCGATAGTCTTATCCCAAATTTTAGGCCTTTCTTGAGTCAATGTAATTAGTAATTGTTAAATTTATGTTAATTTACAAAATCAGCGTATGTAAACTGTCCCAAAAAACAATTGCCGCCGTAAAAATATCAGGGGCCGTCGACACACTCGCATAGACTGCGATAGAACACTGATGAAAATCTCGCCGGGTGTAGACGCAGTGCGTGCGGGGCAGACACGGCATATACAGCGGGGGCTTTGTGCCGTAACGCAACGCCGTATGTCAACAAGCTTCCACAGTGATCCATACAGTACTGACGACCGTATCTATACGGCGAATCAACCGTAAAATTTTACGACGAAAAACCCGTGAAGGGTTTGTCTGGCGTCGCGTCGCCCAGATAGTAGACGGAGCCCGCTTGCCACTACCGCTCTACTCCTTACGGGCGCTGTAAGGCACACCGTCTGGTTTTAGTCGGTTTAATTCTGATATACGCTAGCACCAATCAAAACAACCTTTTTTGTATGCTCCAGGTGGTTTCGCCACCAATACATAAACGCAAACAAAGTCGTGGGCACAGACAGCTATTATCATATAAAATTGTATGTAATTGAATTGTTTTGTAATGTAACAAAATTGTAGATTTGATTTAATTCAAAGCTTATTTTTTTCTTTCTGAATCATTTAAATAAAAGCTTGTTTTTTAACTATTTATCAAATTAATATAACGTAGTACACTTTGATGCCACTCAGTCCTCGGCACTGCCTCACCTTGACTGGTGTTTGGGACTAGGCGCCATTTAATTCAGTTTGAAACTTACTTTTGTTTATCGAAAGACAGTTCTGTGCTTCATTTAGGAGTTTTTCTTCTCTTAGGCAGGTGCAATCCAATGCTCATTACACCCACCTCGCCAAATTACGGAAGTCATTATATGAAGCCAACCAAGGTAGCACCAATCCAAGCCATGACACAATTTCAGGAAAAACCATCAACCTTCCTCCTTATAATCGTGATATCCTTATAAAAGAAAAATATAGCACTAGAAATAAGTCCTGTGCCGCGACAAACGACGGACTTTACTAAAATTCAATCAACGGACAACGGACATAAAGAACACCTAGACTCGGAACAACTATTTGTGGACAATACAAATATTTACGTCGTGTGGGAATCGAACCCCCAACACTCGCCGCAGCGAAGCGGCAAGCCTTTAACCATTGCGAAATTTATGCATTTATCATAATTGAATTTGTATACATTTCGCGCCTGCGCTGTCAAGTCTCGCTAAGGAGTTCTCTCGCCTGGAGTCAACCCTGGGAGCAGCAGACAGGTTACGGTGAATTTTAGAACAGACTCTCAAAATTCAATGCGAATTATAAAAAATTCGTTTCTGTACAGTTGACCGTTGAGAAGTTTCCTCATCTGAAACCAATCCTGGGCACAACAATTAGTTCATAGCGAAGTTTAGAACAGACTCTCATAATTCAATGCCCATATAAAATATCGTGTCGGTACGGTTTAAATTTGAGGTGTTCCATCGTCTATATCGTCATCCTGGTGCAGAGACAGATTATGCTTACATTAAATTGGCTTGTCATAGAAACTGAACTAACACATATGTAGGATAAGAGCTAGTGGTTTTAGTTTAGCTTTCAAGATGTGACCTAACGTAACAAACTAACAAACATTGCAAGTAAATAAAGCAAAAAAAAATGAGGGATACGTCGATGAATTAAGTTGCTTAAAACTATACGTGTAACTTATCCTAACACACACACAGCCTCTTTTTAATGAAAAAAATTGGTTACAATAAAAACAATTCCACTTATCACAATGCATTCAATTTTTAGCACTTAAAATAAGCGCACACCAGAGACGTCCAGTTGCGGCGAATAGCCCGTAAATATCAATACCATACCAACGCAATGCATGATGTGTATGGCCTTTGTTTTTTTTAATGAAAAAAAAACAAATTTTAATTTGGTTACAATAAAAACAATTCCACTTAACGCAATGCATGATGTATAATTGCAAAATCTTGAACTATAACAATTAAAGAATAATTAAAATCGCTGGTTGATCGAGTTTTGACCATAATTAATTATGTTTTTATTGTTTTGTTTTATTTTATTTCAAGACCAGTATAACTTGAACTGTCATTATATATACTGTTGGTACCATGACAGGTCAACTTATCGGCTGGACCTCTGTAGGTTTTTGAGCCTTTCTCACATAATTTTTAACTTACTAACTACCATACTGATTAAAAATTTTAGATTTCTGCACTTCTAAATATAAACTTTAAGAATTCAAAATATCACACTCCTCCGTATCCGCAAAAGCTTTAAAAGAAGTCCAAGGAATTCTCTTCACGTATTTATATATGGAAAGTGAATGAATCACATACGATTTTTTGTCAAAATGTTGAAAGTGATATTTATGTTAGCTTGTGTTATGACATGCAGTGGAAATGTTACTTTACACTATGATCACAATCCTCAGTTGCGTACCGATTTTCACTTTGAACACAAGGCGAATAAAGAACAACCTGTATACAAAGTGCTGTGCACCGAAGACGGATAGAATAATGAACTAACCAGGGGCAAATTAGATGTTTTAAGCACAGCAGCGTCCACTATATATAGTGCCATATCATTACGAAGGCATCATAACTCACAGACACAGCTACCGGTGATTACCGTTCGTGAACAAAACGGTAGGTTTTGCGTAATTCTCAATCTATTTGTACTACATACTACATAATATACGTTCTAGAAATGATTATTAAAAAACCCAGTTCTTCTTTAAAGTGGGTTTAATTAAGGTTTTAATGTGTAGTAAGAACCAATTAATTTATCTATAATTTCACATGTAATATTAATTTAATTTAATATATTCTACTTTTTACGAGAAGAAGAAGATTTAAGGACTTCTTGATTTGAAAGTTATATCTTCTTCTATCAAGTAGACATTTTTATTCATATTTATTATTTAGTATTGATTTTGTTTGATTTTCGAAAGGCTCCATTATTTTTAGGAAGCTTATAACTTTTATGACTGTCCGTAACATAGTTGTGTGACCGACTTTCGCTCGCTGATTTGAAATAATATTCTTTCTCTCTAGTTCTCGGTGTGACATCTACTTTGATTATAATAACTTAAAGTTATATTAATATAAAGTCATACAAATCGTTTAAAGCCATTATTCTCGTTGGTTATTAGATTACATTAAATAAAACACAGAGGTTTGCAACATCTTGAAACATTCTAAAATTGACAATTATTTCTAAATATTGTCTCACCCTCAACTCTAAAAACTTGTACAAACCACCTATTTCACTATCATTTCTTATGTATAAACTGTTCAAAATTTCAGAGAAACATGAAGTACCTCCTAGTACTTTGCTGTATCGCTGTCGCAGTTCTCGCTGATGAGAAATACACGAACAAGTATGACAACATTAACTTGGACGAAATCCTGCAAAATAAAAGGTTGTTCAATGCCTACGTCGACTGTGTAATGGAGCGCGGCAAGTGTACCGCAGAAGGCAAGGAGCTTAAAGGTAACACAGCATCACGGCCAGCAATAATTAGTTTCCTTACATGTGCTCCGTGGTTCAAGAGTATTTAGATTATTGACATTAGAAGCCATCAGATTTTCCTCGTGTTACAACCTTGATATAGTTTTATGTATCCATCTATTTCTTGCAATGTTAGCCGTGTATAACTAATTGTAATTCAGTACTTGTTCAGAACAAGACATCAAAACTAATTCGTTTGTCATGTAATGTATATATTTGCAAAAAGAAGCTACCGAAATGATATGTACACAAGCGAAACTAAAGTGGTAATCACGAACACAAAACTTACTAAAAGAGTCGGTTTTCGAAATAAGATCTCTAAACATGCCAGTGGATGACATGCAAACAGAGATCGACTTCGTGAGAAGGTATACAGTAGACATACCACACGGCTAGAAGGCCACTAATCCAACAAAAACTCCACTTCAGCTATCGATGGCAATAAAATCCGATGAACTTGCCAGACCGAATGCAGCATAAGCCGGAACCATTCTATAGCCTTACCAACCAGCGAGCTTATTCAATCATAAACGCGCATTACAGATCAATTGCAATTTAGACCTAAAAGACCACGACTGGTCTAAGACACTCGAAGTCTCTGATAAAGGGCTATAATAACAAAGTATCAACTACAAAAGATCAGAAATTGTTAAAGTAGCACTAGGCACCCAACAAAAATAGTAATTAATACTTTTCAAGGCCTTTGATGTGAATATAAAATAATGTGCTGAAGACAAAATCGCATTCCCTGAACTACTTAATCACAACTGTATAGTTGTGAAAATGCGGTATAATATAAATGATACTTTCATCGGTTATTAATCTCTTAAAATCCTTCTTTACCTATTATTAAAATAATCTCGGAGATAATTCATCTAACTGCGATTACCTAAATTTTAATAATTAAACTTCCTTATGTCATACATACATTCCTTATACAAATTACAACATTGCGACTAACTAGGACAGGAAATGTTTATAAGTAGTTCTTAAGCAAGTCACGACAACGGAACTATCGTCATCTGTCAATCATGCTGATGATGACTTAAGGAAACATAGTTCCACGATCTATACAGCTGCATGTATGTAATGTATTTCAAAAATAAAAAGCCTGTCAATGTTTGTATATTCGTACAATTCCTAATCCTATAATTTTAAAATAATTTTGAATTTGATATTGTAAACAAAAACCTGCTCGCGGTAGCTTTCTTGAAGCCATTTTTTTTCTTGAATTATTGTTTCCTTACTGGAGTCGAATATCAATCTGACAAGCAAAAGACTGTCTTCAAACTGCACTCATTAGATGATTTCTTTTTTTAAATTTTTATCCAACTAAGATTAGTTGAATAAAAATTAGGTATACCAAATTACCAAATTCAATTAAAATAGCTGTAACAATATTGGACAATGCATAAATCAGGAAGTCAAAATGTTGTGAAAAGGTTTATAATAGTTTTCCGTTAAATGTTTCAGAAAACTTGCAAGAAGCTATTGAAACTGGTTGCGCCAAATGCACAGAAAACCAAGAGAAGGGAGCTTACAAGGTTATCGAGCACCTGATCAAGAACGAGATTGGCGTGTGGCGTGAGCTAACTGAAAAGTTCGATCCTAAAGGAGTCTGGAGGAAGAAGTACGAAGAACGTGCAAGAGCTGCCGGTATCCAAATCCCTGAATAAATCTGACATGAGTCCAAAACAGTGCTATGACCTTTTTCTGTATGATGCCAATATCCACAAGTTTTGATGAGCAGTATATGCAGTATACGTATTTAAATTTTAATATTTTACTAGAACGCCCTCTGCCCTGTAATTTTTCAATTAAATTCATGTTTTTTTTTTGTAACTGTCATATACTCCAAATGCTTAACTAAATTTCGTTATGTTGATAATACGTATTATTGTGATAATTCTTGTTGAAAAATGTATTAAATTCAACTCATGCCTATCGGTTATTTCTTTTTGCAAATTGTATTTTTTTAATAAACCAAAGAAGTTTTTATGTTTTTTTATTTTAGAACTGAATTTTATTGAATTCATCTTGAAAGGCTTGGGATAAAATAATGTTTAAACCTTATTTTCTGTAAAAGCGAACTGAACCTTATATGAACAGACATTCGATATTTATTGAACTCGTAGGCTCCGAACGCTATCGCTCGGTTTCGTAACCAGTTGCGTTCTAAGAAATGCTCTTTTTAATCCGCAACTGGTTGCTATTGAAGAACTTTGCTTCTTTGTTCAAAACTAGATGGCGCCATACTAATAAAATTTCCCAACTAGTAGCGACAGAAGAGTTTATTTTCTTTGTACGCAAGTTTCTTCATTATCAGTTTGCATAAGTACAAACTATTTGAAGTAGATACGGCCCACTTCAATAATTACTACTGAGACTGCTATTTTTGCAATTGTCAAGTCAGTTATGAAAAGTTTTTGTACTTGAACAATATCCTATTACAATATTCATATTGATTTATGATTTAGAAGCGATTTCAATATAATAAATAAAATGACATCAACTAACGTTTTTCCAACTTCAAGAAAAATTTAATTTATATCCTCATATACATATTTATGGCCGCCAATTCCATCGAAAAAAAATGTATGTTAATGGTGGCGGTTTTTGGAAATGTTATAATGAATATATATGTCAAACAAATGCTACGTTAAATAATTGAAAAGAAATATTTTAATTTAAACATCACAACAGTAACTGTACAATGAACTTTGAAAGAAAACATAATTATGTACTAAAAGAATTTGATAACCGGAAGCAGATAAGCAGTTGCGATTTTGACTCAATACAGGATCAATACGATAAGGTAGTAAAAAAACAAAGTTTAATAGTGTCAAGACAGGTATGTATGGTTAAAGAAATAAAGTGCCATAAAAGGTACGTAAAAGTATGAAAAATATGTTCTTGCTGATTATTCGGATGACGATAATAGGATCATTATATTTTGCTTTACAGAAAATAGGAAACAAATACAAAAGTACCACTACTTCTTTGCCGGTGGCAAGTCTAAAAGTTGTCCTAAGGGGTTCAAACAATTATACACAATTCAGGCATTTGATGAAAGGAAAAATTGCATAACACTATTAATTTCCCCTTTGATGTGCGATAAGAGAATGTAGTTATGAAATATTATTCACATTGATTAAGACAACCAATCCTTCTTGGTCGCCAGTTAAAATAACATTAGACTTCGAACTAGCTACAATAAACGCGAAAAAAAGATACAGATATAATATTTAGAGGGTGTTACTACCATTTCAACCGCAGTCACACTACAGCTAAGGCTAAGGCTCTCAAAATTAAAACAAGACCAAAAGAGGCACGTCGCAAGACGCATAGGGCTTGCTCGCTTATGTATCTGATGACCAAAGGTCCATTTAGTGTACAGATAATAAAATTTTATAAATATTTTAAGATTGTTGTGTTGTTGTGAAAATTAGCGATAAGAAAAAAAAAGAGTATGAAGAGATAGAACGGAAATAGATTTTGTAATAGACGATTTCAAAAATGACAACATAAGCGTGGGACACTGCCATGAAATAATTTATCCATTTTACATTTAGTTACATTGTACGTTTTAATTGGTTTTTTTTTTGGCAAAATTAAGTATTTATTAAAAAAAGTGAAGAATAAAATTTAATTTAATTTTTTAACCAGGTGCGGTTTGATTATACCTGAATTTTGAAATTATAGCTGACCCGACAGACATTGTCCTGTCCGATTTTATACTGAAAAAGTTGTTTTAGTATTTTCCAATTTTCCGGCCAACCGTACCAATCACTTTTTGTGTAAAAGCCGAGTTAGTGCTATTACAGCTATTTTAAAACAAAATTTAGCCAGATCCTTGCAATTAATAACTATATTTATTTAATAATAAGTTTATTTATTCATAAACTACGAGTATATACGAGTAGATTCATCATAAATGTGAAAATTCTCAATAACGCCACAAACATCAGTTCATTGGATCTGTAGTGAAGTCTACAAAAATCTTTACATACTTTCAAATATTTACTAATAAACTATGTGTTTTTGATCTGGCCTAAAACTGAAAGCTTTGGACAGGAGAAAATACTTTTTATAGCAGTTGATTAAATTCTTTATGCACTGCTCTGACTTAAACGCGCTCGTGCATTTTGCAGGCGTGTTTTGCAAAGGCGTTGATTTTATTATTAAACTGATGTACGTTGGACTAACTGGTACAAACCTATGTTTATTTGGATTGATTTACAATACCTAACTACATTACAACGTGAAGAACTAATATCCTTTTTTTGGTTCGGTAACAGAGCATGAAATTTGCTAGCACGTTGAATTTAATCAAATATTTCACAATAGTCAGGAGAGCCGCTTCAATCACAAAAGCGTTTTGAATATAAACAGCGCTATTCCATATACGACAATATTATTAATATCGTAAAAATTGTCATCCCTTAATATTTTTACTAATTATAAAATTATGGTTACAAATGACGACCTTTTACTTAGAACAGAAAAAAAAGTACTTTATTTTCAAATATGATTATTTTAGCTGTGCTAGCACAGGGAAAAAGTTGAATGGCTTTGCTCAATTTGTTGCGTCAGTTGAACTAAATAGTTATCACTAGCAGATAACTGATGTTATAAAGAGTAACTTAAGCTACTTTTATTTTGGAAAAAGAATTAGGATTAAAAAAACAATGTACCTACATGTGAGCGATGCGGCGTCGCATCGGGCAGAGCAAATATAACATAAAATCGCTTATTGCGTTTGTTTGTCTGTACTGGATTTTGGTGCTGTTTTCACAATGACTTAGAAAATTTCTTCATTAGTGTGTATAATACATGCATATTATATTTGGATGCTTTTATTGCAAACGTTGAATTAACTATACAAGATATTTCAAAATGATATATTACGGATTTGTGTATATTCGTATGTCTATCTCCTACAGATAACTCACTGTTACTCACTCTTGAGATTATTTTATTTTTCAGGGTAATTTTTGCGAAGTTTTATCATTAATGGATTATTAGTCCTTATGCAATAGCACATGTTAGTTACTTTGCGTATTAAATGTAGATCAAATTTGCTCTTTACAGCAAACCATTTCAACGAATATTTTAGAAGATATTCCAGATTTAAAATTGCGCACAAAATTGGAAGGCTTCGCGCGTCGCCCTCTAGGTGTGCAGTTGATTTGTAGGTAATCTGATGCGTATTTCGTAGCTCTCCAGTTAGGAAAAAAAAACATGCTTTTCTGGTACGTCGGAATGCAACCGACACACACCACACGGTGCACGGGTTCGGGTATACCCTAAAAAGGAAGACTCCGGGAACCCCTACCTACCTTGACCGCCTGACAGGAGGCGACCACACTTTACCACATAATACACAGGAACGGAACACATTGTGCAACCGTCTCGGGCCTGCTTCTGCACGGGCAACCCGACCAGCCCGACCTCCTACCCTCAGGCCAGCGCTCATGGAAGTCGAAGATCATATTGCGCTCTCCGGCGGTGGGTGCGTCTACTGCGGAATGGGAGAGAGCTTGTCCTCTCCCGATCCCGTTTCGCCGCCTCATTGGTCAACATCACCTGGTCGCAAAACGAGGCGGTGGAATCCCACGCACTCTCACTTTGGACCATGGACAGAACCATGGTCTATAGTGAGAGGCTTCCCACACCAATAGCCTTCACGAGGGCATACCGCTCTAGAGTGTGGAGTGCGGTGTCCTCACGACAGCCTCCGCAGTGGTGGCAAGCAGGTGTTGGCTCCCGGCCTATACGACACAGGTACTCACCAAAGCAGCCGTGTCTGGCAGGTACTTCTGCGTCAACCGGTAGGAGAGGCTGCCATGTCGCCTCTCCAGCCAATCCTCCATAATGGGTCTTATCGCCATAATTGTGGCGTGAGCTTCTTTCAACATACTTAGATATTCGTACTTATTTATTTCGGTTTTTTTAATATAAGGTTGTGTTTTATTTGTTTTATGTGACTTTTTCCTTTACTTGTGCTGTCAGACCTTTTTTTTTTTTTTTTTTATCGTGTGGAAACCCCCGCGGGTCTTCAACTCACCGGAGCTAACGGTAAGATGGTATGTCGGAATCGAACCGACTAAAACCACACGGTTTTTCGTCACAAGGAGGTCTATTGCAGGAGGACCCTAGGGTATACCCTAGGAAGGAGTCCTCCGGGAACCCCTGCAGACCTTGGTTGCCTTCAGCAGGCGACCACACCATGGAGTACGGGGGGCCTTACCCCCCTCCAGATTAGAGAGGTGCGCGTGGAACACGTCGCGCCACCGTCTTGGGCCTGCTTCTGCAAGGGTAACGGTCAGCCCGACCCGTTACCCCCAGGCCAGCGCTCATGGAGGCCGGAGATCATTTTGCGCTCTCCGGCGCCTGGTGCGTCTTCTGCGGGATGGGAGAGTGCTTGTCCTCTCCCGTTCCCGTTCCGCCGCCTCTTTAGCCAACATCACCTCCTCGCAAAACGAGACGGCGGAATCCCACGCACTCTCACTTTGGACCATGGACAGAACCATAGTCTCTAGCGAGAGGCTTCCTACCCCAATAGCTGTCGCGAGATCGTTTCGCTGATGCGTCCATGCTGAGCACTCCGCCAAAGTGTGGAGTGCAGTGTCCTCGCGACAGCCTCCGCAGTGGTGGCACGCAGGCGATGGCTCTCGGCCTATGCGACACAGGTACTTACCGAAGCAGCCGTGTCCGGTGAGTACCTGCGTCAACCGGTAGGAGAGGCTGCCATGCCGCCTCTCTAGCCAATCCTCCATGATAGGTCTTACCGCCACAATTGTGGCGTGCCCTGCGCTCGGTCGCTCCAGTCGTCCTTTCCACTCGTCCATTAAGACCTGACGAAGCTGAGACCGTTGCGCCTCGATCTGGTACGGGTCTCAGGTCACGCTCTAGTGCCTCCTTGCGCCATTGATATAAAATGACGCAAGGGCTTTCGCCTCTAGGTCCCATGGGGCAGAACCGGCTAGGAGACTCGCCACTTCGAAGGATATCGTGCGGTATCCTCTTATGACTCTGACGGCCATTGTCCGCTGTGGTTGCCACAGTATCGCAGCATTGCGGGCCGTCAGAGACTCAGCCCATATTGGGGCGCCGTATAGGGCCATAGACCGCACGATTCCGACATAGAGTCTCCTACAGGAGGCGTCGGGCCCTCCTAAGTTTGGCAGCAACCGCGAGAGTGCAGCCGCCGTCCTTAAAAGCTTGGGGGCCAGATTCCGGAAATGATAACCGAAATCCCATCGACTGTCGAGTGTGAGCCCTAGGTATCTCATCGAAGACTCGACGCCGATGCGAACACCTCCTACGATAATGCTGGATCCCGCTGGAGGCCTCTTCCGAGGGCCATGGAAATAAAGGGCCTCCGATTTATGCAGGGCCACCTCGAGACCCAGCAGCCGAATCCTGCCAACGATTTGAGCGACCCCGGCCGTGGCTTTTATGGTCGCTTCGCGGTATGTTCGACCACGGGCCGTCACGAGTGTGTCATCGGCGTAACAGGTGACAGCAACACCTCCCAAGAACACACCGCGAAGCACCCAGTCGTAACCGATGTTCCACAAGAGTGGTCCTAGCACCGAGCCCTGTGGAACACCGCACGACATCTCTCGCCGACCATATCCTGCCCGACTCGGGTAGATCACGGCTCTCTCCGATAAATAGGCCCCGACAATGCGGCAGAGGTAGTGAGGCACTCTGTGAAAAACGAGCGCCTTTCTGATGCAACTCCAGGGCAAGGTGTTGAAAGCGTTGGCGATGTCGAGGGATACCGCCAACATCACCTCAACCCGGGATACTGCTCCCTCCGCCAGGGCCCTTACGCGCATGATTGCATCCCCGGTAGAGCGCCCCCGGCGGAAACCAAATTGATTTTCCGCCAGGTCCAGCCCCACTCTCGAAAGGTGCTCGACAAGGCGCTCCACAATGATTCTCTCAAAGAGCTTACACACCTCGTCGAGCAACACTATGGGCCGATAGTCAGACGGTGAGTCTTCCGGACGCCCCTCCTTTCGAATAAGGACCAGTTTCCCCGTTTTCCACAATTCTGGAAACTGGCCCCTCGCTAAGCATGCGCTAAAGAGCCCCATTAGGCGGGGCCCGAGAGCCGTAAGGGCTAGAACCCATGCTCGGCCTGGGATGCCGTCAGGTCCTGGTGCGGTGCACTTGGCTCGGAGCCGTTGCACCGCTGCCCTTAGTTCCACCCGAGTAACTTCGGGGGCGTCGTCGTCTTCGGTGTTGGGCACTTCTTGAGGCAGAACCATTGGCGGAGGTGTATGCTCCCCCGCTTGTGGGAATAAGGAGCCCACGGTTCCTTCAAGCAGCTCAGATTGGAGACTCTGAGTCAGCGGGGGGGCCCAACGCCGCAGTTTGCCTCTTACCAAAAGATAAGGGCGCCCCCACGGATCACGTTCCAGAGTCTCCAGTAATTCTTGGTGGGCCTCTGATTTGACCCGTTTTATTGCCGCTTGAAGGGACCTCTTGGCAGCCCTATAACCTAACAGAGTGCTGTCAGACCTTGCTTGTTACCAAATTTAATGATTCTAGATCAATGGAAAGTATCTTATAAGTTTTGATTTACTTGCGAATTTTTTAAATTTTTTCAAATCTAAGGATTAATTGGAGGGCTTAAGTGTTTGGTATCAATAAAGAGTCTTGACAGACAGACAGATAGACGGACAACAAAGTGATCCTATAAGGGTTCCTTTTTTCCTTTTGAGGAACGGAACCCTTAAAATAACACGGGAACAGGAATAATAAAGGAACGGTGTGTAAAAGTCTTATAAAATGTGGGTATGTATTAATATTCTGTGGGTATTTATTTAATTAGTAGTATTTTTGTAGTAGATATTTTAAAGTACTTCTGTGTACACGATATTTTTAGTTTTATTTTCTTGCTTAAATACCTAAATAAAAAAAACCGTTAAAAGAATTATTAGCAAAACAATACCCAATAAAAAAATACTAAAAAATTTACGATACCGATCTTGAACGGTAAGTACCTATTTACTTAGTTAAGAAATAATTGAAACAAAATATAGAAATTATAAAACCAAAAACAATTACTATCTTATTTCTTTAAAAAGTTTCCAACTGGGAGAGAGATGCTTCGGCACGTATGGGCCGGCTCGACCGGAGTGATACCACAGCCTCCCAGAAAAGCTGCAGTGAAGCAATGCTTGCATTGTATTTCGCTGAGGGAGTGAGGTTACCGGAGGCCCTAACCCTTCATCTCCCCTTCTTCCCCCCCTTCCTCTACTCGAACCTTAAAGGCCGGCAACGCACTTGTGACTCTTGAGTTGCAGGTGTCCATGGGCGGCGGTAGACACTTACCATCAGGTGACACGTCTGCTCGTTTGCCCCCTATCCCATTAAAAAAAAGTTTAGGCAACCTCGCGTCTGAGCTGCGAGGCATGGTACTTCGCAGAACTACCGGCGGCCGACCAGCGCCCTCCCATATCATGACCACCTGCCATGCACATCATAAATGCACGCGTGGTACTTGATCATTATTTTGTTGCAGAGTTATTTTAATACTATGATATCTCCTAAGGTATTTATTGAAATCTAATAATGTCAGGGGCAATTTTGTTCAAAATTGTAACATGGTGAATATTTGGATAATGATTAATATCATGTTCATAAAAACACCTTCGCAAATAATGCAATATTTTAGAACAAATTAAAAGGTTATAGTGAGTCAACCTTAAAAGATAGACATATGCTGTTGCGACTTTTTTTTAGAACTTTTATTGGGGAATAATTCCGTCATTCATAATTTTTGCGTAACTTTAACCATTTGCTGCGTAACGGAAGGTCTCAAAAGGAATGTTGCAAAAACGGGCAAAGTTTTTGCCCGTTTTTGCAACATTTTTCATTGATGCTCCGCTCCTATTTGTTGTAGCGTGATGTTATATAGCCTAGTGACTATCCAATATAAAAATAATTTTCCAATTCCAACCAGCAGCTCCTGAGATTAGAGCGTTCAACTAAACAAACAAACTCTTCAGCTTTATGATATTAGATAGATAGGATAGAAAAATAAGTTTAACGCGATTGAAGCCACGGGCAAAAGCAAGTACTTTCATAAAGATTTTGTTTATTTATTTAGAATGTAAAAGTTTACAGTCACTTAAAGACGATAACCCTATGTAGGCATCAAACGAATGTCAAACGACTACAAACTGTAATTAAATAAGTCATGATGTCACTTAAATTGTTACGTTGTCGTGAGAAAAAAAAAGGCAATTCCATGTTCAAACCAGAGGTTTCTACCAGGATAATCCCATAGATTTATTTACTTTATTATCTTATCTTGGCTGACTTTGTGATGTTGTCGTTTTTGTCGATGTACCTTTTAATACTTGAACAAAATTGGTACCTAATGGAGACATTAATTTGAAAATTACTTTTCTATAAAAGCAGTCTTAGAACTATCCTTCCAAATACAAACGTGATGTGCTTAGCATGTGTAGTGTAGAAGTTTCTATGACCAGCTTCCGGCTCCACATCAGATCAACTTGATGGTATCATACTCGTAACACTGCATCGTCATTGAATTTACACAAGTATGAAAATTTCAGCTCAATTAGACACCAGCAAAGTGGTTAAAAAAATTGCAATATGAATTGTAAAAAAATAACAAATTGCAAGTTTAACAAAATTACTGTTGGTCTAGTGGTTAGTGAATTTGACTGCTGAGCCAGAGGTCGTTGGTTCGATTCCCACCCAAAACAAACAACTGTGTGATGAACTCGATCATTTGTTCTATGTCTGAGTGTAATTTATCTATAACTAGCAACCCGCCCTGGCTTCGCACGGGTAGTAGTATCTTCAACACTTATCATCATATTTCAACCAATTTACATAAAACATTAACAAATTATACACTTAAACCTTCCTCATGAATCACTCTGTCTATTAGTGAAAACCGCATGAAAAATTCAGACAGACAGACGCGGCGGGGGACTTTATTTTATAATATGTAGTGATGATGATATGTATGTATTTAGTAATATATAATAGGGTGTCCTATCCAAGTTTAACACATTATGTGTTTCAAGGACAGTCACCAAGGTCCAAGCTCTTCTTCTCATCTTTTGAAATAATTAAAATTAGACAGTCGTGCCACATAATAATTTTGATGTTGTCTCTAGCAGAAATGGTTTTGTGGTTTAAATGTCCTGCTTTTAGTGCTACTTTCAGCTTATTTAGTTTTCATTATTCTTCGCAATGCCAGCTCTTGGATGTGGGCCCTACGAGTATCGTCAAACATACATGGGTTTTCTAGGTTAGTATAACAGAATATTTCTTTCTATAACAGATTCTACAACAGATCTCATATTTTCGGATGAAAATCGAGAGTGCATAATCAGTTGAAAAATATGTTTGGTTCCATTGTTAAAAAACGTCTTTAGCTAGAAGTAACAAAAACATCAACGTCGAAAAGCTTCTCAGATGAATCTAAAACACTTCAAAATTAACATTATAGTAGACCATAGTAGTAACACATAGTGTACTTTTGGGGTTTCTTCTGAAATTGAGGTACTTTTTGAAATAGGATATCAGTAATTGAAAAAATAGGTCACTCGTTCCTTAGTTACGATTTGAATCGAAGCTTTGGTCAGGTCCAAGTATTGTTGATCTCTTCAAATGTAATCGCATATTTATAGGAGTTGGATGGATCCTTACCATTATATTTCAATTTCAGGTCATTCTTGACGAATAGATAAATTTAAAGACGTCTCTTATAGTGAGTATCTGCCGGTCATTAAGTTTTCAAACGGTCCCAATGTAGCACAAGTACGTCTCACTACGCCTCCTACTTATTATTTAAAAATCACAAAATCCGCTTTTAACACAATCGCAACTGTACTTTCATAGCATAAAAATTACTTTGGTTACAAGAAAGTCCTTGAAACAAGTTGAAAATTAAGGGAATTTGCAGGGTTATATCTATTAAATTTTGAGCCACCCATAACGCATATTACATGCGTACATTACAGCGTATTACATCTAAAGAGAACTTAAATGAACATAAAATAAATATTTATTTCATGTTCATTCAAGTTTCATGAATAAATTAATTTAAGGACAGCGAAATATCACAATGAAAATGAACAGTTTTCAAAACGTTGAAGATCGGTAGAACCCTAAAGACATAGTTTTATTTTAATTTTTTTAATTATTTTGGAAATCTACGATCAATTACACCAAATTTAAGAGGTATAGCGTTAAGAAAAACCAAAAAAATTTTTTTTGGGACAGCCTAATAAATATATACCTGCAACTCAAGGGTCATAAGTGCATTGCCGGCGTTTAAGGTGGGAGTAGAGTAAGGGGGAATAAGGAGCGAGGAAGGGAGAGAGGAAAAGGGAAGGGTAAGGGCCTCCTGTAACGTCACTCACTCGGCAAAAAGCAATGCAAACATTGCTTAACTGCCGGTTTTCTGTGAGGCCGTGGTATCACTACGGTTGAGCCGGCCCGTACGTGCCGAAGCATGACTCTCCTACTGTTAAATCTGATATCGTAGACTATGGGTTATAACTCGAATTATTCTTACTATATAGATCTTCTATGGGATAAAGGTCCGTGGTTAGACGGACTGTCATGACTGAAGCAAAGGTGCAACTCTCAAACTTTAACTAGAATTTATTCTTCATGATTATAATGCCGAAATTATACATGTCATAGCACAATTGAGCCTTAGTGTCTTGACACGTTTTTATAAACGACAAGGTGTAGAAACATGGAGAATAATAGGACAATTATATCTAGGTTGTGGGCTAACTACTTACAATTACTGTAATCACAACAACAATAGGTATACGTTTTCCGTATAAAGTAATATCAATGGTATAAATAAAATTAATTTTTCTTGGATCATCAGTCTCTTTAAATACATCATAGATAATCCAGTGGTCGAAGATTCACAGGTTTTTTTTTTGTTTTATTGAATACAATTAGCCGCGAATCAAATCTGGAAATAATAACAAATAACTATACTTAACAAACTATTACATAAACTGTAAAGAAAGTACAGTGAATAACTTAGTATTTAGGTGTTATTGAATTCGAAACTATATTTCCTTGTGTTCGGGCGCCCAAAAACGTAGGTACTAAGTATTCATTTTGAAACGACCGTCAGCCCTGGATCGTAAATCGTACTGTGCAGCGTGCAATAAGCTTCAATTGTGTAACTCAGGCTTACTTCCTTTCTCTCTCTCTTAGATTACAGATAGAAGAGATTAAGGGGCAACATCCGGATAGGGTGGAAGTGGAACACATAAAACTGCAAATGTGAGACATTTGCAGTGGCAAATCAGAAGAGGTTTAGAATGAGGATGGTGTTCTGTCCATCACGGGGACCCAGTTGAGGGCGACCGTCCTATAAATCCTTTCCAGGAACACCGATCCTGGGCCAAATGAGATCTCTGATCGTCTGTTGGCCCTGGAAACCCACAAGGGAATATTCATGTAACATTTGTCTCGTGTCTGGACGGTCAACTTATGTCTAGAAGAGCGCAAGCTTGACGCACCAATCGAAGCTTAGACGGCCTTTTAATATGGTGGTGTTCTATAAACCTGCTATGTCACCCATCGTGGATGGGATGGGATTTCAGTTCCTTTCTGTCACAATCTTTTTATTAAAAAAGTAACAAAGTATATCATTAAATACATTTTGTATCGATAATATTCTCATTAAAATTCATAAAAATTTTAGATACTTACCTACACAAATAAGGTTTCTGTCAAAAGTTAAATACATTGGCACATGTTTATGACAGGAATTAAGTTATTATCATGATAAAAAGGGTGTCGGAAGAAAATGCCACCACACTGAAGAGACGTCTTTAAATCAGAATAGTAATCATTTTATTTTTTATTTTCAGAATGAATATCTTCATTTTGCTTACGGTGATGGCTTTGGTTGGCTTCGCGGCCGCAGAAACGTACACTGATCAATATGACGACATAAACATAGACGAAATATTAGAAAATAAAAAATTGTTGGTGCCGTACATTAAATGTATACTCGACCAGGGCAGATGCGTTCCTGAAGGAAAGGAACTGAAAGGTATAAAATTATTATTTTCTTGTAGTTTTTCTATTTCCAACGATCTTTTTGTACCTATCCAAACCAAACTCAAAAGTATTTCATTAGATCATTGTGTCTAATAATAACTGTTTCATTTGTTATCGATATATTGCTAAAAAGTACTGTAATGTAGAGAATCGTATCTAATCAAAAAGCTGTGTGTTCGGATTCCAGACATAAAATTATTTTATTTAATAAGCCATTTAATATTCAATGTTAATGTGTATGCGTTGTATATTGCTCTTTAGTATTTGTTAAACGAAGAATTATTCTACCATACCAGCAGACTCTATTCACTTTGAAGAAACAAAACGAAACGAAATAAAGGTTCTTTCTTATACCCGTAGAAATACGTCCTTGTCGAACTGCACATCTTCTCAAGCCAGGATGATTATAAAAATATAGTGATCGATTTATAAGTTTCTTACGAGTTCCTAGCTATCAAATAACGTTTTCGTACACATAATATCATGTTCTCCGTAGGTATTTGATATTATGTTTTTTGTGCGCGGTATGAGTAAGGAACGAATTTAAAACCAGTAATTATTGCTCGTCCATACATTCAAAAATTACCGTGTAAATTTAACGACGAAGGAGGCTCTGTCTGCCATACTAAATAATAGCACTCAGGTTTAGAATATTCCAAACATGTGCCAACCCACAAGTAATTGGAGGTGGTCGTGACCACACTACCTCGTTTTTCGATTAATATCTCTTTCATATTGAAATTTAATAAATTAAATAATTGTACATATATTTGATTAGTGTCTCAAATAAATATAAATTACTCGTAACACCAGCTTTGTTACTAGCACCTTATATACCCATTAATTTACTAACTTTCTAATCAGATAAATAGCTCGACAGCAGTTGCTAGATCATAAATGAATATGTAACCGATACAAAATTTACATTTATTTATAGGTAATCTAGAAATAAACTTAAAACGCAATAACCTTCTGACGTAGGCATCGAGGCAATGACGTCAAAGAATTAAATTGATCGTTCGAGTGTTCGCTGTTCGTTTTATAAACTTAGTTAACGTACCTCAATTTTATAAAATAATTTGAATTAAAATATGACAAGATACGGAAAAAATCCTATATGTGAAAAATTATTACATTCAAAGCGGCATTATAGCGGCCCCATATAAATTGATGACTTTCTCATGAATCTTCATGAAAAAAACCATGAAACTTAAAATACGTAAAACAACGGAATATTTTTTGTATAGTCCATAGCGTTTGCATAAAAAAAGCTCTACGCCTTATAACGATTTGAAGGTTATATGCCTGTATATAAATTAGGATATTATTGATCTGATTTCATAAATACCCGTATGAAACTAATGCTGGATTTAGAAAAACTGGTACCTATCCTTATTTCTTTTCAGGTCACATGAAGGATGCCATGCAGAATGGCTGTGCAAAGTGTACTGACAAACAAAGAAAAATGGCCAGAAAGGTGGTCAAACACATGAAGGAAAAGGAAGAAGATTACTACAAACAACTGGTCGCTAAATACGATCCAGAAGACAAATACAAACCAACCTATGAAGCTTTCCTCGCTGCTGATGACTAAAAAGAATTTTGAAAGTATAAGCGAAAGCAACGATGTGCTCACTACACACGCCCTGTAAGAAGACTAATGATTTATAAATTACTTCGGATAACCTGGACAGTCTGAGAAACTCCCTCTTTGTCCAGGCTAATAGGTTAAATAAAAAACTTTTGATTAAGAATTATATTGCTAACAAACATATTTGCTATTTTTCAGAAGTTTAATCAGTTGTCACTTTTAGTAATCTTGCAGGATATTAGTAAAAAAATATTAATTTTGTGTTTAATATGCATAACAGTTGGCAATCGGCTTATCATAGTAAGATGTATAAAAACGCGACAGTAAATAAAATATTCCATGAATTTAGAGTCTTTCTTTCACTGAGATAGTGAAGCTTCGGAACAGGTGAGGTGGCGAATTCAAGGGTTCTACTGCTAAACTCAACTTTTAACACGGGCGTTAGAGTTGAGTGAGAAAGAATATTAGTAATACAAGGGCGGCACTGAAAATTTCGGGAATCAAGGAAGTGACACAACATTACTATTCAAAAATGTATTTCTTGCTTTTTGAAGTATTCTCCGCGAAATTTGACACATTTTTCCATACGATGGAACCAATCATTGGAGCAAAATCCATTCAGAAGTTGGGTTTCCAAAATGGCCGTTTTGTAGGCGTCCACAGCTTCTTCAGGTGATGAAAATCTCTGACCACGCAATTTATTCTTATTTTAGGGAAAGTATAGAAATCATTAGGGCTTAGGTCGGGGCTGTACGGCGGCTGGTCTAATAATTCTATGTTTTCTTGCTTTAAAAACTCTTTTGTTCTGTGCGCGGTGTGAGAACTCGCATTGTCGTGATGGAGGATGATGCGGCGGTTGCAGTTCTCTTTACGGAGTTCAGAAACGACCTGTGGCAAAAAAATGCTAGCATATCATTCTGCATTAACCGTTCTTTGTCCCTCAAGAGAAATAGCAGCAACATGGCCGGTTTTGGAGACAAACGTGGCCACCATTTTTTTTGCAACACTCCGTGAACGAACAATTTTTGTTGGCTTTAACTCATTTTCGAACACCCAAAAAACCAGTAACGAGTTACTGGTTTTTTGTTTCGGGTTCGTACGCGTATATCCAGGATTCGTCACCTGATACGATGTTGTATACAGCATTTGAGGATCCTGCGTGGAATCTTTCGAGAGTTCTGACGCACCAAGTAACGCGAGCCGCTTTTTGCTCTTCCCAGAGCGAATGCGGTATCCATCGGGAAAACAACTTTTTTACACCTAATTGTTCATGCAAGATTATTTGTATTTGACTCATGCCATGTCGATCTTCCTCAATCAGCTTACGCACAGCATCGACGTTTTCTTGGGTGACTGCAGTTTTTGGACGACCTTGACGGGGATCATCACTGAGCTTGACACGTCCGCGTTTAAATTTAAACCAGCGATAAATTGTGGTTTTGGATGGGGCTTCATCACCAAATGCAGAAATCATCCGGTCAACACACTGTTTTTGCATTAAACCACTTCGAAAGTCATACTAAATCATCGCTCTTGAATTTTCTTGAGTCAATTCCATTTTCTCAACGACTAAACAAGTTTGACAAAACCTTGTGATAAGACCGAGAATCTTTTTTTAAATAAATAAATGGTATTCGATTGTTAAAACCAAGGAGTTTTCAATTAAAAAGATTTTAATATGACAGAAACAGTGGAAATATTATATTCCCGATACTTTTAGTCCAGCCTATGTATATGTATGACTTGCTTAGAAGCTGTATTTAATACCTTTATAAATAACATCAATTATATAATAAAAATAAAACGATAGATATGTGCGTCAATGTTCCTAATGGTGCGTCATAACAAAACCTACAGTACAAAAACAATCTTCTGGTCTGCGTGTATATTTTTTATTCTATCCACAGACAACAAAAATAATTATAGTTGAGCGGAGGTTGAGCGAATCAATTTGACAGAGCTGATATTCTTTTAGATATCTCACGTGGGTAGTCGTTTGATAATAATATGAAGGATTCGATCCAGTTGTTTGAATGTATAAGATACATCTACAAAAAAATGTTGTTTATATGATTTAACGTGTTAAAGCATTCGTCAATGAGTCAGTGGGATGCGGTTGAAAAATACTCATTACTTGCTTTGTAATTGACGTAAAGTTTAATTAATTTTTCTTAAGTTAAAAGTTATTAGAAAACTAATAATTACCTTTAAAAATAGTATAACCAACTTCAATGTTCTTCAACTGTATTCTTCATCCTTTCATTTTCTAAGGCTCTCAGTAGAGTCAAGACTTTAGAAGGAATAGCTCTATCTGATTTAGAACTTTCTGAACTGATAAATATTCCCCACGATATACGCTTTAGCAGAAATGCAATGATTACGACATCTCATTTCTAACGAAAGGTAGATCGGGTTATACTCCCTATGGTAAAATCTCATTTAATTTTTTACATGTGTCTGTCTCTGTGTGTATTTGCTCCTAAACGGATGGACCTATTTTTATTTAGTTTTTTTTAAAGGTAGCTTGATCAAGAGTGTTCTTAGCTGTAGTTCAATCGTTTGAAGATCATCAGCTGTTTTGTAATCGTTTAAAGGATTGTTAAGTCGGGAGTATTTTAATTTTTGCTGTAAATTTTTATTTCTCGCGTTTTAGTTCGCCGGTTTTCAATCTATATATGTTACAAAAGCCTAACATCAACTGTAAATGGGGACACTAATTGTTAAAGAGTCCTCCTGGTTCTTTACCATCAGCTCCACTTCACCAAATACATTGTGATGAACATAAATTGCTCTGCAACCATATTAAAGTTATCAAATCGCAACCCGTGAAATAGTTATACTTGAGCCAGTGGATATCTTTCATCATCATTCCCGAAAACAAATGCATAAGTTACAATAAAAAACACCCAAATCGCTATAGGTATTCCTACAATGGTTGAAGAGTTCTCTCGATTTCTCCAGAATCAGATCGTTACATCCTGATCTGATGACAATAGGACCACCTGGGAAGAATACCCTTTCAAACAAAAAAATAATTATCAAAATTGGTTGAGCCGTATTTCAGTAATCGCTATATATTATAAACGTGAAAATTTTGATTGATGGATTGGTATTGGTTACTCTTTCACGCAAAAACACTGAACCCATTGCAATGAAACATGGTATGTAGATAGCTGGAGATCTGGATTAACGCATAGGCTACTTTTTATCCCGATATTCCGACCTGATCGGGACTTACGCGGGTGAAACTGCGGGGCGCTGCTAGTTCACCATATTCAAAAACAACATAATTATAAAAAAATATATTTCGACGAACTGAGAACCATTCCATAACAATGAGTCCCATAGTTGCTATAAATAAAGTATAATTAAGTTGACAAGCAATGATGGATTAGCTTTAGGTTATAAGCAACTAGCTGTGCCCGTGACTTCGTCCGCGTGGAATAGTGTCTTTGGATACAATTTTTATTATTTAGGCTATTGACGAGACTTCCATACAACTTTTTATCGCCACCTTGCAACCCCTAACACCCCTTTTTTCGCATTAGAAAGTAGCCTTTGTCCTTTTTCAGGCTCTAGACTATCTGTGTACCAAATTTCATTTAAATCGATTCAGTAGCTTTGGCGTGAAAGGGCGACAGACAGACAGACAGAGTTACTTTCGCATTTATAATATTATAGCAAGGATTTTAGTTCTGTTTTCTAGGTATACAGCCTGCATGTAAATTTGTAATTTTTTATTAAAGATATGCGATTATAAAGTTACTATTGCAGGTCATAAAATTTTCGTCACTTACACTACCTAAACATATAGATAGAACTATCTATTATTCATCTGTGACTTATTGTACCTACCTATTTCTACTATTTACTTACGGGTAGGTTATCATCCTCCTCCGACGTTTTTCCCAACAAAGTTGGGGTCGGTTTTCAGTCTAACTACGAAACGGCCGAACTTCGATATTTTACGTGAAGCAACTGCCATCAGACCTCCACAGTCCACACCCAAGGACTAGGCGATATCGAAGTTCTGTAGTTAGTGTAGATTTTTTTAGGGCTGCAACTACCCGTAACGAATGAAACAGATATGCGTATTGAAACCGACGGATTTTTTAACGTGCTCTTCGAGGTACGGTAGGTACACAGGTACGGAAGTAGTGGAAATGGGTCGAAGGATGTTTCCTTTAATATACCTACCTACGAAAAGAAATGAGGTCTCCTCAAAAACATTACTTGTAAAACATGCAAGTCTCGCAACGCAGTTTTTGTACCGCAAAAAGTTGTGAGATCTAATTACTACCTTATGTTATAATAGTCGTGTCAATATAAAACATCTTTATATATTTAAATATAATCACAATTTACCTGATTGACAGATACCTTCGGAAGATGTTTTTCGCCTTGAAGTAATTTAAAATAAAATAATTAATGCAGTTTTTTTAAAGAAAATTTACTGATTTTTTATCAGACTCGAAATTTGTTTCGTCGCACTGAGCGTGGTACCTGCTACTGCTGCTATTGAATATACAACATATCCCTAAATTCAACGATAACCGGGTACCAGAGTGTGGACCTGTATAAAGGAGAATTCATGATAAATACCCTTTCAGTTTATCTATAACAAAAACCAATTTTTTTTTTGTATGTTTGGGCATAACTCCGTCATATAGGTACGGACGGATTTGCAAAATTCTTTTTAATTATCAAGTTTCCTGTTAAAATCTAAAGGTCCTTTAAAAGGTTCACTACCTAATTTAAAAGTAAACCTTAATGGAAAATTTCATCCAAATCGTTATAGATATTTTCGAAAAATCAATTACATAAGATAGGAGTAAAGGAATACATAATAAAATTAAGATCGACTAATATCAACGGATTAAGTCAGTCGGACAGTCTAAGCTAAAAAAAACAGATAAAAACCATGACGTCAAGGAAACATAAAATTACTATTTATTAGTTTAATGTTTATTTCGAGAAATGAGTTGATTCACATAGTTACAGCTATGAATAAAGTATAATTAAGTTGACAAGCAATGATGGATTAGCTTTAGTTAATATGTAAGGGTCAGTTCACACCCAGACGCGTAGCGACGCGACGCTGCGCGCACATTTTAATAGAGCAAATCAAAATATAACTTTATTTACTACACGAAAAGATACACATTTCATTGTGAGAATTCAGAATACGTTTCACCACGCAGCGCTGCAGAAGAGGAAGAGGAAGAAGAATACAAAAACAAAATTAAAAAGAAGACATCACACAGGAGTATTTGGGTGCATAATTTATGCGTTTGTTCTCATGCGCTTGCAAGTTCTAGACTGCGGGTGGACGCAGCGGGGCGAGTGCATGCGGCGAATGTAGACACGTTCCGCTGTGCCGCGCGGTGTCTCGCTGCACAACGAGGCATCGTGCTGACAACGATTTCACGATACGCCTCGCGACGTTGTCATGCGTCTCGCGGCGGCGCGCGGCGCAGCGCGATATCACTGGCCTCTTCCAGTATCGTCGCGTCGCGTCGCGTCTCAGTGTGAACTGACCCTAAGTTGTATGCGCTGTTTTATCGTAATTTCAAATTTTCTTTTAACAATTAAGTAACATAAAATGTAACTATTCTCATCCTTGTTTAGTAAATTTCAACCCTCACAGAATTGGCACTGGTATTTTGAAAGGAATAATTAACTTTGATATTACTTCAATCCATCAATCAGCCTATTGCAGTCCACTGCAGACATAGGTCTCTCCCAACGTGTGCCTTAGGACCCGGTCCTCCACCTCCCGCATTCATTCTATCCAGCCACCTTCCTCAGGTCCTCATTCCATCTGGATGGGGGCACACTACCTTACGTTTGCTCCAACGGCCATCAGTCCTTCTATCGGTTATGTAAAGATATGATAAGATGTGTGATGAATTCAACATGCATTTTCGGTAACACATATAAATCTTAACCTCATTCCTTGGACCGCGGTCCGCTTAGCATAATCACCTGGCCTGGTTGGAAGATCCTTCTTTTGTGTTGGAGGGATATGTATAACAGCCTATTGATATACATATTATCAATTTCGTCATTCGTCGGCTTGAACTTTTCTCTTTCTCTCTCATTTAAAAGGACAATGAAAACCTATTACCGTACCGATTATAATACAAGTCTACACAATCATACCTTTTCAAAAATGGGATACCATCACTTCCATACATCAAAGAAAGTTAATACTATAATAGACATTCTATTATAGTATTATACTGTATAGATATAAGTTTTAAAATACATACTAGTATCTCGGAAAAAATAATTTTGCCAAAAGTACATTTTTATTTTATTGTATAAACATAGGAGCCCTATGTTTTACTTTTGGATTATCATCACTGTTAATACATTATGATTATTGAGAAAATAAAGAGCATGTTCTACTATTTATCGATGAATGCATATATTTTTAACATGTTTGCATGTCACTACTCATAAGATTATTTATAGAAAAAGACCTCGCTATATGACAGCACATTAATAAACCTGTTGAGAATTCCTATACAAAAAAATATCATAAGAAGTTGTTTAAGTGCACGTTGCCGTTTGCACGTCGTCGATCAAAAGGTCGGTCCAAAGAGTTTCTGGTTTTTTATTTAGTTTTCCTTGAAGTAAGTAATAAGAAGTTAAAAGGAATTAAGCATCATTTTATAGACTTTATGCGATCAATATTTACACCACAATGGTCAAATACTGTCTGCTGAAAGTCGTAAGAAACAGATAATATTAAGAATTTAAATCATAGATTACCGGTTAACATTAATATTTCAAATAAAAAAAAACAAATTACTCATGTAACAATTACATTTTTATATAAAAGCAAAATTAAAAATTTTGAAAAAACGCACGACGGTTAAAACGTAATCGAAAAAGGATAAAATTATTTAAAAAACCCCGACAGTTTATGTAACGTAAAATAATAAATGTAAAAAACTTTTTATAATATAGTTGAAGTATAGTTGTCGCGAAGTCGGTCATATTAACAATGGAGTATCAGTTTTCATAGCATTTCCTTGCGTGCCTATTTGTTTCTTGAAGATATACTTAGATGTGGCAATAATAAATAACATATTCAACTACCTATGTACTTAATAAACAACCAAAGAATATCACCTTCTCCGTGCCGTCGCTTGTAAAAATATAATTTATTAAACATGTATTTACACAGACTGGATGCTACATAACATGGATGATTCTATGCAAAATCCTTCATCAATCTTTTTTTTAACATATAAACTAATTCACTTTTTTAAATTAGGTATCGTTTTTAACCGACGAAAAAAGGAGGTTCTTAATTCGACCGTTTATATACATATTTCTTTTTTTTTATGTATGTTTAGCCCTCTCCGTTATTTATGAACTGATTTTAATTATTCTTTTTCGTTAGATGGGGTATACCTCAAGGGTGGTCACATGTCAAGGAAGTCAGGATCTGATTATAGAATTCTGATAAAATTGAGAGAAACCCTCGAAAATTGTAGAAACGAATAGTGTTTCTGTTTACTTTTCATTACTTTATCAGCTATTTGCCTTTAGAAATCATCACATCATGTAGCCGAGCTGATGATGAAAAAAAAATTATAAATAATAATCTTTTTAACAAAAAATTAAACCGAAGAAAAAAACTAAAAAGCAAAAAATAAATAAACGTTTTAAATAAGCTTAATACTTAAGACTTATAAGGTTTATTTATTTTTGCGTTTTAGTTCTTTTCGTCGGTTTAATTTTTTTTTATATTTTTTATAAAACCACTCAATTTAATTAACTAATGAATATTAAGAGTACAAAGAATCGATTTTTGCCTGTGATTTAAAGAAATATTATTAGTTACATTAGATTATACCTGAAAATAGTCATGTATGTTTGAAGGATTTCGAGTGAATGTATATTTTCAATCGTAGGATATCATTGGGGAATGTGCTTTTCTGTGGTAATTGCTGAAGCAGCAGGAGTTTTTTTTTTCTTTTTTTGGTGATCCCAGAGTAATCGATAGCTGGTTCTTGATTATGCCAACAAGCTATTTTGCCTCTCCAGCCATTAAAATTCATAAATATGTTTCAGGGCATTAATAATAATAACAACTTTACACACCTCATACACGGCCGTCTGATCCTAAACTAGGCAGAGCCTGTACTATGGTAACCAGACTGCTGATAAACATACTTATATATTTCTAAATACATACATATTATGAATAAATTACACCCAGACAGTGAATAATTCGTCCTGGGTGGAAATCGAACCCACGACCTCTGGCTCAGCAGTCAGGGTCACTTACCACTAGACCATCAGGCCAGTCCAGTAAATATACATATATTTATAAATAGAGTTATAGAAAAAGAAGATCCAAACTTTTAAACTTTTGCGTTCCATGATAATATAATTATGTTGATGGGAATTTACGCGATCACGTATTTAAAAAGTATTACAGTACCTACAGACCTGTGATCACGGCCACGACCACGGCAAAGCAAAGGTATGTCATACCTTTACATTACATACATTAGAATAGAATTTTTATTAAAAGCAACTATGACTTAGTTGTTAGTTTAACTTAACACTTTGTTAGTTTTACAGTATTTTACTATACAGCAGATATTGCCATGCAGCAGACATTTTCATGCAGACAAAAAAATTACATCTAAGCTGAAATATTGATATGTAACCAGTGAAGTTTTTTTTTACACTTTCAGACCGTTTATTTTCCGTTCGGTTACAGTAGTGTGAAATCTTATGTTACACCGTGACAAAACAAAGCTCAGAAGCAAACATTTATCTGTTAGGTATACCAAGGGGGCAGTTGCCGTCCGCTAGCCAGCGCTGGGTGGCCTGATATACGGCCTCACCAATAGCCCGGTGAGGTGAGCTTTCACACGAAAAACAAATGAGTAATGTTACCACGGTCAAATTATGTTGTTATTTCACGTGTAAGCAACCAAAACAACCTTTTCTGTACGCTCCAGGTTGTTTCACCGCCAATACAGTATAAAAATCCTGCCTGGAGAAAGAGGTACTATGCAATAAGCGACAAATTGCTGTTTTCCGAAAAGAACGCGAGCGAAGTCGCGGGCACAGCTAGTCTATAATATGTATGTACCTCAATTTTACCGGCACGATACAGGTCGCAGTTATACACCGATTGCTTTCAAACTTGGAAGACAAATCAACAGAGCAAAAATTAAGGCGATGTTCGTGAATGGGGGATATTCCTCCGAAGGGGGAGACCAGGGGACAGATTTTCAAAAAAAAATAAAAACACGGTTTTTTTAATCGCTGAAGGGATTCTCGAGTCGGAGATATTTCAAATTATAAATTTATAGTTATAAGTGAATGCATTTATTTTCTACTTTAGCCCATTTTCTACCTTCCTTATTATCGAAAAAGGAAAAAATATAAGATTTCTAAATAAAATACAATAGTGATTAAAGTTATTTTGTAGCTAGATATTTAAGTGTAATGAAGGAAGTGTCCAAGTTGAAGGTAATGCAGTACATTTGTGTGTTTTAAAACTTGTTTTGAGATAAAAACAATAACGTTAATACGGCAGTTATAGCAACAACGATCATGGAAAATGTTTACTTAGTTTTTTGTAAATAACTATTACCTTCCGCATCTATAGATCTATCTTATTTTGTTGACTGGCCTGTTGGTCTAGTGGTTAGTGACCCAGACTGCTGAGCCAGAGGTCGTGGGTTCGATTCCCACCCAGGACAAATATTTGTGTGATGAGCACGATTATTTGTTCTGTGTCTGGGTGTAATTTATCTATAATATGTACGTATTTAGAAATATATAAGTATGTTTATCAGCAGTCTGGTTACTATAGTACAGGCTCTGCCTAGTTTGGGATCAGACGGCCGTGTGTGAGATATGTCCAGTCCAGTTAGTATTTGTAGTGCCTACGCGTGCCTTTTTCTTATATTTAGAATACACTAGTATATTAAACCCGAAGATTTTTTTTTCTTAAAATGTCTTAACCACAGATCGAAGAAGTCTTTTTTCTTAAATTATTTCTTGGGTTAGGTAACCTGTTTATTGAGGTAGGCTATGGAGGTAGTACAGTTTACTCTAGGATACACATAAACACGATTAAGTCTTGACGGGCAGAGCTTCATAATTTAGTGAATACGTGTTTTACACTAAGACTATAAAATCCTAATAAAGTTTTATGCTACAGTCATAATTGTCTACGTCTAGGAAGTCCCGGCACAGTCACGTAGGCCGGCTCTTAAACAATTGAAGAACAACAGGTGGCCTGGAGCTGACGGAATTACTACTGAGCTCCTGAATGAGATTTAACATCTAGGACATGAAGCAGGTATGCGCTAGTACAGTTCTTCAAAAAAGTCGACGAATTCACAGTGTATAAAAGACTAAGGAGTACAATCAGCCGCTGTGTATGGGTTTTTTAGACTACAAAGAAAGCCTTTGATTCCATCGAGATCTGGGCGATTGCGAATGCTCTGCAACCATGTCCATGTCGTGTTGACAAGCGATATATCGAGATGCTGAGATGCTCATTTGACACCGCCACGATGACCGTCCAGCTCTAAGACCAGAGGACGAATCCCATAATCCGACCAAACGGCGACGACCTATCTGGATGCGGAAGGCGGAGAACCGGATGCCATGGCGCAAATTGGGAGAAGCCTATGTCCAACAGTGGTCTGCAATAGGCTAATTGATGATTTATTGATTGACGAAGTTGGGGAATGTTTGTGTTCTAGACATTTTTTTTGTGTCTGCTGTTGTTTGTGTAAGAATTTAGTGCAAAAACCACGATTAATTTTACTAACATTTCGCCAGTTCAGATCTTACTTGTTGTTTTTAATGAGACTAGTATCAAGGTACTTATAGTCTTGTTAACCTCTCCTACTAGTTTAAGGCTTGTAATTAATAGACAAGCAGTTATTGTAAAGGTCGGACCTCGATCCCGCAACCTTTTAAGCGCAAGGCCAATGCCACAGCTATTTTTCCAAAGCCGTTTTATTTTTATTCTCTCTTTATTTGATACAATAAAAAATAGAGAGAGAGAGAATACAATAAGAGAAAGTTCCTAATCTGTAGTTTATTTTTAATAAAAGTATAACTTTTATAATTATTTGTGTAAAAAGTAGCAATATTGAAACTATCTTTACTATAAAGACATTTTGTACTTTTTTTTTCAAAGACGTAACTATAGATTGGTATCCATAGTCACGACTTTGAAAAAAAATGCAAAATGGCGTGGTCATCTCAGGGGTAGAGTAGGGACGAAATAGAGTTACTACTCTCTCCCGCTCTCATCATCCTCACCCGCTTGAGCTCTAATGATCCTACACACCAGCAGAAATCAAAGTATTTAACACAGACTTTTATACGATGGAAGTCGAACGACTTCGATTCGAGAAGAAATTAAGATACCGGAGTGTTTTCATTAATAAGTCTTTAGGTATCGTAAAAAAAGGAGTTTATTATACACTAACACATTATTTATTTTTAGGGCGCCCACATAATCCAATTTAACTCAACATTAACTTAGGCTTTGATGGTTTTGAGTTCAGCTTCATATTTTTGGTGGTACTTTCCCTCCTTGTCATATTTAGCAGTGAGTAGTTTCCAGTGTTCCGGCTCTTTGTTGATAAGATGACCGATCACACGGCGAGTTCCCTCTTCTTGAGTCTTCGTGCACTTTTTGCAGTAAGTTTCCAATGCTTCTTGGATGTGAGCTGGGAACGGAAATTTACTAATAAATGCAAAGTTTTGTGTCATTAACAGTGGTGCGTCATTATTAAAATTATAATTGCAAAACGCACCCGTAATGGAATATTACACGAAATTAGCATACTTTATATTGTTTCTTTCGTAAACTTTTTGCCCAAGTGGCAATACATGACTTCCCATTTCTACATACATATATTTATCTATAAATTTTAATTCATAATCTTTTTCGCAAGCCTTTTCTAACCCTTATAGCAAGAACGTGATTGAGCAACAAACATCTTTAGAGATATAAAAATAATTACTTTCAGTTTTGCCTGAATTTTTCCATTTTTGTGAGACAGTTCCTCAAATTTTTTTAACGTAATTTGTCTAAAGTTTCGTCATAGATTGAAAAAGGTATTTAACCTTTTGCAGTCTATTACGAAACTTTATGAAGAAAATGGCAAAACCGGTCCCGCCACGTCAATTGTTAGGACTATATATTGTTGGATAGGCAACAAATCTGTATATTAATACTTGAAGAGAATGCAAACACAGGAACGTAAAATTTGGAATACTAAATAAAGTATTGATCTATAAAGGAAGCGCAGTTAGCTGAAATTTTTAAACAATATGTATTGTGTTATAAATTAAAATCGAAATTCGAATATATAAAATTAACACTTGGATTTCTTCTGTTGAATTACTAAGAAACTGGAGTTAGCACAACTGAATCAGATTTCTTTTGTTACGGTTTTTTATTATAATCTAAACCTAGTAATTTTATTTGGCTTCGATGTTGTTAGCTTACGATTTAAAATTAAAACATACCAAATGCATTTCTAACTTACATTTAAGTTCCTTGCCCTCAGCTGTGCACTTGCCGAGATCAAGTGCACAATTTACGTAGGAATCCAGTAGTCTTTTATTTTCCAGGACTTCACCGAGGTTAATGGCATCAAATTTGTCAGTGTATTTGTCCTCGGGGCGACCAAACACGGCCACGGCAAGAGTGCACAGGATTATGAAGGTTTTCATTTTGAAATATCCTGTAAAAAAAAAGGTTGCACATAATACAGCATTATCAAACCTAACTTTAAGTTATTCAATTGTACCCGGTTTGTAATTTTGATACACGAATCGTTATTTGTCTGTTTAAATTAACTTAAATTTAGAAATCACAGAATCGGGGAAAATTCTGCCCAAAGACCAATTCAGCTACTTTTGTAAGAACTTCAGGTAAAGTTAGAATCTATTATTTGTATCTGTAAAATTCTAAGCCATTTTGTCTATTACCATTAATGTATTTTTTTAACTTGTGCCGTCTGTGCATCTTTTTAAGTAATCTAATAAAAGTGTATTGATTACAAGAACGCTAAATTCAGCTAATGTTGGCCTTTTATTGTTGTTGATCTTCTTTTCTATAATATCATCGTTGCTTATGCAAGAAATAGGCAACAGATTATCTTAAAAATACATTTGTAATGTTTGTTTGTCTTATTGTTACCTGCTGAGTAACTATAACTACTGAGTAAGTATATATTCGGAAACTGAGAACAAACCCTCGATTTTAATCGACTCGACTCGTCTAAATGGATAAATCCGGCAACATTACAAAGTTTACTAACAACAGTACTTCGATTTTCCTCTGGAATCTATAAATTAATACTAGGTATTGTATTTCAAATTGAACTACAACATTGGTAACATGTTTAAAAACATTAATGTCGATACACACATGAGAACACCTGCTTAACATCTAAGCTACAAAAAAAACAAATTGAAATCCGTATGGTCCCTAGGCGCTGCTATACTATTTGTACCTAAGTTTTTTACTGATCATACAAAGATTTTTATCTAATGGATTTCGATTACAAGCAATAGATATTAGTATCAAGTTTTTGTTTGAACTTAGAATTTAAACAGACGTTACAATATGCAACGTACTAGTTTAGTTTTTTCTGACACTATGAAGAACTTTTGAAGTGGAAATAAATAAATAAATATCCATGTGTCATGGGGAATTTTACGAGCAGAAGGAACAAAAACCACCTAGGTTCACTTACACTTAGAACAATTATCTGCGAATCACATAAATAATGTGGGACTTAAACGCACAAACGTTAAACTACTACTCCATCCGTGTAGTCAAAGTCAAATACTTCTACAAGTATTCAATACCTGGACAAAATTTTTAAATCCAGAACTTACAAAGTATTGGTCGAATATGAGGAAGATTAAATGCCCTCTAAATAACTTTCTAAATATATTGAAATGACAGAAGTTATTGGGTCATGAATCTCTCTCTCTCTAAGTTATGAATAAAAAAGTAAGACTTACTTTTTTTAATCACACACGTTGCTGACGACGATGGCCGAGTATCTATTAGTAAAAATGAGTTGAGCATATTTTATATAGCAACTAGGAATCGGCTGCCATCTCCAGAGTCCATGAGAAACGGGTTTACCATTCTCAGAACGTGCGTATAAACATGATAAAACGTCACGGTTTTCAATATAATGGAATATTTTACCTTACGCATTCTCGTTGATTTTAATTGGAAGCAGTTTTATTTATGCTTTTTGTAGAGGTACATTTAAAATCAGTTCGTTATCGATTCTTCAAAAGAAACATGTACGTCATTTATTTTTTATTTGTGGCCAGTCATAATATTCATCATGGCTTCGAGTAAAGCGCAAATACGCGTCCCACATTTATACAAATACACACAGAAAGACAAACAAACACAAAAATGTGAAAAAATATTTTAAATCTGAAGTTTCTATAAGTCAGTTTATTTTTTTCATATATTTACGACACAGGTATTGTGGAAAGTTACTGTGTAATCTAGTCTCAGAAATAAGATATCCGCTGTTAAGAATCCTTTCCTGTAAAATACTACATAAAACTAACCAAATAAATTATTAAAAAAAATAATAACAATAAAAGAATACATAATACCTCTCAGAGGTAAAGGCAGAAACAAGATAACTGGAACAGTGGAGCAGCCTGTCATTAGAAGTTCTGGAGCAAAAAATATTACATTGTGTGAAGACAAATTACCAGAAGAATTTTGGAAAATATCTTCCTTAGCCTTCACTTTTCTATTATAATTTTATGTTTTATCAAATACAATAATGTACATATAATTATATAAACACTTGTAGTGACCTACAAGAGTCCTCTGCTTACTGATAGGTACTTATTAAGAATACACAATCTAGAAACTCATATTTCTTTTAGGAAACTTTTATAAACTTACAGCATAAAGTACATAATAGTGTTTAATGACTAAATACCACGAGACTCTTCACTCGCTTATTTCTGTTTTTTTTTTTTGTATATTACGTTTTACAAATTTTAATGTTACAATTCATAGTTTAGGTATAACTTGTATAATCTGTTTTGTGACACAACAAGGCTTTAATATGAAGCTAATTATAAAACTAAATAATTGTTGTCTGTGATGCTATCTATTGTTACGATTTCATGACATTCCAGCGTACAATTTACATTAAGTTTTTAATATCAAACAATACTGTTAAATACTACAAATTAATTAAATTGTTCAATTACAAACCCCTACAATGTAAAATGAAATAATAATATTATGTAATACATAGTAGATTACTACCCATTAAAAGAGAGCTCTAAGGATGTGCAACAATAAAATTAACATTAAAATTTTCCCATGAATCTTTAGAGCAGAAACCAAAAATCTTATCTTAGATTAGGGTAATCCTACGATGAGCCTTGTATTCAGTTGTTGTAAACCTTATCCAAAATAAATTTATGGCTTTCCACTTTTCTTCAAACATGGAATAAGAAATATTTTTCCTCCAATCTTTGTTTTTGTTTTGAGTATATTTCGGATGTTTGCAATTTTAACTATTAATAGCCTTCATCTTCCTCCAACAACTCAGCGCACTCATATAATAGTTTGACGTTAACAAGTTGTTCTAAGAATATCGTTGTATATAAACATAAAAAAAAATACATATACAAGCTAATCTCAAAATTAAGTCTTTTACAAGTTTTTAAAAGATTTTACAATGCTTTGTTCGTATGTACTCGTAAAATATGAAACAAAAACAGTTACATGCGTATATTAGTTTTTGCTATAGTAAATTGGACTTCTAATGTTCAGAAATATGCTTTAAATAAAGTTTAAAATAAGACATATCGTGATTGAGCTGGTCTAATAACGAAGGTGAGAGGTGGGTACTAAAATTATACATATTAGTAAAATATTGTTAAGTAGGGCAAAAATATGTGATAGAATTAAAGTCGCATTACAGAAAAATAAATTATTAACGAGTTCTACTAGCCCTTTGTATTTCTCTGCTGCTGTTACTGCTCAATTCCAGCAACTCGCAAGTGACACCACAACTTTTTAGGGTATACCCGGGTGCCTTGCACCCCACCCGTAAACCCCACTCGTAAAGAAACACCGTGTGTTTTAGTCGACTTGAATATTTGTATGGCTTATATAAATTGTGCAGAGTCTTAAACTACACTTAAACATTACATCTTGTTAACGCTTATTGGATTTACAATTTACTCTTGAAGATATTCATTTCATTATTGTCGAATCACTTCAATTCGCTCATGAAACTAATAATTAAATAAAAATATTACGAGCACTTTATACTAACACTGGTTATTATTTCTGAAATTTGATAACACATCTAACGTAATCTTTGCCCTGTAGTTACATAAAGTCTTTGTTGATTATTCATAACAATAAACTTGTTAATCACACTAAAAAACACAGTAAAAATATCTTTAATTGATACCTAAGCAAAAAAGGCAATAAAAAACGTTTACTAAGAGATTCGTGGTATCAATTTCACTATAACAATAAGGTTTCACAACTTTTTGCGGTAGTTCTTGCATTTTTTTTAATTGTTGTTTTGATGGAACTATGTCTATGAACCTGTAATTTAGCACCATATTCTTCAATAAACTTAACTTTTTAACGATCGAAGTACTATATCCTAGTTTTTAAGAAAAATGTTAAATTTTATTTAAAATCAATAAAGATTATTATTATTATTAAGTGCGAGAACGAATTGTGCCTGCAAGGGATACTTTTATCAAACCTTTGAAGGACGAAATTTTAAGAAAGAGTAGCAATTGACAGAAAATAGTATATATAAATCGATACGGTTGTAGACACGAAGATAGAGTACGCTATTCACAAAAGGTTTTAAAATCCAAAAAACTAGTTAGTGAAAAGCTTCAAAATAAAAATTGGAGTTCCAATTCACACATTCCTTCCATCCCTATAGTACAAACCTTTAAACACGTTGGAAAAGAATGTATTTCACAAAATATACAGATATTTATTAGTTTCTCTAGAAAAATCAAGTAATGCAAGCCAATAAATTTTGATGCCAACACTAAATAGAACAAAAATCTGTATTGTTGTCATGTATTCTGAAATTTACACACTGATGCAAAGGAACACATACATAAAAAAAAATATTCTGCGTTGTCAAATATTCTGAGTGCTATTTAGACCCAAACTAAGCATACATACACACACGGATAAATACTTATACGCATACTTAGATTTTTTTTAAGTACATAAATATTATACACAGTTTAACCCAACCAAATAGCAATGTAAATAGATATTTTTACACATAAAAATTTACACTAAGCTGTAAAAGAACCCACACCCTCTGCCATTGTATTCTTATATTTTTCTACCGCCAAATAGATCATCTAAAATATACATAGAAATGTTTCCACGTAGCAAACAATTTAAATCCAGGAGCTTCTTGTACAACCCTGAATAAAATTTACTTGTATTGAGGAGGATTTGAGTGTGTTTATTTGTGTACTTATTTAGATGCATGCAACTGCTGATTTACTACTCTGTTCATTCTAGTAGCGATATATAGTATTTCTTGAATGGAGAGATTCTTTGACTAGACGTTCGATGTAGGCACTTCCTCAGATGCAGTTTGTTTTATAATCACCTACATGTTGTAACGGCATGGGGCTCGTGGCTAAGTGGTAACCGAGTAGGTTAGCACATTACAAGGTTAAGTAATCCCAGCCAGATCAGTCTTAGGATGGGTGGCCGTTCTTAACACATTGAGACTCCCTCCGTGCCTCATAGAGCACGTTATGCCGTCGGTCCCGGTTGCCATACGAACATCTGTGGCATTCGTTACGGGTAGTTGGAGCTCTAAAAAGTCCGACAACCTGGTCTAACTACAGAATTTCGATATACTTGTTCGATGTACTTGTTGTGGAGGTCTGATGGCAGTGGCTTCACATAAAATATCGAAGTTCGGCTGTATCGTAATTAGACTGAAACCGACCGACCCGAACTTAGTTGGGAAAAGGCGCGGAGGATGATGAGTTTGTAACGGCAAAACTTGCAAAGACAAAATGTATCTTACCTTTATGCGTCGTGAGCCAATCTCTTCCGTTATTATCTTGACATAGGACATGCTACGGGTGCATAGCCGGCGGTCTGCCCACCTCTGGTTGCTTGCGTCTTATTGGCGGTTGCTCTCGTCATTTTAAAATCATTATTGACGAGAATATTATTTAGAAAGAATGAACCCAATGTAAAGCGGAAGATATCTTCGTAAAAAAACATGTAACGTTGTAGTTAAACACATGGCAGCTTTAAAAAGACTATCGTAATAGCCAGTCGGGTAAGTAGATATCCACTGCGATAGTACATGGCCTTTTTTTTTTGCCAACAAAAACTCTCATCTTATAGTACTTCTTAGTCATAATGTTCTTGAACATTGTTTTTTGTTCTCAACTTCTATGGTATATAGAGACCGATAATTTTGTCATATGTAGTAGGCCGTTAAGCGTTCATCGGTTCACATCTCATAGATATTCTCTAGGTAAATATTTATTTTCATTTAAAGTTTGTATTTATTTATTTGTGAAGTTTTGAATGTTTTCTTTTAACGTTAGAATTAACAATGATAGTTGTCAGATTACATTATTTGTTAACATCTAAAGTTCGACCTTCGTACATCATGATTGTCAAACGTTGGGTATTGATGAAATAATGCTCTTTTCCTCCCTTGGATAAACAGTTGCAATAATTTGGACATCTCCCGACGGTAACTCTGATTGCAATAGTGTCATCAACCTAAAACAGACTTTTTTCAATCCCCTAAGAAAACTGATATGTCAACCATGCAACCTGCAACTTAAACTTTATTATTGTGTTAAGATGCGTTACCACAAATATTATCATGAGTATTATTCATGTTTTTATATTTATTCTTGTTTTATTTTGTGTTTTACTGCAGAAAATTGCGATGAAGTCCGCTATAGTACTCTGTGTGTTTTTCTTCGCCGCCCTGGCTCTGGCGCGTCCTGGCGATGACCACTACACTGATCGTTACGACACTGTGGACTTGGACGAGATCCTGGCAAACAAAAAAATACTCGAAGCTTACATCAAGTGTATCCTCGACACGGGCAAGTGCGCACCTGACGCCAAGGAGCTCAAGGGTGAGTTTACATCCTTATCTTGTCATTTACAATCTTAAAATTGACATAGTGAATACAATATTTTACTGGACACAAAAATATTTGTCAGTGAATTAAGAGCAATAATAATCTGTAGAAACAAACAAATAACTATTCACCGTGAGGATCGTCACCACAGCGCAATCAGTGCTGATAAAACACCTACAACTACCATGGATCTAATTAGTATTAAGTAAGTCATCAACCAGTTCGACTGAGTTCAATAATTATATTAGGTAGACCATATCAGAATGACTTATACGGCCAACCAATAAACTCAAGTCAGAGAGTTAAGCAACCACAAAAATTTGTATTAACCACAAACCAATTCTTACTTTTTCTTTTATAGAACACATTAAGGAAGCGCTCGAGAACGAATGCGGCAAATGCACTGACGCGCAAAAGAAGGGCACTCGCCGCGTCATAGCGCACCTGATCAACAACGAGGAGGAATACTGGAACCAGCTCACAGTCAAGTACGACCCCGAAAAGAAATTCACTGTCAAGTACGAGAAGGAACTGCGCGAGGTCAAGGCATAACTTATCTTTGTTATGACTTGAGTCTTCATTTAAACATGTGATACAATTTATATAAGAATAAATATATTTTTTGATAGCTCGACTTTAATATTCTTCTGAATGATTACCTAATATACTACTTCAAATTAAAATCGGCTAGCTAACCATGCCTGGCATACTGCAGATCAACGGTTGATGTTGACAAATGGGAAATACACTTATCTACGTAAAACAGGATATCTCTAGAAAGAGAGAAGGCAGTGGATTGACTAGAATGTAAAAAAATACGGTAGGGTCGGTTAGGATCGGTATTTAGTATCGGTGGCGCTTGGTATATGACCACACCATTTTTTTCCTTTTTTGTTTTTTTCCTTTCACAATGGTGAAAATTACAACAATAAATCCCACCCAAAATTTATTTATCTTCGGGCTAAAATCTTTTCTTAAACATGTTTTATTCATGTGTTGGTGTGGAGTGTCCAAAATTTAACTGGTGCAGTGCACTATTTGATAACAATGGTAGCTTATCTATGCACATTTTATATTAAGTTCACTAATTAGACCCTGTCTCTTAAACTAGGCAATATTACCTGTATTTTAAGAAACAATGTTCGGCAGTAGAGAATTGACATTATACATAAGTATAATGAAGATGATAGGTGCGGGTCGTGTAGCTCGTGTAAAGCAGTAATGGTTGATGATGATTTTTTTTTATTTATTTATTTATTGCAAAACATATTCCACACAATCCTTACAGGAAACCCAATGCGATTGTGGGGTTAAAACTAACATTAAACTAATTAATAACACATTATTTTATAATCTTAACTAATAAACAACATAAAACTAGTTAACTAAGTACGCCTCGTGCAATGTAAACTGCAGGAAGTTTTAAATAAAAAAAAAACAAAATTAATATAACTAAAATAGAAACAAAAATGAAAAGAAAAGAAAATTAGTGTAAGATAAATTATTTATATATATGCTACTACGTTTATAATAATTTTTACGAGTTCACTCAAGTTACACGAGAATATATCATTTCTTGTGGATCTAGTGCCGACCTCGTTGATTACACGGATTGCCCGAGTAAGTGGCGTTTTCGCCAGTAAGTTAGTTCTGGCCGCAAGGGCGACTAGCAGCGGTGGATGTCGCCTCCTCCACACGTAGCGGTCCGGCACGCAAAGGCTCAGGTGCCCCAGAACTGTTTTGTTACACACCTGACTCCTCAAGATTTTAGCTACATGCAAAGCAAGTGAGAACTCCCGACGCACTCTTAGCTCATTGTACCCCACCATACCAATCACAAACAATGTGGGGTACATTAAGGGATAAAATGGGTATACGCCTTATAATTTCATGTACAGGTGCCTTGTATACTTATTTTGGACCCTATCTAACATTGTGACACACTTAGACTCATGCGGAGCCCATATGATAGCACCACGATCAAGATGGCTTCTCACCAGTGCATCGTAAAAGGCCTTTACAGCGCTCAATGCCGGCTTGGCCTTGCCTTCCAAATGATTATGAAACTGGATGTCGCTGGAAATGTCGACACCAAGAATCCCAATACTCTCTGAGATGGTGAGGGCTATGTCTTGGAACTCTCTTCTAAAGTTCACTAAACCCTATTAAATGTTGTTTTAAAAAATGTTTTTTTTTTTTCTGGAATTGAGTTATTTATTATCCAGTCCAACAACCACTATTATGGCAGTTGCATACAATCTAGCTCAATCTACTTAAAATAAGCGCTTCATTAACGTTTGTGTAAGCATAAATTCAGTCCGCTAGCGCCATTCAATTACGACTATTTAAATTGTAGGTTATTCTTATGAGATTATGTTGCCGTGGGATGGTTAAGTCATCATATTTATTAAAAAAATAAATATGTCTATTGGTCACTACAAAATATTGTTAGTTAACTAATTAAAGAACAATAAGATTTCATAACTTTTTGCGGTAGTACTTGCATTTTTTACGTGTTGTTTTGATGGGACTATGTCTATTAACCTGTAATTTAGCACTATACTCTTCAATTAAACTGAATTTTTCAACGATCGAAATACTATATCCTAGTTTTTAAGAAAAATATTAATAAAAATCAATAAAGATTATTATTAATAATTGCGAGAACGAATTGTGCCTGTAAAGGATACTTTTATCAAACTTTAAAGGGCGAAATTTTAAGGAAAATATAAAATGATAGTATTGAGTACATATAAATCGATACGGTAATAGACACGGAAGATACTATCCACAAGGTTTTAAAATCTCAAAAATTAGATAGCAAAAAGCTTCAAAATAAAAATTGGAGTTCCAATTCACACATTCCTTCCATCCCTATGATCCTTTTCCAATTTAAGCATCTGCAATTTCCGATGTTTTTTTTTTCACAAATCTCAAGTACAAACCTTTAAACACGTTGGAAAAGAATGTATTTCACACAATATACATATATTTATTAGTTTTTATAGGAATCCCGAATGATGTAATCCAATAAATTTTGATGCCAACACTAAATTGACTGGCCTGTTGGTCTAGTGGTTAGTGACCCTGACTGCTAAGCCATTTTCGTTTCAGTTCGATTCCCACCCAGGACAAATAATTGCGTGATGAGCACGATTATTTGTTCTGTGTCTGGGTTTAATTTATCTATAATATGTATGTATTAAGAAATATTTAAGTATATTTATCAGCAGTCTGGTTACCATAGTACAGGCTCTGCCTAGTTTGGGATCAGAAGGCCGTGTGTGTGTAAGATCTGTGAAGTTATTATTATTATTATTCTCTTTATTCATTTAAATATACATATAAATTACATTTTTAAATACATTCAGATAATATCAAAAATACATTTAAAAATATAAAAAATAGTGCCCCACCGGTATCGGGTACAGGAACCAAGCTACCGGTGGTTAGGGTTCCAGAGACAGAAACCTCCTCACAATACGTGCCGTATCAAGAAGGACCGCCTTCTGCATCAGGCCCTTAGTCCAGCTGCCTAACGAGAGCCTCTGAAGGTGTTGGTCGAGGCTCTTTGCAATCAACCCATGGGCTGATATGACTATCGGTACAATGATTGCTGAATTCACATCCCATATGTCGACCACCTCGTGGACCAAATCCAAATATTTCATTTGTTTTTCTTTTTCAGCCCTTAAGAGGTTGTCGTCATGGGGAATGGTAATATCAATAATCATTGCTCGGCGCTCTAATCGGTCTATTACCACTATATCAGGCTTATTGGCAATAATAGTCCTGTCAGTGATAATAGACCGATCCCAGTACAATGTTACACGACCATTTTCAAGAACTGGGTCGGGCACATACCTGTAGTACGGTAATTCCGCAGTCACAAGGTTATATTTAAGAGCAAGTTGCTGATGGACTATCCTGGCCACTTGGTTATGTCTATGCAAGTACTCGCCGTTGGCAAGACGAGAACAACCGGAAATTATATGCCTGAGGCTTTCTCCGGGACGATGACATGCCCGACAAATGTCAACTGTGCCGTCCTTCAGGATATGTCCCCGATAGTTGTTCGCCATAACAACTTCATCAGTAATTGCACAGATAAAACCTTCAGTTTCTCCAAAGAGATCACCGAAACGTAGCTAGGACACAGATGATAATAGATCTACTTCGGGCCCATTTAAGGCCCGATAAAAACGTCCATGCAGCTCTTTGCTCTTCCATATCTCCCTGCGATCTGTAATATTGAGTACTGCAGGTTTGCGCCAGTTCTCTCTACCTAGAGCAAGCGGAGTGAGTCCGTTGTCCACTACCACAACATCCTGATGCATCTCCACGTCAACAGAGAGAAAGTAATCTCTAAGATTGCATACCTCGCGGTTATGTAGTGTCCTGGCATTTAAAAAACCACGACCCCCACATTTCCGCGGGATATACAATCTCATAACCGATGAACGTGGATGGTGCATTCGGTACGCGGTTAGCAATGTACGGACTCTTCTATCCAGGGCATCAAGTTCAGTCTGAGTCCATCTAAGTATGCCAAAGGAGTAGGTTAGGACTGGTATGACCCAATCGTTATAGGCCCGCACCTTATTACCACCTGACAAAAGACTTTTCAATACTTTTTTCAGGCGGCCACAGAAGCGTTCCTGTAACGATTGCTTCATAGTCAATTCATTTAAACCTAACGCCTGTGACATTCCTAGATACTTGTAAGTTTCGTTCGCGGAAAGGCATCTAAGGTGTGTAAAATCTGAGAGTTCCATACCTTCAGATTCCACAATCTTACCTCTTTTTACATGCATGACTGCACATTTATCCACACCAAATTCCATCCTGATACATTTACTAAAAGTTTCAGTTACCTCTAGTAATTTTATCAGTTGGAAATTGTTGCAGGCAAAAAGTTTCAAATCATCCATGAAAAGGAGGTGGGATATAACCTGACCTCCTCTCCGCAAACGATAGCCTAGTCCTGAACCCTCCAACATAGTGCTGAGAGGATTCAAAGCTAGGCAGAACCACAAGGGACTCAAACTGTCACCCTGAAATATACCCCGCCTGATCTTTATATACTCGCCGTCACCCTGAGATTGTCGACATCCTGGATAGCAAAGAATCGTTTTCCATTGCTGCATACATGCCTCCAAGAAAGTGCATAGAGTTGTATCAATCTTATACAACTCCATCACCCTCAGGAGCCACGTATGCGGCACAGAATCATAAGCTTTCTTATAATCTATCCAACATGTCGCCAGATCTTTTCGGTTACGGCGAACTTATTGGTTAATGGTCGTGTCAATAATAAGGAGCTCTTTAGTGCCACGTGCCCCACTTCTACATACATTCTGAGAGTAATTAATTCTTTATTGTTGTCATATATTCTGAAATTTACACACTGAAACGAAGGAACACCAGTAAGATATATAAAAAAGTGCTATTTAGACCCAAACTAAGCATAAATACACACACGGATAAATACTTATACTTAGGTTTTTTTTTTATTATACATAGATTAACCCAACAAAATAGCAATACAAATAGATAATTTCACACTTATAAAAATTTACACTGAGCGTTAAAAGAATGTCGTATTTTTCAACAGCCAAATAGATCATTTAAAATATAAATAGAAATGTTTCCACGTAGCAGACAATTTAAATCCACGAGCTTCTTGTACAACCCTGAATAAAAGTTACTTGTATTGAGGAGGATTTGAGTGTGCTAATACTTATTTAGATGTACTGCAACTGCTGATTTACTACTCTGTCCATTCTTCACAGTAGCGATTGACTGGCCTGTTGGTCTAGTGGTTAGTGAACCTGACTGCTAAGTCAGAGGTCGTGGCTTCGATTCCCACCCAGGACAAATAATTGTGTGATGAGCACGATCATTTGTTCTGTGTCTATGTTTAATTTATCTATAATATGTATGTATTTAGAAATATATAAGTATGTTTATCAGCGGTCTGGTTACCATAGTACAGGCTCTGCCTAGTTTGGGGTCAGACGTCTGTGTGTGAGATGTGTGGAGTTATTATATATTTCTTGAATAGAGAGATTCTTTGAGTAGACGTTCGATGTAGGCGCTCCTCAGATGCAGTTTGTTTTATAATCACCTGAATTTTGTAACGGCACGGAGCTCGTGGCTAAGTGGTAACCGAGTAGGTTAGCACATTACAAGGTTAAGTAATACCAGCCAGATCAGTCTTAGGATGGGTGGCCATTCTTAACACATTGAGACCCCCTCCGTGCCTCGGAGAGCACGTTAAGCTGTCGGTCCCGGTTGCCATACGAACATCTGTGGCATTCGTTACGGGTAGTTGGAGCTCTAAAAAGTTCGACAACCTGGTCTAACAACAGAATTTCAATATACTTGTTCGATGTACTTGGGTTGTAGAGGCCTGATGGCAGTCGCTTCCCATTAAAATATCGAAGTTCGGCCGACCGACCCGAACTTAGTTGGAAAAAGGCGCGAAGGATGATGAGTTTGTAACGGCAAGACTTGGAACGACAAAATGTATGTTACCTGTATGCGTAGTGAGCCAATCTCTTCCGTTATTATCTTGACATAGGACATGCTACGGGTGCATAGCTGGCGGTCTGCCCACCTCTGGTTGCTTGCGTCTTGTTGGCGGTTGCTCTCGTCATTTTAAAATCATTTCATTCATTCATTCATTCAACAATTGCGATATTTAGAAAATATGAACCCAATGTCGAGCGGAAGATATCTTCGTACATGTCACGTTGTAGTTAGACACATGACAGCTTTAAAAAGACTATCGTAATAGCCAGTCGAGTAAGTAGATATCCACTGCGATAGTACATGGCCTTTTTTTTTGTCAACAAAAACTCTCATCTTATAGTACTTATTAGTCATAATGTTCTTGAACACTGTTTTTTGTTCTCAACTTCTATGGTATATAGAGACCGAAAATTTTGTCAGATGTAGTAGGCCGTTAAGCGTTCATCGGTTCACATCTCATAGATATACTATTCTCATAGGTAAATATTTATTTTCATTTAAAGTTTGCATTTATTTATTTGTGAAAGAGATTGCCGCTTGGTTGATATTCATTAAGTTTTGAATTTTTTCATTTAACATTAGAATTAACAATGATAGTTGTCAGATTACATTATTTGTTAACATCTAAAGTTCGACCTTCATACATCATGATTGTCAAACGTTGGGTATTAATGAAATAATGCTCATTTCCTCCCTTGGATAAACCGTTGCAATAATTTGGACATCTCCCGACGGTAACTCTATTTGCAATAGTGCTCCCGTTCTTTAACAGTCCACATTTTGTAGAATACAGAGCCGCACATCTTATATCCGAGCACTTTCGCTTCCCGTACACTGAGTGCTTAGCGAAACACTTGGTTCAGACCCTTCAAATTATAATTATATTAAACTTACAGTGATTTAGTATGTTTTTTAATTATAACTGTGCTCCGTCCATTTGTTTACTGTGTAATTGTATCAACATTTGTTTTGTTCTTGTTTTTTTTTAGAATTTTTAATGCTTGTTTATTTTGTACCCATGAACCAAAAACAGTCTTTTTTCAATCACCTAAGAAAACTGACATGTCAACCATGCAACCTGCAACTTAAACTATATTATTGTGTTTAGATGCGTTACCACAAATATTATCATGAGTATTATTTATGTATTTATATTTATTCTTGTTTTATTTTGTGTTTTACTGCAGAAAATTGCGATGAAGTCCGCTATAGTACTCTGTGTGTTTTTCTTCGCCGCCCTGGCACTGGCGCGTCCTGGCGATGACCACTACACTGATCGTTACGACACCGTGGACTTGGACGAGATCTTGGCTAACAAAAAAATACTCGAAGCTTACATCAAGTGTATCCTCGACACGGGCAAGTGCGCACCTGACGCCAAGGAGCTCAAGGGTGAGTTTACATCTTTGTCTTGTCATTTACAATCTTAAAATTTACATACTGAATACAATATTTTACTTTACACACAAATATTTGTCAGTGAATTAAGAATAATAATAATCTGTACAAACAAATAAATAACTATCCAATGTGAGGATCGTCACCACAGCGCAATCAGCGCTGATAAAACACCTACTACTACCATGGATCACACGCTAATTAGTATTAAGTAAGTCATCAACCAGTTCGACTGAGTTAAATAATTATATTAGGTAGACCATATCAGAATTATATTTACGGCCAACCAATAAACTCAAGTCAGAGAGTAAGGCAACCACAAAAATTTGTATTAACCACAAACCAATTCTTACTTTTTCTTTTATAGAACACATTAAGGAAGCGCTCGAGAACGAATGCGGCAAATGCACTGACGCGCAAAAGAAGGGCACTCGCCGCGTCATAGCGCACCTGATCAACAACGAGGAGGAATACTGGAACCAGCTCACAGTCAAGTACGACCCCGAAAAGAAATTCACTGTCAAGTACGAGAAGGAACTGCGCGAGGTCAAGGCTTAAGTGACCATAACTTTCTTTGTTATAACTTAAGTCTTCATTTAAACACGTGATACAATTTATATAAGAATAAATATTTTTTTTGATAACTCGACTTTAATATTCTTCTCAATGATTACCTAATATACTACTTCAAATCAAAATCGGCTAGCTAACCATGCCTGGCATACTGCAGATCAACGGTTGATCTTGACAAATGGGAAATACACTTATCTACGTGAAACGGGATATCTCTAGAAAGAGAGAAGGCAGTGGATTGACTAGAATGTAAAAAAATACGGTAGGGTCGGTTAGGATCGGTATTTAGTATCGGTGGCGCTTGGGGTACCATAAACTGAAGTAAACCATATATATGTTGACTTGTTGTTCTTTTTGGGTCTTAACAGTCTTACTTTATAATCAAGTCCTCGTTGCCCTGGATATAATAATAATAATACATTTTTTATCGCCAAAATTTAACTGGTACAGTGCGCTATTTGATAACAATGGTAGCTTATCTTTGTACATTTTATATTACGTTTACTAATTAGACCCTGTCTCTTAAACTAGGCAATTTTACCTGTATTTTAAGAAACAATGTTCGGCAGTAGAGAATTAACATTATACATAATTATAATGAAGATGATAGGCGTGGGTCGTGTAGCTCGTGTAAAGTAGTGATGGTTGGTGATGATTATTTGAGCAAATCGGTGTGTGAGTACATAAATGTGTGAGTAGTGTCATCGTTTGTGTGGGGAGGGCTGTATGTGTGTGTTATTATGAATGCATGCATTTAAAATTTTTATATAATATAATATATTTTATGTTAATAATGATTGTGTTTTATCGTAGTTTTGGTGCAGAAGTAAGAGTTCAGGTCGATATGAGTTCGTATTCTATAACTAGCTTTGGCAGTGGGGTTATATGATACCGGTTTATACACACTTTTATCACTCAACAGTCCGAGCATTTTAGTCAACAATCACTTGTATCCCATGATCGTAGATTATCACGATTTTTTTTTTAACTTTGCGCCCTCTAGTAGGAATTTTACAAGCTGGAAGATTTGATCTCCCTATTTTTACTGATGACGATACCCTTGCATAGGACGTCACCCTGATGTTAGGTCTTCACTAGGCAGCACATTGTTACGTAAAATAAATAGAATGGAATAGAAAATATGCTCATGGATTCGGGCAGCGCTTTCCGTCACCCTAAGATGGTTCGATACTACTGCTATTTGATATTTATTCCCACTCCAAGTAGTTCATTGCTGGCCAAGGAAGAGGTTAAGCCGTGTGATAATCTGTGTCATAAAAAATTCATCGCACATAACAAAACGCACGACCAGGAATGATTTTTAAATCAAGAACTACAATGCAGGTTGCCGTTGGTTTAGGTTAGAATTACACATGTTATCTGGATGCAGTCCTGGGCCAGACAGAATTAACAACCTCCGAACGAATCGAGATACAACGACTACCGCAATGATTTTTCCTAAGTATTAAATCGTATTCAAATAAACCTTTTCATTATGACGATAATTTTAATTACATAAAAGTTGTGTTTTAGTGTGCCTTTAAATATTTTCTTTGAATACGTTCGTAGTGGATGAACACCGTTAGCACCAAGTCCTGTTAGGTCTATTGTCGGAGATACCCTGAGTTTCCGAATCTGACGTAACCATGTACACAAATATACCGATGCAACATAAAATGAACTCACCAGTAAAACTTCTAGGGTCTTACCTTACCTAATTTAACTGTTAGGAAAATTGCGCTGTCTCTGATCCTATGAAGTAATCAATAAATAAATAAAGATATTGTATTGAAAATAAGAAGTTAAATATTGTTTCTAACCTACTTATTGATTATTAATATTGTTATTATATGAATAGGTATTGCAAAACAAAAAACAAATGTTGCAAACTTTTCGCTTAAGTTTAAATTTCACTTACTAAGTTAATATAGATTAGAGATCCTATTTTTCCTTTTTAAATTATCATCAACGTGTAAGGCTGTACTAAAACACACAGAACGTTTGAGGAAAGTTACTTATCACAAGAATCACTTAAATAAAAGACTCTATACATATTATTTAATATTCTAGCCTTAGTCTGGCTCTACACTTAAAGCTCTGGAACAATTACAACGTATAGCTGGTTAACCACTGTCATTTGTAGTTGCTCAGTTGGTCAGAAATTGTTGTACTTATTTTTACTTATTAATTTTATTTATTATATCTTTCAAATAACTCTCCACCACTATTCGGAGTCGAATATATCGGAAGCCCCTCGTTTTGAGGTCCGTGTGGGCGGGCGCGTTGGCTTGGTAAAGTACCAGCCCGCGGAGTCCCATAACCGGTCGCTTGCTGCTAACAGCAGTGAACACCTCAGTCGGCATTTGGTAGTATACCGATTGGCATTCATTGGCTTCTATGGTCCAGTAAAGGTATTGATACCAGATATCCTGTCATAATGAAGATCTAAATCTTCTCTCTCTGTCTTTGCTCATTTGGAAGCAGCCTAACTGTTGACTGGCGTTTAGTTTCTGGATCGATAGATAATGTCGAAAACGCGGCAAGACAAGCCTGAATAAAACTTAGCTATCGTATCATGGCACCATTCCACGTGAGCCTGCTTCTGAGCGTCGAGTGTCGATTGTGCGAAGGTTGTCATGTTATATCTTGTGAACGCTTCCTGGACCAATTTTCAATAACAATAACAGCCTTGAAAAGGGCGGACCTCGCTTAAATTTGTTGAAAACTCGGGACACAATGGCCTTCGTCTACAAATGCAATTTGAAGTATATCAAACAATTCATACGGTTTTTAAGCCACATTTTAAATGCATATCGGACACGTAAAATGCGGAGGAAAATTTAAAGTTGTAACTTTGGTATTTTTTATCAGAAATGAACTTATTTTCAAAATAAAGTACATTTTATAATCTGTGTTTGTAAAGTTTCGAAGTGGCCAGTTAAATATCAATATTAATAAGATTATTTTCCAAATAATGTGCTTACAGTGTTTCAAACTTAGCTGGTATAATTACACAGACATACACTTGGACCTGTAACCCTGAAGGGGCAGGCGGAAACTTGTTGAACATTTTGCTAACCTATATATCATAGCACAAACAGGTCAGGCTCGCATACCTTTATCTCGAACAGATTGTTACCGGGATTTTGAGCCTCGAACACAACACAACTAACAAATATAACGATAATTTTTAACTAGTATTGCGATCTTTTAAATATTGAACCCGAATCGAAGTAAAAATAGCCTCATAAAAAAGTTATTTATACGGATTGACTTGACAACCTCCGTTTTTTCGTTGGCTAAATAAGATGTATTATTAACGTTGTCCTTAGACAAGTGTCTGCTTAAACAAGACTTACATAAAAACTAGCCAAGTGTGTAAGTCCACCGCAACAACACAATGCCTCTGACAAAAACTCTCATTTGATGGTACCTATAATTAGTCATAATGTTCTTGTACACACATTTTTTTTTCTCAACTTCAGTAATATATAAGCACCGATCATTTTGTCATCTGTAGTAGGTTGCTTAGCGCATCATCGATCAACACATAGCAAACAAGGTAGATAATATATATTTATAGTTTGAAGTTGGAATACATACAATAAATCATGATGTTGGTAAAGTTAGAAAAAAGTATCTATTTTAATAACCGGATTTGAACCGGATATGTTCCACCCTTGTACGGTTCACTGAATTTAGGGTGTAACTCTCCGGTTTTATTCAGGGTGTAAGTAGCCCTTCAGTCACTATTGCCATCACTTCAAAAACTTTCAAAAGTATTTTATAAATAATGATTCACAAATCAAAATGTAAAATTGTGAGATAATTGATCACAACTGATTAATCTTAGCCCAAGTATAGAATTACCCAATATAAATTTTATTATAAACCCTAAATTAGATAAAAGATGTCATGTTTTAAATACATTTCTTTTAGTTATTTGTCTAGGGAATTATATTATTATATTACAAACACAAATATAAAGCAATTCAGATGTCAGATTACATTATTTCTGAATTATATCCAAAGTTTGACCTTTATGACGGTCCTCTTCGCTTCCCTGTGGATAAGCGTTTGCAATGTGGACATCCGTCGACGCCGGCGGTTACTCTAATTGTAATAGTGGGCCCAAAGTGTGCTTCAATAGCCCATTCTTATCTCAATAAAAGTTTGTAGAGGTTAAAGTTCCTCTTTCATATTAAGGTTCAAAGTTCCTCCTTCTTCTTTTTTCGCTTTTAAATTAAAGGTTTAATAAAAGGTTTGTAACTATCATATATTACACAATCCATTAACCAGGCTTCGTGAGCTGTATCAAACTTTATTCTGTTCTTGATTTTTTGCATTAAGTGCAAGTGCTAAATGCTCTTGGGTCGGACTTCCCGGCAACAGCTATTTTTACCGCTGAATTACAGTTCCCAGTCCATTGCCTTCCCTTCTTTACCTAAATTTCCCTTTTATGTATATTTCTAATTTTTCCATCTTGAGTTTCCAAAAAATAGCCCATAGGACGTGAGTGGCATCATACTATCGTTGGCAAAATATGAGTGCTTAGTGCACCTCTGCCTATCTACCCATTAACCAAAACCTACTATCCTATCTACCCATTAACTAAAACAGGTTCATTCATTCCTCTAAAAAAACTGACAGGCTTAGCATGCAATCTCATCCTTTATTATACGTTTTTTCAGAAATGGTTTCTCAAGACGTATCATTTGTACTTTACATGTATTTCTGCAACAACTCAAAAGCTGACATTAATTGAAAACTTCTACAACGCTACTGAACGTCTATTTTTTCTACAGAGCATTGCAATGAAATCCGCCGTGGTACTCTGTGTGTTTTTCTTCGCCGCCCTGGCACTGGCGCGTCCTGGTGATGACCACTACACTAATCGTTATGACACCGTGGACTTGGACGAGATCATGGGTAACAGACGAGTACTCGAAGGTTACATCAAGTGTATCCTCGACCAGGGCAAGTGCGCACCTGACGCCAAGGAGCTCAAGGGTGAGTTTACATCCTTGCCTTGTCATTTACAATCTTGAAATTTACATACTGAATACAATATTTTACTGGACACAAAAAATAATTGTCAGTGAATTAAGAATAATAATAATCTGTACAAACACAGCACAATCAGCGCTGATAAAACACCTACTACTACCATGGATCACACGTTAATTAGTATTAAGTAAGTCGTCAACCAATTCGACTGAGTTAAATGATTACATTAAGTATGGTAGAACAAATTAGAATGAGATATCCGAAATACAGCGCCTATTAACTCTAGTCAGAGAATAAGGCAACCACAAAAATTTGTTTTACCGCAAACCCGGTCTTACTTTTCCTTTTATAGAACACATTAAGGAAGCGCTCGAGAACGAATGCGGCAAATGCACTGAAGCGCAAAAGAAGGGCACTCGCCGCATGATAGCACACCTGATCAACAACGAGGAGGAATACTGGAACCAGCTCACAGTCAAGTACGACCCCGACAAGAAATTCACTGTCAAGTACGAGAAGGAACTGCGCGAGGTCAAGGCTTAAGTGACCATAACATGTCTTTGTCATCTTTTGAGTCTTCATTTAAACTTGTAATACAAACTACATATAAAAGAATAAATATACTTTTTGAGTTTAAGTTGATTTTAATATTCTTCGTAGTGATTACCATAATAAACTACTCGAACCTGGCTAGAAGATCAAGCCTGGTAAGCTTCAGCGTATTGGTTGATGCTGAGAAGTTGTAAGTACATTAATAGCGTCAACACTTTTACTGCTCGATAAAGGATCTGTATTTGGTAGTGCTAATAGTTGAGCTCATTTTAGTTGGATTGCGTAGATAAACGATTCATAACCATACTAGAGTACTAGACTGGACTTTCAATAATGTTAATGAGTCGGCTTTTTACTCTCTCTTGTTGACCATTTCAAAGCCGTGTAGAACCTAAATCTAGTAGGTAGATCTACTGATTACGAATTGATCTTATTAAACAATTATTTAAGAAGATGATTCCATGCCACCAGATCAGAATCTGGACAAGTTTATTGTGGAAGTCAAAAGGCATTAAGTAGTGGACGTGCAGTCATATTTTGAATTGTCACTAGTATAATATTTACCATTAAAGTGCAATTGATTTAAAAATAGACGTTTGCCCGAATATTTTAGCTACGCACACATTACGCAAACATTGTATATTCTAAAATCATTTATTTTGTCCATCAAATTTTTAACAACCCTCAAATTATTAGTTTAAAACTGTAGTAACCCTTCCAGCATTTTTGTCTTCGGTCCACGGCACATTCATTACATTAACCAGGAAAATTCTAACAAACACACTGGTTAATTCTGAAGTGTCCTGCAAGACCGAAGCCATAAATGCTTGGCAGATAGCTTGTCCCAATACTCTTTTATCTGTTAAGCTATTCTCTCAGATTTTTTAATAAACACATCATCCAATGTTGCAGAGCGCGCTCGTTTGTTGGCTATGGGAGAATGGGAATCAAGCCTATCGATCCAGGCACTTCCATCGCTCAACATAGGCACCTTGTTGGACGATAACACATTCCGTCTTGCCACTTGCCTTCGTTTAGGAGCTCCTTGTGTTTCTCCGCATCTTTGTCACTGTGGAGAAGCTGTCGACAGTCTTGGACATCATGGCCTTTCTTGTAGCAGAAGCACAGGCCGTATATCTCGACATGCCAATCTTAACTACATAATCCGTCGTGCTCATGTTACCGCCAGCGTGTCAGAAGTACGTAAACCCAATGGTCTGGTACGAGACGATGGGAAGAGACCAGATGGTATGTCGTTACTGCCATGGAAGATGGGTAGACCTTTGGTGTGGGACGCAACCTGCGTTGATACCCTCGCGCCATCACATCTTCCAAGTACAGCTGGTTGTGCTGGCGCTGCTGCTGCATCAGCAGAAAGCCTCAAACGGCGTAAATACAATCATTTAATTGGTAACTATGTTTTTGAGCCGTTTGGGGTCGAAACGCTAGGGTCATGGGGTCCGAGTGTTTGTTCCGTTTATAAGGAATTATCTAAGCGACTGATCGACACTTCTCGTGACCAGAAGGCGGGCCTTTTTCTTGCACAGAGAATTACCATTGCCATTCGACGTGGCAATGCTGCCAGCCTTCTGGGAACATTGCTAGTAGGCAACGATGCGGAGGAATTTTATGACGCATGCATGTAAATACATAGAAATAGATAAAATTATCAATACAAATAAATAAAATTGAAGTGTCTGTTTGTAATGACAAAAAACAAAAGTAACCATAGTAAAGTTATTATTACGAAGGTAGTCTACATTATTCTTACAAAATTTTGATAGTAATAACTAAACCGTGTGACATTGTTATAAATACATGTAGTAGTTGAAGATGAGTAAAATATTAACTGATTTAAAGTCATAGACCTACAAAGGTCCATATTTAACATTAATTTATTCCAATGAAGTCCAAATTAAGCCAAGTATAAAAGAAAGAACTCAGAATAAATTTATTAGATTTCTTTACGGGTAATATCCGGGATACCCGTTGATATATCCAACATTTTTTTTTTGCTTAGAATGGTGTGTTTTATAAGTTAGAGGTTAGATGAGATATAACGCTTGCTACTTATTTGCTGACAGTACTTCGGGGAAAAGGAGATTCCAGGTGGACTAAACGGTCAACAACATAGACAGGACCGAAAGGAAGAAGAAGGCAGGAACGTCTGCAAAAGATGGGCATACGAAATTATCAAAAGACTGGCTTAAGAGCTGTACAAAATTAGACCATTTTATTTATTAGTGTTTCAGATCAACGTTAAACTTTATTTAACTTCGATAGCTAGCAGGGCTTAATACATATGCTAGTTTAAAGATTTCTCAACAGTCTATTTGTTGATTTACTAATATATCATCATAATATACATCCACGTGGTTATTGCATTTATATAATTTTGGGAGTGTGCCCAATCTAAATACCACCAATACCACACATAAAATAATAGTTACTTCCAAAGAGTATACAAACACAACGTTAGAAAAGTCCGGACTCTCATACTAAAAACGATGTATGAAACGGGAGCGAGTTTGATTTTGATGGACGCTAAAAATTATACCAACCTTCAGGAATTGGAAATAGTGTTGTCCATTCTAATAATAGAATTATCGATAAATCCACAGATTAAAATTAACCATCAATCGTTTCGGTAAAATAATTTACGTTGCTTGTTTGTAATTGAGAGTTTATGTTTGTTATTAGGATTATAAGTAAATAAACTAAAAATAATTAAGTACGTTATTAAGATTTAGGTAAATAAACTAAATTCGGGCTACAAATGTACGGAAACTGAAAATAAGGAAAAATATACGAAATACAAAATATTTGAAAGAGAGAGATGAACGCCCTATGAAGAGCGGTGTGGTTGTAAAGAGATCATGTCGAATAGTTCCTCGGAGCACGGTTTTAAAATATGATTGCAAAGTCTATAATTAATTATGATCCATTTGAAGAAAGTCTTTTGGTTCTGCGACAAAATAGGTAGTTTTTAGTTTGTTGTGTTTCTAAAAAAGAACCCAACACATTATTTATTTTGAAAATTCCCTACTTACCAAGCATGGACACAACTATATGTTTATCTGCAATGGGCAAGGGAACATCAATCAATATTTCATCAGGTTTTTTTTAACTCAGTCCTTTTTTTTTTAAATCATTTTAAGCGACATGACTACCACAAACATATTTTTACGCTTAGAGTTTGTCGGTACGTAAACCAAATCTTTTTTTTTGGATAGCTTTCACTCATTGCTTTCTCTTAAAAAATACTACAAAAGAAAATATTTAACCACTTGTGGAAATCGATATATTTAGAACCATATTTATAGCTTAGCGACAACATTATTAGTTTATAAAGCCAAATAAAAATCCTTTATTTTTCAAAGAAATAATTATGTAGATGTACATGTAATAAAGAATCCATATACAGTATTATTTAGCGACTGTTAGCAAATTGTACTAGCCTTTCTGTTGTCACGTTTTATTTTAAAGTTTAAATAAAACGAACAAAGTTTTAGAATTTGTTGTTATATTTAAAAAACGAAAATTTTAATTACGAAAGGTTGGTTCCTGTATAAGGCCCACAATACCGCACTCCCCTGGTCGGTGTCAGCTGGCGAAGGCCCCGGCGTAGTCTGGCGGAGCGCGGACCCGGGAGACTGAGGTACCAGCTCGAGCGAAGAGTGTAGCAGAGGCCTGGCGTAGCCTGGCGGAGCGTAGCCCAGGAGGACTGAGGTAACACCTCCGTCGAAGAGAGGAGAGGTTCTCGAGAGTTAGTATCGAGGGCAGCTCTCAAGCCCCATAGAAGTTCCTGCAAACCGTTCCAACTAGCATCAGCAGCTAATACACACAGCTTGCCATGAAAAGCCCTTCACCTACAGGAGAGGCTGGCATCTACTAGATGGCTAATCTAGGTTCAGTAGGCAATAACAAACATTAATAAATTACTGCTAAAATATCTAAAGAAATAAGTAACATAACCAAAAAAATAGAAGGTATTATCTAAAAGTACTGGTGTCCGTAATCGTTTACAACATTAGCACCACTATATATGATGTTATAGTAACTAGATAGTGCTAAGCAATAAACGGGTGAAAGATATAATGTTCACAACTCATACGAGGCAACTTACAGCGACGAATAGTTATTTACATTGGTCAGCTACACAATGGCCCCAATTCTGTTACTTCACTCGCTAAATTAAAATTCACTAAATTTTCTTCATATAAGAAGTAAACCTTGCACACTTAGAAACAAGGTCTTATTTCAAATTGAAACAAGTAGGTAACATATGTCGCTATCGAAATAAGCAATTTATTTGTCGACTAAAGTCTGATACGCTTAAATAAACTGTAATACCACGTAGCGAGAGCCGCTATCCGTTGAATGCCATCTCTTTTGCTCTGTGTTTTTAGTAAGCGTCTTCGTAGGTGTACATTAAAAACACGTCATCCTTGTTCGATTTGAACAAGTTTTTATACGGCAATTATACAGCGTTTGAATAAATGAAGACTCTCGCTGCGTGGAAATAAGGTTGAGTATACGTTAACAGGTTTTATTGAAATTTAGCGGCGCTGAGAAATAGATGCTAGTAATAAATAGACCTTATTACGAAGAGCACTAGGTTGATTTCATATGAAGAAATTAAGTCAGGTTTTAGTTTAGTCGAGTGTACAATAGAATCGGCACCAATATAGTTAATTTGTACAACTTACCCAGTACGGGAACAAATAAGGCACTTAGAAACAACTGTTATAAGTACTAACCGATTTATGAGAATAGAGGTTTTATATTTTGAATGTCGGTTACACTAAGGGTCGGTACAGAGCAGAAGTACGTGTCGTACAAAGCTGTCGTTCAAATAAAATTTTGATAATTAATCAGTTTGATGTTTGGCGCCGACTCAAAATAAGTTTATATAAAATTAGATAGTTTATGTAAATAAGCTCAATACTTAAGACTGAAGGTTTATTTATTTTTTGCTTTTTAGTTCTTTTCGTCGGTTTAATTTTTTGTTAAAAAGATTTTATTTGTATGGGAATTGCGTAAAGCTGGTTAATTTGCTACAGCAGGTGCCAAATATCAAGCACGTTATACACGCACGAGGTTGCAGAGTGTTTGGATCTGTTTTCTTGTTTGTTGCATGAGTTCACAAAAACCTAATATATGATTAAATGTGTTTAAAATATGATTAAGGTGTAATCTATATATCGACGGCAGGTAGCGTATTGGTCGTATTTCAAAATATCCAATTTTACACCAGACATCAAAAACTATTGCTGAAATTCATTACTCGTAAATTTATAAACATAGAGAGTCGAAATTTGGAACATATTTCTATCTATCTAAAGTTTACTTGACGCCGTTAACTGGAATTGGATTTTATACTAGTTACAGCAGTTAACGTTTCAGTGAAATGTACCTATGACCAAATAAAATAGATGTAAAGTTTGATGCAGCGGATCTGCTGTATCTCAAATTCAAGCAATGCAAAACATGGCCATTTTGCTGTTTGCTGAAAAAAATATGTCTTAAATTCAATCAGTATTATAGAGGTTATATAAATAAAATGCTGTCTATTACTAATCGAGTAATAAATGTTTTTATTGAATTCGTAAGAACGTAATGACAATAACGTAATGACGAAATTTAAATAAATTAATATGTTATAAATTAAAAAAATATATTATCATTATTGACGTTGTTAATTTTACAAAACATTGACATTATCTTATATGAATTTGATGTAAAAATTTTATGTTACATTAAAAAAAATTATACTTGTGGGAACTATGTAGTCAATTACATATTAAGTTTGCTATTTTGCCTGGTAGTTCTAATTTTGATAAAGAAAATTTAATAAACAGTAAGTGTTCTCTTAAACTCTTTTCAATTGTCACCGCTTTAGAAGTGTCACTAATCACAAGCCAGAGGTCGTGGGTTAATTCCCACCCAGGACAAGTAATTGTGTGATGAGCACGATAATTTGTTCTGTGTCTGGGTGTAATTTATCAATAATATGTATGTATTTAGAAATATATAAGTATGTTTATCAGCAGTCTGGTTACCATAGTACAGACTCTGACTAGCTTGGGATCCTACGGCCGTGTGTGAGATGTGTGAAGTTATTCTTTTTATTATTAATTCGGAACGAATTGCTGTATTTCTTGAAACGTAACATTTTAGGGCGATAGTAATGATATACATCTTTTTGTTTAATAACTTTCCGTAATCAATAAATAATTCTCGTATCCGTTTCATTTTCAAAAGATGACATTTCAATATCTAATATTGCATCGATTCACAAAACAGCCTTTTACTAGTTTACAAGTTGGCTGTCAATTTACGAATGACATTAAAACTCTAAAATGCAATTTATTTTAATAAAGGTTCTAAAATAAAAACTTCATACGCTTAATATACTTACTAACGTAAACCACGTTAGTAAGTATATTAAGCGTATGAAGTTGAGGGGTGCAGTGCTAATATCTAATGAATATTGGCTTTTGGGAAAGTCTCCAAAGACTAATATTCAGCAATTCCAGAATCCTGAGGTTTATTACTATCGAAATTGACAGCAATTAGATGTAATCAACCCAGAAATTAGATGAATTGCATATGTTAGAAATGGAAAACAATAATATAATCGAATTTTGTCAAAGTTTTTGGATAGGTACTTACCTTATAAATGACTGGGCTGTACAATATACGAGTATGTCTATTGTTTTATGAACAATAAATAGAACATCTTTCTTTCTATCTATAACATTCATGTTCTCCTTGTACCTGAAAATTCAGGCTTCTAGCTTTATATACAACGAAGTTAGAGGTCGAAACGGTTAGAGGTGTGAACGGCTTCGAAAAAAGTGTTTGCATGCTTCTGTTCGACTTGGCGTGAGCACTGCTGTGTCTCCAGATTACTGCGATAAACATGCATTGAACTTTACTGATGTTTTTTTTTGCTTTAAATAACCATAAGTAATCAAAGGACGAGGTATATGTAAACTAATTTATTTTGAAGTACAGATAACAACAATAGGCAAAAATACCGACTGACTTAAATGACCAAGCGCTACTGTTAATAAAACCAGTCCAATACATTGTTTGTCTATTAAAATGTCGAGTGATAATGTCTTACGAAGTCACTGAGTCATACCACGTGAAAGCCGGTCGATGTGTCCGCGACATAACCCCTAGTGAACACATGGCATTGTTTCCAATAATATGAATTATAAATAAATTAATAAATTTACAACTATTAACGGTAAAATGCCTACACTAAGTCTCGACATCATTTGAACTTGAACGATCATCAACTTACGAGAATATAATTTTTTGTCAGATGAATCATTTGATGCAATAAAAATAAAACATTCTTTTAAATGCATTCTTACCGTAATTAAAATTCTAGTTTTAGCAGTCTTACCTATTCTTTAGTGCATCCAATCAGTATATAAGCGCAGATTTGATTTGAAATAGCAGTATATTAATAAGTTTTGATTCGTGAACATATCACAACAAACCAGGTATGGACTTTACCAAATTTATTTTATCGTGTGTCGTCGCGTACATGTAATTGGTTTTTATAAAGCTCTTTGTTGCGAAGATATTTTCTAAACAGACATTATATACATTAACAACAAATTAAGCGAATCATGAAATTTACTGTTCGTTGCTTTGGTTCGTTGATATGGGCATTAACAAACAGTATTAGTTTTTTATTAAACTATAGAAATTTGTATCAGAATCGTCGCTAATATTCAGAAATTACATTATTACTTCTTTTTTACGTAAGTGTAGACAACACACATACTATATACTATACATTCTAGTGGAGTGTTCAGCATAGTTGAGTGGTGTACACAACAGGTATAGGTACAGAAATCACTCACTCACTAGAGACCAAGATTCTGTCTATCACCTCTAGGTGATAGACAGAATCTTAAATACGCTTTAGCTTTAGCTAAAGCGTATTTCATTCCGTCTGCATATATTGTAATAAGGCGATGTAAGCCAAAGATGCAGCAGAATGGATACAAAAGAGGACTAGAACTCTCCCTTCAAGCAGAACCAGCAACCAGTGCAGGGAAGCATTTATCCGCAATCTCCTGCCACGTCAAGCGCTTGCCTAAGAGCTCCCAAATTTACTGATCCGTGAGTTCGTCTCAAAACAAACTCGGGCAATTTGGACAAATTGTTGAATTTCAAGATTAATATTTTTTTCATTCGTCATCTCATTCTATTCTTGTATTCCTTTAAAATTTTAGTTCAGCCAAGAAGAAAACCTTTCAAAGTATTAAAGTATAAGTCCAAAATTAAGATAATCAACTTTAATATAATATTTAAAAACAATATTTTCTGTTCTCGTTCTATTAAAATGTTAATAACCAAAAATTTTAATCAAAACTTAGTTTAAATATAATATTCCCATTTTTAGTTATGTTTATTTGTATCAAAGTGAAAGAGTGTTACTTATACACTAGCTGTGCCCGCGGCTTCACACTTTGTATTTTATCCGTCCTAAACGAATAAAATCAATGATTTCGAAATGCAAATCCACATGAAAATATCAGTAACAAACTTACAATAATTGTAGTCGAGTTTCCAATATCTAATTTGTTTCTGAAGTTGTAGTTTATCTTTCTTCATTGTTTATAGGTTGTGCCCGCGACTTCACTAGCGTAGACTTATGTTGTTTCTTTCCCACATTATCTGAAGTTAGTAAGTTATCGTGTATTTGTTACGTATACCTAAATTATTAAAGTATTCAGAGAGGTTTAGATGCACGATAACGTGTTCTTTGAAAATACCCGGATGTTTATTATTTGTATAAGTTGACGGAACATCGTTGTATAACAAGATTTTAACAAATGCAGTTATTTCACAAAGTTGAAATAATGCGAACAAGTCATCCCGGTTTTAGGCTGCCAGCCACCTTCTTCAAGTCCTCGGTCCATCGATGGACCGAATAAGAATTTATTGAAAGCAAAATCAAACATTTCAAAACTAAACAAAAACTTTTATAATCAAAGCCAAGATAATCTCATAGAATGAGTGTAGTGAAGCTAGTTAATCCTTTAGACATATTTATTATTTTTGTTAAAATAGAAAGATTTACAGAATCAATTCGATAAATTATGAAGATGACAATTAATTAGACATTTCGAAATGCTATTTTGCCTTTGGATCACAGTGATGGGAAATCCTAATGAGTTTTTAATCTAAACTTATGAATGATAACTAAAACTTCAAAGTCTTTACTTAAATGGTATAAACCACCTAAATAAACATTTTGAATTTCTAAACAGTTTATTCTAGACTAAAAAAAAATAATCTTAAAAAGACTTTGTACAACTCAAAGTATAACTAAGTCAAATTTTAATGGACAAGTGACATTGTTTAGCCGGGCATAGGACCATTTGGCCGTATAAATCCTTAAACTGCCTAGTGCCGGCGGCCCACCTAGTGTTGAGTAGTAACTGCCGCCTATGGACGTCGGCAATGCTGCATAACCGAGCCAAACCATAGCAACCTGGCTGTTAAACCCAATTTAATTATTATGGGAAAAATTACTTGAGGTAACTGAAACCTTTAGTGAATGTATCAAGATGGAAGTCATGCATGTAAAAAGACGCAGAATTGTGGAATCTGAAGGAATGCAAATCTCACATTCTACACACCTTAGATGTCTTTCCGCGAACGAAACTTACAAGTATCTAGGTATGTCACAGGTGTTAGGTATAATTTAATGGTCTATGAAGCAATCGTTACAGGAACGCTTTTTTGGCCGCCTGAAAAAGTATTAAAAAGTCTTTTGTCAGGTGGTAATAAGGTCGCTTATAATGATTGGGTCATACCAGTCCTAACCTACTCCTTTGGTATACCTAGATGGACTCAGATGGAACTGGATGCCCTGAATACAAGAGTTCGTACACTGCCAAGAGTTCGTACACTGCTAACCACGTACTGAATGCATCGGTAATGAGACTGTATATATGTTTTTTAAATGCCAGGACCCTCCATAATCGCGAGGTATGCAATCTTAGAGATTACTTTTTCTCTGTTAACGTGGAGGTGCACCGGGATGTGGTGACAGTTGACAACGGACTTACTCCGCTAGCTCTTGGTAGAGAGAACTGGCGCAAGCCTACAATACTCAATATTACAGATCATAGGGAGGTATGGAAGAGTAAAGAGCTGCATGGACGTTTTTATCGAACAACGACGAAACCTGAGATATATCCTGAAGAACAGCACAACCTACATTTATCGGGCATGTCATGGTCCCGGAGAAAGCCGCAGGCACATAATTTCCGGATGTTCTCGTCTTGCCAACGGCGAGTACTTGCATAGACATAACCAAGGGGCCAGGATAATCTATCAGCAACTTGCTCTGAAATATAACCTTGTGACTGTAGAGTTACTATACTACAGGTATGTACCCGACCCAGTTCGCGAAAATGGTTGTGTAACATTGTACACAATCTGGGATCGGTCTATTATCAGGACTATTTTGTTGCCAATAAGCCTGATATAGTGGTAATAAACCGATTAGAGCGCCGAGCAATGATTGTTGACATCACCATTCCTCATGACAACTATCTCTTAAGGGCTGAAATAGAAAAACAAATGAAGTATTTGGATTTGGCCCACGAGGTGGTCGACATGTAGGATGTGGAATTGGCAATCATTGTGACGGCTTTTTATAAGCAGGCAGTATTTTCTGTTAAGTTAAATATATCAATAGATGAAGCAACTATTCCTCATTGCTTAAATTCTTTACTTATTATAAAACATGTAATATGCATGTAATTAAAAACCAGCTTTACTATCTGGCCTTAAATATACTCTAGTGTGAATAAATAGAAGTATATTATAATAAGTATCACATAACTTTATACATAATAAGAAAACCTCGGCGGCTACTCACTATAATATACTGGTATTGTCTACTATCAAAATTGTGTTGACTGAAGATAGTTTTCCATATAAGTTAATAATGTCTGTATATCCGTAGGACTCGGTTTTTGTCAACATTCACACTAAATTACGATGATGACAATCCGATATTTTGTCAATCGTTGGTAATGAGGTACCAGGGTCTTTATAGAGACGGATCACAACTTGGCCTCAAACACGAAAAGAGATGTTAAACATTCAAAGTTACTCTTCTTTTCTGTTTCAATTGTTTTCTCACGAATCATCCTAAAATATTACTTAACTAATATTTAAAACTTTACAGCGTCAAAATGAAATCTGCCGTTTTAATCTGCGTATTGTTTTTCGCCGCCCTGACTCTGGCGCGGCCTGACAATGATCACTACACTGAAAATTTCGACAACCTTGATGTGGACGAAATTCTGGGCAATTCCAGGTTGTACAATGCCTACTTGGACTGTATCCACAATCGTGGCAAGTGCACGCCTGCCGGAACTGAGCTTAAAAGTTAGTATTGTCTTTATGCGTTTTGTAGTAAGCTAGCGTTTGGTTCGTTTCTACAGATTCATGTATGAAAATTGTAGCATATTTTGTACAACGGCTTTCATGAATATTATTTATTTATTTAGGCAACATACCAGATGCTCTTCAAAATGGGTGCGCTAAATGTACTGAGAAACAGAAGATGACCGTTAAACATGTTATGAAACATTTGATCAACCATAAGGACGCTGACTGGAAAGAGTTGACAGCGAAATACGATCCTGATAACAAGTACAGATCTAAGTACGAGAAGGAACTGCGCGAGATCACGGCTTAATTGGTCGTAATCCGTTTTCAACTCAATGCTAAACTAGACACTTCTTTTTGGCAATAAACGTTTATTCCTTTTTATCTCTCGAACAAACATATGATACATAAAATATATTTTCAAATAAAATAAGCGTTTTGTTATTTTTTCTTGCAAAATGATCGAGTACTGTAACCACTTAGGATCATCAAACACTTCTTACATTTACATAAGAAGTTCGTACATCTTCATAAGAGATGAAGAGTTTTATTTAGTTGTTAAAACTTAATAACGTTTGAACAGCTAGATAACTAAACCATAAAAAAAAAATATTAAGGAAACAAAATATGTGCCATGTTTTTTAACCGAGTTACAAAAGGCAGGAAGTTATCAGTTCTTTTAATCTTTTTTTTTAAATGTCTGTTACCCGATTACTCGAAGATGGCTGGACCGATTTGGTTCCATGGTCTCACGGAGGAGGTCCTAGAGAAATCGAGGGAATTCTTTAAATAGTATAAGCAAACCTATAGCTATTTGTGTATTTTTTATAGTAACGGTACAATTGCTCTTGGAAAGCACCATTTAGTGAAGTGGAACTGGTAGTGAAAATCACACATGGCTACTGAAACTACAAGAATAAGTATTTCACGGTTTGCGATTCGATTACTTTAATGTAGTTGCGTAGTAGTTAATGGTGAAGTAAAGCTGATGGTGAAGTACCTGGAGATCTCCTCAACAATTATCGTCTCTACATCGGAAAAAGCAATATTTTGTAAAAGTTGATGAGCAGTTCACATTAAGCTACAGTAAATTACATGAAATTACAAACCTACCCTCTCAAAGAGACAAACAAAAATATTTTAAAATTTTAAAATAATTTAAATCGACTTCAAAAACGTGGATGTTCTCAATTCAACTGATTTGTTTTCTGTCTGAACCGATTGAATTGGTAATCCCCAAGGTTGGTCTCATTTAAATTTGAAGCATATATTGCACCCCTAAAGGTGGCAAGTTAGGAAATGAGGAATACATCATACAGCAGTATAGCTTATACTGCTATGTGATTACAATTTATCATGACCTAGGCGCATTGAAGTTTTTTTTTTTTATTTGGGAAGCTTACGGCTTAAACAGTATTAGAATGAAATTCGAAGTAGCAGATGCCAATTACAAGCTTCCACATTTAAATGGTGATTCGGTGATGCTTTTTTTAAAGATAAGTTTTACATGGGTAAAAGAGTATAAAATCATTACATAATGTAAAATAAAGTCCCTGCCGCGTCTGTCTGAATGCGATAAATAAACTCAAAAAGTACCGAACTAATTTTTATGTGAGTTTCCCCAATGGGTAGAGTGATTCATCAGGAAGGCGGAGGTGTTTAACTTATTAAGGTTTTGTGTAAATTGGCTGAAATATGACGACGATAGTTGAAGATGAAACATGCTAAATGAAAGATTTTAAATATGAAAACAATTGCCTCACAGAAAACCGGCCTCACAGCAATGATTGTGTTGTGGTTTGCCGCGTGAGTCCTCACACGTTAGGGTGTCCGGTAACCACTAGGTAACCCGTCTGCTTGTTTGCCCTCTATCACATAAATAAAAAGGTCTATTAAAATATAGCAATGTTATATGTCCATAACTTATCTTCTAAAATATACACACAAAGCAAAAGTGTGCTTTTACATTAAAATCTAAAAGGCATGCTCAATGCAACAGGCTAGTACGACATTAAGACAAGAAAATAAGGTAGGTGTATATGCTCTGCTACCCGTGCGAAGCCGGGACGGGTTGCTCGTATGCTACTATATGAATCACACTACGTCCCGTAACAGTAGAGCACTAATCAAATGTCAAGTGTAGGTAAGTATCTGAACAGTAAAAAATAATATGAGAATAAAACTTCGTAGATTGCTGTTACGCATGAGCTACTACGTTATATAATATATAACCTTTATATGTATAGGACATGACACTGTAAGTCTAAAGAAGAAGTGTTAGTGAAATAAGTGTAAGTAAAAGACAAAAGAAAGTTAAAGAAATTCGATTTTATAAAGTTACCAGCTGGTACCCGCGACTTCGTCTGCGTAGAATTTGTAATAGTTTTTTTCTTTAATCTCTTCAATCTTTTGAGGAAAAGTAAGGTACTCGTAAGTTACTTTTATTGTAGTGGTTAGTAACTACTGAGCCAGAGGTAGTGGGTTCGATTCCCACTCAGGACAAATAATTGTATTCCAAATGTACACCTACTTTCAGTTTCCCTTGCTTTCAGGGGAACTGTTAGTACTCTTTTCAACTGGAATGGCAAATCGGTCGGATTTTTGGATTACTTGGAATTAGTCCACGTTTTCCCTTTGCTGTTCCTTTTTATATCCATTACTCGAAAAGATCACCTTCAACATGTGACATGCTTTTGGTCGTTGGTCTGTCCCACAATTTCATTCCTTGAATTTTTATATCGCTAAACTTAACAAATGATACATCTCCCATATAAACTTTGATTCCCTATTTTGTGACCTTCAATGCTTATTATACAAAAAGTAGCCTACATATGGCCTTTTCCAAGGCTTTGTTTATCTCTATAAGTACCTAAATTCATTCAAATAACTTGATAAATAACTTAAATGATGGATCTTCTATGCTTTCAAATTTTGATCCCGTATTTTGCCACCCTCAAGGTCTATTTGCGCGATAAAAATTAGTATCTGATCTGTTGTGACAAAATATATGTTTTGTGTAATACATAGGGCTCTAGGGCCAGCAGATTTCTACTCAAATTAATGTCTCGGACTCGAGACGGAGTAGGGTATTCTACGAGTATGTTTAAAATGTATTATATAACAGTAATCTACGAAGTAGGGTTTTATACAGAGAAAAAATGTAAAGATTTGCCGAAAAAAATGAGAATTTGGCAAAAACTGACAGTGGTCTTTTGTATGAAGTAAAAACGATTACTCAGAAATTTAGTCAAAATTAAACAGGAAAACTTCTAGTGGATCAGCCAGTAAGGAATAATTAGGTACTCTAGTCACACTCCAAGTAGGTATATTTATTTTGTATATATTTGCATATAAATAGCTACACTTTTTATCACATTTATTTTTCAAAACAATGCAAGAAGCTAATTACGGCTTTAAAAGCGCAAATAATATTTTGTTTTTCATTCACATAATTATAAATCTGGTTTTCACATTTTTATGTATTCAGTAGGGTAGGTATACAAACACAAATTTAATTATTAGTTACAGTGCAGTAACAAGTCTTTGATTTGGAAATGCCTCACAACCAACCAGGTTCGTATCATTTCTAGTTTAAAGTTGTATAAATTGGCTAAATAGTACCGTAGTAATTTAATGTGGTCATAAGTAATTTTTGTATTCATCGGGCACGGAACTCTTTTTCTAGCTGAAGGGAATATACCCAATGTCCTTTTCTTTACCCCTAGGAGCGGGTATGCGAAATTATTATGATGTTCGGTTTTCACATTCGCATTTATAATTTTACTAGCTTTGTCCCTCGACTTCGCTCGAGCTCAACTTGTTTTTCTATTCCTCGGGAACCTTCTCTGAACCCCTGACAATGTACGAGTATACAAAAATGTATGATGTTCGTTTGAGTAGTTACGGCTTCAATCAAAATCGTCAGGAGTAGGAGTCAGTGAGTAAAAGTCGGTCTTAAAGTTGCCTGTACCTACCATACGTAGATCCTATGGAGAAGAACAGGCAAGAAACTCCAAGTTTTTAGTAGTAGTATCATCCGTGTCCTCAGTCTTTGGACCTCACACTAGCTTTCCATCAGGCGGTTTGAGGTCATTCTGACGTGTCATAATTAAAAAAAGGACACTCTTTTTCAACATGTTTTTTTTGACAAGTTACTTGATTCAAATTTTTTTAATTAACAAAAAAACCTATCATAATTACAATGTGGGGTCACGTGTGTATTGACTTTTCCCATCTTCCATGGATATTTGTCAACTCTACATACCAGCAGGAAAGTATTGTGCTAGCTGTGCTCACTGAGGTCTTCCTTCGGATTAAGTTTCTTCTTTGTGCTCCACCTGCTTTTACTGGTAAATGAATTTTAAATAATTATCAACAATAAAGATTAATCTTTGCTGTTGTCAACATTGTCCTCTAATTTTTGTATTGTTACTAGGAATCAAAATCTCGGTCAGTGTTATTTCTATTCTTATTATTATAATGTCGTCTGTCTGTTGTCTCAAATTTTGGTGATTTGACAAGAAAAGGACATAGTGATTGATTTGATTGTTGTGAAAGCCTAATTATATTATAAATAGGTTTCGGGAAATGTTTTCAAAATCTTTATAATAAATCTATTTAACAGAGTAAAAAGTTCTTATTGACTATTGGGTAGATTTTTTTATTGTTTTCCATAACCTTGCATTGAACTCTGGTGGTCCTAGACTAAACCGAAACGAAGTCAAATGTTCCCTCAACTCTAAAAAGCCAAAACTAAGAGGTTGACTATATATAGCGATAATAGCAAGTTCACGGAACTCTCCAAATCTGCGTCAGAACTTTTTAAGAATCTAGACTCGCAAGAAACTTTATCAAACCTATTTACCATCAGGAATACAGTATACAAGCAATATAGGGCTTGATAAGTATGATTTATTAGCCTAAATTTTTTGGTACATCGTTTGGTCGTTAAATGGTGGTGGTACTCCTCCAGTCCGGCAGCATAATTTCAGATCTCTCGTTTACTGACAGTTTTATTATATATGGTATCGTATAAAATAATTAGTCATTTTATAGTTAGTGGTATACTCATGGCAGTAGAAGTATTTTCCCGAAATTGCACCCACCGTCCAAACGTAAATAAAGGGCGAGCTTTTTGCCATTTACTTTACCCGTTTGGAGACTCCGTTGCTGCTGAGAATGCCAAACATGAAAACTTAGTCATAACCGCACGAAAACCGAAGCGCTAGTTGCACAGGTGGCGCAGCGATGGTCACGCTGCCAACTGTCACTTCGTCGAATGTCGTGTGTGTATTTTTTAATGCACTATAAAACAAAACTTATGACACTGAATCAACGAAAAGGACAAAGAATATTAGAAATGTGTAATATATTTTTTATGGTAAAGGGGGCAAACGAGCAGACGGGTCACCTGATGGGGGGGAAGAGTGGGAAGAGGGGAGAGGGGAAAGACGGGAATAGGGGAGAGGGAAGGGTTAGGGCCTCCGATAACCTCACTCACGCGGCGAAATGCATATATTACCAATCTTAAAAAAAAATCTAAATCTCAGATAATCATCACTACTACAGTTGCCTTTACGTGAACAGAAAACAGTCCCAGAGGAGTAGGCTTATATTCAGTCAACTTGCATCGTAATAAACTGTCTTCTTAGCACAAATAAAATGCCTACACCATTAAAATTATTGACATGAACGACCAAATTTTCAAAAATTGCTTAAAAAGACGGTAAATAACCCACTAGTTTATCCTTATTTTTTAATAGTCACACTTTTGAGTGTGGCCATCAGCAATAAATGTTATTGCAATGGACACAATCATGAGTGAACAACGATGTGGGAAAGAATGCATCCGCACAATTATGAAGATTATTAGCTACCTAGTATTCTATATTTAATCATATTTATTGGTAAGTGTTAGGATTTTAGTAAACAATGGAATATTGAGTGTACAAAGACATGGCTCAAGGCTCAAGGCTGTGACACAGCCTTGCTGACTGTGGTCATTAAAATGTATTTAATAATAAGTGCGGTATCATAATTTGTTTTTTTTTGTCTTTTATTCATTATGTTGATTTTTTTTAATATAATAACTGCAAAATGCAAAATTCACATCCATTTATTTTTAAATTTCGTGTGGAGTTAAATGTGGTCTTCTCGTCAATATTGTAATATTTTACAGCAGCTATTTCCCAAGCGTACACAATAGTTAGAACATAAAGTTCTATAAATATGTATATATTTTTTTTTTCCACCCTTGACCACGGTGGGTGCAATTTAATAGAAACGTCGGGTAACCGAAAAAGATATTGTGCCTTCTAATTGTTATCGCGATTAAGTCCCGATTTGTGAATCGAATCAATGATGTGTACATCTAACTATAAATATTTGTTTTTTGTACCAAACGTACCAAAAGTATAGTATACATACAAGTTCAGCAGATATTGTGACTTTCTAAGAAATTTAAAATTTGTATCAACAATATTAGATGCGGTTTTGGGACCACCTGTTTATTTCTAGACCTAGGACCCGAGGGATAAACTTAATAAAACAACTTATTATGTACAGGCCATAGGTTTTTTTCCCACCTTGTGGTATCTACCACAATAAAACGTCTGTCTAGACGTCTTTAATTATATCTGTAAAACCATTCGTGTTAAAGGTCGATCGCAAACGAATCCCATATAGGTATTTCAAACATACTAAAAACATTGGTAAAAAGTTTCTTTGTGTTAATTGTCCGCAACGTCTTGGGCCTTTCTGTAGTAGAATACTAAATTTGCAAAGGAACAGAATAGCGAAACACAGCAGAAACTGCCTCTGTAAATCTCTCTCACATCTATACGTTGATTTTTTATTATAAAATTTTCCTCACGTCTATAGAACATGATTACGGATTACTTTTTTTTTCGATGTTTCTGTAATAGCAACGGATAACCAGAGGAGTAAAACATTATCATATACAATCATATCATAGTCATGGCTGTACTAGTCATATAATATTCGCGAAAATACATCACTAACTCTAACAGTTCAGTTCACTCCTTTAAATAAGTTGAATGCTCTCTATATTGCAACGCATTCATATTATTAAATTGAATTTTATACCTTTGTAAAGTTATATTAATGTCGTAAGGTATTATAAACATAATAAATAATAATTTTGATAATGCTTTAGTGTTACTATTGTAGGTGGAATTGAACTGATGTTCATCAGAAACACGAGTTGAACCCATCGAAATTAATCATCGATTGAAAGATACCACTTAGTCAAGTATTTTTCCAAGTATAGGATAGGGATCGTCTTTTAATCACGTGTTATTTATTAGCGTCAACTACCACTACAACTGCGAGCCAGGTACACGCGCCACTTTTCAGTTTAAAAATCGCGCGTTTAACGAAAAAATAAATACACGTGATATCTCACTAACCCACCCTTCCCCCTTGTGATATTTTGTGATTTTCTCCAAAACCCCTTCCCCCCCCCCCTTTTCGAACCTTACCTGATTAATTAACGACTCCGTAGAGAGATGAAAAAGAAATAAAAACTACAACATTCAGTAACTAAATTCTATAATCTTTACAAGACCATACCATCACATGGTTATGAGATGCCCATTAAAAACAAAAAAAGTTAAAGCCTTAAAGTACCTACTTAAGCTTTAGCTTCACGCAGTTCCTTGTCGTATTTGACTTTGTACTTGCTTTCAGGGTCGTATTTGGCGGTAAGTTCGTTCCAAGATTCCTCCTCGTGGTTGATCATATGAGCAAGGACTCGCTTAGTACCCTTTTTTTGTTTATCAGTGCACTTGCCACAGTTGTTCTCTAACGCTTCAACGACGTGGTCTGCAACACCGACATAAAAGTTGTTGAAATAGTATTTATAGCAGTATGTATGTGTATATATAATAGTATGTTCAGAAAAAGCAAGGAGTTAAACATTTTATACCAGAAATAGGTTTACCGAAGTTTTTTTTTTTTGTTTTTTTTTTTACGCGGTGGACTTGTAACAAGGAACCATGATCCCTTCATGTGATACGTAAGGTAATTTGATAATGGTATTAAAATTCTTGCCTAAAAAATAAAACGTGCATGGAGAGAAACATTGGACATTTTGACTCTTTGTACAGAGAATCCACCCTACAAAAGAGGCGAAAAACTTGTATTCAACTAATTTGACTTCTTTGAAACTCAATGATTTCAAGTGCTAAGCCACGTATAGTTAAGATTCAAAGGTCAAAAAGAACAATGTGACGTGGAAAATAGACAGATAAGGGATTACGTTTAAAATTGAAAATAGACATACCCTTCAGCTCCTTAGCGTCAGGCGTGCATTTGCCCTGGTCGAGCATACATTTGATATAGGGTAAGAGCAGTCTTTTGTTACTCAGGATCTCGTCCAAATCGACGTTGTCATAGCGGTCAGTGTAGTGGTCATCATCAGGTCTTGCCAGAGCCATGGCGGCGAAGAACAACACGAGGAATGCAATGGCGGATTTCATTTTGATTCTGGAGAAATTATTAACAAATACATATTTTATTATATTGATCGCTTTTAATATTTCAGGTAGTCTTCGATTTTCAAAGTGTAAATTAAAAAAATAAACGGAGAATAATCTAGCAAATAGTATTAAAAGCCGTAAAATACAATTGAAATAAAGCAAAACACCCAGGACACAAAACAAGTGGTATTATTATAAGAGATATAAAATATATTGAAGTAATTAGGAGCTTCTAAAGCTCCTAATTACTTTAATATATTTTATATCTCTGTTTGTTAAATACAAATAAATAAATAAAATAAATCACGGATACTTTATAACCATTATTAATAGTTATAAAACTAGATACTTTAGCAAAGTTAACTATTAGGAAATATTGTTTGAGTAAGACTTGTATCCAAACTCAAAAAACTATAATAAGCTATACAACACAAAATGTTTGTTGCACATTTCTATCGGTAGGGCTTAAAGTACAAGGATCTAAAGAATTCGAAAAGAATATTTTCTCGCCTTCTGTTCATTTATTGAAATCCTACTAATATTATAAACGTGAAAGTACTCTTTCACGCCAAAATTACTAAACCGATTGCAATGAAACTTGGTATGTAGATAGCTGGAGACCTGGATTGACATATAGGCTACTTTTTATCCCGATATTCTAACGGAATCGGGACTTACGCGGGTGAAACAGCGGGGCGCTGCTAGTATTTTATAAACAGAGAAACTTTATTCAAAGCATTTTGCCAAAGCTTTATAACGTCACTTATGGTATAATGTCACCAAAAAAGCAAAAACGACACTTCTATTGAGTGCAGTTCAATAATAATGCCTTTCGCACATTGATGCGGTTTCCTCGCCATTTTTCAGCACCAGATATGTTTGCCAGTTTTGTCACGACAATCATTAGGTCACGTGTCGCATTCTTCTGTTAAAGTATCCTTTGTTCATAAAATTCTTTTCTCTCCACACTTACTAAGTACTTTGATACCCCATTATTATGTTATTCGTTATCCGTGCACCGTGATGTAAATCGTAAGTAAGCTCTGTTTTTATTTATTTCTTTTTATGCATCTGTGTGAGCTAGTTAACCAATTTTGTTTTGAACCGCTGATGTAGTGTTGTATTTTATATTTTAAACATTGCATTTTAAAATTGTAGAACTGTACTGTTTACAGTTTAATGTGAGTTTTGTTACATGAATAAATAATCCATATATTATTATTACACTTGTATTATTCTTATTAAAGCCAAAGTCTATAAGTGCTCGTATTCAACTTCTCTTTGACATTTATTTTCGGTTTCAATATGACTAAACTATGTAGCACTTGGATTTCAATTTAATTAAAAAAAAATATAGTGACTTGATGCATTTATTAGCTTCATTGTCTTCTTCATTTAGTTAGTAGCTTCATTTAAAAAAACATTTCTCTTCGTCTGTCGGATAACACCTAACCCCATCTGTCAATAATACCGGTGATAGGAGGTACAGGGAGACGAAACAATCCCATTGGGATGCCAATATTAACCACAGGAAAACAAATTAATAAAATAATAGTAATAACTAAATCAGTTTAGTTTCGAGAACCATATTTAGTCGGCTTCCACGAGGTTTTAATGTACACAAGTATGAGACTTACTAGTTTCAGAGTTCACGAGGAGCTTGGTCAGAGTTCTACTAAAACTAACTATGCGATGTGCACTTATATATGATCGTTTAAGACCACATCATTTAGCTTAATATCGTCACACTTAATGAACAAAAACACATACAAAAGACACGCGCATATGTCAAGCACACATTTAAAGGTTAATGATTTTTTGGAAAAAAAAATTACGTTTCTGTCAAAAATTAAAAACAATTTCATAATTGCTTATTTCTCATTCGACATATAGGTATTATATTGTACAGAACGTGGAAAAGTTGAAGTATGATTTTTAGCCATTGATATAAATGACACAAAACTTGTAGTGTTAATAGTGTTACAGTAATACATTTACGTCACAATAATTAAAGAAGTAAGTGATAGACGCTATTAAAAAAGGTTGTAAAGAGTTAGAAGTTTCTTTTTTTATTATTATATTAAAGATTGATTGTTAATATGCGTGTTTCTATCAGAGAGCTTCACGCAGATATCTATGGCTTTAGGTTATATCAGACCAAATGATATATGAGTCTGGCTATTCGGGTCAGAGTGTATTTCAAATATTTTAATCTTAAACTTTCGATAGTCCTTAACATGACGTGGATAAAATATTCAAAAATAAATTATTGAAGGCGGCTTTTTATACTTTTTTAATTGAAGATTACTAAGTAAAATAGATACCACTAGCTATATGTATAATAAATGTAACCAACCTGTATGGGACGTAAGCTAACGGATTAGATTCGTACCGATCTACTACAAACAATGTGTAAGATTTTACTTATATACCCTCAAACTTTGTGAAACAATAACAACTACGCGTACGTACATGTGCGTACATGTATTTATCACACTTACACATCCCTGCGTATAAAAACACACTAATTGTTAATGATTACTTTTTTTAATTAGTGATAATAATTTAGAATTCATAATTTGTGCCTTGAATGAGGAGATGCTGCAATGTTTTATCATAAGGAAATATAAACATAATAAATAATAATTTTGACGATGATTTAGGCTAGTTTAATTTTAAATTTTTGCTACTAAGTCTGTTTCGAAGGTCTGTTCAGATTCCATTTCGTCCTTAAAAGAAACTGAAAAACATATTTTAAACGCATCCTAATAAAGATTTACATAGAATGCTTTCTTATGTTATTCTTCGTACTTTATTAGTTTTTCAAAATATTCAACTGTCAATGGGATAAATTATATCATAATATCAAGTGTTATACAAAAGTACCAACTTTTCGATGGCCTTAAAAATATCAAAATATTTGACTATAAAGAAATGCCGAATGCACTTGGAGTAAGTAATCGCATTGCATAATATTATTACTGGCCACTTGCGGCAGCTGTTTACAAATGACAATGTCCGTTTGGATCAGAAATGCAATTATTTTCCAATAAGCCTACTATCCCTCAATTTTAGAATTAGAAATAGATTTAATAAATTGTTAGTTACCGACATAAAGTAAAAGAGTTAATTATAAAGTTTCTGAACCATCACCCGCCTGTTTATTAGGAATAAGGATATGGTATATAAGTCATTGTAAACTTACCTTTTAGTTCTTTGGCGTCCGCCGCGCTCTTGCCCTGGTCAAGAATACGCTTGATGTATGGCAAAATCAGTCTCTTATTGGATAAAATCTCATCCAGATCCACATGGTCGTAATGGTCAGTATAGTGGTCATCTCCAGGCTGCGCCAAAGCCAGGGCAGCGAAAAACAATACGCAAACTGCTATGGTGAATTTAATATTGTTCCTTTAAAATAAAGATCAATCTCTTTATTTTACAAGGACAAAATGAAATCTAATGCTTGACTGTTGACATGTGGACTATGCTATGATTGTAACTATACTGATGATTGTAACTATAACTATATATTAAAACTACTTTTTTTTCATACAGACTATCTGCTGGTAACTTACTATCTGCTTTATATGAACACATGAAATAAATTGACAATTGAAATCTATTATAGTAGAAGAGATTTTGAAAAAGAACTTCAAATGTTGTATACACTTCATGGAAGTGTTATCTACCTAATTATTTGCCTATGCACTTGGTTAATGAACGAATCTCATGAAATTCAATGTTTTAAATTCAAAATGGCAATTTATTGAAATCATGTTTTGCGCATTTACCTATTTATCTCTCCTGGTCACTAACTGCAGTAGCGAAGGTTCATTTTCGACATTAAAAATGTAAGAGTCGAGAATATCTAAATCATCCCTCTTTGATGAATATAGATATTAATTTTTAAACTATTCGTATTAATTTTTCACGGCAAAAAATATGATTTGCTCAGAAATTTTATACGAATAGTTTTATTAGCTATTTCTAAAATTATAATACACAAGGTGGCCAATTACGTTGATTAATCCTCTGTTGCGAAAACACGGACGCTGAGAAAATGGTGACCAATTTTAGGTAGAAGTCACTTACCTATAGCGATAGATCTTTCAACATGCCAGCGGATGACATGTACTCGCCAGAGCTAGTGCAAACCGGTGCATGGACCCGAATCACACATACTTGAATAAATAAATGCTAGATTGTGGAAAATCATCAATCATCGTGGGAGAGCCATGCTTAGGCACGGCTCGGTTTGCTTCGGCTTTGAAGTTAGAAATTTAGAAATTGGTAGATGAGCTTATGGTTAAAAGTAACAGTATAATACAAAACACTTTTTAAAAATTCACCCCTTAATTTAAAAAATTTACTGTATATCACATGGGCAGTGTTACGTTGCGTGTGCGTACGTCACCTAAAGAGATTTAAAATGTTGTTTATAAAGAAATATAATATATACATATAAACACCTTACGAGGGAGGGAGGGACAAGGACAGGGGAGGACGTTACGCTAATAATACATATATATATATATATTTCTATCCATCCATATTAATACATATATAGGTCGTTTCGTTTAAGTTGTCACTTCTGTCGGCAGTCCCATGACTGCCTATTTTTTTTTTTGCTTAGTATTTATTTTTATTTTGAAATCGTTTTTTTTTTCTACTAAACCTTATTTCTTTAGTAGGCAGTAACAAGTAGTCTTGATTGATTTTTTGTGCCTACACTCTATCTGATGTTGGCCACCACGCGGACGAAGTCGCGGGCAAAAGCTAGTACCTATATAATGTGAACTACATTTACAAAATTAATTCTAACCAAACTTAAAACACTGTAATGACTTATCCACCTATTCAGTAAACAATGTTTTTTTAACGTAGAAACAGTCATTATTAGGTAACCTTGTTTTTTTTTTTACATTATTATACGAGGTAATGACGCTAACAAACATTATATTTTTACACTTTTAATATTTTTGTTTCTCATATTCCAGGTACAGTAAAGTTAAACCTAGCTCATGTTTTACGAATTTTCGGGTTTTGTAGTCGGTAATAAATGATTTTTTTTATGATTTTGTTCAGTCCGATTATCCATTCATATGCATGTGCAGGGAAACAGGTACACTAGGAAATCAAGATACAAAAATATCTAATCTGCCACAATTTAAGGAACTACATAATTTTAAGCATGGCTTAACTAAACAAGAATGTTTTGAGGAAATGAGTAGCACACTGAGGGAAACTTGTAGATCTCTAAGGATCATATATAACGGTGGTATATTCCATTCAATTGCGGCAATTTTAAAGGCAATAATTTTTTTTGAAGTTGATTGTTGCATGTTATGAAACCTAGCTGTATTATTTCGACGTTCCTATTAAATTCCAGAGTAAAGTGTGGGTATTTGTATTGTGTTACCACCGCCGTCGTCTATAAAAATGTTCCGATCTTTTTACTAAGAGAGGAATATTGGCTACGGTCGTGCTCGATAAAGGGAAGACTGCTACTGCTGCCTGGAATACAGAGGAATAATTAACTCAAGGAAAAATTAACTCAAGTATTAGAAGAATTAAAAATGAACAGCCACTTTCAAGACTCACATCGAGCAGGCAACACCACGGCCTATTTGCAGCAGGGTGGAAACAGTTGCTAGGACACCCTCAGGGACTGAAGGGACTCAAGTTTTCGAGGGATAAGGATCAAGGATTTTTTTTTATAAAATAGGTTACTCTATACACATTTACGGCCCCGCGGCTGTGGGCCATTGCGAGGCACTAATAATCGTGCTGGTCGTTCAATTTAAACTGCCAGTGGAGACTACTTCGAAATCCCACTTCCCACTAATATTATAAATGTTGTCGCCACATTAAAGACTCTTATTTATTTTATTAAAAATAGGGACAAACTATAATAGATGATAACACAGTTCACTATTTAATAAAAATAAGTTAATAGATATTATTTTAACTGGTTATACCGGTAACGCAATACTATTGGTCGATGGATAAATATTAACAAATTGTGGGATTATAAAAGGGTAGGAATATGTTTAGAACGATTGACTTGAGTGCAAACAGAGGTATGAACAACTTGGCAGTTGCTGTTAGTTAGTGATTTTCATAGTTTATATCCAGTGGTTTTGAGACTGTTTCTAACATCAGAAGTGAGATAAAGAACGCGCCCCAATTGAAAGAAAAAAAAAGTGTTAGTAAGTAAAAAGTTTCTTGTACAAGATTTTGCAATTCGCAAATCCCAACGTCCTCATCATGGTGTTCATCAAGCAATCGTGATGCAATGAGAATGCACCTAACAGTAAGCAAAAACGTTTTTATTAGTAATTTCCTAGTGTGTGTTTATTTTAATGTGGGTAGGTGTGATAAAAGCGAATACGCGTACTATCGGATTCATTATTGTGAAATTCTTACTGTTAATTTAGAGTTGGAAGCTTAACTACTATTTATAATTTACTAATTTGTTCAAAAAAATCTACGGATTGAAAAAGTGTACATGTATTTTATTTAAAAAAGAGGGTATATGGATAAAATGAGGTGTTCGAATATTTCTATATTTGTAGAAACTATTTGCCATAAAAACATAACTGTTAATACTTTGATTGCTTGGATTAATTTTTGCATGACAAAATGGTTAAAAATGGGTTTTATGAGTTATTATGTTCAGAATTTTATAAAAATAAAATAAAATAATTCGGACTTTAATTCGAAGTGTTTATCAAAAGTACTAGTAGTAGGTACCTACTAAGACGAAAATCGAAAATGAAGCATGGTAAAATATCCCTTTAAAGTGATGTTAATAAACGGTTTTTGTTGATATAATATATGAAGTAGTCACAAAAAGTGTGTTGAAAACCCCAATCCTGTTAAAAGCTTTTAAAGTAGATTTATACTCTCTAGTTTCGCAAAAGTAGTCTGTTAACGCATTAAGCAGAAATACTATTAGTGCCTGTTCTCCGCTGATATCGAACAAAAAAGAAAGAATTGGTTTTTATCAGTGCAATTGCTAGGTGCTAATGTTTTATTAGACACTTAAAGTCAGGCCAGGCCGAGCTTCACAGGAAAAGGAAGTACAAACACGTCGAAAGACTTGGTCAGGCATAAAACGAACCAGTAGCTATCAAACATCAAGAACAACATGTGTTTAAATATAGATACCTTGGACTAAATTAGCAGAACTGGATAAAAACCACCTGAAATTTGATAGACTAGGATGTTGGCCGGTATTTATATTTCTGTATTTGTGAAATCTGTCTAGTACATAATTATGACTGTGTCATAATTTTGTTGACTGATATTTGAGAGAAGTATGTATGATAATAGACTTAAGAGTGAGGAATAAGAACATAAGAAAATATGTATGATATTTAGTCTAGTACATTTGCTTTGGACAATACTGTGTAACCTATATGCGGAATTTACTCGTGTAAAGTCAGACGTTAAGACCCGTTGTGATATGCAACTAGAGTTGGCCAAAGGCATCGCCTAGGGGAAGCTTCGGGTGTTTGGCGCTGGCTGTATAACTTACCGCCGATGGAATAGTTATACACGCACGAGTAAATTCTTACAGCCAGATGTTGAGACTTGTTGTGATATGCAACTAGGGTTGGCCAAAGGCATCGCCTAGGGTAAACTTCGAGTCTTAACGTTGGCTGTATAACTGACCGCCGATGGAACAGTTATGTAAGCATTAAGGTTCTAGTAGTGTCCGGGGATTGTCTAAATGAAGCGGGGAGCTCTTTATCTACTGGCCGTCGATGGAATAGCAGCAACTATACCACACCATGACGCTATCTGGGACGGATGCGTACGCAGGAGGGCCGTGTTGTCGCAACATTAAAAACTCTTATTTATTTTATTAAAAATAGCGACAAACTATAATAGATGAAAACACAGTTCAGTATTTATTAAAAATAAGTTAATAGATATTATTTTGACTGGTTATACCGGTAACGCAATACTATTGGTCGACGGATAAATATTAACAAATTGTGGGATTATAAAAGGGTAGGAATATGTTTAGAACGATTGACTTGAGTGCAAACAGAGGTACGAACAACTGGCAGTTGCTGTTAGTGATTTTCGTAGTTTATATCAGTGGTTTTGAGACTGTTTCTAATACAAATGTAAAAGTTGAGATGGATGGATGGATGTTTGTGACTCTTTCACGCCAAAACTACTGAACCGATTGCGATGAAACTTGGCATGTAGATAGCTGGGGACGTGGATTAAAACATAGGCTATTCTTTTTATCCCGATATTCCCACGTGATCGGGACTTACGCGGGTGAAACCGCGGGGCGCTGCTAGTGCTACTAATATCTAACTAATATTATAAACGTAGAAGTTTGTGAGGATGTATGGATGTATGGATGTTTGTTATTCTTTCACCCCAAAACTACTAAACCGATTGCGATGAAACTTGGTGTGTAGATAACTGGAGACCTGGATTAACATATAGGGTACTTTTAATCCCGATATTCAGACGGGATCGGGATTTACGCGGGTGAAACCGCGGGGCGCTGCTAGTATATCATAAATGTGAAAGTTTGGATGGATGGATGTTTGTTACTCTTTCACCCCAAAACTACTAAACCGATTGCGATGAAACTTGGTATGTAGATAACTGGAGACCTGGATTAACATATCGGCTACTTTTTATCCCGATGTTCCCACGGGATCGGGACTTACGCGGGTGAAACCGCAGGGCGCTGCTAGTAAGTAATATTTCACAAATTACGCCAATACTTAGGTAGTACTAGTATTATATAATCTTTCAAAGAACACTGTGACATATTATATAATACAATGAGCACATTTTTGTACTTCGAATGACTTGTTCAATTGTCAAATGGATGGTAAAGTTACACTTCAAAAAAAGTTAAAAAGGCTTTGTTTTGCGTTACCTAGCAGTACGAACTATCTAAACCAAATAAAAATAGAAGGAGGTTCTCAGGTCAAGAAGTGTTTAAAGGTTCGTTTAAGTGTTAAAAGTTTAAGAGTTCGGTTCCTCAAAAGGAAGAAAGGAACGTTTATAGAATCACTTTATTTTCCGTCCGTCAATCTGTCTGTCAAGACACATTTTCTCTGGGTTCCGTGGACACATCACGTTAAAATTAATACGTAACACGATTTTATTGTATGTTGTTGTTTGGGAAGTAATTCTTTTCCTTAGTTTAGTACATATTTTTTTTCCATGATTATTTATTGTGTGGCTAATAAATGTATTTTCTATCTTTCTTTCGTATGTCTGCATTTTCTGTAAAGCTGTAAAAAAGTCAAGCTTCTGAGTCGATTTGACGGGTAATTCGCAGGTAAATCATAACCTATAGGGTACTTTCCTACTTCCCAGAGATCCAGAATCATGATATTTTGTTAAAAAGCAAGAAGTCAAAACACAAGTAAAGGAAAAAATCCGAAAGTTGTTAATCTGTTGTTATACCTATCTGTTTGTCACTGTGTCTGTCAAGACCCTTTACTTCGGGAACTCTTTGGAGGCATGAAATTTAAATTAACATCAAATAGTTATGTCAGCAGTCCCTTGAAGCTGTAAAAAAAAATCAAGTTTTAAGTCAACGCAATCAAAAGGTACGGCCATCAAGCCTTAGATCTTATCTTTGAACTCTTTGAAAGAAAGAAAGAAAGAAAGAAAAATATTTTATTTGTATCTTATACATAATAATAACCATACGTCTTAACACCTAGGGTGGTATCGAAGATCAAATAGGGTACCTGCGTCAGCTATTGTTACAGATCGCTCTGCAACGCTGATATTCTCGCAGGCCCCAATTACAATTCGAACATTTAAATATCTATATTATTCTATAAATATCTATATTATTATATATATTATAATTACATTCATATTTTACAAACAAATAATATCAATAATGTTAGATAAATAATCATATACTATATACATTTTATCAAACACAAATACTTATATGTCACACAATTTAACGAAACAAATTATACATACGTTTATTTCCGAACGCATCTGTCACCTGTCAGATAATATTAGTGAATTGAAATTTATGCAATAGTTGTATTGTAATAGGTATGCATATTGCATGAAAATCAAAAACTATAGGGTACTTCCCATTTACCTAGAATCACAAAATTTGGTAAGAAGCAAGGTCTGACAGTTCAAGTGAAAAGCGGGCATGTCGTTAATTTGTTGTTATATCACATAAAGAACTGTTGTATTTTGGTGTTATTGGAAAGTTGACTTTGTCATAAATCGATGTGTGGAAGAGTATTTTTGAACTGCAAAATTAAATTTGTCTTTAGGAAGAGAGAATCAAAAACCTTAAAAAAATGGATTCCCGAGATGGACGTACTATCTACATACAATACATGTTTGTTAGCTTACGGAACCCTCACTGCGCGAGTCAGACTCGCACTAGTCCGGTTTTTTATTTTTTGACCACGCATAACTTTTTATAGGGTAGTTCGATTTCGATAATTCTTTTTTTATTGCATAGGGCATCTTCGGAATTGGTTCTGTTGAATTTCAAATAACAATTTCAATTTCAAGCGTAGAAAAATATGGTACACACACCCACACCTACAGTGATTGCATGTATCTAGGAGCAAAGTAAACAACCGAGTGATATAGCTGTTGGTCTCAGTAGACTATGATAATTGTAAACCAAAACGTGGACCGTAAACTTTTTGTCAAAATAATAATATAATTATGGTAAGTACTTTAAAAGATATGGGTGAACGGATGAACATACATACATAACTACATACTCGTACATACCGGTCAAAATCATAACCCTCGTTTTTAATTCGCACTCGGGTAAAAAACTACAAATATTGCTTTCGGTAAGTAAGGACACATCTCCACGAGAAATCACAAGCGAAGTTCTAACGAATGACGCAGCCTACCTCGCTAGTGACGGCGGTGAGCGATGTCCCCCCCCCCCCCCCTTTTTAAATATTTGACCAAATTACGTACTTTAAAAGATAAAGTTTATCAACTTTGAATATCAGAAGCGATAAAAGTATTTATTTTGATAAAAATCAATTTGTTACTGCTAAATGTGAATTGGAAATAAAAAATCAAATTTTATTGTATTTATGGTTCACTATTTTGGTAATAATGGCTTACACATAAAAGATAGATATATACTGTCGCTGACTTTTTTGTAGAACTATTTAAGAGAAACAATCCCACCGTACATTATATTCGTGTAACTCTTACAGTTTTCAGAAGACAGAATTTTTTTTGACTTATTTAACACTTATCGTTATATTTTGGTCAATCTACACAATATCTTCATAAATTATAGCCTACTAGCAGCGCCCCGCGGTTTCACCCGCGTGAGTCCCGGTACCGTAGGAATATCCGGATAAAAAATAGCCTATGTGTTAATCTAGGTCTCCAACTATCTACATACCAAGTTTCATCACAATCGGATCGGTAGTTTTTGCGTAAAAGAGTAACAAACATCCATACATCCATACATCCACACATCCATACATCCACACATCCTCACAAACTTTCACGTTTATAATATTAGTAGGATGTGTTATTCTGATATATAAGCTATATTATTGTAAGGTTTCATTAAAATCCATACAGTAGTTTGCGTGAAAGAGTAACAAACATCCATACATCCATACATCCTCACAAACTTTCACGTTTATAATATTACTAATATTATAAACGTGGAAGTAGGACAATGAAAGTGGTTTAAAGACCATACGATAATACTGCTGTAACTGCATAGCTAGTCACAGCTATGTTATGACCATTGTTTGGTTCTTGGGCTGGGCAAGGTTTCAATCTAATATAAATCCCCCAGCCCAGTTTCTAGATGACGTGTTAATTATATATTTAAATGAGGACTAATAGAGAACCGAAAACTAAAAATGATCTTTTTTCTCTTTTTTTAAGTTTTTTTTTAATAATACACTAATATAACATAAAAAAAAGTATGTAACTTACAAAAAGTCAGAAAAAATACTTGGGTTCGAACTTAGGACCTCTCATTCGCCAGTCAAGGGTTATCCCGCTTTAGCCATCAAAGCAAATAGTGACTTTTATTTTACTTATATCTTCATGATTTCCTATTCCTATTACTATAATTCAGTGGCGTAGCTACCGTAGGTATTGGTATTGGTATAGGGCTCTGTTTCCGCATCTAGACTCATATGCGGTCCATTATGCGTTCAGATAGGCTGACTAGTTGAGCCAGCCTAGCTCCTTCCAGAAGCACAGAAGCCTCCTGGGGCGTTCACAGGCTTCTAGGAGCGACCTCGCTCCCGCGAGGATACTTGCCCGTTGTGTGGCCACTCCCCCGCATTCCAGGACAACGTGGGCGGCCGTTTCCTCCGCGTTGAGACAGCCTCTACATAGAGGACTGCTTGCCGCGTTGATAGTGAATAGGTGTCGGTTTAAGGCCAAGTGGCCCGTAATGGTTCCCACTACTATTCTGATGACAAATCGGTTGAGACTGAGCAGTCTGCACGTTAAACGTGGTGAGACCTCCGTCAGCACCAGTTTAGACTGCCTACAGCCGGGTGTGTCGGCCCAAGGGCCGTTGTGCGCTTCACGGGTCCGTTGCCTTACCCATGAGCGAAGTTGATTAAAGTTACAGATCCCTCCCTTGTCAGCTCATCGGCGGCGTCGTTCCCGATTGGCAGAAGCTAGACGTTCCAGGGTCTGGTGGCATTCGTAAATGAGACCGGAGTTCATGGTGTTGCCCTCCAGGGCCTTTAGGACGGCCATACTGTCTGACAGTATGCGGATGTTGTACTCCTTTATACCCCTTCACATGACCGCGGTAGCGGCGTAGGTTATTGCAACGCACTCACATTGAAATATGGAGCTGTGTTGGCCCAGCGCCAGTGATATTGTTATATTCAGGTCTTGTGAGAAGACTCCGGCTCCAGTGCCTGTCCCCATCTTGGAACCGTCCGTGTATATCCGGACTTCGTTTATGCCAGATTGATCTCTGTCGTTTTCAGATAGTTGTATTTGGTACCTCCTTCCGAAGATGTGTTGTTTGGGGATCCTATCGCATGGGGCAGCTATTAGTGGTTGATATTCAACTAATTGATTCCATAGTTTGGAATGGGGACCCTCTCGGTTGTACCACAGGTGTTTGAGTCTGATGGCTGCCACAGCTGCTTCCTGTTGTATATATAGATCTAGTGGTGCTAGATCTAGAGCCACTTCAAGGGCAGCTGTGGGTGTTGTGCGCATGCAGCCAGTGACGGCAGCACATGCGAGTCTCTGGAACTGCTGCAGTTTATTTCTGACTGTACTTAGCTCTGTTCTCTGCCACCAGGCAATAGCAACGTACGTGATGATTGGCCGTATGACCGTTTTGTATAGCCATAATATGATTTTTGGCGATAAACCCCAGCTTTTGCCGAGGAGTCGCTTGCATTGGCAGAAAATAATGCTGGCTTTGTTCAGTTTTGTGTCCAGGTGCCTGTTCCATAGGAGTTTACTGTCCAGTATCACTCCTAGATACTTGACCTCCTTGGTAAGGGCTAGACGGGTGTCAAAAAGTTTAGGTAGTCTTAGCTCTCCTAAACTACGTTTATTTGTGAACACAATCAACTCTGTCTTTGTCGGGTTCACTGTTAAGTCGTGTTTCTCACACCACTGTTCAACGACCTTCAAAGCGGACCTCATTCGGTCGCATACCACACTCTCAAAGGGGCCGCTGATGAGGATGGTCAGGTCGTCTGCATAGCCCACTGTGAGGAACTTGTGGTCATTGAGATGAGTAATAAGCTCATTGACCACAATGTTCCACAGAAGGGGTGACAGAACACCGCCTTGCGGACACCCAGCTACCGTAGGGCTAGACGGGGTAGTGCCCCAGGGCCCCCGAACTCAGGGGGCCCCTCGGACTCTGACTTACAAACTATAAATTTGACTAGTGAAAATTTCTCCCACATTCGGAATATAAATAAACCAGATTTTTTAGAACCAGAAGTTATCAGGTTTGTACTATAGTTGTGATTAAACCACTATTTATGTTAAATTGCGTAATTGAACAGGGGCGGTCCTAGAGCGATGCGAGCTGAAAGGGGGGCGCCGAAATCAACCGAAAAATTACCACCAGGGCCAGTCACCGAGTCGTTACTATCAACGTTATTAACCGATGATCGTTTGGGCATTGACGATAGGGGCAGGCTAATAATCTGCTGTCAGGCGGTCTTTGGTGAATACTTATGTGGTCTTCTAAATACTTCTCCTCTATCGAGTTGAAGTACGAGATAAACAATATTTTGTTAAAGGGGATTGGCAGTTCACTACACACCAGGCTATTGAAACTTGGACAAACTACAAACCGACCCACTCAAGAGCGAGAAATAAAAATTAAAAAATGAAACATAATTTTTAAACCTACTTAAAATCGACTTCTACCAATGAGATTAACAATTTGACAGTTTTTTGGGCTTACATGGCGCCTCAATACGGTTGGAGGCCTTAACGACCCGTAATCTGCGATACTCTGGCATCAGCAGTGCCGACCTTATCTACATCTACTATAGATGTGGCGCCCTTAGGCAAATTTTAGGGTACTATACATATATACATAAATATAGGCATTTATAGGATACGTACATATTATAGGATAATTTAACATTTTTAGATGATTGTATTTTCTTTGATAACGAAGTATTCGTTATACAATTGAATACATTTTTATTAAGTTTGCTAAGAAATCATGAAAAATTAACTTTAATCTCTCGAATACAATTTTAAAAAATGTATTCTCCCCTGGCGTCACAGCGCCCCTACCAACTGGGCGCCCCTAAGCAGCACTTGGTTTTGCCTGCGCTGGGCGTCCGCAGCGATACTGTACGATATCCCACGATGCAGCAAGCCTATTAGATAGTTCTGCCCCATGAGACCTAAAAGTGTCATATATCAATGGCGCAAGGAGGCACTAGATCAAAAAATCGAGGCGCGACGGTCCCGGCTTCGCCATGGCCTAATGGCCGAATGGAAAGAACGACTACAACGACCGAGCGCCACAATTGTGGTGGTAAGAGGCGGGAGGGTAGGCTGGAAAGTTTAGCGGTTGAAGCAGGTACTTATCGAAGCCCCGAAGGGGTACGCGAGGGGCGTGAGGCCACGAAGGCTCATTGGTCAGCCCGACTGGAGGCTCCACGTTCTGGATTTACCGACGTGGAGGCGTTTCAGTCGGACATCGTCGAGTGTCGAGTCATACGCCCCATGGCCAGTAGCTACAGGAATTTTACCGCAATTGCAACTTTCTGTGAGGGAATCATCTCGCAGAAGGGGAGGCGGAACGGGTGCGGAAGAACGATCTTCTCTCGAACCTAATTCACCGCCGGAGAACCGGGCGTCGGAGTTACCAGCACCTCATGCCGCCTTGAGTGTGGCCGCGGGTGGACGGGTCGGACGCTATAGTGGTCAACCGCGAGGAGGTGACTTCCACGTGTGCCTGGATGTCAAAGGTGATGCCCACGCTTTTGCGGGCAGGTGCTAGGATGTCTTAATAAAAGCTATTACGGATCCTTCCTATTTTAGGCGCAGTACGGCACACCATGTGGTTTTTAGTCGGTTCGATTCCGACACACCGCCCCACCGAAAACCCCGACCTCGCGACGGCTATTGGTGTGGGAAGCCTTTCGATAGAAACCATGGTTCTGTCCATCGTCCAAATTGAGAGTGCGTGGGATTCTACCATCTCGTTTTACGAGGAGGTGGTGTTTGCTAAAGAGGCAGCGGAACGGTAACGGGAGAGGACAAGCACTCTCCCACCGCACGGTTCCGGTGAGGTGATGACTAGTGGGGGTTTCTACACGATAAAAAGTGTATACGTGGAATGATATCTTCGCCCATTGTAAAACGATTTTAATTATCCTATTTAATAGTATTGGTTTAACTCAAGGTTGATCACATTTAAATTTGAAAAAAATATTACAACTCTTAAGCGTGGAAAATTAATCATAATTTATGTGCATTGAAGTCGGTGACACATGGTTGCCACAGTTTAAATTTAGTGATAGCCGATGCAGCCAACACTACCGTCAATTTGGTCTCTTTATTTGGATTTCTCTAAAGACTTGTTTCTCTTGATCAACAAAGCTATGGGAAGTGATGTCTTTTTGGATTATCGATCAAAAAAGGTTTGTAAGAAAGACTTGGGAGAGTAAGGTTTCTAACCTTGATGCTGTTCGCTTTAAATACACTTCACTTCGTGATGTCCTTCTAAATCTTCATAAAGAAACAAATGACTCAGTTACAGTATCAGAAATTATACAGTAGGTACATAGAGCAATTTGATTTCATAATTACAATGTTTGCCTGGCCAAACGCTTTACAATAGCTAAAAAATTGCTTGGAATTTGTGAAACAGAGACGAGCCTCTTCATTTGCATTAATAACAAATAAGTTAAGGAAATAGCAGCTTAGATTAATATAGGTCTATTTTTTAAGTCAGTGCTCAGGCGTTACCGGACGCGACGGAGTGATACAAGCGGGATGGACAACATTTTTTAATGTGGATGAGCAGAACAATTGCTATGTCAACCACGAATGACTGCTTGCTGCTCAGATACACCTTAAATATTTATTTGTTAGATATATCTAACACCATTAACAATCACTGCTGCATAGTATAGGAACACTAAGGTTCTGAATTTATAAGGGCGCCACTTTGAGGTGTCGCACCACCTATATATGGAGTACGACGAACCTGGATTATGACAAATCTGGAGTACGTTGAATTTGGAACACGAAACACGACGAATACGGAACAAACGATTTCAAATAGTTTAGTTGGGTCCCTAGTTAGTTTTTTTGCCCCAGGGCCTTTGGTTACCTAGCTACGCCACTGCAATAATTTCAACCCGAATGCCTACAATTTACTTCTTCACACTTACCATATAAAAAACTCTACTACTCTACTCCTCTACTTCTCTTCACAAGTACCTATAGAAGTTCTAAGAGTAACACAAGTATTATTCAAACAATTTGGAAATAGTGTGACATTTTCGCTTATTTTTGTTCGATTGTCACTATTTTAGTAACAGTAAAATTATATTTATTTTGTTTTACAATTAATTGGACCTTATGTAAAATTTACTTACGCATCTTTTTTATTTAAGTGAACTTTTCTCGATAATCCATAACTGAGATATGCGAGATAATGGGAAGAAAAACACTGTTGTTTTTTCCAAATTTTTACCTTTCGTTTAATAACAAATTAAGCCCAGCCATAGTTTCAAGCGAGGGCATGGTGACATTATCATTTCTTAAAACTTTTCGGACCGAGTTCAACAAAAATATATACTTTCCGACTTACTCAAAAGAAAACAGATCCCGCCTGGGCTATGTATACACTACAATAGTAGAAACAAAAACAGTAGTTTAAAAATATATATATTTTATTTTGGAACAATATCATATCTATTTAAAAGGAAATTTCTGAAAACTGATATTTACCTTATTTTAACACAATTTCTGCAATAAATTCAGAATGGAGAAATAAAAAACAAAATCTGGCAAACTATGATCAAAATTTTGAGATGGCATCAAAATGCTTGCTATAGTTATTTAAGACAACTCGCGCAGTTCCTTCTCGTATTTGGTTTTAAACTTGCTTTCAGGATCGTACTTGGCAGAGAGTTCACTCCAGTAGTCCTTTTCTTTGTTAATCAGGTGTCCGATAACGCGTTTAGTTTTCTTCTTCTGAACATCAGTACATTTTACACATTCGGTCTCCAAGGCATCAATGATATGCCCTGAAAATAAAAAGGACAGAAGTGAATTATAAAACTGTCTAACACATAACTTGTATACATTTAATTATATTGCTTATCTATAAGTCGATGTATGGTCAAGCATAAAGCCTTTTCCCAACTAAGTTGAGGTTGGCTTTCTGTTGTCTAACTACGAAAACAGCCGAACTTTGTTTTAACGTTCTATCACCCGCTTGTTTATAATGAATAAAGAAATGGTATTTAAATCATTGTAAACTTACCTTTTAGTTCTTTGGCGTCCGCAGCGCATTTGCCCTTGTCGAGAATACACTTCATGTATGGCAATAGCAGTCTCTGATTCGATAGAATCTCATCCACATCCACCTGGTCGTAACGGTCAGTGTAGTGGTCATCTCCAGGTCGTGCCAGAGCCAGGGCAGCGAAGAACAGCATGCAAACTACTATAGCGAATTTCATTTTGTTCCTGTAAAATAAAGAAATTTATTAAAGATTGATTGTTAACATACCCTTACACAGTGTTAGTGTTTCTATCAGAGAGCTTTAAGCAGATATTTGTGGCTTTAGGATGACCTAAAGCCGTAAATATCTGCTTCAAGCTTTGCTTGACTTGGTATGAATCAAGGCAAACATTTAGGAGTCTGGCTAGTCGGGACTCATTTCTTAAAGTCAGCTTTGACAATGCGCCAATAACAACTTTGATATTGTATTTGGCAAAACTTCCAGACCAAGGTATATTTTGGAGCCCGCGCTCCTTTTCATGTAATAGTTCCTTTATACGATAGTTTACGCGATAATAAAGATAACGAATATCGAGGTTTCTTCGATAGCCCTTAATATGACGTGGATATAATATTGAAAGCACCAAAGCATATAACATTGTAATTTTTTTTACTTCTTTAATTAAAACTTATTAAGTATAATAGATGCCAACTGTATGTATAATAAATGTAACTGACCTGTATGGGACGTTAGCTAGCGGATGAGATTCGTAAGGATCTACTACAAACAATGCTTAAAGTTTTACTTATATACCCTCAAAGTTTGTATAACAATAACAAGTACACACATGTACTTATCACACACACATCCCTGTGCAATAATACATGCTTGCTAATGAGTAATTAGGCTATATTTTTATTAATGTTTTCTCTCTTACAAGGCGACTATAAATTTAACATTTACTCGTAGTTTTTATTTTTAATTCATAATTTTTAATCATAAATACAAAACCTTCAAACTATTTTGCAGTTGCTATAAATTTCATGAAACGTTAGATATTGTGTACCTACTCACTAGTGGAAGCTTTATATAATCTGGGTCATCCGGAAGGATCTGCAGCATAGGGTTTGTCGCCGGGACCTCTCATGTGTCGAAGTCCCGGGGATTTTTGTAAATTTAATTGTTTCGAGTCCTAAGACTTTCGGGTCGATAACGGATCGATTTTGAATGTGTATTGTATGAATTTTATTTTCAAAAGGTCATCTATACAAATAAATAATATATATGCTTCTTTAATTACAATATGCCCATCACAATAATTGTCATTCGGTGTCATAAACAAATAACCCACCCCTGGTCGCTCCTAGCGCAAAGGTGCCCATAACGCTTGCTGCGTTCCCACGCTGAATCCCTCTGCACCAGGACGACCCTGAGCGGGAGTCACCACTCACTTTGTTCAGCCTGAGCCCCAGGTCGATAAATAAAATTGGAGTGTTTTGTTTGTAATATCAAAATAACAATATATATATACGGTACTTATTGTATACCATGTCAGTGGCAAATAAGCATGTGGCCGGCCTGATGGGAAGCGGTTACTGTAGCCTATGGACACTTTCAATTCCAGGGAACCATGAATAAACATTTTTACACATTTTTAACACATTTTGTGTAAGGAAATCCCGGATACTTTTATAGTAATTTTATTCAATTATAATATCCGTTCTTTCATTGATTAGGTTGGGCACTATAACTCTTATAATTCTTAAAAAAAAAACCGACCTCAAATAAAAGACTTATATGGTTTTCTCATGGATGCCATGGACCACGCTGGAAGCACCTGCTTTCAAATAAAAAAAATCATCAAAATCTGTTCACCCAGTCGAAAGTACTGAGTACTGAGGTAACAAACATAAAAAAAAATACAGTCCTATTTAGAACCTCCTCCTTTTTTGAAGTCGGTTAACAATTAGAAGCACGCGGTGTACTTAAATCGCCGCCATGAGAAAGTAATGGAAGACCACTCATTTCTGTCTTATTCCCCAATAAATTATAATAAAAATGTAAAGGCATAGCTTATTTAGGCCAAGTCCTCGGTATAATTTTATGGCTACCACCAGATATCCAAATAAGCGGCGGTAGCGTAATGGCTAAGGCGTCGGACTTGCGATCAAGTGGTTGCGGGTTCGAACCCCACCCAGTGCACTACCGACGTGAACCCACTCCTAACACAAGCATTTTAACTTAGCTTTAGGGGTTAACAAAAATACTAGTAATGTGTCACCCACGTTGCTAGTATTCTTTTAAAAAAAAAATATGTCAGAATAACTTGCAAATCTGCAATCAATTAGAATAGAGTCCAGTACGATGTTGAATAATCGAAAATATCCCCACAAATATCATGTAGGTGCTAGGAAAAAATATATACATATATGCATAATTACATACCTATGCATAAAGCAAGAAGCTTTGGCCATAGTGGAGTGAACACGCTGTTTTTTATAGATAATTTAACTATTATTTCTTAAATGTAATCCGCCAGCAAAGATGAGCAAATTACAAGGTCATGTATGAATATTTTCGCGACATTATGTTGTATTATATTACTGTAACTTCAGAAAGTGAAAAGGTATATATACCCTTTGCGAACATTATTGTAGCAGGTACAATATGTTTTTATACAATGTGGTGCTGAAAATAAATGGTACAAATTGTCGCCTGCGGTATTTCCGGACCGATACGACCTTCAAACCTTCAAGAAAAGAGCCTACTCCCATCTCAAAGGCCGGCAACGCACTTGTGACTCTTGAGTTCCAGGTGTCCATGGGTCACTTACCATCAGGTGACCCGTCTGCTCGTTTGCCACCTATGATATAAAAAGAAAAACTGAAAGTTGTGGTCATATTTTGGGAGCGTTATGCATGTATGAAAAAATATTTCTTTGTGTAAGTGCACAGTTATAAATAACATAGTAATTCATTGAAAAGAAACAAAATGTTTCTTTTAAGATGACATTTTCGTCAAAATCTAGATTTATTCATTAATTTCAGTCAAAGGGAAAAAAATTGCCCACGATCATTTACCCAAAACTTAGTAAGTGACTTGTTTGGTGTTGAAGATTATGGGCAATTAACACATATAGGCAATTACCTTCAACTGTGGCGGCCATTTTGCGCGGATCGACGCATAGCTGTGTCATTACTTCTCGGTGGAGTCGCGCGATATCGGCGCATGCGATTAAAATGACGATATCTCTAAAGTTTTGTATGGGAGCTGTATATAAACTTTATGTCGTTAAAACGTTATGAAACAAGTTAACTTATAAAAAATTTATTAGTCCAGTTTTGCCTTGTAATATGTTATTGATACTAATTTGAAATCAGGATGAGCGATTTTTTTCTAGTTTATTGTACAAAAGCCGTTATAATCAAAAAATTAACCATGATTTCATTTTTTTTTTATTATCTTCACATACATTATGTATACATTTTTCCCATTAAGCAATAAAAAAACACACCTTGCCATACATTTTTTTCACACCACAAACTTTACAAAAACGCAGCGACCTGAACGCCAGAACAAAAAATTAGGGTAAGTTCATACTTCAATTCCGAGAACACTTTAGATCAAGTGGCTTAGGTTATAGGTCCTATATAAAATATTTGGTCTATTGACACCACGTTTCTAATTTGACGTTGTATTGAAGACCCAACTACCCAGAAACTAGATAATGACAAGTCTTTAATCATATGGGTCGATGAATTCTCGAAGGCAAATATTGTACCTAATCGACGTTTACTTCATGCAAGACTAAGGTGACGTTTTATCAATACAATACAAATAAATAGTTATTTTTAAGCTAAGGTATACCTTAAAATCAGTTTTTAATTTTTATGTCTATCTGTCTGTCTGTATGTTCTTCTAATTTAGGAACGGGTGAACCAATTTCCAAGGGACTTTTACTGCCAGATATGTGGTTTTATAAGGAGTAACTTAGGCTAATTTTATTTTGAAAAGAGAATTAGGAATTAGAAATCAAATATGTAGGTACACGCGAGCGAAGCCGCGTAGGAACTGCTAGTATTGAATAATATAGAGATAAATACATTATATGCAGTCCCAAACAAAGGTCCGCGATCAGAACAGCAGACAGAGGAATAACAGAACATTGTCTTCACATACTGATAACAAAGCAAGCAAAGTTTACACCAGGTGTTTTTGCCAAAATTTTTTAGTTAGGCCTATTCAGAACAATTCCACCAGTTTTGGCCAGCTATCAATCATAATTGATTACTAGTTAAACATTGTTTAAAATTTTTTTGAATGTGTTAAAGCTAGATATATCTAGTACCTTATAGAGGTCGCAGAAACGTCAATCATCTAACGAGTGCTTAATGTGCTCTTCCAGAACGCGTAGGCCAAATATACGATCGTAAATAAAAGTACATCACAGACATTCATATCCGGAACAAGTTGGGTCCAATTATATATGAAATAGGTCTAGAAGAAGGTCTACCAATCAAACCGAATCCTGCTCTATTTCTTCACTTTCTTCTATGGTATTTTCTCAAATCTACAGTGTTTATGATTTCTAAAAGCAAGTAATTGACGCGCTTGCGTGATTGATATACTGTGCGAAAATCAGGAACCGTTCCAGCCTCTCATAATCATAAAACTCAAGTTCACCTGTCAAAAGCTTGCATATTACATGGAGCACTTGTCAACAAGTTGGCGCTAGAACACACCTTTGTATATCAGAAATGTAGACCACCGCCGGTCTACATTTCTGATATCGAAAGTGTGTTTACTATACTCCGAAGAGTAACCTCTTGAAAATCCGGTCAGTAGTATTTCAGTTTATCGCGAACACGGACTTTGTTTTATAACATGTAGTGATTATACCATCCATATTCTAAGTGGACTGGTAACTCGTCTACGAGTATATTCTGCTGTATTATTCACAAACTATCTCTGTAGCTGCAAGTAATGAACATAGTCAGTCTATCCTAATCATAACCAATAGGATTCACAAACTAAGTGCTAAGTTGTATCCTTAATGCGTATTCCTTATTGAGTTTGTAAAACTTAGCTTCGTTAAACCCCTTTCCGTCGATGTCTCAACGCAACGGCAACGGTCGCTCACGTTATCACGCTGTCCGTCCGTCCGTCCGTCTGTCTGTCAGCGGATTGTATCTTATGATCCGTAATAGGTAGACAGTTGAAATGTTTCTCAAATTAAAATTTATTACTACTATTAGAAACGTGTTTTTTCGATCGATCTTAATAATAGCAACAAGTAAACGCTTTAAATCCTCACAGTATTAAATTTTGTACGATGCTGCGGAACCCTTCATGCGCGAATCCGACTCACATTTGGCCGGTTTTGGGTCTAAATTCAGAACAGATTCCTCTACCAATTCAAATACCCCTTTCCGTCAAAGCTAAGATAAGCTACGCTATGAGAATCAAGCGATCCTATTGATAAATATATGTTTGAAGTATATCTGTAGCTTCGCAATATATTGTTTTTGTTTGTAACTCTAATTAGTTTTGGGATTTTCCACGCCTTTGAAGCGTTTACTGATCATCTTCTAAATAGAGTTTATTAATGACCATTTGTTCGTAAGCCTTCTTCTCACTTCCTTACTTATTTAAAAAAACAGCGTACTGACAAATTAATAATATGAATAAGACGTAAGGCCGTTTAATCTTGTCTAGACTTGACCTTTAGCATTATATATTAATATTATACATACATAATAATATTATATTTGACGCGGATACAAATTATATGATCTTAACAATCATCACGTAGTATTTTGATGGTCGTATACCTATCATCAAGCTAGTGCACAGATACAAAATTCAATGTTAAAGCGCACTAATTGATATACGACACGGCTACATAATTTTGAGATAACTAAGAGCTAACATGGTTGTAATAATGAATACTATTGATGGGGCCTACATAAGTCCGTATTCCATTTCACCTCTTATCGTGGAATCATGGAGATGAATCCTCTCAACAGGAAAATGGATGTTTATATTTAAACCAATACCATTGCTCCAATGTCTTAACAAAATAATAGATTTGTACTTGTACATATTTTTTAATACCCTCTGTAGGCATGCAGTTATGTAAGCTTGCCAATACCCCCATGTGCCTGAGGTTGACATACAATTTTAAAAATCAAGTTCATCATGTTAAAATGTATTTTATAATAAAGACTATCATCACGGATACTGTTTAACCATGCGTATTACGAGTGCGTGCGTCACATGTAATTGCAAAAAAGGCTCGTTTTTGTAGCTCGTTATATCAGCAGCTAAAACAAGTATCATCACTACATATTATAAAACAAAGTCCCCCGCCGAGTCTGTCTGTCTGTTCGCAATAAACTGAAAAACTACTCACGGATTTTCATGCGGTTTTCACTAATAGACATACCAATAGACATAGAATATTCACGAGGAAGGTTTAGGTGTATAATTTGTTAACATTTTGTGTAAATTGTTTGAAATATGTTGATGATTGTTGAAGATGTTTATGCTACCCGTGCGAATAAATTAATTTGTAATCTGGAACGCTGATATCGACACAGTTTTTAACTAATGTGGCTATTATCGAACATATTTAAATTGTATATGATTTTTCTTGTTCCCAATAAAGATATTATTCTTAATTAATCTTAATAAAGTCAGAATAAAAGGTAGGTAATGCTGTCGTAATTAAGTCTAATAATAGTAATTTTATTCGAAGCCAACACAACATAAGAATTTATTTAAAAAATTTGAACTAAAACAATAGAATTTTAAAGATTAATTCAGTGAGAACAGAAAGGACACCAATGTCATCTTACATTCATTTTTAAACTATTTACAACAGCCGGTGGTACCTATGTCCCGAAACTGGGCTAACTTTAAGAGTCAGAATCAATTTTATTTCTTCAATGCTTGTCTTTGTTGTACAGAATATCAGGCATCATTTGCTTATTTTCGTTAAATCAATCAATCAAATCAAAATAATTTACTTCAATTAAACCAATTATAGTTATGTTTTTAATTATCAGGAGACCAGTCAGTCAGTCAGAATCAGTCAGTCGTATCTCTAGTTGCCTATTCCACTACGTAGATATTGCTATTTTAGATTGGCTGGATCTCAATTCAGCTAACTGTTTTCGTGTGTATGTCTCTTTCTATCAATGCCGTATATAATAAGAATTTTATAACGTAGACTTATTACGTATTTTTATAACGTAAAATGTATTTTTATGATGCAGAAAACGCAACTAGTAAAGGAAGGATCCTCAGACCAAACCGGGTGATCCTGCCTTGTGAGTCACCGCTGAACGGTTGAGATGCGATCGATGTACTAGGTAGTTGGCGTGAGAACTCTCATTGCATTATTTCGGATCAAAATTTATAAAGTAGTTGGCCTTGTTTTCGTTAGATGACCTCGGCACAGACGAATGGAAGTTTATTTTATATTTGTGTAGGCCTAATTATTAGGAAGTCGACTTCTCGACTGTTGTTAAATAATTTATTTTTAATTAGGTGGACTACCTCTAACAAAACTTATTACGGCTTGGTGAGCCCTGAACAAAATAAAGTTTGTTATTATTTTAAATTTAAACTATGCACAAAGGTCATATTTAAATTTTAAAAGAATATAAACTAAGCTTGCGTTAGATATAGTTTTTTTTGCGATTCTGGATAGGAATAATCCTAGATGATAATGGGACATGAGACGCTAGATATTCATAAATAGCTCGCTTTAGTTTTAACATGTATTGTTATTCATTAAACAGATAAAACCTCAGATCATAGAAACAAGGGAGATTTGGTAAGTAGGCGTGGCGCGTGCGCCCGCTTGAATTTCGCTGGTTATGCGTTTCTGTCTTTAATCGAGTGTCAACCAAAAGTTCAATCATAAACTTAGTATGTAATAGACGAACACTCCCGTCATTTTCGTGAGACTAAAATTGAAATGTTTCTGTGTGCAAGTTTTACAGACGTGTGACTGACTTTTAGTGTCGGCACATTGACGTCACCGCAATATCGATATAAAAAATCGGCAATATTTATATATCACTAGCTGTGCCCCGCGGTTTCACCCACGTAACTCAGATGCCAAAGGAATATCGGGATAAAAAGTAGCCTATGTGTTAATCCAGGTCTCCAGCTATCTACATACGAAGTATCATCGCAATCGATTCAGGAGTTTTTGCGCGAAAGAGTAACAAACATCGATACATCCTCACAAACTTTCAATTTTTTTTACATTCAATACCTTCACTACACATTAAATATATATAAATAAAAAACAAAGTCCCCCGCCGCGTCTGTTCGCGATAAACTGAAAAACTGCTGAACGGATTTTCATGCGGTTTTCACTAATATATAGAGTGATTCATGAATAAGGTTTAGGTGTATAAATTGTACCCGTGCGAAGCATAGGCGGGTTGCTAGTATATAATAGAAATGAATGAGAGCCTTTTAGCAAATCGCTAGTGTCTTGAAAATTCCCATTACGGACACAACCGTCAACAACGTCTGCCCTCACGCGTCTACCGGCCGGCCCGCGTCGGCGGTAAGCGATGTTCCCCCCGCCCCCTCGCCCGCAGTTTTATATTATGGTCGTAACTTTTAAAATATTTGACCAAATTACGTACTTCAAAAGACAAAGTTTATCTACTTTGAATATCAGAAGCGATAAAAGATATTTATTTTGTCAATTTGTCACTGCTAAATGTGAATTGAAAATAAATAATCTAATTTTATTGTATTTATGGTTCACTATTTTGGCAATAATGGCTTACACATAAAAGATAGATATATACTGTCGCGGACTTTTTTGTAGAACTATTTAGGAGAAACAATTCCACCATACATTAGATTCGTGTAACTCTAACAGTTTTCCCACCGCACACCAGAATAGCTAGCAGATGACAGATTTTTTTCCGACTTACTTAACACTTATCGTTATATTTTGGCCAATATACATAATAACGTCATAAATTATAGCCTATGTGTTATTCTGATATAAAAGCTATATTATTGTAAAGTTTCAATAAAATCCATTCTGTTGTTTTTGCGTGAAAGAGTAACAAACATCCATACATCCATACATCCTCACAAACTTTCACGTTTATAATATTAGTAGGAAGGATTATGGATTTATAGTATTTTGTATGTTTTGTTACTATGAGTTGTTGTGCCTTTGTTTGTAATTTTTTTATGACGGAAGTGAAGAAAGTACAATAGAATAATGATTGATATAATTTTCATCCTAATGTGTTTTTTAATATTTTGTAGCGTTAATTGCCAGGTTTAGTGTTGATTAAGTACGTAAAGTAAGCTTACGATGTACTGTCTCTAGTGTAAGTACAGATAAAAGTCCGCCATTGGCTGCTCTTACACACCCACGCTTCGACTACTATCATTAAACATTTTATGCAAGTAAATCGGTTTCGGGGACTTCTTAACTGACCTCATCAAAACTGTGACATTTAAAATTATTTTGAATTAATAAAAAATATTTGCTACAAAAGGGATATAATATCACAAAGAAAGGCAGTGGGGGTACCTATGTAATAAATAAAACAGCAAAACAAAATCAAAATATTTTTTATATTATGACAAACCTTACATAGTTATATCAAAATCAAATCAAATCAAGGTATTTTATTTTAATAAAACCAATTATTATAGGTATTTTTAAATTGTCAGGAGTAGGAGAGAGTCAGAATTAGTGTCTAGAAGGACACTCGACACTCTTTTTCAACACGTTTTTTACAACTGTATGGTTATAAGTATTTCTTTTATGTAATAAATGGATGTAAGATAATATAATGTTGAAACATATAAACACTCCAGCTAAAGAATACTCTAGTCAGTTTAAGTAATAGTAGTCCCGATTAGGCTAAACTAGCGGCACCCATTGCAACATGACGCACGCATCAGCCATCATCTAAGTCAACCATATTGAAGGGAGCTGTAAGCCCTGACACGCCACCATCTAAAATTCAACCCATATCGAAGGGTAAGGTGTTAATTGAATTTGATAACGATCAACAACGAAAAGAAACACTGCTGATCGTTAATAAAACGTCAACCCTTAAGGCCGAGGAAGCCAGAAAGCGTTCTCCTCTTGCAATTCTCAAGGGAATAGATAAAAAAACACCAAAAGAGGAGCTGGTACAAACAATAAGCAACCAGAATTCTATCCCAGCATCCGGAATCAGCCTCTGTCTCCTCACTAAAAACCGCTCCGCATCCCTTTACAACGCAGTAATAGAAATACAGCCTTCTTATTACTTCCCCCTACTGAATCTCAGTCGAGTGGCCATCGATTATCAGCAAGTTCACATAGAGCCCTTTACACGCTTCGTTCAGTGCAATAGGTGCCTCCAATTTGGGCACACACGAAACAAGTGTACCGCTACAGTCTCTCCCTGCGCCTTCTGCGCCACCACAGACCATCAATCAGTAGACTGCCCACTCAAGGGACTTGAAGACAAACACAATTGCTACAACTGCCATCGTTATAATAAAAAAATTGGAACCAACCACAGCACCAAGCATCCTGCAAACAGCAACAAACTCTGCCCTCGAATACGATCAGTCAAAGCCAGAGTTGAGGAAGCAATTGACTACGGCAACGCCCCACAAAACCCACCAACACCAACAGGTTTCATAAGCGGACAAAGGTCTGTTGAAAATTGTGTATAATAGATAATTTTAATTTCTATATTGTTCTTTTTGTTTTTATATTTGTTTTATCTTTTTACGTTCACATTGTTAAGTAAATATCTTATATTTTAGTTTTATGCCTAGCAACAGGAACAGCTACAACAATAGGCCTAAGCCTACTTCCTTTGTACAATGTAACCTAGGACGAGGGTATGCTGCCACACAAGAGCTCCTACACTACATAAATACCAAAAAAACTGACATAATTTGCCTTAGTGAGCCTTACACTGGTAACACCCTCACACTTAAAAAAACAACCGGATACAACACATATCAATTTCCTGAAAACCCAAGTCATACCAAAGCCTGCGTACTAATCAAAGAAAGCATAGGTGGCACCCTCGGACTAACCAAATACTCCACACCGAACTTCTGCAGCGTACAAATAACAAACTCACATAAACGACTAATTATTTCCTCCATTTACATAGAACCAAATACAGACGAGCATGATACACTACAAAAACTTGATACATTACTACAAGACACACACGGTGCCACGCACATAATCACAGGGGATTTTAATGGATGGCACCAGCTATGGGGCATGCACAATAGAAATAAACGTGGCGAAGACGTCGCTAACATAATCTTAACACATAACATTACCCTCCTTAACACAGGTAACACAAACACTTATGAATCTGTTGCCAGAGGACAGTTGCGAGGATCTATAGTTGACCTCACAATATCGACAGACAACATAGCAAACCAAATCGCTGATTGGACTGTAGACCATTCTATCTGTCCCTCATCAGATCATCACGCCATCACGTTCACTCACAACTCCCCGCAACACCAACACACATGTAACCCCAAATCCACCACATTTAAATATTCGACAAAAAACTACAAATACTGGACAGAACTACAGAATGCATTTAGAGAACAATTTCACACAAGTAACCTCACCTCGACTAATATAGACACACTTCAACCTCACGGACTCAAAAGTTTACATAAAAAATCTCATTAAATTCATACAAAACATTTGCAATAGACACTTACCTCAAGCCGGCACCTCCCTTTGGTTCTTTGTGGTGGACGGAGGAACTGGAAGAGCTCAAAAAGAAAGTAATTAAAAATCATCACGAACTACAAAAATTAAAACGCCGAAACCTTCCTATGGAAGAAGCTCTACGGTTGCGAGAAACTTTAAAAAAGACGTATTCAGAAAAACTAAGAAGTACCTCAACAAGCCATTTTAGAGACTTCTGCTCCGCACAGGGAAAAGAGGACGTCTGGTCGGTCACTAATCGTATTATCAGACTCAGCCCACCGCCCAACCCACCATCTACTATCGAAGTAACCCCTGGTACATATACCAATACACCCACAGATACCGCCACCGCTTTCCTAAATAAATTTTATCCGGAAGACACATCCGACTCACCTACACAATACGCAACACGACTACACACAGAGCTCGCCCCAGACACTCAAGATGAACCGCCATTCACATCGGATGAAGTACTTAACGCACTCAAACACATGAACCCAAACAAATCCCCAGGCACCGATCACCTAACGTCAGACATTTGTTATCACTTTGCGCTCACTTTCCCGGAAATAATAACAAAACTAATGAACAGATGCCTTTCCCTCTCATATTTCCCCGACGATTGGAAACATGCTTTAATTAAAATAATCCCTAAACTCAATAAAACAGATCCATCCAATTTTTCATCCTTCAGACCCATAGGTCTACTTCCCATTCTTGCTAAAACTTTAGAAAAACTAATAATACAAAGACTGACACACTTTCAAAATACCACACACACCATGAACGATAACCAATTTGGCTTTAAAACGCAAACTTCTACAATACATGCTCTCAAAAATCTGACAAATAACATTAAAAAATACAAAATGGAAGGTAAACAGGTGGTCATGGTTTCTCTCGACATTAAGGCGGCGTTTGACCACGCATGGTGGCCATCTATTCTCAACAGATTACACCACATTAACTGTCCAAAAAATTTATATAACGTTTATATAACGGAGCTACCTAAAAAACAGAAAAGCCACACTGAAATATTCCAACGCTTAAGTCACAAAAACACTCACTAAAGGCTGCATACAGGGATCTGTATGCGGCCCTTCATTATGGAACCTCATATTAGACGACTTGTTAGAAGTACACCTACCTGAAGGATGCTACATACAGGCGTTTGCCGACGATGTCACCCTGACCGCCTGCCACCGAAACACCCACACACTCGAACACAACATCAACCAAAGCTTACAAACTATCATCGACTGGGGCACATCTAACAAACTTACCTTCGGACCACAAAAAACAACAGCCGTCTCATTTACACGCAAATCCAGACACATTGGAATCTCAGCACAAGGCACACCCATCACTTTCAGTACAACTGCAAAAGTACTCGGTGTAATCATAGACCACAACTTACACTTTACACAACACATAGAACACGTAACACTCAAAGCGCTAGCCATATACAATAAACTATAAAGGTTCGTAAGACCCACCTGGGGCATTCACTCTGACAACATAAAAACACTCTACGTTGGTGTCATAGAACCTATCATCGCGTACGCCGCTAGTATATGGTATGGAACAGCGCTTTGAAATTCAAAAAGAATCGCAGAAAATTACTTTCAGTGCAACGTGGTTTCGCTTTAAAAATCATCCGAGGGTTCCACACCATAAACACTGTAAATGCAATAGCCATAGCCGGACTCACACCGTTAGACACAAAGATCGAGGAGAGAGGCACTGTTGAAAATACAAGAATCACAGGCATCAGCCCCTACCTCCCCGACGACATTATACTCCATAAACCCACCCATACCAAAAATCTACTGCACCCTGCCCTCCGGAAAACCCAACATTACGATACAGCTGACACCCCCGATGACGTACACACACTCTTAACACCGTACACTCACATTCATCATATCTACACAGATGGAAGTAAGCATAACGATTTAGTTGGTGCTGCTTTCGTCGTCTCCACGCCACACAATCAAACCATAACCAAAAAATTTAAGTTACACTCATCCTGCACCGTCTTCCAGGCTGAACTAGTTGCCATGAATCAAGCTTGCAAATGGCTATTCAGAGAAGATATCAAAGCCGCAGTCCTGCTAACAGATTCTCGTTCAGCTCTGGAAGATATTGCAAACATCAATAGCACCAATACACTCACTAACAACATACAAAAACTCCTCGCATCACACGACACTGACATAAGATTAATATGGGTGAGAGCACATAATAACATTGATGGCAACGAGCTAGCCGACATCGCAGCAAAAGCAGCAGCTGATAGCCACCTCACCCCCATATTCACACACTTTCCCCTTAGCCATGCCCGCAATCTAGCTAAAATCAACAGTCACTCCAAAGCATCCGACTCATACACTCAAAACACTAAGGGCACAATAATTAAAACCTGGTGTCCCACACTAGATGATCTACACAAAATCATCCGAATCACTGGACACTCTTTCGCACTAACACAATTACTTACAGGACACGGATACCACAAACAATATCTACACAGGTTCAAAATTACTGACAATGACACCTGCGCATGCGATGACACCACCACGCAAACAATACACCACATTCTAAATGACTGCCCACGATATCACACAACTAGATATAGACATGAACAGATGTGCCGCATAAACAACATAAACCCAAACGACATTATGCAAATAATAACCAAAGAAGACACAACCACAACATTCATGACACACATCACACATATAGTGAACACTCTAAAAAAGTTTAACAACACTTAGCACTACATTTACAACCGCACCATACTCTCGACCTCATAAATAACATGTAAATAGCAGTAAAATAGTACAACATAGTAAATAATATAAATAATGTAAACATTGTAAATAGGTAACTGTATATTTTGCAACATTTACTTGACTTTATGTACTAAATTTTTATAAATATGTAAATAATAATTGTAATAGATACTCCAGTAAGCCCTAAAACTCTGTATCAAATAGCAGAGCGTATCACATCGCAATAAACTCCCATGGGGGGTGGTTAACCTTCCATGGAAAAAGTAAAAAAAAAAAGACACGCCACCATTAGCAGGACTTCTAGGCGACATACTCAGAACTATCAGGCTATTGCCTATAATAATAACTTGACCCATTTCACACATTTTAAAAATATAACTTAATAATATTGACTACACAGTTTTCACGAGTACAATTCAATATTTTAAAAATGAAACATTAAAATTCATATTATATCTTCAATATCAGTACCTAATAATATTGAAAAAAAAAATCTACGTAAGGAATATATGTGACAAGAAAACTGAAACTAGTACATACGTGAAAATTAAAAGGAGAAGTAGAATCTAAAGACCATTACGAATATTTTTTAATTTTCTTCTAATCATTTTTCTTAGCATTTTTATCAGCTACATAAACATCTAGTTTATATTTATAACAAGCTTATAGTTTACACTAATAACTAGAGATTGCTAGCTAGGTAAGCTCGTTTACAGCCATAAAATAATTTATTTATTTTATTTTATTTTAAAACACTTCCTGCAGATACATTGCATGAGGCGGACTTAATGCCGTAGGCATTTTCTACCAGTCAACCTTTTGGGTGATGCAGAGATGTGTGTGGCAGGTGTAAAATTTAAATAAGAAGCATTGTAATTGATAAATGACATTTAGAAAAAAAAAAGACGACATAAGAGAATATGATATAAAGAATATAATTGTTACATAAATAAACCTACATAATTATGTATACTATATATACAAATTACACTTACATATATACATATCAATACATACCATATACATACAAATAATTATTCAGATGACTCTGCCAAAAAGTTTGTGTAGAGCTGACGTACTTTAACCTTGAAAGTTAGTCGGTTAGTGGCCATCCTGATTTCTAGTGGGAGCGCATTCCAGAGGTTTACAGCTTGGACGGTGAAGGAGGAATGGACTATACTGGAATTATGGGAGGGACAAAGAAGGAGAAGATTATTAGAAGAGCGGAGATTTCTGTCATGATTAGAAGACAGGTATTGGAAAAGAGATGCTAGGTATGAAGGGGAGTTGGGAGAGTAGAGAAGAGAGTACAACGTAGTCAACGCCCTTAAGCTGCGGCGTTGCCTTATGGGTAACCATGACAGTTGGGTGCGGTAAGTAGATATGAGTTCGTACTTTCGTAGGTTGAATATGAATCGAATGCAATTGTTGAGAAGTCGGTCGAGTTTATTGAGTAGATCTGCATTCAAGTCGAGATAGCAAACATCACCATAGTCAACCACTGGGAACACCAAAGTCTGTATAAGCAACGTCTTTGTCTTGGTTGGGAGAAAATTTTTCAAACGATACAAACTACGCAAGACGTTAGTTACTTTCTGACTGACGTTTGAGACCTGAGTTTGTCAGCTTAGAGTGCTGTCGATATACAGACCTAGATCCTTAACTGGAAGGACTGTTGGGCAGAATTGATCGATTGAAAATTATGTCCGCAACGCTTGTAATATCAACTCTGCTCATCATTCTAGGGCTCCCTATTAAAATTGCTTGGGTTTTAGAGAAATTAACCGTTAAGCCAAATCTATTAGACCAGTTTTTTATAGCCTCCAAGTCAAGATTGATGCTGCGTATCGCGTCATCCAGATTGTCTACTTTGGCCTGTGAGTATATCTGTAGATCATCTGCATACAAGTGATACGCACACCGAAGTTCATGAGATAAGAAATTGATGAAGAGCGAAAACAGAAAAGGTGAGAGAATGCCGCCTTGTGGAACGCCAGAGTCGAGGTTACACCAGGTTGATGAAGACTCATCGGTCCGGACAGACTGCTGGCGCCCTCGAAGATAGGAGGAGAACCACTTCAGTGCATCATCAGAGATCATAAGGTGGGATAGCATACTTAATAAGATGTCGTGATCGACTGTGTTGAATGCGTTTGAAAAGTCGATCAAGACCAATACAGTTATTTTGCCTTCTTCCACCGCCGCCTTAATGTCAAGAGTGACTTTAAGCAATGCGGACCCTGTACTATGACCAAGTCGGAATCCTGATTGGAACGGGCTAAGCAAGTTGTTCTGATGAACAAACCTAGATAGTTGTTTGTGTGCACAGGCTTCCAGGACTTTTGAGAGAAAAGGAAGAATAGAAATAGGTCGGAAGTGATTAGGGAGGGAGGGATTGGGAACTTTGGCCTATGGGCGTATGTAAGCCTTTCGCCATAGAGATGGGAAAGTACCGGAATCAAGGGAATAGTTAATTATGTGAGTGATGGCGGGTAAAAGTTGTTCTAGGATAGTGGTTACCATATGACGGCTGATATCATCGCACTCTATGGCCTTAGATTTGATAGATAGAAGAATTTGTTTGACCTCCTCTAATGCAACTGGAGAAAAATTTAGTATTCACAGTTTAAGAATTTAAGATTGTTAGTTTAAGAGTGTTATGATTTTACTTTGTTCAATGAGATCAGGGAAAACTCCGTGATCTGTACACAAATTAAATGAAAGCGTCACGTAGGGAGCGGTAAGTTTAATAATAGATTGGCAAGTGTCGATATCGGTTAAAATTATATATCGGATAATATGATACTCAGTTAAAATTACCATATTAATGGTATCTCATTATATTTATAAAAGTTATCACAAGATAAGTGAAAATGGAAATTCTTAACAATTAGTTAACAATACCAACCACCAACCTTTCAGTTTCAGGTCAAGCTCCTTCTACCGAAAGTCCTTTAAATTGTTCATCGATATACAATAACACATCAAAAGCATTCAAGTTAAGCAATCTATCTAATTTAGATGCTAAACTTTTCGGACATTTTGACACAATTTGTTAAATTTATTATTAGTATGTATAGCTAGCTGGATTTGTAACCAAAAAAATTAAAACTGTTCATTGGCATTGATGGTGTTCAATCTCTACAACAGATGCCATGATTATGATTTGTCTTTGTTTCATGAGATTAGGGAAAACTCCTTGATCTCAATACAAATTAAATGATTAACACAAGATAGGTAAGTGAAAATGGGAAATGCTTACAATTGGAAAACATTACTATAGTTTCTGAATTGTTTTCCTTTCCATAACAATGTACCTACATTCTGCAAAAAAAAAATGTTCCGTAAATCACATCAAAATCAAAATTATTTATTTCAATTAAACCCATTGTAGGTATTTTTGAATAGTCAGGAGGAGTCAGTCAGTATAAGTCGGTCGTGAAGCTAGTTGCCTGTTCCAAAACGTAGATCCTATGGAGAAGAACAGGCAAGAAACTCCAAGGACACTCTTTTTCAACATGGTTTTTTTTTTTACAAAGTTACTTGTTACATTTTTTATAAGCGCAGTTTAATGTGAGGACAATGTAACATAATATTATTCTAAAATGAAAAAGAAAATCACAAAGCTGCTAGGCAACATAGAAAATTAACTCAATACTTAAGTGACTACACAGTTCTCACATATGTACAATTCAATTTTTTCTAATTAATTATATATTTTTATTATATTTTTTTATTATATACTAATAGCGAAGCTATTTGGTGTTTAAGTTTAATAGGGAGATGCATAAATGTTATTGTCCCCGGAATATAATAATTTTATTTAGATAATTTCTCAATGTTTCTTTTGACATATTTTTTTGTGATGATTCATATCTAACCCTTATTGACAAATATATTTCAATTATATATTTAATAATTAAGTATCGATGGGTACATAAAGGATTCTGGTCAAATTAATGTTTGTTCAAAGTGCAAAAAATTTTATCCGTGACTATTTTCCTCAAAATTAATAAAACCGTTTTATCAAAAATCTTCTTATCAAAATTCATACCGGTTTTAATCCGTTGTCTGAAATAAATTTTACAGTTTTGACAAACGTAAATTACGTCTGTAGATGGATAAGTCATAAAACCAGGGCCGTGAAAATCAAAATCTTTACTATTAATTAAAGAGGATCGTATTCGCATCTGTTGTAGAGATTGAACACAATCAATACAATGTGCAGTTTTTATAATTTTTTTTAGTTACAAATCCAGCTATATCTTCAACTATTGATTTAACAAATTGTGTCAAATCATCCGAAGAGTTGGGTAATCTATCGAAGACTTCATTCGGCTCATCTACATTACATTGATTGCTTAACTCGAATTCTTTTGACATCTTATTGTATATCACTGAACAATTAATACGCCTTTTTGTAGAAAGAGGTTGACCAGAAAGGATAGTAATCTTTTCTAATTGTAAACAATTCCCATTTTCACTTATCTTTACCTCTGTATGGCACAGGAGACTTTTATAGCAGATATAAAATTACGAACAGTAGTGTTATTATCCAACTCACCTCTAGATCGGATAGCGCTAAAAAATGTCTCTAAATGGTCCTGTGACAACTTGTATAGTGGTAACAATTTTAATCGATCCTTTTCTAAATAATTTACATATAATCCTTTCAAGCTTATAATATTGATTAAAAACCCAGCAAGACCTAAGCGCCTTGATGAATTAATAATTATTAAAGTGCCATCTTGACATTTAAGATTTAAAAAATAGTAATAGACGTCGTCAATCTTTTGAAAATTTTCTTGTTTGTTGTTAATGTGAATTGGTTTTTTAAACCCAAATGAGAGAAAATTCCTAGAATTAAACAGCTCTGTAGCTTCCGAATTTTGAAATTTAGGTAAATTTAACGGTAAACGACAGCATTCAATAGTAATAGCAACAGACCTAGATAGTAACTGCGCCGCTAACTTGACTTTCATTTTCTGCTTGAAGTAATGTATGTGCCTAAATGATACTTTATTTGCCAGTCTCAGCCCTTCGTTTAGTTGAATATCAAACAGTTGATTAATATGATTAAAATCAATAGCCCTACCGGTATATGTTCCTTGGATTCTTGCCGTATTTAACACCACAATCTAATACAGAACACGAGACCATTTTTATATTTATCCTTTAAAATATGTACGATTATGATGATAGCACTTATAATTAAAATGCGATTCCTTTTTGACAGGATGACCGGGTAGGTATCTTACTAACAAAAAGAAGGTTAAAGAGAGAGACATAAATTAAATTTTACAGAGACAAATTCCGTAGGTATAACCTTTGTGTACAAATGTGTACTGCAAACCATACAATTTTTGTGAGGCTCCCAGTAATTTTTATTTTATTTATCATAATTTAAAAACCGTTTTGTTTAACAAGTACAGTCACAGACGACATGAAATGTATATAATTCAGTCCATAAATAAATACATAATTATGAACTATTATATAAGTGTTCGCAGGCAAATACAAAAATAACATAAAGAAAGGATCACCGATTTCAATGCGCCTATATCATGATAAACTGTAATAAACGGTATTCTTCACTTCAATTTCCTCCCCTAGAGGGGAAATATTTTCTTCAAATTTCAATGAGATCAATTGGTGAATACTCAAGAGTATTCACCAATTCAATGAAAAAATAATGATTGAAATCAGTTCAGAATGAACGAACAAAATTCATTTTTCGATTTTGAGTGGTTCGGTTTTAATTTATCTGTTGCAATAGCTTAATATCAATTGCTCATCACCTTTTACAAAATATAACTTTTCCGGATGCAGGAACATTAATTGTTGAGAAGATCTCCTGGTACTTCACTTTCAGCTCAACTTCACCAAATGCATTCTCATGAGCATACATTATTTGGCAACCACATTAAGTAATCGTATCGCCACTTGTCTTGTGAAATTCTTACTATTGATTGATTAAGGTACCCGCCACACCGGTTTCATATTGCAGTAGCCGTCTTCGAGTAAGGAGGTAATATATATATAAGAAGGTGAAGACGAACTGAAAACCTGCCCCGTTTTTTGAAGTCGGTTAAGAAAGTTGTGATGAATAATGAAATAATGAAGTGAAATGACCGCAGCTTGATAGTTTTTTTATGCGACATAAAATATATCGACATATCGATAAATTGTGTTTTGCTTTTAGTCAATCACTGTGCCAAAAGCGGTCATATTCACGTATTCAATATTTTTTTATCTAACACATAATTTTTTAAAATATTACAATATCTGAAAAAAAGACTATTCACTGCATATGTTAAATGTAATACAAAATAATTTTGTGTATATATTCTACGAAAATAAACACTTTGAAAGTAGTATTGAACTTTTGGTATTTAGCTTTCAAACGGTTCTTTCTTTGTATTTTTCCTGTATGTTACACCACAATCTAACAGATAATACAGCACCATTATGGTTTTTTATATTTACAAGTTAAAATATAGAAAGATTACGACGAAAACACTAAAATTAAAACGGGAATTTTTTTGACATTGAGACTATTTGAAACTAAATGTTTCAAAACCGGTCTCACTGTCAGATTTATTCTGTCTCTTTCTCACACCTAGGTTTCTGTATAAGGCTAAGTATCTCACTCGCACACTATGTTTGTCTATTACGTTAGTATATTAAGTTTATGGGTTCAATGGTCGTATGCGGCTATAACAGCTGTAAAGTAAATTATATGAAAGATGGCAACTCATTTCATACGTCCCTTCAAGAATTATACTATATGTTTAATATAAATAAATATAGTACACTGATATTTATGATGATGAAACAATAAATCCGCCATATTATCAGAACAAAAACCATTGCTGGCATATTAGAGCTGAAGTAATAAATTTATTTGCGTTTCTCTCACTAACGCGATAAGCTCGTAGGGTGGCCGCAGCTGGGTCCGTAAATCGGGCCGTAAACTAGAGATGTGCAAATGATACGTCGCTTTTGTTTCTTACGATTTGTTCTTATTCCTGTAAGTTGAGTCAAGCACACATATTAGCTTATTTTTATCTAATGAACTTTAAAATATATGAATATAAATGTATAGTGTCAAATTACGCAGATTTATTTGTAGTATTAAATGTTATCTTTATTATAATATGTTATAGTATAGTATATACATAGGCTGCACTAAAAGTATCGGGAATGGAATATTTCCACTGTTTCTGTCATATTAAAATCTTTTTAATTGAAAATTCCTTGGTTTTAAAAATCGAATACCATTTATTTATTTAAAAAAAGATTCTCGGTCTTGTCACAAGATTTTGTCAAACTTGTTTAGTCGTTGAGAAAATGGAATTTACTCGAGAAAATTCAAGAGCGATGATTTATTGTGACTTTCGAAGTGGTTTAACGCAAAAACAGTGTGTTGACCGGATGATTTCTGCATTTGGTGATGAAGCCCCACCCAAAACAGCAATTTATCGCTGGTTTGCTGAATTTCAACGTGAATGTATCAAGCTCAGTGATGATCCCCGTCAAGGTCGTCCAAAAACTGCAGTCACCCAAGAAAACGTTGATGCCATGCGTAAGCTGATTGAGGAAGATCGACATGTGACATACCGCGAAATTCAGGCAACTTTAGACATTGGCATGAGTCAAATACAAATAATCTTGCATGAACAATTAGGTGTAAAAAGGTTGTTTTCCCGATGGATGCCGCATTCGCTCTGTGAAGAGCAAAAAGCGGCTCGCGTTACTTGGTGCGTCAGAACTCTCGAAAGATTCCACGCAGGATCCTCAAATGCTGTATACAACATCGTATCAGGTCGTCACCTGATACGATGTTGAATCCTGGATATACGCGTACGAACCCAAAACAAAAAACCAGTCACGAGTTTGGGTGTTCGAAAATGAGTTAAAGCCAACAAAAATTGTTCGTTCACGGAGTGATGCAAAAAAAATGGTGGCCACGTTTGTCTCCAAAACCGGCCATGTTGCGACTATTTCTCTTGAGGGACAAAGAACGGTTAATGCAGAATGGTATGCTAGCATTTGTTAGCCACAGGTCGTTTCTGAACTCCGTAAAGAGAACAGCAACCGCCGCATCATCGTCCATCACGACAATGCGAGTTCTCACACCGCGCACAGAACAAAAGAGTTTTTACAGCAAGAAAACATAGAATTATTAGACTATCCGCCGTACAGCCCCGACCTAAGCCCTAATGATTTCTATACTTTCCCTAAAACAAAGAATAAATTGCGTGGTCAGAGATTTTCATCACCTGAAGAAGCTGTGGACGCCTACAAAACGGCCATTTTGGAGACCCCAACTTCCGAATAGAATGGTTGCTTCAATGATTGGTTCCATCGTATGGAAAAATGTGTCAAATTTCGCGGAGAATACTTCGAAAAGCAATAAATACATTTTTAAATAGAAATGTTGTCACTTCCTTGATTCCCGAAATTTTCAGTGCCGCCCTCGTATTTGCACTTACTACTGGTGATTTGAAATAAATAATTTGCTTACCTAAACGGAAATAGCGCCTATTTATAAAAAAAAAAAAAATTAAACTAAATGTGCCGTTTTATCTAATAGTATTTTATCTGAACTAAGGAGCAATAACAACAAAAAAACAACTAAAAGTTTCGCATTTCAAAAAAAGCATCAAGTAGTTTCATAGACCTTTTCTAAGATAGAATATAGATAATTTTACACTTTATTTTCGTAATTGAAATCACTAACGTTTTTTATTATAATTGCTTGTGCACAGTACAACGATAATTATTGATATCTATGAGTGTATAAGGCGAACGGTAACTCTAACTAAATAAACGCTATTTCTTACACACTAAGGTGTGTATTCGATTGTCTAGTAGTCATTGACTTGATGTCGATGTCATATATATATATAGGCATCTATTGGTTATGTTGAACTGCATATGTAGTTGTAAGCTAGTAGAAGGGACAATTTGGAGACAGCGGTTTTCATACATCGAAATGTATGAAAACCGCTGCCTCCAAATTGTCCCTTCTACTGTCTCCAAATTGTCTCTCTTCAGACTATAGAAACAAGGGAGATTTGCCTTTTAGATCGAAATCTAAAAGACAAATCTCTCTCGTTTCTATAATCTGAGGATTTTTAACTTGCAAGTGGTTTCATAATACCCTTGCCCGGTTTTAGGGTCTGACGGTTTGTAATGCTGGGCGATATTATACAACAACAGTCGACCAAATAAAAAATATGTTGCTACACAGTGAAGCATAAAAATAGAAAAGGATATTTTAATATCGTGACAGGCGTTTAGAGTGAAGTGCGCGTCGAGTTGCGTTTGGTTTGTATAGTGTTCACACTGCGAGCTCTTTAAAAAAATGTGTGTAGATACTTCACACTGCGAGCTCTTTAACAAAATATGTATAGATACTTCACAATGCGAGCTCTTCAACAAAATATATGTAGATACTTCACACTGCAAGCTCTTCAACAAAATTTGTGTAGATACTTCACACTGCGAGCTCTTCAACAAAATATGTGTAGATACTTCACACTGCGAGCTCTTCAACAACATATGTGTAGATACTTCACACTGCGAGCTCTTTAACAAAATATGTGTAGATACTTCACTCTGCGAGCTCTTCAATAAAATATGTGTAGATACATCACACTGCGAGCTCTTCAACAAAATATGTGTAGATACTTCACTCTGCGAGCTCTTCAACAAACTATGTGTACATACTTCACACTGCGAGCTCTTCAACAAAATATGTGTAGATACTTCACACTGCGAGCTCTTCAACGAAAAATGTGTAGATACTTCACACTGCGGGCTCTACAACGAAATATGTGTAGATACTTCACACTGCGGGCTCTTCAACAAAATTCGTGTAAATATTTGTTGACGCGCGTTATCAAAACGCGCTCTACGGCCATGATCCAAATAGAACCTTATTAACTCATTCAGTGTTTTTTGAGCAGTAAAAAAATTACGGCAGTAGTCAAAAATATTATTACGCAAATTAAAAAATTTATGTTGCAATTTAATAATTGGTTATTTTGTAGTTTTTTTCATTCATTACATTTTATCCGTGTGGAAATCTCAAGTATTATTCTATTCATGTTGCTTCTGCTTCCTGAACGATTATGTGGGGGGGTAATCGAATAATACAATAAAAAAAATTACTTAAAAAACTAAAACCAACTAGATCCGTAAAACTCGCGGTCTGAAAAGTATGAAACAAGAAAATATTCTTGTCACTATTATCTACAAACTATTCAATATTTATCATCTATCAAGTAGAAAACTATAGTGTCCGTTGAGTACTTATGCATTTTAATTTTATGCGTAGACATTGTTGAGAGGATAGCCATTTAATTATTTTTTTTATGGTATAGGGGGCAAACGAGCAGACGGGTCACTTGATGGTAAATGACTACCGCGCCGCCCATGGGCACGTTTATAATACAACTTACACATTAAAACTTGGTAATTACAGAGAATTAGCATTGCCATTCAACATGGCAAAGCTGCCAGCCTTCTGGGAACACTGCCAGTAGGGTGTCGATGAAGCTAGCGTAGCTAAGTCATAGGGTCGTAATAAAACTTACACTATATTTTTTTGCTAATTATTTACTACTTTTTTGCCAAAGAATTGTTTTTTTTGCCATAGCCATTTCTGAGAAACTATGGTCCTGCCGACTTGAGACTTAAGCCAGCGTAGCCAACCTTATATCTCCGGATCTCTTACACTTATCAAAACAGCCTTTGTGGCATATTTTTTTGGTAATTATTTGCTATTGTTTACCAAAGAATTTTTTTTTTTTACCATATTCATTGCTAAGAAAAAATGGTCCTGCTGACATGTAACTCAAGTCAGCGTAGCCAATACTATATCTCCGGATCTCTTACACTTATCAAAACAGGCTTTGTGGCATATTTTTTTGCTAAGTATTTTGCTTTGTTTTTGCCAAAGAATGATTTTTTTGCCATAGTCATTTCCGAAAAACAATAGGCCTGCTGACTTGAGACTTAAGCCAGCTTAGCCAACCCTATATTTCCGGATCTCTTACACTTATCACAACAGGCTTTGTAGCATATTTTTTTGCTAATTATGTGCTATTGATTGCCAAGGAATTATTTTTTATACGCACGCACGCATTTTTGAGGGATCAGTAGGTATTCATCATAATCAAAATCGCCACAAACAGACACGGAGATACACAGATACATACAGTAAACTTAATACCACCCCTCCTTTTTGCGTCAGGTGTTAAAAACATTTTACAAATAGTAGAAAATAGTTTTCTATAGTAGAAGTAAATTACTGCCAGACGAGTTTACAACTCCTGAAACTTGTTTAAACAATTTGTAAATTATTCACGTTGTTAATAAAAACATGTCAGTGGCGCGATCTATTGAAACAAGTTTGAACTGCCACAAATTAGAAATCCTAAAAGATTCTAGCGTTTGCTTGAAGATGTCGGTTAAGTTTTCAAAGTCAAATAATAATAAATCGAAGGTATTTATTTAATAAGGCCGAATTGCTATTCGAATATAATATACAAGTGTACTATACTTATTAGGAATAATATTTGCTATAGAAGCACCTAAAGCAAATAAATCAATGATTTTAATAGTAATCATTCCATAATAGATAGGTACAGTAATTATAATACAAATTACGTAGTAAACTTTCGGTACTACTGTAGCGAAAGTTTACTAAAGGAAAAACGAAAAGGATTATGAAGGAAAAACTTTCCATAGTAGTGTAGTGCCGAAAGTTTTTACTTCATAATCCTTAAGACACTTGACAACATCAGAAGACACCGATGTTGCAGGAAATAATAATGGCAATCGGAGACAGTTATCACTGTTAGACAGCTGTAACTGTTCGGTGCTTATAATGCAACAGTGTTACAATACTATTTACAATGTTTTTTATTTGCAAAATCGATAATACAACAAGGAATACTAGCTGTGGCCCGCGAGTTTGCTTACGTGGCTATTTTAATGAAATCTATCCCAAGGGAACTGTATATTTTTCCAGAGACTACGAAATTTGGTTTATAAATCTATAGTTTGTTAGTAGGTATAGGAATGAAACTCAATAATTGCGTAATGCCTGATTCCTAACAATATTAAATTTCGAGCAGTGTAGTGAATTCTTAAAAGGCACACTTCTTAAAGTGTAAGGTAATTAAGGAAAATCCTTATTTATTATCAAATAAAAGCAAAGACTACATAACCACGGTAATGTTATCTATACAGTATTGTAACTCGGCTCTGCCCTTGAAATAATTACCTACAGCCGGGCGGTACGTAAACACGCGATAAGGCTGCCCACAATTTCATCTACCTACTTGAGTTTCTTTCTAGTTTTGTGATTGTAAATATTGTAATTAATTTCTTACTAGCAACCCGAACCGGCTTCGCACGGGTACCACAGACATCTTCAACAATCATCAACATATTACAAACAATTTACACAAAACCTTAAGAAATTATATACCTAAACCTTCCTCATGACCACTCTGTCTATTAGTGAAAATCTCATTAAAATCCAATCAGTAGTTTTTCAGTTTATCGTTAATAGACAGACAGACAGACACGGCGAGGACTTTGTTTTATAATATGTAGTGATTAAAAAAAAAAATTCGTTGTGGATGAAATGAGAAGTATTCAATAAAAATACATGTCCTGTTTCTTGATTAGTAGATTTAATAAAAACACTCTAAATCTTACTAGGTACCTACCATTTTTTACTCTCATAATCTAATTCAATAATATTCTTTATTATTGAATTAGACGATATTATTATGTAAATAGCTAAATACATAATATAATAGTTTTGTTTTTTAACGCGAGCGTGGGTAGATCACTTGTGTGAGTCGTGTGTCACTTTTGTCACCCTATCTACTTATTTATTTAATAATCCAGGTATTTTACTTGGTGAAAAACGTGAAATTCCTTCCTATTAAAAAAGAAACAAATTACGTACTAGTATGTATTAGAATTTTTTATAGGCTTACTTTTCGGAGTTTACAGGTACTTTAAAAAATGTTATCGCTGGGTTGGTTTTTTGAAGAATTCAAGCAACCAAAAACAGAAAAGAGCAATTATAGACTATATGTCTATAATTGCTCTTTGCCATATTAAGTAAGTATTTGTGTTTATTTCTATTACTATACTATACTTATCGCACGCTTACTGCTTAAAAAACCATCACACCATTCGTACGTTCGTCAGTGTCTTTCTCGCGATCCGACCGTTTGTATGAAGATACAATACTGTATAGATAGTATTACCGTGACATAGCTCAGTATTAAAGTTTATTTACTGACAATGAAGACATTTACCTACTCGTGAGGTGAATTGAGTTGATATTTACGAGTATGACCTGTCGTCGTCGTTACATCATTATGTTCATAGTCAGAATGGATACGTATTTACGAATACCTTTATAAACTCCATTCATACGTAAATGAGTTATAAAGCTATAAAATTTGAATGCAATAATAAAAGTCAAGTTCGAGCTGTATCTGTATATGATTCTGTGTCACAGTAAGATATAATTTGTCAGATATTTTGCAATTTTATCGACTACCAAAATATTGCTCTGGCTAGCGACATTAAGTAGGTAGGGTTGTTAAAATCAAATGAAAGACCAAGGACTCCTACATCACGAGAAGGAGTGAGTAGAGTTATTTATGCGGAGTATTCCGCATAAATAACTCCACTGGTCTTGTGAGCATACACAGACACTGATAATAACCCCCGCCCTCGATCAACGATGTATGTAATTTTGTAATGGAATGTTCATACGAGAGTTATTAAGAATAGTAATTTGATTTTATGTGTGTAAAAACCAAGCAATTGTAGATACAAACGTTGCCGTCTTTCGGCCCATGGTTCGAATTTTATCCCCGGGCTGCTCACTTCAATCACGTTTCGAAGTTATTTACTCAACGGTGAAGGAAAACGGAAGACGTCGTTATTAAACCTGCATAGGCACGTAAAAGTTCTAAATAATATTCTCAAAGATTTCTTAAGTCTGATCTAAACCAACTTGGCATGACTACTACTATAAGTAGTAGGGTAGGACTATGACCACACCACATTTTCATAAGTGGATCGTTTCTATAGAGTATAGAAACATGTATAGAACATACAGGCTGCTATGCCTACTAATCTACTATTGAAAATTCAAACACTTGATACTCTCCCACAATCGTAAGTAACTTACGTGAATCGTGAACCCCAATAAATAAAATCAAATTACATAATAAATAAAACAATATACCTACAAATTACAATCATAAAAAAAAACAAATTTCTTAATAAAAAATAATTTATATTTAGAATGCTCTACACTAGTTTAACGTAATTCACAAGCCTTGTAATATTTATGAGACGAGGTTCCTACATCATGTACACAAACTAGCAACGTGGGTCACACATAAAAATAAGATTAAAATTGTAATGATAATTTATATATATATATATATATATATATATATATATATATATATATATTATTATGTCAGGTTCTAATTGTGACATCTAAACTGTAAGGATCATTGTCTATTTTAACTATTGTTGCAGCTGTTTTTTTTTTGGTCTCATTTCTAGTTCAACCCTTGATCTCCCTGAGTTCACTTTCGTATTGAGCTGAGTATTTTCCCGTGCTGTCATATTTGGCTTTCAATTGATTCCAGAAATCGGGCTCCTTGTTGATCAAGTGCGCCATAACGCGGCGAGTCCCAGAACGTTGAGCAGGTGTACACTTAGCACAGTTCTCTTCTAAGCCCTCCTTGATGTGAGCTGGAAAATGTATACTTACATTTAAGTTTCAGAAAGACTGGGTATACTCAATTTCCTAAATACTTAGTAGCTAAAGTACTTCACGAATACCAGTCATTTAGAATTTGCTAAATCATACGATGATACAATAGACATGAACAAAGAAGGGAAGCAGATCAAATGCATTTAAAGAATTTTGGAAATAGTGAGCTTACATATTAAAGTGGATACATTGTTTTCTACATCTCTATTACTTTATAACATAAGAGTTAACTATACGCCTACATCCGAATTAATTAAAATAGCACACTTAAGTCAAGATTAAAACGAAATTTTTATTCTAAATATGTGGAAGAGAGGTATTTTTAACTATTCTTACATCTGAGTTCTTTGCCTTGTGGTGTACACTTGCCCAGGTCAAGCATACATTTGATGTAGCCGGATAAAAGACGACGGTTAGTTAGGATTCCATCCAAATCAATATGGTCGTATCTGTCGGTGTAGGAGCTGTTAGGCCTAGCGTACGCTACAGCCGCCAGACCAAACAAGCAGAAAAAGATGACGGTCCTCATTCTGAAATTATTATCTTAACGTTAGACTGTGATGCATGTACTTCGATAGCGATCAATTTCATATTCTAGATTAGTAGTAGTAGTAAAAATGGATAGCTTTTGACGTCTCTTTAGGTGTTTAAACTTGAAAACTGTTATTTAAAAAAAGCATAATCGCATATCCTTCATAGAAGATTGAGTCCTAATTTAATGGTGTCATTTTAAAGACGTGCCTAGCAATATCAATAACTGAATTCACTAAGAGTCCAAAGGTTCCTCTGCTGTAGACCCATCCTAAGTCCACATTTATATTGACAAAGATTGCTGTACGCTAGCCAGCCTAAAATATGTAAATTAAGCACAATAAATTCATTTCAACACAAACAAGGAAATCCGATATTCGTTGGGTATTTAAGTCAAAAAAACCCAAGATAATTAATTGTGTTGCAAAACTGTTTGAATTGTGATGGCTGAAAGCAAAGCGTTTGTGTCATGACAATGTTTTCCATGCGCATTATACAGCTATTAGAACAAAAATATTTTGTGTACTGAAAACTATACAAGAGTCTAAAACATGTAAACACACACATGTAAACTTATAAAACATTTTACAAAAAAAAATTGTGTAATGTTTTTGGATCAATAATTGAATATATGCTGAAATAATTACCTGATTTTTCAACATTCCGGTTGAAAGTCGACATTACACTTACATTTATTGGTAAACTTGCAAGAGAAGAGATTGATTCGTTTATTGATTTACAGGAGGAGCTTTTATTTAGCAATAGCCGACCTTTGTGCATTATCTGTTTACACATTGACCATTGTACATCGAAGACTGTGTACAAATAAGGAAATGCGTATTCTATGGATACTTAAACCCGTCCACGCTTAAATTACTTAAAAATACTGATGTGCTTGTTTATTATTTGCTGTCAAATTTATTTGTTTTTATTTAAAAACTTTATGCACAATGTGTACAGAGGCGGACTTAATGCCAAAGGTATTCTCTGCCAGTCTGGCTTAGGGTGATGTAGAAATGAATGAAGTAGGTGCATTAAAAAGTATAAGAATGAGTGCCAGTATTTGCAACAGATGATTTTTGTGTTGTATTAGTTTTACAAAAAATCTATGATGGTCTGTGTAACAACAAATTACTTTAAAGTGTGGTAAAGATTGACAAATATTAAATTTCAATCAATTCTTGATTGTTTTAAATGAAATCGATCTTTACAATTATACTCAAACGGAAGAATTACTTACTAATTTAATTTATTTCAAAAAACCAAAAACCGTACTTACTCAAAAATGTATTAAAATTAATATTCAGAATATTATAGACGCTAAAACTACAGCAATGAAGTAGTGAAGTAGGGTATATTAATACAAAAAAAAACTAGGTATATACATATACTATATTAAATGGGATTGATGATAAATGATGTGCTGAAAGGGTCTGCCTATGAAGGTCTGGATTTATTTTATGATAATCAATAAGGGAAAGAAAGGTTGAGCTGAATATAAAACGTATACCGATCCTACTGGAAGATGAGTATACATACAAGTGGTATACAAGAATACAGCTTATTAAATAAACAAATAGTTATTAAGGTTTTCTTCTTTTTAAGTAATTCTAGGTACTAGTCTGAAAATGTGACCGGTAAACAAATAATAAAAAAAACAGCCAAGTGCGGGTCAGACTCGCGCACGAAGGGTTTCGTACCATTATCTGTATTTTATTCTGAGTATATATTAAATTATATTTATTTTATTCTGTTTTTAGTATTTGTTGTAATAGCGGCAACAGAAATACATCATCCGTGAAAATTTCAACTGTCTAGCTATCATGGTTCATGAGATACAGCCTGGTGACATACAGACAGATGGACAGTGGAGTCTTTGTAATAGAGTCCCGTTTTTACCTTTTTGGGTACTAAACCCTAAAAAGATAGATGTTACAATATACATCTCCGCCTACTTTAATATAAAAAATATTTCTACACAAAAAACTACTTTTCCTAAGACAAATTGCTTTAAAACAAAAAAAAACATAATGCTATCATAGTCAATTTTGTAACTGATAATCACTTACTTGAGTGGATCACAAATGTGTTGGGAGTAGTGTTCAAGAGCACAGCACTGTCTTCATTAGTCAACGACCACTCTACGATCACTTTTTATACTAAAAACCTTATACAGAACTTGTTTTAGTTTAAATCTTAGTCAAATTCGAGGAACCCGTTTACGTCACAATCTCATAAAATGCTTAAAAAATCAGATTGCTTTTGTTTTTGTTTTCAAGTTCCTTATAAATTTATTGCTTCTAAAAGTATTTAAGTGATATCCTAATCAGATGTGCAAATGAAATGATATAATTTATTTTTTAATTATGTGTGATACATAATAGTGGAAGTGAAATAGCGAAAGTACTAGGTTTAAACAATCTTAAAACAGTAGAAAATTATGGTTTAAAGTTCTTTTATTAGTGCATGTTATACAAATAACAAGGTGGTAGGGCTGCGAGATTGTATAATTGGATACCAAACTCGTATAATTGGGTTATCTTTTGTAGGAAACAATTTTTTAGTAGGGTTTGTATAGTAGATTGCATTGTATAATTGGATACATTGTACTAATTGTACTGATCGGTTTGGAAAGTAATATACTGGAAATTACTGATGCTATAGCGTAATATGTAGATATAGAGATACTTAAAACAAATCATGTCTGTGGTAACTCCTTATACACGTACGTTAAAGTTGAAACGCCTTTTATTGAAATCCCCAAAGAGAGACGTACTATAGTTGTACAACACTGATTTTAGTGCGTGGTTTTGTGTAATTTCTGAGACTCGGCGGTATAAAATAAGTTGTCCTTACTGGCAGCCCTGCAAGGTGGTTTGTGTATTAGGTATATAAGTGTTCTGTGGTGTATAACAACATATTACATGAGTTTTGATTATTTACCTATCATATAATCAAAGTACATGAGTTAAAGGTATTGCATTGTTGAACGTTTTATTTGAAGTTAACAATCTCAGCTTAAATTTGAACATTCAAAATAACTAGGAGTACTAGGCACTACTATTCTAAAGCAAAAACTAAAATAAGCGTTCGAACAAGCCTTTAAGCCATACGCCTTCTTAACTTTAAAGTCCTTTTTTTTATATTTATATTTTTCCTGTTACAAGTAAAAAACAAAATATGCCAATATAAAACAAACCTTTGCTGGAGATAAAGTAGATTTCGTCAATCGTTCTTTTTTCTAGATAAAAGGTACCTTATGTCCTATTTTATTATGGCCTTTTTTTATTTTACTTGATTTTGGTTACAAGGAAATGTCAATATAAAATATAAACTTTTAATGGCGATAATGTGGCAGCGTGCGGCAAGCGAGCTTACCGCCATCGTACCACTCGATAGTTGACGTCCCGCTTACCTTACCTTATTTTACTTACCACGCGCTTCAAGCGACCTGCGCGATGTACGCACGTAGTCTGCTCGCTTAAAGCTATCTTGTCTGTCGCGAAAAGCGAAAACTGTCGGCGCAAGGACAGTGACTGTAGTTGACTGCAAGCTGTAAGCACGGGGACACCTAGTTGACTGACAGCTGTAGCGCGTGGTCAGCTGGTTGCCTGATAGTTGTCGATGCGTGGACAGCGAGTAGTAATTTTCGTTTAAGGCGGTGTTATGCGGGAGGGATGTTGGAGCGGGGTCGTATAAGTGAGCTACGACCTTGACAAAGCAAGGAAAGGGACGTGTGACGTAGTATGTAATCAATATTTGAGTAATGCAATGTGGTGAATAAAGTAGTCTTTTTCCAGTTCTCGAGATGTTTCAATCTATTTGTCACCAGACCTTATTATTTAATTATGTTTTATTTTATTGCAGGTCACTTGCTACTTCTACACCAAGGTATCTGGCATCACCCGTCTGTATTCTGTGTTACCTAAGCTTTGGTAATATTTCGGTTGGTGATATGGCAACAATATACATACATTATCTTTAAGCCTCTTTAAGCTTTAGCTAACTGGTTATAACAGGTTAACTAATGTCGCAGTGACATGCTCGGTTTTGACGTCATAAGCATCACCTTACGTTTTTATCTTAGAAAATAAATGAAGTAGAACCGGTATTCTGCTAAGAGAAATATGTTTTTGGGAAACTACAGTAAAATTATATTATAAAGTTTCAGAAACTTGACAATCTAAAAAATTATATTATATGGCTCAGATGAGAAATGGTTTTATTTGTTAAAACGTTTGAAGCGGTAATAATATCATAGTAATGCTCCCATCATTGTTGGCTGATATCTTCTATGATAAAGATAAAAAATGAGTTTTACCTCTACAACCGAAAGCAAACTGCAGACGTTTGTGCAATTCTAATTCTACCTTCTTTTCATAAATTATTGATAGGATCAGGTCCGTCTAAGGCAGGGAAAAACAACTGTCAGTCGTAGGACTGCACGTCAGAAGCAGAAAACATAACTTACATATATATATAACGTGACGGTCACGGGAGTTCAGTGCTTTTTTACCATAAAAAAGTGCCCAACGTGCCTAAAGAATTTTTCACACACATCGGTAAATATAGAAAGAAAAGAAAGAACAAATTTATTGCCTCACAGTACAGCCGCGCAATGCGCAATCAAAATAACATGTTACTTACACCTTGGAACACGTTTTACACACACAGTTACACACATTATACGTTGCATTGCCATTGCACGCCCGCAGTTGTGGCAACGGGGTTAATACTCAACTTAACGCTGGCTGTGACGCAGGCCACAACACAGCGCTGGTCTTCCGTATTAACCCCAAGTGACGCACAGAGCGAGAAGCTAAGGGCAGAAACCGTAACACAAAACTTAAAATATAAAAAAAAACAAATAAAAAATTGCATACAATTAACTCATGCGCATTTAATTAAATAACTGCATTCATATGTAGTATCTGAGCTTGGCGATCAAGCGAGTTCCGTGCTTTTCCCCATACCAAAAGTGTTCAACGTGCCTAAGGAAGTTTTTACACACATTGTTATATATGTATCTGAGTTTGGCGATCAAGCGAGTTCAGTACTTTTTCCCCATACCAAAAGTGTCCAACTTGCCTAAAGAAGTTTTCACACACATCAGTATATATTATGTATCTGAGCGTGGTGATCAAGCGAGTTCAGTACTTTTTCCCCATACCAAAAGTGTCCAACTTGCCTAAAGAAGTTTTCACACACATCAATATATATTATGTATCTGAGCGTGGTGATCAAGCGAGTTCAGTACTTTTTCCCCATACCAAAAGTGTCCAACTTGCCTAAAGAAGTTTTCACACACATCAGTATATATTATGTATCTGAGCGTGGTGATCAAGCGAGTTCAGTACTTTTTCCCCATATCAAAAGTGTCCAACTTGCCTAAAGAAGTTTTCACACACATCAGTATATATTATGTATCTGAGCGTGGTGATCAAGCGAGTTCAGTACTTTTTCCCCATACCAAAAGTGTCCAACTTGCCTAAAGAAGTTTTCACACACATCAATATATATTATGTATCTGAGCGTGGTGATCAAGCGAGTTCAGTACTTTTTCCCCATACCAAAAGTGTCCAACTTGCCTAAAGAAGTTTTCACACACATCAGTATATATTATGTATCTGAGCGTGGTGATCAAGCGAGTTCAGTACTTTTTCCCCATATCAAAAGTGTCCAACTTGCCTAAAGAAGTTTTCACACACATCAGTATATATTATGTATCTGAGCGTGGTGATCAAGCGAGTTCAGTACTTTTTCCCCATACCAAAAGTGTCCAACTTGCCTAAAGAAGTTTTCACACACATCAGTATATATTATGTATCTGAGCGTGGTGATCAAGCGAGTTCAGTACTTTTTCCCCATACCAAAAGTGTCCAACTTGCCTAAAGAAGTTTTCACACACATCAGTATATATTATGTATCTGAGCGTGGTGATCAAGCGAGTTCAGTACTTTTTCCCCATACCAAAAGTGTCCAACTTGCCTAAAGAAGTTTTCACACACATCAGTATATATTATGTATCTGAGCGTGGTGATCAAGCGAGTTCAGTACTTTTTCCCCATATCAAAAGTGTCCAACTTGCCTAAAGAAGTTTTCACACACATCAGTATTTATTATGTGTCTGAGCGTGGTGATCAAGCGAGTTCAGTACTTTTTCCCCATATCAAAAGTGTCCAACTTGCCTAAAGAAGTTTTCACACACATCAGTATATATTATGTATCTGAGCGTGGTGATCAAGCGAGTTCAGTACTTTTTCCCCATACCAAAAGTGTCCAACTTGCCTAAAGAAGTTTTCACACACATCAGTATATATTATGTATCTGAGCGTGGTGATCAAGCGAGTTCAGTACTTTTTCCCCATACCAAAAGTGTCCAACTTGCCTAAAGAAGTTTTCACACACATCAGTATATATTATGTATCTGAGCGTGGTGATCAAGCGAGTTCAGTACTTTTTCCCCATACCAAAAGTGTCCAACTTGCCTAAAGAAGTTTTCACACACATCAGTATATATTATGTATCTGAGCGTGGTGATCAAGCGAGTTCAGTACTTTTTCCCCATACCAAAAGTGTCCAACTTGCCTAAAGAAGTTTTCACACACATCAGTATATATTATGTATCTGAGCGTGGTGATCAAGCGAGTGCAGTGGTTTTTCCCGATACCAAAAGTGTCGAACGTGCTTAAACAAGTATTCATTTGAAAAAATCATTTTTTTTATTTATCATTATAGTGTTTGTTTGCCACCGACGTAGTATAAAAAAATATATATAGTCCTCCATATCGATTTCAGTAACGGCGACCTATGATGAGACTATTTCCTGTCATGAGCCCTATTGTGGCTCGCTTTTAAATTAAAAAAAAGCGATATAATATGACAGGAATGATTAGCGCTTTATAGAAGTATAGACTCTAATCTTCGTTTCTAGCTTCAGATCATGTGACATTCGGACACGGTTGATTAATCGTCCGAAATTGGCAGCAGCATCGTTATGCGCTATGGTATCTTTGACTCTTTGTAGCTAAGTACCTACTTAGCTATCCTAATCTGTAGCTTCACACAATTTGACTCTGACATAACCACTTCGTCATATTTATTATTTTCCTTAATTCTAAACTAAAATATGAAGTAGTAGGTACTTCATATTTTAGTCTATTTTTTTTATTATAATTTCATATCACTTATGAAATGAATTAGGCTTTCTTTTCATCTCTTTAATGTAAACTTTGATTATTTATATAAATAAATTCATTATAATATGCAAATTGACTATTACTGGTCAATAACTTACAGAATGGTAAGAAGTGTAAAGTAAATAAGGAAAATTCATATTTGTCATCTAATAATTGCAAAGACAACATGGCTCGGTGACAACGTTTATTTACTGACAATGGAAACATTAACACGTAAAATGTGTTGAGGTAAAATTCACGACCATAATCTGTTATTATGCCACTACATTTATAGATAAAATTGACATAATTATGTCTAAAAGGATCAATAAAAATTTAATAAGCTGTGGAAGAACGGCTGTCTTGTCCCTCCAACATAAAGGGATAATCCTCCGAGCAGGCTAGGTGATCATGCCTGGCAGGCCAGCAGGTCAAGTTGTATACTTTTATGTTACCGGAAATGTATGAAACCTAGGAATTGTATTACAATTCCGAACCAATTTAAGAAATTTGTAAATTAATTTGTCAACGATTCTTTTATACGTACATTTCCTAGGAAATTTATATATTTCCTAGCCACCATTGAGGTATGCAATTCCTAAATGGTACTAGGAAGTGTTATAAAATTAACATTGTACCATAGAATTATTGTAAATTTTACCATACTGGATGAAAAATAAAACACAATAGTCTGAAAATTCAATCTATACATTGTGCACATTTTACGTTGCAAGTGTTTATACATTTTTATAAACAAAAAGACAAATACCAACAATGGAAAGGCCGAGATGTGCATGACATCTCGCGCTGCAATCCAGTTCTAAGTACCACGAAACAACTGGTCCGCTACAATGAAACCATATACTTACCATACAACATCATAGACACGAGTAGTTTATAGTAAGGTAATTTAAAATGGTAATTTCTTATAAAGGCTCACCTTGTTATTAATTACTAATAAGTACGATACTCAGGTCACAATATAAAAAATAAAAAATTCATAAGATTGTTCATTAATATGTCCTTCAACCTTACTTATTTTTACAGGGTAGCAGTTAAAAATACATAACATTTTATTTTTGAAGCACATACACTTTGATGAACTACAATCGTTCTTGCAAACACACTTATTGAATCCTTGTCCGATTAATTCTATTCATATCCGGAACACGTCGCGCTACCCTCTCGAACAAGGTTGCTTCTTAGTTGCTGCTTCTGCAAAGGTAACGGTCAGCCCGACAAGCTACCTTGGGGTAGCTTGTCGGGCTGACCGTTACCGCTCATGGAGGTCGGAGGTCATTCTGCATTCTCCAGCAGCTGGTGCGTCTTTGGCAGGACGGGAGAGTGCTTATAATAATAATAATAACTTCACATATTATCTCACACACGGACGTCTGATCCCTGTACGGTAACCAGACTGCTGATAAACATACTTATATATTGTTAAATACATGCATATTATACTTAAATAACACCCACACTCAGAACAAATGATCATGCTCATCACAGAATTATTTGTCCTGGGTGTGAATCGAAACCACGACTTCTGGCTTAGCAGTTAGGGTCACTAACCACTAGACCAACAGGCCAGTGGTTAGTGACCCCCCGTCACACACCGGGGTTTTCGGTGTGGTGGTGTGTGTCCTAATCGAACCGACTACAACCACACGGTGTGCCGTACTGCGCTTAAAATAGGAGGGTTCCGGAAACAGCTTTTATTAAGACATCCGGACCCCTCCTAGCGCCTGCCTGCAAAAGCGCGGGCTCCACCTCCTGGTAAAACCTCTCAGACGACGTCCAAGTACACGCCGACGCCACCTCCTCGTGGGGGGGCATTATAGCGGGTGGAGGAGAAAACCCGTCCCGTCTACCCGCGGCCACACTCAGGGCGGCATGAGACGCTAGAAAGCGCGCCTCCACCGCCGTCCGGTTCACCGGCGCAACGCACCGGTGCAAAAGGTCGCAACCGTGATAAAATTCCTGTCGCTACCGGCTAGTGAGCGTATGACGGCCGATAACGAGAGATCCCCTCCAATAACTGCAATGAGAGCTCAACGCTGCGGCTCCCAAGCAGAGCAAACCGCCAGCGTGTGTTGAGCCGGTTCTCAATGCAGTCGCAGTGGTGACAGGTGGGACTCAATTCCCTCTTAGCGACCGAGTGCAGGTATTTCCCGAAACAGCCGTGCCCGAAATGAACCTGTGTCAGTCGAAATTAAAGGGTCCCGTGCTGCTGCCCTGCCCACTCGACGATGACCGGCGTATGGCTGTAACCCTCTGAGGGTGCCAGAGGTGCTCCCTATTCTGGGCGGTCAGAGTCTCCACCCACACCGGTGCACCGTACAGTGCCATTGACCGGACAACCCCCGTATACAGCCGTCTTGTAGCGACGCTGGGTCCACACAAATTGGACAAGAGTCGCCCTAGGGTGGACGCAGCGCCGACCAGCTTAGGAGCAAGCTATCGAAAGTGCTCGTCGAAATGCCACCCTCCGTCGAGGATCAGGCCCCAAATACTATATGTGGGCCTGAACCGGGGGACGGGGGGGGGAGAGACCTCGAAGGGCCCAGTCGTACCCCATGTTCACATACCTCTGCAGAATACTGCACGCCATGAGCCGATGACAAAACTCCATGTCGGTCTTCGTACATGACGATACGCTCCTCGGTGGCACCCCGTGATAGTGGAGTGCTTCCCTGATGCAGCTGAAAGGCAGACTATTGAATGCGTTTGCAATGTCGAACGACACCGCCAACAGCACGCTGCCACAGCTCACTACGTCTTCGGTCACGGCCCTCAGGGGCAACACAGCACCGACCGTCGAACGCCCCGCTCGAAAACCGAGTTGGGCTTCCGACAAAACGGGGCCGACCTCGCCAAGATGCTGAACGATGTGGGCAGAGAGGACCCTCTCAAACAATTTACCCGCCTCGTCTAGCAAGAAGGGTTAGGACCTGTCAAGCAGCGGATAGGCAGGCTTCACAAATATTTTATTAGATTCACTGTCTAGGATCCTGGTTTCACGTTTAATTACCCCTCAGCATCAAAGCAATACAATTAGTGATAATTAATTTCTAATACTTGTATAAACTTAAAAAGTCAAAGGTGTGCGAACAAACCACACGCCACAATACTCATGTTACTCGTATAACTTCCATACCCGACAAGAGAATAGTTTTTATATGATAAAAATATACCCACCAAGTTTCATAATGATCAGACTAGTCGTTTTAATGAGGCTAATTTTTCTCATAGAACTCAGTTTCAAGCTAGCGCTTATTGAAATGATTATTTCTTATGACTTTCCGGATCACTTCAACGAAAATCTATCATACTTTCCGACTTACCCAAAACAAAGTGATATTTAGCACATGCTACCTAGGCTAGTTCGTAAATGGCAAGGTGTAAAAAACTTCCATGGCCCTGGATACGAAATAAAATTACATACTCCTTTAATAACGAATAATTTATATTTAAAATTCTCTACACTAGATTAATTTACACACCTAGCTTAAGTCTTTCATTATTTTTCAGGTAACATCATTAGATACAAAAACTCAGTAGGACTTAAAACTGATTTATTTGTGCCTATTTTCTTCTTTCCAATTTTATTTCAAGCCTTCAGATCCCTGAGTTCACTTTCATGTTTAGCAGAGTATTTGCCACTGCTGTCATACTTGGCTTTCAATTGGTTCCAGTATTCGGGTTCATGGTTAATCAGATGGGCCAAGACTCGCTGAGTTCCAGAACGTTGAGCAGGTGTACACTTGGCACAGTCCTCTTCTAAACCTTCTTTGATGTGAGCTGAAAAATATATCGATTCTAATAAAGATTCGTTAAGCTAAATTCAACTTAAAAGTGCCTAAGGTATGACTAAGAGTCAATTACGCTGCGTTAAATAATATGGTAAAATATAATTTTGCAGAAGTGAGGGTGTGATAAAAGCATAATCTTCGTAACTTATTGTTATAATATAGACTGTATCTCACCATTTATCAAGTATAAGATAGCCATATTTCATATGATTAATAATTTGTGACCAATTTAAATAATATTAGTAAACCAATCGTAAGTTAAACACAGACAGTCCTAAATATACTCACATTTGAGTTCTTTGCCTTCGGGTGTGCACTTGCCCTCATCGAGTATGCATTTGACGTAGGGCACGAGAAGACGACGGTTCTTTAAGATTTCGTCCAGATTAATGGTGTCATATCTGTCGGTGTAAGTGCTACCATTTGGCCTAGCATACGCCACAGCCGCTAGACCGAACAGGCACAAAATGATGATGCTCTTCATTCTGAAATTATAATCACAATATTGAACTGTGTCTGCTATGGATGTGCTGCTTGATACCTACTTGTTAAAGTTATTTTTTTAAATATTATATCACCTTAGTAGCGTCAATTTTATTTCAACAACCGATGCGTAGTGCGATTTAAACAATGTACCTTAATCTCTATATACATTTATTGTCCGCTAGATGGACGAAAACGGTGTTAAAACAAAATAATGTAAGGAATGTATGTACTCCTATCTCAAAGGCCGGCAAAGCACTTGTGACTCTTGAGTTGCAGGTGTCCATGGGCGACGGTAGTCACTTACTATCAGGTGACGGGTCTGCTCGTTTGCCCACCATAATATAAAAAAAAAATGGAAGTTCAACGAATTCGATCATATAGGACAACTAGAAAACTCATTATAGGGGTATACATCCACGGCCCGTAAAAGTAAATGAGGATAGTGTCGAACTACAAATAGAAAGTAAGAATTGAAAATTTAAAACTATTAAAGTATTATTGTAATTCTTCATTTAGCCATCACCACGGTCCTAACAGCTTCTTTCGCTTTTTGATGAATGACAAGAGCAGTAGCAGACTTCTCTATTTTGTATCAATATTGATATCGTCGCTTTGTACAATCTTAACAAATTTAGGATATCTGTCAGTGTGGTTTCCACTTTATTAATAATTTTTTCTAATAAGTGCAACTTCCTCGAAGGCGTCGCCGTCGTCATAATGTAAATGATGGGGCCTTGACCGCGATTCTTACAGCTTTGTGTTAATAATGAGGTTTGAATGGTTATAATTGTATACAATTATGAATATCCTAATTGGTTTGTATCTCAATTTGAATAAAATTGCATCGCTATGGATTACCCATTGCGATGCAGTTTTAGGCGAGTAATGGTAATTTCGAGTAGACAATGTAAAATATAAGTGATTCCAGTCAAACAAGTTTAAATCGAGCAATGTATGTATTTAGAAATATATAAGTATGTTTATCAGCAGTCTGGTTACCATAGTACAGGCTCTGCCTAGTTTGGGATCAGACGGCCGTGTGTGAGATGTGTGGAGTTATTATTATTATTATTATAATATCAAAATAATAAATGTAATTATATTTTTGTATATCTTTACGTTACCTTCATGTAATGTGTACTTTCGTCTGATGGTGTGGCCATTACAGAGACAAACACACATTATCCACTTTTTATTAGTAGTGTAGGTACATATTTGATGTGCACACTCAAAACTATGCAAAATTGTAAACTATGCAATCAAACAAAATCAATGGCAGAAAACGTAATTGCTGTAAGTAGCTAAAATGGCGTAAGTAGGTTGAAAACACCATTCGATTCAGAAAAAAATACTGCATCGAATGGTCTGGGTCTCATATCGCTACGATAAGAAAAAAATTACTTACGTCGTTACAATTTTGAAAAAAACCTATGTCCGTTTTGATGTAAGTACGCAAAAATCTTGTCTTTTTTATCTTTTTACAATTACAGCAATAAAAATTTGCTTTTTTTTGTGGTCTTTTAAGCCTTTTTACTCTTTCTTCCTTTTTAATATATTCATAAAACAATTTATCAGTACAAATTAGCATCTCAAACAAGCATAGGTAATTTTAATGAGCTTTGAATGTAACCAAAATCTAACTTACAGTTACAGTTGAATACCATAAAATGAGTTAAGTATGGTTTCGTCGTACAAATCTAGTCACTACTTACGACAATCTTGCTTTCCGAATATAAAAAATGAATTGCTGTAAGTATCAAATAACCAGTTTATAAAAACATTAGACATTATTTGATACCTAAACTTTAAGGCTAATATCACAATATAGCTATGTACAAAAAATCGAATTCCTGCGATTTATAGTTCAAAAGTTATGATTTTTTTTTCAATTTTTAAAAAGTTTTTCAGCTCTGTTGAAAAGTTTGACTTTTGCTACTTACAGCAAATACGTTTTCTGCCATCGATATATTCATTCAATATACTGACTCAGTTCAAAAGTATTTAGACGATTATAATTTTGTAGACCAACTTAAAAACATTGTCATAGAGAGTCGGAATAAATTTTATAGTTACCTAAGGATAGGGTTAATTATCTTATTATCTTTGTGTTCCCAAATCATACTAACTTGATTCAATTGATGCATGATCATGTTAAAATTAATACATTAAAGGATTATTTATTGTTTAACATTAACTGCTTTTAAACTAATATCAACAAGAAATAGTTTCGAGTATATACGTATTATATAATATAAGAAATTGATCTGTTTGATAAACAAATCAATTCTAAATCGTAATTAATGACCACCTTGGCCGCTATTTCCACAATGACCTAGGAATTATACAATTCTTCTATTCACTCACCTTGTCTCCCATAACTGAATAATTATAAAGAAATATTGTTTTTTATATATGTGTTCAACTTATTTCAGATATATAAATGAAAGTTTTTTAGTAATTTTTAACTGAGTCATTATACTGATTTAATTTTTTTTTTATTTTGATTTAAATATAATTATAATAGTTTATAATAATAAAGTCAAAATTTGGTCGCTTCTTCTAAGAATTTTATCTCTAGATGCACTTTTTATATGTTACCGTTTAATAAATTAAAATATTTTTAAGCAGTTGTAAACAAATACTGGTTTAAAAAAGATCTCGAAAAGTGATCTTATGGTCAAACCACTTACCTGAGATTATTGCAATTGTGAAGGGAGTACTGTCCAAGAGCGCTGCACTGACTTTATTAATTCAACGATCACTTTTCCATCACTTTTTATACTGAACTCAAAGCGTTATGACATTTTCATTTTCGGGGAATCCGGTTGAGTCATATCATAAAACTCAAAATAAAAGCCGATGGCTTTTATTAATCCCCGATGCAAAAAGAAGGCCTCCTTTTTGAAAAGCTAGAAATTTTGTAGAATTAGTTATAAGTTGTTATAACTTATAACATACATATATAATATACACACGTTAAACTTATAACTTATAAGTTTAATGTATGTATCTGTGTCTGTGGCATCATAGCTCCTAAACGAATGGACCTATTTTTATTTAATTATTTTTCTTTCAAATGTTACTTAAACGAGAGTTTTCTTAGCGATAATAATTCAAGAAAATTTGTTCAGTCGTTCGAAGATTATCAGCTCTTTTTTAATCGTTGAAGGGAATTCTGAATGGATGGTATCTTATTCTTCTTCTTCTTCTTATAAATAAAAATGAATCGCAAAATGTGTTGGTAAGCGCATAACTCAACAACGCCTGGACCAATTTGGCCAGTTCTTTTTTTAAATGTTCGTTGAAGTTCAAAGATGGTTTTTACGGCGAGAAAAATTTGAAAAATTGCCTGAAAAAGTAAAAAAAAACACTTTTCTGTACTCCCATACAAACGATTCGTAATAATACTTAAAAGTCAATTTGAACTTTAATACCATACTATAAAGTTCAAGTGTTAGCGGAGAGGTTCCGGGAAGGCAAAACAATTGAGTGACGTTAGTATCGCATATTATATTTTAAAAATGTAGAATAATGTCAGTAATGGAAGAGGATTGACATATATATTGGTTGTCAAATATTTATGCGTGCGTTCAGCAATTTATTTTGTGTAAACTAAGGAAAATATATCAAGTTACAGAGTAAAAAATAAATTAAACCCGTGCGAAGCCGGGGCGGGTCGCTAGTTACTTATAAATTAGTAAATTGTTTTTCATTTTTCTTTTTCTCAAAACTTTAATGTCTTATAACTACGTGTATTATGATAAAAACGTCATCGCTGAGAGATACGCAAATAAATAAACTAACTATTATGTATTATATATAGTATATTGGTTCAATTTAATAATTTGTTTATTCAACCAATATTAACAGCTTATCATTACTTGAAAATGTACCAGTTCCTGTCCAGATTTGTTTGTAAAAAGAGTTACATTTACATTAAAGAAATAGGATTGAAATGTTTTGGGCAACTGAAATACCCTGTTTGTTCTTATAATAATGAATTTGAATTAATAGAGACTAATGGAGAAAGACTGATACTAAAATAATTCGATTTTCGATTTCGAAGAGGGGCTAAAAAGTAAAAAATAACGTTTGAAAGTTCTAGATCCCACATATATGTATAACTAGCATTGCGCGGCGATCTTGATTACAATACATCGTCACTAATCAGTCTTATTAGCAACAATAGTTCAATCAGCGATAATAACATAGCAATAAAATGAGGCACGACTATTTTCGGGCGATCACATTGTCTTTAATATAGAGTTCTGATCACATAAGTGTGTATTATATAAAGGCAAGTAACTGATGGAATATGCTGGCCACTTTGTAGTATCTGTACAAATAGACACCATTGGTAAAACAAACATTCTGATATAATTTGTGTTAGTAATTCTCCGAAAATTTACTTGAGAACCTTATAAACCTGACTGATAAACCTGGGAGAAGTCATCCGTTCCTAAAATTGTTGAATAAATAATAATTTTATTATATTCACTTAAATTTTATCATATTATTTATTATCAAGAAAACAAGCTATACTTTTAGTTTTGATACACCGTCAGCAACCTATTACTTATGTTGTAAAATTTCCCAAAAGTTTTCCTTTAAAGATAGTTTTTAGCGAGAAGACCGGACTACCTATCGTTAATTTAAACTAAAAATTAATTGTAATTACAACCTTTATGGTGTACCTATAATATTCTATCTTTGACACTGACAGCGTATATCTACATAATACAATAGTTGTTGACCAGATATAATAAAAAGAATATTAGTGTGTAGGTATACTTAGTACATCGTTAATTAGTCAATTTCTAATGGTATGGAATTACGCTATGAATAACTTCAGAGTCAATTCATTAGCTAACGACTTCACGAGAAAGTATATACGTTTAATATATAATAAAATGTTAATTTCTAGAAATATTCTTTCCCTAATGTACCCAATCATTGCTTACTCGTAGCCTTATTATTGTTGTCAAGTATATTGCAATTGGCTTCTAGTTTAACAGGTTTTCGAACAAAGATATTGTTGGCCCACAACCTGACAATATAATATGGTTGCCCAGTTACCAGTTAAACCTTTGCAGATAGTGTTTACATTTCTGAACATTGCGTTAAACACTTATCATCATTAACGCTTTATCGGAAATATCTGACATCATCACCAAGTTGACATGCTCTGAGTTATGTTTATATTATTGTGACTAATAACTTATTTATAGCTACGACTTAGTAAATTTCTAATAACAACTTAGTAGCCAGTGGAGTAACTATACCATCTGAGGCCCGTGGCTAATTCATTGCCATCAAAAACATCGATCTATGATAGAATGGATCAGTTTTTGTTGATCATAAGTTATTACCACACCAATCCGTCTAAAAAGCTATCACAGCTTCAAACTAAGTCAGTCGACCCCATTGCCATTTTGAGGGATTGGTGCTGGCAACTGTAACGTAATCAGACATGTAAGTTTATTTTCATAAACCAATAATTAAAGTGACAGATTTCAACACATTGACATTGTAAACAATATCTTGCATTGCAAGAAAACGCGATCTCTAAAAATGATTAAAATCATCAAGATCTATATTAAAAATAAAATAAAGTTAACACCACACAAAAAACGTCTTTTTTGCTCAATATTAATATTGCATTAGGTAGACGCTTGAAAAGTTTTACAAAAACGCCTTTCTTGGTACCTCGTGTGTTCAGGGCCTTTGCGGCTAGAGGGCCCCTAGGGCCAAGGGCCTGTAGCATTTTGCCCGGTCTTTCACCCTATTATTTCGACACTGTTAGTAGCTTAGCTTGCCTTAGCTAGCTCATAAATTGTACATAAGAAAAAAACATTGACCTTAAAGGTCTTTTAATACTCCACAAAGTACATACAGTAAACTTACAAGATACCTAAAAAAATATTGACAGTCGTCATGGCGTAATTGCGTAGGATGCTAACAATTGTACTATGTAGGTCTAGGTACATAATAAGTCTTATTCTTCTGCTTGTCATAGTGCCTCTTCATTAATGAAGTTAGACCGTCAGCTTCTTACTCATACATTAATCCTTGTTTATGGCCAGACGGAACATATATTTGACGGAGGTAATACTGATACACTCCCGAATGATGTAGAGCCACGGTTTGTCCTTCGACTAGCGCGTCTTTTTCTTTCTATTTTTTCCATCATGACTACATGAGGCACGCAATATAAATCGTGCCTAAGCGATATTCCTGCTTATTCTTTTTATGGTTGGCATACATTTTTAGAATATGCTAAAAAGATCGGATATTTCTTGTACTTCCTCCTAATCGAATCGACTCGGCAGATTTGAAAGTTTTTAATGTAGCATGCCACTCCGAAATCATTTTAATATTGTAAATCCTGATGTAAAATAATAGGTACTGAGGTAAAATTCAATTGTTATTTAAAGAATATTATTGATAGATAATAATATATTAATATTGATAAACAAAAGCTCCGTTGATGGTGGGGAAAAATAGTATAATAGGGTGCCTATTTATATGTGCACTAGCTGTTCCTCGCGACATCGTTCGCGTGGGAATTCAAACCTATCCCACGGGAACCATACATTTATCCGGGATAAAAAGTACTACCTATCTCTGTAATAATATTGTGTATGTGTAATAATAAAAGTAATAATTTCATCCAGATCCATTGACCCGTTCGTAGTAGTAAAACATCCATCCATCCAAACTTTCACATTTATTAGCATTTCGCATGTATCATAGTAAGATAGATAGTACGGTATTTCTTTGCAATAACCAAATTTACAGGAATTAATAGAAATTTTGTGGTGTACCTGTGATTGTATGTGTTTAATTAATGTTACAACATTTTTCAATACAGTTAAAAAATAAAAATAAATGGATTGATACCGAATTCCGTTGAATGTTATAATAAGTACTGGTCTATATTTATATCTTTTGTATATACATTGACATTCATTTCTACTACCAGAGTCCGGACGGACCTGATTTAACACTATTTTCTTATTAAAACGAATGTCTCACCTATAATAGGATAGCTATATCGTGCTGTAAGACAGGTTCCATACTAGCTGTGGAGTGGATAGAACATCTCAGAGCAAATCAATATTTTGTCCAAGCACACTAGTGCGAAAATTAAGTAGTATTATCCATAAACTTAGTATGTAATATATTAAGTTTATGGTACTATCTGACCAAGATAATATCTAGTGTCAATATCTATCAAATTTCATAATAGTATTAATTTGTAATGACCAAGGAGTTGGACAAGAGAGGCTTCGAACCGAATATACTACCGATGGAACCTACTACTAACACGAGCATTTAGTAAATACTGGACGTCTAGAACGAAGAAAGAAAAACTCTATAAAAACAAACGAGCTATAAGACTAATACTTAGTAATAAATAACAATGGGCGTGATCAGATAACATATATTTTTTTCTTCTTTCTTAATAAATCCGTATCCTAAAAATAAAGATACTACAACTACTGCGTGTATTCAAGCCGAACACTGCTGTGTCTAAAAAGTATATTATTACCCTATAGACATAATGAGCCTTTATGTCCTGAATAATAACAAAAACATTTATCGCCAAGATTTCGGTAAATATGAAAAAACAATTGTGCGTCATCACTAGCGCGTTGACGTGTTTTCTCAATTAGGCAATCAGGTTGTCTCGAATAAGTAGGAAGGCAACATTTTTTCAGCAACATTTTGCAACATTTTGGAACATCAGGGAGGTTGTATCAGAAAACATTGAATTGGGTAAAGTATCAATCAGTCCCCCGTTGATCATCATCCTCCTCATCCTCAGCGCCTTTTCCCAACTATGTTGGGGTCGGCTTTCAATCTACCTACGATACGGCCGAACTTTGATATTTTACGTGAAGCGACTGCCATCAGACCTCCACAACCCAAGTACTAGGCGATATCGAAGTTCTGTAGTTAGACCAGGTTGTCGGACTTTTTTAGGGCTCCAACTACCCGCAACGAATGCCACAGATGTTTGTATGGCACCCGGGACCGACTGTTTAACGTGCTCTCCGAGGCACGGAGGGGTCTCAATGTGTTAAGAATGGTCACCCATCCTAGACTGACCTTGTTGTTATTACTTAACTTTGTAATGTGTTAACATACTCGATTACCACTTAGCCACGAGTCCCCCGTTAATATAATGTATATAGGTTTAAATATTATCGTATTCCTATAAAATACATCGACGTATTTACAGATTTACAAATTTTTGTCAGTTAAATTATTTTATTTGAAAGTACCGTTGCGACGCAGGGAGTTTGTCTTCTTATACTAACTTTTTAACTTTCGCTTTCCATGATATATAATTATATATGGGTAAGTACGGGAATTAACGCTATTAGGCACATAATAGGCAGGCTATGGTCACAGGCTGACTTGTCCTGCGACCACGGCCAGGAAAACGATCACGTTAATTCCCGTTTGCATACATTGTTTTTCTTCTTTAAGAAAAAAAAAACTGTCGGGCGTAGAACTGCGCGTTAGAAGTCTAAAGAAGTATTCACTTCAAAAAAATAAGATTATGTATCTTATTACGGTCAACAACACTACCAGCTTTGTATTTTTTTCAACTGGTGAGTACGGTTTAAAATAGATCTAACTTGTCTATCATTTTCTGCACCATTTCTTTTCGTTCTTTTTTTTTTTTCTACAGAGACAATCAAACACTGAAACAACTTCTGAAAACTCACGCAAAACTTCACATTTCCATTTAACTACATTGTAGCTTCCTCAATATTCATTAAATGCTACCAGTAGAGACGGTACACATACTCGTAGGAATATACAGCAATCTGTAACATCACCTCCGGTAGAAAATCGCTGCTATCAAAACTCTAGTATCAATCTCTATAGAACGGCGTAGGTACGTACAGAATACCATGCCCTGCGGTGAACATTTTCCTTATTTGACGTCAAATAACTCGTCATGAAACGAATGACACTATGACGATCATATAATTAGTGCTTTGATGTTAGAATCGCGGTATCATTATTAGCAAGTAAGCATAGATTTCTCTGAATCCATTCAGAAAAATGTACTGTTTATTATTACTTGTTACATTATAATAAAAATGTTATCCACAAGTGTAAATGATCTAATATTAGCGCGTTCAAATAAGCAAAACGAACTCTTGGGTTTCCTAATATTTGTCTAAATTATTAACGAAAAAGAGGTGGTACAACGTTGCTGCAGTGTAAAATGGGTAACCTTCGTCTTCGTGAAGTGGCAAGAGTTGCCAGAAATAGAACTTTTAACAGATCATGCAGAAAATGTGACATAACAAAATGATCTAGGGAAATCGGCCTTGTCACCTGATGTAAACTGTTTACGCAAATTATGTATTTATACGGGAATTAACGCGATCACGAATAGGTAAGTCAGGCAATTCAGAGCTATGTAACCTCTGAATTGCCTGACGTTTTTAAAAGTGTGTGTCTACGCAAAGTGTCTTCACACTATCAACCTGAGATTTAATGCCATTTTGCAACCACATCTTCCGCCATCATTGCATACGTAAATGTAATCTAGTCCAATAATGGCTATTATATTTTCAAACCATTTGGGATCAGGACAGTTGGGTCATGAGAACCAAGTCTACGCTTTGTCTGTAGGGGAACGGTAAAAGGATACAACCACGAAATAGTATTGTTTGCGGATGATACTTCACTCTTATTTAGGCTAAAACGTATGTGTACAAATTTTGACGACGTAAAGGATGCTATTTCGAAAGTGGTTCGCTGGTTTAACGTTAACAATTTACTTCTTAATTCAGAAAAAACTAAATGTATCCGGTTCACTACTCCAAACGTTAAACAGGTGAAAACGACTATACTACTTAATGAAGACGAGTTGGAACTAGTTGATACCACAAAATTCTTAGGCATTACTCTTGATTCTAAGCTTCAATGGGGCCCTCATATTGATAAATTATCGAATAGACTCAGCTCAGCAGCATACGCAGTCAGAAAAATTCGTGAACTGACTGATGTTGAAAAAGCCAGATTAGTTTATTTTAGTTATTTTCATAGTATAATGTCGTATGGTATTCTACTGTGGGAGAATGCCGCCGATATTCAATCTATCTTCGTGCTGCAGAAGAGGGCTATTCGAGTAATTTATAACTTAGGAAATCGTGATTCACTGAGGCAGAAATTTAAAGGAATTAACATAATGACGGTAGCGTGCCAATATATTTATGAAAATCTAATTTACCTTCATAAAAATAAAGATCACTTCTGTAAAAAAAAGTGATATACACTCTTTTAACACGCGTAATAAACATAAACTTGTTGTACCTGCCTCTAGGCTCCAAAAAATTAACAAGTCGTTTCAAGGTCAATGTGTGCGATATTATAATAAAATCCCAGATAATATTCAAATGTTAAGTATAAACAAGTTTAAGTCTACAGTAAAACGACAGCTATGACTTAAGGACTATTACTCAGTAGGCGATTATAATATAAAAACGCTTGGGATGGAACTGTAATAGAAATCTAATGTGAGCTAATGGTGCCAATTCTATTGTACACTCGACTAAACTAAAACCTGACTTAATTTCTTCATATGAAATCATCCTAGTGTTCTTCGTAATAAGGTCTATTTGTTACTAGCATCTATTTCTCAGCGCCGCTAAATTTCACTAACACTCTGTCAACGTATACTCAACTTTATTTCCACGCAGCGAGAGTCTCCATTTATTCAAACGCTGTATAATTGCCATATAAAACCTTGTTCAAAACGAACAAGGATGACGTGTTTTTATTCTACACCTACGAAGACGCTTACTAAAAACACAGAGCAAAAGAGATGGCATTCAACGGATAGCGGCTCTCGCTACGTGGTATTAAAGTTTATTTAAGCGTATGAGACTTTAGTCGACAAATAAATTGCTTATTTCGATAGCGACATATGTTACCTACTTGTTTCAATTTCAAATAAGACCTTGTTTTGAAGGGTACAAGGTTTACATCTTATATGAAGAAAATTTAGTGAATTTTAATTTATCGAGTGAAGTTACAGAATTGGGACCAATATGTTTCTTATTTTCCATCTCTCATGTTTTTCTTTTCTTCTTTTTAATTATTTCCTTAACTTTCAGTTTCCCTAGTGTCATATTCTTTTTCTAGTTTATTCACTTTTAATTTTAAAAACATAATAGCACACAACAAAATGATGTAATATTTACTGAATATTGTTAAAGCTGTCTGGTTTTTCTTTTTTAAAAGAGTGGCCGTGAGTTTGTTTGCCCGATTTCTTCTCACAAGGCTCAACCATTTGGAAACGGGCGGTTATAGATCGAAACAGGCAGATGTGATATTATGTTATCCATTTTGTTTTCTTTAATCATTTTACATTTGACGAAGCAAACTATTGTTGCGGTGGCTCTGTGTGTGTTGATCTATAATTTTTTATTATAATAATTATTTATTAAATCGACGATTTCGAATAAATGATGGTCAATTTTATGAAATAAAGATTTTTTTGAATTGAATTTGATGTGTCTGCGATATATTTTCTTCTAATGATAATTTATCAACCAAACACATTGATTAAACATATGTTATACTAGCCATTCGTCATCCTTACACCTGCGTTTATGATCACTGCTCCGCGCCTCAGAGTCGCAGCGTGATGTCACATAGCCTAAAACCTTCCTCAATAAATACTCTATCCAAAACATATATAATAATTAAAATCTGACTGATAGCTACAGAGATGGAGACAGAGAGATAGAGAAACAAAAAGACTCTTCAGCTTTATTATATTACCATAGATTATACATTCTTCTCCATTTATTCAGACACGTTTTTGATCTCTAATAAGCCGAGCGCACAGTAGAGATTTCTCTACTGTGCGCTCGGCTCATATACATTACTATGTATTAAGGCGGGGGACTTTAACACACTTCGGCCTATACCACAGAATACATAATGCCCATACATACAGCATAAAAAAGACGCCGCATACAGAAAAAAATATTATTTGGAGGAAAGCAAAGGAAGGCAAAGGCAAGGCAGATGTCAAGCCTTTGTAAAAAGTGGCCGATTTTGATTGTATATTAATTTCTTCCCATAGGTCAATAAAACATGCACAGTGTATTCACAAAATGTGTAAATCAAGTTATAAACAATCTTTACATTTAGACCGTTTTGCGTAGTGTTGATTTGTTCAAAGGATGTCCTGATTTACCCCCATAATTACCATAGTTTTGTGGCACTTTATATACTGTGATACTGTGTGTATTACAAGTGTAATACATACACGTTCTAATAAATGTATAGATTTGTTAGCGTTAGTACCGAGAGAACGTAGACATAACTATGACCGTACTCAAAGACAATAGACTGACAATCTGTGTTTATTTCCTAATTGCGTATGTAACCTTTAATCTTCACCTACACCTGCAATTTATGGTTATTGTCTTGGAATATAAGAACGTCAGTTGAAATATAACCTTTTTATTTAATATTCAGAGCTAGTGCGGTAAAGTTCCAGGTAGATTTATAATTATTTTCTAAAATGGTAAAGCAACTATGGATCAAAGACATGCGACAACCGATGCACCATTATAAAGGCAAATGTTTGTGAGGATAGATGGATCGATGGATATTTGTTAATTTTTTACGCAAAAACGTCTGAACCGATTTGGTTTTTTTTTCACAAAGATAGATTATAATCTGGAATAACTATATAGTTACATATAGGCTCCATAGGCAACTTTTTATCCCGGAAAAATGTACGGTTCCCGTGGGATAGGTTTCACCAAAACTTCAACGCGAACAAAGTCACGGGCAATCAGCTAGTACTTAATAGAAATGTAATTTGAGCTAATACATTTCTCCCCTTCTGTCTTTTATGTCTTTCTAACTTTACTTTTATCTTTTTTAGTTTTGAAATGAAATCAAATCAAAATCATTTATTTCAATTAAACCATTATAGGTATTTTTGAATTGTCAGGACTACTTAGTAGTCAGTCAAAGTCAGTCGTGAAGCTACTTTCAGTTGAGTACTAGAGTAGGAAAGTAGGAACATTTTCATAGCTTACCTAATTTTAGTTTGCTCACTTTGAATCTTAACAACATAATTAATAGCTCACGACGAAATAGTGCTGTACCTATAACATTTCACTAAATATAAAACTATCTGGTGGTTTTAAAGTGACCGTGAGTTTGTTTGCCCGATTTCTTCTCACAACGCTCAATTATTTGGAAACGGGCAGATAGGAATCTTACCTATCTACCACTCGGTATTATTATATTTGAATATAGGTTTTACTTTTGAGATTGCAACGTATTGTTGCAGTTATATTGTGTTGATCTGTAATTTTTAGGTTTAAAATAAATACGATTTCCGACAAGTTTTGAGAATATTTGACTTTGACTTTGTTATTATTGTAATAAATATTAACAAGAACAAATAATGACAATAATCTGGGCATTATACCTATGCATGAAATTTGTCTGTCTGTCCGTCCGTAAGTGACAGACATTTTTCGTTTTGTTTTTGTTATTACTCTATGGAACCTTAACAAATTTAATGCCGGACAGAGTGATAAAATATTTTATTCCTGCTGCCTGCGACATCATATGGGCACGTGCGACCGTGAAGCACATAATGTTTTGTAGAATCTTGATAAAAATGTTCAAGTATCTCGCCGTATTTCGCCGTTCTACGGTTAGGCAATTTACAGATTCTTTAAAAATATTAACAAGTATATGACAAGGCCAGTGGCGGATTTACCAACAGGCTAAGTAGGCTTAAGCCTAGGGCGGCAGATTTTAGTGGCGTCAAATTTGGGGCCTACATTATTTTTTATGTCTTGTGCTTGGGATATCGAATTAGATAGATTATGGATTAGGGGCGACAAATTTTTAATAGCCTACTGGCGGCAAATGTGTAATTCCGCCGCTGGACAAGGCATATAGCCCGGTTAAATTAGCACAAAATGGTTGACATGTTTTACAAAAATACGAATATGTAGAGCTATCTACTACTGTGACAATAGATGAAAATAAATAGTATTTATTTCTTTACTGCAAGTAAAAATTAATAATATTAATATTTTTGCTTACAGTAAATAAATAATACCTTAAACGTTAGAAACTGTTTGGTTTTTTATTTTGTTTTATTCTTTATGTTTACATTAAATACACACATGAATAAAACCCTATGTCCTTAATAACATTTTATAAAACTACTTTTATACTACTACCGAACAAAGCCAAAGGCCGGATTTTAGTACGACGCGGGCAAAGCTGTTAAGCCAAAAAAGACACCATTCCATGAACTTCAGAACAATACTTTTAAGATATGAAATTAAATTATATTATGAATATTTTGTACCGTTCATTTCATATTTTATTGAGTTAAGGATACATTTCTACATCACATACTTACCTATATATTCAGTAACATCTTCAATAGACATACATACAATATTCATAAGTTCAAACTCATCCATATTGTCTTATTCTCGATAACCTCTTCCGTATTTGCGCAAATCGTCGTGATTCACGTCCTTTGTTTGTGCTAAAGGTTATTTGTGAAGTAAGGTCTTTATCACATTTGCGTAATGTCTATTGACGTCATTAACCGAACACTGTATCTGATGGGAAAGTAGATAGATAGATAGAGTATACTTTATTGTACACCAAAAATAGGATACATACAACATACAATGTTAAGTAGCACACAATGGGCGGTCTTATCGCAGTCTGCGATCTCTTACAGACAACCTTTGATGGACTATACTGTATAGTAATAGGTAACTTGTGGTAGTAACTGTAAGTAATTCTTTGGGGATGTTTACAACTGTGGAGTTAGTGATAGTCATCACTATATTTATTTTTTTAGTGTCGTTATTGCAATTCTTATAAGTTATTTTTCACAATAACATTTTTTGTAACGGTCCTGTGTGATCAATGGCATGATTATTCCTCTATCTTATAGCATGAGAGCTCCCTCAACGCATTTTATATGATACCATCGTCGAGTTAGGAGGAATCATTGTAATCGATTCACTTTCAGTAAAGATAGCGTGTAACCTATCTAATAAAAATAAATGTAATGAATTGTATCTAATGTATGTAATGAGGTAATTAGAAATATATTCGAGGACATAAGCATATGTAAGTATGTCAATTGTCTATAATTTTAGTTCAATAAAGAAAGAAAAGAAAGCTGAGGCAAATCAGTAAGAACAAATGTAAGAAAACGCCTGACAATATACACAGGCTATAAGTCACATATCTTTACAAATCGATGGATTAATTCACTTTCCATGCTGTTTGTCTAACTACAAAAAAAGACACTCCTTTCATATATATACTAATATTATAAAGCTGAAGCGATTGTTTGTTTCGTTGAACGCGCTAATCTCAGGAACTGCTGGTTCGAATTGAAAAATTATTTTAGTGTTGGATAGCCCATTTATCGAGGCTATGTATATGAGGCTATGTAATATCACGCTACGACCAATAGGAGCAGTGGCCGTTAACGCAGGTGAAACTGCAGGCAGTAGTAGTAGTGTTTAATACAATAAAACAATCATATTTTAATAGTAGGATATAAATGCATGCATTAGTTCTGGCAGTAACTGAAAGTAAATAAAAATCTTTGCGACGGTATTCCTTAACTACTTTTAAGACGTATTTTGGGGTTAACTCTGCCTTGAAGCATTTCAATTTAAACCTTACAAAACGACAATACACTTATTCTTAGCCAAAGAGCCTTTGTTATCAATCTAGAGCCTCAAGAATGATAACAATGACCCTCTATCACGAAAATAATAAATATTTTTCCCTCACCAAGACTTGCTAAGGTACCTCACACAAACCATTAACTTACCAACAATAGAGTAGAGAGAGGCAGAGAGAATTTAGCTATGGATAAACTTGATGACAGTGAAAAATAACTTTTAAACTTTCGCGTTCCATGATATATAATTATGTATACGTATGGGAAATAACCTGGTCGAAACGTCAGGCAAAGGTATACCATTACCTATTACGTGATCGCGTAAATTCCCGTACTTATACATAATAATATCTTAAGTCAGCTTTACAGCAGAACTTTGCAGAGCCCCGATTGTCTTATATTTACTACTAAATTAGACATGTTCTGTTAGTTAGTTAAGTAATATCTAAAGCTATTACGACTACGCTTATTCATTTAGTGCACTGGATTGCATATAAAACAAACAAAACTAGTATATTCAGTTCCGTCAGTGTTCCGTCTGGTTAATATAAGAGACCTCTTGGCTTTTGATTGATTGTTAATGGTTAATGACCCTGACTGCTGAGCCAGAGATCGTGGGTCCGATTCCCACCCAGGACAAATAATTGTGTGATGAGCATGATCATTTTGTTCTGCCTGGGTGTAATTTATCTATAACTAGCAACCCTCCCCGGCTTCGCACGGGTAGCAGACATCTTCAACAATTATCATCATATTTCAACCAATTTACACAAAACCTTTACAAATTATATACCTAAACCTTCCTCATGAATCGCTCTATCTATTGGTGAGAACCGCATGAAAGTTTTTAGTTTATCGCGAACAGACAGACAGACATACGCAGCGGGGGACTTTGTTTTATAATATGTAGCGATGTAGTGTTACGTACGGACGTGCCAACGTTTGTGGCGAAGGACTTGCATAAGTTACCTACTCACGTCACTTTTGACCACGTCGATTTCACTAGTCTGCTGAAGGACATCGTCTTTTTAAAGGTAAGTTTGGCAGATGTACAGAGGAAGTTAGAGGCATCCCAGATCACTGTCGCAGACTTGCGCACCGAACTAGAAGAGGTACGCAACTCTGGTCTAGTAACTTGGTCACCGGCGCGTGTAAGTAATGTAAACACGTGCAACGGTGCATGCCTCGATACATCGGGTGCAATCTACTCGTCAGCAGTTTTGGCGCCGACACAGATTGCAGTCTGCGTAAAAATATAAAGGTAAAAATTCGGGCTGATGAAAATAGATTCATGATGGTGCAAAGAAGAAAGCGCCAATCACGAAACTTTAAGATCTTCTGTGGCAAGGTCACTGTGGACTTCAAGGTGCGTGCCGCTGCTCCGGTGTACATCTCTCGTCTACAATACATCACTGAAGCAGAAGACAGCGTGAAGTACATGCGCCAGAAGCTATGGTACGCGCCAAAAGAGACATTGAGCGCCGCAACGTCAACCCAACCGCTACCTGCAGCAGGTGTAAGATGAAAGTTTTTGGTTGCACGGTGTGGTATTCCGTTACTTCTGTAGACCAATAGACTACAAAAATGCTTAGTGCAAGCGCAAGTGAAGTGCTACTAACTTAGTTCTTAAGTTATATTTACTAACACCGAATGTGATAGTATGTTTATTTAGGCTACCGTATTTATCTTTGGGCCTGGGCAGCCTGAAACGAATGAATTATAGTTATTATATAATAGACAAGTCCAATAAATATCTCTGAACACAAAATAAGAAGAAAAATAACATTTAGGATGTAAATTTTATTTCTATCGGAGAACTACTTTCACGTGAACAGTTGTCTATTATCGCGTGTTCATAATAACCGTCAGCCGTAGCAGTTGTAGCCAACGCTGTGATATCGCTAGTGTAGTAACTGCCCCTGGCTTCAAACTGAATGGTTGGACTTCGGTAATGTCTTATAACATTTATGATATCACCTTTGGCATCTAACTTTTGATCCTCGGGGATCTTTTTAAAGTCACTAAGTAAAGACAATAAAAATTGTTTATCTTCTTCCATTCCAGATTCATCATTTTCAGAAGCCCTTTCGGCTGCCCTTTTTTGGCATACTTTTTCATCATCTAGATCTTCAGATGATTCTCCGGTGTTATGTTTATGACGCTTTCTTTTATGACGAGAACAACTTCCTGAGGTACTCTGAGTAGCCATCGCTTTGGCTTCGTATAAATCATGTAAAAAGTGTAGTTGTTCATAGTAAAGGTATAACTTTCCTTTGCTTCCTGATTCAAGTTTCTCGTTATAATTTTTCACACTTCTCGTGAATCCATCGCGTAACACCCTCCACTTTGTTTGCATCTGGAGAACTGGAAACAAAAACGTCAGCACTTTACATGGATTATATACAAATCTGAGCTCGGCTGCCTTCATACGAGTACTATATTATTGTCAATGCTTACTAAAATTTGTACATTCATCAAGTTTATCTTCATAAGAGAGCCCTTTGAGACCCGTTTACAGTAAAGCCTAGAATGTATAATTTATTTTATATTATGACATTTAGATTATTTTATAATAGAGATAACAGAGATTTTACACATATTTTGTCTGAATTTGGCAAACTTGCCTTTTCGACATTTCATATTTATGTATTTGACCTGACACCTGACGGTACCTCTTGACAGAGAGACAGACAGACGGACAACAAAGTAAATCTATATGTGCTATAAACTTTCCTTTTTTCCTTTTGAGGAACGGAATTTTTCATGGCGCTCTTCTTATTGGCCTATTCTAAAATTGTCAGTGACCCACGTATTTAATCGTCAAAGTGAAGAAGCTATGCAAAAATAGTACACTACCACATAGCTACTACCGCTGTTTATTTTTAGCCGTATTACATATAATGGTACCAAGTTAAAAACGTAAACGTTTAATTACACACAGAACACCTATACATATATTTACAAATAGTTTTCATTACGGTTTCAAGTAAAAATAATTCTAAATGAATTCATTTTAATTCTAACAAATTTTTACAAAACTTTCAATATTATTTTTGTTCTATAAAATAAATGCATTAAACATGATTAAGATGAACGAAACGTATTAACATAGGTAATTTTGTTTCGTTACATATTGGTGCCGATTCTATTGTACACTCGACTAAACTAACACCTGACTTAATTTCTTCATATGAAATCAGCCTTGTGGTCTACGTAATAAGGTCTATTTGTTACTGGCATCTATTTCTCAGCGCCACTAAATTTCATTAAAACCTGTCAATGTATACTCATCTTTATTTCTACGCAGCGAGAGTCTCCATTTATTCAAATGCTGTATAATTGCCGTATAAAAGCTTGTTCAAAACGAACTAAGATGACGTTATTTTAATCGACACCTACGAAGACGCTTACTAAAAACACAGAGCAAAAGAGATGACATTCAACGGATAGCGGCTCTAGCTACGTGGTATTAAAGTTTATTTAAGCGTATCAGACTTTAGTCGACAAATAAATTGCTTATTTCGATAGCGACATATGTTACCTACTTGTTTCAATTTGAAATAAGACCTTGTTTTCAAGTGTACAAGGTTTACATCTTATATGAAGAAAATTTAGTGAATTTTAATTTAGCGAGTGAAGTAACAGAATTGGGACCATTGTTAATTATTTTGATAATGTTGAGTTGATTTTATTTTATCTACAAAGACAGCACATTTTAGAACTATTTGCTCCTCTGTTAGTCAATCGATTTTCTTTATTTTTTTGTTTAGTAGCTATTGACGAGCGTTAGTGATAAGTACAAATAAAAAAAGTTGGGAGGTTTAATACTTTAAAAATGTATGATCTCATTTGTACAATTTACGAATTTATAAGAAAATTTTAGAAACATGCAAATTCATAGGCGTCCAAATAACTGATTGCGGTCAAATTTCGACTACCGGGCGAACACTTATTGCAATAAGTATGTAGTTCAAGTGGCCACAAAATATACTCGAGTATAGAGAGTATTTCGAAACATAAATACCTATTAGGTAATGCGATAGCGAGTAAATTTTTTATAGTCAGTTATGAGAAAGAGAATATCACCAGTTAAGGAATTAAAAAATGCCAAATTCTGTAATTTTTATGGACAATGCACCATATCGCTCTCGTAGGTTGGGAAGAGTGCCAACAACGGTTTGGTTGTAATCAAATCAATATATCTTTCCAACTGTCATCGTCAGTGCGTCAGTGCTCAAAGAATTTAATAAGTCCTGACTCGTTTAATTTCAAAGACATAAATCCTATTTACGACTATAAATAATTTTAAAAATATATAATTTGCAAACAAATTTCTTAACACCTGCCTGTCATTGTAAGCAACGGTTTGCTAGTAAACATTCCATATCGAATTAGGCTGTAGTAATTATTTCTGAAGGAGTCGTCAAGTATTTAGTGTTTGTACTCTTATGCTCTTTGCAAGCCGTAATACCGTCAACAGATGTGACGTCTTTTTTGACAAGATTTACCTAGGTATTTATATAATATTATTATAATGATATTCATGATACGCCTGCGGTAAACGCCTACAATTAAGCGGTTCGCGGTATAAAAGTACATGCAAAAGTTTTATATTTGTTTCTAGTCAATGGTTTTTCAAAAAAAAAGTGGTTTATTTATGGGTACTAAAATGTAGCCCACTGTTTTCATTTATTATGCCATTACTTAATAGTTCCATTCGAAATTATGCACATCTTTCACTGTTCATAAGGCTAATTTACATTTTCATATGAAATAAATCTCATGTCATTTATATAGTATACAAAGTAGCAATATAACGTTAAAACCAGAAATTACCTATATTTTAATTTAGTGTAATATTAATTACAGTGCAATAAGCAACCGCAGCGGTTACCACAGTGTCATGTAGTAACACAGAATAAGGAAGAAACAAAAATATAAAAAGATAAAAGTACGTAAGAGACGGTGTGATTCAATGAGCAGGACATCACTATAGCGTCATCCAAGTTACCATCTCTGTTTCGCACGTTGCGCTTCCCCGTCCCCGTCCCCTGACCCGACAGGCAGACACGCAGGTCCGCTCGTTCTGCTGTCAATCTCGTAATATGTGGCGCACTTTGATTATATATACAGGTATAGGTATATAATCAAAGGTAAATGTAACCATTGTGAAGTACATAACTTGCGTTAATCTAGCACGGCATATTGCGATATCAGCTAAATTAACATCAAGTTAAAACACCTAAAGGCAACCAAGCAATAGCACAATAAATCATATATTACTTATAACTTATTCTTACCTAAAGCACTTTTTTCTTCATTCGTTTTTTCTCCAAAATCAGGTATCATGCCTTCACACACAGCCGTCCAATCGTCTCTCCGTTGTGTCTTGTTAGCATATGCTGTACTTTTATAATTCCAAATACTTTCTTTGGTCTTTATTATTGAAGTAAATTTATCTATGTCAAAATTGTCTTCCATGTTCACAAACAATCAATAGCAAATAATGATAAGTGAACGCGGACTGCATACGGCAGCGAGTGCCGACAGCTGCCGACCTCAGACGAGTGCGGCCGACAGCGCGTTCGGGTCCAACCGCACGAAGTCCGTGTGATATCCGCTTCGCGTTGCGGCGCGGTGCTGCGCAACATGCGCCTTTGTCATCCAACGAATAAATCAACATTTAACTTTCTGAAATTCCTTATTTACGCTTGTCATTATTCGAGTTTAGTCATTTATTTATAAGTCAATATTTTCAATAGGTGCTGCCTACAATTACAACACCAGTAGGAAGGTTTTTGGAATACGCCAAACCAAAATTATTTACAGGTTACATATTCAGCTCTTTAACATCGCTTTGTGATTATTAATGTTAATATATTTTGTTCAATGCTAAACAGTACAAAACTACTAAGTAAATAATAAAAATAATGGGACAAGGATTACGATAATTCTCTAAAAGTGAGTCAACAGACAAACAACAATTAAGACGTTGATGCAGTACCGGTAGCTTTATGTAGATGGCACTGTTAAAAATAAAAACAGTAGTCTGAATATTTGGTTAAAGTTTCGTTAAAGGTGCTTGTACCTAGTCTTAGATAAAATAAACTTTAGTACCGTTTAGTACTGCACACATAAGTAGACCATTAAAAAAAGGGAATATTAATTACAGAAAAATAAAAGTAAAGTAAAAGTCCTGGAGAAATATCACTTTAACCATGCCCTTGTCCTTTTCGCCCTCAACAAAACATAAATAGGAGTTTTGTCTAAGTAAAAAGATGTCTTTTAGGAATAAAGGGATAACTCTGTAATAATAAAAAAAACTTATCTCAAGACTACAAAAACGTTCGTTGTCGTCTGTCAAACCATATATTATCTCCTAACAAGTAGAAACAAAGATTGCACTAAGTAGGTAGGTATAACTGATTGTTTACCTACTCATGTTTGATTTTGGAAGCAAAACTTTTCTACGCACAAGTATATGTCTTAGAAATGGCTACTTTTGTTAGAGTAAATGCACATATTTTCTCATCATTCAATGAAAGCAGGAAAAGATCTAGACATTACGACCACAACTGCACTTTTACGGAAAAGCATTAAGTGTATGGGGCCTGTGATATATAATAAAATACGAGAAACATTGAAAAATTTGCCGTTTCAACAATTGAAGAAAAAATGGGAGACCTCCTACTAGCAAAATGTTACTGATGAATCTGATGATTTAAATTCTGTAATTTTATGATCTTTGACATACAATGTTCAAATCTTGCAATTATTATTATGATTTGGACTAATCGTTATTAACGTCTACGAATAAATTATACATTATGAATTACATCTTAATTCTTCTTACCGACATTCTGTACAAATAAAGACTGATTGCATTTAAAAAATAAAATTGATGTTTTCATTCGAAGATTTCCCGGTAAAAATAAAGAAGGGCAGAACTCAAGGGCAAAAGAAGATTGTCTCATTCTTTGGACAGATGGGTCATTTCGCAACATACATTCTAGAAGATAAAAGGACTGTTAATGCAGATTGGTTTGTCTTTGTCTACCAGTTGTCTTGGAAAATGTTAGATAGCAGTGCCCAAGAAGCAGGATCCTTCTCCACCACGATAACGCTTCAGCTCACTCCGCCAGACGGCTATCGAATACATATTAAATTTGTCTATGGAAGGTGTGGAGCTAGTGAGTCATCCTCCTGACAGTCCCGAACCGTCACCTTCTGACTTTAACCCAACCCTAAAGATGCTGTAGCTGCGTTTGAAAAAGGCGTGAAAGAGAGCCCTAAAGAAGAGTGGGCTCACTGCTTCAGTCAATGGTTCCATCCCATGCGACAGTGCTTAGAAAGGAACGGAGACTATTTAGAAAAACCATAAAATATTAACAGGCTTCTGTATCATTACGTTTTTTGTTTTATAAAAAAAATCAGTGTGACCTACTCGTATGTATTTGCTGACAGCCAACGCCCCGGGCGAAATCAAAGGCTAACTGAAAACGTGTATGTAAAGACGTTCCCTTTAAAAATAAGGAGTTTTCACTCTTTTCTGATTTGAACAAAAGACATACTTAGGTACATCATAAGTAATTTTTATCATTTAAATAAGTGGATTTAACGATGTAAGATAACAATGTCTATTTGAAATCATTACTGCCATTTTCTATGGGTTTATAAAAGAAATATTTCCGGATCCTATTCAGTGTTATTTCTCGACAAATCCTCACAATTGTACTGTAAGTTCATACTTTTGTACTTATCTTCAACGTGATAGCCTAATTCATCATCATCATCAGCTTTTTATCGTCCATTGCTGCATTTAAGCCTCTCCTAATGTACACCACTGAGTTCGATCGTCAGCTCTGCTCATCCAGTTTTTCTCCGCCGTTTTTCGCATATCATTACTCCACCTGGCCGCAGGGTGTCCTACGCTACGTTTCCTTAGACTAATTTCTTGTAGGTTAATAATAAAATTGCAACCCTTAAATGTTTCTATAAAATAAAATAAAAACCTTTTTGAAGTCAAAACTACGAGTATATTCGTTTAAGAATCGTACTACCCCGTACGGACTGTAAAATGAATTAGTCGGCTGCCGATGTTGAAAATATGAGCATATGAAATTATTTGAAGGACTTCCATAAATTAAAAATGGAATAATTTAAGCCCACCTTTGTACATAATAATGTTTGAAAATAAGTAAAGAATGAGAGGCCTTCTTACGTACCCACATACTACATAGCCTTGTAGCTAAACTTGCGCCTGCAACTTTTCTCAGGACACCTTTCGACAACTGACTTCAAAGCTTTAGTGCAAAGACTCTTTAGTGCAAACTTATTTTACAGCAACTGTGCGAGTGTTATTTTTTTTTTATGAATTAACTCCGTATTACTATAGCGAGAGCTCGCCCTATTGCTAAGTGATTTCTAAAACTATGACTTTTGTTAAATTTGTCAATTCAGGCTGGGTATATGACTTGTAGGTAAGTATGTAGATACTATACATTATGACCTGTTATGTCACGGCCGGTATTGGCTGATTAATTTATACCTATGTCATTTTCTGTTTAGGAATAATGGTATACATCACACTTACCATGTTCTTGCTTGCATTTTGCGCAATTCAAAACAACTTGGCGGAAACCTACACAACAAAATATGATGGAATTGAGCTGAAAGAGATACTGGCTAATGATCGAATATTGACTAACTATGTGCACTGCCTGCTGGATGAAGGACCTTGTACACCTGATGGAAAAGAGCTTAAAAGTAGGAAGTTAATGAATTTTCTTTTATTTCGCCAATTTTCAATTTATCGATGGTGCTTGGCATCATATTATTGCTTATCTTAAAACCTTGTTCTAAACAATGTGACTATGGTGGTAAAAGCCTATCTAACGACAAAGTAGTTAAAAAGAACGACAACATTAGAGTAAGCCATCAATCGATCTATCAATTTTGATGACGCTGCTGATTTACTTGCATCGGACGGACATTTTTGAGTATGTTTTTTATTCATTGCTTGTTGATTAAAAGATTGTAAATCTTTCAATCAACAATCAATGAAGAGCAACTATAACTTATATGATCATATAAATACGTATCCATATTATTTCAGAAAATCTTCCAGACGCTATAGCCAATGACTGTAAAAAATGTACTGAAAGACAGAGAACAGGAGCAGATCAAGTGATGCACTACCTCATCGATCATAGGCCTGATGATTGGGCGAAACTTGAAGAAAAGTGAGTATCTAGTTACGGTCAAGTATTTGAGCTTAAATATAAAGAGGAATTGAAAGAAATAGAAGATACGTAACGTCCCAAGGTACGTAAACGCAGATCCTTTACGACACCGCCGATAACCGACGCCGCTGTTTCTTTCGCTGTGAGTCGGTAAGAATTTAATAGCTTGGCAATGAACAAGAGACATCACTGGTTCAGTAACCGAATACTATCAGGCAAACCGTGTGCAAGTTTTAACGGGTTGCATTAGGGCATTCGTGCTTTTAATAAGAACCTATCTGGCTAGGTTAAGCATGTGTACTACAATTTATATACTTAAGTAAACCCAAGACCGACCACTAAAGCCGTTCCAGACTTATCTCTGAAGTTGACTTGGCAGTTCTTTCTTTAGTTTATTTTGAAGGAATTACGGATCGTAAAAAAGAATTACAACTTGCTAATAGAAAGCCTCTCTATCATCTTTAATAAGATTATATATATATATATATAGTATTTTTTACCAACTGCTTCTTAAGCAACAGTAATCCTTCCCAATCAGCCTCAATCAGGTGTAGGTATAGGTATGCCTGACCCAGTTTACTCCATCTAGGTTAAAAATAGTAATTGTGTTTTCAGATACAATTCAGATGGCAGCTACAAAGTGAATTATTTAAAATTACAACAAAATGCAGAAGATAAAAGAAATGTAAAAACTAGTTCTGAGAATAAAAACAGTACTTTGGAAAAACAACAGTAGCACCATGCGCTTGCTAATACTTGAATATCTCACTTGGACCTATAAACGCATATTTAAATTATACGAAAGCTGTCTATATTGTTTTTTTATTTTGTTTTATTTTAACCCTTCTAATAATGAACTGTAAAATGTAATATTTAAATATAGAGTAATTAAAGAAACGATGGAATTACATAACAGTAACGTTTCGGGTTTCGGAGTACCTAGCAGTTAAGTTTAACAGGGTCGAACCCTATGACACGCACTTTTTTTTTTGTGCGTGTGGAAACCCCCTCGGGCCGTCACCCCACCGGGGTTTTCGGTGGGGCGGTGTGTCGGAATCTAACCGACTAAAACCACACGGTGACGTACTGCGCCTTAAATAGGAGGGATCTGGGGACAGCTTTTATTAAGACATCCGGACCCCCCCTAACGCCTGCCGGCAAAAGCGCGGGCACCACCTCCGGGTAAGAACCTCTCAATTAGGCGACGTCTAGGCACACGCGGACGCCGCCTCCTCGCGGGGGTCCACTATAGCAGGTGAAGGGGAAAACCCGTCCCGTCCACCCGCGGCCATACTCAGGGCGGCATGAGGCGCTGATAAGCGCGCCTCCGCCGCCCGGTTCGCCGGCGGCGAATTAGGTCCGAGTGGAGATCGTCCTCCCTCCCTCGATCGAACTCAGCCGTTCGCCGATATGCGCACTGGGTTTAACCAGAGAGATTAACAAGAATACTATATTAATAGTACCCAGTGAGACCCATGTTACTAGTACCTAGTCTTTCTACACTTTTCTTCAGGTAAATAATCGTCGAGTACGTGTGCGTGTACGTAATCGTAATGACCGATAAGTGATAGTTAAAGCCGTATATATTACTGATTATAATATTACTGACTATGTTATCTACTGTGTCCATTTTAGTTATTGTCTATTTAGTTGTTGTTGTTCGCACATATACCTACGTGCTTAATTTCAATGAGGTTTTGTGTTTAAAAGACTAATGGCACGAGTCGTTCGTACAATTTCAAGACAGTAGAATAGTATTACCTACCTACCAGTACTACACTCGATTTGATGAAGTTTATTTTTCAAAAATCAAATCCTTTATTTATATCCTCTCTCCCATAGGAAATAGTTACAACTCAGATCTTTAGCTAGGTGTTGATACATATAAAAAAACCAGGCAAGTCTGACTCGCGCACTAAGGGTTCCATTAGCAAACAAACTTGTATGTAGATAGGTAGTACGTCCATCTCGGGAATCAATTCTCTAAGATTATTGCCGGCCTTTCCGAAAGACAAACTTAACTTTGCGGTTCTTAAAATAACTCTCCAATATATCGATGTACAACAAAGTCAACTTTCAGCCGCAAAACATAAGTTTGTTATAACAAAAACCATTTTTTTACGTGATACAATAAATAACGACTTTCGGATTTTTTCTTTACTTGTGCTGTGAGACCTTGCTTATTATTAAAATTTAATAATTGTAGGTCAATAGGCAGTACCCTATAGGTTTTGATTTAGCCGTATCTTTTGACTGTGTTGACTTAGAAGCTTGATTTTTTTACAGCTGCTTCAAGGGACCGCAGACATAAATATTCAAGGATTATCTAGGAAAGACTTAGAAGTAGAATTATTTTTTGATAAACATAATGTTGATGTGCTCTGTATCACAGAGCATTGGCTACTGGCACACCAGTTAATACTTGATAATGAACTTTATTCTGCTAGAAGTGTGTATGTAAGAAGGAAATCCATTCATGGAGGGTCGTTAATTTTTGTTCGTAATAGTATTAAGTGCAAAAACCGGAAAGATGTTGTGAATTTGTCTGCTGAGCGCACTGTAGAACTATCTTGTGTAGAACTGGAACACCATATTATAGTTAGTGTGTATAGGCCACCACAGAGTGACTTTAGCATATTTGAGATAGTTATGGAAGAAGTTTTGAAGCGTTTGTGTGTCAGTAGTAAGGTTTTGGTAGTTTGTGGAGATTTCAATATTAATATATTAGAAAAGTGTCCTATCAGTATAAGATTAGTGAGCCTATTTGAATCATTTGACTTGAATTATTTATTTTCTGAGCCAACAAGAATTACTTCTCACTCGGCAACTTGCTTAGATAACATCTTTAGCAATGGTGAATATTTAAATAGGTCAATTTTAAGTGAGTTAACATCTGATCACTGTGGGCAATTTGTTACATTTCCTTGTATGAAAGAAAATAGAATAAACAAAACTATATGCAGGCCCATGACTAGTAACCGAATATTGAATTTTAGTAATAAGGTTTCCAATTTAGATTGGGCTCAAAGAGATCCGGATAAGCTTTACGGCTACTTATTGAATATGATAGAAATCGAATTTAACAGTATATTTAAGTCAAAAACAATAATTCAAAGGCCAAAAACGACATTCTGTGACTGGGCGACAACAGGAATATACAAAAGTAGAGAAAAGCTGTATGATTTATATGCTATGAAACAGAGTAATTTTGACCCAAAATTTCATGAATATGTCAAAAACTACTCAAAGATTTTTAGGAAAACATGTACTATGACAAAGTCTTTATAAATAAGTAATAAGATTAAGTCTTCAAATAATAAAATAACAGCTACATGGAACATTATTAATAATGAAACGGGACGTAGTAAACCTCGAGATAATGATTTAAAATTAAATATTAATAATAGGTTTATAACAAACAACTTAGACATAGCTGAATCTTTTAATACCTTTTTCACAAATATACCAGTTAGTACAACCAGTTCCTTGAATTCTTGTGCGTCCAGATCCGAATTGTTGTTAAGGGCCAATGTAAACAAATGTAAGAATTTATTTGTATTTGAATTCATAAACCCCACAGACATTATGAAAACGTTTAAGTCTCTTAATTCTAAGAATTTAGGGGATTTATGGGGAATTTCTGTTAAATTAATAGAAACTATTATAATTGATATAGCACCATTTCTAGCTATAACATTCAATCGATGTGTTGATTCTGGTGTTTTTCCTTACCTGATGAAGTATAGCAAAGTAATACCTTTATTCAAGAAGGGTTGTACAACTGAACCAAGTAACTTTAGGCCAATCTCAATGTTACCAGCTATTAGTAAAATTTTTGAAAAAATTATTTTGCAACAACTAGAAAGCCATTTTAATCTAAATAATCTATTTCATAAAGAACAATATGGCTTTACAAAGGGTCGTTCAACAATTGATACTGGTGCAACTCTTTTGAGACATATATTTAATGCATGGGAGAATTCGCAAGATGCGATAGGTGTATTTTGCGATCTCTCAAAAGCTTTTGACTGTGTATAACATAACACACTTTTTCTTAAACTTAAACATTATGGTGTTAATGGTATTGCTTTGGAACTAATTGTTTCCTACTTGAAAGATAGAATTCAACATGTAGATGTCAATGGTGCAAGGTCTTCTGGATTACCTGTTACTATGGGCGTTCCTCAGGGCTCTATACTGGGTCCTCTACTTTTTCGCATATATATAAACGATTTACCTTATTATTTAAAAGATCTCTGTGATATAGTTCTATTTGCTGATGATACGTCACTTATTTTTAAAGTCGATCGTAAGAAAACAGTTTTTGACGATGTGAATAGGGTACTAAATGATGTATTGTATTGGTTTTCAACTAACAATCTCCTACTAAATTCAAATAAAACAAAGTGTGTGAGATTTACTATGCCAAATGTAAAACAGCTAGGTCCTAATTTAACTCTAAATAATGAAATGTTAAGTATTGTAGACTCAACAGTATTCTTAGGAATTACATTAGATAGTAAACTACAATGGGGAGCCCAGATAGACAGCCTTGCAGGTAGGCTTAGTTCGGCAGCTTATGCAGTATGGAAGGTACGCCAGCTCACTGATACGGACACGGCTAGGCTAGTTTATTTTAGCTACTTTCACAGCGTCATGTCCTATGGTATACTACTTTGGGGCAAGGCGGCTGATGTTGAAACGATTTTTATTCTCCAAAAACAAGCCATCCGCTCCATATACAATTTAGGTGCTAGAGTCTCTCTTCGAGAGTTGCTTAAGGATATAGGTATTTTAACTGTTGCATCACAGTATATTTTTGCAAATATTATGTTTGTTAGGCACAACATTAATGACTATAAGAAAAACAGCGATATACACAATATTAATACAAGAAACAAGTCTAAACTCGTTGGTACCTATCATCGCTTGCATAAAGTACACAACTCGTTCGAAGGTCTTGGTATACGTTTTTATAACAAAATTCCTATACATGTTAGCGACCTTCCTGTAGATAAATTCAAGCAAACTGTAAAAAATTACCTTATTAGGAAATCCTACTATACGATCAACGATTATCTAAACGACAAACAGTCTTGGGCTTAAGGTGTCATTAGGTATATACACACAAACTTCTTTGTCTTATAATTAAGCTAAATTATTAACAAACCATTGTCAGTTGAAAGTAATGCGTGACGATTATTATGGTAATTTGACTAGTAGTGATTTGTATCAGTATCTCGACTATGGTTCGTCATGCTCACTAAAATGTCATTGCTTGCGGCGTCGTCATGGGGCGGGTCATTTCTTTCCCTCTGATATGGCGAAGGAGATGATGGCTGGTCCATGCGTCATACTCGTGAACGGGTGCTACTTGGGGTGACTGGTCGGCCTAGTCAGCGATGCTTTAGCCTATACTATTATTTTGGTTTGATCAACTGCAACTCTAGCCTCTTAATCCAGTCACGAATTATTTTTAACAGTAGATTTTGTAACTGAATGAAGGTAGATGTGCACCTTGAATGATTTCTATGTTTAATAAGTTCAAACCTTCAACGGTATCACTGAGTGATTTTTATTTTTTAGTACGTTAGCTTTTGGAGCATTTCAATAAAATGAAATTCAAGTGGCATCAGCTTGCATCCTGTTTACCTTTCGTGTAACACTAACACTATTGTACCTGAAGATCTGACTTTTAAAAAGAGTGGCCATGAGTTTCTTTGCCAGTATTCTTCTCATAAGGCTCTACGCATTTTGGAAACTGGAACACAAGCAGTCAGTAGATTTTGGTGTTTTCACCTAATTTACTTCGACAATCCAGCACATGCTGTGGCGTCTGTTTGCGCCGATCTATGATTTTAACTCTAGCTTCAATTTAACGTTCATAAATGTCACTTAGTGTCTTAATTGAATAAATGATTTTGAATTTTGAATTTTTTTGAATTTTGAATATTTGGTATTAATTCCAACTTGATGCGTCCACGAGTTCCTGAGAAAAAGGGACTTGACAGACAGACAGACGGACAAAAAAGTGATTCTATTATGGTTCCATTTTTCCTTTTGAGGAAAGGAACCCTAGAAAGGTAAATCTGTGCGAGAGACTGGTATCTTTACTAGATAGACCTATATGACACTGGACAAGTTAGTGCTCGGGTTTAACTAAAGGCCTATGTATGAAAGGTTAAACTAAACCCTACAAAACAGATTAAATTATTTGGCAATAATAAAAACAAAAGCAATTTCGTATCCTTTAATAATATTTAATTAAAACGGTCAACCATAATGTATATAACATATTAAAAAAGGCACATAACAAAAAGAAATACGTAAGTTTATTGTAACAGACTTAACATTTAGGGTACCAATTTAGTTGCGTACCTCCTAACTCTAACTTTAATGCCTGGAATTGCATAAATATTCATAGGAGAACGTATTACCTCTTCTCCCTTTCCTATAATTCTCAACTTAAGTTCTTTCATTGGAGGACGTTCTTCTGTTTTCTTTCTTTGAAGAGCAGATCTACAACAATACCGGCCGCAATTATTATATTATTATCGAAGACGGCTAGACCGATTTGGAAAATTCTTTTTTGTTTGTAGTGGTATACTTACCAAATGGTCCTATTGTGATCATGTCAGGATGTGATGAAGAGATCATGGAAAAATTTAGGGAACTCTTATAATATGATATGCATATCTATGGCTATTTGGTTATTTTTTATAATAACTCGTTCATCTGCTCTCGGAAAGTACCATTGGGTGAAGTGGAACCGATGATGAAGACCACAGATGGCCAACGGCTTAATAATAAGTATATGATTTCGGGGTACTTTAATATGGTTCCTAAGCAATTTACACTGTGAAGTACAGGAGAACCCCTTAACCGTTAACGTCCCTACATCGTTGCATTTCTGCTAATGCTCGATCATCATAGGAATTACTTAATAGTTTAGAACGTTCTTAATCAGATAGAGCTAAAGCCTTTTAAAATCTTGGCTCTGCTGAGAGCTATGGAAAATTAAAGCTAGAAAAATACAGCTTTTTTTAATTTACCAAGATTTAGGCACATGGAAGTCGGGTTTACCTTTTATAAAAGAAAATTATCTATACAAAAATACATCTTAGTCGTACAAAGTAAAAATACAACTGTGTTGTCTAATAAAGAGGTGTGGCACAACATGAATAAAACGTTATTTAATTCAAGTAAAATTTGGTACCTGCTGCTTTACAACTCAACGTGTTCCAATGTGTCAAGACTTTTTTTCGTTACAGGCCAGTACCTAAAATCAACAAAACTAACTAAACCAGCAACCAACGCTAAAGCATTCAACGTACCAACTTAACCGTAGTATACATATTTTGCTACTTGTAGGTCTACTTCTTATCCAAGTATCCTTTGGACTCTTTGCAGACCTTCGTACCTGGTGAGAAATAGCTTCCAGGCAACAGGATCGTGGGCCATCAGTGAAGCTATCAGTCTACCCGCTCGTTCTTTATCTTCTACTGAACATTTTTCACAGTCTTCTTTAACAGCTTGGATCAAAACACCTAAAAACATGTAAAAAAACAGTTATATACAAATAAACACTAGACTTATACACACAGTACCGGGATTGCTTAATATAGTTTACGTTTATAATGAGTGTCGTCTAATCAAAAGACCGGACAAGTGCGAGACTGACTCGCACGCCGAGGGTTCCGTGTGTTGTATGAAGATAGTTCATCCATATCGGATTTCGATCCTCGAATATTTTTCCCCATTTTTAGGGTTCCGTTCCTCAAAAGGAAAAAAAGGAACCCTTATAATTATATATATATAATAATATATATATATATATATATACTTTCTTGTCCTGTCTGGTCTGTCAAGACTCATTTTCTCAGGAACCCGTGGACGCATGAAATCGAAATTAATAGATACCAAAACTTATGTATGCGGTCCCTTGAAGCTGTATAAAATCAAGCTTCTAAGTCAACGCAATCAAAAGATACGGCCATTTAAGCCTTAAATTTGACCAAATTTGAACATTTCGCAAGTAAATCAAAACCTATAGGGTACTTCCCATTGACCTAGAATCATAAAATTTGGTAAGAAGTAAAGCTCACAGGCACAGCACAAGTACCTACCTAAAGGAAAAAATCGGAAAGTTTTTACCTACCTAGTAGTAACTACTTAGTAATCTGTGCCTATATCACAAGATATGTTTTGTGATTACAAATTTGTATTTTGCGGTCGGAAAGTTGACCTTGTCGTAAATCGATGTATGGGAGAGTACCTACTTTGAAAACAGCAAAGTTAAGTTTGTGTTTTACTGTGTTACAGAAAGGTACGGTCGTATTTTTTTAGGTTAATGGCCTAAGTACACTTCAAACAATTTTACCCACAAACGACGAAATAAAACATAATAATTATATCCATTTATGATCTATCTGAGTGATATCATCATATTATTATAATCAAATAAACCTCTTTTAGATAAACACAATAGAACACGCTCAGACTGACTTGTAATAGGCATTCAACTTCAGATATTTATTTATCAATACATCACTACATATTATAAAACAAAGTCCCCCGCCGCGTCTGTCTGTCTGTTCGCGATAAACTAAAAAACTACTGAACGGATTTTCATGCGGTTTTGACTAATGGACAGAGTGATTCATGAGGAAGGTTTAGGTGTTTAATTTGTACCCGTACGAAGCCGGGGCGAGTTGCTAGTTTTACCTAAATTAGAAATGACTTACTTTTCAATTCACCCATCTCCTTAGAACAATATCGATCAACGGACATAAGACATTTAACGTCTTGCGGTGGCAGCGGGTTTATGGCATCGTTCAAATTAACTCTCTTGCTGCTTTTCTTTTCTTCTTCTCTAACAACTTCGTTGAGAATAGATAAGTCTTCGTCACCGTACACTACCTTGAAGCCCATACTGTTCACCCCATCACTAACTGTTGTCTTAATATTGGGCTGTCCTGTTACGTAAATTGTAACTAAAGTAAGTATGGTGAACAGTTGAGTGGACATTGTGCTTGATCGTAAGTCGTTGATTACTCTGGACTCAATGAAGTGCTCGTATTAGCGATGGTAACTCAGGCTGAGTGTTGCAATGTTACGTGTTTTGATACTAATTATTCTGACAGATTTATTTAATCAACATTGTTAGGGTTGTCGAGCTTGTGTTACTTTTAGTATTAATTTTTTTTTTGTTAAGTTTCTTATTCTGAAATGACCAGTAAACACAAATAACGCCTCACGCAAAACTTTATTTTAAATAATTACTGTTAGTTAATTAGGTACTTATTATTTAGTATGGCTATATTAGATAGCACTCAATCCTTTTGACTCGCACAACAAAACTGATTTACTTTACTGCCTAGAAAATATTACAAAATAAATAGCTTCGTATACTTAATTAGATATAAACGAGTGTACTTAATATGTACAAACACACGGGAGCTGTGTAATATTTTTCTACAATAAAGGCTTTTAATAAGGAAGATCTTACAAATATTATAGGTAAAGGCGAAAGTTTGTGAGGATGGATGGATGTTTGTTAATCTTTCACACAAAAACGGCAAAACGGATCTGTATGAAATTTGCAACATAGATAGATTCTGGAATCCGGTTCCCATGGTATAGATTTTACTAAAATTTGAATTAGTTTATATGTTACGCTTTTACAACTTAAATCACACAACCGATTATCATAGGACTTGGCATACACTTTGTCAGAGGAAGAGAAAAGAACATACACCTTTCATCCAGAAAAGAAGGTGTGCGTTCGCGCAGCGGAATGTTGTTGAATTTAAAGATTTTAATTATGCAAATCTTTAAATCAACAACATTCCGCTGCGCGAACGCACACGAAAAGAAGTACTGAATACCTGAACTGGTTCACAAAATCTACATCTACGCAAGCAAGGCCGCGAGCATAAGTTATTATCTATATATATAAAAGTGAATCCCTATTTCCCTTGGTCACGGCATCACGCGTGAACGGCTGGACCGATTTCGCTAATTCTTTTTTTTTTTGTGCTTGTTATTGTCAGGAGACAGTAGGAAAGAAAAAATTAAGAAAGTTGCGTGGATAATTAAAATATTTCAGAAAACTTAACGACCATACTAACTTTTCTAATGTAACCGCTAAAGCGCTAAGCTTTTTACATAACTGTTAGTCGTTTGACAGTTGCCGCGATTGTTCAATATTCATAGTTAAGATAAGGACGTCTGTCGTGTCAGTTACATATATAAAATGTAAAAACTGGGTACAGCCCTAAACAGATAGCCGAGTATTCGGGGCGCGTGTGGCATCGTAAACAAACAACCTTCGCCCGTGCTGCATACCAAATATGGGTGCTAGTGAATAAAGAGTGTTGATGTTTCATTGGCATGCACAGTGAAATAACTTAGCATGGCTTCATTTTAAATACTTATAGTAGAAAAATTACAACCTAGCACACTCCTCGTCTCATAAGTGGTTACTAGTGCCTTTAAATACTAGCGACACAAGGTGTCATTTGTGTGTGAATAGTCTCCTTTCCTGTTTTACCCAGAGCTCCATGGACCTCCTTTTCTGCTGAAGCCGGGAACAACTAGTTTTGTGTATGCACAAAAATAGTTATTCCCGGCTTCAATTTCAGCAGAAATCTGTTGTGTCTGCTGCGCAACCTCACTACTAAACCTATTACTTATATCCAAAAAAAACTGACAGCATAGTAACATTATACCTTCATTGGGTAAAATTGGCCAGTGGGTATTTAGACAATGTGTAGAAACATTTTAAAACGAAAATCTTCGATTTTTTCAATAGAAATAAGATGTTCACTATCTTCTATCTCTATCTATCTATCACTTATCCTTTGAGTCAGATAAAGACAAGCCTTCTGGTCACGTGAAGTGTCGATAAAGTTTTTTCCAACTCTTTACAGAGTAGTTTAACGAAAAAAGGCCCAAATAGTTCCGCTTCAACAAGTTATATGTTCTGGGTTCGAAATTCTGCTGATGCACCAACAGTGTCGATATACACCGCTGTTATTTAAGGTTAGAAAGTGCGCAACGATGTCGGTCGATTAGTACCTATCGACGCCAGTCGCCTCAGCCAATAATCTACCCACTTCCATGTACCGCAGTAACGATAATCTTATATCACGGAACAAACCATTGTCTGGAGTGTCTGATCTCTCGAAAATGTCACGAACCAAAATACTAAGCTCACGTATGGCTGCAACGCAGTAGTAGGTAAGTCGTGACGCGTAAAAAAAGTGTCAGGAACCATAAGACTGTCTGCGACTTTCTCACAACCAGCAAAAAGGCTCGTCGAGCAACATTAAAAGATTTAATAATAAAACTAAGCAAGAATCGCGTGAGTTCTGCCCTGGCAGTCCAATATTCGATCACCGCGCAGAGGTCGTCATACGTCATGTCTTAATAATGTTTTTTTAACCAAGCTGTTAAGTGAACCATTTGACTGTCCCCTAGAAAAAAGTTGTTGGCGAAATATGTATCTGAACAAGCCATTTTCCATTCACTACTGTAACATCTTCGACAACTATCTCAAATTCATAAGTTTAAAAAGAATAGTAATAATAATAATAACTCTTTATTTATTATAGATATACCTACTTACATGTCTAAATAACAAAAAATATATGAAATAAAATATAATACCTAAGTAATTGAGGAATTAGTAAATAGATCATTAGTGGTAAAATCAAGTTTCAATACATTATAATATGTAATAGTTGTAGTACATAAATTAGACATTTGATTTTCATAACTTCTCATACAATTGATTAGTATCCCCCATTAATTCGTAAACTTGCCATGTATGGGGGCCCATACATGGCAAGCCCTTCGGGTAAAAGCCTCCTCCAAAGAATGCCAAATGCCTGTCTTTTGTTGTCTCAATCCAATTTAAAAATTAGATACAGCAAATTATTTAGCCAAACCTATTAAGTTTTATGGTAAAAGTGAAAGTGATGTTACAACATGTTCATTTCCTTATAAATTATTCCGTAGGAATGATTTTAAGAACAAATAGTTAAATCACCACAACATGAAAAAATCATGACAAAAAAAAATTGTTTACAGCGTGCTCTTTGTTGCTCTCTCTTAATTCATATAAAATTATATTTGTTTATAAATATAAATTTATCTTTTTGGCTCTTGGAAAATTGCACGCGTAGCACCATACAGATAGAGCAGACAGACCATACGTCCCCATAAAGATGTTATTTTTACTAATTTTACTTATCGAATCGAAGTACAAAAAAAAACCTTTATACATGGGCATGGCATTGGGGCTTAGAAAATATCCCAGCAAAGAACATGTGTTACGAGTGAAAAAACATTGTAAAAGGCGTAGGAAGTACGGTACGGAGTCAACAGATACTTGTTTGACAACTTCAGCGGTTCAACCTATCGGATATTCAGATTAACACGTCCAAATCTGTTGTTGAAGTGCTTACTGCCACCTCGACCATTTCTGGTCTTTTGTAGCGCATTTTTTTTTCAACAGTGATTGTTTGTATTTCCTGCAGTTGCATGATGTGTAACCCTAGGTTAATACTTCGGTGCCACATTAGTGAGCCACAAGAGCATAGAATATGCATTGCAGTTTCTTCTTGACAGAATCTGCATATTGTGTTCACGCCCAACTTTAGGGTGAACATATGTTTGTTCAGTTTGCAGTATAAAATCTCAGGATTGGGTATGTCTACATACCTAAATTGACTGGCCTGTTGGTCTAGTGGTTAGTGATCCTGACTGCTGAGCCAGAGGTCGTGGGTTCGATTCCCACCCAGGGCAAATATTTGTGTGATGAGCACGATTATTTGTTCTGTGTCTGGGTGTAATTTATCTATAATATGTATGTTTTTAGAAAGATATAAGTATGTTTATCAACAGTCTAGTTACCATGGTAATAACTAATAACTACGAAAGGGTAGTTTGGTGTGGCTTGAACTGTTGGAACAGGAGACACTAATTCCGCGTTGGAAAACTAAATAAAAGATACTCATATATTAATATTTTACTATCACTTTTTCAATAACCCTTCCATTATCTTAGAGGCTAGAGACATATCAATTTTATTTTGCGAGTTCTTAGACAATATTCCCAAAAATGCTTTAAAAACTTTGGTTTTGCCTTCTTTATATTGTTTCACCAATTTCGGGTTATTCTCTAAGACCTCGACGCACAGTTTTTTGATTTCATCCTCGTTACCTGTCAGTATCCAACCTTTTTTTTCTACAACTCTTAAAGGTGAAATATCAATATCAGATAACTCGATCAATTCATCGATAACTTGTCTACAAATATCTAAATTAATGTCTTTGTTGAGAACCATATCAGTCAATTCTTTGAGTTGCTTTACAGTTATGGGGCAGTCTTCTACATCTAGTTTCTTTTTATTAAGTACTGTTAATAAATCATTTAGGAGCAGGTTGGCAACTTTGGTCGGGGACCTTTTTTTATCTGTGGTTAACTTTTGGAAGTATTCTAAAAGGATTGGTTCGTTGACCAATTGTATTGCGGCTTCGGGACGTAGTTGAAATTCTTGTATAAGGTGTTTTCTAGACTGTTCTGGCAATACTGGTAGTTTGTCTTGTATTAAAAGTACACTTAAGATGTCTTTGTGGTCGTCTTTGGTCTTCAGATTTACGCGTAGTGGTGGAAGATTTGGTTCTGGCATGTACCTAATAAGAAAAAAAACATTTATCGTAACGTAAGTAGTCAGTTTAGTTGCTATTTGTTATAAAAATTTTCTAACCTTTTTGTTACTAAAAAGTTTAGTTAACTTGATATAAATTTTAAAATAATTATAATTAAGGAAGAATGCTTCATTGTTTTCTCGAAACACTAGATAGACTTTTCTAGAAAATTCGACAGTTAAAAAAATTGGACATTGATCAATTCTCGTAATTTGTAGATGCGGTGTGTATAAATATGGCTTGCATTCTAAGCTCATGGCCAAGATATTTATAGAGCGAAAATATATTAATTCATTATCAAACGTGGCGTACTTTGCACAGTCTTTTCTTTTGTATCGTATAGATAGGTACGTATTCATAGCCTTAACAATGTAACAAAGAATTTGGTTCCTGCATTTTTGATGCACTTAATACAAAGTATGTTTTGAGCAATATTTGAAATCTTTGATTGAGAACTAGACTACAATTTATATAATGTTATATATAACTCTGTAAGGGGCTTTTATTTACTTTTTAAATGTTACTAATCAGATCAAATTGTATTGTTTAAATTACCGATAATCCTGCACGACCTCTTTGTCCCTCATAGGTATAGTGACTCTCGCTGTCGCATCCCAGGCTCGCGTCTCATTTATAATGCGCCCTCCATTATCGAGGACAATTCGTTGTCGTTCTATTTCATGCCGAATCGCACCTGCCACGCCACGCACCGACCCGATGTTCTTTATCTAAAAATAAGGAAAAAGCATATTTTATACTATATGTATAATCATGGACGTACCGAGGGGGGCAGGGGAGGGCAGCTGTTCCCCCCTCCCCTGGCTTTAGCAAGCTTAGTACTAAGGTAATTTTGAGTAAAATTTTTGATTTGCCTTAAACAAATTTTACCCCCTACTAGGATGATAAAAACAAATTTTGCCCCCCTTGGCTTAAAGCTAGGTACACCCATATGTATAATACTACTAGCTACCCGGAAACGCGTTTTGTGATTAAGTAGTTTGCAATAAAAAATATTTTGACTATAAATTGAGATAAAAACAACGTGACACGATTTTTTTATATTTAAAGATTTTTCTGGATGAAAGGAAAGGTCGGTCGTCTTCTGTACCCCTGACGACATTTGTACAAAATTTCTTGATGAATGGTTGAGTAGTCAAGGCTTGAAAGCGAAACAAACGAACAAACACATTTTCTCATATAGATTAAATGACAAAATCGTGTTCGGCCAAGGTACTAGTAGAGACTCGACAGAATTTTACATGGAATACGATACGTCATACCTGCATACTTGTTTATTAATGTAAGTGATTGCTCATCACTTACGAGTGATTACAAATTGTACTTAGTAAATTGCCTTTTATCTTTTCACCGTTAAGGACAATGGGTATTTTAGCTACGGATATAGTTGCGCTAAATACATTTATTATGCTAAATAGCAACATCGAGCCATACGCTATTGAAATTTGGTTGCTATATGAAAATTGGTAGTATAAGAAGAATAGGCAATGGCAGTGTTGGCAATCCTGCCTGCTCAAACAAGTCGCATACCTTCAAAGATTAAATATTCTTTCTATAATTTAATTGTAGGCTCAAACATTCGGAAACGGGCGGTTATAGATCGAAACAGGCAGATATGATATTACGTTATCCATTTTTTTTTTCTTTAATAATTTTACATTTGACAAAACAAACTATTGTTGCGGTGACTCTGTGTGTTGATCTATATTCCTTAATTATAATAATTATTTTTTAAATTGACGATTTCGAATAATTGATGATCAATTTTATAAAATAAAGATATTGAATTTGAATTTGTAGAAAACAGTCATTTAGCTATAGACCTTGTAACTGTACGAGTTAGAAAAAAAGTGATCCACTATTACCCACTCTCCCCTACATCTTTATAAACCACTACCTTAAACGTGTATTTATTTTTGAGCGTTGGAAAAGTTTTTAATTCATTTAAACCGGTCCTTCAGACTTACAAAATTCTACTAACAAGTTTAGACTGCCTGCATCTTTATCTAACAGGAATCTAAAGAAAAGGACAAAACATTTTTATGAAGATCAAGGTAAACATAAAGTAAAGCTGACTATATTATTTTGACCAAAATATTACTTACAAAAAGACAAGCAGTATAATAATATTTAAGCATATCCAAGTTTTGTCTGGTACTTTTACTGGCATGGAAACAAACTTGAGACCAATTCGGTCAGTGATATACCTACTAAAAAGTTGGATAAACCACTTTCACTTCGTAAACAACTTATCAGCTAAGAGTTATTTTTATAATACTGAGTTATTTTTTGTAAATATATACTTAACATTGCTGGAGTCAGAGACAAATCATTGTTCAGTACCTACATACCTATAAGTAAGTATAAGGCTCATTTATGCCTTCGCGCCGTATCTTAAGGCACCATCCGACACTCCTGCTTCTTCCACACGATGGCCCAGCGTTATAGGTGGATATGTGAAGGTAGATTTTTATTCTCACCTCGGTTCTAGTTGACAATGGATCTCCAGGACGCCTGAGTGATACATTAGCATCAACTCTGAGAGCCCCTTCCTCCATGCGTCCTGTGCAGGCACCCAGCCGTTGCACAATTAGCACAAGCTCTTTAACCAATGCTGCCGCTTCCTCACCATCCTTAAACAAATGTTATGTACATGAAAAACTGACACATCAATGTTTACAGTTTGCAGGTAGGCCTGTAATATAATTGTCCTCTTCCATTATAATTCTCATATTGTAGTTTTTGCAAACCCTGTGGTTTAGCAGCGACTAGCGATTTCTAGAATTGATTGCTTGGTCTGTGCAAAAGAGATTCAAGCAAGGAGACTTTGGCATTAAAGACAAAAATAATTTAAATCCTATCCTACCCTATCCTATCTACACGTATTAAGCTGCTTGAGTGCCGAGTGTGAGTCGAGAATTGTAATAGGTAAGTAGGTACAAGGATAATGAAATCCCTGGTAGCCATATAAACTTTATTATTTTATGCTAAATATATGTTTATGCAGAATAATTTGGACTAGTTCCAAATAGATTGGTTACAAATAGAAATGGATAGCGAGAAAAGTAGGTAAGGCAATGTAGAGATGTTTTTGAACTGCAGTAGCACGACACGGGAAAAAAATTATAATTAAGTATTATATTTTTATGAGGCATCAAGTTATAAGTTATGAACATTACCCACTGATATTTTTCTGGACCAGCTTAAACATAATAGGACTGTATATTACAATATTTTCTGCTGAAATAATAATATTCCCTGTTTACATTGATTTGTAAACAATTGTTTTATTGTTGAAACACAATAAGGTACTGTACGGTTACCGGGTCATTCCGAGTTAAGTCGAAGAATATATTACTTAAATAGTAATTTCACATAACATTTTCATACATTTCTGGGTCATCCAGATAAGATTACACCGATAACAAAATAGGTAAAATTAGATAATTATAGCACAGGCAAGTCATCATATATGTTATGGAAGAAGTCAATTAAAAACATAATTAGCTACAAATACCTACGTATTTGTAGCTAATTATGTTTAGTAGTAAGGAACGGAACGGAAGTAGTAGTACGGAACCCTAAAAATCAATAGAAAAGTCAAAAGGAAAAAAGGAATCCTTATAGGATCACTTTTTTGTCCGTCTGTCTGTCTATTTTTCATAGGAACCCGTGGACGCATCAAATTGAAAAAAACTGTATAAGTCGAGTCTGACTCGCACACCGAGGGTTCCGTAAGCAAGCAAACTTGTATGTCCATCTTACAAATTTTTACATCTCGGGAACCAATTTAGACTTTTGCCCGTTTTTATCGAAAGACAAACTTACCTTTGCCGTTGCAATGTACGCGACAAAATCATTAATTCAACCGCAAATATTAAGTTTGTAATTACAAAAACTATTTTTTATGTGGTACGGGCAACCCGTCCCGGTTTCGCATGGGTAGCAGAGACATCCTCAACAATCATCAACAATTAAAAATAAAAAAATTACACAAAATCTTAACAAATGATACACCTAAAGCTTCCTCATGAATCACTGTCTATTAGTGAGAACCGCGTGAAAATCTGTTCAGTAGTTCTTCAGTTTATCGCGAACAGACAGACAGACCCGGCGAGGGACTTTGTTTTATAATATGTATGTGTTTTATAAGCTTAATGGCCGTATCTTTTGATTTCTAAGTTCTTCGAGAATTGATCGAGATCGACGTACTATCTACATACAAGTTTGTTTGCTTACGGAACAATCGGTGCGCGAGTCTGACTCGCACTTGACCGGTTTTTATTATCTGAACCATATGGTTGTTGCTCATTAACGCATTAATATTACCATAATAACTTTGTTTATTAACGAAACGATTATTGAATTATGAAATGATTTCAGATTTGGATACAAATAGAAACTTTAGGTTAGTAGGAAGGTGCACACAACAGTGTACAATGCACAGCGGTAGGTAATGCAGTAAGTAAATACATTGGTTAACAAAAAGGGTGACACCTTGCTTCTACATTTAAATTGACAAGACCAATGTATTATTATTATTACCCGGCCAAATTGAAAATACATTGTATTAAATTGTGGTTGCCATCTATAGAATACATCTATACCTATTAGTATAATATTATGTATAAGTCATTGTTGTTATGTATGTTGAGTAGAGTTTATATATGTATCATATTGTGTATTTGTGTGAGTGTATGCTCATTAAATATTTAAATAGATGAGGTAGCAATGCAATGCTACAATAGCAGTTCATACTAATCAACACAGCACATTTGTCTCATCAAGGTGTTTTATTTCAGAGATAGACACTCAATTTAATTACAATGACTTAGATACTTTGTGGCAACTTTCAACTGTAGGTACAACAGATAATGTATGAATATATCCTTCAATTGTTTAATTGCAAATGACTTGCCTACATATTACTATTTTCGAGCAGGCCAACAAATTAGGTTTAATTCTCACGATTTACTGTGTCACTTGGAATTTTACAAACATACATTTACATTAGCTAAATTACCTACACATATACTCAGAACAACTGTCTGTTCATCCCGCAAACACTATTCTTGTAACATTTGTCATAATCACAAAAATAATCGCAGTTTGATAAAAAAAATTGCATTTAATAACCCATCTATTGTTAAAGTAAAATGTAATTTTTACTAGGAACAATTCCTTTACCGCAGTGGACTCTACAAACATAATAAAATGGACACAAGATACACCCAGACTTGCCACAACTTTTTGTGAATCATACAAATTGTAGTCCCGTGTGGGAAACGAACCCCCAACAATCGGGGCGGGATACAGGCGAGGCCACTAATGTGACTAATGTAATAATTGAGCCGTCCACTATTGTTATTACGATTATTACCTAATTTGTGTAGAAATTTTAAGATAATATGTTCTCTTGATCATGACTTTATGAATTAAATGTGTTACTCTTTGTGTGTGATGACGATGAGTGATGCAACAACCATAGAAGTGCTGAAACAAAACTCCTGTCTTGAGTTTTAGTTCTTATAGTTACTGTTTGTCCCCATGCAACTATAGTATCAGAAACTTCATATTACTAAAAAATACTACTATTCAATTAATTGCAAAGTTGAACAATTATTTATGTGTACACCACATAAACAATTGTTTATACCAAGGCAATACAAGTGCAAATATATCGTAATTTACGAGTTAATGGACTTAAGCAAAACCTGTCAGGAACCAGAAATCTGTCATATATTTAATGAAAATAATGTGATAGTTTTAATTTAAGCAGATTTCAAGTTGTTCATATTTTTGTTCAAGAGAAGTACTTAATTGAGGTCTCTCGGGTTTTAGTTTAGTTATAATTGACATGCTTCTAGTTTAAGTGCAATGTTCATTGCAGTAATAAAGCAATTAATTACCTATTAAGTAGCTAAAACTATTTAATATAAAAGTAGATAGAAAAAAGAACATATCAGAACATGAACAAAAAAGTTGATTGAACCATATATTATTATTAATTAACAAGGGTATGCATCATTGTTTATAATACAATACAACATATTGAAGTTCTGTAAATACAATACACAAGACATACTTGCATAGCATGACAAATGGTCTGTTGTAAATTTAATATAAAATGACTTTAAAATGTCTACATAGTTTTTTTATGGCAAACCTTTGATAATAATAATAAATATATACCTTATTGTACATTAAAAACATTTCAAAGAAGAAATGTTGAGGGGCTTATACAATTTACGACCTTATCAGACTGTGGCAATCTCTTACACACAACCATGTCAGATTGGAAACCATGACAGAGTAGATAGTTTGATAAACTAATAATATATGTATATGTATCTCTAATACAGGAACTAACCTACTTCAGACACCAGCTTCCCACAGTAATTAGACTGCACCAACAAAACTTAGTTGAGATATTGACATATTATAAAACAAAGTTTCCGCTCACTTCTGTCTGTCTGTTCGCGATATACTCAATAACTACTGTACAGATTTTTATACTTTCACTGATAGATGAAGTAATTTATGAGGAAGGTTTAGGTGTATAATTCATTATGGTTTAGTCTAAAATGGCTGAAATATGACAATGATTGTCGATGATGTCGGAAAAATCAATATAATGATTTGCTACCCGTCCGAAGCTGGGGCGGGTTGCTAGTATTCTATAACTGTAACAAGTCAGCTATGCGAGGAAAATAAAGAAAGCTGTTATTATTATTATTTATATGTACCAGGGACATGGTATATATGCAGTAACTTACCTCTAAGTCTGGTTCAAAAACAAGTTCCATTAGTGGTGCTCCTGCTCTGTTAAGGTCCACCAAACTGCGCTTAAGGTCAGCATCATGTAAAGACTTGCCGCTGTCCTGCTCTAGTTGTATCTGCTTAATCTTTGATTTTTTTCTGTAAGGTTTTTTGTGTACACCTGGTGTAAATACCTGGAAAAATTAATAAACATTATATGTAGGCAACTGCGCCATTAAAGTACTAAGAGCCTCTAGGAGAGTATACTTAGTTATGTAAGGTTATGATAAAACTAAAAAGTACCTGGAAATCTATACTTCCATCACTGGCTAACGGGGCTCTTTGCTGTGTAATTTGATAGCCAGCCGGCAGATCGGCGTAAAAATAATGTTTCCTATCAAAAGTCGACACTTCATTCACTTTACAAGATAGAGCTAATGCAGTCATTATACCTAATTCAACACATTTTCTGTTAAGTACAGGCAATGTTCCTGGTACAGCTGCATCAAATGGCGCAACACAGTTATTCACTACACCGCCGAAAATATTTGGAGCTCCAGAAAAGAGTTTTGATTCTGTATTTAACTGCGCGTGTACTTCTAAACCGACTACACTTTGCCACTTTTTATTAGATACCGTTGAAAACTGACAAGTTGATGCTCGCCTACACTTATGATTTAATTGATGATATAACTTCATAAATTTCATTTTAATATTTTTCACTTTACAGACTGGATCGGCTGAATAGCACAGCTGTTTTTGACATTCCACTTCGACACAGACAGTTCAAAAACAGTGGCAAAGACTTAGCCCAAAAAGTATACAAACACTACGTTAGACTTGACTTCAAAGATTTAGTATGTTTTCTTTTTTTATTTTATTTACCTATTGAATCAGCTATATAAAATAACAAAGTTACGTTTTATAATCTTAATCAATAAAAATAAATTAAGTCAAAGCGTGATTCAGCAAGTAAATTACATTAATTTACCTTTCCACGTGGTTGGATTATAAAATCATAGATGGCGACAACTGCGCATAACGTTTTAATTCTTTTGTTATTATTTTCTGTATTTTGTACATTTTTATTCACAGAAAATATTCGAACTGCGTACATACTGTAATATTAGATAAAAATAAAAGCAAGCACTTACCTAGGTTATTTAATTGCTGATGTAGTTAATGTTGACTGACTTTAAAATTAAGATTTTTCTTCTATAATAAATACTACCTAAACTCTTAATAATTATAAATTGCATTGATATTTTGACTAATTAAACTTACGGCCTAATACAAAATGAATAAGTTATCACATTTTAGGGAGTAACAGGGATTAAGTAGGTATGTTGCTAAACAACTAATCCCGCCACAACTTCAAACAGGAACGAAAATACGTAGAGGACGACGAAAGCCAAGGTTACTTCAGCGATTGAGTACATTTTTATTGATCTTTGTTTAATTAAAGAATGCAGAAAATGATTTATCGCGGGAAAACGTGGTAAGCGTACGTTCGATTGCACCTCGTCGCGGGATATGGCCGACCGCAACTCAAAACAAAGCGGCGCTACACCCACAACCTTGGCTATTTAATACAAACGAGTTGTGACGAAACCACATTCATCAATAGTCTCAGTCTAAACCATCTGTTGTTTTAATTTCGTCGTGTTATAGCTGCTACCAGCCATCACACACCCTCGTACTGATAAGAAATATGTAATAATAATAAAGGCCTCTACATTCGTCACAGACTGCGAAGATATACGAACCTACTACGTGGACTTTGAACCGTGCCTTTGAAACGGATGTGGAGAATAAACTCGACGTCAGCTGAGCTCATTAAAATACATAAGTAATTACCTACTTAACTGTTAAGCCTCCAATAGTAATGCATTTACTTAGATCTTAAGTACAAATTAGTCTACCTGCCCTAAGTACTTACTAACCTAGGTACTTATATGATTGGGGAGTAGTAGGTAGGTATGAAGATAAACTTAACACGTAATTAATTAGATTATAGTAAAGACACCTCACATCTACGTAATATGAGTTTTTACGGTTTTCGATTACGATGAGTTTATGTTAGTTTATATGAGAACTTTTTCTTACAATCTTGTAATTCACCACTGTGTATATTTACCTGTTGATCTACATTATCTTCATAGGAACTTCGTATCTAGTAAGTAAACCACAACAAAATGATACCCATTGAACTCCTTTGCATTCATTAGCCATTGTTTATAAGTATATCTATGTCATTTCATTGTAATTCTATACCAAGTTGAACTACAGTTCAGACCCATCCATATATGTATACCAACATAATATTATTCGTTCCTACTTAACACAATTTCGAAACAGTATAAAAACTCTCACATCATCTTGTGGGCAAGAAGATGATGAGTAAATTCTTCTCCAAATAAGAATTCACTTAACGATGATAAACAAATTAACAAAAGTATTTATTAATAATAGTAGGAGAGCTGGTGAACAATTTAGGGTACCTAGGTTCTTGAGGTACTATGAAAAATTTTGTCATAGTCCTCGAAAGACCCCTGAATAATAAAGTCCAGGTCTGGCTAAAGGGTGGCGGCCCCCTATCAAACCTTCATTTTTTTAAGTGTTTTTTTAATAAAAAAAATGTTCCTGAGGCATTTTAAAATGTTTATTTCTTAAAGTTAGATATTTAAGAAACTGAAAAATAAACAAGCCAGATCAGTCCGGTCTAAAAATTACCCAGACTCTTGCAAAATATTTTTTTTTTTAATCCAAAAATATTCTTGAGGCACTTTGAGATTTTATGACAGTAATATAGGTATTTAAAAACAAATAATCACAAAAAGAAAGATCAATTTGGTGGATTTTTCACCTGCCGATGAAAGACCACCTGCAGATTAAAAGAAAGTTATCAAAGAAAAGAATTGCTCTGCTATACTCGTCTCTGATGCCAGCTGGGCCAGCAAGTACAGAAACAACTACAGCAGCAACTAACATCACAAGTGGTGTATTCTGAAAAAACCTGATCCGTCCCGTAGTAACCCACAAATCTGCCTACTGTTTCAAAGGCCTCAATTCCAAAGCTAATATATATAGCTAAACATTCATTATGTTTTGATAGCATCGTGATAAATAACAAATTATAAACTTGGTCAACTGGCTAAACAAAGATATTAACTTTTAACACTGTCAATAGCTATAAATAAAAGCACCTTCGTGAGTCATAATTTCTTGCTTCCATTTGGTTTTGATTCTTCTATAAATCGAGGGAATAAAAGTGTTGAATGAGGTAAAAGAAGACCAAAAAAATCTGTAAAGTTAAAGTTTTGGCAGAGGCAACACAAAATCTTACGAGTCGTGCAGCAGAGACAGCAGTGCCCTTGTATCTCGCGCTGTTTTCCACAGAGAAAAAGTTCCCCTCTCCTCCAAAGAAACGGAATGTTAAATCAATAATTTTAATATAATAATGTGTTAAAACTTCCATGCCTGTAAATTTTACTGTAACATGCCATCAATTTGTTAAATTTTTTGTGAAGTGTCTATTAATGATCTCTTTATAATCTCATTTTGAAGAATTCAACCAATAAAAAATATATAATACGGTCGAATTGAGAACCTCCTTTTTTTTCGTCGGTTAAAAAAGTAAATAATCTCTTCTTTAAGCCTCGCTGTGATCGATGTTAACAAAGATATCTTATCAAAAATGTTGATTTATGTGATATGATAATATTTATTTTCTAATTTAAGTCTTTAAAAAAATATCTAATCTATATCCGCTAGCCGGCACAATAATATTTCAGTTCACAGAATGTGACCATTATACATCATCCAGATGGCAGCACTGCTTATGCTTTTTTTATATAACTGCCATTGAAGAAAAGTTTTAACAAGAATACTAGTAATGTGTGACCCAAATTACTACCCTCCCCAAGTTAACGATGGAATCATTTAGGGTTCATATTAAAAATAATGTTTGTATTTACTATGGGCATGCTATTATTGTTAAACGGTCCAAAAAAATTCCATAGGAAAAAAGTTATGCTGAAAAAACCGATTTTTGAACATCTGCCCCCCAGTCCCCCCTTTGGGGAATATTCCCCATTCACGAAAGCAATCGGTGCATAATTGCGACCTCTATCGTGCCGGTAAAATTGAGGTACATACATATATATAATATATATATATGTATATATATATATATATATATATACTTTTACGTAGATTTTTCAAAGAAAAGTCTACCTATTGGTTTTGTACCAGTAGGCGAGTTTTCCAAAAATTTCTTCACAGGAGGTCTAGTTAGGATCCCAACACGTATGTATGTACCTCAATTTTACCGGAACGATAGAGGTCGCAATTATGCACCGATTGCTTTCAAACTTGGACGACAAATCAACAGGGCAAAAATGAAGGTTAAGTTCGTAAATGGGGAATATTCCCCCAAAGGAAAACTGATTTTTGAAAATCTGCCCCCCAGTCCCCCGACTGGGGGGCAGATTTTCAAAAATCAGTTTTTTCAGCTTAACTTTTTTCCTATGGAAATTTTTTGGACTGTTTACCATTAATAGCATGCCCATAGTAAATACGAACATTTTTTAATATGAACCCTAAACGATTTCATCCTTAACTTGGGGAGGAGGGGAAAACCAAAATTTGTTGGAAAAAAATTCGTAGCTCCGAAACTGTAAACTGAAAGCTAATTTTTTTTTCTCTACAATGTAGACTAAAAAGTTTTTAATGCGACTTATATTTTTGGAGATAAAAATTTAAAAAACACGAAATCTACCTCTGCGAGCCGGATTTTTTTAACTGGCGGTTGTTTTGGGGTTTTGGGATCATAACTAGACCTCCTGTGAAGAAATTTTTTTGAAAACTCGAAAACTGGTACAAAACCAATAGGTAGACTTTTTTTCGAAAACTCTACCTTAAAAAAACCGGCCAAGTGCGAGTCGGACTCGCGCACCGAGGGTTCCGTAAAATATTTTTATTATACGATGTAACTAAAAATTAACAGTTTTCGCAATTTTTTCCTTTATCTGTGCTATAGACGTTGCTTTGTACCAAATTTCAAGATTCTGAGTTCACGGGAAGTACCCTGTAGGTTTTGATTCCCTTGCGAGTGTCGAAAATTTGCGGCATAAACGGCTGTATCTTTTGATTGTGTTGGCTTAGAAGTTTGATTTTTTCACAGCTCTAAGGGACAGTAGACCTGAGTATTTGATATAAATTTCAGCTTGATACCTAAACGCGTTCCTGAGAAAAAGGGTCTTGACAGACAGACAGACGTTCGGACGGACGTACAACAAAGTGTATAAGGGTTCCGTTTTTTTATTTCGAGGTACGGAACCCTAAAAATGCACAATTAGCTGGCATGACAAGAGAAGTAAAGTAAAATTACCGATTAAATACAAAACAAAGTTGAAGAGAGACATTACGTGAAGACATTAAAAACCGGTCTTTGTAACTCCTATATTAATCAAAAAAACATCTTGTGGTTAACGACGGCAGTCGATAATGGTCAATAATAAATTTTAACTATGATCATCAGTTATCATTCATTATTCAATTTAATCTGTCTCCTGTGGTACAAGCCTTATGTATAACTGTCACCAACTCGCCGTAATTACGTACAATATATGTAACTATAGTACCGATAGAATAAACCTATATAAACTACGAGTAGATAAAATTATGACATAGGTAGGTACAGAATAAAATACTCATTATTCGTGGGAAAATTACTCATTGTAGCATTGTGCTTGACGTCGATGTTATCTAAATATACTACCTACTCCTATCGAAGCTATAATAATACTAATAATCATATTTTATCATAGTGATCAATACGGTCAATACCTTGTTATTCATTCTGCTATTGGAAGGAGCGCATCAACGTAACAAATATATCTATATATTGCAGAAAATTAGTAGATCTAGTAGAATAACTGTTTAGCAATAAAGAGCTGCGCAAGTGTTCATGAACTAATGTAGAAAAGTGTCACAGGTCCGGAATACCGCACAGTATATTTTTATTAGGATGACAGACCGCTACTTATTTTTCTTTAAAATGAATGACGTAGGCAAGGTGGTTAATATTAAAAGGTGTTGGTATTTAATATATAGTGTACTAGCTGCGCCCCGCGGTTTCACCCGCGTAAGTCCCAATGCCGTGTGAATATCGGGTAAAAAAGTAGCCTATCTGTTAATCCAGGTCTCCAGCAGGCTAACTGATTGAAATATGATTTATATACATACATATATATTTATATTATTTTCTCTTTCAATTAATTTTATTTAATTTAAAATAACAATTTGTATATAATATATATTATTTTAAATGAAATTAAATCTTATGACATTTTCCTTTGGAATGTTTTAGAATTATATTGTTATTATTACATACCGATTTTTTTGCACACCATTATTAGTCAAACATGTTGTATCAAACAATTGTATAATATCTATAATAATAAGCATGAGAACTCTGTATTATTATTATTCACACATGTTTTAGCAAATAAATTTATTTTTATCTTTATCAGCTATCTACATACCAAGTTTCATAGCAATCGGTTCAGTAGTTTTTGCGTGAAAGAGAACATACATACATATATCGTCACAAATAATCACGTTTATAATATTAGTAGGATGGAAGATTGTTTTGCAATTTTGATATATCGTCGGTCCAAAACTGTATCGTCACATCTCCAATAATACGCGTTTTGAGTTAATTATGCAGTATGATTGAAAATCTAACGCTCATTCCGAATCAGTAATGGCATAAGTCCTTACCACTATACAACTGACATAAACGACATTATACCTGTTTAAAAATAACACATTTTACAATTACGGCCCCAGTCAATAGTAGTACATTTCGAAATGTTCCAGCTCAAAAACCGTAAACAATGCCTAATTAGAAACAAAACCATGTTAAATATTGATATATTTATGACAGGCAGGCATGTCAAACCCCATTTAGAACAAAAATTTAGCTAACAAAATTTCCATTTCAATGTGTTGAAAATCTTTAAACTGCATTTTCTCAAAACATCCCATCAGTGGCGGTTTTACAAGCAGGCTGAGTAGGCTGGAGCCTAGGACGGCAGATTTTTGGGACCTACATTATTTTTTATGTCTTGTCCTGGGGTATCGAATTAAATAGACCGACGGTAGGGGCGCCAAAATTTTAATAGCCTACTAGCGGCAAATGTGTAATTCCGCCGCTGCATCCCATTTGGAAATGTTCCGGTACTACTGTTTTCGACCGACGATATATTATGTTAAATATACTAGGTACATTATACTAACCGACCCGACAGACGTTCTTCGGTCAAAATTCCAATTTCATTTGGTTTAATTTCATGAAAGAAAGTACTTCCAGTTTTCCCCAAATTTTCTTATTTTTAGCGCAACTTTTCGATTTCCTTTGCCTGAAAACCTAAATTTGGACTGTTACCATCATTTTAAAACAAAAGTAGCCAAATCGGTCCAGCCGATCTCAAGTGTTGCACTTACCAACAAACATCATTTGATTTCTATTTATATAGACATTTTTATGTATATAGGCTTAGATTATATATAGGTCCAGATACCGTGACCGGTACAAAGGTCACCGTTTACTTTGAAGCCACTTTTTGGAGCTGTGTGAGTGAATCCCGCCCAACGCGAGTGTCAACATACAATATCTGCGCTTGTGTGCGTGACGGTTTTACTACCAGTGCATAGAGGTCACCCCAAAATTTAGGGACTTTTTTATGAAACATAATATATATTTTTTTAATGTAAGTAATATTAAATAAAGACATTTTAAATGTATTTAAATGTGTTACAAGTATTCGTTTATTTATTTTTTATTTAATCGTTTAGTTAAAAAGACAAATGCAAAATAAAAATAAAGCTACTTAATAAGAACTATTTATATACTCTATGCATCAGGAAACTGGGGCATTGTATCCCAATATTATTGCATTTTAATTCAGGTACTCAAACCATGTAAATTTAAAGACATATTTACAACAATACTTGGATATATATATATATATATTATTTTTTTTGTTTGAAATTTTTTCACGTTCCAACAAATTGACATTTACTGAAATTTAACCTTGAATAACTTTTAAACGAGCTGACTTAGCGAAAAGTCATATCTGACCTTTTTTGTAGATCGTTTAATTTCCTACAAGAATATGTATTGATTTTTACAACTTGTCAATTCGTTGGAACATGATCAAATTTAAAAAAAAAAAATATCACGTTATTTAAATGGGAAATCAAAAATCACGAAGCGGCACCTCTTAATAGTAATATGAAGAGCTGCTGTTTTCACAGGCTTATTTTTACGTCATCTTGAACAATATTTTCATGGTAAGTAATGAAAAAAGAAATCAAGTTTTTTTTGGCATACCCTAATATATATATATATATATATATATATATATATATATATATATATATATATATATATATATATATATATATATTATGAACTATCAAGAAACTAGCAAAATTTTACAAGTCCTAAGTGCTCTATAGCTGTTTTCGTTAGGAGTAGTAATAATAAATTATAATACGAGTACAATCCTATAGCCAAAGTATCGTTTGACGGACACATTGAACTCCGGGTGCTAGAGCTTAGAAATTAAGAATATTTTAAGGATTCCAGTTTCGCGAACAATAACAGTAAGCATATTTCTCGTCTTTTTAAAAATAACAAGTTTGGCAAAGAAAATTATACATACTGCCCGAATGCGTTATGGGTAAATGAAATTCACGTCCCTGGCAACATCTCTAACAATAGAGTCTGCAATTTTATTAATTTGAAATGTTGTTCTATTGTTTAAAAATAACATTAGGAAATAGAATACTTACAAGTGAAATGTGATGTTCGGACACTTATGTTTTTTTTTGTATAATTTTTACAGGATGTAAGTGCACAACCAGGCATTTTTGAATATTATATAAATAGCGCCTCTAGACATACTTCAGCGGCGAACGTTCGCTCGCGTGTGACAAGTGAGTCGCTTGTATTTGTATTAGTCGCTTGTATTTTTTGGCTTCAGTTTTGGGGCGTGGATTAGGCATCTGGACCTATATATAATCTAAGTATATAGGTTAGGTATATCAAAATACAGAACACTTTTGATGATTGCTTTCCACTTCAAGAAATTATTATTAAAAAAAATTAATGCCTACGTTAAAAATAATAACTACCTAATGAACATATTAGTATATTAATTTGTATATATTTAAACCTTTAATGACTCTTTAAAGCCTTTAGTTTGTTACCCCACTCGATAGGTTCAGGAGAAGAAAAAACTGACAGTCGTAGGACTGCACGTCAGAAGTGAAAACATAACTTCACAATGTATTTGCATATACATACACACACACATCTGTATATATATAATTAGGTTAAAAATAAAATGTAGGTAATAACTTACATACTAAGTTTATGGTAATAACATATCTAAATGTATACATAGGGTACACTGGAAGTTCTGCGCTCCTGGCCGCTCATAAATGTTTGAATTTCGAATGTTATATTTTTTTAAATATAAGAAACTCGGCTCCGTCTTAAGAATTCTCGATCAGGGTTACGTGTCCTGACGTATTTAACATTTTTTACCCATCCCAAAAAGTGCACAACGCCGCTAAAGAAGTTTTCACTTCAAAAAATCTGGGTTGGACCGCCTCTCTCGTGATGTTTCTCTATGATATACGGCGTTGCGAGAGCATGTCCATACAGATGTTTGAGTCACTGATTTTATAAGATCTGTCCAGCGGGTATGTGATCGAAACCTCTTCTCTTCCACCCGGTCTTGTAAGGCTTGTAACAGCAGACGTTCAATAGAGCCCTCGTTTCCGTATATGTGCCCGTAGAACTTAAATATCGACCATAGTCGTTCTTCAATATTAAGTTCTTCTAAGATGGAGCTCTTCGTACGAAATGCCGTCCAGGGACTTTTCAAGAGTCTTCTTCAGCACCACATTTCAAGGCCATAAATTTTTGGCGGTCTTAAAGTCTCAAAGACCTGGATCCGGCTCCGTAGAGAAATATTATTTTTATTTTTCGTTATTTTTGTATCTTTCTTATTTGAGATAGTAGAGCTAAGATACACATAGCACTTAACTAGTGATTCACCCATACCCTGTAACATTTCAATGGGTATCTCGTCAACCCCGGCCAGCGGCGGACACGTGTCGGATTAGCGGCTCGTATCTCATCGCGCAGTATTTACAATTAATATTTTATTTCTCCCTCTTAAATTTAACCATGTATTAAGGGATTTAGGTATAAAGTGCAAATCTACCCAGAATAAGTTCTTTCATAATAGAATTTTTTTTTGCAAATAAATCATGACTTTTGGTTTGCATAATTACGGAATGTTTAAACCTTAGTAAACATACACGTAAGACGTATTTTTCTATTTCCATCACTAATCATAAGGATAATTACTCGTTTTAAAATTGGTAAAATTACAATAATTTACGCTTTTATTACCGACATGACGTCATGGCGAACGAACACTATTGCGTCTAGCGTTTTCATCTCAGATCATAGAATCAAATACATTTGCCTTTTAGATCGAAATGTATGAAAACCGCTGTCTCCAAATTGTCCCTTCCATTAGCTTACAACTACATATGAAGTTCAACAAAACCAATAGATATCTAGACCCACACGCGCTTAAGTGTACCTATACGATATCAACAAGTCAATGAGTGCTTGACAATCGAATAAACACATTAGCGTGTAAGAAATAGCGTTTATTTAAAGTAACCGTCCGCCTTACACTCCCATAGATATCTATAATGATCGTTGTGCTATGCAAAAGCAATTGATTTTACATATACGCTAGTGATTTCAATTACAAAAATAAAGTATAAAGTTATCGAAATTCTATCTTAGGAAAGGTCTATGGAACTTCTTGATGTTTTTTTTAAATATGAAACTTATTGTTGTTTTTTGTTTGTCGTTTTTTTGTTAGTTAAGATGAAATACGATTAAAAAAAACAGCACATTCAGCATAAAAAAAATTATTTGAGATAAATCAACGCTATTACCGTGTAGGGAAACCTACTAGTAAGAAAATGACTTTAATGACCACTAAAATGCTAATACTTATTTAACATATACCGCTTGAACTTTTTTTTTTGATAAATAATGCATCCAATATATTTTTTCTTTACCGCAGATATATTAACAGGGTCTTTACTAGACATTGCTTTTTGGTTTGGAAACCAGTTTGGGCCCTGGCCTGTAGCAATTACCCACTTTCTTTTTGTTTTGGGTCTTTTGGAAATCTAAAATAAAAATAACACAACACTAAAAGTATATCTGCATAATTTGACACTATACATTTATATTCATATAAGTATTTTAAAGTTCATTAGATAAGCTAAAATGTGTACTTGACTCGACTTTCAGGCATAAAAAAAATCGTAAGAAACAAAAGCGACGTATCATGTGCATATCTCTAGTTACGCATTACGAGCTTATCGTGCTAGTGAGAGAATCAGCAAACAAACTCATACATTGCGTCGCTAACAGCATGAATTATTATGTAAACCGTACTAGGCCAGCAATGTTTTAAGAACATGTAGAACTTAATATTTCATCATTATAAATATCAGTGTACCATATTTGCTTATTGATTGTTATGGCAAAATATAGTTTAATTATTGTAGTTACGTATAAAACAAGATGTCATCTTTCATATGTAGTTGATATTACCTTTAAAGCTGTTATTTTCGCAAACAACCATTGAACAAAGCGGCATTTCGTAGTTTTCGAGAAATGACGCGGTCGCTGGTTGACACTCGATTAAAGACAGAAATGAATAACAAGCACAATTTACGCCAGATAAGGGCGCACGCGGCCTACTTAACAAATCTTCAACGTCTTAACAACAACAACAATCTTAACAAATCTTGATCTGTGGTTTTCATCAATTTACGTGTCGAATTTAAAAACATAAATTTAAAATGCATTTTTATGCCACAATAATTATGATTGGATAAAAAAAATTGTAAATTTTGTGGTTGTTTAATGTTGCCTCAGAATCAAATTAAAATACTTTTCAATATATATATTATAATAATACATATGTAATACTAGATTGAAGAATGTGTACGTAACGCCTAAACCGATCAATTAGTCCTTCGAAAGTTTTTATACTTAAATCAATGTTTGAAAATGAAATACATAGTTACTTTCTATTCCTCATATTCCGATTATTATTTCCGATTCAAAATCATTCGGATCACGACTTTTCCCGTTGACGAGACTACTACAGAATACATTAGTTATAGTACCTATAACGTAATAGAATTTACTACGTTAAACACATATGAACTTAGAAAAGACAGCTGCTATTTAAATAATTTAGTACAGTTGTCCGAAAACTTCTAAGAAAATCAACTTCTTAGACGGTTCTTTTTGAAGATGTAAATGCAACACATTCCTAGAACAATGTTCTTTTTGTGAATATGTATAGGTACATCTTTTCAGACACTTTTACAGTTTGGCTGTCTCAGTCGATCGGTTTTAATACGATTGCCTCATAATAAAACCAATGAATACGTTTTTAGAATTTTCCTATAAAACGAAATCAACTTCAATGAATTTCAAAATCCACTGTTGATTAGATATTGAATACAAATTGAAACAAAGAAGATCATGTGCCACGTTTCTATAAATACCATCCATCGATTGTTCTAGAATCGACATGACATATTGCGTGACTAGAAGTGTGTTATCCCCAGCGCCCCCACAGACTGGCGTTATCGATGAGGCGCGCACACGGCCCACTTTTATCCAAGTACTCAAGCACGAGTGAACAATGTTATCCTTTTTTATAACCTTAGGTAAGTTTAATGGCACACGATGCACATGAGAGAAACTGACTTTGGTATGAAGAGTCGCAAAACACAAGTATAAGCATTCAATGGTTATAAATATACATACATTTAAAAACTAAAATCCCATCAACGAATAGAAAAGAGATGATAAGCTTCGAACGGCTGAATATACTTTCTTGAATTATAGCTAAGAAAAGTCTCGATCAAGTCACCTTGCAAAGAAATAAAACTACCTGTCCATCCGTTTAGGAGCTATGGTGCCGCAGACCTGTTCACATGTTAAACTTATAATATCCCTGGTTTTTACGTCAGGGGTTAAAAAAGAGAAATAATCTAACAAAATAAACGGGAATATGGTAATCTTGCTGTACATAGGAAATAGAATTCTATTAGAATAATGAAAGACTATCTTGTGTACAATTAACAACCAAGCATTGTGTTTTTATACGCATATATCATTATTTATTTATAAGTTGTCATTCAATCATTAGTTATTTAGTTATAAGTGATTCTGGTTAGGTTGACAGCCGGAGAATTAAGGAAGAATAAAGATACGATAAACAAACTTAAGTACTTAGGTATTAATTTGAATTTGATTAACATGCCCCGATAAAATTTCGCTATTTATTTAAATTAAATAAGATTACTAAGTAGTTTTACGCACTTAAATACGAAATTTTCTTTGATAAACATGCGGATCGATATCATAATGCACCATACTTCCTTTATCTCAAGGTTGTAAATTATCTTCAAAATTTGAATGTTTTTCAAATAATATATTACAACTAGCAGCACCCCGTGGTTTCACCCGCGTAAGTCTCGATCCCGTTGGAATATCGGTATAAAAAGCCTATGCGTTAATCCAGGTCTCCAGCTATCTCCATACCAAGTTTCATCGCAATCGGTTCAGTGGTTTTTTGCGTGAAAGAGTAACAAACATCCATCCATCCAAACTTTCACTTTTATAATATTAGTGGGATAGTGGGATATCTGCATTTTATAACATTAAATATGGAAGGAGGACCTACGAAAGAAAGGTTAAAATGTTTTATATGGGGAACCGATCCTCATATTTTTAATTTAGGCCCAACTAATTTCGACATCTTGGACTGGCGCAGTATGGGACACCGTGTGGTTTTGTCGGTTCGATTCCGGCCCCGTCCCACCCACAACCCTGGTGGGGTGACGGCCCGAGGGGGTTCCACACGCAGGCATTCTTTCTGTCTGTCTGTATCATGACCGCGCATCACGCTGAAACCACTGAACGGATTCAAATGAAACTTGGCATGATTTGAGTTCATACTACGAGGTAGGACATAGGATACTTTTTATCCCAAAATTCAGGACGGTTTCCTTGAGAGGGGGAATGAAAGTCAAAATGTGTACTTCGTCGTAATTCATTAACGCGTAGTCCGATGGCAATCATTATTTTTTGTTAGCGTTTAGCATGACCGTGACGCAAACCCATAACCTTTGCCCCTACCAAAAAACGCTCAACGCGGCTAAAGAAGTTTTCAATCAATCTTAATTCAGTATCAACTTCAAGTCCGATTTGATAAAATAAACATTATTTTTGGGTGGTTAAGAAATGTTTTAGGAAGTATTTTTTGTTAGAAATTATTTTTATGCAATAGTCTGTTTCAGATGACTTCGTTTGGGAATAAAATAAGTTAAGAAATTGAGGAAGGAAACTTCATACCCACTTTTAAGGTCGAAAGAGCAGGTTTACTGCCTCACAAACAGTCTTTTCCCGCAATAAAATTATAGTCACAAACTGATTTGTACGCGGGCAAAGCCGCAGGCACAGCTAGTTAAGAATATACGTGGTTATCGACTACGCCGACAAAAGAATTGAGATCTAAATCATTACAGATTTCTGTAGATAGTCCTGAAGATTTGACTTAGCTCCCTACCCTACCCTATTTAACAAAAAAAAATATCTAAATCGGTTCACGGAGTGAGGGCTGAACATAGATAAAAAAATATATATATATATAAACGGTTGAATTGAGAACCTCCCTTTTTTTTCGTCGGTTAAAAAACAAATTATCAAAATCAGACTACCCTGTAAAAAGTCATGCGTGGTCATAAAAAAAAAAAAACAAAAATAGGTTAGGTTACCCAATCCGTTTTTTCCTCGTTTAAAAAGTTTAAGTGTCTACATCTTAAAATGGATAACGATGATCAATTGATCACATAAGTACTTAAGTATTACGATGAATATACAATTAAGGGTTCTCAAACCATTAAGTTATATATACAAAGACAATTAGCATAAATTCTACGTATAAAGTCCATTGCCAAGCAATGTTTTCCATGATTAAACATTTTATTCCATAACAAATAACGACGTAGCTTGCATCCATTAAACGCTGAATAATGCCTTCGAGAATGTTCAATAGACAGTCGTACAGAATATAACTGATGACGGGCTCCAACAGCTGCTTGTTAGTATATTTATGTATGTATAATTTTATATTTACAACGTAATCGTATCGGATTGTGCAACAGAGTAATAATGCCACACCTCCTTCGCAGATATTGTACTCTTACGATATTCATAACATAGTAATATAATACATTTTAAATGTCTGGCTCTATATTAATTTATATAGACCAGTGTAATTTGAACTGCCTTTGTACAGACTTTCCGTGTCATGACAGGTCAAGAGATATATTGTAACCATTGGTTAAAATTTAATTTTACCAACAAAGAATTCTCTTCACGTATTAATCAATGAAAATCTTATTTTTTTTTTGTAAAATTGCGTGTTTACATTAAATTCAACTATGCAGTTGAACTTAAAATGCAAAAATGTATCTGTATACAAAACTTCATCAAAATCGTTAGAGCCGTTTCCGAGATACCCGAAATATTAATAGATACATGAATAAATACATACAGTCATACAAGAATTGCTCGTTTAAAGTAATAAGGTTATATGAAACGAAAAGTATATTGTAGGTAAATATTGTATAGTAATAATCTGATAATAAGTGCATTAAATAACCATATTTAAAATGATAATATAATCTGCACAACATTTTATTCTAAACGTTTTCCTGAGTTTGTTTTACTTAGTCCGGAAACAGTCGTAATATATGGAACAAATTATAAACGCTTTTTGATCTTTTCTGAATGACATCAAATAGGTCATGATGACAAAGAAAACAGCTTTGTATTGTATGAGGTGAAAGTTGGCAAAGAAAGCCACACTAGTGCATGCAGATGCATCATCTTTCGTAATTTTAATACATTAGTTTTAGAACATCATCAGTTATTTGCGTTTTAATTTAAAAATGATGTGAAAGATATAAAGGTGACTCTTCATTTAGGAAGATGGAGGAAGGAGGACAAGGGTAGGCAGATGCCTACCCTTGTCCCAATTTTATTTGGGGTCGGTGCAATATGTTTTATTCTTCCATTCTAGTCTATCGTTCGTCATTTCACTGCTTACTCCATTTCTAGCCATATCTTCTCTCACACAGTCCATCCATCTTTTCTTTGGTCGTCCTCTTCTCTTGTACCCGTCAACATCCAAAACAAAAAACTCTTTTCACTACATTTTGCTCATCCCTCCGCATCACATGTCCATACCACGATAACCTATTGCTCCTCAGCTTTTCATCCACTGGTGCTACTTTCAGTCTTCCTCTAATATATTCATTTCTCACTTTGTCCATCCTAGTCACACCACACATCCATCTCAACATTCGCATTTCGGCTACGTGCAGGCGTCTCTCATCCGTTCTCTTTGTAGGCCAACTTTCAGAACCATACAGGACGGCAGGTCTGATAATTGTTTTATACACCTGTCCCTTTAACTTAATAGGGAACTTGAGATCACAAATGGTTCCTGTTACCTGCCGCCACTTCATTTACCCTGTATTGATTTGATGCTGTACAGTGCGGTCTATTTCGCCATCGCTTTGAAGAAGAGAACCGAGGTACTTAAAGTCGGAGCACACTGGGATCGCTGTTCCGTCCAGCGTAATGGTTTCAGGACTGGAGAGACCGCCGAAATCGCAGAACATGTATTCAGTTTTGGTTCTGCTGATTTTCAAGCCAACATTCTCCAGTCTGTGTTGCCATTATTCCAGTCTGCTTTGGACCTCGCCCCCATCTTCTGTGAAAAACACAATGTCGTCTGCAAATAGCATGCACCAAGGTACCTCCTCCTGTATGTCCCATGTCAGAGCATCCATTACCAACAGGAAGAGGTATTGACTTAGAGCCGATCCCTGGTGCAAGCCTACAGAGACACTGAATTGTTCGGTGTTTCCAGCCATCGATCTCACATGCGTGCTAGACTCTCTGTACATAGCACGAATCAATTCCACATACTTAGCAGGCACTCCTTCTTCTTTCAAAGCCCACCACAAAACCTCTCTTGGTACCCTATCATACGCCTTCTTCGTCAACAAACACCATATGCAAGTTTTTGTGCACGTGTCTGTACTTCTCGCATAGTTGGCGTATTGTAAATATGGCATCTGTTGACCCGCGCCCTGCCATAAACCCAAATTGGTTTTGTGTTATCGCACTTTCATTTCTTACTCTTCTTTCAATTATTTTCTCCCAAACTTTCATACTATGAGACATGAGCTTTATTCCTCGATAGTTGTTGCAGTCCTGTACATCTCCTTTATATTTAAAGATGGGCACGAGTGAACTAAGACACCATTCATCAGGGATTACTTCTTCATGCAACAACTTATTGAAGAATAAAGTCAGCCACTGATATCCGTCCTCTTTCAATAACTTCCAAACTTCAACTGGTATACCGTCGGGCCCAACTGATTTACCATTTTTCATACTTCGTACTACCATTCTAACTTTGTTCATACTAATCTCATTCAGTGATCCGATATTCACATGCACATCGTTTAACACGCCGCTCAAATCATTCTCCTCATTCATAAGCTTTTCAAAATAAGTCTTCCATCTGTCTTTTATATCTTCATCTTTTATCAACACCCTTCCCTCTTCATCTTTCATACACCTCACATGCTTGGTAGAGTTCTTTTTGTCCTCTAGGTTCTTGTAGATGCCTGTACATATTGTTTCGAGCTTGAGCTCTGGCCACTACTACCGCTTTCTTTGCTTTCTTCTTCCACTCTTTGTATTCACATTTTCTAACTTCCTTGATTAGTTCATTCCCATTCTCATTTTTCCATGCTTTAAATGCATCCTTCTTATCTTTCAGAGCTTTCTGTACCTCTTCACTTCACCACCAAGTATCTCTGTTAACCCTTGTACCTTTCCCTTTCGTTACTCCGAATACTTCCCGCGCCATCTCTCTTATAGAATTTGCCATTTCATTCCAACACTCATCCACTGACTTATCATGCATTCCATCCATTTCTATCATTTTATCAACAACTTTTTCCCTAAATGTACTTGCATACTGTTCTTTCTCTAACATTCGCCACCTGATCTTTGGAGGGGGCTGATTCCTCCTATTCTTATCCCGAACTTTTCTTTTGACCTCCATTACTAGCAACCTATGTTGCGGCACTAAAGGTTCCCCGGGTACTACCTTACAGTTTTTGACACAGACCAAATTATCTCTTCTGATAAGAAAGTAGTCAATCTGTGTCCCGTGGTTACCACTTTTATATGTGATAGAGTGTTCATCGCTCTTTTGGAACCACGTGTTAACTACCGCCAGGTCAAACGAAGAGGAAAACTGGAGTAGGGCCTCACCATCATTATTTCTATTTCCGAATCCCCGTCCCCCATGAACTCTTTCATTATCATCATTTCCTGTTCCGACATGCCCATAACAATCTCCTCCTATCAAAATTTCTTCACTTTCAGAAATACTTATCATATCCGTATCGAAATCTTGCCAAAAATTTTCTTTCACTTCATCCTTGCATCCAGCTTGGGGTGCATACACGCTAATAATATTCATAATCAGGCCCTCCCATACTACTTTCCCAACTACTATTCTATCATTCACTCTCTTAACGTCCGTCACATACTCTTTCAGAACACTATCCAGCACTACTCCCACCCCATTTCTCTTCCCATCCCTCCCACAATAATAAAACTTGTATCCCTCTCCTATCTCTCTAGCTTTCGTACCCTTCCATTTTGTTTCTTGCAAGCATGCCACATTTATCCTTCTTCTTTTCAGAACATCCGCCAATCCTCTCGCTCTTCCAGTCATAGTCCCAACATTCCAACTTGCATACCTCAGCCTTATCTCTCGGGCTTGCTTCTTACGTTGCACCCGCCTCGAGTGGTGCAACAACCTTTGTCCACTTGTTCGCGTAGCCGGGTGCTGCTGCCGCGCGTCGCCTATGGGGTACGACCTAGCTCTGTCGTCTCTGACTTATTATACTTGTCATATTGCGAAAAGGTTTTGGCTAATTATTCTTTTATGGCCGGCCGCCTGCCTGACGCCAACCCTCCTGGAATCTTATCGTTTAAAGACGGGAAAAAGGAAAAACGTATATTCGGATAGGAGAAATGGGTAGGGGAAGGAAGCTAGGGTAGGGGATACCGCAGGTCTAGGATGAGGAACGGGACTGAGACTGCAGTAGCTCGAAGAGGCCGGAGTTGCGTACCCCTATGTACATACATCCCGTGGTTGGAGAGACCACTAGGACAAGTACACCAACTGGACTGTAGATGATTTAAAATTAGTATAGTCTTATCCCTAAGTCGCCTTTTACGACACCCAAGGGCAGACCTGGGGTGGCCCTTAGTATTCTAATCGCCGGGAACCACACGACACAGGAAGATGGAGGTACAAAATAAGAAATTCAGATGACCGCAATTTGTTATTTCTGATTATGACCAAGGATTACCAAGACAACGTACCTACAAGTGCCAACATAGCTTCTGTTTTACTGATGAATAGGATTACCTAGACGAGATGCACTTTTGAACGTTTAAGTAAACACTGACTGGCCTGTTGGTCTAGTGGTAAGTGACCCTGACTGCTAAGCCAGAGGTCGTGGGTTCGATTCCCACCCAGGACAAATAATTGTGTGATGAGCATGATCATTTGTTCTGTGTCTGGGTGTAATTTATCTATAATATGTATGTATTTAGAAATATATAAGTATGTTTATCAGCAGTCCGGTTACCATAGTACAGGCTCTGCCTAGTTTGGGATCAGACGGCCGTGTGTGAGATGTGTGAAGTTATTATTATTATTATTATTACTTACACACCCAATACACTAGGTATGTCTATTAAAATCTGCAACATAATCTTATCATATCGGTAATATATCAATAAGTGGGGGCCTGTCTAGTCGATTTTAATCAGAGTATTGACAGACCATAATTCTAATGGAATCAACAAGATTACGGAATATGGAGTACCCAATCCGTTAGTTATTTCATTTTATGAATAAGCATAATAACTAAATTACCCGATTAAATGCCAATGAAAAAGAGTGAATGTTTGTCAGTATTTAGCAAAGAAAAAACTGTTTCTAATGAAAATAGAACTATGGCTTAATTATGAAAGGAATAAAATTTTAAATGGAACAGAAAAGATTACAAATCCACTTATTTGAGAACAAAGTTTCAAAGAATTAATTTGATACAATGGTCACCACAGACATTTATTGGCAAAAGACTGGCCTGATGGTCTAGTGGTTAGTGACCCTGGCTGCTGAGCTAAAGGTCGTGAGTTCGATTTCCACGCAGGACAAATAATTGTGTGATGAACATGATCATTTGTTCTGTGTCTGGATGTAATTTATCTATAATAATGTATGTATTTAGAAATATATAAGTATGTTTATCAGCAGTCTGGTTGCCATAGTACAGACTTGTGAGACGATTGTGAGACGTGTGTGAGGTATTCTACGATTTTTAACTGCATGATATTTACCAATGTGAAAAGTTTTAGTGGGCTTCGGAAAGTCTTTATTTACTAAGGAAGTAATGTTTAATACATCCAACTCATCCTTCAAAACTCTTTCTTATGTTTTGATAGAATCCTGTTCTGGTATCCCAACAATTATAATGTTATTTTGCCTCTTTTTGCGCTCATTAATTTCCCTGATACTTTTTTCGTTTTTATATATTTCGTCAATTTGTGACCTTTTTTGAATTTTACAAAATCGGCTTCAAGAATGTCCATTTTGATTTCGCCGTTTGACAGTTTTGTCTCTAGTGTGTAGGAGAAAAAAAAATGAGTTTCCTATGATTTTTTTTTTCAGGCTATTTTAACAATTTACAGGATTTTATATAAATATTCCAAAATATGATCATGATATGTAAAAAGGTGCGTGGAATAAACACTTACCTTGTAATTTTGGTGTGGAAGCTATAAAAATGTAAAGTTTAATAAAAATCCCTTCAGTAGGTACTTTTGGCGTGAAATGGTTAGATACAAACATCCATCCATTCTTGCAAATTTTTACGTTTGTAATATTATGCGTCCATTAGACGCTAATGCAAACGTCAATCATTACCAAAAGTCATGGTTGACGAATGTTCGTTGGTGATTGATGAAATAATATCGACATTAAAATCCCATCATGCAACCGTCAATCACTGCATTAGACGACAGGTCATTCGTCAATCACCGTTTTGATTGTGGCAAAACTGACAGCAAAACCTACCGTGTAATGGGCGCCTTACAGTTTACAGTAGAACCTTTGTTATAAATCGAACTTCAAGGGACATGCCAAATAATTTTTTACTAAAAATTAACCGACAAAAGAAGAAAGGAACTTAGAAGCGTAAAAAATATTAAAAAATAAACTTGTTAACCTAACTAAACTCTTACACTAATGAATATGACTACTTAATTTTAAATTACTTATATATATGGAGTTAAGAGTAAAATATTGTATTGTATAGTATTTATTTCTCAAATTACTTTTGGCAATTAACATAGGAAGATTGAAGATTACTGCCGTAATTAGGTGTTGGCAGCCAGCGACAGACATCTAAATAAAGTACTAATTACGCGATCACGTAATAGGTATTACCATTACCGTGATATTAATTATAAATATTAATAAAATGATATTGAGTTTGAGCGTATCCCGGAACTGGAGTTTATTGTAGGTACTGGTCTCGCGAACACATCTGCATTTCATCCACTCCCTATAATGCCAACGATCCTAGTACGTCGTGTGGCTAGTTGTCACTGCTCTTTAGACATACCTAATTACTTGGTCCTGTTTTAGGGTTCCGTAATACTAAGAAGGAACGCTCTTAATTTCGCCATGTCATTTTGTCTGTCTGTCCGTGCGTCCGCGAATTAGCTTAGAGAGCGTTAGTATTATAAAGCTGTACTTTTGCATGGTTTGCATGGCTATATATATACATGTTATATGCATTTACAATGAGAATTTTGAAAAAAAACTATCCGAATCAAAGTTATATATCCGCTTGAATTTCTAGGTATGATCTGCTCCAGTTCTCGTAAAAGCAGGTTGGTTGTGTAAAGTTTGTTAAGCTTTGAACCCTATGGCTATGGGTATTAGAAAGGCAAGTCAAGAAACACCGGCGGCGGCGGGCGGCAGCTCGGCGTCGACTCGGCGGTGGCTCGGCGGCGTATCATGATGTGCCTGGATCTTGATCTAACCAATTCAACGACCGCCCTACGGCATAATATCCATTGACTGGCCTGTTGGTCTAGTGGGTTCGATTCCCATCTGAGTCTGGGTGTTCTTTGTGTCCGTTGTTTGTATGCTTGTAGAGTCCCCCGCGACACAGGAGTAATTCCTAATGCGGGGAGTTGTCTTTTTTCTAAATAAAAAAAAAATAAAAAAAAATATTATGACGGTCAAACTAACTCACTTTTTAGTAAGGATTCTAAGATATACAACACAACGCTATCTAGACCCGAACTAAACATAGATCTAGTTCTAGAACATGGATAAACTACTTTTCTGCAAATACATATTATATGCAGACACTAAAACCACAGATAAGGTAATATAGTTACTTCGTATCGTATTAGCCCTAACCAATCCATACCATTATTGCATAGGTATTCATAGCATTGAGCGGTAATCGCACCAGCGGTGTAGTAGCTGTAGCGAATGCTCTACAGCCACACCGCAAAGGTCATCTTTGACTATCAGATTATCACTTTAATATCAGAACAAATGATTAAACCAGCAGCCTGATAGTAAACATAACCATAGTATAAAATGGAATCTTGTAACACCAGAGATATCACATTTACCGACCCTGTACTGCTGTGATATGCTTTTAAACTTCATATTAGTAACTACTTAGTAATCTGTGATATTATAACTAGGATCTAGAGAAAACAGGTAAGTCACTTCACAATGTTAGCGTCCGCTACAGGAAAATTTCTATCAAACGCGTAGTAGGAGCATACCGGTTTCAAAATGTGAGAATAAACCTCCTGCCGATATCCACATACCAAAGTTCACGACTACTTTCTACATACCATAGCATAGTAAAAAGTAGTAAGTAATCGGCCTCATCTTTAATCAGTTTTCAAAAACTATTTTCACTCATACAATCAATAGATAATATTACTACTATTTACTTAATTATAAGAATCTTGTGTTCAATATGCTCGTAAAATATTAGGTTGAATGTCTTCAGGTCAGATACTTAATTCTTCTAAATTAATAATATTAGGATTGTGGTTTGCACTAATTAAAGGATTTTCGAATGAACTGCCAGAATTGTTGTAGTACCTAAACAAACATGCACAAATTATTTCATATCTTTATTTCTGTTTCTTTTTTTGTAAAATAAAGATATATTATTATTTAATAAATTACATTATTTATGATTGTAATGTATGTGTGTTTTATTTTGTATACACCCACTTTGCATTGTACTATAATCATGTGTATTTTTCCTCATATGAAAATTATGTACAAGCTATTTAAAATATCTGCAAGATATCAAGAAAAGAGGTACCTACTCGTGTACCGAAATAACATTATCTTAAAACTGTTTACCATAATAATATACGTGAGTATTTATTATTTATATAAAAATATACTTTTAGTTTCCTTATACATTATTCTTAGAGTACAAAACTCTAACATCAATTTGGAAAAACTATGGGGTCCATTACACGCTCATGCAAAACGTCAATCAGTACCAAAAATCATGATTGACGAATGATTGTTGGTGATTAAAGAAATAATATCGTTATTAGACGCTCACTCTGATTGACGTCAAGCATTTATCAAACCAGTGATTTTGCAAAGAATATAAGTGTTCACGCAAGATTGTATGGATATTCTTAAAAGAAGCATGTATTGCGATTTAGATTGCAATTATGAGCAAAAAACTTAAAAAAGGGATCATAATTAAACTCTATAAGCCATATTATTGTATAATCGAATAGTTTTTATTTTCTTTTTAATATCCTTTAATGAAGCATTTGATTGGTGGTCTTCTTTAAATTACTAACAATTTTGCTAAATTTTCCTTCCTAAAATCAAATTAATAACATTAAAAGAACATGTAATGTCTACTAAAGTGGTATAGGTACCATAGTTATTTAGACTTTAAACTTAAGTTTAGTGAAAAACTGAAAACTTAAATCCTAACTAATACTGTAAATAAGAAAATGAGTTTGTTTGTCTGTTACGATTTCAAGACTGATTGATGGTTGCGCGATGAATATCCAGATTTTGGGCAATCAAAATCATGCAACTATCAATGACTGTATTAAACGATAGGTTATTCGTTAATCACCGTCTTGATTGTGGTAAAACTGACAGTAAAACCTACCGTATAATGGACGCCTATGAGATGAATTAAGCATTATAATATTTTTTAGGTGGGTTCACCATTCAGGTGCACACGAATGGTGCCATTCAGCTGCATAGAAAAATCTCGTCAAGTAGAGGTTGATAAGCTCCTGACGTTACGGAATGTCAGGAGCTTTTAAACTTTTTCCGTGGGTTTTCAAGCCTATATTACAAATTAATACATATCCCATTAAAAACAAAAAATTGCATGTGCCGAATCGGCTGATTTATGACATGAATTCCTTATATTGAATTCAAAAAGTAACTAATCATAAATTCAAAAAATTATTTATGTTTATGAGCAATTTCGTTTTGAACATAATTAAATTAATTAAAGACACTTGCGTTATTGTTGAGCAGTACCTTTTAAAAGTCAATTTATTTTTCAGTTATAGTGGTTAGTTGACGAAACACCCACAGAACTGAGAATAAGTATTCTTAGTTTTGTGGTAATAGGCAGGTCATCAGCATCAGCCTATCGCCGTTCTCTGCTGGACGAAGGCCTCTCCCAAGGAATGCCAACTAGGTGCTACCTCATGTTGTCAGCTCACCTTTTGAGATAATAACGCTAACTTTCACATACCTATCTACTCTTTTTATGTTACAATCTTGTTTATTTTGTGTTCTTTTGCATCGATGGGAGTATTCGAACTTTAAACATATAGTACATAAAACATGTTTTATGCATGAACTTGCACATGTAATGTGCTTATTAAAATATTTATTTTCATTTATCATATTTCAATTCTCTTATTAAAATAGTTGGGATCGGTAAATCGGACTCACTTTTTATTTATTTTTCAACATATTTCCTGATCAGATATTTAACCAGTTTTTTGCTGAGAAATCTCGATTTCCTTGAATATTACCAGTGTAAATAAGTAGTATAGCTATGAAGAGAATTTTACAAGGTTTAAGTTCCATTCGTAAAAAAAAACATGTTTTTTTAAACAGGGGTAAGGTAAAACCCCCAATTATCGACACTTTAACGTAAGCACACAAGCTTTTTTTTAAATATTTGGTTCCTGTATGACATTCTATGGAACTTTGATGCATTGGATAAAATTTAAGGGTTCTTTCTATAATATTTTAAAGGAAAAATGAGTGTCATATTAATAAATTAAGAAAAGTATCCAAATATATTAATGCTATTTTTTGCCTAATAATCGACTGCAGAATACCATTTATCGACATCCGGTAATCTACATGGTCTATTAATCGTCACCTAATAATCAACACCTTCCTTACAAACCTTGAAATTTCCTAGCCGTGAAATATTCAAGTATTATGATGATTCAGAAATAATTATAAGTTTTAATCGGTATTTATAGTCATACTCAGAATGAACAAACTGAAGCATGTACATCATTCGTCGTATTATTGTAACTTTTTCTAAAATATGGCACATTATAGTGGCATATCTTCGGATTTCGAGCTATTAGAATTTTCATAATTTTCATGAAGTTTTTTCGATGCCTGCTCATCGTCTGTTATTTTTTCTTTTTCCATATCGTAGCTATCGTCACTTTCTCCAAATTTAATTCAGTGCCTGTATAGGCCGAAGATGTTTCATTTGATTTTGGTTTTGTTATATTATTCCGTTTCTTTTTTTTTGTTTCCTTTCTCCATCAGTTTTTTCTGCTTTTTATTTTCTGTCTCTCTCAATTTTAATTCTTATTAACTTTTATTTCTTATTGTTTTTCTTTTTCTCTTTTTGCTTTGTCTATCCTTTCATGATAATACCTTATCCCTACCTCATGTAAAATTTTGCGCCGTCCTCCCAGACAGTATAAGGTGACAGGTAGACATGATTTTTGCACACAGAAAGAGTTACGGGATAACTAGCTGCGGCCCGCGATTTCGCCCGCGTCGGTCCCAATGACGTGGGAATACTGGGATAAAAAGTTACCTATGTGTTAATACATCCAGCTATTTACATACCAAGCTTCATTGTAATCGGTTCCGTAGTTTTTGCGTAAAAGAGTAACAAATATTCAGCCAACCGTACATCCTCACAAACATTCACATTTATAATATTAGTAAAACTAGCTTTTTCCCGCATAATAGTTGGATAAATCAAAAAATAATATTTTGTTTGGTAACCATATTTAGAAATATAATCTCAAAGAGCAAAAGAGCACTTAGGTATGGTTAGGCACTCTAGTTATAATAATAATAATAACTTTATTTTGGAACTTAAAGTAACAAAATGCACAGTAAAAATATGGTTGATAATGGATGCTATAGTCGTATAACTGTGTTGCAGCCATTAACACCCACCTCAAGAAGACAAACGGTAATTATTAAGTTTTGTAGAACTTTTTACGTTTTACAAATTAAGATTTACTTTTTTTACTATTTGAATATAAAAATAAATTAAGAATTTTTAACAATGTTATAGAATTGCTCGGGTCAGTTGACGTACGAGTGTTTGTGTGTGCGTGTGTGTTCGTGTGTGCGTGTGTGCGGTGTTTATATGTGTGTATGCATGAGTTCTATATGCATTCTAGCTTCTCGGGCATGATCGGCACAGAAACAGTATCAAAATCTTTGGAGAGGTCTAAGAATATAGCTAGTGATTTAGACTTTGAGTTAGTGTCTAACAATTGAGTATGTTAACTCCAACACAGCATATTCAGTCGACTTACCACTACGGAAGCCAAACTCATTTTCAGCTAAAATATTATTTTTATTTAGATAACTCTTTAATCTAGTGTTTAATAACTTCTCCATAATTTTTGACAGAGTGGTAAGGACTGAAATGGGCCTATAATTATTAACACTGCCTCTGTCACCGCTTTTATGCCCGGATTTTTTCTTTCTGATTTCCTTTAAACACATATGGGAAAACTCCATTGCAAGGCAGAGATTGAATATTTTTTTTAAGGTATTGTTGGGGTAAGTGCGTAACTGGTATCTTTTATAATTGCAGTAGAGATACTATCCTAACTCGAAGTAACTGGTGTGTTTTTGAAACTGGAAAAGGGCCATTGAGGATTGAGGAGAAAACAGACTTTGGTTGTTCATCTTAGAATTATTATAATACGCGGTATTCATTGAATTAATTTTGATGCAAGTTTTTTTTGCAATAATTACGAAATATTTTTTTACAGAGTTAGCAGTGGATATAGGATATACTGAAGATACTAAAATGTCATTGGATGAAGATCTAGATTTGTTTATATCACATAATAAAATTTGAATTTTCTACAAATTTCTAAGTATCTTTTGGGTTTTTATTGAGACTATTAAATTCATTAAGTTCATACTGTTTCTTTACGGCTTTTAACAGACGATTGCAAAAGTTTTTACATCTATTATAAGTAATTATTGAAATTTTGTTTTTTGGATCTTTTTTTAGTTTAATATAAAGTTTGTCTCGGTTACGTATGCCACGCAAAATACCCTAAGTAATCCATGGCTTTAATATTAGACTTTAAGCTGCGTTTCCACCAGAGATGTGCGAGGATGCGTAGCGACGGATGTATTTCTTAAGAACCAATAGAATCGCTTCATTTACCTAGCCTCGCTCAGCGCAGCTCCTGTGGAAACGGCTTAGTGGAGCGAGGTTTTTGTACGTACAAAACAAGCGAGAGATGGGTGCGATGGATGTGTGCGGGAGTTGTATGCGAGAGATGTGTGCGAGGGATGTGTGCTAGACGGTGTTTGTTAGAGGTCGATGTGTATTGTATACATCCTCACACCGCTCATTTGCGCACCGTTTCACAGCGTCTCGCTACCCATCCTTGCACCGCTCAGCGGCCTAGTACATCTCTGGTGGAAACGGTCATATCGTTTCACAGCTGCGTTACGCATCCTCACACCGCTTAGCTACCTCGCACGTCTCTGGTGGAAACGCAGCCTTAGACATGGGTGGGTCAATATTCATCCTTTTTAATCCTTACATTTTCTACATCATTGTTATCCTGCAGAAACATAAGTCATCGTTGGTAATTGCACTAAAATACTATATTATTTAAATCAAGCACGTGACATAATGACAAGGATTTAAATATTTCCAGTTTATTTTATGAAATTAGTTAAAATTAAAGATTTTTGTGTTGCTAACAATGAGCCGGAAGTAAACAGAACGAAGAATCAACCAGGTTATATTATCGCTATTCCACAACTTTGTTTATTGCCAATAGCGCCTTAAAATCTTGCACGCACAAACAAATGATTTGATTTCGTAATAAGTATATCTTAATCTAAACAATCTAAACTAATCTAAACATTTGTGTTTTTGTGTGTATGTTTGCTATTTGCATAGACTACTTTTTATCCCGACATTCCCACGGGACCGGGACTGACGCGGGTGAAACCGCGAGGTGCTGCTGGTAATAAATATTCTGCTGGGGAAACGCATGTCATCTATACTAAGGAAGTTAGCCATTCACAGTACACCAGTATTTTTTTTTCTTATTTCAAATTTACACTTGACGTTATTAGTGTTATTACGTACTTACTTACATTATTTTACTTTGTTAATTATGTGCCCAATCACCTTGTTAACATCATTGGTCTAGTAGGTTTTGGCCGCAAAATTATCATTAAATCTCACGGCAAACAGTGATAAGATGTTACGTGACTGAATTTGACTGACGTCTTCAACAAAAATACTACTTATATTTAAAGCTCATTAAATAAATAGGTGCTTAATATAAATTATAATATTTAAGTAATATTAAATTATAAAGAACCATATTTATTTATGTAGTTTATTTTTTCAATATTATTTATGTATAACATAACAAGCAACATTGGAATCAGAAAAAAGTGTTAGTCGATTCTGCGTCGTTTGCCAAGAGGAAACGGCGAGGCAGGTGGTGGCCGAGTGTACTGCGTTTTCACGTTTTCCACACGCAAAAGAAAAAAATTACAGAGAAAAAAAGTTAATAGAATATGCTTCCGAACACAAATTATCATAATTAGAAAATCATTTTGTCCATGCTGGATGGAAAAAATGCAGCATTGCATTCAAATAATCTTAGATTTGAAACAGAAGAAGAAATAACTCTATACTTCATCATCATCATCATTTCAGCCGGTTGACGCCAACTGCTGGGCATAGGCCTCCCCCAAAGATCGCCACAACTCTACTCTACTTGAATACTTTAGATTGATAAAGATCAACTTTACTTGTGTTAAAAATTAAGATACACAGACAATATAAAACAAAATAGAACATATCATAATAAGATGTGTGTAATACAAAGAGTATAACAACGAAATAAAAAGAAGAAAAACAAGTTAATGCAAATAAAGTCCTCACATAAACAAGTTTCCCAACTTCTGAAAGCAAACCAATAGTAATAAAGGAAGAGTTAAGTACACTATTTAAAAGAACTAACAAGGCTATCAAACAAGGCTACAGGAAACAAGATATTATAAACTTTGCAGACACAGTTTTACAAACAATTATATAAAAAACTTTTTATGTGATAGAGGCAAACGCGTAGACGGGTCACCTGATGGTAAATGACTACCGCCGCCCATTGGTACCTGCAACTCAAGAGTCATAAGTGCGTTGCCGGCCTTTAATGTAGAAGTAGAGGAAGGTGGGAGTAGGGGAAGGGGGGAAGAGGGGAAGAGGAGGGGAGAGGGGAGGGTTAGAGCCTTTTTTTTTTTTTTTTTTGTGCGTGTGGAAACCCCCTCGGGCCGTCACCCCACCGGGGTTTTCGGTGGGGCGGTGTGTCGGAATCGAACCGACTAAAACCACACGGTGTGCCGTACTGCGCCCTAAGTAGGAGGGATCCGGGAACAGCTTTTATTAAGACATCCGGACCCCCCCTAGCGCCTGCCCGCAAAAGCGCGGGCACCACCTTCGGGTAAAAACCTCTCAATTAGGCGACGTCCAGGCACACGCGGACGCCGCCTCCTCGCGGGGGGCCACTATAGCGGGTGAAGGGGAAAAACCCATCCCGTCCACCCGCGGCCACACTCAGGGCGGCATGAGGCGCTGGTAAGCGCGCCTCCGCCGCCCGGTTCGCCGGCGGCGAATTAGGTCCGAGTGGAGATCGTCTTCCCAGACCCTTTCCGCCGCCTCCTTCTGCGAGATGACGTCCTCACAGAAGGTCGCGACCGCGGTAAAATTCCTGTCGCTACCGGCCATGGAGCGTATGACGGCCGGTAGCGAGAGATCCCCTCCGATGACTGCAGTGAGGGCCCGACGCTGCGTCGCCCAGGCGGAGCAAACCGCCAGCGTGTGCTGAGCCGAGTCCTCACTACAGTCGCAGTGATGACAGGCGGGACTCAGTTCCCTCCTAGCGACCGAGTGCAGGTACTTCCCGAAGCAGCCGTGCCCGGAAAGAACCTGCGTCAGTCGGAAGGAAAGGGTCCCGTGCTGCCGCCCTGCCCACTCGACGATGACCGGCTGGAGCGCCTCCACGGCGGCAAAGCCAGCACGTGGAGCCTCCAGCCGGGACGACCAACGAGCCATGGTGGCTCGGCGAGCGGCCTCACGCCATTCGCGTACCTCTTCGGGCGGGGGCCGACTGCCGCTTCCCGCCCGGAACTCAGCCGTTCGCCGATATACTTCGGCGAGCACTTCCGCCTCCAAATCCCACGGGGGAGTCCCGGCCAACGCGCACGCCGCCTCCGTCGACACGGTGCGGTATCCGCGTATGGCTCTAACCGCCATAACCCTCTGAGGGCGCCAGAGGCGCGCCCTATTCTGGGCGGTCAGAGCTCCCGCCCACACCGGTGCACCGTACAGTGCCATTGACCGGACAACCCCCGTGTACAACCGTCTTGTAGCGACGCTGGGTCCGCCCAAATTGGGCAAGAGTCGCCCAAGGGCGGACGCAGCGCCGACCAGCTTCGGAGCAAGCTGTCGGAAGTGCTCGTCGAAGAGCCACCTACCGTCGAGGATCAGGCCCAGATACCTTATGTGGGCCCGAACCGGTACGAGAACCGAGTTGACTACGATGGAGGCGCCAGGGGGTGGACCACGACGAGGCCCATGAAATAAAAGGGCCTCCGTCTTATCCAGGGCCACCCGCAGACCCAGCGCCTCGATGCGACCGACCACCAGAGAGACACCTCTGGTGGCCAAACGCGCCGCCTCTTGGAAGTTCGCCCCCCGGGCTGTGACCAGTGTGTCGTCGGCGTAACAGATTACGCCCATCCCGGGGGGGAAGTCGCCTCGAAGGGCCCAGTCGTACCCCATGTTCCACAGGAGTGGTCCAAGGACAGACCCCTGCGGAACACCGCACGACATGGGCCGACTACTCAAAACACCATCTCGGTCCTCGTACACGACGGTACGCTCCTCTAGATAGTCTGCCACTAGCCGCCTCAGGTACCCTGGCACTCCGTGATAGTGGAGTGCTTCCCTGATGCAGCTGAATGGCAGACTATTGAACGCGTTGGCGATGTCCAACGACACCGCCAACAGCACGCCGCCACAGCTCACTACCTCTTCGGTCACGGCCCTCAGGCGCAACACAGCGCCGACGGTCGAACGCCCCGCTCGAAAACCGAATTGGGCGTCCGACAAATCGGGGCCGACCTCGCCAAGGTGCCGGACGATGCGGGCAGAGAGGACCCTCTCAAACAATTTACCCGCCTCGTCCAGCAACACGATGGGCCTGTAGGCTGCGACCGAGTCGGTAGGCCGTCCCGGCTTCGTTAAAAGCACCAGCTTCCCGCTCTTCCAGCAGTCAGGGAAGCATCCGGACGCCAGGCTAGCGTCGAACACTTCCCTGAGGCGGTCCGACATGTGGTCGAGGGCGAGGGCCAAAGCTCGGGCAGGGATCCCGTCTGGCCCGGGGGCGGTGTTCTTGGAACGGATCCGTAGAACAGCCGCCCCTACCTCCGCCTCTGTGACGGGCGGAACGTCCTCACTTTCGACCTCCCCGTCGTGTCCGGCCAACAGGGCCATCGACGGGGGTGTGTGTCCCACCCGTTGCGGGAAAAGGCCCTCAACCACATCCTGCAGGAAGCTGAGCTGGAGAGTCTCCGTAAGGGGGGGGCCCGACGCGCGGAGCCTTTGTTGTGCCGCGCGATATGGGCGACCCCAGGGGTCACGATCGAGACCCTCCAGCATCTCCTTTCTCCTCTCCTCTTTGGCGCGGCTAATGGCCAGCTTCAGAGTTTTCCGCGCCTCTCGGTACTCCTCATGAAGCTGGTCCTCCTCGCCCTCCTCGCGGTGACGACGCCGGCTGCGGGTGTAGGACCTCCGGGCACGAGTACAGGCCGCACGGAGGTCCGCCAACTCCTGGGACCACCAGTAGACCTCCTTCCTTGGAGGCCGACGACCTCGGACGCGGGGCATGGCCGCATCGCAAATCTGCGTAATCGCATCGCGAAAGCGGCCTGCCCCCATGTCTACCTCCTCAGTCAGAGGCTGCGGAGACAGCCATGAGTAAATAATAGCTGCCTCCTCTAGTAGGTCCCTATCCATCTTCGTAACAGCCCACCGCGGGAAGCGAGAAGAACGCCGCGCCGTGTGACCCCTTCTGGGGTCCTGGGTCCGGGAGAGCTCAAATCGGATATACAGGTGATCCGAGAGCGTCTCAACCTCTACCAAGACACGCCAGTTCCTTACTCGTGCGGCGAGAGCAGGGGTAGCGAACGAAAGGTCCACTATCGACCCCCCCTGCTGTCGCACACACGTATTGGTGGAGCCTCTGTTTAGGAGACAGAGGCCCACCGATGCCGCCCACTCCTCTACGGCATCACCCCGTGCGTCCGTCCTGGGGGAACCCCACGCAACAGACTTGGCGTTGAAGTCCCCCAGCACTAGGACGTGCCCAGACGCTAGTCGCCGGATCGAGGTCTCCAGGTTATTGAGGAAGACCTCGAAGTCGCTCAGACTCCGGTTGGGGGAGAAGTAGACACCATATATGGTGATCCCCCCCCATTCGGCAGCAACATATCCAGTACCCTTGTCTCTTAGCGACAAGGGCGGGGAATGAGCCGCCGTGGAGCTGACGACTGCCACGGAGCCGTCCCAGTCACCCAGCCAATTTGGACGGGGAGGAACGTAATAGGGCTCCGCGGCTACGGCGACACCTATCGACCACTCCGCCATGGTTTGCAGGAAAAGATCCTGCGCACCGGCAGAGTGGTTCAGGTTCGTCTGGACAAGGAGGTTGGAGACTTGGTCCATTACTGGACTGTCTCTACAACCTCCTCCATGGGCGACGACGACGACGCAGGATTGACAACGGAGGCAGCCTGGGTCGATTGGCTAGCCCCCGAAGTTTGTCGAGAAGTGCGGGGCGGCTTGCAGCCACCCTGCCCCATCTGATGGTTGGCGGCAAGATTTCCCGCCGCGCACACAGGGCAGTGAGGGGCGGCGGAGCATTCCGCCGCCTTGTGCCCCGGTCGACCGCAGCGGAAACATAGTCCGCTGCAGTCAAAGCAGCTGGCGCACTTGACGCGGGTGTGTCCCGTGAAGAGGCATTTAAAGCACCTCATCGGTCTCGCCGCCAGGAGCGTGACTCTGGCGTTCACGAAACCGATGAGGACTCTTCCGGCGTCGCTCAAAATCTTGGCCGACGCCATGGGACAACTGGCCCACACCGCGCCAAGGCCCCCCGGACCGGGGCGGATGGTGCCGACCCTGATGTTGTCCGCGCTGCAACCCGTCTTCTCCCGAATTACAACGCGGACATCCTCGACCGTCACTGAATCGTCCAGGCCCGAAATGCGCAGTTCCGCGCACTTGGTGGGCCTGGCGATCTTTACACCATCCGTGGCTGCGAATATCTCCCGCATCTTCTCAGCAAAGATGTCCGCCGTCTTTGCGCCTTCAGCCCCAGGGAACTCGAGGACTCGAGCTCCCGTTTGGGCGAGGCGCATCCTCACACCCGGGGCCCCAAATTCACCGGCCAGACTATCCCGAGCCTTCTTAAAGACAGCCGCGTAGGATAGCCCGCCGTCCCCCGCCGCCGGCGACAGGGTTACGACCACAGCCGCCGTTTTGGGTGGCACCAGTTTCCGGGGCTTTTTTGAGGCAGTCACTGCCACGGATGGTGCCTGCGGCGGAGACGGTGCACTCTTGGCAGCCTTCTTATTGCGGTTGCGGGACCGCTTATTCCCTCCCCCGACCTTCTGCCACCCGTCACTGGAAGCGGCAGACGTGGAGGGGGCAGATGCGGACGGACCAGGCACAAGCTCAGCACCGGCGACAACAGCTGTCGCATTCATCCCCTTCGGTGCTGGAGTGGGAAGCGGAGGGAATTGTGCTGTCACCTTTTCGACGGCCTTCGGCGGTTGGCCGGCCTTTGGTGCAACTGCTTTTGACGCAGCCTTGGCCGGTCGACCAGCCTTCGGTGCGGCTGCAGGCGCCGGTGCCGACGTCGCCGCGGCATACGTCACTGTCACGCGGCCACCCGAGACGGGAAGAGGTGTCGGGACCGTTGTCGCATTAGCCCTGGCCGCGGCGAGTGGCGGCCGCACAATAGGTGCCGGAGGAAGCCTTGCCTCCAGGCCCGCGAGGCGCCCGTCCATCATGCGCCACACTGCGTCAATAACCTGACGCAAGTGGGAATCCGGAACGGGGGATGGGGAGGGGGCAGGTTGCCGGGCAACCGGGTTTGGCTGCTCAGGGCAATTCGCCTGTGCCCGAAATTGGGCGAACTGAGCGCTGAGCTCGGTGACCTGCCCCGTCAATAAATCGTTTGCGGCCTGGAGGCGCGCCACGTCCCCAATGAGGGTCTCGACGACCCCGGAGATGGCGGAAGAGGAGTCCTTAAGGGCCCTAACAAAGGAACCCTTAAGGTTCGTGGACTTGGTGGCCACTTTGTGGATAATGGCCACCGCCGCGTTCGCTCTCTCCTGCATGGTCGATGGTGTTTGGGGGACAGAACCCCCTACCACCGGCTCTTGTATTTTTAGCAGGAGATCCGCAATCTCCTCCTCCGCTACACCTTCGCCCTCCGCTCTAGCTCGGACATAGGCTTCCCTCCCAGAGAAGGCGGAGCCCGACGGAGCCGAGATCGGCGTGCGCGACCTCCCTCTATGGCTACTAGCCACTTTGGGAGGAAGCATCTCTTGGGACGTGTCGCTGTCCTGATGTGAGGAGCGTCCGCGTTTACGACTGTCATTGCCGCGGACCTCAACCTCCATCGCCTCTTGGTTGTCCGTCGTCGTACCGGAATTTGCGTCCGACGACACGACAGATCTGGAACGCAGGCGTTCCGAGTACCTTCTGCTCCCAGAAGTCAAATTGACTTCTGGGAGCTCTTCCGAGATAGGCGTCGCCAGTAAAACCTCTTCTTCATAAGATGAGGTGTCCACCTTCTTTTCGTTCTTCTCCTTCTGCATCTTATTATCTACCTTCTCCTTTCTTTCTTCGGTTGATTTGTTTATAATTTTATTAATTGAATCCATAATTTAACCCACGAGATGGGGAGAACTAAAGGTCCACCCGGGCAGAGATCCCCAATACCCGGGCAAGCGAAGGTTTATACCCAACCGAGGGGTCCGCAGGTGCCCCGGCTGGGAGTGCGCTCACGACTGAACTACCCATCAGCCATGCATCCCCTGGTCACGCACCAGAACACGGGATTCGGGGTGATTTTTTAGAGAGGTTTTCTTCCTCGCAGTCCGGGCGGCTAAGCCAAGACCCTCGTCCCCGATCGGAGTCGCAAAACATGACCACGACTCCTTTCGGGATTACGATATGCCGACGGTGGCAAGGAAACTAAATCTTCCCATGCCTGCTCGGTGGCAGTGTGAGTGCACGCCGAGCCCGCCCTCTTTCTCCACTGACGACAGCGAAGAAACTACGACCCATGGAAGGGTCCCTCCTTCGTGATTTTTTACCGAGGTTTTCATCCTCTTAGCTCCGAAGAGCGAAGAGCCAACAGAGGTATCGACAGACACGCCCGCTCTGTTGGGCCAAGCCTCAACCAAGTGGCCGAAGAAAGATGGCCTCCTCTTCATACTAGAATATTAGCCGTTGGCGATGACGCTGTCCTCAAAAACTGAGGAACAAAAGGCAGCGTCATCGCCAACGTTTCCAGGGTGCACCACGTGGAGGTTTTCTAGACGGCACCCCGGAGGGTTAGAGCCTCCGGTAACCTCGCTCACTCGGCAAAAAGCTATGAAAACGTTGCTTTACTGCTGGTTTTCTGTGAGGCCGTGGTATGACCCCGGTCTCCTTCCTTCCGGTCCTGTTCCCAGCACTGCTGCAACATGGAATTGACATTCTCCTTCCGCATCTGGTAAAACTGTTCCGAGCAAGTTACGTCCGCGGAATCATACCAGATCAATGGTCACATGGTCCCTACCAACATGCTTACCAAAAAGGCAAATCCACGGAAACACCTTTATTAGATCTGATCGACAAGGTGGAGAAGGCTGTCACCACCATAAAATGGGGGGAAAGCATGCTCTTAAACAAAATTGCGACAGTTTCACTAAATGAAACATCGCACAAATTTTATACGACACGAGGGTGCTCACAAGGAGGCATCCTATCCCCACTACTTTGGACCCTCGCTCTTGAACAACTCCTTGTAGTAATTTCTAACCTCGACTATGTCATACAGGGCTACGTAGATGACCTGGTGGTCATAGTCAGAGGACCATGCCTCCCCACCATCTCAACACTACTACAAAGAGAACGAATTATCAATTAACGCAGACAAAACTACGATAATTCCATTCACAAAGAAAAGGAAGCTGGAAAGTTTGTCAAATCCAAAACTAAACGGCAAAATCCTTTCTTTCTCTAGTGTAGTCAATTACCTAGGGGTCACACTTGACCAAAAGTTAACCTGGAACTCTCATATCACAAACATAGTCCATAAAGCAAAAATGGCTTTATGGATGAGCTGTCGCATGGCCGGCGCCAGATGGGGACTTCAGCCCAAGATTGCCCTATGGCTATATACAGCGATTGCAAGGCCAATCCTAACGTATGGAGCTGCCGTCTGGTGCCGTAAGGTAAGCCAAACGACTACCTCAAATAAATTAGACAGCCTACAACGTACGGGTTGTTTAATAATCACTGGTGCGCTATCCTCGACTACTAAGCCTGACTCCGCTCAGCATCTATGTGCAAAAAGAAGCTGCCAAAAGCATAAATAGGATATGTACACAGACGAAACCAAAGTGGCAATCACAAATACTAAACTCACTAAAAAAGTCGGTTTTCGGAATAAAATCTCTGAACATGCCAGCGGAAGACATGCAAACAGAGATCGACTTCGTAAAAAGGTACACAGTAGACATACCACAGAGGGATACATGGCTGGAAGGCCTCCAATCCAACAAAAATTGTAGTCACGAGTGGTACACCGACGGGTTCAAAAAAGTCCTTGATGTAGATTGTGGAATTTACGGAGAGATACCAAAATACAGGTGGAGCGCCAACCTGGGAGCAGAGGCCTTCGTCTTTCAGGCTGAGCTCTCTGCATTAAACTTGGGCGTGGAGATCAACCTTGAAAGGAAAGTAAAAAATCAACACATCTACATCAACTCAGACAGCCAAGCGGCGCTATTGGCACTAGACAATTTTGAGACTAGCTCAGAGCTAATACAAAATTGCAAGGAAAACCTGAACACACTAGGGCAATCAAACAAAATTACATTAAGATGGATACCAGGCCATTCAGGTATCGATGGCAACGAAACAGCCGATGAACTCGCCAGAGCCGGTGTAGACAACCGACAGCATGGCCCAGAACCATTCTGCGGCATCAGCAAACAGCGAGCGTATTCTATCATAAACGCCAAATATACATCATTGGCTATTAAGAGATGGAAGACCACGACTGGTCTAAGACACTCGAAAGCCATAATAAAGGGCTATGATAATAATGTATTTAAAGAATTTCTGGAGCTCAAAAGCCACAAAACCTGTGCAGTAACAAGAGTCCTCACCGGACACTGCAAACTGAACAAACATATGTTCAACCTAAAATTGGGTGAGAACACAATTAGCAGATTCTGTCAAGAGACAGAAGAGACTGCTATGCATATTTTATGCTCTTGTGGGACACTAATGCGGCACCGAAGTATTTACCTAGGGTTGCACATCATGCAACCGCAGAAAATACAAACAATCACTGCTGATAGGATCTGGAGGTTTCTCGAAGCCATAAGTCCGAGCAGTGAACTGTAAACCAGAAGTGCGCTACAAAAGACCAGAAATGGTCGAGGTAGCATTAGGCACTCAAAACAATAATAATAATAATATCAACCCGGTCGAGCCAGCCTATACCTGCCGAAGCAAGATAAAAGCAAAGACATAAGATTTTCAAATGACCTCAAAGTTGAGCCCGCGGAAGTGGATGCGATGGAAGTCATAAGGCACATCAAAAAACTGAAATCAGAAGAAAGTCCAGGGTCAAAAGGTATACAGAATGAGGCTTTAAAAGTTGGAATTGCACTGCTTGCTGTCGAACACTATCTTACTTATTCAGCAATGTTATAAGCACGGGACAAACACCAGAGCAATGGTCGAAATCAGATATAATTCTGCTATACAAGCAAGGCAGCCACCGTCCAGCCAGGCAGTCTCGTTCCTAGTACTTACTTATAAATTTTTTACCTCGATACTATCGAACAGAATAAGTTGCAAAATCGAAAATCATCATCCAGAACAAGCGTTTTTCGGATTTAGTTTCTCAATAATAAGCCACATGCTACATGCAGCAAATCACACCGGTCAATCTGGAGAGCACTGAACAAATGTTATGTGAAAAATACATAAGAGTCTTAAAAAACATTCACGATAACAGTACCAGTTGAGTGAAGCTAGAGCAAAGGGGGCGGGAGATAGCAAGTTTAAGAGGAGTGAGACAGGGAGATCCCGTATCACCCAAGATTATCTTAGCAGCGCTGGAGAATTTGAAGTGGGAAAACGAAAGAACAAAAATAGGTACCTAACAAATTCTTAAGTCACCTCAGATTCGCAGATGATGTAGTCCCCTGCCGAAAATAGCAGAACATTAAAAAAAGGTTATACTCATTAGGCGAACAAAGTGAAAAAGTAGGTCTTTTAATTAATAAAGATAAAACAAAACTTAGAACTAAAAGAAAAGACTCTCGAATATGTAAATAAATACATATAATTAGGATAAGAGATATCATTTGAAGACGGAAATGAAGAAGTAAAGCGTAAAATAAATGTGAGTTGAAAAAAATGATGAAACGGCGACACGGTACACCTAAAGCGCACAGTCATGGATGCATGAATTCTACCATCCCTCATGTATGGCTGCAAGACGAGAGAAAAGCATATTACAAATTAGAAGAATGCACCGGGTAAGAAGTAAAATACGAAAGAAACAAATCTAAAAGTCGTTCTTCGATATAGTCTAAGATTAAAATGGCGATGGGCTGGCAATGCTGCATGGTACAACCCAAACGATGGACATTGGTAGCGACGAGATGGAAGGGACCTAGTGGTAAAAGACGACCGGGACGACTATTTAAACGATGGCGGAACCACATTTTAGCTGTGGCAGAAAGAGTGGATTACACGAGCTGGAGATAGAGAAACTTGGAATCAACTAGTGGAAGCCTTTACCCAAATAGGGGTTCCTATTCATGATAATATGTCCTACCTAATACCTAATGCACGAAATAATTGTCTAAAACGTTAATACTAAGTGTGAAGATTTAGTAAATATATGCATATTTACAAAAAAAATATATTTAGGTGATGGAAAATAAAAGGGCGTTATTATGATTCCTCTGTTATAGGTACAATGATTTTTATGAACCAGTTTCTAACCAGAATCTAACCACTTTCCATTAAATGTGTTAAAGTGATTTTTAATGAGTTTTACAGGCCCATAATTACACGTATTGTATACCTTTGTTAGCCAATATCTTACCAACCACTGATGTGTAATGTATTTCTGAGTAATATTGAATGTAATTTTTTATTGAAAATCATAGTGAGATTAATTTTAAAATAAACATACTAGTACTTACGTATTATTATTATATAACTAGACGTCCCCGCAGTTTCACCTGCGTTTATGGTCACTGCTCCGCTCCTATTAGTCGTAGCGTGATGTTATATAGTCTATAGCGTCTTCCGCAATAAGTGGGCTATCCAACACTAAAATAATTTTTCTATTCGAATCAGTAGTTCCTAAGATTAGCGTGTTCAAACACACAAACAAACTCTTTAGCTTTATAATACGAGTAATAGTATAGATATGTAGCACATCGCAGGTCCCAAATAAAAGGGTATTATGTCCAAGAAGGTAAATTTTTTTATTTGCATTTCAAAATCTACATTTTTTTCTTTATGAACTGGTAAGACAATTGTTTTTTTAGTTCAAATAGTTTCTGAGATATAACAACACATTGCTTTACTGACTGTTCACTTATGCCATTAAAGAAAAAAATGAAGACGGTCGCATCTTAGTTGATTCCCCGGGCGTGCGTGTCACCCGCGTTTGTGTCGAGATATGTTTATTTTGTACCAGTTTGTTTTAAATTTCGGAGGAAATCCTCAAAATGTAAGTATTCTATACAGTATTATTTTCACTTAATACCCTATTGCCTGTCAAGTTTAATACGTTAAACTGTTTCATTTTGGAATAGTACCCTATTAACTGTTTCATTTTTATAAATATATATAATTAAACTTTAAATGAAATTATTTCAAAATGATACTTTATAGCTCTTGATTTCTTTGAGATAATACTATTTTGCTTGTAACTGTTGATCAGTGACTGGAAGTTTCAAATGAAATGCTACCTTTTTTCTGGTATTATTTTTTTGCTTTTCTTTTAAATTTTAGCTTAACTCAAAACTATGAACTACGAAGTAAGAGGGCTGAAATGATAATAAGGGAAATCCACAATAGCCAAAGTACGTCCGAAAGCAATTCGAACGATGAAAATAGACCCTTTTGCTGATGGTAATGATGTTAGCGACCCAATGTATGTGCCCAAAATTAAAACGCAACGCCGTCGTTAATTATGTGAAGTCATCGAGTAGCCATTAAACGTGCGAATATGTCTCTTGTTCTTCTGATGTGTTTTCGGCCTTCAGTAAGTGCAATAGTTTTCTTTGTTGGGATCATTTCGATAATATTCAGACATAGAACGATTGCGAATTTCACAACAGTACAACTCATAGTAGTAATACATGACATCCTACTATCCATCCTATCATATCTTATGATCTCCTCAGAAGCATTGGAATGGTTCTCCACTTATCTTCAGGGACGACAACAGTGCGTACGCGTCGATGATTTGTCATCGAATTGGTGTAATCTTTACACTGGCGTCCCTCAAGGCGGTATTCTATCTCAGCTATTGATATCATAACTCAAGACCTTCAGTGTGCGTATCGCCTAAACGCCGATGACTTGCAGCTGTATACATAGGCCAGCGTTGAAGATTTATCGCAAGTCATTGATAAAATCAATAGCGACCTGGAGTTTTAAAATGCTGGTCGACGAGGTGTGGTCTGTCCGTAAACCCTACGAAATGTCAGGCGATCGTCGTAGACAGTAAACGGATTATGAGCAGATTGATACTACTTCCATCTTATCTGTAGTTTTCAATGGTTCAGTCATACCCCTGAGCTTAGTGGTTAAAGACCAGGGTTTACATGTTAACTCAACCCTTGATTGGCGTGCCCAGGTAACTCGCGTGAGCCAGAAAGCGGCTGGAATACTTCGAACTTTATATCGATTAAAAAAGTTCCTTCCTACGAAAATCAAAACTCTCTTTATGCAGTCCCTAATTATTCCTCTAATCGACTATGATGATTTGTATTGTTCCGACCTGAATGCAGATCTTCTTAACAAACTGGACCATCTTCTCAACAACTGCATTCGATTTATTTTCAATCTTCACAAGTATGACCATGTGTCTGTTTTACGTTCCAAATTAAAATGGCTTCCTATTCGCCAGCGTCGTAATCTGCGAGCACTAATTTATTGTTAATATCCACTGGATATCTAGTAATTATATACAAAGTCTAATAATTCGATTCTTTTGCTTTTATTGCTGTTTTTTTAATTGCTGTATGACATTACTCGTATGATTTTGACTTATGTACCTGTGTCCCCTAGATTGGGCAGATGTCGTCCACAGGTCTGCTTAGGGCGACCACTTTTACGCTTTCCTTGGGGATTCCAGTCTAGGGCTTGCCTTGGTATATGTTCAGAGTGCTTTGGAAGCGTGTGGCCGATCCAGTACCACGGCGTTTGATCTGTTGGTTGATCGGGATTTCACCGCAGCGTTCCCACAGATTTAGGTTGGAGATTTTCTCGGTCCAGTAAACACCGAGAATACGGCGAAGACAGCGGTTGATAACCTGGAGTTGATGCGAGATATTCTTTGTGACCTTCCACGTCTCACACCCGTACAGCAACACGGTTTTTACGTTGGACCGGAATATCAATTGTCACATTACTCGTTTGGTTGTGTTTAATTGTACTTTTTTTTAAATATGACTGATCTTTTGATACTTACTTCATTTCTAATAAAACCTTTTTTATTACCAAACAGTGTTTTTGTTATAACCGTGTAATTGTTAGTGAGCAATTATTTCCCACTCACTTAAACCTTAACATTGTGTGCTTAATAAAGTATCATTATTTTTTACTACTTGATATTATCAAGTTAATAGTAAATTTTGGTAAGGCTAGATAGTCGTAGGTAAGTAATCTGATCGATTTGACCAGCTTAAACAGTATCATCTTCACCCAGTCATATAAAACTGCTAATAAAACTGGAAATATTACTGCCACACTCACTTAACCCACTTAGCATAAAATAGAAGCATGTACCTTTAAATCTATGTATAAATTAGGACTTTTGAAGTTTTAGTTCCGCAGGTATGAATTTTTGAACTTTAAAATCGCGATTGCCAAAAACACTGTTTTGAAGATAATACCCTTTTGTTTGTGACGTGCGACATAAGGCTCATAATAACACATAATACAGAAGACTCAGCGCGCCATGGAAAGGAGTATCCTAAATATAAGGCTTAAGGACTGAAAAAAAACAAAGGTACTTAATAGGCTCTCCACCATTTGAAACGGCTTCAATGGTAAGATTGACATCTGGAAGTACCTCATAAATCTCTTAGTATTTGTGCATGACATCCGGTCTGACAGGCAGGCAGACGTACCTACTAGCGGACAGGCAGTGGGAGAACAAGGGAGAACAATATTCTAATTTTCATAGTTGATGCCTAAAAAACAACAAATTATATTATGCCCTGTTGACGTTATAGTTTCACATTTTTTACACTGCAACAGTCTTTTAAAAATTAACAGTGAAAAATATTCATAAATTAAATACGATCGCCGTATGTTCGCCATTCATGCTCAAGGCTCACGAGTTCAAACAAGGTCGTTCAAAGTCCATTCTGCGACCGAGTCGCGATAACCGCTAACCATGTGTTGCATAGGTAACATTTCTGGTTTAATCTTCGGATTGCCGAACAAAAGATTTCGCCGTATGTTAAAGTAATACATGCACCTACTTGATGTACTAACACTAGGTACTAAACTTATACAGGGTGTTAATGAAACGCTCCCGAAAACGAAGACAGGCGATATGCGATAGTACTAATGGTACCTTTGATGATGGGTCAGAGAAAAAGGCGAACCCGATGATTTTTTTTTAGGATTTTTTACAATCCATCATGTTAGTACAGCTCAATGAAACAATAATTTCATAAAAAATAAATCAAAAACAGCTGACGCTCGGGTCAAAGGACGCGCGGGCGCAGAAGGTCGTGCGGGTTTGCCCACTGAACTCGCTACTGAACAAAAGAAAATCGCTTGAGAAACAGATTAGAAAAAGACACTGAACTGTTTTTCTTTACCTTTCAATAAAAAATGTCTCCAATTTTTTTATGGATAACACTAAAGGTCCTCAAAAGCTACTTGACAAAACAAAAAAGAATAATGAAAATCGCTTGACAAACAGAACTTGACTGTTATTTTGCCTTTGCCTATTTATAAATAGATACTTTAATTTACATTTCAAGGTTACATTTAACTCATGAATAGTTTTTTTTTTTTTAATTTGCCCAAATTTATTAACAATAGGTATTTGAGTTTTTTGGAGTTTATCGTTTTTCTACTTGATATGATATCGATCTAGACTACCTTATATTGAGTTGTTAAATCATTTCAATGTTCTAAGCTTAGAATCTAGACGTCTACGATGCTACATGGTCTATGTAATAATAATAGATTTGACTGCACAGGCTTTACAAATGAAATATATTACATATAAACACGGTATACACGGCGAATAGTGCGCCAATCAACTTTTTCACACAACATCATGCAGGACTACTGCTGGTGTTCGCATGTCTCTTCGACGCCTTGTAGATATGTACAACAAATATTTCAATAACATTGACATTTTTGCTTTATCTTATAACCAATTCAAAAGTTATGTCATTGAACTATTATCCGCTTCGCATTGCTTGCATTATTGTTTCCTACTTGTACACCTACATCTACATGTACTTTTATAATTTATATTTATTTTTAAGCATCTGCGCTCTCGCGCATATGTAAGAATGTTCCGACCTGTTTCTTCTTTATACAAATGAATTTGTTTTTTGTTATTCTGCAAACAATGGTATGGGATATGTGTTTACTACGAGTACTTCGTATATTTAATGTAATATAGTTTAGACTTTAACATGTAACTGTTTTTTGTTCCAATACAGAAAATAAAATAAAATATGTATTTTGGAATTTTGCGGCAACTTTCAATGCCATAAATCCTGCATAGCAACAACTCTCTCTTAGAATATATCATGAATAACCCCAATGGCCAAAAAGCCAATAACCCCAATGTCGCAGAATGTACAGGTATGTTAAAACGATCAATAAAATCAACCGGCCTTTTACTTGTCATTTTAATATTTGGCCTAAATGTAATTTGTAAACGGGGTACATCACAGTTAGGAAGTATTATAAGATCGTTTTTACTGTATCGAAACTGTCGTACCACCCGAAGATTTCGACACTGTTAAAATCGAGTAATATAAAAATAGTAATATTTTAGGTCTCGTAAAAGGCAACCGTACTACGTAGCGGCCTGAAGAATTTCTTTTGTAAGTTTTTATAAAAAAGTCTTCGCAGCATTGCTCTTCGTCTGATAACAGCATTTTTCGTTGGCTCCTCTAACTCCCAGAACTTATTTAAGAGATCATCTGCAGATATACAAGTGTGCAAGCTGACAACGTTACCCTGTTACAGATCACCACGATTTTGTGGTGCGTGTATACTGCGAGAGAGGATCCAATCTAGTTTGGTATTTTGTGCCACAGGAAACCCAGGTAGACCCCTGATAACACCTTCCATTAAAATCTGACAGTATACTTCTGCACCTAGCTAAATATCAATTTTGTTTGGTACACCAAACAAACAATCGGCCAACTTCAAATCTGAAATTTGTGATGACCAAGCCTGGATGACTATCTTCCTTTCCGGAAGAAGTGATGTTAATTTATTGAGGACATAAGCTTTCACATCAACTATAAAGTTGGGATCATGGCATGATTGAATTTTTATAGTTCCATACCCTTTAGACTGCAATGTTGCATTCTGATTACTGCCAAGGCCTGAAATAAAGCTCTTGTTCTGAATCTTCTTCAGACCAAACATCTGTACTACTGACTCGGTTATAAAAGATGCTTGAGATCCTTGGTCCAAAAGAGATCTCAATGCGAAAGTACCTGTTTTCGATTTTATCTTTATCAAGCCAATTGCCAATAATACTTGGCTGTTCAAATTGGAAAAACAAGATACAATATTTGAAGCTAGGCCCTGTGAAGACAATGGTGGAGTTCACGAATGCTCCGTACTACCATCTTCTTTCTTATTATTAGTGGTGTTCTTACCCTTCGGAACTATTTTTGGGTGCAGTAGAGATTGGCGTCTCTTTTTACAAATACGACGATTGGTTGAATGACGACATGAAAATACGGAGTGGTTTGGATCCAGACTATTGAAGCACAATCTATTGGTTTGGACAAAACTACGACGCGCATCAACATCTTCTTTAGCAAAATTTCTTGCAATTGATTAATTAATGATTTTCAGAACATAAATTACAAGAATAAACTGAGATAACATGCATGAAAATTTAAGTGACCTGAAACGCCGATTCAGAAATTGTATAAATTCACTTATCTTAGGTAAATCATCATTACCCTTACTAATTTGAATTCCCACAGTTTTCTAGACTGTGTATCAAGCATTAAACTAACAATATATGAAGAGATATCAATAATTAAGTTTGTAAACATTTGAACATTCATTACTTGTGTCTAACAATTATTTTATAGCACTCGAAGATTCGGACTGTATATTTAGTTGACTCATGAAACACTTTAAAATGTAATAAGCCAAGCGCTTTTTGATGATTTGGTGTTCCCAACATACTTTATAGTTATCGGAAGTGACAGAAATATGCCGCAGAAGTTGCTCAGCTTCACCGGACAAATAGCCTTCAAGATAGTGGAGCCGTTGAACATAATCCAATCCTTTATTGTTATGGATCAGTAATGTAAATACTCGTATATCCCGAAAACTAGTCCATTCTGTATATTTACCGCTAAAACTAGGAATCGAAATCTTGGGCAACTTAACACTAAAGGATTGAGCAGCGCTTGACACATTAACCTTAGAATCCAACAGGATTGGAATCGGCCTTAATATTAAGCATGAACTCAACCAATCAATCCGACTTGTAAGGACCATTTAGAATTTCCCAAAAAAATCCTGAGGAGTCGCCGAGATATTTATGGCTTAGCAGAAAAAACACCACGATCAGGAAGAAATTGTTTAATAACTTAACACCGCGATTCAGCCGGAGGGCACAACGCCATCTATCGCGGTTGAGGTAAATTATAAGTGGTTTTGTGGTGCAGACTTAACAGCATGAGTGTACATAAACTCGTTTTGGTTACTGGCCTCGTCCGCTTTTATTATACCTACCAATTTAGCATGCCGTGGACGGCATTGGTGTCAGTAGGGGCGACAACGCGTAGCTGAGAGTACGCACGCACGATGAACGATATTCTTCGTAAATAAAAACAAAATGCCAAATCGAACTTATTGTACAGTGGACGTGTTTTGTTATTGGTAAATGTATTTATTATGTTAAATAGCGTTGTTGTGTTGTTGTGTTATGTTAGTGATCGGTTCAATACTTTAAAAATAAGTCGCAATAATTATTTTAGCGATAACTTATTTTGTCAATATAATTTAAAAAAATACTTTAGGTGTTTGGTCTTTACTCGCCATTGCCGCGTGGCTGTGCTAATAATGAATAATAGTTATCTTCTTAACAAATATAATAAATGTTGCTATTATATTTATTCTTTACAATGTATTATACAAACTGTAATAAATCAGGTTTAGAGTGTTTGACCAGGATGAATGTTGTTGTAATGAATGTAGTCTATTAAACTGTAAATAATAAACCCATAAAATCTGGGAAAAGCGACGTACTTTGTAGGTGTGGACTGCCCGCGTATTCATTTGTTTTAGGCAAGATGAACTGTCGGCTGCTTCTCTCATACAATATGTTTGACATTGTACCTACCTATAGGATTTTCTTTAAACACGAATTAAATTAGGACTAGGTAACTGAAATGTAAAACATATTAAAAGCGGCACGGATATACTCGTAGGTATTTATTCGAGTAGGTAGTTATTTGTTAATGTATACTTTTGTATAACATAATAATATGTTATACAAAAGTATTGAAGTAGTAAATTAAGTAAGTTGAAGATTAAAGGGCTCTCATAAGATACAAACAATTACAGGTAGCAGGCAGATACCTATTGTCTTTAATGCTCCTGTAATTGTAGACTTTCGTTGTAATAGTAAGAATGTTCATAATGATAATATTTATGATATATTTCACCGCATGATTCTGAACCTCGTTGGTAGTATCGTAGCGCTATTATAAACTGACGAAAAAATGTGAATTGCAACAAGGATTGCCAACTTTATGTATGAGAAATAAAGTATGTTAAAGTTGGAGAGTAAAAAAAACAGTATTTTAGAAAAATAAACTGTATTGTTTTTTTTTTAAATTGAGAAACATATTTTTGGAGCTTCTCGCACAAATCAATATCTTACTGTAATTTTTTACATATTAAACCTCTTCACATATTAAATCTTAATTAAAATACATGAGGAGCAAATTTTTCTAAATCAAATTGATAGAAGCCCTTTTACTGTAATCCCGCCACTTGGCATACATTACAGAAAAGCAAGCTGGAATCGAACCCAATATTAAAAGTGAAGAATATTTTAATTACTTATAAAAATTAAACTTAGGTTAGAGAAATAATTTTATTTATCATTAACTATATAAAACTAAACACTCATAAATTTGATTATCAAATAAATAATCTATTTCATTATTTGTGTATTTTGTACAACCTTAAAGTGTCTGGCAAAGCGGTTACACACACAGACAAAGGTCGCGCGGTGGGTAAGGCGTTCTCAACTTTCGAAAAGCGTAAATAAGATATATTTCTGGTCGCAGCTAACGCCGGATATTATTAATGAAATTTTGTAGGCTGATATAGCGTAGGTATCTTAACTTTTGTATGGGAGTGATGTATCTGTTACGAAGTAACTATTATCTTATCTGTGCCTACGCGTAAGCACCTTATTTATTATTTCCTAGTTAGTAGTATTATTCATATTTGTAGAGGTCAGGATGCGCTATTTTTTAAATACTTTTTATCTTATACTATTTCATAAAAAGCTTTTGAAATTACACTATAGGAAGTCTACTGAGTTTTATTGGTTTTAATAAACCATAAAAACATTTATAAACCTCCTACCTCGATTCTTCATCAATACCGTATTTTTAATATTATTATGTTCTGACACTGTAGTAATGTAAGAGTTGGAGTTAAAAATGGTTTAGTACTAAATGTTTAAACAAGGTTTATAGTACATCTGTGGACTTTGAACGGTTCAAGGTGGTTCAAGGAGATGTGCGATGCCATATTTAGAAGTGACTCCATAGCTTTCGCACTCACGTGCATAGGATATACATAAGAAGAGGAAAATCTCAGTATTAACATTTTCACGTTTATAATATTAGTAGGAAGTAGGATTGGTTGAGTGCCGATGACAATGCATTTTTATTATGAGCATGACCTGATTCTGACTCTTAGGAATGGTTCCAGACGAGGAAATTCCTCAACTGTCAACATTACAGACACGAAACTTTATATACCTACGCATTGAGTTAGTATGATAGTCTGTTCTAAAGTTCCCCATGACCAGACTGTTTTTTTTTATTATTTTTTTTATATATTATCAAACGAATAATTGTAAAATAATTATTTTATTTTCACTTCTCTACGCCTTACTTCATATATGCCTTTCACATTTATTCTTAGAACTCTCTCGTATGCCCTTCGATTCTCATATTTAGAAAATAAACCTACATCGGCATATATAATAAACTGTTATTTCAAATTTCACAATTAATTTTTGTAGATTTTTGTTTCATCAAATGTATAATGGCAAGAAGGAATACGTTTTTTGCAATAAAATATATTCGAGTTGTGTCATGTATATACTTCACTTACCTTTGGTCGGGATCGATAAAGTACTTTTTGCACAATTCAATTCGCAATGAAAGAAATTTGAAAAATTGAATTTTACGCCAGTCAGTGCTACAAAATCGACTTCCCGTTTTTTACATTACATACCTTTATTTTAGATGTAAAATTTTTTTTTTAAAGTTTTTAAATTTTCGAAGGCAGATCCGGTTTCAATATCCCATACATGTATTCTTGTGCCTAGAATCGAAAAATTAAAAAACAGAATATAAGAATTGAAATCTATTGTGTACCGTCTAAGCCCAGCCGTTTCTTACATGCTTATAGTAAAAGAGCTAAAAAAATTGTGTGACGAATTTTATGGCAGTCTGGCTTTTGAAAACTATGGTCAACTTACAAACTTATCTATACAATTAAATAAAATTGAAGTGTATCCGAATGTTTACATGATATATTTACCAAAAAAAAACTATTTTTAAAATTTTTGTCTGTCTGTTTGTTCCGGTTCACCTCCGGAACAGGTGGACCGACTTCCACGAGACTTTCACTGGCAGATAGCTGGTGTTATAACGAGTAACTTAGGCTTCTTTTATTTTGGAAAGAGAATTAGGCTGCCGCGCAAAATATATAAATATGTACACGCGGGCGAAGCCGCGCGGGGAACAGCTAAACAGATGAATTAAGAGTATTGACATTTTAAATCTTGAAGTAGGTAGGTATAAAAATAATGAGTTAACAAATATTTTGGCATGCTCTTTATGATCATCATTCTATTTAATTCAGTGTACCTACCTACCTAGTGTGCGTCACCGTTTCTTTTTTATTTGTTTTGGAGTTAAAAGAACACCGAATCGTACAACTCTAATTAATGCAAGTTAATAAAAAAAAAGAGTGGAATGTACCTACTCAATGTATTTTATTTCCTACCATCCTAATATTTTTTAATTTTTTGATGTAGGAAAAACATTATACGTAGAATGTACACTGAATTACGTCATACTAAGACGTCAGCAACCAAAAAGGACCATTATTATTAAATATTATTAATAATATTATAACAAAATGCAAAACAAGTCCTTTCACTAAAAATATTGGTAGGTTTTCTATTTAAACAAAACAAATTAATAACATTGCTAAATTAAAAAGTTTTGGAAACTATTGTAAGAGTATGTTCACATGATAAGTAGGCGTTAAACGCACATGGCCAGATTTTACACACAATTTGAATAGATTTACAATCGAATCGTATTGTGTGTATTGGACTTGTCTAATTCAAGGTCCTTGGGTGGGCAGGACTGGCTGACTTGATCGTGTTACATTAAACCGGGTGAAATAGGTTCGTATGGACGCTATTTTAGCATTTCAGTCTGCTGGCACGCGGCATATTATTAAGTAAGTATACATACGGTAACCTTTCTTACAAACGTCGCGTTCATCCAGCACAGAAAATAAAATCAAATGTACATTAGCGATGTAATGTGGACGCGAAATCCATTTCTAAGCCAATTCAGTCGCAAATCTGATTAGTAGAAGAATTGTATCGTGTGGAAACCGTTTAAGCGTGCGTGAAGCGTACGTCGTATAGTGTTCACATGGCGATTGCTTGAACAAAATTCAATGCGCGTAAACGCGAGTCATCAAAACACGGGCTCAACGTTAACGTCCGTTATCTGAACATTAATAGCTATGTACATTAAATATCATACCAGCTTTAAGCAACTTCACTTTAGGTTCATGCTCATCAAATAAGTATTACATCACAGATAAAATAACAAACATACCCAATTATTAAATTAATTAAATGTAATTCTGTTCTTGAAACAGTCGACCGAAAAGCTGGATGTGAGTAGCCTTGGCCGAAATAGATAAAGAATTTATGTAGTAGTTACTGCAGCGAGCCATCGAATGTGTGATATATTGCCCAATGCGTTAGCGAAATATGTATGAAGGAAACGGACAAAGTGAATGCGACCAGTACGTGGGGCAACGACCCTGCATTCGTTTCTAGAATGTTCGAAACCCGCTGGGTCTATACAACCGGCATTTAAACACAAAGTTGACGAGTTCAAAGTCTGTCCGCTACTGCATGGGCACAGAATACATAATAGTACCTAATAAGCATGGGTAAGATACACACATATAGAGCCTTGGAACTAATTGTTAATGTCACTGTCTTTTTTGCTTTGAGTTATTTGCAAATATAAATCAACATGCAAAACAACTTGGAGAAGCCAAATGTGTATGTTAAATTTAAAATACTTATTTTCAACAATGAACATATTGAACATGTTGACCCCAGTTTTCGTGATTTCGACCGTGTTATGGTACATGAACATGACTGACACCTCTACTCGGCAACGAGAATGTGCCGACTCTGGAGCTGTTTATCCCTAAAAAATATAGTTTTAAAAACTAAAAAGACACGCAAACCGCACTAAAAAGTAGTAATTTATTATTAAAAATAATGTATAAATTGCAAGTAAACTATATCTTTTCTTCGTCTGAGGTCAAGTACCCCACGTTTTTTTACAATTTCATACGATGGCTATGTTGGATGATTTTTGGAAATCTCATATTAAGAGAATTCGTTCACTTAGTATTTTTGAAGAGGGATTCCTCCCTAAATACTAGGTACTGGGCATCGAGATTATACGTAATATCTCGATTGTACTAGGTTTTCTTTGTCTACTTTTGCATACCTACTTATATCGTTCTACCATAGAAAGTGGCCGGAACACCCTTTATATATATATACCTCTTACGATAAATTAATATAAATTAGGTAGGTAAGTATATACTTATTCTATTCTTCAGTACAAAAATCAAGCTATATTTTAACATCTTAATATTAAAATGTTAAAATATAGCTTGATTTTTGTACTGAAGAATTTAAATAAAAGAGCATTTTGACAATATTGAAATAATATTCTTAGCTTATTCGCTTAGTAAAACAAACTTAAAACGTGGCTTCCTTAATATGCTTCCTTAATCGTATATAAATATTATTGGGCCGCACCTTTTGTTACTTTATCCATTCTTAGATCTATTAAGTAAATTACTTAAAAACTAGCCGTTATAAAGAATAAATTGAAAATCTTTTTTACAAAAACTAACTAAAAGGTATTTAGTATACCAAAGTATTGGCCATTATTGTCGATGGTCTAAAAATAAAACAAGGAGAAAACAGTTGCAGCAGATATTGCTTTTAAGGATGGTGGGTGACGGAGAGTTTCCAGTTGTAACTCCTTAGTTTTGATACAATCTGTTGTGGAAAAAGGAATGTAATAGAGCTAAAGATAAGTTTGGGTTCTTTTACAGTAAGATTTTACATCATCATTTGTGAATCTTCACAGTATACTTCTGCATTCATTAAAACAGTCGTATAGGATTTTTTAATCGTTATTGACAATCGTTTCTATGGCGTTTCAACATGTTAAGGTAGGCCTCGAACCGGTTTCACTGTTGTTATTGTTCAGCGCCTCCAATCTGGCGCAAATTAGACGTAGGTGCAGCTTACCTTGAAGACTGCTGCTAATTTAGACGTAGTTTGAGATGAATCTGCTTACAAAATTTCGTAGTACTTCCTTATTATTGTTACCTATCTGTCTATTACTCATTATCTGTCCATATCACTTTTCACACCCATCTATCTTTCCATCTATTTTTTATGGATTTATCAAAGATTGTATACCTACAGAGAATCGAAGACGTAGGTACTAGGTACACTGTGATGTAAGTTACTGTAAACACTCATGCAACTGGTAACTCTAAGTAAGTTTCTCTAAATATCTTAGAAGGTTATTGACCGTCCCTTCGATAGATGTTTTCTGACCTACCATCCGAAAACAGAGAAGATGCAAAACGCGTACAAGGACGCCTACAAATGCCAGAGCGTAATTAAGCCCTGGCATTTGCAGCAATTGCATAGACGCTGCTTGCGGTTCTGACACACCCATTGGTTCCAAAACTGCGCACTTAAGATTACATTAGTAATCTGTGCTTTAGAGTTGTTTTATGTTTTATACATGTTGTACATAAGTGACGTATGTGTACGTGGTTGTCATTTTCCACTAGAGTATGTATTAACTATTTACTCGACCTGTAACAAGTCAGGTATGTAGCTATCAATGTATGCATGCAATGTATATATAAATACAAATATAAAATAAATAATCAACCGTACCGCATTGCTAAGTGTGTTCATTTAATACATCGGAATATCTCAGAATACAATACATATAAGAATTTTAGAAATAAATCTAAATACTTAACATGGTCATAACTATTATCTTATCTGTGACGTGGTACTAGACTTTTTAAAATGGAATCTTTTAATATTTTTTATTTTTCTGGTAATGCTTGTTGATCGTTGGGTTAATTAAACAGTTTAGAAGGTTCCAAATCAGAAATAGCTATGCCTTCTAAAGTCTTGACTCACACTCTTGAGCTATTTAAAGGATGAAGAATAGCTACAGCTTTTTGAATTTATCACGATTATAGCACATCGAAGGCGCGTATACTTTTTTAAAGATAATTATACTTTATGTCGCATTCTTTTCATTTATTTATTTATTTGGAATAACAAACAGTAACACATTACATAATACAAGGTAACATGAACAATTTAAATATAGGCAAATGTGCATTTACACTGTTATCCGCAGAATACCTACATAATGGACAGTTTTTAAATATTACTTAACTAATAATATTGATATAGAATTTGAAATTAAAACGTTAAAAAGAACATAAAAGTTAGAGTAACTTGGGCGGCCATTCATTCGATCTCAAACACATACTGATACAGAACAAATGGTCGTGCTCAGCACACAATTATTTGTATTGAGTGCGAATCGAACCCTAATTATTTGTCCAAAATAAAAGTAGCCTAAGTTACTCCTTATGACACCCGCTATCTGCCAGTGAAAGTCCGTGGAAATCGGTCCACCCATTCCGGAAATTAGCCGAAACAAACAGACAGACAGACAGATAAAAATGTTTAAAACTGATTTTTAGGTATAGGTATCGTGCAAATAACTGTATGAGCTTAAAAAGAAACTATTATTTTAACAACACAAACAGACACTTGAATTTTATTTATTAGTATTGATTGTATTGATCATAATATAATGTTGTCTGCGCTAATTTTTTTAGTACTATAAGTAGTTATAAAGCATTTTTTCTTTACACTAGCTCTGTCCCGCGGTTTCACCCGCGTAAGTCTCGGTGCCGTGGGAATATCGGGATTAAAAGCCTATTTATTAATCCAGGTCTCCAGCTATCTACATACCAAGTTTCATCGCAATCGGTTAAGTAGTTTTTGCGTGAAAGAATAAAAAAACATCCATATATCCATACATCCTCACAAACTTTCACGTTTATGATATTAGTAGGATTATCGATAAAACCTAAAACACATGGTGCATGATACGATTAAAATATCGCGAGAAACTAGACATTGAAAATTTAAATCACCTTGTAATACAAAGGCCAAAGTGAACATTATCAGCATAAGGTAGCAAGTTGCAACACACCTCCTTAATAATTGACTCCACATTTAACCGATAAGCACGTTCCAAACGTCGTAGGTGTCTACGCTGACGTCACGGATAGGTGACATTACATTTATCACGGCGTAATACATCTGTACATCGTAGACAGATGTATGTCCACAATGTAATATCGTTTGAGTAAATATGGACTTTATCCTCACTTGCCTTGTACTGTAACCTAGTTTATAAGGCCAGTTTAAGGAGAAATTAAATTTATTCTAAACCACTAGCGCTCTCTGATCTATGCTATCTAGAATTAATTGCAGATCTATTTTATTGCTGTCTTGACAATCAAACCACTTGTCGTCTTGTCCTAGTTTTACACATGTTTTCATTTCTTCATTTTCATTTATTTACCATGAAACAGTAATAGTAGAATTATATAAATTACAGTTCAAAAAGAGATTATGGTGGGTTAACACCTGAACTAGGAAGGTTCCTGTATCTCAGGTTGCTAACCCTCCACCCCATAAAGTGGTCTTAATCTAATAATTTCACAATATTAAATAATGAGTATGTTATAATAATGACTACGCTAATCGTGATTCGTGTTTTATTAGCTTTCCATGGAAGGTACTTCGGTTTGGCAATACTCTATATATTAATACGCGAGTCTAAGTGACAGAATTTTTTGTATCCCTATAGGAAAACGCACGTACAAATTGGAAATGTTTGATAAGTATTGAATACGTACGTAATTAGTAAGTTGCATAGTAGAATGCTAAAATAAAAAAAATGGTATGTTAAAACGGCTATTATATATGTTGACCTGTCATGATACGAAAAGTCTATACAATGACAGTTCAGCTTGTACTGGAATTCGGTAGGGCGTGTCAATCATTTTGAGTTCGATGACGTTTCGTGTTCTGTGCGTATCGGTACCTATTATCTTATCTGTGGTATTATCTATCTTTTTTGTTTATACACAACTTTTACTTTGACTTAAAATATTAAAACGCTAAGCAGAAGTAACGTAAAGTACACGTTACGTTTTATAAGAACTTATTGCAAACCTTCTTAAAATGCATATTTTAGTCAACTTAGATAAATCGCGTTATTAGGTACTTAGCTCTTATTATCACCAACATCATGCTTCCAGATAAGTGAAGAATGTAACCGCAAACCAACATGTAAACACTGAGCGCGGGAAAATTACGTGTCATTCTTGTTATGTTAAGTTATTGCAAGGACACACCCAGTGTTTGAGATTCAAAAACATCATCAGTACAAACAAGTGATATTAATTAGTTTTAAAATGAACTTTTGTATTTAATGTAAACCTTTTATTATTAATGACATTATGTTGCAAAGCATTAATTCTCACCTAACCAGAAATATGAAAACCTCGTCATGATGCGGAAAACTACACGGAAAACGAAATGGAACTAATTTATTTTAATGGAAATAGTAACTATGAAACGTCATGTTCATGTCATCATTGTTAATAAGCGTGGTCTATTTTGAAGAATATATATCTATCTATAATATATATTTCACTAAATAAAATTATCAATTTAGTTGTCAACATGACTGGTAGGTACATATTATGATATGCACAATGAAAATGGGTTATAGGACTCAAAATTTGCTCTATAGAATGTTGGTCTCGCTAATATTACCTTCCTCAAACTTGTATATCCTGACGAGTAAATAAAAAAACCTAGTGTAGGGGCGCCTTAATTGCGTTTTTTTCTTGCAACACTTGCTAGTGTTACACTAAAAAAACATAATTAAGTTTGCAAATTCACATGGGTATACACCCATGTGAATTTGCAAACCTTTAAGAGCGATGGTGCCATAAGACAGATACACAGATGTATTATTATAACACCCCTCAAGAAGTAAGACATAACTTTATGAATCAATACTGTGGCGAATCATTGGAAATTCAATCAAAAACATTTTCGATTTTAGTCTTATTCAACGAAGCTTTATTTCTGCTTTTTAAATTCTAAAAAACATAAAAGATTATAAATGTCTATGGTCCTTAATGTATTATTACTTCAAAAAATAAAATAAAGATTTTATTTAGTTTAGAGCAAATGTATCAAGATCATTTCTCTGTTTACCTTTATTTATATCCTACCTAAACCTTTCGAGTTGTAGTAAATTATCTACTAACTGAAACGATTACTGCACCAGCCCCTGCCCCTAATACAGTAGTCCCCTGTAACACGGGCACAAGTTACTATCGACATCTAGTGGTCATGAAGATAAAGGATTTGACAGAATGTAATAAAAAACTAGTAGGTACCTAAGCAATTAGTAGTCGTATAAAAAAACATAATTTTACGTATTAAGCACGATTAAGAGTGTGATAAATGGTGAAAAAGTTTTAGTAGCTCGTGCTACTAAAACTTTATCACCATTTATCACACATTAATTGTTTTGTTATCGTTAACAAAACAATTAATTTGTGAAAAGTGATATAAAATTAAATAGGTAATAAAATATTCTAGCGATATCTTAAAAATCCCATAGATAGTGTGTCTTATTTTATAATAAGGTAAACGACATAAAAACTAGTAACTATTAAACTGAAATGATACAGGCCAGTAATTTAATGTTATTTCAATGAGGTTCGTATAATACTTTTTTCTTTCAAATTTCGAAATCTGGCACACAGCGCTTTTAGTTCCATCTAGTGGTTATATAAAAAAACTGTTTCAGAACTAGTACCGCTACTCCGCTAGCAAAGCCATCTTTAATAGTACTTGTGTCGTATGTAAGATGTCGCTTTTAGAAATATCACTTACATCGTGATTTGTCATCATGTAAATAAAATGATAGTCAACAGAATAATTTTATGGTACCTTTACACGCACGCCGTGCAGCCTGGCAAGCAACACGGCACGCAGCTCGGCGCGCAGCCTGCCACGCAGCGTGCCAAGCAAGCTTTTCACACCAGGGCTGCCAGTAAGGACAACTTATTTTATACCGCTAAGACTCAGAAATTATACAAAATCATGTACTATTATACAAAATCAGTGTTGTACAACTATAGAACGTCACTCTTTGGGGATTTTAGTAAAAGGTGTTTTAACTTTAACGTATAAGGATTTAACAGTTTATCACAGACATGATTTGTTTTAAGTATCTCTATGTGTATGTACGTACTTTTTACGCTATAACATCAGCAATGACATTGTATCCAATTATACAATGCAATCTACTATACCAACAGGATACAAAAGATAACCGATATTATACCAATTTTGTATGCAATTTACAATCTGGCAGCCCTGTTTCACACACTTGCAGGCATGGTCCGTAAAGTATTAGTGTTCTGTGGACATGGTAGTCAGTGCAAACATGGGAGACGATGTAGACGTAGATCTCGTGGGTGCTACTGCTTTGGGCTTGATCTATTTTTATTGAAAAAAAAACAGCCCGACATAATTATGCATGCGAAATTTTACTTAAAACTATTAGGTTTTACAATTAAAAAATCATTTATGGTGGAAAAACACTTTTCAAGTAGCCAAAACTTTAAATTTGATTTTTTTATTTGACTTGCTTTATAACTATTTTTACATCGAAGAGTGCTTTTACATAATTCGTTTCTTATTTTAGTGGGATCTCTTTGAATGAATTTACTATCCTCGCTAACTTTTGAATATAATTTTTTATTGTTTCTAATAAACATGAACATAAATAACCATGATGAGCATTGGGGGCGGCTTCTTCATTAACTGTGTTTCGTATCTGTTTTAAGGAATACATAAATCTATTTTATTTACTGCACATCATTGATATGCGATTAGTTACAATTCTCTAATCGTCAATCAATCAATCAATACTAACTTTAATCCTAAGAATTGGCACTATTTTGTTTCTAATTCTTTTGGCCCTGATAAACAATATTAATTTTTACTAAAAGAATAGTTCAGAAACATCTTTCTGAAGTCTTCTTTTGCTTTCGATTCGTGCATGATAAAGGTTCAGACCATTCCGATATATTTGGTGTCGTCAAAAATTAATTTCGATCGTTACGTCGTCTGTACGCCACGAAGATGAAAATTATACTAACGCGGCCGCGTGTGTGTGTGTAAACAGGCACACAAGCACATTCACCCTTTGAAGTGTGTCAAAAAACCGACAGTCGTCCCGATCGGCGCCAAGCGCGTTCACATTCACGCAAGCATGCACAAACAGCCTGTTCACATGCTTGCGACGTTGAATGTCGGTTTGAACGCGAGCGTGTGAACGCACCCGTTAGTCGTCCCGATCGGCGGCAAGCGTGAGCACATTCACGCAGGCATGCACAAACAGCCTGTTTACATGCGTGTGCTCGTGCATGTGCTCGTTGAATGTCGGTTTGAACGCCAGCGTGTAAACCCACCATTAGAAGTGTGCCAAGCCTACAATAATGCTGTCTTGATGTTGACCTACATCACAAAGATGGCAATGTATGGTGTGTGGTAATGGTGGTTATTTTATCGATTAATGCCCGGTTCGTATAATCAAGAAACGATTCGTTTTGCTTACGGACGGTAAAATTTCGTAAAATTTTACCTTCCGTGCTGTACCGCTTCCATAATTTCATTCACTCCAATTTCCTCATCAGTTACCTGTTTCATAGGGAACCAGATCAATAACAGGCCGCAACCACGAGAAGAAAAACTCTCCAGACTTGTCATGGGGATCATACACGAACTACACTCGCTCCCATTTGCGCGCCAGGTTTGGATCTGTTCCAAGCGATCAGGGCCAATCGAAACACATGCAACCCCACCCAAGTCTTCGGTTTTCTTCCTATTTTTTTTACCCAATTGTTACAGAGTCAGAATGAGGAGGCAGAATACTTTATTATTCGTCATAATAAGGTGCAATCCTTTACAAAATATTTTAGCACCAAGAACTGAAGTTTGTTTGTGAAGTACTAGCAGATCTGACTGATTTTTACAGAGTATACCACCCAAACTAATGATCATGTGTTTTATTACAATTAGAGATCGAAATTTGAAGGTGTTGAAATTTGACCATCATTAATAATATAAATGTTTACCTATTCATTTCCAGCCTATTTATTTTTATTTATTTTTTTATTTTATTTAAAACTTCCTGCAGTTTACATTGCACGAGGCGGACTTAATGCCACATGGCATTATCTACCAGTCAACCTTTGGGTGGTTCAGTGAGGGACATGGCAGGTGTATAAGAATGAAATTTCATGAAGAAAGTTGTAATTTACATACAAATACAATGGATTATACATAATACATACATACATAAATACTTACAGATAAATATATATTCAAATAAATACTATATATAGATACAAAATATACCTATGGTTGTGAGGTTATGATGATATTTCAGTCAACTGCTTCCTGTAAAATTCACGGACCTTAGCTTTAAACGTGTCTCTGCTGGCTGTTATTGCCATTAATTACTAAGAAAATCTTATCAAAGATTTTAATCGATTAGCGAATAATTATCTTATTTCGTAATTAAGAATATTTTGTGAAATAATTAACTTGCAACACAGCTGGATAAGGTTGCACTCAGGCATTCCACTGATAATACACATTTGCATAATTAATAATAAATTCAAAAGGACACAATAAATTTTGAACAAGTTAATGTGATTTTGATACCACAATTGCGGTTTATTTAAAAGGAGCAAGTCATAATTTTTTATATTAGTAGTCTTTAAAGAGCAATAAAAAAGCTTTTACTGCTACGACGTGTGAAGTAATTTAAATATTTTTTGTTTTTTTTCTGTATCCATTTAATTCAACCTCCGAACAACAATCAAACTCAAATACATAGACTAAAATCTTTTAATCAAAGTATATTTTTAACCAAGTCCCATTGTGGAACCTACTACACATATTCTGGCGACTGGCGTGCCAATAGCCCAGGCGGTTGAGTATCAGTCAGAATTTCTGTCAGAAAGTATTATAGATTTTTGTTGAATTCAGTCCGAAAAGTATGACTTTTAAATAGAAATAATAATTTTACTATGCGCTAGCTTGAATTTGTCTTAATTTTTTATTAAAAGAAATGTGAAAATTAAAAAAAAGAACAGCCTTTTTATCTTCCTATTTTCTCGTATATCTCAGTTAATATGAATAATAGAGCAAACTGTACCGAAATAAAAAAGTTACGTAATTAAATTTTACATAATGCACCGCAATTTGCATAAAGCACAATTACCTAATAGTAAAAAAAAACATAAAAAAATCAAAATGGTGGATTTTTGGTGTCAAATATGGTATCAATTTTTTTTTCTTCTATACATATCAAAATAAAAGGGTTTAAAAAATTATTACAAAATATAAATATATGTTTATCAGTTATCGCACTCTACGATAGTTGCAGTAACTTGATGTTTCGGGATTGCCTGATCTCTGGCCAAGCCGGATACCAAACGTGGCCGTTAATCGCATCCACATTTAGGCAAGAAGCTTCGCCCAAGGTTGGACGGCGAGGGTACCTCCTTTACTAAATGTTTCTAAAGCATAACTGGACCACCAGACCAGATTATGCGTGTACTCCCGATCATAGGTCCCCTGGCGGAACCCCATTGAGAGAAGTTTTGTTCTCAGATCATGAAACAGGTTTTCATTTAGGTAACATTGTCCAGAAAATTAATCACCCACAAAATATGTTTCGAATTGATCATAGCCATAACAAACACTTTACTCAAACCAACCTATTTGAATTGTCTCGCTTTAATTTTAAGCTAGAAATTGTGAACAGTTTGAGGTCACTTGGCGCTTAAGTGGTTCCTAACCTTGTTTGAATCTAGTATTAAGCACATCCCGCTGTACTTTTATCATTAATGCGTGGAAACAGTGAATTATACGTTAAACCATCATTTGTAATTGTTGCATTATAAATTAAAAGTTGAATTTAATACACACTATGATTGTTTGTTTTCCTAAAAATAAATTAATAACAAAATATCAAAAATAGCCTTATTAATAGAAGACGTCTTCTTTATCCGTTGTAATTAAAATTTTGTACTAGTCCGCATTCATATATGAAGTCATAATCAAAATCTTTTAAAGGACAGTATGCTCACCAAGTTTGCAAAAAAAAAGAAGATTGAACGGACATACTTACGAGTACACAGCGTGTAGCTCAGAATTTACGAATCAAATAATTAAATTATGATGTTTTTTAAATTACTTTACCTCTAAATGTGGTAGGTGCTTGTTTTAATATAATTACATTAAATGGTTGATATTGTTATATTTTTATGAACACAATGTAATACTACAATTAACAGCTGGAGGCTAACAAAACCTTGGTTCGACTGTTAACACAATTAAGAGCCAGTCTAGCATCGTAAGCAGTCAACAAATGGTCAAGAGGCTAGATCCTGATAAACTGCCATCCATAACGTTTAACGAATCAATCATACCCTTAAGTCCTTCTGTTAAGGATCTAGCGTTAGCCAAAGAGCTACAGGTACACCTCGGGCTTTATACGGGCTTAAGAACTTCTGAATAACTGCATTTGATTAATTTTAAATTTTTCTATTCTCAACGCACCGACTTCGCCTACATACTTGACCTCCTCCTTCCAGATTCTATGAATGAATGAATCTTTTTCTATTATGCCCCATTCATACATAAGTGGTGGCAATTTAAAGTTAAAAATTTCGCAAACGGATCACTGAATTGAAAATTAGTCTTTACACCCCGGTCGGACGGACGAACAGACAGACCAGTATGTCGAAACTATAAGGGTTCCTTGTTAATACTAGGGAACCCTAAAAACCTTGACGGGGATAATCACTGAGCTTGACACGTCCACGTTGAAATTCAGCAAACCAGCGATAAATTGTGGTTTTGGATGGGGCTTCATCACCAAATGCAGAAATCATCCGGTCAACACACTGTTTTTGTGTTAAACCACTTCGAAAGTCATAATAAATCATCGCTCTTGAATTTTCTCGAGCCAATTCCATTTTCTCAAGGACTAAACAAGTTTGACAAAACCTTGTGACAAGACCGAGAATCTTTTTTTAAATAAATAAATGGTGAAACAGTGGAAATATTCCATTCCCGATACTTTTAGTGCAGCCCTCGTATATATAAATATATTTATGCTATAAATTTATTTCTTCGTGATCGTGGTCCAAGTACTTCAATTACAAATAGGGTGTTAAGATGACTCTTAAGAGTAGGTGTTTTAGTTCAATGGCGAAGTGTATCAACCTCTTTTTTAGTTAGCCAAATAAAGTCCTTCAAGTTTTCATTAACATAAACCGTACTCTGCCTATTGAAATAAAAAATATATTAGGTGTAACGCTATCTATTAATGAGTCTTGGTTAATAGTATTGTTATTCTATTTTTGTGACCATGGATATGCACTCATTGTAGAATAACATTTCAACCTTGAACACTAAAAGATATTAATAACAAATTATAGCAATCAACAAAATCTTATTTTTTCCGCTAAATTGGCAAAGACAGACACGGCGACACGACCCGATCCATAGATCGGTACCATAAGTAATACCATAGTATTCTGTTACCGATGTCTATAAAAACTCGCAACTCTTAATTGAGGTTTGGAGACAAGTAAGTATAAGTAGGGCCTACTTATCAGGAGAAAAACATTACTACTATAGGTCAGTTATACATTGTCAGGCATTGTGAAAAACGGAGCTCCCTAACGATTGACGTACTTCACAGATGGGCTTGAATAGAAGCATAAATCTGCTGTGTCCTAACTAGGTCAAAATAGGTAGATAGTTTTATTAATTATAGTATGCTTATTACATCAGTTTTGTCAACTAAAATTTTGGGCAACATCCTGTGTCTGTTTGCTGCTTTTGGTTTCATTAGAGCATTGACGTTTTTTAATATCGCGCTATGCTAAAATGTATTTGATTGACTTTTATAGCCGATTGTTAAGTTTACTGCGAATATTATACCTACTCATATGTAAGGAAATATCTATAAGTATGTTGAAAAAAATAAAAATAAAAATGATTTTAGTTCAGCCAAAGTGATATGGTGATGATACTATGGACTATGGATCTTTTACGACTCTAGGATCATACTAACCAGCTAAAAAACAGTTCGAAGCTAATAGGCTTCAGTTCTCTGACCGTCTCTCAGACCGCTCTTTCTTGAAGTCTTTAGGAGTTCTTAGGTCTATGTTTACGTAGTACCTAACTATTATCTTATCTGTGGCTTCTGAGGCTTAATTTCAATTCTAAGAGTGGGGATCGTTGCTCAATAAGATCTTTATCCAAAACGAGGTCATCGTGGTTAAAGCCAGGACGCTTCTATCATTTCTTTATGGTGTGCGTCTACCTACTTACTTTCGGCAAAAGAGATTTTACATAAAGGTCGTATTAAATATGTTTGCTTTCAGATAATGCTATAACGGACAGTTAGAAGCCATACATATGGGCCTTTGTACCTACTCATATCTGGAATGTCCTGAGAGGGTGACCCCGATCTGACACGGGGCACTATCCGCAATCCGCGAAAATGGTGACTTGGAAGTGATCATTTACCCAACAGCTTACTTGACTTTTCGTAAGATCTCAAAGAATTAAGTGCTGAGATCAATCGATATAGAATGCTACGTAAAATAATATGCCCTTGAGAAACGTCATACGTTCATCGCATTATAATGAGGATTACGATAATAAATTAATTTAATGGATAGTTAACGTGAGATACCTAAATTTCAATAACCTAACCCAATGATAATACCTAAGTTAGATCCGTTGTAACACGTTTTTTATGTCTTTTAGATAAATATAATGAAATGGCAAGCGTTGTTTTTTGTACCTACCTAATCTTAATATGATTTTAGCGACCCGCATTTTATTAGATGATTTCCAATGTTGTTAATAGGATTATTATTACTGATGTTGTAGAACTTTTAGATCAGATACCTGAGTAAGTAAGATTTAAGTCATTAGTTTATTCTACGGTTTCATCCCACTCTTCTTATAATATTCCTTACAACGGCGCGCGGCATAGGAATAAAGTAACTGCTTCATAAAACTTCTTAGAAATAAGTTGGCGATAAAAGAACATGGGCACAATTGATGCAATTTGATCGAAACGTCAGGTAGACCTACCTAGCATTACTTGAGCGTTTATAGCTTCTAAGTGTTATCTATACTAATCATATTAGTAGTAAACTGAAGAGTTTTGTTTGCTTGTTTAAACGCGCCAATATCCCGAATCCGATTTGAATAATTCCATGTATTGGATAGAGGTTTTTTTAGGAAGAATATAGGCTATGTAACATCAGGCTACGACTCTTACAATATGAGAAGTAACTATAAACGCAGGTGAAACTGCTTGGAACTGTTAGTTTTAATAAAACTAATTACCTAAGTTACAGAAATCAATTTTAAAATCAATTAATACAGTCCAGCAGGCAGTAGGTATCGTGCTTTCTTGTGCTCAAATTCACCAAATCAAAAGGATGATGAAAATTCAAGCGTTTTGCTAAAACAGTGATTTCACCAATCATGTAGTCTGAGGAAAGAAGATACTATGCAAAAGAAATGAGAATTCTTCTCTACATAAATTATAAATAAAAATTTGCAAGAAAATAATAAAATAAATAATGCGATGTTGTGTGACAGCAAGAATGGGGATACCTGCAGGTTTAAGCGAGCAGGGAGTCCCATGATGGCGTAGGCGTAGACCAATAGATGTTACTGCCACCCTACAGTTCCTCCACCAGATACTCGTACGTTAATGTCACAACTCGTTGTCATTGAGACACTAGAATGACTCTGCATATATACTTGAGGGCAATGAATCCGGGTAACATAATAACATAACGAAACCCGAAAACCTTGGGCACTATTTTTTTTCTCTTCGATGCATGCTTCCTTAAATCGTACCTCTGGGCTTCTAAACATTATTTTTCTTTCATCGTGCTTTTATATATATATTCCTTTTGATTTGATTCCTCTGAGAACAAAACTGTTGACCAATCTTCAATACTCCAATTTAAGTGGTTCCGGGCCCAAGCTTCAGTTTAGGGCCGTTTGCAGAACTAAATTTCAGCTTAGTTTAAAATTAAGCAAGGCATCGTCTTACAGTCCGTGCGCTTGTGTTACTCCTTTGAAACTGATTTGTAAGTTCAGTTCCTTAGGTAAAGCGATTTCAAAGCATTGCCTGGATCAAGTATCGATCTTCTCATACTATGGTACACTTGGTCCTGACTGTTCCTGGTCTGCGTATGTCTGACTCCGGCGGTTTTCCAACATTGTGAGACTTCTGGTGCATTCTTCAGGTGTAAGCGACATTATAACAGCTTCAATGATAAATATTGAACACTAGGAATGTTGTTTACATACCCTTTTTTATGACATAATAGAAAAACAGATGCAGTAAATTCATAGTTCGTTCATAGCATAACTTTACAACAACCAAAATATTTTATTACTTTAATTTAAGGAGTATTTAATTATCTATTAAACACAATTTATTTCATCTAAGCTAGCATCATTAGTTTCCGAGCATTGCTTTCGTTTAATGTACGTTAAAATGATGAAAAACATTAAGTAAACTCAATATTATCAAGCATAATGTTCGAAATACTGAGTGCCTTAATACATTGCGTTGCTTTTAACTAAATTAAATATTGCCCTTGCTTTGTCAGTTTCTCTTTCGAGTTTTTTAGCAACATTAACAAAAATCTAGTCCGAAAAGCTCAGAATTGTAATATCCGCGTTGCTAAGATATTCTATAATTCCCCAGTAACAATAAACTTAAGTGCATTCCAAAATGTATAAAAAGTATGTTATTTGATAAATCCAAGTGTCAACGGATTTTATGAATGCATTTATTGCTCACATCCACTGATGGCACGTAGAGGTGACCGGGAGCGCTAGAACGTGACGGTGAGATATGCTCCCGTCCTTTTTCTTCACAAAATGTGTGGGATATATATATATGCGGTTCTCATCTCAACAACCAACAGAAACCAAAATTCGCCAAATATACATCAACAAATTCATAAAAAATGGTAAGTTTAATTTTTAAATCTTATATGTTTCTCTTCATAAATTGGTATTAAAATAATTGCCAAGTTTTACATCTTCACATACTTTTTAATTTTTATATAAATAACGGTGGATTTATTTACGAATGAGGCGTAACCTAACTAATAAATTGGCTTAGACTCATTCTACTAAATGAAGTAAATAATATTATCACCTATCTCATTACTTAGTTTAATTTTTGTAAATCATTAAAAAGTGTACAAACGAAGAAAAAACGTCGACCTGTGTGTGACAAGAAAGTCGAGAAAGGAATGTATTTGCGATTGACTAAAGCTCTTTATCTTCTTACTGATTCTTTATTCCATATTGTTTTAACCATAAACTTTTACTATGTTTATGGTTCTAACTATAAGTTACCACTGATACTGCATTGGTTATATTTTACAGACACTATCTAAACTTCTTTTACGTATTTGCAACGATTCAAACTCAAATTTGAGATTAGATCAGATGATCAACTTTTTTCAGTTAATTGAGTATTTGTACTTCTTTACACTTAATATTACCCGATTTTTAAGATTTTTTACTTATAAATAGATGATGCTTATACGTTCTGGTACCGTTATGCATTTTGATGACCCTGTATCTTCACTCACACCAGTACCTATTCCACAACGGTAGACTACCACTAACTAAATAAATAGCTTTGAAGATCCGATATGTGAGAGGTCAGCTCAATTTATTTTATGATCTCCAAAACTGTGGCCGAAAACAGTCTCGTGAAAACTCTTACAAAACGTACTTTTGCCTATGTAATTTTTTTCATGATTAACGTACGATGTTAAAATAAAGTAAACGAGAATATTTCTAGTACTGGAATGAATCCTTTATTAGAGTGCTAGAAATGTATCTCATTTAAGACATAGAATCAGAGCAGCAACAGAGATAAACCCGCTTTTTCAACTAATATTTTTAATAAGCATAGCAGGTATTTTCTCTTGTCTCAAAACTTTATTTTCATCGAATAGCACTGATCGTATCGTATTTTTATACGCACTTAGACTAGTGACATTGGTTTTAGTTTATTGGTTTGGATTCGTCCACAAAGTAGTTAAGTAATTACTTAATTAGAGTAACGTTAAAGAGTAACTTAGTCTGCCATAATGACAACACTTCCGTGTGTTTCCACGCTTGTCTTATAATGCAGGTAACCTAGCCACTTTAGGCGATTTGCGGGGTACCTGAAAAGTTTATTTCGGTGAAACATTTTTATTCAAAAATCTCTTTTTGGTTACTTTTAAAAATATCTAGGATTTCGCTTATTATTTTGATTTTAGTGTTTTCGGTGGAAATAAATGCACCGAAGTAAATTTTGAGGGAACCGGAAGCAACAAGTAGTTCATATTGAAAAAATCTTGCTTAACGTTATTATGCCAAATTCCCAAGAAGATCGCATGGCGAAAAGAATTGATTGAAAAACTTCGAAAAGCCGGAATCAAAAACGATTCAGAGCTTTAAGCATAGGCAAAGATAGAGTAAAAGAAAGAAGGAAAGATTAAGTATGTAATGCGAACCATCAGGCATACAGTTAATAGAACTAATAAACACCAGTGTAACAATATCATGATGATAAAAATATCAACTAAAAATAGTATTGCTATTCAAGAGAGTGATATCTTGTGGAAACACTCCAACAGTAACGAATAAAGTACTCTAAAACGTTAGAGACCTGATATGAAAAGAGGGGTTTCAGGAAAATAATGCCATCCGCGATGTTTTTTTATAATTGAGTACATTTTAGTATTTAGTATCAATGTACCCAGATTCCAACAGCTGAAAAACACCCCCCCTTAATTATTAAATTTGTCGGTAAATTTTCGAAAGTCCATTGCATAGTTTTTGCAAGAAGCCATTTATTTATAAGAAAGCACTTTTTTGTAGCTTAAGCTTTTGAAATATCGTGCTGGAGGAGGATGATAATAGTCAGGTGGACAGAAAAAAGAACCAACGAGGAAGTCCTAATAAAGGTAAATGAATGAGACATGAGAGACAGTTATTGGAAACCATTGATAACAGAATAAGTAAAATAGTTGGCCACTTGATTAGACACCACAACTACTTCAAAACAATATTGGAAGGAAAAATAGAGAGAAGACGAGGAAGGCCTAGAAGAAGTTTTATACAACAAGTGAATGATAAAGTGAAGTTGAGACTTATGTAGAGTGTAACGTGGTAGGTGTAGGCCTCGTGCTAGAACGTGATCGACCAGGGAAAACTAAATAATTAAGATAAATTATACATGGTAGATCACAAGATTTCACAGTTCTTAATTATAAGTTTACAGTGAAACTATCACAGATTGGAATCCGTGGGATTGAGGATCGAATTAGCCTCAGAGCAGGGTCCTTGAGACTTTGATCGTGGTTGGTGGCCAGTGGAGATGGTGAACTTAACTTACGGATAGAGCAGCAGCGGAAAAGGCAAGCGCCGGTTCTGTACTTCTTTATATGTGTATATGCGCGGGGTGAGGCGGTGGGCGTCGCGTGACAAGAGGTCAAAAATTTCGCAGATGGAGAAGAATGGCGATTGCTCCACCGAAAAGAGTGTAAAGAGTGCTCTTAAATTCGAAGAGAAGAAAAAAAAAGATTTTATTTGAAGCTAGTCCGTAATTCCTTACAACGAAGGTTTATTTAATATTTAAATATTTGATTTAGGTGATTACAATATTGATTTCGGTGGATACCAAATTTTTTAAAAAACATAAGTTTGTAACCGATCGGCGTACGAAGTTCCCTCTGCTGCTAATATTTATGTAATGAAATCTGAATTGATATTTTCTATTAATATGCTTCAATTTAAGTAAAATGTCCCACGGTTGTCAACCAAATAACGATACTGCGGAGAATGACCGTGCATAGTGTTAATACTTGGATCGATGTACTATCTCTGTATTTGTAACACTTGAAGTGATTTGACACTTAAGTGTCGATGCTCGAATGACAAATGCTTACAGAATTTATTATCGCCCCTCCGATTTTCCTTTTACAGTTTGACATCAATGGACATCCTATCGGTAGGTACGAAGCCAAAAGACTAATAAATAAAATGCTTGGCATCGCCTTTGTAGATAAAATAAACAGGTCGTGTAGTATATGTCATATAAAACTTATCGTAATGTAAGCACTTTTTAACATAATAAGTGATTTTGGTAGGTGGTTTGGTGATTAAAACAAGCGTTACCTTTTACCACAGGATGACTACCCCTTTCTCGAAAGATGAGAAGAATTTAAACTCCTCCAAATCTACGAGGTCGCTAAAAGTAGTAACCAAGACACGCTGACGTGGGACAGAAAAAGGAAAAGCAGATTTATATTGTACCGAATTACCAATTATATATATATTTGGCGATATATAGATTTGGTCGGCAGATTGGGGAAACGTGCCTCGAGTCCAAACATACAACAAATTTATTTCTTCTTAATCTAAATAAGTGTCAATCTCAATTGTTAATTTTTTTTGTAACAAAATGATTCCCTCCACATAAAAATTCAGATGCTAAATAGAAATGTCAATAGTTGAATTGTACTTCTGTTATTTGAAAAATAACAGCCAATTAGCAAGAAAATATCTCACTAGTTATGTTTGTTCAAGTTCTACATTTCAACGTAGAAAAAGAATATATCTAAGCTGACAACTAAGAACAATTTTAAACCGAACCAGTTAAGAATTAAAATTTTAGTAGAAGATCGTAAAGTATCTTCTGCTAACTTTATGAACATGATGCCTACTTATTAAGTATGCCTACTTAAGAAGTTTTATATTAATTCTGCGTCTAAAAAAACGAATACATATTATATTTATTTTTATTCATATAATGAATATTATGTGGCGGTTAGTTTTTTGTTGGCTCAAGGAATTATCTAAACGTTATCAAGACATTAATATCTAATGCTTTCTATGTACGTTACATACGATAACGATGAATAACTATCATCGTCATCATTTATCTTCATGTCCTCTTCCCATATTCATTGGGGTCGCCGTAATGTGTAACATTGCAAAGGGTTTTGGCTGTTTGGTTTTATGACCGGCCGCCTGCCTGACGCCTTGGAAATGTAGTCGTAGTTAAGACGGGAAAGAAGAAGGTGAATTTGTATAAGGAAAAATGGGTAGGGTGAGGAACCTAGGATAAGGGATACCCCAAGTCTCGGATGGGGAACGGGACTGAGGTTGCAGTAGCTCGCGAATGTCCTGTATTTCCTGTGTTTGGAGAGGCCACTAGGACAGGAACACCACTGGCATTTATTTACTACTACTATAAGTATCAGTCTTTAATTTATACATTTAAGTACTCGTGTGTCACTAACAAGTCAATTAGAAAAGTTCAATTACTTACTTTACATTTATAAATGTCACTGTGCAGAATAAAAATGATTAAAATCATAACCAAAAGCAAATGGTATATTTTTCAGTTCGTAAAAGTGCTTGCATTATGCCTGATTTTGGGAATATGCCTTGCCGTTCCGGTCGAAGACGTCAAGCATCCTGTGGCCATAGGCGTACCCTCACCAAACGTGGCAAATGTACCAGCTAAACCGCCGAATGCTGACACTTCAGATTTGAAGACCGATCCTAGCACATGGTGGCACACTTCTTGGTATCACACATATCCGGTGTATTACTATCATGCACCACGGTAAAATCTGTTTTTTTTTTTAATAGAAGTAGACAAATATAATTTATTACGTTACGTCGTCCAAAAAAATCCTACAACACTCTCTCTCAAAAATCTTTTCAAGTGATTGATGTGGTAGACCCACATCAATCACTTGAAAAGATTTTTTCATTAAGAACTCATTACAAGAAATTGTTGTAGTTTTATTGTAATCTAAATGATTTTTTTCTTAGCAAGGTAGATCACTGACATACTTTTCATATCTGTAAGATAGCGTTCAAGTTTTGGGTTAAAAAGAAGAAAGTACAGAATAATTGTGTATACCGCACACAAACAACGCGCTTACAAAATTTCCTCTTAGAACTTAGTAGCATCAATCCATCCGAATCTTATCATTTTGAAAATATTTTAAAGAAATGATTACATTCAATTAATATTACATTAATATTACATCAAACTGATCCTATTTTTTTTCTATTTCAGCCCCGCTTACAACTACTGGCACCACTACTAGTAAATAAAAAAATACATTTCAAGGCATTGCTTTTTGGCTTTTCACATTTTATATATTTGTAACCACACTTAAGTTTGGAATAAATAAGAACTTCAGAAATTAAACGTATTTTATTACTGTGTAATTTGGTTTTTAGGATGATGACAAAATTAGTGCAATTATAATCGACGAATAATTGTGCGTAATAAACATAACCAAACTAATGAAATTAGTCGCTAATATAAGCTATGATGGCGGTTTCAAGTCTGTAGCTTGGTACAAAGAATTAATTGCGATGTCAGATGAAACAAACGCCATAGATTTTGCCAGTGTGGCCAAAGACAAAGTATCCATTACAATTCTATTCGCAACGTGGTTCAGATTAGCTCCATGTGACTGAGACGTATATTTCAGAGCCAGCTTGATTACTCTTTCACATGCCAATGATTTTGATGTTGCACTTTTTGCCTCTTTGCCAGCTTGTTGAGCAGCGGTCTTTGCTAAGTTCATCATCAAGTCCTGATGATTAGACATTCCATTTTTCGCGTACCGCACAGACATTTGCACTTCAATAGAAGCTGTTAAAGCACGTCTCAAAGCAACTACACTAGCTGCCGTCAGATATGCTACATCACCAGCATACATTATAGCTTTCTTTGCTTTAACTTCTAACCTCTCCAATTTTTGCTTGGCCCGTTTTTCATTTCCTGGATCTTCTTCAAATTCAGCTTGATCAATTTCTATGTCAGCAGCAATATCTGGGTTCAAAGATGGCTTATAAATATTCTCTTTAGGGTCAACCCAGTCATCTATAAGACCAGGTGTATTTAACTCTTGAGTATCTAATGTTGGCATATCTGGTTTGATATAATGAGTCGAATTTATTGACTTCTCTAAAACGATTTGATCTGTTTCATTACTGTCAGAGTTACCGTTTTCTATGTCTAAAACTGTTTGGTTTAAAAAGCCCTTAACTGAACCCAGTAAACTTGGTTTCCTATTGAAAATGTGTACAGATTTCTTTTCGTTTCTAGAGATAACTGAAAACGGAGTAATAAGATTGCCCTGTTTGGATTGTAATGTATTATTTGCGAAATTGAAGGAATTGGATAGAGATTTATTTAGTATGATATTATAAACAGTCGTATCTGAGAGTTTAGGTGCATGTGTGACTAGATCATTATCTGATGATGAATCAATTGATCTTTTTTTACGTAAAGATAAGTCAACCGATTGTTTTTTTGAAAGAGCTGCGGAATAAGTAGTATCTTTTAGAGCTGACACAATTGAAACCTCTGCTGCTATTTGCGCTAATCCATACACCAGACGGTGAAGCTCAGGTTCAGTAGAAGCTCGTGTTATACTAAGTATATGACCTGACAATGTTCTTGAAATGTAATCCAGGATGCGCCTTGTCTCTATAGCTGTTATACCTTTATTTCTTCCAGGTGCTTCTAAGGCTTCTTTTGTTATTCTCGTAATTTTATCTTGAATTTCTAACTTGGATAAAATTGCTGACACCATGTCTTTCGAGATTTGGTAGAGATTTTCTTCCATTTCTGGATTTTGTGTTACATTTTTAGTTGCTTTTAGTATAGAATTATCTAAATGTTTCAAAGCATTATGGGGTGAAGACATTATCAGCCTTTCTCCATATTTAGAGTTTATAAGTTTCTCTTTCAAATCGTGTATTGGTGATATCCCAGTGTAAGATCCGGGAACCTGTAACAGTTTTTTTAATGAGTAAATTAAACTTGCTACCGTCCGGGGTTTGAAACCAAATGAGACTATGGAATAGACATTACAACGTAATAGTACTATGTAATTCTTATTACTTTTAATATTCCTATCAATTGAATTATAAATTGATTAATGCCGCATTCCTGTAATCAAGAAACGATTCGTTTTGCTTACGGACGGTAAAATTTCGATGAATTTTCAACGAAATCAGCAAATCGAATCATTTCTTGATCATAGGAACGCGACTGTTTATTTTCCTCGCGCGCTGCCTATGTAGCTACGTCACACAGTTTTGTTCAAAACGCAACCTAACGCCTGTAGTGGAGTTTTGGATGCTTTATATTTATTAGAGAGTGGGGGTTGATAATGGATTTTTTGAATAGCTGCTACTTAACATAGTAACGAGTATATTGTAGAAGTTTATTTTAACACTTAGTATTATTATAGGTATTTTTACACTTACTTATGATTTAATTATTTAAGCTTCTTATATTTTCATACGGGTTTCATATATAGTGAAGATCAAATAGAGCCCAGGAAGGAGGGATTCTTTAGAAGACAACATTACACTATACTATTTACTACTATCTACTTCTGGTAGCCCTACTCTGTTGCTTATGAATTAGGTCACTATTACGTTGTGATGCAAGGATACTTGCAACGCAATTTGATTTCAGAGGGAGCCCTATCGTCAATACTCAAAATCACAAATGTATACACTTACAACACTATGCTAGTATCACTGCCTTACCGTATGAATCTATTTATTTAAACCATTTATTTACTTGTTCACCTTATCTATTATTGTTTTACAATGCTATGTTGCAGTCATGTTTGAATCGCAAATTGTAAAGTGCCTAGTTTTTCAATATCTTTTTTGTATTTTTTCGTTTAGTTTATGTAGAAATATTCTATAAACTTATATAATATGCCCGAGAACGTACTTTTACAAAAACACAGACTTAAATTACACGGTGTAATGAGAGATACACCATATTGAGAGATATACGTACAGAAAATTATTTTTACCCCTTTTTAAGCAAAAATCTAAATATTTTAAGTTTTTATATAGAACAGGTGCAAAAGCTACAATATTAATCAATACCATAACTAATATTATAAAAGCGGAAGTTAATTTGTTTCTTTGTTACGCTTTCACATCTTAACTACTGGACCGATCATCGTAAATATTGCATACACGTTGTCAGGGGTGCAGAAAAGACCTTTCATACATAAATAAAATTGATGTTTCCGAGGGATAAACAAAATAACTATACATACTAATAATATATGACACGTAATACACGAGCGGAGCCGCGGGCGCAAACTAGTGTGAAGTATGTTGAAAAATTATGTGAAAACGGCTACAAAAAGCTACAGGGACCAGTATATATGTTGCTGACCTGTCATGGTCCGGAATGTCTATACAAAGACAGTTCAAGTTATTCTGGGCAGTTATATAAAACAAAACCTTCAAAACTAACTGACTTATGGTGGAAATTCAACCACCAGGCGATCTCTAGTCTAGTTAATGTATAATTATTTTGATAATAAAGTTTACTTACTAAAAGTAACATAATTACTGAAAACACTCGATACAAAATCATTCTTTCAGATTGAGCAACCGCTCTAGTGAAAAACACTGTTACAAATATATTAACCCTATAGTGTTACCTCTTATCGCAATTAGTTCAGCCATTTATTTTAATGGTCAATTAAGCTACCAAGTAAAATTTAATGGTATCACAACTTACACACCAGTCGCCCTATATGACGTAATGAGTTTATTAGAACTTTTGATTTCCATGTTTAGACATCTGCCCACCTACCTGCCAAGCGCTCGCATTATGTTTTATAACAATCATAATTTCAGGCTGCATAGGCCCATAGACAAATACCTTAATCTAAATATGCATACTAAACATTCTGTGTTAGTAAATATAACTTAAAACTAAGTTAGTAACACTTTACTTGCACTAAGTATTTGTGCGGTCTATTATTTTAGCCCCACGTAACAGTAGGTAAACCTATTACAGAGCCCCGGAAGCATTTGCAAACTCTAAGAATTTAATAACAGAAAAATTTAATAAAAATGTGTTCGAATTTTAAATTCACCAAGTCAAATCAAATCAATTTTGCGTCCACCTACTAATAGTAATTCTTAAAAAACTAATCTTATTACGAATAGATAAAAAAAGACTATGTTAATATAAGCGGCAAAAAATGTTTCTTTTTAAATAAAGAATTTCATACTAAAGTTTTCACGAGCCGAGATATCGAAATTTCTAACAACTTCGTTAATTTGAAAACTCATACTGAGGGTCAGTAATGTAATACTTATTACTTATTTGGTATTATAAATTGACTTTTACCACCTTCGGGGCTTACCTTAAAAGTTACCCCGCAAATGAATTAAACATAGTAATTCTTCTTTTACTATGTTGAATTCTTCTGTATACAAATAAAGGACGGTACACCAGGTTACTGCTTTCTGCTGTTTCAAATACTTCTTTATTGCCAACATTTACATTTTCCTCATAGGCTTCTCTTTTATGAATATCTTCATTTTCTTCTTCCTTTTTTGTAGCATTATTTTCTGTCATAGTTGCACCATCAAAGCTACTCAGTACTGTATTCAAAACGTTACTATTTATGTATAAAGGCGATACCACGTTAAGCACTGCTATCACTGAAACTACAGCGAATAGCATGATGCATGCAAAAAGTAAACCACATCCCCCACATTTTTATGTTTTATAGTCTCATGTTCCAATTATAGACTATATGTTAATTGCATTAATAATTGTATTAGCGATATTTGTAACCATTAACAACTTATTGTCGACTTGTTAGTTGCCAGAGATAAAATACAAACAGCAGAATGAGTCCATTAATTAAACAAAAAAAATATCCTTAATTATCTTTATTCTTATATACTAATCTACATACATATCCTAAAGCTTATCTGATGCATTAAAGAACATGAACATGACTTAGGCTATATTATGCTATGTGCTTGAATACCAAACACAAATCCAAGAAGTCAGGGTGGAGATATCGTAGTCGTTGTAATTTAACCGAGGAAGGCAGGGAGTACCCTGATGCGGCCGCGACCTAAAATCTGCGAGGTTTCACCGAAGGGAGATGCATCTACATCGTTGGTGGATGGAAGCAGGTCACTCTCTTGGCCACCGACAGCACGACGAGCCCTTGGATGATTAGCAGCACCAGCAACCTTTCCCGAAGCACCAGATGCCACACCGTCTTTTGCGGTAGCTAAGGGTATTGGCTCGGCTTTTGGTGGGATCTGTTCGATCACATCCTGGCCGGCGGGTGTGCACACGCAGACCGCTAGCAGCGCCAACGACGCGACGATAAAAAGTGTGGAATGCATTTCCAAAAGATCCTATCTTGCTTTGATTTAAACTTTATTAAACTGTGCTCTGGTAGGATCTGCCGCGCCTTATATGAGAAGCTTTTGATGACATTAACTATTATACTTTATTGTAACAGCACACTCATATAATGCGCATTATTATTTTTAGAACAACACTGACGCACACACTATTGTAAATTATCCCCTCATTATGAACCTTGGCTTTGCAAAACTTGCTAACGAGATGCCAAATACCCCTGATAACCGATAAAAGGAAAGAGTAACAAAACAAGTTAACACCTGATCATGTGATAAAGCATTGTTTGTAGGACTGCTTTATGTATGTTTTTGGAAAAAGAAGGCGTTGATCAGAACCCCTAGTTCAGCATTGTAGTCAATTTTAAGTTGAAAAAAAATCCTAATTAGATTACCAGTTTAAATGTGAGGACTTTAAAAGTTTGTCATAACCTTTAACATTAATGTTCAATATAAAATTCACTGCAGTAAATCTAAATCAGAATCATCAGAGGACTTAAATATTTACCTGAAATTCCGCCATCGGGTTTTCTGTACAAGTCATTGGCCATGAACACGACATATAACTGGTGGTAGACCACCGCATGGGGACCCATACTATATCCCTGGCCGGCAATCTATGTAACAAATCACCCATATGGCCTGGAGGCAGGTGAAAGAGAAGTCCCTCAACCATTACTCAGGTGTATTCTGCAGTCGTCAGAAATAGTATCCCTAACCTGGCGATGGTCGTGCCATTCGAGAAGAATTCGACACCAGTCCCAGTGACGGCCATAAAGTGCGTGGCGTGAAGTGTTTGTGGGTGTTCTTAAATCTTGCAATTAGTATAGTTATGACTTGATACGTCAGCTTTTTGAATGACTAAAACACATTAGTTTTGGTCGGTCCCACCCTGATTTTGATCTAAAAGATGAGAAAAAAAAACGGACAGTGCGAGTCTGACTAGCGCACCGAGGATTCCATAAGCAAACAAAATTATATGTAGGTTGAAGATTTTTACACGACTACCCAAAAAAGGAGTTAATGTTTTCAGGGTTCATGTATGTACGTACTTATGTGAGTTTCTTTATTCTACCATAACTTCTAAATGCCTGAACAGATTTTGATGCATGGGGCATCGTTAGATCATCCCGTCTGAAGTGACATTGACTTAAATTTTCTTTTTTATTAATATGGTATACACAACAACTGTTACGTATAGTTTATGCCACTTTTTTTTTTATCGTGTGGAAACCCCCTCGGGTCATCACTCCACTGGGGCTGCCAGTAAAGTGGTATGTCGGAATCGAACCGACTAAAACCACACGGTGTTCCGTCATAAATAAGTCTATTGCCAGGGACTCGGGTATACCCTAGGAAGGAAGTCCCCGAGAACCCTGGCAGACCTTGGCCGCCTCTTACACTAAAGGCAGCCACGCCCTTGCGAGCCACGGCCTTGCCCTCCTTCCAGTGTAGAGAGGCGCGCGCGGAACACGGCGCGCCACCGTCTCAGGCCTGCTTCTGCTAGAGTAACGGGGAGCCTCACCCGTTACCCCCAGGCCAGTTAGTTTATGCCATGCCAATACTATACCTAGACATTATTAAAAAACTAAAAAAAACTACTACTGTACAAATGACTATTTAAATCTATAATTATTATTATTAATTATAAAGTCTAAACTCCCATATTAATATAGTATACTATAAAGTAAACATTTATTAACTGTTTGTTGATAAGCTTCAAGTATATATGATAAAAAGGTTTTTGGATTTGCTCTTCCTGTCTCCTACTTTTGCCGTACCTAGGGTCCATAATTAATGTCACCAACCCTAGTTATTAAGACCTTTGAACATTATGGAATGCAATAACGATTGCATTATTTGAGAGTATCGAGATATTTCTCTTTTTTGTTTTTAAAAATGTATAAAACACTTTTAACGTAAAATGTGCACGATTTACAAATTTGATTTTCAGACTGCTGTTTTATTTTTAACCGACGAAAAAAAGGAGGTTGTCAATTCGACCGTGTATATATATATATATATATATATTTATCCACTATATAGTATATAGTGCCCCTTAGGAATTGCATACAATACCTCGTAAATACATATATTTTCTAAGAAATGTATGTATTAAAGAATCGTTGACAAATTATTTTACACATTCCCTAAATTGGCTCGGACTGTATACATTTCCTAGGAATTGTATACAGCTCCTAGGTTTCTTACATTTCCCGTAACATAGGTACTCTTATATACAACTTCCCGACATCAATCGTAGTGCCACAGTCCATTAGGGACCAGTCTGGTACCGAAATCATTTTAATCTAATTTTAAAACTCTCAATACGAGCGAAATAGCGCGAAACTGAACTTCACTGCGCTCGCGCTGCAAAGACTGTTTTTCTAAATAAATCGCTAAGTCGGCATGCATGATGCATGATCCTCAACGCCATAATAATATTGACCCTCTAAGGCTTGATATTACCTTCCTATGTGTTCTACCGTCTGTACCTTCCTGTTTTGAAAAATGCGTGTGCGTGAAATGAATACATCGTGCACTTATTATTATCGCTCCGGTCGCTACCATCAGGTTTAAATTAACTAGAAAGGTTGCGAATTGTACGGTTGAATTTTTGGGAGGGCAGTTGTTAATAGACTCGTTACTCGTTGTTTACAAAAGACAAACTTAACTTTGTTCAAATCGGATAAAATCTAGAGTTTAAATGGTCATAAATTTTAATTGCGTTGACATAAGCATTTAGTGTTAATTACAACTTGATACCTCGACGTGTTCCTGAGAAAAAAAGACTTGACGAGACTTGATAGTTTGTAATCGCAGAAAAACATTTTTTATGTGATATAACAACAAATTAACGACTTAAGGAATTTTTTCCTTTACTTGTGGTATAAGACTATGCTTCTCGTCAAATTTCTCTTTGATTCTAGGTCAATTGTATATAATTTTAATTTCTGCTTGATGCCTCCACGCGTTCCTAAGAAAAACGGTCTTGACAGACAGACGACATAAGCGATCCTATAAGGGTTAAATTTTTCCTTTTGAGGAACGGAACCGTATAAAGGTCAGAAAATGTATAATAATAGTATTATTATTACCCTCACGCGATATAGGTCTCATTTACTGCTTTTTGTTGCATAGTTTGAATATATTGTATCTTTTTTGAATTAGTGTTTTATAACAAACAATAAATGAGGTACATCGTTGAATGAAAACAACATAATCCTCCGAGCCAATTTAAGGGGAAGCGACTGTCATGAGACCTTTACAACCCACGTACTGGGCGATATCGAAGTTCTGTAGTTAGACCGTTGTCGGACTTTTTAGGGCTCCAACTACCTGTAGCCGGGACCGACGGCTTAACGTGCTCTCCAAGGTACGGAGGAGTCCCAATGTGTTAATAATGGTCACCCATTCTAAGACTGACCTGGTTAATATTACTTAACCTTGCAATGTGCTAAGATGAGGTACCACTTAGCTACGAGCCCCCCGTTAAACGTAAGATGACGTACATAATTTAATTAAAACATATTACAATAAAAAGTAGATATAATGTTACTAATTACTATAGTTGTATTTACAAGTAATATTGTAACACTTAGGTACTTTAGATAATATTACCGTGCTTACTTCTACACCAAATAACATATATACATGAAATAATAAATATATATAAATAACATAACTAACATGCAGCTGCAATGAGAATTTTTGAAAAAAATCTATCCGTTTACATGTTATGACTGTTCGAATTTCTAGGTATTTTTACCGGCTGTCTTAAGTTGGCGGGGAGAAGTCGTTTTTCTACACTTTTTTTTTTTGCTCTTTCAACTGTTCGTTAACTGTTCGTAACTGTTCGATCAAAATTTTTATTTGTTCGATCTTAGTTTTTTTATTAAAAATAAAATAAAAAATTACCCTCAAGTTGGCGGGGTTTTTATTTTGCTATTTCAATTGTTCGTCATTGTTCGATCATCTTTTTTTATTTGTTCGATCTTAGTTTTTTTTTTATAAATAAAATAAAAAATTTGCGTTCTTAAGTTGGCGGGGAGAAGTCGTTTTTTAACCTTTTTTCTGCTATTTCAACTGTTCGTTAAATGTTCGTCATTGATCGATCAAATAAAATTTGGTTCTGGCGTTATGGTCACAGTTCTAACCTAACCTAAACCTAGCCATTTCTGTCGCCCACTTAGTAATTCAGTCACACGCCTAAAATTTTAATATCCAAAACGGATTATACGCATCACGCGAGAGCGGGCGACATCAGAGAGGGGACTTAAATATTAAGTTACAGACGATTTAACATTCGTAGGATAGGTCAATTGAAAAGAAATGGCTAGGTTTAGGTTAGGTTAGAACTGTGACCATAACGGCCAGAACAGAATTTTATTTGATCGAACTATGACGAACAGTTTAAATAGCAAAAAAAAAAAAAATTAATAGTGACTTTTTCCCGCCAACCTGAGGGTAATTTTTTATTTTATTAAAAAAACTAAGATCGAACAAAAAAAGAAATTGATCAAACAATGACAAACAGTTAACGAACAGTTGAAATAGCCAAAAAAAATGTAAAAAAACCGACTTCTCCCCACCAATTTGACGGTAATTTTTTATTTTATTTAAAAAAAAAAACTAACATCGAACAAATAAAAATTTTGATCGAACAACGACGAACAGTTAACGAACAATTGAAATAGCAGAAAAAAAGTCTAAAAAACCGACATCTCCCCGCCAACTTAAGGGTAATTTTTTATTTTATTTAAAAAAAAACTAAGATCGAACAAATAAAAATTTTGATCGAACAATGACGAACAGTTAACGAACAATTGAAATAGCAAAAAAGAAATGTAAAAACACGACCTCTCCCCGCCAACTTGAGGGTAGTTTTTTATTTTATTTTGAAAAAAAAAAACTAAGATCGAACAAAAACTTTCAAAAATTAAAAATCAGACAGCCATTTTTACCTCGGTTTCTCATAAAAGCATGGAACGTGTAAAGTTGAAGATTTTAAATCGTACGTATTTTTTTATTTTGAAACTATTCACTTAGTCATTGAGTAAATAGTTTTTATGGATTTTCATAGGAATGGAATAAAACAATGCGTTTTAAAACCTTTAACTTTACACGTTTCAACACGTTATGTGAAACCGAGGTAAAAATACCTAGAAATTCAAACGCTCATAACAAAACTGCATGCTAGTCATGCCCTTTCAAAGTAAGTGTTCCTTTTTCAAAGACACCTTGTATAACATATCAATGACATGAGCATAAATAATCAACACGCTAAAAAATACTGGGAACATTACCATACTATGACTGCGAGGCTGAGGAATCCATGAGTCTATTAGTTGTTTCGTGTATTTTTGAAGTGAATCATTGTGATTTGAAAATTCCATAAAACGAAAAAGCGACCCTAGAAAGAGACAAACATATTCATAAATAAATGGGATTTAGCCGGTTCTCAATTCGACCGTGTATATATATATATATATATATATATATATATATATATATATATATATATATATATCCACTATATAGTATATAGTGCCCCTTAGGAATTGCATACAATACCTCGTAAATACATACATTTTCTAAGAAATGTATGTATTAAAGAATCGTTGACAAATTATTTTACACATTCCCTAAATTGGCTCGGACTGTATACATTTCCTAGGAATTGTATACAGCTCCTAGGTTTCTTACATTTCCCGTAACATAGGTACTCATAAATACAACTTCCCGACATCAATCGTAGTGCCACAGTCCATTAGGGACCAGCCTGGTACCGAAATCATTTCAATCTAATTTTAAAACTCTCAATACGAGCGAAATAGCGCGAAACTGAACCTCACTGCGCTCGCGCTGCAAAGACTGTTTTTTCTAAATAAATCGCTAAGTATGCATAATGCATGATCCTCAACGCCATAATAATATTGACCCTCTAAGACTTGATATTACCTTCCTATGTGTTCTACCGTCTGTACCTTCCTGTTTTGAAAAATGCGTGTGCGTGAAATGAATACATCGTGCACTTATTATTATCGCTCCGGTCGCTACCATCAGGTTTAAATTAACTAGAAAGGTTGCGAATTGTACGGTTCACAAGAACTTTTTTCCCCAAAACGCTTAGAATGTCCTCCTAGTGGAGGACCAAAAACTACATTATGAGGTTCCTCACAAATGGTGACTCGTGTGTGCGACATATTCATAAATGGGATTTAGCCCGCGAGAGAATGAGATAGAATTCAAATATCTTTGTCTTTGCGCATGCGAACTAAAGGGTCTTTCAACAAGGACGGGTCGATGTTAAAATTGAATAAAACAAATTTATATATAAATATATAAATAATATATATATAATATAATATATATATAATAAATATATATATAATATAAAACGAAATTTATTTTTTATTTGAAAGGCCCATTTATGCCATTATGGATGGAATATAACATCGTTCAAATGTCCGCCCCGGCTTCGTATGGTTCCACGAATCCGAGAGGTCCAATTTTTAATGACTCTGCTGCATAGATCCGGCTGAATCTGAGCGATGGTAACTTTTTGTGGATGCATTGTCAACTGGTGAACCTCATGTGGGTTGTGGTCATTCCATATACGGCATATATAATTTTGCTTATTAACTAAACCATTCATCCAAAAATGTGCCTCGTCGCTAAAGATTTAAAAATTCGATGAAACGAAAAGGCGACACTACAAAGAGACAAACATATTCATAAATAGGATTTAGCCTGCGAGAGAATGAGATAGAATACAAGTATACAGTGTTTCCTATAATCTTTGTCTTTACGTCTGCGTACTACGAAGCCTTCTGAAAATGCGTCATAGTCAACGTGGTATATCATGCACGTGTATCATATTTATGCATTTTTAATTTATATTAATTATTTAACACATCTGTGTTAATTTTACCAATAACTTTTATATAAATTATCTAAAACTAAATATATTAACATTAGTAAATTATTAGTGTTGATTTTACTTTTTATTTCTCATTCTCTTGTAGTCTACTTTTCTGAAGTTTCACTTTTGCCGTGTGTGAACACACACACTTTTTTTATTTATTTCTCATTTAAGCGCTTAGCTTAGCTTAGCCGTGCACTGTCTCACAAGTGTTAACTACAGCCTCTTTGGATCTATGAATATTGTTTCTTTGAAATAGAGAGAACAGATACCTACATAATTTATGCGGATTAAACTATCACAGGGACACCGACTTCAGTTTAATGACATGCGCCCGAAATCCACCTTCAATAAAGAGTTTCAATAAGTTAAGCTTGATCGATAACACTTCATTCACAAGAATTGTTGGTGTTTCACATCAGACGAATCAGTTATTTGAATTTGAGTATAACTCTACCAAGAACAGTTGGTTTTACCTGAGGTATACAATTAGATGGTTACACTTGTCTGAAAAAATTGCTTACCTAATTTTTTTTAAATTTTCATGTTTCCTCTTGTTAATTTATCAAGCGCAATGTGACAATATGACTGGAATGAAGATCGGTGCAACGAAGTAACCTCATATTACTTCTATTTCTTTGCGACAAAACGCTTAATCGCTAACAGGGTGTACCTATATTTAGGTATAGGTACATCCACGAAATCACCTATTGGTGCAAAATAATTCGGGGGCTGTCAAGGGCAGACCGCCTCAGATGTCACCTAATTGGGCACCCCCCAATTAGGTGATCATCAATCAGTGAAAAAATCATGGCAATGTCAAATTACAATAAATCACTGCTACATATTCTATACTTACCTATAAAATTTATTTGGAATTTACTATAAAATTGTATTTTTGCAAATATGTTGTAAGTGATGCATAATCCTATATTTTTTTTAACTGTCAGTTAATTTTAGTAACTGCATGAAGGTCGAACAGACCTGAAATTCCTCAAAATGACGTTGTGTGTTCTATTTTTAGTTCTAGCCAGTGTTCAACTCTCGATACGGGTGTTAACTCTTAACACCGGTTCCGAAGCTCATGGTCGCACAAAAGTTATTTATCACAATTTGTGTAGCCTCGATAATCATCAAATATTTACGACGTAATTAAAGAATTTGAAGACGCAAAAGTTAAAAAAAAGGTAGATAACGCGTAGTTCAATAAGTACCGATACTAAATAAAATAAAATTCTTTATTATTCGTCAACGTAGTCTTCTTTAATTGCGATACAGTCCCCTCCAACTTTTTCTTACTTTTCTATTCTACTCGTATGTGTGTAGAACGATTTCTCTTTGGCTTCAAAATAAGCTTCCATTGCTGCGATTACTCCACCATTTGAGTCAAATTTCTTGCCGATTGAATTCCGGAGTGAAATGGTGAATCCGTGTTTCATCCATTGTCACATACCGATGTAAAAATTCCTTTTTATTTCTATTGAACAGTACCAAACAGCGCTCTGAATCATTGATACGTTGTTGCTTTTGAGCAATTGTTAGCAAACGCGGCACCCATTTGGAAAAAAGCTTTTTCTTGACCAAATTTTGATTACTTCATTTCGACTTAGATGACCAGAGCGTTCGGCATCATTTATGTCTATACGACTGCGTTTAAAATCGGCATACCACCCGACAAATCATTGGTTTAGACGGAGCAGATTCTGGATAGCATTTTATAAGCCACTGCTGTGTTTGAACGGTGTTTTTTCTTCATTAAAAAACAATGTTTTTGGAAATTACAAAAGTATCGTTACATAAATATCCGCATCTCAATATTTTATTGTTCGATTTAAAAAAAAAAATTATACATGTCATTTGATGGTCAGTACCTTCTAGAAATAAAAAAAAAATATGCACCATCTCCAAGTTAGTCTCGGAACTTATTAAACGATCTCTTATGATATTTATTTTTGTTTTAATAAAAAAAATCGTACTTTGCGTAATAGCGTAATCGTACTTTTATTAATTGGACCAGTTTTCACTTTGGTGGCGATAAAATAAAATCATTTCCGGGCCGGGGTGCCCCTAATAAGACTAATGCTAGCTATGCCACTGCATATTATGATGACACATATCTATTTATCATTACATTGCAAATAATCGGTAAATAACGTTATTACTAGAATTCTGATCTCACTACTTGAGTCAGTATTACTTAAATGTACATATTACAGTTGGCAACAAACACAAATATGTTGCACAATATTTGCCAATGCATTCTATTCGGTGGCCTTACTCAAAAGGTAAACGGAAGGATATCTTTGTCACGCTACATATTAGGTTGTTTTTTCAACAAATAAAATAAGCAAACAAGTTATACCTCACTATTTTTCAACAAAATGCATAACAATACGCATTCATGGTCATTATGTTATTGAGAATATTTACCCACCCTGTTAACACAACTAATTCAAGTGTTCAATGCGCGTCAATGATTCCATTTCTGGATAAAATTAATTAGCACATTTAAAGTATAAAAACTGAGTATTCTGCCGAACAACATCATTAACTGTCAGTGAAGGAACGCGGCATACAGAATTCACTAACTGGGTGTATATCCCAATTTCATCGCGGAGAAGTTACCTATAGCCGCCAAACACCATGGCTTCTAAACTGATTGTCCTTCTCTCGCTTGCGACTTTGGGCTGCGTGTTTGCAGCTCCCGCTTCTACAACAGAAAACGTACCAGAAACAACGACAGCAACAGAAGAAGATCTGTTTGTCATCGATGAAATAGTGGTCAGGGAAGTTCCCATTGTGGTAACATTACTTAAGCCTACCATACCTTCTGAACCTGAAACCAAAGAGACAACTAGCCAGCCGGAGCATAAAGTAGTAAAAAGGTCAGCCATGCGCGGTGATAACCCCAGCAACGACTTGCTCGCTAATTTGGACGGGTTTCAATTTGACAATGGATTGTCAGAGTTTGGTGGACGCAGGATCAAGTTTTTACCAACCTGGGCGGGTTAAACTTTGTACCTAAGTAATTAAAAATAACATCTGTATAATTTTACATATCATTTTTTTTAAATAATAAGTATATTTGTGAAAATTAACACAAAGTAAGTATAATATTATGTAAGTGTGATGATTGAGTGATAATGTACAAAAGTTGTATTGTTACGATTGTAATATTGATGCGTTTTGTTTACCACTGTTTTAAAAAATAAATAAAAGTATTTTATATGAAACTCAAGAATTTTTATTTATAATGTTGGATAACTTATGGTAATGATTTTTCTTATGGTGATTTTTTTTTATGGTGATGATGCTCGTTTTTTTTATTTAAGCAGTCGTGGGGGAGTTGTTATTGTACGTGGATATTACCTCGATTGAGTCCCGATTATAAATCTTTTATGCATACAAAGTTCAAAAACATTTCATGTAAACTAAGCACAATGGGACTGCTGACGATATTAATATCTTCATTATATCTCATTGTTTCTATTAAGAAAAAAGAAATCACACAACATCGTGGATTACGATCAGCGACGTCCTTTTCATATTAAAATTTGTTCGTATAGGATAATTGCATTTTAACTAGAAACTTCTTCCGAACTAGGTACCTACTGCTATATGTGTAAAATACCTACCTATGATATAAATAGTAGAATGGTGCAATTCAATTATGATACTGTCGTACCGCATAATTCCATGAATACATGCATAATATTTAAATATCTGTTCTTGGTTTCGTTTTATAAATATTTAAAGAGCATCCCTCTTTAATATCTGTAAAAAAACAAATTTGGAGGCAAGGATTCGTTTGTTTGATTATTAAATTAATTTTTAAATGAAAATGGCGGGCTTCTCTGGATATGTCATTCGTGTAATTCTTTTGTATAACTTTAAGCGCGGCTAGATACATGTGAGCTATGGCAATTCCTAAGTCAACAAAGAAATTGTCCAAAACCAAAAGAAACCAAATGTCGAGACTTGTCATAAATGCCAGCCTAGTAAGCAAGTTTGTAACAACTTAAAAACAAACTTGATAATTAATCTTTGAAACGATGCGCTAAATGCAAGATTGTTGCAACATTATAACAAACTTGGAACATCAACAAAAAATTAAAAGTTGCAGCAACTTTGTCATAAATTTATCATTTTTGACATGACAATTCATATTCAATCAAAAATCAAGTTTGCGGCAAGCTCACTTGCTATCTGGGTCCTTTGCATGCATTTTTAAGTTAATTTCGCGCAATTAGAAATATGAAATTGGGAGTATTATGTATGTTTAATAATTATGCGACAAAGGCTACCAGAAGTTATAGGTACCCAATATGTATAAGATATATATCTTGGCCTGTCATGGCATGGTACGAAAAGTCTATAAACGAGAGTTCAAGTTATACTGGTCAATCATATAAAACAAACTTCGAATTGTGAATTAAGGTCGAAATTCGACCACCAGGTGATCTCAAGTATCTATGAACAAGCAAGTAAATAACGCCTCGTTAACTGCTTGTTACAATAACAAAAACATCTACGCTGCATTTTATAACTATCCTAAAAGCGCTGTGTAACATTTGAACTAAATTTTTTATTGTTTATTTTAAATAAAGTAATTCATATTCCAACTAAAAACTCGATGACCGACACGATGCCGCTGCCAGCGCGGCAGCGGCATCGTGTCGTTGATCGAGTTTCACAATTAAGAAAAAAATCTGAAAGTTGTTAATTTGTTGCTAAATCACTTTAATTTTTTTTTTGTTATTACAAACTTATATTTTGCGGTTGAAAAGTTGACTTTGTTATAAATCGATGTATGGGAGAGTACGTTTAAAACTGCAAAGTTAAGTTTGTCTTTCGGAAAAGACAGGCCAAAATCTTCGAGAATTGATTCCCGTACTATCTACATACAAGTTTGTTTTGCTGCGGAATCCTCGGTGCGCGAGTCAGACCCACACTTGACCGGTTTCTTTTTTCTCTGTCGTTCAAATGTCATATCGATATCCTGGACAAAATCGGGTCTTGAACTGGCTCATCTGGCTAGCAGACTAGCCTTTATCTATTAGCCAAATCTGCCTATGAAAGCTGACGACAAAACGAACCCAATTCGCCATAAGTATCTATTGTAGACCAAGTGATGAAATAAGTTTGAACAATAAATAAGATACTTATATACAGAATTTCTATTTTTTTATGTAGTTATATACATAGTTGGCCAAGTAACAATTTAACATTTGAGGGACATAACATTTCTTGTATGTTAAAGGGAAATTTAGTCAAAATGACCTCCAATTCAAAACCTCAGTTAAATTCCTATAAACTGGCTCCAAAGATGCACATTTCACATTGATCAGGTCCATCTGACCAACTAGGTAATTTACAAATCCCTGCAATGATACAGCACCGATAGGGACCACAATATCGAGGAAAAAAAACATTTAAACTTGTCTATTTATTTTTTATTTCAAAATTAGGTTAGCCGACTTATTAGAATGACCTTAAATTTTTATAAAATAAGAAATGCCACGGGCCACGACTAATCTATTAAACAAGCAATAAAAAGTAAAGGACGTATGGGTGTTAAACTTTTATAACGAAAAAAATTTTTATCCGTCATCAATAAAAAAATCTAAATTATTTATTCATTGACATGATAAATTACAGTGCCACCCTATCTGTTCCTATCTGTTCAGGCAGACAAATGGAGAACTAACAACGCAATTTTGAATTGTCATTCCACTGTCAACTTCATGTCAACTTTTGCTAGTGCGATTGTTCCTTGTGATTTCATAAAAAAATAATTGTTAAACACATAATATACTCAGCTTTATTATGATATAAGCATCAAATAAATTTTTTCACATGTTGCCAAATCAAGTATTCACATGCCCGAGCTAATGTTGTCGTCATGTGCAAAATCTTCATGAAGAATATAGAAAAAAATATGTAATTTAGATGCGCCCTTCATCGAATCACGAAGTGACAGTGAAAGCGAGATCGGCGATTCTGTAGATAATGTTGAGTATGATGCAATAAGTGGCAGTATTTCTGGGATTCGTCCTCTTACTGTTATAAAGTATAAATAAATATGTAACCTTAGTTATGGATTTTATAACTTTATCTATACTAGCAATTCATGAATTTATTTAGTTAGGCACATCGTCTTGTGGAATATATTAGATTTCATTCATAAAACACTAAACTTTTCCAAATTATTGGAGAATTTATAAAAATGACAACATTTAATTCGACGGGTGGCATACTATGAACAAATTCTAATATTGTTCGGCTAGGTATTAGGTTACTTATTTTTTTTAGAATTTATTTATTTACACATTATATATACTGAATTTACAGTTTATACATTACAAAGGGTTTACTCATAGGTATAGAAGCTCAATAAGATAAACTTATAAGCAGGCTGACTTAACCCTCGAGACTGCTTTTGTTAAATGTTATGCTCAAAAAAATATAGTTCAGAACTCTCTGATAAAGTGTCTGTTACAAAATTAAAAGCTAAATACTACTACTATTACACTACAAGAAACAAAGGTTTATGAAACCTAGCTTTGTAGTTTCTATATGGTGCATCGATCACAAGGTCACAACACGTAATGCTAATGTTAAAATTAATTTTATTGCGAGACGCGAACGCTTTAGCGCGCCAAATTTGCAAAATATTTGGCAATATTTGACAGTGGGCTACACATGTAGCCCGCGCGTGTACTCTAGTGTTAAGGATAGGTTTACATTAAATACAAAATTTATTTCACGATAAGAAATAAGGAAGACGTCCTTCAAATTATGGAAATACGTATTTAACTTAATTTTTTTTATTGATTCACTTCTTTCTTTTGTTAATTCCTTTCCTCCGAATGCCTTCCATCTCATTCGTCGACTCCTACTTCAGCATTTTCTTCAACAGCTTCAATAATGATATTAGATGTTATAGGAGATGAGACAGCCATTTCAATAAAGGTGTTCCAATGTCCTGGATTGTAATCAATGTAATCGTTGCCTAAACGTATTTCTGCAACACTTTTTAATATTTCAGGATGCAAATGCAATCCGTCTAACCGACCATACGACAATGTTAAAATTAGTGAAAATGACAGAAATATCCCAATAGTGGCCATTACCGAGTTCCGCAACACAATGATGTGAACTAATACTGACGGTTTTTATATATCGTTAGAAATAAGTGTAATAATGTATTGTGTTAATTTTAAGTGAGATCGTGAACAAACCACAAGGTATACTTACCTACCTAATGTGAATGTTAAATATTTGGTCATTCTATTGTGCATGGATTGTGAATGATTTATTTATTATTCACATCATAAATATACATTATAAGAATATTATAGAAAGACTAAACTAATTTTAAGTAGACTCTAATAAAGTGCGTAGAAACTAATTTTTTTTTTTGAAAGTTATAAATTCGATACCTTTTTCTTTATTGTTTAAAGGTGATTGATCTAGACACGTCGTGAGAATTTTGGCATAATCCTTATAAGGTTTCACGATGTTTCAAATGTGTGTTATAAAGAATTACCTACTACAACATGGTTCTGATAGAAGATTATTCTGATAGAAGTACGGTTGTATGGACTTAGGACACATGATTTTGGTTTCGGACTCCACCGACGTCGGTATCGACGTGACGTGATCACATTCCTACATCAAGGCCATCCAGCAATTCAATTAGCTGGAAAGATTAACCAAAATTCTGCCTTCTAGCCTGGAAAAGAAAGGCAGTTTTAAAATGTTATTTACTGAATATTTTTAGTGTTATGACAAACTCGTACTTCATTTAACCGCACCGCCTCGTCGGTGACCAGGCGAGCGGTCGGCGGTGTCCCGGGGCCGGCGAGTTCACGGCCCGTGGTCAACGAATCAACATCGCATGTCAAAAACAAATATTGATTAACGTCTTCAAAAGCTACAAATTCTTTTAATTTATGATTATTATTTAGTGGTGAATACCTCACTACCAATCTTCAAAACGTAGAGAATGAAATCAAAATAAACTACTGTAAAAATACCTACAAATATCGCATTTCCAAATATGTAAAAGTCAAAATAAATATTTTACGCTTCTAAAGAAAAAAAAAACATTTTTTTTCACTTTAAAGATACTGATTATGATAAAAACAGAAAAATAATTTCACTAAGTGTGACATGTGAAATTACCGTAAAATGTTTGTCCTGTCACAACAGGACAAACATTTTACGGTAATGGTTGATGAATATCTGTAAATATTCCTGATAGTAAATATAGTCAGACAAGCCTGGCATACGAACAAATACAAGCATGAGAACTGCTTGAAATATTTTAAAAGTCGGTGGTCTTAACTGTTAAAACTTTAAATAAGTGACTTTATTTCAGTAAAATGCAGTTATTTATTATTTTTGCTATCTATGTTGCAATCGTTACAGGACACAAACTGGAACCATACCAGACCATGCATTGTCAATCGAGAAAGGGACTCGTACCAGCAATACAAACCGTGATTCTGGACTTAGATGAAAGTTTCAATGATACGTTAAAAACCTGTATAATTAAAACCACTAATATCGTTAACTCTGTACTACTAATTAATAACAACTACACCAAAAATTACGTTACGTTAGAAAGATGTAAAACAGATGACCATCCGACAGTAATAATATTTACTAAGCAAATAACGTTCGCGTTACTCGGTACACCTTCAGTCAAAGGAGTACTCAAATCTCATCGCTCTATATTATATATTGTTGTATCAGACAATAAAAACTTTACATGTAAAAACGATGTAATGGCTACAAATGACTTTCTGTATTTGGAGAGTTTCATGAACGAACTTTGGCATAAATATAAGATCGCTCATGTAGGCGTAACTTTCCCTTTGAACTGCTACGGTAATGTTGCAGTTTATGGTAATAAAAGAAAAACAAATCACACACTATACGACAGAACTATAATGTTAGTTAATTATGCTGATTTTGAAAAATTGCAAGCGATTTTTGGCCAAAAAAGAATAATATTAACCGAAGATTATCCTCTCAGAGCTAATATTTTTGAAAGATACCCAACGGTTATAAGTCAGTGTGATAACCTACATTATTATTACAAAAAAATGAACCTGAATATTACCGGTGGATATTGTGGTTTAGACGCTTTCGTGATGCATACTATTGTTGAACATTTCAAATTTAAGCTGGAGTTGTTAAACGACGAAAAGTGTAACGCATACGGCTACAATTCAGGTACCAACATAACTGGCAGTCTCGGTTGTATCAACCGAAAGGAATTGGACATATCGTTTAATTCACGATTTATGACAATGTATTCACCAGACCAAGTATACTTTCTACATTTTGTTACCGTTGATTCCCTTTGCGTCATGGTTAAACAAGCTGATGTTATACCAATATGGCTTCACAGTATAAGTATTTATACTCCCAGCTTGTGGTTCATTATCGTGTCCTTAAACGTTGTTATTGGATTTTTCTGGTGGAAAACAGCGCCAGTGAATAAGAAACAAAAGCGTAATAAAAGAAAGGAGTTCTTTTTATATGTTAAGAACGCTTTTATTACTACCATGTTTGGAATTTCAAGTAATTATAGCGAATCGCGCTTACTAAAAGGGATAAGTTTATGTTCTTCCATTATGTTTTTAGCTTTGTATCAGGTGAGTTTCTCGATTATTATTTTAAAACGATTGTCTTCTGAAATGAAAAACAACTGACAATGGAAGTACCTCCACCGTACATAATACGTAGGCAGTAGAATAAAGCTGTTGTTCCGCTTTGAGTTGGTTCTAGGCACTGGTAACCGCTTACCGTCAAACGGATCACGTGCTTGTTTAGTACCTTCATTATTAAAAAAAGGTACACAACAAAATGTTTATTTAATATTTCTATATTTATTATTTTTACTACTTCGCTGGCACAGAAGCTTACGATGGTCATAAGGTAACGCTTGCGTGATGCACACACGAAATATCTTTTTGAGGAACCTCATAATGTAGTTTTTTGTACATCCACAGGGAGATAGTTCTGAGCGTTTAGGGAAAAAAAAATCTTATGAACCGTAGATTTCGCAATCTTTCTGGTTAATTTAAACCTGACGGTAGCGACCGGACCGATTATAAAAAGTTGACGATGTGATCATTTTGAACACGAAATCTTCAGAACAGGATGGTACAGGCGGTACACATCAACATCAAGCCTTAAAGGGTCAATATTGTTATGGCGTTTAGGATCATGCAGGATCTTCAAGACTTTTCTTTGTACTGCGTCCAATGGCTCCAGTTACCATACAGGTATTCCAGTCCAAAGTCACAGCTGTACTCCATTTAAGGCCGAATTAGCGATGTATTTAAAAAAAAAACAGTCTTTGCAGCGCGGTGAAGTACAGTTTCGCTTTATTGCACTCGCTATATTGAGCTTTTTAAAATTTGATTGAAATGATTTCTACACATGTGAATGTCGGCACACTCAAAGTTTTAAAAATACTAAAGAGGCATTTCATTATTCTGAAATAATTACAGTGACAGTAAACGTTCCCAGATGGATACTCTTGTATGAGAGTAGTCTCGTCTCCCACACAAATTGTTTCTGATTTTCTTCATCTACGAGATCGATCTGCAACACACGTGCCTATAGTAAAGTATCCCCGGCACAGTCATCTGCGGAGCTCGTCCGCAGAAGTAGTGTTGTTGCCATTGCGTAGCTTTCGATTTTACTGTATAAATCTCACATTTTCATAACATTTCAGGGACATATAAACCACATATTCACGACACTTGTACGATATGACAACATCAAGACATTGGCTGAACTCTATAAATCTGACATAGTTTTGCAAGTTACACCATCGATGTGGGAAATCTTAAAACAGATTCATAATAAAGAAAACAAGGATGAGCGTAATTTCATGAAAAGAATAAAACGCATTGAAAAAGATGAACATTCACTTGGTAAGTTTTAAGAACATCACTGGGCCACGCTAAACACAGCGCAAAGATAACAAGATTGTAAACACTTCATAAATATAATGAAACTATTGTTTCAATTACCACACATCAAATTTTAAATGTCACACTTACTTCTTTCCATTAAAATATTAAATAGGTCTAAAGTTATAATCAAAACTTTAAACTCATCACTATTGCCTACATTTTCACGCGGCGGTGATATTTAGTCGTGTGCGTTCGCGCAGCGGAATGTTGTTGAATTTAAAGATTTTAATTATGCAGATATTTAGTGTATGACGTCGTGTAATTGTATATGGTAAAAAAAAATTTGTGCATGCAGCCATGGTGGAGAAATTCGCTAAAAACTGATTCCGCTGGGCGAACGTTGTCCTGGAGGAACTTTTTTTTAACCATGGACTTAAAAGAAAAAAAATGTGTCCAAAAATTAGTGTGTAATTGTGTATGTACGAATAAAATTAGTGTATGCATAAACTTCGGAGAAATTCAAGTTTCCGCTACGCGAACGTTTGGCCATTAGCTAGTTTTCATAGAAGCGCTTATATAGAGAGCTGTCGATTTTTACATACGGTGTTTTGAATTTGTTTATATTTGTTTAAAAAAACAGAGTTAGAAAAAATCGTGGAGTTTAAAAGATAAAAATATAAACGTAAAATACGCTTATTAGGTCTTAGTTCGTAAAGTATGCACTTTGGGGTCTAGATATTCACGTTTATACAAACCTTGTAAGTGTCTGCAACATGTTGCCAAGTATCAATGATATTCCGTTAGTAATTAAAGAGTTATAGGACAATTTACCATGAATAGACCACTGTTTACAAAGCAGTCAAATATCACGACGTTCTAAAGGAATTGCATAGTAAAATGTATTCCAATAATTAGTGTATTAATTTAACTACTCACATGCAAAATTTCATCTCATTAAATTCAGTAATAAAAGAGAAACAATTAAAATACTGACAAAGCATCGAAAACCTACATAACCCGACCAAGTTCGGATGGCTACAAAAAAGCGGCTGTGCAATATATTTAGGTAACATTCTAAAATTTACAGTATAATACCGGTATTGAATTGGTACAGGTGACAACACAATTGTTGTTTCGATTCGATTCGATTTCGATACTTTACGAACTAAGACCTAAGAAGCGTATATTACGTTTATATTTTTATCTTTTAAACCCTACGATTTATTCTAAATCTGTTTTTAAACAAATATAAACAAATTCAAAACAACGTATGTAAAAATCTACAGCTCTCTATATAAGCTCTTTATATGAAAACTAGCTAATGGCCAAACGTTCGCGTAGCGGAAACTTGAATTTCTCCGAAGTTTATGCATGCACTAATTTTATTCATACATACACAATTACACACAAATACACACAAATTTTTGGACACATTTTTTTCTTCTAAGTCCATGGATTAAAAAAAGTTCCGCCAGGACAACGTTCGCAAAGCGGAATCAGTTTTTAGCGACTTTCTCCACAATGGCTGCATGCACAATTTTTTTTTTACCATACACAATTACACGATGTCATACACTAAAGATCTGCATAATTAAAATCTTTAAATTCAAGAACATTTCGCTGCGCGAACGCACACTATTTAGTCGATTCGCGAGGTAACTTATAATGATTAGTGCTTCCAAAAACAAAACTAATAACTAACATTTTTGAGTTTTTAAGGTTCATGTTCTTGGTTTCAAAACAATGTTTGTTCATTGTTTCTACTATTCGTTACTTTAAAATAGTAGGTGCCTAATGTTATTTGATGTTGGTTGTATACTAATTATCTATTCGGGTAACTTTCACAGATGGCGCAATTTTAATTTCGAGTTCTTAAAATATTTAGTATATTTAAATATAATTTATTCAATCCAATCTGAACTTCATTCCAACCGGGTGTCTCAAGGACACCTCGTGCGTTTTTGATATTTTGAATGTACTGATATATTTGCCAATACGTTTTCCAATGTGTTTAAAGACAAAAGATTGTCCTAATATTTTGGACACTTCGGCTGTGAGAATATTAGTGATAATCATATATGTTATTTCTTATTAAGCCATCTTAACTGATCCTTTGTATCTGACGCTGACTGTACTTTACATTCACAGATATGCTGCTTAAAATTCCTAATGCTGCTCTAGTAGGTAGAAAGAAAGACGTCAAGATAGCAATCCTTACCGAATACACAGCTAGTGAAAATAAGCATCCGTTTATCAATATCGTGAACGAATGTCTCAGGACATATTATTTATCCTTCATTGGCCGTCCAGGTAACCACCGTAATTATTAGCACATAATATATATAGCTTTGATCAAAAATACATTACGATAAAGGCATGCAATTATCCGGCCGATTTCACTATTCGGATATTTCCAAAACGTTTTCCGGATAATGACTTTACAAACAAAAAAGAACATTAATATATTTATTTTATGTGTAGTACCTACATATACTCTGCGGATGTTCTTTGGTTTATTGCTCGTTTAGCACTCGGAGTCTCGGACCATAAATAACAATGAATGACTGAATTTGACGGATATCCGAACAATTTGGATATCCGTATGCATCCACATGCATCTAGGAATAGTTGTACAATGTCGTTTGAAATGTTAAGATTCGGTTACAAAAGCGGTCCAATTCCTACATCCCAATTTTTAGTAGTCTAGCATCTCTTTTGGACCGATTAAACCACGATTGTGTGAATCAATGACCACAGGTTCACCCTCTGTCAGCACAGGTCTCCACAAGGAACCCTGGATACTAGCGTGACAATATTAACATTTTTTTTTTTTACTTAAAAAGACAACTGCCGCATTAGGAAATTACTCCTGTGTCGCGGGGGACTTTACAAACATACAAAGAACGGACACAAAGAACACCCAGACTCGGATGGGAATCGAACCCACGACCTATGGCATAGCAGTCAGGGTCACTAACCCCTTTTTTTTTTTTGTGCGTGTGGAAACCCCCTCGGGCCGTCACCCCACCGGGGTTTACGATGGGGCGGTGTGTCGGAATCGAACCGACTAAAACCACACGGTGTGCCGTACTGCGCCTTAAATAGGAGGGATCCGGGAACAGCTTTTATTAAGACATCCGGAACCCTCCTAGCGCCTGCCCGCAAAAGCGCGGGCACCACCTTCGGGTAAAAACCTCTCATTTAGGCGACATCCAGGCACACGCGGACGCCGCCTCCTCGCGGGGGGCCACTATAGCGGGTGAAGGAGAAAACCCGTCCCGTCCACCCGCGGCCACACTCAGGGCGGCATCAGGCGCTGGTAAGCGCGCCTCCGCCGCCCGGTTCGCCGGCGTCGAGATGGCCTCCTTTTGCGAGATGACTTCCTCACAGAAAGTTGCGACCGCGGTAAAATTCCTGTCGCTACCGGCCATGGAGCGAATGACAGCCGGTAGTGACAGATCCACTCCGATGACTGCAGTGAGGGCCCGACGCTGCGTCGCCCAACTGGGGCAAACCGCCAGCGTGTGCTGAGCCGAGTCCTCACTGCAGTCGCAGTGGTGACAGGCGGGACTCAATTCCCTCCTAGCGACCGAGTGCAGGTACTTCACGAAGCAGCCGTGCCCGGAAAGAACCTGCGTCAGTCGGAAGGAAAGGGTCCCGTGCTGCCGCCCTGCCCACTCGACGATGACCGGCTGGAGCGCCTCCAGCCGGGACGACCAACGAGCCATGGTGGCTCGGCGAGCGGCCTCACGCCATTCGCGTACCTCTTCGGGCGGGGGCCGACTGCCGCTTCCCGCCCGGAACTCAGCCGTTCGCCGATTTACTTCGGCGAGCACTTCCGCCTCCAAATCCCACGGGGGAGTCCCGGCCAACGCGCACGCCGCCTCTGTTGACACGGTGCGGTATCCGCGTATGGTTCTAACCGCCATCACCCTCTGAGGGCGCCAGAGGCGCGCCCTATTCTGGGCGGTCAGAGCCTCCGCCCACACCGGTGCACCGTACAGTGCCATTGACCGGACAACCCCCGTGTACAGCCGTCTCGTAGCGACGCTGGGTCCACCCAAATTGGGCAAGAGTCGCCCAAGGGCGGACGCAGCGCCGACCAGCCTTGGAGCAAGCTGCAGGAAGTGCTCGCAGGAAGTGCTCGCCCAGATATTTTATGTGGGCCTGAACCGGTACGAGGACCGAGTTGACCTCGATAGAGGCGCCAGGGGGTGGACCACGACGGGGCCCATGAAATAACAGGGCCTCCGTCTTATCCAGGGCCACCCGCAAACCCAGCGCCTCGATGCGCCCGACCACCAGAGAGACTCCCCTGGTGGCCAGGCACCCCGCCTCCTGAAAGTTTACCCCCCGGGCTGTGACCAAAGTGTCATCGGCGTAACAGATTACGCCGAGCCCGGGGGGGAAGTCGCCTCGAAGGGCCCAGTCGTACCCCATGTTCCACAGGAGTGGTCCAAGGACAGACCCCTGCGGAACACCGCACGACATGGGCCGACGACTCAAAACTCCATCTCGGTCCTCGTATATGACGGTACGCTCCTCTAAATAGTCTGCCACTAGCCGCCTCAGGTACCCTGGCACTCCGTGATAGTGGAGTGCTTCCCTGATGCAGCTAAATGGCAGACTGTTGAACGCGTTGGAGATGTCCAGCGACACACAAATAATTTACCCGCCTCGTCCAGCAACACGATGGGCCTGTAGGCCGCAGCCGGTAGGCCGTCCCGGCTTCCTTAAAAGGACCAGCTTCCCGCTCTTCCAGCAGTCAGGGAAGCGCCCGGACGCCAAGCAAGCGTCGAACACTTCCCTGAGGCGGTCGGACATGTGGTCGAGGGCGAGGGCCAACACTCGGGCAGGGATCCCGTTTGACCCGGGGGCGGTGTTCTTGGAACGGATCCGTAGAACAACCGCCCCTACGTCCGCCTTCGTAACGGGCGGAACACCATCCTCCTCGTTCTCCCCGTCGTCTCCGGCAAAGGGGGCCATCGACGGGGGTACGTGCTCCACCCGTCGCGGGAAAAGGCCCTCAACCACTTCCTGCAGGAAGCTGGGCTGGAGAGTCTCCGTAAGGGGGGGGGGGGGGGCGACGCGCGGAGCTTTTGTTGCGCCGCGCGATATGGGCGTCCCCAGGGGTCACCACTGAGACCCTCCAGCATCTCCTTTCTTTTGTCCTCTTTGGCGCGACTAATGGCCAGCTTCAGAGTTTTCCGCGCCTCTCGGTACTCCTCATGAAGCTGGTCCTCCTCCCCCTCTTCGCGGTGACGCCGCCGGCTGCGAGTGTAGGACGGAGGTCCGCCAAATTCTGGGACCACCAGTAGACCTCCTTCCTTGGAGGCCGACGACCTCGGATGCGGGGCATGGCCGCATCGCAAATCTGCGTAATCGCATCGCGAAAGCGGCCCGCCCCCATGTCTGCCTCCTCAGTCTGAGGCCGCGGAGACAACCAAGCGTAAATAATGGCTGCCTAACAGCCCACCGCGGGAAGCGGGAAGAACGCCGCCCCCGCCGGTTCTGGGGTCCTGGATCCGGGAGAGCTCGAATCGAGCAGGGGTAGCGAACGAAAGGTTCACTATCGACCACCCCTACTGTCGCACGCACGTGTTGGTGGAGTCTCTGTTTAGGAGACAGAGGCCCACCGATGCCGCCCACTCCTCCACGGCATCGCCCCGTGCGTCCGTCCTGGGGGAACCCCACGCAACGGACTTTGCGTTGAAGTCCCCCAGCACTAGGACGTGCCCAGACGCTAGTCGCCGCATCGAGGTCTCCAAGTTGTTGAGGAAAACCTCGAAGTCGCTCAGACTCCGGTTGGGGGAGAAGTAGACACCATATATGGTGATACCCCCCCACTCGGCAGCAACATATCCGGTACCCTTGTCTCTTAACGACAAGGGCGGGGAATGAGCCGCCGTGGAGCTGATGACTGCCACGGAGCCGTCCCGGTCACCCATTCAGTTTGGACGGGGAGGAACGTAGTAGGGCTCCGAGGCTACGGCTACACCGATCGACCACTCCGCCATGGTCTGCAGGAAAAGATCCTGCGCACCGGCAGAGTTCAGGGTTCGTCTGGACAAGGAGGCTAGAGACTTGGTCCATTTATTGAACCATCTCTACAACCTCCTCCATGGGCGACGACGACGACGCCGGAATGACAACGGTGGCAGCCTGGGTCGATTGGCTAGCCCCCGAAGTCTGACGAGAAGTGCGGGTGGCTTGCAGCCACCCTGCCCCATCTGATGGTTGGCGGGCAGACTGCCCGCCGCACACGCAGGGCAGTGAGGGGCGGCGGAACATTCCGCCGCCTTGTGCCCCGGTCGGCCGCAGCGGAAACAAAGTCCGCTGCAGTTAAAGCAGATTGCGCATTTGACGCGGGTGTGTCCCGTGGACAGGCACTTAAAACACCTCATCGGTCTCGCCTCCAGAATTGTGACTATGGCGTTGACGAAACCGATGAGGACCTTGCCAGCGTCACCCAAGATTTTGGCCGACGCTACAGGACACCTCACCCACACCGCGCCAAGGCCTCCTGGACCGGGGCGGATGGTGCCAACCCTGATGCTGTCCGGGGTGCATCCCGTTTTCTCCAAAACCACAACCCGGACATCCTCAGTCGTCACGGAGTCGTCCAGGCCTGAAATACGCAACTCCGCGCATTTGGTGGGCCTGGCCATCTTGACACCATCCGTCGCTGCGAAGATACCCCGCAGCTTCTCGGCGAAAGTGTCGGCCGTCCTCGCACCTTCATTCCCGGGGAACTCTAGGACCCGAGCTCCCGTCTGGGCGAGGCGCATCCTGACGCCTGAAGCCCCGAATTCACTGGCGAGGCTATCCCGGGCTTTCTTAAATACTGCCGCGTAGGATAGCCCGCCATCTGCCGCCTCCGGTGACACGGTGATCACCACAGCCGCTGTCTTAGGCGGCTGCAGTTTTCGCGGCTTCTTGGTGGTGGCCACTGCCACCGATGGCGACTGCGGTGCAGAGGCTGCTTTCTTGGCAGCCTTCTTGTTCCGCTTTCGGGACCTTTTGCCTCCCTCGACTTTCTGCCACCCGTCGCTAGAGGGGGCAGACGTCGAGGGGCCAGACGCGGAGGGGCCAGATGCGGAGGGGCCAGACACAATTTTGGCACCAGAAGGAACTGTCGTTCCTTTAGGTGCCGGAGTGGAAAGCGGAGGAAACTCCGCCGTTGCTGCAGCCGAGGCCTTAGCGGCTTGCCCGGCTTTCGATGCCACCGCTTTTGCTGCGGCCTTAACCGGTCGCCCGGCCTTCGGCACAGCTGCAGGGACTGGCGCTGATGTCACCGCCGCATACGACACCGTGACGCGGCCACCTGAGACGGGAAGTGGTGTTGGACCCGATGCGGCCTTGGGCTTATCACCCGCGAGTGGCGGCCGAACGAAGGGGGCCGGAGGAAGCCTTGCCTCAAGGCCTGCAAGGCGCCCGTCCATCATCCTCCACACTGCGTCAATGACTTGACGCAGGTGGGAATCCGGAACTTCGGGGGGACAGGGGGACGAAGCACGCTGTGCCGTAACTGGGCTCGATGCCCCAGCACAATTCGAGCGCGCCCGAAATTGGGCGAACTGAGCGCCGAGCTCAGCCACCTGCCCCGTCAAAACATCGTTTGCCGCTTGGAGGCGCGCCACATCACCAATTAAGGTCTTAACGGCCCCAGAGACCGCAGAGGAGGAGTCCTTAAGGGCCTTTACGAAAGAACCCTTAAGGTTCGCGGACTTAGTGGCCACTTTGTGAATTATGGCCACCGCCGCGTACGCTTTCTCCTGTATGGTTACCGGTGTTTGGGGGACAGAACCCCCTTCCACCGGCTCCCGGATCTTCTGCAGGAGATCCGCAATCTCCTCTTCCGCCACAATTTCGCCCTCCGCTCTGGCACGGGTGTAAGCGAACGACTGGCAGAAGGCGGAACCTGCTGGAGCTGGGATGCGCGACCTCGACTTCCCTCTCAGGCTGCTAGCCACTTTCGGTGGCAACATGTCTTGCGACGTGTCGCCATCCCCATCTCTGGAGTGTCCGCGCTTGCGACTTTCAGTGTTTCGGACCTCCAGCTCCATTTCCTCGGCTGACTCAGCCATTGTACTTGTGGTCCTGGAGCGCGCCGAAAATATTTCGCTCCCAGGAGTCTGATTGACTTCTGGGAGCTGCACCGAACGAGTAGTCTCATATGAGACTTCCTCGTCTGTCGACGCAGCTTCTCCTGCTAGCCGTCTGCTCCTTCTTCTTTTCTCCGTCTTTTTTTCTTCCGTTTTGTTTTTGTTTGATAATAATTTTTCACTTTCCATATTGAATCCCACGAGATGGGGACATCTAAAGGTCGACCCGGGCAGAGATCCCCAATACCCGGGCAGAGATCCCCAATACCCGGGCAGGCGAAGATTTGTGCCCAACCGAGGGGTCCGCAGGTGCCCCGGCTGGGAGTGCGCTTGCGACTGAACAACCCATCAGCCATGCATCCCCTGGTCACGCACCAGAACACGGGATTCGGGGTGATTTTTTAGAGAGGTTTTCTTCCTCGCAGTCCGGGCGGTTAAGCCAAGACCCTCGTCCCCGATCGGAGTGGCGAGACATGACCACGACTCCTTTCGGGATTACGATATGCCGACGGTGGCAAGGAAACGAAATCTTCCCATGCCTGCTCGGTGGCAGTGTGAGTGCACGCCGAGCCCGCCCTCCTTCTCCACTGTGGACAGCGGAGAAACTCCGACCCTCCTTCTTGATTTTTTACCGAGGTTTTCATCCTCATAGCTCCGAAGAGCGAAGAGCCAACAGAGGAATCGGCAGACACGCCCGCTCTGTTGGACCAAGCCTAGACCGAGTGGCCGAAGAAAAATGGCCTCCTCTCCTTACTAGAATATTAGACGTTGGCGATGACGCCGTCCTCAAAAAAAAAACTGAGGAACAAAAGGCAGCGTCATCGCCAACGTTTCCAGGGTGCACCACGTGGAGGTTTTCTAGACAGCACCCCGGTCACTAACCCCTAGGCCAACAGGCCAGTCAAACATTCTTTCGGTTGGCTTAAATTATGGTGGATATTTAATCGAAGCTTACCATGTCCTTGATTATAAACTAATAGCAACCCGCCCCGGCTTCGCACGTGTAAAAATTATACACCTAAACCTTCCTCATCAATCACTCTGTCTATTAGTGAAAACCGCATGAAAATCCGTTCAGAAGTATTTCAATTTATCGCGAACAGACAGACAGACAGACAGACGCGGCGGGCGACTTTGTTTTATAATATGTAGTGATGAAGACAACCTATTAATCTATTATGAAACACAAGGACACACAAAAAAATATTGAGATATTAATTACACTTCAGTCAAGTTAATTATTTTTTGTAGGATTTCCGTTTGTCGAGGAGCTGCAGAGATTTATGCAACGTGTAAGAGAAGCCGGACTAGCTGAAATCTACTACGAGTGGACATGCGGCATGCTACGTGTACCGTCGAATTTGCCTAAAATCCGAAATGCACCTCGACATTTCGAGAGCATTAAGTTGGACCATCTACGATTAGCCTTTGGCTTACTTGGTCTTGGTCAAATTATATCTTTGTTCATATTCATTATTGAACTTTGGAAAGCAAGAGGTAGCCGTTAAGACAAATATTGATATACTTTAGTCACAAAACATATAAATATGAATATTGTATACCAATCTTTGCCATTTCGTTATCTTGTATCACGATGTTTTGCACCTTTTTGCACGTTACCTTTTCTAAAACGACGGTAACCTTTTCCCGAAGACCAATAATACAAAAGAAGATAAATGGAATTAAGAAAACAGAAAAAAACCAGCGTGTTCATGAATTTCCTTTATAATTCTGATTTTACAACGGTCAAGTAAAACTGAAAAAAAATACATTGCAGTTGCCATTGGTTTCGATGTCACAATAAGTAATCATAATTTTGGGACAGTCATTGTTATTATATACGGGTCTGAAAAGATAACAACAATGAGCAGTTAGTACAAATATTTATATTTTAAACTTGCCTATTTTGTAGTATATACAACGTGTTACAGAAAACCAGTCTGCCAAAACTGGGTTCGAAAAACATATATATTCCTTGTACCGCCTGTCTTGTAAAATTCCATTTAAATTTTAATAATTTTGCTTCTTTCCCTACTGTGTTACAAAGAGAGTTACGGACAAACGTTCACATTTGTTTCGTATTTATTACCTACTTATTTTCTCATTCGTGTCTTGTCATGTCATATTTTCATCCTTTTTTTTATTACCCGACTACGGCAAAGCCCAACGAAAGGATATGATTTTAGCAGTCTGTATGTATATATGTATTCACCGTAGCGCCTTAACTTCTGAATCCATTTTGATGAATGAGGTATCGATAGATTCGTTATAGTGGTCCGGGTGACATAGGTTATATAGATTCTCTCTAAATTTAATATGGTGGACTTTACACGTAAATTTCAGACCTCGAAAAAAAATATAGATAATCATGACGTTTGGTTTAGTTCAAAAGAAAGGTCTTGACGAGCACATTATAAATATAATATACCTATATCATATTAACATAGAAAAAAATTACCAATCAATAAAAAACCGAAAAGTATAAAATAAAAATTTACTTTAAAAAATCTGACTCCGGAAAATGATGATTTTTTCTGAAATATTTTCGTGCTTCGTCCTCTTTAGATCACTTTTATTGGGTTTCGAGTTACAATTTTTTAAACTTATTTTTTATGAAATCATAGTTTTATCGGTAACCTTTCTAGTCCATACATTTTCAGTATCAAAATATATAATGATCCTAATTTCTAAATCCCGAATTTTCCGAAAATATAGGGGACTAAGTTATACCTACACGTGTAGCTGACGTGGCCTATTATACAACCAAATATGAACATTCTGTCGCACGTTGTATAATATTATGTCAATTGTTGCACACAGGAATAATTATTATAAAACCCTGTCATAAAACAAGACGGCTGTCGTTTTATTCGAAGCCGCCGCGCCGCGTTTAACAATTCTTTGCGTTGACATAGATTTAATACATACTAACTTGATATACAAACTAGGCATGCCCGATCTGAATCGATCTTTTGCAATACGGTCTTCCGTATTTTTTATTTAGATCGGATCGGAGGTACCTTACACTAAAAATGTAAAAATAAAAACATAAAATTATAGATTTTGTGTTTTTTTTAATTTTGATTTCCAAAAATATAAGTCTCATTAAAAACTTTAAATGTCTACATTGTAGAGTAAAATAAAATATTGGCTTTCATTTAAAAATTTCACCGATCGTTAAAAGGCTTACATTTTCGGAGCTATGAATTTTTTTCCAACGAATTTTGGTTTCCAAAAAAATCGATCAGGGGGACAAGGAAAAATAATCGATTGCAACCTTAATTTTGATAAGACTACATTAACCTTGGTGGCCCTTCTTATTAAAGAAGTGAAAAACAAATTAAGTGTGCTATCCACGTCGTAAGTTAAATGTTGAATATACCACCTATTACTATCTATCTTGGAAGATCGATTCACAAGAATTCGATTGAAATGACGAATCGATGCAATGGGTTACTTACGATTCAAATATTTGATTAATTTCAATTTAAAAGATCGGGCATCCCTAATACAAACCGACATGCGGCTAAACAAATGTATTAAATTAACATGTAAATGTAATGTTTCGTCTTTTCTATAATTTTTTTTTGTCTTATTTAAATTTATTTATTATTTTGAAACAATAGTACATCCAAAAAAAAAAATACATATAACTTAAATTATAAATATCACCAATAACATAAAATCAATAAAGTTGTCATGTAAAGCAATAATAAGGTATATAAAACAGTAGTACTAAAACACTATATGTAACTACCTAATTAATTAAAACTTAGAAACAATAATATTAGCAACCAGAAACTGAACTAACATTAATATAATCTTATTTAAGTATACATAATTATATAGATAAATAATATTTATATTGTCTTTTGCCGTAACTTCTTAAAATCATGGGTTGATATTCTGTATTCCTTATAACTAAAAGTGTTCATGCCCTGTGTGAGCACGAATGATCAAATAGTAATGATATTTCGCCTACTAGGCGTTTGTCTAGTAACTTCCTGGGCTCCTAGACCTGCCCAAAGAAAATTTAGATAAAATTGGAAATTAAAACATTATCTAAATACAAAATTTTACCCAAATCGTCAAAACCGTTTCCGACAAACTTGCGTTTTTTAAATTATTTTATTTTATACCAGTCGAAGTTTTACAAGCTAACTATTTTTTAGTTACTAGACATCTTCTTGGTTCCTAACCTATCTCCTAAAAAACCACTTTGTATTGGGCTTGTGGTATAGTTTCATAGTTTCTTCACTTGAATTTTAATATCAAATTTCTAAAAAATCGGTTGTCTGTAAAGTCGGTTTACTGACGATAGTTGAACGTGACAACGTCATAAGAACGCCTCAGAGCGAGGTAACGCCGCATGAGTCATGTTTTTTCGTGCGTGCAGCCGGCTCAATCGAATTATAAGACGTTGTCACGTCAATAACGAAGGTTTTACACAAATATACACAATAATAAGGTAGATACAGAGCCTAAATTATTGCAATTCTTCCTTGTGGAGTTTAGGAGGCAGCAGTCAGTACGGCAACCTTCATACGGTCCGAACTCGAGTGGTAAGTCTCTGGGAATAAACTAAATGTATTTCAAATCCTTCAAAGTTGGTTTAGAAATGCCGTGGCCGATTTCTGCCGCGTTCCAATAAATAAAAAACTATTCGTTTTGCTTACGGATTATTTTACCGTCCGTAAGCAAAACGAATCGTTTCTTGTTTGTTGGAACGCGGCATTAGTAGGCTACGTGGTGGTTTTAGACAAAAAAATTGTCAAGTTACATAAATGATTTTTGTTCACCTTCCACAATAGCACCCACGACATAAAAACTAACACCTAAAATTGTTATTTGTCGTTTGTTGTTATGTTATTTAAAGTATATAAACCAATCCTTTAGAATTCTTTCATAGCATCAGCTGAGAAGATTAAAACGAGTAATGAATTATTTGTTATAAACATATTATCACTTAAATATTTTTTTAAAGGCAGTATATAGTAAATAATATGTATACTGCAGTTTACAGTCACTCGTTATGATTTTGATGACTATATTTTTCTTCTATCAGTAATGTCAACGAAAACATGTTATTTTTATTTATATATACATACATCGTAGGTACCATTACAATAAATACTCAAACTTTTAGTCTGTATTCAGAACATACCCATTCTTGTCTCGCTAAAAACACTCTGATACATTAAGCAGCTAATACATTAAATATGAGTATATATCACCATCACAGATGCACCCATTTTGTATGTAATAACGTGTGTTTATTTAACTAATAAATGATGTAATTATACTTCTTTTCTTTTCATCGAGATTGACCTAGCCCTACGTAAAAATTGCTTTATTTACAATAGTATCACAATTTCATTAAAATAAGAAATTTACACAGTAACTCACAGTACACAACAGTTAATTACTTAACCAAATCGACTCCTCCGGTAAGCCGAATTTCTTACACTTTTTTCCCTTTTAAGTATGTGATAATCAGTTTTCAATGAAAAGTCAATGAACCAGAAAATGTTTAATTGAAGTATTCAACTTCAATTTATAAAAAGCTCCTGACGGATGAAAGTATCTAATCGTATCAAATAGAATCGGATCTATGAAAGTATCACTAAATATTTTAGGTAAAATGTCAAGCTAAATGTGAGCTTTCACATTTATGTCTTTGCTTAAATCACCGACACATCGCATTATTGTAAAAAAAAAACTTAATATTGAAATACATAAAATCTTCCTCCATAAAATATTCTAGGTGTGTTCCGGATACGACCAAAAAGTTTAGGCAAACATTGAGATCAGCTTAAATAAGATAATATAACAGTTTGAGCAAAGATATTGTACAATAACTACATTCGGTGTCTGGCACAAACTAAAACTAAGCGTACATTGCATAATATTTAAAACAGTTGTAATAATTTATATCACTTAGCTAAATATAAATCTTAATACATCTTATTCATATTTTTATATATATTTATTTACATTTATAGGCACAAAATTAATATGCTTCCTTGAGTAACTTCCACTCCCACCAAACAAAATAATCGAATTTACACCCCATTAAAACTGTTGTCTGTATGTTTGCAAAATGTATATATATGGATGCGCGTGTTGTCGAATTAGTAAACAATTTAACTACACCTATAGGACCATAAGTGTCCAGTATTTTTCCGCATGTGTTACACGCACCTGGCCGTTGAAGACACCACCAAGCATTATGTAAATTGATTTCATGACCAATGCAACACAAGCATGTAAATTAAGTATATTTTTTCCACTGCTAATGCGATGTCGGAGGCGAACAAATTGTTTGATCTTACGTTGCAACACAGTAGCGCCTTTAGTAAGAAAAATTGCTTTTAAAGTTCCCTTTGGAACAACAAGAAACCTTTCCCATTATATCACAAATGTAGACCATACCATAATTATATATAATTTTCGTCTCTGTATTCCAGTGCATGTAGACAATATCAACAAATGAATATAATTTCAATCCCATACACCATCACTTACCTCTGATTGGCTCTCATATTAGTATATCACCACAAGAGTTACATATAAAAAACAACATGCTTCCACACTTGACTTATCAAGTTAAATAACCTACAAATGTACCAACAAATGAACACCTTAGAATCTTGGCAAGACCAATATCATCTACACATTGGCAAGCACACGGCGAACAATGCAAGCAGGTAGAGCAGCCACTGCTATTTAGATATGCTCCCGTTCTTTTTCCGGCTACCGGACACCTTGAAACTACTCTGTGGGGTCATTGTACTACTGCTAGAATCTGATATGGTGGATTGTGACGTTGTTTCCCCATTATACCAACCGCACATTCGCTTGACGGCGTCCTGCCATCGTGCAAATGTTACCTCGTAAGCTTTCTTCATATGCTGGCGAGGATTAAATACGCAATCAATCTTGCGTAGAGATTTCAATTCTTCTTTTGATTTCCAAATACCTAGAAAAGTACGAACAATCAATCAACGTTTATAACGAGCCTGAGATAGTTATTTCAAATTATAGAAATTCGTGACTGCTAAAGCCATCTAGCGCCCATTAGAAACGCTTACCTAATGTATAACCAACGATATGTGCACATCCTAGAGAAGACATTTCAACATGTACGGGGCGCTCCACTCGCAAGCCGGTGAGATCAGCGACAAGTTGAGCGATGAAGTCGTTATTTGATACACCGCCATCTAACCTGTCACAGAAACAACATTTGTATTGCGTATAATATAATAATATAGGGTTGAGATAGCGAGATAAAGCTATTATGCGAGTTTAGTACTTAACCTTACGTGTAGATGGCGTTGAGACAAACATTACTACCAGAGAACATTGATTTAGTTAAAAGTAATATGTTACGGCTAGGTGATTCTAAATATTAGATACATCGGACAATATATAGAACAGAAATTACAATTATTATTTGCGTACCAACCGGAAAATGATACGTATGTTATAGAAAAACTAAACATTTCCCGCAATTTGACCCGCGCTTATGGTCACTGCGTCGCACATAAAGATCGTATAACCTCCCTCACAATTCTTGAGGATATCAAATTTAAAAAGAATTCAGATTAACAATTAAACTATTCTGAATCCCTTTAATTCAGAATAGTTTTATTGAACACGTTTAGCCAATTAAAATGTGTTTGTTACCTAATGTACCTAAATATGTTAGGCCTAAACATAAGGAAAAATAACATACGCGACGAACGAAAACCTTTTTGGATCACAGTATCTACCTAACAAAAACATGTATATTTCTAAAATAATTTCCTTACCTAATAACATTGAAGCAGTAGTTAGTCTCGGCTTTCACGCAGGAGTAGAGCTGCGCAGTACGGAATGCGAGGGATTCCAGCACCGCCCGTACTAAGTGTGCTTTGCTAGTTGAAGCTTTCATACCCACGAACCCTGAGGCAGCTGTGCCGTCGTTGTATGGTGGCTGTAATTAAAAAAGTAAGCAGCAAATTATTTATAGTGCTGGATTAAATAGAAGTTTTTGATAGATACTTATAACGTAGTATATTATAGCAAACAAAGTAGTTGGGATTCTTGGATCTGAAAAATTTACAGAGTCGTCTCAAATGGTATGGTCACGTGAAGCGAAGAGACAAGGTCCATGTAGTGAAAACAGCATTTCAACATCGAGATATTATGTACTAGAGAAGCCACTCAGAACAAAATCCTACGGTATTAACAAGCAGCGCTCAATCGTTTTGAGTTATAGTTTTCTCGCGAGCGTTAGGTCCTAAGCACCGTGATTTTCATGGCGTTTACGCGTGTTGCCCAACAAACTGCTACAAAGATTTGTTTTCACTGCGGTGCAGGGACCGCAGTTCGCATTACAAACTTCTTCTTCGCGGTGTCTACTCTATACGCTAGCACAGATAAAATAATAGTTACTTCGTAACAGATACATCACTCTCATACAAAAGTGAAAATACCTACGCTATATTAGCCTACAAAATTTAATTAATAATACCCGGCGTTAGCTACGACCAGAAATATATCTTATTTACGCTTTTCGAAAGTTGAGAACGCTTTGCCCACCGCGCGACCTTTGTCCGTGTGTGTAACCGCTTTACCAGACACTTTAAGGTTGTACAAAATACACAAATAATGAAATAGATAATTTATTTGATAATCAAAATTATGGGTGTTGAGTTTTATATTATTATGTTTTATATAAATTATTTCTCTAACCTAAGTTTAATTTTTATAAGTATTTAAAATATTCTTCACTTTTAATATTGGGTTCGATTCCCACCCAGGACAAATAATTGTGTGATGAGCATGATCATTTGTTCTGTGTCTGGGTGTAATTTATCTATAATATGTATGTATTTAGAAATATATTAGTATGTTTATCAGCGGTCTGGTCGCGATAGTACAGGCTCTGCCTAGTTTGGGATCAGACGGCTGTTTGTGAGATGTGTCAAGTTATTATTATTATTCTTAAACCTTTCGATAGTAATATAAAATGTTGATGCTGTACACATGTACATATCCTACTAATGGTTGCTGAGTAGACTTGAGATAGATAATCTGATTACGATTCAATGCTTGCTTTTCTGTAATGTATGCCAAGTGGCGGGATTTGAATTATGCTCCTCATTTATGTTAATTTAAGGTGTAATATGTAAAAAATGAAAGTAAAATATTGATTTGAAAAATATGTTTCTCAATTTAAAAAAAACAATACTGTTTATTTTTCTAAAATACTGGTTTTTTATTCTCCAACTTTAATATACTTTATTTCTCATACAAAAAGTTGGCAATCCTTGTTGCAGTTCACATTTTTTCGTCAGTTTATAATAGCGCGAGTATGATTTATTATAAACCAACGATATTCAGAATCATGCGGTGAAATATATCATAGATATTATCATTATGAACATTTTTACTATTACAACCAAAGTCTACAATTACAGGAGCATTAAAGACAATAGGTATCTGCCTGCTACCTGTAATTATTTGTACCTTTTGAGAGCCCTTTAATCGGCAACCCGTTTTATGACATGTGCTCCAATTTAATACTTTTGTATAACATATTATGCTATACAAATGGATAAATTAACAAATAACTACCTACTCGAATAAATACCTCTATCTCTGCTGCTCTCAATATGTTTTACATTTCAGTCACCTAGTCCTAATTTAATTCGTATTTTAAGAAAAACCTTTAGGTAAGTACCATGTCAAACATGTTGTCTGAGAGAAGAAGCCGACAGTTCACCTTGCCTAAAACAAATGAATACGCGGGCAGTCCACACCCACAAAGTTCGTCTCCTTTCCTAGAGGGTTTATTATTTACAGTTTAATAGACTACATTTATTACAACAACATTCACCCTGGCCAAACACTCTAAACCTGATTTAGTACAGTTTGTATAATACAATATATAAGCACTTACATCTAGCAATAACGCAATTAAACATAATAAATACATTTACTAATAACATAACACGTCCACTATACAATAAGTTCGATTTGGCATTTTGTTTTTATTTACGAAGAATATCGTTCATCGTGCGTGCGTGCTCTCAGCTACGCGTTGTCGCCCCTACTGACACTATTGCCGTCCACGGCAAGCTAAATTGGTAGGTATATAAAACGCGACCTCGAGCGAGTGATGTAGCCCTGACGCTAGTAATAATAACTCAGTGCATTTCAATTGCCTTAACACAGGAGAGACAGAGGACGACCTCCCGCCACGTGGTGGACCAGCATGACGAAACTCTTATCATAGGAAGAATTGCCCAACCCGACAACTTAGAAAATTAGGAGAGCCGACCCCACATAAAGTAGGAATGAGTGAGGAAGAAGTTCATTTTTTTTAAATTCAGGTATATGTTCCGGGACTTAGGTACTTATTAGGTTGGTTTTTGTGATAGTTTAAACGATATATATCAAAATAGTACTAGGCAGGACGGGTTCCCAACTACTAAAGGGAAATAACAGATGCCAACTTCAATTTCTAACGTGCCTTGAATCGGGTTCTGTCTAGCTAATACTGTATTACTCTATCGTGTTTATTACTTTACTTGCCTGTATCTTAGTTTTATAGAAAAGGTCGTCATATTCTAGTCGTAACAATATTTTATCACACTCTGTTCGCTTGAACTCATTTTGATAAATGCAATCGATAATTTGTAAATTCCAGAATCAATGACGAACAACGATAACTATTCACAAGCTCATACGTTCATTGTTTTTTTTATGCTTTAAACAGCTTTCTCTTTGCAAACCAGTTCAAAATAAAAAAAAAGAATGAATCGTTGTATCTATTTTTTAAATTACGCAGTTTTCATAGTTATTTATTGGGCGTACTTAACACGGCAGGTACGCATTATCTTACTAACTTTGCCGGTCGTTGCTTGTGTGGGTTAGTCCAGTAAAGTAATTAGAATAACTTAGCTTACTTGATCTCTAGTCCTTGTATACCCGGTAAAGAAATAAAAATTATATTTACCCCGAGTCCACTAAATGCTGGTATGAAGTATACACCATCTGTGTCTGGCACTGACAACGCGATGTCAGCTGTTTCCTCGGGGTTTTTGAACAAGCCTGATAATGAAAAACAACAAGTTTTGGTAACGGAAATAGAACCAAAATCAATAATGACAATTTAGGAATGTCGCCAGTCGGCCCTAGTTTTTCCTTTTATGGAAACTCAGATAAACATGACACACTTTTTTCGTCTTGTTCTCAAGACGTTAACATATTATTCTCAGGAATTTCCTATATAAAGAAAGAATTTATTTATTTGTTTAGTTATCTTAATTTGTAACAACAATAGGGTACCACACCTTTTTTTAATGTTTTAATTTGATTCCAAGGCAACCTTTATTCAATCGATAAGTAGCATTAAAATGCCTTTCAATTTTATATTTTAAATTTCTGCACGTAAATTGACGAAAACGCTAGACGCCATGTTCTTCATTCGTCATGACGTCATGTCGGCAGTAAAAGCGTAAATTATTGAAATTTTAACTAATTCAAAATGAGTTAGTATCCTTATGATTGGTGATAAAAGACAGAACAATACATCCTATAGCCATGTTGTTCATTCATCATGACGTCAGTAAAAGCGTAAATTATTGAAATTTTGACCAATTTAAAATGAGTTAGTATCCTTATGGTTGGTGATAGAGACAGAGCAATACATCCTACATCGATGTTTAAAAAATCCGTAATTTGGTAGAACAAAAATCGGGATTAATGGCCGGATTTACAATGATATTGAATATATTAGATTGTATTCATCAGTCAGTTTCATTCATTCAGTCATCAGAACCAAAGATGTGTACTTAATATCAAATCAATCTGTCAACAGGAAGAGGGTAAAATTTCAACTACTAAATTTGACCCAAACAAAAAACGAACAGGTCAAGCTAAATAAAACCGTTTAATATACAATCCATAAGATGAAACCGAGGTCGGAGAGTAAAACAATGAATACTGTACACTACAAAGAAAGCAGCCTAACATAACACATACAAAACAATGAATACTGTACACTATAAAGAAAGCAGCCTAACATAACACATACAAAACATTGAATACTGTACACTATAAAGAAAGCAGCCTAACATAACACATACAATAACATTATCTATCATCTATCTGTCGGCGGGCTGTATCTCATGAACAAGTAGACAATTGAAATTTTAACAGAGCCATTATAACAAAAACAAAGTGATCCTATATAAGGGTTCCTTTTTTTCCTTTTGAAAAACGGAACCCTAAAAAAGGACGCCCTAAACAAGCATACCAAGATTAAAGAGAGCAGTGTATGTGTTATGTATGGCTTTCACGCTTTTCGAAGAAACTGGTGGGGTGATAATATTCGCATTTATTGTAAATCAGTGAATCTAAGATTTACGGAATCGTCTTGGTATAGTACCGAAGAGGTGCCTTGCGCTGGCGCATGCTGGTGCCCGCTGGTGTATGGTTGCGAGAGTTGGGTATGGCAGAAAAATTATGACAGGAAAAAAAATGCTGTTGAAATGAGATCTCCGCGACGTATGTCCGAGGTAAGCTGAAATGATGATGATGAAAATTCAAAATGGTGCCTATGCAGTAGTGTGGTCACATGGAAAGAATGAATGAGGAAGAGCGAATGACAAATGTGTGTACCTGTAATCGGCATGCATGCTAGACATTTATATTATTTTTTGTGTGAATGCCATGTATGTATGGTGTTGGTATACTAAAATAAATAAATAAAAATAAATAAAACAAGTGAGGAAGGGCAACGTTAGTGCGATGTGCTGAAGAAATGAGAGGTTAGAAGTACCCGAAACCGGCGGCTTGTATACCTAAGGTTTAATAACAGGAGAAGATGCTCGTGAGTAGAGGATTCGAGATCCCGAGATCCGGGATCCCGGGATGCCGGTCATATTTTAGTCTGGATTTTCGGGATTGATACTTTTTTAAATGAATCAATAAAAGTGTGCGTGAAACGAAACGCACTTACTTTGATTTGACATTTTGACAGCCATCTTGTTTACACAGCTGATTTCATTTGTTTTTGCTAACGACCGGTACCGGCTTATGCGTAAAAGTATGTAAGAATTCCCGCTTCACGTCGTGTAAGTATTGATATTTTGTTTTGTTAATTGGTGATAATGTAATTATTAAAAAAACAACAATGCATTAATGTGTCTGAGTAAATATAGATGAAAAGCAACAAGTGTTATTTTCTAGTCTAAAGAAGTTGATTTTTTAAGTTTATTGTTAGTTTCATAAATAATTTACAGAAGTGTCTAGTTTATTTATTTTATAAGAAGAAAGTATAATTTTGTTTAACCGCCTTTCTGAAAAATAAAAACTTTAATATTCTATGTCCTCACAAAACTTAAAGAGAAATAAAAAAAATCCATTACCAATACAATCCCGGGACTATCCCGGGATCCCGAGATTAACTGTATATAATCCCGAAATCCCGGGATTACAAAAATCGAGCGGGATCGAATCCTTTACTCGTGAGGTATGTAAAGATATAATCTAGTGGCAGGCTGTTGTCTCTGCCTTCCCCGAGGTGAGTGAGGCGTGATTGTATTATGCATGTATGTCACTTCGAAAAATAATTTACCACAAACCGATTCAGGGCTTAATGGCAGGGTTTAAAGATGAACAAGGAAAAAACAATCGTTTTCGCATGGTAATAAATAAACATTGATTTATAAGATTTGCTACTGGCAGTTGGTATTTGGACACCAAGTTCGCCATCAACAAGGTCAAGGCTTGGTGGATAAACAACTTTTTTTATTTTACTTTTTATTAACCTACTGCAAAAAAACACGTGTAAACGCAGTAATAATTATTATTTATTACTGTAATATAATATAACTAAGACACGCTCATAAATGTACTTTGAAGTAATTTTACATTATAACGTCGCATTATTCATTCAAAGTTTGCCTGGAAGAGATTGCCATAATAATAAGTCCGGCGAATTCTAATATAGTTTTGGTTTTTATATTCATTTCGTAATAGATAAAATAATAATCACCTAAATTTTGCGCCCACTTGATGATCGATGCGGTGTCGTTGTTAGCGCCTTCTGCAGAGAATACGAGTTCGTCACCAAGCCTCCATCCCACAATAGGATAAAGACCCGATACGCTGGCATGAGGTTCACCTCCAGTATTGATATTGAAGAAGGTCCCTGTACCCATAGTAAGCTTCACGTCACCAATGTCGAAGCAACACGATCCCCACATTGAAGCTGTTTGATCTGCCATCTAAAGGACAATATGTTTAATAATAATAACTATTATATGACTAGGTAGCAGGCATCCTCAGTCATCTGGGAGCTCGAACTCGAGCAGTCTACTGTTCTCTACTTCCTACATCTGCTGAAACACTCGCTACAAGAGGCCACACAAGTGTGCCTTGTCACTTATTAATTTTTCAAAATACATTTTCTTGTTTACCTAAATGAAAATGATGATCTTGAAAGCTCAAGATAATATGATGTTTATAAAATGTATTCTTCTTTCGTCTACAATCTCTTTAATTTAGTATCTACATCATCGGCGATATAAATTATAAAGAGAAGAAGTAAGACTATTCGATTTTTAAATACTTTTAAAGAAAAAAAAAGTACAGTAATGCGATTTCCTTGAGAGTGGAACATATTATATTTTATACCGAGTGAAACAATGTACCTACAACATATATTGTTATTCATAAATCTTAACAAACAACACGTCACGCAATTAGTGCCAAACACGTTTGATATAAATAGGTATGAGCACATTAAAATAGATTAGAAAGATAACACAGTTACAATATTAATTTTGTATCACATACTAGTCGCCAGCTGATTTGATTTTAATAGTAGAACAATAACGAAAATAACATTGATCGATTAATAGTGCCTTAGTTTCTATTGGGTATACGAGTATATTAATGTTGCTGAACCTAAATCAATACACTATATTATTATAGGATAGCTTATTCTCGAACAGGTTTAAAAAAGTAAATATCTGGGTAGCGTTATCACGTCAGGTAGCTACAGTTATACCTATTACGAATTGCAATTCCAACTACATTTCAAAAACTGCGATATAAGTCGTCGTCGTCGGTCGTAGTTAAGCAGTCGCATAGCTATACATATTGGAGACAATAACGAAAGCGAAGAGAAAATTACAGTAATTACACCGTTTCCATCTCTGTGATATTAGGAATATCAGTCTCAGAATATCTAACGATCTAATATTGGTGTATCCGAAGCTTAGGGCATTTTAGGCCCCTTTCTTCGGTCATTCGTGAACGAATGAAAAAGAGAGGTCATGGTAATAACAAACCTATTAATTTTACCTTAGAAAACTTAAAACCCTTACAGATACAGATACAGATCGACGGGCCCTAAGTATACTCGTATAACCAGCAAAATGACTAAAATTTAATATTTATTTTAAAATATCGATTAATTTCAAAGATACAAATTAAAAAAAACTGTTTTATTAGTACAAAGTTACGAGCTTTAGAATCTTTGAATCGTTTGCCTGTAAAGTTACAATTTTGCACTTGTACCAGTATACGTAGGACCGGTCGAGATGATGGCTTTGGGATATAGTTCTGGACACGGAACGTCTGGTAAGGGTTCTTAACCACTAAAAAAATAACCATCGATAAAAAGTATACTCACACAACTAACGATCCGTATCGGATGTCCCCATATTGTTGCCAGCGTGCTCGTGAAATGATCACCTGCTGTGTCCACGACCGGAGGTAAAGCTGCCCTGGGGATCTTCAGCAAAGTGATGGCCCAACTGGCCCACTGCATCGTAAAGGGGTCGTAGAAACCAGTCGCAGATGCCGAGGACACATCGGTCATGTGAATTTCACCACCTGAGAGCATATAGATTTTTAAACAAAATGGTGGTTAGGTGTCACACTTAAAACAACGCAGGATTTACAATGGACACTCACTCTGTAATGCACGATAGGTAGGTATCGTACTTACATGTTTTTTTTTATATTATAACATTTATTATTTGAGTTTAACATTAAACATTAAAGCTTGTAATATAGTATCAATACGACTGACCATAGTGTACTCTTGGCTTAATCATTTCCTAGGAACGACACGAGGAAAAATCACGTAGATACTAAGGCCAATAACGATAAATATTAAAATAGTAAAATCAACTCATGGAAACCAGTTATTATAAACAAACAACCAGAGAGCTATGTTAGTAGGTTAATGTTAGTACCTACACTCACAAATTGGTAAAATATGAATATATAAAAGAAAATATACAAGTTTTTTGACTTGAATACGTCAAGATTACTTTCATAGTAGAAGGCTATTCAAAAAACGAATGATAACAGAATCGGGGGATACAGTTTGGTGTTATAGCTATGTAGAGTATGTAGTAGTGTATCATCATCTATCATCTCCATCCAAAATTTAATTACACCACTGGATAGCTAAAGGTTCAAAGAATTTGTTACGCTAAGTGAGCACTGCAACTTGCCCGTACATTCACATTTATGTTCTGGATCTGAAATCTACTAGGATACTACTACACCAAATTACTTATGCAATTTATTTTCATAGTACAAAGTCACAACTATTTATAACTTCCTAGCAACCCGCCCCGGCTTCGCACGGGTAGCAGAGACATCTTCAACAATCATCATCATATTTCAACCAATTTACACAAAACCTTAACAAATTATATACCTTCCTCATGAATATCTATAGGTGAAAACCGTATGAAAATCCGTTCAGTAGTTCTTGAGATTATCGCGAACAGACAGACGCGGCGGGGACTTTGTTTTATAATATGTAGTGATAACTATTAAATGTATAAATAAACAATAAATCTATATCATTAATATGCAATTACATGGTAGTATTAATAATTTCTAAAATAAAAAGGAAATGAATGCATGAATGAATTGCATGAATTAACTGTGAATAACCAGTCGGATGATCTCATTACGAAATTTATCCTTCAAAGAGACTCCAAGCATAGCTCGCTCCATAGCCCGCTGCGTGACTTTCAATTTGTGGACTAGCCCCATCGTTAGTGTCCACAGTGTGCACAGTTTGATAAAACGATAATGCAAACGCTTTGTTGCAACACTGCGGGCTAGCAATATTACGCTACTTCAACAATTATGGAGTACCAATACGGTTCTACTCCGATAACACGTTAGGTTAAGTTTGAAGGGCGAGGACTTCAGAGTTGTTATTAGAAAAAAAGCATAATAAAGAAAAGTCCGATTTCTAAAACTATTAATATGTAAAAAAATTGCTGTTTAGGAAATTTTAATAAACTCTTTAGAATATGTAAAATAATATAGATAAGACTTTAATTGAAATATCTACTAGCTGTCAAATACCATGAAGGTCGGGAGCATGACCTAACATACGTACTTAATAAATATGCCACATAACCTTATTTACTCAATAGAGCTTGCCAGAGGACATGAGCTCAAAATATCTATATTTATGACCAAATTAAGAAAACATTTATTACAATTTATGTTGAGTACCTATCTAAATATTTCTTAAGATACAGTTATTGCATGAACACATATGTATATAGCATCTATATGTACTTGTGTGTTTATGCAAAGACTATTTATATTATATTTATATAATGTTAATATTATTTACTTTTATTAAAGTGTAAGCATTTTAAGTGTTTTTACCCCCCCCTCCCTCCCCCTCCCTCCCACAGTCAAACCCTGTTACGGTTTTGTGGGAACATGTAATAAACTTAATAATTACTTGTATAAGAAAAAATAAAAAAATAATAAAAAATATTAAGAAAATCTTTAAGTATTGAACTAAGACCGAATGGGCAAGCAGGTTGGGCAAAATTGAAAAGATTAAAATTAAATGTTGTTAAACTAGGTATCTGGTGATTTGTATGGTTGGCAGTGAGAGTTGTTGGGACGCGGTGATATCCTTCTGCGAAAAAGTGATGTCGCAGAAGGAGGCTGCGGAAAGGGAAAGGGAAATATCAACTACCCTCCCGATCCGCCGCAGGCGCACCGGGCGTCGCAGAAGGGCTGATAATGCCCTCTTTCGGCCCCTCTAAACTGACCCGTGAGGGGCAGATTTGGGGAAATGCGTCTCTACGTAAATGCAGTGCGACGTGTTCCACGGGCGCCCCTCTATGGAGGATGGAGGAAACGAGGGGGGATAACATTTAACCCCTCAGAGACGGAGCACAGGCGGGCCAGCAACGCTGGGGACGCGGACGAATTGGATTCCCGTATCCCCGGCAGAAGATGCGAGATGGAACACACTGGTGGTTTTAGCCGGTAAGAGTCCGGCACACCCCTCTGCCGCATTTGGAACGCAGTCCTTTCATCTTTTCCTTGGTCGTCCTCTACTCTTTTATCAGTCAATTTCCATACATAAAAATCTCTTCACATTTTGCTCATCCACATAACATGTCCATAAAACGGCAATCTGTTGCTCCTAACTTTTCATCCATTGGTGCTACCTTCAGGTTCCCTCTAATTCTAATGTATTCATTCCTCACCTTGAGCATCCTAGTCACACCACACATGCAGGCGTCTCTCATCCGTTCTCTTTGTTGGCCAACATTCAGAGCCATGCAGACATATTTAAAAAATATATTCAACTTTTTAGTTCAGTTTGTTATTAAAGCGTGTTTTTTAGATTTTTTTAACTATAATTTTATATTATAGTCTTCTTATTTTTATAGCCTTCTATGGTCATACTCATCATTCATTCAAATTTTAAGTAAATCGGACGACTTGAAATGGGCCGTCTATAACGTACTTACGTTACAAGATTCCGATACATAGATAGATACAGGTCAAGCTAATATAAAGCGAGTAAAAATACATTGCGTTTTGTTTTTCGAGCTGTTAATTATGTCAACTTAAAATATTTTTCGTGATGCAAATTATAATAATTCGTGATCTTACTATTAAACTAACAGTTCTTACACTAAATATATTCAAAATTTGCGACGCCCGAATCACCACCTACTTATTCTGAAGGAGATCAATTGTTATTAATTTAAAAAGAGTTGATTCACATGATTCGTGCAAAACTAAACTAAGCCGTAAATACAATGCTTTGAGATAAACATGTAACTAAAAAAACGACGTAGTCTAAATACCTACTAAATAATTATTTAAAAACCCTTTAATTACCTGTTAATTTATATAATAGCCATGTATCCAAGGTTCCAAAAAGTGCATCGTCATCTTGTACGGCGTTCTTAAGTGCTGGTACGTTGTGTAGCGCCCAATACAGTCTCAGACATGTCTAGAAAAACAATAATGTTGTTAATCAAGTCACACACCTCAAATTCATTTACTCACAGGAAGCAACTGAATATTAAGTACATAGGATTGGTTTTATTTTTAAACAGTGTGTCAATTGGGCTATTATAAGTATGGCTTACAACTTCAACTAAGTATTTTTTTAATAAACTTCGAAAGAGGGCCTTGTTATTTTTCTCAACTTGACTATATTGTTTTGTATAAGTTATGCGATATCTTTTGAAAAAAGAAACGAACCAAATATGACATTAAAGTATTAAGAGGCATAATTTAGGCAAATAGATGTTGATTGCACTCTTCGCCAGTTGTGAATAATTAGGCAGAGCCTGGAGTGAGCCTGCCAGATAACCAGACTGCTGATAAACATCACTACATTATCATAAAACAAAGTCTCCCGCCGCGTCTGCCTGTCTGTCTGTTCGCGATAAAGTCAAAAATACTGAACGGATTTTCATGCGATTTTCACCAATAGGTAGGGCATAAGGAAGGTTTAGGTATATAATTTGTTAAGGTTTTGTGTAATATAGTTGAAATATGATGATGATTGTTGAAGATTTCTCTGCTACCCGTGCGAAGCCGGGGCGGGTTGCTAGTTCTTATATATTACTAAATACACACCTAAATATTATACATATATTTTAGATGTGTAACTCGGAACTTAATCGCGATAATGTTTAAAAGGTACACGACCACGATCGGTGCAATTCGATCGAATCGTCGGGTAACCAAGAGGTATTGTACCTTAAATATTATCGCGATTGAGTCCCGAGTTTCACATCTAATATGTTTCAAAATCGCAAAAGTTTAAAAAAATATATACATATGTTTGTCCTGGGTGGGACTCAAACCCATCTCCTCTGGCTCAGCAGTCAGAATCACTAATCACTAGATACCAAGAGGCCCGTCAAAATAGATTTGAATGAATCTTTTGTGCCCTACAACATTTAAAAATTTCAAGCATCATGATTTGACGTATTGGAGTAGGTAGTAATATGTTTAAACATAAATAGTAGTAATCTATGTGGTTCAGTTGTATAAACAAATCTAAGTATACCACAGTCAATACTACCGTCATAGTACGCAATTGAATGTCACTAATAGACATCGCAAGATCATTAATAAGATAATTTAAAAAGCTATATAAAAATAACTGTGAATGAATCAATATGTCTCCTTCTACATTGGTCGTACCTTTAATTACTAGGTCGGAGGAGTAGGTAAGTCGAAATAGTTGTTATTCGTGGCCAAGGATTATTGAGGTCGAGTGAAAGCTTGATACAAGGTTACCTTCTTTAGCTGCTTGCATTACTTTTATCTTGTGAATAAAGTTCGGTCTGTCACATTATCAAGACTGAATACTTGGATGAACTGGATGGAGATACACAGTTAATACTAGCTACACCGTTATATGTATTAAAGTACAAGCCAAACAATAACTACACTATACCAGTAATCTGTGACTATATTTAATCATTGCCTGCTTCTGTTTTTTATATATGTATACACAGCTACCCGGCCACGCGTTGCTGTAGCTAAGTAAAGAAATGTAACAAATTTTTTTTTACTATAAATTGAGATAATAACTATCCTATCTCTCAAAAATTTCATTAAAATCGGTGTATTAGTTTAGGAGTTCAATGCGGACAAATAATGTGACACATGTGAGATTGAGAGAGAATGTGATGTTTTTATACATAATTTGCATATTCACATTTTATTTATTACTAAGTATTAGTTTTATTTTCTTTCACAAAGGTTTACTTAAAATCTATAATATTTTACAAAATATTGAAGAACATTAAGCTTGGTGAGAGACTAGTATCTGAACTAGGAAGATCCTGTCAGACAGATTACCACGCTTCCCACGTAGATACGTAGATAGATAGATAGAACATTCTTTATTGTACATCGAGACTCAGATAGTGTGGACAATATGAGCCGGAAGAAGTAACCAAATAAAATAAATTAAAGATTTAAAATATGTGTTAAATTTTAAAAAGCTATTTTTTTTTGTCGTATATAATAGGATGCAAGCCAATTGACGTCTACAGGGCAAAGTCCCCGTGCTGCCCAAAAAGATTAGCTTAACCCAGGAATCGAACCCGGATCCCAACGCGAGCATGATTGCAGACTTTTGATACGGGAAAATCAAGACAGTCAAGTAATCTACGAGTTTATATAACACTCGAGGTCTAAATCTTACGGAGCTTAGAAATGATTGGTCTAAACAATGATTTAGGCTCGCAAGAAGTCAGTAAAAGCAGTCATGGGGGCAGTTATTGTGTGTGATAATATGGTACAACAGCACTGTTTACTTGGTATCATCAATGATCAGGATAAAATAATATAGTCCTAGTAGTTGTAGGGCATTATTAAGGAGTAGAATCTCTTTTAACAAGAAGACAAAATGTTAATGTGTTTTTGTGGCGTATAACTATGTGACACGGTTGATGATTTTTCGTTCACTTCCGGATCATTGTTCGTTACACAAACATCTTCAGAAATTTAATTAATATCTTAAAATAAACTGGAAATATTTAAATCCTTGTCATTATGTCAAATTATATATGTAGTATTATTTTGGTAATGGTAATTAACAATCTCCTAAAACTTCATGCGGTTTATAGTTTTATTTATTCAAAAATTCCTTGCTCGAAATCCGCCAGCCCGTTTTGGCTGGCAAAAAAAATTGCCATATTAATCGGATATAAACTTTTATTAAAGCGATGTTTTGTTCGGTTTAAAAGAGAAAAAAAAATTACCACCCCTATATCTCGGCTCCAGCCAATTTGGGGACACAAGTTTAAATGCACAAAGGATAGGCATCGTTCCAGGAACTCAAATCAAATAACAAGAGCCATCCGGTTTACAGAGCGATGCTATATTTACGCACCATTGCTTTAATTATACGATAAATTCCTTATTTAACTTAGCATTGCTTCCACGCTATCCAAAGTATTGTTTGTGAATACGGGTGCTAGACAATTACCATCAATTAATGATATATCTGCAGGAGTACAATGACGGAGAAAAATTAAGGGAGGAAAAAGAACGAATATTCACTCTGATACGTTCTGTTCTGACAGTCATTACGTTGCCAAATACCAACACGCTGTTTATTGCGTACTAGTTCGCTGCCTGCACGCAACGATATTATTAATCATCAAATGGGAAAAATAACGAAATGGCGTGACCACCGTTTGGTAAATTATTTCGGAGCTGTAGAAATGCACAAACCTTCAATGATACACCGTTTCGTTTTAATCGGTTACACTCCGATATAAGACTTCATCTTACTATCAACGGTGCGATAAAAAGGCGTGAGGCGCTTATTAATCACGACCACGTAACCTTTTCTGCCGAAAGCAAGCCCGGAATAAAGATCATTCCTGTGTCCATCATCAATCAGGTTTACGGCTTAGACAGTAAGAGATATGTGCCCGAGCGAGTCCACTGCCTTCAAATTAATCCAGAGATGTGAAATCCACCCGATACATAATTTTTTCAGAGAATTTCTTCGTCAGTTCAGTTACCGATTATGGTTACGGCTTAACCCTAGCCTTAGCTCAGTAATACAACTAAAGTTATATACAAAAACGATGTAATAGTTGTACCAGAAAATTAATACTTTTTTCGTAATAGATTCAAATAAATTCGTACTGCATACTGCATATTTACGACGCGAGTCTAAGATTAACGGATGAATAAGTATTGAATACACTGCAGTATTACATAAGCAGTTTAAACAATAAAAAATATTTGAAAGAAACGTGTTTTCGTGTAGTTACGTTTGCAATGATTTATTGAAGCGTTAACCTTGTATAAACAGGTAGGTAGTGTAGGACGAGAACTAAGGACTGACCTGATGGACCAAGTAATAAGTATGACGATTTAATAAATCAACAAAGGTCCATATTCTTTATCAAACTACGTTACGAGAGATTTTTTTTTTATTGTATCATTTGTATGGAGAAATAAAAACCCACTCCTGATCCTATCTTAGTTTGAATCGCTGAAGAATTTTTATGAATATGTACAGTACATCTAAAAAAAAAAGTAAAAAGTCTTTGCTTAAAAACGCAAACCGACCCCAAAAAAATTGCAGGCCCCTAATTCATTTGGTACCTACTTTTGATTTAGTTTTAGTTGTAGTTGTTTAATGTAGATATACCAACATAGGTATACCTAAAAAAATATTATTTCATACTTTTTTGTAATTTTATTTATGTTTTGATCTTTTTCTTGTTTTTAGTTATTTATATATTTATATTTTACTTAAAATTATTAGATTTAAATAAAATATTTTTTTAAGTGATAATTATCATATTTGAAGATTTTTTATACTTTTTAAATTGAAACGAAGTTTTTTAATAAAATGGAGAGATTCCCGAGCATGTATCGTACCTTTCTCTAACCGATGAAAAAGTTAACGCTTATAGGTATATATATTTTTATATGTTTAATGAATTATCTCCCATAACTTTTTACAGGATAGTCCGATTTCGATCATTCATTTTTTTTATTGGTCAGTGTATATTTCGAAGTTGGTCGCATTTAAATTCTACTATCCTACTAATCCTATTAATTAGTATTTTAAACGTGAAAGTTCGTGAGGATGTATGAATGTATAGGTGTTTGTTCCTCTTTCACGCAAAAACTATTGAACCGATTGCGATGAAACTTGGTATGTAGATAGCTGGAGATCTGGATTAACACATAGGCTACTTTTTATCCCGATATTCCCACGGCATCGGGACTTACACGGGTGAAACCGCGGAGCGCAGCTAGTTTTAAGTAAGTATTTCAACAATCTGGGTAGAAAAAATAGGGAAGGAATGATTGTGACCCATTGACTTTAAACCTATGACCGATTTTGTTGAAACTTAACACACATATTATGTACTTCTAATGACACTACAATATGACGGAGACCTGTAGTTGATTTGATGATGGACGCAGCAGCCAGTCGAGGGAACTCCTCAACGGTTTTACAGCAGTGCTTTTTCTTATATATTATATATAAAAGATTGTTGAATATCTGTTGTTTAAATATTTATAATAAAGAACAATGGATAGTTAAAGTAGGGAATTATACTATACATAAGTTAATTAAGTAAGAATTTTAAATAAGTAACTATAATTATAATTATATTTTAGCTGCAAAAAAAAAGCTAAAAATAAAACAACTAACAAACAATTCAACCAACCGACCCAAAGAAGAAAGAAACCGAAAATCGAAAAATAAACTTGTGGTTTATTTTTCAATTAATATAAATTGAAATTGATAACTTCTGGTATGTTTTTGTATGTCGTTGGATTGGATAGCTGAAAGTTTTACATCCTACTAATATTATAAACGTGAAAGTTTGAGAGGCTGTTTGGATGTGTGGATGTATGGATGTGTGGATGTATGGATGTATGGATGTATGGATGTTTGTTACTCTTTCACGCCAAAACTACTGAACCGATTGCGATGAAACTTGGTATGTAGATAGCTGAATACCTGGATTAACATATATGCTACTTTTTATCTCGATATTCCCACGGGATCGGGACTTACGCGGGTGAAAGCCTATGTGTTAATCTAGGTCTCCAGCTATCCACATACCAAGTTTCATTGCAATCGGATCAGTAGTTTTTGCGTGAAAGAGTAACAAACATCCAAACATCCATACATCCTCACAAACTTTCATGTTTATAATATTAGTAGGATTATTTTGGACCTACTAAAGTGTCAGCAAGCATATAATAATAGGAAAAAGTAATTCCACACATCAGAATTTTTTTATAAATCTTAATTTTTTTTTTTACCATATTTTTGAACAACTGTTTATTAGCCCCTAATTAGTGCTCATTAATTCACTGAGAATGGGCAAATATACCTTCAAGGAGCTGTATTGAGTTGTATTTAAAACAGGTTACAGAAAACATTAATAACACTGCTTGGAAAAAGAAGTATTAAATATAAATTGTTGACATTGCTAATGGATAAATGGTTTTATAAAACTGAGATTGCCACAAACTATTTATATCTAATAGAATTTCAGAATATCGCCTCCCAGCAAAAAAAGTGTCATATAACAAAAAAAGTGTCATAGTGTCAGCTCAGTCAAGTCAATAAGTGTCAGCTGTTTTCAATTTACAGGCATAAAAGTCGTGTCTTTTTGAAATAACTGTTTTTGTATTAGACACTTTTTTTGCCAGGTGGCAATATAATTTTTTTTGAAAGCTTTTTCAAGGTTTTCGGACAGGAGACTCCTTTAGGTTCAATTACAGGGATAATTTTGGGAATTTGATTGAGTTATAAATCTTCCAGTCCTTTTTAATATCACCTATATTAATTAAATAATATAGGTGACATTAAAAAGGACTGGAAGCAAAAGTGAGCATGGCTACTATACATTATAGGTGAGCATTCAGTTTGAATGCAATTAATTAATTGATGGCGCTAATGTGATCTCTATGCAGGTCTATGTAAAACATGCACACCTTACCTATTACAATACAATGCTAAAGCAAAACTCAGGAGTAAAAAGTAGGATGAAGCAAATAGTACCTGTGTGTTCATGAATTTGAATACACTTCCAGCTTTAAACCTCTTGCTTCTCAGAATGAGATACAGTATGTAGGCACTTATTTTCAAAAGCTGAAAAATTTAAATGTACACTATAATAATCTCAGTGACAACTTTAAAACCAATCAAAGGAGTTTTTCTTTAATGGACAATTCTGTTTTTAAACTTTGAATGATTGAAACTTTATCTCTGCTGGTATCATCAATGTGCTAGTGCAAAGGAAGGTGAGACATTAAAATAATAAATAGCCTTTAGACCACAAAACTATTTCTAAACAGATTATTCGTAATACCTTCCATGTATATGATGAATTCCATTGTTTGACTAGTTTATCAGCTCTCAAATCTTTCCAAGTAATGAATTTATGAAAAGGTCTTCCAGTTTTGCGGGACCAGTTTACAAATGTGGCTCGTTGAGTTGATATACCCATGGCAGTTACTTGTTGAGCAGTCATATTGGCATCTAAAAAAATTTAAGGAATAAATATTGCTAATTAGATGAAATAAACATTAAACTAAAATTAACACTTTAGTTAGTAGTTGATAGTCTTTTAATTTGTAATCACATTGAGATTAACTGAAAAAATTAAGTGAAGTACAGGTTTAATGAAAACAATTAAAAGTGCAAAAGTGTTGAATATATTCATCCAACTTAGGTAGTTGGAGTCCAATTGGAATATTGACTTGTTATTAACAAGAGATGATTTCATTAAGATAATGGTTATAAAAATATTTAAAAAGACTATTAGATATGTAAGTAGGTAGGACAATAAACTCAAACAGACCTTGATAAACAGTGGAAGCTTATATTATAAACTTTACGGAAATAAATTATATTATTTTTTTTTATTAATGTAATTTAAAAAATATTTTTTTTTACTAAATTATATTTACTAAGAACAAACTAAGTTTTGTGTTGTTATTTATTATAGGGGTTTAATATGCAAAAAATAGCCTGTTATCTCACCTTTTAAGGATTTGTGTACAACATTCACTACAGAGGTCCATAGTTCATCTGGATCTATTTCAACGAATCCAAGTTTTGGGTAATGAAGCACTACCTGTATTTACACATATTAAGTTCTTATCAATACTGGTAATCCGCCGATTAAGTGCACTTTAGAAACTTATGTGTGTGGCATTAGACGCCCAGTTAGCAATTCAAACGAATACATTGTGTAAATAATTTGAAATACTTTCGAAAAATAGTAATACCTGGTCAACTGCTTTTCCAACAGTTTCAGTTTTAGAATTATAAATAAAAGAGCGAATAGTACTAGTCCCAATATCTAAAGTAAGAATGTATTTATCCTCCATGATATTGTTAAACACACAACTTATATTTAAATGATTTAAGAAATAGTCTTGATGAGCAGTATCGTGTTCGGCGCCGAACTCATTTTATTAACATTGATAATTATGCCGATTCGAAGTCGGTCAACACTTAAATGTCAAACTGATAGTTGACACTATCGTGTTGAATCAAAATCAAAACTGACAGGTGTCAGATGTTCTAGGACTGTCTGTCTTATGTTGGCGGGGAGAAGGGCTGTCTTAAGTTGGCGATGCGATGAGAAGTAGTTTTTTGAATTTTTTTTTTGCTCTTTCAACTGTTTGTTAACTATTCGTCATTGTTCGATCAAAATTTTTATTTGATCGATCTTAGTGTTTTTTAAATAAAATAAAAAAATGACCCTCAACTTCGCGGGGAGAAGTTGTTGTTTTACTTTTTTTTTTGCTATTTCAACTGTTCGTCAACTGTTCGATCAAAATTTTTTTTGTTCGATCGTAGTTTTTATTTTTTAAATAAAATTAAACATTATTATCCTCAAGTTGGCGGGGAGAAGTCGTTTTTTTACTTATTTTTTTTTTGCTATTTCAATTGTTCGTTAACTGTTCGTCATAGTTCGATAAAAAAAAATTTTTGTTCTAATTTAGTCTATTGGCGGTTTGACCGCCAAGTAAGGTAAGTAAGGTAAGCCTAAACCTAGCCATTTCAGTCGCTCACTTAGTAATTCAGTCGCACGCCTCAAATTTTAATCTCTAACATGGATTGGGTGATGGCGACATCAGAGAGGGGACTTTAATATTAAGTTGGAGACGATTTAACATTAGTAGGATAGGTGAATTGAATAGAAATGGCTGGGTTAAAAAAAAAAATTTGTTCGAACAATGAAGAACAGTTAACAAACAGTTCATGTAGAAAAAATAATTACAAAAAAAACGACTTCTCCCCGCTAACTTGAAGGTAATTTTAATGTTATGTTAAAAAAAACTAAGATCGACCAAAAGAAAAATGATCTAACAAAGACGAACAGTTAACGAACAGTTAAAATAAAAAAAAAGGTTAAACAAAACGCCTTCTCCTCGCGAACTTAAGGGTAATTCTTTATTTTATTTAAAAAAACTCAGATCGAACAAATAAAATTTTTGATCGAACAATGACGAATAGTTAAGAGCCATTTCACAAAATTTGAACGCTCGAATTTAGGTAAATGACGGCAGCATTTTGTATGTGTGCGTAGTTACTAACACGAACACACTGCAAGCAGTGTAGCGCGAGTGAAGAGGCAGACTAAAGAATCTTGAGCTGTTATAATAGTAATGCACTTATTAGAGATTTATTAAAGAAATATTTCATTATGCAGTAGAATGAAGGTTTTTAGACTAATAATAAATCACAAATATTTGTGTAGATAAAACGTATAATAAAAAGAGCCTTAAAACGACATATCGAGTCAACGAAATTTTTAATAAAGGTTTTCGCTATTGAGCTCTATAGGCGTTATAAATTTTCACCTTAATTACAATTATGTTTTTTTTTATTTTACCATATAAATCACGTACACAATAAGTACTTTATTAAGCTAATTATATTTTTAAAGATTAATTAATAAGGAGCTGACAGAACTCAATGTTTAGATTAGCGCCCTCTAGTGGATCTATATATGTATTATTAGCGTGACGGTCAAGAGTTCAGTGCTTTTTCCCTATAGTAAAAGTGCACAACGTGCCTAAAGAAGTTTTCACTTCAAAAATTATAAATCTTGGTACCCCGAAAACATTTTTGAAGTGAGAAAATGATTAGATATTTTTATATTTGAAGAATGATTGTATAATGACATGATTATGTATAATTGTATATAATATAGCGTAATGGCTAAGGCGTCGATCGGTAAATCAAGTGGTTGTCGACTCGAACCCCACCCAGTGCACTACCGGCGTGAACCCACTCCTAACACAAGCACTTAGCTTAGCTGGAGGGGTTAACCAGAATACTAGTAATGTGTGACCCACGTTACTGGTATTCTTAAAAAAAAAAATTACAAGTAACAAGAGAAAAAGTGATACTTTTGAAAACAAATATCTTCTTTAACAGTTAAATATTTTAACTATTTTATATTGGTAAAGAGGAATGCGCACCTACTATAGACACTTCGGCCCTGAGTGCACATATATAAAAGCATATGAAATTTACAAGTTACAGAATTAAATGGTTAAGAAATTGGTTTAAAAAAAAGTCCGGGTTTTTGAGATAAAATGCTTTTTATTTTTACAAATATAGTTTTAAACATTAATTTTCTGTAACACATTATCAATCACATTATAAATTACATCATCAAATTTTGATTAGATTTGCCAGGTATGGTGACGTGATCAACTATTTACCTGCTGTGGTCGAACTCATTGTTTTATAAGATTTCGAAATTCTGCTATTTCCAACAAAATGTCTCCGTATTTTGGCGCCATTTAAACCACAATTAACACAGCGTAAATGTCTTCTTGAATGAGTTACTAAGGGCTGGGAAGACTCTGGCTGGTATGAAAGGTAGTGATGGGGGGGGGGGTGATCATTATCAATGGCTATGGCAGCCGAACTTCTCGTTATGTTTCCTCATATACATTATTTGACTCCAAAAGTATTGAAAATCTATTATTCGCCTGCCATCTTATGTAATTCTAAAATAAAAGTGACAATCTGCATCTACGTGGTTCAAATTCAAAACAAAATAAACATAGTATATACAAAAAATATTTACGATTGAGTCTGAAAGTTCCACTGATTCCTCAAGGTCGTGGTCAAATACAACAGCATCTTTCACCTACAAATTTTAAGAAATCATATTGTTTGTATAAACTAAGATAATAAAAGTTTGTTAAAGTCCCTTTAACGCATATTTATCTAATTAAATAGAAATAGTGATGGCTGACTATGTTAATTCGGTAGAATGCCCAAATGAAAAGTAAAGAAAAAAATGTACTACTGAAATATTTACGATTGATTCCAAAAATTCCACTGATTCAACCAGTCCGGAGTCTAATGCAACGGGTTTTTTCTCCTATAAAATTTAATAAATTATATTATTTACTGCTAATTAGAGGTATGCTTTAAACCTAGAATTGTTTCTAAAAGAATCAATTTCTGTTACCGGGTCTAAATTTTCACATGTACCCGGCACAGCGTCCTTCCTTCCTTCTAATGATACTACCCTCCACTAATCGATTTGCGCGATTTCTCATTCTAAAATAAAACATAGCTATTAAGGTCAATGCCTATAAATAACTTGAATGAATAATAATTTGAAAAAATAAAAAAGATCTACCTTGCTTCTGTTGCTTTCTCTATGGCAGCAGAATTATTACGTTTTCTTTTTTTTACACAATGGTATACAGAACTTTTGCGCCCCATTTCTTAAACTGATAAAAAAATAGCATCTTTATTCTACAATATACTCAAATAATACTTTACTTCAAAATAAACAAAACTTAAGAGTTTTGTTACCTTACCTGATAAAAAATTATACTGAGAATCAAAACTTTGTTGTCGTAGTATAATAATGCGTTTACAATACAAGCGCTCGAAAATCGGGAAGCGGGAAAAGTGACACAGGTCCTACTTCGACGGGCGATAACGCCGTACTGATTGGTATCCACTTGCGCATCGTAATTTATTGCAATTTAGAGTAGTTTTAAAAATGATCTTATTTCTAATTCAAATAAGCAATTGTCAAAAAAACTTTAGAATTTGATTCTTCAAAGAACGTAGTTTACTTAAATATGTAAATTTTTTTGAAATTACGCTTTATTGTCACCAAAAAATCGCGATAAATTTGCGATATAAGCTGTATAAATTGGACTAAGTCTTTATTTTTTGCTAATTAATGTAATCAATAATTGAGAAAATAGTACATTATCTAAAGATTAAAAGATATGTCCTATGCTTACCGTATTTTTTTCACCCAAATTTATAAATATTATTGATAGATTTTGGAATCGGAAATTGTCTCTGCGATGATTTTTCACTAAACGAGTTGTGGGAGATTGATCACCACGGAGCAACGAAGTTGGTTTTCTTAAATGTGATACATTAAGGAACAAGATCAAAGAGTATTCTATAGCTTACATGTATTTTAGAATTTCAAAGTATTACCTAAGATCATAAATTAAGCGACCGAAATCTCAAAAAATTGCGTGAAAACGTGAAATGGCTCTTAACGTACAGTTGAAATAGCAAAATAGAAAGGTAAAAAAACGACTTCTCCTCGCCAAATTAAGAAAGCATTATTAGCGTGGTTCTGTACGGCCGAATATGTCATCTAGACAAGTATGTAATCAAAGACTGTATCATATCTCTGTAATATATATTAGTACTGACTACTGGTGTGTGAAAAGTTCGCACTTAGTTCGAACTTGGAACATTTTAAAATGAATAATTGAATAAAAGAAAAACAAGAAGCGGCGTGACAGTCTGGGCCTAAACGTCAGACGAAGGGGTTGCACCTGCACTAGATCTTTCAAGAAGTGTTTATTGTATTTGAATGTAAAAGTATTTAGTTTAGCCTTCAATATAATTATTTTGTATCAGAGTATTACCCCTTTCTCGAGCATACCTCTCCAGACCCTAGCGAAGTCTGACAGTACTGAGGGTGACTGTATGTACACCTACTGTGTAACATAATGGAAACGCTTATGTTATGTTCCCGTTTATTAAGTATCTATCTGACTCACGCAACTTTGTCTGCATTTGTAAATTTTCCCCGTTTTCACAACATTTTTCAATGATGTTCCGCTCAGTATTTGTCGAGCTTGAAGTTATTATAGCCTTCCTCGGTAAATGAGCTATATAACACTAAAACAATTATACAATTCAAACCAGTAGTTACTAAATAAACAAACAAACTCTCAGCTTTATAATATTAGTATAGATAAATGGAGACACGATTTATCAAGTCAATCTTACCGTATCTGTTAAAATGGAGTTTTTAATAAATCGACTATCTATGTCTAATTTACCAAGGAAACGTCACTAGACTTTTTTTTAATATGGTAACATATTTGTGTTCCTGACAGACGAGCGCGTTTTATATCTCCGAATGCTGAAAATTGTGATGTAAAACGAAAAAAATAAATGTATACTGGCCATCATGGCGAATCCAAGAAAATTTAGTGAAAAAATAGCCCTCCATCATCAAAAGCAGGCAGAGGAAACAGCTGCTTTTGAAAAAATTATGCGCGAAGTTTCCGACGCAACCCAAAAGGTATGTCGCCTATTTACTCAGGCAGTCGCTTCCTGGCCGTCAAATGTGCCCGCCGACGTAAACAATAATCATTTCAATACACTTATTGCGCCTAAACTTTCACGTGAACATTTTCTCATTAATTCAATAACAAAATAAGACTTCTCTTCTGTGTACTGTTCGCAATTGTCATTGTCAAAATGATTTGTAAGTATATTCGGTGTTCTACACAATAGCCAGATACAATACTAGTATTGTATCGCCCAATGTAAATACATATTTCTTAATCTTTATTGATAATTACCGTGAAATCTAATGAATTTTAGTACACATGCTAGATCAGACATTGTAAATGTAGCCAACAAGATTGATGTGAATAACAAGAGTATTGTAACTTAATATATTGTCTAAAAATTAATATAAAATGTTTGAAAAGTTTATTAAAAAGGCTTTATTTTTTATAAAGCTTTGTATTATTTAAAACATGTTTATCATGATAGTATGGGCAAAAGGTGTTCAGGCATCATGATTACAGGTCAATTCAAGTAAAATAGGAAGAGTCGAACCACTCCCCGAGCCTAGTGATAATGTTGAGTCAACTCTTCGTCCAGCACAGCAAGGCTTGGGCTCATTCCGCAGTGGCTCCCTGCCAAATGTGGCTGCACCACAGGCCACCGCCAAAGAGCTGGAAACAAATAAGGTTCCTTATCTGTGGAATCAGAATATTAAATTCCCCTATTGCATAAATCTACCAGTTAATATCCACTTTGCAGGTAGCAGGGACTCCGCTGAGCAAAATGCTCAAGAAAGTATTTTCTACTTACAAACATGCTATTGTAGGTATAAGTTTTTATGAAAATGCAAAGTTTATAGTTACCTGCAAGGTTGCAATTGATAATGATTTATGGTAGAATTTGCTATACTTTTTTTTGGTAGTGGTGCAGTTGTAACTGGCTGAAATTATTATTTTTATACATTAATTTAAAAAGCTATAATCCACAAACTCCCAGGTTTATTTATTTGTGTTTGCTGTATCAAATAATGTTGTAAAACAGTAGAAAGTTTTTAACAGTTACTTCAATTTTTATTAATGTTAATATGTGATTGTATTGATATGCTAATTGTATTACCACTTCATAAAACTTATTTAAACAGTACTAAATAGCGTCTAATGCCTGCAATAATAAACACATATATGGTAATTCTTGTTAGCCAAAAACTGTGTTGATCTTTTATTTACATTAGAACATGTGTTCTAATAAATTTTACTAGTTCATTGAAACTAACACTGTCATATGTTCACTCCTATTGTAGCTATAAAATCTTTTATCTTAAAATAACTTTAATGTAATAAATGTTCCCATGCATTGTGTATTCTTTGATTTGTAGATTTAATATAAAATAGTATACTTTAGTTTATGGTGCAGCATGTTTTTATTTTGTAAACATGCACCATTTAGAAATAGAACCCTAAATGTGAATAGCCTGCTAATTAAAATAAAGTGTGTGTGTTAAATTATGATTTGTGCTTGAGCTACATTTTATGTAGATCCTTAAAAGTATGCAATAATTAAATAATAAAAAATATGTTGAGAAAGAACCCAATTATGTAGATTTGCATATATACAATACCTCAAAAGATTCAATGACAGACATATCACTTTTTATAATGTTATTTTAAATAAACTTTCTCCATCTTCATTGTCCAAGTGAAAAACAAATAGTGTTGAAATATTTTACACCCATCATAACATCACTCTCAATGCTTTGAAAGGTTTTGACTGCCTTTGTTTGATGCCCTTATTTACTATCATAACAGACATATTTTATAAGGGATTGATTTCGTTGCTCTCCAAATTTTGTGTTTAACTTACCTACATCAGATGTAGCTTGAGTATATCAATATTTTATAACATGTACCAAGGTTATATATTAACTTACATTTAAATTATATCCACATTAATGTTCCATTGTTAGTGTATTTTACTTATGGTTCTGTAGATATGACTAGTGAGAATTGGCAGTTATATTAAAATGCTTCTGACTGTAAGCAATGGTCTATTAGAGATGATGTTGGTTATACAATTTATTGTATACTTAATCAATGTTTCTACACCTTGTAGAGGACTGACAATAACATATTATTTATTTTTCATTGTCCGTAGCCGGAAGACATGCCGTTATCGAATCAATATACAATGGCTGGTGGTCGCAGTGGCGGAGCTTCGCCATCGCGGTCGCCAGGGCAGCGCGGCCGGCCATCGTCTTCGGTGGGTCCGATGCGCCGCCCTGCCGACCGCAAACACGATACGAGTCCTTACGGCAGTACTGTCTATTTGAGGTAACATTTTGGGTTAAATGAAATTAATAGTTAAGGTTATTTCATTCTATGAACAAAAACAATATGCGTAAAACTTGCTTTGACATAAAAAAATAACTCCTGAGGTTATTGTTTAGTTTCTGATTGTACCTTAGTATGTCAGTTATATCCTGGTGTTGTATGTTTAAAGTAAAAGTAACTGTTCAATTACTTTTTTATTAGTTAATTTAATTAGTTTTATAAAATAGGTATATTATGGCTGTTACTACAAAAATTTATTTATTTAAATTTAATCAAAGTTTTTCTTTTACAAACTTTATAAACCTACTTGCCTTAGTGGATGAACATGCTAGTCCAAGGACCTGCCAGCATTGTTGGAGCAATTATATATATAAATAATGATATATATAGTATTTATGTGTTCAATAGACCATTTAGTGAGGAAGGCCACAATGGATATTAGCACGGAACACAACTTTTTAATATAAAAACATTTGTACAAAATTTCATGCTATTATACCTACCAGTTAAAACAGTCCATTCTCAGTCGGTGACTTTTGTGTCAAAACCACAATATTATGAATAAGGAAGAAGTAAAGTAGATAATAGTACCGCTGCCGATGACACGATGATGAACCGCTTCATCGGACTCAAACCTATGAATTAAAACCACACATCAGAATTTTTTTATCATTATTTTTGTTATTAATGTATGTTAGACCGATTGCCAAGACAGCAAATTTACATACGACGAAGTGATCGACACATCATGTACGCTACTCCCCAATTTTTTGGAAAGCCATCTAACTTCCCCCCTCAAAGCCAAGCGAGACACGAGTGTGCCGCCACTACCTAAATTGTTTACAGAGCTTTTCTTCCTCGCAGCCCCCAAGAGACACCGTGCTTGTCCCTTACCTCCACACGATTATAGAAACAGCGTTCCCATCCTTGTTATTTCTGAACTATGCAATTATAGGGACACGCGAATAGTGACCAAAAGACATAAAATTTGCATATGTAAGAAGACTCGATAATTATGATCGATGAATAAGATGCTGGTTTTTTAAAGGTTTAGTGCAAACCTATAAATACAGCACCCTATTAATTTATTTATCTATTTACATTTATATATATATATAAATAAATCCCCATTTCCCTTGGTCATGGCATCACGCGTGAACTGCTGAACCGATTTTGCTAACTCTTTTTTTTTTGTTATTGTCAGGAGAAGGTTCTTATGAAAGAAACAATTAAGAAAGTTGCTCAGAAAATTAGAAAATTAAAAAAAAAAACTTAACGAGGGACTTACGCGGGTGAAACCGCGGGGTGCAGCTAGTAGTAAATATAAATACTAAAGTACTAAATAAAATAAAAGTATTAAAGAAAAGTAATTTTTAATGGTCCTCACTTATTAAATATATCCATGTCTAATGAAAATAAATATACCTAACCGTTTTAATTATGAAGTAACATTACTTAAGCCATTGCTACCTGTACTACACAGACGTCGAGGTTTAAATAATTAAACCAGTTACAACTACATATGTATATATATGACGTCAATACTATAAATGTGGTACTTATGCTAAATTATCTAAAATATGACACTCTAAGGAGCTGCCCCCTACAATTTGTTTCATTTTATTACTACCAACGTTTAGATTGATTACTAAGGTCCATGAGGTAAAATAAGTCATGAGTCATTTGCGGTAATGTTAATTCAAGCTTTATTGTTATGACGCGTTCTAAGAAACCTCATTCATATTTAATAAATAATTGTTTTGTACATGGTGTCAACACACATAGAGGAAACAGTGGGTTACATACGAGGACATTGCAATGAATATGCATTGCAAAAAACCAGAGTTTGTTGAATTCTTCGCGCGTGCGTATTTTACCAAACAATGTGATACTGGTAAATCACCACGTATTATATAACAAAGTCTCCCGCCGCGTCTGTCTGTCTGTTCGCGATAAACTGAAAAACTACTGAACGGATTTTCATGCGGTTTTCACTAATAGACAGAGTGATTCATGAGAAAGGGCTAGGTGTATAATTTGTTAAGATTTTGTGTAAATTGATTGAAATATGTTGATGATTGTTGAACATGTCTCTGCTACCAGTGCGAAGCTGGGCGGGATGCTAGTCTATACATACAAAAACAAATAAATAAAATTGAAGTGTCTGTTTGTCATGTCATAATAACAGCTTTACAATAAATTAATCTGAATGTTTACACGGTACTTATACACAAAAAAAATTATCAGAAATTTCTTGTCGGTCTGTTGGTTATCTCCGGATAATCTCCGGAACGGGCGGACCGATTTTCACCTGATTTTCACTGGCAGATAGCTGGTGTTATAAGGAGTAACTTAGACTACTTTTGTTTCGAAAAAAATTAGGGTTCCCCGCAAAAAATATAAATGTGTACACGCGAGCAAAGCCGCGCGGGGCACAGCTAGTATTAAAAATAAAACCAGTCTGTGCCGTCTTTGTAGGTACTCGCTAAAGTTCGGCTGTATAAATTATGGAACTTGTATTCAATCAATATAATTAATTCACTAGCCAGTTTTGAAACTAGGATTAAACATAAAAACTAATATTTACCAGTAGGTAGGCCACAGACTATAGAATTTCATTAAAAAGCCCGGCTTTCAATATAATTATCAATTATATGTATATTGTGTAAATATTTAAATAAATAATCATCACGTTACAATCACAATGTCTCATTGCGTAATAATGGCTATTGTAGTACGAAAAATACTGTTCAATAAATTCGTTTTTTTTTCGGAAATTTGCATAATACCTATTTATACAAAAAACTAGTCGAAATCACAATAAACCATTCTCAAGATGTAAATTGTAACATGGTTAAAGTTGAAGCTAAATTCTAGTTTGTTTTCTTTTTTTAAATGAAGAAGAATATACATTAACATTATTTGTGTTTTTGGTCTGGTTTCAAATATTTTTGTTCATTTATATTATTAGCCACTACATAGGCTGCACTATAAGTATTGGGAATGGAATATTTCCACTGTTTCTGTCATATTAAAATCTTTTTAATTGAAAACTTCTTGGTTATAAAAATAGAATACCATTTATTTATTTAAAAAAAGATTCTCGGTCTTATCACAAGGTTTTGTCAAACTTGTTTAGTTGTTGAGAAAATGGAATTGACTCGAGAAAATTCAAGAGCGATGATTTATTATGACTTTCGAAGTGGTTTAACGCAAAAACAGTGTGTTGACCGGATGATTTCTGCATTTGGTGATGAAGCCCCACCCAAAACAGCAATTTATCGCTGGTTTGCTGAATTTCAACGTGGACGTGTCAAGCTCAGTGATGATCCCCGTCAAGGTCGTCCAAAAACTGCAGTCACCCAAGAAAACATTGATGCTGTGCGTAAGCTGATTGAGGAAGATCGACATGTGACATACCGCGAAATTCAGGCAACTTTAGACATTGGCATGAGTCAAATACAAATAAACTTGCATGAACAATTAGATGCAAAAAAGTCGTTTTCCCGATGGATACCGCATTCGCTCTGTGAAAAGCGAAAAGCGGCTCGCGTTACTTGGTGCGTCAGAACTCTCGAAAGATTCCACGCAGGATCCTCAAATGCTGTATACAACATCGTATCAGGTGACGAATCCTGGATATACGCGTACGAACCCGAAACAAAAAACCAGTCGCGAGTTTGGGTGTTCGAAAATACGTAAAAGCCAACAAAAATGGTTCGTTCACGGAGTGTTGCAATAAAATGATGGCCACGTTTGTCTCCAAAACCGGCCATGTTGCGACTATTTCTCTTGAGGGACAAAGAACGGTTAATGCAGAATGGTATGCTAGCATTTGTTTGCCACAGGTCGTTTCTGAACTCCGTAAAGAGAACTGCAACCGCCGCATCATCCTCCATCACGACAATGCGAGTTCTCACACCGCGCACAGAACAAAAGAGTTTTTAAAGCAAGAAAACATAGAATTATTAGACCATCCGCCGTACAGCCCCGACCTAAGCCCTAATGATTTCTATACTTTCCCTAAAATAAAGAATAAATTGCGTGGTCAGAGATTTTCATCACCTGAAGAAGCTGTGGACGCCTACAAAACGGCCATTTTGGAGACCCAACTTCCGAATGGAATGGTTGCTTAAATTTGGTTTCATTTCCATTTCATTGGTTCCATCGTATGGAAAAATGTCAAATTTCGCGGAGAATACTTCGGAAAGCAATAAATACATTTTTAAATAGTCATGTTGTCACTTCCTTGATTGCCGAAATTTTCAGTGCCGCCCTCGTACCACTACCTTTCAATCACGGATCTCGCTAATTTAATCTAATTTAAAACTCATGTATTTATAGGATTTGTTTTTATGCGTGCTGCATGTCAATATCGTGGCAAATGGTGTTCTATCGTCTCTGTTTACCCCGGATAGGTATAAAGCGTGAGCATATTATTATGTGTATGTGTATTATATAATTTATTTGATCTACTTGATATTTTTTGATAAAAATTTCCCTTGCTCCGCTCGGAAGTTCGCGACCGATTCGGGCCATAATTATGCTGATTTTGCATCCCACTATCCCACTAATATTATAAATTGCACTAATATTATAAATGTCAAAGTTTGGATGGATGGATGGATGGATGTTTGTTACTCTTTCACGCCAAAACTACTGAACCGATTGCGATGAAACTTGGTATGTAGATAGCTGGAGACCTGGATTAACATATAGGCTTTTATCCCGATCTTCCCACGGGATCGGGATTTACGCGGGTGAAACCGCGACGTGCTGCTAGTTTATTATAATTGCAAATAAAATATAATGTTTTATTTATTTCTGATACGGTATTTTTGTTATATTGTAATAATTTTTAATGTAAACTGTCATGTTTATGGTTTCTGTGGGCAACTTGGTCACTCGTGGGAAAGCCAGATATAGATCGATATCGGATCGGATCGGATTTAAAGCCTTTATTGCCCGTTACACTACTGCTTGGCACTACTAATAGTGTCATGGGATTTTTTTTTTACTCATGACACTACTTCTCTAATTGGTTCATTGGACGCATACAACTAAATTACCCGTGATACACTTAATTACCCGTGGCACTACCAACTATTGGAGTTTGATTTAAATTCTGGTTTGTGAATTAAAAAATAAGGAAACAAAAGTGACTTATCTTCTATTTAGTACTAAGCTTATTTAAATAAACAATTTCATATTGATACGTATTTGACTGCTGAAAACATCTATCTCAATTTTTCCAACGTGTTACCAACCGATAATTCTCCGTTGATGAACTGAAGAAGTATGTTCATTTTATAATCGTCATTATCTATGGCAATTTTGGACCGTTTTGACCCCTTGACGATCAAGGGATTCTTGTCGTTTCAGCTTTGTGTTCTGCACCTCCTTTATTAGCCTTACCAATCGTGGTAACGTGATGGAACCTTTGGTCACCCTTTTATTTATTTTGGAGTGCCAACCCTCCATAGCATTATTTGTTACACTCAATATTTTTCAGAATTTTTTGTTGAGCCAGAATCGTTCCACGTAATTTATAAATTTTTGCATGCCTAAGTCTTCACTTTCGGCTTTTACGTATTCCTAACCATGCGCAATTTCATTGTCCGGCAACAATGGTAGGGCTGCTGTTAGTCTAATAACACGTTTGTGACCTTATGGTAAAAGCAGCCTTTGAGTTCAATATCGGGGAAAACTTCTGTCAACGCGTTGATCGCTGCCAACTCAAAATCGCAGTAGAATATGTCAGGGGACCAATTGCGTAGTACCGATTTTAGTTGTATAAGGTCACGTATGTTTTTTGTGTCTTATTACGTAATAAAGCAAAAATTAACGGGATTACGTTTGTAGTTACTACTGAGCTACCAATGTCGGCATGAATACTATATAGTTCTGCAAATGGTGGTGGGCAGCTTTTAAACGTATTGGTGAAACACAAAAAATTCATGGGTTTCACCAATTGGTTGACGGCATTTCGGAGACCAAATATTAAAATTCGAATCCCTTCGTGGTAATAGTCTGCTAAAATAAAATAACAGAAAGCTACTGGAATTTGCACTTCTTCAAAATCTCGGTAAACTGTTTTTAGAACGCCCAGCGATTTGTTCCTCCGTACAAACAATGTTGCACACTTGTAATTGGTGGTAGTGAGGATACAAAATTCAAACCTCTATTTTCAAACGAATTACAGGCATCGTCACATAATTGAGGGACTGGCTTGTCACATTTTCTTAGTTTAGTCTTCAAACTTTCTATTTCTTTAGCAACAGTAGATCTACCGACAGAACGTTCACACGTGTGAACCTTTTCTGATGATTTAATAAAAAATAATAAATAATTAAATAAATAATTGCAGTAACGATATGGGTATCAAGGTAATACTCCGCGTGCCAAAACAAGTAATTTTCCCGTGACACTACTAGGGTCACTGTAGTGCCACGGGAAATTCTGTTTTACCCGTGGCACTACCGGTAGTGTCATGGGTAAAAAAAAAATCCCATGACACTATTAGTAGTGCCAAGCAGTAGTGTAACGGGCAATAAATGATTTAAAGATACCTACATCTTTTAACATTTTGCCAAACCCTAGCCCTGTACTAAATTATATGTTCGAGGTGGTCTAGAAGCTGAGAAATCTTTTTTTGATGATATGTCAATTATTCAGTCAGTCGACGAGTTCGAGAACTTCATTTTTCGTAAACCATTAAGAGCCATTTCACGTTTTCAAGCAAATTTTTAAGATTTCGGTCGCTTAATTTACAATTTTAGGTAATACTTTGAAATTCTAAAATACATGTAAGAAATAGACTAATCTTTGATCTTGTTCTTTAATGTATCACATTTAAGAAAACCACCTTCGTTGCTCTGTGGTGATCAATCTCCCACAACTCGTTTACTGAAAAATCTTCGCAGAGACAATTTCCGATTCCAAAATCTATCAATAATATTTATAAATTTGGGTGAAAAAAAAACAGTAAGCATCGGACATATCTTTTAACCTTTAAATAGTGTACTATTTTCTCAATTATTGATTACATTAGTTAGTAAAAAAATAAAGACTTAGTCCAATTTATACGACTTATATCGCAAATTTATCGCGATTTTTTCGTTACAATAAAGCGTAATTTCAAAAAAATACACATATTTAAGTAAACTATGTTCTTTGAAGAATCTAATTCTAAAGTTTTTTTGACAATCGCCTAATTGAATTAGAAATAAGATCATTTTTAAAACTACTCTAAATTACGATGCGCAAGTGGACACCAATCAGTACGGCGTTATCGCCCGTCGAAGTAGGACCTGTGTAACTTTTCCCGCGTCCCGATTTTCGAGCGTTTGTATTATAAACGCATTATTATACTACGACAACAAAGTTTTGATTCTCAGTATAATTTTTTATAAGGTAAGAGTTTTGTTTATTTTAAAGTAAAGTATTATTTTAGTATTTTGTAGAACAAAAATGCTATTTTTTTATCAGTTTAAGAAATAGGGCGCAAAAGTTCTGTATACCATTGTGTCAAAAAAAGTCAACGTAATAATTCTGCTTAAAGAAAGCAACGGTAGCAAGTTAGATCTTTTTTGTTATTTCAAATTATTATTCATTCAAGTTATTTGTAGGCATCGAACCTTAACAGCTATGTTTTTTTTTTATTTTAGAATAAGAAATCGAGTAGTGGAGGGTAGTATCATTAGAAGAGACGCTGTGCCAAGTACAAGTGGAAAGTTAGATCCGGTAACAGAAATTGATTCTTTTAGAAACAATTCTAGATTTAAAGCATACCTCTAATTAGCAGTAAAAAATATAATTTATTAAATTTTATAGGAGAAAAAACCTGTTGCATTAGACCCCGGACTTGTCGAATCAGTGGAATTTTCGGAATCAATCGTAAATATTTTGTAGTACATTTTTTTCTTTACTTTTCATTTGGGAATTCTACCGAATTGACATAGTTTTATTAGATAAATATGCGTTAAAGGGACTTTAACAAACTTATATAACTTTGGTTTATTAAGCAGTAAAAAATATAATTTCTTAAAATTTGTAGGCGAAAGATACTCTTGTATTTGACCCACGACCTTGACGAATCAGTGAAACTTTTAGACTCAATCGTTAATGTTTTTGTATATACTATGTTTATTTTGTTTTGAATTTGAACCACGTAGATGCTATTATTGTCACTTTTTTAGAATCATATCGGATTGCAGGCGAATAAATGATTTTCAATACTTTTGGAGTCAACTAATGTATATAAGAAAACATAACGAGAAGTTCGGCTGCCATAGCCATTGATAATGATGACCCCACCTTTCATACCGGCCAGAGTCCTCCCCAGCCCTCAGCAACTCATTCAAGATGAAATTTACGCTGTGTTAATTGTGGTTTAAATGTCGCCAAAATACGAAGACATTTGTTGGAAATAGCAGAAGTTCGAAACCTTATACCACAATAAGTTCTACCACATCAGGTAAATAGTTGATCACGTCACCATACCTTGCAGATCTAATCAAAATTTTATAATGTATGTATGTATTAATTAAATATGAAAATTAATGTTAAAAAACTATATTTGTAAAAATAAAAACCACTTTATCTCAAAAATTCGAACTTTTTTTAAAACAATTTCTTAACCATTTAATTCTTTAACTTGTAAATTTTATTTGCATATAATAATAATAAAAATGTTTATTTCATCTCACAAATCACAAATTACATGCTTTTATATGTGTGCACTCAGGGCCGAAGTGTCTATAGTCGGTGAGCATTCCTCTTTACCAATATAAAATAGTTCATTAAGAAGATATTTGTTGTTTTCAAAAGTATATCACTTTTTTCTCTTGTTACTTGTAATTATACATAATCATGACAATGTCATTATACAATCATTCTTCAAACATAAAGATCACTAACCATTTTCTCACTTCAAAAATGTTTTCATGGGTACCAAGATTTATAATTTTTGACGTCAAATCTTCTTTAGGCACGTTGTGCACTTTTACTATAGGGAAAAAGCACTGAACTCTTGACCGTCACGCTAATAATACATATATAGATCCACAAGAGGGCGCTAATCTAAACATTGAGTTCTGTCAGCTCCCTATTAATTAATCTTTAAAAATATAATTAGCTCATTAAAGTACTTATTGTGTGCGCAATTCATATGGTAAAATAATCAAAAACATAATTGTAATTAAGGTGAAAATTTATAAGGCCTATAGAGCTCAATAGCGAAAACCTTTATTCAAAATTTCGTTGACTCGACATGTCGTTTTAAGATTTCACTTCCTTCGGCAGTCCCATGACTGCCTACTTTTTTTTATTATACGTTTTATATACACCAGTATTCGTGTTTTATTATTAGTCTAAAAACCTTAATTCTACTCCATAATGAAATATTTTTTTTTAATAAATCTCTGATAAAGGTGCATTACGATTATAACAGCTCAAGATTGTTTAGTCTGTCTCGTCACTCGCGCTACACTGCTTGCATTGTGTTCGTGTTAGTAACTATTCCCACATACAAAATGCTGCCGTCATTTACCTAAACTCGAGCGTTCAAATTTTGTGAAATGGCTCTTAAAGATCAAGTTTTTATATTATCATTATTATAGTGTATTAAAAAGGCCCTTACAGGGTTTACAATATTTCAATTTAATAGGTTTCTCCGATTCTGAGTAAGAGGGGGTCAGAAAATGGCTCGATATTATGTTTTTTTTATGGCATAGGGGGCAAACGAGCAGACGGTTCACCTGATGGTAAATGACTACCGCCGCCCATGGGCACCTGCAACTCAAGAGTCACAAGTGCGTCACAAGTCGCCTTCAAGGTAGGAGTAGAGGGAGGGGGAGAGGTGAGGAGTAAGAGAGAAGGGGAGAGGTGAGGAGGGGGAGAAAGGGGGAAAGGTGAGGAGGGCGAGAGGGAAGGGTTAGGGCCTCCAGTAACCTCACTCACTCGACGAAAAGCAATGCAACGTTGCTTCACTGCCGGTTTGTGTTCTCACTGTGGAGCCGGCCCATATGTGCCGAAGCATGGCTCTCCCACGTGGCGTAAACATTAGGGTGAAGTGATTTTTTATTTCGGGCTAGGAAATTTGGCCGCTGCGGAAAAGTTGCTCTGTAGACATGGAATTGCGTTAAAAGAAATATATTTAACCAAATAAGTTATTTAGTACAATCCAAAGTCATCAAAGTTTGAGAAAAATGCTAAACATACACATCAATAGAATAAATGTACAGGGTGTATTTGAAAATAGAACACTTACTTATATCACTGAAAGGGCATGATTCTAGCATGCAGTTACCATAAAACATTTTGAAAAAAAACTATCCCAAATTATGACAGTTTGAATTTCCAGGTATTTTTACTTCGGTTTCTCATAAAAGCAGGTGGAGCGTGTAAATTCAAAGATTTAAAATTGAAAAAAAAAACCATAAAAAGTAACTAAAAAAATTCAAAGTCAGTTTAGTTAAGTTGTACGGTTTTACTCACGTGTATATTCCGGGGATGCCCGACTAGTTTCGGACCCGACGGGGGCCATTTATCAAGGGGTGAGGCGTCCTGCCGCGCCGGCTACAGGTGCCAGACTGGATTGTGTGTCCCACCGATTCATTTGTCGTAACGACCGCCGGGATGTGGAAGCGCAGGCGTCCACATCCCACGTCGTTACGAAACTAGTCGGGCATCCCCGAAATATACACGTGAGTAAAACCGTATATCTTATCTAATATGAATACCACTCACGAAAGTTTTTATTCGAGTCAAAGTCAGTTTTTATGGATTTTCTTAGTAACGGAATGAAAAAATTCAAAATAAAAAATATGTACCATTTACAATCTTTAACTTTACACATTCATGAAACTTACTTTTATGAAAAACGGAGCCAAAAATACAATTTCATACTGTCTTTTATTTCAAACCTTTCAACTTTTTTCAAATTTCATCCTTTCGAAATTCAAACGGTCATAAATTGTAAATGGATAGTTCTTTTTTTTTCAAAAATTCTTATTATAACTTCATGCCCTTTCAGTGATTTAAGTAAGTGTTCTATTTTCAAATATACCCTGTCTTATTGATTACAATTTAGAAATATATAATGACTAATTAAGAGTTGATTCATTAGTAACGCAAATTATAAAAAAATGTTTTGGTCACAGTCACACCGGTTTAAGTAGTGATTGTTTAATAATGGGACAGGACAATTATATAAACTCTACAGAAACCCTATTTTACCAGCACTAATGGCACAATCCTGTATTCCCATTGATTTCAATTGTCTATTTTTCAACAATTACAGTCCACCACCCGACAGCAACTGGCGGCGTACAAATTCAGATTCAGCTCTACATCAGTCATGCGGGGTGGAACAGCCCGCCGTCGCACAGCCGCTATCACCACATCGGCAATTGCACTCCCACGTGCATCCACATCTACATCCACATCAGAATCATCACCGGAGAGGTGAGCACATACTATTATTGGATTTAAATAAGTGAAGCAATGCTTAAATATGTTAAACTCTTTAAGGCTTGCATGTACGTTAGGCTTGTCCATATTTATTGACATTGTAATATGCAAACTCAACAAACGAATTAGCTTGTTAGGCTCACTAACTAATTACAACAAAAATAAAAGACAAGTTTTATATTTTTACAAGTGTGAAACTAAATATGACATAACTTGTTTCTCGTCTAAAAAGCAATTACAAAACATAGAACTAGGTGCTGGTAAATTAATCAAGCAAGTTTTCCCAATATTAAAGATCTTCTATAAATAAAATTTAAACATACAAATTAATTTGACTGCTAGATTATTTTTAACCGACTTCAAAAAAGGAGCCTCCTGCTTTTTTTAAAGTCGCTTAAAAATAAAAGCAGAAGGTCGCACGAGTTCGGCGCCCGCGAGTCCGTTGACCCGAGTGTCAGCTGTTTTTATTTATTTTTAAGAAATTATCGTTTCATGTAGCTGTACTAACATGATGGAGCGTGAAAAATGCTAATAAAAAAACTGTAAAAAGATCAACTATCTTTTTACAGTTTTTTTATTAGCATTTTTTCATCATAATCGATTCTTTTTCTGACCCATCATCAAAGGTATCATTAGCACTATCGTCTGTCTTCGTTGTCGGGAGTGTTCAGCTAACATCCGGTATATTACTAAATACATATATATTATAGAAAAAATACTTTAACACGAGTCGTGAGCAAAAGTTGGTTCTTAATATTACCCATATATATTTATATTTTATTAATTTCAGGTGACATACATTTAGAGATGTTAGCACCGATGAATCCCACAAATCGACCAAGATCGTCATGTGAAATACCCAGAATACCTAATAATAACAAGTGAGTATGCAAACCGTTTTGAAATTAAGATAGCCTTAACCTTAGTTTTAATAATCTAATATTCTAATATTCAGTGATATTAGCTTTTAATTAACTCTAGATTTTAGGGGATTCTTTTTTAATTTCGGTTGCTATGTTATTTATTGATATACGCTATATTACTTACTGATTTTTTTGTTTTATATTTTAAGGCGAGTTCCTTAAAATATAAAACTAAAAAATCAGGCTGTTGATTACCGCTCATTTGCATAGTAATCAAGTTAAAGCGTTAGTTGTCAGGGTTCGTACGTTCGAAAGAAAAAACGGAAACCTTGAAGGATCACTCGTGCCTCTGTTTGTCAATTTGCTTCGAATCTACTACACCGATTAAGTTAAATTGTGGTACACATATCAAAATAGATGTGCAACGTCAAAAAACAAACTTTAAAGGGGGGATCACTTTCAAGGGACATTCCCATTTCCTACCACCGAAACTACTAAGTCTAAAGTTAAAAAAATGCCTATAAGAAGTCTAGTCTAGAAGTCTTACAATAATATGATAAATCTCTCAATATTATGAGTAAAACCTTACATTTGGAATAAGAATGTATGAGAGAACAAGCTCTTCAACTACAATTATTTTAACTTAGTTTCAAAAAACATGGAACCCTTTCTACGCGAGTTCTACTCCCACTTGACCAGTTTTTTTTTACTACTTTTTATTTACATGGTCACGGTAATATTATCTATACAGTATTCTACCTTCATACAAACGGTCGGCAAGCGAGTATTACCTACGCGTCTCAAGTTCGGTATACACTCTGTACACAACCAGCCGCAGTGATGATCGAACGGTGTTTACTCTTTAACGCAAAAAGTACTGTATGGATTTTAATGAAACTTTACAATAATATAGCTTATATATCAGAATAACACATAGGCTATAATTTATGAAGATATTGTGTATATTGGCCAATATATAGCGATAAGTTTTAAGCAAGTCGGAAAAAAATCTGTCATCTGCGAGCTATTCTGGCGTGCGGTGCGAAAACTGTAAGATGTAGTATGATAATGTACGGTGGGATTGTTTCTCCTAAATAGTTCTACAAAAAAGTCCGCGACAGTATATATCTATCTTTTATGTGTAAGCCATTATTACCAAAATAGTGAACCATAAATACAATAAATTTTTTTTTTTTTCCAATTTACATTTAGCCGTAACAAATTGATTTTTATCAAAAAAAATACTTTTATCGCTTCTGATATTCAAAGTAGATAAACTTTGCCTTTTAAAGTACGTAATTTGGTCAAATATTTTAAAAGTAACGACGATATAAAATTGTGCGGTGCGGTGGAGGGGGGAGTCCCGAACGCGGGCAGGCAGACGCGTGAGGGCAGACGTTGTTGACGGTTGTGTCCGTAATGGAATTTTCAAGACAAGATTTGTTAAAAGGCTCTGTATATATACATTTATATAACACTAGCAACCTGCCCCGGTTTCGCACGGGTACTAATTATACACCTAAACCTTCCTCATGAATCACTGTCTATTAGTGAAAACCGCATGAAATTCCCTTCAGTATTTTTTTAGTTTATCGCAAACAGACAGACAGACAGACAAACGCAGGACTTTGTTTTATATTTTAAAATATGTAGTGAAGATATTGAATTTAAAAAAATTTAAAGTTTGTGAGGAGATTTCTATGTTTGTTACTCTTTCACGCAAAAACTACTAAACCGATTGCGATGATACTTCGTATGTAGATAGCTGGAGACCTGGATTAACACATAGGCTACTTTTATCCCGATATTCCCATAGCATCTGAGTTACGCGGGTGAAACCGCGGGGCACAGCTAGTCATCAATATTCGATATTATTATTTCAAGACTTTTCGTCTCATATTTTTATCCTTAATTCGTTATATACTACGACACAAGAATTTAATGCACGTTTTCTAAACGCGACTATACTGTTGTATAAAAATGAGTCATCTTATACGTTCTTTATAAAACGTAAATGATTATGATGTTATGACTATGCTCAAATGCAATAGCGTCACGATGTAATTTGCGCGGCAAATAACAAGAAAATGTCTCGTAGGAACCATATCTCGTAACACACTCGTTGAAATAAATTTCGAAGAAAAGATAATCATTTTACATTTTTGGAGTCTTTGTTTTCACTTCTGGCAAATAATCGCTTCTGAAGACGTTAATATTGCCGCAATGTTCGTACTAGTTTTGAGTTTGTAGTAGCCCGTGGCTAAGTTTTAACCGAGTAGGTTAGCATATAACAAGGTTAAGCAATACTAGCCAGGTCAGTCTTAGGATGGGTGATCATTCTTAACACATTGAGACCCCTCCGTGCCTCGCATTCGTTATGAGTATTTGGAGTCCTAAAAAATCAAGTCCGACAACCTGGTCTAACTACAGAACTTCTAAATCGCCCTAGTACTTTGGTTGTGGTGGTCTGTTGGCAGTAGTTTCACGTAAAATATCGCGCGGAGAATGAGGATGATGCTTGTAGAGTTTCGAGTGACCAGAGATATTTTTAAAATTAATGATATCTAGGGTACGAGGGGAAATGTAATTCTTAAGAGAACGCTAGTCGACGAGTCCAACTCGTCACTGCGCATGAAATTATGCCGTATTCTTTATGAATTCTACTCACCCATATTTCATACACACGAAATTTAAAGTTTTATCTATTTTGTTTTTGTTCAAAAATCTTATTTTGTCAAATATCAATGACAAATTGAATTTGACCCTTGACCGACAAAGCTATATTTCGTAAAGGAGAGGGCTGGCATGAATGAAGCCATAGGCATTAAATATAATATTTGATGTTGATGAATATTGATTGAATGGATTTTACAGAACATGTTCAAAACATGCATAAAATAAAATTGCAAATGACATGAACATTGATAATAAGTGTTTAAAAATTATACAGGAAAACCTTTAGCCACGAAGAAAAGAAATATTATTTTTTGCAGGCTAACTCAAGCATTAACACTTAACGCTCTTAAAATGTGACTACATCTTTCTGTAACACGTTGCGTTTACAAATGCAAATAACCATCCATCAGGTGACCCGTCTGCTCGTTTGTCCCCTATAATATAAAAAAAATACTGTAATTTACAAACTATTTTAATATTGTTTACTTTCAGCCTAACCTTTTGGTTCCTATTATTGTTTGTACAGTGTATACAAGAGCGGAGGAGATGGTGGGGGCGGCGGCGGAGGCGGCGGTGGAGGTGGCGATGGAGGCGGCGGTGGTGGAGGCGTTGGCGCAGGGGGGGCGGGTGGACTGGTGTGCGGCGAGCTGCAGGTGCCGGGAGGCTCGCTGCCCGACCTCACCTCCGTGCACTTTCCGTCACCGCATTACCTGCCGCACCGGACCTCCCCTGAATACCAGCCTCGATACGTACGTACACATTTTTACTTCTAATCTCCATATTGCAACTTCAAAAGTCATGGCTGATTCAAAACTCTTCGGTTAAATGAGTTTTATATGTTTATAGAGGTTTGTTACGTAAGATTTTACATAAATAATCTCATGGAGTATCAACAGAATAAAAAAATAAATTGGAATCAGCAAAATATGAATCTGAAGTCTGTAATTCAACTGAATGACATTTCATTACGGAAATACATTAAATTTACTTGTTTTTTTTCTACAGTCCTAGGTATTTTGAGGTATTTATTATCGGTCGTAGGATGATCACAATATAGCTTTTCACACGCTACTCTTTGCCTATAGTTACGTTCAGTAATATCAAAAATAGCAAGTTACTGGATATATATTTGCCAATAGGTATAGACTTGAGCTAGCTACGTGCGAAGTAGGTGTAGAGGGTGGGTGGTGGTGAGCGGGTGGTAGTGAGTGTTTGGTTGGTCCCCCAGTCGCCGACGTCCCCGGGCGCGGTGTCGCCGGGCGGCGGGAGCGCGTCGCCGGCGACGGGCGGCCTGTCGCCGGCGTCCGGCTCGCCCGTCGGCGCGACCGTGCCCTTGCACCACAATATGCATCACGAACACCAAGCGCCTCTCTACGATGCACAGGTCTGTGGAAATCCCCGACCGTAACTCGCTAAAACCTTGTGTTTCCATAAAACTGATCAGTGTCGTAGTTAATTAGTCTTGCACGACATGATTTCAGCAATGAAGTTTTAGTTAGTCGATGTTTCACCGATGAAAATCGATTTAGTCGATATTGCGTAAAGTGTGGTCTTTAATATCACGAACATTTCAAATAAAAATTGATGAAAATTTTGTAACCGTTTGAATTGCTTTTTGAAATAGATTTTCGTAACATTTTCATATTCAACTATGTGTGATGTGAAGTGGCACTGGTAGAGTATCAAACGACTTGGGTAATGTATCGATTACGGAAATCAAATTAAAAGCATTTTCAATTACGGTTATCGGTCATTCTTATGCAAGAATTTATGAGTCTGCCTAACCATCTAGTATTGTGTAGCATAAATGGCGTAGTTCCCTTACCTGAATGGATGTAGTGATGCGTCATGTAGATGGCTATTGGATAATTATTAACGAACTTATTGTCTACTGAATGATAATCCACAAACTATTAGCTTATAGACGTAAAGTGTACACTTGCGGTCCGAAAATGTTTACTAGCAAAATATTAATTGTTTTTATAAACGGTTTCCAACATAATTACGAATTGTTGTTGACTTTATGATCGGCGAATCGATAATTTGGAAGTATTTTTTAATCTGTGATATTATGTTTCAAAATAATAATGTATACTTACATAATAACGTACGTATGTAAGTATTTACGTTATACAATTTACAAAAAATTATTAGAAATCAGAAATAGAAATAGGAGACGAAATATACATTTTATAATAATTATTGTTGATTTTTTCTCCGATATAATTGGAAGCTTTGATCGAACGAATTTGTAAACATGACCTGACCGCGACTGTACAATATACCTAACACTGGCTTTAAAAACGATAATAATATTATGTTACCAGTGAGCACTTATTTTCCGATAGGTATTTAACAATTTTGTTGTTTTTGTTATGTTTGTGTTTTATTTTTGCTTTCTACACAAATCATTTTTTGTTTATTTCAGAATCACTTATCTGTACCAAACACAAATAATTATCTTCATCATAATAAGGTTCGTTTTCTTTTTTAACCTCCTCAAATTTTATTCCCGCTCAAAAGATTTTACAGGCGGTCGCTTGAATGCTTTGACGCTATCTGTTGTTGGTGCCAATATTTTTCATTATCCGCTAACAGAGCTGAGTCTCGAGCAATATCTTACAATATATCTGTTCTTGACATCGGTTCGGATATATTTCCCCTTAAATCATCACATTGGTGCTTTGATCAATGCATGAATCGGCGTTAACTTGTTTTAAGCTAACCATTTAACATACATTTTCTAAGCAATTATATTGCTTTATCATTTTGGCACCTTTCTTCGATAGCATTTTGTCGTAACGTTATCCGTTTGACTGTATATAATTCAACGCTTTATTAAACATTAAAAAAATAAATTGAAGGTATTTTTATATATACTTAGTTGATCATAAGTTTGATGAATATGACAGTAACACATAAAAATCAGAGGTAGAGCAAGTAACATAGTGAATAGTTACAATACACATACGAAATACACATACAAAATAACACAATGATGTGATTTAAACTAAAATAACAACTAAAACTGTTAATAACTTCGTAAAAAAATTCAATTAAGTAACGGTGTGAACGAAAAAAATGCTTAACACTTCGAATGCTATCCAAGTTATCAAAACTAACTTCAAAAAATAATTAAACAAGATGTCAGCTGGTGCACGTAACTGCGTGTCGAAAATTACATATATTTCGTAACGTTTCTTGTTCAAAGACGGTGCGTTTACGTCATTGCCCTTACTTTTGTTTTGAATATCATTTTTCTTGTCAAACATTACCGTCAAGCCACGCCAACGTGGTGCCAGACTTATGGAAAAAAGAACCAGGATTATTATTGTTCTTGTGGAATACAAAAGTGGGTCCGACACCGCCGTATTTTTAAAGAAAAATAAAATATCAACACAATTCTTTGAACACTTATTTCACATCATCAATCGCAGTAGAACCTGTAAGGCAATAATATTCCATCCCGTGTTATTCATAAGTTAAAGTTTTGTACAAAGTGATTCTGCTACTATATTCTTACTCTTTGACTGTTCGCAAATGTATGCATGCATAGAACGAGCTTATTGTTATTGAAGAAAATCAAACGATTGTTATTTCTTATGGTGTGGTACATCCTAGTAAGGACAAGGAATTGGTTTATATATTTAAATATTTACATTAGATAATCGAAAACTCATGCGGCAATAATAAATTATGTATTATTTTTAGTATTCCTACCACTAACCGAAAAACAGTTTTCAGAATCAGGAATATAATCTATAAAAATATTTTTCAACAATGTTACGGTGATTTATTACGAAATGTTGTAAAATAGAACAATGTCAGGAACTTTATCATTATTTTAAGTTAATGAACTTTGCATGCATTCTTTAAACATACAACTCACATTACAGTTGGCAAATGGAAATCGCAAAGAGTGAGCTGTAACTCTGAGCAAAATTTACAGAGTACAGAGTTACTACTCAGTCTCATTATTTACTAAGTCTATGTACAGTTCGATGGGATCGAAGAGGTTAAAATATTTAGTTGATTCATATAATTATTTACTGTGATTTTTTATTCTTACCGTGAAAGTATCCTTATTAAACACAGCATAAATTATTATTAATTGGCATGACCTTATATAGATTTATAATTTATATATATTTTCTATAATAAGATCACTTTTTTATTTAAATCTATTGCTTAAATACCTTTTTGGACAGGTATATCACTAGTAAGATATAAATTCTGCAACAGCTAGCAAAATATGTTCTTACCAACAATTTCCAAAATTCACATTTAATTCATTATTTTATATAATATCCATATATCGAATATATCCGAACTTTATATCGATTCTGCAAATTGCATGTGAAATTTGGCTTCTAGCTAAAAGCAGTGTGGATAGTTCCTAATAATTTTGTTTTCTTGCTCACTAATAGCAATAATGGTGGCAGTTCAATGGTCTAGACGGTGCATTGTGTGGATACCTAATTTTAATGGGCCTTGATTTGTCATAAATCCTGGTAAATATCAAATTCGTTCATAAAAAGATTCAGTAACTACATCAGCGTGAAACAATGAATTAACAATTTTAGACTCTAAGATATGACCTTTTTAAATTAAAAAATCTTTCTTTGTGAACTCGGAACGTTTTTTTTATTAAAAAAAGGCGTGATGGATATGGAAATAGTCAAGTTCAGATCTTGATATTTATTCTAACCTCTACTTGAACGCCGCACCCAAGTGATGTAATACTGAAGACAAACAATTTGAAACAATCATTGTGAAAACATAAATAAATAAATAACATAAACATAAATCTGCAGGATATAGATTTATAGAGAGTTTATTGATTGATTGTACTGTTATTAATCTCTTGATTGATTGATTGACTTTGCTCTGTAAATTTACAATTTAATGTTCCCATAGACAAATAAATGAATGGCCCACTTAAAGGTGATCATTCACATTCTGGTATCCGACAGATTTATCTCTTTGAATGAATGAATTCATTCATTTAATTTTCATCCGAGTTCGGTCTCTATAATATAATATATAAATAATTTATAATAATCTTGCAAGAATATTTTTGATGGCATATGGTTCAAGTAAAATATACCGTTTACAAATCAGGCTAAAGTCTCTGACTAATGTACCGCTGCCTTATAATGTACCAAAGCATTTCATGTCGCTTTTTTACCTATTCTTACTCTCGTCACACTGTTTTCGCACTGCCTAATTTGCAGACTTGCCTATATTTCTGAAAAATAATGTTTACTGGTTACAGAATATGTCACCTCTAGACCACGGATGGACATCAAGTTACCAGGCGCACTGTAGTCCGCCTTCACAATATTCTTCTACATCGAACATTAATATGCCTTCACCAACGGTACGGATAATTTCTTATAACTATTTCACATAAGAAATGCTTGCGTTTAAGTCATATTATTATGCTTTAAAATAATAAAGCTATCCGTGAAGTACGGTGTCGGGCGTGTATTACAAGCGATCGATGTGGTCGACATTGGCTACGACTACTAATCGATCACACATATCAATGACAGTAGCTATGGGAAGTCAATACCCTAAATATTGAGACAAAACGGATCTCACTATAAAAAAATCTAGAGCACCTCCGTTAGGAAACGAACTTGTGAGTAGAGAGATGTTTGCCCGTTTGTTACAAAAAACTTAACTTTGCAGTTCTAAAAATAAATGCTCTACCATACATCAAACAAAACAAACAAATTATGTCAAAACCATCATTCATGTACCTACTTTCTGTGCAAATAAATAAATATTCTATTCTATTCCAACATTTATTTTCCAACCGCAAAATATAAGTTTGTAATCACAAAAACTATTTTTTAATGTGATATAACCACAAATTAACGACTTTTGGATTTTTTCCTTTACTTGTTCTGCTTCTTACCAAATTAAATCTTATTCGTTACTACTAATTTAGTGACTCCTACTTTATGCTTTTCGGATATTGGCAACGTGTCAGTGATGCACTGATCTTTGCAAGTATCTCTATTATTTTCACCTTATCTTAGGAAAGTGGTATAATTAAAATAAAACAACATTATTGGTTTCCTTACTAGAATGTGTAAATTCGAATTTGGAGGTGAAAAGAATTATCAAATCTGAGGTGAAAAAAATCTCTTCGCAATATTTTTACAGATGATCCAAAGTCCAGGTAGTCCCGTGGAATCACCACAGTCAGACTACAACAACTTTCACCAAGCGCTACTACAACCTTTCGAGCAGTTCAATATGGTGAGTCACCCTTTACAAAGCGCGTAAACAAATATTCCTAGAATAACTTTTAAACTTTGACCTTCACTAATGTACAATTACATATGTTTAAAATTTGTTATTGCGATGCGAAGCGGTAACAGGCCAAATGTAACGGTCATATTTGAATCATCACTTTAATTCGCAAACATATATAATTGTATAAATATTATCTGTTCGAATTATATGCGTTAATAGATTACGAGTTATGAATGTCAATTTTAGTGCTGACGAAAAATCTTTTAATTGGTGACAGAAGTACTGATGATATGCAATATTTTAAAAAGTTAACTAGATATAAGGCAATAAAACGTAACACTGAAATAACATACCTTCAAAATGTGAGAGTAAGTTAGAATATACATCCGGAAGTAAATTAGACTGAAGAAGTGACTCCTAATTTTAAAACTGTAATTCACGTTTGCTGTTGAATTTTACACGACATTAGGCATTTAAACGGTCTTAGTTGCTTTTCATTTTAAAAAATAAACGTATTCATTGCGTACCGTTACTTTCAATACAAATCACATAGTTCGGACTTATTGCGTGGTTTAAAAAAAACTTGTTGTGTTGTGCTTTTTATTACACTAAACTGTACAATAAAATTAGATTCGAAGATAATAGCAATTCGTCTTTGCGGCCACATCACCCATTACCTTTTGTTTTAATTCAGCTCGGATGCAAACCTGTTTTCGCGTAACGTCTCCTAAAAAAATTTATTCCATAGTGTTTTCAACTGTTATCACTTCTCTTGTTGCCCTTCTACCTGTTTGCTGTTAACTTGCATAAGTCCTTTTTACTTAGTGTAGTCCTACTAATATTATAAACGTGAAAGTTTGTGAGGATGTATGGATGTGTGGATGTATGGATGTATGAATGTTTGTTACTCTTTCACGCAAAAACTACTGAACCGATTGCGATAAAACTTGGTATATAGATAGCTGGAGATCTGGATTAACACATACTTTTTATTCTGATATTCTCACGGCATCGGGACTTACGCGGGTGAAACCGCGGGGCGCAGCTAGTATCACAATAATTCTTTCAAACAGAAACAACTTAAAAAGAAACTTTTCCATAAAAGACTTATATGGTTGTCTCATGGATGCCATTATCAGAACTGGACCAAATTGAATTAGGACTACAAGGGAAGCACCAGCTTTCAAATAAAAAACGAATCAACAAAATCGGTTCACCCAGTCGAAAGTTCTGAGGTAACAAAAAAAAAATGAAAGAATAATTTTTAAAGTCGGTTAAAAAGACACAAGTGCAGTGATACTCATCATAAGCATTACAGATTCTTAGATCATTCAGATTCCCCTCCTCCTCCCACCTCACATACTTCACACACTTGGGTCACACTGAAAGTTTTTAGAATAAGCCAGTAAGAAAAACAGCCGATGAAAAATTTATTTAAATTTAGAATTAGGTACTCTGGGAATCTGTAGATGTTTAATGATTTCAAATGTCATTTGTTTTTACCAATTGGCGGCACATTAAAAAGTGTCTATCGTGCATCGAAATGGATTTGACTAGAAAAAAATTTCATTCAATGGTGTGTCACGACTTTCGTTGCGGTCTTACTCAACAACAATGTTGCGATAGACTTTGATTGGCATTTCATTACGCAGCCCCATCTCGTGCCACTGTTTACAACTGGTTTAATAAGTTTTAATGTAGTCGAAGCCAAAGTCACTGATGATTCTCGAGAAGGACGTCCTCCTACGGCGGCAACTAAAGATAACGTGAGTGCTGTGCGGCTAATGATAGAAGCTGATATAATGTGACATATCAACTGACTCAAGCAGCTTTAGGCATTGGCATGAGTCAAGTACAAAAAGGCTTACATGAACATGAGCAATGGATATTTTACGATATTCTAGAAGATAAAATGACTGTTACTGCAGATTGGTAGCAGTTGTCTTGGAAAATGTTAGACAGCAGCGCCCAAGAAGCAAGTTCCTCTTCGACCACGCAACGCTCCAGCTCATTCCGCCAGATGGGCTATCGAATATGTCGTCGTTGTCGTAGAAAAACGACGGATTTGATTTTTAGTAACTTTACAGGAGAGCACTTTAAAGTTTTCAAATGATGTTTATGTAATATTTTGAAAACGACTGTTTCTGTTAACGGAACCTTAAAATGTTATTGTCTGCTTTGAAAAAGGTTTTGTTTTATGATAAATTATAATAATAAATAAAAAAAATAATAATAAAAGCCAAAACAGTGCACTCATTAAAAAAACAAGTGAAGGATTATTATTTGTCATTATAAATACTTTTTAATTATATTATTATATATACACCTATATATGTATGTAATATGTTTATAGGTAAATATAGTACTCAGTATATAGTATATAAGCTATTGTACACCACAGACTACCCTCAATTATATTTGACAATATCCGTACAAAGGTTGTCTTGAAGAAATCGCCGTGTGTAATAAGACCGCCGATTGCTATACCCTAACATCTGTAAATTGTTCTGCAATATGTACTGTTTTAAGGTGTACAATAAAGTGAAATAAATAAATATAATGTTTCAGTAGGCTTATGTCAAAAACAAAAATCGTAAAAATGTCAAATCCGCTGTTTTTCTACGACTGCGACGGTTTGTCTATCTAAGATGTGGAGCTAGTGAGTCATCCTCCTTTCAGTCTCGACCTGGCACCTTGTGACTTTTATTTATTTCCAAAAATAAAAGATAAACTTAGAGGAATTCGTTTTATGAACCCATGAAGATGCCGTGGCTGCGTTTGAAAAAGGCGTGGAAGCGATCCCTTAAGAAGTGTGGGCTCACTGTTTTAGTCAATGGTTCCATCGCATGCGTCTTTGCATAGAAAGGAACGGAAAACAATAAAAATATTAACAGACTTCTAAATCATTCCGTTTTTTATTTTATAAAAACTTTCAGTGTTACTCCTGTATGTTCAGCTGAAGAAACTTACATAAAATGAAACTGGTCACTATAATATATCCCTGGTTGTCCTGCCGCATTTACCTTATAAAGGCAATACAAGGTGTCCAGAAAGGGTAGCGGTTTTTTGTTTATGCATTTATGTCGTTAAGAAGCGGCGCGGGACACGGAATAGGGTCACGCACTAATTCGTGGATATTTAATAGCCACGGAGTCGTACCCGTGGACGCATCGCGCTTTCTGCCTATACGCCTATTATCGAAACAATGATTCTTTAATTCATGCTCAGCTTAGAAAATGGATTATGATGTTCGAAAATACCGCATTTTTTTTATGGTATATTGGGAAACGAGCAGACAGGTCACCCACTGGCGTAACTACACCATCTGAGGCCCGTGGCTAATTCATCGGATGGCGCCCGTAGGGTGCCAACACACACATCGATCGATGATAGTGTGGATCAGTTAACACATCAATCTCGGGGCCCCCTCGGGCCTGGGGCCCGTAACATTTTCCCCGCTCTGCCACCCTATTGTTACGCCACTGGGGTCACCTGATGGTAAGTGACTACAAGTCACAAGTGCGTTGCCGTCCTTTGAGGTGGGAGTACGCTTTTCTGGAATGATTGAAGGTCGTATCGGTCCAGAAATACCGTAGGCGACAATTTGTCCCAAAGCAAAATACAGGTCACCCGCGGTCTGTTAGAGATGAAGCAACGATTGAAAAACTATGGGCGTCGGTTCGTCAATATACTTTCTTATTCATTCGCATATGGAGTCAAATACAAAATTTATGAATGAATCGCTTTGCAGGTAATTTTAAGAAAATATTTACATTTAAAAGCTTACAAAATACAGTAATTGAGATTACGATATTCGAGTAAAATTCGCCAATGAAACGTTACAGAAGTTCAATAACTTCAATGACATACCGTTTACGAGGCCTATTTTCATTTAAACAGCGCAGAGGAGAATCCGAAACAAACATCAGAGTGGTGGAGCGCCAATATATTTATAAAATGCATACATAATCGCACCATAATATATTTCGTTATATTATTAATTTCATAGTCTTTATGTAAACCACATTCTGTTTGTCGAATGCAATTAGTGCTGGTACTGCTGTAATATCGCCAATGTACTCGACGATCTCAAGAGATGGCGTTAGCAGTCTTCAAATAGTGTAAGCGCGCTGCACCCTGATTGGTGCAAGAAAAAACGGACATACCCTGCTCTCATCGCTTTTCGCTAAGACGCTAAGAAAGACGCTTTAATATATAAAAATTTTGTTCCGCCACGGACATCAGTTATATTTCTCGTGAAAAGAAGCTGATTTTCCATTAGTCCTATAGCCGTGTAGTGTTTGGACTCGCTTGTAACCTTTACAAGGTGTATGTGGAGTGCTCTAGTCTTCGATCGTGACCGGCCGGTCAATACCTGGACGTTGCAAGAGACCGTAAAAACCTTCGCCGCTGCTCGCTGCCTTCTGGAGGATCGGGACTTGGTCGGTGTTGCAGGTTAGTGCTGGCATGATTGTTTTTGATCGATAGAAGTGGTTTACTTCCCTACACCTCGTACGCTAACCGTTGAGCAATCACACCCTGGTCGGGCTATTTACACGCCTGACCATATAATTTGTTCCTTACGAGCCGGATAGGCCAGTGATTCACGTAAATATTGGTGAATTTACTTTTCATATCATAAAAAAGATTCACGTAATTCTAGTGAATTCTTGCCGCCATTTTTCCTCGCTCACAGATTTACGTAAAATTGGTAAATTCTGTGTTTAAAACGCACGAGAACTACGTAATTATTGGTAGACTCGTACTTAAATATAATTAATTGTTAGATTTGGTGAATTACGTATTAATTGGTAATAATATCCATTATACTCAATTTAGTTGAACTTATTCATACCTACCCACTTATTTACCGCTCCACCACTGTACTTTACGCTAAGTCATTTTAGGATTTAAATTTAACTTGTGTTTTTACACTAACTAGGTAGATATACCTATCACTTTGTAGTTGTATTGTGATATTATTTTATAAACATGACGGAAAGCGAATCAAGCCGCGAAGTCATGTTGGTTATGTTGAATCAAAAGAAAGAATTATTATTTCAACGTATTAATCGTATGTACACATCGTCGAAAGGTATAATTTCTTTCGATTCATCAACGCGAGCTAACGAGAATTTTCTGGCTGAAACGGAGATAATAGATGAGTTACGCGATAAATTTGAGTCCATTGTTGATAAAATAAATAATATAAATTTGTTATCAAAGATTACGGTCAATCCCGAGTATTCTTGCCTCGATTCATTTGATGATTTATACTCGAGAGTTAAACGCGTTAGAAATAAAATATTAACCACTTCTAAGGTGCGTTCACTCGAGACCAGTAGCTCGATCAAGTCCGTAGTGAAATTAGAACCTTTAGTAATTCCGAGTTTTGACGGACGCCCTGAAAACTGGAATACCTTTTATCAGTCTTTTAAAGCTAATATTCATTTGAATCAACAGCTTTCTGACTCGCAACGTGTACAGTATCTAATTTCTAAACTCACCCACGACGCACTAAAATTCACTTCCGGTATTATTCCGTCAGGTGAAACATATAAAATACTGTGGGATAGTTTGGTTAAGAAATACCACGACAAACGCTCATTAGGTACATATTATCTCAATAATATACTGGACTTAAAAACTTGCTCGCACACTGCACTCTTGATACCTTTGTTAGTAAATACTCCGCTTCGATTTCAGCTCTAAAAGGATTGGGCATAACAGATCTAACTGATTTTATTTTTCTTCAATGCGCTTTGAGAAGGATGGATCCTCAAACCATCCAAGCCTTTGAACTTTCGATTCGGGATGTGGAAGTGCCTACGACACAACAGCTTATCGCTTTTATACAAGATCAGGCTAAGATTTTGGAGCGCTCAAACCCGCGAAATTCGTCATATACGAAACCCGCTGCTGTTGTTACGTCGCCCTCACGCGACCGGCGCGTTCATCACACCTCCAAATCTTTTGTCGCCAGTGAGTCCGCTAATAATGCAAATACTCTCACATATTCGGCGCCCGCAGCAGTTACCGCGAATTGTTGTTTGTGTAGTGGTAACCATCGACATTTATATGTTTGCGCTCAGTTTAAAAATATGCGAGACGCAAGGGCTAGATATGAGTTTATTAAATCGAAGTACGGTTGCGTTAATTGTTTAAGCACTTTACATAAACTTCCGGATTGTAAGAGTACGTCAGTCTGTTTCTGTAATAAAAGACACCATAGGTTATTGCATTTTGATAGTAATAATTCGCAATCGCATGCGGCTATGGTAAATACCGCCGTCGCGTACTCGCCGCCGCCCGCTCATCGAGCGACCGTTACTTCGCCCGCGCCTTCTCATCGCGCTCACACGACTTCGTCATGCGTTCGAGCGCCCCCGCTTGCTACAGAACCAGTTACACATACACAGTCTTACACTTCTTGTCATAAGGGTGATATACTTTTGTCAACCGCTCAGGTATACGCGCGCTCTAAGGGTAGCGCTGGTATCAAATCTGTAGTTAGGTGTTTGATAGATAATGGCTCGCAGAATAATCTAATAACATCTGCTTGTTCTAGTTTATTAAATTTACCGATAATACCGTTGAATAATTCCTATGTTAAAGGTGTTGGTTCCGCTTCAAGTCCGATAATCGGTTATGTTCATTTAGACATTGAATCCCGTATTTATCCGGATCAGAAATACACTATACATGCGCTTGTTGTAGAATGCATTACGGATCAATTGCCTTCGAAATTTATCGATTGTGATCGCGACCTAGATTTTCGTAACCTTCCGCTCGCTGACTTAAGCTGGAATATTCCGGGCAAGATTGATTTATTGTTAGGTGCCCAGCTATTCCCATTTATATACTTAGGAAATATGGTCGAGTGTGGGCCGCGCGCACCGTGTGCTTTATCTACAACATTTGGTTACGTACTTATGGGAGATTACCCGCGTAAACATATTTTACCTACTGCCGCGTCTTTTTCTGCGTTAGCGCTTAATGATATAGTGCAAAAGTTCTGGGAACTTGAAGAAGTACCCATGAAACGCTTGTTGTCACCAGAGGAGACAGATTGCGAAAATATTTTCACGGCTACCGTGACCCGTGACGACGTAGGTCGTTATACAGTTGCATTACCGTTCTGTAGGGACCCTTCGGAATTAGGTAATTCGCACGCTACCGCTTATCGCCGTTTCGTTTCACTCGAGCGTAAGCTCCGTCAGGCACCGATAGTGCGCGAAAATTATAACAAGGTTATTCAGGATTATATTGATAACAATTACCTCAGTCCTGTTAAAGAATCTGAGCTGTCCTCTGATGGTTATTATATACCGCATCACGCAGTAGTCCGACCTGATAAACCGATGCCGCGCATCGTATTGGACGCGAGTGCTAAAACGCATACAGGACTTTCGCTTAACGATATATTACATATTGGACCCAATTTACAGGCCGATCTGTTTTTATTATTGTTAGGTTTTAGATTATTTCCTATTGCAATGAACGCTGATATAAAACAATATTATTTACGGATTGGTGTACCAGTAGACCAACATAAATACCTACGCATTTTATTTAGATTCAACGAATCGGAAGAAATTCGAACTTATGCCTTTAATAGGCAACCTTTCGGTCTCAAGTCAAGCCCTTACATAGCTATGCGCACTGTGCGACAGCTGGCTACTGACATGAGTCCGCTCTATCCTGATGCCGCGAAAGTGGCAGAGACCTGTCTGTATATGGACGATTTGGTTCTTTCTATTGCAAATGAGGATACTGCCACGCAATTAGCTCACAACTTGATTAAGTTTTTCAAATCGGGTGACTTTGACTTAGTGAAGTGGTCTAGCAATTCACCAGTGCTACTTGACTCGCTTCCCGACACGCACCGCAAGTCACTTGATTTTGATGTTGACAATAATGTCTCTAAGGTCTTAGGTCTCTCATGGGAACCATGTGAAGATAATTTTCATTTCACATGCGCCGCAATTAATGAAAGGTGCACCAAGAGAAACATACTCTCGATGGTTGCACGACTATTTGACGTGCTCGGATTGGTCGCGCCTGTGATTCTCTATGCCAAGTTGTTAATTAAGGAACTGTGGCTCAGCAAGTGTGATTGGGACGATCGTGCACCGGAGCACATACGCACCCGTTTTTTCGCTCTTGCGCAAGAACTTCAAATGCTTGACACTTTAAGGATTCCACGTCATGTAGGCGTCGAAGTTGGTTGTGAATTACGTCTTGTTGCTTTTTGTGATGCTAGCATGAATGGTCTGGGATGTGTCATTTATGCCCATTGTACCTACCCGTCTGGCATTCAAACTCGCATTCTTTGCGCTAAATCAAAGGTTTCGCCAACAAAAATCACTACGCTCGCTCGCTTAGAATTATGCGCTATTTTACTTATGTCAAAATTAATAAAAACTGTGCGAGACACATATGCGACACGTATGCCCATTGCCGGGATATACGCATTTTCTGATTCCACTATTGCTTTATCATGGGTTCATTCTTCACCACATCGTTGGTCAGTTTTCGTCGGTAATCGCGTCGCTCAGTGCCAAGAAAACTTGGACTCTAAACATTTTTATCATATTGCCGGAGCTAGTAATCCAAGTGATTGTCTTTCGCGTGGTATGCTTCCATCGCAACTTTTGACCCACGATTTGTGGTGGAAAGGTCCTCCGTGGATTCGCAGCTCATCTGAGAAGTGGCCGATTAAGCCATTCTCGCTTAATAATTGCTCTGTCTTGCCTGAACTCAAGGCAAATGTGTTGGCTGCCATTACTCACACAGAGCCGCCGTTGCTGTGTACGTTAGCACAACGTGTTTCTTCTTGGGAAAAGTTGCTACGTATCACCGCATATGTATTAAAATTCGCAAGACCTAAAGTTAAGGTCGAACCTCGTTCTATAGCAGGGTTGACAAGTGCTGAGAATGCGTTAATTCTCGCCGTTCAATCTGTGCACTTCTGTGAAGATATCAAATTGATCAAGGCTGATAAATTACCTTCAAAAAAGCTGCAAAGCCTCTTCGTCTTCTTAGACAAACAAGGGATTTTACGCATTGGAGGAAGACTTTCTGGATCAATGCTTCCTTTCGAAGCTAAACATCCGGTTCTTCTCCCTAAACGCGATCATGTCGTTGACTTAATAATACAGCATTTTCATGTTGTCAATTGTCACACCGGACCTGGACTTCTTATGTCTATTATACGACAACGCTACTGGATCTTGGATGCCAGGACTGTTATCAGGTCCAAGTTGCGAAAGTGCAACACTTGCTTTAAATGCAACCCAACGCATCCAACGCCTATAATGGCTGATCTTCCTGATTACCGTGTTTCAGAGGCCAAGGCATTTTGTCACACTGGTGTAGATTACGCTGGTCCGATAAGGACAATCCTTTCTCGCCGCAGAGGTCAACATGCGCAAAAGGCGTACATCGTTCTTTTTGTTTGCATGGTCACACGTAGTCTACATATTGAAGTGACCAGTGATTTAACTACTGAAAACTTTCTAGCCGCTTTTAAACGCTTTATTTCCCGTCGAGGACCAGTTTCATGTCTCTATTCCGATAATGGATCTACTTTCATCGGTGCGAAGGCACATTTAGATGAGCTGTATAGTTTTTTATTGAACTCTAGCTTCAAAAACGCGCTGTCGAATGAGTTGCTCTCTCGACGCATAGAGTGGAAGATGATTCCCCCAAGATCACCAAATTTTGGTGGGATGTGGGAAGGGAATATAAAGAGCATGAAAACGCATTTATATAGAGTAATAGGAAGTCAGTTACTTACATACGAAGATCTGCAAACTGTTCTTACTCAGATAGAGTGTATTCTTAACTCTCGTCCATTGAGCGTATTATCGTCAGACCCTTATCCTGAGGTGTTAACTCCCGCGCATTTTTTGATGTCTACTCCGTTGCAATATTTACCCGCTGCTGATTTGTCAGATCAACGATTGAGTCTGTTAGAACGTAAAAAGTTGTTAGATAGTATGGTCCAATCCTTTTGGAAGAAATGGCACTTAGAGTATTTGCACACGTTGCAAGTTAGGCAAAAATGGGCTACTCCCGACAAACCGGTAGAAATCGGAACTGTTGTTCTTCTTGAGCAGGAGAATTCTCCACCGTTGCATTGGCCGTTAGGAGTAATTACGGACGTGTTCAGAGGCTCTGATAACGTTGTACGCGTGGCGATAGTTAAAACGCAAACTGGAATTTACAAACGCGCTGTAACTAAATTATATCCTATTCCTACACAATAAATTCAACTTAGTTTAAACCTTATTCTTAGTTTAAGCCGCTATATTTATCATATTTATTATTTAATCGCATAATGCATGTGTTACTCTCAGTCAGTTAGAAAATTCGCGTGTTTTGAAACATCTTGTGATGTTCCAAGGCGGGGTGCATGGTGGAGCGCCAATATATTTATAAAATGCATACATAATCGCACCATAATATATTTCGTTATATTATTAATTTCATAGTCTTTATGTAAACCACATTCTGTTTGTCGAATGCAATTAGTGCTGGTACTGCTGTAATATCGCCAATGTACTCGACGATCTCAAGAGATGGCGTTAGCAGTCTTCAAATGGTGTAAGCGCGCTGCACCCTGATTGGTGCAAGAAAAAACGGACATACCCTGCTCTCATCGCTTTTCGCTAAGACGCTAAGAAAGACGCTTTAATATATAAAAATTTTGTTCCGCCACGGACATCAGTTATATTTCTCGTGAAAAGAAGCTGATTTTCCATTAGTCCTATAGCCGTGTAGTGTTTGGACTCGCTTATAACCTTTACAAGGTGTATGTGGAGTGCTCTAGTCTTCGATCGTGACCGGCCGGTCAATACCTGGACGTTGCAAGAGACCGTAAAAACCTTCGCCGCTGCTCGCTGCCTTCTGGAGGATCGGGACTTGGTCGGTGTTGCAGGTTAGTGCTGGCATGATTGTTTTTGATCGATAGAAGTGGTTTACTTCCCTACACCTCGTGCGCTAACCGTTGAGCAATCACACCCTGGTCGGGCTATTTACACGCCTGACCACAGAGACCTCTCTATAATCCGAAAAGGCATTATCGGTCCATTTTTCACGAAGACTGACGCGAGAGAGCGCTTACTGGAAATAGTAAACGATGCAGCGACATGATAAAAGGCTTACTGACCCAAGAGTTTCACGGGTACAATTAAAGAGGCTGTCTTAAGTTAGCGGGGAGAAGTCGTTTTTTTACACTTTTTTTTGCTCTTTCAACTGTTCGTTAACTGTTCGTAACTGTTCGATCAAAATTTTTATTTGTTCGATCTTAGTTTTTTTATTAAAAATAAATTAAAAAATTACCCTCAAGTTGGCGGGGAGAAATCGTTTTTTTACATTTTTTGTTTGCTATTTCAATTTTTCGTTAACTGTTCGTCATTGTTCGATCAAAATTTTTATTTGTTCGATCTTAGTTTTTTTTTTATAAATAAAATAAAAAATTTGCTTTCTTAAGTTGGCGGGGAGAAGTCGTTTTTAAACCTTTTCTTTTTTTGCTATTTCAACTGTTCGTTAACTGTTCGTCATTCGATCAAATAAAATTCGGTTCTGGCGTTATGGTCACAGTTCTAACCTAACCTAAACCTGTGAGTGCCAGAACCGGATTTTATTTGATCGAACAATGACGAACAGTTTAAATAGCAAAAAAAAATTTAAAATGACTTTTCCTCGCCAACCTGAGGGTAATTTTTTATTTTATTAAAAAACTAAAATCGAACAAATATACTTTTTCATCAAACAATGACGAATAGTTAACGAACAGTTGAAATAGCCAAAAAAAAAAAAAAAACGACTTCTCCCCGCCAACTTGAGGGTAATTTTTTATTTTATTTAAAAAAAAACTAAGATCGAACAAATAAAAATTTCGATCGAACAATGACGAACAGTTAACGAACAATTGAAATAGCAAAACAAAAGTGTAAAAAACCGACTTCTCCCCGCCAACTTGAGGGTAATTTCTTATTTTATTTAAAAAAAAAACTAAGATCGAACAAATAAAAATTTCGATAGAACAATGACGAACAGTTAACGAACAATTGAAATAGCAAAACAAAAGTGTAAAAAAACGACTTCTCCCCGCCAACTTGAGGGTAATTTTTTATTTTATTTAAAAAAAAACTAAGATCGAACAAATAAAAATTTTGATCGAACAGTTAACGAACAGTTGAAATAGCAAAAAAAAAGGTTAGAAAACGACTTCTCCCCGCCAACTTGAGGGTAATTTTTTATTTTATTTTTAATAAAAAAACTAAGATCGAACAAATATAAATTTTGATCGAACAGTTACGAACAGTTTAAAGAACGGTTGAAAGAGCAAAAAAAAAGTGTAAAAAAATGACTTCTTCCCGCCAACTTAAGAGAGCCAATTAAAGAACATGTTTCCAGCAAGATAGGGCCACTTACTTGCTATACTTTCTTAGCAAATCCTAGTGCTGTGGATTATTTTCTGTCTGGATACTTAGAGTTCGGAAGGCTTATTGTCAAACCGTCGAATCTGACGCTATTAAAGCACAATATCTAATCAGAAATGGATATCGTGCGACTTCAAAAAAGGAGGAGGTTCTCTGCATGACTGTTTTTCTTAGTGTAACATACAGGCTTGTTATTAAAACAAAATATCCAATCAGAATTGGCGGCAGTCACGCGAGCAATGTGTTAACGGTCGGCATCTAAGAAATATTTATTTTCTACATGATTTTCTAGTTCAGTGTCTTTAAATAAAACAGAAAATAACTAAGTACACGTTAATTCTTTTTTATTTTATACAACTATCAAATGCCCGATACCGCTTGCCGAATTTTGACACGAAACTTTTCAACCGATAGCAACTGTAGACCAAAAAAATACAAAATACATATTATACTTCAATCGGTGTTCAAAAATGTGAAACTTGTTAAATTGGAGTAATAATCTATTTACACTTTTGCTTCAATGGAACAGCAAGGACTTGTAAGTAACCAACAAAATAAGTAACATTTTATACACTGATTGTAAATTGTGGTCATAAACCATGTTATTAAAGTAACAAAAAAAACAATACAGATTAATTAAGTCTAGGCTCTAATATTGGCACCTATAGAAAAGAAATCAAGTATTTAATACGCACTATAAGGATAAAAATGCACTTTATCAGTTATCGAATTAAAGTCAGCAGTCAGCACTGATAGAGATATTACGTAATTTGAATTATTATAAATAGGATGTTTTAGAAACGAGTATACTAGACAAAGTTTTAATAACCAATCCTATATGAAACATGTAGTCTGGTATACCGACAACTATTGCGGTAGTATTAGGTTCATCGTTATTGTCTGTCAAAAATAAATGAAATGTTAAACAGAACCGGGATAATTAAAGGACTAAACACAGTGCAGTATTTTATGCAATGGTGCCACGGAAAGGGCATTGTTTGCTGTATGTTGTACTTGTGAAGGCTTCGTAAAAGTGACGACGTTGTGACAATCGCGTAAAAAAGTGTGTTTGAATTTACTTATTTAACACTTCCTGTATTTTACATTTAGTGACGTTGACGTTTTCAAGGGCATAGTAGTTAGATTGGGTAGACATTAGCTAAAACGCCTCATCACACCGCCTCAGGTTTGTTTTAATTACATTATTAGTAAACTAAAGTAAAAGTTGCTACTAATAATAACAAATACTCTTATAATAATGTTAGTACTAATCACAAAGCCTAGTCGTAAGGGGAAACCTCTGCCGAAGAGCACACACGCGCATTAAGCTTCCATAATCGAGTCGCAGCAGTCGAGGTCACAACTAGATGACATGTGATCAAATAAATGAACGTGAATAAATTTGAATGAATTAATAAAGTAGCATTCGTAGCTTTCTAGTAACTTACTTAAACGAAGATTGTGAAGTAATTATATTGTAAAAAAAAATAGGCTGTCATGGGACTGCCGACAGGAGTAAAAACTTAAACGAAACGACGAACTTAAAACGTCACATTAGCAGGTTGGTGACATTAATTAATAAGGAGCTGACAGAACTCAATGTTTAGATTAGCGCCCTCTTGTGGATCTATATATGTATTATTAGCATGATGGTCAACGAGTTCAGTGTTTTTTTTCCCATTGCAAAGGTGCACAAACGTGCCTAAAGAAGTTTTCACTTCAAAAAAACTCCTAAACATTTATTTAAGACTCGCTGTTCATAATTTATTGCTTAACTACCAGATACAAACCTATAATAAAAGCTGGTCTCTTACAATACATAAACATTAATTTTTGACAGACGATTAACATAATATAAGTGTAATAGTGTATACGTAAATATGTGTAACATTGGTGGATGTTGGCCAAGGACTGGGCGCAGCTGGTGCAGAGCCTCGTGGAGTCAGGCTGGACCGCTCACGTCCAAGTTGCGGAAAATGTACGACACACCCCTCACACTCGCATCTTATAATTTATATAGTGCCCTTTTGATTTATATACATGGTACATGATTTGGCATTATTTGTAGACACGAGAAACAATTCTGCAAGACTAAATAATCTTCTAATCTTTTATTTTACGGTTAATCTTAAACCGGTTAAAAGTAATATTTTGTATTGAGCTTTAAGTACTGACTTTCCTTTAACAAAGTTTCACATTTGTTACCGCTAGCAAAACTGTCAAATCGTATACCTCACGCTGATTTAAATATTCGGTTTTTAATTCGTGTCGTTACACTTATTACCACAGATACTATATTAGCGCACGTAATCATTTAAAATTCTTGCCTTTACAATAAATGCTGAGTTCTTTTCACATTTAATTTTATTACATTACGTGACATGCCATAAAAAGGAAATGAATTGTAACAGGAGAGTTGGATTAGTTGTGTACCTCGACAGGTTTATAATGATATTTTACCGTAAATAGAACATATTCATACGAATATTCATTTCCTTTGAACAGACCAATAGTACTATGCTTTTTGTTTCATTTAAATATAGTATTTCTATATTTGTATTTTATTCTTGCCTTTAATTATATTGATAATGGTACTATTGACAATGACATGACTGTAACATTCTTGGTGTTACATTTTAAATAAATAATATAAATATAATGTATCAATTAATATAGGCATGCTCAACAGATGTACAATGTTGCATTTACCTAAGATCAGACAGTAGAGAGATGTTTGAAACAATGTAGTGGGTTGTGGTATATATAAATAATTTTGATATACTTTAATAGATCAGTTTAAACTTGCTATGCATTTAAAATGTATGCCATTGTAATATGTCGTATGGCAGGTTTAAAATTATTATAAGCATGATTATCGCACATTTATCCTGTTACATTCCACATACATGTAATGCTTTTGAGTTATGTAATGTAATATAGCTTATGTTAAACTTGAAAAAGAACGTAAGATACACGATTGGAAGTCAAAGTATATTCTAATGTAATGCAGATTGTGTTTTTACAGAAGACGCATTCTGTCTGATATATTTTATTCTGAGAAAATATCAAAAGTGCAATTGGGTATCTTTATTTATTTTCATGATTATCAAGGTGTATAGCTCATATTAAAAGACAGTGCGTCACATTCAAAAGCATTATGAATCTATAGTTATTATTAGCAAGTAAGAACTTTAAATAGTTATTATTTTTACCAAGTCCTTGTGTAATATAATCAGTGTTTTATTTTCGTATGTTTTTAATTGGCTGTATCGCTTAAGTTTTTATTATCTTTAGAGTTTTATATGGAATCTATAATTAAAGTGAATCTAATATTGCGGTAGACTTAGCAACGTCATGTGTTTTTTTTTTTTCAGAATTTGCTGAATTTTCTCATTGTTTTTTCTCTCGCTTACCATTCCGCTAATATTATCCATGGAGTAAAATTTTGATTGATTTGTTTCTATTCCTCCAGCTGGATCAACCAGGGCAAAATTATAACACGACGTATCTCAACCACGGGTCACCGCACTCACCACAGACTAATAATTCATCACTTTCATATCCCCAGGTTAGTTTTTTTCATCCTTTACAACTTTTTCTTAAGAGTCCGTTAACATTAAGATGCTGATTAGTATAGAAAAATGACAGATTGTAATGCTATAAGACTTCAATAACTACATATAACAGTATGTTTTGAGGTATAAGGAAAAATATGCTCTTTCCATATCAGCAATACTATTTTTCTATGTTGAACAGATTTATCAGAAAAGTACTAGTATATGAAATTATCGAAGTAACATAGTAAATGTTGTAATTACCAGACAACTCAACTACATTATATTTTTATTATATTTGTTTTTCTACAAAGGTGTACTTATTAGAAAATATGATGAATGATATCAATAATTTGAAATTATTGTTACTACTACAACTGTTACATCAAAATTTTCAGTGAAATCAGTAAACGTTTCAATTGCTTTACAAAAGATAAATGATATAATTTATTGACTACAGTCAACGCAAGCGAGCGGCGTAAGCGGTTTAAGCGGTTGTCGCGGGCGCGACCCCGTGCCGGGCGGCGGGGGCTTCGCCGCGCTGCAGCCGCTCGCGTCGCCCGCCACGCCCGCCACGCCCGCCAGCATACCTGACATCGTTCTCACTGGTAAACATTGTAATACTCATTTATACGAACAGCTGAAAGTACCTGTGACCTCCTGATGCGGCTCCTGAGATACCTTAAAGGTTGCGAATAATTGAGTGACGGATTATATGGCATTATCTGTGATCTTTGCGCATCGCACACACTGGCTGGACTCGAGTCTTCCAGAGTCAATGCGGTCGATAGCCAGCCAGCCGATTCGATTCGATCAGGCACCGAAGTCTAATATCGAAGTTGCGTGTTTACTGTTAAGTTGTGGACGACAGTTGGTGTCACTGCCACATAAACGCTAACGTCTCACAAGAATCCTTATATAATCGTGCATGCACCAATCTTCAATAAGTAATGATAAATGGGTTTTTGTAATAATAACAATAAAATCAAAAAAAATAATATTAACTCCTTATGTGACCAAAACTTTAGGGGGAGAAAAATCACACAGTTGAATTTTATATGCATTGTTGTAATGTTGTACCTACGCTAATTTATGTCAGAATGTATATGTACATTGCTGGTGTGCGAATGTGTTAATATGAATGCGAGTGAATATATTTACGTATAATCAATACTGTGGTAAAATTTTAGGAGATTTTTTGTGTGACACCCTTTATCACATACGTTTAATTTAGAAGCATCGATATCGAAAATCACTATTTAAGAAGTGTCGTTTGTTCGTCAGATTACTCGGGCGAGCTTGACGCGGGCATCTTCGGCGGCGAGGAGGCGCAGCTGCGCGCGGGGCTGGACCTGGACGACCTCACGCTGCTGGAGGACCCCACGGCGCTCGTGCCCGACTCCTCGGTCGAGCACGAGTTCCGCCTCGACCGCCTCGACCACTTGTAGTACACCGAGCAGCGCACTGCTCGGCCCGCTATACCATTCCACGCTAATTGATAGCGATCACTCTACTCCGGATATCATGCGGTCTAATGTGCCCCCACATTTTGAGCATATGTATGTTTAAAATACAATTTTAAACCTAGTCCTTATAGTCTAAACTCTGAGCTTGGTCTACTACCATCGCAAGGCATGAAATGGCAATATAACATTGCTCTACTTTAGTGAAAAATACCGATCTTGAAGTAGATATGCGATAACCATATTACCGTAGGGTAGACTATAAAATCCGTATCTAAGAATAATTGGATTATTTTCACATCCATGTGTTCAAAATATAATATACGATGTCCAGGAGCTGTGTCCGATGTATATTAAATTGATTAGCAACGTAGTGAGCTGTGAAGATAGAAGTGCGCCGTTGACAAACGTGCGGGTGCCGAGCGGTGACGTGTGACGTGTGTGACACATTCCCGTACCGTGCCGAGTGAAAGTGTTCATTGTGGTTTAAGCGTTTTACTCATGTTTCTAATTCGAGGGGGTAGGTAGAGTAGAATTTTTAATTGTAATCGATTTATAGACGATTCCTGTACAGACCGCGGTGATTATTTTAATTAGTATTGTGAATATTTACTCGAATATTTGAAATCGATTCGGATTTATTAAGGATGTTTTTTATTACTACTGGTCTATGTCGATTCTTTGTACATAAAACTAAAAGTGTTCACTTTAATAAAATTGCATTTAAATTGCTAATGTTGCATGCTAGAATAACTACGAGTCCTTGATTGCGTCGTTGGACGAATTGTTGACGTGATTTAAATCTACTTAAAGCACCTTATCAAAATAAATTATATATTTACATATTGTCATTCAGCGATTGCTCAAGCGTTGACTGAATTTTTAACCTTTATCTTTAACAATCGAGGCGTGAACAGTTCAAGATCCATTTCGCAACTTGCGGCGTATATTCGTATCGCACGAATGTTTCCTACGTTATGTAGCATGCTTACATGGTGTCCCAATTCCTTTCCGACTATAGTACTCTATTAGTAACAATTTAGGCCACTGTAAATAACGGTAACGCTCTTATTGAGCTTTTTACTAAGCTTCTGCCGCAAACATATCTATGTACGTGCATGTGTGTGTGTGGTTGCGAGACTCGCCGACTTGTATACATCGATTTAGTTTGTGAGTTTTTAAATCGTTTATATCGTTCGTCGTCGTCGTGTGGTATTATAAAGAGGGTTGTAATGTAAATGACATAGTGTTTATTACTCGCCCCTGACACGCAATATTTTGTTTGCGATACCTAGAATGTTTCCGACGGTTACTCAATGCTAGATCATATCATTGTTCTGAGTTTATGGAACAGTAACTATCTGAAGTTAAACTTTAAATAGTTATTAGGTTTTGATATATTTAGTTGTTAAAGTAACAATGTACTCGTAATATTAATGTTGTGTACCCTTTCTCTCTTTGCGAATTTACAATTACATAAATTTTTTGTAATAAACTGTGACATAAACTAATAGACTGTATAAGTAATGTTACGAGTACACTGACATACAAGTAGACATTTGTGTTTTTCTGTTTTGTAAATGCTCATTATATTACGTTTTAAGAGTCTAGTCATCAAATTATGTTCAGGAAGTTTTTACAGTTTTCATACAATTCAATAATATAATGTGTACAGTTTTCATTCCATTACAATTATGAAGCATTTGGATACTGAACGAGCTGTACGCGGACTTGTGTCTCGCCATTATTCGTTTACAAAAGTCATATCTGTAGCGACATTGTGTGTTGTATATCTTTGTTTTGTGTACGGTGTACACAATCTACGACTGTTCGTGTTGTTATGATTTTAAAGTTTAATTTTAAATTCCGCCATAGAGGTATGTACTGTATGACAGATGATATACTTGTACTGTACAAATAGTTAATGTACGATAATTGTGATAAAAGAAAATAGCACAACATAATTCATTATGAAGCCTAATCTGAAGTTAAAGTAAGTTACTTTTTTCTTATTAAAGTTTAAATAGTGTTTTCTAAATTTAGATACATTATCTACATGTTATACATATGAGCTAGTGTCTGCCAAATGCAGAAGTTTACGAATATCGGTCGGGTTTGATCTTGAGTCTGAGTCAGGTGCAATATGGTGTGGTTTGTGTGGTTGATGATCGATGTACTGTCAAATGTTATATCAATCGTTACCTTCGTGTATCGTTTACTTTATTCTATTTGAAAAGTACAAAGGCAAAATTGTGTGTTTTTCTGCGATTGTGCGTGATGATGTGATGTGTGTAACAGAACTGGATTGAGGTTCAATTCTGTTGCCACGTTGCATTTGAAGAGTACTCATAGTTATAAAACCTGTTGGATTTTTTTACCTTTTGCATTTTGGAGTTAAGTTACAAATAGTGATAGGATAATTGTATATGCAGTTATGAGAAAGCTTTCGATTCTCTCGAAAGTGACGAGACACCAATTTGTGTGAACGAGTATTTCTACAATTCTTAATTCATACGACATTTTATTATAGGACATATTATATGTTTTTATCTCAATATGCACAAACTTAATGAAGATTTTGCGGTAAAATGTTTCAAAGGTTTGTTTTATTTAAACCAAATGTACATAAGTGTGATAGAGATGAAACAGTCTCATTTAAAAATAAAGTTGTTGTAAGTATGTGACTATTTTTCATGACAACCCTGAATCTATTATAAAACTCTAATGCTATGCTATGCTAGGACACTTTTTTAAAAAATAACCTGTTTTGATATAATTGCGGTTTGAAAAGCAATTGTCACAAATTCTTATCGTTAAAAAAACATGTAAATGTTATAATTATTTACTTCAAGCTAATCATGATAAAATAATCATCCTATAATAGGCATGTAACAACGTCCGAATGATTAAGGGTCAGACTAGTTATTGTACATAAAAAAAAATGGCTAACGACGACGTTTTGTTCTTATGATAGTAATCAATCAGTTAATACATTTAAACTAGATAAGGACACTACAGAAAAATAACGTAAAAGAAATCATAAAACCCAATCCTATACAATAGGGAATATGCATGTATTATCTTTTATTGACTTGTTCGATCATTCTACCCTAATAAAAAATATAAATAACCTTGGTAATGTTCAAATTAAGTTTTAAAATAACATTGAAAATATCGATAAAATTTGATATGTTTGAACGCCGCCATATATCCACGCCTAGTGTTTGTTTCTTATACTTACTTGAAGTGTTACTTTTATTTATTTATTTACCAGCAATATTAACTTACAGTTCATACCAAGACGCTTATATGCTGCAAAGCTACAATATGAGTTAATATTTCAATGTTATATATAATACAATAGATTAACAAAGGATAGTAGTAATAAAGTTAAAATTATAATATACTTAATAATCTTATGAATTTCTGTTTCAAATTTTAAAATTAAAAAATTTACAACATTATGAATTACAAATTGTTTAAATATAACTTAACATTAATACTAATGACACTTGGTTTGTCAAAAAATATGTCTGCATCTGGATTTTTATGCAAAAAGTTATTAATTAACTGGACGGCTCTAAAAGTAGGAATACTACACACCAGAGAACGCCAAGTTGATGGGCAGGCAAGGAGCTGATGGTGTCTCCGTCCGGTCCCACGTAAATATCTATCCGGTACATAGAAATGGATGCACTCCCGTACCGATGGATTGTCTACTTTGTTGTTTAGTAGTAGGTAATAGTGCATTATTTGTATAAATTCTCGCCTCAGCTTCAGTGTCTCGAGACCATTCCCGACACGAACATGGATGGGTAAAGAAATGGATAGTATCAATAGGCGCGTTTATAGAGGCACCGGGCAAATCGACGTTGAATTTTTTCGATCATTAGTGTATACAACTGTTCTGTAGGATTCCATACAATCGAGTTATATTACAATATACTACGAACATATGCATTGTACAGCAGTTTCATAACCTCTATATTTTTGAATTGGCATGATGTTCTAATTATGAATCCCAAAGATTTACTTGCCTTTTTACATACTTGTGTAATGTGCTCGTGAAAGTTTAAATTAGTGTCTATAATTATACCCAGATCACGCATTGTGGTGACACGGTCAAGCGGTGTTCCCGCTAGCTCATATGTATTTATAATTGGAGAACGTGACCTAGTAAAGGTAATGGTCTTACACTTGGAAGCATTAAAAGATAGTTTGTTCTCTATACTCCATGATACAACCGCAGCAATGTCCCTCTGTAGTGTCACACAATCCTCGCCATTAGTTATTGGTAAAAGAGCTTTAAATCGTCAGCAAACATGAGACATTCGGTGCTACTAAGCACTTTAGGTAAGTCGTTTATCATAACTAGGAACAAAGTAGGACTTCCCTGGCTTATTCCCGATCTAGTATAATATTCGCAAGATTCATAGTTCCCAACTCTAACAAACTAGTATAAAAATGACTAGTCTTTGTTCGAAGGCCTCTAACATTTTGGTAGTAAATTAAAAGAAAATTAACGTGTGCTTTCATCTTAGATTTCCTACCAGTGTTGTTCTTAACAGAAACAGAAACATTTCCTCCAGTCATTGAATCGATACCATGATTGTTACTCAAGAAAAAACTTTAAACATTGGTCATCTGGCTTAACAGACTGCGAACTGCTTATAAAGCTTTGATGATTACTTATAGTATCCCTAATATCTTTGTATATATTTTTTATCCCCTTTCTATTTGGTATCGCACTGTTGTGGAATGCCGCTGATATTCAATCTATCTTCGTGCTACAGAAGAAATTTATAAGTCACTGACTGACAATCGGTATTCACTGATGCAGAAATTTAAATAAATAATCATAATAACGGTAGCATATCAGTATATTTGTAAAATAAAGACCAGTTTAAATACGTGACATTTATAGGTACATTCTTTTAAGATAATGTCGTAAACATCAACTTGTCTCTGCCTCTGGGCTCCAAAAAATTAACGTCTAATTAAGGGAGTGTACGATTTTTTAAATAATATACCTGCAAATTTTATGTCTAAACAAATTTAAGTCCACAGTAAAACGACAACTATGCCTGAATTATTAAAGAACTGTGCCTATGCCACTATAATTTAATAGTGGATTATATGCGAGTCTACCTGTGCTCGTCGCCGTGTACATATATATATATATATATAATAAAGTATGGATACTGAAAACTAAATATTAAAGTAAAGAAAAACATAAAAGACGGAAGATGAGAAACATATTAGCTCGCATTACATTTCTATTATTTCTATTACCCGTTCCGGAGATTAGCCGGAACAAACAGACAGACAACATTTATAAAAATTGTTTTTTTTTGTATAAATATCGTGAAAACAGTCAGATGCATTTAGTAATACAAAGAGACACTTAAATTTTATTTATTTGTAGGTATACAGTATATGTAGATGACGCTTGAGACTAAAATGATTGACACAGGATTTTTCAAATACGTAATAGAAATAATAGAAATGTAATGCGAGCTAATATGTTTCTCATCTTCCGTCTTTTATGTTTTTCTTTACTTTAATATTTAGTTTTCAGTATCCATACTTTCATAGATTAATTTTAGTTTGCTTACTTTAAATCTTAAAAAAACATAATAGCGCACATCAAAACAGTTCTGTAATAGTTTTCACTGAATACTATTGTATTTGTATAGCATTGTATAACTGATGTTTTAATAAAAGAGTACCTGTGAGTTTGTTTGCCCGATTTCTTCTTACAAGCCTTAACTATTTGGAAACGGGCGATTATAGATCGACATTGGCAGATAATCTTAACTTTTTTTCCAAACTTCTAGCCCAGTCAACGAATGAAAAATAGGGGAATAACTTGTGTAAAAGCAAATTTCGGGAAAGGTTTATTAAACAACATATTAAATAAAGTACTGTTGGATGGGAGTGGAACTAACGGGTGGAGGTGTGTAAAGGTCCCTTTTATTAGATTTTCGTAAATGACGGCCTATAGTAAAAAATGTTCTTAAACTAAAGTAATTTACATAAAATTCGTGCGTTGCGGCTGCAGAAAAGCAGGCATTGCTTGATCCAGTGTCTGCGGCGTATGATCCGGCTCATGCACTAACGGAGCCCCCATCGAAGACGCCGTTAGTGATGATATTATAGATGTAGTGGATAATTAGGAATTGTATTTTTAGGAATACACATTCCATACTTAGAAATACCTTTTTTTTATTGTCCAATTTCTTCCCTTCATATCTTCTTAAGTTTTAAACCTAGCAAAAACTATGTACTAACATTTTTGTAGATAATTTTATGTAGATTAGTTGGATATTTTTTTATAATAGGCCGTCATTTTCGAGTCATTTACGAAAAACTAAAACCTTTACACACCTGTCCTCTACATTATTTCTGTCGATCCCGTTCACTTACACAAGAGGAAACCATTTAAAATTACCTAGTGAACCGTGACAGTTAAAATATCTATTTGAAACTGAAAGTGCACTATTTTTACTGCCCCGCTTGGTAATTTTTTCAGAAATTTTGCTCATGTCCCTACAACTAGGCTACAGCAACGTTTGTACTGGCCCATGTCCATTGCTCCGAAAGAATTCAGAGGCAGTGAACCGCCTCTCACTATGACACACCCATAACGTCAGCCACGTCTTTTTTTATTTTTTTTTTCTTTTGTTTATTAAAGACAACTCCCGCATTAGGAATATTCCTGTGTCGTGGGGGGCTTCACAAACATTCAAACAACGGACACAAAGGACACCCAGAGACTCGGGACAACTATTTGTGGATCACACAAATTTTTGTCCCGTGTGGGATTTGAACCCACAACACTCGGCGCGGCGTAGTGGCGAGGTGACCACTTAAACCCTTACGCCATCCGTGCAGTCATCATATCTCTATTGAACATTCGCTAAAAACGTCTCCGCAAAAAAGTTTTGCGTCTGATTCAGAGGATATACCTACCTACATGCAGATATACCTACTCTATCCAGGAACCTCGTTTGGCTATCTCTTAGACGCCTTTAAACCTCTTATTCTTTTAGCCTCTGAAAAGCAGTACCGTCTATACCTTAAAGCACACGGGGCCCGTGCCCAGGGCCCCGAAAGGTCTTATTTAAGGCAGTATCTAAACAACACGAAAGGAATCCGTTAATTCCTTGTGTGTTTGAGCACAAAATAAAGTCAGTTAAATTAGAAGACATTTTCAATTGATTCAATTTTACAATTGAAGTTGCTACAAGTATATTCCTTCGGTTAATGGTTACCAGTCGTAGTGGAGATCGCACACAGCTAAAGAGAATCATAAATAATGATATAGGTACCAACCACAATGTTACATGCACAACTTACTTTATTTTGAGGATATAATAGAAAATTAGAACGTGGAAACAAAGTATCATTTTTACTTTCCAACGGGGCCCCAAATTTTGTGTGTCCAAGGGACTTGGGATAAGGTGCCTAAGACTGCCTTGCTGATAGATTGTGGTCGACATAATGGTTATAAAGTCCCGCTTTTACTAGTGCAATGCCTATAGGTATGCAATATATTATTGGGTTTGTTTTAAATACCGTACTGCGAATGTTGCTCTATAGTCCCCCTAGTCCATAATAAAAAGCAGATTCATGTGACGTCACTTCTATAAAGCGGCTAATTTTCTATATTCAAGGTACTTATAATTTATTGAGGACCTGCAGGTGAAATTAAGATTTTATGCAAATATTAATCAATCAATCAACCTTATGCAGTCCACATTTAAGTGTGTCATAGTACCTAATCGAAAATAGGGTGACTTTCCTTAAATCATCCTTTTTGTAAAGCACCTTGGGTTAACGATGAAATTTCGGGGTCTACTCGAAAGTTACCTATCAGAGATTGCTCAAAAGCAAACCTCTGTCAATAAGAAAATGTCTAATAACAATACTGGCTACGAATAAAATAAAAAGTACTGAAATTCAAATTTGTGCACACACTTGTCACTTATCAGATTTTATAAGGAAATTTTGTGGTGATTCCAAATATGCGTTCTTGGTACATATTGTTATTATTTGCATGTTTTACAATACACGTAATCGGCAGGCCCCAGGAGGCGGAATATAATAATGATAGGTAAGATGCCCTTAAGTTATTTCTTAACTTAGGAGATAACAATTGTTGTTATTTAAAAAAAGCTTTCGTCAACTCAAAGAAAAGCTATAAACAGTCAAAAGTCTGTATTGACATTTAACTGTTCCCATCGATCCCTACGATTAACCGCTTAATCTAAACTGGAGAATCCATGCAATGACGTAGTTTTGCATGGTTTGTTTGTTTTAAAAATACAACTCCCGAATTAGGAATGGCTCCTGTGTCGCGGGGGACTTTACAAACATACAAATAACGGACACAAAGAACACCCAGACTCAGGTGGGAATCGAAATCACGACCTATGGTGTAGCAGTCAGGGTCACTAACCAACAGGCCAGTCAGCCAGTTTCTTGAACGTCTCTTGTTTTTTTAATGCTGTTGTGATTTTTTGTTATTTTAAACCAATGACACCGTACCCAGCAGTTGTATGAAAACTTTAGCCCAATGTGAGTGTAAGGAGTGGTCGTATCGCTAAAAGCGATATCTGCTAGACTACCTACTCATAATATATCATGAAGTTTGTTAATGAAATGTTTCAATAATAGTGTAATATAATCGCTTTACTTCACGTTTTGAAACCCATAAAATATTGGTATAAATCACATAAGTAAATATACATATGGTGTGCTAGTGTAATTAAGGACTATATTAGTTAAGACTTCAAACTTGTACCCACTATATATTATCGGTGTGTGCTCCGTTGGTCCCGGTGAATGGGTTGCAACTTATTTAACTTAATATTTTATTAGTGATGTTGAAGAAACAGAGGAAGAAGATGACTCTGCAGCAGCAGATGCATACTCTGCTGACGATGAGGACTCGCGTCCAAACGACCAAGTGAGTTCCTACACCTGTCATAGATTATTTATTTATCGAACACATAAACCCAAGTATATGTCCACGTAGTATTTAAATAGGCCTAGAATGAAAATATGACCAACGCAACAATCAATATTACTAGAAAAATAATCGATTGAAAACAAATAATCTTACTGTAGAGGGGCCGACTACAAACATAGAGAGAGGGAAAAATTCCAATGACGAATTAATTGTTTGTTCTTATAAAAATATTGAGATAGTTATAAACAAAAGTATCAATGCTTCTGAATCATGTTTGAAAGTTTGTCCTTGTGAGTTTCGTTTTAATTTTTTGCGAAGTATCTCGAAATACAACCCATCGAATAAAAAAAATAATCACTAACACCTGTTTCCAACTGACGACTAAGAGTATTAACAACTTACAAAAAAATAACAGTTGAATTGAGAATACTTTTTTCTTCATTGAAATCTGTTAATCATGGTCGGTCGGCCTGTTACAATTAAAAAACTTTTTAACTGTAAGGAACTGTAAAACGAAAAATAATAAAAAATAAACTTGTTAGGCTAACTGAACTGCTACACTAATGTAAATACAAACCTAAACAATTTTAAGTCGGCGCCACACATCGATCTATCATCATACGATCCTTATATATTACCATTTCGTACGCATCCTTTTTTTTCTAACCGGAGTGAGGTGAGGTGTCTTTGGGACACCTGATTGGATCGAATGTCCTTTGCCCTACATATAAATTTGTTAATTAGTTTAGTTGATGGATTTAATACATTCTACCAAAATAAAGTTAATATGTATTGTAAAAACTAGAAATGAAAATTGCGCCACCTGTGAAAGTTACCCAAACTAATATATCGATAACAATTAGTAAAAAACAAACTGCTACGTATAAATTGATTCAATGGATTGAATAAATTATACCAAAATATAGTTAAATATTGTAAAAACTCGAAATTAACTTTGCGCCACCCGTGAAAGTTACCTGAATTAATATATGGATAATCATTAGTAAGTATACAACCAATATCCAATTAACTGTAATTAGTATCGCGCAGAATCCTCAGCTGGCGTAAATAAAATAAATCAACTCGCTTTCAGCATATTTCGTTGCGCTAAGACTTATTTTTCCGTCCAGCCCCGATTCGCGCAGCGTCTGAAGTGTAACGTCTGATAAGGAACTTCTGTCCCATAAAGCTATCTACAATCAATAGCATATGACAAAGTAAACTTGTTTAGGAACCGGCTGTTCAAGAAGAGGAGGTACCGCGCAGTCGACATTTACTAGGCTTAACGGAGAGCAGATAATTGCAAAACAACTTACCTGGCGATCGCGTATCTCGCGTCAGAGCTACTGACACCGTACGTATTTATTTAAACATAGGAGGAGCAAATCAGATATCTCTTTTCTCGTTAAGTAAGCACAATCTTACATCGACGCCCCACAACTTCTCTTAAAGATTTAGTTACGCGCCCCTAATAGATCTGTTAGGATACCTTTTCAAATTATAGTCAGAATTCATTCTTTATAAGCTCCGCTACGTGCTAAAATAAGTTGGTTGACTTTCCTGATCTTACTGACTTATTCACTACTAAGCCGCATGTACTTTACTTTCTAAAAATTGGTTCGAATCGGTTCAATAACTGTTTATATGCATTTCATGACGTATTGTTGTGTGATGTAGACATTGTAAACATTTTTTTCCTAAACAAACAAGCTTCATTGTTATTTAAATGCGAAAATATGTAGGTAATTGATAACTAGTTATATTATTTGTTTTATATAATATAAATAAAATAATGATTTATGTTAACAACAATAATTTTCTCGTATGTCATCCCTTTATGAAGAAAAATTTAGACTCAAACTCATGTGAAAGGTGATTAAAATCAAGAAATTGCCAGGAATCAAACGTGGGAGAGCCTTGCTTCGGCACGTACGGGCCGGCTCGACTCCGCTCGATACCACAGCCTCACAGAGAACCGGCAGTGAATGCTTGCATTGCTTTTCGCCTCGTGAGTGAGGTCACCGGAGGCCCTAACCCTTCCCTCTCCCCTATTCCCATCCTTCCCCTCTCCCCTCTCTTCCCCTCTAATCCCCTCTCCCGTCTTCCCGTTCTTCCCCCCTCTTCCCCTCTTCCCCTATTCCCACCTTAAGGGCGGCAACGCACTTGTGACTCTGAGTTACAGGTGCCCATGGGCGGCGTCAGTCATTTACCATCAAGTGACCCGTCTGCTCGTTTGCCCCGTATACCATAAAAAAAAAGAATCTTAAGGTTGCGGTAGACAATATTTTCGCCATACAAAGAAATGTCCAAACATAATATCAGATAGACAACTCTTCAGCTTTATTGTATTAGTGTAGATAAAAATATTACATCATTATAAAATACATTAATCTATAAATCTGTGTTATTAGAAAAAATCGTAAAAGCTAATATAAATAGAGCCAAAATACATACATATAAATTATATTAAACTTAAAAGTTCAAAAAATCTTCGTCTTTAATCGACACAGTAAGAGGTTTCTTTTATGACAACTTCTCTACCAAGGCAGATTTATGACGTTGTATGCTCTCGTATAAATTGTCGTACTTACCTATATTTCGCGGTAAGTAGAACTGAGATAGCAGAAATTTTACTTTAATGCGTACCTATTGATGATGAGGAAAATATATTAAAAAGATGCTGCATGTGTGACTTCCTTAAACTAGCGAGTCAAACTCGCTGGAGGTACGGCTGACCTGACTAAGTGTTATCAGGGTTCTTTTATTTGCAAACTATCGCGAATACATTAAGGTCACTATAAGCTGCTCTGCAATTTACTTCAGTTTCTAAATTTACTCTGGCAGATGTACATAACCACAATGAACTTACCACTGGTTATTAATGTCAAATATTTTGATTCCAGGTTCTAGACAATAGAGGTGAAAGGAATCGAGAACTACACGAAGAAGCTAATTTTAACGAACAGCGTAAATCATATCCAAAACGTCGTCAGTTAAACAGATATAATGACGCTAGTGATGAACAACAAGAAATACAGCAACATTTGGCTAACCACGATGTTAGCAAATCTAGTCATATGCAGCCTGAAGATGAGAACCAAGCCAACAAACGTACTATAGAATTTGAAACGACTGCAAACGAAGAAGAAGGTGACATGATATTCGCGAGGAACAGGGACCAAGTAAGCTACATTAATAAAAATGAAAATAATGCCAATGACGCTCCAGATTCAGGACAACCAAGATACATTAAACAATATTATAACACAATGCAAGCAGAGAATAAAGATATGATAGATGATAAAACTCATGATGGACCACACTTCAAATTAAGAGATAGGCGTGAAGTCAAAGAAGCTAATCAACCAGAAAATTCTAATTTACCAAGTACTGAAAATAAGGAAAGCAATGATAAACAAGACAGCGAAGATGAAGAATCCGCTATCAAACGACATATAAGAAAATTGTCTAGGACTGAATTAGATCAGCTTCTAAGTTCCCTGACAGAAGAAAAAAGAGAACTATTAAAAAAGATAATTGATGAGGCTGACACTGGCGATAATGGGTATATTAATAAAAGAGAAATAACTAAAAAAGCCGGAGCTGTTGAAGAAAATAATTTTATAGAAAATTATCAATCAGATTTAAGTAAAGTGCAAGGGGGTAGTCCGTCTCTAGAAGCAAAGACTGAAGTGTCTTCATCCCAAACTACAGAGACAGAAAGTAGTAAGCCGGAAACAGGATCTGATAGCTCTGAAACTACTCAAAAAGTTGCGGACTTAAATATAGCCCCTATGTCCAATCAAAATGACGATGGTGCTCAGAAAATACCCGAGAACAGTTTAAATACCTTTTCATTAAATATAGACTCTAAAGATCAAGCCGATATGGCAAGTAATGTTCAAGTAACGTCTAAAACTGAAAATAAAAGGGAAACAAATTTGGAAGATTTGGAAGAGGGAGACGAGTCTGCAGAAAATAATAATATATCGGGACAAGATTATTCAAATGATCAAGGATATTTTTGCTCGCAGGATGAATCTAATATGGATGATGAAAGTCAACCTCATGAAGATAAACATTACAAACGAGAAGCATATTATGACAAACAATCTGAGTTATCTGACTCCATGAAATCTCTAGAAGAATCTTTTCCAAACTCTAATACGTATGAAGATTTAGGACCGTACTCGGGTCCTTTAGTCAGAGTAAAAAGGAAAAACTATGATCAAATTGTCAAAAAGAGAGCTGCTCGACTTCTGCCTGATGCTAAAGTTGCTTATTTTCCATACAAGGCAGAAAATGAAGACGAAGATAATGAAGAAGGTAATGAATTTGACGATGAAGGCTTTTATGACCGTACATCTAATTTCGCCAATAGTAACAAAGCTATAGAAGAAGATACAGCTGACAAGTCTGAAAATTCTGTTCAGGCAAAAAGTGTAAACGCTGATAACTCCAAGCCTTCAAACGAGAATATAGAAAGCGATACGAGAAGTCTTGGATCAGATACGGACAGCGTATTATCTGGTGTGGAAGGTGTCGATGACAACCTTATGTATAATAGTGGAACTAGAAATAGACGTACTCCAGAAGAAAGTTCCAGTGACGCCCCGCAGACTGATGCAGAAAGTTCAACTTCAGTATCGCAAGATGAAGTTAAATCACCATCAGAAAATTTTATTAATGTTCCGCATTACCAAGAAAATGATGCGTTTGGTCCCCTTCCACGAAGCTATGACGGTGATTTAACCAGGTACAAAAGAATAAGACGGGTAAAACAGTTACACAATGCACAAGACACAAATTCTAATACTTAGAGTAGATATTGTGTAATTTTTAAGTATTTTAAACTATATTTGCTTAGAAATACATTAGTTTATATTTAATTTTAATTTTGAACTCGTTTATAAGTTTCAGTATGTTCGGTCGTTTGAAACTAATTTTGCAGTATTGCCTTGTGAAAAGTTTGTTTCATAAGATTTCAATCGATATTCGTAGAAACGACGATACTTTTGTAAGAACTCTGTATTTTATTTAAATAAATAAAAAAAACATTAGAATTTCTATACAACCTTATTTCAATCTATCCTAGCACTATTACCTCTTCTGTGAGAGGTAATGAACGCGAAGCAATAAGCATTCATGGGACTTACTTTTTGGAAGTACGTCCGTGCTAAGCTAAAAAAAAGCCTTTATTGCCCGTTACACTACTGCTTGGCACTACTAATAGTGTCATGGGTTTTTTTTTTTACCCATGACACTACTTCTCTGATTGGTTCATTGGACGCATACAACTAAATTACCCGTGATACACTTAATTACCCGTGGCACTACCAACTAGTGGAGTTTGATTTAAATTCTGGTTTGTGAATTAAAAAATAAGGAAACAAAAGTGACTTATCTTCTATTTAGTACTAAGCTTATTTAAATAAACAATTTCATATTGATACGTATTTGGCTGCTGAAACCATCTTTCTCAATTTTTCCAACGTGTTACCAACGTGTTACCAACCGATAATTCTCCGTTGATGAACTGAAGAAGTATGTTCATTTTATAATCGTCATTATCTATGGCAATTTTGGTCCGTTTTGACCCCTTGACGATCAAGGGATTCTTGTCGTTTTCGTGTTCTGCACCTCCTTTATCAGCCTTTTATTTATTTTGGAGTGCCAACCCTCCATAGCATTATATGTTACACTCAATATTTTTCAGATTTTTTTGTTGAGCCAGAATTGTTCTATGTAGTTTATAAATTTTTGCATGCCTAAGTCTTTACTTTCGTCTTTTACGTATTCCCAACCATGCGCAATTTCATTGTCCGGCAACAATGGTAGGGCTGCTGTTAGTCTAATAACACGTTTGTGACCTTTCTTTTTATTAAAGCCCATTGTCTTGGATTTTTTCCATATGGCTCTTGACCAATGGTAAAAGCAGCCTTTGAGTTCAATATCGGGGAAAACTTCTGTCAACGCGTTGATCGCTGCCAACTCAAAATCGCAGTAGAATATGTCAGGGGACCAATTGCGTAGTACCGATTTTAGTTGTATAAGGTCACGTATGTTTTTTGTGTCTTATTACGTAATAAAGCAAAAATTAACGGTATTACGTTTGTAGTTACTACTGAGCTACCAATGTCGGCATGAATACTATATAGTTCTGCAAATGGTGGTGGGCAGCTTTTAAATGTAGCATCGTCAAAAATTAATGGGTTTCACCAATTGGTTGACGGCATTCCGGAGACCAAATTTTAAAATTCGAATCCCTTCTTGGTAATAGTCTGCTAAAATAAAATAACAGAAAGCTACTGGAATTTGCACTTCTTCAAAATGTCGGTAAACTGTTTTTAGAACGCCCAGCGATTTGTTCCTCATATCGTACAAACAATGTTGCACACTTGTAATTGGTGGTAGTGAGGATACAAAATTCAAACCTTTATTTTCAAACGAATTACAGGCATCGTCACATAATTGAGGGACTGGCTTGTCACATTTTTTTACTTTAGTCTTCAAACTTTCTATTTCTTTATCAACAATAGATCTACCGACAGAACGTTCACACGTGTGTACCTTTTCTGATGTTTTAATAAAATTGTTGCCCTAAAAATAAACCATAAAATTATAGGAGTAGAAATTTCGGAAAATTAGGATTAAAAAATTTTGAATGATCAGTAATGGGTAACCTAAGACTTTCTTTGATTGTTATTATTCCTGGACATTTATATTTCTTATACGCCGAACATCGCCATACACTTGAACCATTTTTGAAATATCGAAGCTTGTGATATTGGCAATCACAATGTATAAAAACCGTGCCGCCTTTATGTTGTCTGAAGAAGAGTTCACTAGTGTCGACCTGCATTTTAAGAAATATTAGGTAGTTTATTTTTGCACTTTTAATTATGTCTATAAGTATTAATTAACTTATTACCACTTATTTGGTTTTAATTTAATGCATAACATTGATATAACATTGACATTGTCTACTTAACTTTATCATCTAGCATCTCAAGTGCCAGTAAATTTGAATTAGAATAAACCCTAAGTAGTTCGTTGCATTGCAGTAACGATATAGGTATCAAGGTAATACTCCGCGTGCCAAAACAAGTAATTTTCCCATGACACTACTAGGGTCACTGTAGTGCCACGGGAAATTCTGTTTTACCCGTGGCACTACCGGTAGTGTCATGGGTAAAAAAAAATCCCATGACACTATTAGTAGTGCCAAGCAGTAGTGTAACGGGCAATAAATGAAAAAAAGCAAATTGGTTTGAGTTCTCATAATTGGTTCAATCTGAGAAGATTCCAAGAGTCGAGTAATGGCGCCGACTCAAAAATAGTTTATATAAAATTTAATAGTTTATGTAAATGAGCTCAAAACTTAAGACTTAAGGTTTATTTATTTTTTGCTTTTCGTCGGTTTAATTTTTTGGAAAAAAGATTTTTATTTTATGATTTTTTCATCATCAGCTCAGGGTACATGATGTGATGATTTCGAAATGCAAATAATGATAAAGTAATGAAAAGTAAACAGAAACACTATTCATTCCTAAAATTTTCGAGGATTTATGTCAATTTTATCAGGATCCCATCATCAGATCCTGACTTCCTTGACATGGGACCACCCTTGAATACGAATACGCTGTCACCGCCCGCACAGGTAGTTACGAAACCAGTCAACTGCCGTTGGAGGTATGTTAAGAGAGCACATTATACCGAGTAAAACATCAAAGTCAACAGTGTTAAAGGCGTTACTAAAATCAAGCAGCGCCAGCACCTTTAACTTGCCGTCTTCTATGCCTGGCCGTATATCATCCGTAATGTGAACCAGCGCAGTAGTTGCACTATTTCCAGGACGAAAGCCAGATTGGAGACGGTTAAGCAGGGAATTTTTAGAAAGAAATGGATTAATTTCGTTGTAAACGAGGCGTTCGAGAACTTTAGAGAGAAAGGGTAGGATTGAAATAGAAAAAATCTTAGAAACTGGAGGAGTTAAATTTTTTGGTAATGCAATTGGGTTACTTGTGGATCTTTCCATATCATAGGAAAGCGTCCACGTATTAAAGAAAAATTAAATATGTGAGTAAGGATGGGAGTGATTTCGTCCAGGATCGGCAGGATCATATTATGGCTAATAATACCACTTCCAACTGCGTTGGAACCTATGGAAAGTATACTCTTCTTAACATCATTTAGGTACTTTATTTATAACATAAACCAATTATAATCTTCATATTTTCATTTACAACAAATTTAATAGTATTTTTACTGTACTATGGGCAAATTATGGCATACTAGCTGCGCCCCGCGGTTTCACCCGCTTAAGTCCCGACCCCGTGGGAATATGAAAAGTAACCTATGTGTTAATCCAGGTCTACAGTTATCTACATACCAAGTTTCATCGCAATCGGTTAATTCGTTTTTTGCGTGAAAGAGTAACAAACATCCATGCATCCTCACAAACTTTCACGTTTATTATAGTTTGTTAGGATGAATATCAATTTCTGTTAAATAATTGTTGAAAATTGTATTGTGTTTAATCGTTAAATAAGTTCTAAAATAATATTTTATAGTTGTACGGGGTGTTACAGAAAGGTGTGGTCTCACTTTAGGAACATAATGTGTATCCGACAAATAGTTAATTAATAAAAAATATTTTTGTCGGTAAATGCTTTTCCTGGTTTAGGTCACACTAAAACATACCACTCTGGCATGAAAGTACCGGGAAAAGGTCAATAAAACACAAAATGTTAACTATTCTTCTAAATTTATTGTATCGCCTTCAAACAGGCCTCTTCAGAAATAATACACTTACGCCAACGAATAATCCTTCATTTCCCGGAATTGACTTCAGTTTTCGCTGCGAATTCTCTTTGATATCTTCTTTCGCCTGAAAACGGCTACCTCGAAGTGGTAATATGAGTTTTGGAAAAAGAAAAAGGTCGGCTAAAGCCACATCCGGTGAATACGTGGGAGAGCCATGCTTCGGCACGTGTGGGCCGGCTCGACGCCGCTCGATACCACGGCCTCACAGAAAACCGGCAGTGAAACAATGCTTGCATTGCTTTTCGCCGCGTGAGTGAGGTTACCGGAGGCCCCTAACCCTTCCCTCTCCCCTATTCCCGTCCTTCCCCTCTCCCCCACTCCTCCCCTCTAATCCCGCTCTCCCGTCTTCCCGCTCTTCCCCCCTCTCCTCCTCTTCCCCTATTCCCACCTTAAAGGCGGCAACGTACTTGTGACTCTTGAGTCACAGGTGCTCATGGGCGGCGGTAGTCATTTACCATCAGGTGACCCGTCTGCTCGTTTGCCCCCTATAACATAAAAAAAAAAAAATGCGGTGGTTGTTAGATGGTATTTATTTGGTAAAAAAATCGTTCACAAGGATGGCCTTGTGCGATGGCGCGTTATCGTGGTGTAATATCCAATTGTTCGACGAATTTGCTTTCTTAAACGCCGCATAACGCTCAAATAATATTCTTTATTTACAATCTGACCTTCTGGTAAGAGTTCCGAGTGCACAACATAGTCCAAGAAAACAATCAACATGACCTTGACTTTTGATCGACTTTGTCGTAGTTTTTTCGGTTTCGGTTCAGTATGAAGTCGCCATGCCGAAGCTTGTTGACTGGTTTGCAAGTCATGTCTCATCACCAGTAACAATGCGTTTTACGAATGTAGGGTCGGAATTGACTCGTTCTTGCATGTCTTCAACGACTTTTACGCGATTAAGTGTTTAAAGAAAATTCAGATCTTTCGGGACTAATTAAACTGCAACGTGTTTCATGCCCAAGCGATCGTTTAAAATCGTAAGAATCGATTCTTGAGCCACAGAAAGATCAGCGGCTATCTCTCTCAAACTGGAATGAGGATTATCAGTCACAATTTCCCTCACTTTAGCGATGTGAACTTCAGCTGAAAACGTTGATGGCCGACCAGAACGGGACAAATATTGCAACAAATCTCGACCGCTTTTGAATGCTCTGTACCACTCATATGCACGAGTTTTTGATAAAGTCGATTCACCATATATATGCTTTTTGTAACATTTTCAGCGACTCTGAACATAAAATTCCATTTGCAATGCAAAATTGAAATACAAACTTTTTGTTCGATATTTTTATTTATTATAAAAATCGCAAAACACTCTTGAGATGAGCTTACAAAATCGAGTACTGAAAACAAACTAAATGACAGATATTGCTCTTAGAGGGGCAGGACACAACAAAGTGGGGTCGCCTTGCTCAACAGGCGACCAAGTCTACCGAGGCTTACAGGGATATCCATTCTAGGGTACACCTGAGGCTCCGGCCGCAAGACCCCGTGACGGAACACTGCGTGGTTGTTTAGTCAGTTCGAGTCTGATATACCACTTTACCGTTTGGCCCCGGTGAGGTGATGACCTGTGGGGGTTTCCACACAAAAAAATAAAATAAAAATATAGTGCCATTCAGAAAACCCTTTGTTTACAATATTATTAATATTTGGTTCTTAATATCCAAAATTATTCAGTTGGCCATTAAAGTGCGTTTTTTATATCATGTGCTCTTGACTGTAGTACCTACGTTTCATACTTTGCCCATTCACCATGGATCAACTTGCCCCTACCCCCTGGCCTTTGGCTGGCGACGCCCTTGAGGGGCAACTACTTTCCAAATCGGCCGGTTCAGTTTCGAGCCGAATTGTGCTGAGTGCGACCTCATATTATTTTACTAATGTATTTTTCTGTCCTTTCGTCTTGTCTCGTATCTGAAGGCAGATAGAAGAATGGTGATCTCTAGGATTTCAAAAACCATGTAATCAATTTAGAAACAGACAATTATAATGTTCATACCTTTACACCAAATCATAAATGCAACCTGTAGATACTTATTAAACTAATTCATTGGTTGCCAGGGTATAGGTATAATAAAACAATAATTAATTATAAAAAAGTTTATTGCATAGCAATGTTTGACCAAACATAATTATAAAATTGTTGGATTAATAAATTATGACGCCATGCATTTATATAAAACATGTTAATCGTATTAAGACTAGCAGTTAGCTTGCGTAATATAGATAAGTATAGTACTTTAATATTACATTTACAGTATCAAACTCAAAAAGCTCCATAAAACAAGGAATAAAATAATATATGTTAGCCTGTTGTCGGCTTAAGACGTGTCTGGATAACAATGAATATTTAATTTACATCACTGTTGTGTTATTTTTGTGGTATAAAATTTGTGTTCACGAGAATCGCGTGTGTGTTTAAACGGGGCATGTCCTGCTTCAATCAACGTAGCGGGACAAGTTCCGTGGACATGTGAAGTGAACTCGCGCTTGTAGCTTGTATTACCATCGCCTAAAACAAAATGCGAAGAATTTCCATGACGTGAGATTCGCTCTACACGGTCACTTCGCTCTGAACGATCAGCTCTCTGAACATGTTCAGATCGTGAAAAGTTGCCATAAGAACGTGCCTCGGATTGGCCGTAAAAATCACCACCGACTTTCAGATTATCTCTGACGACTCTCGGTTGACGGTCCACCATCATTGTAGATTGGCCATCCCTTCTAGTTTGATTACGATGAGTGTCCGCACTTTCGTGTTGTGATATGACACCCATATTGTCCCTTGTAGAGCGATGCATCGAACTAATGCTTTTCCTGTCCGTGCTGTGGGTGGAGTTACTTATATATTCACCTCGTTCCGAAAGATTGCCGATGCTTTTTCTCTGCGCTGCCGCTGTAGAGCTAATTGAATGATGAGCTTCTGTGTTAGATTGTACTCCCCGACGATGTAAAATTGAGTTTGTGGAAGAGGAATCAGAAACCAGGTCCGATGTTCGTTTATGATGTCCACTACGTGGGCTATTAACAGTGGTAGGTGACAAATTATCACCAACGCCATGCATAGCCCTTTGGAACTCAATACTAGTCTTTGTAACATTATCACTCAGCTGGCTCCTGTTCACTGAATGTGTTGATCTTGAAGTATGTTGTTCAATGTGGCTTCCTTTGTGTATAGCTGAGTTAACGTTTGTTTGAATTTGACTCTCTGTTATAGGACCTTGATTTATTGATGATCGTCCGGATTGATCTGTTGTTACAATTCTCTGAATTGTATCGCCACCGACTTCTCTAATTATATGATGACCATCCAAAACTGTTTGTTGTGTTGGTCCAGTATAGTTAGGGCCGGTTTGATTTCTAGAAATAACTGTGCCTCCCGTGATTTTTTGAGTATGACCTTCAGAAACTAAGGTGTGGCGTTGATTGGAACTTAAAGTTTGACTAGAAGTTGAAGACGTAACCTTTTGTTCAGACGACTGTATTCTATTTGTATTATCAGTATATTGTTGGGTAGAACGAGAGTTTTGTTGATCAATAACGGTTGTTCCCTTCGATCCCTGAATCGTATTGACACTATCTTGCTTAGTCGATGACGTTACATGTTCAAATTTCTGAGTTGAATGACCTCCAACCTGTCCAGGACGCTGTAAACGTTCATCAGTATCCCTTTTTGGGGATGACTGCTGAGGCGTAAATCTTCCTGAATCACCACCGCTTATGTCTACTTCCACGTTTCTTGTAACCGTTACCCACTTCCCGCCTCTGAGTTTCTTTTCTGTTATTTGTTTTATGGTTTTCGTGGTCGTGGATGTGACAGTTTTTATATCACTCTTGTTTACTATGTTCTTATCTGTGGTACTTCTGGATACAGAACGGTCAGTTACACTAACCGTTTTGTTGCGATCGGTTAAGTCGTGTTTTGCAACTCGATCTATATTTTTCTGTGAATCGCTGCGATCGACGACATCCTGTGATGCGATATATTTAACGTGAGTACCAGATTGTGTATGCGACGAAGTGGAATGATCAACATTGCTGTAAGCATTAGAAGATCTATTTTCATGACGTACTTGAGTATCATGGCGTGATGTAGTTTGAGATACGGTATCATAGTCATCATGGCCCGTAACAGTTTTACTTTCAAAAGATCTTGTTATCTCATTTACTTTAGATTTGGAAGTATCTTGTATAGTCGTATCCCCATTTACAGTTTTAAGATTATCTCTTGGTTTTATTTGGTCCGATTTTTCTGTTGGAATCGATTTTTGGGGACCTGGACGATCAAATTCTCCTTCAGGTTTCAAATTATCTTTTGGACGAATTTGAGTAGGCGTCTCTCCTGGAGCCCACTTAGTTGGAGTACGTGTATCCATGTCACCTTCAGGATACAAGTTATCTTTTGGTTTAACTGGACTTCTTCGGTCTCCAGTCTGCCATTTTGTTCTTGTTGGATAACTGACATCACCTTCTGTTTTCAGATTATCTTTAGGTCGAACCTGGGATGGCGTGTCACCTGGAGCCCACTTAGTTGGTGTCCGTGACGCCATATCTCCCTCAGGATATAAATTATCTTTTGGACGGACCTGAGCAGGAGTTTCTCCTGGCTGCCATTGATTCTTCGGTTTATCAGTGAAACTGCCTTCAGGGTGTAAGTTATCCTTAGGTTTTACTTGTTGTGGTCTCTCTGTTGATGTCCACTTTGTTTTTGAAGGTCGCTCAAAATCACCTTCTGGTTTTAAATTATCTTTGGGTCGAACCTGTTGCGGCGTTTCACCTGGCACCCACTTGGTTGGTGTACGTGAATCCATGCTACCCTCAGGTCTTAAGTTATCTTTAGGACGAACCTGAGTTAGAGTATCTCCAGGTTGCCACTGAGTCTTCTGTCTATCGGTAAATTCACCTTCAGGATATAAATTATCTTTGGGTCTCACTTGATCAGGTCTGTCTCCAGGCTGCCACTGAGTTTTGGGTCTTTCAGTAAATGCACCCTCAGTATGTAAATTATCTTTTGGTCTCACCTGATCAGGTCTGTCTCCAGGCTGCCATTGCGTTTTCGGCCTATCAGTGAATTCACCTTCAGGATGTAAATTATCTTTTGGTCTGACTTGATCCGGCCTATCTGATGAAGTCCATTTTGGCCTCGAAGGTCTTTCAAACTCACCCTCTGGTTTTAAATTATCCTTAGGGCGAACTTGTTCTGGTGTTTCTCCTGGCTGCCAGTGAGTTTTAGGGCGATTAACAAAGTCTCCTTCAGGTCGCAAGTCATCTGAGCGCTCAATATATTCAGGACGCTTTGAAGTTTCCCATTTCGGTCTTGAAGGTCTATCAAATTCACTCTCTGGTTTCAAATTGTCAGTTTGTTTACGAGGTGTACGTTTCTCACCAGTTTCCGGTTCTTGTTGAGGTTTATTTTCAAAATCTCCTTCTGGTTTTAAGTTGTCCTGAGGATATACTATAGCTAATCTCTCACCTCTCGTTATCTTATAATCATCTCTACGGGTGTGATCTTCAAATACTCCCTCAATTTTTAGATTATCTTCCCTACGAGTTAATTTTACTCTCTGACCTTTTACCACTCGGTAAGTATCAGATGATCGTGTATTTTCCATCTTTCCTTCCATTTTTAGATTATCTTCATGTTTCACAATAGCAGCTCGTTCACCTGTAACTTTTGTATAATCGTTTCTTTGTTTCATGTCTATAAATTCACCTTCTATCTTTAAGTTATCTTCGCGTCTAATTATATCAAGACGTTCTATTTTTTGTCTCTGTCGCACATCTAGGTCTCTTTCAATAGTAATATTATCAACTTGCTTAAAGGGTTTACGTTTTTCAGCTGGCTGAGAAGGTATAATCTCAGGTTTATAAAATTTACCATCAGGCTTTAGATTATCTTGTGGTTTAATAACAGGTGCTCTTTCACCTTTTGTAGCACTATAGTCGTTTCGCACTTCGAGGTCTATAAATTCACCCTCAGTTCTTAAATTATCTTCATGCCTCTGTATAACAACCTTTTCGGTTTTTTCTATATGCTTATAATCATCTCTTGAACGATGAATATCAATAACTCCTTCCATTCTAAGATGGTCTTCATGTTTTATGATGTCCATGCGATCACCACGTGTTGCTGTATAATCTGTTCTTCTTATAACTTCCATGTCTCCTTCTGGTTTTAGATTATCTTCTGGTTTCTTTTGAATAGGTCTTTCCCCAACCACATGTTTTGGTTTCTCAGGACGATCAAATTTACCCTCTGGTTTAAGATTATCTTGAGGCTTTTTCGGTGTTTGACGTTCCGCTGGTCGCCACTCTTCTAGTTTTGGCTTTTCAAATTCACCTTCAGGTTTTAGGTTATCCTTAGGTTTCTTTTGTACAGGTCTTTCAGCAGGACGCCACTCATCGTGCTTAGGTTGTTCAAATTCACCTTCGGGTCTGAGGTTGTCTTGAGGTTTCTTTTGAATTGGTCGCTCCGCAGGACGCCATCGCTCCTTTTCAGGAGTTTCAAATTCACCTTCAGGTTTCAAGTTATCCCTCGGCTTTTTAGGAGTTTGCCTCTCAGCAGGACGCCATTCATCTTGCTTAGGTTGCTCGAAATCACCTTCGGGTTTGAGGTTGTCTTGAGGTTTCTTTTGAATTGGTCGCTCTGCAGGACGCCATCGCTCCTTTTCGGGAGTTTCAAATTCACCTTCAGGTTTCAAGTTATCTCTCGGCTTTTTAGGAGTTTGTCTTTCAGCAGGACGCCACTCATCGTGTTTCGGCTGTTCGAATTGTCCTTCTGGTTTAAGATTATCTTGAGGTTTCTTTTGAATTGGTCTTTCGGCAGGACGCCACTTCTCTGGTTTAGGTGTTTCAAATTCACCTTCTGGTCTTAAATTATCTTTAGGTTTTGTGGGTGTCTGCCTTTCAGCAGGACGCCATTCGTCTTGTTTCGGTTGTTCAAATTTACCTTCAGGTCTAAGATTATCTTGAGGTTTCTTTTGAACTGGTCGCTCAGCTGGACGCCACTGTTCTTTATCCGGAGTTTCAAATTCACCTTCTGGTTTCAAGTTATCCTTAGGTTTTTTAGGAGTTTGTCGTTCAGCGGGACGCCACTCTTCGTGTTTTGGTTGTTCAAACTCTCCTTCAGGTTTCAGATTATCTTTTGGTTTCTTTTGAATCGGTCGTTCAGCTGGACGCCACTTTTCTTTATCTGGCGTTTCGAATTCACCTTCAGGTCTTAAGTTGTCTTTTGGTTTCTTAGGTGTCTGTCTTTCAGCAGGACGCCATTCATCATGCTTCGGTTGTTCAAAGTCTCCTTCAGGCCTTAGGTTATCTTGGGGTTTCTTTTGGACTGGTCTCTCTGCCGGACGCCACTCTTCATGTTGTGGTTGCTCAAACTCACCCTCAGGTTTCAAATTATCTTTTGGTTTTTTAGCAGTTTGTCTCTCTGCAGGCTGCCATTCATCTTGTTTCGGTTGTTCGAATTCACCTTCAGGTCTTAAGTTGTCTTTTGGTTTCTTAGGTGTCTGCCTTTCAGCAGGACGCCATTCATCATGCTTCGGTTGTTCGAAATCTCCTTCAGGCCTTAGGTTATCTTGGGGTTTCTTTTGGATTGGTCTCTCTGCCGGACGCCACTCTTCATGTTGCGGTTGCTCAAACTCACCCTCAGGTTTCAAATTATCTTTTGGTTTTTTTGGCTTTTGTCTTTCTGCTGGACGCCATTCGTCTTGTTTAGGCTGCTCAAATTCACCTTCGGGCCTGAGGTTATCTTGAGGTTTCTTTTGAACTGGTCGCTCAGCTGGACGCCACTGTTCTTTATGCGGAGTTTCGAATTCACCTTCTGGTTTTAAGTTATCTTTAGGCTTTTTTGGAGTTTGTCGTTCAGCGGGACGCCACTCTTCGTGTTTTGGTTGTTCAAACTCCCCTTCAGGTTTAAGATTGTCTTTTGGTTTCTTTTGAGTCGGTCGTTCAGCCGGACGCCACATTTCTTTATCGGGGGTTTCGAATTCACCTTCAGGTTTTAAATTGTCCTTTGGTTTCTTAGGTGTCTGCCTTTCAGCAGGACGCCATTCATCATGCTTCGGTTGTTCGAAATCTCCTTCAGGCCTTAGGTTATCTTGGGGTTTCTTTTGGATTGGTCTTTCTGCCGGACGCCACTCTTCATGTTTTGGTTGCTCAAATTCACCCTCAGGTTTCAAATTGTCTTTTGGTTTCTTTGCCTTTTGTCTTTCTGCTGGACGCCATTCGTCTAGTTTAGGTTGCTCAAATTCTCCTTCAGGCTTGAGGTTATCTTGAGGTTTCTTTTGAACTGGTCGCTCAGCTGGACGCCACTGTTCTTTATCCGGAGTTTCAAATTCACCTTCTGGTTTTAAGTTATCTTTAGGCTTTTTAGGAGTTTGCCGTTCAGCGGGACGCCACTCTTCGTGTTTTGGTTGTTCAAACTCTCCTTCAGGTTTCAGATTATCTTTTGGTTTCTTTTGAGTTGGTCGTTCAGCCGGACGCCACTGTTCTTTATCAGGAGTTTCAAATTCCCCTTCGGGTTTCAAATTATCCTTGGGCTTTTGAGGAGTTTGTCTTTCAGCAGGTCGCCATTCTTCATGTTTAGGTTGTTCAAAATCACCTTCTGGTTTAAGATTATCTTGAGGTTTCTTCTGAACTGGTCTTTCTGCTGGGCGCCATTTTTCAGGCTTTGGACTTTCAAATTCACCTTCAGGTCTTAAATTGTCTTGAGGCTTTTTAGGTGTCTGCCTTTCAGCAGGCTGCCATTCGTCTTGTTTTGGCTTTTCGAACTCACCCTCTGGTTTTAAGTTATCTTTAGGCTTTTTAGCCACAGGGCGCTCAGCTGGTTGCCAGTGTTCTTTATCAGGTCTTTCGAAATCGCCTTCAGGTTTCAAGTTATCTTTTGGTTTTTTGGGCGTCTGTCTCTCAGCAGGACGCCACTCTTCGTGTTTGGGTTGTTCAAAGTCACCCTCAGTTCTAAGATTATCTTTCGGTTTTTTTTGAGTTGGGCGTTCAGCTGGACGCCATTCTTCTTTCTCGGGAGTCTCAAAATCACCTTCAGTCTTTAAGTTATCTTTTGGCTTTTTAGGTGTCTGCCTCTCAGCGGGGCGCCACTCTTCATGCTTAGGCTGTTCAAAGTCGCCCTCTGGTTTTAAATTATCAACTGGTTTCTTTTGTTTGGGTCTTTCTGCAAGTTTTGGTTGATAAGTGTCGTTAGACACAGTATGACTATCAAAAGTACCTTCCATATGCAAATTGTCTTTTCTTATGATTCGCTGTTGCCTGACATCAGTCTCTTCGTATGTTCTATATTCTTCTTGTGTTGTCGTTATTTTTTCTAACTCTTCTGTAGAATAAAACTTCTCAAAATCTTCTTTAGTCCATGTTCGGCGTCTTTTTGGACGTTCAACAGGCGTAACTTTTTCGGGAAAGTCTGTCTGATTGGAAGTTACAAATTCAATTTCACCTTCACGAATTAAGTTATCAGTTCTTCGGGCGACTATCTTAGTTCTTTCCACAGTGTCAGTGTGGTCAATAAATTCAGATTTGGATGTTGTGTCTGTAATCATATCTCCTTCGATTTTTGTCCACGTATTGCGCCGTACTGGTTTTGGTCTCTCAACTGGTTTCACGGTGTACTCCGTACGCGATGTTGTGGTATCTGAAAAATAGAATAGATAATTTGGTACTATTTTATTATTAACCACATAAATAAGTGGTGTGTGGAAGTAGGTTATCCATGAAACATATTTTTAGACTCTTACACTCTATTAAGATTTTTGGAAAAAGTTAACTTACCAGTAAACTCTCCTTCTGTAATAATATTATCTGTGCGACGAACTATTTCAGCTCTTTCACCGGTCAGCACTTTGTAATCTTCCGTTATGGTCCTTCTAGTTGTAAATTCTCCCTCGGGTCGTAGATTATCTTTTGGTTTTTTCACTATCGCCTTTTCTGCTGGTCTAAACTCTTCTGGTTCTCGTTGGGCAAAATCACCTTCCGGCTTCAAGTTATCAACAGGTCGTTTTTGTTGAGGTCTTTCTGCCGGCTGCCATTCATCTTTCTTAGGTGAAGTAAATTCTCCTTCAGGCTTAAGGTTATCTTCAGGACGTCGAACAGGTTCCCTTTCACCAGGTTGCCATTTTTCAGGTCTTCTGCCTTCAAATTCACCTTCAGGTTTTAAGTTATCCTGTGGTTTCTTTTGTTTAGGACGTTCAGCTGGTTGCCAACGTTCTTTATCTGGCGTCGTAAACTCACCTTCTGGCTTCAGATTATCTTCGGGCTTCTTAGGCTTTTGCCTTTCAGCGGGCTGCCATTGTTGCTTTTCTGGAGTTGTAAACTCACCCTCAGGTCTCAAGTTGTCGTCAGGTTTTATCACTGGAGCTCTGTCACCTGGACGCCATTCTTCCGGACGACGCTTTTCAAAATCACCCTCAGGTCTCAAGTTATCCTCGGGACGTTTCACAGAAGCCCTGTCACCGGGTTGCCATTCATCTGGTCTTCGCTTCGCAAAATCACCCTCAGGGTGCAAGTTATCTTCCGGTTTCTTAGGTTTTTGGCGCTCAGCAGGTCTCCAAGACTCTTTTTCGGGGGTAGTAAATTCTCCTTCAGGCTTTAGATTATCTTCTGGACGTCGAACAGTTCCGCGATCACCCGGACGCCACTCTTCAGGACGTCGCTTCTCAAATTCTCCCTCAGGTTTTAAATTATCCTCCGGTTTTTTTGGTTTTTCACGTTCTGCAGGTCTCCAGGGTTCCTTCTCGGGGGTAGTAAATTCACCTTCTGGCCTTAGGTTATCATTTGGTCGTCGCACAGGTGCACGATCGCCTGGGCGCCACTCGTCAGGACTATAACGTTCAAAATCTCCTTCAGGTTTCAAATTATCTTCGGGTTTTTTTACGGGAGCTCTTTCGCCAGGGCGCCATTTCTCAGGTTCTCTTTTCTCGAAGTTTCCTTCAGGCTTAAGATTATCTACTGGTTTTATTTGTTTAGGCCGTTCAGCCGGTTTCCATTGAGGACGTTCTGGTTCCTGGAAGTCACCTTCAAGGCGAAGGTGATCCTCATGATGAACAGCAGTAGTACGGCTCACGTGTTTCTCATCGTAGTCACGCTTGTATGCGGAGACCACGCTCGTCGTGTGCTCCACATCGAACAATGGCTCCGGGACATCGTTGTGTGGGCAACGGTGACGCCTGCAAACAAAACACTATTATAAGCTACTATGCGATCAAGAACATAGAGTACTTAAAGTAATATCAAGGGCATTTGACATCTCACACCTTTTGATACGATATGGATGGAGAAACAAAGGAAACCTTCGGGGCGGTGGCAAAGGAGGTAGCGTTAGTGAATTGGCCATAACACGCGTCCATTGCGCTCATTCCTCTTTTACGTACGAGCCTCTAACCAATGGTACTTTATGCACTGCATTGTACATTGGTACATTTGGCGCACATTGTATGTTACAATTTTGATTCTCACTGATGCATGGTCACTTCAAAAGTACATAATACTTAATGTCACGTTATTTATCACATAGGTAAGTGTAATGAAACTCGGATTTCAGGTGAATATTTCACGAAAGACTCAATAACAAACAACAGGGGATGTAAACACGGTATGACAAACAGAACAAGTTTTACCGCACGATCATTATTTGAATTATAGAATTGAATGTTAAATAATGTATAATCAAAAATCAACTGTTACCACGTTTCACTTTATTGAGCACGTTCATTAATTTTCTGTAATTTAAGTGTACCTAAGTATATAAAAGTGGCACACCGGCATTTTATTCAGCGGGGTAGTATCGCGCGATCTACATACGTCAAGCTCGTCCCGAGAACTGCCGCACCGTGCCGATCCATGAAACTGAAATGGCTTTTCCTATCAACAAGTACGTATAATAAATTCAACAATTATTAGTCTTCCCAATACAAAACTGTCATCTTTAGAAAACTGGGTGACCTGGGTATTGATTATTGAGGCCTGGAAGACGTAACCTATATTTACGTTCGAATGTAACCACCTCATAAACAGGAAGAATCAACTGGTTAATTATACGTTCTGCTGATATTTTTATTTTTATGTGCATCATAGGATATGATTTAATTGTTCGTGAGGTGATAAAAGGATCCGACGAGCTGCGACCGACCGAGTTACGTGTTGCTGCACTACAATAACGCCGATCGAACCTTGCGTGTCATCCAGGCGAACGACTGTAAGTGTATAAACACATGGCTATGCCTGCTCCTTTTCATAGAGCAGACAAAGCACGGCTACTTATGTTTCTAAGAAAATGTATTCACGTTAACTAAAAATCGACTAAGTTTTTTGTTAACGCGGTATGATGGCAACTTAATTTGTTGCAAGCTTTTTTTTCGAACATGATTTTACTAGGTTTTAGCCGCGATTTCGCTCGCGTAAATCTTATTTTTCTATCCCTCGGGAACAGTTCTTTTTTTGAATGAACGGTACGCTGTCTTTTTTTGTACCCCTGGCTTCGTAAACGATAATCATGAAAGGATCTTGACCAAAAGTGGGCTAGCAATGTTTCATGTTGCAAAATCAAAATAATACAAAAAATATTTTGTTATTTTTTTACAACCTTTTCACAATAGGAATTCTATTTTCGTAACCGGAATTATGATTGAAATAAAAACAGTAAATTGCTACGCATTATTTTTGTATAAAGTCATGATATTTACTTTTCGTTCTCTTAATTTGTACGAGCTACGTAAGTATGAACCTTTGAACAAAAGCATCACAAAAATGATATCAAATTCATAATATCATAAAATAGCTAAACAATTAGTAATATTATTACGTTTTACTATGTATCTAATTAATAATTTACGTTTCTGTTATAATAAGTATTTTTTTTGTGTTCCGTCTCACGCAACTGTCAACCCAGATGACAGACAAGTCGGCGGCCATTACTGTTTATGTGTCGATTGACAATAGTTACTGTTATAATCTCTCCACTTAAATATTAATACTACTTTCGGAACTCTGTTTGAGCGTCTGGTGACTTATTTTTATAAGTTGCGAGTAGGTTAAACATAATTTGTAGGTCCTTGGTTGTAGAACAGGTATCTCCGTTTTTGTCTAATTACTTAAAAACTCGGTTATTTGTGGGAAAATGACACTTTCATTTGATAATATATAAAGCTTAGTCTATAATAAATAAAGATTTATTGTGCAACAACTTAAGACGGAATTCCATACATACATGGTCATTGTCCTTTTGCAAAGGTACACGTTATGCAAAATTTGATGATTATCCGTTGAGTAGTTAAGGCGTGAAAGCGTAAGATACAAACATACCTACATTCGCATTTATTAAATTATAGTTAGGACACTGTGAGATCAGTAGACAGAGCTTTCTTCTGCAGAATGGAAATGATTAAGACATTTATTACAAAATGTTGAAAAGTTGCCTATTTCCTTAGCAGGTCATTATGACATCCACGTTATGCTTACTCACACTTACACACGGCATTCCTGAATGCAGGAGTGAGTGTTTCGTGACCGAAAGGTATATGAATCGAACCTCAGCACGGCCATCCTATAGGCTATACAGGTATTAACGGCGACAAGTTAAGCTCGCATACCTATTTCAAAAATATTTAGCATCTAATTCGTGCGGTTGAATGAACCGCACGAATTAAAAGTAGGTATTTAAAAAAAATCTGTTACTCCCTGAAACTCATTACTTATCTATTACCATTAATACCGTCTCAAATTAGATAGATAGTTACATAGATTTTCAAATAACTTGTAATTCAATACTTCCGTTTAAAAAGAAATTAATTATTTTCCGTTGTAAAATAAGTTTTATTTTTAAACAAGCAATGATTTAAAAGCCAGTCTCTGAAACCGATACTATATAGTATTTCAGTCTCTGAATCACAAAGTATGATTCAACATTTCAATCGTACTATATACAAACATTTAGCTCATCATTCACGAGTTCACGACTCAGGTAGCCCTAAGTCGTTAATGAAGTCAATTCGCTTTGTAAAAAGCACCCCTTTGAAACGAATTTAAACCAAAAGGAAACGATATTTCAATTTCAACCTTGTATAGCTGAGTGCATGCGGTGTGTAGGTGGTTGTAATTCGCAAGAGCCTGTCCAGATATAGAAATGAGCCAATGACTCAACGAACCAGCTTGAAAACGGAGAGCCACGCCACTCGAAGATATATTATGAATGACCCTTTAGCAATTACGTGTTTTCTTGTTGTTTCAGTTTATAAATGCAGTTATACTCGACCAAGATCAAACAAAGAACCTTAACCTAGGTAAGTATATACTCCCCCACAAAATGGGGAGATCCAATATGGAATACTTATAAGGTAACTTTAAAAACAGAAAAGGAGGCCTTCTAAATGGAAGGTATAATACCTCTACTATTTTCTAGGTCAAACAGACACGACAGAAAATGTGGGTGTCATCGAAGATAAAACCGATTTTTATTTAATAGGTGATCTAGTTTACTGTCGCCTAGCAATGGGAACCAAACATGTTCTAATCCCTTTATTGCTCCGAATACTTCGATCAATATCCTGTCTTAAAAAGGTCACTCGGTTTATTACACTACTGTTATAGCCTACCTGCAAGAAAATCAATTCATAAAGGTTGGTTAGGTACCTACTTCGAATATATCGAACCGGGCTGCTGATAGACATCATGTCTACTATTGTCTACTAACAACTAGAGTTTATAGATAAGTATTATACATACGTATAATTACACTTTGATTGAATCGAAATCTCTGTAAGTACTTACTTTTTTTTTTTGCTTAGTTATACTTTCGACGTTTACATTATAGGTACCTACTGTTCAAAAGCAAAGCTATCTTCGGAAATCGTTTCGAAATGATCTATTTATACACACCTTTATACGACTTATATTATTATACGTTTATCTTCATTATACATTCATATTAGGTACTTATTAAAAAAAGTTATATTGACGTAGAGTAGGTACCTACATGAATTAAGTACGTGAAGATAATATATAGATTATATTTTCCGGTACCTAGTTCAGACTGTTACTTACATATTGTTTAAAATATTTCATTACCTACTTCATCGCCACATACACACATTCATCAATAAGATTTACCACAAAACAAGGTTCGCAAATCACGATCAGCAATTAGACTCGCATGAGGTTACACATATCGCGAAACAAAACTGATACTGACTAAAAAAAAATATGCCATGTGTTTGATATAACGTAGATAACTATTACACGTTTAGTGATATTATGCGTTAGCTAAACAGTAGAACGTCGCGGGTCGATTGCCGCTTATCGCCATATCGCTTATAGCTCAGGTTTAACACTTTCACATTAGACTACCACTTTTGATATCGCACATCTAGTGTGACTGTATTGTCCCATGCGATTGTATTGTCTACAACTATACGGTTATGCAAGCGAAGAACTGTTTCCTACATTACAGTCTGGAAAAAAAGGTTATAAATTGACCGTCAATCCAGTAACTGAATATCAACAAAAATGTAAATCAGTAACTGAAATGTAAAACATTAAAACCATACGAAATACGGTTAGGTCTTCGCCAGTAAGATACTCGTATAATGTCTAACAAGTATTATGGCTATTTGTTTAAAAAACTCTAGAGTGAAAGACTTTCGAGTTTGTAAGCGTTGTTAAGCTTGTACCTGAACAAACCGCAGCATCACAGGAGTCACTCAATCAAATCAAATCTAAATCTCCTACATCAAATCAAAATCAAAACCAGTCCATCCATTTAGGAGCTATGATGCTACAAACAGATAACACCCCTCCATAAACTGATAACAACCCTCTTTTGCGTTAGGGGTTAAAACATGGTGGGAAGCGAACCTCATCCAGCTACGGCTACACTTGAGTAATCTCACTGAGTGAATAATAGACTAGATGTAAACAAACAAAACATTAACTTGGAAAGTACACGTAGATAGCACGTACTTTACAGAATCTTTTAATTAAATGTCATACTTCCAAACTTAGTACTTAAAGTAGGTACCTAACTAAAAAACATAAACACGTACGACCAATTAAATCACAATAATAAAAAACGATTTTGAAATTGTAAATGTAATTTTGAGTACTTACATAAAAAATAAAATATATTTTAGAATAATTTTTTAATATTATTTGCAATACTTTCTATTTCTTCACCTTTTACGTCTAGTTGGTGAGGACAAAAGTGAATGTATAATAATTATCTAATACAAACATATTTAATATGTGCTATACCTTTTCAGTTTCACATCAAACACAAATAAGTAGTTATATTAATGAATTACCATCATCATCCTACCCATACCAAGATTGACTAAATCAAGATCAAATAAATACGAATGAAATAATCAAGAAAATCATTACGTCATCGTCTGAGTAATGTCTGTATAAAAGCATCAGTTACCTTCGACCAGCTGTTTCATTTTGCAAAATTTTATGAAATTATTTACCAGCTATTTTAAGGTAAAGGGTAACTCCATCCATTGACAATAAATAATGTATTTTTATCCTTAATATTATTAAGGTCACGGAATTATTTCTACAAACCGCAATGAATGAGAGACTTTGTGAATCAATGGCAATGAAGGGTACAGAGAAACAGACCCTGACACAAGTGTATAAAAATATTCATGACTTCACCGCTGCTCATAAGCAAACAAGTTGTTGACTCTATTTATGGTTATTCTGTAAACGATCAATGTAAATACTTTACAAACATTTTTTACATTTATTTTATTGCAAATTTACTCCCACTTAGTATGTATTTGGGTGTTACGATTACGGCATATTCTTAACTAAATAGCAAATTAAATAAAACAAACCCCGTTCAACAGAAGTAACTGGCAGTTAAGCGCGATATTTTTCTTTCGATTAATTCATCGACACCGTTCATTCTCCTAGCCTTCTTTTTCAAGTATATAAATCGAATCTGCTAAAAACCTTTTTTATTTTGTGCATGTGGAAACCCCCACGTGCCGTCACCCCACCAGGGCTTTTGGTGGGGCGGTGTGTCGGAATCGAACCGACTAATACCACACGGTGTGCCATACCGTTCCTAAAAAGGAGGGCTTTTATTAAGACATCTGGTCCCCTCATAGCGCCTGCCCGCAAAAGCACGCGCGCCACCTCTAGGGTAACTTTCAGTTAGGCGCCGTCCAGGCACACGCGGCAGTCGCCTCCTCGCGGCTAGCCGCGCAGTACCAGGGGGACCGGAAAACCCGTCTTGTCTTCCCAGGGCCATACTCAAGGCACCATGAGGCGCTGGCAGAAGGATGTGACCATGGTAAAATTTCTGTCGCTACCGGGCATAGGCCATGCGATGGCCGGAAACGAGAGATCCCCTCCGATGACTGCAGTGAGGGCCCGACGCTGCGCAAGCCGCAAGCGTGTGCTGAGCCGAGTCCTTACTGCAGTCGCTCGCTATGGTCACAGGCAGGACTCAATTTCGTCCTAGCGACTGAGTGCAGGTACTTCGCGAAGCAGCTGTACTCAGCAAGAACCTGCGGCAGTCGGAAGGAACCTGCCTGATCTAACTGCCAGGACAATAAATAGACTAGCTCCTTATTGATTGAAACTCCTGTCTGTATCATTTGGGTTCTACTTTTTGTTTTACAAACTACTCGTTTACAGAGTTAATACCGAAAATGAAATGCGTGTCGCTTTTTAACATGCAATCTTCTTCATATTAAGTAACCCCAAATATTCAAAACACCCTTCGTCTTTGCATAATAAAGGCCTAAAGTGAAAGCTCTACAAAAACTTGCGCATTGGCAAATCATACATACGTATGCATTATTGAGTACCCACGCAGATATTATCAACATGTTGGTATTCTTAGCAGCGAACCAGGTTCGTTGTTTGTTACAAGTTAAAAACTGCCTAGCCTATTGAAAAAAAACAAAAAATCTTGTTCAAAATCACCTCACGTTTCTGCTGTTACGGTTGCAAATTTAACTCTGAGAATTCACTAAGTCAGTGACCTATAAGAAGCCATTATTTTTAGACAAAAGAACAGATATTTTGTTTTTATGTTCAAAGTATATTACTGTCTGTCATAAATAGAAAGCATTACTCTATGTGCCTATTTCCAGTAAAATTTTTAGTACCGGAAAAGTGTCACGCTTGGTATTGAGTAAAACAGATAAGTAATTAAAGTGCAAGTTATGTAGGGCTTCGACTGTCTGCAGTGAATATCTAGATACTTAGGTACTTCTGTAGCTTGCTAATGTGCCGTTTAACTTGCAGATGCACATATGTTAAAGCACTGACTCACTTGAAGAGTATAAGTGTCAGATGACGGAGTTGGTGCCTCCGCGCCGCTTGCTATATCGGGACGATTACTCAAGCATTCGTATGTGCAATATGTACCACTTTAACCAGGCACGATTGTCCTAAGCTCTGACTAACGAGTTCTTTGAAAACATTTCGTTGTGAAATTACTGACATTTTAAAATTATTAAAACATACATACCTACTATAATAGTGACATTGGTCCCAATTCTGCTACTTCACTCGCTTTAATTTAGCGATTTCACTCAATTTTCTTCATATAAAATGTAGACCTTGTTCACTTCGAAACAAGGTCTTATTTCAAATTGGAACAATTAGGTAACATATATCGCTATCGAAATAAGCAATTTATTTGTCGACTAAAGTCTGATACGCTTAAATAAACTTTAATACCACGTAGCCAGACTCAGCGAGAGCCGCTATCCGTTGAATGCCATCTCCTTTGCTCTGTGTTTTTAGTAAGCGTCTTCGTAGGTGTCGTTTAAAATAACGTCATCTTAGTTCGTTTTGAACAAGTTTTATACGGCAATTATACAGCATTTGAATAAATGGAGACTCTCGCTGCGTGGAAATAAAGTTGAGTATTCGTTGACAGGTTTTAGTGAAATTTAGTGGCGCTGAGAAATAGATGCCAGTAACAAATAGACCTTATCATGAAGAATACAAGTTTGATTTCATATGAAGAAATTAAGTCAGGTTTTAGTTTAGTCGAGCGTACAATAGAATCGGCACCAATAAAAACTATTAAGTAATCGGTATAAATAGCAATGCGTTTTTATATTATTCATACAGCGTTTCTAGATTATTCAAAAATCTTTAAAGTCGATGTTTTGTTGAGTATAATGTTTCTCTGGAAATTACAGGTTTGCACATATACGAAAACTATATCACGAGATACTGGTAGGTACAGACCGACTGTTGTTACGTAAGCAGCTAGATTAGTGGGCAACTGTTTCTTAAATGTTTCCTAAATATAATAAATATATCGGTGCAGTGTAGAACTTTGATTACACAACCTAACACTCAGTCTAAATGTTAAGTCATTAAATTAATTACATACTAAGCATTACATAAGCTGTTTCTATAAAATCGAGAAATATTAAGAAATTTGATTCAGTTGGAGTACTTGGAATGTTTGTGTTTGAAGAACTTGTCAAGCCGGATAAGAGATGAATTGAATGATATTTTTAAACTTTGTAACTTTTTTGATGTGAGATCATATAACATATTAAAAAGTAAAAACATATACTTAGTATCGCCAAAACCCACTTAGGTATCTGTATGTTTTAGCACCGTCTTTTATCTAGGAAAAAGTTAAATATAGATGTTGTATTAACCAAGGTGTAGTCACAGGAAGTAATAAATGCTAAACAAATACAACAGGATACGTAACTATTTTTCTTTGCCAAAGAATGAGGCAGAACAAAAATCATGGTATATTGTAGTGTTACATTTTTATTCAATTACTTACTTCAAAAACTAAAATGCGGTATATAAAACTTAAAAATATGTAGGTACTTGCCCGCGCCGGCGCCGTTACGAAATATACGAAATTGGTTTAAAGTTAAATAAAATAAAATAAAATTTTATGCAATGTGGACAGAGATTCAAGTAGTTCCTTCCATACTAGGATTATGGTGGTTGTCGAAAAAACTCGACCCCAATGCGCAGGAGTTGGAAAGTCGCGTTATGAAGCCACCAAAAAAGGCTCGATGACAAACAAGTAAGTATTTTAATTTACAATGTAGCTTTAAATGGTCGCCGGTCTTATAGTGCATAAATATAAACCTCTGGTCTCGACGTTGTCGAATAGTCTTGAATAAATACCAATGGTACCTGCCTATAGTCAAAAGAGATTTAAAAATGTAAATCCTACCTAACTAAAGTTATTTATGTTAGGTAATTAGTTGTTAGTACCTTATAGTTATGTCGCTGTGAACATTTAATGTTACTTAACAGACAATGCGAGACAGTACTTCTAGAATTACCCATAAAAGATTATAAGATTATCGTTATCCTTTGAGGTAGCGTAGCGCGTAGATATGAATGTGGCGGTAGCTCAAGGGAAACACTAAAGTTTATCATTTAAATTACTATACTTAGGAGAGTAGTAACTAAAATGGAGCTAATCCCAATGCAAAACACATCATTCTATCAAGATTTTTTTACATTAGTTAGGTAAAAAGCGAGCTCCGTCTCCTCTAATACCAATTGAACCGCGAAAAGATTTCGGTAGACAATAGGTATGTGTTATATGTGTACCGAACTGTTTTACCGATTTATGAGTAAAAAACTAGATACCCATAGTCTTATTTTAAGTAGAAATTGAAAAAAAATCTGCATTGGTAAATCTGTCGTTATTATCTGTTCTAAAAATAGCTTTAAAAGGTCATTGATATTTTAAAACATACTAGATAAGATACCTACCTAATCTTGCTTATATACATAATACAAATGCTGTTTTTGGTGCGTGCCTACACAGACATGCTTTAAAAGATATGGATTGATATTATGTGTATACAGTGTATATTCTACTGTGAAGAATCGGAAATAATGAGCGTGTAGGTGCAGGAACAGTTTGCCAGTCACCGCCGCCAGTGCTAGGCAAGGTCGTCGACCATATGGCCTACCTGTCTGTACAACAACTAACTGTTGTGCAGTGTAATACTTCAAATTACGCAACACAGATTTAACCGAAATCATGATCTCTTTCTGATATGTATGATCATTTATTTACACAACTCCAAAGCCAGTGACCTCGACCAAACTAAATTATCTGTGGTTACAATAGAACTTTATGGTTTAAATACCAATTTGCTTCCTGACCAAAATGGTTTTGCTCTTGGAACAATCCATTAGTGTGTTTGTTGGTTACCTTGCCGACTTCCTAGACCCCACAAAAACTTTAAATATCTCATATAAACTAAGCCGTTTTGTATTGTCGAACGAATACTAGAAAAACAGGTTCCCACTATTGCTTAAATATTAACTTCGAAGAAATAATTGCGTCTTATAGAGAAATGTTATGCTGATAAACAAGTTCTTATAATTGTCACTTATTTTGATATCTACTTACTTGAAAATATTCTCAATAGATAGGCATAATTATGAAGTCAAAATAGATAAGTAATTGTTGGCGGAGTCTGCATGACGTAAACCCTGTCTCACTTGATACAGAACGTCCTGTGTTCGAAAACGTTAAGTTGTTACATCGACACGAGTAAACAACAAACGAGTTTGAGCGAGGCGAGGACGTGGGCCCGAGCCGGTGAGATCATCGCCGCGAATACACCCGCCTGAGGTCGCAGCCTGAACCACTTTACACGTCACGTATCTTTCTAATTGGCGTGCTGATTTTGTATACATACAATACTCGCTTTACATGACTCTCACGCTATAACCAAATGCATGAGAAATGCTATACATCACGAAGAAAGCAGCTTAATTGTTAATGTAAACTATCCATGAGTGATTCTTGTGCTCAAATAGAACCAAATTAACTCTTTATAACTCGCCAGAACAAACTAAGTCTGATTGTTGATTCTAAGAAGTGTTGGTGCCAGGCTATAAATTACTGATGAACAACTCGAACCAAATTTGGAAAGACATACAATCGTTATGGTTGCATTAGAAGACAGTTCTTATTCTAAGATGGAGATTGAGGACGTTCTAAATGCGTTCAATTTAGCGACGAGAGACATTTTCCAATTGAACATTCAGTATCGTGTGGGCGCCTAATACACGACTGAGCACTTTACTTGTTATTCTCTATTAGCTTGATGAGACACTATCACTCAGTTGTCATTTTACTAGACGACAGGTAAGTCGATCAAAGGCTTGTTATCTAAAATTCTAGAATATTGCCTTTTTATTGAGGATATGCAGTCATGTGCAGCAAGTGGGTAGTCATGGACTTTTGTAGACTCAACGATGACATCATGATAAAAAACTTATCCAATGTTCCAAAAATAAATCTTTCCTAGATTTAAAAGGTAACAAAGTGTATTCATAATAACAGCAGTAACGACTTGTCGTGCTGTGATATTTTGCAATTTCTATTCGCGGCCCGTCCCGTCCCACCTCACAGTACAGTAGACTGCTAGATTTTATGTTCTCACATAATGGTATAGTGTGTATGTCAGAATATTGTCTTAACATAGATTTGCATACAATGCTTTGCATACACTAAAAACCGGGAACCAGTTTGTATAATCGATGGCAATACCTTTCGTAAAACGTACCATCATGTTACCACATAAATCGGTAGCAATGGAAAATACTAAAACCCCAAATATTCATATGACAAAACAATGTACTATATAATGTGTAATGTAACCAATTATATGTATGTGCGTAAGGCTTGCACGTTTGTTTAGAACTGAATCTGATAACAGAATATCGTTCGGCACAAAACCTTCCATCTTTTTATTTAAATTCCAGTTTAGAAGCAGGTCCGAAACCTGCTTCTAAATTGCCATGGAATTTCAATAAAAAGATCATGCATCTAATTATTTTCATGAACGAACACAAACACTAGTGAGATATATATCAACATGAAGCCCAAAACCAGACACTTTGAAGGTAACTAAAGGTTAGGTTGCTTTTAAAAAGCGAACAAATCTCAACGCAATTATCTTCAAATGGTTCTAGAAAGATACCTGATATGGTTATCCTGCTTGTCGACCTATCTTGCGGTCCATACGTGTCATGAATGCTTATGGAATGGTTGTAATAGTTTATCATTAGATGCCAATCCAGACACGTGCGGCATGTAATGAGTTGTCCCCCTTGTTATGGATAATTTGTCATTAATATTGTAACGGTACGCTATATTAATCATTTGTATCTTTGAATTAATATTGATTGGCATACATTTTTGTATTAATTCATATGGCGGGATTCTATTTATAAATACAAAAAATAGCAATTCTATCGTGATAGAAACTATAAAGTAGGTAACTTATAACTTATAACGAATATTGTTGAGTGACTGTGCTGTGTATTTCTTTAGTTGAAGTTACCTTTAAGTAATAAAGGGTCGCTGGTGCTTCTGGAGGGAGCTAGCTGCCTCAACTAGTCAGTCTATCTGAACGCTTAATGGACCGTCTATAAGTCTAAATGCGGAAACAGAGCCCTATACTAATTAATACCAAAGGGTCGCTTGTTCGAAATATTTTACAACTTAATATTATTGCTGCTCATAAATGAACATTGGGCGATAATTACATAATGTGTAACGTCCATGTTGCACAAAAATCGGTCCCTATTGGGGACACTATGCTCGAAGTTGTCAATAAATAACTTCCAACTTTGTAACTTCTAAAAATAGGTCAGTTGAAGAATCCAACTTGGATGGACATCGTTTGGGAAGTTACGTTCAATTTTCTCATATATATATTTATTGGCAAGAGTTTTTAAACGGTGTCTGTTACCAGCGACGACATATTGAGACATGGCCTCTGACTATAGACCCAATAATATAAGTTAAAGATACACAACGGGCTCTATAGAAAGGTCTACTTGACAGACTTCTTGAGAAGTCTTTACGACATCCGCAAAAAAACACGGCTTTTTAGCCAGACACGATATCCGATTATTGTGAGGTTATCTAATGTTACCGTTGCCTGTATTGCACTTGTCAAGATCTAACACAGAGCACTACTCTAAAAATACATAATTATATCATCACTCCTTGTTTTATATAAAAAATAACTACACTTAAATAACAATTCACGAAAGAAATATGTTCTAATGGATTTTGATCATGTTCCAGACTACGAAAAGGCTTCGGAACATTTTCCTACGAATCTCTAGAACTGTGCCTCAGATCTACAGATCGTTCCTATGCACAAATAGACCTTTCCATATCTACAAATGAATATGAAAACTAATATTATAAAGCTGAAGAGTTTGTTTGCTTTATTGTTTGTTTCAATGCGCTGAACTTATGAAAAGATAGAATCAGATTTAAATATTTATTTTTGTATTGCATAAAATAATCATAGAGGAAGATTATAAGCTGTGTATTAATTAGCACGCTACGACTTTTAAAAGCGGAGTAGTGGCTATACATAAATACGTAGATGAAACGGTACGGCTAGTTACTTGAAAAAAAATATCCTTTAATCGCAATAAAATCTAAGATTGGTATTTTTTTATCAAATCAACAAAATTTCTGAATGCGTCGCTTACATCCTGTGATATCATTTAAGTAGGTAATTAAAATCATCAAACTTTTTAAATTATGGAATTTTGAAATACCTACTTAAAGACGATTTATTTTAAGAATTTCAATGAATGCAGATTATTTTATTACGCTATTGATAGTTAAGTAACTACATTGATTTGGACACCAAACTACTATTATAAAACGCTAAGGCTGTGATACGTAAAATACGTTTTATTTGAATTCAGATGTTAAGAAACGAGAAACAGACACAAGACCGCAGAATGCATTTATCAATTTACTTAGTATATCCACCACCAAACGACCTTTAAAGCTTGTCCTTAAGTTAAAATGACTCCCGAACATCAACAGGAAAAGTATTGACTTTGTACCGACTGACCTTGTAACATATATTTATAAACAAACATTTATTAAAACTTCAAAGAAACGGAGTTTCAAGTCATAATTTGTCCCCTTTTTAAACGGTGTCTTGCCCTATTTGTTTTTTGGGTCAAATTCAGTAATTGCAATTTTATTCCCTTCCTTTTAACCGATAGATCTGGAACTTAGGACACACCTTTAGTTTTAATGACAATAAAATTATGTGTATTCCATAAACATAACATACTAAGTAAATCCAAGATTGCCGCCGCAACAAAATTTCGGATTACATATTTTTTTACAATCTCCTCAATGTGGATATCAAATGAAAGGGCTTGACTAGTAGAATGCAGTAGGTATACCATAAAAAATCCATATATTAAGTCCTGACTAAATAAAAAACTAAAAAGTTGAAAATAAAATACATTACGTACATATTTACTCAGATTACGCTACGCCCAACGATTTTATTTTCGAATTATTGTTTAGCTTTTAGTACAGTATCTGCATCTCATCATTTTTTCTTTACTATAAAACATTTAACTTCAAATTTTTTTTATTACCTACACACGCGGCCCTACAAGCAGCATCGATATCGTGTTTATATTGTGACTACTCATGACAACAAATGACATCAGACGGACGATCGTCGGCCACGTGATCAATAATAACGTGACAATTGGATGACATCTATCATTGATGATGATGTTGCCTACACGCCTACACCTAACGTATAGTGTTTATAATTAATCTTTGCGTCTACGAGAAATAACGGAAATTCAAATAGCATAGGTACTTAATATAATAACTCTACACATCTCACACACGGCTGTCTGATCTCAAACTAGGCAGAGCCTTTACTATGGTAAACAGACGGAACAAATTATCGTGCTCATAACACAATTATTTGTCCTGGGTGGGAGTCGAACCTACGACCTCTGGCTTTGCAGTCAGGGTCACTAACCACTAGACCAACAGGCCAGTCGTATCACGACAGGTTTTTATTTACCTTTACTGCTAATACGATTTTTAAGCTATGCTCGAAAGAGACGAGCGAAGAGATACTTTATCTTTAAACCTCCAATTTATAAGATTTAAGAACCGATATTTTGATCATAAACGACAAATATGTCTAGAATAAACTGATTCATCTAATTTAGACTTTACAAATAGTCATCTTTCAGAACTATTAGGTCATAAGTAAGTATTCCGCGAATTTAAACAAGATACATACCTACACATTTGCTTCATACAGCACTAACAAGAAGATAAAACAAATGACTGAGTGAATCGAATAAATAATGACTTTAAACAAATTAGAACTCGGACAACTCAAAGGTTTTCTCGCATTAGGTACCTATTTTTTCCAATAAAAATTATTATCAACACATTGACACATTACACTATCTCCTCAGTCACAGTTATAATTAAGGAGAATAATGTTATGTGTGAAATGAGGCCCAAAACAGTTATGATTCAAGGGCACGTCTAGGTAACACAAGATTGAGAAAAAGGAAACTAAAAATAGATTCTATTTTTTTTTATCTTAAATTCGCTTAAAAACGTGTAAGAATGTGAGTTTATTGCAGAGATCCTGACCATTCCCATTTAGACTGTGATTCATTACAAAGCCATTTTGGTCCATGGTAATTTAATAATAAAATGTTACAAGCCATAACAAAACTCTCTCAGTCACGGTGGCTGGACAGTGGACACGTAAGCCTCACGTGTTGCTACAGTCGAGTACGTTGCGCCGGAGCAGTGAACAAAATCTACGGCTAAGTATAAACAAAACTGTCGAAGTGTTGAATCACTTTCTACCATGACTATGCTGACCAGTGGAGCAGTAAATAGCTGACGAGTTAATTACAGACAGAATTCGGTACTTTTATAATCAATTTTTTTCAGTAATATTAGTTTAAAGTCACCATTGCTATTGACTGGATAATTGGTGGTATAACGTATTAGTCGTATTGGCCGCATTAAACAATCACTAATTTACTTTTCAGATAAATAAAATATTTATTCACTATTTAGTATAAACTGGAAGTGTAATATTTAATTGATTTTTAATTAATGTTGTAATTACTTGTAGTAGAAAGTCTAACATTCCTGACCAAGATTAGATACTATGAAGGAAATCTGTTATTCCCTTCTACTGCTTGTTTTATTAGTAAGAATATTGTGTAGACGCCTATTAACTATTTAGCGACACGACCGAATTGATTCCGTCTGCGTCGCCATGTCACTTTCATATAAAATCTATGTATGTGTACTTACTACCTAATATTATATAAATTTAAAAGTAACTGTCTCTCTATCTGTTAGGTAAGTTTTCAAGCCTAAACTGCTGAATCAGTTGTGATTAATTTTGGTATAGAGATAGACGGGACCTTGGATATAGGTTAATTTTTAACATTCCATGGGGGTAAATTGGAAATGAAAGTTTGTACGAGAGAGATTCCACGCAGATTGAGCCGCCGGCACCAGGTTTACTGAATAATTAGACGCTAATTCAGAAAGTTTAAAAATTACGGTCATTGGGGATCACGATAGGCAAGACAATAAAATAAATATTTAGCCAATTGTGGAAATTCAAGTGTCTGAATTCCAAGACCCACGCATAACGACAATCAAAGTTATATTTTAATACCACTAGTACTGCGTGATGATAAACGCATTACGTGTAGCGCACTAGCGTATGGGTTGCAAGTGTTGCAACACATGAATTTAACTTACGTGTCACCACTATGTAAAACACAAAAAACGTGAGGAGTAAATATTATTCATTCATAGAGGCGTAGCTTCTGTTTGAAAGTGAACTCCTCTCTGTCCGAACTTTATTTTATATTAACAACTTGCCCCGGATTCGCACGGGTAGCAAACCATATATGGTGATTTTTTCCGACCTCTTCAACAATCATCATCATATTTTAGCCATTTTACACAAAACTTTAATTAATTATACACCTAAACCTTCCCCATGATTACTCATGCATCACTCCGCCTATTGATGAAAACCGTATGAAAAATCCGTTCGGTAGTTATTCACTTTATCGCGAACAGACAGACGCGGCGGAGGGCTTTGTTTTATAATATGTAGTGATAATATGACAATTTAAAACCTAAAGTATGTTACTATAACACAGATTGACCTCTAAATTGTCTCTCATTAGTCATTCATTACCTACACTGTTCTCATTATTCAAACCCCGGCAACTAAAATTAATAAGGCACGGAATAGCGTTAGTATTGATATTGTATACTAGCAGTTCCCGCGTGGCTTCGCTCGCGTGTACATATCTCTCTATCTCTTATTCCCTGATTCTTTTGCCAAAATAAAATAGGCCTAAGTTAGTCTTTATAACAATAGCTTTCTGCCAGTGAAAGTTCCGTGGAAATCGGTCAACCCGTTCCGGAGATTATCCAAAACAAACAGACAGACAGACAGACAGAAAGACAAAAATTAAAAAAACAGATTTTTAGGCATAGATATCAAGCAAATAACTGTATGAGCTTAAAAATAAACTTTTATTTTGACATTACAAACAGACACTTCAATTTTATTTATTTGTATTGAGTATTGATGATTGAGGCTAATTCATGACCAAGTTTGTGTTATCTGCTCTCAATAACAACCGTATGGTTGTGAAATATTTGAACTATAAATCAAATTAGAATCACTCAAGAGCGTTCACAATTTACTTTTTGAAATTTGGTTTATTCAATGTAAATGCAAAGGTTTTAAAATTCCTGAATGTTTTTGAATGTAGGTAAGTAGTTCACTCTTCAATTTATTTACGTCTTTATAATTTAGTTCATGCATTGATGAAAACAGTTTACAAATTATTAATATTAACACTTGCTAATATGGAAGTCTAGGCTCTATACCGCACCGCCCTGATTTTGTGCAGTTTTTATTTAAAAAACCTAAATATTCAGTACAATAACTTAGCTCCCACCACGGCAGAATTGAACTATCATTGTATAGACCCACGCACGGTAACAGGTGAACATAATTATATATACTGGACGCGTGAAGCTTGATGTAGCCGTTTCCACCAAATTTTTTAAATTTCAAAAGACTAGCTAGCTGTTGCCCGTGACTTTGTTCGCGTGGAAATTTTGGTGAAATCCCACGGGAACAGTAATTTTTTCCGGGATAAAAAGTCTATGTGCTATTCCATACTATAATAATCCATCTCTGTGCCAAATTTCATCCAGATTCATTCAGTAGTTTTTGTGTGAAAGAGTAATAAACATCCATAGTTCCATACATCCTCACAAACTTTTGCCTTTATAATATTAGTAAGACACCTAATTTCTAAAAGAAGAGTTTAACAATTGTCTTTACTCTCTTTCAGTGCATTTAAATAGCACCTTATCTCGTGTTGTATTTAGATAAATTACATGAAGGTGGAATATGAAAACAAGTCGTATTGTCATCAGGTCTTATCTCAGTAGTAACTCACATCAGTGTCAGTCATATAGATACACGCACAAGGACAGTTGACGTAATTGGTGGATCCAAGAATTGACATCTTTGTCTTGTGTCCTTATTGTAATTATGTCAATCAATTAATTTATATGTTAAGGACATGATCTATTCTGTCTGTTACAAACAACAAGATGCTCTATAGCGATTAATATTATCTACTGCATACATAGTTATACAGTAGTAATTTATATAGTAAGACATTATCAAGCAACAATTTTGCATATGAGATAAAGTATTATTGGTGTATAAATATTTTGAGATCTAAATTACACTTTATACTATCGATATTTGAAAATACTTATTGTTATATTATATAGGTACCTATTGTCTTATGTGCCAACGTTTGTAGTTACTGGATCCTCGCGACTGTCGCAAGTCACAAGATTTACCTATCATTTATATATCATGCACAAAATTTTCTAGCTTTTCCTCTTGTAAACCGCTGCTTTCACTTGTGTCTATTAACACAGTCCAAAAGTTTGGAAAATGCATACTTAACAAACGAACAATATCACTGACATTTTGTATTGTATGTATTTTAAACGGTTTAAATCCCATAAACACTTAGGTAAAGGTTGTGGCCCTTATCTAATAAACTACGAGTAAAATATATAAAGTATAAAGGTATAAAGCAACTGTAAAATGTATAGTTCTATTTAAACATGTGAACACAGACATCATAGATATTAAATTGCATTCGTTTCCGTTACATAATATGTATTTTTTGTCTCTAGTGTGAGTGAGATTACTGGTTTTAGTAGTTGTAACGGGAACTAGATAATGTTTGTCGCTCTATTGTCTACAACAACAGTTTAACTGTTTACCATATGGGTGTGTAACAACAACAGTTTCACTGTATAAAATTAAAAAAAACTTTTGTAAACCAACGGAAGTTTCATCATTCGATTCGACAAAAGTTTGAATTTACAAAGAGAATGAGAGAATTAACCCACCACAGACTAAAAATATTAAACTTTTTTATAGCCTGTGGTAGGTACTGTAACTTACTTTCTCGAAATGAGAGAAGACGGTGTTTACGTGAAGTACGTATAAGTGAATTGAAAATATGAACGAGAAAAATTCCTTTCAAAAGTTTAGTCTTAAATAGATGAAATAGATGACCTTAGGCTAAGGAAATGTATGTAAATATGAAATATAAGTATAGGTTCTTAGTACTCAACTCAATATACAATTGCAATGCTTCTGAATAATACAATTGTATCTCGTATTAGTGGTCAGGGGAAGGCCAGGGCTAGCGCAACTAATAAATAGGTAGTGACGTAATAATAAATTAGTAACTAAAATGATTAACAGTATTATTCTGTACCAACACTTGTCACCAATTGAATCCACTTTTATTAATCGCATTTAGAGATCACACCTGCATTCATGATAATGTTTGCTCAAATGCAATAGGTACATTGTATTTGCAAGAAATACATAGGTAAACTAAATTCATTCGGCATGTATTATAATTATGAATTTTCATGTATTTTATTTTATATAAGTACACTAAATGTTATCATTGATATGAACGTTACAATACCTAAAAGTACTTTAAGATACCATATTTTTATTATGACTGTCTATCTATCTACAATATCAACAACAAATATCTACATGTGTCAGTTTTAGATTTTTAGGACTCCGTTCCTCAAAATGAAAATAGGAACCTTATAGGATCATTTTATTGTCCGTCCGTCTGTCTCTCAGTCAAGACCACTTTTCTCAAAAATGCGAGGACGTATCAACTTAAAATTAACATCACATATTTATGTCTGCGGTTCCCTAAAACTGTAAAAAATTCAAGCTTCTAAGTCAACGCAATCAAAAGTTATGGCCCTTAAGCCATATATTTTAACATTTCGCAGGTTAACCAAAACCTCTTGGGCACGCCACAGTTGTGGCGGTAAGACCCATCATGGAGGATTGGCTCGAGAGGCAGCATGGCAGCCTCTCCTACCGGCTGACGCAGGTTCTGACCGGCCACGGCTGTTTCGGCAAGTACCTGTGTCGCATAGGCCGGGAGCCAACGTCTGCGTGCCATCACTGCGGAGGCTGCCGCGAGGATACTGCACTCCACACTTTAGTGGAGTGCTCAGCGTGGACGCAACAACGCCTTGACCTCGCGGCGGCTATTGGAGTGGGAAGCCTCTCACTGGAGACCATGGTTCTGTCCATGGTCCAAAGTGAGAGTGCGTGGGAATCTGCTGCCTCTTTTTGTGAGGAAGTGATGTCAGCTAAAGAGCGTGCCTCTCTACACTGGAAGGGGGGCAAGGCCCCTCGCTCGCAAGGGCGTGGCTGCCTTTTGTTCAAGAGGTGGCCAAGGTCTGCCAGGGTTCTCGGGGACTTCCTTCCTAGGGTATACCCGAGTCCCTGGCAATAGACTTATTTATGACGGAACACCGTGTGGTTTTAGTCGGTTCGATTCCGACATACCACCTCACTGGCAGCCCCAGTGGAGTGATGACCCGAGGGGGTTTCCACACGAAAAAAAAAAAAAAAAAAAAAAAGGTTAACCAAAACCTCTAGGGTACTTCTCATTGACCTAGAATCATGAAATTTAGCAAGAAGCAAGATCTCACAGCACTAATAAAGCACACAAAAATTCGAAAGTCGTTAATTGGTAATTATATCACATAAAAAACGTTTTTTGAGATTACATACTTATATTTTGCGCTTGGAAATTTGACTGTGGAGTATGTCGATGCATGCAAACTTATGTAGATAGTTCGTCCATCTCTAGAATCGATTCTCGAGATGAACGAACTATCTACATAAAAGTTTGTACGGCACACTCTTCTCCGGTATTTTACTTGTAATCTGCTATAACATTATAGCAAAGTGGGCCAAAATAATAAACAATGCTGATTTGAAATATGTAGGTATATTACCCATTCTTACATAATCTAATTACCTACATATTGTTGCAATGATAACTTTAACGGATTTGTATGTTGAATTATTAGAGGTACCGCATTCGTGTTATCGATAACAATAATACGATAATACGACTCTTCGCGATTCGATGAGATTAGTAAGAGTCTCAAGTTCATGAGGTTATAACGAAGGTAAGTTAGAAAACATTTTCTTTAATGAAATTGCAAATGATTCACTTGCTTAGGTAACTGCTGCATGTTCAAATGGTCATATCTGATTAAAAACTGGCGGCTGCTTAAAATTTTATGACTCATTTATAAATTATAATATACGTTATTAAACATAGGCCAAATGGGTATACAGGAACAATAATAAAAGTATCAGTGTATTTATAAAATAGGAAAGGAGAAACTACACTTTCTATAGAGTCTTATCGTGCTCGGAACTTGTTCCGATTTCATTCAGACCTCTAGCCTCTAGTTACAGACTGTAAAGAGTAATTTTTATATACTTTTTTTTATATACATATTCACTTATCTAGGTAATATTCAAGTATGATAATTAATAGTTCGACACTAATTGGAGGCATACTACTTGTTTATAATTATGATGATAATGAAGACATTGGATGTGGGAAAAGGTAAGGTAAGGCCGTTAAATGTGGCGATAACGTTAAAAAAAAGTGGTCCATTGTAACGGACAGATGTGTTGACAATCAAAAGTTCTAGATATTCAAGTGATCATAATGAAAGTAAAACCTGTAGAGATTTCACTTTTTGTGTTCGGAAATTCTCTATAAGTATCTTATGACTATTCAATAGAACGCAACATGCGTATCAAATGGGCTTTTCATAATTCCATTAACAATATATGGAAAAAACTAAAGTAAGCGAAATAAGTAATAACATTCATTACGACTGTATTGTGTATGGCAAAATTTATTAAGGATGCTAGCACCAGCACCAAATACCTTCCTTGACATCTTTTGTATCACATTGAATGCAAATAATTTTATTATTATTATTATTATAAAATTAACGCCATTTTTAATTCTTTGGCGCGAATTGCATTTGACAGGTCCGTTGAGCCAAAATAGCACAAATTGGCATACTTTTTTTGTTACGCTTGTCATCTTTTGTTGAGGCTTCTGTTGTGTTACATATGAGAACCTTAGCTCCTATAAATAATTCATAGCGAAGTACACACGAAGAAATTTTTCCGTTTTATAATATTACAATTAATGAAACGCTGTCTGTCTGTGTAGGTTTTTTTTTAACCGACGAAAAAAGAGGCGGTTCTCAATTCGACCGTATATATATTTTTTTTATTTTTTATGTATATTCAGCCCTCACTCCGTTATTTATGAACCGATTTTGATTATTCTTTTTTTGTTGGATAGGGTATAACTCAAGGGTGGTCCCATATTAAGGAAGTCAGGATCTGATGATGGGATCCTGATAAAATTGAGAGAAACCCTCGAAAATTGTAGGAACGAATAGTGTTTCTATTTACTTTTCATTACTTTATCAAGTGTTTACGTTTAGAAATCATCACTTCATGTGGCTGAGCTGATGATGAAAAAAATCATGAAACAAAAATCTTTTTAACAAAAAATTTAACCGACGAAAGAAACTAAAAAGCAAAAAATAAATAAACTTTAAGTCTTAAGTATTGACCTTATTTACATAAGCTATCAAATTTTATATAAACTAATTTTGAGTCGGCGCCAAATAATAAAATTATTAATTACCGACGTAGAGCCTACGTAGGTACATATAAAATTTTGATAATTAATCAGTCTGTAGAGAAACTCGGTAGAGCACGGGCAGCACCTGCTGGCTGCCGGTGCTCTACAGAGTTTTCGTAGCAGGCAAACAGACTCATTCAGGCCAAATATTAATTCATTTGGCCAATAGTAATGTCAATACATTACTCCGAATAATTTTTGCCTAACAAATCACAGTCGCGTGATATTCGATATATTGATATTTTTTACGTCACTGTAAAGTAATGAAAGCAAAAAGTTTACGAGACGCAATTAGATTTGACGACTTGATCATTAACATTAATGTTTACAATCTAGTCGTTTGATTAATACGAATAGAAGGCAATTAACTGGCTCGTTCGTCTTTCAGAAAAGGTACCTATATAGATTAGTTGATAGAGGTGCCTGGTGCGGTACGGCACGATATATAAGTTCGTTAACGTAAATAGGAAAACAGTTTGCAGCGAGCTAGTTGGAATTATTCACTAAAGTTCATTTAAATTTAAACACAAGCGAAAAAAGATTTTAAACGTACCTACAATTAGGGTACAATTCTTATGGCATTTTAGAAGAAATATTATTGTCAATATACCTATACGTTATGCTTTAATGTAAAAAGTGTCCTTCATGCTCATTGTGAGTGGAACACACAATATAGCATGACGTAATGCCATAATAGGCCAGCAGTGTGATAGATATTATTTTACAATCATTTCAAAAATGAAGGTGATCTGTTGGTAGGACAAATGATTCAAGATTAGTTGCTGCTAATGTATTATATGCATGTGAGTTTTATTCAATGTAGGTTGAATTAGTTGGCGAAATTCTTCGGCTTATTACATTTCTCCTACTGGGCCACACCAATAAAACTGTACAGTGTTCTAAAGCTATTGTTCCCTGCATTGTTTAATCAGTTGTTTAGTAGCAGTAGTAACTCAATGTATGTACCTATACATACCATACATATGTAAGAATAAACGTAACAGAGGAAGTGGACGCTCGAGTAGAGTCGTGACCTACACGTGTTCCACTTGCTAGACAAACAATAGCTTCAATAAGATTATTTGTATATAGGTACCTGTTCCTCATCTCAATATTTTAACAACGGATACCTATGGGCTTGCCTGTTTTTGGCCTAGAAAAGAATATACTCGTCCTTATCAGAATTAATTTAACAATTTTATATTACGCTAGAAATGGAGGCGCTTGGTTCTTAATACCCTTGACAGGTCATATACATATAATTATACTAAGTAGAGATCGCCTGGTGATCGAATTTCAATCATAAAATTATTATTATTTGGTGTAATTCATTGGCAAGAAGAAGAATAACTTGAACTGTCGTTGTACGACGTACCATGATAGGTCAACATAATAAATATAATGGATTCATGTAGCCGTTATCACGATTTTTTTTAATTTGCAACATATTGTTAAAAAAAAATAACTTTCTGCACTTCTTATACAGGGTGTATTTAAAAAAGGAACACAAATAGAAACGAAGGTAAAAATACCTCAAAATTCAAACCGTCATACGTAACTACTCATAACTTGTAAACGGATAGTTTTTTTTCAAAAAAAAATATTGTGACTGCATGCTAAAGTCATGGCCTTTCAGTGATTTAAATAACTGTTCCTTTTTCAAATACACCCCTATATACTTAGGTACCTTACCTACATAAACTTTAAGTAGGTACTTTTTTAAATTTTCACGTTCTTGCATTAAATTAATTCTCTTCACGTATTAATATAGGCAGGCAGTATTTAGATTAAGTATTAATTTTTGACATAGTACTCATAAAACTGTATTGCACACGTGACATAATGAAAATCTTTATCTTAATCACGCGGTGCGGAATGTTGATTTGATGATAAAACTGTTGAGTTAATTTAAATTGAATTTTCCGGACATGATGAATGATGTTTCCTAAAAAATTTCATCTTCTCATTTTCATTTGTTGCTAGCAATAACTAACTTCAATGTGATAACACAATACTGCTGATACCCATAAATAGTAAGTACTATGACAGGTATATGTATAGGTACCTACCTACTAATATGTAATTTCTCTATAGGTACTTACCTACATAGTGCAGTTCAGCGTATTTTTAGTGTACAGAACAATTCGAGTCGACACGACAGCTAATTAAATGTAATTGTTATCAATTACCTACCTAACTGCTATCATGCAATATAAAAACCGTTACAATTTACTGCGAATACATATAAATATAATTTATATTCATACCTTACCTATGTAAAAACAAAATGAATACCAAACAAGTGTAATGAATGAACGAACTCTTTGTCTTGAAACTTGGTAAAAATCTTTTATCATTCAATGGTGTAAGGTATTTAAATGAGATACCGAGTAAGTAATCTGACGAAGGAAAAAGACTATTGCGTTTGTAGTAGGTAACACAGGATACCAACAAGATTTATAGCTAGAGACGTATGGATAAACAGGTTTTGTACTCGTATTGAGGTCGGAGTTAATTGCATTATTCGAAATACAGCCCACACCGTTGTACGAAGTTTGAAGCAAGCGAGCCAGCAGTTTAACATGACATCATAGCTCATATTTTATACCTAATCATTATTTTATTTCTTATGAAGTCGAGAAATATTTTATTTCAACAGAGTTGAACGAGTGATCATGACATTGAAGATAAACAAACAATAACAAAAAGTATGTAGGTAGCTAAGTACCTACGTATTTAACGTTGAATAGGCTATTTGCCAAATGCAACTACCGGGAAAAGATTGCAGCATTGTAAAGATACAAACACAGACTATAAACATTAATTTTACTTTACTATCTTGGTATATTATTTAGTTAAACACTAGCTGTGCTTGCAGCTTTGTCCGCATTCACTTTGTGTTACTTCTGGATAAAAATGCTTTCTAATATTGAAATAATTATTAAAATCGGTCCAATAGTTTCAGAGTGCAGATTTTTTCGAAAAAAAAAACACAACACAAATACAAATAAACAAACTTCTTATCTTCATAATATTATTAGTACCCAGTAGACAAGTAATATTATTAGTGTAGTGAATAGATAGACCTGTACCTATACGACTATACCAACTCATCAACTGCCTACTTGAAGTAGATGTGTCACATGCACAAGTCAAGAGTTCAAAACAACAGACCATTAATGCGATAAATAATTATTATACAAATATACAATATTATTCGTAACTTGTAAGCAAAGATATACCTTTTTAAACAAGTTTGACGACATTGGTAAAGACAATTACAAAATTTCCATATTTCAATAGTTTATTACCACAGAATACATAATAGTACCAATAGTATTACCGAAAATATGTTTAACTCGAGAACTCGTTTGCTCGAGAAGCCGATCAATAATTAAACAAAGTAATTCAATAACAGTTTCAGTACCTACACTCTTGTGTTACACTAATAAGGCTATTAGAGTTGTTTCTAAGATATGTCTCAATGTTTCGAAGATATGTCTCAAACATCGGTTAGAAGGCATTACGTAAGCTACAACTCATTAGGTTGATCGCAAACATTCTCTCATAGAATCTATGTTGTACATTAAATGCCATCTCGAAATTTGCCGAACATGATCTCTACTTTCTTAGTTATGTACCTATAATTGAGGACAAAATTTTATTTTATTGAGTTGGTAAGTTTAGCTGTTGTTACTTGTTACTAATATTCAGCAAAAATGTTATTTTATTCTAAGCTCCAGGAAAGATAAAATAGCGAAGACAGATTAGACAGATATGTTAAATCTCAAAAATATGTAATTACGCGTCCTGGTCTTGCTCTACCTTTTCTTAAGCCTCTTAGGCGAACGACCGGCAGTATCAACAAAATCAGATTAAAACAGTTAGTGAATAAATAGTTATTTGTTGTTACGCAGACGAGTACTTTTAAACATTAATCTTCAAAATTCATCGCCTAAAACCATAATGCTAACACTAGGTAACCTCTTTATAAAAAATCGCAAGTAACGAAGAGTAAAAAAAAACAAAAACATATTTAATATAAATTTAAGTTTTAAATTCGTGACGATAAAATAACCACACGTTGCTGTGTATTTTAATCAAAAAATTAGTAAGTACCTACATACGTATACCCAACCTTAGAAAACATAGAAAAGTGCATTTATCCTTTTCCTACACTAATCGACGACTAATTGAATGATGTTTTCGGAATATATAAATTACTGGTTTTTTCTATGATGACTAACAAGTATTGCAACGCTACAAAAAAAAGACGATGATGACTACACTATAAAATTTCTCAGGGTCACTGTCAATCACACATACATAAAAATTTCTTACACAGCGTCAGATATATTACGTAGAATGCAATACCTTGAAGAATATACCCGAAATATAAAATGACGAACTTCGTTAGACTACGTAATTCATCGTCACGAAATCTAGTATTTTTCAATGGAAATCCGTGTAGAATATCGTCATTTGACATTTTAGCAACAGAATGCCAAAAATTTTGTTCGTTTTTTGATTCCCATTAGTTTTTCACCTTTAATCGAAACGGTATCTTAAGTGTTTGAGATACCTACAGGCTAAAAGTACGTAAAGGCCTATATAGTATCTATGACTTGCTAAAAACTTAGTTTCAAATGTGGAGCTCCTGTGTATGTACGTTTTAATCGTGCAATACTATGTAAGTATATGTATAGTGCTACGTCCGTAAAAGTACTCTCAGTAGAATAAGTTATTTTTATGAGAAATCTTATTATCAACAATCTCTGATCTAGCCTGTCAACAGCCTCAAATTATTGTACCGGGTCAAACTAAATGTTGGCTAACTCCTAGCGATAATAGTGAATAGTGATGAAACTCTCAAATGGGTAATTAATGTTGGCTACCTCCCAGCGATAATAGTGAATAGTGATGAAACTCTCAAATGGGTAATTTTTTTAAAGAGAGATAAATAAATGAAACATTACGGAACCGACGAATAAGTAAAAACGACTTTGTGCTTGAATAATACTAAAAATATACACAGCATCGACAAAAGATCTGAAGAGATAATGTTTTCTGTCTTATAAAGTAGTTTAGTTTGAGTTCTACCTACTTAAATTTTTATGTGACCTATTTTTTCAGATAGTCATTATCAGTAAGAAACCAACAAAATTTATCACGGTATCACCGCCGCACCTGAAGTAATATTTTATTATCTTTGTATGCAATAACATTGTGAAAGAGATTATTGTTACCGAATTAAATCCATATTTCTAAACAAAAGCACCTAACGATATTAAAAATACTGATATCTAGTAATGATATTATGTAAGGGTGACACATAGTCATTGTTTAAAATTATGATTAGTTATGATCGATTGCGGACAAAAGGCATCATCATACTAAAATGAAATGCACCTACATGTTAAGACTAGACGAGAGACTCATTCTAATAAACAAATCTGGTCTTTTGCATATGACTACATGACAATCCGCAATACCTTGTAAGAGCAATGGTTGACGCGAAAAGCTTATGTAATAATAAAAACCATATTTTGAAATATTAACAAGTATTACACAGGTCTTTTAATTGAATTCCTTTTTTTATAGATATCACAACCGTAGTTTTGTATTTATTACGTGACGTTCAAGTATAAAATAATGAAAAAGTGACTCACCCACAAGTGCAGATTTCACAGATGCACTGTTCCTTAATGACGGTCTTCTCCGGTTTCTTTGGGCCACCTCTGGGTCTAGTTTCGCGGTCTTCGATGATAACGGTCTTCTCAACAGTGGTCCTGTCGTCACGTATGGTTTTCCTATCGTCGATGATAGTCTCATCGTAGACGGTGCCGACAGTCGTATCTTCCCTCGTAGTATCCGTGATAGCACGATCTACCACGTCGTATTCTCGAATAACGTCTTCGGTCGTTTGGACATCGCGCTGAAATGCATAATACATACTTACAATATTTTATTATTTTGAATCATTTGTCATCATCTATACAATTTTCTGCATTTTCAATGGTCTGACACTTTAAAGCTTTAGTTGATAAAAAATAATAAAAAAGAGGATTCTTACCAAGTTTTTGAAGTCTAACTTGCTCTTGTCGACGAAGACGTCCGTTCTGATTTTATCGTCTTCCTTCGCATCTTCATAAGTAGTGATTTTTCTCGTAATACCATTCTCAGTGATGTACCTAGTGACTTCAATTTGACTTTTCGTTTTTTCGATATCAAAAACCTTTCTAGCGGTTTCGCCTGTAGTGGATGTTAATACAATAGTTTCTTCAGTATCAATACCTTCATACAAGTCTTTAATATCTTCATTATATTTCGTACCAAGTGTTACTTTCTCAATTCTCTTAAATGGATACTTTTTTACAGTGTCTATGATTTCTTTTAGAATTTTGTCGTCAATGTTTCTGTTTATCACAATATTTTTGTTGCTCACTTTTATATCTTTTTTAGTTTGTGAATTCTCAATAAGTTTCCGCAAGTCACTGATGGAGGTGAAATCTTTAATGTCTCTCGATGATAATATTATATTTTCTTGCGTGTCTTGACGCGTTAGATGATGTCTTGGCTGTTCGGGTTTACCGAATGGTGACATTTGTTTTGGTCGTTTGGGATGATCATTATCTTTTTCATACACGAACTTGCCGTTCCATGCACCAGTGCTTCTTTCATACGTAGTCAATGTATCTTTAGTTTGAGAAGTTGTAGCCGATGTGGAGTCTTTAGTTATGCCTTGTTTTTCAGAAGTAATAAATTCCGTGGTATCTTTAACGTCTCTGGTTTCTGGAACACCTTTTCTATATGAAGGTGACTTTTTCGTTGTAGGAATACTTCCATCAGTCGTATCAGGAATACGTTTGTTATGCAAATCATCATTTTCATCCACGTATTCAGTAATTGATCTCTTGTTTGTAAAATCTCCACCATATGTGTTACTAGTAGATGCTATCCTTTTGCCATCTTTATACAAGGCAGATTCCTCTGACACTTGCAAAAAACTTTTAGGAACACCATCTTTACCAGTATCATAATGAGATTCTTTATCTAGTAAATGTCGGGAGTATTCGTGTTGCGGTTTTAGTCCTGTCCCAGCAACAGTATGACTTTTCTCATTTGTGGAATGTTCTTTATTGTCTCCCCATTCTCGGTGAGCTGTGTTGACTATAGTCTCTTTTCCATCAACAATTTTAACTACATAAGAAGATGTAGAAGCTTGCTGAGCACTGCTTGTATTGCTTTTCAATATTTTTGTAGAGAAGTTTATATTTTCAGTGTCGGGCACTTGTAAAATATTACCAACTTTCTTAAGTTCATTTTGAATGGTTGCATCGTAACCATAAAAGTTAGAAGAATCTGTCTGATTTGCGTTACGTCTTCGGTCATCTATGTTAACAGTTTTACGTTGAACAATATCTTTAGTACTTTGATTTGTGGTATAATCTTCAGACACGATGTTTGATTGATGACTTATGTGTCGTGTGTCAGATGATTGGTAGTCAGAAGTTACATTTTCACGGTTTGTTACGTATTGTTGATCACCTTTCCTCATTGACGATTGTCGATCAGCTGTCACGTAGTCATCTTTAGCTATAGATTGTGTATCTGATGTTATTTGATCACGGTGCGATAAATTTTGTTCATCTCTAACTACAGACGATTGTCGATCAGATGTTACATTATCAGAATTTGTTATATATTGATAACTTTTATCATCTCTTGTTAAAGAGGATTGTTTGTCAGATGTTACATTTTCCCGATTAGTAATGTATTGTTGATGCTCCGCAATATTGTCTTTTTCTGAAATGACATTGGAATGAGAAGTCGTTTGTTTTCCATCTTTTATGAATTTAGAATCTTCGACCACTTTCAACTCACTAGTAGGTCTTTTTCCATCTTTGCCCGTGTCATACTTTGCTTTCATGTCATAATTCTGAATGCTGTGGGCAGATTGCGGTTTCATGCCTGTTCCACTTACGCTGACATAGTCTTCTGTTGAGGCGTGTTCTTGAGTATCACCCCATTCTCTCTTTGAGCTGTCAACGATACGTTCTTTTCCGTCTATAGTTTTTACAACATAGGATGAAGATGATCCATTATCACGATTTGTTATATTTTGATAATTTTTATCATCTCTTGTTAGAGAGGATTGCTGGTCAGATTTTACATTTTCCCGATTAGTAAAGTATTGTTGATGCTTCGCAATATTGTCTTTTTCTGAAATGACACTGGAATGAGAAGTCGTTTGTTTTCCATCTTTTATGAATTTAGAATCTTCGGTCACTTTCAACTCACTAGTAGGTCTTTTTCCATCTTTGCCCGTGTCATACTTTGCTTTCATATCATAATTCTGAATGCTGTGGGCAGATTGAGGTTTCATGCCTGTTCCACTTACGCTGACAGAGTCTTCTGTTGAGGCGTGTTCTTGAGCATCACCCCATTCTCTCTTTGAGCTATCAACGATACGTTCTTTTCCGTCTACAATTTCTACAACATAGGATGATGATGACGATTTTGTAACATTGCTACTTTTAGATTCGCTCGTTTTTGAGGTGCTGCTATATTCTGTTGTGTTACTTTTTCTATCCAGAGTACTTTCACCTCCATAAAAATTGGATGAGTCAGATCGCACGTTTTGATTCTTCTGTGATGGTCCAGGAGAATTCCGAATAATTTTACCACCTATTAATCTTACTTGTTTTACATTTTGTTTGTCAGCCGATTTTGCCGTGTTCGTTTTAGACGTGTTTGAATCAGATGTCTGACTAACTAAGTTTTGGCGCTCATTCTCAAGAAATGAATTTGAAGAGTTAGCTGTCTGAGATCGCTTAGAAAATGTATTAGAATTAGTCACATTTCCTGTAGAATTGTCAATGAAAGCAGTATTCAAAGTTTGATTTGCAACAGCAGAATCTGTTGTTCTGTCAAAAGTTTGACTTTGACTAGAACTAGATTGCTGAACTGAAGATGATGATGTTTGGAATGTTTCAGACTTGGAAACTTGCTCGTGGGTCGACGAAGACTCCTGGAGTGCCGAATTAGAGACAAAGTCGCCAGAAGTTGATAATGCCATATCACTTACGTGGTGCTGTGACCTTATTTGCGACAAATCAGTTATAGAAGGAGCTTCTGTGATGACATAGTGCGGGTGACTATTGTAATGTTCCGATATGGTCGAGCCTGCTATCGAAGAATTGTCGGTTACATCGGTTATCATGAGAGGGTCATCTTCTTCAACCTTCACATCGATATATCGAACCTTCTTACCAGAGCTGACCTTACTTTGCTGCACTGAGGTCGACGAGCTGGTCTTCTGAACACTTGTCGATGCACTACTGGACGATGTCACTTCGGACGATTTTGATTGTTTAGTCTTTTTATTTTTTATCGTCATTTTGGTCCCACAAATAATTTACGTACAAACTAATTTCATATATAAAGGAGATTCTTATATCAGAAGGTTTAAATATTTTAAAACTAATAACTATGCACAAAATATAAATATTTGTCAAACAATTGCCATGCACGAAGTAAATATTGTTCGCGAGAGTCGTTCGTATCGTGTGTCGCGGAGTGCGCGCGCGCTCCTCGCAACTGTCTCGCGGATTGTGTCTGCGGCAGCGCAGGCGCCCCTCACAGTCGCACCTTGACGCCGACGCCGCACTCGCGCCCACCAGACCTTTGCGACACGTAAGCGTTTACATCTCGCTGTTGGACTCATACCAAAAATGGCGTAAAAGCTGCTAAGCTCATTGCTTACTTAACCGCAATACCTTAGTCATCAACATTTCATTGTTCTACTTGACTGTTCATAATTATAAATTAGGTATACAACCTTTTCACATCGTCGTTTTGCTAGTAGTAGTACCTACCGACTACTTATTTTGCTGTTGTGGTATGTCGCCTTGATTTCTAAAAAAACAAAGTGAGAAAGGTACACATAAAATACAAAATGAATAAGTCTCTACTTAATGAACGAAAATAAACCCTAAATTGTGTATTTTTTATACCCTAAAGATGGTGAACAAGCACACCAAGTACTGCTGGCAAGCATTTCTCGTTTGTTATTGCCGTTAGGCGTTGCCAAAAATTACTATAAACTATATACTATATATAAAGTAGGTACCTAGATACTCACTATTTTGTAAAACTATTGGCTTTGTAGCAGTTAGTAGACACATGTGATTGATGATATCTGCAAATCTACAGCTACTAACGACCTTACACGGCTTCAGGCGTCCACGGCCAGTAATCCTATGAAGGCAAACACGGAATGTCGTACGGTGTAAGGTGAATATAACATATTGATTAACCTAAATACTACAGACATATTGATATTTTCAATGCCTTTGAAAAGTAGTGACCGCGTTTAAAAAAACCGGACAAGTGCGAGTCTGACTCGAGCACCGAGGGTTCCGTAAGCAAACAAACTTTTATGTAGATAGTACGTCCATCTCGGGAATCTTTTGCCCGTCTTTTCCGAAAGACAAACTTAACTATAATAAGTTTGTAATCACAAAAACATTTTTTTTTATGTGATATAACAACAAATTAACGACTTTTTCCTTTACTTGTGCTCTCAGACCTTGCTTCTTACCAAAATTCATGATTCTAGGTCAAAGAAAAGTACCCTATAAGTTTTGATTTACCTGCGAAATGTTCAAATTTGGTCAAATATCAGGCTTAAGTGGCCATATGAGTGCATTGACTTAGAAGCTTGATTTTTTACAGATTTAAAGGACCGCAGACTTATGTATTTGGTATTAATTTCAACTTGATGCGTCTACTGGTTCCTGAAAAAAGAGTCTTAACAGACAGACAGATAGATAGACAGATGGACAACAAAATGATCCTATAAGGGTTTCTGATTTTCTTTTTGATAAACGGAACCTGACAAAAATGAGGTAGTATCTTTTGTTCATCGACATATGAATAATAATGTATTTTGGATAAATAAATAAATAATAAAAAGTATAAATAACCTATATCACTACATATTATAAAACAAAGTACCCCGCCGCGTCCGTCGGTCTGTCTGTCTGTTCGCGATAAACTGAAAAACTACTGAACGGATTTTCATGCGGTTTTCACTATTAGACAAAGTGATTCATGAGGAAGGTTTAAGTGTATAATTTGTTAACGTTTTGTGTAATTTAGTTGAAATATGATGATGATTGTTGAAGATGTCTCTATTACCCGTGCGAATCCAGGAAATTGCCATAGGAACTCCTTACCTAATAATAATAACCTCGTCAGTTTTGAAGGTGTTGGATTTGTTACAACAAGTAGGTAGGTACCTTACCTACTATAATCTATTTGGTATTTATGGTTTGACGTTGGAGACAGAAAGAGGTCATAATTTTTTTTTATGCAGTACCTACTGAAACTTAAAATCTTGTTTTTAAAAAGATATATTTCTTTTATTTATTTATTTCTTGTAGTACCTATTTATCTTTAAATATATTTTGATATTAGAGTAGGTATGTAAGTAATAAAAGTTATTAGTCAGTTCCAATCTACCTAAGTAATGAAATACAATCACGTTCTGTTGGAATATACCTACACACATTGCAACACGACATGATAACAATAATTATATATTTTTTTATGGCTAGGTGTACTTAAATATTTTTTTAAAGCAACAAAAAAAAATACCACAATACGACGCGTTCACATTTTTTTCTAATATTGTTTTATTGTGTTAAAGCCTCCGAACCACATCGAAAAGGACATGGCTTATGGTTATGTCAGAATCGAAGCGACTACAACTTCTCTGACATCAATCCTTTTGCCCAGCCTTATGACAGTTCTGCTATCGCATGGCCTCAGTAGGTCCTGGCCACCGTTGCTGACGACCCCGTCCACGTGCAGCGTGCAGCACGTGCAGAGCGCACACTGCTCTTTTCTCGAGAAGCTAGCGCGAGATACATTCTTAAAAATATTTTCTTTTTTTTTAAATAACCAATCAGACACAATGACCCCTTGACCCTTTACCTATCCGCAGTTAATCTGTACAAAATATACCTCTGTGCATACCTTTCTTACTAATTGAATTAAAATAACCATCTAACGAAATCAGGCACCGCACATTTCTGCTGAAATCAGAGCCGCCCTACCGATTTTCAGTATGGCAGTCAATAAAACCACTACAGGTCAGATAAGGTTGATTTCAGCCAAATTCGATATGGAATGTTCACTAACAAACCATTCCTTATCAACCAACGACGGGCAGGTGTTAATAACCTGTTTGCAAGTGATATATTTTAAAATGATTTGTAGTTGTAAATAGGACTTATGTATTTGAAATTAAATGAGTCCGAGGGTGAGGTTTCTGAAATCAATAAATTATTTTGAGCATTGACGGTTGGAAAAGGTTCAGGTTTTCAACTAAACCGTTGTTAGCGCTCTTCCCAACGTGAGTGATACAACGTTCTGGGACATATTACGCAACAAACCCAAGCTAGACTAGCTAGCTAGACCCAAACTATGCAGATCTTGTGCTATGTTCTAGACTAGCTAGCTAGACCCAAACTATGCAGATCTTGTGCTATGTTCTAGACTAGCTAGCTAGACCCAAACTATGCAGATCTTGTGCTATGTTCTAGACTAGCTAGCTAGACCCAAACTATGCAGATCTTGTGCTATGTTCTAGACTAGCTAGCTAGACCCATACTATGCAGATCTTGTGCTATGTTCTAGATTATTTTTTTCATTGTTAAATGGTATAAGCGTTTGTCTTCCAACTCACAAAGGTGGTACACGCCTATCGAAGAGAAACCTATTCACTCTACACTTGAACATTTCAGAATTATAATTGACTGAAAAAATAGACGCCGGCAGCTCATTCCACACCTTGGCGACTCGATCCAAGAAGGCGCTGTCAAAGGGTTTAGTTCGACTTTATGGTGTTTCGACAACGAAAAGATGGGACCTTTGTCTGCGCCTAGTAGTCCGATAAAGGAATAGATAGGGTTCACTTAATTCGAGAAAGCTTTCGCACACTCACCAAAGTGAATCCAATAAAAAACGATAAGCAGGCAGGCGACTTTACGACGATGCTCAAGGCTATGTAGTTCACTATTCGTGAGCACATCGTCATTTATACGGATAAAAATATTTATATATATGCTTTTTTTTTAAATACATTACATATTATACATAGAATCACCAAGACAAACCCAATGCAAATAGACATACTACATGCAAACAAATATTTTGCACTGACCGGGAATCGAACCCGTCATGGCGTGGCAGTCGATCGAATGCACTACCGCCGCGCTACGGAGGTTGGTTTTATTCTAAAACATAGGTAAACAAGATGTTGATATTTTTCAAAATGCAATTTTTTCAAACGTTTCAAAGTAAATGATTTTTAAATGAAAATGATAGAATAGAATGAAAATTAAGTTGTGTCCAAAAGATAATAATAGTTAATTACGTGTATCCCAAGAATTTATTACAGACCAATAACGTGTCTTCCAACACTATAAATTACTAATGGTCATTCTGTTCTGAGTGTGAAGATACATCTCATGTAACCAACAACACTATTATGGCTTACTCTCAGAATGTAAATATGTAGAACTTAGATATGTAGAAGCACTGTGCTCTGCTCGAGCTCTTTAGCTCCTTACTTGACGACCAACAAGTTCGCCATAACCGAAAAGATTATAAAACACCCATGACTCTGTGCCACATACATGGCTTTTGATTGTAATGGAGTTTTACAAGATCGATACAACTCTATGCATCTTCTTAAGTCATGTATGCGGTAATGGAGAACAGTACTTTGTTATTCAGGATGTCGGAAAATTGCGGCAAACGATGTACCTACCAATATTTTTATATATTGTACCAAAATTAATAATGAAACCAAATTATGTGATAAAATTTTCGTTGAACTTTATTCTTGTTTGAATTAAAAACAGTAAACTTCGTAAGATTTAAAATTAAATTTAACGTTCATTGTGCACTTTATTGTAAAGATATTTTTTTACAACAACCTACCTTGTTATGTAGAAATATCGCGCAATGAAAATAACGTCATATAAAGGTATGTATATTTTTTAAAACCCTTCACATTATCAAAGCCGCTATCGTGCACGGCTGGTGCAAGCGCGGTCGAGCAAACTAACTATCAAAATGGACACTACTTGGCCCATCCAACGATTCTTAGCCATATTGATGTGGCCATTTACTAAGTCGTTAGTCCAGCAGGGGGCAGTGCCATAGTACTTCGCATTCCAATTTGTGGTCATCTCGCTGGAACCTTCTTCCCTAACAATATTAACAATATTATTGGTTCGACAGTCTGGTCGAAACGTAAAGAAAATCAAAGGTATAAACACTTATTAAGTACATGTAATCGCGTTCATTCCCATCAACATAATTATATTTTCTTTATGATAAGTGGAAATATGTAGAAAAGGCTTATTTTTAACACTAAACTCAATAAGGCTGTCATTAAAGGTTTTTCATTATTTTTATAAAAAAAAAGGTTTTCATACAAAACATGTCATTATATTTTTACATTAGCCGTGTCCCACAGATTCACCTGCGTTAATAGTCACTGCTCTGCTCCTGAGGGTCGTAGTCGTCGTGATGTTACACAGCCTATAACCTTCCTCAATTAATACTCTATCCAATACAAAAATAATAACTCGAATCTGCCTGATAGTTCCAGAGATTAGCGCGTTTAAACAAACCAACAATCAAACAAAAAATCTCTTCATATCTATTATATTAGTGTACACATATTGTATAGTTATGCTGTGCTATTCTGAAAATTGCAACGAAAAACTCCTTTACTGTTGTTAAAAAATGTATAAATCGAATAACAGCTGTAGCATTATGTGATTGTTAATTTGTAAATGCTAACCCAAATTCAAAAGACAGATGGCTTTCCTCTCTAAATATTGAAACCAAAACACATGGAATCTGGGAAAATTGACTAGGTTACCACTATTTCTACACGAACACTCAAACACAAACATATAAATAGTATATATAACCACAGTTATATTATAAAATACGTACATTAAGTACACTGTCTGTGACACAGATATTTGCATAAAATTTTGGTGTAGCGCAAGCAAACGCAGGTTTTATATCGAGTCGGGTTGTCTTGCCATGTATGCAGCAGTGCAATCGTTCTTCGACTCGTATATACCTACTGCGCTCCAATGACCTAATTTTCATCGAACCAATGTACTGCGTTTAAGGAAAATGAAATATTGACAAAACTATATGAAATAGAGTAAAGTCAAATTCATATTCTGCTAAGTTAGTCGTATAACCAAATATTTATATATAACCTAGCTAGGCAGAGTGCTGCGTTAGCATCGTCAGCTAATAGCGGATAGTTACTTTTACTTCCAAGACTTCCAAACACCACAGCTATTGGTCGCAAAGCAATGTTTTTAAACTTGCTAGCTTAGTAAAATATATAGTAAACATACAGGGTGTGATAAATAAACATGTACGATTTAAAATCTTTAACATTCCAAATAAAAATACCTGGAAATTCAAAGGGTCATAACTAGTAAACGGATAGTGTTTTTTCAAAAAATCTTTTTGTAACTGCATGCTAGACTCATGCCCTTTCAGCGATATAAGTAGGTAAGTGTTCCATTGTCATATAGTATATTAGCTTATTATTAGCTCGCCTAGTAAGTTTGTGTATACAGTGTACATATTATGTTGTCGAATTTTCCATAGGCCTATAAGGTACTTGTAAATTTACTCAAACGGTAAAAGTTAGTAGTAGGTACACAGATCAACAGACGAATTATGATTTAAATCTTCGAGATCTTCGAGAATAATCCCTATACTTACTTGCCTACTATAATAATAATATACGCTAAAATTATTATTACAAATTATCAATACCCAAAAATTCAGCTATAGACATTACCAATCTCAACGTGGGTTGCGCAAGGCTCTCCTGCCTTTGCCTTTAAATGGTAGTGGGTGGGCGACCTGTCATTGACTCATGCGCCCACGGATCTGATTGTCTTGTCTGAATGCAATGGCTCACAAATAAGTAAGTACCATAATCTTAAATTTAAACCGTTACTAAATACTTTGATTAATAAATATACTTACTACTTTCTTTTAAAAACGTTTTATCATCAACTCTGTATATGGGAGACCTACATTATATAATTATGAAGATCTTGATGGTGCGTTAGATATATTCAAAGTCCAAGGATCTTAGAAAGGTATATCTATGTGTGTTATAAAACATAACAATGTAACTGCCGTGCCGTGCTGGTGCCGTGGCGAAAAAAAAAGTCAGCGCTTTTTTTGCATGGGATTTTGGAGGTTCTGTGTGTTCCCTAGTTGGGCAACTTTTTATTGGGTTTTTCTATAGAGACATTCTTCGTAATAGCCATTGAGATAAACATATACATTTATATCGATGGTAATAGCATAATTTATTTACACGGGACCAAACTTAACATAGGTATGTGGCCAACGAACAGATAAAATTATGGATCTTTATGATCTCTACGTTGTTTTTAAGATAATAATTTCATAATAAACCTGTAAATGAACCCACTCGGTAGGTAAATTCAAATTTAATATAAAAATAACTAAAGATACCGCAACCTTTAGGAGTTCTATAAAATAAATCATTAAGAATGGGACCTAGTCATACTTTCGTTTCGTTGCCGAGTTCTGGAAATCTGCGTAAGGATAAAAGTAAACGGAGGGCGTTGTATCTACCTACCTCGAATAGTCGCAACATATTAATCTTTGATGATAATAATACCACCGATGTGCTTTTTTTTGTATTATACTAGAGATCGCTTGGTGGTCAAAAAAACGACCGATATTTATTAAACTTTAAACTAATTTGTAACATAATTCGAGTTCTAATGTCCAGTATAAGTTGAACTGTCATTGTATAGACTTTTAATACCTTGACAGGTCATCATATGCTGGACATGTGTAGCTTAATGTAGCCGTTTTCATAAAAATGAGAAAAAAAACATTAGTTTTTAAAAAAGTTAGCTTTTTACACTTCTCTATGTAAACATTATTCCAGGAATTAGCTGGAAAAGATATTTGCTTAAAACAAAGAAATTTTATTTCTCGATCAGAGGTTATGACGTAGGTATGCATGAGGTATAACACACTGTAGGATATCAAGTGTTAGGTTACAGGTACATTTTAAAGTTAAAAATTTACAAAAATAATCGAATTGGCATCTACCTTACAATCCTTACATTGCCGTATTGATCGACTCGACATTGACTCGACGCCATCGCTTCCTATTTGATAAAAAAAATTAATTGGTCAGTGGTATTTATAGCTTCAATTTTTTCGAATCCGAAAGCCATGGGAGCTGGGTCAGACAAGTTAACTAATACATGTACATTACAATAGGCAACGGTTTTACAGGAGCCACTCTCGGACCAAATATTTTACTATTATACCGGTTTCACTTTCGAAAGCCTGCTGCAAGACAAGACTCTGTCTACGGAATTAGAAAATAAAACTCTTTTCTCTTAATGCAGATAATGAATTTCTATTAGATAACCTGATTAAAAACAAGTAGGGGAAAATAGATAGTTGTCATTGTTATCTTTAGTGGTAGTATAACCACAGATTACTAAGTAGTTACTACGTAAGTTTAACACATACATACACCACAAACTGCTTCGTGTTCTGCCATCTAGTGGACCGCTACCGAAATACTTAAGCTGGAAGTTTTTGTTTAGACCCAAATAATATTGTAGCTACTGCCATCTATAATTATGTTTTTTAAAGAACTACTTTCGTTCTTGGAATGTAGTTGTAAAGTGCCGCTTTAACCGACAGATGGCATTACTAGTTTCAAAAGTCAATAAATGGCCGCGTGCGTCACACCACTGCGCAATCAAGCACGGAAATAAAATAACAGCTGTTCTACAATATTCGCTCGGGCAACTCAGACAGCAGCTGTACCACGCAACGCAGCCGTTTTCCTTGGGATTGCGATTGTGTGGACATTGCTTTCTCATTGTTATACTATTCATCGTGTAGTTTGGACTAGTCTTTCACTTTATTTTCAACGTATATTACTGCAGAAGTAATAACAGTATTGGCGTTTGAAGTGAGTGAATCATAAATCTGTAAGCTACTCTGGTGCTATGTTTACCAAAATTCCTCGTTCGTTGTTATTGTGACTCAAGCTGAAATGCCTCGTGAATACGTGGACCGCGAGAAGAGTTCCAAAGTGTTATGTTATTAGAATCTCTTTTAGATAGTGATTTTAGAAAAATTAGCTCTTGATAATGTCTAACACGGTTCCGACCAGTTCTGCACTGAGGGCCTTAGCCTTAGAGTATAAGAGTCTGCAAGAAGAACCCGTCGAAGGATTTCGAGTGAAACTTTTAGGAGAGGACAATTTATTTGAGTGGGAAGTTGCAATCTTCGGTCCCCCAGACACGCTTTACCAAGGTGGATATTTCAAGGTAAGATTTAGCTTATTAGACATGTAGCTGGATTATCACTAACCTAATAGCCTAAAATTGACATTAGCAGCATTTAACAATCAAACTTCTGACTCAGAAGAGGTGAGTTAGCACTATACCATGTGTTACTTTTTATTTAGATTACTTTCGAATACAATGTGTTGGGGGTACTAATACAACACGAAATCGTTGAACTACAAAAATTTAAATTCCAATAGTCATGTGTCAATATTGGTAATATGCATTCATCAATCAATGACATCCAAGTTATTGTTTTGACTTGTCACATACTTTGGGAATGAATGCAGTAAAAGATTTATAATATGGATAAATGCAACAGTTGTGTATAGTTTAGTTTTATTGATTATTTACTCTTTCGCAACTATTACTTATTATATTCAATGTGTGGGTAAATAAAGTACATAATTATTTATTAAACATACATCTATTGTTATATATTACACATCTAATAATAATTTTATCTTTTGATGTCAATCTATATCATATTTTATTGATCTGAATGATGATGATGATTCTATTGTTTAATTTAGATTACAAAATAATTTACTTCAAATAATTTATCTGTTGTTACAAACAGTGTGCACTCTTGAATTCTGACGTTAAAAGAATACCTATGTTCTGGATAAACATTTTTGAATATTACCATTTAAATTGTATAGCCTAGTTTGGGATCAGACGGCCATGTGTGAGATGTGTGAAGTTATAATTATTATTATATCTAGGATTAGGATGGTTGTTACTATTAAATGAGATATTATCAATTATAATCATGCAACTCAATGTTGAAAATATAATTCTTATTGAGTTTGTTGATCATCATTATCAACAAGCTCATTACTAACAATTCCATTCACAATCATTCAATATATTATAGTTGACTTTACAATAAACATGCAATTGCCTTCAGCAAACAAATTGTTTTTGTTTTATCATTGCATTATACAATTATGTACACTATCCACTTATATACTACTAGCTGCGCCCCGCGGTTTCACCCGCGTAAGTCCCAATGCCGTGGGAATATTGGAATAAAAAGTAGCCTATGTGTTAATCCAGATCTCCAGCTATCTACATGCCAAGTTTTATCGCAATCGGTTCAGTAGTTTTCGCATGAAAGAGTAACAAACATCCGTACATCCACACATCCTTACATCCTCACAAAGTTCACATTTATAATATTAGTAGGATTGAACATTACAAATAAATAAATATGACTTTGGGTCTAACTTGACTTATCTCTGTTCTAATTATTTCTGGCCATTATATAATAAGAGTGACTGGCTTGTTGGTCTAGTGGTTAGTGACCCTAACTGCTGACCATAGGTTGTGGGTTCGATTCCCATCCAGGACAAATCATTGTGTGATGAGCATGATTATTTGTTCTGTCTGGGTGCAATTTATCTATAGTATATATAATTATGTATTTAGAAATAGTACAGGCTCTGCTTAGTTTGGGATCCGATGGCCATGTCTGTGTGATGTCTCAAGTTATTATTATTAAACATACTTAGAATTTATGTAACTGTAAAGACTTCATTATCTGGCCTAAATATTAAAACCAATTGATATAATTTATTATAAGTTCTATACACTATGTGAATGTGTGTGTTTGGTTCGCGTGCTTCAATCCGTTCGTGCTTGTATCCTCTATGGATACCAGATGTTAATGTATTCAGGTATTGCCAACCAAGCATATGGGCCATAGTAAGAAAATTCAGACAAAACTCTAATATCCTGCTATGACAACTACTATTTATATTTTAATTTAGAGTGTACTATGTGTAGTTGCCTATGGTTAAATATAAATTATTTAACAATCTTCATGAAATTAATGTTTTGTCTCATAAAAAAAAATTATATATTTTTTCACAATTGTTAGTATATGGGTTTTATTTAACAAAGACAATATATTGGCTTTAAAAAGAACCCATAGAGTATATGATTTGGCAATATCAATTAGTATGACATGGAAGGTTGTTATTTCATACAACTATAGAATTTGCAGCATTTGATGTAACTAGGAACTATATATAATAAATAGGAACTTTTTTGTATTGACATTCAACTACCATATTTCTTAAAATTAAAATTGTAAATAGAATTTGCAGCAGTGAATATACCAGTAACACCCGCACATGGTCCTTTGCTTTAGATTTGAGCTTTCATTTGACAAAAAAAAGTAAATTGATTGGATTTAATGGCTGATATTTTCTCTCTCGGTGTCTCACAATGATTTCCTTTTTGTTATAAAATAATGTCCTAAAGATACTAAACACTTCCACCACTCTTTAGTGAAGTCTATAGATTACTTGATAGATTGTTTGTTTACTTCCCAATCCCAATGAAAGCGCTTAACTGCTATTATTCAATCTATACTATAAGCCAGCCTTACCTGACAGATGACTTACTTATATGCAAGCCTTATATTTGGGTCAACTCATATGTTATTTTTGTCAATTGTATAATTAATTTTGTATTGTTGTTCCAAAAGGTCAGTTGTAATTTAAACTTATAAATTTCAGCTATGTAATTTGTTTTTGTTACATTAATATAAATATATAGTAAGTAGAATTTGGTTTCAAAATATGTTTGAAATAAAATGAAATTGAATGTTAGAATACATAACACTTCGGCTTAACATATTAGATAATCCGCAATTAACTCTGTAACTATAACTTTCAGATTTCTACACACTTATTTCTAAAAATATATTTTGAACTGCGAAATTAACCAGCATATTAGACAATAGATGCACTATTGTCTAAGTCCCTGGTTAATTTGGTTTGATTTCCTTTTGATGAATATAAGACTTCTATTTAATCATGAATATTGTTAATATCTACATGTATAAGGGTAATACGCGTTATGATTGTTTACTTATTTAATGCAATAACTAGCAAATAAAATACCCAACAGGGTACTAATACAACACAAAGGGTTACCTTAATTCTTATGTATAGATAATAGAGCCTTCAAATCCCATAATGCAAGATTGCTATAAGACATTAAATTACCTGTACGAAATATTGAATAGAGATGCTGAAACATGACAGGCCCATGAACGAACGCCATTTCGGTACATGTTTTAGAGCCTGTCATGTTTCAGCATGCTCCAAGATTATTAGGCATTTTTCACCGCATGCAAATTGCGAAAAAGAAATAGTTGGGACAAGATTGGGTGTATGCCTGGTATGTGACGAAGAGTTTCGTCGTAATAACTCGTGTCGTTTAGAGTCCGCTGTGCTGTGTGTGGACTACTATGTTTATCTTCAGTATTTGCGAATACGAGTGTTGGCGAAGGCGATTTTTGACTATTTAACTGATATTTGAAAGCAGAAGTATTAATGATGATCTACATAAAGAAGAAAATAAAGCCGTAAAGCTATATGTTACCATCTTGGGGCATATCCAAAGAAAAGGTATTATGTATGGTTAGGGATGGTAGCACTATCATGACCACAAATTAACGCACCAAATACAAGTTGTTGTTAAGGAAGGTCATTAAATCTTTAACAAATGAAAATAAATTGCAACACATTTTTACTACAATAATGTAGCTCTAGATGAACTTGCTAATATACAAGAAAAACTTAATCAACCGAAGCTCAAGATAATCGGAGAGTGTTTTACGAGATGGAACAGCATCTATTACATGTGCTTTTATTATCCCACTAACAATAAAATTTATAACTAACTTAACAAGAAAGGATAACTGCGAAAAAAATTATCACATTGTTAAAACTTTTAAAGAAATAAAAAGAACTACATGAAGTCAACGTTTCCATATCGTACCATAAGTACCTCCGCAACCCAAGTGCTAGGAGTTCTGTAGTTAGACCAGGTTGTCGGACTTTTTTGGGCTTCAACTACTACCAATAACGGATGCCACAGATGTTTATGGCAACCAGGACCGACGGCTTAACGTGCTCTCCGAGGCACGGAGGGATCTCAGTGTGTTAACAATGGTCACCCATCCTAAGACTGACCTGGTCAGTATTACTTAATCTTGCAATGTGCTAACTTACTCGGTTACCAATTAACCCAGAAGAGAATGGAGGATTCACGAACATGATACATCTGACGGAAATACTATTCTCGCTTAAAAATATAAAATAAGTCAGATTTTAGGCGATACCTATCGAATCATGTCTATTAACACATTTCTATTAAATAGTGAACAGTTTTATCATCTATTATAGTGTGCCCCGATTTTTAATAAAATTTGAGCTATGATGTGGCGACAACATTAACGACTTTCAGATTTTTTCCTTTACTTGTGCTCTCAGACCTTGCTTCTTAGCAAATTTCATGATTCTATACCCTATAGGTTTCGATTTACCTGCGAAATGTTCAAATTTGGTCAAATATAAGGCTTAAGTGGCCATATCTTTTGGTTGCGTTGACCTAGAAGCTTGATTTTTTTACAGCTTCAAGGGACCGCAGACTTTTGTATTTAGTATTAATTTGAACTAGATGCGTTCACGGGTTTCTTTTATTTTGTCAGGCGGCCAAGGCCTGTCGCAGGTGTAGGACAATTTCGTGTAAGGGCATACCTCGACCCAGGCCATAGGCCCTGTAATGAAACACCGTGTGGTTTTAGCCATTTCGAGACAGGTAGATTTCTAGACCCGAGACGATTTCCACACGTAAAGAAATAAATTGAATTGAAAGATATCGATCATTACACCTAAATATTTAGGTATCTAATACATTGCATAACATCCATTATATCTTTGATTTTTTGAAGTGAAACTTCTTTAGAATCGTTGTGATTTGAAAATTCGATGAAACGACACTGAAAAAAAAAGAGACAAACATATTCGTAAATAGGATTTAGCCTGCAAGAGAATGAGATAGAGTACAAGTATACAGTGTTTCCTATAATCTTTATCTTTGTGCCTGCGTACTACGAAGCCTTCAGAAAATGGGTCATAGTCAACGTGGTGTAATTTTTGTGCATTTGCGTATTAAAATTCGTTGGTTAATTTATGTTAATTATCTAACACATCTGTGTTAATTTGACCAATAACTTTTTATAAATTACTTAAAATTAAATTTACTAACATTAGTAAATTATTTGTGTTGATTTTACTTTTTATTTCTCATTCTCTCGTAGGCTACTTTTCTGAAGTTTCTCTTCTGCCGTGTGTGAATTGCACACACACTTTTTTTGTATAAAGATATCCAATCAGATTTGACCTGCATAGATAATGTTCATTGTGGTTTAAATGATTCAGTTAGCTACTTAAACGACCTAACCGCCACTTAAAGAATGTTGTTTTTGTTTCAGGCACATATGAAATTTCCACCAGACTATCCATATTCACCACCATCTATTAGATTTCTAACAAAAGTATGGCATCCAAATGTATATGAGGTGAGTAGCAAGCTTTGATTATGTATTAACACATCTTATTATATGGCTTAAACAAAACAATGAAATGTGAAAATAAAACTTATTATAGTATATATATTCAAATAAATATCAACACTAGGTACAATATAATAAAGTACAGTTTTGATCGTGGACCGTCAAGTGTTTACCAAATTTATATTACCCTACCAGTTGCATGCGGAACCTAAAATATGTATGTCTAACTATTACTCGCGAGAGCACTTTTAAGGATAATTGCTATAAAACAATTGCTTACTTTCTTAAAAAATCGATATTGGTGTCCAGGGCATTGTAAATTTTAGGCAATGTCTCACGGTTAATATTTAGTTACCTACTTTACATTGCCAATGAACTATGAGGTGTTATGTGTTTGAGTTCTTATTATAATAATAACTAGCTGAGCCCCCCGGTTTCACCCGCTTATAATTAAAACAAAATCACTGTTTAGTATAGACAATATTGTATTTTCTTGGCATGGAGGCGCCACAGTTCATCTCTTCTTGGCAATGCTGATGCATCAAATGCCCGTTACCCTAGCAGAAGCAGGCCTGAGGTTGTCCGCGCGCTCTCTAAACCGGAAGGGGGGCAAAGCTCTCTGCACCTCCGCACGCAATGGTGTGGCTGCCTACTGTTTAAGAGGCGGTTAATGTCAGCCGGGGTTCTCGGGGACTATCTTCCTAGGGTACACCCGAGTCCCTTGCAAGACTCGCTTTGTGACAGGACACCGATTTAGTCAGTTCGATTCCGACATACCACTTCACCGCTAGTCCCTGTGAGGTGATGACCCGTGGGGATTTCTACACGATAAGGGTATGCGTCACACGGCTCATTCGCGACACTTCTACTGTGGTCATAGTACCGAGCCAAGTGTAAAATTATTTTAATTTTCCATATCTCCAAAGCCATGCGTCCAAATAACATGCTATAACGGGCAAGGTATTATGGTTTGTCTTCTTTATTCTTTCTTCTACTATTATAAGGTTTATCTTAACAAAATTGTCTTGATAATGATCTTTTCGTTCGTAAGGATTAATATGCCATACCTAATAATAATGCCCAAAAATCAGTTTTTAAAATTTTGTCGCAAAATACCTTATTGTGACTTATGTATGTATAAGAGATAGGCATATAGTATCGTGGACTTTTAAATTAAATGTTTTTGATGACTAACGACCAATCTTCTTTTAGAACATTGGATTTACGTATCACTCGTTCGGGAGTGCTTATTGTTCCGACTTATTATTTTAACAAAAATTAATATTTAAGGATAGCTGAGAGGTGTAGCCTATTAGGGCAGCCATCCGTCCGGGTTTCCCCGGATTTGTTCTGAGTTTCCAAAAAGTGTCCGGGTAAAACCTGGACACTATGCCAGGAGCAACTTATAATTATTAGATGAGCAAGCTGTTTAATTAATAAAAAAATGGAATCGGCGTTTTTTAAGGTGTCCGGTAAAGAATCTCGATTTCACACATTTGTCCGGGATTTTTTAAGAACTTGTCCGCCGTCGGCAATTTAAGTAATGGCAGGCCTACCTATACTATTCTTTATGAATCTGGCTATCATATACATAAAGAGTTTTTTGAATCGGACTGGTATTTCCAGAGATTAGCGCGTTTAAACAAACAAACAGTCAAACAAAAAACTCTTCAGCTTTGTTATATTAGTATAGATGATGTGATTTCTAGGTAGGTACGCTACAGTATCCATACTGTTCACTGTATAGTATTCACTGTTTAGATAACTTATTAAGCAGCCGAATGGTATGCTATATTTTCTTAATCATGTTGGATTCAACATTTCAAAATCTTAAATTCCATATAGCCTCTTTCGTTGTTGTGTACGAGCAACTAACCAGCTCACTTCATATCGAGTGTTCGCGCGCAGACTTACTGATTAAACCGTTATGTATAGTAAAGCTAAGGAAGAACTCGGGTTACTGTGAAGAATACACAAAATATTATGTAGAGGGTCCGGGAGGCAGCGTTGCATATTTGATGGTGATTAACCTTTTCGCGGCTAAACTGTTGAACAGATTTTGATCAAATTTGGAATGTATGTACATCATAGTCTGATGTGTTATACAGAGAGGAACATAGGCTACATTTTATCCTGAATTTTGAAGGAATCCCTAAGAGAGCGCTGGCAAAAGCCGCGGGCGGCAGGCTAGTAGGAAAATACACATGTATTTAAATCATAAAAAAAACTTAAAGAATCATTCAGAACTAGAAAATGATCAAAAACTCCACTAGCATTTCTTGTTCTTCATCAGATGACGCAGATGAGGAGGTATTTATTATAAATTTCTCGTCCAGCCTTTCAATTGATTTCATTTTGCTTAAAGAAGTTATATTCGATTTTCTTTACATGTTGACAACATTTAGGCCGTTCCACGGCAGCAATTTGCGAGCAAACTTATTTTGTTAATGATTTAATATCCCTTACAGACTATTTACATTTTCCTAGCAACTTTTTGCTTCATTATGCTCATCATGCTATCATCTCTATCGAATTTAATGTGCAGATAAGGTGGTCTTGAAACTTCATAACCTCAATAATTCATCTGTCTCATATACGGGCGCACGCTTGTTTGTTTCACTGCTTCATGTAGCTGTCATTTGCGCGGAGTCATTCTTTTACTTTATTCCCTAGGGGTCGTCCATAAATTACGTTACACGTTATGGGGGGTCAACGAAGTGTGACATTGTGTGACAAGGGGTGAGGGGTCATAATGGAGAGGAACGTGACGTCACATGTCAATATCCATAGTATTAAACACAAAACAATACCTGCAGACGAAAGCCGAAATGAAACCTGCACACGCTACTTGTAATAAAACAATAATAATTTTAGAACTGCACTTTTCAGTTCTGGGTGTAACATTGCAAAATATGTGACGTCACACCAGGGAGGCGAGTCCCACAAATGTGACCACCTGTGATAAGAATGGGGGGACTATTTATGGATTGCCTTTTAACAACTCTAAATCGAAATTGTCCAAGTTGTTTTTTTTGAAGTTAAAACTTCTTTTGGCGTACCGTACACACATTTTTCGTAGATAGTAAGTTAGGCTGATCCGTCACGCTCTGAGGTGAAAGGCTCGATCGGGTGAACTCGGGACCGCCGAGTGTTATTGAGCGAGAAAGATACAGTCAGCTGCTCTTTGCTGCTGTGTCGTTGTGTTTAGGATATTCAATTATTACGTAATAGTCATTATTAATTTAATAGTTATTTTTGGTACGTAATAATAATTATTTTAACAATTATTTCGTTTACATTGTGAGGTTAGTTTGTGTAGTTAGTGGTTAATCGTGCTAATACGAGGGCGGCACTGAAAATTTCGGAAATCAAGGAAGTGACACAACATTACTATTTAAAAATGTATTTATTGCTTTTCGAAGTGTTCTCCGCGAAATTTGACACATTTTTCCATACGATGGAACCAATCATTGAAGCAACCATTCCATTCGGAAGTTGGGGTCTCCAAAAAGGCCGTTTTGTAGGCGTCCACAGCTTCTTCAGGTGATGAAAATCTCTGACCACGCAATTTATTCTTTATTTTAGGGAAAGTATAGAAATCATTAGGGCTTAGGTCGGGGCTGTACGGCGGATGGTCTAATAATTCTATGTTTTCTTGCTTTAAAAATTCTTTTGTTCTGTGCGCGGTGTGAGAACTCGCATTGTCGTTGGAGGATGATGCGGCGGTTGCAGTTCTCTTTACGGAGTTCAGAAACGACCTGTGGCAAACAAATGCTAGCATACCATTCTGCATTAATCGTTCTTTGTCCCTCAAGAGAAATAGTCGCAACATGGCCGGTTTTGGAGACAAACGTGGCCACCATTTTTTTTGCAACACTCCGTGAACGAACAATTTTTGTTGGCTTTAACTCATTTTCGAACACCCAAACTCGTGACTGGTTTTTTGGTTCGGGTTCGTACGCGTATATCCACCTGATACGATGTTGTATACAACATTTGAGGATCCTGCGTGGAATCTTTCAAGAGTTCTGACGCACCAATAACGCGAGCCGCTTTTTGCTCTTCACAGAGCGAAAGCGGTATCCATCGGGAAAACAACTTTTTTACACCTAATTGTTCATGCAAGATTATTTATATTTGACTCATGCCAATGTCTAAAGTTGCCTGGATTTCGCGGTATGTCACATGTCGATTTTCCTCAAACAGCTTCAACTTAAAACTTACGCACAGCATCAACGTTTTCTTGGGTGACTGCAGTTTTTGGACGACCTTGACGGGGATCATCACTGAGCTTGACACGTCCACGTTGAAATTCAGCAAACCAGCGATAAATTGTGGTTTTGGATAGGGGCTTCATCACCAAATGCAGAAATCATCCGGTCAACACACTGTTTTTGCGTTAAACCACTTCGAAAGTCATAATAAATCATCGCTCTTGAATTTTCTCGAGTCAATTCCATTTTCTCAACGACTAAACAAGTTTGACAAAACCTTGTGATAAGACCGAGAATCTTTTTTTAAATAAATAAATGGTATTCGATTTTTAAAACCAAGGAGTTTTCAATTAAAAAGATTTTAATATGACAGAAACAGTGGAAATATTCCATTCCCGATACTTTTAGTGCAGCCTATGTATTAGAGTTATGGGTTCGCGTCACGGTCATAGTATGCGTTACGTCGTTTTGAGTTTTAACTTCTGACGGCAGTCCTATGACTGCCTATTTTAATATTTTTTTTCTTTCTCCTCTTTTTACATGGCGTAGAAAATGCACCATCATTCGCTGTGCCTTCACCTATTATTCAACTTACAGTGGTACTGAGAACCCCTATAAAGAATTAAAAATTATGTGAAAATTTATGAAAATAATAAAACCACAGTATACTGTGCTAAAACACGCCAACTAACGGGTCAACTCTTTGACGACATGACAGGTGACAATTAATATTACCATAAAGGAAAATCACTATTTTTGTTTTTTTGTTTTGTGGCATAGGATTTTGGTAGACCTATACAAACAGTACCTACTATACATACTATACAAACAGTACATACTAAATTGTTAATAAATCTTCTTTGTATTTGACAAAATACTTAATATAATACTTAATATTTATAGTTCTAGACAAAAAAGTAATAATATTGTTATTAATAATTATTGTTTATTTTTCTTTGTAGACTGCCATTAAAGGAGAATTATTACTGTTAGTTTTAGTTCCTATGTTAGGGCTAATAATTTTGGTCGAAAACGACACTCGATCCTATATATTGGCCACTGCATCTAAAAAGATGTTTGTTGCAACGCATGTGTATTAGTTTGTTTTGTGGCATCTCTTTTGGTGACTGAAGAGTCCTCCTATGGGAGCACGGTATTTTTTGCCACATCGACAGGTAAATTGTGAATCTATAACCAAATCCAGTCTGAATACCAAAGCCTTTCATGTCCCGCTTCCAAAAATCTTTAAATCTCAAGATGGGACTCCGCATTGGCCTTTTCACGTCCGCTATCTGACCCAGCATGACTTATCGGGGTAGTTTCTCGGGATCCATGCGATAAACATGACCGAGCCAACGTAGTCTCCTCTGCTTTAGCATGGCAGTTATACTGCTACAGCGTGTTTTTGAAAGAACTACCTCGTTACTAATTTTGTCCCGCCAGGTATCTCCAAATATAGTCCTCAGGTAACACATATGAAAAGCACGTCTCCGAAGCGAACAACAATATGCTCAGGACGCAGCCCTCGTATACGAGGACTTTAGTGTGGGAGGTGAGCTTTGAGTTTCTCCAAACGCTCGCATAAAGTCTGCCAAAAGCGGTCGATGCTTTGCAAATCCGAGTACCTATTTCTTTGTCGTTTAACAGCGAGTTCCCAGACGAGACGGTGATTAACGAATAACCTATCCTCTAATGCAGTGATTGACGGTTGCATGATATTGATTGCCCAAAATCTGGATTTTCATCGCGCAACCATCAATCATGACTTTTGAGTGAGCGTGTAATGCCATTTTGTCAATCATCCGTCAGTCAGCGCACGTACAGCGATCGAGTCGGACATGGATCGCGCTGAAGAGACTCTAATGTTTTAAAGTTGGAATAAGAATTTATATTAACATTTGAGACTCGGTGAGTTGTGGGATACTAGGAATCTTAAGAATAAATAAAAAAGGTGTTTGATTATTATTATTTACTAGCTTATGGCACGTCATCCGCTCGCGTTAAAGTTATTTTTCTAGCCCCCGGGCACAACTTTTTTTGGGATTATGTTTTTTTCTGTACCCCTGATATGGGTGAGTAGTTAGGGCGTGAAAGCGTAACAAACAAACTCACTTCTATATTTATAATACTTTAAAATTTTCATTTTAAACTCACTAACAATGTTTAAATTAATTTGACGACGTGACCATAATAGTGTTTGTTTGTAATTTAAACGTTATAATAAGTATGGTATACTACTTCAGTAGACATTCCATGTTCTTTTCATGTTATTTATTTGATTTCAATTAAAATTTTGCAAAATTGTTACCAATTTAAAGAAGACCACCAATCAAATTCTGAATTATAGGATGTTAAAAAGAAAATAAATAACCATTCGATCAAATTACCGGAGAGAGCTGAAAAAAAAACATGTCATCTAACATAAGGCTACAGTGATCCCTTTATAATACCCAATCTTTCACCCAACGCTTTCTATTTTTGCGTTTTTTCTATAATTACAATCAAAATTGTAAAACAGGTTTTTTTTAACGAAATTTAATCTTAAGTGAACACTTGTATTCTCTACAAAATCTCTGGTATGATTGACGGTCAATCAGACTGAGCGTCTAATGTCGATATAATTTCATCAATCACCAACAATCATTCGTCACTCATGACTTTTATGTGTATAGCAAAATTGTGAAACTCAGCTCTCGAAACTCAGCTTACAGCCGGTTGTACAGTTTTCGCGTCCATCGTGTGAATATTACCGTTAACTTAAGAAGAATAAGAAAAGTCGTCGACACAAAATAATGTAGCAACTTATATGTAGCGCTGTCGTGGGGCCATCATTCCGAATGGTTGTTTGTGTGACCCTTTAAATTAGATTATTGTTTATAACTGGCTTGCTTCTTGATTTTGTGAGTGTATCGTATGACGATTAATAAATAACGGTAACCCAAAAAAATGTCCCTAATGCAAGTCTAGCTTTTGTAAACACATTCTGTACTCTACTTTCTACTTGCCGTTGCCGCGTTGTTCTCATTAGCTGAACAAATACGACAGACATACATTCAATGAACAATGCTTAATTTAAGGCATATTTATGTCACGGAATGTCTTGAATATAGATAAAGATTTTTCATACGTTATTTAAACTGAGAAACCGATTATGTAATATTTTCAAATTTTTCATTAAAATGACACAAATGTCATGGAACGTAGTACCTACAAGTTGAACGACCTTTGCGTGAAGCCGCAGCTGATGGTCACCAACCAATATATTTAATTTAAATTCCTGTGAATCACTTTGTAGTCAACTAGCTTTTAACGTCGTTTTTGTTCATACTGCATACGTACACACTGTATGAATACCATATAACATGTGTCCCGATCGGCCACAATTGCCAACCATGCATTTCAGTGAAATCCACGTTGTCCTTTACCGTGTACACGATTTATCGCTTGCTCGCTCGTTATCTAAAAATCCTCTGCATTATACTTCATCTGACTCTCGATTGGCATGAAGTTACTTATAGTACTTAATTAAACCTTTAGCACTAGATAAAATAATAATATTTAATTTTTGGCTGAAAACTTTTTTAGACAATAAGCAGCAACAAAAATATATAAATTCAAAAATATATTATTTTAATAAAAGTCTATAAGAAACAAAAACAATGACGTTATGAATTTCTTATGACGTTTGCTGTTCGACGCAGAGCTTGATAAACTGTGGTGCTATAAAAAATAATACACAAGTCGATTTGGCACAATGTCAAGGAGCATTAATTTGTGTTTATTTCCCTGTAGAAAAGTCTGTCCCTTGAGGATTATGTCCGATATCAAAGTTGGCCGTCCCCGGCCTTGGGATAATTAACCTTATTTCTGATCTTGTCGACCTGCGTCGCGGTGGCCGCTTTGAACTTGTGCTACATTAACACATGATTAATTCTTTAAATAACGCCCTCTGAACGATGCGTGTCATGATGGCTGGCAACATCTCAATCACGCACTCATGCCATTCACGTGGTCCTAATATGCGGCTTCCTAAACGTTCAACAATGGCTTAAACTATCAATTCTATTTTTTAGCAGGAAAAAAGAAGTTCTTGCACGTCTGCAATCGCGGAAGACATGGCTCAAGGCCTGAACTTTACCGCGTGATCTAGGGTGATCCATATGTATTAACTGAATTCCGACACAGACAACTTTTAGCTTAAGGAAAAAGTAAAAACTCCTCCACACCATTACATTTATAATAGTCAAAATGTCTGTGTTATTAGTAGGCAAAATGAATAGAATAGAATTGAATAAACTTTATTGTACACCAGTAAGTAAAGGGTGGCCTTATCGCTAAAAGTAATTTCTCCAAGGCAACCTTGATGAAAGAATAAATTGTCTTTTATAATATGACCATGTTACATATGTGTATTGGAAACATTTTCATATAAACCTCCAAAGAGATGTGTTTATAACATTGAGATAGTAGTACATTTATATCGATGGTTTATAATAACGCGAGGCTGCTTCCGGGGACAGCCGTGTGCGTCACCGGGCCTTCAACCTAGCGTCCGAGTCGCCAAGGTCCTCGCCACCTAGACTAGCCACTTAATCTCTGCTCATTCTAGCAAGCTATCAGCAAGTTAGTGCTGAATACAATATGCTTGAGATTGAAAAACAAAAAATGTTTTATTTTAACTTAATCGTGAAGTATTGATTTTAAAATATAAAAAGTGCAAATGCAACACCTTTGCAACAGCAATATTATAGGCGAGAAGTGCCTTAAATGTTTACATCTTGTCTCATTTTTTCTTTTTCTAGTCATTAACTTCTCGCATCAATACCTAAATGGTATATTATATTGTATTAGTGAAAGTTTGTGAGGATGTATCGATGTACGGATGTGTGGATGTTTGTTACTCTTTCACCAGAAAACTACTGAACCGATTGCGATGAAACTTGGTATGTAGATGGCTGGAGACCTGGATTAACACATAGGCTTATATTATCCAGATATTCCCACTAGTAAAATTAAAAAATAGCCCCGAGCTAGTAAAAAACAAAATCAAGGATTTCAGAAAAAATCACTGGCCTGTTCGTTATTCTTATGGCAATGTCATGATAAGCTTTCCGGTCCGTTAACTTATTCTTGACCATGTACCTTGACATGGTTTGAAATAAGTTTACCGAATGTTTGTAGACACATCTTTGGATGCCTTGTAGACATATCTATGAATGCCTTGTAGACATGTATTAGGCTTGCAACGATTATTCGGCAAAAAATCAGTATTCGGCCTATTCGGCTACTTCATATTATTCGGCCTATTCGGCTACTTCATATTATTCGGCAAAATACAGAATATCGGTTTTTTGTTAGTGGTTCCTGTGAGTGGTTGAGTCAGTGCTGGTAGGCCTCGAATGACGTATACTGTCCAGATCGGCATTAGGATAATTGCTAAGAAAGGTCTGATGACAGCAATAAGGCGTGAGAGTGGGTATATATATTTTTTATTTATTTTAGTCTGATAATAATTGGTAAAAAAACGATTAATTTTCTTTTTTTCTTCTTTTTTATTCTCTCAATAAAATACTCATACATGATTAACTTCCATAATGTAAAAAAATCAACATCTGTCCATGCATTTGAATCGTAATAAAAAATTGCAGTGGAAGATGAAAGAGCCAATATTTCAAAATTGCAACTGAGTTTTATCTTTCGATGTCTCGATATGGGCTAAGCTTTTTCTGCAGAAAACTCCTCGTAGCAATCCATAAAAGAAGATAGATGCGATTGGATGGGTCATTGCGGAGGCATTAAAACAGTGAAAAGTAGAAACAAAAAATAAAAATGTCGATAAAAGTTTCCTGCCGCGAATACTGTCTACTACTAAGGAAGCCTGCAGAATATTCGGTATTCGGCATGTGGCCGAACACACTATTCGTTGCAAGTCTAGTATTTATTATAGTGTTTTCCGATTTAGAGGTCAGAACACACGCGTTTTCTTTGTGAGGAAGCGCGCAATGAACCGGTGGCATATTTTTAGCCGAGGGCGACGCACCTCGCCATGAGAGTAGTGCCCGTAATTTTATGCTCTATCATCATGACTTTAATAAACAAAAACTATTCTGTACCTATAAGTACACAAAACTAACTTTAATTTCCCTCCTAAAACACGATTTACTAAATAATAACCATCGCATATAAAGATAGTCGTCATCGATATCCCTACCCTATAAGTTTTACAATTCCAATTAGATCTAATGTCTTGTATTACTTAGGATTGTCATGAATTTATATCTAGAATATTCCAGAATATTTTGGCGATCAAAGATGCAAACAAAAACCACCTTTCATGGCAAGCTGAGGTACCGCTCGGCATACGTCAGAAAGGACCGTTAGAGCGAATCACTTTCACTGTGTTATTGTTCCACGCTTACCAACAATTTTTTATTTTAAATATTACAAAAGGAGCCGTGCTGTTTCGCAGCATTGTGTTAATATAATTAAAAAATAACGCTCTTATATAAAGAGTAATTGTAACCATATTTGAATACAGGGCATGTAAAATTATGAACATGATAAGATTGATAATTATCTTCAATTTGAAACACATATTGAAAGTCATGTTGACTGTTCACACCTAGCTTCCCTCCATCTCAACCAATTTAAGTGAGCTCAAAAGAAGGCGTTCCAGCGAGTGTTCTTAGACCAAAACCTACCGCGTGAGGTACGCGGTAGGTTTTGGTCTAAGAACACTCGCTTTTTCGAACTCGCAATTAGAACCGGAGATATAGGAAACATAAAAAATGTACAGGAGCAAATCGCGTTTGAGTATAACTTGAGATGGGTGAAAGTTGGGGTATTTCCGTATTTCCAATGAAATACCAATACCTTTTATTATAAAAAAAATTTAGCAAATCCGTTGGATAAAACGGCTGAACGTATAAATATTTTCTTAATATATAGATAATTTCAATAATTACAAACCGGCATAGTCGTTTAAATTTATTTCTTTACATGACACACTATCACTACCCAATATTCATTACTAACGGGAGTTTGTTTGATTCATAACGACGTCCCCCTCTCAGACTTTTGTCAGTAAAACTTGCTCGAATTTTACTAATATATCTGTATAGACTATTGATGTAAAGAATATTCGCATATTTTTTGACATTTGCATTCGTATTCGCAAGAAACGATGCGAAAGTACCTATTTGGCCAATGAAAAAGAAATTATGTATGGATATGGACTGGTAATACAACTGAAAATATTTAAATTTTTTTATTTACTTACTACTAAATAAGAAAATAATAATAACTTGACACGTCTCACACAATGGAACAGTCTTGAAGTAGGTAAACTAAATTGGAAATACATACCGTCAACTGCCTTAACTTTTAACGGATTTCGATATTTTTTGTCTTTGACATAAAATAAAATAATGAACTTACCCTCCTTGTCTTGTTATTTATACATTTTGAGTAAATAGGCACCAAGAATTATATTATTTTCATGGTTTTAAGACAATATTCGTAAATTAATGGTTATTTTTCGGGTGTTTTAATATTTAGGCAAAGTTATTACCCATATTCCTAACATTGCCAGATGTGTTTATTTCTAAAATAAATATGTACTCTGAATTCAGAGTCAATCTAAAATGTAACTTAAAAACTATAGTATAGGGCTCTTTTACGAATAAAACATTTTGGATTATTCTAGTAGGTTAACTTACTATACGCATTACTATATATATTACTGGTACTATTATGTATTCTGTGCTATAGGCAATGTTTGGCCCCTCTTTTTCTCGATCTCCATACATTGAAAAATTATAGTTAGGGAGGGCTGTCACATTAGAAATAAAACAAAAAAAAAAATATACTTAAGTACAATAATATGTGTTATTATCAGTCATGAACTCATGACTTAATCGTTATTTAAGTACCTACCTACTTAAATTTTAATTATTATTCTAAAAATAAAAGTTAGGTAACAAATAAATTAATCAAGGTGACCCGTCTGCTCGTTTGCCCCCTGTAACATAAACATTGACCAGTGACGTCTTCAAATTTTCAAAATATTGAGTATAGTCCTGTATGGTCTTGCTGGCTCAAGATGCCTTTATATTCTGTGTTGAACGTACCGTCAGGATTTTTTTATGGCGTCTCAAAAAGTTTCTTACCCACTTCTGGCCTGGCATTTTGTTGTTAAAAATACCACTTAGTCCATTTTTTACTATATAATCATGTACGATCGATCGACCTTAATTCTAGACTTGTAAGAGGATATCCATACTCTCTACAAAGAATTAAACAACTAGCTATTTTCTGTTCATCAGTTAGTGACAGTTTGGTAGGACATCCAATATTTTTTATGTGTTTTTGTTTTAGTTTATTTAAAATCGTACGGCGAGGTATCCCGAATTGTTTTTTAGCTTCGTAGGAGCCGTAACATATATAGTCGAAAAAACCGAACAGCAATGTTAAGTAAATCGTCAGAATAATCTTTGTATTGTCGCTTGTTCATTTTCACAGTCCTTTGAATAAAGGAAAAGTAATTTTTAACTTCCTTTGTTACATATTCCGTCGAAAAACAAGAACAAAATAGCAAGACAATATCAAATAATATCTTAATAAGGTCACGAGTCAATCATTAAAAATAAAAAAATCCCGAGACACTTGGTGTCAAACCTAGCCTTGGGAATGTCAGGCGCACTTGTTCTACAATTATGCCAAACTTTGCCTAAACTACTTTTTCTCAATAAATATCAGTGTAATTTCATTATTAACAACAAAATATGATAAAACTAATAATACTGTATGTAAATAAAGCAAGATAAATTAGAATTTAGACATATTTGAAGACTCACTTGAAAAGTTGTTTCACAACTCTTGAAAATGTCTTTGGCCGTTTCGGTTTGACACAACTGTCAAAAATCTATGCATAGTACCAATTTAACGGCACCAGTTTAGGGTTGCTAGATAATAATTCTAAAGATGTATTAAAGTTTCGATAGCTATACAAGTGAAATGAAAAAGATCTTACATCTTTTTCATTTTAGGCAAACATAGGACGCGAGGCAGAGTTAGAGCAGTTGACAGTACTTTCTCTTTTGTTGTTGTTTGTTTAATTAAAATATTAACAAAATAACTAAACTCAGAAAATAGAATAATTATGTTCCATCCACCTTACATTTTAAAATACATCTAAATTATTATTATAATCTATAACTTAAGGAGCCATCTATAAATTACGTCACACGAATTTCATGATTTTGGACCCCCTCCCCCGTCCTTGTCACAAGTGGTCACATTTGTGGAAATGGTTTGACGTCACATATTTTGCAATTTTACGCCCAGAACTGAAAAAAGCAATTCAAATTTTTTTTTTAGTAAAAGTGTAGTAGCGTATGTAGTCTTTCGTTTACAGGTAATGTTTTGTGTTTAATACTTTTGATTTGACATGTGACGTCACGAAACTTATCTAGTCTAGTCAAACTACTAATTAATGTCTTTTTTTTTCGTGTGGAAGCCCCTACGGGTCATCACCTCACCGTAGCTATCGGTGAAGTGGTATGTCGGAATGGAACCGACTAAAACCACACGGTGTTCCGTCAAGTGAGTCTATCGCAAGGGACTCTGGTATACCCTAGGAAGAAAATCCCCGAGAACTAATTTATGTCTAATAATCTTTGTTAAATAGATATAACAGTTTTTTTGTACTTATATTTACTTTGATTATATAATTACCTACTATTTTTAAATAAAGTTAATTTAACAGAAAACAAAAAAATAATAAAAAGACTTAAATTTTTTTTACATGTTATGTTCTTGATAGAATCTACCATACAGTAAATGTAGACAGTATCGCCCAGTGTAGTCGGGACGATCCGAACCTTTCAATTCGGAAGCGTGCTGTGGCCTTAAACGTGCACAGGTCGTCATTATGCCGCATTTTGCATAAAGATTTAAAACTGCACCCGTACAAAATTCAGTTGGTGCAAGAAATAAAGCCTCAAGACGCTGGTCAGAGGTTTGACTACGTAAACCAGATGATTGAGCGCTTTCCAACGTTTACCAACATTTTGTTTTCGGATGAAGCCCATTTTCATCTTACTGGATATGTTAATCCAAAACAAAAACATCAGACACCCTCGCCTAAAGTCACCGTATGGGCCGCAATATCGGCGCGAGGAATTATCGGCCGGAATTTTAGTGCTCGATTAAACGAATGCCGTGAACGCAACGGTTTACATTTTGACGATGTCATTTTTAAAAAATAAATTCCCAAACAGTGTGTTTTAATATGTAATAAACATTTCTTCAATAAACTCCTTACTTTTTTTTTAATTATAGTTTTAAATATGACATTTCTTTTGAGACACCTTGTATTAGACTACCTGTCAACACCTTGACCTGTTCGGTTCGAGCTATTGCTTACACTCCCCTATATCCATCCGTATGCATACCCGTATATACACACATCAAAAGTGAACTTCACTATTTGAATAAAGAATTTTCTTTGAGTTTTGCTTAAAAATAGAAAATCAACTGTCAATCAGGATTCCTATAAAAGTATGTGATAGAGTTTTTACATACATATTACAATTTCTGCATCGCAACTCAAAAAATTGCATCCATATGAAGCGACGACATCATTTGACACGAGAAGAGATGATTTTTACAGCTTCAAGGGACCGCAGACATGTATTTTTTTATTGATTTCAACTTGATGCTTCAACGGGTTCCTGAGAAAAATGGTCTTGACAGACAGACAGATGGACGGCGAGGTGATCTTATAAGGGTTTTTCCTTTTGAGGAACGAAACCCTAAAAAGCTTTTTTGTGATGACAAAACTTATATTGTGCGGTTGGAAAGTTGACTTTGTCGTATATCGATTTATGGGAGAGTATTTTTAGAACTGCGAAGTTAAGTTTATCTTTCAGAAAGACGGGCAAACATCTTCGAGAATTGATTCCCGAGTTGGACGTACTATCTACATACAAGTTTGATTGCTTACGAAACCCTTGGTGTGCGAGTCAGATTCGCACTTGTCCGGTTTTTTTTTAAATACCTACCTACTGAATAACCTGACGACCTGAGAAAGGTAGCTGGGAGGGACTGGATGCGGAGGGCGGAGGACCGGGTGCTGTTGCGCACATTGGGAGAGGCCTATGTCCAGCAGTGGACTAACTTAGGCTGATTGATTTAATAAATAATCACAAATGCAATAAACCGTAATTCACATAAACAAACAGTTAGATAACAAATTTAATTGGGCGGTTGATTGTGCCTGTGAGTTTTTTTAAACAACTAATATGGCAAAATAATACGAGACGGAAAAAATGAGCTCAGGATACCCCCTCCAAATTAGCAGCGGCCTGCGCGACGCAGTAATTGCAAATTATCAACATACCTATTTTCTAAATTGTAGTATTGTAGAAGAAGCGAGATCTATAATCCAAACGCGGATGACGCACGAGGTATGTAAATAAAACTTGTTTAAGTAACGATACGAATCAAAGTACGTTAACTTTAAAAATATCTGTAATACAAAAATTTAAGCTAACAAGCTATGCATAGTACTTTCATTATAAATAGGAGATACTTATCGCTATAGTTCACCAAATCTGGGTCATTCGTATATTGGAGTAGGCCACTGGTTTTAATCGAGCTGTTCGATTTACCACTAAGTGTATTGTCTGTCATTATGCATCCGTGTCATATTACAATTCAGTAGTGTTAAAGGCTATTCTAAAAGCAAATAACACAACCTTCACGAATCGTTGACCAGATTACAATATAGGTAGGTACATAGGGTTGTGGAATTTCTGTACCGAGACGTCAAGGGCAAAATGCGGAAGTAAGGTTCTCGTCTTTTCCGTATCGCTTGCATTCTTCCGCCATCTCCTTAGAAAGACACGGCAATAAGGTGTGATCACATAGAGCACCGACCCTGTCGACATTGAACTTTATGAGTGCAAACATTTAGTCATCTGCAGGTAACCACTGACCTCTCTATTTTTTTATACATTTATAGCAACAGTCGTATATTTATTTATGGGTATGTATTAAACTAAAATACATTTATATTATAATGTTATATTCCAAACGATATCAATGTACATAATTGTTTTGGAACGAACACGTGTAATGTAAGTGTATTAGATTACAACGGTTACGGTTATTTGTTACTTTTTCGTTCACCAAATTTTCATTAAAAAAAATACATTTCATTACATTAGCATTACAACATTTAGAACCCAATATATTACAAATTATATTATTCTTTGTGGTCAATAAAAATAAATATTATAATATAATAGATCACAATCTATATAGATAGCATTTGTAACATGACAACAATTTTTCTCAACTCCAACTCCCGAAGTTTCTTCAGCTGAATAAAAGTTTTTTTTCTTGAATCATAATTGAATTGTAAAAGAAAAGGAAACTCTTTTGTTTATGTTATTCGAAAGTCGTTCCAAACCATTTCATTGTATGTTTTTAAAAAAATTACAAAACCTATAGTAGGCCACTCTTGGAATATGGCTTTTAGATCTGGAGCCCATACTTACACAAGGATATCAACCTGCTAGAGAGTGTTCAGAGGAAGGCTACCAAGATACTACCAGCTCTACGTCGCATGCCCTAGGAAGAGAGACTTAGTGCGCTGAATCTCACCACTCTTGAGCAAAGACGACTTCGAGGCGATCTTATAGAAACTTTTTATCGATCGGCGATCTTAGTTACACACTACAATCTGCCAGATATTCAAGACATCTTTCTTAGAAAAGACAGCCAACGGCCATCCCACGGACACAGCCTTCGTTTGATGCGTTTGACTTCTTCAGCAACAGAGTGGTCCGTGATTGGAACTCACTGCCAGAAGACGTTGTTTCTGCCACTTCTATAAACTCATTTAAAAACAGACTCAATAACTGGCTACGATTGGACAATGCAGTGCTCTAAAAAGTGACGGACATTTAAAATATAAAAATAAAGAGACTATACTACATTTATCACTAGATGTGAACATATCAGCTAGCTGATCGTTGATAATCTAATAAATAAATAAATAAAAATAAGTTGAGTATGGAACAATGTTACGGTAAGCTGGAGAACACTACACTACACGGGTAATCAGTTACCTTTATCCTCCTTTCCACGCAGCTTTGGTAACTCTACTCACCAGCAGGAAAAACAGCACTACACTAGATATACTTTCTCAAATAGTACCTTCGTTATGAGCTCCTGGGCTATAAGTTGCTCTTCACTCAGGTAAGAAAAGTAATATTTTTAGGCTTAAATATTACGATTGCAATCCCTTCTTCGTTCTGCTTCTTCCTTAGTTAAGATCTTTTTCTTCTAGTCCTAGATTGATAATCGGACCCCAAAATAAGTTATGGTAAGCAGATTATTAAGTGCCATTTACGGTTTTCTAGTGAAGGTGTACATTTTACGACCGATATTTGTTATACCAAAACAGTATTATACCCAATACCCTAGTTTCCTCAACTGCGTTACTAACACGTAAGCATTGTTATGAAGGTTGGTGGTAATTTGCTCGTCGGGAGAGGCGAGGCAACAATGGATTTTATGTAACTCTTATATTACGCGTACTTTAACGCAACGACAACGAAATCTCGCTTCCTAACCGTGAAGCATTAAATCGTATCAAGATTTAATAACTCCGGCCTTGGTAACTTATTGTGCAAACTTCAATCTGTGAATGAGAGAGATAGCTGCAGAGGATATCATACCTTTGTGATTGGTATAATATCAATGTTCGTTATTAGTAACCCATATAGCCAGTATCACGACGCGAAATCTTTAGATAAAAAGGAGCTTTTTAATTTTTTTTTAATTGTACCAAAGTGGAAAGTGCTATGAAAGCTACAAATACTGCTAAACGGAATTAAATGAAATTTGACTCTAGAAAAAATTGTATCCAAGTAACACAGAATAAGCACGCGGGTACCAAGATACATAGTTGCTCTCGAAGGCTATCGAACGGACTAATCCCACTCCACAGTGTGAGCAACTTTACTCGTATACCAAGATCAACAGCAGTGGCACATGTTAATAATGAGCTTCTATGTGCCGCAGGCCTTAAAAAAATATGTTGAAAAAGCGTATTTGTTTCTGGGGTTTTATCGGGTGACCAACACTGTAAGGATTGCGGTGAAACATATGCATGTTCATGTGTGCTATTTTTATTCTTTAGTGTATAAGACCTATTATGAAATATGCACCTTTAAGCTTTAACCATTTCATTCGACTATCTTAAATATTCATGACGACTTTTGCTCTGGATATACGATTTTGACGAAGCGGTGGAATGGAATCACATACCTACATTCTATATATAGTCACATAACTACACTTCTAATGTGGGTTTGTAAAGATGATTCAGCCAATTGGTCACCAGTCGAAATCATACCTGCTATATGGCTTTGGCAAACCAAAGCCTTGATTAATATACAGGGTGAATTTGTCATCACCTAAATGCGGCGAAGTAGGAAGTTCCGATAGTGCGGTTATGGACTTAGCACACACGAAGTGCATTGTTACTACAAACTCTGAGTTGTTAAGACAACTTTGTGATACAGATTACAGACAATTTTTGTACTAAGTGATATCAAAACAAACAACAGTTTTCTCATAATTTTCATGAAAAACTCTACTGTGTGAATTTGGTGTACGTTACCCCTTCAGTGCACTCATGAATAACACGTTTCAACCGGTTCGTGAGTAAAGTTAAGAAGGTCATCAATATATATGAATTCGTTGCTTTTTTTGTAGACATTCGAATTTGGTCTAATAACCAGCCAGGAAGCTGGATATTTTCACTATATATTAATTGACTAAACGCACTAATTTTTGGTTTACACCTACACATCTTGGATTGAGCCGGTTTTTTGTATGTTGACGTCAAAGTTATGAGACACCGTCGCGTCGTTTTGACTTTTAGTAATATTGTATAAAGTTTTTATGGTTAAGTTTATTATTATTAAAGTATTTAAGCGTCAAGAAGCAGTTTTACCGAATACAGTTTTCAGCAAGCTTCTACGTTTTCTTATTTATTGCTGCGCTAATATGCTGCGATATTTATTATTTTTTCAAAAAAGCGCGATTACTTGAAAATTATAAATATTTTCTTAAATCTTATTCTGTCACAAATTCGCACAAATAAAGAGCTATTCCTGTATGTTTATTCTACAGGCGCACATACAATGGTTTTTGAGATACACGATTCTGCAATGCGTTACTCCAGCAGGAAATGCAATATCTCGAAAACCTGAAGACACACAAATTATATTTTCGGCCCATATTTTTGCACAAATATAAGGTCTATCTCTGGAACAACGTTACTCCAGCAGGAATAGTTTTTTTTTTTTTTTTTTGTAGAATGACATGCACAATTTACGCGGCGCACATACACAGAGCAGATTACGCACTAATTATACGTCCTACTCATATCACTCTAGGAGCCACTTTTCTAGTGGGGTAACGTACACGTGAATTTGGATGGTGATACTGATGACAGAATCACCCTATATAATATAGCATAAGGGAGCAGAGCAAATGACCATTCAAATGTAAAGTAGGTGCAACCGTGGGTACAGCTAATATGGATATAATAAAGTATATATTTTCATCTTAATTATCAGCCGTTAGATACTGACCATATACCACATGCAACTTTCAAAATGAACAGAATTGTACTATCACTTCTACATCCAATGGCTTCCTGCCGGTCGATTTGTTAAACTATGACCAAATTAAAATATATAAAATGTAATGTATAAAAAAAAATTAGCGTAAACTTTTGAAATTATTTTTAGTAAAAACTTACTAATTACGAATGAGCGATGTTAAAGACTTCACAAATCGATTAACAGAAACCTCGTATCTCATTTTCAGAATGGTGATCTATGCATATCGATTCTCCATCCGCCTGTAGATGACCCTCAGTCTGGTGAACTGCCATGCGAACGCTGGAACCCCACGCAGTCAGTTCGCACGGTGCTGTTATCAGTCATATCGCTACTCAACGAACCCAACACCTTCAGTCCGGCAAATGTCGACGCAAGCGTCATGTATCGCCGCTGGCGTGATTCCAAAGGGAAAGATAAGGAATACGAAAATATTATCAGGTGAGTGTCGTTTATCTGAAACAAAGAACTGTTCAACTCTTCTCATCTATACTCGAGAGCAATAAATCCGGGTCACAAAAATATGCCTGAAAATCTCGGAAACTAATAATGTTCACTGTGTAAACTTAGTGAAATAAATTATGTTAAATAGACAATCCTTAAACGAAAGTAATACAACTTCTTGGTTGTTGTAAAGTTATGCCATCAAAAATTCCAAAATAAACAAATATGGGACTTTTGTAAATGGAACAACGAATTAACGGCATCTGTTTTTGCTTTTGTTTCTGTTCTGTCATATAAAAAGGTATGTAAACAACGTTCCTAGTATTCAATATTCATTATTGAAGGTGTTATAATGTCGCTTACACCTGACGAACGCATCAGAATTCCCACAACGCTAGAAAACGTCTGGACTCAGCGTGATACAGCAAGGACAGTCGGTGTATGACTGTCAACAGTACAACCAGTTGTCCAACGTTTAGAAGAAACCGGCTCTAAGCTACGCAACCAGGAACTGGCAGGGCCGAGTGTACCGCAGCACGAGAAGATCAGTACTTGGTCAAAACAATGCTTCGAAATCGCTTTCTCTCACAGGAACTGAACTTACGAATCAGTTTCGATGCCTCGTAGGTTGTAACCCAAGTGCTGCATGCACTTGGGTTACGATACGATACTATAAGACGACGATTTGATGCAGCTAATTTAAAATCATTTAGACTTGCAAACGGCTCTAAACTAGAGCGTGGGCACCGTATTTCGAGACTAAGATAAGCCCGGAACCACTTAATTGGAGTGTTGAGGATTGGTTAAGAGTTATGTTCTTAGACGAATCAAAATGTATGCTCTATAAGAAGACTATTTAAGTGTCTATTAAACACAATTTATTTCAAAATTTGAGGCTTCTTTTTGTGACCCAAATTCATTGCTCTCGAGTGTAAATATTACGTGATATTAATACGTGAAGAGAATTCTTTGTACCCCTTTTGAAGCAAATTTGTGCAAAGCAAGCGAGGTTTGTGAAATTTGGAATACCTACCTACTTAAAATGAGAAGTGGAGAAAGCTAAAATTTTTAAACAATATGTAATTTTTTAAATTATTTGAAAACGGTTACATCAAGCTACTAATGTCCGTTATATATGTTGACTTATCATGATATGGAAAGTCAATACAATGACAGTTCAGCTTATACTGGACATGAAAAGCTTGATTTAAGTTACAAATAGGTCAACTTTTTAATTATATACTTGTCAAATAACCACAATTACTTCTCCTGCCGAATAAGTCCAATAAGCCATTAAGTGTTTGTACAATTTTGAATTCACAGAGAGCCATTTAAACTGTTAACGTCCTCTCTGTACATTAACTCTATAAAACGAAACTCCGCAACTAAATATAACCAATTCTCACTGGTTGCCTGGATTACCTCTCTAACAAAACATAACAGTAATCGCTTAATAAATATTAACTTCGGCCACAAAGTAACCGTACCATCCAAAGGTTGTAAATGTGATAAGTTTTATGCAATACATGTAAGGGAACGTACCCATACTACGTGACCCGTTGTGGGGGGGGAGGGGGTCTTCAAAATACCACGCTTGGTCACAGGGATGAGGGGGGGGGCTTAGGTTTTCGTCACGTAGTCAATATCCTCTAGGGAAATCTCGTGCTATTTCGAGCTATATTCAAATATGGCCTGCAGCGTATAGCGGTTTTTAAACTCATAGGTAGCAACAAGCAAGCGTTTAGCGCTTTTTAGCTTTCTTTCTTTCTTTCTTCTTTCTTCTTCTGTTAAAAAATGATTTAAAACCATATTTATAAATGACTACGTGAAAATGAGAGAGGGAGGGGGGGGTCTTGGCATTTACTAAGGGTGGTCACCGAGGGGGGGGGAGGGGTATAAAAATTGTAAAAAGTGGGTCACGTATTATGGGTATGTTCCATAAAAGGGACTGATTCGAATGCAGTACCCAGTATGAAATAAATGCAGTACAGCATTCATTTTGATTGTATACAGGCAGGTTGCAGAACATGACTGTTCGTAAAAAGGCACCTTAATGTTAACCCAATGTGTTCATTGCAATTTTAACAATACCGTCCGTTTTTAGGTGAAAGTAACAATGAGATTACTCGGTCGTGGCCTAGATACTTTTAACAAAATCTGTAATATTCCTTTTTTTATTTTTAACTTCTATATACTTTTATCTAATCAATATATTATAGATATATTGATTAGATAAAAGTAATGACTAATTAATCACCACTTGATACGTCATTCCATCTTGAAACTGAAGGAGGCGATGTAAGCATTGCTATAAGTAAATTCCCAGAAATCATTAGTACTTATAGCGATTTTTAACCACTATGAAAACAATTCTTTTATTAATCAGTTACTGCACGTTGTCGTCAACCGTTTGGCTTCATCTGCTGATCGATCGGAGTTTTGTGGCAGCGCTCCAACAGTTGCTCGTTGAACATTTTTTCGGGCCAGTATATACCGAGAATTCAGCGAAGACAGCGGTTGACGAAGACCTGAAGTCGGTGCGAAATTACTTTTTTGACCTGCCACGTTTCGCACCCATAAAACAGTATGGATTTGACGTTGGACAGGAATATCTGAAGCATAATCCTTCGAGTTAATTTCCGTGACTGCCAACACAGGCCAAACTTGCGCGAAGGCAGCTCGAGCCTTGGCAATGCGCTAAGTAATGTCCTCTTTAGTACGCCCAGTTTCTGACACGATATTCCCTCTATGTAAGTGAATTTGTGGACGCGTTCAACATCCTGTGCACTAATCCGCAGCGGTGTACGTTTCTGTACTCCAGATCGTATCTCTTTGGTTTTCCGGGTGTTGATTTTGAATAATGCCTTTAGCAATAAGACCGTCGTGGGTCTACACAGGAATGTTTTCTGTAGATGGGCTTTGTCAGATTGATAATTTTGAGCGGCACCCCCAATGTTTTGTAAATGGCTACTTCGCAAGATTAAATTATTATCGGCGCAATTTTCTTTATATGTCACGGATCTTAAACATAACGAATACCCGTTTTGTGTGAAACAGAAAGTCTTCACTCTTCTTATATAACAACAGTGGATTGTAGATTTTTCTTAGGTTCTTGAGGTGCGATCATCGAGTCAATCTTGTATTATTTTATTGCTCAATAAATGATTGCAAAACAAAGCAATGCAGCACAATATGTATTACAATTGGGTAGATTCCCCGCTCAAAATAAGTCCGGCAATACAATATACTCCGGCAATATAATATTTATAATTTACTTATTTTGTATTCTTCAAATCAACATCAAAAGTGGATGATTTAACAACAGCTATGCTAACGTCATACTTTGCTATTTCATACAAAATTGTACTGAACCTGCCGTATTGATGTTTAGTAAAAAGGTACTGACTTGCCTTGACTGACATAATTATACCCTATTTACACGATGAAATTGCAGAAGCGTCACTATACAGTCAAAATTCAATTTTGCGAACTTGTTGAGCGTTATAATTAATACTGCCAACAACATTATAATACATACAACAATTATACAAGACTAGCGGCCCGCTCCGGCTTCGCACGGGTATAAAATATATAGCCTATGTCATTCACTGAAAAAATGATTAAAATCGATCCAGTAGTTATGTAATTATTTACGACATCACATTAGAAACCTCAAAAATAACAGTATTTCTCCACGATTTAATGGATGTTATTACACATATAAACCTTCCTCTTTAATCACTCTATCTATTAAAAAAAACCGCATCAAAATCCGTTGCGTAGTTGTAAAGATTTAAGCATACATAGGGATATAGGAACAGAGAAAGCGACTTTGTTTTATACTATGTAGTGATGTTACAGAAAGTTGTGATCATATTTTAGGGTCGTATAGCAGACGCCGTGGATAACGTACAGCACTAACAATATGATGAAAATTCGTCATTATTAATATAGAAATCTTATTTTGAAACTTAAAAATTAATCTCAAACATTGACCGATAATGCTAATATTTCGTATGTGAGAGGGCTGACATGAGTAAAACTAGTATTAAGTAACTAGTAACTAGTATTAAGTAACTAGTATTAAGTAATAGGTATTTAATACCAAGGATGTTGATGGAATGTCCAGATTTTTTTTTTAAAATCTCTGCATAGAAATATAGAATCATTAAAATTGACATTAAAATTCATAATGCGTTGTTTAGAAATGTCCGCCAACACTTTTTATTCAAAATCCATTTCTTTTTCAAGCCAAATCAACTATTTGCACTGACTGCACGGATGGCGCAATGGTTTAAGTGGTCACCTCGCCACTACGCCGCCCTAAGTGTTGTTTGTGGGTTCAAATGCCACACGGATAACAAAGATTTGTGTGATCTACAAATAGTTGTCCCGAGTATGGGTGTTATTTGTTTCCGTTGTTTGAAAGTTTGTGAAGCCTGAATGCGGTTTTTTTTTTTTTTATTGGGGACAATAAACAGTTGTACACTATGTATTAACAACAGTATAAATAATAACATAATTAATTAATGCACAACCGTCGTAAAAAAAAAAAAAAATTCAGCTCCTTTTGTAAAACGCTCCTAAAATTTGGCCACACCTTTCTGTAACACCCCGTACCTAATTTACCGTGTTAACTATCGGAGGGACTATGCAGACTGCATGAGTGCATGCTGACCAGGTCGCGTGATCGATTTCCTTTATAATTAGAAAATATTCCCGTTCGCCTGGCAGTTATAAAGTCCTAATAGTTTTTGTTTTTAGATATTTTAATTTAGTCTGTGAGACAGACTAAATTAATATGCCTGAAGGTTGGTTTTTTTATAATAATATTGGGTTATAATAAAACAAATCTTAGCTAGAATACGCCCCTTCACCTTTCAGCCAGGTTTTAAATTTTGTGTACATGCTCTCATGCGCAAATTTCCACGACGCCCTAAATACTTTTACCAATATACTCTCTCCTACTAAAAAACTTCAGAGTGATATTGTTTTACAATCATCAGTGAAAGAGTGACTTCACAACAACAACATCGACTACCTTAACTAGTTCGATATTGGGTTATAACTAAATACGAATAAAATAATTACGAAAAGACGTCATTCATTTTGATATAGTTCATTGACCTAAAATAATAAGATGTGATAACTTGTAGTAAAAAGAGTCTCTTATCACATATTGATAGATATCATGTTATTGGAGAAGACTGTTGAACTATCATATGTTGCATTCGTTTACAGAAAGCAAGCCCAGGTGGCGCGTATGGAAGCAGAGAAAGAAGGCATTGTAGTACCCCTTACATTAGAAGATTATTGCATCAAGACACAAGTCAAGTCGACGACGCAAGAGCCTCAGGTTAGTAAAATAAAGCAACGCTTAATATGGATGAAAGAGTGCAAGTCGATGCTGTTTATACGGTTTTTCAGAAAGCTTTTGACAAGGTGGATCATGCACTGCTATTGGAAAAAATTGCCTTTACTGAAATACGGAGGAATTTGCTTCGATGGTTTGCATCATATATTTCTAATAAGAATCAAAAGGTTGTTACAAATGGTTTCAAATCTGACTCTACAGTTTTAAGTCTCTATAGCGTTCCTCAAGGATCTGTATTAGGTCAACTCCTGTTCATCATATTTATTAATGACATAAAACAGTGCTTTAAAAGTACTCGGTTTCTGATGTATGCAGATGACATAAAAATCTACAAACCCTGTAAAACCATTCAAGATTGTTTGCTCCTTCAGGATGATCTCAACAGGCTTTATAATTACTGTCAGCAAAACTAGCTCTTCCTCAGCCTTCCTAAATGTCATACAATCACTTTTACAAAAAATAAAAACAAGCTTCATTTTGACCACTCCATAAACAATAAAATTTTAAATAAAGTAAGGGTAGTTCGCAATTTAGGTGTAATTTTGGGTTCGTCGTTGCACTTCGATCAATAAATAGTATAATAACTGAGACCTTTCGTATGTATGGCTTCGTTATGAGATCCTCTCGTGCCTTTGTGCGGCCTTCCACACTTTTGATTCTGTACAAAACCTTAATTAGACCTCAACTGGAATATGCGATTTCAATTTGGAATCACCTCTATGCTAAGTACACCCAAAGTTTAGCATTAGTACAAAAAAACATTTTACGTACCGTAAAATATACATGTTATCGGTCAAAAGTTACTTATGAACAGTTGTTAAAAAAATATAACATTTTAAATTTGGAATCTAGTCGTCTACTTCTTGACGCCATGATGCTGCATGGTTTGTGTAACAACAAATATGATTGTCTCGATATTACGAATAAATTTGTGTTATGTAGTACTTAAAACTGTCCAAAGACGGAAGGTGGGACAAAACGAACGCAGGGATCCGAGCACCTCTTCATCGCCTCGTGGAGACTTACACACACTTCATTTCAATCGATATTTTTGCTCTTACTAACCAACAATTTAAAAGACTGATTTTTGAACTTTTGTCTGCTGTTTAATTTGTGCTTGTATCAGCCTTATACACCTCTCTCTCTATATGACATTTTTTTTAACCGAATTCAAAAAAGCTGGTTCTCAATTCGTCGGAATCTTTTTTTATGCATGTTCACCGATTACTCGAAGACGCCTAAACCAATCTGGAAAATTCTTTTCGCAAGCGAAAATATCATCGATGTAAACAATTTTTAGATATTTGTTGATTTTTCAAAAACGGGACCACCTAGGAACCCCTTGAAAACAAAAAAAAATATTTTCCAAATTGGTTCAGGTGTCTTCGAGTAATCGGTGAACATACATAAAAAAAATATTCCGACTAATTAAGAACCTCCTTCTTTTTTCGAAGTCGGTTAAAAAGTACATTGAAGTCGGTGATACTTTTTTTAGGAAGATAATTATACTTATTATTATAATAACAGATACAATATATTCCTGATCCACCATGATCTTGATGAAATAAAAAACTTACACGCGAACTTAACGTACGTTGCGTGCATACGCACGTTGCGTGATTCCATAGTACATCAGTAAATAGTGAATATGTACTTTTTATTATCAGTTTATCTTAGAGCCTTAGGGGCGACAATTAAAAGGCCACTCAATATTGAGAGTTGTATTCATTACGTTAGTACCATTTCAGATTTTCTTTTATAATTAGCGAAACTTACAGTTCTGGTGGTAGTAGCTCAACTATTACTATTATTATTCATTTTCAAAAAGAGTTTAACCTTATTCAATTTTATTTTAAGAGCGAAAAAAATCTGTTTACTTTCAATCCACAGTCAACAGTTTAAAACATTATTATATATTACATAATATAATATATTATTTCTGTATTTTTTTTTTTTTTTTTTTTTATCGTGTGGAAACCCCCACGGGTCATCACCTCACCGGGGCTGGCAGTGAAGTGGTATGTCGGAATCGAACCGACTAAAACCACACGGTGTTCCGACATAAGTGAGTCTATTGCAAGGGACTCGGGTATACCCTAGGAAGGAAGTCCCCGAGAACCCCGGCAGACCTTGGCCGCCTGTTTAATAGGCAGCCACACCAAAATATACGGGGGGCCTCGCCCCCTTCCATCAGAGGCGCGCGCGGAACACATCGCGCCACCATCTCAGGCCTGCTTCTGCTAGGGTAACGGGCAGCCTCACCCGTTACCCCCAGGCCAGCGCTCATGGAGGTCGGAGATCATTTTGGGGTCTCCGTCGCCTGGTGCCTCTTCTGCGGGACGGGAGAGTACTAACTCTCTCCCGTTCCCTTTCCGCCGCCTCTTTAGCGGACATCACTTCCTCACAGAACGAGGCGGCAGAATCCCAAGCACTCTCACTTTGGACCATGGACAGAACCATGGCCTCTAGCGAGAGGCTTCCCACACCAATAGCAGTCACGAGGTCGCACCGCTGCTGCACCCACGCTGAGCACTCTACTAGAGTGTGGAGTGCAGTGTCCTCGTGACCGCCTCCGCAGTGATGGCACACAGACGTTGGCTCTCGGCCTATACGACACAGGTACTTTCCGAAGCAGCCGTGTCCGGTCAGCACCTGCGTCAGCCGGTAGGAGAGGCTGCCGTGTCGCCTCTCAAGCCAATCCTCCACGATGGGTCTTACCGCCGCAATGGTGGCGTGCCCTATATTATTTCTATAATACATTTTCTATACGTACACAAACGCTCACTTTATTTATAAAAAAAAAAATTATTAGACTGATTTGCAAGTATATTTATTTATTTATTTAAAACTTTATGCACATAGAGTACAGAGGCGGACTTAATGCCATAGGCATTTTCTACCAGTCGACCAGTCAATATAGTATTGCAACTCAGTAGATTTGTCTGACCTTAATAAATCAACGATGATGACTACATTATTAATAATCCTTTCAATAGTTTCGTTTGTAATATTAAAAATAAAACTGGATTACTAGGTACTGCTAAGTACACAAAGAATTTCTATTAGGTAGTTACTTGTTATCACTATCACTTGGGTCTTTTTTTTTTCGTGTGGAAACCCCCATGGGTCATCGCATCACCGGAGTTAACAGTGAAGTTGAATCGAACCGACTAAAACCAGTTATTTCATATTTTTTGTAGAAAAATCACTAAGTTAATGAGACCAAACCTTAAGTTAATAATTTTTTTGTTTTTCAATAATTATATCCCGATGCAAGGTATAAATAAGCCTTATAATATTAGCAGAAGTAGAGGAGGCATCAACTTTTTTACGGAATCACTCTTTGCTAATCTACGTATAAGTAAAAACCATTATTTTTTTTTAATTAATTCATAAGGCATTTTGTATTATGGTACGATGTAGGCTGCCAGTCGAGGTCCGGTTTATGCTTAAAATATATTACTGATATGGCATTTATAAAAAATAAAGGAAATAAACAAGTGTAACTAAATCTAAATCATATAACTTCTTTTTCTGCAGTTGGACATGACAGATTTTTACGACGATGACTACGATGACCTCGACACCGACTCAGATGAGGAAGTGGACGGGGGTGACGGCGACGGCGACGACAGCGGCAACGGCGAGTCGTGAGACTGCGCCCGCGCGCCCGCTGCCCCGCCCTCCGCCCGATCTCCCGCAGCGTACGGACACCGCACCACACGCGCCCGCGTAGCTACGGTAATATCGCATAACGGCGTGACTGTACAACAGGGCCCCCAGGGCCCCACAGTTATACCCTAAACCTATCGCCTAATTATAAATGTAGGCTAGATTTGCGGGGCAATTTGATCCAAGTTACGTCAATTTTTATTACACGGGCACGCGGATGACCGCTCATAAAAACTATGTACTAATAATATCATGAGTGGTGAAAAATAGAAAACGACAATCATAGAAAGCTTTATGTAGAGCCGCATCTCATTCTATTAACTTTGTACATATTCCGGATAGATTCCCTATTGAATATTGCCACTGCGTTATTTTAAAACTCAGTTCATTTTTATTGTATTGACAGTATATAGTTGATTTGTATTGAAGAACACCTTTGTATGTTCACTTTTCTTTGTAAACAATTGGAATAGTTACGTATTATACCCAGGGTTATACTGCAAAGTCATGAATTGTGAGTTGATTTTCCGACTGACTGCCCATGCGTGCTGCCGACTGCCGACTTCCGCAGGTTATACAGTGTACATTACTCAACCTGTATTACATTATGGCTCGCATTAAAAAAAAAGAAATGTAATAATCTAATAGGTTTTTAGTGTTCGGTTTTCTAATCTGGTTATGGCTCTCTTACGTTTATACATATTTTTACATAATAAAATTTTAATCTGAATATATAAATTTAAACAGTACCTACACTAAACCGAAAATATTAAAGAAAACATTATTTTTGTTATATGGCTAGAGTTAATTCCGTTTTACACCAAGATCTGTTTATTTTTTTCATAACTTTCATGGTCGTGAAATAGTTGTAAACTATTGTGTTTATAATTTTTGGCTATGCTCGCCAAATTACAAAACATTTAAGAAAATTAAATAAAAATAGTGTGCTTGTTAATATTTTAACAAGAATTGTTATTATTATATGCTATATTGAATGTAAAACAGTAGAATATTAATGAACTATTTTTGAATAAACTGTAAACAATTTTCGATTATAATCATTTCAAAGTATGTATCAATTGCATTTGATTTGTTAATGATGTTTACTATTTTCAGTTGTCCGTACTGCTTGCCTGAACTGGATAGTTAATATTAATTTTATTAAACAGTAGTGTATGAGTCATTCTTGTTTTATTATAATATCCATGGCATATGTGGCCATTATGTAAATGTTAGGATCTTTCTGAAATAGACAATGTATAATTAGTTTTGTTTATTTTAATGTGTAATAATAATTCTGTGATTGTAAAAGATTATTGCCTGATTATTTGTTTGTTTTATTTAGTTTTTTTCCTGTTTATGAGAATCATTTTAATGTAGTACCTCAATATTTTAGAGTATTTTAATTTCTAAAATGAAATTTCAATTTACTTGACATTTTTAAAGATCTTCAACCCAATATCAATTAGTCAGAAGAAAAGGCTTATGTCCGATTATTCCTTGGCTATTCTATAAATACTACTTAAATATAACTACTTAACATTGGTAAATTAAATTTACAGAGATTACATACAAAGTTCGAATGTTTCACGGGTATGCTCAAATCATATTATGATAATACTAAAGAATGATACAGTACATTAATAAAAATATTTAGTGATTCATGAACGAAATTATTTGTAATGTATAATAAGTAAAAATGAATTTTATTGTGAACTAAGTTAAATTTATATAGATTTGTAATGTAATACTTGTATGATTTGTATTTTTAAGAGTTAGCCTACCTGTAACTTTGGCTTCTAAATTCCTATCAAGCTGTATGTATGTTGTCATCGATTACGATGCTATTTCACAAGGTCTAATGCCTCGATAGATAACCTAATCCTGTTTCATGGTCAGAACTTGATATTTTCGAAAATCCTGCTAAAATCGTCCAAAACTTATTCATTAGTTAGATTTAAGTTAGAGTAAGTGGTTTGGAAAATTATCGTAGAGGACAAATTCACGACGAGAATGTTAATTACGTATTAAATAATAAACAATGTGTTTGGATGAGATATTGTTGATATTGTGTTTTGCCCCATACATTGAGTCACTCAACGAACTTCTCTACAGCTTAAATTACATGAACGTCATTGTAATCAGGGATATTAACGTGGATATTATGACCGGTACCAAAGACCCTAACTCAGCTGTTTATTTAAACTTACTAGCTTCTCATGGTATCTTACCGGCCCACCAGTTGCCTACACATAGAAAACTTGCCTAGACCTTCTCATGCTCAAAAGCAAACTCCCAGCGTTCTACTTCGTGGCTGAAACAGCTATTACTGATCATGATTGCGTTATTTTTATATTGCAACACCATGTTAATTCCTCGAACCAAACTGTAACTAAGAGAATTAATTATGATAATTTAGACAGTGACATGAACCATCTACGCTTTAGTTCCATCTTCGAAACACCTGACGTTAACGTAGCCACCTCTCGCCTAATTACAAAACTGGATTATAAAATAAACTCACAACACTCAAATATACCGAATCACAAACCGCAAAAGGATCAAGAAGCCTTGGATAACGACTGGTTTATTGAGATGTATGAAGAACCGTGACAAGCTTCACATAAAATCAAAGAAAAATCCGAACAACGATATGGGTAAGATCAACGTATACAAGGTACAGAAATTTCTGTAACTCGCTACTAAAACGTCTAAAAAGAGAATATGAAACAAAATTAATAAATAATGCGGCTGATAGTAACACTAAAAGCTTATGGGACGCAATAAAACAAATAACACACAAGTAAAAAGCATACCCCAGCTACAGACCTATCTTCTTCTGACCCAAAGGCATCGGCTAACAAGATAATCAATTCTTTGTGTCCATCGGCAATCGGTAAAATTCTTGACTCTAACTGTTGGAATGGTCTCTTAAACGTTGAGTCACTGTCTTTTTCTTTCGCCTTGGTGCCTACAGACGACGCTGAAGTCCGAAACATTATAGTCAACCTAAAAAAGAGTAATTCCGTGGTCCGTGATAATCTGGCGCATTCCTGAAACGGTACCTCCAAATCCTAGTCCCTCCTCTTATACACATAGTTAATGAAATATTCAGTTCTGGAATCTTCCCGAAAGAGTTTAAATTAGCTGAGGTTTCTCTCCTCCCTATCCATAAAAGTGGCGACACGGACTGTGTCAATAACTATAGATCTATTTCTATACTTACCTACTGCCATCTCAAAAATGGCTGAAAAGCTCTTGAACAAGCGTCTCATAAATTGCCTAGAGACCAAGCATCTTCTGTCGAGTTCTCAATTTGGGTTTAGGGCTTGCATGTCAAACAACGATGCCGTACATGAACTGACTCATCACATTGTTCGCAAACTTGACCAGAAGAAGAAGGTAGTGGCAGTGTTTTTAGACTTGGCAAAACCTTTTGACATAGTCCGTGTCCCACTCCTACTAACTAAACTTGATATAATGGGAATTAGAGGCAACTGACTTAAGTTGTTTAGGGATTACCTAAAAGGCAGGCAGCAAAGAGTCAGAGTTGATAATATTGTCAGCGACGATATGCCGGTTGATTGCGGAGTGCCTCAAGGTGCGTTCTAGGACCTACGCTCTTTCTCACCTTCATAAATGACCTGTGTAATCTTAAGGAAAGATAGTCACTTATGCTGACGACACCGCATTAGTTTTTCTGATTCTTGGGATGATGCTTTTCTTGAGCTTTTTTTGAGTCCGCACAGTTCGGATTTAATAAGGTGACCACATGGCTTAAAGAAAATGGACTCACTCTTAATGTTGGAAAAACAAATGTTATACCGTTCACAATCAATCAATCAGCCTATCATAGTCCACTGTTGGACATAGGCCTCTCCCAATGTACGCCACAGCACCCGGTCCTCCGCCTTCCGCATCCAGTCCATCCCTGCTACCTTCTTCAGGTCGTCGGTCCATCTGGCTGGAGGGCGTCCTACCTTCCGTTTGCCGATTCGCGTTCGATTTACCGTTTACAATCAAAAGCAAATCATCACTAATGACAGCCATGCTATAATTTATCATACATGCTCACTCAGTCATCCTTGCTTTTGTATTCATCATAATGTAGCCTCCATTGTTAAGTACCTGAGAGTGGTATTAGACGATTCACTGGATTTCACCACCTGGACCTACTTTCTTGCAGAACGTGGAAGTTAATGTTCATTTTCAAGAACTTGCGACACATAGCGGACGCACAGGTCATCAAAACGATTTATTTGGCCCTGTGCCAAATAGTTATAAGCTATTGCATCACTGTGTGGGGCGGAGCATGTAGTGATAAAATTAGAAAGAGCAGTCCTGAGGGTTAGTCGGTCCTTGTCATTTCTTTTTTCTACCAAAGACCTGTACCAGCTTACGGGCGTCCTAACAGTGAGGCAATTTTTTGTTCTGGGGATCGTTCTGAAGCAGCATACCACACTTACTTTTGACCCCACTACTCTGACAAACAAGCGTTGAAACTCGAAAGTATTACACTTGTGACACTAGAGGTCCGGTGAAACTCAGCGTTCTCCAGGATTTTTTTGGTTTCCTAGGAGGTTACATATTTATAACATGCTTCAATTGTAAAAAGGTGGTCAACTTGGCTGAAATCCCTTAGTTACGACGAGACAGAAAATCTGTTACACATAATTTTCTGAATTGACGAACATACACCCCACCCACACAATACACACATTCTTGCAGTCAGATGGTCGGTTGCGTCAAGTTGCGTGCCAACAAAAACAAACTCACATACCCATTTATAATATTAGGATCTAGATCTTAATAACGACTACTACTGAATAAAAATGGTTGTAGTAGTTTCAAGAACTCTTGATCTAGTATAGAACAATGAACATTTAAAAGTAACTAAAAAATTAAAGTTAGTAAATATTATAAACTTTAATGTCACTTTACTAGGAACCCACATTTATTATAATATAGTAGGTACATTGCCATTAACTACTTATGCTTGAGCCACTTTAGATCATTTCGCGACGACGACGACTGACGAGGATCAGTCGCATAACAAAATATTAGATTTCTAAATATGGGGGCGTATGCGCTATAACATTCTGATCATTTCGTTTTTTAAATGATTCAAATCCAACAAGAAATGACGGAAATTATTAAAGTTTTCTTTTCGGCTATTTTGAAACGCTTGCTCGGAGCCGCGCTTGGTATGTTGACGTCACACGTCGCGAATCGCGCCTGCCACCCGTGCAAAATCTCTACTTTGGTCAGTTTGGTTCAGATTATTCACCGTTTCGCTCATGTCGTGGCATGTAAATTATTTAGCTTTTACTATAATTTGATGTTATATTATTAGTATAACAGTATTTATAAATTCAAGTTTCCGCTACGCGAACGTTTGGCCATTAGCTAGTTTTCATATAAAGCGCTTATATAGAAAGCTGTAGATTTTTACATACGTTGTTTTGAATTTGTTTATATTCGTTTAAAAACAGATTTAGAAAAAATCGTAGGGTTTAAAAGACGAAAATATAAACGTGAAATACGCTCATTAGGTCTTAGTTCGTAAAGTATGCACTTTGGGGTCCAGATTTTCACGTTTATACAAACCTTGTAAGTGTCTGCAACATGTTGCCAAGTATCAATGATGTTCCGTTAGTAATTAAAGAGTTATAAGACAATTTACCATGAATAGACCACTGTTTACAAAGCCGTCAAATATCACGACGTTCTAAAGAAATTGCATAGTAAAATGTATTCCAATAATTAGTGTATTAATTCAACTACTCACATGCAAAATTTCATCTCATTAAATTCAGTAATTAAAGAGAAACAATTAAAATACTGACAAAGCATCGAAAATCCACATAACCTGACCAAGTTCGGATGGCTACTAAAAAGCGGCTGTGCCATATATCTAAGTAACGTTCTTAACCTTCCAGTATAGTATTTATTAATATGGTACAGTTGCGTACACAACCGTATGTAAAAATCTACAGCTCTCTATATAAGCGCTTTATATGAAAACTAGCTAATGGCCAAACGTTCGCGTAGCGGAAACTTGAATTTCTCCGAAGTTTATACATGCACTAATTTTATTCATACATACACAATTACACACAAATACATACTAATTTTTGGATACATTTTTTTTCTTCTAAGTCCATGGATTCAAAAAAGTTCCAGGACAACGTTCGCCCAGCGGAATCAGTTTTTAGCGAATTTTTCCACAATGGCTGCGCGAACGCACACTATCTATTGAAATCTAAATAGATACGAGTAGGTAGTTACCTATTATGGAGGTCGGTTTGTAGGGATAAAATGAAAAGGTAGGTAACTAAGTCTATACAAATCTACTCCTACTGAGTACCTAAAATAGGAACCTAACTACTTACTTACCCACTTTAACTGCGTGTTCTGAGGATGAGATTTTCCTGGATTATTTAAATCATTCAAATATTATCCCTAACAAGTGCAAAGCACAAACCCAACTGAGCCCTCAGTTTGAACAAGATAAATCTTTAGCTATACACGAAGTTGACTATGACGAAAACTATTGTTTGATCATTTTATGCGAATGCACTGCATTTTGGAAAAATATATATTAAAAAATTAGGTACAACAAACATTCGCCTGATTGTATATCATAAGTTACAAATAAAACAAAACTCAACAGTAAGTATCGGGCGCCCGGCGGCAGGCGCGCTTTCACACATAATCACAGATTGCGTTTATCACATGACAAAATCACCCACCGGCTCAGGGGACCTCTTTTTTTTATTGTAAAGGGGGCAAACGAGCAGACGGGTCACCTGATGGTAAATGACTACCGCCGCCCAGGTTCCCCTGCAACTCAAGAGTCACAAGGTGGGAGTAGGGGGAAAGGGGGTACAAGTGGGAAGAGGGGGTACAAGTGGGAAGAGGGGGGACTGGGACAGGGGAAGGACGGGAACCCTTCCCTAGGGTTAGGGCCTCCGGTTACCTCACTCACGCGGCGAAAAGCAATGCAAGCATTGCTTCACTGCCGGTTTTCTGTGAGGCCATGGTATTACTCCGGTCGAGCCCGCCCATACGTGCCGAAGCATGGCTCTCCCGTGGTCTGGGTACAGCCCTGACTCGAATATCCTCGTGTTCCATTGTTTACTTGAGTAGGTAGGCATTAGGCATTAACGAACGCACATCATCTGTGTGAACAAACATCAAAGCTATTCACGGAAATTCAAATGTCATTAAGAAATGATAGAAACGATGCACAATAGATAGGTATATTATAATAAAATCTATACGGTCAGTGGATCTATTCGTGAATTTTAGCTGTTTGACATTCGCAGTGTAGCATTTCATACTCAATTGTCTACTGCGCATCGAAACTGCTAACTTTACGAATGATTAGCACTAGATTCGTTGACCGTATTGTACCTACTAATATTTGGTAGATACTCTAGTTAGGATACTGCAGGTACTTACGTCAAAATGATCTTCGCAACAGTACCTATACACCATTTTTTTTAGCCCAAAAAGCTTATTAGGTGCATTAACGCTTGTATTTTTGCATTTTGGGACAATGCAATACTAATTTGACGTTATCACTTTAAACAATAATCTAAAAAATCAGCAATCGTCAGATCGTTGCCCTAACTGCGCTGGACTAGAAGCTTACCAAGCTGACGACACGCGACGGCGACCCCCCACTTTTGTGCCGATACGCGATGAATGACGTCACAGCCTATACGGTCTTTCTCGCGCGCGTTTTTTAAGTTGGTGCACTAAAATCTCTGTATCTTGGTCATTTTTGACCTGATTAAAAAAATTTAAACACAGTATTTATTGTTTTTTTATAGCTAAAAATCTGCATACTTAACAAAAAACGTGACTGATCCTCATTGTTGATGTTTTCAACTTTACAACGCAAAAATAATTTCACCCTCTTATAAATGGCTCTTTAATGACTTTATATAGAAGGTAGTCATTTTTTATTTTGCTCGGTAAAAGTGACAACGCTAGACGCATTGAGGCTCTTTCGACATGGCGTCATATCGTTAGTAAAAGCGTGAATTACCTGCAATTTTCCTAATTTTAAAATGCGTAACTATTACTTACCATCCTTATGATTGGTAATGGAGATAGAACTCATAGAACATTACATCCTACAGAGACTCCCATCCACACGCTCGGGTAATTGCCGTTGCAGTTAGCCAGTGCCACTGAACCACAGAACTGACAGACAGAACACTACACCGAACATTGTCAGTCGCATTTTATATACCTACGGTTTGGGCGTGCCGCCCCGGATTCACCTGTGGCCGGTAGGGACGTCACACGCTTATCTTCTGAGCGCTCACACGGAAGGTAAATAAATTAAAGACAAAATGCCGAAATAACGTAATTATTGTAGAGTGGGCGGATTTAAGAGTGAGAGAACCGATGAAAATTTGTCGATGACGATAAATGATTTGTTATGTTTTATTACGTTATTACGAGATGTGTGTTATTAATCTATTAAATCCTTTAAAATGAATCACACACAAGATTTTAGTTCTTTCTTATTTTAAACCGACAAAAAAAGGAGGTTCTTAATTCGACCGTATATATATATAATGTATTTTCAAATAATGTATTTTCAGCCTTCACTCCGTTATTTATGAACCGGTTTCGATGATAATTTTTTTGTTAGATAGGGTATACCTCAAGGGTGGTCCCATGTCAAGGAAGTCAGGATCTGATATGAATAAATAGAAATGGAGAGTGCTCTACGTAGGTAATTAATCATTTTATTATTTGGCGCCGACTCAAAATAAGTTTATAAAATTTGATAGTTTATCTAAATAAGCTACCGCCGTCCATGGGCACCTGCAACTCAAGAGTCACAAATGCGTTGCCGGTCTTTAAGGTGGGAGTAGGGGAAAGGAGTGGAGATGAAGGAAAGGTTAGGGCCTCCGGTAACCTTACTCACTCGGCGAAAAGCAATTTGGGATCAGAGGGCCGTGTGTGAGATGTGTAGGTAATGTTATTATTATTATTTCTAGACATTTCTTTTCTGGGCGGCACTTTTTTTTAGTTACGCAAGATATATTTTTGGTTATTATTATTTTGTAAGCTATTATAGGGTAGGTATTTTCGCTTTTATATGGGAGTGATGTGTCTGTTATGAATTTATGAAGTAACTAACTATTATCTTACTTGTGAGTTCTATGACCCATTGCGAGCATTGACATAACAATATCTGAATTAGCAAAATCCCTTGCAATAAAACTTGTAAGTTAACTTTGTCAATTTTTTTTTATTCATTCTTAGTTTTTTTTATTAAAAAAAAATTCCCTGCACTACGCTAAGCACCTGTTCTATAAATACGATACGACCCTCAAACCTTCAAGAAAAGAGCGTACTCCTATCTCAAAGGCCGGCAACGTACTTGTGACTCTTGAGTGGCAGGTGTTCATGGGCGACGGTAGTCACTTACCATCAGGTGACCCGTCTGCTCGTTTGCTACCTAAAAAAAAAAAAAAAATTTTTATTGTCATTTCTATTGTTTGTTAACTGTTTATTATTTTTTTATCAAAATTTGTTTGTTCTTGATTATGTTTTTTAGTTAACTTATAAAATTACCTTCAAGTTAGCATTTTATAATATTTGTTTGTAAGTGAGTTTTCTCCCTTCCTAATTTACACAGAGTACAGTAATACCTTTTATTATCTAATTTATGACATGTGTGACACGTGTCAGGCCACGCTGATCTTCTTTCTATAGGTGGTTAATCTTAGATTCTATGTCTATATATCTAATACTCGCAATCATTTTTTGACGTTTACACGAAACGTCATTAATTCAATAAGTTTGAAGTTTTGTTTAACTCTGTACCTAGTGTGACAAATATATTGTAATATGCAATATTAATGTTTGCGACTATTTTGAATGAATTGGGAAAGAATCAGCCATCATATAAAGTTTAATACTAAATAAAAATGAGTTGTGTGAGTGAGCTATCCCAATCTAATGAATATCTTAGTTTTAGAAGCAGTATTCCTCTGAGAAAAATAGTCGTCGACTCTGACGGGTCCAAGGTAAACAAACTTTATCACGTTTCACTTATCTACACAGTTAGTTGAACTAAGGAGAGAGAATGAACAAAACACAAATTGCAAGTCGGTTATCATTTGAAATGGCCAAGTCTCATTGTCAACTTAATGACCTGTAAATATATCAATAAATTTTATTTTAGGCCTGGCGAATTTTCGATAGTGGTCCTAAATCAGTGACTTGTCCATTGATATGTCTACCACCCGTATCAGGAACTGCAGATATATTTTTCAAGCAAGTGATGGGTCTTGCATCAAGAGGGGTTCGAGTAATAGCAGCCGAACCTCCTCCATATTGGAATATGAAAGAATGGTGTGATGGTTTTAAGAGATTAATTGATTATCTTGAACTGGACAAAGTACATATCTTTGGTGCCTCATTAGGTAAGCTAACAATCAAAGTTGTATGTATTAAATCAGTATGTATTAAATGCATTACCCTTGGCAACAGTTAATGGTTATGTTACAATAAAAACTTTAGTTATTAGTATTCGTGTTTATTAAAGACTAAATGGTACGGAAACTAATCAGGCATCCCCGAAATACAAATGTGAGTAAAACCATATAGTCTTTAATAAACAGTTAATGGTTATTTTATTTTTATAAGCCTAAGTTGTCAAAGAACCACACGGCCCATGCACTGTTATTGGTGCCTTGCATTGTTTTCATTATTTCATTTATGCTTCTTTTAGAAATATCCCGCACAACGGTATCTCTGCTCTCGGTAACACCCTAAGGCAGTTTTTTACTCCAAAACAATGTGAGTTTTAGTATATGACATGTGTAATTAATTATTTGTAGGTGGATTTATAGCCCAAAAATTCTCAGAACTAACAAGTAACTGTCCCCGTGTTGCTTCTCTTATACTCTGTAATACTTTTACGGACACATCTGTTTTTGAATACAATGACTCCTCAGCTCTATTTTGGCTTTTGCCTTCATTGGTATTGAAAAGGATGCTGATGGGTAATTTCACTACTGACAAAGTTGACAGAAGAATGGCAGAGTCCATTGACTTTATGGTTGAAAGGGTAAGTTTAAATTTTCATTAGCTTCAGCAGTTTGTTTTGTTTAGTTGGAAAGTTATTTTACAGAATGGCATTGTATTTTTACACTATACAAACTGCAATAACAGTATAAACCAACCACCTATTAGTAAATAAAACATCATTTAATTAAACACATAGATGTAATGTTACTTATTTATACCATTTTAGATTAGAATAGAGTGTGTTGGTCTAGTGGTTAGTGATCCTGACTGCTGAGTTAGAGGTTGTTGGATTCGATTCCCACTCAGGACAAATAATTGTGTGATGAGCATGACCATTTTGTTCCGTGTCCGTGTAATACATCTATACTTATAATAAATCTGTAGCGGGATTAATTCTGTACATTGAATATATTAAAAAAAAATCAACTGAGGGGTATTAAGATATCGATACTGATGCCGAATATGCAATTCAAACAATTTTTGTCTTTCTGTCTGTCTGTTTGTATGTTCACGATAAACTCAGAAGTTACTGAAGGGATATGCTTGAAACTTAGTATGATAATAGTTTGAGTGCCTGCGCAGGTTATAGGGTACTTTTTATCCCGGGTTAAACTTTGGTTCCCACAGGAAAATCAATGAAAGCTGTAATAACATTGTACATTAGCAGAATGTATTTACTTATTTCAAACTACATTACAGTGTTGCGTTTTGCGTTTGCGTTTTGAAATCATCACATCATGTAGCATTATAAACCGAAGTAAAAAACTAAACACATAAAAATTTCAACCGAAGAAAAAAAATTAAAAAGCAAAAAAAAAAACCTTTTAAATAAGCTTAATACATAAGACTTAAATTTTTTTTTTTTTATATTTTTTATAAAACCACTCAATTTAATTAACTAATAATTATTAAGAGTACAAAAAATCGATTGTTACTTGTGATTTAAAGAAATATTATTAGTTACATTAGATTTTACCTGCAAATAGTCATGTCTGTTTGAAGGATTTCGAGTGAATGTATATTTTCAATCGTAGGATATCATCGTGCTTTTCTGTGGTGATTGCTGAAGCAGCAGGAGTTTTTTTTTCTTTGTTTGGTGATCCCAGAGTAATCGATAGCTGGTTCTTGACTATGCCAACGAGCTATTTTGTCTCTCGCAGCCATTAAATTCATAAATATGTTTCAGGGCATTAATAATAATAACAACTTCACACACCTCATACACAGCCGTCTGATCCTAAACTAGGCAGAGCTTGTACTATGGTAACCAGACTGCAGATAAACATACTTATATATTTCTAAATACATACATATTATAAATAAATTACACCCAGACAGAGAATAATTTGTCCTGGGTGGAAATCGAACCCACGACCTCTGGCTCAGGGTCACTAACCACTAGACTGTCAGGCCAGTCCAGTAAATATACATATATTTATAAATAGAGTTATAGAAAAAGAAGATCCAAACTTTTAAACTTTTGCGGTCCATGATAATAAAATTATGTTTGTATGTACGGGAATTCACGTGATCACGAATTTTAAAAGTATTACAGTACCTACAGGCCTGTGATCACAACCACGACCACGGCAAAGCAAAGGTTTTAAATACGTGATCGCGTTGATTCCCGTCAACATGATTATATTAGAATAGAATAGAATTTTTAGACTTAAAAAAAAAGTTGTTAGTTTAACTTAACACTTTGTTAGTATTACAGTATTTTACTATATTAAATGCATGGCAGACACTATCGCCAAAAACATTACATCTAAGCTGAAATATTGACATGCGGTGAAGTTTTTTTACACTTTCAGACTATTTATTTTCCGTTCGGTTACAGTAGTGTGAAATCTTATGTTACACCGTGACTAAACAAAGCTCAGAAGCAAACACTGACTACAGCAAGAGTCTCCCAATTGGTCGGACGAATCGAGATGTTAGGTCGTCACAGTTGTTTTATGACGATTTTCTGCGAGGAGAACATCTCGCGCGAGGAGGACGTGACGATGTGGATTCGGTAGAAAAACTTCCAGGTAGAACCTTTTCACTCGCGCTCTCATGCGTGCGCTAAGAGTGGCCGTGGGTGTATGAGACGAGTTTTATGTTCTTTACCCGAAGCAGAGACTCCCGTGAAGAGGGTGGTTGGACATCGCCCAGTTGCCGTCCGTTAGCCAGCGCTGGGTGGATCATTGGAGGCAAGACGTCGCCGTACCGACGGTCAACTCATAAACGGTGCTGTGAGGCACACCGTCTGGTTTTAGTTGGTTTAAGCTTGATATACGGCCTCACTAATAGCCCGGTGAGGTGAGCTTCCACACGAAAAACAAATGAGTAATATTACCACGGCCAAATTATGTCGTTATTTCACGTGTACCGCAGCAACCAAAACAATCTTTTTTGTACGCTCCAGGTTGTTTCACCGCCAATACAGTATCAGAAATACTGCTTGGAGAAAGAGGTACTATGCAATAAGCGACAAATTGTTGTTTTCCGAAAAAAACGCGAACGAAGTCGCGGGCATAGCTAGTCTATAATATGTATATAGTATGTATTTAGAAATATATAAGTATGTTTATCAGCAGTCTGGTTACCATAGTAGTTTGGGATCAGATGGCCGTGTCTTGAGTTATTTTTATCACATTCACAGTTGCTTATACCACAGAATACATTATAAGATCATCAGCCAATATTGTGTCTTGGATAGGAATAAAGCTATAATAGTAAGGAGAATGTGGGGCCCGAGGATGACATTGTAAAAGTGTGGCAAAACACTGCAGTTTAAGTGTATAAAACTTATACCTATCCTAAATTATTTATATCTTATTTATTTGTATGTTTTTTACCTTCTGGACATAAAATGTAATGCTTACATGTATGTATATTAATTGAGTGCATGGTCACAACGTCATAATATTTTGTAATAAAGAATGCTTAATTGATAAATATTTGGTAAACAATTAGAAGTCCTTCCTTTCTAATTATAAACCTACAAGTTTTTAAGGCAAAAACTGGTATAGAGGTAGAGATGGGTAATCACCGGGGTTAAAACCCTCGACTGGGTAAAAAACCCCGGTGATTACCCATCTATATACAGAGCACAATAATACTATGTTAAATTAGTTAATAACAAATCTGTTTCAGCTTGAATCTCTCACTCAATCAGAATTGGCTTCAAGACTAACATTAAACTGCACACCATGTTACATAACACCTCAAGCACTAAAGACCATCCCGATCACAGTGATGGACGTATGGGATGAAAGTGCTTTAAGTTCTCGAGTTCGTGAAGACCTTTACAAATCGTATCCTCATGCAAAACTAGCACATTTAAAGAGTGGCGGCAACTTTCCTTATTTAAGCAGAAGTGATGAAGTAAACTTACATTTATTAGTAAGTGTATTTCAATTTTCTTTTATTATAATAATCTGCAACCTTGTCATACACCTGCTGTCCTTGCATACCACCTGTAACAATGTGTAAAAAGCTAAACTAAATAGACTCAACATAAATATATAAGACGCTAATGAGTGTATTACAGATGACACTAGTGAATTAATTAATTCTTTTATATGTTATTTATATATTATCTACTTCTCTTTTTCAGATTCATTTACGAAAATTCGACAGTACAGAACTATCGGCATCCTATCTCAGTCTTCACAAAATGCCAGCGCCTTCAGTTAACCAACCCGAAGAAGGAACAGTTAGTTACTTTAACCAGAGAGAAAAATTCGTTAAAATATCTTAAAAGTATATTTGAAAGTGTTTCTCATTACTAAACGAAAGACGAGTATTTATTATACGAATTATTTAGCAAATGAATGCAATATAGAATATGCGAAATTTATATTTTTATTATATTTGTATATAAATGTTTCAGAACCTGTTTCATAAAATTAAAAACTTATTTAATATGTAACATTTCGTAAACTTTAATAATATATTACTTATAGAATGCTAATTCTCTATCCGTTTAAAACTCGAACACCACTAATTATATTAATTAATTTATGTATCTTTATATCATCTTGCAAATAAGCATACCGCACGATTTTATTTAGTGTGCATGTACTTAAATGAATAAAAGATTTGTTTCGTAATTTACTATAGTTGAAGGCTCGACTTGGCTGGCACGTGCGTGTCGCGTCACGGCACTAAGTTATTTTTTCGTTTATGGACAAGCAAGCGTGACTTTATACCCGCAAAAAAAAGAAACGGGTCCAAAATGAACGCATGACGTGGCCACTCCTTTAGCTGCGACAATTTAAGTCGCATGCACACATGCTATACCTACTAAGCGCGTAAACAAAAGTTTGTACCGGGTGCGAACAACTCTAGAACTTCAATTCCCCTAAAACTAAAAAAAAAACTAACTTTAAACATTTTGGGGGAATAAATTCTGCATGTAAGAAAGATATAATAATAATAATATAACTCTTTATTGTACACCAGGAACATTAAAAAGCAAAATTTCTTAATATTACGGTTAATACAATTGGCGGCCTTATCGCTCTATGGCAATCTCTTACAGGCAACCATGAGATGGAGAAAAAGAAATGGAGATAAATTAGGGCAGTATGGTGCACTTTACTAAATTATTTAATGACGTAAAATATCTTACTAGTATACATACAAGTAAACTTTAAACATATAAAAATATATAGGTACATGTGGGAATATAAACGATAGGTAATATATAATATAGGATACAGCGGCACAGTGACTTTAAGGAAAGGGCAAAAGGGAAATTATGTGCTGACATCACCTAGTGATAGGTAGTAGTTCTTGACTAGTTTTTTAAAGACAGGTAGTGATTGTGCGCGTCTGATTTCCACTGGCAGGGCATTCCAAAGCCGAACCGCTTTAACAGAGTAGGAATTATCCATGAACTTGGTGGAGTGTCCAGGCATTTTTAATCTCAGGTTCTCTGACGATCTCAAAGACCTAGGATGCGTATCGTGCAAGAAATTAAACCGTTGTTTAAGGTAAGGTGGAGATGAGGGGTTAAACAGAATATTATATAACAATGAAAGGATGTGTGTGTTCCGGCGAAGGCGTATAGGTAACCACTTGAGCTTTTTGCGATATTCAGAAACATGATCATATTTGCGTAGTCCAAATACGAATCGTATACAAAGATTTTGGAGTCTCTCAAGCTTATTAAGTTGGTCTTCGGTGAGATCTAGATAGCTGGCATCAGCATAATCAAGGATGGGGAAAAGAAGGGATTGTGCAAGCGCAATCTTAGTGGTAGTAGGTAAGAAGTTGCGAAGCCTACGTAAGGAACCTGCAGCGGCAAACATTTTGCGACTCAGCTCCTGTAGCTGAGGCACCCAGGACATACAGGTATCTATATATATCCCCAAGTTTTTGACTTTGTCACTATAAGAGAGGTTAGTGCCATTACAGGTGATTTGTGGTAAAAGTGACCAGTCAATTTTGGAGATCTGCCTGGTACCTCCAACAATAATGACCTGAGTCTTTCCCGGGTTTACCCTCAGACCGTACGAATTGCTCCAATTGCAAATTAATTCTAAGTCTGTATTAACCAAACTAATAGCCTCCGTCAGTTTATCTGGTTTAGCCTGAGAATAAATCTGGAGATCATCCGCATAAAGGTGGCAGGAAGAAGAGAGATTATTTGTGATGGAATTTATAAAGACAGAGAAGAGAAGGGGAGATAGCATATTATCATCTTTATAAGTAAATTACTTTAAATATCGCAGTCTGGCTTGCATCACCTCAAAATATGACCATGATTTTAATGACTCTGAAAAAATCTGTAAACATTGCACACTCACTCCTTAATCATTTCATCTCCTAAGAACTAACTTCGGTGCCACTTCTTTCTCTTCACATTTACTAGCTGCTAGGCCCGCCAACTGCCTACTTACTGGCTGTTTTTATACATACTTAAGGGCTTTTGAACAACACTGCAAGTGCGAAAGCGAAAATCCATGTCATTTAGGATTAAAGCATCTCCATACCTTATATTACCTTGTATACCATCCATACGATGACGTACTATTACCTTGCAAAAGTAAAGGGCACAAACTGTATATGAACGCTCTCATAGGCCGAAGCGACGCGTATCGCCGAACGCAATGCTTCCCGATTCCATAACTTAGTCTTAACGGTTCAAATTCAAATTCAAAATCATTTATTCAATTAAGACAGTAAGTGACATTTGTGAACGTTAAATTGAAGCTAGAGTTAAAATCATAGATCGATCGATAGGCGCAAACAGACGCCACAGCATGTAGTGGATTGTCGAGGTAAATTAGGTGAAAACACCAAAATCTACTGCCTGCTTGTGTCGATCTATAACTTCCAGTTTCCAAAATGCGTAGAGCCTTATGAGAAGAATACTGGCAAAGTAACTCATGGCCACTCTTTTTAAAAGTCAGATCTTCAGGTACAATAGTGTTAGTGTTACACGAAAGGTAAACAGGATGCAAGCTGATGCCACCTGAATTTCATTTTGTTGAAATGCTCCAAAAGCTAACATACTAAAAAATGAATAAAATAAAAATCACTCAGTGATACCGTTGAAGGTTTGAACCTTTTAAACATAGAAATCATTCAAGGTGCACATCTGCCTTCAGTCAGTTACAAAATCTACTGTTTAAAAATAATTCGTGACTGGTTTAGGCGCAGAATGCCAGGAATTTAAAATTGAACCAATTTTCGAAACGGACACATAGGACACTCTTTACCGTGGTAAACGAGGCCCACGCCTTATAGTTATTTATAAATAATTCGGGGTGCATCCAAATCAGTAACAGATTAAGTGGCAATGTAACTAGGACTATTCTTTATTCAAGTGAATTATCGAGGCTTTTGTATAAGACTGTAGGAAGTACTTTTAATTTTGCAAAATTTGGAAAAATGGAATACACATTCTAGTTAACAAAGTTATGGAGTGCTTTTAAGGTATTACAATGCCTTGTTTTGGGTGCCATGGTGTGTTTTTTTATACATATTTATATCAAATCGAATTTAGATGCAGGTAACGATTTTGTGGAAACTAAACAATATATTTAATTATATTATTTTGTAAACATTTAGTTAGTTAGACCCTTTATTTTATAAGAATTGTGTTTTAGCTAGGGATAGGTTTGTCCTTCCTATGCTGTTTTAAATACTATAAGAAAAATGCAATTACAGTATATAAAATGTTAAAACAAAGATGTTTGCTTATGTATTTAAAAGATTTATTGTTATTTTCTCAAGAGTTCAATAATAATTAACTTAGATGACCAATTAGTGAGATATGATTTCTGTTTTAAAATATTGCACGTCTGTACAGCTTTTTACTTTTGATTACTCTTGAAACTAGCTGACTTTATTGTACAATATCAGAAAATAAATGCTTCTTGCTGAAAATTACTGTTCAGCGTTCATTCAAAATTATGACCTAATGCCCAACAGTATACAACATAGCTCAATGTTGCTGCTATTCTTAACAATTTTATTAACAGGTACTATAACACTTCTATGTATCCTTTTCGAATTTATGTAACTGCTGATCTTTCTTTCCTTTTTGGGCCTGTAACGCCTTTGCTCTTTCTTCGTCGTCTGAGAAGTATTCAGATAAACTGTCATCTTCGTTGATCACAGGTTGACCCGCCATAGTGGATCCTTTTTCTGTTAATGCATTAAGTTTGACTAGAGGATCTTCGTACGAAATGTTAGCCGTTTCTGGTTGACTTTTAAATGCCTGATGCGCATTCACTGTTGAATATATTGACATAGCCTGCAAAGACAATTTTGAAATCTGAATTATGAAACTTTATGGAAAATGACACAAATTGACAAGACAAAAATAACCCTACATGTTAAGAATGCAATATATACATGAAAGGCTGTTCTTGAATGTAAAGGTATGCTTTTTAGGACACGTTGTCGCGTAAAGGGTGCTCAGGTTTCTGGCTCCTATAATCGATGATTTGTCAAGACCTCACTCTGAAAACGCTGATTTTCTGTTAAGAACAAAAGCTGAAACAACGCATTCTGAGCTGATCAGATAGCAGTAGAGAGAGAAGAGACAGTACAACACACTGATTCTGAGTTACGGAGACACGACACTGGTAAGGAATATGCCATTACTGAATAATATACCAGTTGTTGAAGAGCAATTCGTGTGTAATATACATTTTGAAAATACATTGATAATACTACCACAAAATTAGTGGTGTACCAATGTATAGAATATAAACATAAACCATGTCAACAAAACGGCGTTTCATAACTTCTTATTTGCAGGTACAGGTAAGTTATGATTTGTGATTATGAAGTAATTCAAATTGGTATGAGAAACATTCTCTTAGAAGTTCCTCTGACAGCAATCTTACATTACCTGAGCAACTAAATTTGATACATCCCCTGCATTGGCTGGTAATATTAGAGTATTGTTTGTCCTCGCCAGTTTGTTAAACGCTGAGACGTACTGCTCGGCAAGAGTCAGCGATGCTGCATACTTGCTATCCTAAAATGAAAGAAATATTATCGTATACCTACTATCAATTATTCCGATTCACATATTTAGCACTTACTGGATGAATATTACATTACAGGTTAATGGTGTTGGTTAGTGACCCTGGCTGCAGAGCCAGAGGTCCTGGGTTCGATTCTGAACCAGGACAAATAATTGTATGATGCGCATGATCATATTTTGTTCTGAGTCTGGGTGTAATTTATCTATAAAATGTATGTATTTAGAAATATATAAGTCTGTTTATCAGGAGTCTGGTTACCATAGTACAGGTTCTGCCTAGTTTGGGATCAGACGGCCGTGTGTGAGATGTGTGAAGTTATTATTGTTATTATATTTATTATTATATCTAAGAATACTAGAATCTAAGTCAGTTTTTTCAAAATTGCGTGAGTGTAAGTATTTATTTACTAGCTGTGAATGCGGTTTCACAAGCGTTTTAATTATGGTGGGTATATTACCAAGTTCATGCACCATTCGATACTATTCTACAATGACCTGAATTTCGTTTCACTTATATGAGCACTGCTCCGCTTCTGTAGATCGCAGCATGATCTTTTATAGGTTTTCTCAGTAAACAGGCAAAAAACAAAAATAATTTGTTTTTTCTCTGGTTGCCTGGATGGTTGATGAGATTAGCGTCAATGTGTGTAAACATTAACAAAGTGTTAGGTCTTTACCTTTGTAATAGCTATGCCCACCATTGATAACAATTTTCTATACTGGAAAGGAAAATCCCCACGGTCTCACACTTTTGACATGATGAAGTTTTTATAATTAAAAGTAGCTCTAAAAACTTCATCGTTCATTATCATTTGATTTACCCATATTATCGTATTACTTTAATTCTAAAAACTTTTACATTACAATTTACGTGAAGGTATAAGAAAGCTGATTTTTTGATAATTGAACCTTTTTTCATTTTATTTTGAAAATTATATGCTTTAGAAACCTTCTATATCATAGTCTGAGTTAGATTTCAAGGTGTATATACATATGTAAGAATTGTTGGTGTAAAGTTGATAGATAGATAGATACCTTGTCCGCTAGCGCACCACTAATGAGCTTCAGGCCGCGAGCTCGAGCGTCTGCCACGGCGAGCATTCCTTGCGCCTCACCAGCAGCTTTGTTTATTTGCTCTTGTTTTTCAGCCTCTGAAAGTTAAAGGCACCACAACTGTCGTTAATCTACTAAGCAATTGTTAGTTACAATTTGGTTCAGTTCATTAAAGTTTGCAATAGGGCAAATTGACAAATTTATCGAAAGCACTGTTGGTTTATCGGGGGTAGTTAAAAAATAAAATCATATTTTTTTACTACCTAACTAATATTCTATTTAAACAACGACTTGAAAAGAAAAAGTTACAAGATTTGCATTTCCCGCTAAAACAAAAACTCGTTTTTGTGACTTAAGTTTGATTATGTCACTAACCGATAAATCAACAGTGCTACATATAGTAGTATTATAATATGTAGCTAATATTATAATTCCGACTGACAGCTGTCAGCTTTGTTTAACAATTAACGACGTAATGTACCTGGTTCTTTTAAGCTTTTTTTAATCAATTTACACACATGTAGTCACGCCTGTATGTCGGGGTAGGCAGAGGCGTATTAAGACCTCCATTTTGCCAACTATAATTTTGTCCCAGTCACGTAATAGCAAGTAAGCCTATTGCCACCAACCGGGCTCTTTGGGAATTAAAGATTTGAAAATTGGGAATATTTTGAAAGAAAAATGTTGGCAAGAATGGAAGGCAATGCATTGAAATATTGCTTATACAGATACATTAGCGAGTGTGAGCAATAGCTCGAGAACGTTAGAATCGCATACGAAGTCCGAGCCAGGCCTATGTCACTCGGTGTACTTGCCGCGCTAAATACCTACCGGCCGCTCGTCCACAGGCGGAGTCTTTATACGCAGTCTCGCGCAGTGGGTTGCCGACAGCTGCATCGCGCGTAAAATTCATACTCAAAATTGACATAGTTGTTTATGTACAGTATACGAATGTAGATAAAGTAAAAGAAAAAAGCTTGGCAGCGCTATTTATGTAATTAAAAATAAATTTACCTTTTAACCTTATGTATAAAAACAAATTGTAAGATTTAGAATATTTTCCACCATTCAGTTTAATAATAAATATTTTAGAAAGGGAAGAAGTATATTAATCTCTATAGAAAAATAAAACACATTCAGGATTGTTGTGTACTAAAATATTGGAAATGAAAAATAAGTGTTAAGTACTTAATTTACATAACAATTGTAATTTTTTTATAAAACTTTTTATTGATGTGGTAACCCTACACACATTTTAAAGCCCAGAAAGAGTAGCAATTAAAACGGTAGGTATGGATATTTTTGTAGGGAGTGATTTATCTGTTACATAGTAACTATTTAGTTATCTGTGCACCGAGCCCTCTGACTAATCAATTTTATTGAATGTATTATAGTTCTTTACCATTTAAAAATCTGGATTTAGGCTTTGAAACATCACAATTAATCAGTTAGTTACAACATAACATAAATTTGTGGTTTAGACATTTTGGTAGCAGTTATAAATAAAGTACCTGAAGCTAATATTCTAGCTTGACGCTTGCCCTCTGCGACATTGATATCAGCAGCACGGACACCTTCAGATTCCAGAATAGCAGCTCTTTTCCTACGTTCCGCTTCCACTTGCATCTGCATAGCTTCGTGCACACGCGTCGGCAATTTTATGTCACCTGTAATATTCGTTTCAATTTGACATAAGTATTGAGAAAAATATGTTGATTGTTTAAACAATTGCTCGAACAATAAATTCTCTCATTTATTGAATTTACTGATTTATGTCACTTCTGCCCACTTCTGGGCGATTATAATCGCAATATTCTACAACTTACAATCAATCATGAATCAAAACCGGGCACGCAGCAGGCCCGCAGTGGTAGATTTCGGATTTTCGGTTTATTTTTGAAAATCTGCCCCCAGTCCCCCCTTTGGGAGAATATCCCCCATTCACGAACTTAACCTTCATTTTTGTCCTGTTGATTTGTCGTCCATGTTTGAAAGCCATCGATGCATAATTGCGACCTCCTTCGTGCCGGTAAAATTGAGGTACATACATATTGTGACGACCCTCGTGGGATTGTGCACGGAATAATTCAAGAAATATTAATTATAATTAATTTGTTTGAAGTTATAGTTGTTATATGAATAATTTGTTCCTGATTATAGCGCATAGTGTGTTTGCCTGTTCTTTTAATAGTCCTCCTCTAGATAAAACCTATCGTGACCGGGTGACGTAAAGCCCCCAAGCTTTACAATATATACATATATATATATATATATAATATAAGCTACATATATATATATACATATATATATATATATATATATAATAAGCTTTTTAACTGGCGGTTGTTTTGGGGTCTAGGGATCATAACTAGACCTCCTGTGAAGAAAGTTTTGGAAAACTCGACAACTGGTACAAAACCAATAGGTAGACTTTTCTTCGAAATCTACCTAAAATGTTAAAGGAAATACACAAATTAAGTAGGTACCTACATCAAAACTCAATTCTTTATTGATTCATTTTCTCTCCCAATCAGGGCTGATGTCCAAAAATAAAATAAATGAAAGCTTTAATACTTACGAATTTCATAACGGAGACATGTAATGCCCCATGCTTCACTAGCCTTATTAATTGCATGCACAATGGACACATTTAAAGATTCCCTTTCTCTAAAGACTTTGTCCAGTGATATTTGACCAAGTTCAGAACGCATGGTAGTTTGGGCCAGCTGGGTAATAGCAAATTCTGGATCTTCAACACCATATGATGCTAGAATAAAAGCAACAGTGTAGGAAACAATAGTAGGAGATAGATTGTTGTCCTGAATTGGGGCAGTAGGACAGGAAGCATCTCTACCTTACAGATGGACTGGATAGAAAAAAAAGAGTGTAGAGTGAGACCATTCTGTTCTTAAGTTCATAAATTATATTAAGCAAATATATTAATTACAAGAAATTCATAAGAAATTGGTAAATTATTATTTTAATATTTAAGCATAATGGAGCACATGGCGTATTCCCTACAGTCTTACACACTAACACATTGCATTGACGACGATGCGGCTTAGGGTTGTCTTTTTTAAAGAGTTAATTAATCTAAATATTTAATTACCAGTAAGTTATGTGCCTATTACTCTATTTTTGTAAGGAATGAACACAGGCTAGGTACTAATAACTTGATAGTCTAGATATGAAAGGATGGCGGACTTGCGGTCCGGCCGGCGTGTGAGGCTGCCCACTGAATTTTTGCACAATTAGTTGACCCCACGTTTATACCTACACTACGGAGTGCACCTGGCCTAGCTTTACTTATTTTGGTAACAGATGCATTTGTCACATATTCTTATGATTAATGTAGAGTGAAAACACTTTATATTTCTGTATGAACCTATATGTAATACTTTTTGCAACATTTTTAGTTGATGCTCTGCTTCTATTGGTTGTAGCGTGATGTTACATAGTCTATAGCCTTCTTCCATTAATGGGCTATCCAACACTAAACTAATTTTCTAATTTAAACCAGCCCTGAGATTAGCGCGTTCAACCCAACAAACAAACTCTTCAGCTTTATAATATTAGTATAGATTACTATAATGCAACTGTGAACTATGGTGTTTGCTGCTGGTGAGGACAGGAGTGAAACAAGTCTACCTTAAGTTATTATACAAAACTTTAAAACTGTTACAACTTACCTAGATATGGGTCTATAATACGAAGATAAAGTACTCCATCAATACTCAATGTGACGTTGTCAGAGGTGATGGCACTTTGTTTAGGAACATCTATTGCTATTTCTTTCAAACTCTGTACATATTTGACTTTGTCAACAATTGGCCACAGCAAATTCAAACCAGGTTCCAATATTCGGTGAAATTTACCCATACGCTCCACAATCCATGCCTGTATCAAACAACATTTACGGCCCCTATGATTAGAAAGAATCTTACATTTATGCAACTACGTCAATATGTAGAAAAGTTCTACTCTTTGAAAATATTCACAATCAATAACGACAGAAGCAGCAAATATAGTTGTCACATAGTATATTAGAGCTATATTGTTTCTTGCATTAAGATTGCAAGAATTATAATAGAATTGCATACCTCCTGTTGTGGAACAAACATAACTACAGTATTAAGCGGGGTTGTTGATCGGCATCTTGTAGCTGTTATGCTATACAAAACTCTGGCATTATCTTGATGTTGTAGATTAAAAATACTCTGAAAACAATATATTAACGTTAGGTTATGTACCTAGTCATCTCTTATTATTATGTAAATAAGTAAATAGTTCTAAATACAGACCCTCAAAGGCAGGGTTCTGGCGAAAAAGTATCGCGAACGGGTGAACATTTTATATGTAAATTATGATAACGTTGTGAATCTTTACACTCTATTCATCATTTCGCTTTTAATTCCGAAAATCCTGCCATCAAAATGATTAAAATGAAACGTCAAAATCTAATAGAGTGGCCAAGGACTAGACTTAAGTGTTAACTTTTCGGACTCGTCAATATTAAATTTTAGACGATTTAATTTCATCTTGACGATTCACTTGGCAACTGTTGTCAAGCAAAAAGCATCACTATTTTTTTGACAAGCGGAAGATTTAAAAAATGTTTGATCAATATCGCGGATGTTAATTTTTTACTTTGAATATGATTTAAATGTATATTGATAAGTAAAATGGATACCTCTGTAAGTTTAAGTAATACATATGCTCACTCAAATAACAATTCGACATGTGCTTCTACAATTTCAACTTTGTCGGCCAAATTAAGAAGACTGAAGATAGAAGAAAGTATTCTACTGCAAAACATAAATAACAGTAGTTCAATGTACTTGCAAAACCATAGTGACGCAGATCCCAAAAATCATTTAATATTAAGCGAGTTCAAAAATTTTTTTGACGAAACAAAAACAACTTTCAATATGTTAAAAAGATTATTTCAAGATATCAAGGCGAGCACATCTTCCAAAAAAGTAATAAAATTACTTGGTAAGTATTTCACGAAGACCTACACATGTCACGTGGTAGAGCAGCCGACTGCAGTGTCAAGGATCGCGGGTTTGACCCGCTCAGTGTCATAAACTAAAATATATTATATTGAAACTCAGTGTTGTAGTGTGTGTGTGAACCATGTAATAATCATCTACATGCCAATGCTATGCTGTGCTTAGTTTAGGTCTAAAATAGGCTGTACAATATGTCCCAGAAAATTATATAAGTAAAACTTCTATTAAGTACCTATGGGTTACTCCTTTTTACTTTTTATGGCCCTCTTTACAAGAGCTTTTACTGTATAAATTTTAGTAGGGTAAATTTATTTCATACTAGAGGTCGTCTAGTGGTCGAATTTCAATCATAATTCATTTTTGGTTTATTTCATTGACTAGTGCCACTCGAACTGTTATTGTAATCTTACCAACTATGACAGGTCAACATATAATACAGGACGCGTGTAGCCGTTTTCACGTTGTTTTTAAATTTGTCACACATGTTATTTAAATTTTTTACCTTCTGCACTTCTATACATAAACTTTAAGTATTCCAAATTTCACGTTTCTCAGTCAGTGAGATAACGGTGTTGAAGTTTCCGCTTTATATATATTTTGGGACATATGTCCGAGACAGGAACCACCGAGATATTTTATAAGTTCTTAGATTCAGACGCAGTTAAACTCTGAATACATGATATAGGTACCAAATCAAGATCTTATTTTACGCATTTGTCATATTATCTTACATCCATAGATTATTTAGATGCTTCAACTAACTACGTAATTTACACAAAATTGTTAACGAATCTACTGTGTTCATGGTGTGTAAAAGAATTATTTGATTGCCAGATATCGATGACATAAAGAAAAATACCCTTGAGCTGGAAAACAATATCAAAACATTCAAGATCCATCTACAGAAAGAATTAACTGCTTTAAAGACTGCTGAACGACAATTAAATCAAAAGGTAAGAAACCGCTCAAGTCAGGCTGGTCCATCTGCACTACTAGTACTACTACTACTACTACTACTACTACTACTACTACTACTACTACTACTACTACTACTACTACTACTACTACTACTACTACTACTACTACTACTACTACTACTACTACTACTACTACTACTACTACTACTACTACTACTACTACTACTACTACTACTACTACTACTACTACTACTACTACTACTACTACTACTACTACTACTACTACTACTACTACTACTACTACTACTACTACTACTACTACTACTACTACTACTACTACTACTACTACTACTACTACTACTACTACTACTACTACTACTACTACTACTACTACTACTACTACTACTACTACTACTACTACTACTACTACTACTACTACTACTACTACTACTACTACTACTACTACTACTACTACTACTACTACTACTACTACTACTACTACTACTACTACTACTACTACTACTACTACTACTACTACTACTACTACTACTACTACTACTACTACTACTACTACTACTACTACTACTACTACTACTACTACTACTACTACTACTACTACTACTACTACTACTACTACTACTACTACTACTACTACTACTACTACTACTACTACTACTACTACTACTACTACTACTACTACTACTACTACTACTACTACTACTACTACTACTACTACTACTACTACTACTACTACTACTACTACTACTACTACTACTACTACTACTACTACTACTACTACTACTACTACTACTACTACTACTACTACTACTACTACTACTACTACTACTACTACTACTACTACTACTACTACTACTACTACTACTACTACTACTACTACTACTACTACTACTACTACTACTACTACTACTACTACTACTACTACTACTACTACTACTACTACTACTACTACTACTACTACTACTACTACTACTACTACTACTACTACTACTACTACTACTACTACTACTACTACTACTACTACTACTACTACTACTACTACTACTACTACTACTACTACTACTACTACTACTACTACTACTACTACTACTACTACTACTACTACTACTACTACTACTACTACTACTACTACTACTACTACTACTACTACTACTACTACTACTACTACTACTACTACTACTACTACTACTACTACTACTACTACTACTACTACTACTACTACTACTACTACTACTACTACTACTACTACTACTACTACTACTACTACTACTACTACTACTACTACTACTACTACTACTACTACTACTACTACTACTACTACTACTACTACTACTACTACTACTACTACTACTACTACTACTACTACTACTACTACTACTACTACTACTACTACTACTACTACTACTACTACTACTACTACTACTACTACTACTACTACTACTACTACTACTACTACTACTACTACTACTACTACTACTACTACTACTACTACTACTACTACTACTACTACTACTACTACTACTACTACTACTACTACTACTACTACTACTACTACTACTACTACTACTACTACTACTACTACTACTACTACTACTACTACTACTACTACTACTACTACTACTACTACTACTACTACTACTACTACTACTACTACTACTACTACTACTACTACTACTACTACTACTACTACTACTACTACTACTACTACTACTACTACTACTACTACTACTACTACTACTACTACTACTACTACTACTACTACTACTACTACTACTACTACTACTACTACTACTACTACTACTACTACTACTACTACTACTACTACTACTACTACTACTACTACTACTACTACTACTACTACTACTACTACTACTACTACTACTACTACTACTACTACTACTACTACTACTACTACTACTACTACTACTACTACTACTACTACTACTACTACTACTACTACTACTACTACTACTACTACTACTACTACTACTACTACTACTACTACTACTACTACTACTACTACTACTACTACTACTACTACTACTACTACTACTACTACTACTACTACTACTACTACTACTACTACTACTACTACTACTACTACTACTACTACTACTACTACTACTACTACTACTACTACTACTACTACTACTACTACTACTACTACTACTACTACTACTACTACTACTACTACTACTACTACTACTACTACTACTACTACTACTACTACTACTACTACTACTACTACTACTACTACTACTACTACTACTACTACTACTACTACTACTACTACTACTACTACTACTACTACTACTACTACTACTACTACTACTACTACTACTACTACTACTACTACTACTACTACTACTACTACTACTACTACTACTACTACTACTACTACTACTACTACTACTACTACTACTACTACTACTACTACTACTACTACTACTACTACTACTACTACTACTACTACTACTACTACTACTACTACTACTACTACTACTACTACTACTACTACTACTACTACTACTACTACTACTACTACTACTACTACTACTACTACTACTACTACTACTACTACTACTACTACTACTACTCACCAGTACCTTTTTTAAGTCAACTTTTTTTTGCCTGGAGCAAGATTTGACTGGTTCTCCTGGGTTCAACCATTGTGGTGAGCGTTTTCGGCTATCGGACAGGATCCATTTTTCATCACAAGTAACCATATGATTCAAAAACCCCTCGTTATTGTTAAGGTTGAGTAATGTAACGCAACACTCAACGCGTGTTTGTTGGTGTGCTTCACTCAATTCATGAGGTACCTAGTACCTAGTTTCCACTTTCAATTTGATTTAAGTGAATTAAAATTGTTTTAAGACTAACACCGAAGCCTGTTGCTAATTTTGATCTGGTTTGTGATGATGTTTCTGCATTGTCAACTAGGGACTCCGGCCGTCCACGAGGTTTGTTCTGTAGGTTAAAATTTCCAGTTAAGTAGGTTCAGCTAGTACATCTTTAATCCTTCGAGTTGTTTCGGAATTTTCGAAATTCGAAAATATCGTGATACCTATTTAAGTTTTCCATGTTCCTAACCAAACGCCAGATATTTGAGATCGAAGTGGCCAGTTCGACAAAAAGCCAATTTCACATCTAAAGACCTTAAATATTGGATGTATGTACAAAAAATTCCCCTTTGTTTTTTAATTAGTGTGTAAATGAAAAAATATAGATAGTATGAAAACATTTTGAAATGGCACAATTATGATTAAAACATACGTGTAGGTAATTTGCTAGTTTGTTTAAAAAACTTGTATCAGTATCACACATAAGCGTTTATAATTATATGACCACCACTATATCTATGTACAATATCTCGTCTAGTGGACTTCTTTCAACAACCATAATGTATTAAATATGAAATATTGTTAGGTTTTAGGTAGTCCTAAAACATAAAATTATTTCATATTGAATTACAGACATTCCCCAATACATTTTAAACTCTTACATACAGATATTACAAAATCGCGTACCACATTACTGTACCTCTACATAGTACTGGCATTAATTGTAACCAGTCCTGTTCCAAATTAGATTAAAATTGTCCAAGTGCCACTGCGTGTTGGACTTATCTTCCCACCGTTCCGAACCGTTCCGAAAGACTGCGTATTCTCCTAAAGAGGATGAGGATTTAACCAACTAGGAGCTACAGCTCCAGACGTCGCATTTTTGTTCGCAGTACAGACACATACAAATATTGGATTATAATATGAGGGATTAATATTGAGTCGTCAATAACGTGTATTAAAACCTCATCATCATGCGTCCAAAATTATATATGTACGGTAGCGCAGCGCAGCGTAGTATTTCCTGGGTTCAATTCCCGACTTAAACTTTTCGTGGCCACTACCACGTATAAAATTACGTAAGGTGGCCAATCGTGAGTATATGTAATATATTTCGGACTACTCCTTTTGGAGAAAGAGGAGATGCTGATGCTGTACGAATGAATAATTTTCTGTATTTATTTCTAGTTGAATGATCCATTGACAATAAAGAACTTGAAAAGAAAACCTAGAGTACACACTGCAAAATACACTGAAATAGTGCAAAGTCCTGTTAAAACACTAATGACGTCTCCACTCAAAAGTTTAGTAAGTGTTCTTTATACTTCATAAAATTACTGCAACAATACTAACCCTATTATTTATTGGGCAGTATATAAAGCGTAAACGGAAGGTAGGACGCCCCCCAGCCAGATGGACCGACGACCTGAAGAAGGTAGCAGGGATGGGCTGGATGCGGAAGGCGGAGGACCGGGTGCTGTGGCGCACATTGGGAGAGGCCTATGTCCAGCAGTGGACTATGATAGGCTGATTGATTGATTGATTGACTGATATAAAGCGCAAGCCCACACATACACACAATACATTAGTCTTTGCTCTGAGACGTTTAATCACTGACTAAAGAAAATGGATGGACCCGCAACAAATAAAATACGTGCTGGCGGTGTTATTTACTACTAACAGCGCCCCGCGGTTTCACCCGCGTAAGTCCCGATCCCGTGGGAATATCGGGATAAAAAGTAGCCTATATGCTAATCCAGGTCTCCAGCTATCTAATCTACATACCAAGTTTCATCGCAATGGGTTCCATACATACCATCCATACATATATATATATATACATACATCACAAACTTTCACGTTTATAATATTAGTAGGATGCGTAGCAATATTTTGATGAATTAGGGTTGTTTTTTTTTAATATATCCACAACACGTGCCGGCCTCGGAAGTCACCCCTTCAGAGTGGAAGACATACGCTCTCGCACCCATCGATTCGGGTCTTCCTTCCTGTGCCGAGCAGTTAAAACCTGGAACTCCCTACCAGCGCACGTGTTTCCGTCCCACTATGATCCCGGGTCCTTTAAGCGGGGCGTGAAAAAGCATCTCACTAGGCCGCCATAGTGCTGGTCACCATGCTGCACTGTCCCTGTTCGCAGTGAGGATGGTGACCACCACTCTTG